>CM062804.1:106734811-109232032 GCA_031772625.1 Pinus tabuliformis
GAATCTGTGTTATCAGTGTGGGGCAATATATGAGCTCATGATCGAATTGCTCACAATAAGTGCATGATATTCTGGTTGGGTTGGTACAATCTTGCGCGTAATGTCCTGGTCCTCCACAGTTGTAATAGATTAGCTGTTCACAACCCCTTCCTGGCCCCAATCCGCCTCGTCCTCGTCCACGTCCCTGGAACCCACCACATGATTGCCGTGGCTAGATCCTAACCTCGCGCCTCAGTCTACATTCTGTAGGCAGGGGAGTGGTCCATCAACAATTGATAGTTACGACAGTCTCGTTCCTCGTGGCCCACGATCTACAGAAGTTGCAAAAGAGACGCTGGGGGGTCTGGTTGAATTTTGGCAGTAGATGACAATTATCGGTGTTATTCTTTCCACCTGACAGATTGTGCACCAGAGCGGGGTCGTCGTGCTTGGCCCTACCTGTGCCTCTAGTCGCAATGGTGTTGGTCCCCCTGTTGCCACATAATTCGCAAAGACCGGACAATGATCTTTATCATGCCCCTGCTTCTTTTGCACCTTATACATCATACTTCCTCCCGGACTTCTGGGCGAGGTGCCTGGTCCTGTTTTAATTTCTTCATTTCCAGACACAAGTTTTGTATCTGTGCTTGGATCTACTGAACTCCCAACCCCGGGTCCTGTAACGGAGTCTCGTGCAACCTCATCGCTGTCTCCAATGCTTCCGCTTGGGTTGAGATCTTTTGTTGTGACAATGCCATCCTCAGATGTGGTGTTAATGATGCCACAAACCAAGCGCAATGTTGCGCATCCGACAGTGTCATGTTCGCTTCGCGGATGGTACTTTTCAGTCTTTGATCTAGATCCCACGGGGTTTCACCAGGCATCATCGCGATCTCTTTGAACCCTATGATTGACTGTGTCTCCGACTTCGGCCGGCTAAATTCTTTCTTTAGTTCGGTCCGGATCTCTGTTGTTCCCGCAGTTGGATGATCGCTTGAGTACTTTATGTACCAAGTCAGCGCTCGGTCCTGCAACGCGCTAACTAAGGTAGCCTTTCTGATATTGTCGTCCGTAATTTTGTGTGCGTCCCATACCGACGTTACCACGAACCAAAATTGTTCTGGATCTTCGCTTCCTGCTCCTTTGAATACCGGCAGCTGGATCGTGCTCGTCATTTTCGACTTCTGGCTTGCGCGTCGATGTACTCTGAACTACTACTGCTCCTGATCCCTTCAATCTTCAACTTTCTTCTCTATAGAGTTCCAGCGTTCCAACATCAGACACCCCTTAGGCAGATCCCGGTCCCGGCAACGGAACCATTTGTTGGCTTGTATGGGCCTGACCCAGGTTCAGAAGAGTTATTTAGCCAAACAAATCTCGCAGCTATCGGCCCTTTCAGTAACAGCCCGCAAAGCGTGGACTGAGGTCTCACCCGAGGTAGCAGGGGAGGGTGCTAGAACCAGGTTTCCGCACCCTTGGGTTGTCTAGATGTGGTCGGGAGATTTCGCACACCGTTCTACAACCTCGCGCTGCTCTGCTTCCGCACAGATCCGAAACAGGGCTACTTCTCAATATTAATTACTTAGCGATGTATTATAGATCAGATCTATTTGTGATGGTCTTTAAGCAAACATTTAATCAAGATACCCAGTACGCGCACTTAACAGAGATACAAATTTACATTAATCCAGAACATAACCATGCGCACAAAGAATCAATAGAAATACCAATCATAAATTAACCAGATCTGCAATAGCTCAGATTAACACAGAGTTTCAAAATCAACTTATCTTTATTTTCCACTTTATCACCGATACATCCAGATCCACCCTGCGCACACAGCTGCAGGGGTCCGCGCACACAGCTGCGGACTCTACCAGGCCTCTGCGCACACAGCTACAGAGCCTCTATCTATCACCCAATACCCTCGACTCGACTTATAGATGCGTAGATAACCTTTACAGACCCATAGCACTATCATTCATTCTCTTCCAAAAAATTGCCTTCTATCCTTAGAGCCCCACTCTATTTATACCTTCCCCTGGTCCGCGAACCATGGGTAGGCTGACTTACTCCCTATTATTCTATATTATTTCTTGGGGGACAACCCTTTGACTCGACCTTTTACACTTCGCGCTTCGCATATTGCGGAGTTTTACAATATTTTTATCCTAACTTCTAGGCTCTCAAACCCAAAACTGTTACGCGGGACCTCCGCTACCCAACCTTACTTCAAGGAGTTCTATGCAAAAGAAGGCATTCAAAGAGAGATGACAACGCCCCACAACTTGCAACAGAATCAACTAGCTGAAAGGAAGAACCAAAGCATTATGGGAGCCACAAGAGCTATGCTACATGACCAAGGCCTACCATTGAATTTGTAGGCAAAGGCATGTAACACAACAATCTACTTTCAGAATGGGAGTCCTCATCAGATTCTTGGTATTATTAGACCATAGGAGGCTTTCTCGGGGAGAAAGCCAGATGTGTCTCATTTCTGAATTTTTGGAGCCTTTGTTTACTACCATGTCTCCAAAGATTCAAGTAAGAAGCTAAGCCGACAACAGACTTGGGAGTTTTTGTGGGTTACACTGAAACTCCACACAATTACCATGTGTACGTACCTTCCCTCAGAATGACAATTGTGCAAAGGGATGTAAAGTTTGGTGAGGAGAAAGTGATGCGGTGCTCTCTTGAGAGGGAGCTTCAAATCCGACGAGAAGAGGAGATTTTAGCTCCAAAGGAGGAGCCTTAGGAGGAACCTTAAGAAGTTGTGGAGTAGCCACAAATGGAGGAGCAGAGAGGAGGCAGAGTGGAGACACCCACTCAAGCAAAACCATCCAATGAAGGTAGAAAAATAACTAGGGAAGCTAATAGATTGGTGCAAGATGTGAGGGAGAATGTGGGGCTCCTTCAAAATTGGTCACCTGAGAGGTACACTGCCTACATGGCTCTAATGACTGATCTTGTAGAGACTGAGCCATTCTCTTTTGAGGAAGCAATTGAGAAACCATTTGGGTTGATGCAATGGTGGAAGAATATGAATCCATCATGAAGAATAGTGTTTGGGAAGTGGTCCCAAGACCGACAGATAAATCAATTGTGGGTTCGAGATGGATCTTCAAAGTTAAGCATGCAACAGACGAAAGCATAGAGAAGTATAAGGCCAGATTTGTGGCCAAAGATTCTCTCAAGTTGAGGGAATTGACTATGAGGAAATCTTTGCTCCTGTAGCAAGGTATTCATCCATCAGATCAATTCTTGCACTGGTTGCACAGATGGGGTGGAAGATCCACCAGATGGATGTAAAAACAACATTTCTCAATGGTGTTATTGAGGAGGAAGTGTACATAGAACAACCAGAATGTTTTGAGACATTTGATCAGGAGTCTCATGTGTGCAGACTCAGGCGAGCATTGTACGATCTCAAATAGGCACCCGAGCTTGGTACACTGGGATTGACAATTATCTCACTGGATTGGGTTTCACCTAAAGTGAAGCGGATGTGAACCTCTATTATATCTTGGTAGAAGGTAAATTTCTTATAATTGTTTTACATGTTGATGATTTAATATTGATAGGTGACGAGTAGTTGATTAGCTCTTGCAAGGAGGACCTTGCAAGGGAATTGAGATGAAAGACATGGGTCTCATGCATTGCTTCCTCAGGCTAGAAGCATGGCAATGTGATGGGGAATTGTTTGTGTCTCAAGACAAGTATGCCATTGAGATACTACAGAGATTTCGCATGGAGAGTTGTAAGCCCATGTAGACACCTCTAGCGACCAACTGGAGGAAGGAAAATGCCACTTCAGGTGAAGAGGTGAATGCTACCATTTACCGGTAGCTAGTGGGTTCATTGATGTATCTTGTGAACTTACGACCAAATATGTTCTATACAGTCAACCAATTGAGCCAATCTATGGTTAGGCCAACCAAATTGTATTGGAAGGTAGCTAAGCATGTTTTAAGGTACCCTAGGGGCACTACCTAGTATGGATTATAGTACAAACATACATAGGGAGTGAAGTTGTGTGGCTTCACAGATGAAATTTAGGAAGGGAGTTAATCTGATTGCAAGAGTACATTAGGTGGAATTTTCAATGTTGGGTTGACAATGGTTTCCTGGTACAAAAGGAAGCAGATATCTGTGGCGTTTAGCTCGGTAGAAGCTGAATACATGCTGTAAGTCAAGCAACCTGTGAGGCGATCTAAATGAGAAAGATAGTCATGGGACTATTTGGTCAGATGATGGATCCAAATATGATCTATTATGATAATCATAGTTGCATTAAGATTTTAGAGAATTCAATATTTCATGATCTGTCCAAGCATATAGATATCTGATATCATCATTTACGGGACTATGTGCAGAGGAGGACAATGTTGCTACAATACATTCCGATAGAGGGAACAAGATGTTGACATATTGACAAAGGCCTTGTCAAGAGGGAAGTTCGAATTCCACATGTTCATGATAAGGGTGGTTGATCCCTTTCTTGCTAAGAGGGAGTGTTGAAAAGTGTAGCAAGAAAGTGTTCCGAATTTAAAGAGGAACGCAACAAATTACAGATATAACCATAAATACAAAGATGCAACATAAATAACACTTCATTTCATTAATATCAAATACTGAAATATGCTTACAAACATAATGGAAATAAGGCTAACTCGAGCGATGGTAGCTTATCTCTGAGAAGAGATGTGGCAGTTACATGCCTCTGAACTGTGTTACAGTGAGGCAAAAGGGCCTGTTTGTTATTGAGAAGCAATGGAAAACCCCAAACATCCAAAAACATAACCCTAGGAGATGAAACACCAAACCTATGGGCCCTATTGGGGTAAATTGGTACATCAACTTCCCGGGGTCATAACTTTGGCATACGATCTTCGCTTGATGTGTATGATACATTCTTAGAAAGATCTATCAGAGGACCACAACTACTAAAAACAAATACAAAGTTGAAAACCTACATTCACCATCAATGATTTTCCCAAAAAAACGTTGTTTAGGGCCTCAAAACGGTTCTGGAAGTTCAAGACCCGAAAAAACTGCCAAAAATAGTAAATTGTGCTACAATTAAGGAAACTGAAAGAAACAATGGTGGGGGTCCAAGTGGAATAGGCGGGTGGCCACCAATATCCACCTAGATAAGAAAGGCTCAATTTGACTTTGCCTTGGTCAAATTGAGAAAATTTGAGTTTCCACATTAGCAGAAAACTTGGAGGCAGTTAACTTGTGTGACATGGCTCTTGTCACTTAGTTAGCTCTAGAAATTTGAGTTAGAGGGCTTGGAGTTCATTTAAGCATGCGCGATTGCTGAATTTAATAATATATTTCAGTTATTTCCAGTTGTGTTCAGTTAAACTAGTTCTAACAGTTAATGGAACTAGTGGAAGGTCAATTGTGCAGTGGGACAACAGTCTAACTCAGTGATCATCTAGTTAACTAATCAATCAACTCAAAATAGCTAGTGCATGCAAAAAATTCAAGTTCCTAAGCTGTGGTGGAGATTCCAAGGTAGTGTAACAAGCAGTTGTAAACTAGTTTGAGTGTACAAGTGTTGCATGCAATTAGATGATCAATCCTTGGGAATTCCGCAATCAATTGGAGGAAAATTCCTAAAACATAGGGGCTAATTCCTCAGGATTGACGCAAGGAAATAGGGGCTCAAGCAGAGGCAAAAATTAACTAAGTCTGGATCATATCTTCTCATTGAGCAGAGAGAAAGGTTATTCACTTGCAGGTTGGGCTTAGAGCGAGCATGCAATTGTAATACATTCTCTATTCATCTTATTAATGCAAAGATGCTTTTGGGGTTTTCCTAGTTGGGTTCCCCTAGAAAAATACTGTGCATGTGTGGTTTTTCTTATTGAATGTTTATGAATGTTGTTCTAAATTGTGAATTAAATTCCACAGAACAATATAGTAGAATTGTGTCTCTTGATTTTAGATTAAATTTCTTGAGCAATTGCAATTCTATCACCATATTTGTAGAATAGAATAAATTCTGAAAAAACATCGTTTAGGGCCTCAAAACGGCTCTGGAAGTTCAGGACCCAAAAAACTGCCAAAAATAGTAAACTGTGCTACAATTAAGGAAACTGAAAAAACTTGAAGAAACAATGGTGGGGGTCCAAGTGGAATAGGCGGGTGGCCACCAATATCCACTTGGATCAGAAAGGCTCAATTTGACTTTCCTTGGTCAAATTCAGAAAATTTGAATTTCCACATTAGCATAAAACTTGGAGGCAGTTAACTTGTGTGACATGGCTCTTGTCACTTAGTTAGCTTAGTAAATTTGAGTTAGAAGGCTTGGAGTTCATTTAAGCATGCGTGATTGCTGAATTTTAGTAATCTATTTAAGTTATTTTGAACTGTATTCAGTTAAACTAGTTCTAACAGTTAATGGAACTAGTGGAAGGTCAATTGTGCAGTGGGACAATAGTCTAACTCAATGATCATCTAGTTAACTACTCAATCAACTCAAAATAGCTAGTGCAAGCAACAAATTCAAGTTCCTCAGCTGTGGTGGAGATTCCAAGGCAGTGTAACAAGTAGTTGTAAACTAGTTTGAGTGTACAAGTGTTTCATGTAATCAAATGATCAATCATTGGGAATTGCACAATCAATTGGAGGAAAATTCCTAAAACACAGGGGCTAATTCCTCATGATTGACGCAAGGAAATAGGGGCTCAAGCAGAGGAAAAAATTGACTAAATATGGATCAGATCTTCTCATCGAGTAGATAGAAAGGTTATTCACTTGTAGGTTGAGCTCAGAGTGAGAAGCAATTATATTACATTCTCTATTCATCTTATTAATGCAAAGAGGCTTGAAGGGTTTTTTCAAGTT
This sequence comes from Pinus tabuliformis, assembly GCA_031772625.1. Lineage (NCBI taxonomy): Eukaryota > Viridiplantae > Streptophyta > Pinopsida > Pinales > Pinaceae > Pinus > Pinus tabuliformis. The sequence continues at coordinate 106,741,646 of CM062804.1, forward strand.
GGGTTCCCCTAGAAAAATACTGTGCATGTGTGGTTTTTTTTATTGAACGTTTGCGAATGTTGTTCTAAATTGTGAATTAAATTCCACAGAACAATATAGTAGAATTGTGTCTCTTGATTTTAGATTAAATTTCTTGAGCAATTGCAATTCTCTCACCATATTTGTACAATAGAATAAATAATGGTTGTAATAAATTTTACTTGATATCTATGCTCAACCTTTACTCTTTGACATTACATGCACATGGCTATATAATCAACCACAACCTTCTTCATTCCTGACAAAAAGAATAACTTTTTACTGCTACAATAATATTTTGATAACTACAACATCCAACGTATGGAACCTTATGATCTTCTTTTAATATAAGCTTTCTCAATTCAAAAGAACACATCAAGCCTCTTAAATGATATTCCATCTCCAATTCTTTGATTTGCCTCTTGACTCAAATAATTTGCTTGTCAAACTTCCTTGACTCTATAAGCATATTTTCTTCCCACATTTCATGCCATTTACTCCATTGATGCTTTCACTACTTCGTGTTGGACTTCAGCAATACCTAGCTCACACACTCTCACATATCAATTTAGCTTTACCATCTCACACTAAAGACAACATCAATTTCAACTTTGTGATATTGAGAGAAATTCCAAAAAACCCCAAGAATTATTGCTCCCAAAATCCTAAGGATCCTGTCAAAACTACCTTCCCTCCACAAAATATATGTTGACCACTTAAGAGAGCCATGGAGAGTAACAAATCTAAAACAAGAAATCTATCCCACACTAATCAAAAAATGTTCATATCAAGATACACATAAACACAGATGCCACTAACAAATAAAGAAGAGGAAGGGATGAGGGAGGTGGCCATGAGGGTTTGCCCTTTTGCCCATGCAAAAGAATCCACTTGGGCACCAATGCAACAGGGAAATCAATACCAAATAAACAAGAAATGCATATAGATAGATGCCCCCTATTTAATACTTAATCGCCCCTTCGTTATTTGACTCCATGATTGGTGAAGAGGTTCACTTCCTTTTTGTGGATCTGCATGACATAAAAGAAAAAAATGACCTTAACTTTTTCGTGAATCTGCATGGCACAAAAGAAATAGATGACCCCTTTCGAACCACTTCTGCTATTCTTTAAATAAAAAAAATGCAAGGTACTAGATTAGTGATAAAAGAGATTGAAAAAAAAAAATGCAAGGTACTAGATTAGTGATAAAAGAGATTGAAAAGAAATCTCATAATTATAGATGTCATAGATCTAATTTTTTTGTCCCACACTTTTTGCAACCCTTGAAAACTACTCATACTTTTGCTTTATTACTTGAAATATTACCAAATTTTCAAACAAAATTAATTACCTAATTTCTTAAAAAAACACACACACCTACCCAATTGGACTCCTTATTACAAAAACTTAAATATTAAAAAGATTGATTCTTAAAAAATAAACTCTAACTTTATAAAAAATAAGATAACATATATCCTAACTTATTTAAAAAAAGATAAATTCTAACTTTATGAGAATAATGATAGAACATGAGTCACCTCCCTTCCCTGCTTAAGCAAATCCAATCGAATCGAAATCTCAAAAGTAAAAACCTTAATTTGCATATCATTATGAATTTACCAAAATATATAAGGCCCATTTTTAAATTTAAATTGTTTTGTGCTTAGTTGGATGATACATCTTTTATTATTATTAAAAGTATTGATGTATGGATGGGATAACACATATCATCTCTAATTTCAAATTTTTAATATTTAATTGGAGATGAGTTGCTTATCTTGTGTAGCCTTTCAATTTAATTATTTGAAATGGTTTAGATAGATGGAAAAGGTCTTGGAACTTCACTTGCAACACATACAATGGAGCAAGTGTTGTTGATTATGTGATGTATTCACAAAGCTTAATAGAAAAGATAGATGAAGTTAGTATTGGAGAGCATATTTGGGACTTCAAATCAGACAATAACCCAATTTTTATAAGGTTATCATGGTTAGAAGAAAGGCAACATAGGAGGAAAACCCAATGCTCTCGACAATCACTATCAAGGGGCAAAATTCTTCTAACACAAGAAAATGGTACTATTTTCAAGACAATGTTAGAGAGATTAATTCAGAAGAAGAAAACTGGTTTCAAACGCTTCAACAACCACGAGTTAACAAATATAATCCAAAGTGCACGAAGTGCAAAAGAGAAAAAAATAGGAAATCATAATCAAATTGTTTTCCTGTAAATACTTGGTTTGATGAGGAATGCAAAATGGCAAGGAGAACCTTGAAAAAGACAGGAAAAGAGAAGATGAATGTAAAGTTATATAAGCATACACTAAAAAGGAAAAAAGATGAGTTCATGCAAACAAGGAGAGAAGAGTTAATATATTTAAGCAAGAATAATCCAAAGCTTTTCTGGCAGGAACTGCAACCAAGGAAGAAGCAAATTGAAAATAATATTACAGCCAATCAATGGTTTGAATATGCAAGGGAACTCTATGAGAAAAAATTTGAGGCGGAGTCCCCCCTAAGATCAACACAAATTCAAAGCTCTTCACATTACTAGAGGTGGAGAATGGAATTAAGAAGCTGAAAACAGGAAAGGAAAAGACTTGGTTGAACTTCAAGCAGAGTATCTAAAATGGGGAATGAACGCTCTTGCACCGCACATCATGAAAATATTCAACAACATCATTAAGCAAGGATTCCCAAGAGTCTGGACAACTAGCCTAACAATACCCCTTTTTAAAAGTGGAGACATTAATAATCCATCCAACTATAGAACAATTATGATTAATCCTTTGTTTGCAAAGCTTTTCAACAACATGGTAGAAGACAGAATTAGCAAGTGGGCAGAAGTAAAAGAAAAGAGGGCAAGAGGACAAGCGGGTTTTAGGTCGAAACATTATACAGTGGATCATGGCATCATGTTGAGACACATTGTTGAAAATGTTTGGGAGGACAAAGAAGAAGTATTTTGCTGTTTTGTTGACTTCAAAAAAGCATTTGACATAGTCCCTAGGGATAAATTGTGACATAGAATGGAAGAACTTGAAATTCCTATGCATTACAGAGCCGTTGTCCATAGACTTTATGAAGAAGTGAAAGTCAAAAATAGAACCTCAGCAGGTATTTTAGAAAGCTTTAGAAGTGACATTGGAGTCAAGCAAGGTTGCCCTCTATCCCCCACTCTTTTTGGTCTATATATTGATAAATTGGAAGAGTGGCTAAATCTACAAGGTGGAGATGGTGTTCGGTTGGGGGAGTTTGTGATAAAGCTTCTTTTATATGCTGATGATATTGTATTGATTTCTAAATTGACCCATGGATTGCAAATGCACTTATATGCCCTTGAGCATTTTTGTAGAGCAGTGGGGATGCAAGTCAATACTAGCAAGACCAAAATAATGATTTTTTATAATAAAAGGAAGCAAAGCCAACATACTTTCTTCTTTGAAGACAACATTCTTGAAGAAGTAAATGAGTACAAGTACGTTGGGATTGATTTCAACAACAAACTCAATTGGGAGGACTACAGAAAGAAGAGAATTTTAGGAGGGTGGAAAGCATTATATGCTCTTCAAAACAGATGTAGAGAGGCATAGTTATGAGATTGGAAAACGATTAAAGTGCTTTTTGGACTCCTAGTTTGTCCAGTGACGCTATATGGGTGTGAATTGTGGGCTAGCAACACTCCCGTCTCAAAATGGAAACAAATTGAGAAAATCCAAAACGCTTGATCATGAGCAAGTTCAAAATAAAAAGTTCGGTACCTTATGAGATAATGTTGAATGAAACAGGATCAACTTCCATTGAAGCAATTGCTATGGTGCGGCTCATAAGATACCTAAAAAGAATTGAACAAACGAGAGTAGGTAGATGGCCTAATGTTATCTTCAATGAAGGCATGAGCGAAAGAAAGAAAACATGGATGAAGCAAAACTACAAATGGATGCAAAAATGGAATATCTACCTTAATGCCTGTCCCAAAAATAGCAAGGAGCTAAAGGATTTTGTTATGGAGAAGTTTTGTAAAAAGGTATGGGGAAAAGAGTTGGGTAGAAAGAAGAAATATTACATTGAGGAATTCAACCCTACGTGTGATTTACAACAAAAAGAGTTCATTGGAGCTAGCATTTCATGGAGGGCAAAGGTTCTTATTGCTAAATTAAGTTCCAACTCACATCAACTTCGGTGTGAAACAAGACGGTGGAAAAGGCCTAAAGAAGCTTGGGAAGAACAGGTGTGTACATTTTGCATGTTTGGGGCTGTGGAATCGGAAAAACATTTCATTTTGGAATGTGATGCATTCAAAGACATCAGAGAAAGTTATGAGAACATGTTAGCATCAGTTTCTTGGCATTGTCTTTTTAGCGAGGGGATTGTTGGAAGGTTGGGTCAGCTCATCATCAATTTGAATCGGAAAAGGACTGAATTACAAAAAGCGAAAAACAAAAAACTAATGATCTCATAAACTATTTTTAATCTCATAAACCTTCATATATCATTTCTTTTCATTACACCATAAACTTTTTATTATAATTTATTAAAAAATATTCAACACTTATTTCACATCTATAATAAAAGATTTATATAATTTTTTAGTTAAAAAACAAAGAGCCTTACATTTTACCCAAATAGCAACATCATAAGAGATGGGAGGTCAATGGACCTACCTCACGGGACTAACTCTCCAATTTGTATAATAGAGACCCACTGTACCTATCAGGATCACCTACCTCACGGGACTAACTCTCCAATTTGTATAATAGAGACCCCACTGTACCTCTCAAGATCCTGATATCGTGAATATTCATGTTAATTTTTCTTACTCAGAAACCGAGTTAATTATGTCATGTCGACATTTTTGTTAATTTTTACTCAAAAGCTGACACCCACCATGACCAGACCTCTTATTTACCCCAACATCTGCACAGAGACCCACTTATTTATTTATCCCAACATCTGCACAGAGACCCCAGGAGAGCAACCTTAGCAGTGCACACATCAAATTTTGGTGCCCATTATCTTCTGCTTCTGCCGGGCCTGCTGTACCTACTTCGCTTAGGAAAAGCCTATAAATGTTCCAGGATTCATGAAAGCAGACGCAACATACATTGCCGGCATGGGCGGGTCAAAGCTTCAATGGCTTTGCATTTGCAGCCTACTTATCAATCTCTGCTTCTGGCAATCCCTGGCAATTGAGTATAGCACCAAAGCAGGGCCAGTGGAAGGAAAACTGAATGTTCATCTAGTTCCTCACACTCATGACGATGTGGGATGGCTCAAGACAGTTGATCAATACTATGTTGGCTCTAACAGTTCTATACAGGTAAAATTATTATCGTATTCAGTTCATAAATTTGTCAGTCCAGGGCAGCAGGTCCAGGCGTTGACTTCTGTTGGGGGGTTTGATTCTCAGTTATTGCTAGTAGTTACATTGAATGAAATTGTTGTCTATTTTGACAGTAATGAAATCCACCCAACCATATTGTATTATCTCGTTGTTGAGTTGCCCTATCATGTATGTAATTGTTGAAAGATATGTCATATAAGTGATTATATTGCTTTATTCCATTGCACTTACAGAAATCAGGTGCATTTCACATCCCGGTGTGGTAATGGTGGCCCATTAATTCTTTGTGTGCCCATGTAATGGTGCATTGGGTACATCACTGCATTCAATATGGACACTAGCACAGACCCATCTATAATATGCACCTTAAGAGAGCTCCTTTAGTACACGCAAATGACAAACTCTTAAGATCACAGTTTCAAGGTGCATAGTATACCTGGTTTAGATGGGTTTGGGCTAGTGTAATATTCAGAAAAACCAATCTTCAGAGGATGCTGTTTAAATTCACATAAAATCTCTTTTCACCGAAGAAGCAAGTGTTCTACAACCTAGGTGAAGGGAGATCTCCAGTTGTGTGACAAAGCGTGTGCGGTGCTACAAGAAAAAAACACACGCTGACTTAAAAAATAACAAAATTTTATAAAAATACCAATAGACATGAAAAATAAATCTTAGAACAGATCTATTTTAAACCCGCATCTATTTGGTGCCAATTGGTTGACACTTGAGCTTTTTTATACCTTATTAGTGCTTAATAAATTCGAGGTTAAGTTGGATGTATGCTCATATTCTTTTTTCTCAAGAAAAAAAAGTTGGAATTCTTATTCCAGTGAAGAATAGAAATCACATTCTTCAGCTGCTCAAAGCATGTTTACAGAACAATACTCTAACAAGCCCATACCCAACGGGTATCTTTTAGATCATTAAAAAAGGACTTTTCAGCCACCAACCCCATAGTAGTAGATAAGCTAATACATCCATAATGGTTCTCAAGACTGTTCCCATAACAGTCTTTTACAAAGCATCAATAAAAGGTTTAAAGATCAAAACAATGAAAAAGGGAGAAATAACTAATTTAAACAGGCGGTCTTGATATTGAATTTCCATGACCTTAGGTCTAGGTTAGAGTCTTAAAATCACTGATGCTACCAAACCAAGAATCTCAACCATAAACTACTTTGCACAACGGAAATATAAAGAAGTAAATCACATATGCACAAATATACACACTTTTAACAAAATTGTACAATCCCAATCTTCGTTATATTAAACAAACTGAGTAATACAATAGTCTATGGTATACAAGATACAATGACAAACTTTGTTGTGTAACTTCGATGTCGTATCTTGTCCTGCCGGTCCTTTGCTTCTGTACTGCTCACTAGTAGTGCCTTAGTCCATCAAGGCCACTACACATCGAGACTCCAAGAGGGTTGCCTCCTAACAATGCTGCAAGTCACTTTTGCTGCATGTACACGGGCTCATCAAACTGCTCTCTAGGCTAGCCAATACCTGAGCTCCAATCTGCCTTCTAGTAGCCTCTTTCGTCCATCAAAGAGCTACTCATTAGGCTGCAATACTTCACCCAATCACGCACCAACAACGTCCTTCTTGTCTACTGCTCTAGGGCTACTTTGGGTAGCCAACACACTGCCCTCCAATCAGATCAATGGTACCCAATCATGTCACTATCAATTCTGCTCCTAGGAAGACTCTTCACCTCCTCGGAAGATCCTCCACATGGCACCAACAGGCTGCTATGTCACGATCCAATTCTGGTCAACACTTTGACCCAACAATCCTCCACAAAATGCTGCTGTCCTCCACTGTTTGCTTGCTGCTCCTGCAATTCTGTTTAGGGCACAATATGCAACCCTCAACTCAATGCACAGTCAGCAAAACTAGCCCTCAAGGGCTGTGGCCTACCTTGGAGAGGCTCCTCCCATGCCATGCTATCCTCTGAAGGTTCTGTCCACCTCAACGCAGTCCTAGAATACCTCCAGCTGCTTGCTATGGCCTGCGGCCTAGCACAGCAGCTTGCTGTAGTTTTTGGCCTCCTCCAAGATATGCCAAATAGTCACCCCAAACAGCAATGTATTGCCTCCTAGCTCCTCGGCCTAGTAGCCCAGCACCTCGGCCCTAGAACAGCTCCTCGGACCTGTGTTTTTAGCCCACAACCAGCCCTTAGATAGTCTGCAATCATGCCCAGAACTTGGGCCTCCAAACAGACCTCTCCCATGCTGCTCCTCGGCCTCCACTTCAGACTTATCCCCACACTGTCTTTGACCCTTTCTTGCTGCGGCTAGGGCTCTCTTTCTCCACCAAATTCAGGGCTCTTTTTCTTGGAGGAATGTTTCACAAGTGGATGATCTAAAACACATCAATTCACCCTCCTTTTATATCCAAATCAATGTTGCACTAATCATTATCGGGATAATTTCGGCGCAGGGAAAAAATTGTAATAATCGGGAAAAAATCGGTAATAATCGGGAAAAAATAGTTTGGTACAAAAATATTCATTTTTTTTTTCAATTTTTTTAATATCTAAACCATCTACAACATAAAATAAATACATTGGCACATAAATATGATAAAAGAACTAATATATAAGATGTTTAATATCATTTCTAGTGCTAAAATCACACATAACAGTGAATCATGTCCTGAATAGTAAGTCCTGACTCCTGAGTCCCAACTCAGCCTCAAAATATCAACAAAAAATATAATAATGTATCTCATGAGTCATAATGTCATATACAATGAAATGAACAAAATAACTAAAGTCTAATACTATTGATTTCCTCTGCCCCTCTTGCGAGAAAATGCCATAGCTTTCCCTTTCCCTCTAGATGTAGATGCTGGTGCTGGTGGAGTTGGCAGTGGAGTCTGCTGTGCTCTAGAAGCTGAAGAACTAGGAGTAGGAGCTATAGGAGGTAGACCACGTCCTCTACTGGTGGCAGGGGTAGCCCGGGCAGGTGGTGTCACCTCCTCCTCCTGTTGCTCCAACTCCTCCTCCTCCTCCCCTACATCCTGCACTAACCAATCATCAACAGATTCCATGAGAGGCCTCTCGGACTCAACCCTCCATGCAGCAGTGGTGTCAATCCCATCCAATGAGATGGCCTCCATATCAGGTGTCCTCTCAAGTTGCCTCACCCACAATCGAAGATTGTAGTAGACGTAGACCATGTCATTAAGTCGCTGGGACTCCAACCTGTACAAAGATCATGAAATAATAATTATAAAAAAAATATTGTTTAATGAATTCAAAAATTTATTTGGAAATTTGCAATATTTTAAATTTTTAAGTGTTAACCTGTTGCGCTTCTTGTTGTGTATTTTTTCAAATACACTCCAGTTGCGCTCACATCCTGAGGAGCTACATGTTTGGCTGAGGATCTGAATGGCAAGCTTTTGCAGAAGGGGTACCTTGGCACCATACATTCTCCACCATGCATCTACAACAAAATTACAAATAAAATTTTAAATAAACATAAGAAAAAAATGGAATTTGAAGAGACAATGAAATTTGAAACAAACTAAAAAATACCTGGCATTTTAATCGTCTTATCAGTCACAGCCATGTCAAAGCCAAATGTGCCACTTGCCATCCTATATGTCTCAATTTCTTTAGAGATTTCTGTACGTTCTGCTGGAGATCGCACCATCCTCTGGACACAGGTTAAGAATCCATCCATGATCTCAGCATCAAATACGAACCCACATGCGTAAGAAAATGCGGGGTTCAGGAAAATCCCAGCAGCATGAATGGGATGATGGAGTGTGTTGTTCCATTGTTCATCAATCACTCCCCATAGGAGGAGTCATCTCTGAAACCCCTCATCTCCCTTATCATCATAGTAGGCCCGAATGGATTCTTTCGCCCTGTCCATGGCCTCATACAAATAGCCCATTGTGCGCTTCTCACCATCAACTAACCGAAGAACCTTTATCAAAGGTTCAGAAATGGCGCACACCTCCTGTACTCCCGCCCAGAAGTCTTCATGTTATGAAACTAGTCTGCATATAGCCTCTCCCTCTGGTTTGCGGCTCATTGGCAAAGCACGCCACTCCTCTGAAAGAAACATTCTCTTCACATCCCACATAGAATTCAAGAGGGATTGAAGAGATATGAAACTAGTGGCAAACCGTGTAATGGCGGGGCGCACCAACTCTTTGTTGTTGGTGAATCTTCTCATCAAGCTAAGCACATATGTATGATTATATATAAATTTTGTAATGCTTTTGGATGACTCAACAATATCTTTAACAAAGGAAATTTTCCCTATGTCTTCCGACATCAAATCAATACAATGTGTAGCACAAGGTGTCCAAAATAAAGTAGGATGCCTCTCCATAAGCATCCTGCCAGCAACAACATAATTTGCAGCATTGTCCGTTATGACTTGGACAACATTTTCTGCATCCACTTTCAAAATAAACACATCCAGCAAATCACATAAAGTTCTTGCATCTTTGATTTGTGCAGATGCATCAACAAATTTGATAAACATAGTCCCCTTGGGACAACTAACCAAGAAGTTTATAAGGGTTCTCCCCTTTTGGTCAGTCCAACCATCTGACATCACAGTGCATCCTGTTTGTGCCCATGATTCCCTAAAATCCTCCAATCTTTTGGTGCAGTCAAGCTTTTCATTTTGAAGAATCCGGCCTCTCATGTCATGATAAGAAGGGATTTTGTACCCTGGGCCAACAGTTGCAATAGCATCAAGAGCAGGTTGGAAAAATGGATTATTCCTTACAATGCTGAAAGGAATATCACTCCAAAGGAGAAATTTTGCCAGCAATTTGTCAGCTTGTTCTTTCTCAGTTTTTTTTAGCATTGAACTGATAGATGGCTGTGAACCAGGTGTGGTTCGAGGAACAAAAAATGATGAGGCAGCTACCGGGTTGGTTGATGCTGCAGTAGAACCACTGCCACTTCCTTGTTCAACTGACTTTTTTAGTTGCCTCTTCATTTCTTCTTTGGCCTCTCTAGTGTGGTCTAAAGTTTCCAATGCTTTCATGGCTCTTCGGATGAGTTCAGGATTTGTATTTGTGCAAGGCCCTACATCAAATCCAGGGATTTGTGCAAGGTGATACTTCAATTTGTACACCCCCCCGGACATATGGTGCCCACACAACTTGCAAGACAAGTTTATTCTATCATTCAAAGTAGCAGGTTCACCAAATTCCCAGAAAGGGTCCAATTTCCTTGGCATGTTTGATTTTGAACTTTGAAGTTGAAAACTTGAATGGTGTTTCGGTGAACCTATGGGAAAATAAGGATTACAATTTAGTATTTACAAGTTACAAACTTACAATTTAGTATTTTACTATTTACATTGTACAAAAACTAAAAAAAATTACATACAATTTAAGAAACCCCATTCCAAACCCAACCAAAAAAACAAAAAAAAAATACATTGGACAAATGTGAAAAACCCCATTCCAAACCCAACCAAAAAAACTAAAAAAAATTTACATTGGACAAATGTCAAAAACCCCATTCCAAACCCAACCAAAAACATAGAAAAAAAACAAAAACCAAGTTACAAAACAATGAAAACACAAAACGTTGGTGCCCATACCGGTTTTATGGAGATAATGTGTCTCCTCCTTAGCTCACTCTTCGATTTTCTCCTCCAGGTAGTTGATTTAGCTCCAAAATCTCCAAGCCTCTAATTCTCCAACTCTCCAAACCCCACCGCGCCCTCTGCTGTCCAAATGAAAAAAAAATCGCGTTTTTCCTAATAAACATGCGCTGCCCAACGGGCCCGCGCTTTTTACTGAAAAATTGGCCCCCTTTTTTTTTTTGATCTTCCTTGTTTTTGTTTTTTCTTTCGCCTGATTTAATCGTCATTTTGAAAAAATCGCGATAATACGATATTATCGTGATTTTTTCCCGATTAGTGCAACACTGATCCAAATAAGGGGCTCTAGCGAATTCATAAAGGACTCTTGGACGAATTCACTTCAAGACTACATGACTTGACTGTCCATAATTATTTGTCACCTTCAAAAATTTGTAACTTCGTTTCTAGAGCTCCGATTTGAGTGATCTTTGGAGCGTTGGAATCGGCTCGCCAAACTCTATCACCTCAAATTTTCTCAAGCTCAAATTCATCATGATTTTGACCCAAATCCCGATGGGTGCAAAACCCCATACTTGGGTTCCAAGCCCACAAGTGACCTTTGTGGCGCTTTTCCCTCTAAACCCTGAACCCTAGGGCTTGGAGTACCTCCCAAGCTACACAAATCAACACTTGAGACAGTCAAGACAACATCCTGAGACTCTTCCAGGATCAAAACTCCTGCTTCCAGCTGCTGACACTCCTTGGAGAGGGCATTGCCTCAGTATTAAGCTCCTGGAAAAACATGAGTGAAAGAAGCCTGATCAAAGTGGGTTGTTACCTCCTTCAGTTGGTCTGCTAAAGGCTTCAAAAGGACATTCGGGATATGTATCTCACCTTTCATCCTATTTATGACTAATGTATGCTAGTACATTCTACATAGTAACATAGACACTACTTCCTGCATTCTCATATGATATCCCTTCTACTTTACATGGTAATACCTGTTTCAGTTCTGCAGTGCCCCTGTGATTTTATTTGATGCACAGTTGAGGGATTGCATTGGACGGCTAGGGTTAGGCTGTCCAATTGCAAAATAAAAGGGTAATCTGATGCAGTTTTTGAATTTTTTGAATGCTTTATTAGTTTACTTCTGTAAGGCACAGTGCTTCATATAGGTCATAGTTTGATGGAATAGTAAGACCATTGAAGAGCTTGCTTCTTGCATAGCTTGTTGTGTCAGCAAGTTGAGCTGATCAGCTTTTGTATTATCTGTTTTTTTATAATCTGCATGCAATTTTATGTGATGTTTGCTTAACAAAGCAGGTGGGATCTTATGGAAAGTGTTGGTATCTATGGTCACGAGTTCAAGCGAATGCGTCACGAGTTCAATCCACTGTGCAGTCTATATAAACATCAGTGGCAATGGCCTCTGTTACTTTTTAATACCAAACCACAAACACATAACATTCAACCACAATTAAAGAAAATTCAGAAGAAGAGAGGAAAAGAGAGGAAGAATCCTTCAGTATTTAAAACTTAAAACAGTCGAATATTCACCCAATAGAATATAACACAGGGAGCGAGAAAGGAAGAACCATTCCCATGGATTATGGAGTCAATCAACCATAACTGCAAAAGGTTAACAAGCAAATAACATCCAACCACAATTAAATAAAATTCAGAAGAGGTAGACGAAAAGAGCGGAAGAATCCTCCAGAAGTTAAAACAGTAGAATATTCACCTGATAGAATATAACACAGAGAATGAGAGAGGAAAAACCATTCCCATGGTTTATGGAGTCAATCAACCGTAACTGCAAAGTTTAGCAATATATTCATAGAAACTGCAATCTAGCGAACAGAATAAGAGATGAATCTTTATCCACCGCTAGAGAATATTCAAACCAGATAGAATATAAGAGAGAGGAGAAGAATAATAGTTTACATTCACTGTGCAATGCAATTTCAATTAATACACTCTTTAATTCTATCCCACTCTAATGGCGTGGCCAAGAGTGCAAACTAGACTGAAACGACTTGCTGAAACCTCCAATCTGGCATTCCATATTCAGTGTATATAAAAGTATGCCTGGCAATTTCAATGTTTGTTTTCTCGGTGATTGATATGTGCGTATGTGGAGAAGCCAATGAAATACTCACATAAGAAGCAAATGGAAGAGAAGAATTGTGACAACTGTACATACTGTACTCTCTCTCTGTCTATATGTAAGTACAAAAATTGGTACTGGAGAATATTTAATGAAAAGTTGAGTTGGATACTTACAATCAGTGGTTGAGGTAGTGAGATTGACAATTACAAATATAATAAATATTGACCAAGCCTCATCATTTCCTTCTTGATTAGAAGAAATTTTCCTCAGTAGGTGAGGAAATTGCTCTTCAAGAGTTGACTGGGATATCCACTTGTCTTGGGTGGGCAAGGTCACCGTGTTTGCAGCCAAGATTCCTGAGTGTCTGATATCTAATTTATGAATTTAATGAATTTTAAAGTTTTACAATTTACCATTTCATTGTTTCCAAATATGTTCTCCAATTAAAAAATGGAAGTTCTATGGGAAACTAATATATGGCATTTTTAATGTATTGTTTCCAGGTGGCAGCGGTAGAATACATCCTGGATTCATTTATCAATGCTTTGCAAGAAGACCCAAACCGCAAATTTATTTATGTTGAAATGGTGAGAAGAATATCTAGTAGGCTTACTTCTTGACTCGCTTTCCATTTCCTTCATATTTATTTAAATAACATGCTTTTTCTTCTTGTAAGGCTTTTTTCAAAAGGTGGTGGAGGCAACAAAGTGAAGAGAAAAGGGAAATTGTTAGAAGGCTTGTTGAATCTGGCCAACTTGAATTTATGTGAGTGGAATATTTAACTTCATTAATTCTCAAGCTTTAGTTCAAGGCTAAGTATTTCTATTAGGTGTAAAATTTGTCTTATTTTTTCAAAGGTTTTGGTTTCCTTATAAAGTTCCATAAATATTGAAAATTCTAAAGCTTGGCTCTTTAAGGTAATTTTTCAGAAATGGGGGATGGTGCATGCATGATGAAGCATCTACCTATTACGTGGACATGATAGATCAAACAACCCTTGGGCACCGATTTATCAAGAAAGAATTTGGCAAAGTTCCTCGTGTTGGGTGGCAGATTGATCCCTTCGGACATTCCGCCGTTCAAGGTTATCTTCTAAGTGCAGAGGTTTGCAAACCTTTCCCTCTGTATGACATCGTTCTTCTTATCCTTTTCTTCACTCTTGCAAGATGATAGTATATACCAGTTTAGAGTTTGTTATGGATCAATCTCCCTTCTCCTTGTCACCACAATTCCATACATAATGCACATATAGAAGACAAGCAAGTCAGCACACAATGTAACCTACTCTGAGTCTAGGGTTAATTGGTATATACTAGGAACTTCAAGTGAGGGGATGAAGTATGTCCATCATTAAATATATCATGTGGCAAAATTCACACATGGTTATCACATCTTTATGTTCAATTCCATTATCCATGTGACAAAAGTCACACATTACCCTGGCTCACTAGTATGTGCTCAACACCCTATCATAAATCATTATTATCCATGCTTATGAAAGAAAGTGAAGTGCGAAGTGATGAAGAAGAAAATGAGATGTATCTTACGTACACATTATATACAGACACCAATATATATGCATCGATCCTTTAGGAAGATTCTTTGATGAAGCTTTATCATAAATGATCTCATTGTGTTGATCATTAATCCCATTGGGAAAATCTCACATGATGATATCAATCATGGCATTGATTCCATAAAAAAATCTTGGATTACGCTTTATCAAAGTACAAAATTGTAATTAAAGTATTGTTTTTGTTGGGAAGAATCTTGGATGGCACTTTTATCAGTTTATGATATTGATTACCAATTGTAACGCCAGTTTTTTTTAAATTTCAACCATGGTAAGTAGAGTCTGCAATTAGAAAAATTAACCCAAAACCTATGTAGCTTAAAAGTAGCTTAAAAGTCCAAAAACTCAATCAAAAGAACTTTCTGAGCCACATTAATCTACAAAGGCATTACTGGAAATTATGAACAGCAGAAACATGCTTAACAGAACTAAAAACTGCGTCTGTATTCTATTTCAAACTGTAAGAAGAAAATCACAATACATAAGCTCCAAACTAAAACTCCCAACCACATGGTTGTCCACCCTTCATCTTCTTTATAGACCAAGAAGATATGGAAAATACAATGTATCTAGATACATGCATGAAGCAATCCCAATCAATAGAGTCAAACCTAACCCTAATCATCTCAAATAGTCTGCCCTCCTGCATTGAAATATGTGCCATGAATAGTGCACTTCCTACTGGAGCCAAACAACAAACATGCAAACCTGCTGTTGCCTTCTAGACATCTGTTCCTTCATCCAAGTATACAAAGTCTCATACAAGCACCCTAGCTATCTTATGGATCTGTGCCCTCCCCAAAAGATGGTAAATCCGTATTACAACAGATAAAACAAAGTCTAACTAACTGGAATTCTAAATTTGAACCAGTGTTGCATGACTCGTACTCATATAAGACTCGTCTGGGTATTGACTCGGCGACCCGTATAAGAATCGGCAAAATACAGAAAAAAAACTTAAAATAGGATAAATTTTAAGCACAAAAAAGAAACTAATGACATTTCCAATCCCTATAAGTTATAAAAACCACAATATATGCAATAATTCATAACATCATCTTTTATCTATGATAGTACATTGTACAACATAACATATTTGATTTTTGTAAGCAAAACATTTAGATACTGAATAAGGAAATGAACCATGGTTCCATAATCAAAATAAAAAATGGCAGCAAGTTCAAAATTCAAATACATATGTCATAAATAATAAGTCATAGTCTCATAACAATCTTGAGTCTCATCACTCATGCATGACTACACCTAGAATAAGCTGTCATGGAGCTAGTGCCAACATCGGAAGGTTGAAGCAATTGTGAGGCAGGTGTATTTGGAGTCTCCATTTGAGATGACAAACTAGAGAGATCCTTAGTCTCTTCATCAAGCCAACTCAAATCAGGGGACTCCTCCTCAACAACCCATTCAGAGTCTAAATCAATACTATCCAATAAAATTGGATCTAGATTTTTTGGCTGCACTTGTTTTGTGAGCATTCGAAGGTTGTAATAGATGAAAAACTTCTTCAACCTCTCATGCTTCAACCTGTTTCTCTTTTTTCTATGGATGTGCTCAAACACTGACCAATTGCGCTCACAAGCAGAAGTGCTACAGGGGTGACTCAAAACTCTGATGGCAAATTCTTGTAATTGTGGTGCCTCAGTGCCACAATCTATCCACCAATGAGTTGTAAAAAAATAACAACAAATATTATTAGTTTGCAATGCCAAAGTTCAAACATATAAAAGACTCAAAAGAGAACTAGCAAAATTACAAACTAAATTTTAACAATTTGCACTTACAAGGCATTTTCTTGTCCTTGAGACGTTGGCTTGAGCTGAATCCAAATATGCCAGATGCTTCCTTGTACGATTTTGTCTTAAATAGCTTGATCGGGGAACATCTTCTCAATGCATATCATGACACCTCTCATCACCTCAGGATCTTTTTGAATGTTAGACCCCCCATTATAGAATAAGCTCGGATTGAGATATGCTCTCGCTGCGTGCAATGGTGAATGTAGCTGCTTGTCCCACCTGGAATCAATAATTTTCCATAAAGGGAGATATTTGGATTCATCTCCCTTGTAGAAAGTCTTGATGGTCTCTTTGGACCTGTCCATGCCCTCATAAATATATCCCATTGCAGGTTTCTCTCCATCCATCAATCTCAAGACTTTCAAAAGGGGCTCAGTAGAGCTAACAATCTTAGTGATTTTTTCCCACAAACTATCACCTAGGACAAATACTTTCACAATCAATGCTTTTGGTTTTGTGTTATCTTTCCAAAATATCCATTGTTGGCTACTAAACATTCTTCTCAAAGCTTGGTACTCATACAAAATGCTTTGGAGGGAAAGAAAGTTTGTAGCAAACCGTGTGATAGCTGCGTGACTTAGCTCACCCTGTGTGAATTCCCTCATAAGGTTCAACACCCAAACATGGTTATAAATATACTTGGTAATTTGTTTGCACTCTTGCACAACATTTTGCACCCACTCCAACTTCCCAATGTCCTCTAGTATCAAGTCTATGCAATGGGCAGTGCATGGAGTCCAAAAAATGGTGGGATATTTGGCACAAAGCAACCTTTTAGCTTCTACATAATTTGTTGCGTTGTCTGTGATTACTTGGACAACATTTGCAACCCCAACTTCCTCCACACCGCAACAAACAATGTAGAAATCAAATGTACATCTTTTACATGTGCAGATGCATCAATGGATCTTAGGAACATGGTTCCTTTAGGGCAAGCTACAATAAAATTTATTATTGTTCTACCCCTCTGATCTGTCCACCCATCATACATAAATGTGCAACTTGTAAACTTCCATGAGCTTTTAATGCTCTCCAATTGTGGCTTGACACACTCGAGCTCCTCATATAGCTCTTTCCCCCTAAGTGCATTATAAGATGGGGCTTTGTATCTAGGGCCAACACTTGCAATGGCATCCACCATGGGCTGATAAAAATAAGACTTTGCATAGTTGAATGAAAGACTATTATGGTACCAAAACCTCCTCACTGCCATATCTGCCTCCTCTGCCTTCTTTTCATTAAAACTTTCCAAGGTTGGCTGAGATCTTGGAGTTGTACGGGGAGCGAAGAAAGAAGAGGTTATACTCTTGTTTGCCACAACACTTGAAGAGGAGTTACCGACACTTTGATTCTGTGGTTCATTCTGAGATCTACCTATCCCAACAACCTCAACCTTCCTTCTTGCCCTCTTAGAACTTTCTTCTTTAATGGCTTCTAAAGTAGCTACCATTTCAGCAGTAAGCTCATCAGGGCAATGTTCACAACATTCCACATCATTCCCAGGAATTCTAGCTAGGTGGTATTATAGCTTGTTTATGCCCGCATACATTGTGGCATTGCAATAATTGCACTTGACATGGTGGTCATTACTGGGAGTGAGTCGTTTACCATGTGCCCATGCCAAATCACGAGACTTTCTACTATTGGTTTTGGAGAATTTAGCATCTACGGATAAATACTAATTCACTAGACAAGTAGCTGTGCCTAGAACAACAATTTAAAGTGTTTTAGACTTTCCCTATAAGCAATAGATAAGAAGAGAGGATAAAAGGCCTACCTGTAGTTCTGCTTTCCTCGTCTCCCTTGTATCGATTCCGTCGCTCCTTCCCATACTTAATCCGCTTGAAAAGTACCCTGTCAACACAACAGAAGATGAAAACCGATCAAAGCATATGATCCATTGAATATAAATGAAAGGAATCAGAAGCAATTCATACATATAAGCATTATGAAAGAACACATCATATGGAAAAAGGTTCAAACACTTTATTAGATAGAAGAAGGAATTACAACCATCAGTGTTTGATTCAAAGTCATTCCTCCAGCTTGGATCCCATCCACATCACATCAAAAGCAAGACAAGCTTGTGGCATCACATCATTTGCTCCAAAGTCAAGTCTCATAGCAGCATTATCTCCTTACAATTCAACATAATCCAGCCCCTGATCACTTAGATGAGTGGTCAATTTATAGGAAGATGAAGGAGGTTTTGTCATTAATGGTGACATTGAATGGCCTTCCATACTTAGAATTAGTTCCATGGAGGAAGGGATGAGAGGATAGGATGATCCTTAACTCATTCCTCATCCATTTTCGAGCTCATAGGAGTTGATAAGACAGGGAAACTTCTAGATGACTCCACAAGATAAGAATATTCCCCAAACCCTATGTGAATTTCGCTCATTCTCGCCCAGCGTAGTTGAAAGGAAGCCTAAGTGCTCTGCAGAGCACCCTGGAAGTGGACTTAGCTGCTCTTTAGCGCACCTTCATACGGGCTTACTTGCGCTGGTCCCTCTAGAGGCAATTTCTGGATGTCTTCAAGTCATGAAACTGTCTGGGAAGGAGGCATTCAAAGGGTTGACTTGTTTAGGGCATGAAACAACTGATTTTAGGGTTTGATGAGTCCTAAATCACTGATTTGAATGTTGGGATTTGATGTGCCCAAATGGATCTGTAACACTACCCTTCGATTGCATGGTGATGAAATCTAGAAGAAAAAATAAATAATTTTTTTAAACTTAATTGAGATTCGAGAATTTATTTTTTTAAAATTTAATTATAATTAGGAGAATTTCAAAATTTTTAAATTTTTTTAGGCCCTATGGTTGAGTTGCTCAGCCACGCATGGGCCCTGTGCGTCGCTGAGAAACTTAGCCATAGGGCTTGTAGGCTTGATATTTTCTCAGCCCGCAGGCCCTATGGATGAGTTTCTCAACCACATCTTAGCCCGTAGGCAATGTGGCTGAGTTTCTTAGCCACACACAAGCCCACAAAAATATCAAGCCTACAGGGTCTGTGGCTGAGTTTCTCAGCCATGCACAGGGCCTGTGTGTGGCTGAGAAACTCAGCCTAAGGGCCCAAAAATGTTTAAAAAAATTTGAAACAAAAAAAATTTACATGGAATTTTTTTTTTTCAAACAAGCAATCAAGTTTCATGAAGCCTACCTAGTTGTGATGAAGCTGGGTCTGATGAAGCCTCCTTTAGCCTCCTGCAAGAGCTCCTTCACTGTGCAATGGAGTCACTCGGCTCCTTCAGTCAAGACTCAACACTCATAGAAATGAGTCAAACACTCAAATGACAAGTGAATGAGAAATGTGAGGGAGGGAGGTGCTTATAAAGCATTTTATTCCCTCCATTTTCTCTTTCCCTCCACATGATCTCCAAAAAAAAATAAATAAAAAAATCGAATTTTGAGGGTCTTCACGAGTCTTATGAAGGCCTTATGCGGGTTCAATGCACGTAGAGGAGTTCAATGTGGGTATTCACAGGTACGGGTAAGAACCGCTGGTTCTATGCGAGTGACCCATCTCACTATAAGATCCGTCAAGACCTGCAAGTACTCGTGGGTCTTATAAGGGTCGTACTTCATGGATTTGAACAGTTG
Organism: Pinus tabuliformis; assembly: GCA_031772625.1. Taxonomy (NCBI): domain Eukaryota; kingdom Viridiplantae; phylum Streptophyta; class Pinopsida; order Pinales; family Pinaceae; genus Pinus; species Pinus tabuliformis. The sequence continues at coordinate 106,761,687 of CM062804.1, forward strand.
TACTAGATTTGGAATAAGGATGAGACTAGTGCCCTCTCTCTCTCTCTATCACTGCAACACACCTCTCACAATAGACTAGCATTGTGCTATCACTCTGCGCTTCCTTTGCTACACCATTAAGTATTTGCACATTCATCCAAGTATAAAATGTCTCATACAAGCACCCTAGCTATCTTAGGGATCTGTGCCCTCCCCAAAAGATAGTAAATGCATGTCACAACTGATAAAACAAACTCTAGTTTACTGGAATGCTAAATTTGAACTTAAGTTGCACGAAGCGCTTAAATGTTTTAGAGTTTTCGAAAAAGGTATGTTTAGAAACATCGGTTGAAACGTCATATATATATATCGTTGAGAAATCACTGCTTATAGGAATTAGGATTTGATTCCTCTTTCTTGATAATTACTTGTGAATTATTTTGGCTTCTTTTACCTCTTAATTAGTTTATCTTTCATCAAGCAATTACCAAATTATATGTATATGAAGATCACAAGAACAAGAGACACTAGATGTAGGCGCACAGCCAGAGAAAAACCCCTTAAAAGGGGAAAACCCAGTCAAGAACTCTTCCTTCAGTAGATTCAAATCAAGATGAGATACTTCCAGACTTCTTAGACCTAGACAAAGACCTCCTTCCACCACCAATTCAGACCTTCCCTTCAATAGATGATCTTCACACAATACTCCTAGTGACAACTCCCCAACAACATCGTCAGTTCAGAATTTCAGCCCCCTAGCAGCAAAACTTCGACCCCAACAACAAAATTTTGGACTTGCAGTAAACACAAATTTTCGGCCCCAACAATTGCCCAAAACTTCGCACGTGTGAGAGATAGATAGCCTAGAAATTTCGATTTAGGTCTTCCCAGCAAACTTCGTCCTTCTCTTGCTACTTCGCTCTTTTTTTGCTTCTCTTCCTTGAAGATCGAACTTGTTGAGTGAATGCTCTCCAAATGAAGTCGAGTTGCTCAATATATATGCTTCTTCTGAGGTCAAATTGCCCTATCCTAGGCTGACTTGATGAGGGCAGGGCCGACTTGGTGTGGAGGTGACAAATGACCATTTTGACTCAAAAATAAATCTTTTTGCATGATACAAAAGCCCAAGAAGGGTCTAATAAAATTGATAATGACTCTAATGACTCAAGACAAAACCTAGAAACCTTCAATAGAGGCTTCGACTTAGAAAACATTGACTCAAACATGAAACCCATCCTTTAATAAGTCATTTTCTTTAATAATAAATTTTCTTTTTGACAAGTACAATTATGAAGATCAAAGCTAGTTACATTCTTCAACACTCCCTCTTAACTAGGGAGGTATTCATAATTACATATATACAACTACATGGAAGATTTCAAAATGATATGAACTACGAAGAGTTCTAGCATACTCAGTGCTGCAGACTAGATACCTGACCAGGGTAATCTATCCGGGTGGGACTAAGATGGACTCAAGCTTTTAGCTAGTTTAGGTACCATCAGACTTGCTAACCATCAATCCAGGGATCTAGGTGCATATCCAAGGTCAGAGCTCCATGACCAACACCACCCTCCCTCTTCTGGATCTAGACATCAACACATAAACCGACCATATTTCCTCCCAAGCATCCGCCATTAGATGCTTCATCTCTCCCTTTTAAACTAGATATATCCATTTGTCCAAACATGCTTCCAAAGTATTCAACCTTCTTGTGGAGAGATTTATCTGTACAAACACAAAACCTAATCAACAATAAACATTCAAATAAACATACAAGTAAACACAAACCTTCGGGGTCCTCAGTTATCTCGATGCCACTTATTCATATACGAATTGTCGAAAGCTTTCTTCTTCTTTCACTTCTTCAGCAACATCAAATACATCCTCAGTACATTGCAAATCTATTTTTGTAGTCCTTTCATTCATTCTCCGATTTCTTCTTCAAGGTATCCATCATGACTATCATAATATGCCCTCCCTCTCAACTGGGGAGATGTACTCTTTCTTCTATCCAGGCTCCCTCTCAACTTAGGGAGATTAACAACTTCATAACATCGGAGAAACTTCATTCTTTCAAGGCTTCATCTTTCTTATGGCATCAAGGTCATCTTGATCATCATCATTCTTATAGCTTCCTTTCATCATGCTCATTATTATAAACATCTTCAATCACAAACATCTTCAACATCTTGAAGATTGTGTACCTGCAACACATTTAACAACAAGTACAACCAAATACAAACATACAAAAGCATGAAGTTAACTATATCAGAGTCATATTACTATAATGGAATCATTTTGACTTTAGACACCAAATACCTAAACCTAGTTAGGTTCATAATTGATAAGAGACACATCTTTTACATACTAAACTTCAACTTCTTGCTAGGGTTTTGTCATAAACCCTAGACTCCATCTTTGAGACACAGAGCCTTAGATATCAATAATTCAATCAAATAACAATTCTACTATACATCTAAGGTTTCAACGCTATGCTTTTACATGTCAGACTTCTACTAGGGTTAGTTGCAAACCCTAGATTTTATCATCAAAACTAAATCATATCGAAAATTAAAAACAACATCATCATCTCCTAGAATATCAATCTCTACTAGAGTTTTACAGACTCTAGATTTTACAAACTAAAACATGAGTATCAACAATTAGGTTATCATACTCGCATATACATATCTAGGATTTCATGCACTAACATCTCATATCAACATTCATACGAACTAGGTAAACCCAGGACACAAACATCAATACATCAAAGTTAGATATACAACAATTTTTATTTAGACTAGGGTTTCGAATATATACCTAGGGTTTCATTCCTAGGATCTTACTATAAAGGTTTTGTTCACGAACCCTAAATCACCAAACCCTAAAAATCTAGGGTTTCATTATATAACCTAGACATTAACAACAAACCCTAAAGGACTAGGGTTTTTACCAAGACATTATCAAAACCCTAAACTTTTAAAAGAATAGGATTTCACTATATGTTCTAGACTTTATCAACAACCCTTAAGTAGACAAGGGTTTCAATATTAGCATCGATATACCCTTAGGTTAGGGTTTTACAGTGAACCCTAAGAGTTCGGGTTCCACAATAATGATCAAATGATAATATAATGAGGGTAGATTCAATCTAATGATTAATCACCCTAACAAGAATCTTTACGATTCAAAACCCTAGACATAACGATGTCAGTAATGTAAAGCAAATTTCAAAAGAGAATGAACATACCTTTTCTATGAAGAGAACCTTGTAACAAAATTTGTAGTTTAATACATACCTTGAGTTGTTCTTTAACAAACCTTGTAGGACATCAATTCTTAAAAGATTTCCTTTGCAACAAAACTTCTTCCATGCTTCAAGTCTATCCTTTGAAGTCTCCTCCATAACCTTTGTGTATTCTGTAATCTTTCCTACTAAAGAGAAGGTTATTAGCATATAATACAAACAAATCTTGATATGAGAGGGAAACCAAACATAACAAAGGAAACAAGGAACAAGATACTTATCTTTTGGTAAAATGGTGGAGGCTCCCTCCTAATCTAGTCCTTATGCATTCTTCAATGGTTCTATTCTTCCTTTTTGCAATTCCATTCTGCTCAGGGTTGTAGGGAACAATGAGCTCCCTCTTACTACCTGCTTCTTTACAATATGCAATCAATTCTTTTGAAGTGTATTCCCTTCCATTGTCGGATCTCAAAGTTTTTATCTTTCTTTCGGTTAAGGTCTCCACTTCGGATCTAAATTCCTTGAACTTTTCAAATAGAGCCATGTCTTTCTAGAGTGATCATCAATGAAGGTAACATAATAAAGATGACCTCCAAGAGATTTGTTAGACATTGGCCCACACACATTGGAATGAATGAGATCTAAGATCTCCTTGTATTACTGCTTGTAAAAGGTTTCCTTGTATTCTTTCCCAAAGAACATCCCTTGCATACTCCTTCATGATCTTCCTTGATGTTGGGGATGCCCTTTACCATTTGACTAAGTGAGGGTATTATCTTGTAATGAATATGCCCATATCTTATATGCCAAAGTTCGATAGGATTGATCTCCATGTGAACTAGGGCTTGAGGAGATGGTGTTATAACTCTATATAGTCTTCCTTCACAAACTTCAATAATCTTTGCCTTTTCAATACTTGAATCCTTTCCCCAAACCAAAGCTTTACCATCTACAAAGGAAACCCTATCTCCTTTATCTTCTAAACAAGAAATGGAAAGTAAATTCTTTTTCAAACTTGGGACATAGAGTATGTTGTTGAGGTGTAGCTTTGCTCCACTTTCCAGCTTCAATGGTGTAGATCCAAGGCCTTTGACTGCATAACTGTTGTTGTCTCCTAGCTCCACTGCATGAGATGATGGTTCCCTTGATAGAGTATGAATTTGTCCACTTTCTCCTGTCATATGTCTTAATGCTCCACTATCAATGATCCATGTGTTGTGATCATCAAGAGTACCTGTAAGTGTAGCAAAAAAAAATTCTTCACTCTTGAGTCTCCTAAATAGATTGTAGATTATCCTTCCAATCCAACTTCCTGCAATTCTCACGATATTGATTCCCATATTCAAGTAACTTGCCATAGAGGGAGTAACCTTTTCTTCCAAAATTGCTTTTCCTTTCTTCAAGTAATTGCCAACAAAGTGATCTTCAACCTTCTTTGACCTTAGCTCTGATACCATGTTGAGAAATCAATGCTTATAGGAATTAGGGTTTGATTCCTCTTTCTTGATAATTACTTGTGAATTATGTTGGCTTCTTTTACTTCTTAATTAGTTTATCTTTCATCAAGCAATTACCAAATTATATGTATATGAAGATCACAAGAACAAGAGACACAAGTTGTAGGCACATAGCCAGGGTAAAACCCAGTCAAGAATTCTTTCTTCAGTAGATTCACATCAAGGTGAGACACTTCTAGACTTCTTAGACCTAGAAAAAAACCTCCTTCCACCACCAAGTCAACCCTTCCCTTCAATAGAGGATCTTCACAAAATACTCGAAGTGACAGTTCCCCAGCAACAACTTCAGTTCAAAATTTCAGCCCCCTAGCAGCAACACTTCGATCCCAACAACAAAATTTTGGACCTGCAGTAAACATAGATTTTCGGCCCCAGCAATTGCCCAAAACTTTGCACGTGTGAGAGATAGATAGCCCATAAATAATGATTTAGGTCTTCCCAGCAAACTTCGTCCTTCTCCGGCTACTTTGCTCTTTTTCTGCTTCTCTTCCTTGAAGATCGAACTTGTTGAGTGAATGCTCTCCAAATGAAGTAAGTTGCTCAGGCTTCTTGTGAGGTTGAATTGCCCTAACCCAAGGCGACTTGATGAGGGCAGGGCTGACTTGGCGTGGAGGTGACAAATGGCCATTTTGACTCAAAAATAAATCTTTTTACATGATACAAAAGCCCAAGAAGGGTCTGATAAAAATGACAATGACTCTAATGACTCAAGATAAAACCTAGAAGACTTCAATGGAGGATTTGACCTAGAAAACATTGACCCAAGCATGAAACCCATGCTTTAATAAGTCATTTTCTTTAATAATAATTTTTCTTTTTGATAAGTACAATTATGAAGTCGGAAGCTAATTATATTCTTCAACACACATACACACACACACACATATAAAGAAATGTATAAATAAGTGAATAACACATTATCTTGCAAGAAAAAAAAGGAATAAGACCCATATATATATATATATATATATATATATAAAGAAATGTATAAATAAGTGAATAACACACACACACACACACACACATATCTATATATAAAGAAATGTATAAATAAGTGAATAACACATTGTCTTGCAAGAATAAAAAGGGAATAAGACCCATATATATATATATAGAAATAAGTGAATAACACATTATCTTTCAAGAAGAAAGGGAATAAGACCCATAGATGACAATTTAGAAGGAAAACCAAGTCTATATTAACTCTCATAAATGATTACATGGTGGTCGAGTTTCCGTCGAGTTTCAAAGTTTCGGGTATGGGTATGGCCCAAAACGCTGGGTTCCTATAAGTTTCGTGCAACATAGATTTGAACATTGTTCTAGATTTGGGATAAGGATGAGTCTGGTGCCTTCACTCTCTCACTCTCTATATCATTGTGACACACCTTTCACAATAGACTAGCACCGTGCCATCACTCTGCTGCATCATCAAGGATCTGCTGTGTATGCTAGCCTCACCAACTGTAGGAGATTAGTAACCAAGCAACTAGGTAAAACTCTCCCACTTCCTCTTTGTGAGAAAAGTGTTCTCCACCAGCCCAAGTCTCTCCCTCAACATCTCGAACTTCCCCTTAGCCATGGGCTTGTTGATGTTTATAACTTGGATAGGAACTTCTGCACAGATTTTGTGTCAAACGCGCATGAATCCATCTGAAGTCCTTTATATTTTGTAATTTACTTTATTAAAGTGAAGAGCCTTTTAATTTTAAGTTATGAAAAGTTTAATAAAGTGATTTAATTATACTAGTGATTTAGATAAATCTCCATTGTTGATCGCTAATGAGATTGGGATTTAATCTTAACTGTTGATCTCAATGAGTGATTAGGGTTGTGTAGACTTAGTCATCAACTCAAAATTATAAATGATGGGCAAAGTGAAAAGAAGAGACACAGTAACTCAGTTGCACAGAGTGATAGAGGTACTACAGAACCTAGATTTGAAGTTTGATATTTTTGGGAGAACTGTAGAAATGCATGGATATTTGGCATCACAGCAGATTATGGAAGTGAATTTGAGTGCAAGGAATGAAACATTGCTACTCAGCATCTGTCTGCAAAAGATTGCAATAGACCAGGGTTTGGATAGTTTGTGCAACAGACAGATCCCGGAAGATGTGTGTAGCATGAAAGCTGCCCTTCTCAATGATGGAGAAGGCACGTCAGACCCCTCCCAGAGGCAACAATGAACAGAAGGCAGCAGGAAACTACCCCATGCCACCCTAGTGTGTCACTGAACTCCAGATAAGCATGCATGGCGTAAATTTCAGGTTCACTCAGAATTTTGTTATTTCTGGTATTAGTTTTAACTTTTAAGTAATCCAGCAGGGCTGGTAGAAAAATCAGTTGATCATCTTTAGAAATCAGCATGCTGGTTCTATTTTGGATGATTCTGAACATCCAGGCATTTGGGTTTACCATCTATATGTAAAATATTGTAAGGTCTTCAGGGGTCTATTCTAGGAAATCATGGATTTCAGAGATATTAGATCTCTCAGGTTTTGGATGATGTAATTATCCCCTGTTTTGGTGAATCAGTAGTATTATAATATAATTTTTCCAGTGAAACAAAATGTTTATCAATTGCTGATTTTTTTTGGTATTGGTTATTGATAAACCTTAAATTTATACAGTTTTCGAAAAGCAAGATTGTCAATTGTATCATCACCTTACGGGGATTAAGTTACAGGTTGGATTTGAAGCATTGTTCTTTGCGAGGGCTGACTATCAAGACATTGCCAAAAGGAGAGAAGATCGTACTATGGAGATGATTTGGCGTGGTTCTAAGTCACTTGGGTCTTCTGCACAGGTGGGAACTATTTAGTGTTTTGTGAAGATGTTAAGATTTCCAGAAGTAGTGGTGTGGTTATCTTTTGTCTTCAATGTTCATATTAAATTTATTTTGAATAGCTATTTTGCTTCTTTTATATATTTCTTTTACAGAATAGAATGCACAAGAATTTTTGTGATCTATTGATGCAAAGCACATGATTGTTCTCCTAAAACTTATAATATATCTGATTTCATGAAGTATTTGATTTCCAGGTTTTCACTGGAATTCTTGCACACCATTATGACCCTCCCTCTGAATTTCGATATGACATTAAAACTACAGAAACAACTATCCAGGTGACCTTTTCTGCGTATCCCTGCCTGCTCATGTTTTAGAGAGCTAGATCATGATGTTCATTACCAAAACTCCTCTGTGATGCAGGACGATCCGTTTCTTTATGATTATAATGTTGAGCAACAGATTGATCGTTTTGTTCAGCTTGCTGAAGAGCAGGTTTGAATCAAAATCCAAGTTGTTAGCCCTACTAGACAAGTTACTGAAATTAAAAATTTCTCATAGTCCATGATTAATGAGATCTGAATTTGCAGGCCAAACAATTTCGTACAAATCATATCATGTGGACAATGGGGGAAGATTTTGCATATGAAAATGCAAATACATGGTTCAAGCAGATGGATAAACTCATACATTACGCAAATAAGGTCGGTGGTTTTCTGGTTGACCTTCTCTAATGCTGTATTCTGATGCTTACATTTTAATGTTATGATAATTAATTAAAAGAAATAAAGGGTTGGCTCCTCTTTTTTGACATTAGATGTTGGATGTTGATTTCTTTTTTCTTTTTTTAATCATTTTGGTTTTATAGCGAACACACACATGGAGATATCCCCCACACTGAGCTGTATAGTGCACCTCGCTACTCAGTACAATCATGGTCTTTTCTTAACTACTGTTTGCTGCAATCAACCATGGTGAATTTATCATTTTCAATTTTTTACTGCAGTTAATTATGGTCAAGAGGAAGGAGCCATAGATGCATACCCTTATTTTTTCTTTACAAAGAAAACCTTGCAGGGAAAACTAAGGGATGCTTCCCCACATTTGGATGGCATCCCTAATAAACTCGGTGGCGTAGACTAGTGCACCTCACCCTAGGGGATTCAAATTGGGCACCTGCCAGCACAAAATTAGCCAAATACCCAACAACGTTGATGACCGCCTGTTGAGCTAATCCCTTGGGCTGAAATATTTGGAAACATCTTGCCCACCCTTAAAGTAATTAAGAGAGTGCGATTTCTGATACCTTGCTAACCCTAGGTGGCCTAGAAGGGGCAAACATGTCACAAGTAAGATTTGAACTTGGGTAGAAGGGCTAAAACTTCTTTTAACAACCCAAGCTAAACCCAATTGACGAATGTTTGCAAAGTTCAAACATCTCGTCACATCCTCAAGTAGTAAAGTAAGAGTGAGGTAGCTGGTACCTTACTAGCCCTAGTTGGCCCATGAGGGGTAAACATGTTACAAGTGGGATTTGAACCTTGGTGGGTGTTGTCTTCACAAATTACACACCTTGTGGGGTTGAGGATTTTTCCCACATTCTTGGGTGTGCAATTTGTGAAGACAACATCTTTTTGGCGCCGTTGCCAAGGATAAGTCCTCTTTAATCTGGAATATGACTAACTTTCGGTTTTGCATTTTGGATTTTTAGAGTTAGATTCCTGTTCAAGTGGTGACTCCACTTGGTTCATTTTCTGCAAGAGTTTCTACTAGGAGGAATCCAAGTAGCTTGGTTAGCCCCACTCTTGATCCTGAAAAGGTTTTTAGAGTGAGATTAAATAGGCTCTCTTCTTGTAGACTTCTTGTTAATCTTGGGAAGGAAGCTAATTCTGATATCCATTTGCTTTTTTCAAGGTCAAGCTAAGTAAGAAATCATGGATGGTTTGTTTGCTCCTTGTAACTTTGCTATTAATGGCTATCTGAATAATATTCTCAATAAAGCCATCGAGAATTTGCCTTCATTCCAAGGTAACAATGCCATTAGTGCCAAGACTCACCTTATGAGCTCCATGTTGATTTTGGGTAGCATCGAATGTGCTCTAGCTCCGAAATTTTGTGGAGGGACTAGAACACATGAGATCTCCAAGACCCAGAAATCATTTGGAGAAATTCCACCCGGATGAGGAGTTATTAAAATAATTAATATTTTTAATAGGTTCCTAAGTCTAAACTTAGGAAAATAAAAACATTAATGGGTATTAATAAAGATGTGGGTGAGAAGCTTCTAAGAGACGAGGATCAAGTCTTTTTTAATCTTAGTTGTTGATTAGAGACTTAATCTCAGCCGTTGATTCATCAACAAGAAAAGTATAAGAGAAGACTTGAGAGTCATTTGGAGATACACCGGGCAAATACTCAGTACCCCGAGGGAAATCGATTCTCAAGGAGAAGGAGTTCGATTTTAGAGGGAGAGTTGCAGGGTGGAGGAAGAGGAGGGCATTAGCAGCAATCAGTGACTGAGGAGGAGGTGATGCAGGGCATTCGAGAGACAACGCAAAGGGAAGAGCAGGCAGACAACACCATTGGAGACACAGTCCTCACGCAGAGTGACGCAGAGGTGGGTGAAGGGTCTCCAGGGTGTCAGAACTTCTCTAGGAAGAGGAGGCCGCTCTTGATGGTCAGTTTTGGACAAGTGTGAGGCAAGTATTGGATTTCACCAAGCCCATTTATCACATGATTCGGTTTGCAGATACAGACAAACCAGTGATTGGCGAGGTGTATGAGTAGATGGATACCATGTTGGGGCAAATAAAAGATATTGTTCATAACAAAGATCCCGACTTGTACAAACTGATTCACGATTGTGTGTGTGAACGGTGGAATAGACTTAATCTTCCACTACATTGCTTGGCGTATATCCTTACGCCAAAATACTACTCTACATCTTGGTTGGGCCAACCTGCACCAGGGGGTGGGATTAGGACCAAACCCCATTTAGATGCAGAGGTAACTAGTGGATATTTGCAAGCATTAGAAAAGTTGATACCTGACAGGGAGGAATGTGCAGCTGTGCGCCTTGAAATAGGCAAATACTTCAGTGGCACTGGTTTGTTTGGTAACTTCCATGCAATGGAAGACAGAGACAGATTTGATTCTCTCACATGGTGGGAAACATATGGCGGCCAGGGACTTTTGCCAAAATTGGCAAAAAAAGTTCTATCACAGGTTGTAAATACTTCTTCTGCAGAGAGGTGTTGGAGCACCTACAGCTTCATACATAATGTGAAAAGAAATAGACTCAATGAAAACCGAGCAGAAAGCTTGGTTTATGTGCATTGCAACTTGAGGTTGTTGAGTCCTTACTGTGATCGGGCTTATGAGGATCCCACATATAAAATTTGGGACAATCACCCAGAGGATGACAATTTGGAGGATGGCACTATACATCTTGAAGAACTGGAAGAGGAACTTATAAGGGATGAAGATGAAGCAGCTGCAGCAGCCATGCCACCTCCACCATCCAGTAGCAGTGCTCGAGTTCTGAGTCTTGTTCCTTTGCTGTCGCCACCTCCATCTACACCCTCACGTGGAGGGCATGTGTCTTCTAGTTCTGGTCGTCGGTCTGTGCGGGGGACTCCTAGAAGACCACCACGACTTGCTTATACTCCTGGAGACTCTCGTGGCTAGGGCCACATGTAGATTTACAGTTTACTTGTCTTTTCTAGTTTCTATTAGTTTTCATAACTGTTGAGTCTTGAGTCCTTGACTCTTGACTCTTGACTCTTTCATATCATAATGATATTTTTTGTAAACAATATATGACTGTTACAATGAAAATTTGAAGTTTGAAGTTGGCAATTATAATTCATTGGTAATGATTGTGAATTATGAATATGATGCTTCGTGAAAGACTAAAGTTGTTTCATTTCATTTCATTATTCATGTTTCATTTTATAACATTTCATTTCATGTTAACAGTTAGAAGTTAGGACTTAGAAATATCTAAGATATTATTTCTTGTAATGGTTAAACTTAGCTTACGAGTACAACTTTGGTGATCAATGATGATAAATGTTATATATTGAATTTTCAATTTTGAAAGCTTGAAGTTGAAACTTTAAGATTGAATTTGATGAATCATGATTCACGAGACTCAATATGTTGCAGTTGTAATATGTATTTTACTAACTTGTGGACATGGTTGATGAAGATTATAACTTCTAGATGATTGATGTGATATGGTTCAATGATCAATCTATGTTTTTTTTTATGTTTTTTATATCTAATTCATCATTCTACATGTTTTTGTTGACATATATGTATCAAAAATAAAAAAATAAAAAATATTTATATATTTTTAAAAAGTCGCTCCAGGATTCGCTCCCAAACCGGGAGCTTCTGAAAATGTCGCTCCCGCTCCCGTTTTCGCTCCCGCTCCCCGCTTTCGCTCCCGCTCCCAAGTAACATTGGTCTTAGGTGTTTTCTCTCAATAGTGTCTCAATTTCTCTATAAAATCATTCTTTGTAAAGCGATTGTTGCTGAAGATTAATAAAACCCTCATCTACTACATCGGTTTTCCCACATTGGGTTTTTTCGGGGACAATCGTCCAAAAACAACTGTGTTGATGCGATTGGTTCTTGTGCTTGTATATCACTGCTATTTTCTCTATTTAATTATGTGATAACTGCAGTAGAATTTATTTTAATATTTACAGAAGGGTTTTTCGTAAATTACTTATTGTGAGAAATAAGTAGGTGAAATAAATCAGTTGCTACAGTAGAATTTCGTATTAGAAATTTTCACACTTCAACCTTTGTGTGAGCAAGTGGTGTAATAATGCTAACCATGAGGATGTTAAGATGAGACTCTTTGTCCTCTCTTTAGATGAGGATGCTCTTGATTGGTTCACAGAGTTTCTTGCTAACTCTTTTGATTCTTTGAGGTCTATCATCAATGCCTTTAATGAGAAGTATGGAGACAAAAGAGAAGAAAGGCATTTGCTCAATGCTATTAGCCATATTAAGAAGAGTGAGAATGAGACAATGGAAGAATTTAATAAGAGATTTAATGATATTGTGAAGAGTTTGCCTCAAGATGTTAAACCTCCGGAAAAGTCTCTTTTGATTTATTATGTTGATGCATATGGAGCTGATACTTCTTATGAGCTAAGGTGCACTGAGCTGAATGATTTAAAGGCTGCTCAGACTTTGGTTGAAAATATTGGAGAAATGTAGAAAGGTGTCGGGGAAGCTGGAGATTCCAGGGTTTGATAAGGGTCCAAATAAGTCACGAGAATCTAAGGGAAAATAAGTTAAAGAAGTGGATCATGACCCTGTTGGCCACTACGTGTCAACAACCCATAGCAGTACACCCCCTTTTTTCGCAAAAGGGATAGCGCCTAATCGATGTGTCCGTGCTGTTCAACGATCATCATCAGCCTGATTTCCAAGATGTTATAATGTAAACTCATTCTGCATGTATATGATGTAAATAATTTCAGTAGATCTGTGTCATGTATGTAACGACCTAGGTAGACCTACTTTTCTAGCGACGATCTACGTTCTGGGAGGCTTTTGTCTCACCGATCCATTCTCGAATGGTTGGCAGAGTTTTCCTCTAGTCTTACCCCAAAGCTGGAATGTATTTTGTCGCTAGGATCTTAGGCGAGTCCTAATGTTCGAGATCGAGTCTATGTAAAAGTGATTTGGGAATAATCCTACTATTTGGTTAAGTTATTTTATTACAAATTGCTTGGTCTACTAGATTATATTTGTGTCGCAAAAATGAGTATTTTGTGAGGGTCTATTACAAATGGGTTTTCCCCCTTACGACGTAAAAAATATGAAGATCATGATGTAAAGTGTCTCGAGGGTTGGAAAAATAATTTAGTCCGTCATAGGTTAATTAACTAAATTTTCTGGCCAAAAAATTAATTAAAATCCTAAGTCAGAAATTTAATTAATTTTAAGCCTTAAGTAAATTTAAATTCTCCAAAGGAAAAATTCATCGGTCCTAAAAAATTAAATTTTAAAAGGTCCTGGGACTAAAGTAAATTAATGATTTTGCCAAATTTTAAACCTTTGATCCCTAGGGATTAAGTCAAAGTCAAATTTTTGGGGAAATTAACTCAAAATTTTTATTTTTGAGTTAATTAAAATGCATTTAATAAAAAAATTCGATTTTCCCCAAATATTTAAATATTTCGACAGATGAGATTAAAAGAAATTTCAATCTTCATCAACGGTTGAGATTGCTTTGACGAGGATCATTTGAACTAGCCGTTGGAGGATTTATCTTTAAATAGGAGGTCATTTGTTGGTTGATCCATCCGATCTCTGAGTCGTGTGCTAAGCAAAAAGCTCGTGTAATCTTTTTTCTGGATAATAAAGAAAGACTTTGGGGTTAAATTCTGTTGGTGTTACTCTTCATGGGAATACTGTAAGATGTGTTGTTTTCATGTATAATTTTTTCAAAATTCACTGATGATAGCTTCTGAAGAGTGATTTGAGTACAAGTATCTTGCTTAGTTGCTAGGGTTTAAATGATAATTTAAATTTTGAATGTAATAACAGGTATCTCTATTTGTCTGAATTTTATTATTATTTTCTCGCTCTATTTTGATGGTTGGATTGAGTTTTGCAGGGAAATCTTGATTTTTTAGATCCTCGGGCATTAGGGGAAGTTTTCAGTTGGACCAACCAACTCCCGATCCGTGTTTTTTGAAGAGCCCAGCTAAATTAGCTCCGGGCTTATCATAAGATTTTATTGGTGATACATAAAGGGTTTCAAGTTAGCACCTCCTTTAAAATTTAAAAATTTATTTTTTGTGTGGAAAATTGATAGATTTCGCTGTTAAGAGCCTTAGATTATCAGATCTAGGAGTGGAGTTGGACTCATACTCCTCAGATCTGATAGATCTACCATTCTTGTGCATAGATCTGTAATTTTTTTGGTTTTCTGACTTGGGTTTCTGGGGTTTTATTTATTTTTGTATATCTGGGTTTTGGGTGTTTTTTGTTTTCGTTTTTTGCAGGTACAGGTTGCAGATCTGAAAGAGAAGTTTGATTTGAAGCCAAATCTAGGCCCTGGAGGGCAAGATCTGGCCTCAATACCATTTTGTAGGGACATTATTCAAAAGATTTTACAGTTTGAAAGGTTTCAAATTCTCTGAGGATTTCATAAGTTTTTTGAAAGAAAATTTTAAGTAGAAGAATATATCATTTTAATCATAATTTTTTGGGAAATTTTCTTAGGTTTTTGGCCACCATTTTTCTCCTGTCTGCTGTTGCGTTTTCTCCTTTCTGGAAAATTCTTGATCCTCTCTGCCTGCGTTTTTGGGTTTATTCCTTTCTCTGTCTGCGTTTTTCTGTTTCTTCCCACTTTTTTCGACTTTCCTCTCCTCCACTCCCTCGCTGTTGTACCTGCGTTTTCTTCCTTTGCATTTCACCCTCACTCGCAGCTCCTTCCTCGAGTTTCATTTCATCTGTGGCTCCTTGTTTACTCTATCCCCTCGCCGCCTGTTTGCAGCCCTCCTTTTCGTTGCTGCTAGCTTTCCCATTCTTCCTTGCCGGCTGCCCTAACTCGCATCTAGCCCTTTCATTGCTATTCCTCCCTCTGCTTTGACCAACAAACAAGCTCCCTCGTCGCTCCTCGCTCCTCGTCCCTTCCTCCTTTTCCTCCCACGAATTTCTTTTTCCTCTGCCCAAACCCTCCTCCTTGCAAACCTGCGCATTGCCTTTCTCCTCATCCCTGCCTACATTTTTACCTCTGCCTTCTCCTTCGACCTGCATATCTCTGTCTCCCTACGCTGTCCATTCTTCGCCTTCTGCTCATCCTGCAGCTCCTCTCCCTCGAAGCTCTGTCTTCCTCTACCGTCGGCCCAAACCTGCATACTCAACACAACAAACATTCGATTTTTTTTGATTTTATTTTGTGTCTTTATGTTATGCATTAGGTTTAAGTTTTTTTGTTTTGTTTTGAATTTCTCTTATTTACTTTAGTTTAGTTTAGGTTTCTTAAAATTTTCAATTAATTCAATTTTATTTTTCTTTACTTTTTGATTTGTTAAATTTCGATTTGATTTATTTTTCCTTTATTTTCATTTTTTTTATTCTTTCATTATTTTGATTTTGTTTAAAAAAAATTAAAAATCTAAAAAATTTCAAAAAGGATTAAAAAATCTAAAAATTAAAAAATTTCATTTATGTGACTTTAAAATTCCTAAAAGAATTAGATCAAAAGAGGATTTGCGCTTTCACATTAAAGATTTTAATGTGGCCTATGGCCCATTAAAATTTCAATTTATTAACCCTTTTGATTTACTTTTGTCACATTAAAAATTTAATTTCTTCATTTACCACATTAAATTGATTGCCTAAGGTTTTATTTTTCTCTACTTTTTGATTTGTTAAATTTCGATTTGATTTATTTTTCTTTTATTTTGACTTATTTTTGATTCTTTCATTATTTTGATTTTGTTAAAAAAAATTAAAAAATCTAAAAAATTTCAAAAAGCATTAAAAAATAAAAAATAAAAAAATTCATTTATGTGACTTTAAAATACCTAAAAGAATTAGATCAAAAGAGGATTTGTGCTTTCACATTAAAGATTTTAATGTGGCCTATGGCCCATTAAAATTTCAATTTATTAACCCTTTTGATTTACTTTTGTCACATTAAAAATTTAATTTCTTCATTTACCACCTTAAATTGATTGCCTAATGGTTAATTAACATTCAAATTTAAAGTTCCTTGATGTCATTGGTGCTAAGTGTAAAATTTTAATTTTTGTGGTCTTTATTGGCAAGTGCGATTAATGTTTTGAAAATTATATTGCCTATAGGAGAAAGATAAATTCTTCTAGATCTAGGATTTAATTGCTAGAAATGCTTGCATGATAAAGTTTTGAGCATTCACATTTAATTGTTCATGATTGTCGCTTTGCCACATTATAAATTGCTTTGGGTAACTTGTTTTTATTTAGCCTTTGGTTAATTGAACATAAGGCACTGGTCTAAAATCATTTTTATCTTGTGGCTGTGTCTTATTTTATTAGATCTATCCATCCCAGTTAACCAGGACTCGTTTACACTCGTCAAGTTGTCCATCTTTAAGTCTCCTAGAGCCTATGTTTCACAGGCTATTCTCATTCATTTACTTTAGGGACTACCCCCTTGACTTTTCTAGGAGAGAGTAAGGATTAGAGTGACAACCCTTACTCTGAGCGTTGTCTAGACACTTTGTGCGACAACAGACCCTATCGAGGAATTGACGCAAATGATTAAGAATATGGAGCTCAACCAAGCATGATTAATAAAGACCATGGAAGCAAACCATGCCAAGGAAATAAGTGCCATGTAGAATAGGTTGGTGGAAATGGAAAGATCACAAGTACAAAAGTTCCAACCTAGGCCAAATGATAGATGGCAGAAGAATAAGAGCCCTTCACAAGATCATAGGTCTCCCAACCCATTGGAGACTACCAATATGGTGGATCAAGTTCCGCCTTATTGTAGACCTTGTGATGAATTTCATAAGGAGGCCACTTGTCCCATTGTGAGAAGGATGATTGAAAGTGGCATGGCTAGAAAGGAACGTGGGGGAATTAACAATCAAATTAATATGTTATCCATGGGGAACTGAGCTAGAACTATTGAGAGAAATCAAATGATTGATCACATGATTGCTAATAATGATGATAAAGTTACCAAGATTTTTGGGGAAAAACCTACAGCTAGACAGATTCTTGCTATGGAAAAATATAAAGGAATGACTTATCAGAGGAGGAATAATCAAAATCAGAGTAATCCTAGAAAATTTTCCCCTCCTACTTCAGATTTGGATTTTGACTTAGGGGATTGGATTAGCCATGCAAAGGCCTCAGTTCTAGTATCTGAGTTATTAAAATTCCATCTTAGAGGTCAAAGTTGTTAGAAGCCATAGAAGTATTTCAAGGAGAAGTGGATGAAAGAATATCTGAGGGTGTTCAAGAGGATGCTCTAGTAATTTTGCAAAATATGGATAGGAGTATAGGAAATGAAGATAATCAACCTTTCTTTATTTCCTTGCTTGTGAATGATCACCTTTTACACAATTGCATGCTTGACTCAGGGGCTTAAGCTAATGTCATGACTCATGACCTAAGTTGCAGGAAACGTAGGGCAAGGGGGCGTTTCCGTACGGAAACGAGTACGAAACGCTGAAACCCGTGTGATACGGCCCTGAAACGCGTTTCAGGCCGTACTGCCACGTTTCACGAAACTGAAACGTGGCCAGTATGGACTGAAACACGTTTCAGGGCCGTACGATTCACGTTTCAGCTTTTTACTAGTGTTTTTTTTTAATTTTTATTTTTTTTTAATTTGTTCTTTAATTTATTTTTAGGTTATCCTAGTGACTTCTAGTTGCTTCTAGATGCCTGTCTAAAGTTATAAAAGTGAACTTTTGCCCTAGTGTTGATATGTAGTTCATCAGGAAGTTTGAGGCATATGCAGTTAAAGTAAAAGTGATATTCTCCTTTATTTTTCATTTTCATCCTTTTACTTAAATTTTTAACATTACCATGAAATGACTCAGGATGTTTGAGAGTGGTTTCGCCCTCATTGGATTTCATATGGAGAAAGTAGAATTTTAGATCTCACTCAAAATCTAGCAGACTTATCTGTTTTTCAGGATTTCAGGATTGGGGGGATTGCAATGTTTCCATTGGATTTTATCATGTACTAGGGTATAGAACTTGTATTTAATCAAGAGGACCAAGCCCTCTATGCAAGGGAGACTCCCAATAATCAAGAGCATGTAGGGTACTAGGGTATGAAACTTGTATTTAATCAAGAGCACTAAGGTCGTTCGACTATGTAGGAGGAGACTCCCAATCAAGCACGAGACAAGAAATTAGAAATTTATCGTGGCTGATTTTGGATATTTCTATTTTCATTATGTGATCATTCATGAATAAATGTGATGTAAATTTAGAGACTTATAGTTTATGCATTGACAATTGACAATTTTATCATAATGTAATAAATTAGAATGTATCATATGTGCTTTATGATTGCACATATTTCTTAAATGTCCTAATATATATATATATATATATATTCGCGTTTCCCCGTTTCCAAAATTTGGGGAGGTCGCGTTTCGTATTGGTTCCCGTTTCGGAAACTCGTCCCCGTTTCCCCGTTTCGTGCAACCTAGCTCATGACCAAGAAGGTCATGGAACAACTTAATTTGAGGATATATCATGACCCTATCACAATATTTGTGCTATGAATTCTGAACAAATTGAAGTCCATGGATTGATCAAAGGTTTACAAGTACATTTAGCGGCATATCTTGATATTTCCGAGATCACTATGGACATTGTTGTGATAGATGTTCCTGATGCATGGGGCATGCTCCTATCTCGGAAATGGGTAGTAGATCATGGAGGAAGTACTCAGATGAACTTATCTTATGCTACCATTCCTATGCTAGATAAAACTTTGGTCTAGCTTGATCGAGAATTAGAATGAAGACATCATGTTGAAAATCCAAGGAAGCCAACAACGAAATTATAAGTGGGTCATCTACGTCAGGGAGTTATGCAGTATTAACAAACTTTTTAGCACCCATGACAAAAGAGGTAAAAAATGAAAAGGTTGGGCATTCCATAGAATACTTGGACACTTCAGATTTTGCATCGACATCTTTTGGGGACAAGGTAGAGGGGTCTACATTCGTTACATCATCATCATCATCACAACTTACCAGGGAAATAACTAAAAAGCAAAAAAAGAAAAAAAAGTTAAAAATAAGCCACCATCTTTGGACAAAGTTGGTACTCAGAAGAAAAGAAAAAAAGAAAACATAATAAGTCTGATGGCCATATACAACATAACATTGGGATGAGTCAGTGTCCCAAGATGATCAGAATTGAACAAGGCACATAAGAGAAAGAACCCATGGATTTGCTTGTGAGTCGGCAGGTTCTCAAGATGGACTTCATCGAGAACATCTGATGCCCAAGGGGCATTTTGTATTATATCTCTAACCTTACACCTTTTTATTTTCATGTTACTAGATTAGATTTCATTACTGCTGTTAAATTAGTTTCTATTTCATGCTCTTAGTTTAGTTTCTATTTCATATTATTAGAGTAGTTTTTATTTTAGTATGTTATAGTAGTGTTTCCATTTCAGTATTTGATTTTATATGATGATTTCTGGATATATATGTGAATGGATTCCACTGATTTGTACTTTGTCGTTTGAATGGGATGCAAATTCTAGGTTCTCGCATGCTTTCATGAAAGTATGCGTCCCCATGTGGAGCCAGATGTTGACCACTAAAGTTGCATTTGAAGATCTGTCAAAGACTCCACGAATAAAGTACATTTAGAGCATTCCAACACCATTAGATCAGTTAGAATTCCTGACTTCATCAAGGCTTTTATGCCCCTTTCCTCTTCTTATCATCATTTTGTTTTTCAAATTCTGCAGCCCTGCGGGGACATTGTAAAAATGATGCTAGTATGATGAAGTAAAGCCTTGTAACATGCCTAGGTAGTTTAGGAATTTACTAGCAAGTGAGTTCACTCTATGGAGTTTTTTTTCACTTAGCTAATTATTCCTGTTTTAACACTTATAATTAGTTGGGTTTTTTCTCCCAAATATACCCCAAAGCTGGAGTGTGGTTTGATGGTAGAGTCTTAGATGGGTGCTAGTGTCTAGAGTCAATCTATATTACTAGACTAGATAGTCTCTAAAGTTTTGCAGAATTTGGTTAAGTCTAAGTGTCATTTTTTAGTTGTTAAAAATTTCCTGTAGGACGAGATTTTTAATAAATTTTTGATGTAAGCTGTAATAAGTGTTGTCTAGAGAAGTTGTAATAACTTTATACTAAGACACACTTTTAAGGTAAAAAAAATTAAAATTATTATTTACCCCTCAAAACCCATTTTTTCCTAAGTTTTGATGTAAAACTGACAAATAAATTAGCCAAAAATAATAATTGGGAGAAAATAAAAATTCTTTCCAAGTAGGAAATGCTCAAAAGTGAGGTGGAAATTCACTAAAAATTAAAGGCAATTAAAAAAATTGATGTGGACTCCACTTATCAAGGAAGATGAACACAAGAAAAAATTTGATGGTCCAAGGCACAACGAACTCCCCAACGAATTCACATTTTTTGAGGAGGAGATTCAAGTTAGCAAATTTGTCTGGATTATTTGATGGGATCTGACCGAGACTTGATCAATATTAATTAAGAGAAAACGGCTAGAGTGGTCCCATGCCACTCCACCCATCTTACCATTTGTTCCAATGACTAGCTCCTTGAAGATTGCGTAGGCATCCATAAGGGTTTCAAATTTACTCAGGGATCAAGACGTTTTGCGTTGGGATTAGCACATTGCACTTGGAGATGGATCTATCATTGGGATATACTTCCATTTTTTCTATAAATAGAGTCTTTGGCTCCTCATTTGATTCATTGTGTGTAATGCTTAGACGATGCCACTAGGCTAGCGACTCTGCAAATTTTGTCGTCTATTTTTTCTGATCTAATAAAGCAAAGACTTTGGGGTTTATTCATGTGGTGTTATTCTTCTGCTTTTGAGGTATAATTGTTTCAATTTGTGCTTAATGCTCTACTTGTGCTAATCGATTTATTATTTCCACTTGCCAGGTTTTGGATCTATTGATGTAAGCTATCTTGCATTAATTTTTGAGCTGGAGGACCACTCTAGAGGGAGAAGCACTAGAGGGTTTTTGGTTGAACCCTAGCCTTCTTTTTCATTGTGTAGTCTAGTTCCTTGTGGATCTAATAATTTTTTGTCAAGTGTGTAGAGATCTTTTTGTTTTGAAGCAGATCTTGAGTGTGGGGTAAGTTTTTGGTTGAATGAACCCACTCCCAAGTCGAAAGGAGCAAGAACCCACATTGATTTACTTCTCTCAAAGGCTGATCTAAAGATTAAAGAGGGAGTTTTCTACCTTATCTCTCTAAGACGTTTTTATTTATTAAATCTAAGTTCAAATCTACTATTTTATGCGCTTTCATTACAGATCTAGCTTTCAAAGCTTAGTTAGAGGGTTAATCCTTTATTGCCTGCACAAGAGCAGAGGTGTCCTCATACTCTTGTGGCTGACATTTGTATTTTTAATTATATATTGTCTCTACTTTGTGATTTGATTTCTCTTGCATCACATAAAATCTCCTTATATGCTTGCGCAGTTCCCTGTCGATGCTTGAAGAGTGGTCTTTTGAAGACATCTTGGAGGGATCTACAAGTTGAGGCTTGAAGGATCAAGAAATCACATATTTGGAACCTCTTCCTACACTCTGCGTGGAGAAAAAAACCTTCGATCCCTCTCTTTTGCGCATATCTTCCTCTTGGAGATTTGGAAGTTGAGCCACCAAGAATAGATCCCTTTGAGGAAGAGCGAGATTCCTCACATGAGGAACTCTCTTATTGTATTATTGAAGCATTGTATTTTTTTCTCATTTGCATCTTATAGTTTGAGGAGTCTTTGCTCCTTGAAGCCTTTGTTGTAAACCCTCCTCAAGATATAAAATCTTCAATTCTCTATAAGAGGGTATTTCAAATAATAATAAAAGAATCTTTTTTTTTTTGAGGGACCTTGTGGATTTCCACTTATTAGAGAATGTAACTAGATTCAGTCTTCATAATGACCTCTATAAACATGACATTGTATATTTTGTATATAAAAAGAAAAATAATTCTTATTTTATCGAAGCATGGGTATCATGCTCAAGTCTAGGTCAAAACATGTTCTTCATGCTTTTAGGGCTTTCTAGGTCAATGAAGAATTCTTGTCATGTATTATAGTCCCATTTGGACTCCGTTACCGCTCAATCTAGCAAGGGTTCTAGGAGGGGTTCCAAAGGGGCAACTACTAGACCAAGTGACAACAATGGGACAAGGACCCACTGTCACCTTAGTCGATGTCCCCTGCTCTTTACAGACCCTCACTGATGGGAGGGGTCCCCGTATAAAGGAAATCACTAGAAATGATAAGTCAATGATAGAATATAGAGTGATTCCTAAAGCCCATTCACAAGAGAGACTCAATTAAGAATCTTGCTTGATTTAGAAGCAAGGTAAGGGGCTCACTAGGAAAGGATCAAGAGAGGCTCTATATAGCAGTGTGGAAAAAGTATGCAAAAAGTCGCGATTTAATCCTAAAATCGCGATTTTTTGAACTAAGCAATTTAATCCCTCGACTTTTTGGCAACTTTTTCACAAAGGAAAAAATCGCGAATTAATCGTTATACTCCTGATTTAATCGGGAATCGACCCAAAAAGTCGGCCTCCCTTCCCAGGCCACGGATAAAGAGGCCGCAAAGGCGAAAATGATCTTATTTTCTGCTGTTTTCTCTCCCATTCGACGCTGTGGAGATTCATAGGGGTTTGCCATTGCCCTAGAGGAGAATATTTGTGAGTTTTGTGGTGGAGATTTGGAGATTTTTCCACTGCTCATTGTGGGAGATTCAAAGTGCCGAATTGCTGCTGCCAGGTATGTATTTTAATTTCTCTCTTAGTTTTTTTTACACATGATTTCTTAAATCTTTCTATACTTCTCTAAAATTCTATTAGTTTGTTTATGTCTTATTTTTGCCTAGAATTTTGAAAGGGAAACATTGTTTAGAATCTAGATTGAAGCAAAACTTCAACTTTCAAGAATAAAATGACAAAAATTCAAACCCTTGTTTACTGAATCTGAGTGTTTTCAAGTGACTGAGAAGAGGCATTTAAAATCTAAAATCAACTATTGCATTTGTGTTTGCTTTTTATGTGATGGGAAATTTTTAATTTGTTTCAATTTTTTTTTTTGTGCCCAGGTTTAAATTCAAGTTCAAAGTTTAAAACAAAATGCCAAGGCTTTTGGACGCTATGTGGGAATATGGTGAACCTGATACTATACACGAATCTGGGGGGATCAATAGAATGTATTTGACTTGCAAGTTGTGTGGCAAGCATATGTCAGGAGGTATCAACAGATTAAAATTCCATTTGGGGCAAATTCCGGGGCAAAATGTTGACCTTTGCCCAAATACAACTCCAGAAATCATTCGACGGGCCATTCAATCATTGATGGATAAAGAGGAGGGAAAAGACACCAGGGCAACACTAAAATTCCAACTTGTAGGGGCCTCAAGAGTGGGGGGAATTGAGAGTGGCAGTGCTTCTTCAACATCACCTTCCTCACCCATATGTCCCAACCCCTCATCTATCTCATCTTTTTTTGTTCCTAGAACCACAGCTGGTGCACAACCTGGCATCAAATCAACAATTAAAAAAAAGGAAAAGGCAGAAGCTGACAGGTTGGTCAGTAAGTGTCTTCTATGGAGTGATGTTCCTTTCAACATTGCCAAGACAAACCCATTCTACCAACCTATGTTTGATGCTGTTGCTGTCGTTGGCCCGGGGTACAAAGCCCCCACCTTTGCAGAATTGAGAGGGCCTCTTCTTCAAGATGAAAAGACTGATTGCACTTCTAGATTGGAGGAGTTTAGGGCATCATGGGAACAAACTGGATGCACAGTCATGTCAAATGGTTGGACTGACCAGAAGGGTAGGACCCTTCTTAACTTCTTGGTTAGTTGTCCCAAGGGGATAATGTTTATGAAGTTTGTTGATGCATCTGTACACATTAAAGATGCACGTACATTATGTGAGTTGTTGGACATCTTCATTCAGGAAGTAGGCCCAAGCAATGTTGTCCAAGTCATAACGGACAACGCTGCAAATTATGTTGCAGCTGGCAAGTTGCTTATGGAGAGGTATCCTAACTTGTTTTGGACACCTTGTGCTGCTCATTGCATTGACTTGATGTTGGAGGATATAGGTAAGATTCCTATTGTGAGGGATATTGTTGAATCATCCAGGAGCATAACAAAATTTATATATAATCATGCATCTGTGCTTAGCTTGATGAGAAAATACACCAAAAACAAAGAGTTGGTGCGTCCTGCCATTACACGATTTGCCACTACTTTCATATCTCTTCAGTCTTTATTGAATTCTATGTGGGATGTGAAGAGCATGTTTCTTTCAGCGGATTGGCATGCTTTATCTATTAGCCGCAAACCAGAGGGAGAGGGCATATGCAGACTAGTTTCATATGATCAAAGCTTTTGGGCAAGAGTAGAGGAGGTGTGTGCCATTTCAAAACCTTTGGTAAGGGTTCTTCGGTTGGTTGATGGAGACAAGCCCGCAATGGGCTACTTGTATGAGGCCATGGATAGGGCCAAAGAAGCCATTCGTGCTTATTATGAAGATAAGGGAGACGAGGGGTTAGAGAAACAACAGGTCATATGGAGAGTGATTGATGAGCGATGGAACAATACCCTCCATCGCCCCATTCATGCTGCAGGTATCTACCTCAACCTCGCATTTTCTTACGCTTGTGGTTTCAGATTTGATGCCGAGGTGATGGATGGATTCTTCACTTGTGTCGAGAGGATGGTGTCATCTGAGCAAGAACGTGAAGATATTTCTAAAGAAATGGAGGTCTATAGGATGGGAGGTGGCACATTTGGTTTTACCATGGCTATTAAGAATAGGACGAACAAAATGCCAGGTAAGCTTCAATTTGTTTCAAACTTTCAAGTTTAGAATTTCAATGTTTTTTTTATGTTTCTCATTTTTCTTTTAACTTGTAGATGCTTGGTGGACAAGCTATGGTGCCAAAGTACCCCATTTCCAAAAGCTTGCCATTCGAGTGCTCAACCAAACATGCAGTTCCTCTAGGTGTGAGCGCAACTGGAGTGTATTTGAAAAAATGCACAACAAAAAGTGCAACAGGTAAAAAAAATTCAAATTAAATTTTTTGAATTCATTTGATTATTTTTAATATTTAAATTTTCTAAGTACTAATTTACAATCTATGACCCTAATACAGATTGGAGTCCCAACGCCTCAATGACATGGTCTACATCTACTACAATCTTCGATTGTGGGTGAGACAACTTCAGACACCTACTGATGTGGAAGCCATCTCATTGGACAATATTGATACCACCGCTGCATGGAGGGTCGAGACTGAGAGGCCGATCATGGACTCGATCCCGGATTGGTTAGGTGTGGATCTAGAGGATGTAGCAGTTGCAGGGGAGGGAGAGCCAGAGGTAGAGGAGGAGGAGCAACATCAGGGTCAGGAGGCAGAGCTGGTTGAGGATGATGAGGAGGAGGTGACACCATCTAGGATGGGCAGCAGCAACATAGGACAGAGGCCACCTCTTCCATCGACTTCTAGAGGACGATTGAGTCCATTTGTATCCCCAGGGGCAGGGCCTTCTTCCTCTAGAGGAAAAGGCAAAGCCATTCCCTATCCCCGTTAAAGGGGAAGAGGATCTCCGTGACTGATTACTTGATGACTTTTAGATGACTCATGATATACATTTATTATATTTTTTGTTGATATTTTGACTCTTGACAGTTGAGACTTAGACAAGACTCAAGATTCAGGAGTTGATTCACTATTTTGATATGTGATGTAGCACTAAACTTCATATACATATTATATATTAGCTTTCTTTACATGTTTATGTGGAAATGCATTTATTTGATGTTGTGGAGACTCTAGATGTTAAAAAAAATAAAAAAATGAATAATTTTGTGTTTTTTTTTATTTTGCTGACTTTTTCAAAAAACTCCAGACTTTAACAAGTTTTTCAACTTTTGGACCCTTGCCGAATTAATCCCGACTTCGGCTTTTTCCACATTGTTATATAGGGCGTAGAGGTATTTCTTAACAAAGGATGTCCTAGACCTAAGGCTCTTTGGGGAATAGAAGGACCTCTCTTAAGGTCTTGTGAGGTAACAAGCATATAAAAGGTTGGGAGCACAAGAGAGACCTAGAAGACCCAAGCAAGGCCTAGGGTTTATGATGATCATCAACAATAGGACTAGGTCAACCAAGGATGAGAGGAAAGGGTCAAGAGAGATTAACTTCCTTTGAGCTTCCAAGCATAATAGACCCTTTGGAATGCCACTAACCTAAGGAGACCTAGACCAAAACAGTTGCAAGACTAGGGCTTGATGTTTCTCTAAAACCAACTGTGGGATTGTCTTAAAAATTGGAGGGCAAGGAGGGGGACACCAACGCAGTTCTCCAACAACTCGCACCTCAAATGGATGGCTCTAAAGGAAATTGTTTGATGCCCTAGGTAGATTGTCTAGGGTTAGAGCAAAAAGAGGGAAGAAAAGTGAGAAATGGGTTTTAGGGTGATCAGTAGGATTTAAGACAAGTGCCTGGCTATTGGGAGGATTGGAGTCAAATGATCTTGACATTGTCACCTTCGCTCTTCAAGGAGGCCTAAAGCAACAACTTCACTATCTAGGGATGCAGCTACACAACAACTTTAGGCATTTATACTTCGATGGAAAATATTATGGATTTTCAAGGATGCAAATAATCCCCTAGGAACATTCATTCATTCATTATCTTTATAAGTAACACATGCAAAATTTTCCAATAGTATCAAGGCCTAAAATAATTTCCCATGAATTAGGGCACAATAATAACCATAAGAAATAAATTCCATGCATTAGACAATCATTATTTCAGAAATATAGCATTTCAAAGGCACTTACAAGGCAATGAAGAATATATCCATTCACAACATTCCAACAAGAAGCTGCAAGAAAAGATAGCGAAGATTTCCAAATGTCAAAATGCATTTATTCCATCCAAATCACTCCACAAATTGCAAGTTGAAATTCTCAAGAAGAACTAGCAAAAATCCCAAGTGATGATGAGTTACAAATGAGCCCTCACTTGTATTTATATGAGCCACTAACAATTCGAATGGGTCAAATTTGCCTAACAAACCCCTAAAAATGAATCTAATGTGCAAAATAACACCCTAATTGGTGACAAGCCCACCAAATAGCTTCATAATATGAAAAATAAGCCTTTGAAGAGGGCCGAAATGGTTATAAAATAGCTAGGAGGGCCGTTGGAAGGCCTAGTGAAGTCCATAGTGAATAGGAGGGCCAATAACAGTGATGAAGGCGGTGGCCCCTTGATTTCCAGGCAAATGACCTGTGGTGCTCCCAAGTGGCTGTGCGGGCACAAAAGCATCCTTATGGGTCTCCAACTGAATCAAACAAGAATGTATCCCATCTGTAAGGGTTGGAACAATGATGCAATCCCTCCCTTGTCTCCCATGGTGAGACAAAACCCCATCTGGGCCCTTGATCAACTGCTAAGTGTTTAGCCGGCTAGGCAAGGTGGTCTAGGTGCATCATCATCATCAAATAAGTCAGACACGAGCGAGCAATGAATGGTGTTGAAGGATCCCATGGCATGGCTATCGACTCTCTGCTATAGTGGAGGCCCATGGCTCTCAACGCACGCCTTGCAAATGCTGATATGACCCTCTGGAGTTCTTGGACCCCGTATAGGGAGACCAATCCCTAAGATGAAGACCCATCTGCAATCCTGTATAAGATCCAATGCGTCTCCTCACCTTCCAACACAACAGTTCATTAGTGAAATTGAGTAAATGAGCTTAAAAATCATGGAACTAAGTGGACACTTCATGGTGGCATGCCCTTCCATAATGGGCTCTAGAGTATATAGGTGTCCCCAACTGCAAGTAAGGGGTTAATCAAGGACCCTATTAGGTGGTTTCAACTTGTAAGGGAGTGACAGGTCCATGTTAGATCCCTCAAATGGCAGGTGTCATGTGACATAATGGTGAAATGGATTGGGGGCATCAGGGGAGGCTCCAAGCCACATGCCACGATACAAGGGTAGCAACGATGAGGGAAGCCCACACATGGGTGTATAGATGAAGGAGGGAGAAATTGTGGTACACGAGCTACCTTGGCCTTCGTTTTTCCACCCTTCTGCATATGCCTTTTTCCTTTTATTGATTTTTCTTTTTATAACTGCTTGGGGCTCAAGGGAATGAGAGCATGATGTGTAAGATATAGCAATGATTACTCCCTTAAGGTTGGGCATTTTGTCGCCCACCAGGGGTTGGGACAATCATGGGTTCCTTAATAATGCGAGGGGCTCATATATGGGCCCTAGGAACCAGGGTGATGGCCATAATGATAGGGGGTAGAGCTCATGTTGGCTTTTGCCCACGTGCTAAATTTGTATGTCCTGACCCTTACCTTGCCATTGTTGAGAGAGCGATTTTCTCGAGGAGTGAGAGACTAGGGTTGAAGAGAAGGGAAAAGGATTGCAACAAGAAAATTTTAGGAGCAAATTTCAGGGAGGTTGAGTCTAGGAGAGAGAGGCCAAAATGCTAAAGAGGTACGAAATTGCCAGGGCCGATTTATCTCAAGTGTGTAGGGGCTGTATGAAGGGAGAGAGGGGGCGAGTTCGCTGGTGAAGGAGGTCGATTTTCAGGAGGGATGAATTCCTTGAAGCTGATTTTCTAGAGGGGTTGATTTCTAGGTTCCATCAACTGTAATTTTTGTGTGTATTCTTTGTGAGTCTAGGCCTAAATTTTCATGAGTAATATAAAGTGGTGGAAGATTGTTTTGGGCAAAATTTTCCGCTAGTTTGTCGTTGATATTCCCTATTTTATTTCCACTGCAAATTTAATTTTTGAAAGTTAAAATACCAATGAATTTATTTTCCAACAATTTTTAGATTTTATTGAGTAAATAATTTCTGGGTATAGAATAATTGTTGACGTATAACTAAATGAGATATGGTATTGAAGATTTAACGAACTAAAATCATTGATTAGGCATGTTAAGCTTTTTCTACCATTTTTTAAGGTTTGGATTAGGCAATTTCATCAAAATTGGGTGGTGTTGGCTGATGTCCCTAGAGGATGGAGGTAGAGGCAAAGGGTGATACTTATGATGAGGATACTAGTATAAATGATGGTAGTTTTTTCTACCATTTTTAAGGTTTGGATTAGACACTTTCATGAAAATTGGATGGCGTTGGTTGATTTCCCTAGAGGATTGAGGTAGAGGCAAAGACTAGACAAGAGACAAAGGGTGATACTTATGATGAGGATACCAATATAAGTGATGGTGGAACATTGCTTGTTGTTTACATGTTCCAACTTGTTTCCATTTTGGAAATGCATATTTGTTTCCCCAGATCATGCAACTTAGCAAAAAGAAAAATGTGGGCAAGACTGAGCATCTCACTGTGTCTTGCTTTTCTACAAGGAACATGGATATATAGCATCCCTATCATGTGGGCCCCAAAACTGTGGTTCCTGGAAACAACAAAACTTCTAAAAGGAGCAATTTCTCGGAATCTGATAGAACTGACTTTGAAGTAATCTCTGGTCACTGTGGAGACCTGGATGTAACTGTAATGGAACCAACCTGATGAGATCTTTTTGGACCTTAACCCTCGAGTTGCATGGGCAATCTGGGGCATAACACCACCCAAGATAGACTCAATTTGTGTCCATATATGCATACCCACATACATATGGATGCCTTTCACTTTACATATTTGTGTGCATATTTGCACTATACAGTAAAAAAAATGTACTTGTTGATTGACTGCTTATAAAAATATTAGAACTTGACATCTTATATACACACATGTGACTTTTAAAACCGTAACTTGGAGTTACTTAAACATTTGATATTTAAGTTAATATTTATCCATATCAGTGTTGATAATATCGTCGATATTTCACGATATATCGCTTCTCCAAAACGATATATCGCTGGGTAAATATCGCGATATTTTCTATTTTGAAAATATCACGGTATTAACTAAATATTGGCGATATTTCGGCAAAAAATTGTCGGGTGCATGGGTCCGCAGTTACAAAACTGATTTTTTGGCTTTCAGTTAGTCATTCTGTTTTGTTGGTCTTGGAGAAGGAGGGGAGAGCTTTGTGGTGGTTTTCAAGGAGGGATTGAGGATCAAGCAACAATATCATCACCAACCAATTTTTTTTTTTGTGGATCAAAGATTCAAGATCAATGAGACAAACTTCATTTCTTCCATTAACAAGAATGTTCTTAAAAACCCCTATATTAATGTTTTTTTCATAGATTTAGGGTTATGCTTGCTTGCCTCTTTGCCTACCAACATTTTGCTTCTTTGTTTTTTTGTCATTTCCTATGATTTTCATGCCCATGAACCCATGCAACGGTTTTCTCCATATTTGTACAAGCAACTTCATTTTTTTTAAACTTTCTTATGCACCTTCTTATTGCCATTTTTCATTGCAAATAATGTAATAAAGAAATTATTTTTTAAAATGAGGTGGCTGTTATTTCTTGTGTATGGGGATTTAATGCCAATTTTTTGTCTTTTTGGTGCCCTAGGTTTGAATTTTGATGCTGTCCATTAATCCACTACAAATATGCCAAAGCCCTTGGACGCATTTTGGCAGTATGGGGAACTTGATGGCGGGACAAATCGGACATACTCTCGTGCAAATTGTGTGGGACCAAGATGATAGGAGGGGTTATGCAATTGAAATACCATCTGGCTAGACTTCCTGGACATGATGTTGGGTTTTGTACGAATTCAAGCGCCAAGCTTAGAAGAGCTGCATTTGAAGCAATTGATGAAAAATACTAAAAGAAGAAGAGGCAGAAAGAAACAAGACTGAACGTGTAGACAAATATTTAGGGATATTTGATTCCGATTTTGAGGCTAAGGGTAGGGAGAGGGGCTCCATAGCGTCATTTGCTAATGTTACTGGGAGTGGGAGGTCATCATTTTTTGTTCCAAGAACTGGACGTGGAGCACAACCTTCCATAAAGTCAGTTATTAAAAAAAAAGAGAAGCGAGAAGTAGATAGAGTTATGAGGAGGTGTCTTTTTTGGAGTGAATTACCTCTCAACATCGCCAAAAAACTCCTTTTTGGCAGCCAATGTGTGATGCTATTGCTATTGTGGGCCCAGGGTACAAAAGTGCTACATATGAGGAGTTGCGGGGGCCAATCCTTCAAGCAGAAAAGCGAGACGTCAACTCTAGATTAGTCGAGTTGAAGCAGATATGGGAAGTGTTTGGATGCATAGTGATGTCTGATGGTTGGATAGGTAGTAGGACCCTTCTAAATTTCTTTGTACATTGTCCTAAAGGTACCATGTTTATTAAATCAGTGGATGCATCAACACATAAAAGATGTAGCATTGATATGTGAGTTGTTAGATGGGTTCGTCCGAGAGATTGGTGTGCAGAATGTGGTGCAAGTCATAACAGATAATGCAGCTAATTATGTGGCTGCCGACAAAGTGCTTATGGAGAGGCACCGCACATTGTTCTGGACTCCATGTGCAACACATTGTATCGATTTGCTGCTTGAGGATATGGGGAAACTCTTCTTCATCAAGGAGGTGATTGATATGGCTAGGAACATCCCCAAGTTTATATATAACTATATTTTTGTTCTTAGCCTCAAGAGGAGATACACTAGAAACAAGGAGTTGTGGCGTCTTGCAATCACACGTTTTTCCACCAACTTTATTACTCTTCAGTCTTTGCTTCGATGTTAGTTTGAGTTGAAGCAAATGTTTGTTTATGATGAGTGGCGTGATTGTAGATACAACAAGAGACAAGATGGGAGAGCCATTGCAAAAATGGTGTACATTGACACATTTTGGCAAGGAGTA
Organism: Pinus tabuliformis; assembly: GCA_031772625.1. Lineage (NCBI taxonomy): Eukaryota > Viridiplantae > Streptophyta > Pinopsida > Pinales > Pinaceae > Pinus > Pinus tabuliformis. The sequence goes on from CM062804.1 coordinate 106,793,796, forward strand.
GAAGAAGTGTGCTCAGTTAGTGAACCTATAGTAAAGGTTTTGAGATTGGTAGATGGGGAGAAGCTTGTAATAGCTTATTTGTTTGAGGCCATGGATAGGGCCAAGGAGACCATTTGTGCTTATTATGCAGACAAGGGTTTTGCTAGGCTTAATAGACAAATGATGTTGTGGATGCGATTAATAGTCGGAGGACAGGGATGCTCATTGACCCATTCATGTAGCAACACTCTTCCTCAACCTTGCATTTTGATACAAATGTGGCTTTGATTTTGATGGTGAGGTGATGGAAGGGCTCCATTCCTGTATTCATAGGATGGTACCTGCTCTCGAGCTTCACAGCAAAATCAATCCTGAGATACAAATGTATAAGGATTGTGTTGACCTATTTGGCTTTGATGATGCTATCCGGGAAAGGACCCTCTTCGTGCCACATAAGTGACAAGTCATGACTCATTAAAATTTTCAATTTGCTAATTTATAATTCTAAATTTTTTATATTCATTTATGTTTTATTTGAAAATTTAATTAAGTTTTAAGTTTTTAAGTTTTTTTTTTTTTCTTTATTTTGTTGTAGATGTTTGGTGGCGAAGCTATGGTGCAAGCAATGTTTTAAAAACCGGAACCGGTGATCGGACCGGTCCACCTAATGAACCGGGTTTCGAACCAGAACTAGTCGAACCGGGACTGGTCAGGTCTAAACGAACCGGTTTAAAAAAATACATTAAATAATTAATTTTTAATGAAAAAAACTATTTTTAAGATTTAAAACCATGATTCCAAGCCAATAGAAACAAAATATGCAAGGTTTGCTCATCTATATACCATGTAAAGGTGAATATATCAAAATGGCATCGAGTGCAATACATATCCACAACAAAATACATAATCAATGAGGCTCTAAATGGCCTCTAGAGTCCGAAAACAATGCTCTAAGCTATGGGGTCACTGAACTACTACAAGTCTACATATCAGTGATCAACAACATGATCACTCCTCATCATGATCAAACTCATCACCACTACTAGACAAGAGATCATCAACATGAGCTACATAAATAATATGCCTCCGAGTTTGAGGACTCCTAAAACTCCTCTACAACTTTAGTAGTAGTAGCAAAAATAGACATCAAAACTACAAATCACTGATCAACATGGTCACTCATGAAACTCATCATTGATTCAACGCTACTAGAAATACATAAACATCATCAACAAGAGATACATGAACATCATCTAGCTCAAAGTCTTCAGACTTGGATTGCTCAACCTTATAACATGATAGAAATTGAAAAGGTTTAACATGCCTAACCAATGATTTTGGTTTGAGTGAAGGGTTCATCTCCTCAACCTTATAATGTGGTAGAAAAAGATTAGCATGCCTAACTAGTTGTTTTCCTTTGAGTGAAGGGTGCATTCTTGTTAAGGCCATGGTAGAGGAGTTCAACAATCAGTACCACCAACATCAACAAAGTTCAACAATCAATGCCACCACGATCAAGGTTCTTAAAGGGATTCATGCTTTTGATCAAATGCCAATCTCATACCCTCATGCATGATAGAATCAAATGGAAACATTGCAAACCCCCAAACCATGAAATCTTGAAAACCATTAAGTTTGCTGAATTTTGAGTGAAATCTAAAATTCTAGTTTCTCCATATGAAATCCAATGAGGTTGAAACCACTCTCAAACATCCTGAGTCATTTCATGGTAATGTTAAAAATTTAAGTAAAAGGAATTAAAGGAAATGTCACTTTTACTTTAAGCATTTAACATTACCATTAATTGCCAACATTGTTAGGGTTGAGATGTGTCAGGAAAATGAGAGGGTAAGCATGCTTTTCTTCGAGGGACTATTTTTGGAGGAAAGCAACCCCAAATTTCCCTCAAAACAGCTTCAAAACTCACAAAAATGCATTTTGTGGGGGTTATATTTGCCCTGGCAATAAACTGGCCGGTTTAGGACAAAACCAGCCGGTTTGACCACAAACCGACCGGTTTCGTCCTAAACCGGCCGGTTAGGGAAAAAAAAGGCGAAATGAGGAGGTAAACTGGGTTTTTAAGCCGGTTTGACCCGGTGGGCTTGCTAACCGGCCGGTTTGACCGGTTATCGGTTCAGACCAGCTGATTTTTAAAACATTGGCAGGGCACCAAATTTGCAGAAATTGGCCATAAGAATCCCGAGTCAAACTTGTAGCTCTTCAGTGTGTGAGCGCAATTGGAGTCTATTTGAGAAAATACACTAAAAGAAGCGCACCATGTATAAGTTTGAGCTTCAACCTTCAATTGAGCAATTACATTTATTGTAATTTATGACTCTCAAGTGTCAAGACTCATTAGTTTTATTGACACTTTTACAAGTTGGAGTTCTTATGCCTCAATGATTTAGTGTATGTGCATTACAATATTTGACTACGAGTGAAGCAAATAGAGAAACCAATGGATCTGGATGCCATATCCTTAGACAATATAGATGTATTGTCTAAGTGAAGGGTGGAGTCTGAGGTGCCCATCATGGAAGAGTCATCTACATGGTTAGAGGAGGGACCATTAGTACATGGGCAGCAAGAGGAGGAGGACTCGGGGGAGGAGGAGGAGGAGGAGATTGTGGGAGCGTTAGCGTCAACACCATTTGCTATAGATATAGGAGAGCACAACTCCATACCCAACAATCATTATTTGACATTAGGTGCAGGGCCAGGGCCTTCTACTGCTAGGGGCAGGCCTGACAAACAACCCATCATGTTTTCCCGTAAAAGGGGGAGAGGGCACTGATCTCAGATAGCTAGCTGCTAGTTTTATTTGTTTTGCTACATATAACTCATGATGATGAGATACTTTTATATATGTGATGTTATTTTGTATTGGTTCTCCACATTTGAGTCCTTGATTGGACAATTATCAGGGATCAACAGGATTTGGTATCGCCTTTGATGTATCATTTTTATTTGACATCCACTACATCATATATATCAGTGCTTTCTTCATATTTATGTGCCAATGTGTTTATTTCATGTTGTTGTTTCTTTATATGTTTAAAAATATGAAAAAAATGAATATATTATGCATTTTTTATGTTTGCCGATATTTTCCGATATTTTTGTCGATATTGCCAAAAAGATGTTTTCGGGATCCGTGCCGATATTTTGCCGATACCGATATTATCAACACTGATCCATATAGAAGGTATCACCTATGAATATCAATCAGATCAGAGCATACCAGAATATGGCAAACGTTAAAATTTTTAATTATATGTATTGGACCGAGAAAATAATACTCCTGAAAATGTCATAATTGAAATTGGTTCTACACTAATGAAGTTGAAGAGTAATGCATATTCCTTGTGTTCAACTTAATTTTTTTGTATGTTGAGTAAGATCTAATCTCTTCCTACGCTTGATCTTTGATCAGGATGGGCGCGTCAATGCATTTTATTCAACTCCAACTATCTACACTACTGAAAAAAATGCAGCCAATGAGAGTTGGCCTCTGAAGACAGATGACTTTTTCCCGTAAGAATTTCTCCTAAGATTTGAAATAAATGATTAAAGTTTTGATTGTTTCCATTTTCGGTCAATATAAGGTTATGGCCCATGGGAGCTGGGACATTACATGATTAACACAGATTATAAGTATCACTGCATTAGCACATAGATGATGCTTTCTTGCTTGCAGAATCTGGAAATGGTTGCTGAGCTGGTTGACAGTTTAAGATGTTATCATACTATAAAGTCAAGAATAAATGGGCACGAGCTAGATTCAAACAATGGTCCTTATCTGCATTCCTGCCAGCAGGTTAATGGGGCAATGCAAGAATTAAAACAGAAAATTAAATAAAGCAAAAACAGAACACTAAGCACAATAAGCACAAGACACCCAGAATTATGGTCATGAAATTGCTCAAACACCAGATATAACTGCTCCACAGTCTGTATTTCGTTAGGTGCTTTCTCTAAAGATTTCCTGCCTGACCCAAAAACTTCAATCGATTTCCTTTGATAGAGATCTCAGATCAATTTGTATCTACTGGTCACCTAGAAATAGATACTACTAAGGATAAAGGTGTGATCCAGCATCATGATGAGTATTTAGTTCAATTTGCTTATAAAAGTGCCGTACACGCCCTGTGCAGGCCAAATATGTTTGGCATTCTACTCCACTTGGTTTCTCACAGAAGACCTCATTAAATAGACTGTTAAGTGTTAACTAGTATGTCAAGAAACTGTAAACAAATACAGATGCGCGCAAATGCACTAGCTGAATATGCAAGTGCACCATGAAAGCCACATTTGAGGTGGGCGGATGTTTTGAATTTTTCTACTCAAGCAACTCGTAGCTACATGAAAAGGACAAGCTGAATTTGTGTTCTTGACTAGTTTTTCCAATCCTTTATGCATCTCTCCTTGAACTTCTTGAAAACTCCCTAAGCCCTACAATGCTGCCCTAACCCTCCTTGGTCTGATTGAAACTTCTTTTATGATTGCCTCATTGCAGCAGTTGTCTTTGAACTGTCTTGGACCTTGCCTAAAGTACAGCCTCCCTCTTTTGCCCTATTCTCAACTCTTTGAGCTATTAGTAATCATGATAATGAACATTGTAGTTGTACCAGTTCCATGATAATATTAAATAAACATTGCAGCCTTGTTATAGATTTGTGTTTCTTAGGAAGACAATAAATGTTAGTGTTCTACGAGGATGCATCCCCCAGGGTGTGCTCCCCATGTTTCCCACGCTTCCAATACAATGGGAGGCCTAAGGAAACTTTCCCCACGTCTCCCTTTTGGGGAAACTCAGAGGCGCAAGGGGAAACGTTTCCCCAATGTGGGGGACGCGTTTGCCCAAAAGGGATGCTTTTGGGCATCCCCCTAAAAAAGAGCTAGGTGTCCCCCATGAATTTTGCTTAAAACAATAATTTCTGAGTGGGGAAGCCCAATATTCAACCCTAGGGCCTTACTAATGCTAATGTAATTAATGGTAATGTTAAATTCTTAAAGTAAAAGGATGAAATTTTTTAACATCACTGCTCCCACCCAAAGTGGGTGACCCAATAGGAGAAAATTTTCTTCTATCAACTCTTTCAGTTGATAGCCAACAATCCACATCAACCACTAGTAACCGATGATGATGTGCCATTCATATGTCCACCACTTGCATCAGTGATATGTTTCCTCGCCCATCTGGCAAGAGTACATGTTGGAAGTTGGGCTTCTAATCAAAAGGTACTTTATTTATTTTGCAATCGGGTGCTTATGCTTGTTTATATTTGGGCATTTGACATGGATTATGGGGTGACTTGGAAGAAAGAAGGGTCTTGGCTGTGATCTTGTTCCGTCACCTTAAATGGCTGTTTGATTTTCAACCCTAGTTCAGTGGGACCTCCCCTAATGGCCCAGCAGATAAATGATGAGCACTACTTGGGAAGCCGTGATTGAGATAACATAGCCCCATATCTCTCGATTCCATACTTACCACTTTCCATCTTACATTACAAGCCCCTATTCCACCTCCATTCTTTGGGTCCAACTGACCACTGGTTCATTGAGATTTGGCACACACACATCCCCATGTCTAGGTAGGGCTTGGAAATTTTCCTTGGGAGGTTGATGCAACTAAAAGAAATAGAAAGGACATATGATGGCCACAAGAAAAGCAAAAGAAAAATCAAAATGCAAAAGATGGTCGGGACATTTAAATTAGCAAGTGGACACACGTCAAGTATTAGCTCTACCTCATTCATATGGCTGCCACTCGGTTCTTGGGCCATCGTTGCCCTATCTCATAAAAGAAATGGAATCCGTGCATATCCCAACCCCTGATGGGTGATGAACTACCCCATCCTTAAGGGGGGTAATAATTGCTATACATCATACAAAGCAAGCTCTAATCCTTTGAGCTATGAGTAGTAATACAAAGAAAAAATCAAGAAAAAGCAAAAGGCATAAGAGGGGTGGAAAAACAAAGGGCGAGTTGGTAACTCATGCATCCACGAGTACTCCCTCCTCACATCTATACACCTAGGATGAGGATCCCCATCAGGCTGGCTCCTTTGGCCATGGCACTTGGCCATGATTTCTTTTCCCCTCTGTTTCATCATTATTTACATGGCACCTATCGATTGAAGGGTGGACCAAGGACATGTCACCTCCCCTTATGGATTGAGAACACCTAATAGGGTCATCTATTAATCACCCCTACCTAGGGAGGTAACACCATTACATGACCAAAGCTACAATTTTAGAAGGGAAGCCTTATATGAAGTGTTAATTTTCCCATTACTTTCAAGCTTGGTTCACTTAGATGCAATAATGATTAAATGTACCTAATGGTGAAAGTTGCAACATTGGATATCGTGTGTAATTGATAGGTGGTTCCATCTATAGCTCCAGGCAACTTAATTGGGGTCAAAGTCCTCCAGAGGGAAATATCGACACCCATGGGTGAAGCGTCGAGAGCCATGGGATTCTAGATAGTGCAAAAGCATCACTGACATCCTTGGGCACCTCTAGCACCCACGATGTACCAACACTTTGCCTGACATTGAATTTTATGGGATGATGCACTTGGACCAGCATGCCCCCAACCGAATTAGCACTGATCAGATGGGATGGCAGCCAATCTAGAGCCTAGATGAGGATGGTCTCACACATTAAAACATGGGAGGGCTAGCAACACCTTGAAAGCCTGTAACGTTGGAGCAAAGACAGGAATTTTGCCCACTTGGAGACACATGAGACCACCTTTGTGCCCCAAAGTTAAAACTGGGGCCCATAGAGGGAGATTGACAAAGATCTAGCGGCCAACCCCTAAAGGATGATTTTAGAGGGCTTCTACACATTTCATGGCACTCTTGACCCTCAACGCTTGCCCTACAAGGGCTTACACATGCATGGCATTAGCACTATCTGTCATATAGCTCACACGTGTGGGATAAATATTATGTTTTGCATTGGCTACTAGGTCGGCTTGTGATCTAGATTGTTACTTGTCCATTATTTTATTATTTTGAGGGGCTAATAGGCTAAAATAGGATTTGGATTCCTCATATAAATAGAGGAACCTTTCATTCTTGTTAGACATCATCACACACTTGGATATTTTGGCCTCTCTCTATCTCTCTAGAGAAATTCCGGCCTGCTTTTATTGTGGTAGAGATTGATCTATAAATGCACTTTGATATTTGGAGCTGATTTTGGTTATCTTTGGAGCTATTCTTTGGACACATTTATGGAATAATGTCGATTCCAGGTTATGCTAATTGTGCCTTGTTGCACCGATTTTTTCACAATTCCAAGGAAGCAGTTGTGCCAATTTTTTCAAAGATCAGAATCATCAGCCAATAGGTTATCATGTCATTGTAATGCCCCCATTCTGCAAATTTGTAATGTAAATGATGTTAGTATGACCGTTAATTATGTAACAACCTAGGTAAGCCTATCTTTTTGGCGACGGATTTCATCCTAGGAGGTTTTTCATCTCACCGATTATCTGTATTTCTAAACACAGATGCTCGACAAAGTTTTTCCCTCCAGCCTCAACCTCAAAGCTAGGGTGAAATTTATTGACAAGTTCTTAAGTGAGTCCTAGTGTTTTAGTCGAGTCTTTTGTAAAAGTGATTTGAGAATAATTTAAGCTATTTGGCTAAATTATTTTATTACAGATCACTTGGTCTACTAGATCATATTGTGTTGTAGAATTGAGTAAAAATTATGAGGGTTTATAACGAAAGGGTATTCCCCTTTGAGGGTTGCATATGTAAAATCTTATGTAAAATAAATATTTTAGTGCATGGTCCCTCATACTTAGACACCATGGCTAAAATATTTGAGGGTGGAAAAATAATTAATCCCCTCATGAGTCAATTAATTAATTTTTCTGGCGAAAATAAAATTTCCTAAGCCAAAAAAATAATCAATTTAGAATCCAAATTAAAATGTTGGAGAAATTAATTTCTCCAAGTGGAAAAATTCGTGGGTCTAAAAGAAGTTAATTTTTGGAGGTCCCCCACCAAGGGAATATTGGAAATTTCAAGAAAATTTGGATTCTTTTACTTTGGTGGTTAAGTCAAAGTCAAAATTTTGAGGAAATTAGTTCAAAATAATTATTTTTGAACTAATAAAAAATGGTTTTAATGAGAAATTCGAAAATTCCTCAAAAACAAATATTTTCAACGACAGAGATTAAAAGTTGATCAAAGATTTATTGACGGTCGAGATTATTTTCATGGGGACCAAGCCAACTAGCCGTTATTTCCCACTCGGAGGATTTATCTATGAATTAAAAGCCATTTGCTTCTCAAGCCACAATGATAGTGACTTTGGACTCAATGTGATTTTGTAACGCTGGTGTGAAGCCATTGTTCAGCTTGGAACGTTTGAATCTATAATAAAAGACTTTGGGGTATAGTTCATGGTGTCTTTGTCTCATTGATTTGTGGTATGTGCTTTCCTATATTGTGCTTCAATATTATCTGAATTGTTATTTCATTTGTAGATGATAGGAACATTCTATTGGTAAGTTTTGGGCTTATCTTAGGTGATCCGATTCATTGTATGTTCTAACGATTTTTCTTAAGAAAATATATAGAGTTTGTAGGTTCCCTGACCCTTGGGCTCCAAGTTCACAGACCATGGGCACAAGCTGACCTTGTTTGGACTTCAAATATTTTATGTGGGTTTCTTACTTCGCTAAGGTTTTGGTTAACACCTATTTTTCAAAATACATCAAGCTATTGTCATTATCGTAAAAAAATTGCTCTTCAAAATTTTTCTCAAGCATTGTATATTTGTAAATTTGTAAATATATTTTTTGTAGAATAAATTTTCTAACCCTTGTTTTGTAGAAACTGGGGTTTGGGGTTTTATTTTTGTTTTTTGTAGATATTGGGGTTTTGGGCACTTGTAATTTTATTTGTGCAGGTGATATTCAAGAAGATTTCCTGGGTTGGAGCTAGATCTAGGCTCTTGAGGGTAAGATCTAGTCTCTAGAATTTTTGCAAGGCCAACATAAGTGAATTTTGGACAAGTGTTGAAGATTTGAAGCAAATTTTGATTTTTTGGCGAGGGTTTCAAATATTTTTTGAAGCCTCTAGGCCCAGCATCCCCCTCCTAGCCTAGCCATTCCCTTTGGTTAGCCTAGCCGCAGCCCTGAAGGGCCAAGACTCCTCCGATTTACACTTGTTGTGAGGGTTAGAGGCCTCATCCTCCTTCTCAAGCTGGACGACAACCCTTTAGGGCTTGTTGTAGGCCCTTCTTGCCCTCCATCATCCTCTCCTAGGCCTGCCGCAGGCCTTCCCTAGCTCTTTTCTCCATCGCCTTCCCTCCTTCTTCCTCCTCTCCATCTCTCCTGCCCTCCACTAGCCCCTCTACCCTTTCCGTGGGCAATAACAGGCCTCTCAGCCCTCCCTTAAGGCCAAATGACAACCCTTTTGGGTCTGCTGTGAGCCCCTTGAGGCTCCCTCCCTTGTGTTGAGAATTTAAAGGGCAATGATTATGATTAATTCTCTTTACTTGATAATTGCTTGTGGTTCCTTTTTACTTATTAACTTTGTTCCTTATTAGTATATGTGTGAAGCATCAAACAATTACCAAAACAAAAAACATAATGACACAATATATAGGTTGCAAGCCAGGGCGAAACCTCTCCTCTTGAGAGGAAAACACTTAAATCTCTTCTCTTCCTTATAGATTCTTCGATTGACGAATTCCAAGACCTTAATATTGAGACCAATACCCTCCAAGACCAAGACCAACCTCATTGAGTGATATGCCAACTTCAATCTAGTCAAACCCAGTCAAATCTCTTCCAGTAGCACCTTCTCGAACTTCTGCTGCAAGATTTTCGTCCTCCTACTGCAGATCTGAAATTTCGGCCCCCAGTAACTGCTATTGCCACATGTGGGAACTTCGATCTTCTTCTAAAGCCCTCCTCTGACCTTCGGTTGCCTTTCCCTGACTTTTGGAGATTGAGAGAGACCCTTAGTAACCTTCGCTTGACCTCTTTGCCTTCTTTTTCCCAAGATCGAACATGTAGAAGGATGCCTTAGGTCAGCACTGTGAAAATTCCTGAATCTAATACATCAGAAACCCCTACTGCAATTACTAGTTTACAATCTCCTACTTGTTCTTTACATTAACAAGTTATTTAATTGCATAAACATCGAAGTAAACACTATTGCAACCTTCACAAATATACAGATCATGCACTGAAATAAACTGAGACAATAACACAAGGGACACCGTTATTTTTGGACAATTGTCCCTGAAAAAACCCAATTCGGGAAAACCGGTGCAGCATATAGAGGGTTTGTATTATTAAGCAGATTCTTGAATACAACTAGGGTGCCAGAAATGGCTCACCCAACAGAGAATATCTTTGGCAGTAGTACCTCTATCCGGAGACAGATATTCCGGCAAATCAGTAAACGGATGATCAAACCCCATAGCGACTCCGACTGTTCCTTATGTTGGACAACGAAAGCTGCTCCAAGCACTGCTCTGGAACTGCGTCACTCCTCTAGGAGCTGCGTCACCCTATCCCGGCTCAGAATCTACTGATCTGCTCCTAGTCTGCCCCACAAAATCTCCCCAGCGTTGCCTCTGAGGCCCAATGTCAGCCTCTGTGGCTTCTGTGTCAGCCCTCTGCGTCAGCCCTTCTAGGGCCTGCATTGTCTCTCCCGGCACTGCACTGCCTCTCTGCTATGTATTCTTTAGCCTCAGATGAAAATACCTTGCTGAACTGCCCCTCACTGCAACTCTGATCACTAACTCGATTTCCTTTGCAAACCTCGCCCCAGAATATCGAATTCTTTGATCAATTCAGTGCATCTCCAACTGACCCTCAAGCCTCCTCTTATACTTTTCCTGTTGACGAATCAACTGCCGAGATTAAGTCACTAATCAACGGCTAAGATTAGGACTAGCTTGATCCTCGTCACTTAGAACTTTCTCACCCATATTTTATTAATACACATTAATATTTTTATTTTTCTAAGTTTAGACTTAGGAACCCATTAAAAATATTAATTATTTTGATAACTCCTCATCCGGGTGGAATTTCTCCAAATGATTTTTGGGTTCTGGAGATCTCATGTATTCTAGCCCCTCCACAAAATTTCAGAGCTAGAGCACATCCGATGCTACCCAAAATCAACACTCCCTCTTAGAGAGGAATGTGCTCTAGCAATGATTCATCATAGAAGCATCACACTAATCCTCCGCATCGGTCCTCTGTGCTGATGCTTGGCCTACTGCCCCGCATCCACTGCACTGCTGCTTTCTGTACTACTGCCCATGACACTGCCACTGCCACTGCTACATCTGTACTGCAACTCCCTCTCAACATGTTGCTTCATGTTGCCCATAGCACTGCCACTGCTAACTGCTGCACTGCAACTCAGTTACCGAGAAGTAAGTAACTGACTTCACCCAAACACTAACATCCTGGTTAGTCTGGAAGCCTCGTGATGTTGAAGCTACCTCTACTGCTATCCTGTGCTCCCTCTGCTGCCACTATGCTGCTGCAACCTCTTCTGTGCCTCTCGCACTGCTACAACCTCCACTGCGCTGCTACAGACTTCTGCGCTCTAACGCTGCCTTGCTGCTCCATCACACCTTGCTCCACCCGACACCTGTCATAATTCTATTGTCTTTAAGGGCTTCCGTAGCCGGATGTGATCCAAGAGTTTGGGCACCTCAAGGGTCCTGCCCCCCTTCTGTAGTCCTCTAGACTACAGCTCCAAGTCTCCCCACCTCTTCTCTAGAGGCGCATGATCACTCATGGCACAATCATCATCAGTCTCAACATCCTTCTCCACCTTTGTTGGAGCAGCCTTTGAGTCGAAAGCTTCTCCCTTGCCTTTCTTCTTGGGGCATTGAGAGGCATAATGTCCCATCTCCCCACAGTTGAAGCACTTGACCTTGGAGATGTCTTTCTTCTTCCTCTTCTGTAGTCCCTGCTGTCTCGCTGATGTGATAATTGCATCCTCCTCCTCCTCCTTCTTGATTCGAACTCCCTTACCGCTACTCCTTGCCTTGGTCAATCTCCACATCTCCTCCTAATTAGGGAGAGTTGCTTTGCCCAAAATGCTTTGGACAAACGTCTCCCACTCCTCGGAGACTGCATTTAGGGCAGTCCTGACCATGAACTCTGGATCCAATGTAGACCCCACGGAAGTAAGCTGGTCGCGAATCCCTTGCAACCTGAGAAGGAAGGGATCTATCTCCTCTCCTTTCTGCATCTGATACTGTCTCAGCTGATTTTCTAATAGCATCTTCCGTTGCACAGAAGAGCCCTGATACAAGGTGGTCAAGGTCTCCCACATCTCCCTTGCTATGTTCTTCTCAGCAATGTGTGGTACTACATGATCTTTGACCCCGTCTAGGATCATGCACTTGGCCTTAGCCTGGGCCTCCTTGTATTTCTTCAATGGATCAGCGTCAACCGGTTCAACAACAACCTTCAAGGCATAGTCCTTGATGTGATGTTTGTCTAGGATTACCAGGATCCTAGCCTTCCAAATGAAAAAATTGGATATGCTCCATCTAATCTGTCCTGATCCCTCAACCCATTCATTACCATCTTTGCTCCTCTTCTCTAGACTCCCTCTGAGTCCTGATTTCCCTCTCGGAAATCCTCCGGCCAACTGTCGAATCACTCCTCTCCAATACTCCTTTGCCGCTGCAACCTGCATCTAGATTTCTTGGCTAGAAATCTGTCGAGGTAGTGCTTCCCTCTACCTTGGTTTAGTCTCCTTAGACATTGTTCTGCATCGACAGAAACAACGTCCCGCCAACACCTCAAATCAAAGTTTGCACAACTCCCTTAGCCCTGGCAACTCGAAGAATTTGAGCCCTTCAGGCTCTGCGCAATCTCTGCATGGGCTGAATCTACTCCTATCGGCCAATCCTGGCTTAGAAAGATGACGTGACTCTGCGTGAGCCTGATCTACCCTTCTTTGCCTTTGCGTTGGCCTTGATGGCTGATGCAACTACTGTGTGGGATCCGCCCAGCTACTGCGTCTTCCTGTTCCGGGTTAGAATGCTGACGTAGGCACTGCGTGAGCCACTGCGTCACCTCTTCTGCACTGCGTCACTCCTCCTTCTGCCTCTCCGGCTCTAGAACAACGCTGTCTCTCGGGACAACTGCTTCTCTGCTGCAAACTCTTAGATTTCTTGGCCGGTGTCTTCAGTCGCCTATGATCTGCAATCGTTGAGATACCATGTGAAAATTCCTGAATCTAACACATCAAAAACCTCTACTGCAATTATTGGTTTACAATCTCCTACTTGTTCTTTACATTAACAAATTATTTAATTGCATAAACATTGAAGAAAACACTATTACAACCTTCACGAATATACAGATCATGCACTGAAATAAACTGAGACAATAACACAAGGGTTACCGTTATTTTTGGACAATTGTTCTCGGAAAAACCCAATTTGGGAAAACTGGTGCAACATATAGAGGGTTTGTATTATTAAGCAGATTCATGAACACAACTAGGGTGCCAGAAATGGCTCACCCAACAGAGAATATCCTTGGCAGTAGTACCTCTATCCAGAGACAGATATTCCGACAAATCAGCGAACGGATGATCAAACCCCACAACGACTCCGGCTGTTCCTTATGCTGGACAACGAAAGCTGCTCCAAGCACTGCTCTTGAACTCCGTTATCCTATCCTGGCTTAGAATCTGCTGATTTGCTCCTAGTCTGCCCCACAAAATCTCTCTAGCGCTGCCTCTTAGGCCCAGCGTCAGCCTCTACGGCTTTTGCGTCAGCCCTCTGCGTCCTTTGTATTAGCTTTACGGCCTCTGCATCAGCCCTTCTAGGGTCTGAGCTGTCTCTCTTGACACTGCTCTGCCTCTCTGCTATGTATTCTTCAGCCTCGGATGAAAATCCCTTGCTGAACTGCCCCTCACTGCAACTCTGATCACTAACTTGATTTCCTCAGCAAACCTCTTCCTAGAAAATCGAATTCTTTGATCTTTTGGTGTGTCTCCAACTGACCCTCAAGCCTCCTCTTATACTTTCCCTGTTGATGATTCAACGTCTGAGATTAAGTCCCTAATCAACAGCTAAGATTAGATCTGACTTGATCCTTGTCACTTAGAACTTTTTCACCCATATTATATTAATACACATTAATATTTTTATTTTCCTAAGTTAGACTTAGGAACTCATTAAAAATATTAATTATTTTAATATCTCCTCATCCAGGTGGAATTTCTCCAAACGATTTCTAGGTCTTGGAGATCTCATGTGCCTTAGCCTCTCTACCAAATTTCATGGCTAGAGCACATCCGATGCTACCCAAAATCAACAAGCGCAAAAACCCTAGTCCTCTCTAACTCGTGTAAGAGAGAAAGATAGCCCAAACACAAAACTTCTTTGTCCTTCTTCTCCTTCATTGCCTCTTCCTTCTTCTTCCTTCGCTAGAATGAGAGATGAGTGAGTGTCTTCAAGGAGGACGAGTCCTCTTCTATATATAGGCTTCTTCAAGGGTGGACGTGGCTCTTCCTTTAGGTCGACTTGCTAGCTGCTAGGCCGACTTGGCCTTGGAGGGTATTCCGACACTTTTAAAGACAAAAATATTTTTCTTTACAAGTTACAATGTGCCCAGTGGGGTCTTCAACTTATGACAATGACTCTTTTGAATTCTTGACCTAGGACAAACCCTAGAAGCACTCAATGGGTGCTTGACCTATAAAATAAAAGACCTTGAGCATGAAACCCATGCTCCAAAAACAATAATAATAATTTTCTTTTATTTCATAATTTACAAGAATAAAAAATACATTTCATACTTATGAAGGCCGAACCTAGTTACACATTTTCAACACTCCCTCTTAATTAGGGGGGTATTCATAAGAGGCACATGGACATTCTCAATCTGAAGAGATCTCATATGAAGAGTCAGATTGGGAACTCATCTGTCTAGCATCATATCAACCAACATTGTCACATAGCAAGGCCTTGACTAACAACTCTTTCTCTCCACAAAATCAGAGCACAATGCTGGCGAGACAAATGATTTATAGACACCACCATCATTGTCTCTCAAGGTACACACTCCACTCGAGTGTTCACTGAGTATGACCTTCTTTGGTCTATTCTTGTCTTGGATAGCTAGTCCTCAAAGAATATCGGTCCATGACTACTCTTATCTTGGATGAACTACCACATCCTCAAAGAGTATCGAATGCCAGATGGTTACCCAACCCTCCATTCTGTTTTCCCAAGTGAAGACAAGTATGACGTGCCTAACTCTCCCTCTCAACTAGGGAGGATATATCAACCAAGCCAAGCTTGTCTATCAAGTACACAAGCTTCTTGTTAGGAAGAGATTTCGTCAATATGTTAGCTACTTGCTCATCAGTGGAGATATATTGTATCTGCAACACATCATTTTGTACTAGCTCTCGAATATAGTGATACTTGTTGTTATATGCTTTGCCTTTCCATGGAATATTGGGTCCTCAGACAAACGTATACAACTGGTGTTATCACAATGTATCACTATAGGGTCCATCGGTCCTTCGAATAGGCCAGATAACAACTTTCTCAACGAGACTTCTCTGCTTACTTCACAAGCTGCAACATACTCAGCCTCAGCGCTACTCAAAGCAATTGTGTCTTGCTTTCTATTCATCCAT
This sequence comes from Pinus tabuliformis, assembly GCA_031772625.1. Taxonomy (NCBI): domain Eukaryota; kingdom Viridiplantae; phylum Streptophyta; class Pinopsida; order Pinales; family Pinaceae; genus Pinus; species Pinus tabuliformis. Next base: position 106,809,452 of record CM062804.1, read on the forward strand.
GAGATAATAAAGGATCCCAAATTGAAACATCCTCCCGTAGTGTTTCTTCCATCTTGCTCACTGCTTCTCTAGTCGGAATCTGTATATCTAATCAAGTGGACATCATTCCTTCTATCATATTTTAGGCAGTAGTGGATAGTTCCTTGCAGATATCTCAGTATATGTTTTGCTGCTATCCAACGATCATGCTTTGGCTCCACTTGGAATTGACTGAGAATGTTTACTGCAAAACATATGTAAGTACATCAGTGAGCCAACCAGTTGTCTATACTTGGAAGGATCCATAGGGCTTGATTAAGAACTCCTTTGTCTTTTCAAGTTTGTGATCATCGGAGTGGTCATAGGTTTGCAATCCATCATGTCAAACCTCTTCAACATCTTGATCACGTACTTTCCTTGATCCAAATAAAATTCATCAGGTCCTTTCTAGACTTTTAGTCCCAAATAGTAATGATCAACCCTAGATCCTTCATGTCAAATTCTACTGCTAGTTGCTTCTTACATTCTTCAATTCGATCTTCTATACTTGTCAAGAGAAGGTCATCTACATACAAAAGAATGATTACAAGTTCTTCATCTACAACCTTGATATAAAGGTTCAGATCAGTATAACTTTTTGTGAAGCCTATTCTTTGAAGATATGCATCCGTTCTAGCATACCATGCCCTTGGTGCTTGCTTGAGGCCATATAATTCTTTCTTCAATCTGCAAACATATGCCTTTCTGTCTTTAACTTCGAATTCCAAGGGTTGCTCTATATAGACTTCCTCATCAATTGTACCATTCAGAAACACAGTGTTGAGATCCATTTGATGGATGTTCCCTCCCATCAATGCTGCTAGAGAGACCACTGAACGAATCGTCAGATACCTTGCTGTTGGAGCAAATGTCTCTTCATAGTCGATGTCTTATTGTTGGGAGAAGTCCTTAGCCACAAATCTTGCCTTATACTTATCTATACTTCCATCTGCCGCCTGTTTGTTCTTGTAGATCCACTTGGAAGTTACCACAGATTTGTCTTCGGGCCTTGTTACAATTTCCCAAACCCCATTCTTCATTATAGATTAACACTCTTCATTCATGGCATCATTCCATTCCTAATGGTTGACAACTTCTTCAAAAATGTATGTTTCTGCTTCTATTAGCTTTGTCATGTATGCAACATACCCAAAATATCTTTTGAATTTCTTGCTTTCTCTAAATGAACCTTTCACTGCTACTCTATCACCCTTGTCCTCTAGACTTGAAATGAAAAGTAAGTTCTTATGCAAACTTGGAACAAATAGGATGTTGTTGAGATGAATGCTGCTTCCAGTCTCCAAATCTATAGACTGTCAGACCAGGTAGTAACTCCTCAACCAAAATTGATTCGTGTGTTTATTCCTTCAAGTTGGTCTTCATTATATACATGAGGGAGAGACTGTTCACTTCATCTCCCGATCACTGTTCACATTACTTATTTATTTATTTACATTATGTTCACCCAATCCTGATGATTAGGTGTCAACATTCCCCCCTTTAATCTGAAGGGATGTTGGTGAGTCCAAGTATCATTCTGAATTGTTCAAGCTTTTCTCTTCCAAGTGCTTTGGTGAAGATGTCTACAATTTGCTCATTAGTGGAACAATGACGGAGATGGATTGTTTTGGCCTCAACATGATGTCGAATCAGATGATATTTAGTATTGATGTGCTTCGTTCGATCATGGAACTTTGGGTTCTTGGCCAACTTTATTGCAGAGGTATTGTCAATCATGAGTGGAGTTGATTTTACTTGTTTTACCTGCAAATCTTCAAGAATTTTCTTGAGCCGCACAATTTCTTTTGTTGCTTTAGCTGTTGCCACGTATTCTGCTTCTGTTGGGGAATCTGCTGGAACTGATTGTTTGCGTGATCTCCAGGAGACAGCTCCTGATCCAAGACTCATAGCATATCTTGAAGTAGATACCCCAGTGTCTTTGTCTCCATCGATGTCTGAATCAGAGTATCCAATCAAGCTGAAGTCGTTCACCTGTGTATACTTGATTCCAAAGTCTTGAGTTCCCTTCAAGTACGTTAGAACTCTTTTAGCAACAGACCAATGTCCCTCACAAGGATTTTGCATAAACCTGGAGAGGATTCCAACAACAAACGAAATGTCTGGTCTGGTAGTAGTTAGGTAGTTGAGACTTCCTACAAGCTGTCTATACTTTGTTGCATCCTCAAATTCTTTTCCTTCAATAGATGTGAGCTTTAAGTTTTGTTCCATTGCAGTAGTAAGAGGATTGCATTCTGTCATGCCAAACATGTTCAACAGATCTCCAATGTATTTCTTTTGAGAGAAATATGGACTTCGGATGTTGGGTTACTTCAATGCCAAGATAGTAATGAACATAGCCCAAATCAGTGATTTCAAAACTTTTCCCCAATTCCTTTTTTATGGATGCAATGTAGCTTTCATTGTTCCCTGTCATCAAAAGATCATCTACATATACCACAAGATATACAACTGTTTTGCCAACTTTCTTGAGAAATAAAGTTGCATCATCAAGATCATAATGTTTGAAATTGAGTTTCAGAAGATGCTTAGTTAGTTTTTCATACCAGGCTCGTGGTGCTTGTTTGAGGCCATACAAGGACTTCACAAGTTTGCATACTTTATGTTCATGTCCTTTCACAGTAAATCCTTCAGGCCGAGACATAAAAACATTCTCTTTTAGATCTCCATTTAAGAAAGCAGTTTTTACATCCATTTGATGGACTTTCCAACCGTTCTGAGCTGCTAGGGCAAAGAGTGTCCGGATGGTAGCCCATTTTGCTGTGGGGGCAAAAGTCTCCTCATAATCGACCCCTTCCTTCCATGCAAAACCTTTTGCCACAAGCCTAGCTTTGTGCTTGTCAAATGAGCCATCAGCTTTATACTTGTTCTTGTAGACCCACTTGCAGCCAATTGGTTTGGTTCCTAATGGAGGATTAGCCAGCTTCCAAGTGCCATTCTTTATGAGGGCATCATACTCCTTTTGCATCGCTTCTTTCCATTCATCATGAGAAACAACTTCTTTGAAGGAAGTTGGTTCAAAATCTGTAGACAAGTTCAATTCACAATCATAAGAAACATCCATATCAATAGGTGAATTAGAGTCATCTACATCACCTCCATTTTGCCTGTTTGAATTTCTAGTTCCTGTCTTTCCAACCTTATCAGGATGAACACTTTCAAGTCTCTTTGTCAACCACTTTGGGGGACCTTTTTCAGATGGTCCAGGCTGCTCCGCTGATTGAGTTGGGACTGAATCAAGATTGAGTCTCCTAATCCTGTCAATCACATCACTTAAAGCATCATTCGTTGTTGGAGTTTCATGTAGGGAGGAGTGTTCTTCAGAAGAAGATTCCACATGTTGATCTAGTATAGGAATCCCCCCTTCAAGATGTGGAATCTGATTATCAAATTCTTGAAATCATTTTGCTTTTGCAAATCTATCCAAGCGATCAAGTTGCCGCTCAACAACATTGTCAGTTTTGGATAATTCAAGAAAAATTACATTTCTAGATACAACAAACTTTTTATTTACTTCATCACAGAGACAGTATGCTTTGGAGGTGTTTGAATATCCCATGAAGATACACTTACGACTTCTAGCACCAAGTTTGTTTCTATGTACCTTTGGTATCAAGGCATAACAGGTGGAATCAAAGACCCTGAGATGCTTTACCGAAGGAACATGTCCATATCACATTTCACAAGGAGTCTTGTTTCTAATAGCATTAGATGGACATCTATTCTTTATACATGCAGCACATAGAACAGCATTAGCCCAAAACATAATCTTTACATTTTTGAAGAAGAGCATGGATCGTACCATATTTAAGATTGTCCTATTCATTCTTTCAGCTACACCATTCTGTTGGGGATTATAAGGTACAATTGTTTGATGTTTGATCCCATGTTGGCAAAGATAGTTTTCAAATTCATTTGATGTGTATTCTTTTCCATTATCAGTGCGAATAGACCCAATATGAGACTGTGCATCATTTTCAATCCATTTATGAAAATTCTTGAATGTTTGAAAAACATCAGATTTGTTCTTCAATAAATAAACCCAACACATTCTGGTGTAGTCATCAATAAATGTCATCATATATTTATTTCCATTTGCAGAAGGAACAGGCATTGGACCACATAAATCTGAATGAATGAGTTCAAGTTTTCTATGTGCTCTTGAATGTGAATCATGAAAAGACTGTTTGCTATGCTTTCCTAGAATACAAGCATCACATTGCTTAAATTTCCTAGGAATTGTAGGCAAACCAGCAACACCATTTTTTTTCAACAAGCAGAGGCTGTCATAGTTCAAATGTCCAAATCTAGCATGCCATAATAAACTTGATGGAAGTGTACCTTCTTCATGATGAGAATTGTATGAGAAATGTTGTGCACGAGCAGAGGTTCCTTGCAGCTTGAGAAGCCTTTCTTCTTCTATTCCCCTCATGACAAGTGAGTGGTCAAATGCTTTTCTTACCTCAAGCTTGCCATCAAACATATGAACAGAGTGACCTTGCTGGCGGATGTGGACGAAGGACAGTAAGTTTCTCTTGAGCTGTGGGAGATACAGAACATGATGCAGAAGAAAGTCTGGAAGACCAGACAGTTTAAGCCTGATTGTGCCAAGCCTTGATGGCTTGATTTTTGATTGGTCTGCAAAGTATACTGCTCCATCAACATTGTCAGTAAATTCTTCAAAAAAATCTTTTCTATGAGTCATGTGGCAGGTTGCTCCTGAATCAAGCAACCAATCATTTTTCCAAGAAGCAAGTGAAGCATTAAATAAATCTTCATTTACTCCAATATTACATTGTGCCACAACATAGTGAGCGGATTCAGGTGCTTTACCTTTGTCTGTATCATCAGTTTTACCTTTCTGTTGGTTTCTTTGCTGCTCAATTTTGTCCCATGGTAACTTGCATGTAGAGGCATCATGTGATCCATTTCTTTTGCAGCGTATGCAGTGCAGATCTGCCTTTTCTCCTTGAGAGTGTCTGCCCCCCTGCCTCTGAAATATCTTCCTCTTCCTCTTCGACCACCTCTTCCTCTTGAAGAATCTTGAGTAGGATGCTTTTCTTTATGAGCAAGGCACACAGCCTCTTCAGAAGATTCAGGGGCTGTCTTCTTTCCAAAAGCTTTCTCTCTTTCAGCAAACTTTTTCACAAGAGAGTCAAAGGTGATATCTTTGAGATTTCCATTTGCTTGCAATGACTCAAGATAATTGGAGTAAGTAGGATAAAGTGCCTTGAGAAAAGCGATAAGAGGAATATCCAATTCAACCTTAGTGGATTTGATATCATGTATTATAGACTTTACTTCAGATGCAAGAGCAAGAGGATCATTATTTTGCAGTTCAAGAGTGAAGAGTTTAATCATGAGTTGAACAACTTCAAGTGCAGAATGTGAGTCATAGAGTTCTTTCAGCTTTTGTAAGGCTTCAAAGGCAGTTGAGAATGACAAAATATGGCGACTCACCTCTTCATTTACAGATGCTGCGATTAATGCATAAGCTTTGCTGTTCTTGTTTTCCCAAATGACGAGCTCTTTGTCTGATGTAGGCTGTTTTGGTTCATTGTCCCCGTCTTCGACACACACTCCTTTCCACAACTCATTGAAAATGAGGGTGTGTTTTATCATCCGGGACCACTTAGGATAGTTCTCCTTGCTAGTGAGAACTATTCCCACAATAGATATGATTGAATGCATACTGTAAAAAAATACTTCTGCTGGCAAAAATCTGTGTACTGTAAAAATACTTCTGCTGATAGAAAAATACTTCTGCCAATATACCGTAAAATTGTACTTCTGGTGGTAATTTTTTTTTATTAAAAATTACAATTCAAAGAAATATATTTTTGATATGACTTGACAGAAAATTCAACTGGATAGCGCTCTGAACAACGTAAATACATAAAACTTTATAGCGCATTCAACAGCACTCCAACAGAGGTACGTTTTTTTTTTTTTTTTTGTCAAAAATCTCTTACAATTGCAAACTCAGAAATCCCTTGCAATGTGTCTCAGTGCAAAAACTTACATAACTCGATGCAAATGATAGTTTTGCATCTCTTCTCCTTGCTGCCAGTGCGACCTCTTTTACCAGATCGGTCAGCTCTCGGAGTGTAGCATCAGCGCAGCACTTTACCAATACACCACCATAGGAAGACTCGTACCCCACAGCCACACCATTACAAAGTTTTACCAACGCAGTAGAGGTTCATCCGATGGAGGAAGACACAATTCATGCGATGGAGACAGTGTTAACTTACAACATTTAACAACAGCGTAAATACCATACCAAACAGCCTTAATACAACTGCGTAAATACCATACCAAACAACCTTAATACAATAGCGTAAATACCATACCAAACAGCCTTAATACAACAACGTAAATACCATACCAAACAACCGTAATACATCAGCGTTAACACAATATTAAAACAGTGTTAATAGTGTTCAACGTATGGCATTAACTTCAACGTTTGCCCTTCATAAACCAGTGAACACCACGCTTGTATACTAGCGTATGGCCAAAAAACTTCAACGCATAGCCAAAAACTTCAACAGATTGCCAAAGAAACTTCAATGCATAGCCATACCAGCGTAAATACCATGATTGCAAGTCGTCCAGCTAATCTCTAAATCTTCAGAATTTTTTTTTGCAGATAGAGGCTTTGATTCACGCACCATTCACGCAGTGAACATGGTCATGGAGTCGATTCACGCACCAGCAGCGTTTCACTGCTCCTCCGCATAGCTACTCGGACCATTCAACGCAGCAGCACGACCTCAAGGGCATTCAACTCAGCGATTCAGAGGATTTTCAGGTCTGAGGCTGTCAGGTCAGAGAATTCAGAGTTAATTATGGCAGACAGAGCACACAGGGGCAGTGGACAGAGAGCAGTAGGCAGAAGGGAGTTACAACTATTTTGGGAGCTGGCTCTGATACCATGTCAGACCAGGCAGTAACTCCTCAACCAAAATTGATTCGTGTGTTTATTCCTTCAGGTTGGTCTTCATTATATACATGAGGGAGAGACTGTTCACTTCATCTCCCGATGACTGTTCACATTATTTATTTATTTATTTACATTATGTTCACCCAATCTTGATGATTAGGTGTCAACATAGAGGTTGATCCAATGCCTCTCACATTATAGCTTTTGTTATCTCCAAGTTCCACTAAATAAGAGGACTTTCCCTTCGATAAGGTCTTCAATTGTTTGTGATGACATGTCATGTGCCTGGATGCACCACTATCAATTACCCAAATGCTCTCGTCTTAGAATGTGCCAGTGAGTGTCGAGAAGAGACCTTCATCATTTTCTTTGATTACTTCCTTCTTTGTAGAGAATAAGAGACTCCATGCTTCCTTGATGTTTTTCTTGAGATAGCTTGCTACCTTTGAACACTTCTTGATGAACTTCTTCAATGTGTTGGGGATCTTCATGACGTGGCATGCCCTTAGCCAACATTAGCTTTGATACCATGTTGAGAATTTAATAGGGCAATGATTATGATTAATTCTCTTTACTTGATAACTGCTTGTGGTTCCTTTTTACTTATTAACTTTGTTCCTTATTATTATATGTGTGAAGCATCAAACAACTACCAAAACAAAAAGCACAATGACACAGTATATAGGCTGCAAGCCAGGGCAAAACCTCTCCTCTTGAGAGGAAAACCCTTAAATCTCTTCTCTTCCTTATAGATTCTTCAATTGACGAATTCCAAGACCTTAAGACTGAGACCAATACCCTCCAAGACCAAGACCAACCTCTTTGAGTGATGTGCCAACTTCGATCTAGTCAAACCCAGTCAAATCTCTTCCAGTAGCACCTTCTCGACCTTCTATTGCAAGATTTTCGGCCTCCTACTGCAGATCTGAAATTTCGCCCCCCCAGTAACTGCTGCTGCCACACGTGGGAACTTCGATCTTCTTCTAGAGCCCTCCTTTGACCTTCACTTGCCTTTCCCTGACTTCTGGAGCTTGAGAGAGACCCTTGGTAGCCTTTGCTTGACCTCTTTGCCTCCTTTCCACCAAGATCGAACTTGTAGAAGGATGCCCTAGGTCAGTGCAAAACCCTAGTCCTCTCTAGCACGTGTGAGAGAGAAAGATAGCCCAAACACAAAACTTCTTCCTCCTTCTCCTTCGCTGCCTCTTCCTTCTTCTTCCTTCGCTAGAATGAGAGATGAGTGAGTGTCTTCAAGGAGGACGAGTCCTCTTCTATATATAGCCTTCTTCAAGGGTGGACGCGACTCTTCCTTTAGGCTGACTTGCCAGCTGCCACGCTGACCTGGCCTTGGAGGGTATTTCGACACTTTTAAAGACAAATTTTTTTTCTTTACAAGTTACAATGTGCCTAGTGGGGTCTTCAACTTATGATAATGACTCTTTTGACTTCTTGACCTAGCACAAACCCTAGAAGCACTCAATGGGTACTTGACCTATAAAATAAAAGACCTCGACCTATAAACCCATGCTCCAAACAAAAATAATAATAATTTTCTTTTATTTCATAATTACAAGAATCAAAAAATACATTTCACACTTATGAAGACCGAACCTAGTTACACATTTTTCAACACCTTGTGCTGCATGCTTTTACCTCTCCGCGAGAGCGCCTTGTGGGTTCCTATCACCCTAACGCAGGCTTAACTTAGGCCTCTGCCTTAGCCGCAACCTCTAGGAGGCTTTCTGCCCCCTCATTTGTCCTTGTCTCTTGCCTCATTTGCCTCATTCCCTCACTATTGGTTACCATTTGATTTTTTGAAGCTAATCATTGGTGAGTTTTGTAGAAAAGTTGGTAAAAATTGGTGTTTTTAGGTGTTGGAGAAAATTTGGGCAAGTGGGCAAGTTTTTGCTAGGCCTAGGGCCTTTGGTTTGACCTTTAAACCTTTACATACCTCTGTTTTGCTACACCAATCATATCTCTTCTTAACAGTGATAAACAAACACATCTAAGTGATATAAAATCAATTGATGAACTATCTAACACATTGGCAAGTCACTTAGGAAAATTGGGCATTGTTCATTTGGCACATATCTAGTTGTTTTAATGATTGTCATCTTTGCATAATAAGTCTAATCAGATCTGATATAACAATGCATCATAAGAGGGCTAAAGTATCTAAGATTTCATATTGGCAAGCTTGGTTAGGCATTTGTGTGAAAATTTGCTGCAATAATTGATTTATTTCTCCTACTTATTTATGATAAGTTATTTACCAATACTTCAGTAAATACCAAAATAAATTCAGTTGCAGACTTCACAAACTAGAACTGAAAATTAAACGGCAAGAGAAACATCAACATATGAACAATCACATTGACACACTTGTTTTTGGACAATCGTCCTCGGAAAAACCCAATGTGGGAAAACCGATGCAGCAGATCTGAGGATTCTTATTATTGGCAATGAATATTTGAATACAATCTAAGATGCTCATCTAGCAATCCTTTACAGAGAAAATACTGGCGGAAAATTTGAGTGAGTTTTACCTCACTTCACCCGGTAGAATTCCGGCTGATCCGGCACAAGACTGGCTAAGCCCGACTATTTCTGTGCTGGCTCTGTGTCAGCTTTGCGTCACCTTCGCTGCCCTCTGCGTTAGCTCTCCCGACAGTTCCGGGCAGTTCCAACTGTTTCGACAGTTTTGGATTCTGCGTGACAGGTAGATTTTCTACTCTGCGCTGGCCTTTCTGGCTCTGCGTCAAGACTGCGTGGGCCTAGATTGGCCCAGTGTTATCTCTCCCAGTTACTGCGCTGCCTCTCTGCAAGCTCTCTCCGCCTCTCTGTTCTGTATTTTCTGGAAAGTCCTTCTCCCAGATTCTCTCTGCCCCTCAGCTGCAAGATCTCCCCAATCGATTTTCCTCCTGAGAACTTCTCACCTCAAAAAATCGATTTCCTCAATCTTTTTGTGTGTTTCCAAATGAACCCCAAGCCTCCATTTTATACTTTTCTTGTTGAGTCTTCAACGACCGAGATTAAATCTCTAATCAACGGCTAAGATTAAAACATGACTTGATCCGCCTTTATATCATTCTCACCCATATTTTGATTAATACCCATTAATATTTTAATTTTCCTAAGTTTAGACTTAGGAACTCCATTAAAAATATTAATTATTTTAATAAAATACAATCCGGGTGGAATTTCACCAAACGGTTTTCGGGTTTTTTAGAACTCATGTGCCTTAGCCTCTCCACCAATTTTCAAGGCTAGAGCACTTCCGATGCTACCAAAAACTAACAATTTGGAAATTGTTTGACACTTTTTTGGCACATTTAAGCACATTGGTGGCTCACTTCTCTCATAGTTACATACCGTTGTCATAGAATTTAATTATTGCTTGTTGAATATCATAAGAACATATATGACATACGTGCTTTCACTTACTCATGCTCTATTGCTCATAACTAAAGTCATTACTTCCGATTTAGTGGTTAAATGATTTGACAATTATTGCTAAGAAGAGGACTAACACTTGTGGTTTCATTGCGAGTTTCAAAGTTTTCATAAGATGACATCTAATTCACTCACTAAAGCACCCTAATCTCAAGTTGCATTGTGACATTATTATGTTGAGCATCTAATTGTCTAAAGAACATTGCTAATCTCAAAATGAATCATTAAATAATTGCTCGTGTTCTTTTTTGCCATCATTTGTTTGTGGTTTTTTTGAATCCTTGGCATATTGGCATTTACCTTGTCTAAATATCTTGAAAAAATTCTAAATTGTTCAAGAAATCATCATTGAAATATCTTGAGTAATTGTTACTGGCATCTTGTATTGAAAATCATTGGCTAATTGTTAAGTGGAGAAATGCTCTAAATTGCTATCATTGGTATTGGTTAATATCTTGTGGAAGATAATTTTGTTTTGAGCACTTGAAAGGATCTCTTGTTCATGTTTGGCACTTGTTAAATTGGCACTTTCTTGTGGTTAAGATTGTATCTTATTGATAAGTACTTGTTGATATAACTTGAAGTCAGATCATAACTAAGTACTTAAAAAACATTTAACCAATCTTACCTTAAGAATCACTCAATCCATCTTGCATTGCATTTTAAGTTTAGTTGCATTAATAACTTACCTCCAAGCATAAGCTTGGTTGATAGACATTTATGGCCACCCTTTCTCAATTTAGCTTGAGGGTCTTACGACCTCTTTAATGGTTAACACGTCGACCTTGCAGTTGTTAGAGCCACAGTCTCTGCAGCGTCGAAGGCATCGGGTGGTTGGAACACAGGGGGAGGTATCGTTAATCAGGCCCTTGCTTGCTTCTTGTTAGCTTCCATCCCACAACATACTCTAGAGACTAGTTACAAAACAGTTAAGAGGAAGGTTACATTTAGAATAGGCATCTAACTTAAAATCAACGAAGATTTTGCATTTCACCTAGCTTGTAGGACGTGCATTTTATCTAGGTTAGTGAAGCATCCAATCCTTGATTGTTTATCCAGTTACTTGGCATTTAATTGGTAATAAGCAAGAGTTTGATCCATAAGGCACTGGTCTCACATTCAAATCTAATCTAATCTTTAAGTCTTTGTTAAAATTAACCAAGTAGATAGGCCATTCAATCGTGTCTCCCGGACTCGTTGGTTGCCAACTTGTCCTTCATCTTCACATTTCCATAGGGACGATCCCCCATAGCCTGTTGTTGGGAGACAACTAGAATGGAGAGGTCGGGGATCAGAGTGACAACCCCCGACCTGAGTTGTTGTCGTAGTGCCTATACAATCTGAGCGACAACATGCCCTAATTTTTTGAAGATATACTTAATGCTATCTACATGACCTACTTCATGCATTACTCATACAACATGTAAATGAATTGTCCTATTTGTGAACTCCTGGTAGCTCTCCCATGAAAAATCCATTATCCATTGCATATGTAATTGTTGAATTTTGGTTACTAGGGCATCAAAATCTCGACCTCCTTGGAAACTTATTGGCTGACCTATCACATTATAGACTCCACTCACCCAAGAATAAGGCACTGACCCTCCTTTGTTGGTGATCACTTTAACTTTTATCCATAAATTTTCTCTTTTCTCTTTGCCTAATTCGCCCCCTTTAAGGCCAAGTGAGCAAGCTAGGGCTTGGCGTGAATTCCTAGTGAAGAGGAATTTTCGGAGTTGGAGAGTCTTGTTGAAAAGTGTAACTAGGTTCGGTCTTCATAATGACATGTAATTATGATTTTATGTAATGAATTATGAGATGTAAAGAACAAAAATAAAATTATTGTATTGCTTGCTTCATGGGTTTCATAAGCAAGAGATTTTGTTTTTGAGTCAAGACTCCCATTGAGAGTCTTTAGGAATTGTTTGTCATCTAGTCATAAAATGATAGAGTCATTGTCATGTAATGAAGTCATGTTATACATTGTAAAAGGTCAAACTTGTCTATGTAAAGTATTCTCCAAGACCTCGTCACTTATCCTCTTCAAGTCGGCCTACAACGATGGAAGAACATGCTAGAAGAAGTCGGCCTAAACACTTGTAATCATGTCGGCCTAAAGGACATGTAATGAAGTGTATATATAGCCACACTTGGCCTCACTTGAAGAAAAGCAACTCGACAAGCATTCGATCAAGGAGAAGTGCGAAGTAGAGTCTAGCAGTAGAAGTACGAAGAAGGTATAGTGAAGAAGAATTCTTCTGGGTATTGCAAAGGAGAGATTCTTATGGGGCCAGCGAAGGAGAGATTCTTCTGGGATCAACGAAGGAAGGTTTCTTTCGGGGTCAACGAAGAAAGGAGTCTTCTGGGGTATTTGTTTTGGGTACAAAAGAAGAAGGACTGAAGGCATTTAGTGAAGATCGAAGAGAAGCAGTATAAAGACTAGGGTTTCTAGAAACTGAGATTCTCTAGAGATAGTCGAAAAGAGCAGTGTGGATACTAGAGACTGAGATTCTCTAGGGGAAGCAAAGAAGAAGCAGTGTGAAGGATAGAGACTGAGTTTCTCTAGAGGAAGCCAAGGAGAGCAGTTCAAGATCAAGAAGAAAGTCGAGAAAAGGAAGAGGCAGAGCATCAAGGTTAGTGACAAGGTTCTTGAGAGGATACTAGAGTCAAGGGTCTTTGTCATGGTCTTGGTACTCATTAATTGAAGATCTAGAAGAAGAATTTTGATCATGTTTTCCTCTCAAGAGGTGAGAGGTTTTGGCCCTGACTGACAAGCCTACATACTGTGTCACTTGTCTTTTATTGTGCATATTAGTAATTGTCTTGATGAAAAGAACACAATAATAACATAACGAAGAAAAGACTATAAGCTAAGAAGTAAAAGTATATCACAAGCAATTATCAAGCAGAGAAATCTTTTAACTATTCATGCCCTAGATTTCTCAACAAGTGCAAGTGCCAAGAGGATAGTGGTTGCTGCAAAATCCCTCATTTTGGTAGGCATTCACTTCAATTTCATTTGTAAATTTCTTTGCCTTAGTTACTAGCCCTAAGCTAACCCTAGTTTTGGATTTAATGTAATGACCCATCTACCAGTACAAACGAAATGTGAATTATTAGCATGCATACAATGCATGCATATGATAGCTACATATGCATGTGTCACACTGCACTAGTAGTCATATTAAATCATGAAGAAATTCCAAGCATAGTATAAAAGACGTAATTGTTGAAGATATTAAATAAATATCTAACTCGCAAAAATATATTGGAATATGTATTTTAGTATGTGTCATCATCGTAATAGGTAACCATAGAACATTATCCAAAAGTTCTAAATTAAATTATTAAAGTTTAAAAGGGAGTTATATTGTTATAAAATAAGTAACTCTTAACTAAGGTTAAACATTAAAAGAGGCATGATATAATAAAACGTTAAATAAATCTTAATGAAAAAAGGACTACGTAATATAGTTTGGTATCACCCAAAAACCTTGTAAAGTGATGAGTGTCAAAATAAAGCGTGACTACCTCTTTAATTCATTGTGAGGAGCCACATAATAGATAAGGGGCACACAACCAAGGCAATGAAGGATGAATGAGTGGTGGTTCTAGGAAATAAAAGGAGAAGGGAGTAGGACTGAAGGGGGATCTTTTTCACTGCCTGGGAGTAGAGTGTTGAGAGGAGGAAAATTTTTAACAGGAAATTACAGACAGTAAGGACTGAGCGTTGTTTGTTTTTGAATTTTTTGGGCACGGGGGAACAGATTGCATCAATTGAGAAGCATTCTAGACTGAGTAACTAGGCTATACCCAGTTTGGCTGGGAGGTTTTAGTCTTATGGTAGCAGGAGTGAAAGCGGGAGTAATTCTGAAGCATCTTCAACCACAGCAAACCAGGTAGGTACTCAACAACAAATCAATGAATTCTGATGTTATGAATTTTGGTTAAACTTCATAGCAGGTTTCATATTCTGATTAGCATAAATATCTGATTAAATTGTTTAGAGCCCTACATTTAGCTTCAACTTGGGGGCTTCTTGAGGGTTTTATGTGCCTTGTTCTTGTTGAAAATCATTATTTGAAACCCTTTCTCCTTACATGGACCTTTGGCTGACCCAACTATCCACTCATTGATCAAGCCCTAGGTCTTGGGTTGCTTATATTTGGTCTCTCTAAGGAAAGCATATTGCCTCCTCTTGGAGCCTTGAGCCTAAAATTATGTCTTTCCATTGTAGATCTCTTTGTGTCACTTCACACCTCAAACCTAGAATACCTATTAGGTGACCTTCCAGGCTTCCACGTACCGAGATTCCTCCCATCGGTGAAAATCCATAAAGAGCAGGGGATTTTGGCAGTGGTGACAGTGAACCATTACCCCATTTTTGTCTCTTGGTCTAGTTTAATACTAGTAGGTCATCCCTCTCCTAGGCCTGCTAGATTTTGTGGCAACAATTACCATTACCAGTTTCAGGATTGATTAATTTGATCACTGGTTTGGTTCTAATAACGTTGGTTCGTTGTCCATTTTGATTTTTAGTTTTAACTTTTGAGTCTTCACTCTAGACACACAATTGTTGTCTCTTGGTCTAGTTTAAGCCTAGTAGGGCATCCCTCGCCTAGGACTACTAGATTTTGCGGCAACAATTACCATTACTAGTTTTGGGATTGATCAGTTTGATCACTGGTCTGGTTCTAATAACGTTGGTTTGTTGTCCATTTTGATTTTTAGTTTTAACTTTCGAGTCTTCACTCTAGACACTGATGACCTTAGACCAAGTCTTTGACTTGCCACTTTTTACTATTTTTGAGTTTTGAGTAACTTCAATTTACTATTCTAGTCTTCAAGCTTTAGTATCTACTATCTTGCTTCATACTAATCAGATTCTAAAATAATGAATGATGAATTTAAATCAATTTATACAATATTTTACTATTTCGATTTCATTGAATCATTTATGATGTATGAATCAATGTATTTCATTATTGAATATCTGAATTTGAGTCACACACACACACTCCAACATCCCCCCGCCCCCCTGGAATTTCCCTAAAATTTGGGGGTTCTCCCACATGTGCCCCCTTTGCATCTCCCTGTTCCCGCGCCCCCCTTCCTGGAAACTTGGTGGAACGTTGACAAATATCTGTCAATTATGTTTTATTGAAAGGCACCAAAATCTTGTCAGTGTATAATCTTGATTTAGTGGTTTTTATTATCATTAATATTAATATGTTATTATAATAAAGTATGACCCTGAGTGGTTGTGTCTTTTAGATTCTAATTCTATGTAAAGGGGTCTCATACCAAATTATATTGATCTCATCCATGTTGAATAATTTATCTCATTTATTTTTATGTCTGGTTTGCAGTATGAAGTCTATCTATTTCAATTTTATATGTTTTGTATTAGTTCCCAACATGGTATCAAAGTAAGGGATCCTTTACCCCGAGAGTTCGTGATTGATAGCGTGTGGCAATTCAAGCAGACCATAGTGCTTCCTCCGCTATTGTCAAGTCCTTAGTGGACAATAAACTCGTGGCCTCTTTGACAAGACTTTTGCAGATGTTAGGATTTCATTTGTTGTGTTTCCATCATTGCAAGCAGATCTAGGAAATTGGACATGTCCATATTAGGGCAGGTATCCTGTGTCCTGTGTCCCAGTGTTTGACATGCAGAGATATGGGACATGCATGAGCACATGTTACACATGCATGGGTTAGGTGTTTAAAAGAACATGTCTCATGCATGTTTGACACCTGGGTCACATGTGTCTCGAATGTGTCAGACACACACAGGCTCATAAAGGTGTGTTTAGGGTTTTTCTTGAGCATTTTAAAAGTTCATTTAGGGCCTCTTTTTCTCCCTATCATTCTCAGAAAACCAAAGAATGTTTGAATAAAGGAAAAAGGGGGTTAATCATGGATTTCATGCTCTTGGTTATCTAACTTCTACCATATTATTCTTCATTTCTCAGGCAACAACATTATTGTACAGTTTTACCACACAAACAGTGGCTCAATCATCAATAATTGTTGCTCAAACTCAGACGAAGGGTAACAATTTGTTGGTGGTGCTGGTTATCCTCCTCCAAGTTCCCTGCTACTGTGAAGGTTAATGATACTGCTCCAGCTGTTGGAAGTGGAGCCGCAATAAGGAAAATCAAGAAAGCAAATACGCTTTCTGGAATTATGTAAAAAAACAAGGGGGCAAGGGTGCAGGTAGGGGAAACCTCTATTGGACATGCAACTTTTGCAAGGTCACCTTCAAGAGCAACTACTTCCTACTCAAGGCCCTTTTGTTGGGCCTTGAAGCAAGAGGAATTGAAGGATGCAAACATGTAACCCAAACCAAAGAAAAAATATGGGAAGAGAGGAGTCAATTGGCATGGAGCCTGTGACAGTGACACATGGGATTCATAGAGATGATGGTCCTGTTCTATTTGTAAAGAAGTCGTCCAGTGGAAGTGGAAGAGGGGTTGAATTGGAGAGTGGTAGATGAACAACAGTAGGAAGGAAGAGGCATCTTCCCGCTGCAATGAACAAGATATATCATCAAGCGTTGCGAGAGCAGATGCATCTTCTTAACACTTAAAACCGTTTCATTCTAAATATAGTCTCTGGAAGAATTACTTCTTTAAACTGGAAGAATTAAAAGGTTACTAGGGAATGTATCAATGCCCTCTCACACAGTCCCTTTGTACTTCAGGTTAGTGTTTGCTAACCTCCAGGGGGAATCCTTATGAGATTTGGAAATAACAGATGAACGTAGGAGGCCAAATATTCTCCAAACTGCAAAATGAACTTGCTTTTATATAAAAACCAGACCTGAAATCTGTGTGAAGTAAATGTGGACAACAAGCTATGATGCAGATTTACACCTAATAACTTAATTTTACCTCAGGCATTCTGCAAATCTGCTGTTAGTATACCTGAAATCTGCCCTTAAAAGTGCATATCTGCATGTAAAAATACAATAGTAAGCTTTGAATATGGAAATTAGTAATTTTAACCTTAGCCTTGAAGTTTGTGGGTGATGGAGTAGTAACTAAGTGGGAGTAATTTCCAAGGTTAATTGATTAAAAAATTCATGTAACGTAAGCAAACCAAGACTCTTTGACATGATGTGCTCTCATTGTGTATGTCCTAATATTGATCCTGCCTACTTATAGAAAGAAGTAGGCTAGGATTTACAATGCACAGGACCTTAAACATATGCACCTAGAATGGAGCACCCATCCTGCATGCATGTATGCATTGAAGTAGGATAAGATTTACATTGCACAAGACCTTCTTAGGAACCTACAATAGAGTGCCCAGCCTGCATGCATGCACTGGGATCCTAGGAATCTGTGCCTTAACTGGAGAAGGCAAAACCATGCAAAGTGCCCCATTTCTATCTTTAGGATCAGTGCCCTCTTATAAAAATGAAGATACACTTAAAGCACTTTTCTTAAAACTGGTAAAACAAACTCTAACATAGAAAAGCAACTTTTATATCTGAACTAAAGCTGATCTACTAATTCTGGACAGCAAAACAATCTGGAAAAGACTGAGGTCAGTGCATGCATGTGCCCTATAACTACTCCATAATTTCTCCACCATTATATAATCACTGTTGTGTCGTTGCTACTCTTCTGAGTGTTCCATGGGGTGTGAAGACATTTGCAGAAGCTGTTGCTGTTAAAACTACCGCTGCAGAACCTGCTCATAATGCTCGCTTCCTCCACTGTCATCACGACTCTGGATATGCTGAAGTGTGCCATGCTGAAGGAGAAACGCCTATAAAACAACATTTAAACTCTAACACACTGTGTTCGGACTAAGTAAAATCCTCTCACAAGCTTTAGAAATGGTGATATCAATTCTCATGTCTGGAGAAAAATGAATAGATGAAGAGGAGGGTGAAGAGATGGATTTTTTTTTTAATA
The DNA here is from genome assembly GCA_031772625.1 of Pinus tabuliformis. Lineage (NCBI taxonomy): Eukaryota > Viridiplantae > Streptophyta > Pinopsida > Pinales > Pinaceae > Pinus > Pinus tabuliformis. The sequence continues at coordinate 106,827,812 of CM062804.1, forward strand.
AAAGAGGCAATACTAATAAAAGTAGCAGCACCAAGGGAGTAAAAGAAATGCTAACACTGTGGACCGTCAAGCCATGGCATGCAGAATTGCAAGATTTGTTGTGCTGATGTATCGAGGATAAAGTCAAAAAGAAGGGGAAATTTTAGATGGCCTAGGATTCACTGAACAAAGACTCAAATAATGAAGAGGATGATAATCTATTTGGTAATGACTACGTTTGATCAAACCATGCTGCACCACAGCCTCCAGAGTCCAGACCAAGGGCATTGAGGAAGGACGTTGAGTTGATTGATTAGCTAGGGGAGTCCAACCATATTCTACCTTTAAAGAAAGAGGGTTGAGATGATCTGATAGTGAGAGATTGTCTATGGGAATCTGATGTAAATCTACCTTCAAGGAGAGGGTTATGCTAGTTAGATGGAGCATCAAGAAAATTTCTAGAGTTGAGTGGCATTGCATTGCTGAAGACTGAACAGGATTGCTATATAAAACCTGTAATCATGCTTTTCTTGTTCTATTTAGTTGTTTTATAAGTGCTGTTACGAATTTTGCATTTGTGGGGGTGGGATAAGGCAGTAGATGAAAAGTAGTATTCAGTGTTAAGTGGGGGTGTTAGAATAAGTAACACTCATGTGTGATACAACATGATCCCGGACACCATCTAGGATCAATCTCTTCACCCTTGCCATCTCCTTTCGATATTCCTTCAGCTGATCTACATCTGTGGGGGTAGCTACCACTGCATCAATATATGGCTTTAGGCCATATTCATCTAGAAGGAAGGACACCCTTGCCTTCCAGATGACATAGTTGGAAGCACCATTTAACCTATCTTGATCTCGAAGTCCAATAATGGTCATCTCAAATGATGTCGAAAATCTCCTCTTCCTTTCTACTCAACTACTGCTCAGCTATTCGCACTCCCTTCTGGAGTGAGATACTCTACTCACAATGGCTGCTGATCTGCAAGGGAATTTTAACTTCTTGAGACTAGAAGTTCCCTGAGGAAAATTTTCCCTCAATGTGTGCTCTTCTTCCTCCCGATGCTAGTTCTGCTCTAGTAAACTGTTGTGTCTAGTTAGAGATCTGCTTCGCGAAAAATATTGGCTACTCCCTCTACCTCTGCAAACCCTCGATCTGGAGAGATCAAATTTTTCTGTCCCTCAGAAAAATTGATTTCTCCTCAAGAATTCGACCTCTTGGCCAAGGTGACTACGCTGCCTCTGGGGTTTCGAACTGCTGCCCCTCAATGAACAATAAAACTCCCTCTTTGCTACTGAGCTCTTCAGCTGATCATTTGTGCTCTGATACCATGTGAAAATTCAGAAACCCGAATCCTATTGCAACAACTGGAAATAATTCTCCTAATTGTTAAATTAATTCTTAACAATTTATTTACTATGAGCTACAACAAATACTGAATCAATCACACTGCAACCTACACAAATAAAACTGCGGAAGAAATAAACACTGGAAGAAATACTAGCGCACACACAAAATAACACAGTTATTTTTGGACAAATGTCCCTAGAAAAACCCAACTTGGGAAAACTAGTGCAGCAATTGAGGGTTTTATTATTATGCAACAGTGAAATAATTTGAGTACAACTAGATGTCGAAACTGGCAATCCTACAGAGAAACACTGGCAAGAAAATCTAGTGAGGAGAAATTCCTCACTCCACAGGCAAATCCCGACACTGACCTCAGCTCAAATTGAGCCGTCCAAACTGCCTCTGCGCAATCACTGCGTCACCCTAGCACAGTTGTTGCTGCTCTTAGCTTGGAACAACTTCTCCTCAAGTCGTTTGATCAGTTGCTGTTTGGGAAAATGTCTCCCCTGGCCTTTGGAACCTCTGCCCAACTTTTGGCACTGAAATTCTTCTTCGCCCCAGCAAATCGACTTTGCCTCTAGAGGCTACTGCGCTGAGCTACATCATCCTCTCTGTGGCTTCTCTGTGCCTTTGCAAATGCACTCATGGGATCAGGAAATCTTCCTCCGGCTTCACTGTGCTTGCCCCTTTCTCACTGCTTCGATTTCTCTGGCTCTCTTTTCGGCAACTGAACGCTGCTACTCAGGAAATCGATCTGCTCATGAAATCGAACTGCACAAGTGTATTCTCCAAGCCCCATCTACTTATTCTTATAATCCTTTGTTGAGACTTCAACGACCAAGATTGGATCTTAATCTATGGCTAGGATTAACTTGAAGTCGATCCATGTGAGTTTCTAGAAGGTTCACACCATAAATTAATTAATTCTGATTAATTAGTCATATTCCCTAAGTTTAGACTTAGGAAATATTTAAAAAGCGTCTAATAATCGAATTAATTCATTTCTAGTTGGAATTTCCATAAACGATTTCTGGGTTTTGGAGATCTCATGTATTCTAGCCTCTCCACAAAATTTGAAGGCTAGAACACATCCGATGCCTTCTAGATGACATAGTTGGAAGCACCATTTAACCTATCTTGATCTCGAAGTCCAATAATGGTCATCTCAAATGATGTCGAAAATCTCCTCTTCCTTTCTACTCAACTACTGCTCAGCTATTCGCACTCCCTTCTGGAGTGAGATACTCTACTCACAATGGCTGCTGATCTGCAAGGGAATTTTAACTTCTTGAGACTAGAAGTTCCCTGAGGAAAATTTTCCCTCAATGTGTGCTCTTCTTCCTCCCGATGCTAGTTCTGCTCTAGTAAACTGTTGTGTCTAGTTAGAGATCTGCTTCGCGAAAATTATTGGCTACTTCCTCTACCTCTGCAAACCCTCGATCTGGAGAGATCAAATTTTTCTGTCCCTCAGAAAATTTGATTTCTCCTCAAGAATTCGACCTCTTGGCCAAGGTGACTATGCTGCCTCTGGGGTTTCGAACTGCTGCCCCTCAATGAACATTAAAACTCCCTCTTTGCTACTGAGCTCTTCAGCTGATCATTTGTGCTCTGATACCATGTGAAAATTCAGAAACCCGAATCCTATTGCAACAACTGGAAATAATTCTTCTAATTGTTAAATTAATTCTTAACAATTTATTTACTATGAGCTACAACAAATACTGAATCAATCACACTGCAACCTACACAAATAAAACTGCGGAAGAAATAAACACTGGAAGAAGTACTAGCGCACACACAAAATAACACAGTTATGTTTGGACAAATGTCCCTAGAAAAACCCAACTTGGGAAAACTAGTGCAGCAATTGAGGGTTTTATTATTATGCAACAGTGAAATAATTTGAGTACAACTAGATGTCGAAACCGGCAATCCTACAGAGAAACACTGGCAAGAAAATCTAGTGAGGAGAAATTCCTCACTCCACAGGCAAATCCCGACACCGACCTCAGCTCAAATTGAGCCGTCCAAACTGCCTCTGCGCAAGAACTGCGTCACCCTAGCACAGTGGTTGCTGCTCTTAGCTTGGAACAACTTCTCCTCAAGTCGTTTGATCAGTTGCTGTTTGGGAAAATGTCTCCCCTGGCCTTTGGAACCTCTGCCCAACTTCTGGCACTGAAATTCTTCTTCGCCCCAGCAAATCGACTTTGCCTCTAGAGGCTACTGCGCTGCTCTACATCATCCTCTCTGTGGCTTCTCTGTGCCTCTGCAAATGCACTCATGGGATCAGGAAATCTTCCTCCGGCTTCACTGTGCTTGCCCCTTTCTCACTGCTTCGATTTCTTTGGCTCTCTTTTCGGCAACTGAACGCTGCTACTCAGGAAATCGATCTGCTCATGAAATCGAACTGCACAAGTGTATTCTCCAAGCCCCATCTACTTATTCTTATAATCCTTTGTTGAGACTTCAACGACCAAGATTAGATCTTAATCTATGGCTAGGATTAACTTGAAGTCGATCCATGTGAGTTTCTAGAAGGTTCACACCATAAATTAATTAATTCTGATTAATTAGTCATATTCCCTAAGTTTAGACTTAGGAAATATTTAAAAAGCGTCTAATAATCGAATTAATTCATTTCTAGTTGGAATTTCCATAAACGGTTTCTGGGTTTTGGAGATCTCATGTATTCTAGCCTCTCCACAAAATTTGAAGGCTAGAACACATCCGATGCTACAAAAACTAACATATTTTCCCTTTGATTGTCTTGTGATATGTGTTTAATGTGTAAAATTGTAAATACTAACAAATTCTACCTTAGAGCCCAAATGTACCTGTTACCGCTCAAACTAGCAGGGGTCCTAGGAGGGGATCCTAAAGGGGAACTACTAGGTCAAGGGCAACAATGGAGCGATAGCCCACTATCACCTCAGTTAAGGCTCCCTGCTCTTTACGGACTTTCACCGATGGGAGGAGACCAGGTATAGAGGGAATCACTAGATGAATGAGTCAATGAAAGGACAATGAGTGATTCCTAAGGCCTGTTCACAAAAGAGACTCAATTATATGGTTTTCTTGCTTGAGAAGCAAGGTATAAGGCTCTCTAAGAAGGGCCAAGGGGATTTCAAGGGCTAGGGTTTGTCTCTTGGAAATTAGCTTCAATAAATTGTGGGACCACACGGGACCAAGTGGACCCAAAATTAAGTCAAGGGGGTGGAGTTGACCAATCAGGGATGTGCTTGACTTAATTGAGAAGAAGAAGGGGATCAAAGAGAAATTTTCACTGATTTTGATGCAATGATCCCAATGAGGTTATTAGCAAAGGGAAACCGAGGGCAAGAATCAATCTCGGAGCTAGGGTTTGGAATATCTCGAGATCCCACTCTCGTAATTGCTTCAAATTTGGAGGGCTTCTAGGAGACACAACAACACAGTAGAGGGCAAGAGATCAAATGTTTTTGAGTGGTGAATCGTGATAAATCTGATGCCCTAGGTCACCTATTGGGGCTAGACCTAGAAAGAAAGGGAGAAGTTGAGAAAGATATGCTTTAGAGTGATCACCAGTGGAGGATCAATGCCTAATCCTTTGGGAGAGACAGTGTCAAGGAGATTCCAATGCTTGGGATGGATTCACTTAGTCAAGGAGGCCTTTGGAACAATTTTGCATGGCAATTAGGGCATGTGAACAATTGCTTCAAGGTTTTTACACTTCAATTTGCAATATATGATGACTTATCAAGATAAAATTTTGACAAGATATCTCTAGGAATATTCACTCATTCAGATATGGCCCATGACATGATGCAAAGCTATAAAAAGACAAATTTCCACAATTTCGCAAAAGAAAAGCAATGAATTTCAGCCGAGTATAACGAAAATTCCCAGCAACATGCATGTGACATACGAAAATAAGAAAAAGGCATTAAAGGAGTACTTATATGTAAGAAAGAGTATATACAATCATCATTATATGCCAATAGTGAAGCTCCAAGACAAAAATGAAGAGATCCAAACATCAAAATTCATGAAAATCTCACAAGTGGGAAAGATCCAATCCAAGTTATGATGATCAAAATGATTCATCGCACTTGTATTTATATACTTCCTAATGAATTTGATTTAGCTAGTTAGGCCTAATTTAACCCCTAAAATAAAATAATATGCATAATAACAAAACTTTTAGTGACAAGCCCACCAAATAGCTCAATAATGTAAATATAAGCCTCTCAAGAGGGTCGAATGATCAATAAAGTGAGTCGTTGGGCCTTTGAGGAGGCCTAATGAAGTCCAAGGGGTGCCATGATGTAGAAATGAACTCCAAACATAGTGGACAAGGGGTTGGCCCCTTGTTTTCCAATCAAGAACCTGTGGTGCTCCCAAGTGGGTGTGGGGGCACAAGGACATCCTCATGGGTCTCCAAATGGATCAAATATGCCTGTAGACCATCTATAAGGGTTGGAGTAATGACATAAGCCCTCCCTCTGCAGTGGGAGGCATCCTGGAACATCTGCCAAGTGTATGGTGCAACTGTGGAGCCGGTTGGGCATGGTGGACCAGGTGCACCATCCATGTCCAAAAAGTGGAATACGAGCAATCAATGAACGCTACTAGGGATCCATGGAGTAATATCTGCTATGGTAGGGGCCCATGACTCTCATGCGCACCCTACAAGTGCCAATGTGGCCCTCTGGAGGGCTAGGACCTCGTATAGGGAGACCAAGCCCCAAATGAAGACCCACCTGCAATCCTGCATAAGATCCAATGTGTCCCCTTTCCCTCCAAAATAACAAATCATTAGAATGATCAAGTAATAATGCTTACAAGTCATGGGATCAATGGGGCACTTCATGGTGGCATGCCTTTCCATAGTGGGCTTGGGCATGTACAAGTGTCTCCAAGCTCAATAGGGGGTTAACCAAGGACTTTATTAGGTGGTTTCAACCTCTAAAGGGGTTGGCATGTCTGTAATACATCCTTTAAGTGGTAGGTGGCAAATGATATAATGATGGAATGGAGTGGGGATCAAGGGAATCATCCAGACCACATGTCAAGGTGCAAGGGTAACTATAATGAGGGAAGCCCACACCTAGGTATATGAGTGTAGGAGGGAGAAAATCATGGTACATGAGTTACCTTGGCCTTTGTTTTTCCACCCTTCTTCATATGCCTTTTTTCTTTGATTGATTTTTCTTCATAACTGCTCAGGGCTCTAAGGGATAGAGAGCATAATGTGTAATATGTAGCAATGGATACCCCCTTGAGGTGGGGCAGTTCATCGCCCACCAGGGGTTGGGACAATCATGGGTTCCTTAATGATGGAGGGGGCTCATCTAGGGCCCATAGGAACCAAGGTGATGGCCATAGGTAAGGGGTAGAGTTCATGTTTGTCTTTTGCCCAAGTGCTAAATTTGTATGTCTTAACCATCTTTTGCATTTTGTGGTACATTTCCTATTGAGAGTGGCCAAATTATGCTTTTTTAATTTTCTTTTTAGCTGCATCGACCTTCAGGGCATCGTTCTAGGCCTGACCCAAGGTGTGGACAAGGGGAGGGGGAGGCTAACCTTGTGTGGACCCGGATGGGAAAATAGATGAATGGGGCTCAAATAAGTGGAAAGGGGTAATGTAGGTGGTGTCAAGAAGCAAGACCACACAACCAAAATCAGGATTACCCATGTAGTGCCAGCCCTAAAGCTAATGGCCAGTGAAGGAGATCCCACGAGACTAGGATACAAGGGTAACTACGAAATCGGACAATGGAGACAAGAATACAAACCTAACCCACTCTTTCCGCTGAATCCCCCCACCAATTCATGCCCAAAAGTGCCCATGACAAGTAAGGAAAACTACTCAACTATACCAATGAAAAGCCATACCTTTGGGGTCGGGAGGCCCACCTTCAAACATACATTCATAACAGATGGTTGAGGGACCACATGGCTGGCTCAGGTGGCGGAGAAAATGGCACATCGAGCTATCGGGGGCTGCAAGGGGCTGCTGGCTGCCGGCTGAGGATCATCTAGGAGAAATTTTTTCTCCCATATACACTACCCAGAGGTGGTGGGTGCCCTTGCTGCTTTGGAAAGTATATGTACAATGATTGGTCCAGAGAGTGGTCAGTCTAAGCAGTGATTGGTTGTTTAAGGACTTAACACGGAATCACCGAGAAGGACAACCTGCAAGTAAAGATGGGGAGAGAACAAATTACATAAATGAAATGCAATGCCCTTTAAAGAAATTTGGTGGCCCATAAGATTTGTTTTGGCTTTTCATTCCCTTGTGACATAATTCTGAACTTCTTCACTTTGCAAGTTTTCTCCCACTTTATTCACATTCATTATTAATTTGTTTCATCTGGCTCATTCACTTAGTGGGTGCAGCTAAGGGCACTATGTAGATGATGCTTGATCTCATCCTGACATGAAAATAGCGTTGATGCAAGGAGAAGGGAGAAGGCTTTACTCTGGTAGTTAAGCTGTAAATGATAATTTAATGCACTGGTGGAAAATACCAAACCCAGAGGTCCATTAGTTGGTTGTAACTATGCCAATAATCTTCAGTTAGAGAAATAACCAAAATCTAATATTCTGTATGCCTTTTAGAAAATCCAAAGATCTGATTTTGATGTTACTGGAGATAGTATGCACTTCCTGAAAAAATTGTTCTGAGCTAAATGTTGTATCTTAGCTAAATTATATCTATGTTGTTGTTTAAATAGGTATGCAGACTGTGAACATTGTTACTGGACAGGGTACTTCACCAGTCGACCTGCTCTAAAAGGTTATGTGAGGAAACTCTCTGGGGTTTTGCAGGTTTGTGTCAGCTTTAAAATGTTCAAGTCAACTTCCAGCATTCCTGTTTATCATCTCTTTGTATATGTAAATTTTGTTTTATAGTGTTCTTGTTCACCTTTGTAACTATCTTTGAAAAAGCATATTCCCAGGCAACAAGACAGTTGGAGTTTCTTGTAGGCAGAAATGAGGGAAAGCCTAACACCGATTCTTTGGAAGAAGCTATGGCTATTTTGCAGCACCATGATGGAGTAAGTGGCACTGAGAGACAACACGTGGCTGATGACTATGCTGTACGCCTGTCACGTGCTTCTATAGAGGTTTTAACCTGGTGACCTTGTCTCAAAGTGAAATTCCTGTTACCCCCTTTTTGCTGTAATATGATAATTTGTCTTATTAAAGCATTTTAAGACCTCTCTCTCTCCCCATCATATATATATATATATATATATAGTGTACATTGTGACTAGACTAATGAATTAGAAAGGAAATTTTAACAACACAAAAGTTTACAAATGAAATCCAAGTTTCTTGTTTATGAAATTTTCCTTGCCAAATGTTTTTGTAGTCAATCCAGCTAATATGTTGGATTTATATTGATTTTAACAGGATGTACTAGTAAACTATAGGTATTTATCTTCTTTGGTTTGTAGGCTGAGGATGTAATGAAGTCAGCATTAGTATACCTAATGAGTGGTAACCAAAATTGTGAAGATACAATTTCCACTGTTGTCAAAACTAATGCAAAGCGACATAAAGCATATTTATTGGAAGAGATGGACTCTCCAAATACTTCACAATATATAAGAAAGGGAATCGAGCTTGAACAGGTACAAGTGGCTCAATCGACTATTGGTTTGTCTGGTTCAAATCCATTTGTTCAAAGGTTCTGGATTAAACATAAGATTCTTCCCTTCTTCAAAGGAGAATTGTGATTAAAATCATGGCTTATTAGGGTTCTAATTGGATTTTATGTTGCTTTCCTTAATACTCAGATAAGGATTCTAAGCTCAAGTATTTAATGATCTGTTTTCACAGTGCTCTCTAATGAACATCAGCTACTGCCCCAAATCTGAAAGCGAGCTAGGAGTCGGAAAGAGTCTGGTTTGTTTTTTCATTACAAGTTTATCATGTTTTCTGTACTGTTCGATGCTAATGTTTTGGTTCTGAGGTTACTGTCTTCTTTGATATGAATTCAGGTGGTTGTTATATATAACCCCTTGGGATGGATACGCCAGGAATTTGTTAAGATCCCGGTAATTTTTATTCCTGAATAAGACCATATAACACATATTTAATTGTTCGTCCAGCAAATGTCATGCTCATTCTTCTTACTATTACTTCTGAAACCAAGGAATTAAAATGGTGATTAAGTATTACTGTAGTCTAATTTCTTGGTGATTAGATTTGAATAGGCAGAGTATATGGAACACTTTTGCTCATTAGTAAATCACAACCAAAAATTAGTTTCCATAATTCGTCTCTTAGCATATTTAAATGGTATATAATCTTCCATTTGATAGGGATATCCCAATATTGTAAAGGAATATTTCGTTCTACAACAAACGTCTGTGGCTTTTTACTCAGAATAAAGCAGCAACCAATAGCACATGAAGTTCATCTAATCCTAATGGTTAGGATGTGTATATTTTCCCTTCTATTCTATCTTCTGGGTGGCATATACCTTGTATGGTTGCAAATGTATGTTTTCAGAACTTTAACTTCTGCCATTTGCCCCTTGTCTTCTGTTGACTGCTCATCTAATAATGTTACCTTCGCTTGGTTAGACAATTAAAGGATACAAACCACTGTTTCATGCATTCTTATACGGGATGTTTTATATTTGATTTTCAGTTTCATCCAAGTTTATCCTCCTATTACGGTTCCCTGATATAAAAATTTAATTGTTCATTTTTTTGGGTTGATTGAATTTCTTGGCCTTTTCTTGAACCTTGTGATCTTGGTTATGGACACTTATTGATGTCTTCTCAAAGCCTAGTAATTGATCTTACGAGCTATGTGGAGATCAGTATAGTTACCAGGGTACTGGAAAGCCCAAATAAGCCACTGAACTATGTTATCTTATCCGTAAGTGTAGGGTTGTGCATCTGCTTTAGAGTAAGTTGGTACATATAGTGAAAACTAGAGGATCATTCATTAAGGTGAATGGAGATTTCAGAATCTCTTGGGTTGATTTTTTATCTGCGATGAGTTTGATGGTTGATTGAATCTCTTGGCCTTTTTCCTGAGCCTTGTGATCTTGGTTAGGGACACTTATTGATGACTCACAAAGCCAATTGATGGATCTTATGAGCTATGTGGAGATTAGTAGAGGTTTCGAGGCACTGGAAATCCCAAATAAACCGCTGAACTATGACATCTTATCTGTAAGTGTAGGGTTGTGCAACTTCTTTAGAGCAAGTAGGTACATGTAGTCAAAGCTAGAGGATCATTCATTCAGGAGAATGGAGATTTCAGAATCTCCTTGGTTGATTTGGCCTCTGCGTTGGAAGACCAAGACTGTGATACCATGTTTATTGAGTTGAGCTTTGGTATTCTTTCAAAGAAATTGCGTTTCATCATTAACTTTTATAACGAAATGAAATGAAATTTATATTAATGTCTTTGAAAGACCAAAATAAGTCAAAGGTACGAGAAAATACAGAAAGCGTTCATGGCCACATAAAAGGTGAGGGGTGCAAGAAGCACACCCTAAAAGGAGATAAAAATGAATAAAAAATAGCAACATGAAATGACATAAAACAGACAAGTGGTTTAAATTAAAAATCTAAACTCTAGAAGTTGAAGAAAACCCAGCAAAGAGACAGTCATAATGATGATGAATTACACACGGGGCTTGCCTAAGTTTTCTAAAGTGAAGTATATAGAGCTCAAAGTGCTATAAAAATGTTCAAATATTGTAATGTTTGCTTTCTTGACATCAAACTTCTCATGGCAATGGCTTATTGTTTAACAATTGTGAACAATTATACAAAGAAGGCTGTTATTCACAACATTTATAGCGTATTATTTAACTTCTACTGGTTGGAGCAGGTATCAAGTTCAGCTTTGGAAGTTCTGGATTCAGATGGAGGGAAAGTAGAGGTGCAATTTGTCCCAATCGATCCTGCATCCCGAAGAGTTCGTGATTACTATGCAGCATCATTTACAGAAACTTCAGTTCAAGCTGGATCATTGTTCAATCTATATTTTGAAGTTTCAGTTCCTGCTCTTGGTTATTCTGTCTATTTCATAAAAGCTACAAAAAGTGAAACTTCTTGTAAGAAATTAATTGATTTCAGTGCAAATATACTTTAGGATTTTTTAATGTGTTCTTTGCTTCCGAAATCTTATCAGTAGGATGGCATTTACAAATTGAAAATAGGACTACGCCTCCACACAATCCATGGATGTTTGACTTTGGTAGAATGTCCAGGGACGTCAAAGAGGCCAGAAGATTTCAATGGAGATATAATTCTTGATTCAACTGAGATGCGGATGGTGTTCTCCAATTCTACCGGGTTGTTGAAGCAGATTAGATATCATGAACATGAAGTAAGTATTCAAAAATTTCTGTTTCACCTAGTATGTATATTAGCTGAATTACAGGTTGGCCACAATAGGTTAGTTCGGTTAGTTGTGGACCAATTCTTTCATCTTTCTTTAGATCACGAGTCTAAACTGTGAGCCTACAGTTATGGTAAGCATTGTCGATACTGTGCTGCATTAGTCATTGGCCCTATGTGTCATGCGTCGGACACATGGATGTGTGATGCTTGAGAGTTGGACATGTTTGGGACACATATTCTATATGTGTTTGACATTTGGTCATGATCTGTCCCAACATGTTAGACACTTGGGGGCTAAACAAATTAAAAAAAATTCACAAAAATGTTTAAACATGTGTCTCGGCATGTCAATATAGGTGTCTTGATGTGTAATTGATGTAGTTCTATTCTTGAAATGTTCAAAAGATTTACATATTTATGTATATATTTTATCTCTGTAATATAATATTTTTAAACTATATCTATCAATCTATCTATATATCAAAGTTGTCACACTCGGACTCGGCAAAGACTTGGCGTCTTGGAAAGGACTTGGCAAAGACATGGCAAATGCCCCAAGAAACTAAAAATATTGTAAATTCTGTGGACAAAAGAGACACTAATGACATTTCCAATCCATACAAGTTATAAAACCACAATTTATGTACAAATTCATAAGATAATCTTATAAAATACAATAATACAACATTTGACGCTCGCTATTTGTCTACAAAACAGTAAATTGAAAGATGATTCCATTATCAAATTCACAAATAGTACCAAGTTCAACAATTATTAATAAGCAATCAAATACATAACTTATAGTCTCATAACATAATTAAAAAATCAAAATAGACAATATCCCCATTCCAATCTTGAGTCTCATGCATGACTATGAGGACACCTAGAAGAAGCTCTCAAGGAGCTAGTGCCAACATCGCTAGACTGAAGTAACTCAAGAGCTCTCATGATTGATGAGCACCATCATTCAGTCAATAACTTTCCATTATATGCTATGACAAAATCATCGAAGTTTCTGCTAATAAAGTCTCAAGGGAAATGGGATAATTATTCAAATGTGAAGCCACTATGAGTTATTTATGATTGTTTGAATAATGTAAAATTAATCTATTTGGAAATGTTATTGTTATGAATAAAATGTAGATATAAATAATGTAAATATAAATAATAATAACACATCATAAATTATGATTAATTAGTATCATAAGGAGATTACCATTCATAAGGGACACCTGCCTAGGGTATATAAGCATGCCTTCACTCTCATTTGTAACATCATTCTCATTTCATACATTTTAATATATATTCTTGTATCTTCAATGGAGATTTACATATTCAAAGTCTTTTGGAGTGTTTAACCTGCTATAACGAACCTTGTTCATTACATTGGCATCAGAACATTCCTCTGAGTAGATGAACTTTTTTCATTACATTGGTATCAGAACATTCCTCTGAGTATACAAACTTTATGTTAGAAAATCAGAAAGGTAGAAAGATTTTCTTTATGTTGATAATTACTTGTGGTACTTTTATGATCTTATTAACTTTCTTATGTTCTTCTTTTACTATAGTTCATCAAGCAATTACCAAAATAATAATAGACACCAGATGTAGGTGGATAGCCTAGGGCAAAACCCCTATCTAGGGGAAAACCCAATCAACAACTCTTCCTTAATAATTTCACAAGATGATCCAAGACTCCTTAACCTAGACATAGACTTCCTCTGACCACCAAGTCAGCCCTTCCCTTCTTCTGCAGATGATAACCTTCTAGCAACAACTTTGACCTAGCTGCAACAACAGAACTTTGACCCAGTAGTAGCCCAGCGAAACTTCGACCTAGTAGTAACCCAACAAAAACTTCGACCCAGCAGTAGCTTAGCAAAAAATTCGACCCAGTAGTAGCCCAACAAAAACTTCGACCCAGTAGTAACCTAACGAAAACTTTGACCCAATAGAAACTTCGATCTGGTAGAATCTTGGACCTTCCAACAAATAGCCCAACAAATCCACACGAGTGAGAGAGAGACAACCCAGAAACTTCGATCTCCCTTCTTCCAGCGAATCTCCTTCTGCAACTTCGTACTTTTTCTGCTTCCTCTTCTTGGATATCAAATTTGTGAATGAGTGTCCTCCAAATGAATCGAACTGCTTGTATATATACCCTTTTCTGGAGGTCGAATTACCCTCATGTAGGCCGACTTGATTAGGTAAGGGCCGACTTGGTGTGGAGGTGACAAATGACTCATTTTACTTGATATTAATTCCTTTTACATGATTCAAAAGCCTAAGAATTGTCTTTTTAAATGGACAATGACCCTAATGACTCAAGACAAAACTTGGAAGTCCTCAATGGGGACTTTGACCTAAAACATGATGACCCAAGCATGAAACCCATGTTTTAATAATTCATAACAATAATAATAATAAATAGTTTTCTTTCTTTTGATAAATACATTTCATTATGACTCAAGTACAATTTATGAAGACCGAACCTAGTTTCATTCTTCAACACTCCCTCTTAAGTAGGGGGGTATTCATACATATACAAGTACATGGAAGATCTTAAAACACATGAACCACAAAGAGTTTAGGCACTTACAGTGCCACGAACTAGATTCCTGACCAAGGCAATCTATCTGGGTGGGACTAAGATGGACTAAAGCTTTCAGCCTCTCTAGGTACCATGAGGCTTACTTGCTAAACATCAACCCAGGGAACTAGGTGCGTAATGCAAGGTCAAAACTCTATGACCAACGCCACCCTCCCTACTACTTCGGGAACTAGACATCAACACATATGCTGACCAGATGTCCTCCCAAACATTTTACACACACGATGCTTCAACACATAAAATCTCTCTTGATCAAACAGATTGATAACCTCAAGCGTGATTTTCAAAAACTTCGAATGATTTACTTGAACAGTCACAACCCCAAGTGGTAACAACCTTTGAAATACTCAAGGAGTAAACACAAACCTTCGGGGTTTTCAATCATCTTGATGCTGCTTCACATTTGATCACAGTAGGACTTAAAGGCTTCCCAAATCTTGACAAAAGTTTCCACAATCATATAACTTCCATTCCTACTTCACATGTAGCAACATATTCTACAACCAAATCTTTCTTTCATCCTTTTAGCAGCACCTCAATATGCATTCTCCAATTTCTTATTCAAGTTATCCATCATGACTATAATACACCCTCCCTCTCAACTTTGGGAGTTATACTCTTTCCTTTATCCAGGCTCCTTCTAAAATTAGGGAGATCAACTACTTTCTATGACATCAGAGAATCTTTTAGGGCCTCATTCCTTCAAAGTCATCTTGATCATCATCTTTCATATAACTTCTTTCATCATGCTTATCAATCAAATCAACTTTACTTATGAATATATTCAACATCTTGAAGATTATGTACCTACACAACTTAGATAGCAAGTGCAACCAGCTACATATATAGAAGCATGAACTTAACTATATCAGAATCTTATAATAATGGAAGCATTGGACTTTAGACATCAAATACCTAAACTTAGTTAGGTTCATAATCAACAAGAGACACATACTTTTATACTTCAACTTCTTGCTAGGGTTTAGTCATAATCCCTAGATTTCATCTTCAAGACACTAAGCTTCAACAATCAAAACCAATCACAACACAATCTAAGGTTTCACCAATATGACCAACCTTTTTGTAAACTCTAGATTTTATCATCACATTTGAAACAATATCATCACATCATATCCTAGAATATCAAACTTCTACGAGGGCATAGTTACTAACCCTAGACACACATATCTAGGATTTCATAATCATGCATAAGCATATCACAACAATATCCATTAGGTAAATCCAAGACAAAAATATCAATACATTTAAAGTCAGACATATAACGATCTTGATTAGGCTAGGGTTTTGATCAGACATACAAACATACACCTAGGGTTTCATTCCTAGGAGCTTACTCTTGATACATAAGGGTTTTACTCATAAACCCTAATTTACCAAAACCTCAAGGTCTAGGAACACATTACCATCCAACCCTAAAGGACTAGGGTTTCCATAATAATAATAAAACTCCAAACATGGCATTACCATCAAAACCCCAAACATCAAAATAATAGTATTTTCTAGATTTCATCAGTAACCCTAAGTAGACTAGGGTTTTTCACATTAGCATTGACATACCCTTAGGTTAGGGTTTTACAAAGAACCTTTTAGGGTTCCACAAACATAATGATTTTAATGAGGGTAGATTCAATCTAAAGATTAATCACCCAAACAAGAATCTTTAAGATTCAAAGGTCTTAGACATAACACTTGTTAGTAATGTAAAGCAGATTCATTTAGAATGAATGAATGTACCTTTATCTTGAAGATAACACAACTTATGATTTAAAACATACCTTTGAGTTGTTTTCTAGACAAACCTTATAGGACATCAATTCCAATGCTTTGTCTTGTGAGATCTTCTCCATAGCCCTTGAGCATATCAACAAGCTTTTCCTAAACAAGGAAAATATAAAAAGAAATGTTATTAGCATCTAGTATAAACACATCTAGATAAGAAAAGGTGTTAAAATTGGCAACTAGGGCCAAACTCCATGTGGATCACCTTATTTATGGCTTCTGATATTTTTCCTAGATTCCTCTCATCGAGAGGTGTAGGATTGATCTAAAGATCATCCGATTCCGATAAGTATTTATGGAGATATGAATTTATTTTGATTATGGACAAATTGTCAAGGTCGGCCAGCAAACTTATGTAGGCTCAGAAGCCCAACAGTCACGTCTATTCACCCTCAACGTTTGCATATAAATACAAGGAGCCTCCTCCTCATTTGGACAATTCATTCACTCATCTTCTCTCTCTCTCTCCTACGCATAAAAGGAGTCTCTCTCTCTCTCTCACACGTGTGGCTGAAAGGAAGACGTCCTAGGGCAAGGAAGATGCAGAAAGAAGGACGCTAGGGCAGCAGGTCATCTCTTTGACCAACGTTGACCAAGCGTTGACCATCCAGAAGTGCGGATTGGGTGTGGTTGCCTCTCCTAGGCAGGCCGCAATTTTTGGCATGAAAACCGAGGTGATCTGACCTCTGGTTTGACTGGTGTTGACTGCCCTAGTTTAGGGCTGCAAGTTGACTTTAGAAATCTGCAAATTGACTGTACTTTTGGGGCTGTTCAATAACTATTTCTTCAGGTTGTTCGAGGACAAGTTGACTGGAAATTGACCAAGCATTTTAGAGGTCAATTTCAACTAGTTTGACCAAGTTTGACTTTGCTGATCTAGGGTTTGCTGCTGCTGATATAAAATTACAGAATTCAGATTTTGTACTATTTCTCTCTGCTGAACTATTGAAGATAAAATAAGATTTGATCAAAGGGTTTCCCCGCATAGGGGTTTGTCCATGGCTAGCCGCCACATCTTGTGTCTCTTGTCTTGGCTTGTTTTTTGTTGATCATTTAATGTTCTATCTGCACTTTACTTAATGTATATGTGATTGCTAATCTATGGGTAATAAGAAGAAAAATAAGTAAACTGCTCTAAGCATAGAACATACCATAATTTAACAAAAGGAGAACTAAATATAAAAGATAGTATAAGGAGTAAGATACTTATCTTTGGAAAAATGGTGAGGGCTCCCTCTTAATCGAACCTCGAGGGATACCTATAACTTTAACAAAACAATTCAACAATATTTTTCCAAATCTTGTTAAACCTACAAGTACTAAAAATCAAAATACAAAACAATTCAAAAACTTAGAGTAGAGGGACTTAGTAGTATAAGTCCTTTATTTTTGATTCTTCGGTCTTGTTCTTCTTTGGAGATCCTTCTTCGACAACATTTGCTTGATCCCTATTTCTCTTTCTATTCCTCGAATTCTCAGGACAATCGCTTCTATAGTGACCCATCTTGTGACAATTGTAGCATTCAATTTTGGATAGGTCTATCTTCCTTCTAGGCCCTTTAGACTTCTTGAAGGTTCCTTTGTTTTTGTGATGAGCGGAATAGGCATTTCTGACTTATTCTTGACTGCATGCATTCCATAATTGTTCGAATGTAGGAGTTTCCTTCCAACTATTGAGACCTGATGAAAAGACACTCCAAGATGTTGGTAATCCTAGAAGTGTAGTGATTACAAGTTCCTTTTTAGGTACTATCTCATCGATTGCCTGGAGTTCATCTCTGATTCTAGCTATTCTCACAAAGAAGGATGCCACAGTGTCTTCCTTTGTCATCTTTATTGATCTCAGTTCATTCTTAAGACTTGCTATTTGACCAAGATTCTTTATTGTGAATAATTTGGATAATGCCTCATACATCTCTTGAGCATAATCTATGTTGGATATATATGGGATGAGGTTATCCTTTATTCCATCCACCATTAGTGTCATGGATAATATCTCTGTTTCTCTAAACTTTTCCTTTTCTGCATCACTTGACTCATTTGTAGGTTTCTTTACTTTTCCTTTGACTAGATCCAAGACTTTATTCTTCTTGAGGATGAGGTCTATCCTCTTCTTCCATGCCCTGTAATTGGATGCTCCTTCTAATTTGTTTTCTCCCTTCATTGAGTTAGACATTGTCCTTGAAGATGGTAGGCTTGACTTCTTATATGACCCTTTTGATGACCCTTATTCAAACTTCTTAAAACTCCTTATTCTCCTTTCAATAGATCTTCAAGCTGCCTTTTTCCTCCTTCTTCACCTTAGCTCTGAAACCATGTTAGAAAATCAGAAAGGAAAAAAGATTTTCTTTATGTTGATAATTACTTGTGATATTCTTATGATCTTATGATAATTACTTGTTGAGTCTCCATCTTGCCGTCAGGCCCTTGACCATTAAAATATATATATATATTCCAAAAAAAAAGAACGTCAGCCATAAAAAACTAAAAAGGGCTAAATATATATATATAAGCAAAGTTCAAAAATATTTGGAAAAAAAGAAACATAGAATATAATATTTAAAATAAATAAATAAAAAACTATATTAAAATAAGGGGTTTAAAAAGAGAGAAAAAATGGGTAAGTTATTAAAGAGAACCCTTCACCAACGGGCCGTTGTACGTAACCACAACTGGCGGACGTGTCTCAGACAACACTACAACACAATACTTGTTGATTGCCAAACCTTGCCCGTCGACCAACATTACACTTGACAGAGCCTGCCTATAGCATTCCAGTGCCGCTGACAGACAATTGCTGACGCATCGTACAACTACCAACACTGTGATCCGTAGCCCTGCCACTCGAATCTCCTCAACAAGTCATCGAGCCAGCACTTCAAGCCGCCAGAAGCTCATCCGTCACTACGAACTTTGTTACACCACTTCCTTGTTAGTTGCCACCGCCGTGATGGCTATTCCCTGTTGTCTTATTCCCTTCTACATTGCAACTATTTTTAATGCCCCCCCCCATAGTTCCAACCATATACACCGACGTCCAATAAGCCATTTAACATGCCGCATCTGCCTAGGTCGTTGGCCAAAACAAAAGTGAACCATAGCCGCTGCAACTGCAGTCGCCGTCTGGCCCGTTGCATTTACTGAAGCGGTTGACCGACCTATAGTCAGCTTCTGTCACTGCTGACAATATCACCATCCCTCACTGTGCATTTCTCTGTGCAATCATTCAAACAACACACCCTTGTCAAAAGACCTGTGCAGTTATGTTTGTACAAATAGACTCACGTCTCATCACAATTTAATAGTTTGTCAACAAGGGTTAATTAAAAGGGTCTAATGACATCACTTAGAAATGTCAAGAGATATATATATTAAGAATTATAAGGGATACAAATAAAAGGTTAGATACTGGGGATATAATCAAAATGTCAATTTATTTAAAAAAATAAATAATTGAAGGAAGAGTGTTAGGTTAATTTAAAAAAGGAAAGAAAAGAAAAGAAAAAAAGGGGCATTTCATTATATTTTGGTGACTTTAGTGAAGATAAAAAGGCTAAGATCTAAGGTTTTAATAAAAGGGGAATTATAAAGAAAAAAATTACAAACAATTTCTTGTTGAAGAAAGTGTAACTAGGTTCGGTCTTCATAATGACTTCTAATTATGTGTTGAAGCGGCTGCAACACCCTCCAAAATTTTGGTCTGCATCCAATTTCAGAGCCTTCCTTGGTTTTTCCTTGATGGTTGCAAACACTCGGGCTCATCCCATGAGCTCTTGTCGAGTCTTTACACCCTCTTTGCTTGACCGATCACCAGTCGTCTTTTAGCATGTTGGTTGCAATGTCATGCTTGCGGTCTTGTTCTGGCTATGTTGAAGGTCTGTCTTTGTGTGTATGAGTTGTGTTCGCTATGTAAACATCTGTCGCACTCACACACGAAGTTGTAAACAATGTCGTGCAAGTGTCGTCACAGTCGTTCAATGATCTATCTCAAGTGTTGCACTTGTTGCTCTCACCCTTTAGTCAGTCACACTGAGCATATGTTGTCTTGTGGTTTGAGGTGTCTTGTCATTGAGTCATGTTGAGTGTGTGTTCACAAGGTCATGTATACATGAGTTCACTCGCTCACACACTTAACCATTTTTTTGAAGATCTGTCGACCGGACCACCCTCCATCAGCCGGACCTCCATTGAGCTGCACTACGCAGTCTCAACCCTCAGTGACCAAGCATTGTTGCCCAGAACTGCGTAGAGCTTGAGGCTGCCCTCCAGGCAGTCTGCACTGCGCAATTCTGGAATCAACCTGGCTGACTGTCACCCAGAACAACGCAGAAGTTGCCCAAGAAGCCATCTCAGTCTGCGCTTCTCGCAAGCCTATCCATCAAGCCTCTCGTTGGTCAACCGAAGAATTTGACTTGAGCAGTGACCTAGGGTTGCACTCATCTCCAAAATTGCGCAGTCACTGTCTAGCTTGCCTACCTGCACTGCTTGAAGAAATTGCGCAGACATGAGGGACAAGCACCCGTTCCCTGTCCTTGCACTGTCCCTGGAAATTGCGCAGTTTTGTCAGAAAGTCCCCCTGCTGGCCTGCTCTCCACTCCTGAAAACTGCGCAGTTTTCATTCATAGTCCACCTGCTATCCGACACTCCGCTCAACCTGGAAACTGCGCAATCATGTCCTGCTTGATTGCCTCCTAGAGTGCGCAGTTTTGACCAGCAGGCTCTCGCAGCCCGATCCTGGCCTCCTCTGGAAAACTGCGTAGTTTTCACTGCTAGTGCCTCCTGCTGCCCGCGTTGCCTTCCCTGGAAAAGCTGCGCAATTATGCCTCCCAGTTGAGCCATATCCCGCAGATGTCACTACTGTTCCAGACTGCTCAACCCAGCCTCTCAGTGACCTCTGTGCAATTTTTCCCAACAGTGCCCTGGAGCCTCGCATCCCGGCCTGAAATGTGCTCTGCGCAGTTTCAGAGCCTTGTCCTCTCTCTTGGTCACCTGCACCCGGAAATGAAAGATGATGCATCATGGTAGACTAGGGGATTTTTGGATTTGATGTCATCTCATCATGAGTGATTGCAGAAACAGGTACATGAATGAGACATGGTGCGACGACGAACGGGATGAACAAGGAGCGCATGCTAGGAGACTTGTTTGCGAATGGATGAACACATGAAGCATGCCAAGTACCAGCGAAGGGGACACATGCACATGCAACATCAAGCGAACACCAAGACCATCGAAGACTCTGCACACCTTGTCATGCGAAGGTGAAGCTATGATACACCAAGAGCACACTCACTACTCAGCAACACAACAACTCGACATGGACACCACCATCAGCATGTACATACCAGCAGTGTCATGTCGAGTCATGTCATGAGTCGTCTCGGCCACATCACTACTATGGGCCATATGTATTGTAATCAATGTAATGTAACGTGGAAGTCCAAGAGACCCACATATGAAGTTGAAGAGTCATGTAAGTCAAACAGTCATGAGGGAAGTCGAAGAGTCACAAGGGTCAAGTTCACCCTTGGCTATATATACCCCTCATTTTTACATGCAAAAGACTTTTCACCTTGGCTCCTCCCACATAGCCTTGAGAGTCTGTAGTTTTTTCTTTGAGGAGCGAGAAGTGGCTCCAATGCCCCACTATTGGGGTTAGTGATGTATGGTGTACGGATGTGTCTTGGAACTTTCGCTTAATTCAGAAGCCTATTAATAGGCCAACACGTTTTCACACATGTATTGTATTCGTTTGTAAGACTATTCTTTCGACGCTTGTAATGCATGTTTATTTAACTTGTACTAAGATAGTTGAACTATTTCAGTTGTTTTAGTGCATACACTGTTGGAAATGTGTTGTATCAATTGTTATTGCTGTCTCGCCTGTGTGAACTACTCCGCCGGACATTAGACAGACTCATTCTTGTAAACTTGTTATAACGTCCGTCGCACTCGTGTGGACTACTCTACTGGGTGTTGTACATGCTATCTGTTCACTTTGTGTTTGTGACTGCCGCATCCGTGTGGACTACTCCGCCGGAAGCTATGCAGATCTTGCTGTGTTGTGTGTCTCTTTCAGAGTTGGGACTATTCCCTCTCGACTTGAGACTCACTGTCACCCTCTCCCTCTGCAGTGAAAGAATGTAGACACAAGTTACACTAAGCACTCACCAGGCACAAAAACCTCGCTGGTTGAAGACTAAGTATACCACTCTCATGTGCTGACAAGCAAGAGCTAAGGCATATCTTTAAGATAATGGAAACCGGGCCATCATACCGGATGGGACTCCTACACTAAATAATGTGAGGTCTAGTTGGGACTTCATACCGGGGAGATCCCTTGAATGTTGGCGGGTCCAGCACCGTCAACATTTCTGGCGCTAGAAGGAGGGCCGCTAGTAGTTTATGGTTGAATGTCCTCTCAACCCCACTCATCAATCATCTGGTCAAGGCAATAATTCACACTCCCTCTCACCTACGCGCAACTCTGAAGTTGGCCAATCCTCACCTCCCAGACGTGAGCACGAAATTTCATATCAGCACCTCCGCTTTGTCCGTCCCATCACCCGTTAGTTTGCCAAAGTAGTCGGACTGATCCCAGGAATACAAGATATTCCATATGCATCAAAGAAGCCAAAGACCACTCCCACAGGAGTTGTTTTCTCATCAGTGGAAGAAGCAGTTCTTGCCACTCTCGAAGGTCTAGTAGAAGTTGTTGAGAACGGAGAGGAACCTCCAGTCTTCCGACAGGGAGAAGAGGACACCCTTGTGATCTTGGGCTCAGGCTCCGGTATAGGAGGCGAAGGGGAAGGCAGCGGAGGAGGTGGAGGCAGAGACGAACCAACTGACTCAGAGGCAGAACCATCAAATTCTGAAGAAGAGGAGTACGAAGAAGAAGAAGACATGGTTGATCAAAACTTGGAATGGATGACTCAGGGACCATTGGCTCTCCCAGGTGCTTTGCACAAGATGCCAAGGCATGCGGAGAAGTTGTTGACAAAGTTTGACCCCGACAGAACAGTGAAGGCAGAAGACCACTTGGACACATTCTACCTACATCTGCAGACACTCGAGGTACGTTACGACGACGTTGCATGTAGATTGTTTCCGTGTACCTTGGATGGCCAAGCAATGGTATGGTATCACAACCTTCCTGTCAACTCCATCCAGAATTGGGGTATGTTCAAGAGAATGTTTCTGGAAAAATTTGCTGATGACAAGACCCCTGCCATGTTGCTCAAAGAGTTGGGCAGTCTCAAGATGG
Source organism: Pinus tabuliformis (assembly GCA_031772625.1). NCBI lineage: Eukaryota > Viridiplantae > Streptophyta > Pinopsida > Pinales > Pinaceae > Pinus > Pinus tabuliformis. The sequence goes on from CM062804.1 coordinate 106,851,180, forward strand.
AGTCGAAAGAGAAAGTGAAAGACTTTAACCAAAGGTTTTCACGCATCTTGAACAAGTTTGCAGCAGACACAAAACCTCATGACTCCATCACTGTCGACTACTACACGTCTACATTGCTAACCAACATTGTGTAGTTCGTCAAGCGAGCTGCGAAACCAACATTACTTGAAAATTGCGAAGAGGCAATTGCTGTGGAAAAGGACTTGTGCGCGATTGGGGTCATCAAGGATGATGAACCAACTAAAGACTCCAAAGATGCGAGCAAGAGGCCACAAGCTATTGTGAGGAAGGTGAAAGAGAAGGAAGCAAGTGACATTGAAACCCTTACTTGTCTTGTCAAGACCTTGACAACAGAAGTGTCTTAATTGAAGCAACGAATAGTCGAGACATCTGCCAGCAGCCAGCCTCCTAGAAACCCAAAGAGGAGCATGTCATCAAGTAGCAACTACCTAGCTAAAACTGCGCAGAGCTCCAACTCAGTGTTCCAAACGGAAATGTGTGCGAAGCCCGATTTTTGCTCATTCCATGAAGACCATCACTCGGAAAGGACTTGTCTGGATTGGAACTGAGTTGCGAACTCGATGTGTGACGGTATGAGAAACATGGGAAACAATGCGTAGTGTCAGCTGGAAGACGAAGATGATGAAGAAGATGTTGCATCTGATGAAGCACCAAGTGCTGGGCAGGTGATCAACATGTATCAATGCGTGCGTGCAACACAGAAAACAAACACCGAGAAGCAACCCCCAAAGCAAGATAATCGATACAATCTCAAAAGTCAAGGGGCTCCCCTTACTGTTGGGGAGATGCAAGAAAAGCTTGAACTAATGAGGAAGGTTGATCCACCAGTGGCTCCAAAGCAGAAAACAAAAAGCAAGCCTAGGAAGACAACTGCAAATAAGAGTATGTCCATGAATAGTAAACTTTTCAGAACACTCCGTCGGACAGTACAAACACGAGTCTAACCCCGGACATCTCGATGAGTTTACCCGCTCTTGACTACAATATTTTTGAAGATATGAAGAAAACTCATGCAAACATCTCTTTGTTCGAGTTAGCTAAGATTAAGGGTTAGTGGGATATTTTGCTGCGCGCATTGGGGCAAACATCCACAGACAACACAACCTCTACCAACAAGGGAGAAAACACATCTCCCAGTCTACATACAACTATGCTCAACACACTTCGGATGGAAGAAGCAAACTCTCTTTGCCCTCCATTCTTGCTCTCATTTGAAATCTTTAACTACAATGTTCACAATTGTTTGGTTGACTCTGGCGCATCAACTAACGTCATGCCACTCTCCATTGCCAAGAGGATCAATGCGCAATGGAGAAAGACATCTACGCAGATCATCCAACTAGATTGAACATGCATACCAACCATTGGTGAACTACGGGATGTGATCATCCGGTTATCTCATGACAATCGAGTTCACCAATGCATCAACATTGTCATTGTGGACATACCGGAAGCATATGGCTTACTGCTTAGCAGAGACTGGTCCAACAAGCTGAATGGATACTTTGCCACAGACTGGTCACACTTATGGCTTCCGTACAAGGGAAAAAGCAATCAGATCTGGGTGTTATCTGAGAGATACATGAAACATAATGTCACTCCCATCAATGGTGAGAACGAACCGTTGGCTTTCGCGGAGCTCATGTTCGGCAACTGCCTCTTGGAAACACAGCTGGGGTGTTATCTTGCACAACCAACTCCAACCCCACCAGACACACAGTTGGGTCTCCTTCCTTGCCCAACTGATGGAAATGAAACATGTACAACACATTGTAACACTAGTAGCAGTAGCAGTAGTAGTACTAGCGCAACAAGCGGTCTGTGTACAGACGAGTTGTGGACCATGTATTTTGACGGATCAAAGACACAGGATGGCTCTGGAGCTGGGTGTGTCTTGATAGACCCAATGCACAGGAAACACTTGATCTCAAGTCGCTTGGAGTTCGAGTGCACGAACAACATTGCTGAATATGAAGCACTCGTATTGGGCTTGCACAAATCCATTAGCCTCAATGTTGTTGCACTCAAAGTGGTAGGTGATTCAGAAATCGTGGTACGACAGGTACGTAACACCATACATTGTTTGTCACCTCATCTCAAAAGTTATCAACAAGAGGTATGGCGACTGATCTCTAACTTCCAAGCTTTCAATATCATTGTTGTGCCAAGAATGCGTAATGCAGCTACCGATGCCTTAGCTAATGCAATTGCTAGGATGACACCGCTTAGGGATAGGTTTACTGTTGAAATTTTGTATAAGCCTTCTATCCCTGACAACATAACTAACTTACGCGTTTTTGACGATGATCAACAGATACTGCACTTCATGGCCAACGCTGATGTCTTCAAGGACACAACGATTGACAAAGATGAGCACGAGCAGTCTCTGCAAGCCGCAACTGATGACAAGAAAGGCAACCTCATCCCCAAGGGTGTGGTATCTCTCGAAAATCTCTATGACTTGCAGAACCGTTTCCAAGGGCCAAGGAACAACAAAACCCACAGTTCCACCATGATGCACGAACAGATCAACTTGGGAACAAAACAAGATCTGAAGTTTGTCAATCTCGGTACGTGTTGCACACCGCAGGAGTGGCAAGCCTTTGTCCGCTTGTTCAAACAGTATTAGGATGTGTTCACATGGACATACAATGATCTGAAAACATATGACACACGAATAATCCAACATGTGATCTCGATCAAAGAAGGGGTCAAGCCATTTCAGTAGAAGCTGAGAAAAGTACATCCGTCACTTGAACCCCTCATATAGAAAGAACTGACTAAGTTGTTGGATGCTCGGATCATTTACAGAGTTCGTCATTCTACGTGGGTTTCTAACTTAGTTCCTGTACGTAAGAAGTCCGGGGAGATCTGCTTATGCGTTGATTTCCGAAATCTGAACCGCGCCTCAGACAAAGACAACTACCCCGTGCCATCGATGGAACATATTCTACAAACAGTATCTGGAGCAGAAATGTTTTCTCTGCTCGATGGTTTTTCGGGATACAACCAGGTTCTGGTAGCGGAACCTGATAGACTAAAAACTACCTTCTGTACCAAGTGGGGTACGTTCACTTATAGAAGAATGCCATTTGGGCTTGTGAACATAGGCGCAACCTTTCAGCGCGCCATGGACATTGCCTTCTGTGGACTTATCAAATAAAGCGTAGTGGTTTACCTTGACGACGTGACAATCTTTTCTAGAAAACATGCCATTTGGGCTTGTAAACATAGGCGCAACCTTTCAGCGCACCATGGACATTGCCTTCTGTGGACTTATCAGATAGAGCGTAGTGGTTTACCTTGACGACGTGACAATCTTTTCCAGAAAACGGTCAAACCACATACACCATTTGAAGAAGATATTCGAGCGATGCCGAAAATACGGGATATCCTTGAATCCCAAGAAGAGCGTATTTGTAGTGTCTGAGGGGAACCTCTCGGGCACATCACTGCGATCAAGGTTGATCCAGACCGAGTTCGGATGATCACACAGATTCCTCACCCAACCAACAAGAAAGCCATGCAGTCCTTCTTGGGAAAGATCAACTTCCTCCGGAAGTTCATCTCGGATTATGCGCAGACGGTGAAACCAATGCAAGACATGATCAAGAAGGATGCAGTCTACAACTGGGGTAAGAAGGAAAAGAATGCATTCACCTGTATCAAGTAGGCTATAGCAGACGCACCTGCACTTCGCAATCCAGTGTTTAAGAAGGATTTCTTGCTATACACCTTCGCCTCCGACACCTCGCTTGCTGTAGTACTCACTCGACAAAGCAAAGTCGGCTTATCTCCAGGATCTCATGTCGGCTTATCTCCATGATCTCACTTGACAAAGCAATCGGCTAAAAGAAAGACAGTATTCTCCTTAAGGAAAGTCGGCTTATCTCCAGGATCTCATGTTGGCCTAGATAGCAACCATAGGTCACTATATATGGAGTGACTTGACCTCATAACGACAGGCATCTCAGACATCCCTGATATGAATAAATACGCATCTCAGAGCGAAGAATATAAGGGTAATAGAGTGAGGAAGGAAGGCCTCTACAAGTGCAAAAATATCTCAAGTGATCTCGAGCTAAGTCTGTCTCATCATTGTCATATTAGCAAAGGACCGAAGACTGTCCTAGGACAGTGTCAACACAGTTAAGGGCTACATCAAGCATGGACCTATGATAAAAAAAGACCAAAGTTAGAGAGGCTCTCTTGGACGGAAGAAAGAGATTAGTGGAAGCCGAGGTTTGTCTCTAGGAATGCGAAGAAAAAGAGACCGAGACTCTCTTAGTGACAGTGCTATAACAGTGCGAAGGAGAAGGACTGAAGTGATGCAGTGCGAAGAAGGAACGATGTGATGTGTAGGCCGAAGAGTGCAAGATGTAGTGACAAGTGTCTTGAAGGTAAACTTGTGTCAAGTGTCTTTGTCAAGGGTCTTGGTATTCATCAATTGAAATATCTATAAGAAGAGATTTAAGGGTTTTCCTCTCAAGAGCAGAGGTTTTGCCATGGCTTGGATCCTACATCTTCTGTACTTGTATTTTGTTGAGCTTTTTGTTTTGATAAGTTGTTTGATGATTGAAGAACACACTAACATACAAAAGTTAATTCTACTGAGAAGACATGACAAGGAGTTATCATAGAGAGAAGAATCATTAATATTAAATTGCCCTAGATTATTTAACATGGTATCAGAGCTATGGTTAGTGCAGGGCATGAAGAAGGTCAACCATATTATAAAAAGGCTTAAAAGGAAGTGTTCATCATTAGCTAGCCTGATCAAGCAAAAGCTTAAGGCAGTATGGAATAATCTCTTCTCTTCTCAAGATCTCAAATTTTCAAAGAATGAAGGATTGTTCTCAGCCCTCACCGGAACATATCAAGATGAGAACATATGGGTAATAGACAATGGAGCTTCAAGACACATGACCAGATATCACAAGCAACTCAAAACTCTATCCAAAGGAAAATCTTCATACTCTGTGTAGCTTGGTGACAACAAGAGCTATCCAGTGAAAGGCATTGGGTCTACATCACTTGAGCTAGAAGGAGGAGGCCATATTCATCTCAACAACATTCTATATGTTCTGGGTTTGTGCGAAAATCTTATTTTTGTTTCATCATTAGAAGAAAAAGGAGATATAGCTGCTTTTATAGATGGTAAAGTAGTGGTTTGGGCTAAAGATTCAAGCATTGAAAAAGCTAGAACTATTGGAGTTCAAGAAGGAAGACTATACAGACTCTCATCTCCTCTAAGTCAAGCACTTGTCCACATTGAGATAAGTCCGTGTGAACTATGGCATAGAAGATTGGGCCATCTCCATTACAAGATTTTACCAACTCTAAACTCCATTGTAAATGGAATACCAAATCTTAAAGAAGATCATGAAGGAGTCTGCAAAGGTTGTGCCCTAGGAAAGAATGCAAAGAAACCATTTGCACATAGTACATCTAGAGCTCAAGAGATTTTAGATCTCATCCACTCTGATGTATGTGGTCCCATGTCTAAATCTCTTGGAGGTCATCTATATTATGTTACCTTCATCGATGATCATTCAAGGAAAACTTGGGTTTATCTACTTAAAACCAAGGACGAAGTATTCACAAAATTTCAAGAATTCAAGGTAGAAGTAGAAAATCTTATGGAAAGAAAGATAAAGATTCTAAGATCAAATAATGGAGGCGAATATACTTCCAAAGAACTCATTGCTTTCTGTAAAGAGGCTGGGATTAAGAGGGAGCTTATAGTTCCATACAATCCCAAGCAAAATGGAGTAGTTGAACGAAATAATAGAGCTATAGAAGAAAGTGTCAAGGCTATGCTCCATGATCAAGATCTACCAAAATTTTTGTGGGGAGAAGCAACAAAGACTGCAGTGTACATCCAAAATAGAAGTCCTCACAGGTCACTTGGCAATATAACTCCAGAGGAAGTCTTCACTGGGAAGAAACCTAATATTGATCATCTCCAGATATTTGGGTGTCCTGTATATATTCACATTCCCAAGGACAAAAGAAAGAAGCTAGATCCCGCAAGCAAGAAAGGAATATTTGTTGGATATAGCAACTCTTCCAAAGCTTACAGGATCTACATAAAGGAAGGACATCAAATAGAAGTGAGCAAAGATGTAATTTTTGATGAAAGCATTGCCTTCAAGAAATCCAAGGATCTCCCATCCGATTCTGATGAGGAGGATCTTCCTATATTTGAGGAAGAAGTTACTAAGGAAGGAGAATTCTCTCATCATGAAGAAGAAGGTCCCAGTGAACCAATCACTCTCCCTGAAGGAAGAAAGAGACCTAACTGGTTAACTTCTACACTTCAAGAGGCAGAAGGTCACACTGCAAGTAGAATATTCAGGGAAAGCAAGAAACCAAAAAGATACTCAGGATATGCTGTTGATTTTGGGTAGCATTGGATGTGCTCTAGCCATGAAATTTGGAGGAGAGGCTAAGGCACACGAGATCTCCAAGACCCAGAAATCGTTTGGAGAAATTCCACCCAGATGAGAAGATATTAAAATAATTAATATTTTTAACGAGTTCCTAAGTCTAATCTTAGGAAAATAAAAATATTAATGTGTATCAATATAATATGGGTGAGAAAGTTCTAAGTGACGAGGATCAAGCCAGATTTAATCTTAGCCATTGATTAGGGACTTAATCTCGGCCGTTGAATCGTCATCAGGAAAATTATAAGGGGAGGCTTGAGGGTCAGTTGGAGACACACCAAGAGATCAAAGAATTCGATTTTCTGGGGCGAGGTTTGCTGAGGAAATCGAGTTATTGATCAGAGCTGCAGTGAGGGGCAGTTCAGCAAGGGATTTTCATCTGAGGTTGAAGAATACATAGCAGAGAGGCAGAGTAGTGCAGGGAGAGACAACGCAGACCCTAGAAGGTTTGACACAGAGGCCATAAAGCTGACGCAGAGGGCTGATGTAGAAGTCGCAGAGGCTGACGTTGGGCCTCAGAGGCAGCACTGGGGAGATTCTGTGGGGCAGACTGGGAGCAGATCAATAGATTCTGAGTCGGGAGAGGGTGACGCAGCTCCTGGAGGAGTGACACAGTTCTAGAGTAGTGCTTGGAGCAGCTTTCGCTGTCTAGCATAAGGAATAGTCGGAGTCACTGTGGGGTTTGATCATTCGGTTGCTGATTTGCCGGAATATCTATCTCCGGATAGAGGTACTATTGTCGAGGATATTCTCTGTTGGGTGAGCCATTTCTGGCACCCTAGTTGTATTCACGAAATCTGCTTAATAATACAAACCCTCTATATGCAGTGCCCGTTTTCTCGAATCGGGTTTTTCCGGGGACAATTTTCCAAAAATAACGGTGTCCCTTGTGTTATTGTCTCAGTTTACTTCAGTGCATGATTTGTATATTTGTGAAGGCTGCAGTAGTGTTTACTTCGATGTTTATGCAATTAAATAACTTGTTAATGTGAAGACCAAGTAGGAGATTGTAAACCAGTAATTGCAGTAGGGGTTTTTGATGTGTTAGATTCAGGAATTTTCACATGGTACCAGAGCGATTGCAGATCATAAACGACTAAAGACACCAGCTGAGAAATCTGAGAATTTGCAGCAGAGAAGCAGTTGTCCCGAGAGATAGCACTGTTCCAGAGCCGAAGAGGCAGAAGGAGGAGTGACGCAGTGCAAAAGAGGTGAGACAGAGGCTCACGCAGTGCCTGCATCAGCATTCTGAGTCGGGAGAGGAAGACACAGTAGCTGGGAGGAGCCCACGCAGTAGCTGCGTCAACCATCAGGGCCAGCGCAGAGACAGAGGAGGGCAGATCAGGCTCATGTAGAGCCACGTCATCCTTCTGAGCTAGGAAGGATTGACGCAGTTGGCTGAGAGGAGCAGATTCAGCCCACACAGAGATTGCGCAAAGCCTGAAGGGCTCAGATTCTTCGAGTTGCCAGGGCTAAGGGAGCTGTGCAGATTTTGATTTGAGGAGCTGGTGGGACGTTATTTTTGTTGGTGCAGAACAATGTCTAAGGAGACTGAACCAAGGTAGAGGGAAGCACTACCTCGACAGATTTCTAGCCAAGAAATCTAGATCTGGGTTGCAGCGGCAAAGGAGGATTGGAGAGGAGTGATTCGACAGTTGGCCGGAGGATTTCCAAGAGGGAAATCAAGACTCAAAGGGAGTCTAGAGAAGAGGAGCAGAGATGGCAGTGAACGGATTGAGGGATCAGGGCAGATTGAACGAGGCTTCGAATTTTGTCATTTGGAAGGCTAGGATCTTGGCAATCCTGGATAAACATCGCATCAAGGACTATGCCTTGAAAGTAGTAGCTGTCCCAATTGACACTAATGCAGCCGAGAAGTATGCGGAGGCCCAGGCGAAGGCAAAATGCATGATCTTAGATGGGGTCAAGGATCATGTCATACCACATATTGCTGAGAAGAAAACAACAAAGGAGATGTGGGACACCCTGACCACCTTATACCAGGGATCTTCCGTGTAGCGGAAGATGTTATTGGAGAATCAACTGAGGTCATATTAGATGCAGAAAGGAGAGGAGATAGATCCCTTCCTTCTCAGATTGCAGGGGATTCACGACCAGCTTACTTTCGTGGGGTCTACTCCAGATCCAGAGTTCTTAGTCAGGACTGCCTTGAATGCAGTATCCGAGGAGTGGGAGACGTTTGTCCAAAGCATTTTGGGTAGAGCAACTCTCCCCAGTTAGGAGGATATGTGGGCAACTCTTCGACAAGAAGAGCTCAGGAGATTGACCAAGGTCGGGAGTAGTGGTAAGGGAGTTCGAATCAAGGAGGAGGAGGATGCAGTTCTTGCATCAGCGGGACAACAAGGGCTATAGAAGAGGAAAAGGAAAGACAGCTCCAAGGTCAAGTGCTTCAACTGTGGGGAGCTGGGACATTATGCCTCTTAATGCCCCAGGAAGAAAGGCAAGGGAGAAGCTTCCGACTCAAAGGCTGCTCCAGCAAAGGCAGAGAAGGATGTCGAGAATAATGACGATTGTGCCATGAGTGCTCATGCGCCTCTAGAGAAGAAGTGGGGTGATCTGGAGTTGTAGTCGAGAGGACTACATATAGGGGAAGGATCCTTGAGGTGCCCAAACTCTTGGATCACATACGGCCATGGGAGCCCTTAACGATAGTAGCATGATGACAGGTGTCAGGTGGAGCAAGGTGTGATGGAGCGACAAGGCAGTGCTAGAGTGCAAAAGTTTGTAGCAGCGCAGTGGAGGTTGCAACAGTGCGAGAGGGACAAAAGAGGTTGCAACAACACAATGGAAACAGAGGGAGTAGAGGATACCAGCAGAGGTAGCTTCAGCATCACGAGGCTTCTAGACTGACTAGGATGTCAGTGTTTGGGTGAAGTCAGTTACTTACTTCTCGGTAACTGAGTTGCAGTGCAACAGTTAGCAATGGCAGTGCTATGGGCAACATGATGCAACATGTTGAGAGGGAGCTGCAGTACAGATGTAGCAGTGGCAGTGGTAGTGTCATGGGCAACAGTACAGGAAGCAGTAGTGCAGTGGATGTGGGGCAGCAGGCCAAGCATCAACACAGAGGACCGATGCGGAGGATCAATGTGATGCTTCTATGGTGAAGCATTGCTAGAGCACATTCCTCGCTAAGAGGGAGTGTTGATTTTGGGTAGCATTGGATGTGCTCTAGCCATGAAATTTGGTGGAGAGGCTAAGGCACATGAGATCTCCAAGACCCAGAAATCGTTTGGAGAAATTCCACCCGGATGAGGAGATATTAAAATAATTAATATTTTTAATGAGTTCCTAAGTCTAAACTTAGGAAAATAAAAATATTAATGTGTATTAATATATTATGGGTGAAAAAGTTCTAAGTGACAAGGATCAAGCCAAATCTAATCTTAGCCATTGATTAGGGACTTAATTTCGGCCGTTGAATCGTCAACAGGAAAAATATAAGAGGAGGCTTGAGGGTCAGTTGGAGACACACCAAGAGATCAAAGAATTCAATTTTCTGGGGCGAGGTTTGCTGAGGAAATCGAGTTAGTGATCAGAGTTGCAGTGAGGGGCAGTTTAGCAAGTGATTTTCATCCGAGGCTAAAGAATACATAGTAGAGAGGCAGAGCAGTGCCGGGAGAGACAACTCAGACCCTAGAAGGGTTGACGCAGAGGCCGTAAAGTTGACGCAAAGGACGCAGAGGGCTGATGCAGAAGCCGTAGAGGCTGACCTTGGGCCTCAGAGGCAGCGTTGGTGAGATTCTGTGGGGCAGACTGGGAGCAGATCAACAAATTCTGAGCCGGGAGAGGGTGACACAGCTCCTGGAGGAGTGACACAGTTCCAAAGCAGTGCTTGGAGCAGCTTTCGTTGTTCAGCATAAGGAAAAACCGAAGTATCTATGGGGTTTGATCATCCGGCTACTGATTTGCCAGAATATCTGTCTCCGAATAGAGGTACTACTTCCGAGGATATTCTCTGTTGGGTGAGCCATTTCTAACACCCTAGTTGTATTCACGAAATCTGCTTAATAATACAAACCCTCTATATGCTGCACCGATTTTCGCGAATTGGGTTTTTCCGTGGACAATTGTCCAAAAATAACGGTGTCCCTTGTGTTATTGTCTCAGTTTATTTCAATGCATGATTTGTATATTTGTGAAGGATACAATAGTGCTTACTTCGATGTTTATGCAATTAAATAACTTGTTAATGTGAAGAACAAGTAGGAGATTGTAAACCAGTAATTGCAGTAGGGGTTTCTGATGTGTTAGATTAAGGAATTTTCACATATGCAACATACATATCAAAGCTCATTGAAGATGAACCTTCCACTTTTGAAGAAGCAGCCAAACATCAAGAATGGAAGAATGCAATGAATGAGGAATACCAATCTATTATGAAGAATGGAGTTTGGGAAATTGTCCCAAGACCGGAAGACAAATCAGTGGTAACCTCTAAGTGGCTATATAAGATCAAGCATGCTGCAGATGGAAGCATTGATAAATTCAAGGCAAGATTCGTGGCTCGAGGCTTCTCTCAGGAAGAAGGCATTGACTATGAAGAAACCTTTGCTCCCACAACAAGGTATACCACGATCCGATCTCTGATATCTCTGGCAACATCAATGGGATGGAAGGTACATCAAATGGATGTCAAAACAACATTCTTGAATGGTACCATAGATGAAGAAGTCTACATAGAACAACCATTGGGATTCGAAGTAAAGGATAAAGAAACTCATGTTTGCAGATTGAAGAAGGAACTTTATGGCCTCAAGCAAGCTCCTAGGGTATGGTATGCCAGAATGGATGCATACTTGCAAAGGTTGGGTTTTAGAAAAAGCACGACAGATCCCAATATCAGAAAATGTTGAACCTGTCATCATTCTTCTATATGTAGATGATCTTCTAATAACTGGTGTTGAAGAAAGAATTCAAGAATGTAAGAAATTGTTGGCAACTGAATTTGATATGAAGGATCTAGGACTTATGCATTATTATCTAGGACTGGAAGTCTGGCAGGAACCAAATGAAATCTACCTGGGACAAGGAAAGTATGTGATTGAGTTATTGAAGAAGTTTGATATGATGGAATGCAAACCCATGACAACTCCGATGATCACAAACTTGAAAATGTTAAGGAATTCTGAATCCAGTCCAGTGGATCCTACTAAGTACAGACAACTAATTGGCTCTCTGATGTATCTGGTGAATACTTAGCCAAACATATGTTTTGCAGTGAATGTTCTCAGTCAATTTCAAATAGAGCCAAGACATGATCATTGGATAGCTGCCAAGCACATACTGAGATATTTGCAGGGAACCATCCACTATTGCCTAAAGTACGAAAAGGGAAAATATGTTCATCTAGAAGGATTTACTGATTCCAATTGGGGAGGTAGTGAGAAGGATGGAAGAAGCACTATAGGAGGATGTTTTAGCCTGGGATCCTCCATGGTCTCTTGGATGAGCAAAAAACAAGAGATAGTGGCTTTGAGTAGTGCTGAGGCCGAGTACATTGTAGCTTGTGAAGTAAGCAGGGAAGTGGTCTGGTTAAGGAAGATGTTATTTGATTTGTTTGCAGGACCATTGGACCCTACCATAATACATTGTGATAATACCAGCTGTATAAGACTATCTGAGGACCCAATATTTCATGGGAAAACGAAGCACATAAACAACAAGTACCACTACATTCGAAAGTTGGTACAAGATGGTGTGCTGAAGCTAGAGTATATCCCCACCGATGATCAAATTGCTGATATTCTGACAAAATCTCTTCCCAATAAGAAGCTTGTGTATTTTAGAAACAAGCTTGGATTGGTTGACATATCTTCCCTAGTTGAGAGGGAGAGATAGACACATCATTCTTTTCTTCATTTTTGAAGAAAGAATGGAGGATTGAGTAATCATCTAACATCTGATACTCTTTGAGGATGTGGTAGGGCATCCAAGACAAGAGTAGGCAAGAGGACCGATATTCTTTGAGGACTGGGGACCCAAGATAAGAATAGTCCGAGAAGGTCATATTCGGTGAACACTTGGGTGGGTATGTACCTTGAGAGATAATGATGAAGGTGTCTACATCCAAGACAAGAGTAGGCAAGAGGACCGATATTCTTTGAGGGCTGGGGACCCAAGATAAGAATAGTCCTAGAAGGTCATATTCGGTGAACACCCGCGTGGGTATGTACCTTGAGAGATAATGATGAAGGTGTCTATAATCATTGGTCTCACCAACATTGTGCTCTGATCTATTGAGATATAGAGTTGTTAGTCAAGGCCTTGCTATGTGACAATGTTGGTTGTAATGATGCTATACATATGGGTAACTAGTCCGACTCTTCTTATGAATCTCTTCAGTATTGAGAATAGCCATGTACCATTTATGAATACCTCCCTAGTTAAGAGGGAGTGTTGAAGAAAGTGTAACTAGGTTCGGTCTTCATAATGACTTGTAATTATGATTTCATGAGCAAGAAGTGTTTTTCATAGGTCAAAGACTTCTTCTTGATGTCTATAGGATTTTGTTGTCTTGTCATAAATATAATTAAGAAGTCATGAAGTCATGTTACACATGTAGAAGGCGTGTCATTTATGCAAAAATTGCACTCCAAGACATTGTCACTATCCTTCTTGTAGTCGACTAAAAGAAAGACAATATTCTACTTAAGGAAAAGTCAGCTTACCTCCAGGATCTCATGTCGACCTAAATAGCAAGCATAGGTCACTATATATAGAGTGACTTGACCTCATAACGACAAGCATCTCAGACATCTTTGATTTGAATCAATACGCATCTCAGAGCGAAGAAGATAAGTGTAATATAGTGAGGAAGAAAGGCTTCTAAAATTGCAAAAATATCTCAAGTGATCTCGGGCTAAGTCTGTCTCATCACTGTCATATTAGCGAAGGATTGAAGACTGTCCTAGACCAGTGTCAACACAGTTAAGGGCTATATCAAGCATGGAACTGTGATAGAAAAAGACCGAAGTCAGAGAGGCTCTCTTGGACCGAAGGAAGAGATCAGTGGAAGCCGAGGACTGTGTCTAGGACTACGAAGAAAAAGAGACCAAGACTCTCTTAGTGATAGTGCCATAACAGTGCGAAGGAGAAGGACTGAAGTGATACAGTGCAAAGAAGGAAGATTGTGATGTGAAGGCCGAAGAGTGCAAGAGATAGTGACAAGTGTCTTGAAGGTAAACTTGTGTCAAGTATCTTTGTCAAGGGTCTTGGTATTCATCAATTGAAATATCTATAAGAAGAGATTGAAGGGTTTTCCTCTCAAGAGGAGAGGTTTTGCCCTGGCTTGGAGCCTACATCTTGTGTACTTGTATTTTGTTGATCTTCTTGTTTTGATAAGTTGTTTGATGATTGAAGAACACACTAACATAAAGAAGTTAATTCTAGTAAGAAGACATCACAAGCAGTTATCATAGAGAGAAGAATCATTAATGTTAAATTGCCCTAAATTCTTCAACATTTCTCAAGTATTAAAAAGAGAATTTAAAAACCCTAAGTTAGTCCAAGAGAAAAGAAAAATGGAGACCAATAATGAAAGATTTCCTGAAACTTTTAGTAAATATGTTAATACACTATTTAAAATCAAAGGGTCACTGGCAGGAAGAGATATCATAATCTCTATCAGTCCTATTGAAGATAGTAATTATGTTACTCCTAAATGTGCTAACCAATTAGTGATTCCTGAATCGAATATAATTGAAACGATTTTTTTTGACACAAATGACAAATAATACGACATAAGCAATCTACAACTAAGTATTGGGGATTATACTTTTATCACGTAATTCACCATCAAATCCTTATTTTTTGACGATAGTGACATTGTTTTGGGGTCACCTTGAATGGAAACTCTAGGGTCTTTCATCCTAAATACGAAAAATAAGTTTTTGACATTTTCATACAAAAAGAAAAAAATGACACTACAAGATGTTACATTGAAGCCGAATTCAGTTACACCAAAAGACATACAAGATATCTCGAAAGTAATTTCTCAAGAAAGTAAAAAAGTGATACAAAATATGCAAAGGAAGTTGGTGAGATCACCACTGACAAAAATGAAGAAGTTTCTCGGCTTAAAGACCATAGTGAAAAATTATTGACGCAAATTAAGAAGCTTAAGAATGACAAGAAGTCATTGGAAAATAAGGTACAACAGCTTATCGAGAAGGAAGCATCGAATGTAGAAGTCCAAGTTGAAGAGAAAGGAATAAATATTGATCCAGTGAATATCACAACTCAAGAAGAAGGAAAACCTGTTGAAGAAAAGACACACTTAGATGTTGCAGTTTAGACGATGAACATCCCAAGTGAAGGTTCTGTAACCAACTCAACAACATTGTCACCTGAAGTAAATCAGAATATTGCCACACACATGATAAGGGAAAGACAAACCAAAAGAACTCCTTATCTACATCCGAATCACAAGAACAAACATCTCAATCAATCTACGAATCCGTATCACTCAGAACATAAACAACAAACTTATGTTTCAAAGACTACTAATGTCAGTGCAATTCAGTCTTGTGATAACAATTCACATGAAGTATCCAGTAACCACAAGATTCCACAAAAGATTAATTTAGGATGGTCAAATCCATTCTCAGTGCGACAATTTTTTTTATCACTTAGAGGATCATATCGTCTGGTATAGACGAAGATGACAGTTTCGAGACAAGAAGATATTCAAAACAGGAAAAGAGATCAAGCCTTTTCATCAGTAAGCTTTGAGGGCAAAGCTTTTTGAGGAGGAAGGCAATGTTATGAATAAAATATAGATATAAATAATGTAAATATAAATAATAATAACACATCATTAATAATGATTAATTAGTAGTTAGTTAATGAAGAGGTATGTTCCTAAGAACATGACCGTTTATAAGACCTGCTTAGGGTATATAAGCAAACCCTTACTTTCATTTGTAACATCATTCTCATTTCGTACATTTTAATATATATTCTTGTATCTTCAATGGAGATCTACATATTCGAAGTCTTTTGGAGTGTTTAACCTGCTATAATGAACCTTGTTCATTACATTGGCATCAAAGCATTCCTCTGAGTAGACGGACTTTGTTTGTTACAATGGTAGAACAAAACAAGATGTTGACGTCTAAAGCTGGAAGGACACTCTTTCTCGACTCCTATACATTCATTTCATACTTTGAAAATGCACACAGAACCTACAATCAACTCCTTCCTTAAGATGGCTATTCGTATGTGAGAATTAGATTCTATACTTCAAAATATTTTCTATATGAAGTTTGAAGTTATAGACTTTGTCTATAATCAGAATTATATTCGGAGATAAAATGTATGAGGTATGCTTTTCACATCAGTTTGTGGTTGAAAGCTTTGGGTTAAGATGAAACCCTTTTGTTATAAGGCTTTAAACTAGAAACAAAGTTAAGAGGTAAGTGTGGTAACCCAAAAAAAACAGAGCTTAGTATTACACTAACAAACTCTACAAGTCTTTAAATTTAAGCATGATTGATCACTTACCTGAAGGCTGAGACTTTAAATATGTATCTATGCTTGCGTTTTAGGTTTAAGACTCCAATTTCCCTCCCAATTGCTCTATTTCCCACCTATTTTTTTCCCTTCAATCGATGTTTGACTGGTCAAAATGTCCATGGAATGGTCATAGGAGTGTCCAATTTGGACTCGCAAGGATGACCTAGGGCTCGGCAAGTTTTGTACTTGCCTCAACCAAGACTTGGCAAGACTTGCGAGTCTTAGATGAGCCAAAACACACTGATTTATATGTATATATGAATATATACATGTCATATTTTGGGGGTCTCTGTGTCCTGTGTCGGACAACTGTGTCTGCATCTCCCCATGCCCCAGAATCATGTGAGTTATATGGGCATCATTTTTTCAATTTAACTACACTGGGCTTTATATCTGAATCAAGATCTAGGTGATGGTGATTATTTAAAATGAATTTAGAACAGTAAAAAAGGATAACATACAATAAAAAATATATTTCTATGTGTTATTGATTGGTCTCCCTTCACGCTACAGCTACAATGATTACCAGGATTAGTTGGTGTATGTGGGTGTGGGTATGGGGATGCAATTTTTTAATGCAGATTCATTGTGGTGCCCTGGTGCATCACATATCTACAAATAAAAGTTAAAATGTCAAAAACAGAATTGAGAAAATGTAAATCGTGAAACATGAAATGTAAAATAAGAAAAATTATTGTTTTCACAAGTGTCATTCAATAGACATAAGAATCATAAGTCATGTCAAGCACATTTGAAATTCCAGCATAATCAAGTTTTATATTAAAGATTCAAAATGCTGCTAGAAGATTTAAAACAGTGGTCCCATTTTACTCTCTTCGAATGAGAATTTCCTTTCTTCTATAGCTTGGAGGAACTTACAATTCCCATGGGTTTGCCTCCCTAGACTCCATCTACATCTCTAGTAGCCAAAAATTTTAAACACCAATACACTGCTCTAGAAACTTTGTAGAAGGGAGGCGTTCCTCACATTTTGGTTTTGATGGATCAATGGGAACATACTGGTAAAAATAACTTTGAAATGGGGTGAGGGTAAGTGGGTTCAAGGGTTAGATTATGAGAAGTTGTTTTGCTACTGATTTTGTCACAAGACGAGCATGTTTTGCAGGTTACCTTGAAAGAGTTGTTGCATATAAGAGATGGAAAGGTGGAGGTTTTTAGAAAGTTAATCCTTGCACATGACCCCTAGTATCACCAAATACAGAGAAGAATGCATCTGTGACAGGTGATAAGTGTGCTTCTCCAAGGTCATGGTGCATGTAACCCCAACAACCGTGGTTGCAAATCCAATCGAAGCCTCCTTTTGAACTATATCTAGAATGGAAGGGTCGATTCTAGTTTTAGGTTCTATTATTGAGAAGTCGATGACCATGTGAAAATTCCTTGAAATGCAACAACTGGAAATAATTCTTCTAATTGATAAATTGATTATGCAGTTTATTTTGTTTATGGCAAAATAACTAATTACTCACACTGCAATTTCTTCACAATAAAAATTATGTTGCGGAAACAAAAATGCTGGAAACTAAGAAATGCTAGCACACACACATAAAATATGACACCATTATTTTTGGACAATTTTCCCATGGAAAACCCATTGTGGGAAAACCGGTGCAGGAGTTGAGGGTTTTTATTACTATGCAACAGTGAAATTCTGAGTAAAATAAAATGATGCCAAACTGGTGTTTCTATCTAAGAGAAATACTAACAAAATCAACTAAGGGAAATTACCCTCCTCTACAAGCAATCCCGACACAATTTGTCTACTCCAAGTAAGCCATCCAAGCCCTCTGCGCAGTTTTCTACGTCACCTGTGCACAGCTTGTCACATGCTCAACCGGGAATTATGACTACTCAAGTCGTTCTGCCTACTGTTGCTCTGGAAAAGATCCTCCTGGCCTTCTGGAAATTTTCAGGGCCTCTAGCAACTAAATCTACCTCTAGTTCAACTAAATTGAATTGCATGTTTGAGGCTTCTCCGTTGCCCTTGCGCAACCTCTTGGAGAAATAACTCAACCTCCTCTCCTGACTCTTCGGAACTGGAATTCTCCTTTGAAATCAGTGTCCGCCCCTCTACATCCCTTCTGGCTCGAACTCTCTACCTCTAGTCGATCTCTGAAGCTGGATACCTCGACCTGCCAAGGAACTCACACTATTGGCTCTCACTCTGTGTGTATCTCCATCTACCCATCGACCTCCTCTTATAATCTTTAGTTGAGACTTCAACGACCAAGATTAAAACTTAATTGATGGCTGAGATCATCTCCAAGTCGATCCGTGTGAGTTTCTAGAGAATTCTCACCTTTATCAATTAATTATTATTAATTAACCAATTTTCATAAGTTAGACTTAGGAAAAATTTAAATGATGGTCAATTAATTTAATTGAGCTATCTCTAGGTGGAATTTCCAGAAACAATTTCTGGGTTTTGGAGAACTCATGTGTTTTAGCCTCTCCACAAAATTTGAGACTAGAACACCATCCGATGCTACAAAAACTAACACTCCCTCTTAGCGAGGAAGGTGTTCTCTCTAGCGCTGCACTGGTACAACACCTTGTCACTGCATCATTCTCCATACATGCTGCTGATATCTGGCAATTGTCTATTGTGCTAACTTTGATTCCTCTGCCATTGATTGTAGTTGAACCATGCTGCATCTGTGCTGTTGTTGACACTGCATTGTACAACTTGTATTGTTTCCAAATCTGCATTTGCACTGCAACCCAACTAACGTTCCCTCTCACTGTTGCTACTACAACTGTAATTACTACAATTGAGAAGCATCCAAAATACTGAATCAATTGCCTTTGTACTGTGCAGTTGTCTCCCGTGTCTCTGACTGCTACTAACTTCTACACTGCCTGTTGTTGCCGCCTTACACACACACCTAAGTTAGTGAGAAAATCCCTTAACCTCACAAGATCTTGTTGGTGGGAAAATCAAGAGACGGGGCTCTCACCTATTCCCAACTCTCTCCATTTAAGCTCTCTCCTAAGTAAGCTAATGGGGGTGTGTGACACATATTCCATAAAGTTTACAATTTTAATGATATTAAAACTCCGAAGACAGTTTATGAAATCCTAAATTAGGATTTTAACAGGGTATAATTAATATTAGACCTAAAATATGCTGCTATGTAACAGGTGTACAAAATTTAGCAATTTTACTACTGAGTACCAACCTAGAGTTCTGTGGTTGAAGGTGTCTCTGCTCTGCAGTGGCTCTCTCTCCCGCTCCCGTTACCAAAACGACCAAAACCTCCCTGCCAAACTGAGCACAACTTCAGTACCCAGTTCCAAAGTACTTCAAATTCGAGGTACTCTGGCCCTTGTGCCCAAAATTTCAAGAACAATTGAGCTCAAACTTCTTTCTATCAGTGATATTGTTAGAATTTCCTTCTGTCCCTCTAAATATCCAAAACTCCTCCTCCGTCTCCCTCTGTACATAATTTTCTTCTCCCTTTGTCTGTAGTACCTTACCTCCAGTATTAATTTTCTTCTCCCTTTGTCTGTAGTACCTTACCTCCTCTTATACTGGAGAGGTTACTTCACCGCTTCAAATTTCTCCACCGCCTTTAATTTGATAACCTCAGAAGTGTGTAGAAGCGGTTATCGACTTAATAAAAATACTTCCCTTTATATATCTCTTTTATCATGTTACAGTTCCCTTTGTTTATATTAAGTTATTTTTTATAGTATTATGACTTTATTTTAAATCACACTTTAATCTATAGATATACTTCTCTATATTTTAATTTCCTTTCCTTTCATAGAATATATAGTTTCTTTTTGTTAGTATAATATATATATATATATATATATATATAGATATATATATTATAATTCCCTTGTATTTGGTTTAATACATTACATTTATTTTAAATGATATATATATATATATATATATATATATATATATATATTATGGTTAAGTACCCCACTATATTCGTTATCCTAAATATAGACACATTTTAATGATATTAACCAATATGTAGACTAGTGTAGTACAGGCAATGCATGCATATGTAGCTATCATATGCATGCCTCGCGTGCATGCTAATATCCCTAGGTTCCCTTTAATTCAAGATGGGTCATTACAGGGTGGTCCCTAAATGAAAAACTAAGTTAAAAGGTGATGCGAGGTTTCTAGGAGATGTCAAGGTTAATTTCGATTACTTGAGATTATGAGCAAATATAATGAGCAATATGAAATGAAATGTATTTCAATAACCATCAACACATAAATAAAAGATGAGAATATGAAACCAGTGCCTTCAATATTGCTTCAAAATAAATAATGCTTGCTCCAAAAATGAAATGTTTCAAAGTGAAGCACAAGTAACCATGTCAATCAAAAAGATGTTAGAAAAAGATGATATCACTTGCAAGATTTAAAATTTGCTTTTAAAGAAATGCTTTCAAAAGTATGACCATTCACAATTCTGAAGCATGTAAGGAAGCAATATAAAACTATGTTGCACTAGTTTTGCGGATGGGGGGACGAGTCCCCGTAACGGCTAGAGCGCACCCCCAAATTTTCAAGGGATGGGGGGTTGGGGATATATATATATATATGCAGAATTCAATATCAACATTTGTAGTTGTTTCAAGCTAGTGTTATGAACTTATGCACAACCCTTACACTCGCTAACTAAAATCTCAAACAATTTGAAAAGGGGTTCAGTGACATTCCATTATTGGCCACTAGACATGAGCTTTAGCTCTAGGAAGCTTAAGTGTAACTACTTTAAATTTGTAATAAGGTCCTTGTACAATCTATAAAGGAGAACTATCTTTATATTAGTTTTTTTTCCTCATATTTCTTGTTAATGATGACTATGTTAAACACAAAAGGCATTCCCTTTTCAATAGGTTTTGCAAACTTTTATAGCTGTGTTGAAAACCACTATAAAATAATTTGGTTTTCTAATGATATTAAATTCATATTTCAGATTAAGAAGGGGATTGAATAGGAATTTATTTAAACATTTAGTACTCAATCCAATTCACAACTATTTGATTGTTTTCACAATGCTTGGGGTTGGGATGATGGAAGCATTGAACTTGAATGAGTCCTCGAAACCCACATACAATATGTAAAAGCTGAGATGATCCTAAGAAAGAACAAGAAAAATAACCACAAGGATCATCCTTTTAAAACATTGTATTTTCTGTTTTCTTGACATGGAGGGTGCTTTTTGTAATTTTACCATTGAAAATCCAATATCTAAATCACTAAAAATCCAAAATAAAACCCATCATACAAAATCCATATTTTGAGTTGCAACTTGTACAAAAGATTTAGATTCAATGCATTCCAAAAAAAATGAATGAGAAAAATGATCATATTGTTCAATCATGAATGTCCCTGATTGTCAAAAATGAAGCTCTCTGCTTGGATTATCCCTAAATCCTTCCCAAAACATCGCTGAAATCTGCCTAGAAAACCTTTGAAATATGCCAAAAACATCCCTGAAATCTATCCAGAACATCCCTGAAATCTGTCTGGAATTTCTTAGGGACGACTAGCAAGTCCCCAAGTCCCCAATGGAGTCCCCAACAGTTTGGGGATGTTTCTTAAGGGTCCAAAAGTCTCGGGAATGCAGGGACGCAGGGTACGTGAGTATTTTTGGGGGGGATGGGTCCCCGTGCAACATAGATATAAAATAACTTGCAATTGAAACAAGTTAAAAATTTCACTTGCAAAATGAAAGATATGGTACTTGCCCAAATGAGATATTACAAAATAATCAATTCAAAGCGTTTTCATCATGACAAGTATATAAATAAATTGCAAGTAAAATAGCTTGAAAAGTAAAGTGAATTAATATGAAATGCACTTAACTAAGGTTAGATGCAATTATCTTGGTTAATTTTAAGCTAAATGCCTACTCTAAGTGAAATATCTTCCTCTTGAACTCTTGCCAAAGGGTAAAAATTGGGGTGACTATAAGAAGGAGGTGCTGAGGACACGGTGGTGTCGTTAACTATACCCTTCTGCTCAGTGTTACGAGCCAGCATGTGCTTTCGTTCTTACAAGGGGACAAGCCACCTTCATAACTACAGGGTCACACACTCTTTACCTTACTTCGTACCAATTGAGAGAATTTTCCAAGAAAGTATTTTCCCTATGATGTCTATCAATCAAGCTTATGCTTGGAGGTTAATTGAGTTAAAAAGAAAACTATGCTAAAATGCCTAAATGCTATGCAAGTAAGTTTTCCCAAGAGAGATTTGCAATGGAAATGGGGTAGTGCTCAAAGTAAATTACAAATGTAACTTCAATTGGAAAAGGAAATTGGCTTGAAAATGAATTAAAGTGATGCAAAGTGAGTTTGCTTTGCAAAAGAGGAATTGCCTCAAGTAAATGGGAGATTCTCATAATGATATAATTTCAAAATTGTTCAAGATACAAACATAATCTTCATAAGCAAATGAAATTGTAAATTATAAATATAAAATATAAATCGATGAATCATATAACTGAAACGATTTTAAAACGAAAAGCATGATCATTGATATCATTATCATATAAATTATAATCATACATCATACATGTAAGTTTGTAACTGTACAATGTAACTACTAGTCTACTAACTTACTAACAATGCACAATGAAAATAAATTATAAAATTATAAATGTTTAAACTTTTAAACTTTAAACTTTAAACCATATTGATGTTCCACTTCCAACTATGAACATTGAATACTGAATATTGAAATAAAATTATAAAAGTCAAGTCTGATACATCAAGAGTCAAATTTTTTAATTTATAGAGTCAAAATAACATAAGAATGTTGAAGTTTCTAAGTTTACTTAGTTTAGAAACCCTTCATGCACGTTTTCTAATTTATTCCTACCTACTTGTTATTTTTCTTTAACAAGTTATTCACAAAGTAAACACTGAAAATAAACACGAGTGGATGCTCAACATATTACAGATCAACAACTAAAAGAAACAAGAACAAACACACCACATGACACCATTATTTTTGGACCAATGTCCCCGGAGAAACCCAATGCGGGAAAACTGATGCAACTATCTGAGGGTTTTCTTATAAGCAATATCAGAGTACAATTTGGGTGCCGAAATTGGCCTACCCAACAGAGAATTTCCTTAGCAGCTATACTTCACAATTTGAGAGAAATCTGTTGGCTGAAATCCCAGAAAATCCTTCTGGCAGCTCCTCAGCACAAAACTCCTTTGCAACCCCAGCCTCTGCCCAATCTGGACTACGTCAGCCCCTCTTTGTCTCACGTTGGCCCTGCATCAGCCTTTCTTGGCCTGTGTCAGCACCAGGAGGCCCTGCGTCAGCTTTTTGGGCATCTGTGTCAGACACACTGGCCTCTCTGGTGCTCTACGCAACACCTGGCTGCCTTTGCGTGAGCCCTTGTTGGCTCTGCGTCACTCTCCTTGGCTGCTGCGCTGTTTTCCCGGCACAATCTCTGCCTTCTCTGTTTCTTTGTACTCAATGCCCCTCAGCTGCTCTCCCGATCACTGATTCTATCTCTCTTAGCAAACCCCACTCTAGAGAATAGAATGACTGATCACTCTAGTGTGTTCTCCAAGTGACCCTCAAGCCCCCTCTTATACTTTTCCTGTTGACATAACAACGACCGAGATTAAGTCCCTAATCAACGACTAAGATTAGATCTGGCTTGATGCATGTCTTTTGGATCACTCTAACACAGATTCATATTAATACACATTAATATTTTATTTTCTTTAAGTTTAGACTTAGGGACTCCATTAAGAATATTAATTATTTAATATCTCCTGATCTGTTTAGAATCTGCCTAAACCCTTTCTAGGTATTGGAGATCTCATGTGCCCCAACCTCTCCACCAAATTTCGTGGCTAGAGTACATCCGATGCTACCCCAAATCAACACTGCCTCTTAGCGAGGACTGTGCTCTAGCAATACTCCTCATTGAGTATTACTCTGATCATCCGGCATCGGCACTTGTGCTGATGCTAGGCCTTCCTACCCAAAATCCTCTGCACTGCTGTGTCCTGTACTGCTGCCCATGGTTCTGCTATTGCCACTGCTACATCTGTACGACAGCTCCCTCTGCATCCGTGCTGCTGCTAGTCCTTCCTCCCAGAATTGCATCTGCACTGCACCTCCTCTCATCATGTTGCATCGTACTGCCCACTACTACACTGCAACTCAGTTACTGAGAAGTAAGTAACTGATCTCCCAACTGACCTTTCTGTTGGGCTAGAGACCCCCACTGATGCTGAAGCTCCCTCTGCCGCTGACCAGTGCTCCCTCTCTGACCTCTGTGTTGCTGCAACAACTCCCTGCATCTCGCACCGTTGCACACCTCTCTGTGCCGTCTTGCACTGGTGCAACAGTCTTGTGCTTGTCGCACTGCTGCAGCCTGCTAGCTCTGCACTGTCTCGGGATTCCTGCACTGTAGCTCCCTCTGCCGCTCCATCCGCATTTGTCTCTACCCATTCAGCCAGTCCTGCTACTCCTTGTCGGGGGTCCCGTAGCAAGGTCTAATCCAAGAGGCTGGGTACGTCAAGGATCCTGCCCCTCATCGCATGTAGTCAGCCTGAATACAGCTCGATGTCTCCCCATTAGCTCAAGTGGTGCTTGTGCACTCATGGCACAATCATCGTCTGTCAAAACTTCCTTCTCTGCCCGTGCTGGCGCTGCCTTAGTCTCGAAAGACTCTCCCTTACTCTTCTTCCTTGGGCACTGGGTCGCATAATGACCCATCTCCCCACAGTGGAAGCACTTGATCTTGGAGAGATCTTTCTTCTTCCGCTTCTCTTGCTTTCCCTCAAATGCTAGGGCCACATCCTCCTCCTCCTGCTTGACCTTGATCCCTTTGCTGCTGCTACCTGTCTTCGACTGCTGTCTGATCTCTTCCTGGCGAAGAGTTGCCCACATCTCGTCCCAAGGTGGGAGAGTCCCTCTGCCCAGGATACTCTGGACAAACACTTCCCAATCTTCTGAGACAACATTCAGGGCTGCCCTCACCATGAGCTCCTATAGCAGTCAACTGGTCTTGGATCTCATTCAGTCCTCCGAGGAAGGTGTCAATCAATTGACCCTTTTTCATCTGATACGACCTCATCTAGTTCTCGAGCAGCATTCTTCTCTGCACAGAAGTATGCTGGTACAGGTTCTTGAGAGCCTCCCACATCTCAACTGCCATTTCCTTCTCGGCTATATGTGGTACCACATGATCCTTGACCCCGTCAAGGATAATGCACTTGGCCCTCACCATCGCCTCTTCGTACTTGTCATTATCATTGGGGTTGACTGGGATAACTATAACCTTCAAGGCGAAGTTCTTGACACGATTCCTGTCAAGCACTGATAAGATTCTGGCCTTCCAGACTGCGAAGTTTGATGCTCCGTCCAGTCTATCTTGGTCTCTTACCCCGTGTAGTGCCATGACGCTCCTCTACTTCCCTCCTGGAAGTTCTCTGTTCGACTCCTCTGAGTCTCTACTTCCCGTCTGGAAGTTCTCTTCTGGACTCCCTTTGAGTCCTGATTTCCCTCCTGGAAATCCTTCTGCCGCTTGTCGAGATGCCCCCTACTCTGATCGTCTTGTGCAACTGCACTGCTGATCCAGGTTCCTCAGCTAGAAACCCTCGCTAAAAACTCCTTTGGCCCTGCTCTGTTAGGTACTGTTCTGACTACAGTACCTCACTAGCTCCACTCTGCAATATTTCTGTAGCCTTTTAGACTCCAGCAACTGGCTCTCTGTGAACTGCGTCACGCTAGCTCTGCGTCACCCTTGATGGGTCTACGTCAACCTTGGGATGCCCTGTGTCAACCCTCTGGCCCTCTGCCTTATCAACGCTGGGCTCGCTGAAGCTCTACGCAGCTCCCGACTTCTTCTGCGTGGCTCTCACTGGCTCTGCGTCACACTTCTTGGCTTTTGCACTGCTAGAAACAGCGTCTGTCACCTCGAGACAACTGTTTTCTGCTGCTGTTGCTCTGCTCGGCTGATGTCTTTTAGTCCTGTGATCTGCAATCACCCTCTGATACCGTGTTGAAGTTTCTGAGTTTATTAGTTTAGAAACCCCTCATGCACTTTTTCTGATTTATTCCTACCTATTTGCTATTTTTCTTAGCAGGTTATGTACAAAGTAAATACTGAAAATAAACATCAGTGCATGCTCAACATACTACAGATCAACAACTAAAAGAAACAAGAACAAACACACCACATGACACCATTATTTTTGGACCAATGTCCTCGAAAAAACCCAATGCGGGAAAACCGGTGCAACTATCTAAGGGTTTTCTTATTAAGCAATATCAGAGTACAATCTGGGTGCCGAAACTGGCCTACCCAACAGAGAATTTCTTTAGCAGCTATACCTCACAGTTTGAGAGAAATCTCCTGGCTGAAACCCCGGAAAATCCTTCAGGCAGCTCCTCGCACAAAACTGTTCTGCAACCCCAGCCTCTGCCCAATCTGGACTGCGTCAGCCCATCTCTGTCTCACGCTGGCCCTGCGTCTGCGTCAGCTTTCTGGGCATCTGCGTCAGACACGTTGGCCTCTCTAGTGCTCTGCGCAGCACTTGGCTGCCTCTGTGTGAGCCCTTTCTGGCTCGGCGTCACTCTCCTTGGCTACTGCACTGCTCTCCTGGCATAATCTCTACCTTCTCTTTTTCTCTGTACTCAATGCCCCTCAGCTGCTCTCCCGATCACTGATTCTATCTCTTTTAGAAAACCCCGTTCTAGAAAATAGAATCACTGATCACTTTGGTGTGTTCTCCAAGTGACCCTCAAGCCTCCTCTTATGCTTTTCCTGTTGACATATCAACAACCGAGATTAAGTCCCTAATCAACGGCTAAGATTAGATCTGGCTTGATCCATGTCTTTTGGATCACTCTAACACAGATTCATACTAATACACTTTAATATTTTACATTAAAAAAATTAATTATTTTAATATCCTCCTGATCTGTTTAGAATCTGCCCAAACCCTTTCTGGGTATTGGAGATCTCATGTGCCCCAACCTCTCCACCAAATTTCGTGTCTAGAGCACATCCGATGCTACCCCAAATCAACAAAGAACATATCAAAAGATAAATGATCATAATTGCTCAAGGTAATCCGTTCAACAAAGGAGTAGACATAAGGCTGCTTGGCGATGGCAGCAACGTTTCGTTCAACAAAGGAGCAGACAAAAGGCTGCTTGGTGATGGCGACAATGTTTAGTTCAACGAAGGAGCAAACAAAAAATGAAATGTGAAATGAACATAACGTAAACCCTTCCCGGTCGGTCAACAAATATTAAAAATTACGATTTTTTTGTTTCATAAAAAAAAATTGCGAATTTTTTCTAGGGAAATGACCCTTCAAGACCCCTTAAGACCCCTTTCGCTTAGGAAACGACTCTAAAAATGGAGGAAATGACCCCTTTCAAGTTTCCTCGTGTACCCTGTCTTTTGGGAGTGTGGCGAAACGACCCCCTCTCATCCCCAAGTCCCCGGAGCGTGAAGGAGCTAGGAAACTCGACCCCCAGGTGGGGGGACGAGACCTCGTGGAATGCTGGTTTTATCATGTAGCTAGGAAATTTGGCATATGCATCATGTGACTTGAATATGCATCATCTTCATGCTTAGGGTTTTCTTGTAGGGTTTGCATGATGTTTAGGGCAACATCAGAAAAGGCTAATTCATGCATCACAAGAATATTTGCCATCTCCAACAATGCCATATTGACATCAATGACAACTTTGACCAATAGAGGAACTCTTTATAGAGCAACCCTTGGGATTTGAAGTTAAAGACAAAAGGCATATGTTTGCAGATTGAAGAAAGCATTATATGGCCTCAAGCAAGCACTAAGGGCATGGTATGCTAGAATGGATGCATATCTTCAAAGAATAGGCTTCACAAAAAGTTTTGCTAATCCGAACCTTTTTATCAAGGTTGTAGATGGAGAACCTGTAATCATTCTTCTATATGTAGATAATCTTCTCTTGATAGGTATAGAAGATCGAATTGAAGAATGTAAGAAGCAACTAGCAGCAAAATTTGACATGAAGGATCTAGGGCTAGTGCATTACTATTTGGGACTAGAAGTCTGGTAAGGACCTGATGAGGTTTATTTGGGTCAAGATGTTGAAGAGGTTTGACATGATGGATTGCAAACCTATGACCACTCCAATGATCACAAACTTGAAAAGACTAAGGAGTTCTGAATCAAGCCCTGTGGATCCTTCCAAGTATAGACAACTGGTTGGCTCACTAATGTACTTGGTGAATACTCAACCTGACATATGTTTTGCAGTAAACATTCTTAGTCAATTCCAAGTGGAGCCAAAGCATGATCATTGGATAGCAGCAAAACATATACTGAGATATCTACGAGGAACTATCCACTACTGCCTAAAATATGATAGGAGGAATGATGTCCACTTGATTGGATATACAGATTCCGACTGGGGAGGCAGTGAGCAGGATGGAAGAAGCACTACGAGAGGATGTTTCAGTTTGGGATCCTCTATGATCTCATGGATGAGCAGAAAGGAAGACACAGTTGCTTTGAGTAGTGCTAAGGCTGAGTATGTTGTCGCTTGTGAAGTACGCAGATAAGTGGTCTAGGTGAGGAGGCTGCTATCTGACCTATTCGAAGGATTGATGGACCCTACAGTGATACATTGTGATCACACCAGTTGTATACGTTTGTATATGGACCCAGTATTTTTTGGAAAGACAAAGGTAATAAACAAGTATCACAATATTCGAGATCTAGTACAAGATGGTGTATTGCAGCTACAATATATCTCCACTAATGAGCATGTAGTTGACATATTGACGAAATCTCTTCCTAACAAGAAGCATGTGTACTTTAGAGACAAGCTTGGCTTAGTTGATATCTCCTCCCTAGTTGAGAGAGAGATAGGCACGCCATTCTTGTCTTCACTTGGGAAGACAAAAAAATATTATTATTGTTTTTGGAGCATGGGTTCATGCTCAAGGTATTTTAGTTTATAGGTCAAGCACCCATTGAGTGCTTCTAGGGTTTGTCCTAGGTCAAGAAGTGTTAATTTTAGGATAACAATGATATGTTCTATGCTTAGAGCAATTTTACTTTAATTTCTTTATTAGCCCAATATCAATATCCAATTTAGCAATCACATCAACATGTTAGTAAAATGCAGATAGAACATAAACAATCACAGTAGAAGACAATCCAAGACAAGAGGACACAAGATATGACAAACCCCAATGTGGGGAAACCCTTGATCAATTCTTCTTATAATTCTTCAAAAGTTTAGCACAGAGAGAGAGAGTACAATGTATAATATTCGCTTGTCCAATTACAGTGAAAATCTGATCAGTCAAACAATAGAAACAATAAGCTCTAACCAAAAAGTCAACATTGGTCAATAAGGTAGATTTCTTCCTCAATTCAGCTCGGTCAAACCCAGTCAACTTCGCCCTCCAACGACAAGTCTAATTAGCCGAAAAACACTTTGAAAAAGTCCAGTCAAAACTGGTCAACAAAAGTCAACTTTGCAGCGATCCCTAACATGGTCAATGCTGGTCAAACAGGGGGTTAGATTGCCTTGGTTTTTGTGCCCAGAACTGCGAACTTCTCAAACAGAATTCCTCCACCCAAAATCGCACCTAAAACAGGCGAACACTTGGTCAACACAGTCAAAACAACCTCTGCAATTTTCGGTCAAATTTGGCCAACGCTGGAACAAAAAAACCCTTCCCTTCGCACATGTGGAGAGCAACCTCTGATTTTTGTACCTAATCAATGAAGGAGAGAGAATATGAGGCACCATGTATTAATATGCAAATGTGTCCAAATGAGGATGAGGCACCATGTATTAATATGCAAACGTTGAGGATGAAAAAACGTTACTGTTGGGCTTCTGAGCCTACATGAGTTTGCTGGCCAACCTTGACAATTTGTCCATAATCAAAATAAATTCATAATTCCATTTGTACATGTGAGAATGGGATGATCTTTCGATCAATCCTACACCTCTAGGAGAGAGGAATCCAAGAAAAATATGAGCTGCCTCATATGAGCTGTCCAATGTGAAGTTTGGCCATAGTTGCCAAATTTAGCACTCCCTCTCAACTAGGGAAAACTTCACTTGCAAAATTGTCTGACAATCCGTACCATCATTGTCTCTGCTCTGCTGAACTATGAAAAAAGAAGAAATGATCGAGAATGTATCATACCATTCTCCATTGACCCAAAGTCAGGCTCCATTAATAGAAAGTGTGTCATATCACTCTTAACCGACCTGTAGTCAGTTTCCATTGATCCCAGGTCTATATCAACATCCTAGCATAGGGAGTATGGTAGTACACAATGCGTCCATCGGTAGTACTATGGTCCTTATCCTCATTTCCCTACTCATTGGCCAGATGAGAGTTACTTCCCATGAGTCTCGGACTGCATGGATAGGATGTGCTGATAGGAGAAGGTGAACCACTCATCCTTCTGATATGCCAGAGGAGAAGGTGAACCACTCATCCTATGCATATGCCACCATGGGGTATCATAAGGAAAGGTGAACCACTCACCCTGTACTTCGCGCACCAATAGGGGAAGGTGAACCACTCACCCTATGGTCGCTCATTGGTCCAAGAAGTACCCCAAGCCCCCTGGAGCTCCCAGAGCTCTGTGAAAATATTTGAATCTACACATCAGAAACCCCTACTGCAATTACTGGTTTAACGTCTCCTACTTGTTCTTTTGCATTAATAAGTTATTTAATTACATAAATATCGATGTAAAACACTATTGCAGCATACACATACCTACAGATCATGAACTGAAATACACTGAGACAATCACACAAGGGTCACCATTATTTTTGGACAATTGTCCCCGGAAAAAACCACTTCGAGAAAACCGGTGTAGCATATAGAGGGCTTGTATTATTAAGCAGATTCTTGAATACAACTAGGGTGCCAGATATGGCTCACCCATCAGAGAAAAATCTTGGTAGAAGTGCCTGTATTCGGAGATAGATATTCCAACAAATTCAGCACTGGATGATCAAACCCCACAAATGGCTTGGCTGTTCCCAGTGCTGGGCAATGATGGCTGCTCCAAGCTCTGCGCTGGAATTGCGTCACCTCCTCTAGGAGTTGCGTCAACCCCACAGTGAGCCTCCCTTGCTCAGAAAATTGATTTGCTGAATTTGCTCCCTTTCTGCCCCACAGAATCTCCCCAACGCTTCCTCTAGGGTCTTGCATTATCCCCTACGACCTCTGTGTCATCCTTTCTAGGACTGCACTTCTCTCTCTCGGTGCTACTCTGCCTCTCTGCTATGTATTCTTCGGCCTCAAACTAAAGTTCCCTTGCCGAACTGCCCATCACTACAACTCAGATCACTAGTTCGATTTTCTCAGCAAACCCTGCCCCAGAAAAAGTAAACTCTTTGATCAATTCGGTGTATCTCCAACTGACCCTCAAGCCTCCTCTTATACTTCTCCTGTTGATGAATCAACGACCGAGATTAAGTCCCTAATCAACAGCTAAGATTAAAACAACTTGATCCTCGTCACTTAGAACCTTCTCAACCATATTCTTATTAATACGCATTAATATTTTTATTTTCCTAAGTTTAGACTTAGGAACCCATTAAAAATATTAATTATTTTAATAACTCCTCATTTGGGTAGAATTTCTCCAAACTATTTCTGGGTTCTGGAGATCTCATGTGTTTTAGCGACTGCACCAAATTTCGGAGCTAGAGCACATCCGATGTACCCAAAATCAACAAGCTCAACATCCATCTCATACGGGACCCTCATAAGAGGGTCTCTACACGACTCCAAGTCATTCATGGACGGTCAAGAATTTGACCTTCCCCAGGGTCTTCGTAAGAATATCAACGACCTGATCATCAATCCCAATGTGTTGGAGCCTTATTGCTCCCCATTGTACCATATCCCGAATAAAGTGGTACCTGATATCAATATGCTTGGAGCGATCATGAAACACGGGATTCTCTGAAAGACAAATCCCACTTTGATTGTCGTAGAAGATCACAGTGGTATCCAGCACATGTCCAAACACCTCACTAAAGAGTTTCCTCAACCAAATAGCTTCACAGGAGGCCAAACTAGCAACAATAAATTAAGCCTCAGCGTTGCTCAAGGCAATTGGCTTCTGCTTCATGCTCATCCATGATATCGAAGCAGAACCTAGAGAGAAGCAACATCCAGATGTGCTTCTACGATCCACCATACTGCCAACCTAGTTTGCATCAGAGTAACCACGGAGTATCACATTCTCGATAGTGTATCTCAGTGCATAAGTGATTGTGCCCCGAAGATATCTCAAGAGATTCTTGGTAGTAATCCAATCTATGTGATGAGGCTCGACCATAAACTAGCTCATGTATTCACTGCAAAACATATGTCCGGACGAGAGTTCACCAAGAACATTAGGGCCCCCACGAGTTGACAACTTGACGATACTCAGAAGGATTTTCCAAATCGGGCCCAACAACACTTCCGCATAACTTCCTGAAGTTAAGTTCCATCGGAGTAGTCACAAACTTGCAGTTCACCATCCCAAATCTTTCAAGAATCTTCACAATGTATTTTCCTTGAGAAAGGAAAATATCGCCTGGCTTTTGCCAGACCTACAACCCTAGGAAGTAGTGCATCAGCCCTACCTCCTTCATCTCGAATTCGGAAGCCAACTCCCTCTTACATTGATGAATAAGAGGGTCTGCACCTGTCAGAAAGAGATCATCTACATAGAGTACCAAGATGAGAGGTTTATCATTCTCAACCTTAAAGTAAAGGTTCAGATCAACTTCACTTGTTGTAAATCCCAACCTCATTAGATAGCTATCGATCCTTTCATACCAAGCCCGGGGTTCTTGCTTCAACCCATAGAGGGCTTTCTTCAACCTGCATACATGTGTCTGATGATCTTGAACTTTGAACCCCTCAAGTATTTCTACATAGACTTCCTCCTTAAGTGAGCCATGCAAGAAGGCAGTCTTGACATCCATCTGATGAAGATTCCATCATTGCGAGGCAGCAAGGGCTATAATCGAACGGATGGTGGTGTAGCGGGCAACAAGTGCAAATATCTCATCATAATCTACACCTTCCTTTTGAGAGAAGCCTCGAGCAATGAATCTGGCCTTGAACTTTTCAGCGCTTCCATTAGCTCCATGCTTGATCTTGTAGAGCCATTTCGAGGTGACAACGGCTTTGTCCTTGTGTCTAGGAACCACATCCCAGACATCATTCTTCATAATCAACTCATACTCTTCGTTCATTACATCCTTCCAAACCTAGTGTTTGGCAGCTTCTTCGAATGTGCAAGGCTCAGATTGAACAATGGTGCTCATAGCAGTTAAGTACCCTTGGTACCTATTTGGCTTCTTGCTTTCACGAAATGTCACCCCAAGTGCAACATGTCTCTCGGCATCTTCGAGAGTCTCCCTAAGCCTTGAGGGTCTCCTTTTCGAGGAGGAGGGCTCATGAGGGGGTGGATCATTGGGATCCATTGGTTCTTCAACATCGGTCATCTGCTCATCCTACGGTTCTCCCTTCTTTCTGGAATCTGCTTCTTTGTCCTTCCTTGGAAGAGGAAGGTTACTAATCTTCCCAAGGGCAATATCCTCATCGAAAGTGACATCATGAGTTATCTCCGCTTCTCTTTCACCAGGCACATAGGTTCTATATGCCTTAGAAGTTTCACTGTAGCTCACAAATGTTCCTTTCTTCCTAGAAGCATCCAAGTTGCTTCTCTTTTCTTTCGACACATGAAAATATACGGGGCTACCAAAAATTCTAAAGTGAGAAACAACAAGTTTCTTACTGGTGAAAACTTCTTCAGGAGTCTTGGAGTCCAACGCTTGATGAAGGCATCTATTTTGAACATACACGTCGGTATTTGTAGCTTCGGCCCATAAGAACTTTGGAAGGATTTGATCATGAAGCATGGCACAAGTGGCTTCTACGATAGAACGAATCTTCCTTTCAGTAACATAATTTTGCTCAAGAGTATATGCGGTAGTAGTCTCCCTCTTAATGCCAACTTCTCTACAACAATCTTTGAACTCATTTGATTCGTATTCAGTTCCATTATTAGTCCTCAATATTTTGATCTTCTTCCTGGTTTGATTTTCGACCAAAGTTTTGAAAGAATAGAACCATGAGAATACTTTGTCCTTCTTTTTCAAGAAATATATCCAAGTCTTGTGAGAGAAATCATCTATAAAGGTTGCATAATATAAGTATCCTCCCAATGAGTTCACAGGCATTGCACCAGATAGATCAGAATGAATCAATTGCAATATGTCAGTAGTCTTGCTATCACTTGAGGGGAATGGTCCCCTTGTATGCTTTCCTTCGGCACACCCCTAACAAACACCTTCATGTTCTACTTTAAATTCGGGCATACCTGTCACCATCTTCCTTGCATCGGGTAGAGCCTTATAATGTAGATGAGCAAACCTTCAGTGCCATAATTCGGATTGAAGTGATGTGTCGCAAGGCATAGCTCCCAATGGGCTTCCTCCAACTTGATATAGGCTATCAACCCTGAAGACAAGTGTGAATGCACTTTGAAATTTTTAATCCACACAAGTACCTTTCCATCGATGAATGCCACCTTGAATCCTTTGTCCTCCATCATCGAGATAGATACCAGGTTCTTTTTTAGATTAGGTACATATAGTACTTCTTGTAGATGAATGGTGTTACCTTGATTCAATTGAAGAGTAACATTCCCAACTCCCTTCATGGGATTGGTGGCATTGTCTCCAAGGATAATTTCTAGATTTGTATCCCTTTCAATCATATTTGAAAGGGCTTCTTTATACCCGGTGAAGTGCGTTGAGGCACCACTATCAATCAACCAATTTCCCAAAGTGTCCGGAGGAGATGCAGTAGAAAGGGCAGATATAAGACATAATTCTTTTTGCTTGTTATCAACAACATTAGATTCATCATATTTGGTGTTTCTTGATCTCTTGGAAGGGCGACCATTTCCTTGATGAGAAGCGTGAGCATTCCTTTTACCTTGGTTGTTGAATCTGCTATTCCTTTGATTGTTGTTGCCCTTGAAATTGTCGTTGTTGTGGTTGTCATCATCATGAGGTGTATCCCTTCTATTAGGACACTCCCTAGCATAGTGATCAAACATGTTGCAAATGAAGCATCTTTCCTTCCTTCCATTTTTGAAACCCAGCCTTCCTTGACATTGCTTCTTTGAACCTGCATTGTTCTTCTTTTTAGCATGAGCGGAGAATGTAGTGGGATAATTCCTATTTGAAGGCATATCTTGTTCCATCATACTTGTTTCTTCTTGAGAGCACCTAGTCAACAATTCTTCAAAACTTGGAATGCTGTCGTTTTTAAGAATAGTAGTGTTGAACAAGTGCCATTCATGAGGGAGTCCTCCAAGGGAAATGAGGGTAAGCTCCCTATCAGCAATAACTTCTCCAATAGAAAGAAGATCATTTTTTATCTTAGTAATCCTCATGAAGTAGGATTGAATATCTTCATTTCTTCCTCTGTTTATATCCTTCAGCATGTTCTCAAGGAAAAGAATTTGATTTGCATTGCTAGATTTGAACATGCCAACCAACCTGTCATATATCTCCTTTGAAGTGTTCAAATTGGAAATGTAAGTAACTAAATGCTTACGAATAGAATCCCTGATGATCTTCTTGGCTTTGACTTCACCCTTCTTGTATTTGGTTTTAGCAGCAACCAGTGCATTAGAAGGAGGTTCTGAAATCTTTCCCTGCACATAATCCATCACATCTTGCTCTTCTAATGTCAAATCAAGAGACATCCTCCATGCATGATAATCATACTTATCATGAATCTTATCATCAGACTTGAAGTAGGATGTGGAAGCCATTGAATCTTGTCTTTGATTAGTGATTGCCCTCTTGGTGATTGCTCTTCTCACTCTTGCTTGGGCTTTGTCTTCACCTCAACTCTGATACCATGTTAATTTTAGGATAACAATGGTATGTTCTATCCTTGGAGCAATTTTACTTCAATTTCTTTATTAGCCCAATATCAATATCCAATATAGCAATAAAATCAACATGATAGTAAAATGCAGATAGAACATAAACAATCACAGTAGAAGACAATCCAAGACAAGAGGACATAAGATCTGGCACCAGCGATGGACAAAGCCCAATGTGGAGAAACCCTTGATCAATTCTTCTTATAATTCTTCAAAAGTTCAGCAGAGAGAGAGTACAATGTATAATATTCACTTGTCCAATTACAGTGAAAATCTGATCAATCAAACAACAGAAACAGTAAGCCCTAACCAAAAATTCGACGCTGGTCAACAAGGAAGATTTCTTCTTCAATTCAGGTCGAACAAACCCAGTGAACTTCGTCCTCCAACAAGAAGTCTAATTAGCCCAAAAACAGTCCAAAAAAGTCCAGTCAAAACTCGTCAACAAAAGTCAACTTTGCAGCCAACCCTAACACAGTCATGTTGATTTGGGGTAGCATCAGATGTGCTCTAGCCATAAAAGCTGGTGGAGAGGCTAAAGCACATGAGATCTCCAAGACTTAGAAATGGTTTGGACAGATTCTACATGGTTGAGGAGATATTAAAATAATTAATATTTTTAATGGAGTTCCTAAGTCTAAACTTAGGAAAAATAAAATGTTAATGGGTATTAATATAAAACTGGGTTAGAAGGTTCTAAAAAAAATGGATCAAGCCAAATCTAATCTTAGTCGTTGATTAGAGATGTAATCTCGGCCGTTGAAGGACCAACATGAAAAGTATAAGAGGAGGCTTGAGGGTCAGTTGGAGAACACACCAAAGTGATTAGTCATTCGATTTACTAGAGCGGCGTTTGCTAAGTAAAGTCGAATTAGCGACCAGTTTGCAGCGAGGGGCAGTGAGTACTGGGCAGTGAGGCAGGGATAGTGCCGAGAGACCAACACAGAGGCAGATAGGCAGACACAGAAGCTAGAGCAGGCCATGCAAAGGCTAGCTAGGACAACGCAAAGGCCAGAGGGCCTGCGTCATCCATGCAAAGGGCAACAGGAGTGACGCAGAGGGCTGTAGAGGTTGCGTAGTGCCTCAGAGGGCTGACGCAGAAGGTTCTAAGGCTGACGCAGTGTTTCAGTGGTGCTGGAGAGGGTTTCGTGGGGCAGGTTTTCTGAATACCTGCTTCCGAATAGAGAGGTATTACTGTCGGCTATTTTTCTGTGTCGGCTGAGCTAGTTTGGCACCCAGTTGTACTCAAGGATAGATTGCATAATAAAATAAACCCTCAGAATTGCTGCATCGGTTTTCCCGCATTGGGTTTTTCTGGGGACGAGTTGTCCAAAAATAACGGTGTCACTTGTGTGTTTGCTATTTCTTTCAGCTGTTGATCTGTAGATGGTTGAGACTGTATTGTGTTTATTTCGATGTTTATATGTTTAAATAACTTGTTTGTAATTAACAAGTAGGAGAAATAAACCAGAAGAATATAGATAAAATTTCTAACGGATAGACTTAGAAATTTCAACATGGTATCAGAGTGTGGTTGCAGATCACAGGAGAGCTGAAGGCATCAGTTGAAGTAGAGCATTTGCAGCAGAATCAGCTGTCCTGAGTGACAAAAGTTGATCCTTGCAAAAAGCGACAGAAGAAGGGTTGACACAGAGGGACTGTGTCATCAGTCCGGGCCAGAGAGAGGCCAGTGCAAAGGCTGAGGAGGGTAGAAAAAGGCTCACGCAGAGACCAAGAGGGTTGACGTAGTTGGCTAAGGGAGCATTTTTGCCAGTGCCGGGATTGCGCAAAGCCTAGAGGCTCAGTCCTTCAGTTGCTGGGGCATAGGAAGTTGTGGGCAGTTTGCAGGAGTGAAGCTGGTGGGGTACTGTGGGCAAAACAATACCTAACAGGGCAAAACCAAGGTCAAGGGAGCCGCTACCAAGGCCAAGGAATCTAGATCAGTGTTGTAGGTGCATAGGAGATCAGAGAGGTGCGACTCGACGGTTGGCAGGCGGATTTCCAGGAGGGAAATCGAGACTCAGAGGGAGTCTAGCGGAGAACTTCTAGACGAGAAGTAGCGACTCAGAGGGAGTCGAAGAGAGAACTTCCAGAGGGAAGTAGAGACTTGGAGGAGTCAACAGGAAGAGAAGAGAGATGGCCATGAATGGGCTGAGGGATCAGGACACGCTGGACGGGGCGTCCAACTTTGTGGTCTGAAAGGCCAAGATCCTATCCATTCTAGATAGACATCGCATCAAGGCCTTCGCCTTGAGAACAATGGCTATCCTAGTTGACCCGACTGATAATGAGAAGTACGAGGAGGCAATGGCCAAGGCAAAATGCATCATCCTTGATGGGGTCAAGGATCATGTGGTCCAACATATTGCCGAGAAGGAGACGGCAAAGGAAATGTGGGACGCCTTGAAGAAGTTGTACCAGCATACTTCCGTGCAGAGGAAGATGTTACTTGAGAATCAACTGCGGTCATACCAGATGCAGAAGGGGGAGCAAATAGATCACTTCCTCGGGAGATTGAAGGAGATCCGGGACCAACTGACTTCCATAGGGGCCACGCCGGATGAGGAGATGTTGGTGAGGACCGCTCTAAACGCAGTCTCCGAGGAGTGGGAGACATTTGTCCAGAGCATTCTAAAATATACGGGGCTACCAAAAATTCTAAAGTGAGAAACATCAGGTTTCTTACCGGTGAAAACTTCTTCGAGAGTCTTGGAGTCCAACGCTTGATGAGGGCATCTATTTTGAACATACATGGCAGTGTTTGCAGCTTCGGTCCATAAGAACTTCAGAAGGCTTTGATCATGAAGCATGGCACGAGTGGCTTCTACGATAGAATGGTTCTTCCTTTCAGCAACACCATTTTGCTCAGGAGTATATGCGGTAGTAGTCTCCCTCTTAATGCCAGCTTCTCTACAATAATCTTTGAACTCATTTGATTCGTATTCGGTTCCATTATCGGTCCTCAATATTTTGATCTTCTTCCCGGTTTGATTTTCGACCAAAGCTTTGAAAGAACGGAACCATGAGAATACTTCGTCCTTCTTCTTCAAGAAATATATCCAAGTCTTGCGAGAGAAATCATCTATAAAGGTTGCATAA
This sequence comes from Pinus tabuliformis, assembly GCA_031772625.1. NCBI lineage: Eukaryota > Viridiplantae > Streptophyta > Pinopsida > Pinales > Pinaceae > Pinus > Pinus tabuliformis. Next base: position 106,890,280 of record CM062804.1, read on the forward strand.
TATAAGTATCCTCCCAATGAGTTCACAGGCATTGCACTAGATAGATCAAAATGAATCAATTGCAATATGTCAGTAGTCTTGCTATCACTTGAGGGGAATGGTCCCCTTGTATGCTTTCCTTAGGCACACCCCTGACATACACCTTCATGTTCTAGTTTAAATTTGTGCATACCTATGACCATCTTCCTTGCATCGTGTAGAGCCTTATAATGTAGATGAGCAAACCTCTGGTACCATAATTCGGATTGAAGTGATGTGTCGCAAGACATAACGCCCAATGGGCTTCCTCCAACTTGATATAAGCTATCAACCCTGAAGCCAAGTGTGAATGCATCTTTGACATTTTTATTCCACACACGTACCTTTCCATCGATGAATGCCACCTTGAATACTTTGTCCTCCATCACCAAGATAGATACCAGGTTCTTCTTTAGATCAGGTACATATAGTACTTCTTGTAGATGAATGGTGTTACCCTGATTCAATTGAAGAGTAACATTCCCAACTCCAATATGAAAAGTCCCGATATGAGTAAAGACGGGAATATCTAAGTATTGAGATATCGAAGGGGAGGAGCATCAGAGATATCAGATATCGGGAGTGTGAGGCATCAGAACATTGTGATATCAGAAACTTTTGAGATAGAAAAAGTGTTAAGTATTAGAGATATCAGATATCGGAGGTTTGAGATATTAGAGGTTTTGAGTGACGCTTGTTATAAAGCTACAATATTTGGGAGTTTCCAATATGCCAAGTGGCAATATTGTGGGGCCGATGGTTCTTTAAAATATTCAATAAAAAGGAAAGGCCCATTTACTTTATGTTATATATCGGGAAAGTTTTATCGGGGAATGTTTTTATCGTAACTTTCCTATAAGGAATGTTATGATATTTCAGTGATCCGATATAACTCCTCCGATAATGCATTATTTAAATAACAAAAGGCATATCGGGTTTTCATGAATTGTAATACTTGTAAGGTTGGATTTCCGATATGTGGGTTCCAATAATAGAAACCTTTATGTGAGAGGGTATTTTATTTACAAAAATAAAAAAAATTGCCTTATTTTATTAGAACTAAAGAGTTATTATAAAAATTCAAAAGGGTTCCCATAATTCATTATATAGCTAAAATAAAGCTAAATGGGGGGTTGTTGAGTACTACAACACAACCAAACGTGAGGAGTGCACTGTCACCTTTGTGCCACACACTCCGGCTCTCGCCGTCCCCTCTGTCGTGTGCTCCCATTGTCCCGTCTACCATCATGCTCCTGCCGTTCAAGTCTCTGCCCAACGACTGACTAATGACCACCCCTGTTCTGTTCTGCATTCACTGACAGCTATGCCGTCCTTGACGTGTTCTCCCTGTTCCGTTGGTCAACAACCACTCTGCCGAAACTCCCACGACGCTGTTATCCTCCTGTCTTTGCCACCGCACCACTCAGCCAATGGTCAACCAAACCGACATTTATTCCATGATCAGCCAACGGATCCGACTTCTTGTGGTGATACAGTTAAGTTACATATTTTATAAATTAATATAAGTTATACAATTTAAATTATTGAAAATAATAATAATAATAATAATTAAAAAAATATTATTATTTGGTAAAAAAAAACAACTCCAAGGGAATATTACTGACGAGCTATACATGCTAAGACAATTGACGAATTATACATATCGAGATGACAAACACAAGGTGAAGAAAATTGTAAGCATTAAAGCTTTGAGGACAGCTTTTGAAGGAAGTGGCAATGTTATGAATATAATTCATGTAAAATAGAATAAATATAGATAAAAGAATAATAAATCATAATTATAGTTAATTAATGATTAGTTAGTGAAGAGGTATGTCTTAATGGACATGACGATTTATGAAAGAGCACCTGCCTAGGTATATAAGCAGGCCCTCATTGTAACATTCAATATTCCTTGTACATTTCATACTATTAATAAAATATTATTTGTAAATACCCTTGTGTATTTTACATTAAAAGTCAACAAGCTACCCCTTGTGTATTTTACATTAAAAGTCAACAAGCTACAGTTTTGTTGCTTCAGGTAGATCCAACAATAGAACTGGATACCTGATGTAGGTTATAGCAAAACTTGAAGGCTGTATCTCAATGCACTTTGTGCGGATATAATGTTTTCTGTTGAAAAAAATGAATAAACAGTTTTTTCTCTTGGAAAAGAATAGAGTTTAACTTGTATAAACTGAAGCCATGAAGACAAATAATCTGATTTTTGTTTTCTTTTACATCCGAGGAAAGAAATCAACCTCCCTCTCATTCTGAGGGCTAGAGTGAGGTTGCTAGTATCAGACCAGCCCACAATACTCACTTGAGTTCACAAGGCTTGAAGCCAATACAACAATATTCATAGGCACAAAGCCATTACAACAATAATTATCAAGGCATTATTGTTCATCATGTCACTAGCAGGGATTTGATTCTTGGTGGGGAAGATAACAGCCATTCTACCCAACCACCCGAGATAACTCTGATTGGCGAATAATTCGAAAACTAATGCTAGATAGTTTGCAATTATATAATACTTAAATAATTTTGTCACTGATGTACTTCAATATTATTCTCTCTATGAATGTTTTCATAAAATATTCCGATCTGCTATTAGTTTTAAAATATCAGTTATATTTTCCAATAGCCATTATTTACCACAAATGTAATCTGCATTTTATATAAAATGTAACAAATAGGAACAAAACCTGTAGCAAATGGCACCAGTTGCAACCGATTTTGATCATTGAGGGTGACTCAGTGTTTGGAAGACTTGCTAGTTTGGCCCTGTTTTGACCTGATTTGAGTGAGTGTGATTGTGTCATTTTTTAGTACGGGTGATTTTCAAGGCACATGGGCGAGCCAAATGAAGTCAACAATTTCCCAAATGATCAACAATTCTGATCAGTATCATGTGGTAGAGGAGTGAGCACATTGTTCATTCACAAGAGGGGAAGTTGTTAATGAAACTAATCAATATCTTAATTGTAAACATGTAACTAGCAAAGTATGATGATTCATGCCATTCATGTATGCTATTGCTTAGCATTTTATTGTCATACTGGGACAATAATTGTTATCCTGGTAGTTGATGACCACCAAGCGTGTTTCCTTTCTTACACACTCATGCATGCAGGCCAAATCCATACCTTGAACTTGTCTCCCTGTGTAGTATACCTAGGAGGGATAATATGGGGTACAAAGGGAATGTAGCATACCTAGGGGGGATAATATGGTGATGACAGCTAAGTCGCTTTTACGCAACAAAGCTGCATCTTTACAAAATTAGTGTGTGGACCTATGGCTTATGGGCCCACGTATACATCGGAAGCATTATAATTGGTTGAAACACAACGAAACCCAACCAATCACCCAACGATCCTTTGAACGTTTATGACCGGAACCCAAATAAATTAAAACTCTCTTTGATAAATCTATTGGGTCCGCTCAAGTCCATTAACCCACGCACATGTTCGCGCGCGATTATCGTCCGATCAATCCACCAACAAACAGTCTGGATGGCTGGAACTCAACGAGGTTTTAATCTTGTTGTATAAACCCTCATCGCGTTCGTTTTTGGAATTAATGGCCGCGCTTGTTTGCACGCGATATGCATCTGATCGCCATTAAACGGATGGTCCGATCACCCTAAAGTTTAAACTCTTTTGGATGATTTTCTCGGGTCCGCTAGCCGAGATAACTTGCTCGCAAGTTTCCACGCGATCACCGTGGATCTCCTCCCATCGGATGGCTACGATGTTTCCTCTGCCATTCCTCTTCCATCGTTATTATCCTTTGATCTCACTGATTCGACGGTTCCCGCTGTGTTGATCAATCGACTCCAGTTGCGATTGAACACTCTCCTCCATCGTTGATATTCTCAAATCCAACAGTTATTGAGTAGTCGCTGATTGATGGAATTTGCATTACACAGAGACTTAACTCTGCCATACTTTGCCTAAGGCACTCACATTACTCATATAATAGGTCACTCTATGATATCGTATTATCATTGGATCACCATCGATCCTTATAGTGATCGGTGGTCGATCAATAACCTGTCACAAGAAATTTAGCTCTTCCATCGCACACATCCAGATTATAGGTAAAACAACACACAGACACACAAAATACAGATAATACACATATTCCAATTATATACATAATTCGATTACAGGCTAAGGCCTCATGGCATTAGTCACAAATTCCCCTGCAGCTACATTGTATCCTATATATCCATTTCATACAACACAAACTCTCTTATATAGGAAATTACAGATAGATGGATCATTTACGATCCATGAGTTTCTCCCACAATCGCTCAATCAAACCCAAAATCTTTCTATGGCAGATAATTACATTTAATCAAGTCTCTAGAGACTTATCAATTCCATCAATTTAGCTCTGTTTGAACAGAATTTGCCCCGGTTTACAATGATTGTTCACGTTTCCCCCTTCACAACGCAAAATTTCAATTTTGATTAAGGGTGGTCAGATGCTCCTGCATCAGACTCCCAGGGTACAAACATTTATGACCTCCTGGTCATATGCTTCTGGTCTTCCCTTAGCAATTCTACCCACATCCTCTATGGAATTGCCTTTATGAACTTTCCGTGAGCTGCAACAAAACCTCTGCAGTAACAAGTCCTTTTCTTGCTACACATGTCTCACTAAGCTTCTCTCCTCTGAGCTCAGTCTTTCGGCATCTCTCTAGTTCTTTCCTCTGGAACCAATTGAACACTCTTGGCTCTAGGTTGCTGCAATCTTCTCACTTTCTTCTGCCGCTATCTGTACGACAAGAATAAGACCAAAAACTTTCCAATCTTTAACATGACTGTACCTCCTTTTGCACGCAGAATCTTCTTCTGCTCTGATACCAAAACTTGATGACAACTAAGCCGCTTTTACGCAACAAAGCTGCATCTTTACAAAATTAGTGTGTGGACGTGTGGGTTATGGGCCCACATATACATCAGAAGCATTATAACTGGTGGAAACACAATGAAACCCGACCAATCACCCAACGGTCCTTTGAACGTTTATGACCGGAACCCAAATAAATTAAAACTCTCTTTGATAAATCTATTGGGTCCACTCAGGTTCGTTAACCCACGCACATGTTTGCGTGTGATTACCGTCCGATCAATCCAGCAACGAACGACCTGGATGAACAGAACTCAACGAGGTTTTAATCTCGTTGTATAAACCCTCATCGCGTCCGTTTTTGGAATTAAAAACCGCTTTTGTTTGCATGTGATATGCGTTCGATCGTCATTAAACGGACGGTCCGATCACCCTGAAGTTTAAAATCTTTTGGATGATTTTCTCGGGTCTGCTAGCCGAGATAACTTGCTCGCAAGTTTCACCGTGGATCTCCTCCCATCAGACGACTACGATGTTTCCTCCGCCATTCCTCTTCCATCGTTATTATCCGTCAATCTAGCTGATCCGACGGTTCCCACTATGTTGATCAATCGACTCCAGTTGCGATTGAACACTCTCCTCCATTGTTGATCTTCTCAAATCCAACGGTTATTGAGTAGTCGCTGATTGATGGAATTCGCATTACACACAGACTTAACTCTGCCATACTTTGCCTAAGGCACTCACATTACTCATACAACAGCTCACTCTATGATATCGTATTATCATTGGATCGCCATCGATCCTTATAGTGATCGATGGTCGATCAATAACCTGTCACACGAAATTTAGCTCTTCCATCGCATACATCCAGATTATAGGTAAAACAACACACAGACACACAAAATACAGATAACACACATATTTCAATTATATACATAATTCGATTATAGGCTAAGGCCTCACGGCCTTAGTCACAAATTCCCCTGTGGCTACATTGTATCCTATATATCCATTTCACACAACACAGACTCTCTTATATAGGAAATTACAAAGGGAGGGATCGTTTACGATCCATGAGTTTCTCCCACAATCTCTCAATCAAACCCCTAAATCTTTCTATGGCAGATAATTACATTTAATCAAGTCTTCTAGAGACTTATCAATTCCATCAATTTAGCTCTGTTTGAACAGAATTCACCCCGGTTTACAATGATTGTCTACGTTTCCCCTTTCCCCCTTCACAGCTCAAAATTTCAATTTTGATTAAGGGTGGTCAGATGCTCCTGCATCATATGGGGTACAAAGGGAGGTATCCATGGGAATAATGTAACAATGTGATGTAATAATGGGCAATACTTAATAAATAAAGTGGTTAACCCACATTATGTAAGGGACCACAAGTAGTTAGAGAATAATGTAATAAGCCCATTGTAATGGATTTATGGTATTGAGAGACCCATGGTAATTACCCATGGTATTGTAGGTATGAAGCCTATATAAAGGCTAGAGACTCCCCATTGAGAGGTGTCAAGGAATATTGTATTGATAAGCATATGGCTTATGGAGTGCTCTCCTTCTTTAAGGAGTGATTGTATGGTGTTAACCTACCTCAAGGGTTTTGATATTAATAAAGAGAAACATTTTGATTTTATATTCTTGTATATCTCTTGGGGTTATTTGCAGTATTGGGCATATTTGCATTTTATATATTTTCAAGTCAGATCCATTACACCCTATTAGTGCTCAAACCAAATGAAAATATGGTTTCTCTTCATTTATGTTTCAAGCTCATCTACGAAAATGAGTTCTATGTTATCTTGCCAAGAAGATCAATTAGAATACCTTTTAAAACTATTGATTGCGATAAGTACCAAATACCTAGGCGAGATTTTTATCGTCCATTGAAGGAAAGTTAAAAGACTCTCTCTGTTTATGTCGCAAGCCATATGCATATGCACTACATGAGTTCCATATTATCTTTCAATAAGGCCAACTACAATATGGGCTGAAAACTATCGATTGGGTTATGAGAATCATCTGTTGTGTTATAAGTGCATGCGAAGGAGCTATCTGTATCTTAAGCAGAGTGTTTAAAGATGTGCGAAGTAGATAGAATGAATGTTTCAGTAGATTTAGCTAATACCAAGTTACCTAGAATCAGTAATATGTTCTTCCATTCTCTTCCTTTTAATTTTGGATTAAATAAGTGCGATCTTAAATAATTTTCATATTATCTAGGTATCCCTTCCTGTCGAGCAGTCATTTTGCTGGTATAATGGAAGTGATGGCAACACTGGCGAGAAAAGAATCCAAGTAAGTCTTATTTTGAGATGTTATACATTTTGAATATTTTTTATGTGAGTGAAATTAAAATTTAAATGTCAGGTGCTGTTTGTTTGAAGTAGGTTTCTTATACGTGTTTATGAAACTCATTGAACTTTAAAGAATTTGGTTTTTGCATCATTAGACATGTTGAAGTTTCTTCCAAATGGTTCATATTTGTCTTACTTTGTCCTTTATTCAAACCTTTTCAATGAAAATGCAAGAGCAACAATTTTTGAGCATTTCCTTGCATTGCTTTTCAATTTAGTAGAAATCATATGGATCTTTTGGAGGGATTATCATCCTTCTAAAGTTTAATTGTTTGTCCTCCGCTTATGAAAATTAAAATAATGACGCATAGCATAGTGGACAGTGGTGACACCCATCCATTAGGAACAATGTGTCCTTGAGTGTAGAAAATGGAAAAGGGGAGATGACAAGAAATATGTTTCTGCAAACTGGAATGTTTGGGGTTAGCAAGGTTAGGAAATTTGGGATAGAATACTAGGAAACAACAGTGAATTGGTGAAACACCAGGAAATAGGTTTCTGAAAACAAGAATAAAACTGCCAAATAAAACCTATCAACTTTTAGACTTTTACAAAAAAAATGAAAATTTCAGGTGCTATGTACTCTTCACAAAGAATAAGAAATGAATGGTGTCTATTCACTAATGAGAGAGCATCAAAGAAGAATTCATTGTCAAATTTCTTGGTGCTAAATACTTCATAAATATTGATTTGGCTTCTGTTGAAGAATCTAAGGCAAGTAGGATTGATGTGATTCTTCTTAACTTGATAACTATTTGTGAGTCATTTTAATTTTCTTCTTAGCACAATCTTCTCTTTGACATTATTAGAGTGTGTTTCTTTTTTCATCAAATAGCTACCAAAAACCAAAGAGACAAGAACACAAGATGTTTGGCTTTCTGCCAGGGCCAAAACCTCTCCCTCTTGGAGAGGAAAACCCGCACACAATTCTTCTTATAGAGATTCCATTTGACAAATACCAAGACCTTGACCCTTGACCTACTAGGCCACTCCAAGACCAAGACACCAATCCTCATCTTTGACACTGCTGAGATCATCATCATTGCTGCACCATTGAGGTCATCACTGCTGCATCATTGAGGTCATTATTGTTGCACCATTGCTGTTCCTTTACCTAGATCATTTCTGCATTCTTCTCTGTTATCATCATCATGTCTTCATTGATGCAGTGAGGTCTTCATCATGCCTTTGTTTTCACCAAAATCATTATGTCGATATCATAACTGTGTACAGTATGTTGAGAGAGTATTGTTGTGGGATTACTATTATGTCGAGACAGTGATCAGTGTATCATCTTCATCTTCTTCATAACAAACATACCGAGACAGTGATCAGCACTAAGGTCTATGTCATTACATCTATAACGAGATTGTGACTGTGGTCTTTCCTTGCACCCTAGACTGTCACCACCAAGGAGGAGAAGACTGTAATCTGCTTACTGAAATTATACCCGAAATAGCAGGGGTATCCGAGATGTATCCTTCTGTAATGCGAGGTTCAGATTCCTTTACCCATCCGAGAGGATCTGAGGTCCTGTACTTGCCCAAAATTTCAGAGATCCAAGACACTGTTGTGCTGCCTTGATCCGAGATTCCTGTACCTACTGCACCCATCCGAATTTCAGAGAAGAATCCGAAATCTTGCTTTTCTGTGGTAAGCCTAACTGCGTATATATAATAGTTACATCTCTGTATTTGAGCCGACGTGACAGTGTGAAGTGTTGTCTTTTTATTGGGCCGACATGACTTTCTTTAGTCTATTTAATTCAATTTGAGGCTGACATGACTGATCTCTTTATCATTTTGCTTACTGTCTTCTTCATGAGGATTGTGCTGGTCTTGGAGGGCTAATCTAGTCACTAGGTAGACTTATATACATTACATATATGCTCAAGAAGAGCTCTTTGACTCTGAATTTCCTAGACCTATGAAATGAGCAAGAAACTCATTCTCATAATTTAAAAATAATATTTCTTTTTCTTGACAAGTACAAAGATCAAAATTACATTTGTAAATACCGAACCTAGTTACACTTTCTTCAACACTCCCTCTTAACTAGGGAGGTATTTATAATGGTACTTGGTCATTCTCAATCTGAAGAATTTCTCATAAGAAGAATCGGATTGGTAATCCCATCTGTATAGCATCATATCAATCAACATTGTCATAGTGCAAGGCCTTGACTAACAACTCCATCTCTCCACGAGACCATGAGCTACAACGCTGGTGAGACCAATGATTTATAGACACTTTCATCATTGTCTCTCAAGGTACATACTCGTCCGAGTGTTCACTGAGTATGACCTTCTAGGACCATTCTTATCTTGGGTTCCTAGCCCTCAAAGAATATCGGTCCTCTTGCCTACTCTTTTCTTGGATGCTGTACACATCCTCAAAGAGTATCGGATGCCAGATGATTACCCAATCTTCCCATTCTTTCTTCCCAAGTGAAGACAAGAATGTTGTGTCTACCATGTGTCTAAATTTCCATTCATGGCCTTCATCTAGACTTATGGCTGTTAGTCCTGGTCTAGGCATGACACATGACATGGAAAAACACAAATGTCATTCCTTTATAATCAGGGGTGATCTTAATTCAAACTCGGACCTGTCAGAGCTCCCTCTTATCTAGGGACTCTTCTATATATCAACAACTTTTTCTTTGTGGGTCCTTTAGCTGCTTGATCAACTTCTCTCCTTGATGTCATAAAATTCAGTTGAGCTTCTTTCTTGTAGGGCATCAGCCATCGATCACTTTCCTTCTTGGTTTGTCATGTCATTCCTTTCTTTATGGAAAGTGACCTTCTTGATACATATCTAGAACCTTCGTCATATAGCTTCTTCCTTCCCATCATGCTTCTTTCAGGAATTTCCATCCACCACATGAATGCCAGTTGTACTTGTACTTACAACTCTTGTTCCAGTAGCCCTGCATGCACTCATCCAAATATTATTCAAGAAATCAAAACATAACATTAAATCAAATCGTACCTTACTATATGGCTCTTCATCATGACATCTTCCTGTAGGCATCAACATCCTGCATTCATGTTGACACATCTCCCAAAGATATCCATTGTCAAGGGTCTCCTTTTTTTTTTGGACTTTCATCAGAGTCTTCATATCCTTCTGCGAGATTTCCTGCTCAAAGCTTCTTGGTCTATTGGATGTTGATTGCCTTCAACATGGTTGCATATCTCACGATCTCTTCCTTCCTCATTCCATTCCACGAGCTTTCAATCAGAGTTTCTTAGCTATAGTCAACCACCTTATACTTCATATGAGGACATATTATGTTGATTTCATCTTAGTGTGACTTTATGCCTTCCTGCATCCTTTCAGAGGAGGAGATCCTTTTTTCTCTTGATCATGCTTCTTATGATAGAAGCAATGATCCATGTTACCTGCAACCATATGACATGACATTATAATATTAAACACAATCATACATACCTTATTTCACCTTCAGGTCATCGAGGCTTCTTCCAGCAGCTTCCTTGATTGAAAAGATCTTCAATCTTGTGATCTGGTTCATGTCATATCATCATCTCATGATTCCATACGTTGGAGTTCTTGTTGAAACACTTGCTTCCTCTCTAGATTAGTGAACCCTACGATGAGGATTCCATCAGAGAATTTTGAGGATCTTGTATATCCCCAACTGGCAGATGTTTCCTTTTTGACTTGATGTATGATGAGCCTTAGATGACTCCTTTCTTTCCTTCAATGTCCACTGAGGTTCCCAAGAGCTATATATCCTACATGTTGTCTGCCATGGATTTTTTTCCTTCATGATCCTTATAAAGATGTTACAAGCTCTTGTTTCTAATGCTTTCATGATGCCATGATGCATCTTATTATCATTGTCATATCTTTTAACACAAGATTTAGGAGCTTATGATAGGACCCTTTTGTGAGGGATATTATCTTACTCATAGGAGAGATTTGTTACTCCCTCTTTCCTTGGCCCATTTCTTCAGCTTACTCCATATTTCAGTGATATGAGCTTCCAAAATCTTTCTATAGCATTGAATCGTAGCTATACTTATTTTGTCTTGCTTGAGGACCAACCTTGCCTTTCCTTTCTGCACATGGTTGAGTTCTTTTAACCTTCAATATTTCTGTCGTCAACTTGCCTTTCTCTATCTAGCATAGAGACTACAAGTTGTTGAATGAGGTAGCCATCTTGTTCATGGACATTTGTTACCTTGCCAATCAGTTAGAACGATGATGATTATCTTCCTTCCTAGATCTTGTGGATGGGATCTTATGAAGATATCCTACATCCTTGATACCCTTTTACTTTCATGAAGAATATGTGACCTTCTTCATTACATCTTTAGAGAATGAATTTATCACCTACATCAGTTTGATGTCTCCAATATTGCTATGTGAGGGGATCTTTCATAAACATCCCTTTCCATATATTCAAAGGAGACCTGTTGATATGTTTAATGACTTCAGCTACTTAGAGGACTATGTCTATCCTCCTTCTTCATGCAAGGAATCTTGATGGCCCATCCAACCTATAGATGTCCTTGCAATCATGAAGTCATTTAACCAAATATATAAATTGAAAAGATACTTACTTGTCATGTGAAGATGAAATCTTCACCTTGATTGCTTTGATGATGGTTAAAGCAGATGCATTGATGCTTCCTCCGGATGAGATCCTTGATGTAATGGTATGAAGCTTGCCTTCTTGTCTTCAAGTTTCTTTGACTTATACATCTGATTCTTATGATTCACAACCTTTTGATGAACTTGAGGTAGCATTGTCTTGCTATCTTATAAGTGGATTATGGAACCTTGTATTATGCAGCATTGTGTAGAACCATAGAGTCTTGATGTTGCTTGCCATGATGATCATTTTATGGTATTGAGATCCATCAACAAACAACTTCATTCTATATTGAGATCCCTGTGGTATGACATAGACTAAGACTGTGAGAGGCATCGAAACTGCTGCCATGAACTCGAGTTCTGAGTACTTGTGATCAAAACTTCATTCTTTGACAAAAGCCTTTGCTGTTGTAGACTGTTATTGTGGGCTAATCCTTTAATCTTGACAAAGCTCTTGCTTTGATGCCCTTCTTGAAGACTGGTCCTTGTATGTCTCTTTTGTTGCCCTTCCTTTGACTTTAGCACCTTAGCTCTGATTCCATGTTGAAGAATCTAGGCAAAACTAAATCCCAGTGGGCAAAACTGAAGTTATCCAGAGATTGGGTTGCAACTGCACAAAAGGAAGGGAAATGGGTGGTTATTCGTGATCTCAAAGCCATCATTCAAGATTCAACTTCTCAGGGATATTCCTGACCATGGGCCAAATGATGGTCCCTTTCAGATGGAGGACATGATAGGGGGCATAGGTCCACCATCTTGATTGGTTGTTGCACTATAATGGTGTATTTTGGTCTTCCGCAAGCATGCTTCATGATGCGATTGGGTCTCGGATCTCCTTTTCCTTACAGAGACACATGCGAGTCCTATGCAGAGCCCACCCCTGATTCCTAGGTACCACTAGGCATAGTCTTGCCGACAGGAGACAAGGTCCGACAATGTCAAAGGCTTAGTGGGTGCGACGTGTTTTATACGAGACTCCCAAGTCACATTGGTTTCTCTAGATGAGCACGCCAGATTTATATGGCTTTGGATCCATTAGAGTGGCCTCCCAATTTGGGACAGATACATTGTGTTGTCCCCTAAGATGCATACCTCAATGTGGAAAAAGTCCTCAATCCCACTAGGTGTGGTCTTTAAGATGCAACGCTCAGAGAAGGGGCTGTCACCTGTTGCCATCTCTCTCCATTTAAGCTCTCTCCTAGTTAAGCTAAGGGAGGTAGTCCCTAAATATGATACTAAAGAAAAACTTGTTAAGGATAACAAGGCCTAGGAGATAAAGTGCAAGGCAATCACCATTTAATGTAATTTGAATTTAAAGTTTAATTAGCAAGTATGAATATTTATGAGCACTTAAATATTAATGAGATATGTTCAAAGAAATCAACAAGATATCCAGTAAGATAAATTATTAGAGACTAGTGCCTTTGGATAATGCTCAAATAAAGTTACAATACTTGCAAAATAAGAAAATGATGCTTAAAGTTACAAGATAGGCAATGCTACAAGACAAGTGTTAGTGGAACGATATCACAATATTGAAATATGAGCAATAGAAAGATTCACAAGGTAAATGAAACTTATACTTGTAATTTTAAGAAGAATGCTCAAATAAGATAGAATTGATATCAATGAACAATGAGCAAGTAATTGAAATAAGAAGTACAAGAGCAATACAATGTAATACTTGCAAGTAAAATGAAATGCTCACAATTCAACTTGTACAATGAACAAATGCAAGATGAGACAATGTTATGTGAGTGTCTGAAACAAAGTGGTCATGGTAAATCTTAATTATATGCCTAAACTATGGTGAGACTTCCCCTCAATTTCTCAAAACATGGTAAGGATTGAAGTGAATTGCAAGAAGGCTAGGACGAGGAGGCGCTTAGTCCATCATTAATGATACCCACCTAGACTTCAAGGCAACCCACATGTCTTCATTCCTACAAGGGCTTGGCCACAAGAGAATTGCAAGGTCACGTGTTTTAACCTTTGCTCCAAACACAAATTTATCAAATTGAATGAAAGGGAAGGTTGTTATAAAATTTCTATCAGCGAAGCTTATGCTTGAAGGTAAATTTTAGAGATGCAAGACTAAATCTAGATCTAAAATGCAAATTAGATGCAAAAGTTAATAGAATGCTTCAATGAGATATAATAAGGACAAGATGCTTCAAAAGTGAGGTGCCTCAAGATTTGTCAATATATCAAAATACCACACTTATATGATCAATTTGGCAATTAGCACTTTTGAAAGAAAAATATGATATTAGATTATGCCAATGATTAGTGAAGCAAGTGAAAACCTCCCAATGAAGGAAGCGAATGAGAGCAATGTAACACAAGTTAAAATAGCCCCAATGCGAATTAGATGTAAGAATTAGAGAGACTACTTCAATAATTTCAAGTGAATTCAATATAAGAGCTGTTCAAATGCAAGCTAAATCAAAGTAATCCAATGGCAAGAAATTAAATCTAGATCAAAGAGGTTAGTAAACTAATCTAAGTAATGCAAGAAAGATAAGCTATTACTACTCGAGATTCTCCTTCTAAATGAGGAGAAGGGATACCATGGGGAATAACCCCAAGCTCCCATAAGAAAAAAATCTCCTTTTATTATTAGATTTACGAAGAGAAAAACCCTCTTGAGACAAGAGAGAGGGCTTCAAATTCTTAAGGAGGGCTCATAAGATTTGAACTTTGAAAGACTAATACCTCTCCTTAAGCTATAAGAAATGAATGAGGAAAATTACAAGGCCTTTTCAATGAATTGCAATGAGATTTCCTCAAACAATTTGAATCATCCTTTCCCCAAAATATCACTCCAAAATCGTAGCCGTCCCAAATGAAAGAAATTTGCGCAAGGAAAGAAGGAGAGGCCTTCTCTTGCCCATGACCTTGGGAGAGAAATGTGAAAATTTCTAAAATAGAAATCCTACTGCAGTGATTAATATGATTTCTTCTACTTATTACCTCAGAAATAAGTTATCTACTGTATTCTTACGACAAATATCGAAACATATTCTATTGCAGCCTTCACAATTAAAACATTGCAGAAAGTAAATGTAAGTAAAATGCTGGCACATATACAAACACAATGACACAATTATTTTTGGACAATTGTCCCCAGAAAAAACCCAATGCGGGAAAACCGGTGCAGCAAATGAGGGTTTTATTATTCTTCAACAAAAATCATCATGTACAAATTACACCCAGCAGTATAGAACAAGGGTTTTTGAGAAGAAAATTACAGACATTCTTGAACAAGTATCTGACCTGAGAGAGAGGTTCCTCCACCCTCTGCGTCTCTTTGGCTTGCCCAACGTCACTTTCTCTAGCCTCTGGACTGGCCTGTGCAATGCCTGCATCACTCAAGCCAGCGCTGCCTCTCCCAACGTCAATCTGCCCAATGTTGTCCCTTCTACTACTCTGCATCTTCGTCCCTGTCTCCCTGACTGATGCTGAACCCTCTCTGTCTCTCCTCCACCTGCAACTCTCCCTCTGAATCGATTTTCTCTTGCCAAACTTCGACTAGTGAGAAAATCGATTTTACTTGGGCAACTGAGTATCTGCCTGGTGTATTTTCCAAATGACCCTCAAGCCCCTTCTTATATCTTCCTGTTGGATAACCAACGACCTAGATTAAATCATAATCAAAGGCTCAATTCGTTTTGGCTTGATCCATGTCTTTTTCTAGAAGTTTCACCCCTTATTAGATTAATACCCATTAATATTTTAATTTTCTTAAGTTTAGACTTAGGAACCCCATTAAAAATATTAATTATTTTAATAAAATCACTTATGAGCGGAGTTTCCCAAAACGCTTTCTGGGTTCTTTAAAATACATGTGCCCAAGCCTCCCTGCAAATTTTGAGGCTTAGAGCACATACGATGCTACCCCAAATCAACACTCCCTCTTAGCGAGGAATGTGCTCTAGCAATACTGTTAATTTTTTGGTATGTTCTTATGCTTAAGAGCAATTTACTTCAATTTCTTAATTAGCCCAATATCAATATCCAGTTTAGCAATCACATCAATATGATAGTAAAATACAGATAGAACATAAACATAAAAAGTAGAAGACAAGCCAAGACAAGAGGACACAAGATGTGGCACCAACCAGGGTCAAACCCCAATGTGGGGAAACCCTTGATCAATTCTTCATATATTCTTCAATAGTTTACCAGAGAGAGAGATAGTACAAATATACAAATCTGATATTTTATGACAGCAACAACAAACCCTAACCAACAAAATCAACGCTGGTCAAACCTGTCAGATTTGACCTCCAAATCAACTCGGTCAAATCCCAGTCAACTCGGCCTCCAACAACAAGATGAAACAACCCAAAACAGTCCGAAAATCTTAGTCAAATGTTGGTCAACTGCAGTCAAACCTGCGGCCAGCCATAAGATAGTCAACGTTGGTCAACGCAGGGTCAAATTAGCCTTGAAATCCATGTCCATAACTGTGTCCTGCCAAGGAGAAGCTTCCACCCAATCCGCAGTCAAGCCAGGTCAACCCAGCGAAAGAAGTCTTCCTGTAGCTCGGTCAAACTAGTCAACGCAACCCTAAACATAAATGTCCTCCTCCTTCCTTCGCACGTGTGAGAGATGCTGCCCAGATTTGCATACCCAAACAAGTGAGGAGAGATAGATGAGTGAAGATGAGATGATGTTCAAATGAGTTTAGGTCTCCTCCTTTTATATGCAATGTTGAGGATAAGATGGGGGTAAAAATGCCTGTTTTGCTTGTTGGCCGATCTAGACAAATTGTCAATAATACAAATAAATTCATATATCCATATATACATGTCGGAATCAGATTATCTTTAGATCAATCCTACACCTCTCGGAGAGAGGAATCCGAGAAAAATATTAGCTGCCATAAATAAGGTGACCCATATGGATTTTGGCCCTAGTTGCCAATTTTAACACTCCCTCTCAACAAGGGAGAACTCCATCTGCTAGACCATCTGCCAGTCGGTACTATCTTTGCCATCAATGCACTGCTCTGCATTTCTCTGCTGATCTATGAAGAAGAAGTGATCGAGAATGTATCATACCATTCTCTATTGACCCGAAGTCAGTCCCAGATAAAAGAGAGTGTCTCATACCACTCTTACTGACCCGAAGTCAGTTCCAAAAGAGAGTGTGTCATACCACTCTTACTGACCCGAAGTCAGTTCCAATTGATCCTAGATGAATATCATCCTAGCATAGGGAGTACAATAGTACACGATGCGTCCATCGGTAGTACTATGGTCCCTATCCTCATTTCCCTACTCATTGGCCAGATGAGAGGTTCTTCTCGTCAGTCCCAAATTGCATGGGTAGAATGTCTCAGTAGGGGAAGGCTGAACCACTCATCCTGCCTACATGTCGCCATGGGGTATCACAGGGGAAGGCTGAACCACTCACCCTATTGTTGCTCATCGCTCCAAGAATGACCCCAAGCCCCCGGAGCTCCCAGAGCTCAATGTCCATATCATACAGGACCCTCATAAGAGGGTCTCTCCACGAATCCTAGTCGTTCTCGAAAAGTCAAGAATTTGACCTTTCCCAAGGGCTTTGTTAGAATGTCGGCGACCTGCTCATCAGTTCCAATGTGATGGAGCCTTATTGCTCCTCGTTGTACCATATCCCGGATAAAGTGGTACCTGATATCGATGTGCTTGGAGTGATCATGAAATACAAGATTCTCTGATAATCGGATCCCACTCTGGTTGTCGCAGAGGATCACGGTGGTATCCAGCACATGTCCAAACAACTCACTGAAGAGCTTCCTCAACCAGACAACTTCACAGGAGGCCATACTCGCAGCTATATATTCGGCCTCAACGATGCTCAAAGCAATCGACTTCTGCTTCCTGCTCATCCAGGATATCGAAGCAGAACCCAAAGAGAAACAACACCCAGAAGTGCTCTTGCGATCCACCATACTGCCGGCCCAATCAACATTAGAATAACCATGCAGCCTCACATCTCCGGCAGTGTATCTCAGTCCATGAGTGATTGTGCCCCGAAGATATCTCAGAAGATTCTTGGCACCAATCCAATGTGTGTGATGAGGCTCAACAATATATTGGCTCAACGTATTAATTGCAAAACATATATCTGGATGAGAGTTCACCAAGAACATTAGTGCTCCTATGAGTTGACAATACTCAGAAGCAGTTCCATCGGGGTAGTCACGCACTTGTAGTCCACCATCCCAAATCTTTCCAATATTTTCACAACATATTTTCCTTGAGATAGGAAAATTTCTCCTGGCTTTTGCCAGACCTCCAACTCTAGGAAGTAGTGCATCAGTCCTAGGTCCTTCATCTCAAATTCAGAAGCCAACTCTCTCTTACATTTGTGAATGAGGGGGCCTGCACCTGTCAGAAAGAGGTCGTCCACATAAAGTACCAGTATGAGAGGTTTATCATCTTCAACCTTAAAATAAGGGTTTGGATCGGCTTCAATCCTAGGGAATCTCAGCTTCATCAAATAGCTATCAATCCTCTCATACCAAGCTTAGGGTGCTTGCTTCAAGCCATAGAGAGCCTTCTTCAACCTGCATACATGAGATTCCTAGTCATGAACCTCAAACCCCTCGGGTTGTTGCACATAGACTTCCTCTTTTATCGAACCATGCAAGAAAGCGGTCTTAACATCCATCTGATGTAGGTTCCATCCTTGCGAGGTAACAAGGGCTGTGATTGAGCGGATGGTGGTGTATCTGGCAACAGGTGCAAATATCTCAT
This sequence comes from Pinus tabuliformis, assembly GCA_031772625.1. Lineage (NCBI taxonomy): Eukaryota > Viridiplantae > Streptophyta > Pinopsida > Pinales > Pinaceae > Pinus > Pinus tabuliformis. The sequence continues at coordinate 106,908,910 of CM062804.1, forward strand.
CATAATCTACACCTTCCTTTTGAGAGAAGCCTGGGGCAACAAAGCGAGCCTTGAACTATTCTACACTTCCATCAACTCCATGTTTGATTTTGTAGAGCCACTTAGAGGTGACAGCCGATTTGTCCTGGGGTCTGGGGACCATATTCCCCCATACATCATTCTTCATAATAGACTTGTACTCTTCATTCAGAGCATCCTTCCAAACTTGTTGCTTCACGGCTTCTTCAAATGATGAAGGTTCATTTTGGATGATAGTGCTCATGGCGGTCAAGTATCCTTGATACCTGTTTGACTTCTTGCTCTCATGGAAAGTCCCCCTCGGTGCAATATTTCTCTCGGCATCTTTGAGAGTCTCCTCTTGGAGGAGGAGGGCTCTTGGGGTGGAGGATCCATAGGATCCATAGGTTCATCAACATTTGGCATCGTCTTGTCCCCTTTTGCACCGGGTTTCCTAGTGTCAACTTCTTTATCCTTCCTTGGTATAGGAAGGTTGTCAACCTTGCTAAGAGCCATATCTTCGTCAAAGGTGACATCATGACCTTTGACTAGCCACATAAATTCTATAGCGCTTAGAATTTTCACTGTAGCCCATGAAGATTCCCTTCTTCCCTGATGCGCCCCATTTGCTTCTTTTCTCTTTCGGCACATGAAAATCTACGGGACTTCCAAAAATTCTAAAATGAGAGACATCGTGTTTCTTACTAGTGAACATTTCTTCGGGAGTTTTGGAGTCCAATGCTTGATGAGGGCATCAGTTTTGAACATACACGACAGTATTTGCAGCTTCGGCCCATAGAAACTTCGGAAGCCTTTGATCATGAAGCATGGCATGAACAACTTCCATAATAGTACGCTTCTTCCTTTCAGCCACACCATTCTGCTCGGGAGTATATGGTGTTGAGGTCTCCCTCCTAATGCTAGCTTCTCTGCAATAGTCATGGAATTCATTGGATTCATACTCGGTCCCATTATCAATTCTCAATATCTTGATTCTCTTCTCGGATTGATTTTCAATCATGGCTTTGAAGTGACGGAACCAGGTGAACACTTCATCCTTCCTTTTCAAGAAGTAGATCGAAGTCTTGCGAGAATAGTCATCCGTAAAAATGAGATAATATAAGTATCCTCCCAAAGATTTTACGGGCATCATACCAGATATGTCAATGGATCAACTGCAATATATCGGTGGTCTTGCTATTACTTGAGGGGAATGGCCCCCTTGTAAGTTTTCCTTCGGAACATCCTGGACATATACCTTCATGCTCTACTTTGAATTTGGGCATACCTGTCACCATCTGTCTCACATTGGGAAGGGCCTTATAATGAAGATGGGCAAACCAATGGTGCCATAGTTTAGATTGTAGAGATGTGTCGCAAGACATGGCTCCCAATGGAATTCCTCCAACTTGATACAAAGTGTCAACTTGAAACCCAAGAGTAAAAGCATCTTTAAAATTCCTTTTCCAAACACGTACCTTTCCATTGATGAATGCCACCTTGTATCCTTTGTCTTCCATTGCTGAAATGGACACCAAGTTCTTCTTGAGATTAGGTACATATAGAACTTCTTGTAAATGAATCGTGTTACCTTGATTCAATTGAAGGGTAACATTCCTTACTCCCTTCACGGGATAGGTGGCATCGTCTCCAAGAATAATCTCCAAGTTTGTTTCCTTCTCTATCAAATTAGAGAGAGATTCCTTGTACTCAGTGAAGTGCCTTGAAGACCACTATCAATTAGCCAATTCCCCAAAGAGTCCGGAGGAGAGGTAGTGGAGAGGGCTGATATAAGATAGTATTCCTTTTGTTTATTGTTAACAACATTTGATTCTTCATACCTGGAGTTCCTTGCTTTCTTGGAGGGTTGACCATTTCCATGATGTCCCACATTCCTTTTTCCTTTACCATTGAACCTGCCATTCCTTTGATTGTGGTTGTTGAAGTTGCCCCTGGAGTGATTGTGATCATCATCATGTGGTGTGTCCCTTCTATTTGGACACTCCCTCGCATAGTGGCCAAACTTATTGCAAACAAAGCACCTTCCCTTCCTTCCACCCTTAGATCTGGGCTTTCCATTGAAATGACCTTTAGACCCTGCATTATTTCTCCTTTTGGCATGAGCGGAGAAAGCAGTGGGGTTGCCTCTATTAGAAGGCATTTCTTGCTCCACCATTCTTGTCTCTTCTTGAATGCATCTCGACATCAATTCTTCAAATCCCAGAATTCGATCATTATTGAGAATAGTGGTTCTAAATATATACCACTCGGGTGGGAGTCCTCCAAGGGTAGTGATAGTAAGTTCCTAGTCAGGAATGACTTCTCCAATCGATAGAAGATCATTCTTGATCTCAGTGATCCTTAAGAAGTAGGATTGAATATCCTCGTCCTTGCCCTTCTTAATGTCCTTCAATTTATTTTTGAGAAATAAAATTTGATTTGCATCACTAACTTTGAACATGTTGACCAACCTGTCATAGATTTCCTTGGAGGTGTTTAGATCAGAGATGTAGGCCACCAGACGCTTGTCAATGGAATCTCTGATAATCTTCTTTGCTTTGACTTCAGCGTTGTTGTACTTGTTCTTTGTAGTAGCTGGTGCATTTGAAGGAGGCTCAGGGATTTTACCCCTCACATAGTCCAACACTTCTTGTTCTTCCAATGTCAGATCAAGAGACATCTTCCATCCATGATAATCAGACTTTTCACAGAGCTTGTCTTCAGCTGGGAAGTGGGATGAGGAACCCATTGAGCCTTTGTCCTTGTCCAACTGTCTTCGGTGATTGCTCTTTCACTCTTGCTTGGGCTTTGTCTTCACCTTAGCTCTGATACCATGTTAATTTTTTGGTATGTTCTATGCTTAAGAGCAATTTACTTCAATTTCTTAGTTAGCCCAATATCAATATCCAGTTTTGCAATCACATCAGCATGATAGTAAAATGCAAATAGAACATAAACATAAACAATAGAAGACAAGCCAAGATAAGAGGACACAAGATGTGGCACCAGCCAGGGACAAACCCCAATGTAGTGAAACCCTTGATCAATTCTTCTTATATTCTTCAATAGTTCAGCAGACAAAGAGAGATAGTAGAAATATGCAAATCTGATATTTTATGACAGCAACAACAAAACCTAACCAACAAAGTCAACGCTGGTCAAGCAGGTTAGATTTGACCTCCAAATTAGCTCGATCAAAGCCCAGTCAACTCAACCTTCAACAACAAGATGAAACAACCCAAAACAGTGCGAAAATCCTAGTCAAATGTTGGTCAACTGTAGTCAAACTTGTGGCCAGCCCTAGGACAGTCAATGTTGGTCAACGCAGGGTCAAAGTAGCCTTGAAATCCTTGTCCAGAACTGCGGCCTGCCAAGGAGAAGCTGCCTCACCCAATCCGCAGTCAAACCAGGTCAACGCAACAAAAGAAGTCTTCCTGCAGCTCGGTCAAACTGGTCAACGCAACCCTAAATAGAAATGTCCTCCTTCTTCCTTCGCACGTGTGAGAGATGCTGCCCAGATCTGCGTACCCAAACAAGTGAGGAGAGATAGATGAGTGAAGATGAGATGATGTCCAAATGAGTTTAGGTCTCCTCCTTTTATATGCAATGTTGAGGATAAGTTGGGGGTAAAAATGTCTGTTTTGCTTGCTGGCCGACCTTGACAAATTGTCAATAATACAAATAAATTCACATCTCCATATATACATGTCAGAATCGGATGATCTTTAGATCAATCCTGCACCTCTCGGAGAGAGGAATCCAAGAAAAATGTCAGCTGCCATAAATAAGGTGACCCATATGGAGTTTGGCCCTAGTTTCCAATTTTAACAAATACACTGCTACTACATACTGCTCTGACTCTGAAACATCGCTCTCTGCGCTGCTGATATTTGACATGCTGTCCAATAATTGCTGCGCTGTTGCTGCAACTGTACTGTTGCCTTTGACATTGCCACTGCCAATGCTACATCTGTACTACAACTCCCTTTGAATTTCTGCATCTGTGCTGCTGTTGGCACTGCCACTGCCAACTGTCCCTGCATTGCAACCTGCTGTTGCTACTGAAACAAATTTTCAATCATACCCAACTGCTCTCTGAACTGAGTAAACTTAGCTCTTTCGAGAGCCTTTGTGAGTATATCGACCACCTGTTCTCCTGTGGGAACATATTGTAGCTGTACTGCCCCACGCTGAACACAATCTCTGATAAAGTGACAACGGATATCCATATGTTTCGACTGATCATGAAATATTGGATTCTCAGAGAGTTTGATGCAACTCTGATTATCGTTGTAAACCTTGTTCGCCTTTATCCTTTTTTTGAATAGGCTCACAAGCAATTTTTCTGAGCCATGTGGCTTTGCACGTGGCTGTGTTGGCTGCCATATATTCTACTTCCGCTGAACTCAGTGCTACCGATTTCTGCTTCCTGATGCACCAAGATATCATCCCTGATCCAACACTAAAGCAATACCTTGAGGTACTTTTTTGTCTATTGAATTACTTGCCCAATCTGCATCAGTGAACCCATTCAAGCTGATATCCTCCTGTCTAGAGTACTTCAACCCATATCCTACTATTCCACATACATACCTAAGTATGTGTCTTGCTGCTGCCCAATGCACCCTTTTTGGGTCCACCATGAACTAACTAAGAGTGTTGACAACAAAACAAATGTCTGGCCTAGTGTTGACCTGATACATAAGCGACCCAATGAGCTGTCTATACAAGGTGGGATCTATTTCTTTATCCTTTGATGCACCAATTTTCTTCCAGTTGGTGATCATGGGAGTAGCCATGGGTCAGCAATCCTGCATTTTGAATCTCTTCAGAATCTCTGTAGCATACCTTCCTTGTCCAAGGAAGATCTCCCCATTCTTCTGCCAAACTTCCAACCCCAGAAAATAATGCATCAATCCCAAGTCCTTCATGTCGAATTTGACTTCAAGATTCTTCTTGTAGTCTTAGATGAGCCTAGATGATCTAGTTAGGAACAGGTCATCTACATATAGTACCAGAAGAAGTGGCTCATTCTCTACCGATAAGTAGTAGAGATTGGGATCAACATCACTCTTGACAAATCCCAACTGCTGCAAGTAACTATCAATTTGACCATACCATGCTCTAGGTGCCTGCTTGAGCCCGTATAGGGCTTTCTTTAACCTGCAAACATGAGACTTCTTCTCATGAGTTTTGAAGCCTTTGGGCTGTTCTATATACACTTCTTCTTCTATCTCTCCGTTGAAGAATGTTGTCTTGATATCCATCTGGTGAATCTCCCATCCCATTTGCGCTGCTAGGGATATAACAGATCTGATAGAGGTGTAACGAGCAACTGGGGCGAAGGTCTCTTCATAGTCTATCCCTTCTTTCTGAGCATACCCCTTTGCTACGAACCTTGCCTTGTACTTCTCTATGCTTTCGTCTGCAGCATACTTGATCTTGTAGATCCATTGTGATCCTACAACTGATCTATTTTCTGGTCTAGGTACTACTTCCCAGACATTATTCATCATGATGGAGTTGTAGTCTTCCACCATGGCATCCACCCATACTTGGTGTTGAACAACTTCCTGAAAGCTAGAGGGTTCTCCAACTTGAGCTACCAATGCTTGGTATCTATCTAGTTGTCTACGCTGCCTCTTCTTGGCTCTAGGAGCTCCAACAAACTCCTCTGCGTCCCTCAATGTCTGTCGCACCTCTCTACTCGTTCTACCACTAGTGGTGTGAGGCTCAACCAACTGTTCCTTTTGATCCTGTTGTTCCGTCCGTTGAGAAGCATTTGCATTTCCTCCCTTTGAGGAAATATTGGTACTAGTCACTGTACTTGACCTAGGTGTATGCTCTCCTACCTGTCCTTCTTGCTGCCCCTACTGCTCTTGGACTAACGAAACATCTCCTAACTGACCTTCTACATGTATTTCACGAGATTTCCTGAAAGATCTATCTTCCATGAACTTTGCATCCCGTCTTACTACAATCTTCTTGTTGCCTGGAATGTAGATTCTATATGCCTTTGAGGTCTCACTGTATCCTACGAGATACCCCTTCTCTGTAGTCTGATCCAGTTTGCTGCGCTTCTCGTTTGGAATGTGGCAATAAGCCACGCTTCCGAATATCCTGAGATGACTGACTTCCAACTTCTTCCCTGTGAATACTCCTGCGGGTATTCTCTTCCTTAATGCTCTACGAGGAGTTCTATTCTGGATATATACTGTCATGTTGCAAGCTTCTGCCCATAGATACTTAGGTAGATCTTGATCATACAACATAGCTTTGGCTGCCCCAACAATAGTTCGGTTCTTCTGTACTACCACTCCATTTTGCTTCGGATTATATGGAGTTGTCCACTCTCTTTTGATGCCCTCCTTTGTGCAGAAATCTGTGAAACCTTTGTCTGTATTTTCTCCACCATTATCTAAATGCAATACTTTTATCTTTTTCCTTGTCATATTTTCAACAAGAGTCTTAAACGCTCAGAAATGATCAAAGACCTCATCCCTTGTCTTTAAGAAATAGATCCAGGTTTTTCTGGAGTGATCATCGATAAAAGTGACGAAGCATTTGCCACCACTAAGGGCCGTTGTGGACATAGGACCACAAATATCTGAGTGTATTAATCCTAATACATCCTTTGCCCTATTGTTACTTCTGGAAAAAGCTGCTTTAGCATACTTTCCTAGTAAACATCCTCTGCACAAGTCATCATGTTCACTACTTAGGACTGGTACCCTTGTAATAGTCTCTCTGAGCATCCTCAGTGCTGCATGGTGTAAGTGTCCCATTCGCCCGTACCATAATTCATTTCGCTCCTTCTCACCATTATAGTTGTTGCCTATTAGCGCCATTGGCGATTCGAGTTGCAACCTATACAACTTGTTGCTTCAAACCCCAATTTGCTTTTTCTTCTTCCAACGTGGATTCTTAACGTATACTTTCTTCCCAATGAAGTATACATCATATCCCTTGTCTTGTAATTGGGACACTGAAATTAAATTCATTCCTAATCTTGGCACATGCAGAATATTGGTGGCTCGGATGTTGGTCCTTGCTTCCGTCGGAAAAGCTATGGTGCCTCTCCTTGTTGGAGTACATTTCGTTCTGTTTCCCATAGTTATTTGGAAGTCCATCCGTTCTTCTTGATAGCTTGAGAAATGTTCTCGTACTCGAGTCATATGAGCTGAAGCCCCACTATCAATGTGCCAAACATCTGCTGACGCTGAATTAGCTAGGCATGCGAATTCTTCATATAATCTGGTAGATAGATTTGAGACACTTTGAGTATTCATATTGTGCCAATTTTTGACGCTAACCTATCCCAGCAACTGCTGTAGGAAAAACTATGCCCCACCTGAAATAATCCTCCTTGCTGAATCTTTTATTGCGCTGTCCCTTCTACCATTGATAAATTTCGATTGGAAAAGACTTACCTCTCTGTCGGCTCACTCAGAGAGAGTTTTCCCACGAAATCCAATCTCCTTGGTTTGAACTGCGCAATCCTCTGGGAGATTGTAGGAATTTCGAATTCCCTTCTCTTCTCAACACTGGATCCTCCGACTTCTCTCTTCTGCATCCCTGTAGCTATGATACCATATGAAAATTTCTAAAATAGAAATTCTACTGTAGTGATTAATATGATTTCTTCTACTTATTACCTCAGAAATAAGTTATGTACTTTATTCTTACGGCAAACATCAAAACATATTCTACTGCAACCTTCACAATTAAAACATTGCAGAAAGTAAATGTAAGTAAAATGCTGGCACATATACAAACACAATGACACAATTATTTTTGGACAATTTTCCTTGGAAAAACCCAATGTGGGAAAACCGGTGCAACAGATGAGGGTTTTATTATTCTTCAGCAAAAATCATCATGTACAAATTACACCCAGCAGTATAGAGCAAGGCTTTCTGAGAAAAAAATTACATACGTTCTTGAACAAGTATCTGACCTGAGAGAGCAGTTCCTCCACCCTCTGTGTCTCTTTGGCTTGCCCAACGTCACTTTCTCTGGCCTCTAGACTGGCCTGCGCAATGCTTGCATCACTCAAGCTAGCGCTGCCTCTCCCAGCGTCAATCTGCCCAACGCTGTCCCTTCTACTGCTCTGTGTCTTCGTCCTTGTCTCCTTGACTGATGCTGAACCCTCTCTGTCTCTCCTCCACCTACAACTCTCCCTCTGAATCGATTTTCTCTTGCTGAACTTCGACCAGTGAGAAAATCGATTTTACTTGGGCAACTGAGTATCTGCCTGGTGTATTTTTCAAATGACCCTCAAACCCCTTCTTATATCTTCCTGTTGGATAACCAATGACTTAGATTAAATCATAATCAAAGGCTCAGATCATTTTGGCTTGGTCCATGTCTTTTTCTAGAAGTTTCACCCCTGATTAGATTAATACCCATTAAGATTTTAATTTTCCAAAGTTTAGACTTAGCAACCCATTAAAAATATTATTTATTTTAATAAAATCACTTCTGGGTGGAATTTCCCAAAACGCTTTCTGGGTTCTTTGGAATACATGCGCCCAAGCCTCCCTGCAAAGTTTGAGGCTTAGAGCACATCCGATGCTACCCCAAGTCAACAAGAAAGGCTCAAAATATTTTATTAAAATTAAAATAAACCTTACAATATGAGCTCTCCTCTAAACTTAAGCTTGAACACCTTCAATTTTTTTTTGATTCAGCTGCAAAATGTCCAAGCAAGGAAGTATTTTCACACCAGAAGGTAGGATAAACCTCTCTAGGCTTGCGACCAAGAGAAAAAAGTGGCAAAAAGGTATGCAACCTCCTCAAAAAAATTTAGATATGAAATTTTTTAAAACCCCAAGTGAAGCTTCTCCAAAACAATCTTGGATTTATCCTTTTAGAATTGTTTTTTACAAACCCTCCAAGGATTTTCACTTTAGATGTCAGGAGGAGGCTCCCTATGGTGGTGGCCTAAAGTGATGGGCTCCAAAAAATGGTAGATGACTTCCAAAAAATTTCGATATGCTAGAAACCCTAGCCGTCTAGGAGAGAAAAGGGGGTTTGATCAATGGGCAAGTCTTGAGCTTCAAAATTAATTTGTCTTTGGTCTTCAAGCTTCCACCTACAAGAAAATGTTTTTAAGAGATTTCCTAACCTAAATCCTTACTCCCTTGTTCAGATATGCAAAAAAATAGAGAGAAGATCCAAAAAATATATATATGAGAGGGTTAGAAAATATACATAAAATATATTTACAAAATTTACAAGAGCTAATCTAAAGGGTGTGAGGACACCTCCGCCCCTTAGAAAGCGAAAATAAGCTCTTAAAATAGCAGATCTATTCAGTAAAGCACATTAGTAGAGAGAAATAAATATTGAAGTGAATAGTTTTCACAAGCTATGGCCAAGAAACCCCTGCAAATTTCTTTTGTTAGTCTTTAAAAGAAAATAAAGTGGGTTCTTCCACTTCTATGCTCAAGAGTTGGCTAGTTCAACTGAAAACATCCCCTAATGCTTGAGAATTAATTTAACAAAATGATTTCTACAAAATCTTAAAGATATATTGTTAGATCCAGATGGGATAGGATAATACAATGAAAGGAAGTTCTAGGGGTTCAACTGAAAACCCACTAGGACGTCCAAGTCTAGAGTACTTCTCCAAATCCAAATACTAGTGCAAGATAACTATACACCAATAAATCTATGATAGCAAATGGAAATAACAATTAATAAACCCAGTAGAAAATTAAGCACAATGAATCAATATTACCATAGTCATGGAAGAAGAACACCACACAAATTTATCCCCAAAGACTTGCTTTATTATTCATTAAATCTAGTACGTAGCAGAGCTTCCAGAGCCAAGAGCTTGATTACAATACCTAAAGATTAAATGTCACAATGAGGAGCCAAGGGCTCAATTTATAGAAAATAGGAGAGAGGACCTCCCCTCCAATTGAAACAACTAGTTCAAGGTTTGATCTGTGTCAAAATAATTTGGTCCCTTGATTAAACTATGCAAACCTCTAGGAAGTAGTTCAATTTGTTGTGAATAATGAGTTGGATTGACCAAAGGTTTGATCCCAGACCACAAAAATATTTTTCTCAATTTTCTCCTTGATAATCTCTCATTCAAAATAACCATCATGGACCATTCCTTTTGGAAAATGGAATTCCCACAAATTTTTGACTTGATTTAATATTTGGGAATTTCCATCTCATTTTTTATAATTTTCACTTGGAGAGGATTTTTATTTCTTCTCTCATTTTATTTTCTGGCTAATTTTTAGGTAATTATTTACCATTTTTGCTAGAAATTAAAAAATATAAATTTAGAGGGGTATATACATATTTTTCTACCCTCAAAGCGTGTCTAGACATAAATTTTAGGTGTTGAGGTCTATTTTTGAGTACTCACACCCCCTACAACTTCTATAGACAACACTTTTTACACTTTACATCAAATATCACATAAAAAATCCTATTCAGCGGGGGAACTTTGACAATTAAAAACTTACCCCTAGACACAACGAAATTCTATGAAACTTTAGACATGATCTAGTATGGCATTTTACATTGACTCTATACACTAGGACTCACCTAAGACTTTACGATCGAGCCTCACTCTAGCTTTGGCGGATACGTGAGAGAAAAACTTAACCAATTATTTAGTGTTGAGACACACAAATAGTTAACTAAGGAAGAAAAAATCCCTAGAGTGATAATTCTCTAGCAAAAAATCTTAGGTTACCTAGATGTGTTACATGGCTTTATATTCATCATACTAGAATCTTTTTTACATCATCCTGGCAGGGCTGCAGAATTTGGATTACAACATGATGACCAAAAGCTACATGATGATGATGAAGTTTTGAAATTTTGACTAATCTATTCATGATGAGATGTTCTGACATGTGCTCTGAACATGGAATGGTTGACCAAAATTCAAATGCAATTTGAGGGATCAACACATTGCAGTTTTGTTAAGTTTTGGTATGTTCTATGCTAGAGCAATTTATTTAAATTTTCACAGTTAGCAATCACATCAGCATTACGATAAACTGCAGATAGAACATAAATATGATATGCAGAAGACAAGCCAAGACAAGAGGACACAAGATATGGCGCGAGCCAGGGACAAACCCCACAATGTGTGGGGAAACCCTTTGATCAAATCTTCTTTTATCTTCAAAGTTCAGCAGAGAAAGAGAGAGAGAGAGATAATACATTTACAACAGAAGTCAACACTTTGACTTATCTGGATCTGAGCATAGATCATTTCTTATAATGATGAGATCAGTTGAAGACATTCTGTTTCAACTGAATCTCCAAGGTGACAACTTCACCTATCCATTTCGTTCATCTGCTGCACCTTACCGTGTAACACCATCATGCTGCTCATGATCACTGTGCTGCCCATACATCAAGTTGTCCATGACTTCATACTTCATGCTGCTCATGCATCATCATGCTGCCCTTGCATCATCATGCTACAACACTGTCAGATCTGCACTGATGAAGGCTTACGATCACCCAATCAAGCCTTCAAATTTGCTCCCACAGGCTGTCCAACAATCTGATCCAAAACTAGTCAACTTCCTTGACCCAACACAAGGCACAAATTGATGTTCCAATCTGTTTTCGCTGCTGTTCCTAACTGTGACTGGTTAGGGCATCCATATGCTGCAACAGCCCTTAACCAAGTCACCAAACAGCCTTCAAAAACAGTGTCCTACCCTTGTATAAGTCCTCTGCCTCCACGCTGTTGATTAGGGCTCAATCTAGCCACCAAACAGTCCCATGCAATGCCTTTTCAGTGGGCTTAGGGCCTGCGGCCTACCACAGATGGCTTCCTGTACCCACGGCCTGCTGAAACAGAGTTTCCAGCCCATACATAATATTCAAAACAGCCCAGAATTCTGTCTCCTTTATTGTGGCCTTTCTGCTGGTTAATTTTCACTCCAAAACAGTCATAGGAGTGACCTAAAACGTCCCTTCTTCCTTCACTGGAAATGCCCTTACCTGTGCCCAATAAAACAGAGATTTAGGGCCCAATAGACTGCAGATTTAGGGCACCTCTGTTTAGCGTGTAAGGGCCTCTTTGGACAGCGTATAAGGGCTCTTTAGAACTGCGGATTTAGGCCTTCACATACGGCTGGTTCAGGCCTTTCCAACTGTGGCTTAGATAACCTTTATGACTGCAGCTAGATCAGCGTTCAAGCCTCCCTTTACTGCGTTATGGAAGCCTCCTAGACTGCGTAGATTAGGGCTGCTGATTGACCTGCGGCTAGGGCACTTGAGCTCTAATCAGACTGCGGTTATGCCTTGTTTGACTGCAGCTAGGGTAAGGCTAGATCAACCTTTAGAACAACGTATTCTCCTCTAGATCTCTCTGTCCACAAAACCCAAACACGTGGAGAGAGATCACAAGAGATGTGTGTAAAATGTCTTCAAGTTCTCTTCTATTTATACTAAAAACGTAGAAGTTGAATAGACACGTCGGTTGGGCTTCTAGAGCCTACATATGTGCTGGTCGGCTTGATAATAATTACATAAACAAAATAAATTCATATCTCCATAAATACTTATCAGAATCGGATGATCTTTGGATCAATCCTACACCTCTCGACGAGAGGGATCCAATAAAAATATCAGCTGCCATAAATAAGCCGACCCACATGGAGTTTGGCCCTAGTTGCCAATTTAACACTCCCTCTCAACTAGGGAGAACTCCATCCATTGATCCATAAGTCTGACTGTACTATCTCTGCCATCAGTGCCCTGCACTGTTCTGCCCAACTCTGCTCAGCCCTGCTGGCTCTGCTCAGCTCTGCTGGCTCTGCTCTGCTCTTGCTAAGCTCTGCTGGCTCTGCTCTGCTCTGCTCATCTCCGCTGAACTATGAAGAAGAAGAAGAATTGATCGAGAATGTCTCATACCATTCTCCACTGACCTGAAGTCAGACTCAGAGTGCGTACCACTAGTCCCAGACCAGTCTCAACTGACCTGAAGTCAGCTTCATAGTAAGTACCACTCCTACCACTGGTCCCAGACCAGTATCGCAGTCTCAGAGAGTGTACCACTGGTCCCAGACCAGTCTCAACCGACCCGAAGTCAGCGTCATAGTATGTACCACTCTCACTGGTCCCAGACCAGCACTGCACTGACACGAAGTCAATCTCGGAGTATGTACCACTGGTCCCAGACCAGTCTCAGCCGACCCGAAGTCAGCGTCATAGCATGTACAACTCCTACCACTGGTCCCAGACCAGTATCATTGATCCCAGATCAATGGAGGACATCCTAGCGTAGGGAGTACGGTAGATACAACGATGCGTCCATCGGTACTACTATGGTCCCTAACTTCATTTCCCTGCTCATTGATCAGATGAGAGGTACTTCCCATGAGTCCCAAACTGCATGGGTGGGATGCCTCGACAGGAGAACTTAATCAATCCTGTCCTCACAGGAAAACACATCAATCCTGCTACAATCGCCATGGAGAACACATCAATCCAGGCTGCCATGGAGAACACATCAATCCAGGCCTCACAGGAGAACACATCAATCCTGCTACAATCGCCATGGAGAACACATCAATCCAGGCCTCACAGGAGAACTAATCATCCTGCTACACAAGAGAGCGAATCATCTTGTCCCACAAGAGAGCGAATCATCTTGTTTCAGTGCGCACCACCAGGGGAGGGTGAGTCACCCTGTGGTCGTATGTTGCTCCAATAGAACTGCAAGCCCCCCAAAGCTCCTAGAGCTCAATGTATGCAGCATGCAGGACCCTTTTACAAAGGTCTCTCGACGACTCCAAGTCGTTCGGGAAAATCACAAATTTGATCTTTCCTCAGGGCTCTGTCCTGTACATCATCTCAGTGCGATGGAGCCTCCTTGCTCATCGACTTTCCATATCCCAGATAAGGCAGTATTTGATGTCTATCTGCTGGAGCAATTGTCAAATACGGGATTCCTCAATAATCGAATCCCATCTCTGGTTGTCACAGAGAATCATAGTGGTATTCATCATGTGTACAAATAGCTCACTGAAGAGCTTCAGCAACCAGACTGCCTCACAGAAGGCCATACTATCAGCAATGTATTCTGCCTTGGTGGTGCTCAGAGTCACCGACTTCTGCTTCCTGCTCATCCAGGATATCGAGGTAGATTCCAAAGAGAAACAGCACTGAGAAGTGCTCTAGTGATCCTCCATACTGCCTGCCCACTCATCATTCGAATAATCATGTGGTTTCATATTTCCGGCAGTGTATCTCAATTCATGAGAGATTGTGCCCTGAAGATATCTTAGAAGATTCTTGGCACCAATCTAGTGAGGCTCAACCAAATATGAGCTCACCATGCTAATTGCAACACAGATGTCCAGACGGAGGTTCTTCAAGAACATCCACGCGAATGAGTTTATGAAACTCAGAGGCATTTCCCAAATCTGGTCCGACATCATTACCATATAACTTCTGAAAGTTAAGATCCTCGAGGCAGTCACAAGCTTGCAGCTTATCTTCCTACATTCAGAATCCAACTCCCTCTGTCTCCTATAAATGAGAGGGTCTGCACCTGTTAGACATAGGTGTCGGTACGAGAGGTTTATCATCCACAACCTTCGAGTAATGGTTTGGATCGGTTTCACTCCTAGTGAATCTCAGCTGCATTAGACAGCTATCAATCCTCTCATACTACGCCCGAGGTGATTTTCTTCAAGCCATAGAGGGCTTTCTTCCATCTGTATACATGAGTCTCAAATTCCTCGGGGTGTTCCAAGCCTGTGGACCTGTTACATGAGGGGGAATGGACCCCTTGTAAGATTTTCCTTCGATACATCTCAGACATGTACCTACATGCTCTTTTGAATTTAGGCATCTCTGTCACCATCTAACTCATAGACCTCTGGTGCTGTGTCTATGGTCCCCAGTGGACTTCCTGCAACTTGATACAACCCTGAACTCAAAAACATCTTCGAAAATTCAATTTTCAAACACGTACCTTTCCATTGACGAATGCCACCATAAAACCTTTGACTTCCATTCCCTTTTCAGGATAGGTGGCATCGGCTCCAAGTGTAATCCCACGATTGTTTCCATCTCTGTCAAATTAGAGAGTGCACCCTTCTATCTGATGAAGTGCATTGAAGCACTACAACCAATATGCTAGATTCCCAAAGAATCTGAAGGAGAGGGCCATTACAAGATAACACTCCTTTATCAGAAACAATATTTGGTTCTTCTTACCAGGGTTCATTGCTTCCTTGAAGAGTTGGCTGTGTCTTTGATGACCTGCATCTCTGTCATTTGAACACTCCTTCGCATAAGGGCCGAACTCATAATCAAGACATCTACCTTTCCATCCACCCTTATATCCGAACTTCCCAATGAAGTGATCTTTAGGTATACCATCAAAAGTTCTGTTATGCCATTCTAATAATATGCTCTGCTTCGACTTCACCCTAAGTGAAGTGTAAAGAACCCATTGATCCTTTTGTCTTGTCCCAACTGTCTTTGGTGATTGCTCTTTCACTCTTGCTTGGGCATTGTCTTCACCTCAGCTCTGATACCATGTTAAGTTTTGGTATGTTCTATGCTAGAGCAATTTATTTAAATTTTCACAGTTAGCAATCACATCAGCATTACGATAAACTGCAGATAGAACATAAATATAATATGCAGAAGACAAGCCAAGACAAGAGGACACAAGATATGGCGCGAGCCAGGGACAAACCCCACAATGTGTGGGGAAACCCTTTGATCAAATCTTCTTTTATCTTCAAAGTTCAGCAGAGAAAGAGAGAGAGAGAGATAATACATTTACAACAGAAGTCAACACTTTGACTTATCTGGATCTGAGCATAGATCATTTCTTATAATGATGAGATCAGTTGAAGACATTCTGTTTCAACTGAATCTCCAAGGTGACAACTTCACCTATCCATTTCGTTCATCTGCTGCACCTTACCGTGTAACACCATCATGCTGCTCATGATCACTGTGCTGCCCATACATCAAGTTGTCCATGACTTCATACTTCATCCTGCTCATGCATCATCATGCTGCCCTTGCATCATCATGTTTCAACACTACAACACTGTCAGATCTGCATTGATGAAGGCTTACGATCACCCAATCAAGCCTTCAAATTTGCTCCCACAGGCTGTCCAACAATCTGATCCAAAACTAGTCAACTTCCTTGACCCAACACAAGGCACAAATTGATGTTCCAATCTGTTTTCGCTGCTGTTCCTAACTGTGACTGGTTAGGGCATCATATGCTGCAACAGCCCTTAATCAAGTCACCAAACAGCCTTCAAAACAGTGTCCTACCCTTGTATAAGTCCTCTGCCTCCACGCTGTTGATTAGGGCTCAATCTAGCCACCAAACAGTCCCATGCAATGCCTTTTCAGTGAGCTTAGGGCCTGCGGCCTACCACAGATGGCTTCCTGTACCCACGGCCTGCTGAAACAGAGTTTCCAGCCCATACATAATATTCAAAACAGCCCAGAATTCTGTCTCCTTTATTGTGGCCTTTCTGCTGGTTAATTTTCACTCCAAAACAGTCATAGGAGTGACCTAAAACGTCCCTTCTTCCTTCACTGGAAATGCCCTTATCTGTGCCCAATAAAACAGAGATTTAGGGCCCAATAGACTGCAGATTTAGGGCACCTCTGTTTAGCGTGTAAGGGCCTCTTTGGACAGCGTATAAGGGCTCTTTAGAACTGCGGATTTAGGCCTTCACATACGGCTGGTTCAGGCCTTTCCAACTGTGGCTTAGATAACCTTTATGACTGCAGCTAGATCAGCGTTCAAGCCTCCCTTTACTGCGTTATGGAAGCCTCCTAGACTGCGTAGATTAGGGCTGTTGATTGACCTGCGGCTAGGGCACTTGAGCTCTAATCAGACTGCGGTTATGCCTTGTTTGACTGCAGCTAGGGTAAGGCTAGATCAACCTTTAGAACAACGTATTCTCCTCTAGATCTCTCTGTCCACAAAACCCAAACACGTGGAGAGAGATCACAAGAGATGTGTGTAAAATGTCTTCAAGTTCTCTTCTATTTATACTAAAAACGTAGAAGTTGAATAGACACGTCGGTTGGGCTTCTAGAGCCTACATATGTGCTGGTCGGCTTGATAATAATTACATAAACAAAATAAATTCATATCTCCATAAATACTTATCAGAATCGGATGATCTTTGGATCAATCCTACACCTCTCGACGAGAGGGATCCAATAAAAATATCAGCTGCCATAAATAAGCCGACCCACATGGAGTTTGGCCCTAGTTGCCAATTTAACACTCCCTCTCAACTAGGGAGAACTCCATCCATTGATCCATAAGTCTGACTGTACTATCTCTGCCATTAGTGCCCTGCACTAATCTGCCCAACTCTGCTCAGCCCTGCTGGCTCTGCTCAGCTCTGCTGGCTCTGCTCTGCTCTTGCTAAGCTCTGCTGGCTCTGCTCATCTCCGCTGAACTATGAAGAAGAAGAAGAATTGATCGAGAATGTCTCATACCATTCTCCACTGACCTGAAGTCAGACTCAGAGTGCGTACCACTAGTCCCAGACCAGTCTCAACTGACCTGAAGTCAGCTTCATAGTAAGTACCACTCCTACCACTGGTCCCAGACCAGTATCGCAGTCTCAGAGAGTGTACCACTGGTCCCAGACCTGTCTCAACCGACCCGAAGTCAGCGTCATAGTATGTACCACTCTCACTGGTCCCAGACCAGCACTGCACTGACACGAAGTCAATCTCGGAGTATGTACCACTGGTCCCAGACCAGTCTCAGCCGACCCGAAGTCAGCGTCATAGCATGTACAACTCCTACCACTGGTCCCAGACCAGTATCATTGATCCCAGATCAATGGAGGACATCCTAGCGTAGGGAGTACGGTAGATACAACGATGCGTCCATCGGTACTACTATGGTCCCTAACTTCATTTCCCTGCTCATTGATCAGATGAGAGGTACTTCCCATGAGTCCCAAACTGCATGGGTAGGATGCCTCGACAGGAGAACTTAATCAATCCTGTCCTCACAGGAGAACACATCAATCCTGCTACAATCGCCATGGAGAACACATCAATCCAGGCTGCCATGGAGAACACATCAATCCAGGCCTCACAGGAGAACACATCAATCCTGCTACAATCGCCATGGAGAACACATCAATCCAGGCCTCACAGGAGAACTAATCATCCTGCTACACAAGAGAGCGAATCATCTTGTCCCACAAGAGAGCGAATCATCTTGTTTCAGTGCGCACCACCAGGGGAGGGTGAGTCACCCTGTGGTCGTATGTTGCTCCAATAGAACTGCAATCCCCCCAAAGCTCCTAGAGCTCAATGTATGCAGCATGCAGGACCCTTTTACAAAGGTCTCTCGACGACTCCAAGTCGTTCGGGAAAATCACAAATTTGATCTTTCCTCAGGGCTCTGTCCTGTACATCATCTCAGTGCGATGGAGCCTCCTTGCTCATCGACTTTCCATATCCCAGATAAGGCAGTATTTGATGTCTATCTGCTGGAGCAATTGTCAAATACGGGATTCCTCAATAATCGAATCCCATCTCTGGTTGTCACAGAGAATCATAGTGGTATTCATCATGTGTACAAATAGCTCACTGAAGAGCTTCAGCAACCAGACTGCCTCACAGAAGGCCATACTATCAGCAATGTATTCTGCCTTGGTGGTGCTCAGAGTCACCGACTTCTGCTTCCTGCTCATCCAGGATATCGAGGTAGATTCCAAAGAGAAACAACACTGAGAAGTGCTCTAGTGATCCTCCATACTGCCTGCCCACTCATCATTTGAATAATCATGTGGTTTCATATTTCCGGCAGTGTATCTCAATTCATGAGAGATTGTGCCCTGAAGATATCTTAGAAGATTCTTGGCACCAATCTAGTGAGGCTCAACCAAATATGAGCTCACCATGCTAATTGCAACACATATGTCCAGACGGAGGTTCTTCAAGAACATCCACGCGAATGAGTTTATGAAACTCAGAGGCATTTCCCAAATCTGGTCCGACATCATTACCATATAAATTCTGAAAGTTAAGATCCTCGAGGCAGTCACAAGCTTGCAGCTTATCTTCCTACATTCAGAATCCAACTCCCTCTGTCTCCTATAAATGAGAGGGTCTGCACCTGTTAGACATAGGTGTCGGTACGAGAGGTTTATCATCCACAACCTTCGAGTAATGGTTTGGATCGGTTTCACTCCTAGTGAATCTCAGCTGCATTAGACAGCTATCAATCCTCTCATACTACGCCCGAGGTGATTTTCTTCAAGCCATAGAGGGCTTTCTTCCATCTGTATACATGAGTCTCAAATTCCTCGGGTTGTTCCAAGCCTGTGGACCTGTTACATGAGGGGGAATGGACCCCTTGTAAGATTTTCCTTCGATACATCTCAGACATGTACCTACATGCTCTTTTGAATTTAGGCATCTCTGTCACCATCTAACACATAGACCTCTTGGTGCTGTGTCTATATTCCCCAGTGGACTTCCTGCAACTTGATACAACCCTGAACTCAAAAACATCTTCGAAAATTCAATTTTCAAACACGTACCTTTCCATTGACGAATGCCACCATAAAACCTTTGACTTCCATTCCCTTTTCAGGATAGGTGGCATCGGCTCCAAGTGTAATCCCACGATTGTTTCCATCTCTATCAAATTAGAGAGTGCACCCTTCTATCTGATGAAGTGCATTGAAGCACTACAACCAATATGCCAGATTCCCAAAGAATCTGAAGGAGAGGGCCATTACAAGATAACACTCCTTTATCAGAAACAATATTTGGTTCTTCTTACCAGGGTTCATTGCTTCCTTGAAGAGTTGGCTGTGTCTTTGATGACCTGCATCTCTGTCATTCGAACACTCCTTCGCATAAGGGCCGAACTCATAACCAAGACATCTACCTTTCCATCCACCCTTATATCCGAACTTCCCAATGAAGTGATCTTTAGGTATACCATCAGAAGTTCTGTTATGCCATTCTAATAATATGCTCTGCTTCGACTTCACCCTAAGTGAAGTGTAAAGAACCCATTGATCCTTTTGTCTTGTCCCAACTGTCTTTGGTGATTGCTCTTTCACTCTTGCTTGGGCATTGTCTTCACCTCAGCTCTGATACCATGTTAAGTTTTGGTATGTTCTATGCTAGAGCAATTTATTTAAATTTTCACAGTTAGCAATCACATCAGCATTACGATAAACTGCAGATAGAACATAAATATGATATGCAGAAGACAAGCCAAGACAAGAGGACACAAGATATGGCGCGAGCCAGGGACAAACCCCACAATGTGTGGGGAAACCCTTTGATCAAATCTTCTTTTATCTTCAAAGTTCAGCAGAGAAAGAGAGAGAGAGAGATAATACATTTACAACAGAAGTCAACACTTTGACTTATCTGGATCTGAGCATAGATCATTTCTTATAATGATGAGATCAGTTGAAGACATTCTGTTTCAACTGAATCTCCAAGGTGACAACTTCACCTATCCATTTCGTTCATCTGCTGCACCTTACCGTGTAACACCATCATGCTGCTCATGATCATTGTGCTGCTCATACATCAAGTTGTCCATGACTTCATACTTCATCCTGCTCATGCATCATCATGCTGCCCTTGCATCATCATGTTTCAACACTACAACACTGTCAGATCTGCATTGATGAAGGCTTACGATCACCCAATCAAGCCTTCAAATTTGCTCCCACAGGCTGTCCAACAATCTGATCCAAAACTAGTCAACTTCCTTGACCCAACACAAGGCACAAATTGATGTTCCAATCTGTTTTCGCTGCTGTTCCTAACTGTGACTGGTTAGGGCATCATATGCTGCAACAGCCCTTAATCAAGTCACCAAACAGCCTTCAAAACAGTGTCCTACCCTTGTATAAGTCCTCTGCCTCCACGCTGTTGATTAGGGCTCAATCTAGCCACCAAACAGTCCCATGCAATGCCTTTTCAGTGGGCTTAGGGCCTGCGGCCTACCACAGATGGCTTCCTGTACCCACGGCCTGCTGAAACAGAGTTTCCAGCCCATACATAATATTCAAAACAGCCCAGAATTCTGTCTCCTTTATTGTGGCCTTTCTGCTGGTTAATTTTCACTCCAAAACAGTCATAGGAGTGACCTAAAACGTCCCTTCTTCCTTCACTGGAAATGCCCTTACCTGTGCCCAATAAAACAGAGATTTAGGGCCCAATAGACTGCAGATTTAGGGCACCTCTGTTTAGCGTGTAAGGGCCTCTTTGGACAGCGTATAAGGGCTCTTTAGAACTGCGGATTTAGGCCTTCACATACGGCTGGTTCAGGCCTTTCCAACTGTGGCTTAGATAACCTTTATGACTGCAGCTAGATCAGCGTTCAAGCCTCCCTTTACTGCGTTATGGAAGCCTCCTAGACTGCGTAGATTAGGGCTGCTGATTGACCTGCGGCTAGGGCACTTGAGCTCTAATCAGACTGCGGTTATGCCTTGTTTGACTGCAGCTAGGGTAAGGCTAGATCAGCCTTTAGAACAACGTATTCTCCTCTAGATCTCTTTGTCCACAAAACCCAAACACGTGGAGAGAGATCACAAGAGATGTGTGTAAAATGTCTTCAAGTTCTCTTCTATTTATACTAAAAACGTAGAAGTTGAATAGACACGTCGGTTGGGCTTCTAGAGCCTACATATGTGCTGGTCGGCTTGATAATAATTACATAAACAAAATAAATTCATATCTCCATAAATACTTATCAGAATCGGATGATCTTTGGATCAATCCTACACCTCTCGACGAGAGGGATCCAATAAAAATATCAGCTGCCATAAATAAGCCGACCCACATGGAGTTTGGCCCTAGTTGCCAATTTAAAAAGTTTGCTACTTTCCGCCTACCACATCACACTTCACACTTCATAGGGAGTCTGAGGGAGACCCTTTCCTTGACCTCTATGCAAACATCTCCCACTACTCTCTCGAAGTCATCATCCTTCTAGGATATTTTAATGCATGCACCAAATAATTGCAGGTACCCATCCATGACAAAGTAGATGATGCACTTTGCCTTCAGGAGTTGGAGCTAGCATTAGTGGGTCTTCGTAGGAGCTGACAAGACAGACATGTACCCCTCACCAGTTATGGTGATACCTCTTATAGCTAGGGGAATCTCATAGGCTACTGATCCTGAATGGGCTTCCTTGTTTCCATGATTCAAGTGATTTTACTTGCTTTCCTCATAATGGTGGAGCTAGTGTAGTTGACTATGTCCTAGCCAACCAAGACCTCCTCCCCCAAATCCAACACTTCTCAGCCTCCCGCATCACTTTGGTTGACCACACTCTCCTCGCCTTCTCCCAATCTACATCCCCTTCTCCTCTCCTCGTACCCCCTCCCACCCCTTTATCCACCTATACCACCTTCCTTTTTGATAGAGATTATGCAGACACATACAATACCTGCCTCAAGGTGTTGCTCCCTCCCATCTCTGAGTTTAGAGACTTAGACACAACGATAGCTAAATACGAAACACTTTACAGGGCCCTCATGGAAGCATCCCTTGACTTCTACCCCCATTCCACTCAAAAGTCTCACCCTCATACTACTCGCAATACCTATCTTATGAAACTTTGGTTTGATGATGAGTGCAAATCTTTCTATAAATGTCTCTACCTCACGCTTATGCATGACCCATCTTCCTCCCCTAACCTCCGCAAAGCTTATTGTGACTACCTCGCCACAAAAAATAAACATTCCTCTCCTAACGAAGATGGAAACTTTGTGATGCTTTCTACCACTCCCCAAAAACTTTTTGGCGGGCCCTCTTTTCTAGACCTCACGCCATGTCTCCCGCCCTTGACTCCCATACTATGTTCTCCGACACCACCTCCCTTTATGATGTCCCTAGACAACCCCCCACTTGTATCCCATTCCCTCCCAGCTTATGCCACCTCTTCTCTTAATTGGCGATTAGGAAAGCAACCAAAACTTTGAGTACCAATAGAGCAATCGATGAGGATGGGTTTTATGTTGAATTCCTCAAGCATGGCATTCAGTCACTTGAGTCTTATATTGCAAATCTTTTTAACCATGTGGATTGTTCAAGATCCCCCCTCTTGGACAAGATACATTATCCATCCGATCCAAAAATATTGGAGCAGTGCTGATTCAAATAACTGCTGAACTATCATGGTGGGCCACATATTCTCCAAGCTTTATGCCACAGTTCTACACCAATGGATTTCTGAGGAATTGGGGAATCAACATCTCAGAGCTAGAGGACAAGCAGGGTTCTGCCCAAATTGTTAGACGATTGATGACATCTCCTCCCTCAGAGCCATCATTGAGGAGGCTCGTCATCACTCTTCATGAGTTTACAATTGCTTTGTAGATTTCCAGAAAGCTTTTGACATAGTTTCGAGGGAGGCATTATTCCAGAGGCTCTGTGACATTGGCATATCAAAGACCCTCTTAATTACTATCATGAGACTTTATGAGTTAGTGTTGGGGCCCCTCAAGATGGCCCATGGTCTTTCAAACTTCAGAGTACCATTGGGGTGAAGCAAGGATGTCCCCTCTCTCTGACTCTCTTTGGGATTTACATTGATAAGCTCGAGTCTTTGTGAAAATTCCACAACTGGAATCCCTACTGCAGCAACTGATGATATTACTCCTATTTGTTAAATTCCTTTAAACAAATCACTCGCTGTTTCCTATGACAAATATCGTAATACATACACTGCAACCTTCACTTAATTAAATGTTATGCGGAAACAAGAGATTGAGCAAGAAAGAAAATACAACAGAAATGACACTGTTATTTTTGGACAAAAGTCCCCAGAAAAACCCAATGTGGGAAATCCGGTGCAACAAATCTGAGGGTTTATTATTGTTAAGCAATAGCAACTTTTGAATACATCTTTGAATACCTCTCGGGTTATTGAGTTTCAGAGAGAAATATTGGCAGAAAGATTTTTGAGATTACCTTACACAATCACTGAGAAAATCCTCGCTGATCTGGACACTGGATGAAGTGCCTCTGGCAGGCCCTACGCTGCCTCTGCGCAGTCCTCACGCAGTGCATGCATCAACCTCTCTAGGCATCGCGTCACCCAATGAGCTGATCGATTTGCTGCCCAAAGTCTCTGCTCTCAGCCTCCCGGTCTCACACCCCGACGCCCGACTTCTTAAACTGACTCTGCCCAGCAAAATCTTGGACTCGCTCTCATCCTCTATGCCGCCTTTGTGTGGCCCTGCGCGGCCCTGCGTCAGCCTTTGCGTGAGAGCTGTTGGATCACTCTCTGCCTCTCTCTGCTAATGATTCTCCGACTGATGAAATCTCTCTCTCTCTCTGGATGCTATCCCTGCCCCTCAACTGCAAGAAATCTCCTCGATCAGAACTTCCTTTTGAAAACTTCTCACTTCAGAAATTCGATCTCTTGATCTCTTGGTGTGTTTTCCAAATGACCCTCAAGCTCCCTTAAATAATCTTCTCGTTGACATTCAACGACCCATATTAAAAGCTAATCAATGGCTAAGATCATTTTAACTTGATCCTCGTCTTCTTCTAGAAGTTACACCCACAATTAGATTAATACCCATTAATATTTTTAATTTCGTAAGTTTAAACTTAGGGTCCCATTAAAAAATATTAATTATTTTAATAAAATCGTTTCTGGGTGGAATTTCCCAAAACGCTTTCTGGGTTCTTTGGAATACATGTGCCCAAGCCTCCCTGCAAAATTTGAGGCCTAGAGCACATCCGATGCTACCCCAAATCAACACTCCCTCTTAGTGAGGAATGTGCTCTAGCAATATACGCTGCTGCATACTGCTCTGACTCTGAAGCATCATCCTCTGTGCTGCTGATGTCTGACATGTTGTCCACCAACTACTGCGCTGCTGCTGCAACTGTACTGTTGCTGACACTGCCACTGTCAACATTGCATCCGTACTACAACTCCCTCTCAAGTGCTGCATCTGTGCTGCTGCTAGCACTGCCACTGCCAACTACCACTGCACTGCACACTGTTGCTGCTTCTCAATCAAGAACGGAAAAACATCCAAAATTACTAAATTACCATGTTCAGTATGATACCACATGAATGTTGGAGCCCCTGAATCTACTACGCTGCTGCTGACCTCTTCTCCGTGCCATCTGCACTGCTACCAACTCTGCCCTGTGCTGTTTAGTCTCTGGCACTCCTAGCCACTGCAACTGTCTCCTTGACAATCCTCGACACCATTCGACACTAGTCGATCCTGCTACTTCTGATTTGGGCTCCCGTAGCAAGGAAATGATCCTAGAGGTGGACTCCTCAAGGATCTTGCCCATCTGTAGCTCTTTCGAACTACAGCTCCAAATCAACCCACCTCCCTCATGGAGGTATCTCGGCTGTCATGGCGAACTCCTCTTCGATCTTTGCAGGCGCAACCTTTGGATCGTGTTTCTCATCCTTGCCCTTCTTCTTGAGACGACATCGAGTAGCATAGTGACCCATCTCACCACACCTGAAACACTTGATCTTCGAGATGTCTTTCTTTCGTCTCTGCTGCTCCTGCTATCTTTTCGATGCAAGGGCTGCATTATCCTCCCCTCCTTGGGCTTCGACACACTGCTGTTGCTGCTTCCGTCAAGTTTGACCTTGACTAAGTCTCTCCTCGACTCCTCTTGTTTTAGAGCTGCCCACATCTCATCCAAATTTGGCAATGCTACTCTGCCCAGGATACTCTGGACAAAGACTTGCCACTCATCTTAGACAGAATTGAGGGCTAGTCTAACCAACTCTGAATCCTAAGGTGTATGCCCCGCAACAGACAATTCATCACGGGTTTCCTTCAGCTTCGTGAGGAATGGATCCACACGCTTTCCATTTTGCATCTGAGCAGATCTCAGCTTCTGCTCCAAGTACATCTTCTGCTACTCGAAAGATCCTTGATATAGCGTTGCCAAGGCATCCCACATCTTCTTAGTAGTCCCTCTGCTAGCAACGTGACACACCACGTGATACTTGAATCCATCCAAGATCCTCCTCTTGGCCTTCGCCATCTCTGCCTTGTACTTCTTCAGTGGATTTGGGTCTGCAGGTTCAGCCACCACGCTATTGACGTATGTCTTGAGGGCATGCTCATCTAGAAGGAATGACATTCTAGCCTTTCAGATGACAGTTGGATGCTCCATCCAACCTGTCCTAATCCCTCAAGCCACTGGTTGCCATTTTTGCCACAAATGTCGAAAATATCCTCTCTCTTCTGTGCTATTGCTGGGCTAGCTTACGCACTCCCTGCTGAAGCTAGTAAAATTGCTGCCCCTTGTTGTTGCTCAGCTCGAGAGAATTCAAATTCCTTGGCTAGGAATTCTTTGAGGAAGAAATACCCTTAACTATGCTTCTCCTCTTTCTTTTGATGATCTTCCGCCCAATAAACTGCCTGTAGAAATATCAACGTTGTTCCCTCTGCCCCAACAAAAATTCGAATTGGAAGTCCTTCTCTTTGTCGACTCACTCGGAGAGAGACTGCCTTGAACTTTAGCCCTCCGGCTAAGAATTGCGCAAACCCTCTGGGGTTTCGAACTGCTGCCTCCTGCAGCTTTTTCAAACTCCCTCTTCTGCTCAGCATTGGATCTACTGGCTCTGCTCTTCTTGCTTCACTTGCAGCTCCGATAACATGTGAAAATTCCACAACCGAAATTGCTACTGCAGCAACTGATGATATTACTCCTATTTGTTAAATTCCTTTAAACAAATTACTTGCTGTTTCCTACGACAAATATCGTAATACATACACTGCAACCTTCACTTAATTAAATATTATGCAGAAACAAGAGACTGAGTAAGAAAGAAAATACAACACAAATGACACCGTTATTTTTGGACAAAAGTCCCCAGAAAAACCCAATGCGGGAAAACCAGTGCAGCAGATCTGAGGGTTTATTATTATTAAGCAGTAGCAAATTCTGAATACATCTCTAAATACCTCTTGGGTTATTTAGTTTCAGAGAGAAATACTAGTAGAAAGATTTGTGAGATCACGTCACATAATCACTGAGAAAATCCCGACTGATCCGAACATTGGATGAAGTGCCTCTGGAAGGCCCTATGCTGCCTTTGCGCAGTCCTCACGCAGTCCCTGCGTCAACCTCTCTAGGCACTGCGTCACCCATCCAACTGATCTATTTGCTGCCCGAAGTCTCTGCTCTCAACCTCTCGGTCTCACACCTCGGTTCCCGGCTTTTGACACTGACTCTGCCCAGTAAAGTCTCAGACTCTCTCTCACCCTCTGCGCTGCCTCTCCGTGGCCCTGTGTCAGCCTTTGCATGAGAGCTGCTGGATCACTCTCTGCCTCTCTCTGCCGATGATTCTCCGACTGAGAAAATCTCTCTCTCCGGATGTTATCCCTAGCCCTCAACTTCAAGAAATCTCCTTGATGAGAACTTCCTTCTGAGAACTTCTCACTTCAGAAATTCGACCTCTTGATCTCTTGGTGTGTTTTCCAAATGACCCTCAAGTTCCCTTAAATAATATTCTCGTTGACATTCAACGGCCCAGATTAAAAGCTAATTAATGGCTAAAATCATTTTAGGTTGATCCTCGTCTTCTTCTAGAAGTTACACCCACAATTAGATTAATACCCATTAATATTTTTAATTTCCTAAGTTTAGACTTAGGGTCCCATTAAAAAATATTAATTATTTTATTAAAATTGTTTCTGGGTGCAATTTCCCAAAACATTTTCTGGGTTCTTTGGAATACATGTGCCTAAGCCTCCCTTCAAAATTTGAGGCCTAGAGCACATCTGATGCTATCCCAAATCAACAGCCTTTCCTCCATGAGCACATACAAAAGAGTGACGACTGCCTACTGCATCATGTTTTGATCTCCTTGCTTCTCTTCGTTGATGACTTGGTCTTGTTGGCCTCTACTCCTAAGGGATTACAATTGACAAAATGGTGTGTTGGCCAGTTTCTGTGACCTTCGTCAACTGATGGTCAACTTGAGTAAAACCAAGGTTTTGATCTTCAATGCCTCGAAGAACTCTATTGTAGATCTACACTTCTACTACCACGAGACAGAGATTGAGATCACCACATCTTACACCTACTTGGGGGTGCTGTTCATAGGGCCCAAATTTGGTATGCGATAGGCACTCCAACCTTGACCTAGTAAAGGTTACTGCTCCCTAGCTCTCATTGAGCGACAATGCTTCTAGGCATAGTTCCAGGACATCTTCTCCAAGATCCACCTCATGGAGGCCATTATCTGACCCACAGTCCTCTATGGCTCTAAGATCTGGGTACCCAGTTTACTATAGTTAGGTTGGCCTACAATGAGGAGAGTCTAGACCCTACTTCTTTGATGTATCATTCGTTGCAAATGCACAGTTTCACAACCCATTATGTAGGCAGAGTTCGGGGTCCACCCATTTCGCCTTGAGGTCCTTTTTTGCTTGGTCTCTTTCCTCCATCGAGTCAGGACTTATAGAGATTCTGCTACTGGGAGAGGGAGATACCCATATCTTGCACTTTGTTCTTTGGAGGCCATCACTTTGGCTACCCTGTCAAGTCATGCTCATGGATGATTCAAAGAGGCTTCTTAGCTCCTTTAGTCAATGACCATCTCCTCAGAATGCCTTCCTCCATTTAGTTTCTCCCTTGACGGACCAACAAATCTCTTATCGAATTGATAGACACTGAATCAGGCCATCATAGAGGATATCTATGGATTATACATTTAGGTCACTTAGACAACCCCCTCGATGAGCCTTGACTCAACTATGTCCTTCTACCTAGAGCATTTTTTGGAGTTGCATGATGGCCTCATTGTCCAACCCCCTTATACTCGTAGGTACTAAATGCACTCACTTAAGATCCCACTAGGGCAGCTTCGAGTTGGGTCCCATTGACTTTGGGTGGAGATGAATTACCGTATACCACAATCCAATAGGGTCTCCAGTTGTGCCATCTACAAGAGCCAAAGATTTCCCTCATTTTTTGATGCCCCATATACTATGAGATCAGAGGATGTAATCGTTGACTATATAGAGAGTTTGGAGGATCCCTCTCCTAACTAGAGATGCCTAGTCCTCTTCATCAGGGATATATTTAGACGCAAATCTCAGATCCTAACTACTCCATCTCACTCAGCGATTATTTAGATGATCACATCATACATTCATGTTGATCTGACTAATTGGAGTAACAAGTGACGCGCTGAGTTCTAGGGTATTTTAGATAGTTGAGCAGTGAGACCTCGAGTCTCCCCTCACCCCCCCCATTTGGGAGGCCAAGCATTACCCTCCAGACTGTTATGGAGGTGCCGAACAACACATCAATTCACTCACACCCAAAGCATCAGAGGGTTTAGTACTAGACGGTTCCAAAACAGCCCCGCCCCCCCTCCCCCCCACTCGACGGGTTCCTCCTTAGCCCCAACGGAGCAGCTGGAGACTTATCCAAAACTTATTTCCTTTGGTGTCAAATATTAGGAGTATCCCTCGCTCCTACATCCACCACAAGATCATGCAGCTAGACTCCTCGTTGCATCCAGGGGGCTCCGATAGCGAGCCAGTGCCACTTTCGTCCCCCTCACCGTTGGCTATCAAACTCGGGACTCTTGACATCATTGACTTCCAACCATGGAATTATTCACACGATCTAGTTATATACATGTCTATGAGGCTGTTCTATTATTGTATCCTTATTTACTTCATTTTATCCTAGATTTAGCTTTGGCATTTTCTAGGAGTTGCATTTGCACTCCCACATTGTACTCATACTGGTTGTATCCTTCTGTCCCATTGACCTATTTATGGTCATTCGTTGGACATTAATAAAATTATATTATCTTATCTCACTCAAGCTAACGCCTATAAATAGGACACAATTGATCACTAGTCACAACCCTTAGCATGATCCTCAATGTCGAATTTACAATCAATGTCCCACTAATTCACATAACTAATTATATAACCATTTTATTCCTTAGACTATTCAAAAAGGGTTGCTTACATTATACAGAAAGGGACAGCCAAGTCAAACTTGATCACTATGTAGAAGGCCCATAGAACAGAAAGCTACGCGTGATAGTAATTTATTTTCTATTTTTGAGAAATCATATTTCAAACAATATTTCAATTTGAGGAATATTTTTGTCTGAGACGTGGCATGCAAATTTTTTGCTTATTGCACAGTTAATTCAATTCTTGTTCACTTTGTGAAGAATTTCTTGAATTAAAGAGTAGACAAACCTTATATTACTCATGAACTTTGTTGCAGGCTTCTGGTGCTTATGTATTTCGCCCCAACAGTTCAAGCTGCTTTCCTCTAGGGGGATCAAGTGATCAGGTCTGTGATAATTTGGTCCTGTATTGATGTAGTGAATAAAAACTGGATTGTATTCTTAGACATGTCCATCATATTGAAATATTGAATTCATCATTCATCAATATCTTTAACATGCAATAGCATTCATTTTCTTTTTCTTCCAGTCAAGGATGGTCTGGAATCTGAACTTAAATTTGGCACGTCTTTTCTATTTTATATAAGTAACCATTCCTTGCAACTTCAAAGACTGCCATTTGCAATATGTTTTCCTTTATCATGTTTAGAGTGAAAGATTTTTTTGTATAAGTGATTCTGGATTGAGCAGGCTATACAGTCAGTTATACAAGGAGATATTGTGAGTGAAGTACATCAACAGTTTTCTCCTTGGGTCTCGCAGGTTTGTATTTATAACTATTTATGCCATCTAATTCTATATTGATCTTGAAGTTCCATGCAACTGGTTGCAACCATTTTTAAAAGGCCATGCTTAATTTAATAAAAGATCTTAATAATATAGAGTAAATGTTTTCTTAAATTGATTTTATTTTGTAATCACGAGTGCCATTGTCTGCTATGTAGTGATTATGTCTGGATCTTTGTAATGGAAATATTCAAGGAGCTGAAAGGCCAAATTTTTTGGGGAAGGGAATGAATGATCTCCATTACTGTACATGCTAAAATTACAAAAGAACTTTTGTGATGAATACTGATTTCGTATCACCTGATAGTTTTTAGGGACTATCAATTGACATGATATTCTTGTTTGTTTGTCATAGGAAACATTGTTGCCTAGTTTATATTATTGACAATTGATGTACCCTAGATGGTCACAGTAGCATCGTTTAATGAGTTATTCCGATAAGAGTGGGGATAAAGCTGACAGAATGAAATGAAAGTTGTGCAGGTAGTTAGGTTGTACAAGAATGCAGAGGATGCTGAAATTGATTTCCTGGTACATTCCTTGTGAAATATTTGCATTTATATTATTATTTAATATAGCTTTGTTTCTTTTTATCAATCATTCTTAACTCCTTTTATTACCAGGGCATGACAGAACCTTATCCTTTTTTCTTTCTTGTATATGTGTGAAGTAATTCCTTTCTGTTGAAAGGATTCTCATTTCTTCAGCGAAAACTTTGTTAGAGAAAGCCAAGTAACACATATCTTACAGTTGCACTCATATCACATCTGATCCTCTAGCTGATCATCTTCATCAAAATTTTATGTCACAAATAAGTTAAAGGATAATAAAGTAATTAAAATAACTCAAAAAATGGCACTGCATTGTTTCATGTTTTCAGACACAAGTTATGGTAATGTTTTTTCTTACACACAGGCTCATATAGAAGCCTCAGCAAATCTTGTGGCAACACAGCATTCTTCTAAGAAATGGGACTGTTTGATGTATCTGTACACCATGAAAAGGGGGAAATTTGGGACTGGGTTGTATTTTGATGTCTGTAAAAGTAGTATAATCAGGGTGGGTTAATGCATGTTGCCACCTTTGTAAAAAATGTAAAAAATGGACTTTATATGATTGCAATCTCAGATTAATCATCAAAGTCTAGTTGCATATTTTTGGTTCTTGAAAGGAGAAATAAATGAAATTAGTTCTTTGCTTGTGCTATCTTTATGTAACTGATATCATTATCCATAATCTTCCTTGCATCGTCTTGCATTTTTTTCTTTTTATTTTTCACATTTTCCCTTGAATTTTTTTGCATCAAACCCTTCTATCATTTTTCCAATTATTGATTTAAACTAGTGCATAAGTTGTAACAATTCCCTTTTTTACTCATCTTGCCATTGATAAGGTCACAATTTACAGGTTGGGCCAATTCCAGTTGATGACAATCTAGGGAAAGAGATAGTAGTACGATTCATGACAAACCTTTCATCAAATGGAGAATTCTTCACAGATTCCAACGGTCGGGATTTTCTAAAGAGAGTAAGTTCTATTGATTATCATCTAATATTGTTTTGTTATGCTTAACAATGTATCAACATAGTAATTCTTTCTCTCTGTCTTGGAAGTTTTAAAAAGGCTATTCTATTTCCTACTTGTTATGATATCATGGTTGAATTGTTCTTGAGGCTTGATATTTAATTTGGAGTATAGTACCATTCCCATATTATACTTGGGATAATTGGCATACTTAACATATTTGATAGTATGAAGACACAAAAAGAACATCTTTAATGTATGAAAAGATATTCACGAGTATGATGAGTATATTTGGTTTAGGATGGCACATTCAATGACTACCTGCCAATACTTGCAAGTATGAAGAGCATTGATCACACAATACTCCATCGGTGCAAGCAAGACAAGTATTGACCACCCAATACTTGTTCAATGCATGGAAAGTACAGAGTTGAAACTTGAATACTCAGCATACTCCTGAGTATTATAATTTTGATTTGGGGTGTCCTTTTGTCTCCATTTCACAATTCTTATTTTTATTTGTATTTTATAGTAATTTTTTTTTTCATCATATGGATCCCTCTTTCATGCTCGTTTTGAGGATCACATCATAGCATCAACTTTCAGAATGTAGTGGACATTATTTAACAAGAGATGGAATTAACTTGAATACTATTTGCCAGATTAGCAAGTACATTTCTTTTAGAGAAGTTGACCTTATGGCAGATTTCTTCTAATCTTTGGACAAAAACTTTTCTATGCTAAATCTGGCAACCAGTCTCATGTTATAGATCTTGTTTGCAATGGATGGACATGTGAAAAAAGCTTACAGTGGAAGACATTTACCTACACCTATAGAGATGTCAGTACTAAGTAGACATATTCAGAATACAGTGTAATTGCTCTAATAAATTTTCTTCGTGTAATTATTAAAGTATGAGCATGATAACATCACAAATTTTCACCTGTCCAAGTTCAGAGATGAAATTGTGTAAAACAAGGTTACAAAAAGCACAGATGTGTGAGTGTGTGAGCTCATACACATTATAGTCAATTGCATTTGATGATCACTGTCATTCTTTCAAGGGGAATGGATCATTCTATGCCTCCAAAATCCACTATCTTCTTGGGCGTTCTTTAACTTCATTTGTATCCTTGGAATTGCCAGTGAAGTGAATGATCTTAGCTGGAAAAACTGGGATCCACTCACAAAAACTAGCATCCACTGCTTAAAAGCACAGTTCCATTCTTTTCTTTCCTTGGTTGAATTATATGCTCCTTATATCCCTGAGATTTTGCAAAGGGCCCACAATATCATGGAAGCACCACATAGAGGACCCTGAGGTAAATGGCCAATCAAAACCTCGAACTCTTGAGCACAAAATGCTATAAATTCCATGGGCAGACTATTGACACAACGGGGAAATCCAAAGTCTTCAATATCTGGCCCCAACACATTAGTGAAGGAAGCTCATATGACTAGTGTAATATTCCCGAATGGAAATTAACAACAAATACCAAAGCAATGTACAAGGAACAACAAGAAAATGGAACTACAACACCACAAAATCAACATGCAACTGAAAGCAGCAAGTAAATCTGAGCCATCTATTAATCAGTACATAGAGTAGAGAGGAACAATAAAACCTAGGTTTGCTAGGAAAGCTAAGCAAAACTCAGAAAGATGTGGCTTCCCTCCAATGTAAAATCTGCTAAATGACTGAAGTGGGTGGCTCAATGACTAAATGGTTGCTAGCTGTTGGTTGGAACAGTGATTTCAGGGCTGAATACTCCTCAGAATGCTTTGAAAATTTAGCACCGGACTCCTCTCCCAAAACCCACAAAAACCCGGAAATGGTTCAGGCTAAATCCAAGCGATGAGGAAGCCCTCCAAGTGGTGTAGATGATTTCTCAGGCTCACAGAGTGCACTGTTGTCGCTCAGATTGTATAGGCACAATGCGGCAACGACTCCGGGCAAGGGCTGTCAATGTGATCCCCGCCCACTCCGTTCTAGCTTTCTCCCAACAATGCGGGGTAGTCCCTATGGAAGATAGAAATGAACGACAAGTTGGCGACCAACGAGTCCAGGAGACATGATTGAATGGCCTAGCCACTTGGTTGATTTAGTAAGCGCTTAGTGATTAGATTGAATTCTTAATGAGACCAGTGCCTAATGGAGTTAATTAGTTTTAAATCAATTAGAGACCAAGTAACCAGATGAACAACCACTGGTTAATGAATGACTATCCTATATGGTATGCAAATCCTATGACTTAGGTGTGATGTAAGAATCTTGGTTACTTTTAATTAGATGCCTATTCTAGGTGTATCCTTCCTCTTAACTATTTTGAAACTAGTCTCTAGAGTAGGTTGTGAGAAAGAGGCCAAGGGGAAGCAAGCAAAGGCTTGATTAATGATACCTCCCCTTAGGTACTAACTACCCAGTGCATCCAACGCTACAGAGACTGTGGCTTTGACAATTGCAAGGTCACCGTGTTAACCACTAAAGAGATGCTAGGCTCCTCAAGCTAGGTGAGAAAGGTGTTCCTATCTTTCTATCAACCAGGCTTATGCTTGGAGGTAAGTTATTAATGCAAGACTAATCTTAAGATGAGATGCAAGATGAATGAGTGATTCTTAAGGTGAGATTACTTAAATGTTTTTTTAAGTATTTAGTTATGATTTACTTCAAATCAAGATATCAAGTACTTAACAATGCTTAGAAAAGGTAATCTCAACCGCAAGACAAGTGTTTAAATTCAACAGTGCCAACAAGAGATACCAAGAAATGATAATAATCCACTTAGATTAGTTAGCCAATGAGACAATACAAAGTGCCAATGATAATTATCCAAAAGAGACAATAAGAATGTAAATGTTCTTAGCCAATATTTCTCAACAATTAGCTTCTTCAATGTTAACAAGACAATTATTAAGAGATATGCTATTAGATCCACCAACTCTCAAGCCAAGAATACTTAGATCTTAGATGCAAATGTCACAATGATTACCAATTAGATTTTTAATTAGCCAAGATCACAAATTGCTCAATGATATTCTTTAAACACAATTAGGAAAAGTTACTTCAATGCCAATTAGATTGATAGAGACAATTAGATCTTCCAAAAGACAAGTGATGTAACTTTAACCATTCAACAAGATACCATTTGAAAGTTAAAGTGCTTTTAGAGAGTGAGCTTATGAGTGCAAACCTGTAACTTTAAAGATCATGTAAAAAAACTCACAAGAGACAAGAGAATATTAGTATCCTTATCCATAACACAATAGAACATTTTTTTCCCACAATGAACTATTAGAGCATGAGAAATAGAAAACACTTATGTCATGTATGTTCCAATTAAATTCAAATGAGAAGTAAGTAAACTCTTTGAAAGCAGTAGACAAATTATGAGAGCAGTGAGCTAACAGTGAGTAAACTTACGCCAAATGTGTCATTTAATGAGCAATAAACTCTTAGGACAGCAGTGAATAACCTTAATTTTAGAGCACTTTTAGATGCAAAATGAGATGCCAAATGCAAGTGATAGAAACCAAATGCCAAATCACTTTTCAAATCACCAAATTCTCAGTGTTTAGGCCTTCTAAAGATGCAAATGTATTATGAATATAATTCATAACAAGTAAATAAATAAAATAAATGTAAATATTAAATAATTAAATATTGATTATGTTACAGTTAAATAGTCATTAAATTATGTGAAAAGGCATGTCTAAAAGACATGCCCATTCACGAAAGGACACCTGCTTAGGTATATATATGCGGGTCCTCATTGTAACATTCATCACTTATACATTATATATATATATATATATATATTTTAATTATTTCAAATACATCTTGTGTATTTTTACATTCAAGTCTACAAGCTATCAGTTTTTATGCTTCAGTGGTATCAGAGCCATGGCGCACAATATAATCATGCGGGTATTTGAACGTTGTTCGCCGCATAATGTGCCATTACATTCACGTCTTGAATGTGTTGAGCAGTTTAGTAAAATTCAAGAAGCATTTCAGCGTTTAGAAAAATCATGTGCAGAAGCTACAACATGTTTTAAGAAAAGTTATGCGGAAATCGATAATAAGGAAGATGATAGCGACAATAAAGAAACAAAACAAGGTGAAGCATTAGATGATTATAATATTGAAGATGAAGATGTTGCAGAAAATGATCAAGATGATCCAGATGAAGTTTATCTTGATGTGGATGGGAATGATACAGATCAAGATGATGATACAGTTGTTGATGATGAAGATGCAGAGATTACTTATTTTGAGGATGAAAAGGAAGTGAATTCTGATAATAGAGAGAAGGATATGAATTCACACAGTAAAAGTGGTTATGAGAAAAATGAGGAGTCTTTTCACATGTCTTGTTGTAATCCCAAAGTAATGTCAATACCTACGAAAGATAATTGGTACTATACAACATGTAGGAAAAAGAAGAACCCAAGCCATAATTACAACAATGTTTGTTTGCTACATTTGAGAAAATTAAGCTCAACTGCCTGTATCACAATGGGAAAGGTTAGAAAGAGCCCTTGCATCTTCAAATGCATGCCCAACTAGTAGTACAAGGACAACAAACTCCTTGAATCAAGACATACATGCCAGCAGCAAGAACTTGCAGCAATTGAGAGGAAAGAAAACAATCTTGTTACAACAAACACAGATTTACAAATCGAATTGGATCTCGTAGAATTACAAACAGAGCTCAATCCATTGCCATCTGATACAGGAACAATAATTGAGGACAATAAACTGGATTGGGACAAGATCATTATTGATCCAACGTTTAATTTCGATGGCAATCCTGAAATTGAAACTGCTAGTCCTTGGGATCTGTTCTTTGTGGATTCTCATGATGGAGCTCATGTCATTGATAATCCTAACAATCCTAATTCCTCAAGGATTGGGCCCCAAAACCAGGCATCTGAGGAATTGGAAACATTGGCCCTAATTAAGACACCAACTTCAAAAAGGAAATCTTCAGTTCAATCACCTTCTACTCATTTGCCAAGGGAGAATCATCGCTATTCACATGCTTCATCTGAAGGGTCAGTAGATAAACAGGGTTGGCTGAACAATAAAGATCAGAGACAGGTAGATTCATCAAGTAGTGAAGGAGGCACCATGCCTGAAATTCAGGATCTTAGAAGGACTGATTACATGTCTGAAGACTCTTCAGCTGTACAAATGTATAACACTGAAAAGATTCTAAAGGGATATATTGCGTTGTGGTCCCAAAGGATGAAATGTAACTCAGAAACTACAGATGAAGCATCTGTCAGTATCCAACAAGCAAGAACTTGGCTCTTGGGAACTGTTTATTTTGGTGCTCCATCAGTTTGTTGCTGGCTATGTATATCCCAAATTGCTGCTGCATCGACCCTCCTTGCGGTCTCCTCCAGCAGACAGTCCGTTGACAATACGTTGACTACACTAACTGTTCCGCCGATCCCTCATGCTCGACATACCTGCTCGACAGCCAGACTACAATGGAACACGCCCATAAACTATCTGTATATGCTGTCACTCCCCGCCCTTCACACGAATTCGCTGTTAATTAAAAAAAAAATTGTTGCCACCGTCATAGGGTATGTCCGCGGTCAAACACTGGGTCATACGTACGTGATCCCCGGTGATACGTCAGATCGGTTTAAATACGGTCGTGACATAAATAATGGTGGTATATATAATTGTGGTGATATATATATATATATATCCAAGGCATAGTTATACAATGGTTAAATTCGACCATTGTCTGTCCATCTCACCTTTTGTTGATTTGCGACAACCCTATTTTTGGTTAGAACGATTCCGGGTGAGACGTACAAATTGTGCAATCCTCTTACGCACAAGTCTTTCCAGATTTCTGGCGTTTATTCCATCGTGGTTCGAACCGAGCCTGTGCAGACAAAAATGCTCGTGGATAATTAACGGTGAACATAGCGTGGAACAAAAAAAAGGAGTTAACATATAAAAAGTTAATATATAATACATATATAAAGTTATATTTATGTAATTATTTTATATATATATATATATTAACAAAAAGAAAAAATATAGAGTTGTTTAAAAAAAAAATTGAGTTATTAAAAAAGAAAAAAAAAGTTATTAAAAAAAAATAAAATTCCAAGGGAATATTACTGATGAGCTATAAGACGAGAGGATGATTAGATTATACACATCGAGACGACAGACACTAAGTGAAGAAAATACAGAGCATTAAAGCTTTGAGGACAAAGCTTTTGAAGGAAGGGGCTATGCTACGAATATAATTCATAACAAGTAAATAAATAAAATAAATGTAAATATTAAATAATTAAATATTGATTATGTTAAATAGTCATTAAGTTAAGTGAAAAAGCATGTCTAAAAGACATGCCCATTCACGAAAGGACACCTGCTTAGGTATATATGTGCGGGTCCTCATTGTAACATTCATCACTTATACATTATATATAGATAATAAATTATTATGTCAAATACATCTTGTGTATTTTTACATTCAAGTCTGCAAGCTATCAGTTTTTATGCTTCAAAATGCCACTGTTTTACTTCAGGTTTTAGAATGCAGTCATAGAAAACATGACAGTCATCAATTCTTCATGAAATCAAGCCCAAAATAGATGCCCAACTTATGAAATGAATTCCTTAATATGTTAAGCAATTAATGAATTTTTTTATGGTACTTTTATGGTTTTTTATCACTGTTATGAAAAGATAAGACTGCTGAAGTAAACAGTGAGGGAAAATGAGGGTTAGATCGTGCAAACCTATAGGCCTTTTGGCCTAGAAGATAACCCACTTGCCAAAATCCTTCTAGTGAGATGGCTACCTATAAACACAGGATTTTAACCCAAACTACCAATATTAGCTTCAGAAATCAAAATGACTAAATAGAGATGGAAAGAGGGACAAAGAGGGCTAGAAATCCAAGAACTAGCCAAGGGAAGGCAGCGGCTAGGGAGGAAGGCCTAATCGGGCCTAAGCTAGGGAAAAACAAGGCCTTAGAGGCCACGCCAAGCCTCATTGAGCCTGCCGCCAAGAGGATAGAGGCCTTCTAGGCCTGCTGCAAGCCCTAAGAGGGTTGCCGCCAAAGGGAAGAAAAGGCCGAGGAAGAGCGAGGGCTGAAAAGGGGCTGTGACAAGGAGAAGATGGGCAGACAGAGGAGGCCGAGGGCAAAGGAGGCAGAAGCAAGGGTGGAAAAGGGCTGACAAAGGGATAAGTGTTGGAAAATCAGAAAGGGAGAAAGATTTGCTTATGTTAATAATTACTTGTGATATTCTTATGTTCTTATTAACTTTCTTATGTTCTTTTATCTTTGTTTCATCAAGCAATTATCAAAAGCAAAACATGAAGATCAGGGACATCAGATGTAGGCAGACAACTGGGGCTAAAACCCCTATATAGCGGAAAACCTAGTCAATGAACTATTCCTTCAGTAGATTCAAAAACAAGATGAGATAGACCAAGATTCTAGACCCACAGACCTTCCTCCACCAAGTCAACCCTTCCTCCTCGTAAATACCCTTTTCTTAGTCTTTCAAATGTCAGCACTTTAAAGTGCAACTTCAATCCAGAACTTCGATCTAGCAGCAGAATTTTCGGCCTAGCTACTCCAGAATTTCGGCCTCCCCAACAACTGTAAAATTTCAACCTTCTAGCAAAACTCCAGAACTTCGAACATTTGAGATGAGAGAGAGAGAAATCGAATTCTTGACCTTGAAAGAGACCTTCTTCTTTGCCCTTAGACTTGTCCTCTTCTTCCTTGGAATTTTGCACTTTTCCAACTACAATCTTTTGCAAATCGAACTTGGTTGACTTGCTCTATAAATGAGGTTGAGTTGCTCCAATATATAGGTTTTTAGTGAGGTCGAATTACCCTGTTTGAGGCCGACTTGGTGGAGGAGGCCTAGAAGACCTAAAATATAATAAAATAAATTTCTTCTTTGAAAAATAAATCCCAAGAAGGGTTCTTTACATTATGACATGGACAAGGACACTTGACATAAACCCTAGAGGCCTTCAATGGAGGCTTTGACCTAAAACAATTGAACCAAGCATGAAACCCATGCTTTAATAAGTCAATTTAATAATAATAAAATTGCAGTAGCATGATCCAGATTATCCACAGTATCATGTTCATTCTGTCGACGTTTCCAACCCCAAAGGGGGTCCATCATCAGGACTAATTTTAGAATATGATTGATATTCTAAAATTAGTCCTGATGGACCCCCTTTGGGGTTTGAAACGTCGACAAAATGAACATGATACTGTGGATAATCCGGATCATGCTACTCCAAGAAACAACCAAAAAAGCTTAAAATCTAAAATAAAATTGCATTTTTCTTTCTTTTGACAAATACATTATATTGTGACTTAAATACATTTATGAAGACCGAACCTAGTTACATTCTTCAACACTCCCTCTTAACTAGGGAGGTATTCATAATTACAACTATATAGAGGTACATGGAAGATCTCCAATATGAACTACAAAGAGTTCAGGGACACTTATTGCCACAAGCTAGATACCTGACCAGGGTTATCTATCTAGGTGGGACTAAGATGGACTCAAGCTTTCAGCCACTCTAGGTACCATCAGGCTTGCTAACCATCAATCTATGGATCTAGGTGAATATCCAAGGTCAGAGCTCCATGACCAACGCCACCC
The DNA here is from genome assembly GCA_031772625.1 of Pinus tabuliformis. Classification (NCBI taxonomy): domain Eukaryota; kingdom Viridiplantae; phylum Streptophyta; class Pinopsida; order Pinales; family Pinaceae; genus Pinus; species Pinus tabuliformis. Next base: position 106,949,847 of record CM062804.1, read on the forward strand.
TCCGTCTTTGGGCTCTAGACATCAACACATAGGCCAACCAGATGTCCTCCCAAGCATCCACCATTAGATGCTTCAAATCTCCCTATCAAACTAGATATATCCATTTGTCCAAGCATGCTTCCAGAGTGTTCAAACTTTTTATGGAGAGATTTAGTTGTACAAACCCCAATCAATAATAAGCTTTCAAATATACATACAAGTAAACACAAAGCTTCAGGGTCTTCATTCATTAGGATGTTGCATATATCATTATCAAGTTATCCAAATCTTTTCATTCAATTCTTTTCAAATTTTTTTCTTAAATTCAAGGTGTTCACTGTCAGAGCCATCAAAACAATCAAATACTTTAGACATCAAATACCTAAACCTGGTTAGGTTCATAATCAGTAAGACACATATACTTCTAAACTTCAACTTCTTGCTAGGGTTTTGTTACAAACCCTAGAGTACAATATAAAGTAACTTAGATCAGTCTCATTCTATCTATGGCCTCAATATATATGACAAATTCTACTATGATCCATTACAAACCTTAGATTCCATCTTAGAGACACAAAGCCTTAGATATCAACAATTCAATCAAATAACAATTCTACTATACAATTTAGACTCTACTAGGGTTTGTTGCACACCCTAGATTTAATCATCATATCAGAAACAATATCATCATATCCTAGAATATCAAACTTCTACTAGGGCTTAGTTACAAACCCTAGAATTTACAAACTATGAGTATCAACAATTAGGTTAACATATATACATATCTAGGATTTCATAATCATGCACAAGCATATCACAACAATATCTACTAGGCAAACCCAAGACACAAATATCAATACATTAAAGTTAGACATACAACAATTTTGACTAGGCTAGGGTTTCGATTAGACAAACAAACATACACCTAGGGCTCCATTCCTAGGATCTTACTATAGATATTATAAGGGTTTTGGTCATAAACCCTAATTTACCAAACCCTAAAGGTCTAAGGCTTCATTTTAAACATTAACAACAAACCCTAAAGGACTAGGGTTTTTACAATACCAAGACTCTAAACAAGAGAATAGGATTTCTAGACTTCATCATTAACCCTAAGTAGACTAGGGTTTCATAACTATAGACATACCCTTAGGTTACGGTTTTATAGAGAACCTTTTAGGGTTCCATACGAATGATCAAAATATAATGAGGGTAGATTCAATCTAATGATTAGTCACCCAAACAAGAATCTCTTACGATTCAAAACCCTAGACATAACAATCTTAGTAATGTAGAACAAAATTTAAAGGAAAAATGATCATTATAACAAAGCTTATAGGCTAAGACATACCTCAAGTTGTTCCTTAACAAACCTTGTATGACATCAATTCTTGAAGGGCAAAACTTGTTTCATGTTTCAAGTCTATCCTTTGAATTCTCCTCCTTGAGTATTCAATAAGCTTTCCTAACACAAAAAATATAAAAGGTTATATAATTCAAACAAGTCTTGATGTGAGAAACCAAACATGAAAAGATGAAGCAAAGAACATAATACTTATCTTTTGGTATTTTGGTGGAGGCTCCCTTGTAACTCCCTCCTCCCACATCTACGCAAGCAACCGGCGAGCTGTTGGAATTTCTAAGTTTAACCCGTTAGAAATTCTTCCTATACTATCTGATTTATTTCTTCCTACTTGTTCAATTACTTAACAAGTTATTTACCATGTAAATACTGAAAATAAATACAAGTACAATATCAACACATACAGATCATCAACTGAAAGTAAACAAGCACACAAGTGACACCGTTGTTTTTGGACTAATGTCCTCGGAAAAACCTAATGCGGGAAAACCGGTGCAGCTATTCAGAGGGTTTTATTATTATGCAGTTTCAGAATACAACCTGGGTGCCAGAAATGGCTCACCCAATAGAGAATGCCCTCGGCAGTAGTACCTCTCAGTCGGAGATAGATATTCTAGCTAAAACACCAGATGAACGATCCCATAGCAACAATACAACTTCTGTTGCTCTGCGTCACTCTGATAGGGACTGCGTCACCCTATTCGGCTCTCCAGCTCTTAGTCTGTCCTAGGAAATGTTCCCAGCGCTGCCTCTAGGCCCTGCGTCAACCTCTCTGACCCAACGTCAACCTCTCTTGGCTCTGCGTCAACTTCTGGAGCCTCTGCGTCAGCCCCTGGACCCTCTGCATCTCATACGCTAGCCCTCTCTGGTTCTGCGCAGCTCCTAGTTGCCTCTGCATGGCCTCTAGCTAGCTTTGCGTCCCTCTCCCGGCTCTGTGCTGATCCTCCTGGTACTAACTCTGCCTCTATGCTATGTATTCACTACCCCTCAGCTGCAACTCTGATCACTCACTCAATTTCCCCAGCAAACCCTGCCCTACAAAATTGAGTTCTTGATCTCTCTCGGTGTGTTCTCCAACTGACCCTTAAGCCTCCTCTTATACTTTTCTCGTTGGTCCATCAACGACCAAGATTAAATCTCTAATCAACAGTTAAGATTAGATTTGGCTTGATCCATGACTTTTGGACCATTCTAATCCAATTTTATATTACTACCCATTAATATTTTATTTTTCCTAAGTTTAGACTTAGGAACTCCATTAAAAATACTAATGATTTTAATATCTCCCAAACCGGTTAGATTCTGCCCAAACCATTTTTGGGTCTTGGAGATTTCATGTGCTTTAGCCTCACCACCAATTTTCGTGGCTAGAGCACATTCGATGCTACCCCAAATCAACACTCCCTCTTAGCGAGGACTGTGCTCTAGTAATACTCCTCACTGAGTATCACCATGATCATCCAGCATCGGTCCCTGTGTTGATGCTAGGCCTCCCCGCCCAACATCCTCTGTACTGCTGCCCATGGCCCTGCCACTGCCACTGCTGCATCTGTACGACAGCTCCCTCTGCATCCGTGCTGCTGCCCATGGCCCTGCCACTGCCACTGCTGCATCTGCACTGCATCCCCTCTCATCATGCTGCATCGTGCTACCCATAGCACTACCACTGCTAATTGCTGCACTGCAACTCAGTTACTGAGAAGTAAGTAACTGATCCTCCCAACTCTGACATCTCTGTCAGGCTAGAAACACTCCTGATGCTGAAGCTCCCTCTGTCGCTGACAAGTGCTCCCTCTACTGACCTCTGCGCTGTTGCAACAACTCCATGCATCTCGCACTGTTGCCTCACGCTGTCCCAGGACTCCTGCACTGTAGCACCCTCTGTCACTCCATCCGCATCCGTCTCTACCGACATTCGCCAATCCTGCTACTTCTCTTCGGGGCTCCCATAGCAAGGTATAATCCAAGAGGTTGGGTACCTCAAGGATCCTGCCCCTCATCGTCTATAGTCCGTCTGACTACAGCTCAATGTCTCCCCACTTCCTCTCAAGTGGCGCATGAGCACTCATGGCACAATCGTCATCTGTCTCCACTTCTTTCTCTGCCCTCGCTGCGCTGCCTTGGTCTCAGAAGCCTCTCCCTTACTCTTCTTCCTTGGACACTGGTTTGCATAGTGACCTAGTTCCCCACAATGGAAGCATTTGACCTTGGAGAGGTCCTTCTTCTTTCTCTTCTCCTGCTTTCCTGCAGATGCAAGAGCCGCATCTTCTTCTTCCTCCTTCTTGATTCTGACCCCTTTTCTGCTACTCCCTGCCTTGGTCACTTGTCTGATCTCTTCTTGACGAAGAGCCGCCCACAGTTCCTCCCAATCTGGATGGATAGACCTGCCCAGTATGCTCTGGACAAATACCTCCCAATCCTCTGAGACTGCGTTCAATGTGGTCTTCTCCGTCAGTTTCTGATCCGGCGTGGCCCCTATGGAAGTTAGTTGATCACGGATCTCCTTCAATCCACTGAGGAAGACATCTATCTGCTCTCCTTTCTGCATCTGGTATGGCTGCAACTGATTTTCAAGTAACATCTTCCTCTACACGGAAGAATGCTGGTACAATTTCTTCAGGGCCTCCCACATCTCATTTGTTGTCCTTCTCGGTAATATGCGGCATGACATGATCCTTGACCCCATCAAGGATGATGCACTTTGCCCTGGCCATTGCCTCTTCGTACTTATCATTTTCAGCTGGGTCAACTGGGATCGCTATCATTTTCAAGATGAAGTGCTTGATGCGATACCTGTCTAGAATGGACAAGATCCTGGCCTTCTAGACTACGAAGTTGGAAGCTCTGTCCAGTCTATCTTGATCTCTTAGCCCATTCACTGCCATCTTGTTGCTCTTCTTCCGACTCCTCTGAGTCTCTTTACTTCCCTCCTGGAAGTCCTCGGTTTGACTCCCTCTGAGTCTCGATTTCCTTTCTGGAAATCCCTCCTCCTTGGTCTTGCCCTGTTAGGTACTGTTCTGACCACAGTACCCCACCAGCTTCGCTCCGCAAATTATCCGCAACCCCCTATACCTCAGCAACTTGAAGAACTGAGCCTCTAGGCTCTGCGCAATCCCGACACTGGCAAAATCTGCACCTCCTGGCCATAGTGTCAATCCTTCTTGGCTGAGAAAGATGACTGGGCATTGCGTAGGTCAAGTCTGCTCCTCTCTGCCACTGCGCTGATCCTCCTCCTGGCTTGAACTGATGACGCAGGCACTCTGCGTCACCCCTTCCTTGTTGCTTTTTGCTAGGAACAACTTCTGTCACTCGGGACAACTGTTTTCTGCTGCTACTGCTCTGCTTGGCTGATGCCTTCAGTTATCCTATGATCTGCAACCACGCTTTGATACCATGTTAGAATTTCTATGTTTAACCCGTTAGAAAGTCTTCCTGTACTATCTGATTTATTTCTTCCTACTTGTTCAATTACTTAACAAGTTATTTACCATGTAAATACTGAAAATAAATACAAGTACAATATCAACATAGACATATCATTAATTGAAAGTAAACAAGCACACAAGTGACACCGTTGTTTTTGGACTAATGTCCCCGGGAAAAACTAATGTGGGAAAACCGGTGCAGCTGTTCAGAGGGTTTTATTATTATGCAATTTCAGAATACAGCCTACTTGCCAGAAATGGCTCACCCAACAGAGAATGCCCTCGGCCGTAGTACCTCTCAGTCAGAGACAGATATTCCGGCTAAAACACCGGATGAACTATCCCACAATAACAATGCAGCTTTTGTTGCTCTGCGTCACTCTAATAGGGACTGTGTCACCCTATCCGGCTCTACAATTCTCAGTCTGTCCCATGAAATGTTCCCAGCGCTGCCTCTAGGCCTTGCATCAACCTCTCTGGCCTAGCGTTAGCCTCTATGGGCTCTGCATCAGCTTCTGGACCCTCTCTGTTTTTGCGCAGCTCTTGGCTGCCTCCGCGTGGCTTCTAGCTGGTTCTGTGTCCCTCTCCCGGCTCTGTGCTGATCCTCCTGGTACTAACTCTGCCTCTATGCTATGTATTCACTGCCCCTCAGTTGCAACTCTGATCACTCACTCAATTTCCTCAGCAAACCCTGCCCTAGAAAATTGAGTTCTTGATCTCTCTCGGTGTGTTCTCCAACTGACCCTCAAGCCTCCTCTTATACTTTTCTCGTTGGTCCATCAACGACCAAGATTAAATCTCTAATCAATGACTAAGATTAGATTTGGCTTGATCCATGACTTTTTGACCATTCTAACCCAATTTTATATTAATACCCATTAAAATAAGTAAAAGGCCCTTCAGAAGAGCTATAAAGCCCTCTGGGAGGAGGGGGGAGGGAGTTTGAACCGAAAACTCCTGAGTTTAGACTTAGGAACTCCATTAAAAATATTAATTATTTTAATATCTCCCAAACCGGTTAGATTCTACCCAAACCATTTTTGGGTCTTAGAGATCTCATGTGCTTTAGCCTCTCCACCAATTTTCGTGGCTAGAGCACATCCGATGCTACCCCAAATCAACACCAGCCGAGGTAAACATGCGACGATAAGCCACTATGATATGATTCCACCTCCTAACTCATGTTAAGGAAGTGGAACCGTTAGGAACACACCATACAAACATTCAACATCAACTTCAAGACCCTCAGGAACCAATCCAACACTTCAGACAGCTTGCCCTTGGGTCCCATTGAAATTTTGGACAACTTAAGCCTCCGTCGCTCTCATGCTATAGGCATGACAACATCCAAAAACCCAGAGTTTCTCTCACAGGCTTGCCTACCAGCGTCGAGAGACTCATTTAGTCAGTGCTATGCTGGCGTCCCAGGATTTGAGCGACTTTTTTAGCCCAGAGCCCAGGCCACTGCCCAGAATTGAACCATCTCTTTAGAACAGTAAAATAACATGGAAATGGCAGTACTAAAGCAAATACTTGTTTAAGACCTTGACTGGACCCCTACTAGCCATGACAGGCATTTCTTCAAACATATCACAAATATGTAAACTACAGGTGTAAAGAACAGTTTTGAGCATAAGTGTGACGCCCTGGTGACTCGGGCAGGGCGTGCACGACGGTTGGCACGAAAGTGAGGTGACCCGCGGGCGAGCCGGGCGGGCGAACCGTGCACGGCGACCCGGCGGGCGAACAAACTTGACGACGGTCGGGTGGCGAGCTGGGTGAAGGCGCGCCCACCCACCGGGCGGACACACACGAGAGTCGGGTGGAACGGCGAGCTGGGCAGAAGCGCGCCCACCCACCGGGCGGACATACACAGAAGTCAGATGGAGCGGCGAGCTGGGCAGAAGCGCGCCCACCCATCGGGCGGACACACACGGGAGTCGGGTGGAAGGCGAGCTGGGCAGAAGCGCGCCCACCCACCGGGCGAACGCACATGAACGGAATGGCGAGCTGGACAGAAGCGCGCCGGGTAGACACATGACGGTTGGGCGGCGAGCCGGGCGAAGGCGCGCCCGCCCGCCGGGTAGACAGACACACGACGGAGGTTGGGCGGCGAGCTGGGCGAAGGTGCGCCCGCCCGCCGGGCAAACTGACACAGCGGTGAACACGGGCACGAGTAGGGCGCGGCGTGCGACGATGAACGGAGAGCCGGTTGAAGGATCGACAGGTCGACCCGAGGGCGACCCGCACCAAACGGGCGGGCGACCCAAGGGCGAACCTTACCCGGGCGCAGGTGACGAGACGGGGACATGGGCAAAGGCAGAGCGGACACAAGTGAACACGAGTGGACGCGAACCGAGCATGAGCGACAGTCGACACAAGGGCGCGGGTAGCGATGAACAGTGGGCAAAAGGCTCGCGGATTAAGGAACACAGAACCGAAGTTATAAGGGCGTGGTCGCCCTTGCCTTAAAGCAAGGGCCGACCCGCCCCTCAAGGATAATTCGGGGTTTCGTAGAGTTGAAGTAAGGGCGTCGGCCGAAATAATAGAAGCCCCTAGAGGCGAGCTGGGCGACTATAAGAAGGCGAGCTCATTGTGACAAAGGAGGCAAGCAAGTCTTGAGCGTTCTCTCCATACGCAAAAGACAGAAACAGAAATGCGCACTCTCTTGTAGTGCGAATCTATTGAGTTGAACGCAGGTTGGGTTATCGGGTGAGGCCGAACAGTTGAACAGTGAGAACGGGTGGGCAGTTCGAGCAGAGTAAACGGTGAGGCGGATCTTGGTCACGGTGACTTGGTTCAGGGCGGCACGTTAAGTGCGCAGGTCAGGTTGGAGGTTAGAGCTCGGACGAGCTACTTCATATGGTATCGGTGCACAAAGGCGGAGTCTGTTATATAACCAGCAGTGCGTAACCGGGCGGCGAGTTGAGAGCTCGGGTGAGCCAACTCGGCCGCGGGTCAGTGTTGCAGGAAACGGGCGGGTGACCTGTTATATGTTCGGTGGAGGGCGCAGAACCGGTCGGCGAGTCAGTGCTCGGGCGAGCCAACTCGGCCGCGGGTCGCGCTAACTGTTGGACTGTTGTATATTCGGTGGAGTGTGCAGAACCGGCCGACGAGTTAGCGCTCTGGTGAGCCAACTCGGCCGCGGGTCGCACTATTGTAGACGGGCGTTTGCCCGAATTGTAACCTTGATAAAAGGGCGGTCGTGGAGTTGCCCGACACCAGTTTGTATATTGTTGGATGTGCGGCCGAGACTTCAGTCCGGCGCACCATTGTAATCATTTGTGATTTGGTTATGATATAATTCGGTTGGGCGAACTCTTGGGGAGTTGCCCCTCCCATAAATCTTGATGTGTTGGTTATTATTGTGGTGTTGATTTATGTTAAATATTAATGAAGAGTTATGTTAATGTTTAATGAAGATTAATGCTCGTGGTAAAAATAAGTTAAGTATTTGTGTTTGAGGCGTAGTCCATAAACGTGCGATCGGAAGATTGGGCGTTCGGTGGTGCCGCGCACCGCCCAATTAGAAAAAAAAAGATTGGGGGCGTGACAGGTGGTATCAGAGCTCGGTCAGCGAGCTAGTTCAAGTATTTTTAACTTAGACAAGGTTGTCTCGGTTGAAAGGAAATTGAAGGTGAATCTGCATACAGGTGACTTGGGGAACGGTGGATGGTCGGGACAAGATCACGAAAGAAGATGGCTGCTGATTCTCAAGCTGGGTCCAGTCACACAATGAAGGAGCCTGCTAAGGATCCTCATCATGAATTCATGGATAAAGTATTCGAAAGAATGGAGTCATTGGAATCTGCCTGGAGCCAAGATGTGAGCTCGCTTGTTAAAGAGCGAGAAGCCATTCTGAAACTCAGGGAGGAGTTGGTGGAACTCCGCGCACAGAATGAAGAACTCAAGAGGCAGTATGAGTTCACGGAATTCATGTGCACTCAACTAGAAGGAAGAGTTAAGGAAGTCGAGGAATCAAGAGACCAAGGTCTCGCAGAAATCACTAACTTGAAAGGGGCTCTTGACAAGGTATGTAAGAACCTCGAACAAGCTAATGATGAAATTGCAATCATGAAAAGGGCCATGAAGCATAACTCGGGTGGAGGAGTGCCTCATGTAAAGGTCAAGGAGCCGGAATCCTATGACAGTACAAGGAGTGCGAAGACACTTGGGAACTTTTTATGGGACATGGAGCAGTACCTAGAACGGTTGAGTCTACCCGATGGTGAGACCCAAGTCAAGGTGGCCGCTCAGTTTCTAACAAACGATGCCAAGATGTGGTGGCGCAGGAGGGTGGATCAAATCATCAATGGCAGTGCTGAAGAGATCACTTCTTGGAACGATATGAAGAAGGCCCTGTAGACCCACTTCAGTCCGCAAGATGAAACATGGGAGGCAAGGACAAAGATCAAGTTTATCAAACAAACCGGAAGCTTGCAGACATATCAACGGGAGTTCTCAAGCGCAGCTCTAGAACTTCCCGATATGGCCGAGAAGGACAAGGTGTTCAACTTTATTATTGGGTTGAAGCCTTGGGCCCGCAACGAAGTAAAAAGGCAGAAGATCAGGACGCTCGAAGAAGCCTTTGCCGCAGTTGACAAACTAGTGGACCATTTTGATGAAACTTCTAATGAGAAAAAGAAGTTTGAAAAACCAAGGGAGAAGAAGAAAGAAGAATCTCCGAAGTTAGAGGATGGCGCAAGTTCAAGAAGCCCTTGAAGTGTAGGCTATGTGAAGGACCACACACAGTAAAGAATTGCCCATCTAAACCGAAGATAGCCGCGGTTGCACAGCCTGTTGAGGAGGATGAACATGCTTCCATAGGGATGATGCAGATCCTTGGAGCAGCAACTACCATGGAAGTAGCCTCTAGAAGGGATCCTGAAAGAAACCAATTGGAATATGTTCAGATGAAGATAGGTGGAACCGATGTTCTCACTATGGTCGATAGTGGGGCTTCACACAATTTCATGAGTGAAGACACTGCAAGGAGACTTGGGCTGAAGTTTGTACCTACAAAGGCACAAATGAAGACATTGAACTCTCCCCCAACAGCAATCCTTGGTACGGCCGAAAAGGTAGATGCCACACTTGGTGAATGGACCGGGAAGGTAGACTTCACCGTAGTGAGGATCGATGACTATGAAGCAGTATTGGGGATGGAATTTATGAAATAGTTTGAGGCCATGGTCGTGCCCCATTTGAGGAAGCTTTTCATTGACAATGGAAGGGAGGATGTTCCCATTGGTGTTCCAACCATTGGGGTAAGCAAGACTGATCGTAAATTGGGAGGCATGCAGATGGAGGACAAAACAAAGGTGGATAAGAGGTTGACTACATTGGAAGCAAAGTTTGAAGAACAAACGATAGTCATCCGCACACTTTCAGATAGTATCTCAGAACTATCGAGAAGACTAGAGATAGTGGAAGATGAGGATGATGATGAGCTGTATGTGAGGCCGAGTAACCAGAAGGAAGACCGGGAAGCATACCTCCAGAGAATGGAAATTGAAGATCCTGACAGATGGATCGAGTTGATCAGCCAAGGAGAGCCTTCAAGCTCTCCCCGAACATCTTCTTGAAAAACGAAAGGAGGTGGGCTCATTGTTGGCTGTTCAAGGCAATGAGCCCTCACTTGGAGATTGAGCAGGAATGAGGACGTGCAGCAGAAAATGGGGGTTCCCATAGATCTGGGCATGGGACCATAAGATGAACACTTGAGTATGAAGCAGACTTGGTGGAAGCAGACTCTATGCAGGTTGGTGGACACCTTACATGAGAGAGCCTACACCATAGTAAAGCAACCCTGGCAGTGGATGAGTTGTCGGGTCGACAACGTCTTCGGGTGGAGGAGAGTGTGACGCCCTGGCGACTCGGGCAGGGCGTGCACGACGGTTGGCACGAAAGTGAGGTGACCCGCGGGCGAGCCGGGCGGGCGGACCGTGCACGGCGACCCGGCGGGCGAACAAACTTGACGACGGTCGGGTGGCGAGCTGGGTGAAGGCGCGCCCACCCACCGGGCGGACACACACGAGAGTCGGGTGGAACGGCGAGCTGGGCAGAAGCGCGCCCACCCACCGGGCGGACATACACAGAATTCAGATGGAGCGGCGAGCTGGGCAGAAGCGCGCCCACCCATCGGGCGGACACACACGGGAGTCGGGTGGAAGGCGAGCTGGGCAGAAGCGCGCCCACCCACCGAGCGAACGCACATGAACGGAATGACGAGCTGGACAGAAGCGCGCCGGGTAGACACATGACGGTTGGGCGGCGAACCGGGCGAAGGCGCGCCCGCCCGCCGGGCAGACAGACACGCGACGGAGGTTGGGCGGCGAGCTGGGCGAAGGTGCGCCCGCCCGCCGGGCAAACTGACACAGCGGTGAACACGGGCACGAGCAGGGCGCGGCGTGCGACGATGAACGGAGAGCCGGTTGAAGGATCGGCAGGTCGACCCGAGGGCGACCCGCACCAAACGGGCGGGCGACCCAAGGGCGAACCTTACCCGGGCGCAGGTGACGAGACGGGGACATGGACAAAGGCAGAGCGGACACAAGTGAACACGAGTGGACGCGAACCGAGCATGAGCGACAGTCGACACAAGGGCGCGGGTAGCAATGAACAGTGGGCAAAAGGCTCATGGATTAAGGAACGCAGAACCGAAGTTATAAGGGCGGGGTCGCCCTTGCCTTAAAGCAAGGGCCGACCCGCCCCTCAAGGATAATTCGGGGTTTCGTAGAGTTGAAGTAAGGGCGTCGGCCGAAATAATAGAAGCCCCTAGAGGCGAGCTAGGCGACTATAAGAAGGCGAGCTCATTGTGACAAAGGAGGCAAGCAAGTCTTGGGCGTTCTCTCAATACGCAAAAGACAGAAAGAGGAAATGCGCACTCTCTTGTAGTGCGAATCTATTAAGCTGAACGCAGGTTGGGTTATCGGGTGAGGCCGAACAGTTGAACAGTGAGAACGGGTGGGTAGTTCGAGCAGAGTAAACGGTGAGGCGGATCTTGGTCACGGTGACTTGGTTCAGGGCGACACGTTAAGTGCGCAGGTCAGGTTGGAGGTTAGAGCTCGGACGAGTTACTTCGTGTGGTATCGGTGCACGAAGGCGGAGTCTGTTATATAACCAGCAGTGCGTAACCGGGCGGCGAGTTGAGAGCTCGGGTGAGCCAACTCGGTCGCGGGTCAGTGTTGCAGGAAACGGGCGGGTGACCTGTTATATGTTCGGTGGAGGGCGCAGAACCGGTCGGCGAGTCAGTGCTCGGGCGAGCCAACTCGGCCGCGGGTCGCGCTAACTGTTGGACTGTTGTATATTCGGTGGAGTGTGCAGAACCGGCCGGCGAGTTAGCGCTCGGGTGAGCCAACTCGGCCGCGGGTCGCGCTATTGTAAACGGGCGTTTGCCCGAATTGTAACCTTGATAAAAGGGCGGTCGTGGAATTGCCCGACGCCAGTTTGTATATTGTTGGATGTGCGGCCGAGACTTCAGTCCGGCGCACCATTGTAATCATTTGTGATTTGGTTATGATATAATTCGGTTGGGCGAACTCTTGGGGAGTTGCCCCTCCCATAAATCTTGATGTGTTGGTTATTATTGCGGTGTTGATTTATGTTAAATATTAATGAAGAGTTATGTTAATGTTTAATGAAGATTAATGCTCGTGGTAAAAATAAGTTAAGTATTTGTGTTTGAGGCGTAGTCCATAAACGTGCGGTCGGAAGATTGGGCGTTCGGTGGTGCCGCGCACCGCCCAATTAGAAAAAAAAAGATTGGGGGCGTGACAATAGGGGTCGCATACTTAGTTGAGAATCGCCAAGGACCATTAATGCCTCAACACATCAACTGCGATTCCATCTATTAGGTCATAGATACATTGATCATTCAATAAAAAATAAAAACATGGTGAAAACCATACATAATTGCTGTCATAAAACACATACATAACCAACATAATAGCAACATAAATACTCATGAAAGTACAACCATATAGACCACATATAATCCATAAAAATGCTCATAGAAATACAAGGAGAAATAACCTTTCATTAATAATGCAAAATCCAAACTTGGGATGGGACTTCCACGTTCCACCTGACCGTAGAATGGCTAGACCAAATCTCTCTTCAGCCATTCACCCCCGTGCCATATTCCAAGCATGAATGTGGGATCTCATAAAACACATCAATCAAAACTCATCTAGGGCTTCCAGAGCGTTGATTTCTGGCAGCATTGGATGTGCTCTAAGTCTCAAATTTTGCAGGGAGGCTTGGGCACATGTATTCCAAAGAACCCAAAAAGCGTTTTGGGAAATTCCACCCAGAGATAGTGTTATTAAAATAATTAATTATTTTTAATGGGACCCTAAGTCCAAACTTAAGAAATTAAAATAATTAATGGGTATTAATCTAACCGTGGATGTAACTTCTAAAAGAAGAGGAGGATCAAGCAGAAATGATCTTGGCCATTGATTAGCTTCTAATCTGGGCCGTTGAATGTCAACGAGAAGATTATTTAAGGAGGCTTGAGGGTCATTTGGAAGATACACAGAGAGTTGATCAGTCAGATCGAATTGTTGAAGCTAGAAGCAGCGCAGTGATTTTGTAGTGATCACGTAAAGAGGGGCAAAGAGAGATTTGGATGTAGGATCTTCACCAGAGCCAATAATACTCAGCAGAGAGGCATAGAGACACACAGAGGAGGCAACACAGTTGGCAGAGAGGGTGACGCATGGCCAGGAAGGGGTCACGCACGACCCACGTAGGACCCACGCAGAGCAGCGCAAACGCCTTCCATGCAGAGGTCTGAAATTTGCTGAGGGGGCTGACGTTCTGAGCCAGGAGGGTTGGAGTCAGCTCTTGTGAGCAAATCGATTCCCAATAGAGTTGATGCAGTGCCTTAGAGGCCGATGCAGGCCCACGCAGGGGCAGCGCAGAAGTAGCCGAGGACTTGTTGGTTCAGCTGCCAGATCACTTGCAGTGTAGAGTGAGGTAATCTCACTAATTTTTTCTGCTGAGTGATATTCTCTATATTGGTTTGCCAACAAGGCATCCAGAGATCGTATCCAGAAATAACTTCTGCTTAATAATAAAAATCGTCAGACTTGCTGCACCGGTTTTCCCGCATTGGGTTTTTCCGGGGATGTTTGTCCGAAAACAACTGTGTCATTTGTGTTGTATCTTTCTCTTGTTTAGTTTCTTATTTCAGCATATTATTTTGAATGGTGTAGGCTGTAGTGTATGTATTTCAATGTTTTCCGTAGGAAACTGCAAATAACTTGTTCATGTAAATCTAACAAGTAGGAGAAATATCATCAGTTGTTGCTGTAGGGATTCCGGTTTAAGTAATTTTCACACAGAGGCCATCCACCTCAACCGATCAAACAGTGGTTTCACTTCACAGTCGGACATCACAAAATCGTCATCAGATTGGTCTCCATCCAAGCCTTCTAGGGCTTCCAAAGCGTTTGTCCAACGAAGGCTTCTAGGACTAGTAACTCAGCCCACAACTTATACAGTGCTTCTAGAGCGTTTGTCCAACCAGGGCTTCCAGGACTACTAACTCAACCCACCAAGGGCTTTTTCCAGGACTAGTAACTCAACCCAAGCTGTTACAGGGCTTCCAGAGTGTTTGTCCAACCAGGGCTTCCAGGACAAGTAACTCAACTCAAGCTAAGGAAACATGAGAACCAGCCCAAAAAAAAAAACAATGAAAGTAAACCAACAATCACCATGGATATCCAGGAAATGGCAAGGCTAGGTAGGCAATCCACTGTCAATCCCGACCATCCTCCATGCCAATGAAAGATCATAACCAAAAATGCACATGCATATGCCATGCATGCCATAACTAGTGAAGGAAACATACATGCAACTCGGTACCTGCAAGCAAATCTGATGTAGCTGCTGATCTCAATGCTCTCTTGCGCTTTCTTGCTCTTTCTTTGCCTTCTTGCTCCAAGAATCCACGTATACCACACCCACCAAGAGCGCTCCAAGAAAACTCTGAGTCTCCAAGGGTAGGAGAGAGAGAGAGCTCCAAAACTGAACTGACAAAAGTTTACTAACTGATCCTCATAAGCCTTTTTATGAATGAGGCCTCTATTTTCTTCATTTTCCGTTATTTTCCATCATTTTCCTCCTCACATGCAACTTGTGACCTTTCACCTCCCTTTTCTCCTAAATTCCATTATTTTGATAAATAAATGTGCCAAAAATGTCATTTTGCCTTTCCAAAGCTTTAGCCATTTCCTTTGCCAATTTCCTTAGCCATAAACAGTCAAAAGTGATCCCCATCACTAGGATTTTGCCCAACATTCAGCTTGGAATAAATGTCCCATTATCTGTGGTTATTATTTTTCCTTTATTTACTTTTTTACATGGAATTTTCACCAGGGCTATTACATCCCTCTCAATCCAATCTTTGAGGGAGACTTACAACTTATTAAAATAATTCAAAAATGTCTTCAACATATGTTAGACCTATAAATTTAGAAAACATAAAGGAAATTCAGAACTTAGAATAGAATACCAAGGGAGGATATGTGTAGGGGAGGACTTAGTAGTATAAGTCCTTGAATTCCGATTCTTCTTTAGTCTTGTTCTTCTTAGATGGAGCTTCATCAACGACATTTGCTTGATCCCTATTTCTTTTCTTATTTCTTGGATTCTCCGAACAATGACTCTGGTAATGTCCCATCTTGTGGCAATTGTAACATTCAACCTTGGATAGGTCCATTTTCTTCTTTGGTCCTTTGAACTTCTTGAAGGTTCCTTTCTTTTTGTGATGAACAGAATAAGCATTCGAGGTGTTTTCTTCTTCACCCTCCTTGTTGTTTACCATTGACATTTTGGCTTCTTCTTGACTACATGCATTCCACATTTGTTCAAATGTTGGAGTATCCTTCCAACTGTTAAGTCTTGATGCAAAAGCACTCCAAGATTTAGGTAGTCCTAGAAGGGCAGTAATTACGAGCTCCTTTTCTAGGACAACTTCATCTATTGCTTGAAGTTCATCCCAGATTCTAGATGTCCTTATAAAGTATGATTAAACAATATCATCATTTGTCATCTTAACAGTTCTTAGTTCATTCTCGAGGCTTTCTATTTGACCAATGTTCTTGATTGTGAATAACTTGGAGAGAGCCTCATACATTTTTTGAGTGAAATTTATGTTGGATATGTATGGAATTAAGTTATCCTTAACTCCATCCACTATTAGATTCATAGCCACGATTTCAAGTTCTCTAAACTTTGCTTTATCTACATCACTTAATTCATCTGTAGGCTTCTTGATATTTTGTCGAACTAGATCCAAAACTTTATTCTTCTCGAGGATGAGATCTATCCTCTTTTTCCATGCCCTATAGTTGGAGGCTCCTTCTAGTTTGTTTTTTCCCTTCATTGAGTTAGACATAGTTCTTGTAGATAGTAGGCTTATCCTCTTATATGATCCCTTTTCTTGATGACCCTTATTCAACTTCTTAAGACTCCTTATTCTTCTCTCAGTAGATATTCAGGTTGCCTTTTTCTTCCTTCTTCACCTTAGCTCTGATACCATGTTGGAAAATCAGAAAGGCAGAAAGATTTTCTTATGTTAATAATTACTTGTGATATTCTTATATTCTTATTAACTTTCTTGTGTTTTTTTATCTTTGTATCATCAAGCAATTATCAAAAGCAAAACATGAAGATTGAGGACACCAGATGTAGGCGAACAACCAGGGCTAAAACCCCTATATAGGGGGAAACCCAGTGAACGAACTCTTCCTTCAGTAGATTCAAAAACAAGATGAGATAGACCAAGACTCTAGACCTACATGCTTTCTTCCTCCACCAAGTCATCCCTTCCTTCTTGTAAATACCCTTTTCTTAGTCTTTCAAATGTCAACCCTTCAAAGTGCAGCTTCAATCTAGAACTTCGATCTAGCAATAGATTTTTTGGCCCAACTACTCCAGAATTTTGTCTTCCCCAGCAACTGCAGAATTTCGGCCCTCTAACAAAACTTTAGAACTTCACATATGTGAGATGAGAGAGAGAAATCGAATTCTTGACCTTGAAGGGGACCTTCTTCTTTGCCCCTAGACTTGTCCTCTTCTTCCTTGGAATTTCACACTTTTCCAGCTACAATCTTTTGCAAATCGAACTTGCTTGACTTGATCTACAAATGAGGTCGAGTTGCTCCAATATATAGGCTTCTAGTGAGGTCGAATTACCTTGTTTGAGGCCAACTTGTCCTTCCTTGAGGCTGACTTGGTGGAGGAGGCCTAGACGACCTAAAATATAATAAAATAAATTTATTCTTTGACAAATAAATCCCAAGAGGGGTTCTTTACATTATGAGATGGACAAGGACACTTGACAAAAACCCTAGAGGCCTTCAATGAAGGCTTTGACCTAAAACAGTTGACCCAAGCATGAAACCCATGCTTTAATGAGTCAATTTAATAATAATAAAATTGCATTTTTCTTTCTTTTTACAAATACATTATATTGTGACTTAAATACATTTATGAAGATTGAACCTAGTTACATTCTTCAACAATAAGGAGGGAGGTTGAGGGGATAGGTAGGCCCAAAGGGCTTGTGGCCAGGCCTTAGAGGCCAAGGAAGGGATGCCGCAAGGCTTAGAGGGCCTGCAACCAAGAGAAAAAAAGAGCCTAGGGCTAGACGACTATGCTTCAAGGGCCAAAAATGACCAACAGTTAGGGCTTGGGGGCAGACGTTGGGTGTATAGGCCCAAAAAATTTGTCAAATTTCCTTTGATGCTGGCCCTGCAGAAATTCTAGAGACTAGATCTTACCCTCAAAAGCCTAGATCTAGTTGCAACCCAACAAATCTTCTTGGATTTCACAACACAAATGAAACTACAAGTACCCAAAACCTCGATACATACAAAAATTTAAACTCCAAACCCTAGTTGCTACAAAACAAGGGTTAGAAAAATTTATTTACAAACGTTATTCTACAAAATATAATTTACGAATGTACAAATATACAATGCTTGAAATATTTTTGGAAGAATAATTTTTATAATAATGACAATGGCTTGATGTATTTCGAAAGATAGATATTTAACCACAATCTTAGCGAAGTAAGAAAATCACATAAATTTCCCAGAGTCCAAACAAGGTCAGCCTGTGCCCATAGTCTGTGAACTTGGAGCCCAAGGATCGGGGAACTTTCAAATTCTATAAATTTCTTAAGAGAAAATTTGTTAGATCATACAATGAATCGGATCACCTAAGAATCACAACTGTAACAAAACCCTTTTGCTCTTTTTTCTTCCAATTGTTGTTGTGTCAACCTTATAGGTTGTGGAAGACTAGGGGCAACAACACTTCCCTCTTTATAGTTGCGAGTGGTATGCTTCCTGGTTGTCATAATTTTGCTTTCCATTTTTCTTGCTAACCTGAATGCCTTCTCTAATGAATCAGGTTCCCAAAGGCGAACATCATGTTGGATATTATCCTTTAAAGTCCCTATGAACACATCAATCCTATGCTCCTCTAGAATATTTTTTACCTTTATGTTCAATTTTTGGAACTCCTCAATGTGCTCCATTATTGAACCCTTTTGTTTGAGACTTATCAATTGGCTAAAAAAAGTGTTGCTTTTTGTATCCTCATAATGTGCTGTCAATTCTTTCGTAAAAATTGCCCAAGTGATAATTTGTTTACGAGAGCAAAGCCATTGATACCATACAAACTGATTTGGTTCCAAATATAAAGTTGCAATACATACCTTTTGTGTGTTTTGCACATTATTGAAATCGAAAAATTGCTCCATCTGTAATATCCATGTTGCGGGATCCTTGCCATCAAACTTCCTCATATCGATTTTTGGAATATGGTGGGTCTTCGATCCAACATTAGAGTCTATGAAATCATGATTAACATTTCTTTTGTTCTCATCATGAGTTTCCTTTACTACCCTTTCACCATTAGTAAGCATTTCTTGTAGAAACTTTGTCAAATCTGTCTTCAAATCTTCCATGCTTGTCTTTAAACAATCCATCTTAGCTTCTACGCCTTTCTTTAAACCATCCATCTTAGCTTCTACATCTTTATTTAAACCATCCATCTTAGATTCTGTTGCTTTTTGTGCAAGTGACACTTGTTGCACTTGGTCTCGTAATTTTGATATATCATGTTGCATTTCTTCCTCTTCTTCATGAGTCATGCTAGAGCTTTCAGGTTGCCTACTAGGTGTTTGCATTTTCTTCCCTCGGGTCATCAATTACCGATAATAATGCTTTACTATGCCCTTTGAATTCCTTCAAACTAATTTTTCAAACCAAGCTTATGCAAAAATTTAAAAAAACTACACACCTTTTTTCACTTTGTAGGAGCTTGATATTGAATCTGATGTATCTCTGTAATTTTGAATCATCTAGTTCTGAAATTGCAACTTGCAATAGCCCTCTGTGTCCTCTTTCCAATGCCACCAGTCTGATCCAAATTGGATTCTCCACGGAAGAGTTATGCCAAATCTCCCACAGTGACCTGATTATAGACTAGTTCAGTAGAGCGAACTTGTATGACGTGCCATGAGTCACTGTTTCGACCTTTGGCTCTAAAAAATATATACAAGAAAACTACAGTCCGTCCTCTTTCTGTACCTTCTTACGAAATTTCAATCCGATGCTCAGAGAGAAAGTTATGACGATTTTCCCCAGGTCACTTGTTTGGAATGTAATTCAGGAGTCTACAAAAAGACCAACTTCCTCAGATCATATCTCCGCAAATATAGAGCGAAAAGCTCTGAAATTCGGACCCGAGATTCAGCGCGATGTCTTCTCAAATGGGTTTTTTTTTTTAGCTTCTGAAATGTCGTAGAAAAAAAGTTATAGCGAAAATGCCACAATGACCTGTTTGGAGCAGCGAAACCCTAGAATCCAAAGCTTTGATACCAAATGTTATGAAACTTGCTCAAGAAAAGATAGAAAATATAGATCAACGCCTTAGAATTCAGCCTCTTCGAGGGGGCAATCTCCTTTACATTACATAAATGAACAATTCTTGGATGATATAAATGACAAAACCTCCTTTCTATATATAGGAGTCTAAGGAGTCACAATATAACCCAGCCGACCTAACAATAATGCTATAAAGCCACAAAAATAACAATAGAGGGTTTCTATGGGGCACAATAATAACAATATGGGGGCAATAGGGGCACAACAATATTAATAAGGGATACAACTACAATAGTAATGGGGTAATCACTAGTATTATAGGGATTTAACAGGTAACCGGTGAGGTTAGAAAACCTCCTAGGATGAAATCGTCACCAAAATCATAAGCTTACCTAGGTTGTTACATAATTACACGGTCGTACTAGCATCATTTACATTACAACTTGCATAATTTGGGTTTGATAATGACATGACAGATAGTGGCTGATGATTCTGACTTTGAAAAATTTGGCACAACTACTTCCTTGGAACTGTGACAAAATGTGTGCAACATGCACTACTGGAAAACACTATTGCTTGAGCTCCCAAAATCCACCACTGAAGAATCCCCCAAGCCACTTGAGGATTTATCTCCAGAAAACCCCCAATCTCCAACTCACCTAGCTCCCCAACTTGCATTACACAATGCTTATGCACTGCTTGAAGATGATGAAATTGGCCCTCTGAATCAACGCCAAGTCTCCCCGGGAAAATACCCCCAAATCCTCACTTCTCCGGCAATGGAATTTCTCTGCAAATCTGACCCACGAACTCCCTCCACAACTGCGCACTAGATGTCTCGCTCCTCTTTTGCGCCCCTAGAATGCGCACTGCTCAATCTGGCTTAATAACGGAAGGTTCAGCTCCATTGAAGTCCCGTGATGGACTCTTCAATCTACCAGCTAGGGAGACACTCGAAGTTCTTCGAAACTGGTTTGGAATCTTGCCTGAGGCTCCTTGTGCTCAACAACTCTCTGGCCCTTGTGCTAAGCAACTCCGAGAGATATCAAATTCTGAAATTCAATTGACAAAAAGACCCCGAAGGATGGCCTCCCTTTAGTATTTATACTTGCTGGCCCAACCGCTCTCCTTAGTGGCCCCCACTTTTCTCTCCAACTCATCCTCTCTCTCTAGAGGTGCGCATTGCCTCCGTGTGGCTTGCTATGTGAGTGTGGGGTCCACTCACCCACACACCTAAGCTCCCAAAATGCCAAAAATGACCTCCAATGCCAAAATTACAAAAAATTGCTATGCTTAGCAACTTTATGGAATAGGGGATATCACAACTAGCAAGGGCAGTTAAAGCGCTAATTTCCCTACATAATATGCATTAATCCTCTGTAAATAAAAAAAACACTAATCCATTGCCCTAGATTGACCTTATAGTATTTTGTGATTTATGCCAACCATGCAGTTTTCAGTCACAAGCATGCATTGTTATTCATAGTTTCTAATGATGTATGGGTTTAAAACTTTAAACATTCAACATGATAGCAACATATAGCATAACAACAGACATAATTTAAGTCAAGACAATCATAATAAATCTATTAAATCAGATTCTAGACTAAAGTCAAAACAGGCATTGTAAAGTATGTGATCAGCCCCTTTCTAGCCCCAAAGATGGGGTAAAACAATTTAAAATATGCTGTAGCTGAATCTTATACTTTGGAAGACTCACAATCAGCTTAAAACAGAGATAAAATTACCTTAAAACCTGCGCCTTTAAAAGAGAATTAATGGCCTTGAGAATCCAAAACAGGCTAGTTGGTGCTCTGCCAACTGAGATTGTTGGCCTTAATCCCTTTGATATTGCACCTGTGGAAGGTTTGCTATTATGCAGGTCAGCATCCTCAATTATGATTCATTTATAATGAAAGAGTGAGCTAAAGTGCTCTTTTATAAGAGAAAATCCTCTTGTAATTTATAGTAAGGTGTGGTCTAGTTTTAGGAGTCTGTGTTACTCTCTTATCTCTATCCTTGTTCTCATTTATTCTTTTTGGTTTTTCCCGAAAGAAAGTTGATAATGTTGATAATTTGGACACTTGGGTCAAAAGTATGCTTCCATGGGGCCACCCAAGTGGTTATAATGCCTATTTTACTTATCTGGCGGCTAAAATCACTCTAATACCATATCGAGAATTTCATTCTACCTTGTTTACTTGACATGTCTCACAAGTATTTATAGATTGAATTATACACTGCTTCATATTCTTCTAGGAGACATGACACCTTTCATGTGCTGAGCTAAAGTGCTGTAATGAAACCCATACACATTTATATAAATCAATCTAGCCATACCATTCACAACTATCCAAAAAAACCAGATACGACTAGGAACCATCTTAGATTTTGCAAGGATTTCTATTACCTATGGCAAGGATCTATATCAGACATGGTTTGTAACTTTGTACAGATCCCAAGCCAAATCCATAACGAGAGACAATTTGAATTTTTTATATTAAAACTTCTGCTAGGCTGGGACGAAAAGGCTTACATCTGATGCAATATTCCAAGATAGAAAGGAAAATGTAAGGTGACAGCAAGATCCATGAGGTGCTACAAAGAAGTCTTAGACTAGTTATTCAGATTTGATGTCCTTTTTATTGTTTGGCCTCCTGGCCCCAGTGGATTGGCTTTTAGTTACTTGTCTCTGAAGCACAATCATTTAGGATCTTTTGGCCATGTCTTCTACTTGACCCTTGAAGAACGTTTACTCCCAATTGTTGTAACGTAATTTCCCACTTTTCTCGATGTGGTTGTATGCTTTACATCAACCAATTTCTGGGCTGAAACACATTTCTCATTTTGACTATAATTTTTTATTTTTCATTTCATTAACTTCCTAATGTGGATAATAGTACTTGAATGAAACAGTCAAGAACTGGGAGAGGGTTGTACTGTAATCTTAACTTTCATGGTTATGTGCTGCCATCTAGACAAGAATTTTTTGTTTTTCATTTCATTAATTTCCCCAATAGTGGATGATTGTGCTTTAATGAAGCAGTCAAGAGATGGTAGAGGGTTGTATTGCAATGTTAACTTTCATGGTTATAACTTATGGGCTGCTTAATGCAGATCAGAAATTACAGGAAGGACTGGGATTTGGACATACATGAAGAGATTGCTGGAAATTATTACCCGGTGAGCAGACAAAAATCTCCCCTTGCTTTCAGTGGTTGAATTCTGTTGCAAACATATTTGAAGCATACCCCACATTTGTTTACCCTTTTTTCTTGATATTTCAAAATTAATTAGACAAAATTGGTGAAATTCATATTGTCCCAAAATATGCAAAGCATCCAATACTTGTGTCAAGCTTGAACACATGAAAAGAAGTATGGCATAGAAATCAAGATCATTATGCAAATTTAGAGACTGAAAACTGCAGTGCAATTAATAATGCACTTATGTTGAGAAATTAAGAGAGAGAACAGAAAAGATAAATACACAAGCTAATTAGTCAAAACACAATTTTCTTCTGTTCTCAGCGCTTTTCAGTGATAAATTGTCAACATATTTTCTTTTCTATTGGCAGCTTTCCTTTCAGCTTCTGTTTTGAGTTTCTGCTCTCATCTTTCACTTTTATTCTTGCTTTCATGCATGCATGCAATCCTCTTAAACGTGCATGTATATATTTTGAAAATTCAAAATATAAATTTGTCATTAATTCAAACGCTCGCCTTAATGTCAGTATTATCCTTGTTGACTAAAAACATGTTCTTTAAAGATGCTTGCGAAGATATCTGCAATCTGATTATGTACATACCTTATCTTGCTTTGTATTTTTTAGTCTTCGCCATGTCTTGTTCCTTGAAGCCTTTATAATCATACTTTTCGTGTCATCATTAACATCATCCATTAACAACTCCGATCCTCCTCTAATTAGAAATCCTGTGTGACAGTGAACTCAACATTTCAAGTATGGTCACTTGATATTTGCTCCACATTGAATGTCACTATTGTAGCTTGATATTTGCTCCACCAACACCCTTTCTCAAATGAGATATGGAACTGCAAGTCTTGACTCTTGATCCATAAACAAGTGTCATAACTTTCGTTTTACAGTTCCCCTTGAACCCAATTTTTACTTCAAGAACCCCTCCAATAACATTTGGTTCATATATAGAGGAAACTTAGCCATCAATGCAACTCCTATGCAGGCACACATTTCACTTCCTCATCAACATTAATGGTCAATTACACGACTTGGATTTTTGTTTTGCAAGAACAACGTTAGTCTCCCATGGATAGGATGAATTTAACAATATGCAAAGTTTAAATTGGTGAATGCTCTGGACTTACCCAAAAATGGAACAGCAACTAGTTGCTCCAACTGCACTTTATAGTACGAGATGGTAACATAAGGAATTCACATTGGTCAGCTGGAACACTTGGTCTTTAAAAAGAGTTTAAACACTGATGGATCAAAGTCCTGTTGAATTTTCTACAAGATGAATAGTAGAAACCAATTTTCTGATCTGATAATTGCTTCCTAATGATCTTCAACCAGTTTATTTTATGTCACTGATATCATTGAGCAATTATACACAGAAAATCTCAACATGTAATGCAGTGAAAACAATAAGATCATAAAGAGACAGCTATGCACAATAGAGACAACATATTTACCCTAGAAATCCCAAACTTGGGAGAAAACCCAGCAACTCTTTTTTTTAGGAGAAATTATTCTTCGGAAAGGTTTACAATTCCAAAAATTGTCTACAATCTGTGACAAAATCCAAGTATAAATACCAGTCAAATCTGGTCAAAATTTCAGCCAGTCAACATTGGTCAAACCACCCAATAAGTCAAATCTGGTCATGTCTTTGGTCTGTTCAACTTAGCCCCTGCGGTCAACTTGGACCTTTGGTCAAACCTGTGGTCAACTCGTTCTTTTCCGTGGTCAATCTCGATCAGATATCTCAGTCAAACAGTAAATCAAACTCGGTCAAATGACAGCTCTGTTGACTCAATCAAAGCTTGGTCAAACAGTCAAGAAATCAGCTCAGTCAAAATCAGTCAATTCTTCCTTCTTTCTCCACACGTGTGAGTGCTCTTAGAGAGATAAGATGTTGTGTTCATGATGATTGTCAAAGTGGAGTAGCACATCATGTATTTATATAGGTCAAATGGGTGAATTTGACCAAGGGACACACCCTTTCATGGTGGGGCCGACTTGTCCATTTTGAGCCTACATGAAGCCCAAAAAATAAATTTTTTATTTTTATTTTCATAATTTTCTTAAGCTGACTTAGGAGGCCTCTTGTCATGCGGGAATACCTCTTGATGCTACAAAAAATCAACACTCCCTCTTAGCGAGAGAGGTATTCTCCTTGGCTGCAACGAATTTCTCCTTAGTTGAAATTTCTCCTCCATAAGAAAAGTGAATGATCTTGCCATGTTGATGCATGTCTATAGATAACTACATCCTAGAGTAGGCAATGTGAGTATCCAGGGCCTTTTACCTCTTACCAAAATCCTTTATGTTTCCTTGGGCAAATGTATCAATCTCCTTTGGTCAAAGTCCTTTATGATGCAAGCAAGTCCTTCTGGCTTCTCAGGAGAGAATATGCACTTGGACCATTCACCCTTAGCCAAAATCCTTTATGGCTTCTTAGGTGAATTACATCTATCTCCTTTGGTCAATGTCCTTTATGACCTAGCCAAATACTTCTGGCAGCCAAGTCCTTCTGGCTTCTTAGGAGAAGATCTGTCCGATCCTGTAAGTGCCTTGGGTTATTCACCTCTAGTCAAAGTCCTTTATGACCCAAGAAAGTTCGTCTGGCTTCTCAAGTGAATGTATCCATCTCCCTTGGTCAAAGTGCTTTATGTCCTAGCCAAAATCCTTTATGGCTTTAGGAGATGGTCTGCCCTAATTCTGCAAAGACATCAACCCTCCCTCTCAATGAGGGAGACATTTTGCATCATGCCAAGCGTGTCTCTAAAGTGTACAAAACTTCGCCCTAGACAAAGGCTTGGTGAGAATGTCAACAATATGCTCATTTGTGCATATGTACTGGAGCTCCATTACTCTCTGCACCATTTCTTGGATGAAGTGTCTTGATCAAGGAGTCCTGCAAGAAGCTTCCAAATTCACATTGCTAAACAACTTGTGACATAGGCTGCGATATACTCTAATCCTACTGTTTTGGGTGCGACGTAAGTTTGCTTTCTACTAAACCAAGTTATCATAGTCAATCCCAAGTTGAAGTAGCACCCCTGAGGTGCTCTTTCTGTCCTCTGCATTCCCTGCTCAATTTGAATCTGTATATCCCATAGCCTCACTTCATCACCTGAGACATAGTTTAGACCATATCCAATTGTACAACACAAGTACCTCAACCATGCTTTGTTGCAACCCAATGTATTTGCCTTGACGTGACCGTATACTGTCTCAGGGTGTTCACTGCAAAGCAAATATTGGGCCTGGCGTTAACCAGGTACATCAAGGATCCATTCAACTGCTTGTACATCATGAGATCCACCAAATCTGAATCTCCAATCCCAAGAAATAATGTATTTGGTCAAAATCCTTCATTTCTATCTTTGAGGCCAACTCCCTCTAACACTGAAGCAGGTCTTCCTGTGGTAGTCCTGGCCGCTCCCTTTGTCATGGAAGCAAATCCTCTTGCCATTGCTGCTCCCTTTGTCACATAAGCAAGTCCTTTCACCACCGTTGCTCACTCTATGAATTTAGCAAGTCCTGTTGATTTTTATGTATTTTCTTAAATGATAATTACTTCTAGTGATTCTTATTTCAATTCATCTTATGCCACATTCATTATTAAGCAATTATACAAGAAAATCATCAACAATAGAACAATAATGCCAGTAAGAACAAGAAGCGAGCCAAACACAAGAGACACAAATTTACCCTGGGAAAACCCCAAGCCACAAGAAAAACCCAACAACCTTTTCTAAGAGAATTTGTCCATTTCAACAAGAGATACAATCTGAAATATCAGTAAAATCAAAGTCAAATTGACCAGTAACCAATCCCAGGTCAATCCTGATCAAACAATCCTTAATAGCATCAGAAATTTGTCCCTCTATGTCTCAGAAATTCGGCCTTCTTTGGTCTCAGAAAATCTCGGTTATGCTGCTTAAACATGCCCATATATTAGCCTCATATTTTTTCCTTCTTGTGGTCCAAAATAAGCCTCAGGTTTCGTCCTTATTATGCCTCAGATTAATCTGAATTGGATGTTTAGAAGTGATCTGTTTGATGCCCAAAAGTGAAGGACGAGTTGGTAATATATAGAGGTTAATTGATCTGAATGGGTGTGACCATTGGCTGGAGCTGACCTGACTTTATGCTGGGCTGACTCGAGAAATTTTGGAGGCAAAATTCAGATTATAAAAAAATAAATTTCATTTCTTTTAAAACCGATTTGAAGCCAATTTATATTTGCCAATTTTGGAGGGCTAATACAAATTATGAAGGTTGACCGAAGCTACAAAATTCCAACAAGTCCTACTGTTCCTGCTGCCTCTGTCATGTAAGAAAGCCCTTCTGCTATTTGACATGGTCTCCTCAAAGAAGGCATACTGCTCCTAGATCCTTTTGTCTCTGAGCATCTTGATAATCTCAACCCATGACATCCTCTTGGAAGGCTGCTCCTTCCATTCTGCTCTTGAAACTGGAAGCTCTTTCGGTCGTTTGGCATGGTCCTGGATGTCTGCACAATTTCTCCTTTTTGAACACAAATCCTTTATGCTGGGCTGACTCGAGAAATTTTGGAGGCAAAATTCAGATTATAAAAAAATAAATTTCATTTCTTTTAAAACCGATTTGAAGCCAATTTATATTTGCCAATTTTGGAGGGCTAATACAAATTATGAAGGTTGACCGAAACTACAAAATTCCAACAAGTCCTACTGTTCCTGCTGCCTCTGTCATGTAAGAAAGCCCTTCTGCTATTTGACATGGTCTCCTCAAAGAAGGCATACTGCTCCTAGATCCTTTTGTCTCCGAGCATCTTGATAATCTCAACCCATGACATCCTCTTGGAAGGCTGCTCCTTCCATTCTGCTCTTGAAACTGGAAGCTCTTTCGGTCGTTTGGCATGGTCCTGGATGTCTGCACAATTTCTCCTTTTTGAACACAAATCACTCTTGCGGAGTCTATGCTTGAGCCCTTAGGCCTATCTATTGGAGAATGGAGCAAAAATATCCTTGTAGTCCACTCTCTCTTACTGGGAGATTCCTCTTACTGCAACCTTACCTTGTACTTCCTGATGCTGCCTATTTTGTCACAAGTCCAAGGATGCAGTTGTACAAAATTTTTCAAAGACAAAATTATCATCTAGCCAATTCTTATGTCATTGTAAACCCAATTTTTGTAGATTGTAATGTAAATGATGTTAGTATGACCATTTAATTATGTAACAACCTAGTTAAGCCTTTGATTTTGGCAACGAATTTCAACCTAGTAGGATTTGTAACCTCACCACATTATGTGTTTCTAGACATGGATAATCGACAGAGTTTTTCTTCCTGCTTAAACCCCAAAGCTAGGGTTAAATTTATTGACAAGGTCTTAGGTAAGTCCTAGTGTTATATCGAGTCTTTGTAAAAGTGATTTGGGAATAATTTAAGCTATTTGGCTAAATTATTTTATTACAGATGATTTGGTCTACTAGATGATATTGTGTCTTAGAATTGGGTAATTATTTTGAGGGTCTATAACGAATAGGTATTCCCCCTTTGAGGGTTGAATTTGTAATATTGTATGTAAAAAAATATTTTAGTGCATGGTCCCTTGCAATCAGAGACCATGGTTAAAGTATTTGAGGGTGGAAAAATTAATTAATCCCCTCTTGTGTCAATTAATTAATTTTTTTGGCAAAAATAAATGTTAGGATATTCCGACACATAGGAAATAATTAAGTATAACTTGGTCTAGTGTATAGTTAGGTAAAGTGTGTTTCTTTAATATGTACTTTTTGTAACTTACAATCCGACGGTCACAATATGTTCTAGACATGACGTGATCCGACGGTTCATTCTCTCCTCGGTATTACCGACACTTGATCCTTGGCTTAACACTTTTTTTTTCCACGGAAAAAAGCCGAACTTCCTATTATCAATAGAATGTTACAGAGTATATCAAAAGATTACAGAACGACTTGTAAATCGCCGAGAAGGGAGAAAACAAAGTCGTGCCTGAAAGGAAATAAACCTGAAGAGCAGATGAGCTCCAGTTCTACTGCCCGTTAAGGGATACAACACGCCACCAAACAAAAGACCAATCCTCCTGGGAATGAATCACACAGAAAGGAGAGGTCCACGATGAGGCCGTGAGACCAGAAAAATAAACAGAATTCAGCGCCCCCAATGTAAATCAGAGAACAGAGAGGGAACACCACGGCCCGGACAACCTGTAGGGAAGGAAAACAGCCCATGGACCCTGGCGAAAACTGTAAGAAAAAAAGGTATATACAGAAAGAAAAATATGTACATGAGCAAAACCAAAACCTGTAAGAAAAATTTAAATGAAAATAGGCTGTTCGAGCGGCCGAACCAGCCCATTTTCTTCCTCCAGAACAGACCAAGACCCCGATTCATGATCAACCCCCTCTTTTGAAAGCCGGTCAGCTTCGAAATTTCTTTCCCGATAGATATGACTCAGAGAGATCTCCGAGAAACAACCTTTTAGACGAAGGACTTCTCTAAGCAGAGGGAGCAAGGTGAAGTTCCTGCAATGATGAGACCCATTAAACCATTTAACAGCATTCATTGAGTCCCCAAAGATCTGGACGTCTCTCACATTCCTAAGAATTAGCCAACAAAGAAGGAAGTGCAGAGCTTTCAGTTCGGCAAAATTATTGGTGCCCTGTCCAAGACCGACAGAAGCTTTTAAAACCTTAACCTCTGATAAATGAATGATCAGCCCAGCCCCGCAGCGTCCATTGATATCTGAAGCTCCGTCAAAATAAGCCCACAGCTTTGAATATCTAATAATTTCTTGTTGAACAACTCTGGTGGGAGGAGGATCCAGAGGAACCGGGATACTTTCAAAAATTGCAGCTCCTTCAGCTGCAAGGCGACCTATTGGTAGAACAGAGTCCTTGAATATAGCTTGATTCCTTGCAAGCCAGGTCCCCCAGGTTACGATCAGAGGAATTGCTCTCTCTCTATTGTTTGTGGCTTCATTCCACCACTTCTGCCAAGCTTCCAGGATCCCCTGCCCTTCCCATCTGAAAGGAATTTTTATAAGCCTTAACATTTCGGCCCAAATACTGGAGTTGAAGGGGCAGAAAAGGAAAAGGTGCTGAGCAGACTCATCACTAGCTTTACAGAGCGGGCACCATCCAGGACCGATCCTACCTCTTTTTTGTAGAACATCCCACGTAGGAGCTTTCTTGAGCAAAACACACCAGAAGAACAATCTCGATTTGGCAGGCCCTTTAAGTTTCCAGAGCGGTTTAGACCACCAATCCGGAATCTCCCATCCTTTTTGAGACATTATCCATTTGTAGCCCATCTTTGGAGAATAAAGCCCATTTTGGGCAAAGACCCATCTGAGTTCATCCGGGGAGTCTGAGAGCCGGACTGAGGAGTTGAGAAGATCCCTTCTGAACTGATCCCATTCCTCCAGCCATTCTTCCTCCAAATGTAAGTCCCTTCCCTGACTCCATCCTTGACTCCAAATGGATGAAGCCCGGGGATCAGCGACCTGATTTAGCGTGTAAAGCCCTCTGTCTTTTAAAGCCGAAACCAAGCCCTGAGAGAGGGAGAAAATCTCGGTACAGCCTACCCAGGGATCTCTACCCAGCCTGACCTGAGTTCCATCCCCCACACTCCAAGCCAAACCCTTCTCTATAATTGTGACAGAGGCGACCACAGCTTTCCAGACCACCGAGGAGTTTTTGCAATTCTTTTGTGGCAATCTGATCCAATCTAGAATTGTTAGCGGATCAATATATTTTCTTTTAGAAACAGAAGTCCACAGGTTCTCCGTAGAAATGAGCCTCCAGCTGAGCTTTGCTGCAAGGGATTTGGAGAAGCTTTCAAGATTTTTTATACCCCAACCTCCCCATTCTTTGGGACGTGCCACTTTATCCCAAGCAATCCATGGGGTAACTTTCTCCGACTTGGACCCCGCCCACAGGAATCTGCTACATAGTTTGTCAATTGAGGATAAGATTCCTTTAGGAACCCAAGTCAGACTAGCCCAATACACTGGGATTGCCATCAGAACAGATTTGATTAACACTAGCCTGCCTGCCCTGGACAGCCACTTGAAACTCCAGTGTTTCAGCTTGGATTCAATTTTTACAAGTATCCATTTCCAGTCTTTTATCCTGTAATTGTCAGGCTTCAAATAGAACCCCAAATATTTAAAGGCATCCTCCATTGATTTGACTTCGAAATTTAGAACCAGTTCCACTCTGCGAACATGCTCTCTGGGCATTCCAGCACAGGTGAGAGTGGATTTTCTCTCATTAATGCAAAGACCTGTAGCCTTCAGGAATAGGTCCAAAAGCTTCTTTAGCGTCCTGCAGTCCTCTAGACTTCCGTTGCTGAACAGGAGAATATCATCCACGAAGAGGAGGTGGGTGACCCACAAGTTTACCGCCACTTCAATGCCTTTGAGAGTCCCTTGTCTTTTAGCATCCTGAATCATAAGACTGATGCCGTCTGCTGCCAGCAAAAACAGAAGTGGAGAAAGCGGACAGCCTTGGCGGAGGCCACGCTCAGGGCTAAAAAAACTAGAGGCCGCTCCGTTGATCAGCACTGCTATGGAAGAAGAGGAAACACAACTCATCACCCATCTCACAAAATCATACCTAAAACCCAGATGAGTTAGCAAAAGCCTGAGATACAGCCAGCTGATCCTGTCATAAGCCTTTGACAGGTCGATTTTCACCACAACCCCTTTTTTTTTCCCAATTTTTAGACTATGAAGAGTTTCTTGTGCAACTCCGACGGCTTCGTGAATTTGCCTGCCGTCTAGAAATCCAAACTGCTCTGGAGAAATATTTCTAGAAAGGACTGGTTTAAGCCTAGAGGAAATAACTTTTGCAATGATTTTATACACGCAAGTGCACAAAGAGATAGGCCTGAATTCATCGTAGGAAACCGGAAGATCCGATTTAGGAATAAGGGCCAGAAAGGTGGCATTGAAAGGGTTTGGAATTGTACCTGTACGTCTGGAATCTTCAACGACTGCCACTAGCTCGTCCCCAATGAATTCAAAAAAGTGTTGGAAAAATTCGACGGTCCAGCCATCCGGGCCTGGACTTTTGTCCTTTTGCATTGACTTGAGAATGTCTTCAACCTCCTCCTTTGTAACAGGCGCCATTATAGATTCATTTCCTTCCTCCTCTATGAACCTTGGGAAGAACTGCGCAACTCTTATAACCTCTGCAATAGAGATTTCCTCTGTCGCTTTGTACAAATTCTTAAAGAAATCTACCCCTAAGGAGGCCAGATCTTCGAAAGAGCGCGCCTGCTCACCATTGTCTTTCTTCATTTCCCAGATAGTATTGGAATTTTTCCTCCCTCTTGCATAATTCTGAAAAAACTTGGTGTTGTCGTCCCCCGCCTGCAACCAGGTCGCTCTACTTTTTAAACGCCAGCTTTCCTCTTTTTGATGAAGGATCCTCCTCCTTTCTCTCTCCAACTCTTGTAATCTATCCCGAGCTTCAACTGTTCCATAACCATTTCCACCTGAATCTTCCAAGAGCGCAATCTCAGAATTGACAGTTTCCAGCATTGCTTCATCCTTCAGTTTCTTTTGAAGGGCCCATTGTTTAGAGGCGACCTTCATCCTTTTTAAATTATCCATAAAATTTTGACTGCGGCTCTCATCTTCACTGAATGCATCTTTCTTCCAAGTGTTGTGGAATAAACTGATATAAGTTGCATCCAAAAGCCAAGAGGCGTTGAATTTGAAAGGGGTGCCCGGTTTGGTAAAAGCCCCTTTCACTTCCAGAAAGACTGGGAAATGATCCGATAGACCGCCTTCCCCAACCCAATGTCTATAAGCCTGTAAATTTTCTGCCATCGATTCACCAATCAGAAATCGATCTAGTTTCTTTCCCACCCATTCTTCTGCAATTCTACGATTCCTCCATGACGGGCGCATCTTGAGTAGAGGGACATCCACCATGTGCGAAGAGGCCAATTTATTTTGAAAAAAATCGGTGAGGGGATCAGCCCTGGCTCTGACCCCCCACGATTCTGACATCCCCAATGAAAAATTAAAATCTCCCCCAACTATGAGATTTGGATGCGACAGGAAAGACTTTGCAAAGAAAGCATTCCAGAAGTTCTCCCGCTCCAACACTGGACCATAAACATTTAGAATGTGAAAGGGGATGCAGAGTTCATTGGAATAAAGTTCGACTGCCAAAACATTTTCCGATCCCCAAGAGGAAATCTCCCGAAGTACCTTTACATTGAAGCCCAGAGCCACTCCTCCTGAATGACCATTTGCATCAATAGCGTGGAAGGTCCAACCCGGAAAGAGCTTGTTGAGCCAACCTATAACTTCTTCCCCCTTCCCAAGCGTTTCTTGAATCAGAAGAATGTCAGGTTTGTTGGTCCTGACCAGTTCCTTCAGAGCTAGCTTTTTGGGCTGACTAGCTAAACCCCTGCTGTTGTAGGATAGAATGATCATCGGGAAACCTCTGAGGGTGTCCGCTTTGCTCTAAGCACCCCTGGCAGGGACATCTGTTTCCCACCAGCAATATCAATGACCGCCTTCATCTGTGCCTTCGTCAGATTTGATTTCCTTCCTCTTGTCTTCCTCGGTCCTGTTGACACCATGTCTGAATCCAGTCCTCCCACAACAATCCCTTTCCCTTTTCTGGATGCCAATGATCTAAGATTGTAGGGGGGTTCAGGACTCCAAACGCTGGGAGAAAATAGTAAGGCAGCATCCGTGGGACTAGAGTTCAAATTTGGAGAGGGTGGGATAGTCATAATTACACTATCTGAAGTGTCTAGGCCCTGCCGCAGGAGCGACAGATCATCCACGAGCTGCCTTAGGGTTCCAGCCTCATCACAGCATGATTGAGATACATTAAAAGAAGAGCATATGGAAACAGGAGGGTATTGAAGCGGGCTAGCCTGGACCACCCCTGCCATTTCAGAAACTGCTACAGTTCCCATGCGAGACATCGGAGTTGAGACAGACTCACTTGCTTGAAACCCAGGCTGTTCCTGTTCAGCTTCCTTCATTTGCTCCGGCTCCGACCCTTGAACTTCTGCCTGTAGACCGCTCTCCTCTAATGGAGCTCCTTCTTTCTGGGA
Organism: Pinus tabuliformis; assembly: GCA_031772625.1. Classification (NCBI taxonomy): domain Eukaryota; kingdom Viridiplantae; phylum Streptophyta; class Pinopsida; order Pinales; family Pinaceae; genus Pinus; species Pinus tabuliformis. Next base: position 106,983,827 of record CM062804.1, read on the forward strand.
AGACAACCACTGATTAACCTCCAGGGTTTTTCCTTTTCTCTTTTGTCTTCGACGGCGCCTATGACCAAGAGGACACTCCCTAGCCAGATGTCCGTATTTGTGACAACGATGGCATCTGAAAGGGAGGTTTTCATAGTCCAGGGTCTGAAGGAACTCTAGACTTCTATACTTCAGGTTCATAGCATCCGCCAGACCATCTCTGGGGTTTAAGCTTACCAATATACGAGCGACACTCCAGTCATGAGTTCTAAGATAGGATCTATCAATATCTAGAAACCTCCCCAGGGTATTGCCCATCGAAGTAAACGCTGAGTCCGTCCAGAATTGCATGGGGAGACCCGGTAGTTTGACCCATACTGGTGACTCCACCGTCTTTTCTTTCTGAGCATCAAACAGGGGCGTCCACCTTCTGAATAGGATTGGCCTTTTTCCGAGACTCCAATGCTTGTCCAACACCCATTCTGCGTGCTCCTTTTGGCCGAATCTAATGCAGAACCAGCCTCTGACCAGATTCTTGATCTCTACTGGCTGTCCCGGAGCTTCTTTCCATTCAGCCTGCGCCCAGTCCCTGATGGAGTCAACCGAGAACTTTCTGCCACGAACTCTGCCAACTAAAAAAGTTTCCGAGGCTTCCATTGCCTGATCTATACTAATATCCACTCCAAACACGCAACTGGGCCGCTCCTCCTTTTTTCTAATTGGTTTGTTCTTCTTTCTCTTCCCTCCCACGTCCTCCGTCTGAGTTCCTCCCTCTCCTGGATTATTCTTTCCATGAGCATTTGTTTCCTCTGTCTCATGTAGCTCAGAGCGTCTTGCGACAGGAACTCTGTTTTCTTCAAGAACCCTCCCAGTCGCCCTATCAACCAATAACTCAGGTGCATTGGCAGCTCTTCTCATTTGTTTCTTTACTCCGGAGCCTTTCGGATCCCCGCCTTCCTCTTCACTGGACGAGGACCACGTCAGGCAGGGGGGCATCCTTATCGAAGAGGGGTTTGATGCATTCCCTTTTTTCTGTGCGATTTTTTCCGACCCCCCTCCTTCCACTTTCTCTGCAGGCAAAACAGGGTCCTCTGCGCTTTTTGGGAAAAAGATTTGCAGGTTTTTCTCAGAGACTTCATGACCCCAATAAGCCAGAAGATCTTCGAGAGCTGGTTCAAGGTCCACTGATTCGATATCAGGCTCCTTCTGCCGCTCTACACGACGCCCAGAATCCATTAAGAGATGTGATACAGAACGGCGTTCCTCGTTCACCTTCTGAAAGGAATGTTCCAGATCCCGTAAAACCTAACTTTCTTTAAACCGACCGTCTGTTTTCCATGGCCGAGAAATACCGACACCCACCATTTTCATCAGCCGAAACTCCTTCCCTCTGGTTCGTCCGCCATTTTTGTCATTCAAAAAAACTTCCCTCTGGTTCCATGGGCAAGTCCTCATCCTTGGCTTAACACTTGATTGGTCCATGATCTCTATTTAAAGAGCATGGAGGGTCATTTGTTAGGTGACTGTTTATGAGAGAAGCTCATGTAAATTTTCTCTCTTTTACATTAATAAATTGCCTGAAGTGGCCGCATTGGCTCACGTTGTGGACTGTTTCCCTCTCTGAGGGTTTTAACCACGTTAAGAGTACTAGTGTATTGATCTGTGATCTATTTGTGAGCGATGTCCTTTTCGTGTTCTATCTAAGGAACTTACCCTGTAAATTCCTACATGGTATCAGAGCTATTTGAGGGCCACATTCGTTGGTGATCCAAATCTGAGGCCGGTACAACTGCATCCAACTGTTGTTTCCTAGATCTACTCTTTCTGACCGCTTTTGAGCCAAGAGGACTACTCTATTGTGTTAGGAGCATCTGTTCCAGTGAAGAACCCCTTCCGTTTTATGTGAAAAGGTTTTCGGTAGCCCTAGTTACGTCATTTTTAAGATCTAGAGGTATATAATCTTTATTTGCAGTTATAGTTATTTATCTCTCTGTTTATTTCGGTTTATAGTCCTCTATAAATTTTTTATTATCAGATCTATACCTTTCATTTCTCCATATGCTCGTTGCCTTGTGACTCTGTGCGATCTGGGCAAACCAGAAACAGAAAGAAAGAATTTTTCTCATGCGTATGCTCTTTTCCGTTGCGCCTTAGTGTGATCTCGGAAAACTAGAAACATTCTAGAAAATATATAGTTTTCGGCCAAATCTAACTTTAAGCCATAAGGTTTGGAACTTTTGCGTGTTAGTTTGGTTTGTGTGGTTGTTTTTTGTTTTGTAGGCAAAAAGGGGTTTTTGAAGTAAGCACGCACCCCAAAGCTTCAGTGAGCCAAAAGAAAAAAACCCCTTCCTCCTTTCCAAAAATTAATAACCTTTTAAACTAGCTCACTTGGTCCAAAACTACTTTATGAGAATAGAGGTCTTGGGTTCAAGTCTTTCTTTTTGTTGAGTTGCTTTTTCAAAAAGCACATGTAACTTATGTTTTAAAGTTACTTTATGTAAAAGTGTTCGCACCCATTCTAAAAAGTGAGTCACCTATAATTCTAAAGTCACTTTATCTTTTATTTAAGTTACAATTTAGTGGATAGTTCATAAAATACCATTGTAAAAGTGACTTTCACTTATTTATAAAAGTGAGTCACATAAAGTAATCTTTTTTTTTAAATGTGAGCTAATTAGATTAAGTTCGGAAAGGGGGAGATTTCTTTTTAAATATAACATTATCATTCACTTCCCAACATTCACGTAGTTCGTTGGCATCTTCAACAACTTTTTTTAAAAAAGCCATAACTTTTTCATTTGGAAGTTGTTTTTAGAGCTGTTTTTTTTATTTGGCTTAATTTTTTGAGATCTTTCTATTGGAACACTTAGTTTCAGCATCTACCGCTTCAGTTTCTTTTGAAATGGAAAGTCCATGCCTAGTTATTCTTGACAACACCAACTACTTCGAATGGCTATCCTACATTGTGGATTTACTTAGAAGTAAAGGTCTTTATAGAATAGCCTCGAGCCAAGAGTCTAAACCTAAAGATGAAGATAAGCAAGCCAAATGGGAAACAAGCAAGATCAAGCATGTGGGTTGATATGGATGTCTATTTCTTCAGACCTTAGATTCCATATCACAGAAATTGACACCCCTGATGAAGGAATGAAATAACCAGTAAATATTTTGGAATTAAAAATGAAATTAGAGCCCATCAACTTGAAAATGAGTTTCTTGCATTGGACCCCAATAATTTTTCTTCCATTGAAGATTTTTTGTCCAAGTTAAAGACCCTTAGACTTCTCTTGGAAGTTGTTAAGGTTAAGAAAGAAGATGGTAGCCTTATCTATTCCATTCTTACTAAGTTAGGACCAGTCTACTCTGTGTTTGTTTCCACCTTCCATTCTACTAGAGAAGTCTTTATTTCTTCAGGAAAAGACTAAAAATCCCCCTCTTTTGATGTCTTTTGTGATTATTTTATAAGAGAGCAAAAAAACTCTTACATCTTGGTCTTCTTAATACTAGAAACTCTTCTAAGAAATTCTTAGCAGCAACCAAGTTCAAAGAATCCTAAGAAGCATCATCCTAAAAAGAATGGTCCTAAATCAAACAAGGGTCCTAAGCCATTTCAGTCTTACAATGAAAAATCAACTCAACAAAATGATAAGGCAACTAAAAACAAAGGGAAGAAGACTGATAGACATTGCAACTTTTGTAATCGTGATGGCCACTTAGAATCCAAATGCTTTAAGAAGATGGAAGCCTTGGAAGCAGCAATGAAGAAGCATAATATCCATTTGGAGCACTCTTCAACTTCAACTTCATCTTCAGGAATAACACTTTCTGCATGTGGTTGTCAAGCATCTCGGTTTGATTATGCACTAAATGTATCTTCTTCTTCTCATTCTCATGAGTGGCTCATTGATTCTGGAGCTTCTTATCACATGGCCAAAAACAGAGCCATGTTTTCTTCTTTAAATGATTGTAATACCAAAAATATATATGTTGGTGATGATAGACCTCTTAGTGTTGCAGGGACTGGAACTATTCATCTAGACAATGGTCAATTTAATGATGTATTATGTGTTCTTACCTTATCCTGCAACCTTCTATCCGTATATGTTAATTTTAGGTATGTTCTATGCTTAGAGCAATTTATTTCAATTTTCACAGTTAGCTCAATATCTTTTCCAGATTAGCAATCACATTAGCTTTAAAGTAAACTGTAGATAGAACATAAACATAAATCGCAGAAGACAAGCCAAGACAAGAGAACACAAGATGTGGCACTAGCCAGGGACAAACCCCAATGTGGGGAAACCCTTGATCAATTCTTCTTATATGTTCTTCAATAGTTCAGCAGAGAGAGAGAGAGATAGTACGTTTACAATAGAAGTCAACATTTTGACTTATCTAGATAAGAGCATAGATCATCTCTAAGAAGATGATACATGAGATCAATTGAAGACATGCTGCTTCAATTGATTCTCCAAGGTGACTCCTTCACCTATTGTTGTGCTGCATTTCGTCATCATGCTGCACCACACCACGCTGCACCATGCTGCACCCATCATCACTATGCTGCATCTCATCACGCTTCATTAATCATGACTGTACCCATCACTGTATTGCATTATGTGCCATTGCTTGCACCATGTTGCCATACTGACCTATGTGTTGGCTGCATCTTGCTTGCTTGTTGTCCCTAGCATGCTTGTTGTCCTTAGCATGCTAGCTGTAACATTGCATGCTTGGTGTATTTACTGCTAAGTACCATACAACTGTCCCAATGTTAGTTAGTTGTCCCTTGCATGCTGCTCTTCTTCTGAGACAGATGCTTTGGTTGTTCCGGCAGTACCCAATAGTTCCGGCAATTCTGGCTGTTCTCGGCAGTTCTGGCAATTCTGGCTGTTCCCGACAGTTCCGGCAATTTCGGCAATTCTGGCTGTTCCCGGCAGTTCCGGCTTCTGTCCTCTGCATCAGCTTTCCCGCCTGTTCTGGCAATTCCCGATAGTTTCGACAGTTTCGGCAATTTCGGCTGTTCTTGGCAGTTCTGACAGTTCTGGCAATTTCGGCTATTCCCAGCAGTTTCGGCAGTTCTGGCTTCTGCTCTCTGCGTCAGCTTTCCCAGCAGTTCCGGCTGTTCTTGGTAGTTTGGGCAGTTCCCAGCAGTTCCGGCAATTCCGGCTATTCCCGACAGTTTCGACAGTTCTGACAGTTCCGGCAATTTCGACAATTCCGGCTATTCCCGATAGTTCCGACTTTTTCCCTCTGCGTCAACTTTCTTGGCAGTTCTGGCAGTTCCCGGCAGTTTCGACTTTTGCCCTCTGTGTCAGCTTTCCCGGCTGTTTTGGCAGTTCTCGACAATTCCGGCTATTCTGGCTTCTCCCAGCAGTTCCGACATTTCCGGCAATTCCCGCTGTTTCCGGCAGTTCCGGCAATTCCAGCTATTCCTGGCAGTTCCGACAGTTTCGACTTTTGCCCTCTAGATTAGGGCAACGCTATCCCTTAGGATCTCTCCTCCTACTAAAACCCAAAGACAAGTAAAGAGGAAGAGATCCCAAGTGTGTTGAAATGACTTGAAGGCCACCTCTATTTATACTAAAACGTTGAGCACAAGTGGGGTTTATTTGGTTGCTGGCCAACCTTGACGAATTGTCCCATAACACAAATAAATTCATATCTCCATGAATACTTATTGGAATCGGATGATCTTTAGATCAATCCTACACCTCTCGATGAGAGGGATCCAAGAAAAATATCAGCTTCCATTAATAAGATGACCCACATGGAGTTTTTCCCTAGTTGCCAATTTTAACACTCCCTCTCAGCTAGGGAGAACTCCATCCACTGATCCATATGTCCGACTGTACTATCTCTGCCATCAGTACCCTACATTACTCTGCGCTGCTTAGCTCTGCTTTGTTGAGCTCTGCTTTTCTCTGCGCTGCTCTGTTGAACCTTGAAGAAGAAGAATTGATTGAGAATATCTCATACCATTCTCTACTGAATCGAAGTCAGTTTCATTTGAAGAGAGTGTGTCACATCACTCGTACTAGCCCGAAGTTAGTTTTATTGATCCTAGATCAATATCACAAGAGAGTGTCTCAAACCACTCATACTGATCCTAGATCAGTTTCATTGATCCTAGATCAATGGAGGTCATCCTAGCATGGGGAGTACGGTCGATATATCGATGCGTCCATCGATAGTACTACTATGGTCCCTAACCCCATTTCCCTGCTCATTGATCAGATGAGAGGTACTTCCCATGAGTCCCAGACTGCATGGGTAGGATACCTCGACAGGGGAACTAATCATCCTGCCCCACAGTCGCCATGGGAGAACTAATCATCCTGGCCCACAGGAGAACTAATCATCTTGTTTCACAGTTCCCACGGAGAACTAATCATCCTGGCCCACAGGAGAACTAATCATCCTGTTCCATAGTTGCCACGGGAGAACTATCATCCCGCCCCACAGGAGAACTAATCATCCTGTTCCACAGTAGCCACGGGAGAATTAATCAACCCGGCCCACAAGAGAACTAATCATCATGTTCCACAGTTGCCACGGGAGAACTAATCATCCCGGCCCATAGGAGAACTTATCATCCTGTTCCATAGCCGCCATGGGGTATCACAGGGAAAGGTTGAACTTGTCATCTTGTACATAGCACACCACTAAGGGAGGGTGAGTCGCCCTGTGGTCGTATGTTGCTCCAGTAAGTACCTCAAGCCCCTCTAGAGCTCCCAGAGCTCAATTGATGCAACATGTAGGACCCTTATAAGAAGGTCTCTCAACGACTCCAAGACTTTCGGGAAAGTCACAGATTCGACATTTCCTCGGGGCTTTGACAAAATGTCTGTGACCTGTACATCAGTCTCAATGCGATGGAGCCTCCTCGCTCATCGACTTACCATATCCCAGATAAGGCAGTATCTGATGTTTATCTACTGGAGAAATCATCGAATACGGGATTCCTCAATAATCGAATCCCCCCTCTGGTTGTCACAAAGAATCATAATGGTATTTATCATGTGTACAAACAACTCACTTAAGAGCTTCTACAACCATGCAGCTTCACACGAGATCATACTCGTAGCTATGTATTCGATCTCGATGGTGCTTATAGCAACCGACTTCTACTTCCTGCTCATCCATGATATCAAAGCAGAATCCAAAGAGAACCAGCACTGAGAAGTGCTCTAGTGATCCTCCACACTGCTTGCCTAGTTAGCATTCGAATAATCATGCAGTTTCATATTTTCGGCAGTGTATCTCAATCCATGAGAGAGTGTGCCCCGAAGATATCTCAGAAGATTCTTGGCACCAATCCAATGAGGCTCAACCAAATATGAGCTCGCCATGCTAACTGCAAAACATATGTCTGGATGGAAGTTCACCAAGAACATCAACGCGAATGAGTTTATGAAACTCAGAGGCATTTCCTAAATCTGGTCCGACATCACTGCCATATAACTTCTGAAAGTTAAGATCCTTGAGGTAGTCACAGGCTTGCAGTTTATCATTCCACATCCGGAATCCAACTCCCTCTTACTTCTGCAAATGAGAGGGTCTGCACCTGTCAGAAATAGGTCGTCCTCATAAGGTGCCGGTATGAGAGGTCTATCATCCACAACCTTCGGGTAATGGTTTGGATCGGTTTCACTCCTAGTGAATCTCAGCTTCATCAGACAGCGATGTATCCTCTCATACTACGCCTGGGGTGTTTTGCTTCAAGCCATATAGGGCTTTCTTCCACCTGTATACATGAGATTCCCGATCATGAATCTCAAACTCCTCGGGTTGTTCCAAAGTTGTGGACCTGCTGCATGAGGGGAATGGTCCCCTTGTAAGATTTTCCTTCGGTACATCTTACACATGTGCCTTCGTGCTCTTCTTGAATTCAGGCATCCCTATCACCATCTGACTCACATCGGGTAGAGCCCCATATGTCAATTGACATGAACCCCAATGGACCATCCTACAACTTGATACAAATTGCCAACCCTGAACCCATGAGAAAAAGCATCTTTGAAAATTCTATTTTTTAACACGTACCTTTCCATCGATGAATGCCACCCTGAAACCTTTGACTTCCATTTCCGAGATGGACACCAGGTTCTTCTTGTGATTAGGTACATAAAAGAGATTCTTGTAAATGAATAGAGTTACCCTCATTCAATTGAGGGGTAACATTCCCTACACCCTTTCCGGGATAGGTGGCATCAACTCCAAGTATAATCCCACGGTTGTTTCCGTCTCTACCAAATTCGAGAGAGCACCCTTCTATCTGATGAGGTGCCTTGAAGCACTACGATCAATAAGCCAGATTCCCAAAGAATCTGAAGGAGAGGGCCAATACAAGATAATGCTTCTTTATCTTATCAGAAACAACATTTTATTCTTCATACCTGGGGTTCCTGGCTTTCTCTGAAGAGTCGGTTGTTTCCTTGATGACCTGCATTACCTATCATTCCTTTGATCATTGAAGATGTCCCTCGAATGATTGTTATCATCATCAAGTGATGTGTGCCTACCTCAGACACTCCTTCGCATGATGGCCAAACTTATTACAACCAAGGCATCTGCCTTTCCTTCCACCCTTAGATCCAAACTTCCCATTCAAGTGATCTTTAGGTAGGCCATCAGAAACTTCTGCTGTGCCATTTTGATAATATTCTCTGCTTCGATTTCACCCTTGTTGAATTTGAAGAGGGATGAGGAATCCATTGATCCTTTTTTTCCCAACTGTCTTCGGTGATTGCTCTTTCACTCTTGCTTGGGCATTGCCTTCACCTTACCTCTGATACCATGTTAATTTTAGGTATGTTCTATGCTTAGAGCAATTTATTTCAATTTTCACAGTTAACTCAATATCTTTTCCAGATTAGCAATCACATCAGCGTTAAAGTAAACTGCAAATAGAACATAAACATAAGTCGCAGAAGACAGGCCAAGACAAGAGGACACAAGATGTGGCGTTAGCCAGGGACAAACCCTAATGTGGGGAAACCCTTGATCAATTCTTCTTTTATGTTCTTCAATAGTTCAACAGAGAGAGAGAGATAGTACGTTTACAACAGAAGTCAACATTTTGACTTATCTAGATAAGAGCATAGATCATCTCTAAGAAGATGATACATGAGATCAGTTGAAGACATGCTGCTTCAACTGATTCTCCAAGGTGACTCCTTCACCTATTGTTGTGCTGCATTTCGTCATCATGCTGCACCACACTGCGCTACACCATGCTGCACCCATCATCACTATGCTGCATCTCATCATGCTTCATTAATCATGACTGTACCCATCACTGTATTGCATTATGTGCCATTGCTGCACCATGTTGCCACACTGACCTATGTGTTGGCTGCATCTTGCTTGCTTGTTGTCCCTAGCTTGCCTATTGTCCTTAGCGTGCTTGCTGTTGCATGCTAGTTGTCCCTTGCATGCTAGTTGTAACATTGCATGCTTGGTGTATTTGCTACTAAGTACCATACAACTGTCACAATGTTAGTTAGTTGTCCCTTGCATGTTGCTCTCCTTCGGAGACAGATGCTCTGGCTGTTCCGATAGTTCCCGATAGTTCCGACAGTTCTTGACAGTTCCGACAATTCCGGCTGTTCCGACAGTTCCGACAATTCCGGCTATTCTTGGTAGTTCTGGCTTCTACCCTCTGTGTCAGCTTTCCCGCCTGTTCTGGCGGTTCCCGGCAATTCCAGAAGTTTCGGCAATTCCGACTGTTCCCGACAGTTCCGACAGTTATGGTAATTCTGGTAGTTCCGACAGTGCCAGCTTTTCCCGGCAGGTCCGGCAGTTCCGACTTCTGCCCTCTGCGTCAACTTTCCTGGCTATTCAGGAAGTTTCGGGTGTTCCCGACAGTTCCGGGAGTTCCCAGTAGTTCTGGCAATTCCGGCAATTCTGGCTATTCCCAGCAGTTCCGACAGTTCCGACAATTTCGGTTGTTCCCGACAGTTTTGACTTCTGCCCTCTGCGTCAGCTTTCATGGCAGTTCCAGTTGTTCCCGACAGTTCCCGGTAGTTCTGGCGATTCCGACAATTCCGGCTGTTCCGGCAATTCTGGCTATTCTCGGCAGTTACCTGCCCTCTGGATTAGGGCAGCGTTATCCCTTAGGATCTCTCCTCCTACTAGAACCCAAAGACAAGTAAAGAGGAAGAGATCCCAAGTGTGTTGAAATGACTTGAAGGTCACCTCTATTTATACTAAAACATTGAGCACAAGTGGGGTTTATTTGGTTGCTAGTCGACCTTGACGAATTGTCCCATAACATAAATAAATTCATATCTCCATGAATACCTATCGGAATCGGATGATCTTTAGATCAATCCTACACCTCTCGATGAGAGGGATCCAAGAAAAATATCAGCTTCCATTAATAAGATGACCCACATGGAGTTTTTCCCTAGTTTCCAATTTTAACAGTATATCACATAACTGATTCAGGGGAAGGTAAAACCGTTCAATTTTCACCTCATGATGTTGTAATTAAGGACCTAAGAGATTTTAGCTACTGGCATTGCTAATGATTCTATAAGGTTGTATAAGTTTAACAATTTTGGATCATTAACTCTTCCTGTTGAAATTCCTAAGTCTATCCGTTAGGAATTTAATCTGTATTCTACTAGTTTATTTCTTCCACTTGTTTAGAATTGAATAAGTTATTTAATACATTAAATAACGAAATAAACACAATACAGTCACAACATCTACAGATCATCAACTAAAAGAGAACAAGCACACAAGTGACACTGTTATTTTTTGACCAATGTCCCTGGGGAAACCCAATGCGGAAAAACTGATGCAACTATTCAGAGGGTTATATTATTATGCAGTGTATTTGAGTACAACTGGGTGCCTAACCGGCTCACCTGATAGAGAAAAATACACGGCAACAATACCTCTATATCCGGAAACAGGTATTCAGAAAACCTGTCCCGTGAAACCCTCTCCAGCACAACTGAAGCTCAGCGCTGGCCCTTTTGGCCTCTGTGTCGGCCTCTTGTTGACCTGCGTCAACCCCAGGATCCTCTGCGTCAGTCGTTTGAGGCACTGCGTAGCCTTTGGGAGCCTTTGCGTCAGCCCTCTGAGGCACTGCGCAGCCTCTGCGTCACTCCCTCTACCCTCTGCGTGGATGACACAGTCTCTCTGGGCTCTGCATAGCCTGGACTGTCTGCTGCTCTCACTCTTTCTGCTTCTGTGCTGATCTCCTAGTATTATCCCTGCCTCTCTGACTCATACTCACTGCCCCTCGTTGTTGATCACTGATTCAACTTTGCTTAGCAACCCCGCTCTAGCAAAATGAATGACTGACCACTCTGGTGTATTCTCCAACTGACCCTCAAGCCTCCTCTTATACTTTTCTCGTTGGTCCTTCAATGGCCGAGATTAAATCTCTAATCAACGACTAAGATTAGATTTGGCTTGATTCATGACTTTTGGAACCTTTTAACCCATTTTTATATTAATACCCATTAATATTTTATTTTTCCTAAGTTTAGACTTAGGAACTCCATTAAAAATATTAATTATTTTAATATCTCTCAAACTGGGTACAATCTGTCCAAACCATTTATGGGTCTTGGAGATCTCATGCGCTTTAGCCTCTCCACCAATTTTCATGGCTAGAGCAAACTTTGGCATGAGCGATTTGGTCACTTAAACTATCACTCCCTTCAAAATCTATGTAAAGAAAATATGGTGACAAGTCTTCCTATGGTATCTTGCAGAGATGGTGTTTGTTCTGGATGTGTAGTTAGAAAAGATCATCGGGATAGTTTTGAAAAACGTGCCTCTTGGCACACCTCAGCCCCTTTACAGCTTGTGCATAGTGATTTATGTAGTCCACTTCCAGTTGTTCCATTCTCTGGCTACAAGTATTGCTTAACTTTCATTGATGATTTCTCCAGACGCACTTGGGTATACTTCTTAAAACTCAAGAGTGAAGTCTTTAACATGTTCTTGGCCTTTAAGGCCTTTGTTGAGAAACAATCTGGACATCAAATTCTTAAGCTAAGATCTGATAATGGTAGAGAATATGTTAACAACAATTTCATCAACTTTTGCACTGAGCATGGAATTCAATTGCAACACTGTTCCATATACTCCACAACAAAATGGTGTAGCTGAAAGGAAGAATCACACCTTTAAGGAAATGACTAATTGTATGCTTCAATCTAAAGGATTTAGTCTTAATTTTTGGGCAGAAGCAATTAGCTGTGCAAATTACATAGTAAATCGCACTCCTACTAGGTTTTAAAGAATATCACTCCAAAAGAGGCATGGAGCTCAATTAAACCACATATAAGTCACTTTCGTGTTTTTGGAAGTGAAGCATCGGCCCATATTCCAGATGAGAAACATAAAGCCTTAGAACCTAAGAGTGAAAAATGTAATTTTGTTGGATAATCTGAAGATGTCAAAGGATATAGACTTCTTCAACCTAAATCTAAAAATGTTGTCATTAGAAGAGATGTAAAGTTTGCTGAAAATATATTGGCCTACGAGCCTAGTTCGACAAATGTAACACCTCTCTTTATCCCTTCTACTTCTGAAAATATTACTTCTTCAGATGATGACAGCGAGGATGGCAATCCTCCCCCACCTTCTCGGGATCCTCCTTCAGCTCCTCAGCTTCCAAAATGGGTCCGCACTACTCGGGATGCAGTAGGTGCTCTTGTAGGTGATCATATAGATCAACGTCGTACACATTCTCAGTTTGATAGAGCCTCTTTTTTACTGGCTCAAGCTTCAACGAATTACGATCTTGACACCTTTGCAGAAGCTTCTGGCCAACCAGATTGGGACACAACTATGAATGAAGAATATCATTCATTATTGGCAAGTGATACATGGGACCTTGTTCCTCTTCCAAAGGGACGAAAACTTGTTAGATGCAAATGGGTTTACAGAACCAAGTTTGGACTAGATGGAAAAGTTGATAAACATAAAGCTCGTCTTGTTGCTAAGGGTTTTTCACAAGTTGAAGGCATTGACTATACTGAAACCTTCTCCCCTGTTGCCAAAATGAACTCTATCCGCCTTGTTCTCTCCCTTGCTGCCTCTTTCAAATGGGAAGTCCATCAGATGGATGTTAACTGCCTTCTTGCATGGGGACTTGCATGAAGAAATCTATATGGAACAACCTCCTGGCTTTATACAAACAGACTCCAACCTTGAATGTCGGCGTAAGAAATCCCTTTATGGTCTCAACCAAGCCCCTCGGGCTTGGTATGCCAAATTGGATAGCTTTCTTTTAGATACTGGCTTTTCTAGGAGTCATTCTGACAATACTGTCTACACCAAGAAAGTGGGTAAGTCTCTTATCATTCTTGTTCTTTATGTTGATGGTCTTATCCTTATTGGTAGTGATCCCAACCTTGTAAACCATGTGAAGTCCAGCCTTAAAAAGAAGTTTGAAATGACAAACTTAGGACACTTGCATTATTTTCTTGGTCTTCAAGTCTTGCAATCCAAAGAGGGTATTTCCTTTTCCCAGTCCAAGTATGCCTGTGATCTTCTATGCCACTTTCACATGGAAGACTGTAAGCCAACCCCTTCTCCCTTTTAGTCTGGAGCCAAACTTTCAGTCACTTGTACTTCCCTTGAAGTTGATGCTACCTTATACCGTTAGCTTGTTGGAAAACTTTTGTATTTGACCCATACCCGTCCTGACCTTTCCTTTACTGTTGGCCTTGTTGCTTGGTTTATGCAAAACCCACATGAAAGTCATTGGAAAGTAGCTAAAAGAATACTTTGTTATGTTCGAGGTACAGTTCAGTTTGGGATTCATTACAGTGCAAAAGCATCTCCTCTATTGGTTGGTTTCACTAATTCTGATTGGGCTGGTGACCTTGATGATCGGAAGTCTACTGTAGGTTATGTCTTCACTCTTGGTTCTGGACCTATTACATGGGCTTGCAAGAAACAAAGTGCCATTTCTCTTTCTTCAGCAGAAGCAGAGTATCGTGGCGCCGTTGAAGCTAGTAAGGAAGCCCTGTGGCTTCGTCAGATCCTGTTAGAGTTTGGTTTTCAGCAGCAACATCCGACTACACTTTGGTGTGATAATCAAAGTGCCATTCAACTATGCAAAGATCTAGTCTAACATCAGCATAGCAAACACATTGAACTACACATGCACTTCATCAGAAAGCTCATTCATGACCATGTTCTTGAAGTGCAATATTGTTCAATCGATGATCAAGTTGCAGACATCTTTACAAAGGCTCTCACAGAGGCGAAGTTTACTAAACTTCGATTTATGGTTGGAGTTCAGGAAGTTGTCACTAAGGGGGGATAGGCTCTAATGCCTCCTTCCTTCTCCTATTGTGTCATCTTTGTACATCCTTCAATCCTATCCCAAGTTGTTCTTAAGGGGGGATGTTAGGATATTCCGACACATAGGAAATAATTAAGTATAACTTGGTCTAGTGTATAGTTAGGTAAAGTGTGTTTCTTTAGTATGTACTTTTTGTAACTTACAATTCGACGGTCATGATATGTTCTAGACATGAAGTGATCTGACAGTTCATTCTCTCCTCGGTATTACCGACACTTGATCTGTGGCTTAACACTCGATTGGTCCATGATCTCTATTTAAAGAGCATGGAGGTCATTTGTCAGGTGACCGTTCATGAGAGAAGCTTATGTAAATTTTCTTTCTTTTACATTAATAAATTGCCTGAAGTGGCCGCGTTGGCTCAGGCCATGGACTGTTTCCCTCTTTGAGGGTTTTAACCACGTCAATAATACTGGTGTACTGATCTGTGATCTATTTGTGAGCGATGTCCTTTTGGTGTTCTATCTAAGGAACTTACCCTGTAAATTCCTACAATAAAATTAAATCTCAAGCCAGAAAATTAGTTAATTTAGAGTCAAAAAATTAATTTTAGAGAAATTAATTTCTCCAAGTGGAAAATGACCAAAATATTCGTGGGTAAAAAATATGTCAATTTTTAGAGGTTCCCCACCAAGGCAAAAATGGAATTTTAAAGAAAAATTAAGCCGCTGGACCTGGGTGGTTAAGTCAAAGTCAATTTTTTGAGGAAATTAATCCAAAAAATCAATTTTTGGATTAATAAAAAATGGTTTTTATGAGATTCGAAAATTCTTCAAAAATAAATCTTTTCAACAATAAAGATTAAAAAATGATCAAATCAATGTTACTTGGGAGCGGGAGCGGGAGCGACCATTTTAAGAATCTCCCGGTTTGGGAGCGAATCCCGGAGCGATTTTTTAAAAATATATATATTTTTTAATTTTTGATACATATATGTCAACAAAAACATGTAGAATGATGAAATAGACATAAAAAACATAAAAAACATAAATTGATCATTGAACCATATCACATCAATCATCTAGAAATTATAATCGTCATCAACCTTAGTAAAATTAAAATACATATTACAACTGCAACATATTGAGTCTTATAAATCATGATTCATCAAATTCAATATTAAAGTTTCAACTTCAAGCTTTCAGAATTGAAAATTCAATAACATTTATCATCATTGATCACCAAAGTAACAAGTTGTACTTGTAAGCCAAGTTTAACCATTACAAGAAGTAATATCGAAGATATTTCTAAGTCCTGACTCCTAACTTCTAACTGTTAACATGATATGAAATGTTAAAAATTTATAAAATGAAACATGAATAATGAGATGAAATGAAACAACTTTAGTGACTAGTCTTTCACAAAGCATCATATTCATAATTCACAATCATTACCAATGAGTTATAATTGCCAAGGCCCAACTTCAAACTTCAAATTTTCATTGTCACAATGATATAATGTTTACAAAAGATATCATAATGTCATAATGATATGAAAGAGTCAAGAGTCAAGAGTCAAGGACTCAAAACTCAACACTGAACAGTTATGAAAACTAAAGTGACAAGTCTAATAGAAACTAAAAAAGACAAGTAAACTGTAAATCTACAAGTGGCCCTTGCCACGAGAGTCTCCAGGAGTATAAGTAGGTCGTGGTGGTCTTCTAGGAGTCTCCCGCCCAGACCGACGACCAGAACTAGAGCCTCCACGCGAGGGTGTCGATGGAGGTGGCGACAACAATGGAACAAGACTCGGGCCCCGAGAACTGCTACTGGATGGTGGAGGTGGAGGTGCCATGGCTGCTGCAGCTGCTTCAACTTCATCCCGTACAAGCTCCTCTTCTAGTTCTTCCATATGTACAATGCCATCCTCCAAATTTTCGTCCTCAGGGTGATTGTCCCAAATTTTATATGTGGGATCTTCATTAGCCCGATCACAGTAATGGCTCAACAACCTCAAGTTGTAGTGCACATAAACCAAGCTTTCTGCTCGGTTTTCGTTGAGGCTGTTTCTTTTCACATTATGTATATAACTGTAGGTGCTCCAACACCTCTCTGCAGAAGAAGAATTTACAACCTGTGAAAGAACTTTTATTGCCAATTTTCGCAAAAGTCCGTGGCCGCCATATGTTTCCCACCATGTGAGAGAATCAAATTTATCTTTGTCATCCATTGCATGGAAGTTACCATAGAAACCACTGCCAGTGAAGTATCTGCCTATTTCAAGGCGCACAGCTGCACATTCCTCCCTGTCAGGCACCAACTTTTCTAATGCTTCTAGATATCCTCTAGTTACCTCTCGATCTAAATGGGGTTTGGTCCTAACACCACCCCCTGCTGCAGGTTTGCCCAACCAAGAATCTGAGTAGTATTTCGGCGTAAGGATATACGCCAAGCAATGTAGTGGAAGGTTAAGCCTATTCCACCGTTCACACACACAATCGTGAATCAGTTTGTACAAGTCGGGATCTCTGTTATGAACAATGTCTTTTATTTCCCCCAACATGGTATCCATTTGCTCATACACCTCGCCAATCACTGGTTTGTCTGTATCTGCAAACCGAATCATGTTATAAATTGGCTTGGTGAAATCCAATACCTGTCTCACAGTTGTCCAAAACTGCCCATCAAGAGCGGCCTCCTCCACCGTTTCAAAACCTGCAATGTCAGCTACATTTGTAGCCCTTTCCTTTAACACCTGCCAATGTGGACTTGATACCATGCTAGCTAATGCCTCTCTTACCTTCAAAAGGCGCCTGAAGGTGAGGTAATAGCTACCAAATCTAGTCCTCGCAATCTTCAACAACTCCAATCTCGAGTGACTGCGGAAAAGGCCATGGGTATTGCTATGATTTGTAATAAATTTTATCATTTTTTTTCCTTTCTTGTACAAATCACCAATCCATTGGTATTGTTCATTTTTGTTTTTGACAATATCATGCAACAGAAGGTTCAATGTGTGAACCAAACATCCAGACCAAAATATGTTCGGGTATTTATCCTCAATAATTGCTCCCGCTGCCTTACAATTAGGAGCATTATCAGTGATGACTTGGATGACATTGTATGGGCCAATACGCTCAATTGTTTCAAGCAATGCTTCTGCAATGTTGATAGCGGTCTTGAACTTGTCTGAGTAATCATGTGCAGCTAGAAAGATGGGACCACTTCGGGACACAGCAAGAACACTTATCAATGGCTTGCCTTTTACATTTGTCCATCCATCAGATACAATGGACACACCATTGTCAGTCCAAGAACTTGTCATTTTATTCAAAGAATGTGATATTTTTGATTTTTCATGATCAAGGCCAACAGTTCTTGCCTTGTCATACCTAGGGCTCTTGTATCCTTTAGGGGCATCATTTATGGCAGAAACCATTTCGTGCCAATAAGGTGAGCGTAGAACATTGAATGGTATCCCACATGCATAGAGGAACCTGTAAACTTTTGAATCCACATCATTCCTACACCCCTCATCAAGGAAATCTGATATGGTTCTACGACGTAAAGATGATGACCCTGTGCCTCCATGTCCATATCCACTGCCTTGGGAGGATGCTGAAGGAGTTCTTTGTGAGCTTGGTTCAAAGAAACCCCTTGATCTTTTTGCTCTGTATTGGGCGTCCTCCTCTTCCTTTATGTATTTGGCTCTATCTGCTGTTGACATCGCGTTACAAGTTTTGATTCCTATTTGTTTCTCTCCATCCCATGGCCTTTTCCCGCAGAGGTGTCTTCTAGCACGGGTGTATGAGCCTGTGTAATCAGTGTTGCAATGGGGGCAATGAAATTTAGTGGTTCCACCCCCTCTCCCTGTTTCAGCCCTGTGAACATATTTCCACAATGGAGTTTGGTCTTGTTTAGTTTTTTGACCCTCATGTTCACCCTCCTCCACATCCTCCTCACTGGGGTTTTCACCCATTTGACTTCCTCCGGCTTCTTCATCCACCTCTTCAGTTTCAGGCCCCCTCCGTTTCCTACTCTCCACCACCATAATAACCAGAAAGGGGACCAAGAAGAGGAAAATGCCAATAAAAATCCTCAGGTCCATCGTGTTTGATGTTTGTAGGGTTTGAGTCTTGAATCTGCAAATTAATTTAGTTTATTGGGATTAATTCATTTAATTTATTAATTTAATTTAAATTAATGATCTTTAAACTCAAACAGGTAAATTAAACTAACCAAATTAACTACCTAACCAGCTAAACTAACTAAATGATTAAGTTACTTACCTCTGCAAGCTTGCTCCTCGCTCCTTGGCACTTGCTCCTCGCTCCTCAGCTCTTGCTCCTTGCTCCTCTGCTCTTGCTCCTTGCTCCTTTGCTCTTGCTCAGCTCTCAATCTCAAGCTCAATGAAGTTGAAATGATTTTTTTTTGGCCCATTGGGCTTATAAACAAAAAAAAATTAGTTAATTTTTTTAATTTTTCGGGTCCGGCGGAATTTTTTTCCGCCGAACCGCTCCCGGCCGGTTAAAAATCGCTCCCGGAGCGTTTTTTAATGCCCGGGAGCGATCGGGGAGCGATCGCTCCCCGCTCGCTCCCGGGCATTAAAAAGCGCTCCGGGAGCTCGGGAGCGATCGCTCCCTAAAACGCTCCCTATCAGAGCAGGGAGCGTAAATTTTTTTAAGGGAGCGCGCTCCCGAAAATCGCTCCCGTCCGGGAGCGATTTTGGGAGCGCACTCCCGACCCGCTCCCGCCCGGAGCGCGCTTCGGGAGCGGGTTCGAAGGGGGGGGGGGGCGCTCCCCCGCAACACTGGATCAAATATTTATTGATGATCGAGATTATTTTGATGGGGATCATAATAAAAGACTTTGGGGTTCAGTTCATGGTGTTCTTTGTTCGATGATCTGTGGTATGTGCTGGATATGTGCTTTCCTATATTGTGCTTAAAATTTTATAAGCTTGTTTATTCATTAGATGGTGATAAGAACATTCTATTGGTAGATTTTGGGTCTATCTTAGGTGATCTGATTCGCCATATGTCTAACAAGTTTTCTTGAAGAAATATATAGAGTTTGCAGGTCCCCCAACCCTTGGATTCCACGTTCACAAACTTTGGAGTGGAGTCGACATTGTTTTGGCTCCGAGAATTTTGTTTAATTTTCTTAATTCACTAAGGCTATGGAAAACACCATAACTTTCGAAACACATTTGATCTATTGTCATTGTTCATCATTTAAAAAATTATTTCTTTAAAATATTTTCACAAGCATTGTATATTTGTAAATTATTTTTTGTAGAATAATTTTTGCAAATAAATTCTTCTAACCCTTGTTTTGCAGCTATTGGGGTTTGGGGTTCTATTTTAAATTTTTTGTATATGTTGGGGTTTTAACTTTTGAGTATTTTTATTTTCATTTGTGCAGGTGGGATTCAAGCTACTCCAAAGGATTTGTTGGGGTTTTGAGCTAGATCCAGTTTCTATTCTATTTGTAGGGTCAACATTGAATATTTTTCGGTGAAATTGAGGCTTGAACAAATTTGAAGAGGAACAAGAATTTTGTGAGGGTTTGCAAATTTTTTTAGGGCCTCAAGTCCCAATGTCAAGCCCTAAACTCTGGCTGTCTAGCCCTCCTCGCTTAGTTGTGAGCCTCGTAGGCTCTTTCTAGCCTTTCAGCCCCCTCATTTTCTTGGCCGAAGCCTCTCCAAGGCTGGCCTTTGCCTCCAAAGGCTTGCGACTCCCTTTTAGGGTAGTCGTGTAGCCCTTAGAGGCCCTTGGCCTCCCTCCTATACCCTGTCGCAGTCCTATTGTGGCCTCTCCCTCCTCTCGGCCCCTCCTTCTCTCCCTGCTGTGAGCCAAACAGACCTCTCGACCCTTCTTTTAGCCAAGCGACAACCCTTCCAGGGCTTGCTGTGAGCCTCATTAGCTCTTTCCCTGAAGCCGCAGGCCTATAAGGCCTTTGCAGCCCTAACACAGGCCTATTTGGTCTTGTGTCCCCTCTTTCCTGGCCCTAACCTTGCTTCATTTGCCCTCTCTTTGTCTCTCTTGGTATCATTGAATTTCCTAGAAGCTATTGGTCAAATTCTTGTGGTTGCCCTTAGAGGCCCTCGACCTCCCTCCTATACCCTGCCGTAGGCCTACTGTGGCCAGTCCCTCCTCTCGACCCCTCCGTCTCTTCCTGCTGTGAGCCAAATAGACCTCTCGACCCTTCTTTTAGCCAAGCGATATCTCTTCCAGGGCTTGTTGTGAGCCTCATTGGCTCTTTCCCTGAAGCGCAGGCCTATAAGGCCTTTGCAGCCATAACAAGCGCAGGCCTATAAGGCCTTTGCAGCCATAACACAAGCCTATTTGGCCTTGTGTCCCCTCTTTCCTAGCCCTAACCTTGCTTCATTTGCCCTCTCTTTGTCTCTATGGGTATCATTGAATTTCCTAGAAGCTATTGGTAAAATTCTTGTGGTTGCAGGTAGCCTTTCTCTTGGAAAATTTGTGGGCAACTCTTCTAGTCATTTTCTAGGCCTAGGGCATAAGTGGTTTGCCCTCTAAACCCTTATTTCCCTCACTGTTTTGCTACAACAATCTAATCTTTTCCTAACCGTGGTAAAATATTCATATAAGTGGCATCAAAATTAATTGGTAAACTATCTGATGTTTTAAAAACCGACCGGTTCACTAGCCGACCGGGTCAAACCGGTAGAAAAATCAGGTTTGACCCCTCCCTTCACCCAGAAACCACAAAAACCGATGCTAACCAATCGGTAATGAAATGAACTAAGTTACTAATTAATGTCTTTTTCTTTGCAGCACATTGGTGGGAGTCATTTGGCGGCCAATGTCCTCAATTGCAAAAGTTTGCAATTAGAGTCCTCAGCGAAACTTGCAGTGCTTCAGGTTGTGAGCGCAATTGGTCTGTTTTTGAGCACATACACACGAAGAAGAGAAACTGTTTGGAACAAAAACGGTTAAATGATCTTGTCTTCGTGCAATACAACCTTCGACTAAGGCGGAACCAAATGATGAACAAAACACTTGATCTAGATCCCATTGTGTTGGACGATATTGATCCAACATCAGAATGGGTGGAGGAGATTGAAGATCCTGTGTTTGATGCTGATTTTGATATTGACATGGCATTAACGAGGGATGAAGCAGATTTGGTGGTGCCATCAAAACTAGGATTAGTAGCCGCATCAAGGAAACACAAACAACCAATGGAAGGCACTAGTCGTGCAGTTCGACCAACTCGTGCTTCCATTAGGTCCACTTCTATTGTTATTGGTGGCATTGCTACTGGGGTTGCAGATGAGGCTGGGGCATCCTTAGACTCTGAACCAGATGATGTCTATGTAGCTCCTGTTGATGATGATGATCATGTGTCCAGTAGTGGTGATGAATTTGATGATTGATCATGTATAGACTCTAGAGTCTAGACTTGTAGTTTTGTAGTAGGTCAATGGCCTCATAGCTTGTAGCATTGTTTTTGGACTTTATAGGCCATTTAGAGTCTTGTTGCTTATGCATTTTGTTGATGATATGTATTGCACTTGGTGGCATTTTGATACATTCACTTTTACATGGTATATAAATGAGCAAACTTTGCATATTTTGTCTCTATTGGCTTGGAATCACAGTTTTAAATCTTAAAAATAGTTTTTGTTTCATTAAAAATTAATTATTTAATGTATTTTTTAAAAAACCGGTTCATTTAGACTTGACCAGTCCCGGTTTGAAACCCGGTTTATTAGGTGGACCTGTCTGGTCACCGGTTCTGGTTGTTAAAACTATGAAACTATCTAACACACTGATAAGCCACTTAAGCAAATTGGGCATTTATTGTTTTGCAAAATTTCATCTTTTTTCACGACTGTCATCTTATTTTGGACTGCATTCTAAGATCTGAAATTATAGCAGTGACATAAGCATCTTTTCGTAGTTTGCATCATCATCTAGAGTGCTTTTATTTGGTCAAGTAGAAGAGATAACTCTTTGGGATGGTTTTCACACAGTTGGCACTGATTAGCTCAC
Organism: Pinus tabuliformis; assembly: GCA_031772625.1. Classification (NCBI taxonomy): domain Eukaryota; kingdom Viridiplantae; phylum Streptophyta; class Pinopsida; order Pinales; family Pinaceae; genus Pinus; species Pinus tabuliformis. Next base: position 107,006,110 of record CM062804.1, read on the forward strand.
TGCTCTCATAGTTTGCTTGCTGCTGTCATAGAAGTCTAATAATTGCTATGAATGTGATTGAAACACACATAACATAAGGTTTCCTTTGTTCGTGCTCTATTAGTAATAATTACATATTGTGGAAAGGATAGCTAGCATTGAAGTAAGTTTATAGTTGGGGTAATTGTCACATTCTTTCTATTGTTTCAAAGGCAGTAACATATTGTTGTCTTGTGTAAACTCAATAACTTTCAATTTTGCACTAATAAGCTCACTCACACATAAATTTCATAATCCAATAATCTTGTTGAATGATTGCCTAAGTAAATAAATCTAAGTATATTGGATATTGGAGTTTGTTGTTCTTAAAGATCTAAAATAATTGAATATATCTTGAACAATTGGCATTGAGGAATCTAATTGCACTATTGGCATTATCTTGTTGGTATATCTTGAAAGGCTTCTAATTAAATAAGAGCATTAATTATTTAATCATCATTGACATCTTATATTGTCTCATTAGCTAATTGCTCTAAGTAGATAAGTGCTCTAATTGTCTTTAGATTTATAGTTGATATCTATTGTGGATCTTTGGCATATTGGTTATCTTTCCTTTAAGAGCATATATCTGTGATTATTAAGCAATTGTATCATGGATATATCTTGTATCTTGTTGGCATTTGTAAAATTGACACATATACTTGTGGTTGAGATTGTTTCTTATTTACCATTGGTAAGTACTTGTTGTCATAACTTAATACCAATCATAACAAAGTACTTAAAGAAACATTGAACAATATCACTTCAAGAAGCACTCAACATATCTTGCATCTCATCCTAGGACTAGCCTTGCATTAGTAATTTACCCCCAAGCATAAGCTTGGTTGATAGAGATATAGGAACACCCTTTCATCTTTGCTTGAGAAGTCTAGGCTCTCTATTATTTAAAACGGTGACTTTGTAGTCGTTAGAGCCACAGCCTCTGAAATGTTGAAGGCACTGAGTATGTTAGATTTCAAGGAGAGGGATCATTAACCAAGCCCTTGCTTGCTTCACCTTGACTTCTCTCTACCACTTACTTTAGAGACTAGGCTCAATATAGATAAAGATCAAGGGATACACTTAGGTAGGCATCTAAGTAAAATAAACCAAGATTCCCGCATTTCACCTAGTTTGTAGGATTTGCATTTCATCTAGGATAGTCAAGCATCCATTAAGAAACGATTGTTCATCCGATCATTTGGTCCTTAATTGATATAAAGCAAGTTGTTGACTCCATAAGGCACTAGTCTCACATGTAAATCTAATCAAACCTTTAAAACTTGTTAAAATTAACCAAATGGCTAGGCCATTCAACCGTGTCTCCCGGACTTGTTGGTTGCCAAGGAGTCTTGCATTCTCTCATTTCATAAGGACTACGCCCCATAGCCTGCTATTGGGAGACAACTAGAATGAAGAGGTTGGGGATCAGAGTGACAACCCCCAACCTGAGTCGTTGTCGCAGTGCCTTTACAATTTGAGCGACAACACTGCCACCTATGTAATGGCAGTCTTCACAATGGACCTATTCTTCCTTTGTGTAAACCTCATTCAGGTGGCCATGGGAAAGGAAAATTCAAAATGGAGGTAAGAAGGAAATATCAAGGCCATACAAAAGAAAAAGACAAGTGGCTAACTAAATAATGATAATAATAATAATAATCAAGGGAGAGAAATATGAAGTACTTATCTCTTAATTTAAGAAGAAACAATTGAGAATTGAAGGGAATTGTCAATTCCTTTTCTAAGAAATCTAAATGAAAAAATCCTTTGACTTCTTTTGAGGTGGCTACTTATCATCATCATTATCAACATTGGTTGCTGATGCATGTTGGTTTTCCTTCCTTTTCCTTTCAGGACAATGGGATGCATAGTGTCCAAAATTATGACAAATGAAGCACTTAATCTTTAGAATTTGACATATCCTTCTTTTTCTACTCTTGAACATGAGCGGGTCTTCTACCTGCATTCTTCTTTGAGGAATTTAGACTTCTGTGATCCATAACATTGTTAGATAATCTTCGGCAAAATCACATAATCAATCTTTTGTCGACGCGTTTCGAACCAACCAGTGTGGTTCATCGTCAGGACAAGTTGAAGACTAATCTGGTTAAGCTGGTTTAAATATAGTATGCAGAGATTCCAACGGCTATAATGCCAACGGCTAATTTTGACCAAAGGTCTTAGTCAAACCACAATTATATTATTAATATTCTTAAAAACCGCTAAAACATATAATTTATTTATAATAGTTTATATATTAAGGGAGTTCCTTTGTTATTTTTGAGTATGAATAATATAATAATGTTATTTTGTATAAAATCATCTATATAATTGATAATTCCAGTATTATTAAATTTAAATTTTTAATAATTAGTTACAATAGGTAAATACATAATTAAAAAATATGTTTATTACTAATAGAATATAGTTAAATTGTGTATTAATTCATTATTAATTGTTTAAAGCTAAGGTCCAAAGGTAACCCTTCTCATATTATTTTAATTAATTATATCAATTTGGCCCAAAAATTTTCTTATATTATCTTTTAATAAACATAGATTATTTTTGGGCCAAATTGATATAATTAATTAAAATAATATGAGAAGGGTTACCTTTGGACCTTAGCTTTAAACAATTAATAATGAATTAATACACAATTTAACTATATTCTATTAGTAATAAACATATTTTTTAATTATGTATTTACCTATTGTAACTAATTATTAAAAATTTAAATTTAATAATATTGGAATTATCAATTATATAGATGATTTTATACAAAATAACATTGTTATATACTCAAAAATAACAAAGGAACTCCCTTAATATATAAACTATTATAAATAAATTATATGTTGTAGCGGTTTTTAAGAATATTAATAATATAATTGTGGTTTGACTAAGACCTTTGGTCAAAATTAGCCGTTGGCATTATAGCCGTTGGAATCTCTGCATACTATATTTAAACCAGCTTAACCAGATTAGTCTTCAACTTGTCCTGACGATGAACCACACTGGTTGCTTAAGATTATCTAACAATGCATTCTTCTTGTCAATTTTTCCAAAGTTCCTACTACCCTTTCCTTTTCTAGTATGAGTTGCAAGGGCTTGAGTTTCTTCATTCTGTTGTATTGTGAGTTATTCCTCGACAATAATCTGGCTTCCTCTTGGACACAACTATTCCATAGATTATCAAATGTGGGTAGGTTTGATCATGCACAAATTCCTTGAATAAATGGCTTCCATGAGGGAGGGAATCCATTGAGAGTAATTGTAACAAGCTTTGTATCATCAATGGTGTCTCCAATGGTTATAAGCTTATCTCTGATCTGGGAGACTTTCATAAGATACGAGACAACAAAATATGATCTACTCATTGTAACATTATGCAGATGATTTTTCAAGGCTAACTTCTTGTTGGAATTGTTGCTTGGATACAATTTTACTAGAGCATCATATACTGCCTTGGTAGTGTTTAATCTAGTGACATGAGAGATCAAGTGGCCTTTTATAGAATCTGTCAAATTCTCTTTGCCTTGGCTTCATTCTTCTATTACTTGGCTTTCTCCTCAACTCCATCTGGCTCTGGATGACTTTCTCCACATGATCCTGAAGTTCATTCTCTTCCAGGATAAGGAATATATAGGTATTCCAAGGTTTGAAATTGATGGAACCATCCAACCTATCTTCAACTCTAAGACTTGGTTCCATTTTTGGCAAGAGACGCAAAAACCAATTAAGTTGCTAAACACATGCCTCTAGGGATGACTTCAATGATTTCTCTTTCAATAAAGCTCTGAAACCATGTTGAATTTTCTACAAGATGAACAATAGAAGCCAATTTTCTGATTTGATAATTATGACCTTCAACCAGTTTATCTCATGCGATTGATATCATTGAGAAATGATACACAAAAAATCTTAACAGTAATGTAGTGAAAATAGTAAGATCATAAAAAGACAACCATGCACAATAGAGACAACAAATTTACCATGGGAAACCTAAACCTGGGAGAAAACCCAACAACTTTTCTTTTAGGAGAAATTATTCTTTAGCAAGGTTTACAATTCGATGAATTGTCTAGAAATCTATGCCAAAATCCAAGTCTAAATACCAGTTAAACTTGATCAAATTCCAGTTGGTCAACATTGGTTAAACCACCTAATAAGTCAAATATGGTCAAGTTTTTGGTCTGGTCAACTTAGCACTTGTAGTCAACTCGGACTTGTAGTTGACTTATGTGGTCAAACTCAGACCTACGATCAACCTTCTGTGGTCAAACCCACAGTCAACTCGTTCTTTTCTGCGGTCAACCTCGACATCTTCTGTGGTCAAACTCAACTAGATATCTCGGTCAATAGTAAGTCAAACTCAGTCAAATAACAACTCTATTGACTCTATCAAAGCTTGGTCAAACAATAAAGAATCTGACCAAGGGACACACCCTTTCATGGTGGATCTGATTTGTCCATTTTGAGTCTACATAAAGCCCCCCAAGAAACTAAATTTTTATTTTTATTTTCATAATTTTCTTGAGCCGACTTAGGAGGCCTCTTGTCATGTAGGAATACCTCTTGATGCTGCAAAATATCAACAAATCGTTTTGGGTCAAGCCAATCATGGCTCAACTCATTTACCAATTTGACTCTTTGGCATCATGCTAACCTCTCCAGGTCCATATTTGACTATTCGATTTGTATCTTGCACATGTATACTTAGCTTCCTTCTACACCATTTCATTCCACATTCTCTTCTTTTGTACCAATAGTAAATACACATGCTTATTCCTGTTGATTTTTCATAATGTCTTCTATACTAATAATTACTTCCAATGATTTAGTTCTTTTTCACAATCTTATCTATAATTCCATCATTAAGCAATTACACAAAAGACATCAACATTATAGAATTTATGACAGTAGGATCATGAAGAGACAACCAAACAAAGAACATAAGATTTTTCCCTAGGAAAACCCTATCGGGGCAAAAACCCAACAACCTCCTTCTTAGAGAAATATTTAATTCAACAAGAGATACATCAAAGTCAAGCTTGTGGTCACACTAACTAGCATGAGGCTATCACAAGACAACCACAAAGATGCCAAGTTAGACTTACTTCACTTGTCCACAAAGTCCTCCCTCAACAGTGTGAAAATGTGCTGTAGTAATTGATTTATTTCTCCTACTTATTTACAATAAGTTATTCACCAATGCTTCAGTGAATATCAAAATAAATTCAGCTGTAGACTTCACAAATTAAGAACTGAAAATTAAAAGGCAAGAGAAACATCAACATATGAACAATCACATTGACACACTTGTTTTTGGACAATTGTCCCTGGAAAAACCCAATGTGGGAAAACCGGTGCAACAGATATGAGGGTTTCTATTATTGCCAGTAAATATCTGAATACAATCTGGATGCCCCAAAGAAAATGACAATCGACTCAGAGAAGATGACTGAGAATTCTCTCACACTGATTCTGGAGATTTTATCATGTCCACAACTCCTGGATGACCCACAACGCAGTCTCTGCGTGAGCCTACGCAGCCACATCATGACTTCTGTGTGGAGACTCCCTCTCACTGCGTCAACTTGGGTTGCTTTTGCTTCTGCTGCTGAGAAATTGAGATTTCTCCCGCCAATCACTCACAGTGATTCTTGGCACTGATCTCTGCTTATCCCCCAACACTTTTGCGTCAACCTCCTCCAGTTTCTGTGCTGTCCCTCTGCGTCAATCTCCTCCAGCTGCTGCGCTGTCCCTCCTTGGCCCAACGCTGGCTCTATTATCCTTCCTTGTCTTCTCTGGTGTATATTCACTGGAACTGGAAATCACTTCCTTCCAGTACTGCCTCTGATCCTCACTGCTTGATCACTAGTTTGAATTCCTTAGCAAACCTTGCCCTAGGAAAATCGAACTGACTGATCAACTCTCTGTGTATTTCTAAATGAACCCCAAGCCTCCTTATACTTTTCTCGTTGAGATTTCAACGGCCGAGATTAAGTCTCTAATCAACGACTAAGATTAAAACTTGACTTGATCCGCCTTCTAGATCATTCTCACCCATATTTTGATTAATACCCATTAATATTTTAATTTTCCTAAGTTTAGACTTAGGAACCCCATTAAAAATATTAATTATTTTAATAAAATACAATTCAGGTGGAATTTCGCGAAACGGTTTCTGGATTATTTAGAACTCATGTGCCTTAGCCTCTTCACCAATTTTCAAGGTTAGAGCACTTCCGATGCTACCAAAAACTAACACTCCCTCTTAGTGAGGAAAGTGCTCTAGCAACAATGTCCAACTGCATGCTGCTTTGTCTCTGAAGCAACTCCTTTCCGCACTGTTGCTGCCACCAATCACTGTGCTGTTGCTGCTGCTGTACTGCTACATCTGTACTACAACTCCCTCTCAAATGCTGCATGACATTATTGGAAGGGATTTTCCAACATACCCATATGTTCCCAAAATTGAGCAAACTTTGTTCTTCCTAGAACCTTGGTGAGTACATTTGCTACCTGATTTCATGTGTGAGTAAACTCCAACTGTACCGCCCCACGCTGAACACAGTCTCTGATGAAGTGACACCAAATATCGATGTGTTTGGAGTGATCGTGAAACACTGGATTTTCAGAGAGCTTGATACAACTATGATTATCACAAAAGATCTTTGTCGCTTCCATCCTTTCTTGAATAGATTTACAAGCAGTTTCCCTAGCCATATAGCTTCACATGTTGCTTTGCTAGCTACCATATACTCAGCTTCAGTAGAGCTCAATGCTACAGACTTCTGCTTCTTATTGCACCAGGAGGTCATCCCAGATCCAATACCGAAGCAATACCCAGTGGTACTTTTCCTGTCCACTGAACTTCCTGCCGAATCTGCATTAGTGAATCCACTCAATTCGATATCATTGCCCTTGGTGCATCTTAATCCAAATTTGATTGCTCCCCGCACATACCTGAGAATGTGCTTTGCTGCTGCCCAGTGCGCCCTTTTTGGTTCCACCATGAACTGACTAAGGGTGTTGAGAGCATAACATATGTCTGCCCTGGTGTTGACCAGATACATAAGCGACCCAATGAGCTGTCTGCATAAGGTGGGGTTCACTCCCTTGTCTCTAGAAGCATCTATTTTCTTCCAATTGGTAATCATAGGCGTAGCCATAGGTCTACAATCCTGCATCCTGAATCTTTTCAGAATTTCTGATGCATATCCACTTTGGCCAAGGAAGATCTCACCATCCTGATGCCAAACTTCCAATCCCAGAAAGTAGTGCATTAGCCCCAAATCCTTCATATCAAACTCTGTTTCCAAGTTCTTCTTGAAATCCTCTATGACTCTAGATGATCCTATCAAAATTAGATCATCCACATATAATACCAGAATTAACGGCTCACCTTCTACCAACAGATAATAAAGATTGGGATTGAAATCGCTCTTGATGAATCCCAACTACTGTAAGTAGCTGTCAATTCGACCTTACCAAGCTCTGGGTGCTTGTTTCGGCCCATAAAAGGCTTTCTTCAGCCTACACACATGAGTTCTCTTTTCATTTGTTTCGAAACCTTCTGGCTGTTCGATATATACCTCTTCTGCTATCACCCCATTCAAGAACGCTGTCTTGACATCCATTTGGTGAATCTGCCATCCCATCTGTGCTGCAAGGGATATAATGGATTTGATAGAGGTATATCGAGCTACTGGGGCAAAGGTTTCCTAATAGTCTATTCCTTTTTTTTTGAGCATATCCTTTTGCGACGAACCTAGCCTTGTACTTGTCTATGTTGCCATCTACAGCATACTTGATCTTGTAGATCCATCTCGAACCCACAACTGATCTGTTCTCTGGTCTTGGTCCAATTTCCTAGACATCATTTGTCATTATGGAACTGTACTCTTCTACCATGGCATCCACCCATACTTGGTGTTGTGCAACTTCTCGAAAACTAGAAGGTTCTTCAACCTGAGTTGCCAATGCTTGGTACCTATCAGGTTGTCTACGTTGCCTTTTCTCAGAGTCTGTCGTACTTCTCGGTGAGTTCTTCCACTGGTGGTGGGAGGTTCCATCCGTTCCTCTTCTTGTTGTTGTACCTGCTATGACACTCCTGACTCCTGTTCTCTTGAGGAGATGCTAGTACTCGTTACCGTGCTTAAACTAGATACATGTCTTCTTCCCAGATTTGATCCCTATTACTGGACCAGAGGAGCATCCTCATCCTGTTCTTCAAACGACATCTCTCGAGATTTCCTAAAAGCTCCATCTTCCATGAACTTTGCATCCCACCTTACTACAGTCTTTCTGCTACTCGGAATCTAGATTCAATACGCCTTTGAAGTCTCGCTATAACCCGCGAGATACCCAACATCGGCAGTCTGCTCTAACTTGGTCCGCTTCTCTTTTGGAATATGGCAATAAGCCACACTTCCGAATATCATGAGGTAACTTACTTCTGGCTTCTTTTTCGTGAAAACACCCTCTAGCGTCTTCTTTCCTAAAGCCCTGTGAGGAGTCCTTTTTTGAATGTATATAGTCGTGCTGCATGCTTCTACCCATAAAAACTTGGGTAGATTTTGATCATATAACATCGCCTTTGTTGCTCCAACAATAGTTCTATTCTTCCTTTCTGCGACTCCATTATGCTCTGGATTATAAGGTGTTGTCCATTCTCTTCGGATCCCTTCTCTTGCACAGAAATTTGTGAAGTCCTTATCCGTGTACTCTCTGCCATTGTTTGAGTGCAATATCTTGATCTTCCTTCCTGTCAGGTTTTCCACTAGAGCCTTGAACTCCTTAAACCGATCAAAGACCTCATCCTTGGTTCTCAAAAAATAAATCCAAGTTTTCCTGGAATGGTCATCTATGAAGGTGACAAAATACTTAGCACCACCTGATGGCTCTTGTAGACATTGAACTGCAGATGTTTGAGTGTATTAAGCCTAATACACTCTTAGCTCTATTGTTGCTTCTGAAATAAGCTTCTTTGGCGTGCTTGCCTAGCACGCAACCTTTGCATGTATCATCATGCTTGGTAGTAAGCACTGGAACCCTCGTAATGGTTTCCTTGACCATCCTTAACGCCCCATGATGTAATTGTCCCATCTTTCTATGCCACAGCTCATTTAATTCTTTTTCTCCACTAACATTACTGCTTATCAGTGCCATAGGAGACTCAAGTTGCAACTTGTATAATCTGTTGCTTCGAGTTCCAATCTAGGCCCATCTTTTTCTGCTTAAGATGCTTGACATATACTCTATTACTAATGAAGTATACATCATATCACTTATCTTGTAATTGAGATACAGAAATCAAATTCATTCCCATACCTAGCACATGCAGTACGTTCGTGGCCCGAAGACTATCTCCTGCTGCTGTCTGGAATGTAACGGTTCCCTTTCCTACTAGGGTGATTTTCGTCCTGTTACCCATTGTGATTTGGAAGTTTGTCTGTTCCTATTGATAGCTCGAGAAATATTCTCGTTCTCTAGTCATATGAGCTAAAGCCTCGCTATCAATGTACCTATCCTCAGTTGATGCAAAACTCGATAAGCAAGCAAATTCCTCTTCCAACCTGGAAGCTAATTTGGAAATATTCTAATCACTACTGTTCTCCATTCTCTTTTTCTTTGCTTCCATCTTGCCTGGACCTTGCTCTGATACCATGTGTAAATTTGCTGTAGTAATTGATTTTTTTCTCCTACTTATTTATAATAAGTTATTCACCAATGCTTCAGTAAATATCAAAATAAATTTAGCTGCAGACTTAACAAATTAAGAACTGAAAATTAAAAGGCAAGAGAAACATTAGCATATGAACACTCACATTGGCACTCTTGTTTTTGGACAATTATTCCCGGAAAAACCCAATGTGGGAAAATCGGTGCAACATATATGAGGGTTTCTATTATTGGCAGTAAATATTTGAATACAATTTGGATGCCCCAGAGAAAATGGCAATCCACTCAGAGAAGATGAATGAGAATTCTCTCACATTGATTTTGGAGATTTTATCCTGTCCCCAACTCTTGGATGACCCACTGCGCAGTCTCTGCGTGAGTCTACGCAGCCACTGCATGACTTCTGCGTGGAGACTCCCTCTGGCTGTGTCAACCTGGGCTGCTTCTGCTTCTGTTGCTGAGAAATTGAGATTTCTCTTGCCAATCTCTCACAGTGATTCCTGACATTGATCTCTACTTATCCCCCAACACTTTTGTGTCAACCTCCTCCAGTTTTCGCACTGCCCCTCTGCATCAATCTCCTCCAGTTGCTGCGCTGTCCCTCCTTGGCCCAGCGATGGCTCTATTATCCATCAGGACCTGCGCGCTACGCGTTGGGCAGGCGCTACGCATCGGGGCAGTCATCGTAGTGGGAAAAAGACACGGGCGCTACACGTTGGGCGCGCGCTACGCGTCAGGACCCGCGCGCTACGCGTTGGGCGCGTGCTACGCGTCAGGACCCGCGCGCTACGCGTTGGGGTTAGACACAGAAAAATTGCCTTCAAACCTCAAATCGACCCCAAATCTCTTCAAGGTTGCAGGTAGGCCTCCAAACATCAAAGTATATTGCTTGCTAAAGCTTGAATGAGCATTTAAATGTCATCATTTTGAAATGAGAAGTTCATGTGTATTTTGCTTACAAATGTCAAAGTGCAAGTAAGGCTAGAGTTTTGCTTTTGTTGCTCAAGGTCATCCCTTTTCACCCCCATTTTTTCCCCACATCCCATTACCATCTCCCTTGTCATTTTCACCTAATCTCCCTAACAAAAATACCAAAAGCCCTAAAACCCTACCCCTATCCCTAAAATTCAATAACATAACCCTAAAACCTACTTCCCATAAAACCCCTGCAAATTATAATTGTATGATGTTGTATATGTCATGATTCCTTCCCTAAATCCCCTTTTACTTATATTTTCCCTCAGTTCCCTCAAAAGTCTCCCTTCCCTAACATCTCCCTTGTGTTATTTGTCCCCTTGAAGCAGCATTTCAACAGTTAAAACAACAGGTTTTTGAGCAGAAGTAGCAGTACATTTCAGCCACTTTGCTCTTGAAACCATGTCAGAAACCGAAACCAACTATGAGCAAAGTGATTACCGTGAGTCAACACCAGAGGTTGAGGTGCCAAGGAGGCCTCACAGGGGTGGTAAAGGTGGTCAGCATGTGAGAGAGGAGCCCACCTCTTTGGCCTATTTGCAAGCTTGTCCACTTGCAGTCACATGTTTCCGTCATCAATCATGCTATGAATATTGTGAGAGAATTTCCCAAATTTAGCACCACAGGGAATTGGTCCGCTTATTTGTTTTGCATTTGCACAACGGGCATGTGAATCTTGCAGGGGTGGATTTTACATTGTCACCTGAGATTGTTGCTCAAGCAACAGGGATACCCAATGTTGGAGAAGAGTGGAACAAGCGCAAACTGTTGGACAGATTTCAGTATGAGCCCTACATTAAATCTGTGTACATGAGGCACATGAATGGTGTATTTCCTTTCAGATTTTTGAGGGATGAGTATGCTCCCTTGATGAGGCTCATCATTCGCTATTTCACCTGTGAGGGCAGATTTTCACGTTTGTATTCGTACCATATCCGCTTGTTGATGCATTTCACACGGGTACGGATGATGAACATACCATTTTTCATGTGCCAGAATATTGAGAGGATGGTGCCCTTGATGCAGAGAAAGAGCCCAGCACAACAACACAGGAGCATCTATCATTATGGTTTGATCAAGCTTGTGGTCATACATCAGTTGGCCCAGCAGGGTATCCCATGGGAGGATTTCATCTCTCGAGATTTCTTCACAGCACCACCACCCCCTGAGGTTGTTCATGAGGAGGGAGGACCATCACAGCAGTATGACATCCCTGAGCCCAGACATGTCAGCTCCCCTCCATTGGTCACATATCAGAGAGGCCACAGGGCCTTATTTGCATCAGCTCGGCGAGTATTTTCTCCACACCAGGTGGAAGGGGTCTCGCCATCTTCATCAGCACCGCGAGTGTTATCTCCACATCAGGTGGAAGGGGCCTCGCTTCCGACAGCAGCACAGGTATCAGAGAGGGGCAAGCAGCCCATGATTGAGGAGGGATTGTCAGGTGATCCAGATATCGACATCATTGATCTTGACACCCGTTCTCCTAGCACGGAGCTTCACGAGATCATTCAGCAAAAGGAGGCTGAAAATTGCTTGTTGCAAGAAAAATTAGAGATGGCACAATGGACGATTACATATTTGGAGCAGCGCAACAAGCAATTAGAAGATGAGCACACTCTTGATGAGTTGCGGAGGATCCATGAAGACCGCAACTTGGCTCGCAAGAGACCCGGTGATTTGGTACCCGTTGAGCGAGAGGCTATGCTTCTCCGGGTCAATGCTCATTTGGAGAGGTTGCTGGCCAAGGCCAACAAAGATAAGGACCTGCTCCGGAACATGAAGAACCACTATTGGGCCCGAATGCACGTATGCAAGGCGAGAATGAAGGTGCTCCAAGGACGGTTGGCCAAAGCACTAAAACGAAGAAAAAGGCCCGATCCCCTCCACATCTTGGCTGAGGCTTCCTTGAAGGAGCATGATGCTAAATGACTCAACTCCAGCACAAATTTCAGAAAATTTTGAGCATTTTTGGTCACTTGTGAATTTTTTGGGCTAAAAACAGGTTTTCTTCACTAACGCGTAGCGCGCCGCGCGCGACCCTTAAGATGGGCAACTCCATTTCAAGAAAAATCAACATTTTTGGATTTTTCATGCAAAAATATACTTGCTTAGCAATTGCCAAGAAATTTCACCAAGTTTTGAGCCTCCAGAAGGTCAAAAAACAAGCAAAAAATGACTTTCTGCCACTTTTTTGACACACAGGAAGCAGTCTTGGGAGATTGCAATTTTGGAGGGGCAAATGGACACCAAATTCAGAAATTCCACTTGGGTTGGAAAGTAGACATCCAGACCTTTCCAACAAGCCCACTTTTGCCTCATTTGGACACTTGGAAGTGCCTCAAAAGTTGCTCCAAAGGCGCGCTACGCGTTCAGAATCAGGGCGCTACGCGTTGGGCAATTTTCACAGAAATGCACCTACAGCTCAGCAAAACGCAGTTTTGACTGGATTTGACTTTTTGGAGTGGATTTTGATCCTCCTTGTTGTAAATGATGTAATTTTATGATATTTTGACACTCATTTATCTCTTCTAGAAGATTCATTCATGAGATAGGCAAAAATTTAATGAATGAATGGGTTTCCTAGCTTATAGAGGCAAGTTGTTTTGATTGCCTAGTTTTCAGTGCTCAGTTTAGAATTGGTTGAAACAGCTCCTAGGATAGTGAGCTCGACCCCTAGAGGCAATGAAAGATGTTAGATTGCCTATATTATGTACTTTCTTGGTCATTTTCATGGTTGGACTCTTGAGGGAGAAAGCTTCTATTGTATTACTCATTGTATCTCTGCAATTTTGGCAAAGGAAGAAAGACCAGGGTTTTGCAGTCTTTTTTGGGATTCCTGTGGTTACATGTATTGATGGTGTGTTTCTCTTTGTACTTGTAAGTTTGTTATGTGAATCATCTTCTTACTTTTCCTTCTGCAAATTAGGCAAATGAAGTGTTAAAGTAGAATTCATGATTGCCATGCTCTGCTTTTAAGTTTGCTTAATATCAATGTTTTCATCTGTTTAAGGAGAACTCAAGGTGTTTACTTGCTCTCCTTAGCTCCTCACCAGTCATTCTTGCCCATCTGACTCTTTCAAAGGCATCAATACAGTCTCCTACCTTGCCCCAAAGAACCCCCTGCAAAAACTGTGCCCAATCCCCGCACCCAAAATTGCCTTTCCCCGATTTTCCACCAAAATCCTAAAAATCTCAAATCAAACCTTTTATCAGTTTACTAGCCTAAAATCAGTGTTCTTTATTGGTTATCTCCACCCTTTGAAGATCTTTGCCGAGATATACCTGAGAGAGCCCTCTCCTGCCCCGTAGGGCTAGCTACGAGGCTAAGTGGTTTGATGTTGCCTTGGAGTTTTCCTTTCTCAGCCTGAGGTGAAATTTCAAGCGCTAACAGGACGCGTGCTGGGAAAGACAAAAATTAGAGGCTAAACTAGCCCATGAAAAAGGATTAATATAGTATGTGTCTGTGCGTTTATATTTCCCAGGAAAACCCACGATTTCTCTGCATTGTATGACTGCCTGTAACTTGAAAGAGACTGTCACTAAGAGCTTATCATTTTTGAACAGAGCTTGAAAGGTTCTAGGTCCCATTTCTATTCTGGGTTATAAATATATTATTTTATAATTGAAGAAGTTAGAGAGAATATATATATATATATATATATATATATACGTTGGGCATTATTTCTGATTTGTACACACTACTGGAATGTATCTTAAATGGGCCCCCTTAAGAAATTTCAGTGGTTTTATGTTATGCATAATAGAGAGTGTTATTTCAGCTGTTGATTAAATTCTGGGTTTAAACTCTGGAACTTTATTTATGCCACTGTACCTGCAAATTCAAACCCAAATCGAATGAACTTACACTTACAGCAGCTTGCATATGAAATGTTTGACAAAACTCCTGCCTGAAGAAAATTCCACTAACTCAGAAAATACAGAGGATTTTGATGAAATACGAGAAGGGGATTTTACATATATGGGGCTTGTAATGTGTGATGGAAAGTGTCAAGTATGGTATAGGGGATAATGAACGCGCTACCTTAATAATGGTTTTCCAAGTACTGCCCCTCTTATAACCCTAAGGCCTCAAGGGAGGTCTGACTGGACTAGGGCTAAAGATTAAACCCCCCTCGTAAGGTGAAAGCACAGGTTTACAGTCAAGATCCGTCAATCTTCCAGATCACCCCTTTATCCATACTAAATGCCAAAAAAAAATAAGTATAAGCATTTGATTGCAAAATGATCAAAGTACCTTTTGAATAGCAGCCCACCTTCATCCAAGTGGTAATGCTGGATGGGGAGAGGCATGTGGCCGATGCAAATGGCAGAGACACATGGCATATCATTCTCAAATAGTGGCTGCGGGTTGGTTGTCTGTCATGCGGACTATCAAATGTAGGAGAAAAGTTTTCTCCTATGGGGTTAACCATTTTGGTAGGTAACAAATCCATCATAAGAGGAAAGCTACACACAAATATGTGTTTGTGTGCTATTTCCTTAACATTTGAAAGAGACATTTCCTTTGTCCATGCCCTGCTGCTAGCCAAGTGATAGCCAGTGCTTTGACACACAACAGTAGCGTTGAAATCCATGCCATTTTCCCCATTCTAGGTGGCCTATGTCTTTACTGAGGTTATTCCAAGATGTCTAATACTCTTCATCATATAGGGTTTGAACACTAGATCACCCGATACTTCTATTACTTATAGCAGTGTCACAAGGATCATAAGTTTGACTGAGATAGGGCCCCGGAAGATTATTTGTGGATCAGGTGAGTCAAAATCTAGTTTACTGAGTTTTACTTGGTCAATGTGAGGAAGCTCATGATCCCTGTGTTGAACTCACAATTTGAACTTGTTCGTACTTGGGAAACAGATAAATACTCTTTTAAATAGTGTTTTTTTCTCATTCTTTCAATTTGTTTGAGCAAATTTCTCTCTGCTAGAGTGACTACAAGTGGCAAACAGACCTAAAGGACGACAAAGTAACCGATATAGAGCACCTACTGATACTTGTGTATATCATTATATTTTTGTACTTGCTGAG
The DNA here is from genome assembly GCA_031772625.1 of Pinus tabuliformis. Taxonomy (NCBI): domain Eukaryota; kingdom Viridiplantae; phylum Streptophyta; class Pinopsida; order Pinales; family Pinaceae; genus Pinus; species Pinus tabuliformis. The sequence goes on from CM062804.1 coordinate 107,021,845, forward strand.
TTTTTCCCGATTTATATCTGATCTTATTCAATTTTTTTGCTCTTCTGCCTCCCCAAGTTTTTGCTGATTCTGAGTCTGGTGACAAAGATACATGGTCTTCATTCTTCCCTAACTTTAACAATTTTCTATATACAACTAGAGATTGCTTGATATTGTGAAACAACCCATCTTGTAGCATAAATCAACCCTTCAAGATGATTTTTAGACATATTGTTGTGCACAAAATTATGAGTTCTAAATAAACAACTTCTACTGATAGAGGACATGCCGTAGTGGAAATCACATATTAACTTTCAGCTTTGATTGCATGATGAAAACCCCTACTCAAATAAACTGCCATAAATGTATCCATGCTGTAAACAGGATACATGTTTGGTGAGCCCTTTGACTAGGGCTTTCACAAAACCTGGATCAATTTAGCCACTTTCAACCTGTGGATCAATTTTGAGGTCTAATCATTGTGTTCAAAAGGGATTGTATGTGTTGATGTCTTGACAATACACTTACATCCCTCCTCCTACATCTTGTAACACCCTCCTCCAACATCCACCCAAGTAACCATGCAAACTGGGCTACTATGATCAGATTCAACCTCCTATGTGACCTTAAGGAAGTGGAATCGACGGAACATCACACACAGTCATCCAAAATCATCAACAAAACCCTCAGGAGACAAGTCTGCCATTCAGATAGTCTGTCCTTGGGTTCCACTGTTGTTCATGATCTCTTAGGCCATAGTCGCTCTCATGCTATGGGCAAGGGAGCGAGCAGAAACCCAAAGTTGCTCTCACAAGCTTGCCTGCCAATGACCAGACACCAAAGTTTCAGTTCTGTGCTAGCAACCCTAGGATATAAGCCACTTTTTCAGGCCTAGAGCCTAGGCCATTGCCTAGAATGGAATGATAGCTTAGAATCAATAAAAATACAGGGAAACAATGATGCAAAAACAATACGCTGAACAAGACCATAACCAGACCCCTAATAGCCATGACAAACATTTCATCAAGCACATCATCAACATGTAACCTACATGTGTAAACAACAGAATTAAGTGTAGGATCTCATACTTATCTGATAATTGTTATGAACCATTGTTCCCTCATCTCATTTGTTGCATTATCATCTATTAGGTCATAAACACATTATCCATTCATATACAAGTAAAAACATGCTGAGAGCCATACATAGTTGTTGTCATAAAATATACGTATAACCAACATAATAAGAACAAAAATACCATAAACTTATCAGTCATCAAAATCCATATATACATCAATACATTTACACATGAAAATCAAGGGAATGAATTTCTCATTAATGAATGCAATGAACCAATCGGAGATGGGATTACCACGTTCCACCCGACCATAGATTGGCTGAGCCAAGTCTCTCTTCAGCGAATCACCCCTGTGCCATATTCCAATCATGAATGCGGGACTCATAGAACACATCAAAACACCAATCAACATGGATGCCGCCAGAGTTCCCCGCCTACATTGTGAGGAATTTGAGTGCCTCCTAGTCTCTCATGCTTTACCGTGCATCCACAGTCCGATTCAAGGATCACTAGGCCCTACACCGAGACATACTCTCCAGGCTTTAGCGTGCATCCCATCTTGAGACCACTAGGCCCAACAGAGAGAAAATCCACCTCTTGGCTTTACCATATATCCTGCCATTCACCGACAAGGATTCCTAGGCCCACCGAGGCACACAATCTGGCTTTACCGCAACCCATAGTCCGATTCAGGGGTTACTAGGCCAGTGGCTTCATGATCCTCAGTCCAGTTCAGGGACCACTCAGACCATGTGTTTGTCAATTTGGAGATCCACCCCACTCAGCTTCGAATCCAATCTGGCCATCCCACATAAACCGTATGAGAGAGAACCCATCTCATCAAAGCTATCAGAAAATGGCAAGGCTAGGCTGAAAAAACTGTCACACCTGACAAAACCCATGCCATGGTAGAAAAGAAACACATGCAATCCCATGCATGCCAAATCTAGCAAGGAAAATACACATGCAAGTCGATACCTGCAATGAAGCCTGTTGTAGCTGCTTGATCTTGCCTTTCCCTGCTTGATCTTTGCTTCCTCTTGCTTTCTTTGTCCTTCTTGCTCCAATGCCAAAGTGCTCCAAGAAACTCTAAGTGTCCAAGAGTATGAGAGAGAGAGAGAGAATAATGAGAGAGCTTCAAAGCTAAATTGATCAAAAGGTTACCAACTCATCCGTAGAAGCTTTTTTTATGAATGAGACCTCTATTTTCTTCATTTTTCTCCTCACATGCAATCTGTAACCTTTCACCTCCCTTTTCTCCTAATTTCCATTATTTTCATAAATAAATGTGCCAAAAATGTCATTCTGCCTTTCCAAAGCCTTAGCCATTGCCTTTGCCAATTTCCTTAGCCATAAACAACCAAATGAACACCCACTAGGATGTTTGCCCACCATTCAGCTTGGAATACGTGTCCCATCAACCGTGGTTTTATATATTTTACATGGAATTTTCACCAGGGATGTTACAGTTTTGTGGTCTAATGATTAATCATTGTGTTCAAAAGGGATTGTATATGTTGATGTCTTGACAATACACTTACATCTTCTATTGTATATATTTAATGTTTTTATGAGTTGTTATTTTTTCTTGCATATGAAAGGCCTCCAATTTCTGGATGTCTTCATCTGCTCATTGATCCTGTTCATTGTATCCTATCTCAAATGAGTCCTTTTTTCCTATGAGATATAGTTATTAGCTTCTATATGCATAGACACTTTGTTTGATGTGCTTCTATATTTTGATTTTCAAAATCTCATTGATAACTTTTTATCAACCATGGGTATCGATATAACTTCTTTCCTCTATGATTCCATTCTTTCATCATTCATACAACCACTTTCCAGTATATTTTAAAGTTGCAAATTCTAAAGATCTTATTGTTTATTCTTCCCCACGTTGTTGTTAAAGCTTTCACCATTGCAAAATACATATCTACTCAGGTAATTGAGCGTCCATTTAAAGTATCAGAACTTTTTTTAAGTTCATTACTCTGCAGTTAATCAATTTTTCTTGGTCATTGGTTAAATGCACAGCTGAATCTGGGTATCTATTTGAAAGACAACAAGACAGAATTTTCTTTACTTGTTGATCGTCCTCTTGGGGGTTCAAGCATTTTTGATGGAGAGCTAGAGTTGATGCTTCATAGGTATGAAACGATACTTATGCAGATTATCTTTTTTAATTGGCTATCTTTTAACTTCTCTTTTATTAAAATTGAATCACATATGTTCAGGCGACTGCTCCATGATGATGGTAGGGGTGTTGGCGAGGCCCTTAATGAAACTGTTTGTATAAATGGAACAAATTCCTGTGAAGGTTTAACTGTAAGTTTGGCATTTGCATCAATAATCTCCAAAGTCCTATTCTTATATTTTGCAGTAAATCTGATCAGTTCATAGTGGCATCTTTGTTTAGACACTGCAAGATGATTTGAGGTTCATTAGTAATGGTTATGGATGACGGTAGGGCTTGAATTGGACATGGCCCTATGAGATAACAATTAACAAGTTAAGGTTTATTAGAAGCACAGGTATGAGAGATTGGTATGTGATTTTACAGTTTTCAGTCAAGTCTGGATGAAACCCAAACAATTTCTTTGGCATCTTTAAGTTGTTTTAGGTGTTTGCATAGTGGTTGTAGCCTGTAGGGTAGAGTAGGTGCTAGCATTCTGGGGATCAGCTATGATATAGATACATCTTTGGTATGTTTCAATGCCTAGATACAGTGAGCATTTGCATCTGAGTATTCCAGAAGTGTTAGCTGTTGATGGAGGAGTTCTGATACTTCACACAAAAACACCTCAAATCCCATTAGGCTAGGTGAGATAGGCAGGAATATCACCCTCAGTTTGTAGCCTTTAAATTTACATTGAAATATCAAGACATCAAGTTCTTGAAATTTGAAATTTATTTTCTGAGTATAATTTTTTTTTTATGTTTCCCGTCTATAACCCAAAGATTAAAAGAATAAGTAATAGTACAAAATCTTACGAACAGAAAAGTTTCCAATTAAATTTTAAAATGCCTAAAATAAGCTATAAAAATTGAACAGCAATATAAATTTAGCATATACTTTTCAGTAAGCCAATCAGAGAAAGAAATTAGTCATGATTTATTATAAGACCAATCTGAATACAAGACGTCTTTTCAGATCTTTGTGAGGATTAGGACCAAAGATGTTCTTAGATGCCTAAGATGTTACAATGACTCATTCAAAGGCAACTAAGTGCCTAAGGATGCTATACAATAGGTTACTCACAACTTGAAAGATATGAAGGCTAGGCACATCATTTTGGATGCTGTGAAGGATCATATAATCCCTCACATTTCAATGAAGAAGACAGCCCATAGCATATGGACAGCCTTGACAATGCTATACAAAAGCAGGAACCAGACCAAAAGATGGTGATAAGAGATGAATTGAGAAACATTAAAATGAACAGATCTGAAACAATAGCCTCATACCTCACCAGGATCGAGCAGGTTTGAGATGAACTTGCAATCTTTGGGGAAGCTGTGGATGCGTATGAGCTTGTTAAGATATCCCTGAGTGTTTTCTCCAAACAATGGGCAACCTTTGTGATAGGTATCCTCGCACGTGACAAGCTTTCTGATTGGACTAAGTTATAGGACGATTTCACCCAGTAGGAGATCTGGAGGACTCATTAATTGGTGGATAGCGCAAGGGTAGGGATGAGGAAAATCTTGCTCTTGTTGGGCAAGCAAAGAAGGTAAGGGAAAGGCCAAGCAGAACCCAGGTGGAGGAGCATCTTCACAGAGTGAGAAAAAAGACATGAGCAAAGTCAAGTGCTTTGCATGTCATAAATATGGACACTATGAAGGTCAATGTCCAAACAACAAGAAGTGCAAGGGAAAGATGCCTATGGCTACATCTGCACAAGAATCGGCAATAAGTTTGAGAAGGAATTTTCCTTGGTGTCTTGTCCTTCTACCACCAAGACATATGGGGTGTGTTTTGTGGACAATGGAGTTTCTTGTCACATTACGGGATATCGTGACCTATTCACTAGTATGGCCAAGGAGCAAAGGGATCTACATGCGGAGCTTGGTGATAATGCCAAGTACGCAGTAGAGGGTGTGGGTAGTATATAGTTCCTTGGTGTCTTGTCCTTCTACCACCATGACATATGGGGTGTGTTTTGTGGACAATGGAGTTTCTTGTCACATTACGGGATATCGTGACCTATTCACTAGTATGGCCAAGGAGCACAAGGATCTACATGTGGAGCTTGGTGATAATGCCAAGTACACAGTAGAGGGTGTGGGTAGTATATAGTTCCAATTGTATTTAGAGAGTCCTCTGGAGGTCAACAAAGTATTGTATGTACCTAGGCTAGAGAAGAACCTACTATCAATTTCGACCATGGAGGACAAGGGGTATGGGGTCAACTTTATAAGAGGATAGGTACTTGTTAGGTCGAAAGGATATGATCCTAGCATGGGGCGAGTAATAGGACGCAGAGAGGGTAACTTATATCTATTGAGAGGACAACCAGTACAAGCCCTATTGCATGACAATGATAACTTGTGTGAGCTATGGAATAGGAGGATGGGTCACTTGCACTATACATATCTACCACTATTATGGGAGATGGTCACTAGTCTTCTAGAATTCACTGTGGAGCATGATGGAGTGTGCAAGGCATGTGCATTTGCCAAGTATGCCAAGGCTACTTTTCCAAGTAGTGAGACCAAGTTCAAGAGTGCATTGGACTTTATTCATTCCAATGTGTGTGGTCCTATGTTAGTGGAATTTGTGATTGGATATTGTTATTATGTGACATTTATAGATGATTTCTCCAGGAGGACATGGATATACTTCTTGAAGGCCAAGAATGAGGTCTTTAGTCGATCCCAAAAGTTCAAAAATCTTTTGTAGAACCAGACAAAGAAGAAAATCAAAGTTCTCAAATCAAATAATGGGGTCGAGTATACCTCCAACGAGTTCAAGTATCTCTGCAAGGAGGTAGGAATTAAGGAGTTGACAATGCCATATAATCGACAATAGAATTGACTGGCAAAGATGAAGAATAGAGGGTTATCGTCAAAGTAGCCAATGCCATGATCCATGATCAGGATTTGCCTATGTTCTTGTGGGCAAAGGCGTGAAATAAGACTGTGTATTTGCAAAACAAAAGTCCTCATGAGGCATTGGGGGACAAAACTCCTCGGGAGTCTTTCACAAGAGTGAAACCTAAGGTGCACCACCAACGCAACTTTGATAGTCCAGTATATGCCCGTATTCATTCAGAGAAGAGGACTAAACTAGTGCCTCAACAGAAAAGGGCACTTTTTTTGGATATAGCGAGACTTCAAAGGGCTATAGGGTCTACATTCCGGTGGAAAGGAGGACAGTGGTTAGTTGGATGTCAGATTTGAAGAGGGTGGGACTTTAGGAGGTCACATGGTTTGATCCAATAGTGGCAAAGGATCGGGAGCGAGAGGATCCAAAGACTAAGGAGGGACCAGTGGCACTAGCAACAAAGAAACATTATTCTGATCAGGAGGAGGATCAAGATATTCCTTCCAGCTTTGTTAGGGGTAGTTTGAGATGGGCCGAGCAAACTTTGATGAATGTTGAGGAGCATGTGGAGGCTCCTTGTAGCACTTTCAGGGAGAGTAGACTCTGAAAATTCCTAAACTGGAATCCCTACTGCAGTGACTAATGATATTTCTCCTACTTATTAGATTTATATGAACAAGTTATTTGCAGTTTCGTACGACACATACTGAAATACATACACTGTAGCCTTCACTTAATTAATTTATATGCGAAAACAAGGGACTGAGCAAGAAAGAAAACACAACACAATAACATCATTATTTTTGGACAAATGTCCCCAGAAAAACCCAATGCGGGAAAACTAGTGCAACAGATCTGAGGGTTTTATTATTATTGTTGAAATTCCTAAGTCTATCTGTTAGGAATTTCATTTGTATTCTGCTGGTTTATTTCTTCTACTTGTTTAAATTTGAAAAAGTTATTTAATACATTTAAATAACGAAATAAACACAATACAGTGCCAACATCTACAGATCAACAACTAAAAGAAAACAAGCACACAAGTGACACCGTTATTTTTGGACAAATGTCCCCGGAAAAACACAATGCGGGAAAACCCATGCAGCTATTTTGAGGGTTATATTATTATGCAGTCTTTCTGAGTACAGCAGGGTGCCTAACCGGCTCACCCGACAGAGAAAAATAAACGACAACATTACCTCTATATTCGGAAACAAGTATTCAGAAAACCTGTCCCACGAAACCCTCTCCAGCACAATTGAAGCTCAGGGCTGGCCATTCCAGTCACTACATCATCCTCCTGCTAACCTACGTTAGCCCCAGGACCCTCTGCATCAGCCCTCTGAGGCGTTGCGCAGCCTCTGGGACCCTCTGCATCACTCCCTCTGCATGGACGACGCAGTCCCTCTAGGATCTGCGCTGTCTCTGCTCGGCTCTACGTAGCCTGGACTGGCTACTGCTCTCGCTCTCTCTACTTCTACGTCAATCTTCCAGTATTGTCTTTGCCTCTCTGCCTTGTACTCACTACCCTGTTGATTTGGGGTAGCATCGAATGTGCTCTAGCCACGAAATTTGGTGGAGAGGTTGGGGCACATGAGATCTCCAATACCTAGAATGGGTTTGGGCAGATTCTAAACAGATCAAGAGATATTAAAATAATTAATATTTTTAATGGAGTCCCTAAGTCTAAACATAGGGAAAATAAAATATTAATGAGTATTAATATGAATCTGTGTTAGAAGTTAGAACGGTCCAAAAGACATGGATCAAGCCATATCTAATCTTAGCCATTGATTAGGGACTTAATCTCGGCTGTTGAAATGTCAATAGAAAAAGTATAAGAGGAGGCTTGAGGGGCACTTGGAGAAAACACTGAGGGAGACCAGTGAATTCAATTTCTGGAGCGGGGTTTGCTGAGAAATTGAACTAGTGGTTTGGAGAGTAGTCAGGAGGTAGCAAGTACGGAACAAAGAGACGGGAGATCAGCGCAGAAGAGGTAGATGCAGAGGTAGAGGCAACAGAAACTTCGCAGAGCCAAAAGGGCCTGCGTCATCCACGCAGAGGCTGCAGGAGTGACGCAGAAGCTTGGAGAGGCTGCGCAGAGCCTTAGTAGGCTGACGCAGAGGGTTTCAGGCTGTAGTAGAGGTCAGTAGGGCCTATGCTAGGTTTAGGAAAGTGTTGGAAGTTTGTCTATCTATGGGTAAGCCAATTTGGCACCCTGTTGTACAAGAAAATTGTTGAATAATAAAATCCTCCCTTGCTGCACCAGTTTTCCCACATTGGGTTTTTTCGGGGACATTAGTCCAAAATAACCGTGTTAATGAGTGCATATTTTTGTTTCTGTATTACGATGTGATATCTGCAACAATATTTATTTTAATGTTTGTTGAAGTAATTTCATGAATAACTTATGATGAAATAAGTAGGAAAAGTAAATCAGTTGCTGCAGTGATAGAATTTTCACATGCCCCTCACTGCTGATCACTGATTCAACTTTGCTTAGCAACCCCGCTCTAGCAAAATGAATGACTGATAACTCTGGTGTATCTTCCAACTAACCCTTAAGCTTCCTCTTATACTTTTCTCATTGGTCCATCAACGACCGAGATTAAATCTCTAATCAACAGCTAAGATTAGATTTGGCTTGATCCATGACTTTTGGAACCTTCTAATCCAGTTTTATATTAATACCCATTAATATATTATTTTTCCTAAGTTTAGACTTAGGAACTCCATTAAAAATATTAATTAATTTAATATTTCCCAAACTGGGTACAATCTGTCCAAACCATTTCTGGGTCTTGGAGATCTCATGTGCTTTAACCTCTCCACCAATTTTCATGTCTAGAGCACATCCGATGCTACCCCAAATCAACACTCCCTCTTAGCGAGGACTGTGCTCTAGTAATACTCCTCACTGAGCATCACACTGATCATCCGACATCGGTAACTGTGCTAATACTAGGCCTCCTCGCCCAACATCCTTTGCACTGCTACATCCTGCACTGCTGCCCATGGCCTTGTCACTGCACTGCTGCATCCGTACAACAGCTCCCTCTCCATCCATTTTGTTGCTGGTCCATCCTCCCAGCACTGCACCTGCACTGCATCCCCTTCTCATCATGCTACATCATGCTACTGCATACTGCTACTGCACTGCAACTCAGTTACTGAGAAGTAAGTAACTGATCCACCCAACTTCTGACATCCCTGTCAGGCTAGAAACACTCCCGATGCTGAAGCTCTCTCTGCCGCTAACAAGTGCTCCCTCTACTAACCTCTGCGCTGCTACAACAACTCCCTGCATCTTGCACCGTTGCACACCTCTCTGTGCCATCCTGCACTAGTGCAACACTCCTGTGCCTCTTGCACTGTTGCAGCCTGCTAGCCTCGTGCTATCCGAGGACTCCTGCACTATAGTATTCTCTGTCGCTCCATCCGCATCTATCTCTACACACATTCGCTAGTCCTGCTACTCCTCTTTAGGGCTCTCATAGCAAGGTATAATCCAAGAGGTTGGGTACCTCAAGGATCCTGCCCCTCATTGCCTGTAGTCCTCCTAACTACAACTCGATGTCTCCCCACTTCTTCTCAAGTGGCACATGAGCACTCATGGCACAATCGTCATCCTCCTCGACCTCCTCTGCCTTCGTTGGCGCTACCTCAGAGTCTGAAGCCTCTCCCTTACTCTTCTTCCTGGGACACTAGTTTGCATAGTGACCCAGTTCCCCACAATGGAAGCACTTGACATTGGAGAGGTCCTTCTTCTTCCTCTTCTCTTGCTTTTCCACAAATTCCAGAGCCGTATCCTCTTCCTCTTCCTTCTTGATCCTGACCCCTTTCACACTACTCCCCGTCTTGCTCAACCCCCTGATTTCTTCTTGGCGAAGAGTCACCCACAATTCTTCCCAATCTAGAATATCCACCCTGTCCAGTATACTCTGGAAAAATGTCTCCCACTCCTTGGAGACTGTGTTAAGTGCGGTCCTCACCAACATCTCCTCATCAGGTGTGGCCCCTATGGAAGTTAGCTGGTCCTGGATCTCCTTCAACCGACCGAGGAAGTGATCTATCTGCTCCCCCTTTTGCATCTAGTATGACCTTAGCTGATTCTCAAGTAACCTCTTCCTCTGCACGGAAGTATGTTGGTACATTTTCTTCAGGGTGTCCCACATCTCATTTGTCGTTTCCTTCTCAGCAATATGTTGGACCACATGATCCTTGACCCCATAAAGGATGATGCACTTAGCCCTGGCCATTGCCTCCTCGTACTTCTCATTTTCAATCGGGTCAACTAGGATTGCCACTACTTTCAAGGTGAAGGCCTTGGTGCGATATTTGTCTAGAATGGACAAGATCCTGGCCTTCCAGATCGCAAAGTTGGACGCCCCGTCCAGCGTATCTTGCTCCCTAAGCCCATTCACGACCATCTCCACTCCTCTGTCTACTCCTTTGAGTCTCTTTACTTCCCGCCTGGAAGTTCTCGGTTCGACTCTTGTTGAGTCTCTCTACTTCATGTCTGGAAGTTCTCGGTTCGACTCCTTCTGAGTCTCTCTACTTCTCGTCTGGAAGTTCTTGGTTCGACTCCTGCTGAGTCTCTCTATTTCCTGTATGGAAGTTCTCTTCTGGACTCCCTCTAAGTCTTGATTTCCCTCCTGGAAATCCTTCTTCCAACATCAAGTTGCCCCTCTCCGATCGTCTGTGCAACTGCAACACTGATCTGGATTCCTTGGCTAGAAATCCACCTCGGCAGCAACTCCCTCTACCTTGGTCTTGCCCTGTTAGGTACTGTTCTGACCACAGTACCCCACCAGCTTCGCTCCGCAAACTACCCACAGCCTCCTATGCCCCAGCAACTGAAGGACTGAGCCTCTAGGCTCTGCGATATCCCAACACTGGCAAACTAGCTCCCTCAGCCAACTACTTCAGCCCTCCTGGCCTTTGCGTGGCTCTGTGTGAGCCTGATTTTGCCTTCCTCAGCCTCTGTGCTGGCCTCTCTCTCGCCTAGACTGATGATGCAGTCCCTCTGCGTCACTCCTTCCTCTATCGCTTTCTGCAAGGATCAACTCTGTCACTCGGGACAACTGAATCTGCTGCAAATGATCTGCTTAGATGATGCCTTCAGTTTTCCTGTGATCTGCAACCATGCTCTGATACCACGTTGAAATTCCTAAGTCTATCCATTAGGAATTTAATCTGTATTCTGCTGGTTTATTTCTTCTACTTGTTTAAATCTGAACAAGTTATTTAATACATTTAAATACCGAGATAAACACAATACAGTCACAACATCTACAAATCAACAACTAAAATAAAACAAGCACACAAGTGACATCGTTATTTTTGGACAAATGTCCCCGGGAAAACCCAATGCGGGAAAACCGGTGCAGCTATTATGAGGGTTATATTATTATGCAGTCTTTCTGAGTACAACAGGGTGCCTAACCGGCTCACCCAACAGAGAAAAATACATGGCAGCAATACCTCTATATTCGGAAATAGGTATTCAGAAAACCTGTCCCACGAAACCCTCTCCGACACAACTAAAGCTCAACGCTGGCCCTTTTGGCCACTGCGTTAGCCCCAGGACCCTCTGAGGCATTGCGCAACCTTTGGTACCCTCTGTGTCACTCCCTCTGCCCTCTGCGTGGATGACGCAATCCCTCTGGGCTCTGCGTTGCCTCTGTTACGCTCTGCGTAGCTTGGATTTGTTGCTTCTCTCGCTCTCTCTGCGTCTATGCAGGTCTCCTAGTATTGTCTCTGCCTCGTACTCACTACCCCTTGCTGCTGATCACTGATTCAACTTTGCTTAGCAACTCCACTCTAGCAAAATGAATGATTGATCACTCTGGTGTATCTTCCAACTAACTCTCAAGCCTCCTCTTATACTTTTCTCGTTGGTCCATCAATGACCGAGATTAAATCTCTAGTCAATGGCTAAGATTAGATTTGGCTTGATCCATGACTTTTGGAACCTTCTAACCCAGTTTTATATTAATACCCATTAATATTTTATTTTTCCTATGTTTAGACTTAGGAACTCCATTAAAAATATTTGTTATTTTAATATCTCCCAAACCGGGTACAATCTGTCCAAACCATTTCTGGGTCTTGGAGATCTCATGTGCTTTAGCCTCTCCACCAATTTTCATAGCTAGAGCATAGCCGATGCTACCCCAAATTAGCAATTATGCAGTAGTAAATCTGAGTACAATTCTTGGATGCACAACTAGCAATCTGATACAAAGAGAAACTGGACAAAATGAATGGTGAAGTGCTCTCACCTTGTCATTGGGAGAATCTGTGTCTGATCATGTTGAACTGGAGCCTCTGCGTACCCTCTACGCAGCACTGCATTACTCCCATGCAGTTCTTGTGTCACCCCTACTGGGTATCACGCTGCTCCTTTTCTGGACCCTCTGCTAGCTAGAAATTCCGAATTTCTGCCTCTCCGTCTCACACACCGGCTCTCGACTACTGAAACTCGGTTTCCTCAACAGGAATTCGATCTCCCTCTAAGATTTGCATTGCCATTGCGTCAGCTCTGCGTGGGCCAATGTCTGCCTCTCTCTGGATGTCGTTCTGCCCTCTCTGCCTTATACTCTCCAGCCCAAGAAAAACTTATTTCTTTTGAATACTCGCTGCCCCTCACTACAAAAGCTCACTTCGAATCTCTCTCCAACAGTTGCTCTGCATCAGAAATTCGATCTTTTGAACTCTCTTGATGTGTTGTGCAAGTGTTCATCAAGCCTTCTCTTATAATCCTCTCATTGATCAATCAACGACCCATATTAGATTCTAATCAATGGCTAGGATCATATTGACTTGATCTTTGTCGTCTTTTAGAAGTTTCACCCACAGTTTATATTAATACCCTTTAATTATTTTAATTTCATAAGTTTAGACTTAGGGTCCCATTAAAAATAATTAATTATTTTAATAAAACTATCTCCGGGTGGAATTTCCCAAAACGATTTATGGGTATTGGAGAATGCATGTGTCCAAGCCTCCCTGCAAATTTTGAGACTTAGAGCACATCTGATGCTACCGGAAATCAACACTCCCTCTTAGAGAGGAATGTGCTCTAGCAATGCCTCCCACTGAAGCATCAACCTGACTTCATAACATCGTCCTCTACGTTGTTGATGTCTAACATGTTGTCCACCAACTACTACGCTGCTGCTGCAACTTTACTATTGCTGACACTGCCACTGTCAACACTGCATCCGTACTACAACTCCCTTTCAAGTGTTGCATCTGTGTTGCTGCTAGCACTGCCACTGCTAATTTCCACTACACTACAAACTATTGTTGCTACTCCAACAACAACGGGAAAACATCCCAAATTATTGAACTAACTGTGTTCAAAGTGATACCACGTGAATGTTGAAGCCTGACTACTACTAATCTCTGCGCTGATCCTATGAATCTATTGCATTGCTACTGACCTCTTCTTTGTGCGATGTGCACTACTGCCAATTTTGCTCTGCGTTGTTTAGCCTCTGGTGCTCCTAGTCCATCCTGCTACTTTTGATCTGGTCTCCTGTAGCAAGGAATTGATCCAAGAGGTAGCCTCCTCAAGGATATTTCCCATCTGTAGCTCTTTCGAACTACAACTCCAAATCAACGCACCTCCCTCGTGGAGGTATCTTTGTTGTCATGGAAAACTCCTCTTCCTCGATCTTCGCAGGCACAGCGTTCGAATAATGCTTCTCATCCTTGTCCTTCTTCCTGAGAGGACATTGAGTTGCGTAGTGACCCATCTCACCACACTTAAAGCACTTTATCTTTGAGACGTCCTTCTTACGTCTCCACTGCTCCTGCTGTCCCTTCGATACGAGGACTGCATTATCCTCCTCCTACTTAGGCTTCGACCCACTACTGCTTCTTCCATCAAGCTTGCACTTGACCAAGTCTCTCCTCATCTCCTCTTGCTTAAGAGCTACCCACATCTCATCTCAATTTGGCAAAGCCGCCCTGCCCAAGATACTCTAGACAAAGAGCTGCCACTCATCTGAGATAGAATTGAGGGCCAGTCTAACCAACTCTAAGTCTTGAGGTGTAGACCCCACCACAGATAACTCATCACGGGTCTCCTGAAGCTTCATGAGGAATGGATCCACATGCTCCCCTTTCTGCATCTGAGCAGATCTCAGTTTCTGCTCAAGGTACATCTTCTGCTGCTCGGAAGATCCCTGATATAGCGTAGACAACGCATCCCACATCTCCTTAGCAATCCCTCTGCTAGCAATGTGACATACCACATGATCCTTAACTCCGTCAAGGATCATACGCTTTGCCTTCACCATTTCTGCCTTGTATTTCTTCAACGGATTTGCATCTGCAGGCACAACCACTACGCTATCGACATATGTTTTGAGGGCATGCTTATCTAGAAGGGATGACATCCTTGCCTTCCAGATGACATAGTTGGATGCTCCGTCCATCCTATCCCGATCCCTCAAGCCATTGGTTGCCATCTCTGCCACAAATAGAAAGTCAATTGTCGTCCTCTCTCTTTTGCGCTACTGCTGGGCTAGCCTACACACTCCTTGTTTGAGTTAGCAGAACTGTTGCTCAGCTCGTGAGAATTCGAATTCCTTGGCTAGGAATTCACTAAGGAAGAAATTCCCTCAACCATGCTTCTCCTCTCTCTTCTGATGATTTTCTGTCCAACTAACTGCCTGCAGAAAATCTGTGTCCCACCAACTTCTCCTCACGCCGAGGCTTCAACGCTGCTCCCTTTGCTCCGACAAACTTTTGAACTGGGAGTCCTTCCTCTTTGTCGACTCACTCAAAGAGAGATTGCCTCAAAAATCAACCCTCCAGCTAGGATTGCACAAACTCTTTAGGCTTTCAAACCGCTACCTTCTGTAGCTTTTTCGATCTCCCTCTTCTGCTCAGTGTTGGATTCTCTGGCACTGCTCTTCTTGTTCCACCTGCAGCTCTGATACCATGTGAAAATTCCTAAACTGGAATCCCTACTGCAACAACTGATGATATTTCTCCTACTTGTTAGATTTACATGAACAAGTTATTTGCAGTTTCCTACGACAAATATTGAAATACATACATTGCAGCCTTCACTTAATTAATGTTGGCATTATGATTCTGGTTTGGCTCTATGGTACAGGTGTTGTACTTGATGGCAACTCGCTCAAGTGGCAAAACTCTGTTCAGGCTCTCAAAATGATGGAAAATAAGAGGTTCGTAGGTGCATCATTCAAAAGGTGCGGACCCGTAGGTTCGCCATCCAGGGAGTGTGGACATACCCGCAGGTTCACCGTTCATAAGGTGCGGTCCCCCAGTTCACTCACCCCAATGCAGAGAAGCGCACTCACGTGGGGTGTCTTATGTTTGGCCCTTGGTATTTAGCCCGTCATTTATGATCCTATGGTTTTGGCCCGTGGTATAGGATCTAAATTATTGAACCCCGGTTTGGATCCCTTGTATTGGTTTTTGATGGTTTTGTCCCATGGTGTGAATAAGGGATTGACTATAAAAAGGGGAAGGAGATCACTTGGCAAAACACTTGTGAAATTTGAATATCTTAAGATCTGAAATTTTGGGTGATTGGTTTTACAAAGCTAGATCTAAATCAAGGAGAAAACTTAAGGCGAATCTATTGATAAGTCGTGATCTCTCGGGCGCATGATCAGATCTGTGGATCTGACTGTCTGTGACACATTGGAGGACTGTTAATTTGGCCCTAATCAGAGGTTCGCAGGCGATCCACGACGTAAGTGCGGGGGTACGCAGCGCAGGAGAAGACGTAGTGCGGGGGTACGCAACGCAGCAGAAGGCGCAGTGCGAGGTACGCAACGCAGGCGGAGATGCAGTGCGGGGGTACGCAGCGCAGCAGAAGGTGCAGTGCGAGGCACGCAGAGCAGAAGAAAGCACAGTGCGAGGTATGCAGAGCAGAAGAAAGCACAGTGCGGAGGTACGCAGAGGCACAGAAGGACCAGTGCGGAGGTACGCTGTCAGACAGACAGTGCAGGTGCGGATCTGAGCTGAGGTACACAGTTCAGCAGAAGGAGTAAGTGCGGTGGTACGCAGAGCAACAGAAGGATCCGGTGCGGATCTGCGCAGTTCAGGCACAGAAAGGCTGCAGATATCCGCAGGTTTATATTGGTGAAGTTGCGGACCTATCTTGAAACATTTGTTGGCTGTCTTTTATCTATTGCTGCAGTGTTCTGGGTTTAGATTCCTGCTATTTCTTTTCTGTTTACAACATTCTGAGAAGTTGGGTGATTCATTGGTTGATTATATAAGGTGATTGGGTGATTTGCATGTACTTGATGATTATTTGATCTTCTTGGATCCAGTCTGAAAATTAATGAAATGTGGTCCTTAAAGAAGTAGAAGAGCAAAGGGGGTTGTAGCTTCCTTCCAGGAGAGACTGGAAAACGAGAGAGAGTTGTAGCTCTCTGCAGGTTGCAGCCTGCGTACTGGTAAAGGACTGCACCAGTACAAAATCATTGTAAAAGAAGTTTCTAATTGAAAGAAGATAGAGACATATTGCAGCAGGTGATTTTCACCCACATTGGGTTTCCACCTTATATCTGGTGTTCTTTGGTGTGACTATCTGTTTTCTTGTTCATGCTCATTATTATATGGTACTGACATACAAATTAATGATCAATATCTGAAGAATAAATTAAAGTATAAATCAGGAGGATATATTGAAAAGAATTTGATAACACTGATTCACCCCCCTCTCAGTATTATTTCCAACAATTGGTATCAGAGCAGGTCCTTCTGAAGAAGCTTGATCGCTTGAAGGAAGATCTTGCATCATGAGCAACTACGAGAGGGAAGTGTCAATCAGGCCACCGGTTTTTGATGGGACAAACTTCGTATATTGGAAGGTAAGAGTTACTGCCTATCTTCAATCTCTGGGTACAGAAGTCTGGGATATCATAGATACAGGGTATACTTTTCCAGCAGCAACTCCTACAGATCCGGCTGAGAAGAAGAAATATGAAACAAATGCAAAGGCGGTCAATACTCTATTGGGATGTCTATCGCAATCAGAATTTGTTAAAGTTATGCAGTATAAATCCACAAAAGAAATATGGGACAAGATTGTTCTGAGCTATGAAGGAGATGATCAGGTAAAACGAGCAAAACTTCAAACCCTCAGAATTCAGTATGAAAATCTCAGAATGTACAATGATGAAAGTGTGGCTAACTATTTTCTTCGTGTAGATGAGATTGTTAATTGTATGAAAAATTTGGGTGAAGAAGTAAAAGAGGCTGTTGTGGTTGAAAAAGTTCTAAGATCTTTGTCCCCTAGGTTTGAATCTAAAGTTTCTGCAATAGAAGAAAAGGAGAATCTTCAAAACCTTAAAATGTCACAGCTGCATGGAATTCTAACTGCTTATGAAATGAGGAAAGGAGGACCATCAGACAGGAGAGAAGCTGCCTTCAAGGCTTCTGGCAAAGGAGACTACTATGAGTCAGGACACATATCAGAAGAAGAAGAAGAATCAAATTTTGTCAAAAATCTTCAACGGGGTGCTGGACGATTCCGAGGTAAGTTACCTTTCAAATGCTTTGCTTGTGGAAGAGTAGGTCACTATGCTGCCAAATGTCCTCATAAGGATAAGAATGATAAGGGGAAGGAACCTGTTAGATGGAACAAGAAACAGAATGCAAATAAGAAAAGCTATTACACTCATGAAGATAGTGATGGACTTTCAAATAGTGACGAAGATGAACGAGGTAATGATTATAAACTTTTAATGGCTTTTGAAGATGATGACTACATGGATGCTATAGATGAAGAAGGTTTTTATGAAGAAATGTCTAATCTCAAAATTTGCTTAGAAGAGAAAAATGTGATTATTGATTCTCTGCAATGTCAACTGGCTGAAAGGGAAAAACATCTTGAAAAATTGGAATGTGAAATTGTTGGTCTTAGAAAAGAGATTGAGAAAACAAAAGCTCTTAATCTTAAATTTGTTAAAGGATCTGAAACTCTTGATGAGATCATCAATGTGCAGCGTTCTCCACTAATCAAGACAGGTCTGGGATATAATGGAGAAGCATCTCAAGCATCCACCTCCAAAAGTTATCTTTATGCAACAAGGAGGAGCGAGCAAAGGCCTAATAGAAATCATCAGGTAAATTAGGGACAATTTACCTCAAGAACGAACAAAGACTATCAAGAAAATTGGGGGCAAGCTACCTTAAGGACAAACAGAAGCTACAACCAGCCACAGGTAAAATCTTCCCAATTTGCCTCAAGAATGGATGTCAGTAGAAACTACAATCGGTTGGATGATAGATTTGATAATCGCAGGAGTTTCTTCAATGGCCAATGTTTCTCTTGCCATAACTTTGGTCACAAAGCAGCTCAATGTGTTGCCTATAAGACAATCATGACTAGAGAAGCTCAAAAACAAAGAAGTATGTCTGGAATCACGAAGAGGACCTATAACAACTTTTCTGCCCTTGAAAGTGAAATTGAATGTTCTATTTGTAATAACTTTGGTCATGAAGATTCTGAATGCAGGAGCAGGTTTTGGCAGACAAAGGAACAAGCCTCAAGTACCAGAACATGGAGAATAAAGGAACCAAAACCAGAAAGATGTGGGATAGCTTTTTATGCAGAAGGACAAGAAAATTTATGGTATATCGACAGCGGATGTTCGAAGCATATGACAGGTGATAAAGAAAAACTTGAATCATATACTGCTTTAGAAAAGGGAAAGAAGGTTTCTTTTGGAAATGATACCCCTGCAGCCATAAAAGGAAAAGGCACTGCTCAGTTGAAAGAAAAGGTCAAGGCTGGAAATGTTTTGTATGTTGATGGCTTGAAGCATAATCTGCTGAGTGTCAGTCAGATGTGCGATCAAAGAACAGAGGTAATATTTCGATCAAATGGATGTAGTGTTTGTGATCTTGATACAGGAAAAACAGTGATGAAAGGTAGAAGAACTCCAAATAATCTATATATATTTGAAGAAGGACAACAACAATGCTATTTGAGCAAGAATGATGAACACTGGTTATGGCACCGGAGGTTGGGGCACCTAAGCTTTTCACAAATAAGGAAAGCATGCAAATACCAGGCAGTTCGTGGTCTTCCGGATATCAAAATTCCAGACAACACCATATGCAAATCATGTCAATTTGGTAAGCAAACCAGAACTAACTTCCTTGAGAAGGAAGGATCAGCCAACAGGCCTCTTGAACTAGTCCATACAGATGTATGTGTTCCATTTAGGACAAGGTCACCTCGAGGAGAAGAATACTTCATATTATTCATTGACGACTTCTCCAGGATGGTTTGGTTGGGACTTATGAAACACAAGGATGAAGCATTCGAAAAATTCAAATCTTTCAAAGCCTTGGCTGAAAACGAATCAGATTACAAAATTAAGTGCCTCAGGTCTGACAGAGGAGGGGAGTTTACCTCAAATGAATTTTTCGATTTCTGTGAAGAACATGGAATAAGAAGGGAATTCTCTACAGCTAGGACTCCTCAGAAAAATGGAGTGGTGGAAAGGATGAACAGAACAGTTCAACAAATGGCTCGTGCTATGCTTGATGAGTCTGGAACTCCTGCAACCTTCTGGGGTGAAGCTGCATTTGCTGCGGTTGTTATTCTCAACAAAACAAATGTCTGAGTGAACAACACTCAAACTCCGCATGAGCTCTGGTATGGTGAGACTCCTTCGGTAAAGCATTTCAAAATTTTTGGGAGCAAATGCTATATTAAGAATACTGATGAACAACTTGGCAAACTTGAACCTAGAGCAGATGAAGGCATTCTCCTTGGTTACTCTCCCCACAGCAAAGCATATAAGTGTTACAATAAAAGACTTGGAAGAATTGTTGACAGCATTGATGTAGTGGTTGATGAAAAAGGATACATCCCTAGGCAAGTAAATCATGAAAATATTGAAGAGAATGAAGACTACTCTCCAAATCAGACAGATGATGAAGAAGAACCTCAAGAGGCACCAGAGGAACAGATAAGGATAGAAGAGAAGACTCCATCCAGGTACGTTCAGAAGAATCATCCAGAATCTCAGATTTTGGGGCAGAAAGAAGCAGGTGTACAAACAAGAAGAACAATTGCAGAAGCCTCAAGCTATTTGGCATTGCTCTCTTCCACTGAACCACAAAATGTAAGAGAGGCATGCAAAGATGAATGCTGGGTCAAGGCAATGGATGAAGAACTTGAGCAGATCGAAAAGAACAACATTTGGGAGTTGGTTCCTAGACCAAAAGATAAGAATGTCATAGGGACAAAATGGATCTTCAAAAATAAGTTGAATGAAAATGGGGAAGTAATTAGAAACAAGGCCAGACTTGTTTGTAAAGGGTATGCTCAACAAGAAGGAATAGACTTTGAAGAAACTTTTGCTCTTGTTGCTAGACTTAAGGCCATCCGAATGTTCCTTGCTCTCTCAAGCTTTCAGAAGTTCAAAGTATTTCAAATGGACGTGAAATCAACCTTTCTGAATGGAGACTTAGAAGAAGAAGTGTACATTGAGCAACCAGATGGTTTCATCCTTGGGAATGATCCAAATCTTGTATGCAGACTAAAAAAGGCTCTCTATGGTCTTAAACAGGCTCCAAGGGCTTGGTACTACCGTTTGGACAAATATCTCCATTAACAAGGTTTCTCAAAGGGATCAGCAGATAGCAATCTTTATATAAAAATTGAAAATGACAAATTGCTAATACTTGTTGTGTATGTAGATGATATTATATTTGGCAGCAATGAAGAAGCTATGAGTCAAAGCTTTGCCTTGGTGATGCAGAAAGAATTCGAAATGTCTTTGCTTGGAGAAGTGACATATTTTCTTGGATTGCAAATCCAACAAAATGAAGGCGGGATCTTCTTGTCTCAAACCAAGTATCTCAAGCAAATTTTGAAGAAATATGGCATGGAAGATGCAAAACCAGTATGTACCCCCATGGTCACAGGATGCAGCCTCAGTACAAATGATGTATCAGCAGGAGTGCATCAACCAACCTACAGATCTATGATTGGAAGTCTACTTCATTTGACAGGTACCCGACTAGACATCATGCATGCAGTGGGAATAGTTGGAAGATTTCAGGCAAATCCAAAGGAAACTCATCTTCAGGCAGTGAAGAGAATCTTCAAGTACCTTCAAGGAACTCAAAACTATGGCTTATGGTATCCTAGATATACAGATCTCACACTTCATGCTTATACAGATGCAGATTGGGCCGGAAGCGTGGATGACAGGAAGAGCACAAGTGGTGGTGCGTTCTTTATGGGTTCCAGATTAGTATCTTGGTTCAGCAAGAAACAGAGTTCGATTGCTTTATCTACAGCTGAAGCGGAATATGTGGTTGCTGCATCTTGCTGCACTCAACTTCTTTGGATGATGCAGACCTTGCAGGATTTTCAAATCACTTGTACACCACCTATCTCCATCTTATGTGATAATACAAGTGCAATCAGCATTTCAAAGAACCCAGTCATGCATTCAAAGACCAAGCACATACCGATCAAGTATCACTTTCTCAGGGAACAAGTGCTTGAACAAAAGGTCAAGTTGGAGTATGTTCCTTCTAAGGAACAAGTTGCTGATATACTCACCAAACCATTGCCCAGGAAGACTTTTGAATACCTCAGGCAAAAGCTGGGGGTAGTTGATGTATCATCTTGTTGTTGAATCTCATCTGTTTCAGAGATTGTTGGTTGTACGCGAGGTTCATATGGGGTATACGCGTACATTTGCTGGTTTATGGATTGGTCGAAGATCGAATGGCACAGGTTCAGGGGGAGCACATATAATGCATTGTTGGCATTATGGTAGCACAAAAGGAGAACATGGATGCTGATCTGAATATTGCTGCAATATGTCTCTATCTCTTTCATTTATGGTGTATGGTGGATTATGGTTTGCAGATCTGGTTTACCGTCACGGGGAGCATGATCAAAGATTTAAGCATGGTATCAGGGGGAGCATAACCCTTTGCCCTTGATGTCAAAGGGGGAGAATGACGATGAGGGTCTTGAGGTTGCCATCAAGTCCAAAGGGGGAGATTGTTGGCATTATAATTCTGGTTTGGCTCTATGGTACAGGTGTTGTACTTGATGGCAACTCACTCAAGTGGCAAAACTCTATTCAGGCTCTCAAAATGATGGAAAATAAGAGGTTCGCAGGTGCATCGTTCAAAAGGTGCGGACCCGCAGGTTCGCCATCCAGGGAGTGCGGACATACCCGCATGTTCACCGTTCATAAGGTGCGGTCCCCCAGTTCACTCACTCCAATGCAGAGAAGCGCGCTCACGTGGGGTGTCTTATGTTTGGCCCTTGGTATTTAGCCCGTCATTTATGATCCTATGGTTTTGGCCCGTGGTATAGGATCTAAATTATTGAACCCCGGTTTGGATCCCTTGTATTGGTTTTTGATGGTTTTGTCCCATGGTGTGAATAAGGGTTTGACTATAAAAAGGGGAAGGAGATCACTTGGCAAAACACTTGTGAAATTTGAATATCTTAAGATCTGAAATTTTGGGTGATTGGTTTTACAAAGCTATATCTAAATCAAGGAGAAAACTTAAGGCAAATCTATTAATAAGTCGTGATCTCTCGGGCGCATGATCAGATCTGTGGATCTGACTGTCCGTCACACATTGGAGGACTGTTAATTTGGCCCTAATCAGAGGTTCGCAGGCGATCCACGACGTAAGTGCGGGGGTACGCAGTGCAGGAGAAGACGCAGTGCGGGGATATGCAGCGCAGCAGAAGGCGCAGTGCGAGGTATGCAGCATAGGCGAAGACGCAGTGCGGGGGTACGCAGCGCAGCAGAAGGTGCAGTGCGAGGTACGCAGAGCAGAAGAAAGCACAGTGCGAGGTATGCAGAGCAGAAGAAAGCACAGTGCGGAGGTACGCAGAGACACAGAAGGACCAGTGCGGAGGTACGCTGTCAGACAGACAGTGCAGGTGCGGATCTGAGCTGAGGTACGTAGTTCAACAGAAGGAGTAAGTGCGGTGGTACGCAGAGCAGCAGAAGGATCCGGTGCGGATCTGCGCAGTTCAGGCACAGAAAGGCTGTGGATATCCGCAGGTTTATATTGGTGAAGTTGCGGACCTATCTTGAAACATTTGTTGGCTGTCTTTTATCTATTGCTGCAGAGTTCTGGGTTTAGATTTCTGGTATTACTTTTCTGTTTACAGCATTCTGAGAAGTTGGGTGATTCATTGGTTGATTGTATAAGGAGATTGGGTGATTTGCATGTACTTGATGATTATTTGATCTTCTTGGATCCAGTCTGAAAATTAATGAAACATGGTCCTTAAAGAAGTAGAAGAGAAAAGGGGGTTGTAGCTCCTTTCCAGGAGAGACTGGAAAACGAGAGAGAGTTGTAGCTCTCTGCAGGTTGCAGCCTGCGTACTGGTAAAGGACTGCACCAGTACAAAATCATTGTAAAAGAAGTTTCTAATTGAAAGAATATAGAGACATATTGCAGCAGGTGGTTTTCACCCACATTGGGTTTCCACCTTATATCTGGTGTTCTTTGGTGTGACTATCTATTTTCTTGTTCATGCTCATTATTATATGGTACTGACATACAAATTAATGATCAATATCTGAAGAATAAATTAAAGTATAAATCAGGAGGATATATTGAAAAGAATTTGATAATACTGATTCACCCCCCCTCTCAGTATTATTTCCAACAATTAATTTATATGCAGAAACAAGAGACTGAGCAAGAAAGAAAATACAGCACAATAACACCGTTATTTTTGGACAAATGTCCCCAGAAAAACCCAGTGCGGGAAAATCGATGCAGCAAATTTGAGGGTTTTATTATTATGCAGTAGTAAATCTAAGTACAATTCTTAGATGCTCAACTAGCAATCTGATACAAAGAGAAACTAGACAAAACGAATGGTGAAGTGCTCTCACTCTATCATTGGGAGAATCTGAGTCTGATCAAGTTGAACTGGAGCCTCTGCACAGAACTGCGTCACTCCCATGCAGTTCTTGCGTCACCCCTACTGGGTATCACGCTGCTCCTTTTCTGGACCCTTTGCTGGCTGGAAATTCCGAATTTCTGCCTCCCAGTCTCACACCCCATCTCCTAGCTACTGAAACTCGATTTCCTCAGCAGGAATTCGACCTCTCTCTAAGGCCCGTGCTACCACTGGATCAGCTTTGCGTGGACCAACGTCTGCGTCTCTCTGGATGTCGTTTTACCCTCTCTGCTTCATACTCTCTGGCCCAGGAAAAAATTCCTTCTTCTAGATACTCACTGCCCCTCACTACAAAAGCTCACTTCGAATCTCTCTCCGATAGCTTTTGTGCTTCAGAAATTCGATCTTCTGAAATCTCGCGGTGTGTTCTCCAAGTGCCCATCAAACATTCTCTTATAATCCTCTTGTTGATCAATCAATGGACCAGATTAGATTCTAATCAATGGCTAGGATCATATTGACTTGATCTTCGCCTTCATCTAGAAGTTTCACCCACAATTTATATTAACACCCTTTAATTATTTTAATTTCCTAAGTTTAGATTTAAGGTCCCATTAAAAATAATTAATTATTTTAATAAAACTGTCTCTGGGTGGAATTTCCCAAAACGATTTCTATTTATTGGAGAATGCATGTGTCTAAGCATCCCTGCAAATTTTGAGACTTGGAGCACATTCGTTGCTACCAGAAATCAACATAGACCACCTAGGATATTTTTAAGCTTTATGGGCTTGATGAGCAACATTGGTGAGTCCGAGTCGTCTACTTTTGAGGAGGCAACAAAACAATAGGTTTGGAGGGAAGAATGATACCTCCAATCTTCTACTAAGCTTACCAAAATGATATACAATGTAGCACAAGGGGAGAGCTCCTCAATCCTCAAATTCCCCAACCATGCAAATGAGGGAGAGAACAAACCCTTTTGTATAGGTTTGAGATCAACACATTTTACAATAAAATAGTAATTGTTTTCTTGGATCCATTAGTGCTCCAAGGAAGACAATAAAATATAACATTTTTATCCATCTCAACAAATTCCGAACTAAAATTAGGAGTGAGTTGTTGGAATCCACTTTCCTTTCCTTGAGGAAACAATAAAATAATCATTCTCCCCCAAAGAAAACAATAGAGTAATGTTCTATTCTTAACTAACTGCATGAGACAATTTTAACAATAATAAACTAATGGAGTTAGCTAGAAGCACTTCCAAAAATAGTAAACAAGTAACAACCTCCTAAATGTGGTAAATTGACTTCAATAACCTCCATGATCTCTTCCTCAAATAATGAGAAATTAGCCTCAAAAGTGGACCCCCATCAATAATGCATATGTTAGAGTCAAATAAAGTATCCATGGTGGATCAACCCTATTACCCACCAAAAGTGGGTGACCCCATATGAGAAGATTTCTCCTAGATTTGTCATCAATCGGCAACTAGGAACCCCTGATAACCACTAGTGTAGCTGATGTATTGTGCCATTTAATCTGCTCCCTAAGCCAGTCACATGTCCCCTCGATCGTATGTCAAGAGCATATGTTTGAAGGTGGGCTATCCAATCCTAATGGTATGTTTTTCATTATGCAATTGAGTGCTTATGCTTGTTTTTCCTATAGCACTTTAGGCATGATTTATTGGGTGACTTGAAAGAAGGAAGGGTTTTGACTGTGGTTTTGTTCCCTCACCTTAAATGGGGGGTTAATCCTCAATCTTAGTCCCATGGTATCTCCCCTATTGCATTATAGCTTCAAGAAGGGCACTAGTTGGGAAACCCTGATTTTGTTACTATGGTCCTGTTTTTCCATTTCACATTTTTCACTCCCTTCCACACATTACAAGCCTTATTTGATCATCTTCCCTCTTTGGGTCCACAAGGACTGGTACACCCCCTTCCCTTGTCCACATGTCTGGGTCTAGCCTTGAAATGTTGCACTGGAGGTTAATGTAGCTGAAAGAATGTTAAAAGCATATCATGTCCACAAGCAAAACACAAAAGAAAAGAATATTATAAAATGCAAAAGATAGTCTGGACATTAAAATAGCACGTGGGAAAAAGCCAAGCATGAGCTCTATCCCTTATCATTATGGCCATCACCTTAGTTCCTAGGGCCCCATGAGTGCCCCCACATCATTAAGGAACCTATGCACGTCCAAACTCCTGGTGGGCGATGAACTGCCCCATCTCAAGGGGATAATAACTACTTACATCATACACAACATGCACTCATCTCTTGGAGCCCCGAGCAGTAATATAAAGAAAAAATCAAGAAAAGGAAAAAGGCAAATAAAGAAGGGTGGAAAAGCAAAGGTTGGGGTAACTCATGTATCCACGATTGCTCCCTCCTACATCTATACACCTAAATATGTGGACATCTCTCATCATTACCATCTTTGAGTCTATGACATTTGGCTTTGAGACCCTTGTGCCCCTTTCGATCTCATCATTATTCACGTGACCCCTATCAATTGAAGGATGTACCTTGGACCTATCTTTCCCCTTAGGGTATGGCAATACCTAATAGGGTTTTTTATTAACCACTCCTACCTAGGGAGGTAACACTATTGCAAGCCTAAAGCCCCAAATTTGGAAGGGTAGCCCATTATGAAGTCTCAATGTGCACTTGATTAACAAGCTTAGTTCACTTAGATGCACTAATGAATTATTCTACCTGATGGTGGGGAAGCGCATTGGATCTTATATGTAATTGGCAGATGCTTTCATCATGGGTTGGGCAACTTAATTAGGGCCCCGTTACCCACCACTTGTGGGTGACACCCATAGGAGAAAACTTTCTCCTAATTTGTCTTCAGTCGACAGCTAGCAGCCCCTTGCAGCCACCAGATAGCTTGATGTGCCATCAAATCCGCCACTTGAGCCAACCATTAGGTACCCTTGTCCATTTGTCATGATCGTATGTTTGAAGGTGGGCCTTCCAACCCCGAAGGTATGGATTTCATTATGTCATTGAGTATTTTTGCTTACTTATCATGGACACTGCCGACAATGGATTAGTGGGGGGATTCGGTAGAAAGAATGGGCTTGGTCTATGTTACCAACTACCCTTGGGTATTATCCATAAGAGAAATTTTCTCCTGTATGGTTCTCAATCGGTAGCCAACAACCCCTTGTAGTCACTAGATAGCTCGATGTGCCACTATCCCCGCCACCTGAGCTAGCCATATGCTCCATCGCTCATTTGTTATGATCGTATGTTTGAAGGTGGGCCTTCCAACTGCAAAGGTAAGGTATTTTTGTTTACTTATCATGGACAATCCTGGGCATGGATTGGTGGGGGGATTTGGCAGAAAGAGTGGGCTTGGCTTGTACTCTTGTCTCCTTTGTCCAATTTGATTGTTAGCCTTGTATCCTAGGGTCATGGGATCTCCTTTATTGGCTACTAGCTTTAGGGGTGGCACTACATGGGAGGCCCTGATTTTGGTTGTGTGGTCCCACTTCCCGACACCATATACATCAACTCCCCTTCGCTCATGATAACCCCATTCACCATATTTCTGATTCAGGTCCACATTTGTCCATTGGGTCCACAAGGAGTTAGCCTCTACCTTCCCTTGTCCACACCTTATGTCGGGCCTGAAACGACGCCCCAGAGGTTGATGCAGCTAAAAGAAAAGTAAACAACATGATTTGGCCACTCTCAACAAGAAACGTATCATAAAATACAAAAGATGGTCAGGACATACACATTTAGTACGCGGGAAAAAGCCAAACATGAGCTCTACCCCTATCATTATGGCCATCACCCTGGTTCCTAGGGTGCCTCATATTGACCCCTTTCATCATTAAGGAACCCATGATTGTCCTAGCCCCTTGTGGGCGATGAATTGCCCCATCTTAAAGGGGGTATCCACTGCTATATCTTACACATCATGCTCTTATGCCCTCGAGCCTCGAGCAATTACGAAAGAAAAATCATTAAAATGGCAAAAGGCATATAAAGAAGGGTGGAAAAGCAAAGGTCAAGGTAATTCATGTATCACGATTGCTCCCTCCTGCATTCATACACCCAAAGTGTGGGCTTCCCTTATTATGGCCACCCTTGTACTGTGGTATGTGGCTTAAAGCCTTCCCCTGATGGCCTATTCCATTCCAACATTATATCACCTGCCAGCTTCCATTTGATGGATATACCATGGACATGTCACCCCCTTAGAGGCTGAAACCACCTAATAGGGTCCTTGGTTAACCTTTTTCTTGAACTTGGGGACCCTTGTACATTCTGAAGCCCACTATGGAAGGGCATGCCACTATGAAGTGTCCACTTGGTTCCATGATTTGTAAGCTTATTTACTCAATTGCACTAATGATTGGTTGTACTAGAATGTGAGGGGACATACTGGATCTTATATAGGATTGCAGATGGGTCTTCATCTGGGGTTTGGTCTCCCTATACAGGGTCCAAGCCCTCCAGAGGGTCGTATTGGCATTTGTAGGGTAAGCATTGAGAGCCACGGGTTTCCACCATAGCAGAGAGTAGATTGCCACTTCATGGGATCCTTAAGTTCCACTTATTGCTTGCTTGTGTTCCACCTTTTGGACGACGATGATGCACCTGTACCACCTTGCCCAACTGGCTCCACTCTTGCACCAGATACATGGGAGTTGATCTAGGGCCTAGATGAGGATGTGTCTCATAGCGAGAGACAATGGGAGGGCTTGCACCATTCTTCTAGCCCTTACAGATGGGATACAAGCCTGTTCGATCCATTTGGAGACCCATGAAGATGTTTTGCACCCCCATAGCCACATGGGGACACCATAGGTTGTTTGCTTGGATATCAAGGGGCCAACCCCTATGAAAATTTTCAACTATTACATCAACTGGAAATTATTCTTCTAATTGTAAATTAATTAACAGTTTATTTGCCCCCACAACAACGAATAATTCACAACTACTATTTTCTCCAAATTAAATTTTGCATAAGCTAAACTGGAATCTAAGAAAATACTAGCACACAGACAATAAATTTGACACAAGTATTTTTGGACTAAAGTCCCTGGAAAAACCCAACTTGGGAAAACTGGTGTAGCAAATGAGGGTTTTTTATTATTAAGCAGTAGTGAAATAATCTGAATACAATATGGATGTCAAAAACTGGCAATCCTGCAGAGAAATTAATGGCAAAAATCTAGTGAGGAATTTTCCTCACCCCACAAGCAATCTGACATTGAAGACTGGCCTCTAAAACTCCTTCACGAATTGCCCTGCATGACCCTTTGTGTAGGCTCTGTGCAGGCACAAATTCATGCTACCTGGATCTCACAATGAGCTGCGTCTTTAGCCTACTACCGACTCTAGAAACGTTTCTCCTGGCCTCTGCGAAGTTTTCCTGCCTCCAAAACTCTGAAACGTCCTCTCAAATCTGCAAATTGAGCTGCCTCTTAGATGCTTCTTGTTAATTTTAGGTATGTTCTATGCTGAGAGCAAATTTACTTCAATTTTGCATGTTAGCTCAATATCAAATCCAGATTAGCAATCACATTTAGCATGATAGTAAAATGCAAATAGAACATAAACATAAATAGCAGAAGACAAGCCAAGGCAAGAGGACACAAGATGTGGCGCTAGCCAGGGACAAACCCCAATGTGGGGAAACCCTTGATCAATTCTTCTTATGTTCTTCAATAGTTCAGTAGACAGAGAGAAAGAGATAGTACATATACATTAGAAGTCAACATTTTGACTTGACAAAATAACAGCAGAGATCTTCACTAAGAGGATAACACATGAGATCGCTGATTTGAACTCAGGTGATTCCATCACCATGCTGTACCCATCATTGTGTTGCACCCATCACTATGTTGCACTTCATCATCACTGTGTTGAACCATGCTGCACCTAACACCATGCTGCATCCAACTATGTTGCATCTAAACATGTTGTCTCTAACACCATGCTGCATCCAACTATGTTGCATCTAAACATGTTGTCTCTAACACCATGTTGCATCCAACTATGTTGTAGCTAAACATGTTGTCTCTAACACCATGCTACATCCCACTATGTTGCATCTAAACATGTTGTCAGTACAAGCAATCACATCAAACTCCAGTCCTTATTCTTCATACAGTCATGATCCAAGATGAGGTTCAAGACTGACTTGTGCAACCCTTAACACAATCTATGCTGCTGGCTATGGCCTGCGGCCTAGCCCAACAGCAAGTAAGGTTTACATACAGTACCCAACTATCTTTAACCTTTAACAACAATGTCTTCCAATCAGCCTTATTATTGCATAGTCATGCCCAGAATAGATCTCAAATGTGCCACGTTGTCATCTACAGCAATGTGACATAGTGATATGATTACTTTAGCTGACTTTCCTTACAACGTCTAAGGGTTCCTTCCTTATAGAGATATGGACCTCTTTAACTTCATCATTTGTGGCTGATAGGGTCCTCTCCAACTGCGGCCAAGATGACCTCCTTGAGGGCTGAGACTAGGGCAGTATTGGCCCTACTTTGACTGCAGTTTGAAGCACAAATGACAGCTGCTAGAGACCTTTATTTCGGTGGTTGTAACCTTCACCTTTCACTGCGGCTAGGGCAGATAGATGCCTCTTTGAAACTGCAGATTAGACTGAGTGTTTAGACTGTGGATGAGGAACCTTTTAGGCAGCGTATGGTAGCTCTCTTTGACTACTAGAGATCCCTTAGGACTGCAGCCAAATCTTTTCATTATCTGCGGCTAGGTTAAGACTATAGTCCTCCCAATAGGACTGCGGCTAGGACTTGTTGCCTTCATGATTGCGTATTAGTTAGGGCATCATTAGGCCAACGGTTAGGGTTTCTCCATACCAGCATTAAGGCCTCTTCCTTAGGGCAGCGTAGGTGCCTCTATCTTCAACGTGATATTCATGCTCCATGATTGTAATTTGGGGTAGCGTATAGATCTCTTCAAACAGTGTCTAGGGCTAGGGCAAACCCTCTAGGGCAGCGTATCCCTTTTAGATCTCTCCTACCACCAAAACCCAAAGACAAGTGGAGAGAGATCACAAGAGATGATTGATCAAATGACTTGAAGGCCACCTCTATTTATACTAAAACGTTGAGGATAAATGGGGGTAATTTGGTTGTTGGCCGACCTTGACGAATTGTCACATAACACAAATAAATTCATATCTCCATGAATACTTGTCGGAATCAGATGATCTTTGGATCAATCCTACACCTCTCGAGGAGAGGAATCGAAGAAAAATATCAATTGCCATGAATAAGTAGACCGACATGGAGTTTGGCCCTAGTTGCCAATTTTAACGCTCCCTCTCAACTAGGGAGAACTCCATCTGCCAGACTGTACTATCTCTGCCATCAATGCCCTACACAACTCTGCTTTGTTGAACTATGAAGAAGAAGAAGTGGTCGAGAAGGTATCATACCATCCTCTACTGACCCGAAGTCAGTCTCATATAAAAGAGAGTGTCGCGTACCACTCTTGCTGACCTGAAGTCAGTTCCAACTTCCAATAAAGAGAGTGTGTCATGCCACTCTTACTGATCCGAAATCAATTCCAAATAAAGAGCGTGTATCACACCACTCTTACTGATCTGAAATTGGTTCCAAAAGAGAGTGAGTTATATCACTCTTATTGACCCGAAGTCAGTTCCAATTGATCCCAGATCAATATCATCCTAGCATAGGGAGTACAGTAGTAACACGATGCGTCCATTGGTACTACTATGGTCCCTATCCTCATTTACCTACTCATTGGTCAGATGAGAGGTACTTCCCATGAGTCCTAAACTGCATGGGTAGGATGTCTCAGCAGGAGAAGGATGAACCACTCATCCTACCTACATGTCACCAGGGGCATCCCAGGGGAAGGCTAAACCACTCACCCTGTACACAACAAATCACTAGGGGAAGGCTAAACCACTCACCCTATGACTGCGTCTCAGCAGGAGAAGGATGAACCACTCATCTTTCCTACATAGCAGACCACTAGGGGAAGGCTGAACCACTCACCCTATGGTTGCTCATTGCTCCAAGATGTACCCCCAAGCCCCCCGAAGCTCCCAGAGTTCGATGTCCATATCATACAGGACCCTTAGGAGAGAGTCTCTCCACGACTCCTAGTTGTTCTCGTAAAGTCAATAATTTGACCTTTCCCAGGGGCTTCGACAGAATATCGACGACCTACACATCAGTCCCAATGCGATGGAGCCTTCTTTCTCCTCAATGTACCATATCCCAGATAAAGTGGTACCTGATGTCTATATGCTTGGAGAAATCATAGAGCACGAGATTCCTAAACAATCGATTCCCCCTCTGGTTGTCACAAAAGATCATGATGGTATCTAGCACATGTCCAAACAGCGAACTAAAGAGCTTCCTCAACCAGGCAGCTTCACACGAGGTCATACTCGTAACTATGTATTCGGCCTCAGCGGTGCTCAAAGCAACCGACTTCTGCTTCCTACTCATCCAGGATATCAAATCAAAACCCAAAGAGAACCAGCACCCAAAAGTGCTCTTGCAATCCTCCACACTGTCTGCTTAATCAACATCAGAATAATCATGTAGCTTCACATTTCCGACAGTGTATCTCAATCCATGAGAGGTTGTGCCCTAAAGATATCTCAAATGATTCTTGGCACCAATCCAGTGAGGCTCAACCATATATGAGCTCAACATGCTAATTGCACAACATATATCCGGACGGGAGTTCGCTAAGAACATCAATGCTAGTATGAGTTTATGAAACTCAGAGGCATTTCCCAAATTAGGTCCAGCATCACTACCGCATAACTTCTTAAAGTTAGGCTTCATCGAGATAGTCACAAGCTTGCAGTTCACCATTCCAAATCCGGAATTCAACTCCCTCTTACTTTTGCAAATGAGAGGGTCTGCACTTGTCAGAAAGAGGTCATCCTCATAAGATACTAGTATGAGAGGTCTATCATCCACAATCTTAAAGCAATGGTTTTGGATCAACTTCATTCCTAGTGAATCTCAGCTTCATCAGAGAGCTATCAATCCTCTCATACCAAGCCCGAGGTGTTTGCTTCAAACTATAGAGAGATTTATTCAACCTGCATACATGAGATTCTCGATCATGAATCTCAAACCCCTCGGGTTGATCCACATCTATGGTCTTGCTATTACATGAGGGGAATGGTCGCCTTGAAGTTCCTTTGGTACATCTCGGGCATGTACCTTGCTCTTCTTGAATTCAAGCATCCCTGTCACCATATGTCTGACATCGGGTAGGGCCCCACAATGAAGATGGGCATACCTCCGGTGCTATGGAAGAGATTTGTCAACCGACATGGTCCCCAATGGACTTCCTGCAACTAGATACAAATTGCCAACCCTGAACTCAAAAGTAAAAGCATCTTGAAAATTTCCTTTTTCAAACACGTACCTTTCCATCAATGAATGCCACCTTGAAACTTTTGAATTCCATTTCCAAAATGGACACCCGGTTCCTTTTGAGATCAAGTACATAAAGAACTTCTTGAGAGTTACCCTGATCCATTTGAAGAGAAACATTCCCTGCACCCTTTCCGAGATAGCTGGCATTGTCTCCAAGAATAATATCCATGATTGTTTCCTTCTCTATCAAATTAGAGAGAGCTTCCTTGAATCCAGTGAAGTGCCTTGAGGCACCACTATCAATTTTCCCAACAA
Source organism: Pinus tabuliformis (assembly GCA_031772625.1). Lineage (NCBI taxonomy): Eukaryota > Viridiplantae > Streptophyta > Pinopsida > Pinales > Pinaceae > Pinus > Pinus tabuliformis. The sequence continues at coordinate 107,055,573 of CM062804.1, forward strand.
GTCCGGTGGAGAGGGTCGACATAAGAAACAACATTTGATTCTTCATACTTGGAGTTCCTTGCTTTCCTTGAAGAGTCAACCATTTCCTTGATGACCTGCATTCCTTTTATTCCTTTGCCATTGTACCTGTCATTCCTTTGATCATTGAAGATGCCCCTGGAATGATTGTTATCATCATCAAGTGATGTGTCCCTTCTATTTGGACACTTCCTCGCATAATGGCCAAACTTATTGCAAGCAAGGCATCTGCCTTTCCTTCCATTCTTAGATCCAAAATTCCCATTGAAGTGACTTGTAGGTAGGCCACCAGATGCTTCCGCTACACCACTTTGATAATCTTCTTTGCTTCGACTTCACCCTTGGTGAATTTGAAGTGGGATGAAGAACCCATTGAGTCTTTTGACCTTGTCCAATTGTCTTCGGTGATTGCTCTTTCACTCTTGCTTGGGCTTTGTCTTCACGTCAGCTCCGATACCATGTTAACTTTAGGTATGTTCTACACTGAGAGCAAATTTACTTCAATTTTCCATATTAGCTCAATATCAAATCCAGATTAGCAATCACATTTAGCATGATAGTAAAATGCAGATAGAACATAAACATAAATTGCAGAAGACAAGCCAAGACAAGAGGACACAAGATGTGGCGCTAGCGAGGGACAAACCCCAATGTGGTGAAACCCTTGATCAATTCTTCTTATGTTCTTCAATAGTTCAGCAGAGAGAGAGAGATAGTACATATACATCAGAAGTCAACATTTTGACTTGATAAAATAAGAGCAGAGATCTTCACTAAGAAGATAACACATGAGGTCGTTGATCTGAACTCAGGTGATTCCATCACCATGTTGTACCCATCACTGTGTTGCACCATGCTGCACTATGCTGCACCATTCTTGTTGCACCTAACACCATGTTGCATCCAACTATGCTGCAGCTAAACATGTTATCTCTAACACCATGCTACATCCCACTATGTTGCATCTAAACATGTTGTCAGTACAAGCAGTCACATCAAACTTCAGTCCTTATTCTTCATACAGTCATGATCCAAGATGAGGTTCAAGACTGACTTGTGCAACCCTTAACACAATCTATGTTGCTGGCTATGGCCTGCAGCCTAGCCCAACAACAAGTAAGGTTTACATACAGTACCCAGCTATCTTTACCCTTGAACAACAATGTCTTCCAATCAGCCTTATTACTGCATAGTCATGCCTAGAACAGATCTCAAATGTGCCACGTTGTCATCTACAACAATGTGACATAGTGATATGATTAGTTTAGCCGACTTTCCTTACAACGTCTAAGGGTTCCTTCCTTATAGAGATATGGACCTCTTTAACTTCATCATTTGTGGCTGATAGGGTCCTCTCCAACTGTAGCCAAGATGGCCTCCTTGAGGGCTGAGACTAGGGCAGTATTGGCCCTACTTTGACTGTAGTTTGAAGCACAAATGACACCTACTAGAGATCTTTATTTCGGTTGTTGTAACCTTCACCGTTTACTTTGGCTAGGGTAGATAGATGCCTCTTTGAAACTGCAGATTAGATTGCGTGTTTAGACTGTGGATGAGGAACCTTTTAGGCAGCGTATGGTAGCTCTCTTTGACTGTTAGGGATCCCTTAGGACTGCGGCCAAATCTTTTCATTATCTGCAGCTAGGTTAAGACTATAGTCCTTCCAATAGGACTACGGCTAGGTTAAGACTATAGTTCTTCCATGCTAGGGCTTGTTGCCTTCATGACTACGTATTAGTTAGGGCATCATTAGGCCAGCAGTTAGGGCTTCTCCATACTAGCGTTAAGGCCTCTTCTTTAGGGCAACGTAGGTGCCTCTATCTTCAACGTGATACTCATGCTCCATGATTGTAATTTGGGGCAGCGTATAGATCTCTTCAAACAACGTCTAGGGCTAGGGAAAACCCTCTAGAGCAGTGTATCCCTTTTAGATCTCTCCTACCACTAAAACCCAAAGACAAGTGGAGAGAGATCAAAAGAGATGATTGATTAAATGACTTGAAGGCTGCCTCTATTTATACTAAAACTTTGAGCATAGATGGGGGTAATTTGTTTGCTAGCCGACCTTGACGAATTGTCACATAACACAAATAAATCCATATCTCCATGAATACTTGTTGGAATCGGATGATCTTTGGATCAATCCTACACCTCTCAACAAGAGGAATCCAAGAAAAATATCAGCTACCATGAATAAGTAGACCCACATGGAGTTTGGCCCTAGTTGCCAATTTTAACACTTCTGCGTAGCACTAGCACCACCTCTCTGTGGTTATTTTTGACTCTCTACAATGTACTTTCCAGAAATGGAATCTCTTCTTCTGGACTCACTATCCCTATCCCTCTCTATCTCTGCTTCCCTTCTCTAGCTCAAAGTCTTCCGGCAACTATTGTCGCTCTCTAGAATATCAAACTGCCCAAGTCAATCGATCTCAAGTATATCAAGTGTGTTTTCTCCATCTACCCATCGACCTCCTCTTATAATCCCCAGTTGGGACTCCAACATCCAAGATTAAAACATAATCGATCGCTGAGATCATTTATGGATCGATCCGTGTGAGTTTCTTGATGATTCACACCTTTCTGAATTAATATTGACTATCTAATCACTTTTCCTAAGTTTAGACTTAGGAAATATTTAAAATAGGTTAATAATCTAATTGAGACACTTCTAGGTGGAATTTCCATAAACGATTTATGGTTTATGGAGAACTCCTGTGTTTTAGCCTCTTCACAAAGTTTTGAGACTTGAACACCTCTGATGCTACATAAACTAACACTCCCTCTTAGCGAGGAAGGTGTTCTAGTGGTGAACTGCTGCTACAACACCCTGTCTCTATATCCCTCTCTGTCACGTTGCTAATGTCTGGCCACTGTCAGTGCCTGCTACTGCCCACCAATTACTGCGCAACTCTGATGCTGCATCTGGGTTGCTACTGACACTGCTATACTGCTACCAACTCTGCATCTGCACTGCAACTCTCTCTCAACTGTTGTTGCTGCAACTTCAACTACTGCAACTGAAAAGCATCCAAAACACTGAATCAACTGTGTCTCTGTGTTGCATTTGTCTCGTGAGCATTTGACTGCTACTATTCTCTGCATTGTTTGCTAAGGAATTTGTATTGTTGTTGACTTTGCCACTGAGCCTTTTGCTTTGTTGTCAACACTGCACTGCATTCCTCAACACCTGACTGCAACTAGTCTGCAACTGTCACTCAGGAATCTGACTGCATCCACTGACACTGATCCATCCTGCTACTGAATACTGTGGGCCCCTGTAGCAAGGTAATGATCCATGAGGAAGACACTTCAGTGGACCCTACTCATTCCTCTGTAACTATGGGACTATAACTTCATATTTCCCTGTTGTTGCGGCCTAGTACACACACCTAAGTTAGTGAGAAAAAACCCTTAACCCCACAAGGTGTGGCTTAGTGGAAAAACTAAGAGATGGAGCTATCACCTATTCCCAACTCTCTCCGTTAAAACTCTCTCCTAGGTAAGCTAAGGGGGGTGGTCCCTAATGAGAAGTTAGATGAAAATTATATGAGTTTCTAGGTGATCCTAAAGTCAATTGGACTACTTCAAGATTATGAACAAGTTCAACAAGTATGATGAAAAATACAATATATGGAATGAAAGATATTCTCAATGATCATGAACATGTTCAAAAGATAAACATGTAAAACCAATGCCTTAATAGTTGCTTCAAAATAATAAACACTTGCTCAAATGAAATAAAACAAGTAATCTTGCAAAACAAATCAATGTTAGATTAAGAAATATTAACTTGCAAGATATAAATTGCAAAGAGATGCCTTAAGCCAAGATACTATCATTCATGTTTGAAAAACATGTAAAATAGCAATTTAAATAACTTGCAAAATGAAATCAAATAAACCAAAGCTTTTCTTGCAAAAAAAAAAGATATTGTACTTGCTGAAAGAAAATACTTCAACAATGAAAATGATAACTTCAATAGATGTTCACCATAACAAGTACATGAGATAAACTTGCAAGTAAGAAAATTTTAGAAATAAAATGAGTTAGGTTGAGATGCACTTAACTAAAGTGAAATGCAATTATCTTGGTAAGTTTTAAACTAAATACCTATTCTAAGTGCGAGATTCTTTTTTCAACCTCTTACCAAAGGGTAAAGATTGGGGTGACTACAAGGAAGAAGGGCTAAGGACACACTTGTCGTCTTTAACGATGCCCTTCCCCTAATCTTTACAAGCCATGTGTGCTTTCGTTCCTACAAGGGGACAATGTCGCCTTCATAACTGCAGGGTCACACACTTTACCTTACTCCGTACCAGTTGGAAGAACTTTCCAAGAAAATCTTGGTCCTAAGGTTTCTATTCAACCAAGCTTATGCTTGAAGGTGAATTTTAAGAAATGCAAGTTATGCTAATATGCCTAAATGAGATGCATGTAAGTTTTCCCCAAAAGAAATGTTGTTTGCAATGCTTCAAATTAAGAACAATGAAATAGTGTTCAACATAAATTGCAATAACAATTTCAACTGGAGAAAATAAAGTGGAAATTAGCTCACATGTATTGCATGTGTTTCACCAATTGATAGAAAGTAGACAAGCTAAATGAAATGAAGCAAGCAAATTGCTTGAGATAAAATTGTTTTAAGTGAAATGTAATGCACCAATAATTACCAAAATGTGTAGCATAAGCATATATCCAAATAGTATTGAAACAATTAAACAAGTTGAGTGCAAGTAGATCAAAGCTTGCCAACAAAAGTAAAGTGCTTGCACATAAATGAAATTGCTCAATAAACAAGTTGTCAATGTTGAAACTTAGGCATACAAGAAATTAGATATCAAAATCAACAATGAAATGTTAAGTGAAGTTGTGTTAATTCCCAATTAAATGTACAAATGAAATTAAGTATGAAAGCTAGGAAAATGAGATGCATAGTCAATCCACCCACAAAGGTTCTCCCTCAAAATGAGGAGGGAGGATGCCATGGGTAAAATCCCAAGCTCCCACAAGCAAATCTTGATCTTTTATTAATTGTTACAATGAGTAGAAAGCCTCTTAGAGGAATGCCCAAAAGAAGAAGGAAAACTTTACAAAAATAGTTGCTAGAGAAGGCAGAGTCTCCTTCCAAACTATGGAAACCACAATGGCCAATGGATTCCTCTCAAAATCTGAAAATTACAAGCCCCAAAAGGCCCACGACCTAGCTAATTTGCAATTGTTTTCTAATGCTTACGACCTCCTTGAAATTGATGATCAAGTGCTTGAGAGGTCCTGCAAAAAATAGTTAGAGTTTTCCAAAATTTCTGTTCAAGACTTTTGTTGCTAAGAGCTCCAATTATGGGTTGCAAAACAAAATAATATTAATGTAGAAAGAAAGAAATAAACAAAATATAATACAAATTAATATACAAGACTCCAAATCAAGTAATGGGAGTGAACCCCCATATTTGTTTAGCTTAGGAAATTGCTCTTAAATAGCTTATGTAACCTTGAAATCTCTAAAATCAAAGAAGTATGTAATTTAAATGAGTAGATGCAATGTTACTTGGGAGCGGGAGCGGAAGCGGGGAGCGGGAGCGGAAGCGGGAGCGGGAGCGGGAGCGGGAGCGACCATTTTCAGAAGCTCCCAGTTTGGGAGCGAATCCCGGAGCGATTTTTTAAAAATATATATATTTTTTATATTTTTTAATTTTTGATACATATATGTCAACAAAAACATGTAGAATGATGAATTAGATATAAAAAACATAAAAAAGCATAGATTGAACCATATAACAACAATCATCTAGAAGTTATAATCTTCATCAACCACGTCCGCAAGTTAGTAACATAGTAACATACAACATATTGAGTCTCATGATTCATCAATCTTAAAGTTTCAAGCTTTCAAAATTCAATATATAACATTTATCATCATTGATCACCAAAGTTGTACTTGTAAGCTAAGTGTAACCATTACAACAAATAATATCTAACATGAAATGAAATGTTATAAAATGAAATGAAATGAAACAACTTTCAACTTTCATGAAGCATCATATTCATAATTCATTACTAATGAGTTATAATTGCCAACTTCAAACTTAAATTGTCATATATTGTTTAAAAAAATATCATAATAAATATGAAAGAGTCAATAGTTATAAAAGCTACTAGAAACTAGAAAAGAGAAGTAAATCTATTATCTATTTCTTATGCTTGGGCCTCTTGCCACCACGAGAAATGTCTAATTTTTTAGTCTTGTTGCAAAATCAGGATCTTTGTCATTAATATCACCCTCCAAGCATTAATATCCAAAGGTATCTTTGTCATTACCTTTGTATCTGTATAGGGATCTTTGTCATTAATATCACCCTCTAAGCATTAACATAAGATAGAAAAAGCATAGCATGTCAAGTCAAGATTTTGTTTGAGTGATGCGTACATTTTTAGAAGGGTCATGATAGAGGAGTTCGACAACCAATGTCACTAACATCAAGGTACATAGAGGGATTGGTACTCTTGATTAAATATGAGTTCCATACCCTAATACATGACAAAATTCAATGGAAACATTGCAATCCCCCAATCCTGAAATCCTGAAAAACTGATAAGTCTGCTGGATTTTGAATGAAATCTAAAATTCTACTTTCTCCATATGAAATCCAATGAGGACGAAACCACTCTCAAACATCCTGAGTCATTTCATGGTAATGTTAAAAATTTAAGTAAAAGGATGAAAATGAAAATTAAAGAAAATGTCACTTTTACTTTAAGAATTTAACATTACCATGAATAGTATATCAATACTAGGGCCTAGACTTGATCATTAAGTTGCCCCACTCAAAAACTATTTGTTTCTTTCAAAAAAAATTGCATTTCGAACATTACTACAAAAAAAAAAATGCAAAAAAGGCAAAACGCTCCCGAAAACGCTCCCGAAAAGGCAAGGAGCGAAATTTTTTTTAGGGAGCGCGCTCCCGAAATCGCTCCCTTTTCGGGAGCGATTTCGGGAGCGCGCTCCCGACCCGCTCCCGAGTCGCTCCCGCCCGGAGCGCGGATCGGGAGCGGGAGCGAGGGGGGGGGGGGCGCTCCCCCGCAACACTGAGTAGATGATTCAAGTAGATAGTAAGTGAGCGAAACTCCCCTCTTGCTCCTTTTAAGATGAAATACTTGGAATGAAAATTGATGAGTCTCGAGCCACTTTGAATACGGGAGTGAGTTTATCTATGTGAGACGTCTCCCACACTCAAATGGATTCATACACACAAATTCAAATAGATTTCTTCCTACACACTTGAAACAAATATTAGCTTGCAAAGGATTAGAGCATCACAATGGGTGAGATAGACCAAATATTCCTCCAAAAATAAATTGGTAAGCTCACTTCTAGAATGCTACTCTAAATCAAGGATATGTGCAAGATAGCTTGCACATATCAATCCAAAATATATGGCAAATATAAGCTAACAACATTCAAATATGCAAGAAAATTGAAGCATAATAACAAATTATGGAAGGATATCACCTCAAAATGCCAAGAGAACACCACCAAAATTGCCCCAAAGTCTTTGATTATATTAGCAAATTGCAAGTACAAAATGACAGAGTTTCCTCAAGCCCAATAGCTCATAACATGAATACATAGTGAGAGCTCATTGCTCACTTAAATAGAATCTTGGGAGCCAATCCCAAGGCAAATGGTGACAATCCCAAAGAAAATGGATGACAATCCCAATGCTCCTCCATGCAAATTCGAATTTCCCAAGTGGCAACTCGATTTCTTCCTTAGAGGCCCACGCAATCCTTGATGAGGGAGACTTCGTTGAGATGAGGGGACATGTGGGAGAGTGAAGTGGAGTGGTAGGAGACCACTCTCCACCTCACTCAAGTGAACTCCAACCCAATCTCAAGCCAACTCATGATATCTCCTTGAAGCTTGAGTTAACCTCCTCAAATCGTGGATCTTGTCACTTGAAACTCGTTGTCTTTCTCCAAGAAATTTGATTTCCCTTTTTGTTACACGTTTCTCCTTGATTCTTCGTCCATGGTGGAGTCCACATCACTTATTAATTCCTTGATGATTTTCTACCTCATTTCCACATCATTTAACATGTGTGGATATTTATTTTCTCCAATTTATTTAATTGTTGGGCTAATTTATTCCCACATTTTCCACTAAACTTAGGAAAAGTGGGTTTTGAGGGTCTAGAACTTATTGTTTACCCCTCAAAACGTGCCATAGTAGACATTTGAGGGTGAGAGGTGTAATTTTGAGTGCACATACCCCATACAACTACTCTATACATCACTTATTACATTTTACATTTAGAATTTATTCAAATTTCCGCCTTGCGGGAAATTTAAAATATTAAAAAAACTGATCCCTAGACATATTTAAATTCCACGAAATTTTACGAGTGATCTAGTATGATAATATTCAATGATTCTAGACACTAGGACTCACCCAAGGCCTCGTCATCAAGCCGCACTTCGGCTTTGGGATTATGCCTGGAGGAAAAAACTCAATTAATTGTTAAGCCCTCAAAAACACCTAATAATTAACCAAGTAAAAAAAAACCTCCCAGAGTAAACTCACTTGATGACAAGGTCCCAAGTTACCTAGACATGTTACATGACTCAATTCATCACACTAGCATCACTTATTACATCATCCCCGCAGGGCTTGTTGAATCTAAGTACAACATGAGAAGAAGATGAGAAGAAGAAATAGAGTTAAAAAACTCTGATGATATAGTGAACTATGATGGTACATGAAGCCTCTTACACATCCTCGAGTGTGGAGTCTTCAAAAAAAATTCAGGTACACTTCAATGGTCAACATGCCCCACCTCACTCATGGAGGTATAACTGCAAACATGCTGAAATCTTCCTCCAACCTAGAGGACTTGTCCATCTTTGCAGATGTTGCCACCTGGTCCTGCTTCTCCTACTTGTCCTTCTTCTTGAAAGGACACTATGTATTGTAGTGGCCAAACTCGCCACACCTAAAGCACTTGACCTTAGATAGGTTCTTTTTTTTTTTTGTCTCCCCCTGTCCTTGAATGGGACCCTTTGATGCTAGGGCCACATTCTCCTCTTCCTTCTCACACTTCGTGCCTTTTTTGTTGCTTCCATTGATGGTGCTCTTTACTAGAGCTCGCCTCATCTCCTCCATTGTAGGTACGATGACATACTGTCCCATCCAGGCAATGTGTCTCAGCCCAAGATTAAAGTTACTTGGGAGCGGAAGCGGGAGCTGGAGCAACGTTTTCAAAAGCTCCCAGTTCGGGAGCAAAACTTGTATATATTTTGATGCATATATGTCAACAAAAGCATGTAGAATGATGAATTATATATAAAAAACATAAAAACATGGATCGAACCATATAACATATAACAATATAACATAGTCTCCTCCTACATAGTCGAACGACCTTTTGGTGCTCTTGATTAAATACAAGTTCAATACCCTAGTACCCTAGGTGCTCTTGATTATTGGGAGTCTCCCCCGCATAGAGGATTTGGTGCTCTTGATTAAATACAAGTTCCATACCCTAGTACATGACAAAATCCGATGGAAACATTGCAACCCCCCAGTGCTGAAATCGTGAAAAAATGATAAGTCTGCTGGATTTTGAGGGAGATCTAAAATTCTACTTTTGCCATATGATATCCAATGAGGTCGAAACCACTCTCAAACATCCTGAGTCATTTCATGGTAATGTTAAAAATTTAAGTAAAAGGATAAAAATGAAAGATAAAGGAGAATGTCACTTTTATTTTAAGAATTTAACATTACCATGAACTGCATATCAACACTAGGGCCATAGACTTGAATATTACGCTGCCCCACTCAAAAAAATGTGTTTCCAATCTTCAATAGCTCTATCTATCACTCCTGAATAGGCAGGGAGCGAAAATGTTTTTAGGGAGCGCACTCTTGGGGTCACTCCCGATGCGCTCCCATCCAGAGCGCGCTCCGGGAGCGATTTCAAGAGGGGGGCACTCCCTCGCAACCCTGCCCAAGATACTTTGGACAAAGACCTGCTACTCCTCGGAGACACTATTTAGTGCCAAACATACAAGCTCTGATGGTTGAGATGCATCCTTAATGGTTGTTAACTGATCACGGACCTCCTATATCTTGGTGAGAAAGGGATCTATGCTTTCACCCTTCTGCATCCTGATGCTCCTCAACTTCTCTTGCAGGAACATCTTTCGTTGCTCAAAAGAATTCTAATATAACTGGTCGAGAGAGTCCCACATTTCCTTGGAAGTATTCTTGCTAGATACATGCAAGACTATATGTCCCGGACTCGATCCAGGATCAACCACTTTGTCTTCACCGTCTATTTCTTGTATTCCTTCAGCTAATCTGCATCTTGAGGAACTACCACCACATTATCTACATAGGATATCAGACAATGTTCATCTAGTAGGGAGGACATTCTAGCCTTCTAGATGACAAAGTTGGAGGCTCCCTCCAACCTTTCCTGATCTTTAAGCCCAGTTGTGGCCATCTCTGTATCTGGTCGAACATCTCCCTCTTTCCCTTTGCTTGGTTGTTGAGTCTGCTACATGCACTCCCTTCTGGAGTGAGAAATTCTGCTTACAGCTACTACGAATCTGCAACATGAATATCGGATTTCTAAAACTCAAAACCCCTTGAGAGAAATTCTCTCTGTTTGTGCCTTTCTCTTCCACCCGACGCTAATTCTATTGTTGCAAAACCCTTCTACGCCCAAACAAGGAATTTGCTCAGCGAAAATCACTAAGTTGCTACTCCCTCTGCCTTGATGGAATCACTCAACTGGCAAGACGAATTTTTCTGCCAACCTGCACTGAAAAATCGAACTTCCCTAAGCAACTTTCGCTGCCTGGCTTAGGCTCTGTGCAGCCTCCAGAAATTTGTCTTGTTGCACTCTCTGAACAACGAATTTTTGCTTCCGCTTCTAAGCTTCCCCATCTGATTAAAATCCCTCTGATACCATGTAAAAATTTTCAACTATTGCAGTAATAGGAAATTATTCTTCTAAATGTATATTAATTAATAGTTTATTTGTCCACACAAAAAACAAACAATTCACAACTGCAATTTTCACCAAAATAAATTCAGTGGAAGATAAATTGGAATCTAAGAAAATACTGGCACAAAATAATTTTGACAATTATTTTTGGATTAAAGTCCTCGGAAAAACCCAACTTGGGAAAACCGATGCAGCAATTGAGGGTTTTAATTATTAAGCAACAGTGAAATAATTTGAGTACAATCTAGATGTCGAAAACTGGCAATCCTGCAGAGAAAATACTGGCAAAAATCTAGTGAGGAATTTTCCTCACCCCACAAGCAATTTGACACTAAAGACTGGCCTCTAAAACCCCTCGACGAACACCTGCATCACCCTCTACATAGGGTCTGCGCAGGCACAAATTCGGGTTGCCTAGACCTCACACTGAGGTACCTCTTCAACCTGTTACTGACTCTAGAAACGTTTCTCCCGACCTCTGCAAAATTTCCCTGCCTCCGGAACTCTGAAATGTCCTCCTGAATCTGCAAATCAAGTTGCCTCTTAGAGTCTTCTGCGGAGCCCTATCACAACCTCTCTGTGGCTATTTCTGCCTCTTTGCATTGTACTCTCTGGAACTGGAATCTCTTCCTCCGGACTCACTACCCCCACCCTCTTTATCTCTGCTTCCCTTCTCTGGCTCGAACTCTTCCGGCAATTACTATTGCTCTCTAGAAAATTGAACTGCCCAAGAAAATCAATCTCAAGTGTATCAAGTGTGTTTTCTCCATCTACCCATCAACCTCCTTTTATAATCTCTAGTTGGGACTCCAACAACCAAGATTAAAACATAATCGATGACTGAGATCATTTCTGGATCGATCCGTGTGAGTTTCTAGATGATTCACACATTTCTTAATTAGAATTGATTAATTAACCACTTATCCTAAGTTTAGACTTTGGAAATATTTAAAAATAGGCTAATAATGTAATTGAGACACTTTTAGGTGGAATTTCCAAAAATAATTTATGGGTTATGGAGAACTCTTGTGTTTTAGCCTCTTCACAAAGTTTCAAGACTAGAACACCTCTGATGCTACAAAAACTAACACCCCTTGATCACTATGTTTGGAGCTCATATATTCATCTTGGCACACATTGGACTCCATCAGGCCTCTTCAATGGTCATTGGACCTATTGTATCTATTAACTTGCCCTCTTGGGAGGTTTATTGTTGTATTATTGAGCTATCTTGGTGGGCTTGTCACCAAGGGATGTTATTTTTGCACATTATTTTATTAGTAGGGGCATTATTAGGCCTTATTAGGCAAATTGAACCCCTTAAGATATATATTGATGTGATGATCATTTCATTTGATCATCACTTGGATTTGGATCATTTGTTTCTTCTAGGAATTTCCCTAGGCCTTTTGATGGACGAATTGGAGATTTAATGCATTTCGATTTTTGGAAGAGCTTAAAATATTGTCTTTGAGCTTCAATTTTCTTGCATCTTGATGATTGGAATAATTTCACTATACTTGTGAGTACTCTTTCATGGTTATCTCATAATTTTGTCTCATGAAATAATCTATGAAATATTTTTGTTCATGAAGTTGGTGTAATTGCTCTTTGCCTTATGCGAAGTTAATTTGTTTTTGTGAGGGATTTTTCATGTGATTATTGTGAAGTATGGTGAATTATTGTCCTAGGGGTACATGATTTTTCATGATTTGCCTTGATAAGTCATCATTTTGCAACATAAAGAAGTATAAATTTCCTTTGTAACCTAGTTGTTGCTAAGGCCATATGAAGTTGTTGGGGAACTCCTTGATTGGAATTAAGCCTATCTAAGCATTGATTTCTTTAGACTCCATTCTCCCAATTGGCTAGGCACTAGTCTAGTCCTAAGGTGATCACAAAAGAATATTCTTCTCACCTCTCTTCCTTTTTTCTAAGCCCTAACCTAGTAGGCCTCCTAGGGCATCATTTAAAAATCATTTCTAGCCATTGAAAATCCTTGAAAATTGGTCAACTACTACATTGGGGTCTTCTTGATAGGTCCTCCAAATTTGAGGTCGATCCCACGGTGGAATATCAAGATATTTCAAATTTTCAAGCCCTAACTTGAAGACCGTTCTCATCCCTAGGTTCCCTTTGGTTGGTGGCTTCATTAGGATCATTGTACTCAAATTCCAAGAGAAATTCAATTCCTTTGATCCTATTCTCCTCCTTAACTTGGTCAAGATCATAAATTTCTTGCTCCAATGCAAACCGTTGAGCTCGTTTGAGCTTGCTTGGGCCTCTTTATGGTCCCACTACCTTATAACTTCAATTTCACAAAAATCACTTAGAAACCCTAATCTTCTAGGATTCCTTGATCTTGGGCACTTCTTTTCAAGTAACACTCCTTGAACCCTAGTTCTAGAAATCTTCATAGCCCTTTTATGAGAGTCGTCCACCTTACTTCCAAAACAAGTAAACCAATTATCAGAGCCTCTCTTGTTAATAGGCTTTAGGAATCACTCTTCACCTTATCATTGATCCATTTATCCTAGTGGTTCTTCTCAAATGGGGACTCCTCCCATCGGTGAAAGTTCATAAAGAGTAGGGAGCTTTAGCTGAGGTGACAGTGGGCTATCGCTCCATTGTTGCCACTTGACCTAGTAGTTGTTCTATAGGATCCCCCTAGGACCCTTGCTAGTTTGAGCGATAACATTTTTGGCATTGTTGTTGGGGAGCAAGCAGGTCTACCTCCTTATTGAATCATTGAGGAATTGATTCATAGACGACATTTCAAGTATTCCTCTAGCGACTCCATTTATTGTCCAATCCCCTAGTTTACTTGAAGGTGACAACATTCCTCTTGTGACTATTGTTGCTGCAAGAAGGGGAGAACGAACCCCATCACCCATTAGAACTAGCCTTCTCCCTGAATTTGAAAAGGTTGATGATCTCACCCCAAGATGGCAACAAATTCTAGCAATGTCCTAAACCATGACCAACCCAAAATTTCACGAAGTAAGAGTCATTTGGTTAGTGTCTTTGCACCTTTGAATTTGAGTGACAATCTTGAGCTTTTACTTGAGAAATACAATAATTTGTTACGCAACTTTAAGGGTGATGCTACCATAAGTGTCTGTGACCATGTTGAAGAATTTTATTGGGCAATTTCTCCTAGGTTAGTATTTGACGAAGACAAGATCATGATGCTATTCGTCTTGTCCTTTGAAGGTCAAGCTAGGGAATGATACCTTAGTCTTCCCCTAGGATGCATAGAAAACTCTAACCAATTTGAGGATATTTTCATGAAAAGATGGTCATGTGATGCCCAGGGGACTTTCAACATTGAGAAGTTTTACCAAATAAGTAGGGGAAGGGAAGACATCAAGGAATTTATCCAAAAAATTGATAGGGTAGTTAGGGATATCCCTGACCATTTGAGACCCCCTGATGCTAACATACTTGATAAATCCATTAAGGTTGTGGGTGGTCATCTGCTTATGCATTAAGAGATAAGAAACCTAAGAGCCTAGTCGAGGCCAAGGAAGTAGTTATGCAAGTTGAACAAAATTTGAGAATTTCCAAGATGGATGTAGATGAACATCCCAAGGCTAAGGTTGAGGGCAAGAATGGTAAATCCAAGGACCACACTGAGGAAACCCTTTTAGTGCTCCTTAAGAAGGTTGATAAGCTAACTGAGATAAACTCACGAGATAGACTCTACATGAATGAGCTCACCACCTTATAAAGCACTCAAAAATCAAATTATATTCCTAAAGGGAAGCCTTTCCCGAAGAAGCAAAGTGATGAAGACAAACCAAGCTCATCTCAAGTTCCAAACACTTTGGCTCCAACAAATGTTATGGAAGAAGAATCATCTTCTGAGGACAAGCAAAGTGATGAGGAAGAAGGTGAAGATGAAGAAATCAATGAGCAAGCTAATATTGTAGAATCTAAAGCCTTCAACATGGGAGGATGAGTGGGAGATTTAAAGGGATTCAATATTCAAGAAAGAATGATAAAAACCCTTCCACAACATCGAAGGAGCCCTGTTGTCGCACAAAGTGTCTAGGCACCACGACAACGCTCAAAGTAAGGGTTGTCACTCTAATCCTTACTCACTTCATTTAGACTCTCTCCTAGACAAGTCAAGGGGGTAGTCCCTAAGGTGAATGGATGAGGATAGCCTGTGTTCCACAGGCTCTAGGAAATTTTAAGGATGAACAACTTGATGAATTTAAAGCGAATCTCGGTCAATTGAGATAGATAGATTGAAATAAGACACAATCACAAGATAAAAATGACTACAAACTAGTGCCTTTATATTTGAATTAACCAAAGACTAAATAATAACAAGTCACCCAAAGCAATTTATAATGTGGCAATGCGACGATCATGAACAATTAAATTTAAAATACTCAAAACTTTAACATACAAGATAATCTTTCTCCAACAGTCAATATGATTTTTTAAACATTTATCGCACCTTGATAATAGCGAAATCACAAAAATCAAGATTTTGCACTTAACACCAAAGACACCAAGGAATTTTAAGTTAACATTTTAATTATTCCTTAGGCAATTACTTTAATGTGATAAATGAAGAAGTAAAACAAATCAAAGGGTTAATAAAAAAATGGGCAATAGGCCACTTTACAATATTTAATGTGAGAGCGCAAGTCCTTTAATTTATTTCATTCCAAATTCTTAAGTCACTAAAAAAAATTTAAAATTTTTTAGATTTTTTTTTTTTTTTTTTTAAATTTTAGAAATTTTTATGATTTTTAATTTTGTAAAAATAAAAAATAAAAATTTAAAATCAAAATATGAAAAACCAAAGTAAAAAAAATCAAATGTCACAAAGATTAAAAATGCTTTTTTTATTCTTTCTAAGTTTTCGAGGAAAATCAAACACAAAATAAAATTTGAAACAATAAAACCTAAGTAACCTAACACGGGGATTTGGGATTCGTAGGATACGGGGATTCGAGTGTCGGATTCAGACACGTTGACCCCCCGGAAAAAGACACATAGGATTTGTTATATATATATAGATAATTAGATATTTTTTACACAAATTCTCATTAATGATACAAATTCATTGATTTCAAACATAGATCTTCATCTAGATGTTAGTTTCATTGTTTACAAAGTAAGTTAGTAACATTATAGCATGCATAGTACATACAAAATTCAAATACATGTCACATAAATCATAAATCATAAATCAATAAATCATAAATTCTAAATTCATAAATCATAAATCATAATACATTTTCAATTCATCAATGATCCAATAGGAGAAAAACAAGATAGTAAGATAAAGACACTGACAGATGTTTTCTCATTAGGTCATCAAATCAAAATGTGTTACATAGGTAGTGCAATGCCAATGGCAAATAGAAATATAAAATATAAAACAACTACAGGTATACAAGCCTCAAGATAGTAGGTAGCGCATGACTCATGAGTCATCAATCCTCATAGTCATCATCAGAATCAGCATCAATGTCCTCATCATCATGGTCACCACTACTCTCCTCTGCATCCTCCTCCTCCCCTGTATCCATAGTCGCCTCTGCATCTGCTAGTGTGGAGGATGACCCCTCTACAATATCACCATCATCAAATCTAATAGGCTCTAGCACTGGATCATTGAGATCCATGTTGGCCAATGCCAACTCAACACTGTTGTCCAGACCCATATCATCAGGAAAGACATCCCACATCTTTGTCTTTCCCTTCAACCACTCTTCCCTCTGCCTGTAAATAAGACGAAGGTTGGTGTGCACATACACCATTGTCTCTGCCCTGGACTGCTCAAGCTTGCTCTTCTTCACACTATACAAATTCCCATTTGTGCTCCACTTCCTCTCGCAACAAGAGGATGAAGTCACCTGAGAGAGGACCCTCATGGCTAACTACGGAAGAGGAGGGCTTGTTGCCCCATGATTTGCCCACCAAGAATAGGGCTTCTTAGCCCCCTTGTCTCTAATCACATCATATCCTGCAAATCGACCAATGCCAGTGGAAAACTTTGCAAAGGCATCCTCCACCTCATCAAGAAATGCTCTATCCTGAAAAACCCGCCTGAATGCATATTTCCTCCCCTATGAGATTTCAACATCCATGTGAGGAGGGAATTTGCGGGATGGTCCACCATTCAACCACTCATGGCTGTAGTATTTTGGGTTCAATGAGTGAGCCAAACAATGTAAAGGTGTGCAATTCTTGTCCCATTTGCTGACAAGAATATCTTGTATAGTACCACAAAAGGCCTCTAGTGATGTCTCATACTCAGGGCACTCACTCTGTAGAATAATGCTCCTCACAGAGTCAATCATGGAATCCCATCCCTCATAAACCTCTCCTAGGATGGGATTGTCTGTATCTGCAAATCGAAGCAAAGAAATGATAGGGTCCATGATCTGAATAATTAGATCTGCCCTCTCCCACCAAGCATCATCTAGCACTGTGTCCTTCACTCTTTTAGAGGCTACTTGATCTGTCTTTCTCCAAAAAGACCAAAACTCAGAAATAACCATGGCCCCAAGAGCAGTCTTGACCTCCCTCAACCTCTTCAACATGATGAATGAAGAGACAAACCATGTATCAACAATCTTCAACAATGATAGATTGTTGTACTCCTTGTAGATAGTGAGGGCATTTGTATGATTTTGCACAAAGTTACGGATATGTCGTGCATCCTCAATAATGTTACCAATCCAAAGCACATCAGAAGCAATGGATTTCAGTGCTAAGTTCAATGAATGGACAATGCAAGGTGTCCAAAACACTTGTGGATATTTAGCTTCCACAATCATGCCAGCAACCTTGCAAACAGGTGCATTATCTGTAATGATTTGCACACAAGAATCAACACCTACATCTTCAATAACTTTAATAAACAACTCACCCATAAATTGTGCATCCTTGTATTCTCCAAGTGTATCCACTGCTTTCAAGAAAACTGGACCATTCAAGGAAGACACCATGAAGTTGATGAGTGGGTGTCGTGCTGGATCTGTCCATCCATCAGAAACAATGCTAACCCCAGATGTTGGCCATGATGCTTTAATAGGCTCAAGCATTTTTTGCACCTCTTTTTTTGCCTTTGTCAACAATGTGGTTCTAAGCTTCTCTGAACCAGGAGGCACATACCATGATGGAGACCCGTGAGTTAGAGCTCGACACATCTCAATAAATAGAGGTGAGCGTGCAACATTAAAGGATATGAAGTTTTGATAGAAAAAGAAGGCAATGGTGAGATCAAGCTCTTCTTGTTTCTCTTTTTGAAAAATCTTGTCCATTGGACCAAGTGAAATTGCCTTTCTTTTTGTTGCTTGTCCCCCAATAGAACTCTCAAATGGAAATTTGGTGGTGCCTTTCCTCAAAAATGGAAGGGGGTCATCATTCTTGGTTTTTCTTGATTTTGCAGCCACATTTGCCATACCAACAGTGAACTCTTTTTCCATTTCTTTCCTCTTTTGTAAAGGAACAGTTGTACAAGCTCCAACTCCACAACCTGGTAAAGCCAACAAATGGCCTTTCACACGAAAATATGTGCTTGTGAAAGTATTGTGGCAAAAGTTGCATCTCCAATGCACATTGCCTCCTCCCTTCCCCTCGGTGCTTGGTCCATCCTCACTTGTGACATATTTCCACAAGGGATATTTCTCAATGTTACCTTTAGGAGGAAGTCTTCCCTCAACATTACTTGCAGCATACTCTGATGATATTGCGGGAGGATGGGCATCTTCAATGGGGACATTCTTCCCCTTCCTTTGGCCCCTACCTGCTGCTATTGATTGAGCCATGAATACTGTAAAAAAAATAAACAAAAAATGCACAAATTTGTAAAATAAATGCATCTACAAACTGTTGTAATACAAATGCAAAAAAATAGAGATGAAATGCACTTACCTGGTGCTTGAATCTCCTTTCCGAGTGCTCCAAACCCTTGGCTCCTTGCTCCAAACTTCTAACAGCAAACCCACAACTCACTGTTTGCAAAAGGAATGAGAGAAAATGGTAAATAAAAATAGGGATGTGTTGTTTTTAAAGGCCCGCAGTTTCCTTTTTGCTGTATTCAAATATGGTTTTCAGGACACGTTGTGTCCTAATGGGACACGACCCGGATTCGAGTGTGTCCTGTTAGGACATGATGTGTCCCGAATTTAGGATCGAATTAGGGTGAATCGTGTCCGATTCGTAGGATTCAGACACTTGAGGAAAATCCAATGAATCTGGTTTCATAGAATAAAACTAAGAAAATTCAAATTTGTTAAAAATTCTAACCTTAATGAAACATTAAAAAAATCAAATCTAAAAAAAAAAAAAAAACTAACCTAACTCATGCATATACAAATGAAAATGAAAAAAAAAACAGTTGAACCAACTAAAACCTAAAAGCGAATACAAAACGAAAGATAAAAAAAAGGGTCGATGAAGATGAGGGCAGTGACGGCGGAGGAGAGGAGATGCAGCGAGAGGAGGCCGAGGGAGCTGATTTGGAGCAGCGGGAATGGACGCGCGGAGGGTTGGATGAGTTGCAGCTGCGGGTTAGCAACACGCAGATGGAGAGAAGAGGCTGCGGATTGCAGCGGAAATGGATGTTTGCAGGTCGAGGAGTGAGGAGCAGAGACGGAGTAGTGAGGAATGGACACACAGAGGGTTAATGGAAATGCAGCAGCGAAGTGAAGGAAAGAGATGAGGCAGTCGCATGGAGGGAGGAAGGGAAGGAGAAAGCTGAAGGGTTTGAAGGGATGATAGGAGATCTGGTGGGCAGAGGAGGAACAACGAGGGAGTTTGGTTGCCGTTTTGATGAGGCAGCACTAGATGGAGGAAGGAGCCGCATTTGGAGCTACAAATTTGTAGGAAGGGGACAGGGTTTCACAAAAAAATCGAAATCTTCTATAGCAAATATGCAAAAAAACCCTAGGCAGCAGACAACAGAAAAATGGTAGCTGAAGAACCCAAGAAAAATTTCCAGGAATCTTTGATTAGAATTTTATACTTCTGCTTTAGATTTATCAGTGAAACCCTTGTAAAAATTACCAGATTAAAAAAAATAATAATAATAAAAAAATAAAAAATAAAAATAAAAATTCAAACCCTTTGACTGCAAAAATAATTCCCCTGCAAAAATGGTTTTGAGGCTAGATATTACCCTCCAGGGCCTAGAGCTGGCTTCAAATCAAACTTCACTTTTAGATCTGCAACATGTACCTCAAAACAAGAACACCCAGAACCCAGATATACAAAAATAAAAAAAAACCCCAAAAACTCAAGTCAGAAAACCCCAAAAATTTACAAATCTATGCACAATAATGGTAGACCTATCAAATTTAAGGACTATGAGTCCAATTCCGCTCTCAGATCTGATAATCTAAGGCTCTCAACAGCCAGATCTATCAATTTCCCACACAAAAGGAGGTGCTTAGCTCAAAACCCTTCGTATGTCACACATAAAATCTTATGATAAGCCCTGAGCTAATTTAACTGGGCTCTTTAGAAAACACAGATCAGGAGTTGGTTGGTCCAACTGAAAACTTCCCCTAATGCCCGAGGGTCTAAAAAATAAGATTTTCTTGCAAAACCCAATCTAGCCATTAAAATAGAGCGAGGCGAGAAAATGATAATAAAATTAAGATTAATAATGATACCTGCTATTACATTCAAAATTTAAACTATCACTTAAACCCCAACGACTGAGCAAGATACCTGTACTCCAATCACTTTTCAGAAGCTATCATCAATGGCTAAAAAAAAAATATGCATGAAAACAACACATCTTACAGCATTTCCATGAAGAGTAAAACCAACGAAATTTAACCCCAAAGTTTTTCTTTATTATCCAGGAAAAAATTAGACAAGAGCTTTTTGTTTGGCACATGACTTAGAGATCGGATCCATCAACTGACAAATGACCTCCTATTTAAAGATAAACCCTCCAACGGCTAGTTCGAGTGATCTTCGTCAAATCAATCTCTACCGTTGATGAAGATTAAAATTTCTCTTAACCTCATCCATCGAAATATTTAAAATATTTGGGGAAATTCGAATTTATCAATTAAATGTATTTTGATTAACTCAAAAATTAAATTTTTGAGTTAATTTCCCAAAATTTTGACTTTGATTTAACTCCAGGGATCAAAGGTCTAAAATTTGTCAAAATAATTAATTTACCTTAGTCCCTGGGCCTCTTAAAATTTAATTTAAGGATCGACGAATTTTCCCTTTGGAGAGTTTAAATTTACGTAAGACCTAGAATTAATTAAATTTCTGGCTTAGAATTTTAATTAATTTTTTGGCCAGAAAATTTAATTAATTAACCTATGAGAGGATAAATTATTTTTCCCACCCTCAAAACACTTTACGTCATGATTTTTATATTTTTTACATCATAAGGGGGAAAACCAATTTGTAACAGACCCTCACAGACTACTCATTTCTGTGACACAAATATAATCTAGCAGACCAAACAATTTGTAATAAAATAACCTAACCAAATAGTTAGGATTATTCCCAAATCACTTTTACATAGACTCGATCTAGAACACTAGGACTCGCCTAAGATCCCAGTGACAAAATCCATTCCGGCTTTGGGGTAAGACTGAAGGAAAACTCTGCCGACCATCCAAGAATGGATCGATGAGACAAAAAACCTCCCAGAATGTAGATCGTCACCAGAAAAGTAGGTTTACCTAGGTTGTTACATACATGACATGGTTCTGCTGAGATTATTTACATCATATACATGCAAAATGGGTTTACATTATAACATGGTGATCGGGTTGATGATGATAGCTGAACGGCATGGACACATCGATCAGGCGCTGTCCCTTTTGCGAAAAAGAGTCTCTATGGGTTCTTGACACATAGTGGTCAACAAGCCCAACGAAAAAGAGTCTCTTCCTAAGCAGTCCCTTCTTAATGAACCTCCTCCTAAAGAGCCCCCTAGGAAAGGTCCCCCTAAAAAAGACAATTCTATAAGAAATCCTCCAAAAGGGGAGCCCAAAAACAAGCCCAAGGGCAAGAAGGTAGAACTTGATGTCGATTTAGATATTGCTATAGGAAAAATGACCATGCAAGTTCCCTTGAAGGAAATTGTGAAACTCCCACGACAACAATGGCAAGTTAATAAGGCCCTTGGATTTGAAGAAGACACACATTAACATTGTAGAACATTCACCTTTCCAAGTCAAATATGGGAGATGAGCCATTCTTGCTCTGTGTTGTCATTCCGCCAGGTAAGTGCCAGGTATGTCCCCAAACAGACTTTGCGGCTTTGATTAGTAATTCTTTTGACATGACTTGAGGTGACCGTGAACGGTCATTTTTCAGTTGGGGGGAGGTACAACTATATTTAAAAATGGCGGTGTAATCAATTTCAACAATGATTCGTCGACGTCATCATAAAAAGCTTGTGCCAATACGTCCACTCCACGATTCTTACCTTACTCTGCACATTTATCAATAGATATTGGATTTAATGAACCAATCCCTTTGGAGTCTATAGAGTAATTACCATAATGGCTCGCCATTATTTCCATAACCTGCCGTGGATTTTTCCCATCTTTCTAAAAATCGCCATTCGTACACCCCGCTATCATCATTTCCTATGCCTTTCTGCAAAAAAAAATAAATAAATAAAAAATACCTATTGGTACTCCCTCCTAACAGTTTTTTTGCTACTCCGAAGTGTTGCTACTGAGCTATAGCAGAATGGGTGGAGCAGCTGTGAGACATGAACCTGAGAGCACAATTTTGGTCTGCAGTAACGCAGATGTATGGCAGGTCTTTGTAAATGCAGGCTGGGATAGATATTTTGAGAGATTGTAGGGGTTTGACGAGACTGTTACAGTTGAATTTGCGTTGAACTTGGAAGAAGATCATTCCAGAGTTCAGGGTCTCAATATCCCTGTCACAAAGGAAGCCATCTCGGCTGTCAGTGGACTGCCACAGGAAGGGAAGAAGTGGTTTTCGCGGAAGGCTCCCTTGCCGGAGTTCCCGGAAGTATTTTTACAAGCCGGGGAAACAACAATTCAAAAAGGAAGGGGGTATGATCGTAAGTCACTACCTTATCCCTGGGGCGAAGTTGCATACTTCGTGTTAAGATACATTACCTGCGAAGGGTGCTTTATAGTGCTATTCAAGTATCATTTTAAACTGTTAGCGTCCCTTCGGTTCCAACATGCGCAAATTCATTCGCTGAATATGCCTTTCTTCCTCTGGAAAAGTCTTCAACTGATGGCGCAATCCGCCCGTCACTCTTAGCAAGTATTAGCAGTCCTCACGAATCATGGGTTGGTCTGGCTACTAGTAATTCAAGCGTTGGCTCGAACTCCTGTACCTTGGCCACAATTTGTTGAATTGTCGGAAGAAGAACTAGAGGGCATTATACCTACAGAGGGGGAGGATGGCGAAGGCTCAGTCGAAATGGAAGACGCCACAGCTGATGCTATTCCACAAGAACTAGCATCGCCTGTTGGCTCGGTCGAAATGGAAGACGCCACAGCCGATGCTGCTCCACAAGAACCAACATCACCTGTTGGCTCAGTTGAGATGGAAGACACCACAGTTGATGTTACCCCACAAGAACCAGCATCGCCTGTTGGCTCAGTCGAGATGGAAGATGTTACAGCCGATGTTGCTCCACAAGAACCAGCATCGCCTGTAGGTTCAGTTGAAGTGGAGAGGATGGAAATTGAGGACATGGTTGATGTTGCTTCAACATCAGCTGATAATTCTCGAGGAGAACTACCACCACCATCACTGGAACAAATGAATTTGAGGTCTGAAGAAGAGAGTGCAGGTGGTGTTGTTACACAAGAACTAGCACCACCCATCCAAGAATATTTGGGGTCCGAAATAGAAGCTGTAAGTGGTGTTGTTACACAAGAACCAACACCACCGACGAAAGAAACCCTGGAATCGGTAAAAGAAAAAGAACCTACAATTGACACGGTTCTTTAGGAACCACAGGGAGACTCAGCCCAAACAACAAATGCAGAAGTTGAGGGGCATGACTTAGGGAGTATAGTCCAGACGGAAATGAGAGAAGATGTTCTTCATTCTTCCCTTCCTACAACTCTACCAAGAGGAGCAAGGAAATCTTGGACTCCTTTGTGCTCGGAGGAAAAAGTCATTCCCCCAATTTTAAAATTTGTTTGTACAAGATTTGATGCACTGGTTGAGGCAGCCACTCAAGTGTCGACGCTCATCATTACACAGACAAAACAATTTGGAAACATGGGCGTCAACGTTGCTACACAAGAACCGGTGTTGACCGAGGAACGTATTGAAGAAGCGGTGATGGATGCTAGCCCTGTAGAACCACCAGGGAAGACATTCGTGTTGACGCTACCCCACAAGGGTTTGAGTCAATTTTTGTACAGAGAATGGATGACCGGGCGGAAGAGCAAGCACAAGAGAAAAATGTTGAGGATGGTATTCCGCAAGTTGCCGAGATAACTCAAGAATTACCAAAAGATGCAATGCCTGCTGAAACTGACCCATCAGAGCCAAAGGCAGTTCTGGAACGCATGGGAGAACAAGCAGGAGAAAAAGAAGTGGAGAATGTCGAGCCCCCGACCGTGGTAATTCTGGAAGGAAATGGAGGGGACACCACTCAAGGTGATAAGCAAACAGAAGAAGTGAGGGTGAAGGTGGAGTCGGTCGACACCTGTGCCGATGACCCACCAGGCCCCACACCAGCTACGAGACCAGTGGAGGAGGTCATTGTCAAGCAAGAATTCATTGAACAGTGCGCACAAAGGAGACCTCCCCTTAAGGAAAGGTATCAGTCTCAATTTAATGAACTTATGCAATTAAAAATAGATAATCTGAGATTGAGGAAAAGGGTGTTGCGCTTGCAAAGGGGAGCAAGAAGGTACAGGAGAAAAATTGCAATACTTAAGACTGGAGCTGCCCCCTCAGTAGCTCAGACCGGGGAAAATCCCACTGTTTCTGTTGTGGTGCAAACAGAACCTATAGACCATTTATGGGAGGCTCGGGAATTCATTTTGACTGCCGAGATTCAGAAATGGCAGGCTGTGGTTGGTCGTCTTCAACAGGGGACATTTGCTGTGAAAGATCATTAAGAAGAGGTAAATAGAGTTCGTAGCTAGGTCGTAGAAATCATCACTGATTATGTAGACCGGATGGATAGGGCGAGGTAGAAATGAGGAAAACAACAGAAGAAGATCGAATAGTTAGAAGAGCAGGTGCGAATGTTGGAGTTGATAAGGAGGAAATGTTTACCTTAACGCAACAGGTAATGGCTTGTCGCCCCCCTTCTCACAGTTATGCTTTGTTTCTCCATGAACAATACCTTCTCTTTTTCCTAGAAAGTATTCGTCTCGAAATCAGCCATGAAATCGAGGACCCTATACAGTTTCTCCGCATTTGAACCAACACTTAATATGTGAACTGTATATGCATGATTATTTCTTGGGAGATGACCAAGCATTCAAACCAGTTCCCTATGTAGAGGATATTCAACTGAGAGCTTTCATGTCCTACACCATCAATCAAGTCAAGTGGAAGAAGGCCAGTGATACATTTGAAGCAAATCAATCCACTAGGCCTCTTCTTATTCGAAGAGAGCATTGTCAGTCTAGCACTATTTATAATAGGCATGCTACCTTCTTGAGGATTGAGGGGCATCCAGAAAAGATATTGGTAACTCAGAGATGGTGCACCAGGTTATGCACGACACAGGTGGTTGCTTGTTAGGATGAGGCTCTGGATAGTTGTCAGAGGAGATGGAGGTTGTCATCATCAGCTGTCAGAGTGCGGGAACCTTTCGGGGCCCCTAACTATGCTAGAGCACTAGAAAGATTGCCACGTTATATTGCCTGCATCTGTACTCGAGGGGTTCATGGGCTTGAGATTCCAGTTTCCCATCCTTTGGTTGCCAACAGATCAATACACTCTTGCCTATAATGTGAACAGTGATTGGTGGAAAGATATCTTACTAATAGATGAATACAAACCCCCAGGGACAGATATGGCCGAAAAATATGATCTTGCTCAACTACGTGCTGATCACAGTCAATTTAACCCAGACCTGTGAAGGTGACAGGTTGCATGAGGACATGCAGAAAGAACAGTTGGGGGGAGATGTTGGGAGCTAAACTTGCATGTTTATACTTACCTTTTTAGCCTATTTTCGTTCACATTTGCACTCCTAACTAAGTCATTTCATATCCTAAATCGCACAGGTATACCTCTAATCATGTCTTTATGAATTAATTAATCATTGAAGCATAGTCTAGGGGATTATGACCAAAGCACTTGCTAAACTTCATCTTATGTGCAGATTTCCAAGTCAAATGGCTAAGTTTACACATCGAGATGGCAGAGCTATTATCGAACTGCAGTTGTAATGGCAGAATTGATCCAGACTTCCTCTTTCTATCTTTTGTATTCAGTTTTGGGCTTATTACAGCCTTCATGTAAATCGCAGGCAACAGTTACCTTAATCTCAAGAACTATTTTTGTATAAGAAAGGATAGAGAGTTTGAAACAGGGGGTTGGAGACAAGAGAGTTGAGCTTTGTAACAGAGACTTTTACATTAATGAAATTTACAGCTTTTTGATCTTTCTTTGAGTTCGTGAGTTCATCACAACCCTGATTAGGGAGTTGGGCCCACTCTCCTGATCAGGTGCTGCTGAGATAGTGTGTGCTAGTTTCCTTTTCATGTATGTATTTCTTTTCCTTGCTGTGATGGTTTGATGTAAATGTTGTGAATCGAATTGTTATATTTATAGCTTAGTTATTGTTGTCATTTCCATTTGTTGTTACAGTTGTTTACTATTCGTTGATGAATTCTCAGTCAATTTTGGGTTGTACAATTGTTACCTGCATATATTTTGCGCGTTAGCCTTGAAACAACCAGTAGATCCCGGATTGATAATTAATGTGGGAAAGGGTTGAATAGTTTTATTCACACTTGGACACTGACACCTATCCAATTAGCAATGCCAGTAGCTAAGTTGTTGCAAGAAGTTGAGGAAGAGCCTAGCGCTTTGACTAGAAGAATAAATCAGTTGGTGGAGCTTCACGAGAACAAAGAGCAGGTGGGGACTAAATTGTCAAACTACCAACAACGGAAGAAATCTCTGTTTGACAAGAAGGCTAAGGACAGTCCTCTTCAGCGAGGAGATTTAGTGCTCAGATGGGATGTCAAGCGAGAAGACAAAGGCAAGCATGGGAAATTTGATCCACTATGGTTGGGCCCCTTCAAGATTGCAAAAGAGAGGGGAAACAACACTTACATGCTTGAAAACTTGGATGGTGAACTGCTGGAACTGCATGTAAATGGTCAGTTCCTAAATTTTATTTTCAAAATTAGAGATATTTGTATCTTGCTCATTGTAAATATCCGGTGTGTGTTGAAATTGTTATTTGAATTTTTCAGTTTATTATCAAAAAGTCCTTTTTCACAGAATTATATTTTGTTTAAGAATAACTCCATGCCTAATGGAAGGAAAGGCTACTAATCTACAGGTCCTCAGCACCTTTGCTAGCTAGGCACTGTCCCCAGTTGGAGTCAATGTTGTCACTCACTGCATTGCGGATTCCAATTGGTCAAGGTTTCCCAAGAGCAGTCAAATTTGGAGCCATTGTCCCAGGCCACAGAAGATCTCAAAGCTCGATCATCCCCCATGCAATGCCTAGTGCTGATAAAAAGCTTTCCAATGGTATATAGAAGTCCAAAAATGGACTCCTGGAATAACAGTTAAAGCACTTCGAAGATTACCATCGAAAAACCCAGCAAATGAAGAAAAATGGCCAAGTATGAGAGAAATCCCACAAATCAGTTGTCACCGCAAGCCCGCAGTCATATAAAACCCCAAAGACTTTGCGGGGGTCGATTTTCCGCTTGTCACGTGGATGACCCAGGTTTGATCCCCAGCAACGACGCCAAATGTTGGTGTCCAAGTGTGAATAAACTATTCAACCCTTTCCCACATTAATTATCAATCCGGGATCCACTGGCTATTTCAAGGCTAACACACAAAATATATGCAGGTAACAATTGTACAGCCCAGAATTGACCGAGAATTCATCAACGAATAATAAACAACTATAACAACAATTGTAAATGACAGCAATAACTAAGTTGTAACAGCAATGGAAATGATAGCAATAATTAACTGTAATAGCAATGGAAATGATAGCAATAATTCACTGTAACAGCAATTACATCAAATCATCACAGCAAAGAAATACATATATGGAAAAGAAACTAGCACACACTATCTCAGCAACACCTGATCAGGAGAGTGGGCCCAACTCCCTGATCAAGGCTGTGATGAACTCACGAACTCAAAGAAAGATGAAAAAATTGTAAATTTCATTAATGTAAAAGTCTCTGTTACAAAGCTCAATTCTCTTGTCTCCAACCCCCTATTTCAAACTCTCTATCCTTTCTTATACAAAAACAGTTCCTGAGATTAAGGTAATTGTTGCCTGTGATTTACATGAAGGTTGTAATAAGCCCAAAACTGAATGCAAAAGATAGAAAGAGGAAGCATGGATCAGTTATGTTGTTACAGCTGCAGTTCGATAATAGCTCATTGTTTAAACTTAGCCATTTGACTTGGAAATTTGCACATAAGATGAAGTTTAGCAAGCGCTTTGGTCATAATCCCCTAGACTATGCTTCAATGGTTAATTAATTCATAAAGACATGATTAGAGGTATACCTGTGCAATTTAGGATATGAAATAACTTAGTTAGGAGTGCAAATGTGAAGGAAAATAGGATAAAAAGGTAAGTAAAAACATGCAAGTTTAGCTCCCAACATATAGGTAATATTATAATAGTATTTTTACAGTATATGCTTATAAAGAGAATCAAAACAAAAAAGAAACATAAAAAAAGTGTTACTCTTCAATTAAGGGGAAACTTTTTAAGTGAAATACCTAAAAGTTAAAAAGTTATAGGAGATTTCATTTTCATTAACAAAGTATCATTTGAGGAAATTATCAACAAAACAAAAATGGAGTCAATAACTTACGAGAAGGAAATGGAATCTATAATGAAAAGGAAAGGAAGATTTCTAGAAACTTCATTAAGTTATGCCCCTGTGCTATTTAGAATTAAGGGGACTCTAGCAGGAAAATATGTTATTATTTCTCTCTCCTGCCGAAAATTAAAATTATATAAACCCTAAAATTGCAAACCTATTAGTGATTCCTAAGTCGAATATAATCGAAAAATTAGACTTCTTGGACAAAAAACAATATGAAATAACTGATTTAAAATTAAGCATTGGGATTATACATTTATATCACAATTCTCTGTTCAACCCCTATGGAGTGATCAATGTGACATTATTTTGGGTTCACCCTAGATGGAAACTCTAGGGTCCTTCATCCTAAATACATAGAAGAAGTTTTTAACATTTTCCTACAAGAAGAAAAAAATAACACTACAGAACATTACGTTGAAATCAGATTCAGTAACACCAGAAGACATACAAGATATCTCAAAAGTATTTTTTCAAGAAAGTAAAAAAGCAATACAAAATATGCAAAGGAAGTCGAAAAAATCACCATTGACAAAAATGAAGAAGTTTCTCGGCTTAAAGACCATAATGAAAAATTACTTATGCAAATTAAGAAGCTTAAGAAGGACAAGGAATCATTGGAAAACAAGGTACAACATCTTATCAAGAAGGAAGTGTCAAAATTTTCAAATGTAGAAATTCAAGTTGAAGAAAAAGGAGCGAATATTGATCCAGTGAATATCACAACTCAAGAAGATAACAAGCCAGTTGAAGTAAAAACATATTTAGATGCTGCAGTTCAGAGGATGAAAAATCGAAATGAAAATTATGTAACCAACTCAACAACATCAGTGTTTGATGTAAATCTGGAAATTGCCACATGCATAATAAGGGAAAATCAAACCACAAGAACTCCTTATCGACATCTGAATCACAAGAGCAGACAACTCAATCAGTCTGCATATCTGTATCACTCAGAATAGAAACAATGAACTTATGTTCCGAAGACTACTAATGCCAGTGCAATTCAGTCTTGTGATAAAAATTCACATGAAGTATCCAGTTCCACAAGATCCCACAGAAGATTCATTTAGGATGGTCAAATCCTTTCTCAGTTCGACAATTTTGTTTAGCTCTCAGAGGATCCTATCATCGAAGTTGACAATTCGAAGAATTTCAAAAGATGTGATAGATTACAAGGCAAAGAACTAGAAGACATGCCTTGTCATCAATAAGCTTTGAGGACAAAGCTTTTTGAGAGGAAGGCAATGTTATGAATAACAAATATATAAAAATAATATAAATTATATAAATAATAATAATCATAAATAATGAATAAACTAAACAATAATTATTTATAGAAGGGCCATGTCACTAGGGACATCACTGTTCATGAAGGGGCACCTATCTCGGTATATAAGCAAGCCCTTATTTGTAAAATATATCATCTCACATCTCATATCAATTCTCTTATTCATTATTCGATATATATATTTATTATCCTTAGTGGATGTCTTTGTGTACCAAGTGTTCTGAAGAGTATTGTGAAGCGCGAACTTTGTTCATTACATAGAGCTCCTTTGAGAGGTCCTACCTCATCTCCTAGAGTCTTGACCTTAGGAATACATATTACCATTGCATATTTCAAACCCTAGGTCTTGATCTTCTCACATCAAGGTCTTTCTTGGAGAGCGTGTTAGCTTTTTTGACAAATTGATCCTTTGTTATGTCTCTCCTTGAATGGACTTTGTGGAATCACTTCACACCTAAATCATTGATCTATTCATCCCAAGTGATTCTTTTCCCACTGGGCCTCCTCTCATCGGTGAAAGTCTGTAAAGGGCAGGGGACTTTGACTGAGGTGACAATGCGTCATTGTCCCATTGTTGTCACTTAGTCTAGTAGATGTCCCTTAGGTTTCCCTTCCATAGGGCCCTGCTAGATTGTGTGGTAACAGCTACATATAATTATGGCTCCATGAATGATGTGCCATATTTTATCATATAATATAAATTGAATCCTCGTACCATATCCAACTGAAGTCACTTGTAATAGTTGTTTAACAAAGGTAGGTTGATGCCATGATGTTACCCTGTGCTTGTTGTATGGCACCCCTCAAATATCAGCTCAAATCAAGAAAATGGCTCCATAATACATTACCCCATCTATTGATTGGTTTGAAGGTTGACTTGTGATCTTCATAATTGTAGCATGAAGATATACCACACGGCAGTTGATTGGGTTCATATGTCACTAAAACTATGCCATATGGTATGGCATCCACAAATTTATGACCAAGGTGAACCATGGCTTCATGGAGTGGGCAACTACGGAAATTATGACCCACGACTTCATGATAATACAAGGTTGCTCCATTTGCATGATGTTACATGCATAGAATACTCCAAGGATAGGCCAACGACTCATGAAATGTATTAATATACTATATGTGTCATGTTTCTTAGGTTTCAGCTAAAAATATATGCATGAAGTGATGGAGAAATGAAGTCATGTATAACTAGAAAAAATTGAAAATTTGTATCCAAAAATCTGCCCTACATGATCCAAAAAATACACAATATCCATTGTCACACATGGCTAGAGAAAGCTATTCAATTTTTGTACAAAAAAATCCAGCCCATGTGACTGCCCATGATTCCAAAAATCCTCAATGTTAGCATCATTCTCTTGATTGTCTTTGTCTTCATGTGGAGTTGCAGTGGAATATTCAATGAGCTCTTGCACACTAACGAATTCTTCTTGATCTAGCCTTCCAGAATCCATACCTTTCTCTAGCATACACAACCAAGAAAAACAATGCTTCACTTTTGCACTTTATCCAAGAGAGGCCTTGAGGGGTCCCTCTCATATGCAAACATCATATCATCCGCAAATTTCATCCCAAAATAATGCATCATTTAGCCCTTCTCTTTAATCCTTTGCAGTGTCATGTCCCTTCTCAAACACATTTGTAACAGGGTGCTGCTACACAATTTTGCACAATTTTGGCTAAGGAAGAGAACCCATCATTTTCGACTTAGGGACTTAGGAGGCAATTCGACTTTATTTGGTTGCTAGTGGAATGTGGGGGCCACCCACATGGGAGTTTGAATTGGCCCATTCGAATAGCTTGGAGGGAAAGTCGAATAGGTGGATGGAGGGGCCCACATGAGGCTAGGGAGGCCCAAGGAGTTATAAGGAGGGAGCAACTCTCATTTTGGATTCATTCTTACACCTTGCAATCAAAATTACTTAACTGTTCACTCTGCTGTTTAGCTGAGTCAACCGGCTGTTTAGCCACGAATCTCTCAAGCAGGAGATTCAACCTCTACTTCGGGGGACCATCCGTGCCCGCCCTAAAGAGGCAGTTCCATAAGTATTTCAGGAGTTCCGGGAGTGTGTTACAACACTACCATTCAGCCACAATAGAGAGTGTGTATTTCTGACTAGCTGGAGAATACACAAGGGGAGTTTGGAGATATCAGTGATCAAGCATTTGCCGGGAGAGTTAGAGGATTGGGAGAGCAGCAATGGGCCAGCCTTTCTTGCGAGTTTGGAGCCAGCAGAGCCAACATCCCAGCAGTCCGAATTACAGTT
Organism: Pinus tabuliformis; assembly: GCA_031772625.1. NCBI lineage: Eukaryota > Viridiplantae > Streptophyta > Pinopsida > Pinales > Pinaceae > Pinus > Pinus tabuliformis. The sequence goes on from CM062804.1 coordinate 107,088,205, forward strand.
ACCTGGGCCTACGTAAAGAGCCATCACTATGCTCACGTGGGAGTTGGAGGAAGGAATTGTAGCATTGGAGCTGGCCGGGAGAAGTAGGAGATCACTTGGAGAGCCATTTGAGGAGAATTGTTGGAGTTGGGAGAGCAGAGATTGATAGGATCAGTCACAATAACAGAATTCGAAATTGGAGGAGGGCTGAGTTGTGAAGGGTCAACTTTTGAAGGTTGGAACCAAGGGAAAACCTTTCTGGGTTTTTTTGGGTTTTTCTGGGTTTCGAGCAAAGATCACACTTCTAAATTTATAGAATTTTCTAGGCAGATCTAAGGGGTCAAACAGGGGTCCCGACTCAGCCAGCAGTTAGAGGAGCTAAGGAGAATTTGGGCCAAAATTCCGAGGTCAACATTTGGCCAATTCCTTCGTGGGTTTTTCTGGGTTTAGGCCAAGGAGCAAGGAGCTGAAATCTCATAATTTTCTGAGCACGGGAAGCAGTGATTCCAACCCTTCAAAGTCAGCAGACAGAGCAGTTTTCTGGGGCAATGCAGTTCAGTTTGGTGCAGCAGTTGTAGCAGCTTTCAGTTCAACATTTTCTCACCTGGGTTTTGTCATGTTTGTCCATTGAAACAAGCCCAGGTGCACCATTCTATTTTACTATTGTATTTGCCCCTGAAGAAGTAATAAAATGGCTCAGCAGTTCTCTATTTCCAGTGTTTCCATGGGTGCTTAATGTATATTTCGTTTTTCTGATTGCTGGATTGTTTGCATGCTTTGTATATCACTTACATTCCTGTTTAGGAACATTACGTACAGCAATCCAAAATTCTTGAAAAACTATGAGGAGATAACAAAATGAGAATATCTCATTGGGATTGTGTCCATCATACCATTCCCTTGCATGTATTTTCATAAAAAGTTCAAACATTTTCATAATTACATCTTCATGGACAACATTAAATTTTTCAATAAAACCCATAAAAGAAGCAACAAAAGGTAGAAAATCATTGTGATTTCCATAGAATATTAGAGCATGCTTCTTCCATAGTTCGCAATGGAACTCATGTGGACATCCTTGAATGCATGAGAAATCTAAAGGAACAAGAAACTTTGCTTCCAATTTATTGCAAAATGGGGCCATGCCTCTTTACTTCAAATCTGAAAATTTTGAAATCTATATGATCATCATAACTCATATCAAATTTTGAAATGTGGAATTGCCAAGGTTCATGTTGGTGACATGAGAATGCCAGCCATCTAAGGAATGCTAAAGGCCTGGCCAAACACTCATAGGTCAGATCCTATGAAAGAAAATATCTCTCTAGGGGGCTTATGAATTACAGGTAAATTAGCTTCCCAGCATTGTGATCTTGTCTTGAGCGCTTGAGGAGCACTTATTGTGTTCTCTCACCATTTATCTCAAACTAGAAACTGTATAGATAGATGCAATTGAGATGAAGCTCTCATGGTTATCCACTATTAGCATGCTCACAATTACTATCTTTAGCTGAACAAGCTATTGTGTTAGAACAAACAAGTGTCTCACTTGATTTTCTAACACCATCAAGTCAATGAACCTTATCAATCATATCAGCTTAATGTTAATCACCATTTAGCAATATAATTTCTGGACAAACTTTTGTCATACATTGATTTTCACTTCCAACTAAATAGTAATGAAGTAAGGTATATTCCTTTAAGGACTTACTACATAGCATAAGCAATAACTAGGATTGTACTATCTTTAGGACTCCAAGGAATTGCCTCTTAGACCAAGATAACAATATCTTCCTTTAGGATTTACCAATTAGCATTACTAGGTTGTTGTTGGACTGGGACCTATGTCGCAGGAAACGTGGACCCTCCACATACCAGCCACGTTTCAGTATGGAAATTCCAAAATGGGGCTGAAACGCATTTCGGGTGCTGTACACCAAGTTTTTCCATATGTACAACGTGCTTCAACATCCTTGCAATGTGTATAGAGCCATATGGCACACTTATGTGACCTGTTTTTGGCTTTGGATTAAACATTATTTTTTTTAGAGATTAGGTTTTAATAAAAAAAAATTGGAGATCTCTAGAAGCCTCTAGAAATAAAAAAAATTCTTTTAAATCATGAATATGTATTCTAAATCATAATGTTAAATCTTAAAATTGAAATGCTTTCTTTCAAAGTCTCAACATAATTTTCTGAAATAGCACATTATATATATATATATATATATATATATCGCATTTCGCATTTCCATTTCCATGTATCATGCAACTTAGACTAGGACCATGACTACCTTAAGCTATAGCAATGTGCACATTGTAATCATGGCTTCCTATTGCACCTTAGTAAACTACATGGCACTGGACCCTATCGGCAATTTTAGGGATTTTAACATAGAAAAAGAGTTCACGGAACATATGTACAGGTCCCAGTATAAAGGAAGCCTAATGTACTACATATTTTTACCACATAAAAGCACCCCATGTATGAACAAATTTAACAATGAGGCCCCTTGGGTATTGTTTGAAAACCTCAATCCCCCAACCTAAGCATTCTTTGATATATAAATCAATTGAGTAGACTTCTGATACTTGCATTGAATTATCAAAAAAAATGTAGCAAGGATTGGTCATATTTATTACAGTGATTCAAACTCTAGAAATTTTCCTCCTTAATGCTTTCATATTATAGTCCAGGTTAGTAGGAAATTAAAGAAAAAAACTTTACAAAGGAAGTGAGAACGTAAGGAAATATCTTTGGGCATACTTCTTTTAGCCTGTTTAAAGTAGTTCTTGAACATAATAGAGAAAATCTATAGAGGGGAGCCCTCCTAACAAGGCTGACCAGTAGCAGGAATTTTAAAGTCACTCAAGAGGCTGATGAAGGGATTCAATGCACTGTTTAAAGGAGACAAGTTCCTTTCTCTCCATCACTGCATCCTAAGTCAGTTTTCTTCAACTTGCCTCAGCTTGGAATTTGCTTCTTGATGGGTTTGACACTGATTACATGGTCAAATTTAATGTTGGCAAAATATCAGTGACCCTATAAGCAATTCATCCCCCGTAGGCTGCTTAAGAAACCACACCTGATGAAGGGATTCAATGCATCTTTAAGGAGACTAATTCCTTTCTCTCCATCACTACATACTAAGTTAGTTTTTTTCAACTTGCATCAGCTTGGAATTTGCTTCTTGATGAGTTTGACATTGATTACATGGTCAAATTTTATGATGGCAAAATATCAGTGACTCTATAAGCAGTTCATCCTTCCTTAAGTATAAAGTTGTTAGCTTTTGTAGGAATAACCTCCAGAAACTTGGAAAAAATCTGAGTTGAGGGGTCTGTGGCCCAAAGCAACAACAAAACAATAGACACCCTCAAGTTGTGGACCGTGGTTACTATTTTGCTTTCTTATCAATTTCTGAATACTCTTAATAGTTAATACTGTGATTAGCAGTAAAACCATTTAGGACTTGAGTGTATATGTAAGCTGGTGTGTATGATCATCAGGTGTTTCTTGGACCTATCAAAATTTTCTTCTGCCAATACCTGCTAATATTTTGATAAATACATGGACAAGCCATAGCCAAAGGGATTAGCTCAACTGGTTGTCACCAATGTTGATTGACATTTGGCTAGTTCCATGCCATTAGATGCCCAGTTTGAATCCCCCAGGTGAGTTGCACTGGTCCACGCCAATGGATTTACTAGGGATGCCATCCGCGGATGCACAGAAGCATTCCTTGGGTTTGCAGCAAGGTTTTCCTTGGGAAAAATGTGAGTCAAGGTATAAGTTTTGCAGATTGGGTTTGCAATATGATGTTAACCATATAATTTAATACTAGACTTTGTTTATTTATCCATTGATCATTCATTGTAATTTATGTTTGGTTTTATGAATTTTCTTTATTCTCTCCCGCGTTGGATCATTTTTATTTTATTAATGCAAGTATTATCTATACTTTAATGACTTCATTTTCGTTTCTCCTTTTATATTATTATTAAGGCATAATTTTTGTTTATTTTATGAACTAGAAAGTTAGAAGCCAATAGAAATTTGTGATGTCAATATCTAAAATTAGATGAAATATTTACACCTGTTTTCATATTTATAGTTTTCCTTTTGCTAATTGGGAGCTGCAGGTTCAAGGTAAATTATATTTGAGTGTCAAGCCTGCGGAAGAAGCTCCAGAATGGAGGAGGACAAAGGGATTAAAAGCTGCACTTCCTCTCCAGATTTTATTTGCGACAATAGATGTAATTCACTCAACTTGCCCTTATAGCAAAATATTTTAAAGAGTTTTAACATGTAAAAGAAATTTGGCATACAATTGAAATAAATCAGATGGTAAATGCAAGAAATGCAAGTTGCATGGTCTCCGGGGACAGATATACATAGTAAGTCAACCAGTTTGATAATTTGAAATGGGTGTATTAATTCACTGAGGTATTAATGAAATTGCAACTGAATTTATACCTTGTCAAACACGTTTTAGTTTAGTTTGTAAGCACCATCAACTCATTTTAGATGGTCAATCCTTTGAAAAATCTTTCTGTCCCACTGATTATGTGAATTTCTCTACTTTTCCAATGGCTTTAAATTCTAAACTTAAACTCAGAATTTTAAGATTTTATATATTGATTTGAAATGGTCGATTCAAGATGCACATTAGGAAGGTTATCCTTCAGTAAATCTAGGGAAGTGATTTTGTAAATATGGAAGGCTGCAAACAAAATGATATTTAAAGATAGCCCATCCTTTGGAAGTTTAAACTTTAGTTGACCATCAAGCACATAGTTCCAGTTACATGTGCTTGTAAGGCTACATTTCCCTAATCATAATTGGAATTCTTAAGAATCATTGTAAATGACAGACCTTTTAGGATAATAAGTTTTAAACCTGCCCAAACTATGAGCTGGAATTTTCAGGCAATGACTAAAGATGATGTCTCAGATTGGAGAAAAGAAACAGGTTTATAAGGATTGCTGAAGTGTTAAGTTTAGGTGCACTTTCATACAATCAGCATGACATGAATTGTAGTGTCATTCTTAACTGGACAAATACTTGGCAATAATTTTACCTTTATGCTCAACGCTTTTTCATTGCCTTGGACTCCAGATCTATTGAAATGGGTAGATATATCAAATGGATTTCCAAACAAGACCTTATGAAATGTTTGAAGATAAAATAATTTCCCCACATCAATTTTTATATATCTTAAATGCAGTAATGTATGTATCAAAAGAGTGAAAAATCGGAAACCCGATTCCTATTGCAGCAATTGGAAATAATTCTCCTAATTGTTAAATTAATTCTTGACAATTTATTTACTGTTTGCTACAACAAATACTGAATTAATCACAGTGCAACCTACACAAATAAAGTGCGGAAGAAATAAACACTGGAAGAAATACTAGCGCACACACATAAATTTACATAGTTATTTTTGGACCAATGTCCCCGGAAAAACCCAACGTGGGAAACCAGTGCAGCAGTTGATGGTTTTATTATGATGCAGTGGTGAAATAATCTGAGTACAACTGGATGCCGAAACTGACAATCCTACAGAGAAATACTAGCAAGAAAATTCTAGTGAGGACAAATTCCTCACTCCACTGGCAAATCCAGGCACTGACCTTAGGTCAAATTGAGTCATCCAAACTGCCTCTACGCAATCACTGTGTCACCCTAGCGCAGTTGCTATTGCACTCAGCTCGAAACAACTTCTTCTCAAGACGTTTGATCAACTGTTGTCTGTGAAAACATATCTCCTAGCGTCTGGAACTTCTATGCAACTTCTGGTACTGAAATTCTACTTCTCCCCAACAATTTGACTTTTCCTCTAGAGGCTACTACGCTTCTCTGCATCAACCTCACTGTGGCTTTTCTGCCTTTTTACAAATGTACTCACCGGAACTAGAATCCTTCCTCCGACTTCATTATCCTGCCCCTCTCTCAATGCTTCGATTTCTCTGGCTCTCTCTCCAACAACTGAATGTTGCTACTCAGGATATTGATATGCTCATGAAATTGAACTGCACAAGTGATTTCTCTAAGCCCCATCGACTTCTTCTTATAATCCTCTATTACTTCAACGACCAAGATTAGATCTTAATCGATTACTAGGATTAACTTGAAGTCGATTCAAGTGAGTTTCTAAAACATTCACACCATAACTTAATTAATTTTGATTAATTAGTCATATTCCCTAAGTTTAGACTTAAGAAATATTTTAAAAATTGACTAATAATCTAATTAAGTCATTTCTAGGCGGAATTTCCAGAAACGATTTCTGGGTTTTGGAAATCTTATGCATTGTAGCATCTCCACAAAATCTCAAGGTTAGAACACATCTGATGCTACAAAAACTAACACTCCCTCTTAGCGAAAAATGTGTTCTAGAGTTGTTGCCTTCTGTAGCAACCCCTTGTCTCTGCATCATCTCCTGTCACGCTGTTGATGTCTGGCTATAGCTGCCCACCAACCACTGCGTAACTCTGATATGTGTTGCATCTGTGTTGATGTTGACTCTACTAAATTGTTGCCAACACTACATCTTCACTGCGACTTCTTCTCCATCTATTGTTGCTGCAACTGCAACAACTGCAACTGAGTAGCATCCTAAATACTAAATCAATTGTGATCAATATAATGCATCTGTCACCCAAGTCTCTGACTGTTGCTAGTATTTGCGTTGTCACCAAGGCATCTACACTGTTGCTAACTCTGCACTGCTGTCAACTCTGCACTATGCTACCCAGCATCTGACTGCAACTAGACTCTGCATCTGTCACTATGGCATATGACTGCATCTACTATCATTGATCCATCCTGCTACAAAAATAATGTGTGCCCCCGTAGCAAGGTATTGATTCAAGAGGTGGATCTCCTCAAGAATCTTGCCCATCTGTAGCACTCTAGGGCTACAATACCAAGTTACCCTACTTGACTCCTGGGGGTATGTCAGCAAACATGGCGAAGTCTTCCTCCAGCCTAGAGGAAAGCCTATCGATCTCTGTTGATGCTGCCTTCTTATCCTCCTTGTCCTTCTTACTGAGAGGACACTGGGTACTGTAGTGACCAAGCTCACCACATTTGAAGCACTTGACCTTTGACAGGTCCTTCTTCTTCTTTCACTTCTCCCCCTACCCCTGACTAGGACCCTTTGATGTGAGGACCACATTCTCCTCTTCCTTCACCTTCTTCGATCTGCTGCTGCTGCCACTAAAGGAGTTTGTCAGTAGGTCCGTCTCAACTCCTCCTGCTACAAATCGGCCCACATCCTGTCCCACCTTGGCAAGGTTTCTCTGCCTAAGATACTTTGGACAAGTACCTGCTACTCCTCTAAGACATTATTTAGTGCCAATCGCACTAGCTCTATGGGTTGAGGCACTGCCTCAACAGCTGACAACTGGTCTCGGATTTCCTGAATCCTGGTGAGGAAAGGGTCTATGTGTTCCCCTTTCTGCATCGTGGTGCATCTCAGCTTCTCTTCTAAGTACATCTTCCATTGCTTGGAAGTGCCCTGGTACAACGTGGAAAGTGTATCCAACTTCTCTTTGGTCATTCCCTTGGCCTCTATTAGTGATACAATAGATCCCGGACACCATCAAAGGATCAATCTCTTCGCCCTCGCCATCTCCTTTATGTACTCCTTCAGCTAACACTGCATCTATGAATGGTTTCAGGCCATATTCATCCAGAAGAAAGGACATCCTTGCCTTCCAGATGACATAGTTGGAAGCACCATCCAACATGTCCTAATCTCAAAGTTCAACAGTGGCCATCTCAAACAATGTCGAAAATCTCCTCTTCCCTTCTGCTCAGTTGTTGTTAGGCTATCTGCACTCCCTTTTGGAGTGAGAAAAATTGCTTGCAATGACTGTTGATCTGCAAGTGAATTCAAACTTCTTGAGACTAGAAGCTCACTGAGGAAAATTTTCCCTCAGTGTGTGCTCTTGTTCTTCTCGACGCTAGTTCTTCTCTAGCAAACTGCTGCAAAACTTTTGCATCCAACTAGAGATCTGCTCTACGAAAAATACTGGTTGCTACCTTTGCCTCTGGAAACCGTTGATCTGGAGAGATCGAAATTTTCTATCCCCCTCTCAGAAAAAATCGATTCTCCTCAAGAATTCAACCTCTTGGGCAAGGTGACTGCGTTACCTTTGGGGTTTTGACCGACTGCCCCTTAATGAATAGTGAAAATCCCTCTTCCTTCAGTATTGAGCTCTCCGACTGATCAATTGTTCTCCGATACCATGTGAAAAATCGGAAACCCGATTCCTATTGCAAGAACTAGAAACAATTCTCCTAATTGTTAAATTAATTCTTAACAATTTATTTACTGTTTGTTTCTACAAAATTACAAATATTGAATTAATCACACTGCAACCTACACAAATAAACTGCGGAAGAAATAAACATTGGAAGAAATACTAGCACAGACACATAAATTTACACAGTTATTTTTGGATCAATGTCCCCGAAAAAACCCAACTTGGGAAAACCAGTGCAGGAGTTGAGGGTTTTATTATTATGCAGTAGTGAAATAATCTGAGTACAATTGGATGCCAAAACTGACAATCCTATAGAGAAATACTGGCAAGAAAAATATAGTGAGGAGAAGTTCCTCACTCCACCAGCAAATCCGGGCACTGACCATAGCTCAAATTGAGCCATCCAAACTGCCTCTACGCAGTCATTGCGTCACCCTAGTGCAGTTGCTACTGCACTCAACTCGGAACAGCTTCTCCTCAAGCCATCTGATCATTTATTGTCTAGGAAAATGTCTCTCCTCGCCTCTGGAATTATACCTAGCTTCTGGCACCGAAACTCTGCTTTTGCCCATCAATTCGACTTTGCCTCTAGAGGCTACTACGCTGCTCTGCGTCAACCTCACTGTGGCTTCTCTGCCTCTTTGCAAATGCACTCACTGGAACTAGAATCCTTTCTCCGGCTTCACTGTCCCTGCCCCTCTCTCACTGCTTCAATATCTCTGTCTTTCTCTCCGGTAACTGAATTTTGTTACTAAGGAAATCGATCTGCTCATGAAATCGAATTGCACAAGTGATTTCTCCAAGCCCCATCCACTTCTAGGATTAACTTGAAGTCGATCCAAGTGAGTTTCTAGAACATTCACACCATAACTTAATTAATTCTGATTAATTAGTCATATTCCCCAAGTTTAGACTTAGGAAATATTTAAAAAGCTAACTAATAATCTAATTAAGTCATTTCTAGGGAATTTCCAGAATCGATTTCTGGGTTTGGAGATCTTGCGCATTCTAGCCTCCACAAAATTTCAAGGCTAAAACACATTTGATGCTACAAAAACTAACAAAGAGAACACATATGCACTTGCACACATATAGTATTGATTGTTTGCATACAGCATGTGGCTTTTCAACACAAATTAGAAGTACACTTTGTGTTAAAAAAGAGCATCGCCATTTCTGCAACTTTATTTGGGTGTTACATTGCATAATGTCACTAGGGAAATTTTCCCCTTAGGGTTATCAAGAGCATAAGGGTATATTGCACCAATAATACGTGACCCCTTGATTAAATTCGACACAAAAAAGTGCATAATAATAAACAGGTAATTCATTTTTTAGCAATTCCAACTGTACACAACAATTTACAACTTCCAAAATTCACTTCCTAGAACTGTTACGCTGCCCAGAATTAAGAACAATAATATTCCTTTCACAAGTATCTACAGTACTAGTTAACAACTACCAACTTACAACTTCCTTTCTGCTACTGTTCTATGTGCCCACTTGGCTTAGCTTCCCCGCTGCTTGCTCTGATCAAGGCTATTTCGTTGTCTATTGCCTTGGATGTGCCTACGATGGGAGCCACCAACTACCACAGATGAGACTTGCAATCTTTAGCCAGATTCATGTTGTCAGAGTGTATCAAATTCGGTCCTTATATCAAGAACAAGAACAAAAAATTATTGCCACAAATTAGATCCCAAAGAGAGCTCATTGCCAAAATTTACTCCTTCGCAACCTGGTTCAGATGGGCCACATACCTTGGTCGTCTATTCCAACGGTTGTTTTCTACAGCAATGCACAAATCACCCAAATGAGGGTATCGTGCAATGTTGCACGAAGCGAGGATGTTTTTTGGAAGCGAAGCATTGGAAGCATCACTTTCCAAAAATCCTCAGATGCAAAGTATCCCAGAAATATATATATATATATATATATATATATATATTAAAAAAAATTCTAGATTGCCAAATTAGTTGCCAAATATATCAAAGCATGCATATTGTACACAAATCAAGATAGAAATGGCATCCATAGTACATTAATGATTAATTATTCGAGCATCAACCATCTAGAATCTAGATTCCTCTCCTCTTGTGTAGCCTTTGCCTCTACTTCGATTCTCTAGGGATATTAGCCAACATTGCCCAATTTTGATCAAACTGAATAATCCAAGCCTTATAATATGGTAGAAAAGACTTAACATGCATGATCAATGATTTTGACTTGAGTGAAGGGTACATTTTTGTTGAGGCCAGGACAATGGAGTTCAACAATCAACACCACCAATGTGAAAGTTTCCAACTATTGCAACAACTGCAAATTATTTTTCTAAGTATAAATTAATTAACAATTTATTTTCCCACACAAATAACAAATAATTCACAACTGCAATTTTCACCAAATTAAATTTTGCAGAAGATAAACTGGAATCTGAGAAAATACTGGCACACACACAATACATTTGACACAGTTTTTTTTGGACTAAAGTCCCCGGAAAAACCCAACTTGGGAAAATCGGTGAAGCAGCTAAGGGTTTTTATTATTAAGCAACAGCAAAATAATTTGAGTACAATCTGGATGCCGAAAACTAAGAATCCTGCAAAGAAAATATTGGCAAAAATCTAGTGAGGAATTTTCCTCATCCCACAGGCAATTCGACACTAAAGACTGGCCTCTTAAACCCTTCCACGAATTGCCCCATGTCACCCTTTGCATAGCCTCTATTGAATCACAAATTCGTGTTCCATGAATCTCACACTGAGCTACCTCTTCAGCCTACTACTGACTCTGGAAAGGTTTCTCTCAACCTCTGCGAAATTTTCCTGCCTCTGGAACTTTGAAACATCCTTCCAAATCTGCAAATTGAATTGCCTCTTAGAGGCTTCTGTGCATCCCTTGTACAACCTCTTTGTGACTATCTCTGCCTCTCTGCAATGTACTCTCGGAAACTAGAAATCTTCCTCCGAATTCACTGCCTCTGCCCCTCTCTGTCTCTGCTTCCCTTCTTTGGCTCAAACTCTTCCAACAACTGTTGCTTCTCTCTGGAAAATTGAACTACCCAAGGAAATCGATCTCAAGTGTATCAAGTGTGTTTTCTCCATCTACCCATTGACCTCCTCTTATATTCTCCAATTGAGACTCCAATGGCCAAGATTAAAACATAATCAATGGCTGAGATAATTTCTGGATCGATCCGTGTGAGTTTCTAGATGATTCACACCTTTCTCAATTAATACTGATTAATTAACCACTTTTCTTAAGTTTAAACTTAGGAAATATTTAAAAATAGGTTAATAATCTAATTGAGATACTTCTAGGTGGAATTTCCAGAAACGATTCTTAGGTTATGGAGAACTCTTGTGTTTTAACCTCTCCACAAAGTTTCGAAACTAGAACACCTCCGATGCTACAAAAATTAACACTCCCTCTTAGCGAGGAAGGTGTTCTAGTGTTGCACTACTTCTACAACACCCTGTCTCTGTGTCACTCTTTGTCACGCTGCTGATGTCTAGCCACTGGGACTGCTTGCCACTGCCCACCAACTACTGCGCAACTCTAATGTTGCATTTGTGCTACCGCTGCCACTGTTATATTGCTGCCAACTTTGCATCTGCACTACAACCAATGTTGCACGAAGCGTCCCCCCCCCCCCCCCAACGGTTCCAAGCCCCGAAGCGCGTCCCGTACGGAAGCGCCTAGGAAGCTTAGCCGGAAGCGCGCTTCCGAATTTTTTGTTGCTTCCTGGAAATTCGGAAGCGTGGTATGGAAGCGCGCTTCATACGGCGCTTCGGAGGAGGAAGCATACACTTCCGGAAAAGCGTTTAGAAAATCGTTTTTTTTTTCAATTTTTTTTTAATTTTAGGTGAGTTTGCTTGTTGGGGGTGGGTCCACCTTGGGTTAGGATGACGAATGAAGGCAAAAAAAAATATAAATATCGCAGATGCTCCGTCATGGTAATGTTAAATTCTTAAAGTAAAAGTGACATTCTCCTTTATTTTTCATTTTCATCCTTTTACTTAAATTTTTAACATTACCATGAATTGACTCAGGATGTTTGAGAGTGGTTCTAGCCTCATTGGACTTCATATGGAGAAAATAAAATTTCATATCCTATTCAAAATTCAGCAGACTTAACGGTTTTCAGGAATTCAGGATCAATGGGATTGTGGCATTTCATTAGATTATATCAAGTATGAAGGTATGCGATTAGCATTTAATCAAGAGCACCAAGCCCTATATGTACCCTAGTGTTGGTGGAATTAATTGTTGAACTCCTTTGTCACGCGGCACGCCCTCAACAAAAAATTACCTTTCAATCAAGTCAAAATCATCGATCAAGCATGTTAAGCTTTTTCTACCATATTTTAAGTCTTGAATTAGGTAGTTTGATCAAAATTGGGCAATGTTGACTAATATCCCTAGACAATCGAGGTAGAGGCAAAGGCTAGACAAGAGGAGAAGAATCTAGAGTCTAGATGGTTGATGCTCGAATAATTAGTCATTAATGTACAATGGATGTTATATCTATCTTGATTTATGCAAAAATATGCATGTTTTCATGTCTTCCACAATTAATTTGCTATTTGGGATGTTTGTTTTGAGTATAAATGCAATATATATATATATATATATATATATATATATATATAGCAGACACTTCCGCGGACGCTTCGCTTCCTAGATTTTTGGAAAATGACGCTTCCGCGTCCTCGCTTCCAAAAAACGCTTCCACTTCGCCCCCGCTTCGTGCAACATTGACTGCAACTGAGAAGCATCCAAAATATTGAATCAACTGTGTCTTTGTGCAGCATCTGTGTCTTGAGCATCTGACTGCTATTAGCCTTTGCACTGCCCACTAAGGAATTTGTGTTATTGTTGACTCTGCCACTGAGCCTCCTGCTCTATTGTCAACACTGCATTGCGCTCCTCAGCACCTGACTGCAACTAGTCTGCAACTGTCACTTGGGAATTTGGCTGCATCAACTAACACTAATCCATCTTGCTACTGAATATTGTGGGTCCTTGTAGCAATGTAATGATCCATGAGGAAGACACCTCAATGGACCCTACGTAGTCGTCTGCAACTCTGGGACTATAACTCCGGATCACCCCACCTCACTCCTGGAGGTATAGTTGCAAACATGGTGAAATTTTCCTCTAGTCTAGAGGACAACTTGTCTATCTTCGTAGACATTGCCGCCTAGTCCTACTTCTCCTGCTTGTCCTTCTTCTTGAAAGACATTCCGTACTGTCGTGGCCAAACTTGTCACACACGAAGCACTTGACCTTAGATAGGTCCTTTTTCTTCTTCTTCTCCCCTTGTCCCTAATTGGGACCCTTTGATGCTAGGGTCACATTCTCCTCTTCCTTCTCATCCTCCGTGCCCTTACTGTTGCTTCCACTTATTGTGTCGCCTCATCTCCTCCTGCGATAGGTCTGACCACATCCTGTCCCATCTAGGCAATGTGTCTCGGCCCAAGATACTTTGGACAAAGACCCGCCACTCCTCGAAGACACTATTTAGTGCCAAACGTACAAGCTCTAATGGTTGAGGCACCTCCCCTGCAAGAACATCTTCCATTGCTTGGAAGAATTCTGATATAGCTGGTTGAGAGCGTCCCACATTTCCATAGCAATATTCTTGCCAGATACGTGTGAGACTATATGGTCTGGGACTCCATCCAAGATCAACCGCTTGGCATTCGCCATTTCTTTCCTGTATTCCTTCAGTTGATCTGCATGCTGAGGAAATACCACCACATTATCTACATAGGCTTTCAGGCCATCTTCATCCTTCAAGAAGGACATCCTAGCCTTCCAGATGACAAAGTTTGAGGCTCCCTCCAACTTATCCTAATCTCTAAGCCCAGTTGTGGCCATCTTTGAATCTGGTCGAAACTTTCCCTCTTTCTCCTTACTTGGTTGTTGAATCTACTACACGCACTCCCTTCTAGAGTGAGAATCGAATTTCTAAAACTTAAAACCCATTGAGAGAAATTTTCTCTATGTGCATTTCTCTTCCACTCGATGCTGATTTTGCTACTGCAAAATCCTTCTCCGCCCAAACAAGGAATATGCGCAACGAAAATCACTAAGTTGTTGCTCCCTCTGCTTGTTGGAATCACTCAACTAAAAAGCCGAATTTTTATGCCAACTTGCACTGAAAAATCGAACTTCCCTAAACAACTCGCACTGCCTAGCTTAGGCTCTGCACAGCCTCCAGAGATTCGTCCAACTGCTCCCTCTGAACAACGAATTTGTGCTTCTGCTTTTGAGCTTTCCCATCTTATCAAAATTTGTTAAAATTAGCAACTAGGGTCAAATTCCACCTTGGGACAGCTCATATGATGGAGATGATTATTGCATTGGATTCCTCTTTTTGAGAGGTCCAAGTTTGATATAAAGATTGTTTCATTTGGACAAGCAGAAATGTGATTTTGAATTTATTCTCTCACATGTACAAATTGTTAAGGTCAGCCTTATCTTAATGTAGGCTCAAGAAGTTCAATTGATGTGTCTCTTCACCCACATCAAAAAATAGAAGAGACCTCTCTTCTCATTTGGTCATCACTCATTTCATCATTCTTCTCTCTCCACAACAGATTGGTTCGTACAGCTTGGGAATCTTCTCTCTCTCTCTCTCACACGTGCGGCTAGGAGGACTGTTTTATGGGGCTGAAACAGGACGAAAATTTCAAATTGTTGACCTGCGTTGACCATTGTCGTTTTGACCAAGTTTGACTGCATTTTCTGGGACACAATTTCGCTCTCTTGAGGCCATATTAATCGGCACAGAAATCAAGGTGTTTGGCACTGTTTGACCAATGTTGACTTCAGGGTTATTTGACTGTAGGGCTGACTGTTGTTTGACTGAATTTGACCAGCATTTGTGGCATTGTTTTGGGTTGACTTCGACTCTTGATGAAGGACAAATTAATATGCCTTTGACCGAGCTTCAAAGGAGATGACTTGTTGTTGATTTGACCAGCATTGACTTTTTGGTTAGGGTTGAAGTTTGACTGCAGTTGATTGTAGAATTTGACAAGGCTGATTTGACTTTGTATTGGCCTAATCTATTTGACTTTTGTACTCTCTCTCTCTGTTGAACTATTGAATAATAATAAGAAGATTTGATCAAAGGGTTTTCCCCGCATTGGGGTTTTTCCCTGGTATTTGCCAAATCTGGTGTCCTCTTGTCTTGGCTTGTCTTTTGCATATGTTTTTATGTTGTATTTTCATAATGACATGATCTTTGTAAATGATGTAATAAAGAGAATAAATTATTTTTGTATATCTTGCTACATGGGTTTCATGAGCAAGAAGTGTCATTAGGTCAAAGACTTCTTCTTGATGTCTTTAGGATTTTATTTATATGTCAAAGAGTCATGTCATATGTAAAGAAGCTCTTCATGAGCCTATGGAAATGTATACAAGTGTGTAGCAGCCCTCCAAGACCAAGGTCAATCCTCCATTAGCAAACACAAGAAGTCAACAAGCAAAACGAATCAGAGATCATCATTGTCGACTTCAATTATTGAATTAAATATGTTTAAATGACATGTCGGCTCAAATGAAAGACATGTCGGTTCACAAGTTCACGTCGGCTCAAAATAGGAGCACAAACAACTATAAATACCTGTCTAGGGTATCCGCAAATGTCATACTAAGATCTCGCAATTCTTCTCTGAGATTTCGATGGGTATAGGGTGCAGGAAGGCATGGAACAGGCCTCGGATGGGTTACAGGTCTAATACTTCGTATGGGTACAAGCAGAAGCAACCTCGGACAAGATGTCACCACAGGCAGACAAGGATTCGAATGGACAGTAAGCCGCAGTCTTGATGACAGTGAAGTCCTGTCTGTAGTCTCGATGAAAGGCAATGATCTCAGTGTCACAAACTCGGTGGACCTATCTATATATACTCGACATACCTGTGGAAGAAGAAATAGAGTCTCGACATATATATACTATCTCAATTACTGTCTCAACATACTGTCTCGGCATAACCATGTTGATGAAATGAGTTTCGATGATAACAGTGAGTCTCCACATACCTGAGAAAGGAGACATACAGTCTCAATGAATAACACAGTATTCGTATCTGCCTCCCAGTGATCTCAATATGAATATGTATCTCAGATGCAGCCACAATGACAAGGATCATAAGCAGTAATAACATGATTATTACAGTCTCAGCATAATGGAAGAAGCAGTGATCACCAAGTCAAGGAGGGTCAGTCTCGGCAAGGATAAGTGACAAGGATCATGATTTCACAGTGATCTCAACCTACAGTGAAGTGCAGTCATGATCTTCATGATCGCAAAGAAGGTGCAGAGATTATCTCAGTGATAATCTCAAGGAGCAGTCATGGTGTAGCAATGATATTCTCAATGATATTGCAACAGTAATGAAGTTCTTGGTGATGTAGTAGTGTTGATCTCAGAGGTGCAGCAAAAATGATGATCCCAGCAGTGACGAAGAAGAGGATTGATGTCTTGGTCTTGGAGAGGCAGAATGTGTCAAGGGTCACGGTCTTGGTATTTGTCAATTGGAATCTCTATAAGAAGAATTTTGTGTGGGTTTTCCTCTCCAAGAGGGAGAGGTTTTAGCCCTGGCAGAGAGCCTAATCTCTTGTGTTCTTGTCTCTTTGTTTTTGGTAGCAGTTTGATGAAGTAATCACTCACACTAATAATGGAAAGAAGATCATGCTAAGATAAATTGTAAAAACACTTCACAAATTGTTATCATGTCAAGAAGAATCACCCTAATTTATGTTTCCCCTAGATTCTTCAACATGGTATCAGAGGAGGAAGGTTCAGTGGCCAAAGAAAGGGCAGAAAAGAGACATGCAAGATCTACAAGAAAGAATCATCTTGATCAAACCCTAGATCAAAAGATCAGCCTACAACAGCAGTGTATAATAACAAGGGTTACTGTCTATGCAATCAAGAAGAATAGTCTACATCAGCAAGAGATTTTGTCTCAAGTAATCATCATCTAAATAAGGCAGCTCGGAGGATCTCAAATCATCTTGGAACCCTAGGAAGCAGTTTACAACAACAGTCATCTACAGCAAGGGTTTTGGAGATTAACAGTCTGAAGATGAAGCATTCAGAACTCTGGTCCATGGCAACAGTTCTGATGCCTCTCACAATTTCAGTCAATGACATGTTAAAGATTTATCTTCTCAAATCATTAGTGCTGCATATTACAAGCAACTCAATCATAAGGAGGCTTGAAGACAATCTTCCTGTCATTACAGCAAGGATCTTATCAGAAGAAAGCATCAATGAATCTGCCTCAACAACAGCCAACATGATCAAGGTGAAGATTTCATCTTCACATCTGAAGTAAGTATCTTTTCATTCTATAATCAAGTTTGGTTCTATGACTTCATGAATGCAAGAACTTCCATAGATAAATTAATCATCAAAGGTCCTTGCATAGAATAAGAAGGATTGACAGAATCCTTATGGAGAAGAGAATTCAGTGAACAGATCTCCTTTGAAATCATGAGAAGGAACTCTTAAAAGTCCTCTCATCTCTATGTAGCAAGAAAGGAGACAGATAAGAAATATATGAAATACTAGAAGATATACTCTCTAAAATGCAGTAAAGAAGGTGTCAAATAATGAAGAAATATCTTCATGAGATCTCAATTGGAGATCTGAAAAAGATTATAAGAAGATAATCATCTACGTTCTTAATAAGCAAGATGGCAAGTGTCCTTGGGACATGAAAATTTCCTCATACAACAACTTGTGGTATCTATGCAAGATGGAAGGAGGACAAGTTATAGACAAAAGTATTGAAGGTTAAAAAGATTTAAACATGTGCAGAAAGACAATGGAAGTTATTGTTGAATTTAGGCTTTTGTGATCCATAACAAGTTTATGAGAGGGGTTTCGGCGTAAATCACATCATCAATCATTTGTCGACGCGTTTCGAACCAACAAGTGTGGTTCATCGTCAGGACAAGTTGAAGAACCAGATCATGGCTGCATGTTAAATAGAGAGAGAATATCATCCAACTGCTATATTTGACTAGGAAACGGCTATAATAGACTATGAAACGACTATATTTGACTGGACTGGACCAAGGGATAGGGACAACGACTATATTTGACTGGAATGGACCAAGGGATAGGGAAGGGGAAAAAAAAGTTTCATTAATTCATAAGTTAGTTATGTTATATTTATTACCATAATTGACTAATAGTAATTTATTGTATTTAATTACTAATTATATAAAAAGTTATAATAGAATATAAAAATTAATAAAGGTTTATTAAAAGAAAAACTGATTTAGTTTGTTAATTGATGTTCATGTAACCATTTCTCTTAATTACAACCCCTAGGAGAAAGAATACATTAGTTACTAATAAGATAATATTAACTTAATATTACTAATTAAATTAATATTTATAATTAACTTTATTTAATTATATTTAAAGGCGTAAATAATAATATTATAATATTAATAGAATATGAAATAATAAAATTAAATAAAAGTTTATTAAGAGTATAACTAATATAGTTAGTTAAATAATAGAAAATGTAACAATTTAGAATCACTAGGAAAATAGATTCAAATTATTGAAAAATTATATAGTTGTTTCTGGTTGGTTCAAAATTAACTTTATTTAATTATATGACACGGGATAAATTAGTTCCCAAACTTTGAACTACCTACATTTTTGTTTTGGTGAAAAGATTTTATTTATTTATACATTATGTTAATTAAAAGGATTTTTATTACTTATTCAAACCGAACCATTCTGTACTTATTTTTAATCTAGAAGAGAACTAGAAAAATTAAAATAAATTACTAAAAATCGACGAGAAATCGAAGAGCAGAGAAGAAATAAAAAAAGAAAAACAAACGATCCAGAAGACGAGGAGGAAAAAACAGAGAAGATCTCACTAAAAGGACAACACAAGGAGCGGGGACGGGGGGACGGGGTTTATGATGAAAGGGCAGGGATCCAGCAGCTACTAATTTTCCAATCGTCATCCCTATTGAGATTGCTCGGCCTTTTTTCAATTTCTATGGCCTCAAAAGTTCTCAAGACAAATTAGTACTATGGAAAGATTATGGAAAAGAGCTCATATCGCCGGAAGGATGGAGGAAGTTGAAGAAAAGGACCAAGGAAAGAGGGAGCACCAGACCTCTACTATGAGTGAGATGGTGTCCCTCACAAAAGGATCCTATCATAGACTCCAAAATCCTTTGCAGATATGACCATGATAATAAGATGCATTGTG
The DNA here is from genome assembly GCA_031772625.1 of Pinus tabuliformis. Lineage (NCBI taxonomy): Eukaryota > Viridiplantae > Streptophyta > Pinopsida > Pinales > Pinaceae > Pinus > Pinus tabuliformis. Next base: position 107,107,731 of record CM062804.1, read on the forward strand.
GCATCATGGAAGCATGAGAAACAAGAGCTCGTGATATCACCATGAGAAACATGAAGGACATAGCTCTTGGAAATCTCATTGGACATTAAAGGAAAGGAAGAAGTCATCCAGGTCAAAGGAAACATTTGCCAGATGGGGATATGCAAGATCCTGTAGATTCTCTGATAGAAACCTCAACGAAGGATCCCCTAGTCTGGGAAGGCAGCAAGTGTTTCATTAGGAAATCCAACTTATGGAATTCATGAGATGACATAAGAAATGAAACAGATCAAGGGATTGAAGATCTTTTCAATCAAGGAAGCTGTTGGAAGAAGCAAAGGTAAATTGAGGTATGTATGCTTGTATTTATTTAATATTGCAATGTCATGTCATATGGTTGCAGGTAACATGGATCAAGATTATCAAAAGGAAAAAGATCTCCTCCTCTGAAAGGATGCAGAAGGGCATAAGTCACACTAGATGAAGTCAACATAATATGTCCTCATATGAAGTATGAAGTAGTTGACTACAATTGAATTTTTTTTATTGAAAGCTACTAGGAGTGGAAGGTGTGAGGATGGAAGAGATCGTAAAATATGCAACCATGATGAAGGCTATCAACGTCCAAAGGATCAGGAAGATTTGACCAGGAAGTCTCCCGAAAAGATGTGAAGACTCTGATAGAAGTCTGAAAATATGAAGACTCTTGACAGCATATCATTGGGAGATGTGTCAACATGTATAGCAGGGTGTTGATACCTACAAGAAGATTTCACTGGAAAAGTCCATCATCAAAAAGGTAATATGTGATTTGTTTCTGGTTTCTGACCTCTTGGAGAAAGTCTGGGTATGTGTGCAAGGCCAAGGTAAGGAGAGTTGTGAAGGATGTCACAACTATGTACCTTGTGAATCACCATTGAAGAAAAGGTGAAGATAGATGGCCCGATGAAGGAAGTCCCAGATGTAAAGCCAAGGAGGATACTTTCCGAGAAAGAAGAAATGACATGACAGAGGAAAGTGATGGATGGTTGAACCCTACATTGATGACATAAGGCCAAGGTAAGGAGAGTTGTGAAGGATGTCACAACTATGTACCTTGTGAATCACCATTGAAGAAAAGGTGAAGATAGATGGCCCGATGAAGGAAGTCCCAGATGTAAAGCCAAGGAGGATACTTTCCAAGAAAGAAGAAATGACATGACAGAGGAAAGTGATGGATGGTTGAACCCTACATTGATGACATCGAAGTCTTGGATCATTAGTCAACTAGAAGACCCTATAAAGCACTGATGATAGAGTCTTTAGGTAAGAGGGAGCTCTGTGAGGTTCCTATGAGTAAAGGAACTCGAGTAAGTTTTTGAGTGAAGAGAAACTTGGAACTCATCCCTAGTTGAGAGGGAGAGTTAGACATGACATTCTTATCCTCAGTTTGGAAGAAAGAATGGAGGATTGTGTAATCATCTGGCATTTGACATTCTTTGAGGATGTAGTAGGGCATCCAAGACAAGAGTGGGCAGGAGGACAAATATTCTTGAGGGTTGGGAACCCAATATGAGAATAGTCCTAGTAAGGCATACTCAGAGAACACAGGGGTGGGTATGATCCTAAGAGAGACAATGATGATGCATGTCTGTCAGTCATTGGTCTCGCCAACATTGTATGCTCTGATCTAAGTGAGAGATAGAGTTGTTAGTCAAGGCCTTGCTATATGAAACAATGTTGGTTGAAATGATGCTATAACAGATGGATTGCAAATCTGATTCTTCTTATGAGAAATTCTTCAGATTGAGAATGACCAAGTACCATTATGATTACCTCCCTCGTTAAGAGGGAGTGTTGAAGAAAGTGTAACTAGGTTTAGTCTTCATAATGACATGATATTTGTAAATTATGTAATAAAGAGAATAAATTATTTTTGTATATCTTGCTACATGGGTTTCATGAGCAAGAAGTGTCATTAGGTCAAAGACTTCTTCTTGATTGTTGATTTGGGGTAGCATCAGATGTTCTCTAGCCACGAAAATTGGTGGAGAGGCTAAAGCACATGAGATCTCCAAGACCCAAAAATGGTTTGGGCAGAATCTAACCGGTTTGGGAGATATTAAAATAATTAATATTTTTAATGGAGTTTCTAAGTCTAAACTTAGGAAAAATAAAATATTAATGGGTATTAATATAAAACTGAGTTAGAATGGTCCAAAAGTCATGGATCAAGGCAAATTTAATCTTAGCCATTGATTAGAGATTTAATCTTGGTCGTTGATGGACCAATGAGAAAAGTATAAGAGGAGGCTTGAGGGTCAGTTAGAGAACACACCAAGAGAGATCAAGAACTCAATTTTCTGGGGTAGGGCTTGCTGAGGAAATTGAGTGAGTCGTCAGAGTTGTAGCTGAGAGGCAGTGAATACATAGCAGAGAGGTGGAGTTAGTACCAGGAGGACTAGCGCAAAAGCCAGGAGAGGTTGACGCAGAGCCAGCTAGAGGCCACGCAGAGGCAGCCAGAGGTAGCCAAGAGCTGCACAAAGCCAGAGAGGGCCAGCGTGTGAGACACAGAGGTTCCAGAGGCTGACGCAGAGCCCAGAGAGGTTGACACTGGACCAGAGAGGCTAACACTGGGCCAGAGAGGCTGACGCAGAGCCTAGAGGCAACGTTGGGAGATTTTTCATGGGACAGAGTGAGAGCTGGAGAGCCCGATAGGGTGACGCACTCCCTATCAGAGTGACGCAGAGCAACAGAAGCTGCATTATTGTTGTGGGATTGTTCATCCGGTGATTTAGCCGGAATATCTGTCTCCAACTGAGAGGTACTACTGTCGAGGGTATTCTCTATTGTGTGAACCATTTCTGGCACCCAGGTTGTATTTTGAAACTGCATAATAATAAAACCCTCTGAATAGCTGCATCGGTTTTCCCGCCTTGGGTTTTTCCTCGGACATTAGTCTAAAACCAACAGTGTCACTTGTGTGCTTGTTTACTTTCAGTTGCTGATCTGTATGTGTTGATACTGTGCTTGTATTTATTTTCAGTATTTACATGGTAAATAACTTGTTAACTAATTCAACAAGTAGGAAGAAATAAATCAATTAGCACAGAAAGAATTTCTAACAAGTTAAACTTAGAAATTCCAACATGGTATCAGAGTGTGGTTTCACATCACAGGATAATTGAAGGCATCAGCCGAGCAGAGCAGCAGCAGCAGAAATAGTTGTCCCAAGTGACAGAAGTTGTTCCTAGCAGAAAGCAGCAAGGAAGGGGTGATGCAGAGAGCCTGCGTCATCAGTTCGAGCCAAGAGGAGGATCAACGCTGAGGCAGAGAGGAGCAGACCTAACCTACGCAGTGCCCGGTCATCTTTCTCAGTCAGGAAGGATCGATGTTGTGGCCAGGAGGTGCAGATTTTGCTGGTGCCGGGATTGCGCAGAGCCTAGAGGCTCAGACCTTCAGATTGTTGAGGCATAGGAGGTTGTGGGTGAGTTGCGGAGCGAAGTTGGTGGGGTATTGTGGTCAGAACAGTACCTAACAGGGCAAGACCAAGGTGGAGGGAGTTGTTGTCGAGGATTTCTAGCCAAGAAATCTGGATCAGTGGTGCAATTGCACAAACGATCGAAGAGGGGCATCTTGACATTGGTAGAGGGATTTCCAAAAGGGAAATCGAGGCTCAGAGGGAGTCAAACCAAGAACTTCCAGATAGGAAGTTGAGAGACTTAGCAGGAGTCGAACAGAGGACTTCCAGGAGGGAAGTAGAGAGATTCGAAAGAGTCGAAAGAGGAGCAGCGAAATGGTTGTGAATGGGCTGAGAGATTAGGATAGACTGGACGGAGCTTCCAACTTCGTAGTCTGGAAGGATAGGATCTTGTCCATTCTAGACAGGTATTGCATCAAGCACTTCGCCTTGAAAACAATAGCGATCCTAGTTGACCCAGCTAAAAATGAGAAGTACGAAGAGGCAATGGCCAGGGCTAAGTGCATCATCCTTGACGGGGTCAAGGATCATGTGATACCACATATTGCCGAGAAGGGTACAACAAATGAGATGTGTTATGCCCTGAAGAAGTTGTATCAGCATACTTCCGTGCAGAGGAAGATGCTTCTAGAAAATCAGCTGCGATCATACCAGATGCAGAGGGGAGAGAAGATAGATATCTTCCTTGGGCGATTGACAGAGATCTAGGACCAGTTGACTTCCGTAGGGGCCACGTCGGATGAGGAGATGTTGGTGAGGACTGCACTAAACGCAGTCTCAAAGGACTGGGAGGTATTTGTCCAGAGCTTACTGGGCAGGTCGAACCTTCCGGATTGGGAGGAACTGTGGGCGGCTCTTCGTCAAGAAGAGATCAGACGGCTAACCAAGGCAGGGAGTAGCGGTAAAGGGGTCAGAATCAAGAAAGAGGAAGAGGAGGATGTTGCTTTAGCATCTGCGGGAAAGTAAGAGAAACGGAAGAAGGACCTCTCCAAGGTCAAGTGCTTCCACTGTGGGGAACTGGGTCACTATGCGAACCAGTATTCAAGGAAGAAGAGCAAGGGAGAGGCTTCTGAGACCAAGGCAGCACAGCGAGGGTGGAGAAAGAAGTGGAGACAGATGACGATTATGCCATGAGTGCTCATGCGCCACTTGAGAGGAAGTGGGGAGACATCGAGCTGTAGTCAGACGGACTACAGACAATGAGGGGCAAGATTCTCGAGGTACTCAACCTCTTAGATTATACCTTGCTACGGGTGCCCCGAAGAGGAGTAGCAAGACTGGCAGATGTCGATAGAGACGGATGCAGATGGAGTGACAGAGGGTGCTACAGTGCAGGAGTCCCAACACAATGTGAGGCAACAGTGCGAGATGCATGGAGTTGTTGCAGTAGCGCAGAGGTCAGTAGAGGGAGCACTTGTCAGCGACAAAGGGAGCTTCAGCATCGGGAGTGTTTCTAGCCTGACAGGGATGTCAGAGTTGGGAGGATCAGTTACTTACTTCTCAGTAACTGAATTGCAGTGCAGCGATTAGCAGTGGCAGTGTTATGGGCAGCATGATGCAACATGATGAGAGGGGATGCAGTGCAAATGCAGCAGTGGCAGTGGCAGGGCCATGGGCAGCAACACAAATGCAGAGGGAGTTGTCGTACAGATGTAGCAGTGGCAGTGGCAGGGCCATGGGCAGCAGTACAGGATGTAGCAGTGCAAAGGATGTTGGGTGGGGAGGCCTAGCATCAGCACAGGGACCGATTCTGGATTATCAGGGTGATACTCAGTGAGGAGTATTACTAGAGCAGAGTCCTTGCTAAGAGGGAGTGTTGATTTGCGGTAGCATCGGATGTGCTCTAGCCACGAAAATTGGTGAAGAGGCTAAAGCACATGAGATCTCCAAGACCCAAAAATGGTTTGGGAAGAATCTAACTGGTTTGGGAGATATTAAAATAATTAATATTTTTAATGGAGTTCCTAAGCTTAGGAAAAATAAAATATTAATGGGTATTAATATAAAATTGAGTTAGAATGGTCCAAAAGTCATGGATCAAGCCAAATCTAATCTTAGCCGTTGATTAGAGATTTAATCTCGGTCGTTGATGGACCAACGAGAAAAGTATAAGAGGAGGCTTGAGGGTCAGTTGGAGAACACACCAAGAGAGATCAAGAACTCGATTTTCTGGGGCAGGGTTTGTTGAGGAAATTGAGTGAGTGATCAGAGTTGCAGCTGAGGGGCAGTGAATACATAGCAGAGAGGCAGAGTTAGTACCGGGAGGACCAGCGCAAACGCTGGGAGAGGTTGACGTAGAGCCAGCTAGAGGCCACACAGAGGAAGCCAGAGGCCACGCAGATGAAGCCAGAGGCAACAAGGAGCTGCGCAGAGCTAGAGAGGGCCAGCGTGTGAGACGCAGAGGCTCCAAAGGCTAACGCAGAGCCTAGAGGCAGCGCTGGGAGATTTTTCGTGGGACAGAATGGGAGCTGGAGAGTCGGATAGGGTGACGTAGTCCCTATCAGAGTGACGCAGATCAGCAGAAGCTGCATCGTTGCTGTGGGATTGTTCATCCGATGATTTATCTGGAATATCTGTCTCCGACTGAGAGGTACTACTGCCAAGGGCATTCTCTATTGGGTGAGCCGTTTCTGGCACCCAGGTTGTATTCTGAAACTACATAATAATAAAACCCTCTGAATAGTTGCACCGGATTTCCTGCATTGGGTTTTTCCGAGGACATTAGTCCAAAAACAACGGTGTCACTTGTGTGCTTGTTTAATTTCAGTTGCCGATCTGTATGTGTTGATACTGTGCTTGTTTACTTTCAGTTGCTGATATGTATGTGTTGATACTGTGCTTGTATTTATTTTTAGTATTTACATGGTAAATAACTTGTTAACTAATTGAACAAGTACGAAGAAATAAACCAGATAGCACAAGAAGAATTTCTAACAGGTTAAACTTAGAAATTCCAACATTGATGTCTTTAGGATTTTATTTATATGTCAAAGAGTCATGGCATATGTAAAGAAGCTCTTCATGAGCCTATGGAAATGTATACAAGTGTGTAGCAGCCCTCCAAGACCAAGATCAATCCTCCATTAGCAAACACAAGAAGTCTCCAAGCAAAACGAATCAAAGATTATCAAATATTGAATTAAATATGTTTAAATGACATGTCAGCTCAAATGAAAGACATGTCGGTTCACAAGTTCACGTTGGCTCAAAATAGGAGCACAAACAACTATAAATACCCATCTAGGGTATCCGCAAATGTCATGCTAAGATCTCACAATTCTCCTCTAAGATTTCGATGGGTATAGGGTGCAGGAAGGCGTGGAACAGGCCTCAGATGGGTTATAGGTCTAATACTTCATATGGGTACAGGCAGAAGCAACCTCGGACATATCCCTGCACCTAGATTAGCATGATCTCAGACAAGATGTCACCGCAGGCAGACAAGGATTCGGATGGACAGTAAGCCGCAGTCTTGATGACAGTGAAGTCCTCTCTGTAGTCTCGATGAAAGGCAATGATCTCAGTGTCACAGACTCGGTGGACCTATATATATACTCGGCATACCTATGGAAGAAGAAATACAGTCTCAACATATATATACTATCTCAATTATTGTCTTGACATACTGTCTCGGCATAACCATGTTGATGAAATGAGTTTCGGTGATAACAATGATTCTCGACATACCTGAGAAAGGAGACATACAGTCTCAATGGATAACACAGTATTCAAATCTGCCTTCTAGTGATCTCAATATGAATATGTATCTCAGATGCAGTCACAATGACAAGAATCATAAGCAGTAATAATAGGATTATTATAGTTTCAGCATAATGGAAGAAGCAGTGATCACCAAGTCAAGGAGGGTCTGTCTTGGCAAGGATAAGTGACAAGGATCATAATTTCACTATGATCTCAACCTACAGTGAAGTGCAGTCATGATCTTCATGATCTCAAAGAAGGTGCAAAGATTATCTCAGTGATAATCTCAACGAGCAATCATGGTGTAGCAATGATATTCTCAATGATATTGCAACAGTAATGAAGTTCTTGGTGTTGCAGTAGTGTTGATCTCAGAGGTGCAGCTAAAATGATGATCCCAGCAGTGACGAAGAAGAGGATTGATGTCTTGGTCTTGGAGAGGCAAAATGTGTCAACAGTCACGGTCTTGGTATTCGTCAATTGGAATCTCTATAAGAAGAATTTTGTGCGGGGTTTTCCTCTCCAAGAGAGAGAGGTTTTAGCATTGGCAGAGAGCCTAATCTCGTGTTCTAGTCTCTTTGTTTTTGGTAGCAGTTTGATGAGGTAATCACTCACACTAATAATGGAAAGAAGATCATGCTAATATAAATTGTAAAAACGCTTCACAAATTGTTATCATGTCAAGAAGAATCACCCTAATTTATGTTTGCCCTAGATTCTTCAACAGAAGGTCTCTATCGGGTTGGAGGAAGTACGTTGGGAGCAATGACTTGCCATACTTCTCTTCAATCTGAATTATGGCACCGAAGATTTGCTCACTTTCATTACAAAGCCTTACTTGATGTAAGGAATATGGTCACATGTATGCCCAAATTCAACATAGATCATGAAGGATTTTGTGAGGGTTGTGCAACTGGAAAACATACAAGGGGACCATTCCCCTCAAGTGAAAGTCAAACTCTGATATTCTTCAATTGGTCCATTCTGATCTATCGGGTATGTTGCCCGTAACATCTTTCGAAGGATATTTGTATTATGCAATTTTTGTGGATGGCTTCTCTCGCAAAACATGGATCTATTTGTTAAAGAAGGATGAAGTGTTCAAATGGTTCCACTCGTTCAAAGACTTGGTCGAGAATCATGTTGATTTGGGGTAGCATCGGATGTGCTCTAGTCACGAAATTTGGTGGAGAGGTTGGGGCACATGAGATCTCCAATACCCAGAAAGGGTTTCGACAAATTCTAAACATATCAAGAGATATTAAAATAATTAATATTTTTAATGGAGTCCCTAAGTCTAAACTTAGGGAAAATAAAATATTAATGTGTATTAATATGAACCTGTGTTAGAGAGGTCCAAAAGACATGGATCAAGCCAGATCGAATCATAGCCGTTGATTAGGGACTTAATCTCGGTCGTTGAGATGTCAATAGGAAAAGTATAAGAGGAGGCTTGAGGGTCACTTGTAGAAGTACCACAGATGATCAGTCATTCTATTCTCTAGAGCGGGGTTTGCTAAGAGAGATAGAATCAGTGATTGGAGAGTAACTGAGGGGGCATTGAGTACAGAGAAACAAAGAAGGCAGAGATTGTGCTGGGCAGTGTTGCGGGGGAGCGCCCCCCCCCCTCGCTCCCGCTCCCGATCCGCGCTCCGGGCGGGAGCGGGTCGGGAGCGCGCTCCCGAAATCGCTCCCTAAAAAAAATTCGCTCCCTGCCTTTTCGGGAGCGTTTTGCCTTTTTTGCATTTTTTTTTTTGTAGTAATGTTCGAAATGCAATTTTTTTTGAAAGAAACAAATAGTTTTTGAGTGGGGCAACTTAATGATCAAGTCTAGGCCCTAGTATTGATATGCTATTCATGGTAATGTTAAATTCTTAAAGTAAAAGTGACATTTTCTTTAATTTTCATTTTCATCCTTTTACTTAAATTTTTAACATTACCATGAAATGACTCAGGATGTTTGAGAGTGGTTTCGTCCTCATTGGATTTCATATGGAGAAAGTAGAATTTTAGATTTCATTCAAAATCCAGCAGACTTATCAGTTTTTCAGGATTTCAGGATTGGGGGATTGCAATGTTTCCATTGAATTTTGTCATGTATTAGGGTATGGAACTCATATTTAATCAAGAGTACCAATCCCTCTATGTACCTTGATGTTAGTGACATTGGTTGTCGAACTCCTCTATCATGACCCTTCTAAAAATGTACGCATCACTCCAACAAAATCTTGACTTGACATGCTATGCTTTTTCTATCTTATGTTAATGCTTAGAGGGTGATATTAATGACAAAGATCCCTATACAGATACAAAGGTAATGACAAAGATACCTCTGGATATTAATGCTTGGAGGGTGATATTAATGACAAAGATCCTGATTTTGCAACAAGACTAAAAAATTAGACATTTCTCGTGGTGGCAAGAGGCCCAAGCATAAGAAATAGATAATAGATTTACTTCTCTTCTCTAGTTTCTAGTAGCTTTTATAACTTTTGACTCTTTCATATTTATTATGATATTTTTTTAAACAATATATGACAATTTAAGTTTGAAGTTGGCAATTATAACTCATTAGTAATGAATTATGAATATGATGCTTCATGAAAGTTGAAAGTTGTTTCATTTCGTTTCATTTTATAACATTTCATTTCATGTTAGATATTATTTGTTGTAATGGTTACACTTAGCTTACAAGTACAACTTTGGTGATCAATGATGATAAATGTTATATATTGAATTTTGAAAGCTTGAAACTTTAAGATTGATGAATCATGAGACTCAATATGTTGTATGTTACTATGTTACTAACTTGCGGATGTGGTTGATGAAGATTATAACTTCTAGATGATTGTTGTTATATTGTTCAATCTATGCTTTTTTATGTTTTTTATATCTAATTCATCATTCTACATGTTTTTGTTGACATATATGTATCAAAAATTAAAAAATAAAAAATATATATATTTTTAAAAAATTGCTCCGGGATTCGCTCCCAAACCGGGAGCTTCTGAAAATGGTCGCTCCCGCTCCCGCTTCCGCTCCCGCTCCCCGCTTTCGCTCCCGCTCCCAAGTAACATTGGTGCTGGGAGAGCAGCGCAGCAGCCAAGGAGGGTGACGCAGAGCCAGCAAGGGCTCACATAGGGCCATGCAGAGGCAGCCAAGTGTCGCGCATAGCACCAGAGGGGCCAACGCAGCTAACGCAAGCCAAGAAATGCTGACGCAGGGCCAGCGTGAGACACAGAGGGGCTGACGCAGTCCAGTTTGGGTAGACGCTAGGGTTGCAGAGTAGTTTTGGGCTGAGGAGCTGCCGGAAGGATTTTCCGAGGTTTCAGCCAGGAGATTTCTCTCAAACTGTGTGGTATAGCTGCTAAGGAAATTCTCTGTTGGGTAGGCCACTTTCGGCACCCATATTGTACTATGATATTGCTTAATAAGAAAACCCTCAGATTGCTGCATCCGATTTCCCACATTGGGTTTTTCTGGGGACATTGGTCCAAAAATAATGGTGTCATGTGGTGTGTTTGTTCTTGTTTCTTTTAGTTGCTGATTTGTAATATATTGAGCATGCACTGGTGTTTATTTTCAGTATTTACTTTGTAAATAACTTGTTAAAGAAAAATAACAAGTAGGTAGGAATAAATCAGATAAAGTGCATGGAGGGTTTCTAAGTAAGTAAATTTAGAAACTTCAACAAATCAAACAAGGAAGAATATCAAAATATTGAAGACTGATATTGGAACCGAATATGAGTCAAATGAATTCAATGAATATTGTAGAGAAGCTGGCATTAAGAGGGAGACCACTACTGCATATACTCTTGAGCAAAGTGGTGTTGCCGAAAGGAAGAATCAAACTATCATAAAAGCCACCCGTGTCGTGCTTCATGACCAAGGCCTACCAAAGTTCTTATGGGGAGAAGCTGCCAACACCACTGTGTATGTTCAAAATAGATGCTCGCATCAAGCATTGGACTTCAAGACACCCAAATTAGTTTTCACCAGTAAGAAACATGATGTTTCTCATTTTCGAATTTTTGGTTGTCCTGTATATTTTCATGTGTCGAAAGAGAAAAGAAACAAGCTAGATGCACCTGGGAAGAAAAGAACGTTTGTGGGCTACTGTGAAACTTCAAAGACTTATAAAATCTATGTGTTTGGTCAAAGAGAAGTGGAAATAAGTCATGATGTCACTTTCGATGAAGATTCTGCCCTTGGGAAAGTCCAAGATCTTCCTATCCCCAGGAAGGACTAGGATGATGATGCAAGAAAGAAGGATGAATCTTCGACTGTTAAGTTATGGTATGTTCTATGCTTAGAGAAATTTACTTTTCTTTCTTATTATTATTCATAGATTAGCAATCACATGTGCATAAGTAAAGTGCAGATAGAACATTAAACAATCAACAGAAAACAAGCCAAGACAAGAGACACAAGATGTGGCGGCTAGCCAGGGACAAACCCCACAATGTGTGGGGAAACCCTTTGATCAAATCTTCTTTTATCTTCAATAATTCAGCAGAGAGAAATAGTACAATAAATCTTATTTATATCAGCAGTAGAAAACCCTAGATCAGTAGCATCAGCATTAGCGGCTTCATCATCAAAACTAGGGCAGTCGATATCTCGCAAACCGACCATCGGATCGGCTTGATTCCACCACCAAAAAATGCGGCCTTCAGAGGAGGTCCAGATGGACCTACAACACAGTTCAGAAGAGGAGGTTTGATGGTCAACGCTGGTCAAAGTTTGGATCTACAGTTGCAGCTTCAGGTTCAGCAGCTTCCTTCCACATGTGTGAGAGAGAGTCTCTTTTCTGCGCAATAGAGAAGAGCCTCTTTTCTGCGCAGGAGAGAGAGAGAGATGTGATGAGATGAGTGAGTGCAAATGAGGAAATGTTCTCCTGTATTTATACACAACTGTTGATGTTTGAATAGATGTGACTGTTGGGCTTCTGAGCCTACATGAGTTGTAGGTTGGCTTGATAATAATTCCATAATCAAAATAAATTCATATCTCCATAAATACTTATCAGAATCTGATGATCTTTAGATCAATCTTACACCTCTCGACGAGAGGAATCTATAAAAATATTATCAGCCATGAATAAGATGACCCACATGAAGTTTGGCCCTAGTTGCCAATTTTAACACTCCCTCTCAACTAGGGAAAACTTCATCTGCAATCTGTCTATCTATCGCTACTATTCATCCATCAAATGCACTGCCCTGTATAGCCTGACCCTTGCCCTGCTCTGCTCTATTCTGCCTGTTCTGCTTTGTCTAGTTCTGCCCTATACTGATCTGTATTGCTCTGCTCTGTTCTGCTCTGCTCTGCTTTTGTATGAATTATGAAGAAGAAGAAATTATCGAGGATGTATCATACTGACTCAAAGTCAGTCTTAGAGTATGTACCACTGGTCCCAGACCAGTCTCAACTAACCCGAAGTCAGCATCATAGTGAGTACAACTCCTACCACTGGTCCCAGACCAGTATCATCCTCCACTGACTCAGAGTCAGTCTCAGAGTGCGTATCACTGGTCCCAGACCAGTCTCAACCGACCCGAAGTCAGCGTCATAGTAGGTACCACTCCTACCACTAGTCTCAGACCAGTATCGCAGTTTCAGAGAGTGTACCACTGGTCCCAGACCAGTCTCAACTGACCCGAAGTCAGCGTCATAGTATGTACCACTCTCACTGGTCACATACCAGTACTGCACTGACCCGAGGTCAGTCTCAGAGTATGTACCACTGGTCCCAGACTAGTCTCAACCGACTCGAAGTCAACGTCATAGTGGGTACAACTCCTACCACTAGTCCCAGACCAGTATCATTGATCCCAGATAAATGAAGGTCATCCTAGCGTAGGGAGTACGGTAGATACAGCGATGCGTCCATCGATACTACTATGGTCTCTAACTTCATTTCCCTACTCATTGATCATATGAGAGGTACTTCCCATGAGTCCCTGACTGCATGGGTAGGATGCCTTGACAGGAGAACTTAATCAATCCCATCTGCACAGGAGAACTAATCATCCTGTTACATAATCGCCATGGAGAACACATCATCCAGGCCTCACAGGAGAACTAATGATCCTGCTACATAATCATCATGGAGAACACATCATCCAGACCTCACAGGAGAACTAATCATCTTGCTAGATAGTCGTCATGGAGAACACATCATCCAGACCTCACAGGAGAACCAATCATCCTGCTACATAGTCGCCACGGGGTGTACATGTATACCACCAGGGGATGGTGAATCATTCTGTGGTCGTATGTCTCTCCAAGAAGTCTCTCGCACCCCCCTGGAGCTCCTAGAGCTCAATGCATCATACAGGACCCTCATCAGAGGGTCTTTGAACAATACCAAGTTGTTCTCAGAAAGTCAAGAATTTTACTTTCCTTAGGGGCTTTGTCAGAATGTCGGCGACTTGTTCATCTGTACCAATATGCTGGAGCCTTATAGCTCCCTGTTGCACCATATCTCAAATATAATGATACCTGATATCGATATGCTTGGAGCGATCATGAAATACAGGATTCTCTGACAAATGAATGCCACTCTGGTTGTCACATCGGATCACGGTGGTATCCAATGTAAATCCAAATAGCTCACTGAAGAGCTTTCACAACTAGACTACCTCATAGGAGGCCATGCTAGAAGCAATATACTCTGCTTCAGCGGTGCTCATGGCCATCGATTTCTGCTTCCTGCTCATCCAGGATATCGAAGCAGATCCCAAAGAGAAATAGCACCTGGAAGTGCTCTTACGGTCCTCGACATTGCCTGCCCAATCACCATCAGTGTATCCAAGTAGTTTCACATCTCCGACAGTGTATCTTAATCCATAAGTGATTGTGCCACGAAGATATCTCAACAGATTCTTGGCACCAATCCAATGTATGTGGTGAGGTTCAACCATATGTTGACTCAACGTGTTGACTGCGAAGCATATATCTGGATGGGAGTTCACTAAGAACATTAATGCTCCGACGAGTTGCCGATACTCGGTAGCATTTAGCAGCACTACCGCTTAACTTCTTGAAGTCAAGCTCCATCGGGGTAGTTACAGGCTTCCAGTCCACCATACCAATTCTTTCCAGAATCTTCACCACATATTTTCCTTGAGATAAGAAAATTTCCCTTGGCTTTTGCCACACTTCAAGTCCTAGGTCCTTTATTTCAAATTCAGAAGCCAACTCCCTCTTACATTTGTGAATGAGAGGGTCTGCACCTGTTAAAAAGAGGTCATCCACATACAACACCAGTATGAGAGGCTTGTCATCTTCAACCTTAAAGTAAAGGTTAGGATCGGCTTCACTCCTAATGAATTCCAGCTTCATCAAGTAGCTATCGATCCTCTCATACCATGCTCGGGGTGCTTGCTTCAACCCATAGAGAGCTTTCTTCAACCTGTATACATGATATTTTCGATCAGAAATCTCAAATCCTTCGGGTTGCTCTACGTACACCTCTTCTTTGATCGAACCGTGCAAGAATGCGGTCTTGACATCCATCTGATGTAGGTTCCATCCTTGTGAAGCCGCAAGGGCTATGATCGAGTGGATGGTCGTATATCTGGCAACAGGTGCAAATATCACATCATAGTCTATACCTTCCTTCTAGTGGAAACCACGAGCAACAAAACGAGCCTTATACTTTTCAGTACTTCCATCTGCTACATGCTTTATCTTGTAAAGCCATTTAGAAGTGACAATTTTCTCATCCAGGGGTCTGGGAACTACTTCCCAGACATCATTCTTCATAATGGACTCATATTCTTTGGTCATAGCATCCTTCCATACTTGATGCTTGACGGTATCTGAGAATGATGAGGGCTCATTTTGTATGATCGTGCTCATGATGGTCAGGTATCCCTGATACCTGTTAGGTTTCTTACTTTCACGAAAGGTTCCTCAGGGTGCAGCATGTCCTTCAGCATCATCAAGTAGCCCTCTAAGCCATGTAGGCCTCTTCCCAGAAGAGGAAGGCTCAGGTGTATAAATAGGATCCATCGGTTCCTTCACATCAGGCATTGTTACATCATCTACCCATAGAAACTTTGGAAGTCTTTGATCATGGAGCATGGCACGGACAACTTCCACAATTGTACGGTTCTTCCTTTTCGCCACACCATTTTGCTCAGGAGTATGTGGTGTAGTAATCTCCCTCTTAATGCCAGCCTCAGATATACCTGAGTGAACCAACTGTAATATATCGGAGGTCTTGCTTTGACATGAGGGGAATGGTCCCCTTTTGAGCTTTCCTTCGGCACATCCTGGACATACACCTTCTTTCTCTACTCGGAATTCGGGCATCCCTGTCACCATTTGTCTTACATCGGGTAGAGCTTTATAATGAAGGTGGGCAAACCTTTGATGCCAAAGTTTGGACTGAAGAGATGTGTCATAAGACATGACACCTAGCGGACTTCCATCGACCTGATATAATGAATCAACACGAAACCCAAGAGTAAAGGCATCTTTAACATTATTTTTCCATACACGTACCTTGCCATTGCTGAAGGTCACCTTGTAGCCTTTGTCTTCCATTGCCGAGATGGACACCAAGTTCTTTTTGAGGTCAGGTACATATAATACATCCTATAAGTGGATCATATTACCTTGATTCAATTTGAGAGAGACATTGCCTACACCTTTCACGGGATATTTCATATTATCTCCAAGGATAATTTCCAGGTTAGTTTCTTTCTCTATCAGATTATGGAGAACTTCTTTGTAACCAGTGAAGTGCCTTGAGGCACCACTATCAATGAGCCAAATTCCCATTGAGTCCGAAGGAGCAGAGGTAGATAAAGCAACTGGTAGATAATATTCATCCTGCTTATTTTCAACAATGTTGGATTCATACCTGGAATTTCTAGCCTTCTTGAATGGTTGTCCTCTTCCTTGATTTCCAGCATTCCTTTTACCTTTCCTATTGAATTTTCCATTCCTCTGATTGCCATGAGAGGGATTTTGATCATTGTCCCGGTGTGAGTCCTTTTTATTAGGGCACTCCCTTGCATAGTGACCTGCTTTATCGCAAATGTAACATCGTCCTTTTCTTCCTCCCTTAGGTCTAGCCTTTCTTTTTGATTTAGTCCCGGAATTATTTCTTTTCTTAGCATGAGAAGAAAAGGCAGCAGGAGGACCTTTAGGCATGGGCATTTCTTACTCTTCTACCCTTGTTTCTTCTTGAATGCATCTAGCCATTAGTTCCTCGAAACCAGGAATTTCATTATTGTTCAGAAGAGTAGTCATGAACACGTACCATTCGGATGGTCATCCTCCAAGAGTCGTGAGTGCCATTTCCCTGTCAGTAATAGTCTCTCCAATAGATAGGAGATCGTTCCTGATTTCGGTGATCCTTAAGAAGTATGCTTGAATACTCTCATCTTTACCCTTCTTAATTTCCTTCAACTTATTTCTAAGAAACAAAACTTGATTTGCATCATTAACTTTAAATAAACTCACCAGTCTATCGTAGATTTCCTTGGAGGTGTTCAAGTCGGAGATGTAGGCCACCAAGTGCTTGTCAATCAAGTCCCAGATGATATTCTTTGCTTTGACTTCTCCGGTTTTCATTTATTCCTGGCAGCAGCGGATGCATTTGATGGAGGCTCAACAATATTGCCTCTCACATGGTCCAACACTCCTTGATCTTCTAGGGTTAGATCGATAGACATCTTCCATCCGGGAAAGTCAGCTTTCTCACGGAGCTTGTCCTCGGCAGGAAAGAGCGATGAGGACCGCATAGATCTTTTAGGATAGCCTTGCCAATCTTCTCTTTGGTGATTGCTCTTGCTCTTGCTCGGGCTTTGTCTTCACCTCAGCTCTGATACCATGTTAAGTTATGGTATGTTCTATGCTTAGAGAAATTCACTTTTCTTTCTTATTATTATTCATAGATTAGCAATCGCATGTGCATAAGTAAAGTGCAGATAGAACATTAAACGATCAACAGAAAACAAACCAAGACAAGAGACACAAGATGTGGCGACTAGCCAAGGGCAAACCCCACAATGTGTGGGGAAACCCTTTGATCAAATCTCCTTTTATCTTCAATAATTTAGCAAAGAGAAATAGTACAATAAATCTTATTTATATCAGCAGTAGAAAACCCTAGATCAGCAGCATCAGCATTAGTGGCTTCATCATCAAAACTAGGGCAGTCGATATCTTGCAAACCGACCGTCGGATCGACTTGATTCCACCACCAAAAAATGCGGCCTTCAGAGGAGGTCCAGATGGACCTACAATGCAGTTCAGAAGAGGAGGTTTGATGGTCAACGCTAGTCAAAGTTTGGATCTGCAGTTGCAGCTTTAGGTTCAACAGCTTCCTTCCACATGTATGAGAGAGAGTCTTTTTTCTGCGCAGTAGAGAAGAGCCTCTTTTCTGCGCAAGAGAGGCAGAGAGATGTGATGAGATGAGTGAGTGCAAATGAGGAAAAGTTCTCCTGTATTTATACACAACTGTTGATGTTTGAATAGATGAGACTGTTGGGCTTCTGAGCCTACATGAGTTGTAGGTCGGCTTGATAATAATTCCATAATCAAAATAAATTCATATCTCCATTAATACTTCTCGGAATCGAATGATCTTTAGATCAATCCTACACCTCTCGACGAGAGGAATCTATAAAAATATTATCAGCCATGAATAAGATGACCCACATGAAGTTTGGCCCTAGTTGCCAATTTTAACATTGACAGATGATCTGATGCCCGATGTTGAAGGTCTGATGGATCCCATGGATCCACCTCCTTATGAGTCCTCTACTTTAAGAAAAAGACCTTTGTGGATCAAAGATACTCTTGAAGATGCCAAGAGACATGTTGCACCAAGGGGGACATTTCGTGAAAGCAAGAAACCAAACAAGTACCAATGGTCTTTAGCTGCCATGAGTACCATAGTACAATTTGAGCCATGTACATTCGAAGAAGCCAAGAAGCACCAAGTTTGGAAGGATGTGATGAACGAGGAATATGAGTCGATCATGAAGAATGATGTATGGGATGTGGTTCCTAGACCCAAGGACAAGTCAATGGTCACTTCAAAATGGCTTTACAAAATCAAACATGGAGTTGATGGGAGTGCTGAAAAGTTTAAAGCCAAGTTCGTTTCTCGAGGCTTCTCTCAAAAGGAAGGAGTGAACTATGATGAGATATTTGCACCATTTGCCGAATATACCACTATCTGTTCGATCATAGCCCTTGCTGCCTCTCAAGGATGGAGCCTACACCAAATGGATGTCAAAATTGCTTTCTTGCATGGCTCGCTTAAGGAGGAAGTCTATGTAGAACAACCCAAGGGGTTTGAAGTTCAAGATCGTAAGATGCATGTATGCAAGTTGATTAAAGCCCTCTATGGGTTGAAGCAAGTTCCCAGTGCTTGGTTGAGAGGATAGATAGTTATCTTATGAAGCTGAGTTTTGCAAGGAGTGAAGTTGACCCGAACCTATACTTCAAGGTTGAAAAGGACAAACCCCTCATTCTGGCCTTTATGTGGATGATCTTTTTCCGACAAGTGATGACCCTCTCATTCATCAAAGCAAGAGGGAGTTGCCTTTTGAATTCGAGATGAAGGACCTAGGATTGATGCACTACTTCCTAGGGCTAGAGGTCTGGCAAAAGCCATGTGAGATTTTCCTTTCTCAAGGAAAATACATTAAGAAGTTGCTTGAGAGATGTGGGATGGTGGATTGCAAGTCCGTGACTACTCCGATGGAACTCAACTTCAAGAATTTATGTGGAAGTGTTTTTGGTTATGGATTAGCGAACCCTTCCGAGTATTGTCAACTTGTGGGGGGGCCTACTATTCTTGGTAATCTCCCATTCTGACATATGCTTCGCTGTGAACACGTTGAGTCAATTCATGGTCGAGCATCGTCACATTCATTGGATTGCCACTAAGAATCTTTTAAGATATCTATGGGGCACAATCCACTATGGACTGAGATACATTGCCAAGAATTTGAGGTTACAAGGATATACAGATGCTGATTGGGCTGGTAGTGTGGTGGATCATAAGAGCGCGTCTTAGTGTTGCTTCTCTTTGGGGTCTACTTCAATATCTTGGATGAGCAGGAAGCAGAAATCAATCGATTGCTTTAAGCACTACTGAGGTCAAATACATTGCTGCTAGTATGGCCTGTTGTGAAGTTGTTTGGTTGAGGAAGGTCTTCAGTGAGCTATTTGAGCACATGTTGGATACCACCGTGATCTTTTGCGACAACTAGGGTGGGGAATTACATGTTCCATGACCGCTCCAAGCACATTGATATCAAGTACCACTTTATTCGGGATATGGTACAATGAGGAGCAATAAGGCTCCAACACAACAAGACGGATGAGCAGGTCGCAGATATTCTCACGAAGCCCTTGGGGAAGGTCAAATTCTTAACCTTCCTGTAAAGTCTATAAAGCCATTGTAAATACAGTAAAGGGTTTTTCATCATGAGCCTGTGATAAATTTCCTGAAATTTTACAAATTTAACTAACAGAATTGATGAGAGTACCTACTTGTATTCCTGCGGTTGATGATGCCTCAAGCTGCTCTACTTCGGTTACCAAAAGACTGAAACCACCCAGCCAAAATGAGCAGAACCTCGCTACTCAGTCCAATAAGCTTCTCAGTTGAAGCAGACTGTTCCCCCGTGCCCAGAAACCTCAGAACAACCAGCTCTCCTTCTGTTGGTAACTCAAGTTTATAAAGATCCTCCCTTCTTTAGTATCCCTTCCTTCGTTCCTTCTCCTTCTTCCCCAATGCCCCCCAAAAAATCCTCTTTGGTTTATAAATTGTTTCTTGGTGGTGGCCGCCCTTCCACCAGTAACCACCACTTCACCTCCTCGTGACACCCTTCCCATGTCACGTAATATATATCTTTCTTTTAAAAGGTATATTGATTGTATTATCAATTTTGGTTTAATATTCTTTTTTTATATTTCTTTTTAATATAAAGGTCCTAGGGTTATACTAGATCTTTAATTAGTTTATTTTTTCTTCTAATCATTTGATTAATTTATTAATATAGTTTTTATTAATAATCTAAAATATATAATTATATAACCATGTTTTAAGATTTATCTTAATTTTTAACATCTATCTTTTATAATTATGTTTATGTTATACATTTTAAATTTAGTATTTACCCATTAGTCATGATGCATTAAGCAATATGGGTGTTGATGGGTGAATATAACTTCTATTTGAAGAAGTGTCATGATATTTAATACTTATAGTTAATTTAGTATATAAATACTAGTGCGGTGTATGCGACACATGCATATGTAGCTATCATATGCATGCATCGTATGCCTGCTATTATGCTTTTGTTCTCTATATTATAGACAGGTCGTTACACTTCCGAGAGAGACTTGGAGTCGTAGAAGGACCCTCTTATGAGGGTCCCGCATGAATTGAACAATGAGCTCTGGGAGCTCCTGGGACCTTGGGGTACTTCTTAGAGCTATGAGCGACCATAGGGTGAGTGGTTCACCTTCCCCTAGTGGTGTGCTATGTACAGGGTGAGTGGTTCACCTTCCCCTACGATTGGCATATGCATAGGATGAGTGGTTCACCTTCTCCTATGGCATATGAGCAGGATGAGTGGTTCACCTTCTCCTGTCGATGCCCCAACATACATCCTACCCATGGAGTCCGAAACCCATGGGAAGTATCTCTTATCTGGCCAATGAGTTGGGAAAAGTGGTTAGGGACCATAGCACCACTGATGGACGCATCGTGTACTGCCATACTCCCTATGACTAGGATGCATGGTGTTCAACAACTTGATCTGGGATGAAAGACTGACTTTTGTCAATGGAGAGTGGTAAGGTCTTGTAAGGTCTTGTGACTCACTCTCAATCACTTCTTCTTCATTATTACTTCATGGTTCAGCAAAGCAGAGCAGAGATGATAGAGATGGTACATGATAACAGGATGGCATGATGATGACAGATGGATTAGCAGGTGGAATTATCCCTTGTTGAGAGGGAGTGTTAAAATTGGCAACTAGGGCCAAATTCCACCTTGGGATAGCTCATATGATGGAGATGATTATTGCATTGGATTCCCCTTTTCGAGAGGTCCAAGTTTGATATAAAGATCATCTCATTCATAAAGCAAAAGTGTGATTTTGAATTTATTCTGTCACATGTACAAATTGTTAAGGTCGGCCTCATCTTAATGTAGGCTCAAGAAGCTGAATATATGTGTCTCTTAACCCACATCAAAGTGTATAAATAGAAGAGACCTCTATCCTCATTTGAACATAACTCACTTCATCATTCTTCTCTCTCCACAATAGATTGGTTCGTATAGCTTGGTAATATTCTCTCTCTCTCTCACACGTGCAGCTAGGAGGACAGTTTTTCTGGGCTAAAATAGGATGAAAATTTTAGACTGTTGAGCACTGTTGTTTTGACCAAGTTTGACTACGTTTTCTGGGGCAAAATTTCACTCTTGAGGCCACATTAATTGGCACAGAAATCAAGGTGTTTGGGACTGTTTGACCACTGTTGACTTCAGGGTTGTTTGATCCTAGGGCTGACTATTGTTTGACGGAATTTGACTACCATTTGTGGCACTGTTTTGGGTTGACTTTGATTCTTGATGAAGGCCGAATTATTCTGCCTTTGACCGAGCTTCAAAGGAGATGAATCGCTGTTGATTTGACCGTTGACTTTCGGGTTAGGGCTGAAATTTGACTACAGTTGACTACAGAATTTGACAAGGCTGATTTCACTTTGTATTGGTCTAATCTATTTGACTTTTGTACTCTCTCTCTCTCTACTGAACTGTTGAATAATAATAAGAAGATTTGATCAAAGGGTTTTCCCTACATTGGGGTTTTTCCCTGACATCCGCCAAATCTAGTGTCCTCTTGTCTTGGCTTGTCTTCTGCATATGTTTTTGTGTTCTATCTGCATTTACTCTCAATGTGATTAATGGTTAATCTGATTGCTACTGGAAATTTTTGAAAATTGTCATTGAGTTGCTAAAGGAACATTGAAGTAAATTGTGTTAAGCATAAAACATACCATTGTTATCTAAAATTAACAAAATCGCTTTGATACCATGTGAAAATTTTCAACTATTGTAGCCACTGGAAATTGTTCTTCTAACTGTAAATTAATTAACAGTTTATTTGCCCACAGAAACAACAAATAATTCAAAAATGCAATTTTCACCAAATTAAATTTTGCAGAAGATAAACTGAAATATGAGAAAATACAGGCACACACACAATAAATTTGACACAGTTATTTTTGAACTAAAGTCCCCGGAAAAACCCACCTTGGGAAAGCCAGTGTAGTAGCTGAGGGTTTTTATTATTAAACAATAGTGAAATAATCTGAGTACAATCTGGACGCCGAAAATTGGCAATCCTACAGAGAAAACACTGGCAAAAATTTAGTGAGGAATTTTCCTCACCCCACAAGCAATCTGACGTCGAAGACTGGCCTCTAAAACCCCTCCATGAATTTCCTTGCGTCACCCTCTACATAGGCTCTGCGCACGCAGAAATTCATGTTGCCTAGATATCACACTGAGCTGCCTCTTTTGCCTGCTACTAACTCTGGAAATGTTTCTCCCGACCTCTACGAAATTTTCCTGCCTCTGAAACTCTAGAATGTCCTCCCAAATGTGCAAATTGAACTTCCTCTTAGAGTCCTTTGCACAGCCCTTGCGCAACCTCTTTTTGTTTAGCTCTGCCTCTCTACAATGTACTCTTCGAAACTAGAAAATTTCCTCCAAATTCAATGTCACTGCCCCTGTCTGCCTATGCTTCCCTTCTCTAGCTCGAACTCTTCTGACAACTGCTGCTGCTCTTTGGAAAATTGAACTGCCCAAGGAAATCGATCTCAAGTGTATCAAATGTGTTTTCTCCATATACCTAGCGACCTCCTCTTATAATCTCCAGTTGGAACTCCAACAACCAAGATTAAAACATAATCGATGGTTGAGATCATTTCTGGATCGATTTGTGTGAGTTTCTAGATGATTCACAACTTTCTCAATTAAATGGCTTAAGCATGAAATGTCTTGGTCTTGTAACAAAAAATCTAAAGCAAGTTGTCAGTCAAGCTGTTGGATGAAATTTCAATTTTGCAATAATAATATCAAAGTCTTTGGGGGTTTATCTTGCAATGGTATTTCTTTTATGCTTCTTGTGGTAATGTTGTTCTGAATTGTGCTCTAATGCTCTACTGAATATAATTTCTAAGTTATTATTTCATTTTCCAACAATTGGATTATCTATTTGCACAGGTATATTGCAATAGGTATTGGGTTTAGAAAAGCGTTCTAGCTCACTTGATCTAGCAGGTATCTCTAGATCTTGAGGGTTTTAATGTGTATCTGGCCCCTTATGATCTAATAACTTCATTTCAAGTGTGTAGATATTATTTGATATTCAGATCTTGGGTGTGAGGGGAAGTCTTTGGTTGGACTAGCCAACTCCCAAGACAAGAGGTTTAAAAGTCGATTGTGTTAAATTCTCCAATACTTATCTAACGATTTGTATGCAATAACTTCGTCATGGCTCTAAATTAAAAATTATTTCTCCACTCAAATTTTCCTCTAATTCAATTGCACAAATAAAGTTAGATGTGCTTGTTAGAGCTTGTAATTTTTATTTTTGTGAATATTGTAAGTAAATTTTGTAACCTACTTTCACTAACCCTTGTATTTTATTTTAATAATGTAAATAATTAGAAGGGTTTTATTTTTCAAATTTGAATTTTATCTATAAATAGTGGTGGAAGGCTAGCCTTTTGTGACTTTGCAGTTGTTTCATCATAAGATCAAAGGCTAATTCAAATTTGTGGAAGGAGCAAACCCTCACCTAGCCTAGAAGCAAGGGTTGGAGGCACCACAAATTCATTGCATTTGTTTCTTCTTTGTTCCAACCTTTGTTGTAGGTTGAATGATCCGAATTGGATCATTATATTGTTTGTCATCCATCTCAATGCATTTGGATTGGAAAAAGTGGAGGAATCAGCTCACAGGACCATTTTTATTGGCGGGACCCAGTTTGGCAAAATGGGGTCCGAATCCTTCCGGGAGCGTTTTGAGGCTTCAAACGATGTTTTTTGGGGTAAAAGTTTGCCCCTTAATGGCACACATTTTCGTGCTATTCTACACACAGAGAGTTTTACAATGGCGCAAGAATCACGTCAATCGGAGTCCGTATGCAAAAGTTAAGCCACACAGAAGTTGACCTTCCTGTTTTCACACCTGTAGTTTGGGAGCATGTCGCATCAGCCCCCATTATTCATGGAAAAGGGGCTAGCCTCGTGTTTGTGATGTAAAAGACTCTAAAAGAGTCTATTTTGTAACTCCAATTAAGATTTGATGTAGTCAAAATAACCACTAATAGGCTATCAGGATGTGTTATAACCGAGCCACTAGGAAGAAGAGGCATTCCATTCTTTCAAGAGCATTTTGTTCCATAACTGAGCAAAGATAGCCAGGAGAGAGAGGAGGTAGAGCACACAGAGAGGATCTTTGCACTGTAGCAGCCCATGGGCCACGGGCAATACTTCTTTGTATCTGCAGCCATATTGCTAGATAGAGAAAGAGAGTGAATCGTCCTCACCTTCCAATTGGTTTTTCTCCTAAAAGGGTTTCCCAGAGAGCATATCTTGTGTATTATGTGTGTGTGAGCTTATTTTGTCGTTATCTAGTTTTATGCTTGATTTACTTTTACATGCATGCACTAATTATAGTTAATTTTACAGATCTAGAAATCAAATAAAACTGTAATAGTGTAGAATCTCAAATTTTTAATATAATATTATCATATCTACTGTGACGAACTGTCCAGTGGAATATCCACGATAGTTTACGGATCACTGAATCACAGTTTTTTTTGCAAGGGTTTCAAGTGTTTTTCTCATTGAAAGTTTGTCATTGCAAATTTTTTATCCATATAGGATTGAGATACTTGTTTTGAGGATTATTAAATTGGTTTTGTAGGCCTAGCATTCGTTTGAGAAAGGGATTGTGAGCTTGGTCTCTTTTTGACCCATCAATCTAGCCTGCTAGCCCTGGCCGCAAGCAATTGGAGGTCCAATTCATTGTTTTAAATAGTATAGGGCTAACATCTTTATGGTTGCAGGTGTTTTGGAAGGGTTTCACTAATTGTTTGGGGTCCAAAAACAATTTTTGAAGGCTTAAAATTGATATATCACTCATCTTGGCTTGGTCGCAGACCTAGAAGGCCTCTCTAGCCCTAGTCGTGAGGGCTTGAAGGTTTGATCTTGTCATTTATGAAGCTAACACTTGTGGTTGCAGGTTTAGCATTTGAGTTTGGAAGAGTTACATTGCATACTTCAATTGCTCTTGGATTCCTTACTTGGTGTATCATTTGTTGGAGGAAGTCCACAAGGCTTTGAGGCCTTGTTCCTTTTCCCTCTATTAACACTCCGTAAATAGCTTAAGGCTTAAGAAAGGGCTACATAGGTTACCACAAACCACTCTAGACTAGAAAACTGGCCTTTCTAGCCAGAGGGGCCTCCCTCAACTAATGAAAACTAAAGGTATTGACTCTATAGCATACAGAGACCAGTTCTGGGAGTATTTGGATTTTGATAAAGAAGTGGTAGAGGATTTCTACGAAAAGCTATTGACAGTATGAGTGATCTTTCTATTGTAACATGCTGATGTATCTCCAACTAGCTTCATATATGGAGGCTTAATTAGCACAGTGTTTGGAATGAATAACGAAATTGTAGAATATCAAGACATTTATCAAAGAGTAGAAATAACAACTTTATCACTGTAGCTCAAATTCATGACCATCCAGAAGAAAATACAGAACTTTTAAAAGACATGCATACTTCATTTGCAACTGAAATATACTTGGTTTCAGTCATACACGAGCATATAAGATGAATTCAAATATAGCTGTCCCCTACACCTTTAAACATAGTATGAAGAAAATAGATAAGAGAGACACATAAATTGAGAGAAAAACTTATTCCAAACTCATTCGTACCATAAGAATCTCCATAAATCGACTGGAATCCCTTCAACATTCAAGCATGTTCATTAAAACCAAACCACAAACATGACAACAGTAATTCCTCTAGCAATTGGGAAAACCAACAACAACCTTCTTTGTCTTCATTTATCAAAATATATAGTAAAAACATGGAGGAAAATCATTTCAAGTTCACTGCATCTTCGATCCTTCAAAGGATCGATTCAAAACTGGGAAAAGTTAGTAAATTGTTGTTTTTCCATGATTTTCACCCAAACATAAAGCATAAAGCATAAAGCATCCTTTTGTCTTCTTGAAAGCAAAAACAACCTAATTAAATACAAATTATCTTTAAAAAGGTCTTCGGACTGATAAAACTGACTCAAATAAAAAAAATTCTAAAAGTTGCTTTTGTGTCTGCTAGAAAGCCTGCGCAGCGCCCAAATCTTCATGCTTCTAGAACTCACACGTGGCAAGTTGCTGGGGTGGTGAGTTGGACACCATATGTACTCCACATCAGCGCCTTCAAAACCTGACAGGTGGCTATTGTACTGTGTACGTGAAATGGTCAGATCATGGGCTGCGTAGCGAGTGTGCAACGTGTGCACAACACCTGCGTAGCGAAATTGCTACAACTGTTTCTTGAATGTTCTTTGTTGCTTCTAAACGTTGTCATGACACTATTATGTCGATCATATCAACCTTAACATATTTATACATCAGAAAATTAAAACAAAACTTGAGAATAAAAAGGAAAGCCTGATCATTTTCTTTTCCTCTTGCTTGATAATTTGTTGCTAGAAACCTTGATGCTAGGAGTCTTGGATTTGGGATTTGGAGTGATGAGGTCTTGTTGCTTCACAGGTGGCGATAAAGCAGGTGAGGTTTTGGATTTAGGATCAAACTTAGGCATTTTCATGAGCAGAGGTATAACAACAACCCCCTCATACCTCTTCAGCAATTTATGTGCCTCCTCTAAATCCTGCCTCATAGTTCTTAGTTGTGCATTCAAGACCAAATTCCTTACATACAAATTTCTGCATTGTATCCTAACTGGTTGTGACCACTTGACAAAATGCTTACTCCTATCAAGAGCTTTGGATGCCTCTTTAACCTCATGGTCACAGTTTTCTAAAATATGTTGAATAGAATTCTTATACTCCAAGTTTTGTTGCCTGAATTGATTAACCTGGTATTTGCTTTCTTATAACTCCTCTAGGCACCTCTGATACTCTTTCCATTGACTGAATGGGGGTGTACCAGGGGCTTTAGCTATTTGTTTCATCTGTTGGACATATTTAAGCTTTGACATAAACGCCTTGACTGCTGGCTCACCAAACCCCACTACAACATTTTTAGCTTGTTCAGCAAAGGTAACATGTTTCTTCTTCCCTTTAGCACTTGTTGAGGGTGACTTTATCTTGTCCTCTGCTAGTTTAATGGCTTGTTTTATGTCCCTGTTCTGCTTCTCCAGAAATTTTATCCTCATCTGGTTTTTAAACAGTGCCTCTCTCATCTTTATTATTTTAGGATCCTCTTCTTTGTACTGTACAACACCAGTTTCTAGTGGTGCTATTTCTTCCTCATAATATGATTGTACCATTTATGGACCTTTGACCTCATCCACTTGTGCATCTGTCTGCTTATTTTCAGAGATTTCTACAATTGCTTGAGGGGTTGCCTCTTGCTCGGTTTTCTTAACTCTAGACCTTGTTCTAGGTTGTTGGAATTAATACTGAGAGGGCGGGGTGAATCAATATTAGCAAGTCAATAATATTTCATTTCCGTATTCTGATTCAAATACACTACTTCAGTTAATGAAACTTGCGTGTATACGCAACTGTATATAAGGAAACTAGCATATACCCTGTAAACCTATAATTTAGTTAATTCTTCACATGTTGATCTTTAATCTGTGCATCAAACCCATATAAATAGTAACCAGGAGCAGTAAAAACAGAACAAACAATCACACACACATGAACACAAGATATAAGGTGGAAACCCAATGTGGGTGAAACCCACCTGCTGCAATCGTCTCTATCTTTCTTTTAATAAGAAACTTTTTTTTACAATATTTTGTACTAGTGCAGTCTTATACCAGTATGCAGGCTTCTACCTGCAGAAGGCTACAACCTTCTCTCGTTCTCCAGCTTCTCCTGGAAAGGAGCTACAACCCCCTAGCTCTTGTACTAGTTGATGTACTAGTACGTAGGTGCTGACCTACTGAAGGCTACAACCTTCTCTTTTCTTCCATGGACCACGTTTCATAAATTTTCAGACTAGATCCATCAATAACATCAATCAAATGTCAACTATATCTGCATCAACCAATCTCCTTTGCACCAACCAAAACTGAATCAAACAATCACTTCTCTGAATGTTGTAACCAGAATACAGTAACAGTAACCAGAACCCAAGCCAGAACCCAGAACACTGCAACAGCAATCAGAAGTAGCTAGAACATATTTTATGAGGTGTACGCTACTTCGATGTGATGAACCTGTGTGCATACGCACTTTTGAAATGCCGAACCGGCGTGTATACGCGCCTTTGATATAATGAACCTGTGTATAGATCTGTAAATGATGATTTTAACCTTTACAATTATTCAGACATCAATTATACCTAGATCATCATATTTACAGATTATGACATGCGCCAATTATTAAGGTAAAGATCAAAACCACACAAAGATACTTCTCTTCAATCCTTAAGATCTTGACCCGTCAATAGAACTTATCCTTCATCAAGCGCTCATGTTCATCCTTGATTCAGATCCAGCTATGCACCATAACCCAATAACTTGTAATCTAGATCTTGCTCTTCATTAGATATTCAATTCATGAGTGCCTTTGCCTAATGATCTTCTCCTCCTTTTATAGTCTTAGGCCTTACTCAATACCATGGTCCAAAACCACTTAGAATCAATACCTTGGACCAAATACCTGGGGTCAACACTTCGGACAAGATACCATGGATCACAATACCATGGACCAAATACCACGGACCAAATACCACAGACCAAAACCAAGTTTTCCAACATGTATGCGCCTTTCCATTAATGAAAGTGCGTGTGTACGCCATACGTGCCTTTTGGTCTGCGAACCCGCGTGTACACGCGACTTGGTCAAAGGGAACCTGCGTATACCTCTCTTTCTTCTTTTTGTGAGCCTGAATTGTGATCTGTCATCTATGAGAGTTGCCATCAAGGACAACACCTGTGTCGAAGCGCCAAATCTGTGTCATAATGCCAACAATCTCCCCCTTTGGACTTGATGGCAACCCCAAGTCACTCTCCCCCTTTGTCATCAAGGGCAAAGGGTTATGCTCCCCCTGAGTACATGCTGAATTCTCTAATATGCTGAAGTGTGTTGTCCATGCTCCCCCTGACTGCAAGGAAGGTCTGCAAAAAGATATTCTACAAGAAGAACATGACTCTATACATCATAAATGACCTTCTTATCACCAAAGACTCATACATACATCCATCTCCCAACCAAGTGGGGATATACCAAGATTGACTCATCCACCCAACCAAGTGGGGATATACCAAATGTTTATACATGACAGAATAAGAACATTACATCATCCATCCCAGGCATAGTGGGGAAACAAAATAAGTCGTTACATGACCTTGATAATAAAAGATATACATGACATATAGACCAAATATCTAAAACAAGACCATGATAGTCGTCAGCTACTATCATCAGCAGCATCTGACAATCACCATCCAGACCAGCAACAATGATCTCCCCCTGAACCTGTTCCACCTGAAACAAAACAACTGTGAATTTGTACCAAGATATTCTAAGATAATGCCAACAATGCATTATTAGAAGTATATGCTCCCCCTGGACCTGTGCCAGAGATTACTGTCAGACCCATATCAGACTCCTTTCATCCTAAGTTTGGCCCACTGTTTTTCTTCAAACCAACATATACGCGATTGTGTCCACAACAACCTTCGTATGTACACGGATACACTTCATGAAACTCACGTACAACCACTTTTCTCTGAAACAGATTAGTTTCAACAGCAAGATGATGCATCAACTACTCCGAGCTTCTGTCTGAGATATTCAAATGTCTCTCTGGGCAGTGATTTGGTGAATATATCAGCAACCTGCTCTTTGAAGGGAACATACTCCAATTTGACCTTTTGTTCAAGCACTTGTTCATGTAGAAAGTGATATTTGATGGGTATGTGCTTGGTCTTGGAGTGCATGACTAGATTCTTTGAAACACTGATTGCACTTGTATTATCACATAGAATGGAAATGGGTGGAGTACATGTAATCTGAATGTCTTGCAATGTTGGCATCATCCAAAGGAGTTGTGTGCAGTAAGATGCAGCAGCATGTCCTGCTTCAGCTGTAGATAATGCAATTGAACTTTGTTTCTTGCTGAACCAAGATACTAATCTGGAACCCATATAAAATGCACCACCACTAGTGCTTTTTCTGTCATCCACGCTTCCTGCCCAATCTGCATCTGTATATGCATGAAGTGTAAGATCTGTATCCCTAGGATACCATAAACCAAAGTTCTGTGTTCCTTGAATATATTTGAAAATCCTTTTGACTGCCTGAAGGTGTGATTCCTTTGG
Organism: Pinus tabuliformis; assembly: GCA_031772625.1. Lineage (NCBI taxonomy): Eukaryota > Viridiplantae > Streptophyta > Pinopsida > Pinales > Pinaceae > Pinus > Pinus tabuliformis. The sequence continues at coordinate 107,138,481 of CM062804.1, forward strand.
ATTTGCTTGGAATCTTCCAACTATTCCTACTGCATGCATGATGTCTGGTCGGGTACCTGTTAGATAAAGCAGACTGCCAATCATGGATCTGTAGGTTGGTTGATGTACTGCTGCTGATTCATCATTTGAACTGAGACTGCATCCTGTTACCATAGGGGTACATACTGGTTTAGAATCTTCCATGCCATATTTTTTCAAGATCTTCTTGAGATACTTGGTTTGTGATAGAAAAATACCATCTTTATTTTGTTGAACTTGTAAACCAAGAAAATATGTGAGTTCACCAAGCAGGGACATTTCAAATTCTTTCTACATTACCAAAGCAAAGTTTTGACTCATGGCTTCTTCATTGCTACCAAAAATGATATCATCAACATACACAACAAGTATTAGCAATTTATCATTGTCAATCTTTGTATATAGATTGCTATTAGTTGATCCTTTTGAAAAACCTTGTTGATGGAGGTATTTGTCAAGACGGTAATACCAGGCCCTTGGAGCTTGTTTTAGACCATAGAGAGCCTTTCTAAGTCTGCATACAAGTTTTGGATCATTTCCAAGGATGAATCCATCTGGTTGCTCAATATATACTTCTTCTTCTAAGTCTCCATTAAGAAAGGCATATTTTACATCCATTTGGTATACTTTGAAGTTCTGAAAGCTAGAAAGAGCAAGGAACATTCTTATGGCTTCAAGTCTAGCAACAGGTGCAAAAGTTTCTTCAAAATCTATACCTTCTTGTTAAGCATATCTTTTACAAACAAGTCTAGCCTTGTTTCTAATAACTTCTCCATTTTCATTCAACTTGTTTTTGAATATCCATTTGGTTCCTATGATATTCTTATCATGAGGTCTAGGAACTAATTCCCAAGTATTATTCTTTTCAATTTGCTCAAGCTCTTCATTCATGGCCTTGACCCAACATTCATCTTTGCATGCTTCATGTACATTTTGAGGTTCGATGGTGGAAAGCAATGCTAGATAGCTTGAAGCTTCTGTAATAGTTCTTCTTGTCTGCACACCTGCCTCTTTCTGTCCCAAAATTTGAGTCTCTGGATGATTTTTTCTGAACATACCTGGATGGAGTCTTTTCTTCTACCGTTATCTATTCTTCTGGTGCTTCATTGGTTTCTTCTTCAGAATTAGTCTGATTTGATGTGGAAGGATAATCCTCATCTTCTTCATAATCTTCGGTTTTTACCTGCTTTGGATTTTGGCCTGCTTCATCAACCACAACATCAATACTTTCAACAATTTTCCCTAGTCTTTTATTATAACACTTATATCCTTTACTTCGGGAAGAGTAACCAAGGAGAATGCCTTCATCTGCTCTAGGTTCAAACTTGCCAAGTTTTTCATCAGTCCTTTTGATGTAACATTTGCTTCCAAAAACTTTGAAGTATTTTACAGTAGGAGTCTTACCATACCAAAGTTCATGTGGAGTTTGAGTGTTGTTTACCCGAATGTTTGTTTTGTTGAGAATAGTGACGGCAGAAAATGCAGCTTCACCCTAGAAGGTTGCAGGAGTTCCAGACTCATCTAGCATGGCACGAACCATTTGTTGAACAGTTCTATTCATCCTTTCTACCACTCCATTTTGCTGAGGAGTCCTTGCGGTAGAGAATTCTCTTTTTATTCCATGTTCTTCACAAAAGTCGAAGAATTCATCTGAGGTAAATTCCCCTCCTCGATCAGACCTGAGGCATTTGATTTTGCGATCTAATTCATTTTCAACCAACGCTTTGAAGGATTTGAACTTTTCAAATGCTTCATCTTTATGCTTTAGAAGTCCTATCCAGCACATTCTAGAAAAGTCGTCAATGAACAATATAAAGTATTCTTCTCCACAAGGTGACTTTTTCCTTGATGGACCACATAAATCAGTATGAACAAGTTCAAGAGGCTTACTAGATGATCCTTCCTTCTCAGGGAAATGAGCTCTGGTTTGCTTACCAAATTGACATGATTTGCATATTGTATTTTCTGGAATGCTGATATTAGGAAGATCACGAACAGCCTGGAATCTGCATGCTTTTCTTATTTGAGAGAAGCTTAGATGCCCCAATCTTCTGTGCCATAGCCAATGTTCATCATTTTTGCTTAGGTAGCATTGTTGTTGTCCTCCCTTGAGTATGTATAGGTTGTTTGGAGTTCTTATACCTTTGATCACTGTTTCTCCTGTATCAAGCTCACGAACAACACATCCATTTGATCGAAATACTACTTCATTTCCTTGATCACACATTTGACTGACACTCAATAGATTATGCTTTAGACCATCAACATACATAACATTCCCAGCTTTAACCTTTTCTTTTAAGAGAATAGAACCTTTACCTTTTATGACAACAAGAGTGTCATTTCCAAATGAGACCTTCTTTTCCTTTTCTAAGGCATTATATGGCTGAAGTTTCTATTTATCACCTGTGACGTGTTTCCTGCATCCACTGTTGATGTACCACTGATTTTCTTGTCCTTCTGCATACAAGGCTATACCACATCTTTCTGTTTGTGGTTCTTTCTTTCTCCAAGTTTTGGGACCCAATGAAGTTTGCTCCTTCTGAGATGTTTGTCGAAATTTACTCTTGCATTCAGAATCTTCATGACCGAAGTTTTTACAAATAGAGCATTCTATTTCATTTTCAAGAAGCGAAAAGTTATTGTAGGTCCTTTTCATGATCCCTATCACGTTCTTTTGATTTCGTTCTTCTCTAGTCATGATGGTCTTGTAAGCAACACATTGAGCAGCTTTGTGTCCAAAGTTATGACATGAAAAACATTGGCCATTAAAGAAATTTCTGCGATTATCGAACCTACTGACCTGGTGATTGTAGTTTCCATTGACATTCATTCTTGAAGCAAACTGAGTATGATTTACCTGAGGTTGGTTGTAGCTTTTGTTCATCCTTGAAGTAGATTGACCCCGATTTACTTGGTGATCTGCTTTATGCCTTTGCTGACGATTGTCAAACTGTTCACTGCTCTTTACTGCATCAAGATAGCTTTTAGTGGAGGTGGACGGTTTCTGTGCTTCTTTAGTATATCCAAGACCTGTCTTTATCAGAGGAGAACGCTGCACTTTGATAATTTCATTTAGGGTCTTTGATCCTTTAGCAAATCTAAGATTGAGAGCTTTTGTTTTCTCAATATCCTTTCTTAGACCCACAATTTCACATTCTAATTTTTCATTGTGTTTTTCCCTTTCAGCAAGTTGGAATGTCAGAGTATCTATAATCATATTCTTTTCTTCTAAACAAATTTTAAGTTTAGAGATTTCTTCATAAAGACCATCTTCATCTAAAGCATCCAAGAAATCATCATCTTCAAAAGCCATCAGAAGTCTATAATCATTACTAATTTTATCTTGATCACTATTTGATAAACCATCGCTATCTTCATGCATATAGTAACTCTTCTTACTTACACTTTGTTTTCTATTCCATTTTGCTAGTTCCTTACCTTTATCAAGCTTATCCTTGTGAGGACATTTGGCAGCATAATGACCGACTCTTCCACAAGCAAAACATTTGAAAGGTAGTTTACCTCTGAATCTTCCAGAACCCCGTTGAAGGTTCTTGACAAAGTTTGCTTCTTCCTCTCCTTCTGAAATATGTCCTGATTCATTGAGTTCTTCTCTTCCTGAAGCCTTGAATGTGGCTTCTCTCATATCTGATGGACCTCCTTTTCTCATTTCGATAGCAGTTAGGATTCCGTGCAGTTGTGTCATAGTAATACTCTGAAGATCCTACTTTTCTTCTATGGCAGAAACTTTTGATTCAAACTTAGAAGACAATGATCTTAAAACCTTTTCAATTAAAGTAACTTCTTTTATCTCTTCACCCAAGTTTTTCATGCGATTAACAATCCCATCTATACGTAGGAAGTAATGAGCTATACTTTCATCATTGTGCAATTTGAGAGTTTCATATTGAATTCTGAGAGATTGTAGTTTTGCACGTTTTATTTGATTGTCTCCTTCATAGCTTAGAACGATCTTGTCCCATATTTCTTTGGCGGTTTTGAGCTCCATAACCTTGACAAATTTTGATTGTGACAGACTCCCCAATAATGTATTGACGACCTTGGCATTGGTTTCATATTGCTTTTTACTTGCCGTATCTGTAGGAATTGCTGATGGAAATGTATATCCTCCTTCCACGATTTCCCAAACATCTGTTCCAAGAGATTGAAGATAGGCTGTGGTTCATACCTTCCAATAAACGAAGTTGCTTCCATCGAAGATTGGTGGTCTACTGGATCCCTATCTTTCATAGTTACTCATGATGATAGATCTTCCTTCAAGCGATCAAGCTTCTTCTGAAGGACCTGCTCTGAACCCAATTGTTGGAAATAATACTGAGAAGGGGGATGAATCAGTATTAGCAAGTCAATAATATTTCATTTCCATATTCTGATTCATATACGCTACTTCAGTTAATGAAACTTGCGTGTATACGCAACTATATATAAGGAAACTAGCGTATACCCTGTAAACCTATAATTTAGTTACTTCTTCATACGTTGATCTTTAATTTGTGCATCAGAACCATATAAACAGTAACCAGGATCACTAAAAACAGAACAAATAGTCACACACACATGAACACAAGATATAAGGTGGAAACCCAATGTGGGTGAAAACCACCTGCTGCAATCGTCTCTATCTTTCTTTTAATAAGAAACTTCTTTTTACAATATTTTGTACTAGTGCAGTCTTATACCAGTGTGCAGGCTTCTACCTGCAGAAAGCTACAACCTTCTCTCGTTCTCCAGCATCTCCTGGAAGGGAGCTACAACCCCCTAGCTCTTGTACTAGCTGATGTACTAGTATGCAGGTGCTGACCTACTGAAGGCTACAACCTTCTATTTTCTTCCAGGGACCACGTTTCATAAATTTTCAAACTGGATCCATCAATAACATCAATCAAACGTCAACTATATCTGCATCAACCAATCTCCTTTGCACCAACGAAAACTGAATCAAACAATTACTTCTCTGAATACTGTAACCAAAATACAATAACAGTAACCAGAACCCAAGCCAGAACCCAAAACACTGCAACAGCAATCAGAAGTAGCTAGAACATATTTTATGAGGTGTACGCTACTTCGATGTGACGAACCTGCGTGCATACACACTTGTATCAAGGAAAACCTACGTATACGCACTTTTGAAATGCCGAACCAGCGTGTATACACGCCTTTGATATAATGAACCTGCGTACAGATCTGTAAATGATGATTTTAACCTTTACAATTATTCAGACATCAGTTATACCCAGATCATCATATTTACAGATTATGACATGCGCCAATTATTAAGATAAAGATCAAAACCACACAAAGATACTTCTCTTCAAGCCTTAAGATCTTGACCCATCAATAGAACTTATCCTTCATCAAGCGCTCAGGTTCATCCTTGATTCAGATCCAGTTGTGCACCATAATCCAATAACCTGTAATCTAGATCTTGCTCTTCATTAGATATTCAATTCATGAGTGCCTTTGCCTAATGATCTTCTCATCCTTTTATAGTCTTAGTCCTTACTCAATACCATGGTCCAAAACCACTTAGAATCAATACCTTAGACCAAATACCTGGGGTCAACACTTCGGACAAGATACGATGGACCAATACCATGGATCACAATACCATGGACCAAATATCACGGACCAAAACCAAGTTTTCCAACATGTATGCGCCTTTCCTTTCATGAAATTGCGTGTGTATGCCATACGCGCCTTTTGGTCTGCGAACCCGCGTGTACACGCGAATTGGTCAAAGGGAACCTATATATACCTCTCTTTCTTCCTTCTGTGAGCCTGAACTTTGATCTGTCATCTGTGAAAGTTGCCATCAAGGACAATACCTGTGTCGTAGCGCCAAATCTGTGTCATAATGCCAACATAGGTCTCATCACAAATTCATCTTGGATTGTTTCTTCAATTTTGACCTTAAGTCTGGCTTGTTGAGTTGATGTTTCATGTTCCTCTGTTCTTTTGTCTGCCTTGTCATCCTCTATGCCTTGCAACTTAGTTTTCTTGCTCAACTTGCCTGCAAATTTTTTGCTTGGCTTGGCACCTTCCTTCTTTACAGTTTTCATTTCCATAACTGAATGAGTGCTCTCCTTCTTTGGATGTTCCTGCTTGGATTCTTCTTTATCTGCCTTGATTGAAGGTGACCTAGTTTGTGGCAAGAGGTCAATACTTGTAAGAAAATCAAACCAAAGCATTTTCTTTCTTTCAACAGCATTCTTAACCAAGATTTTGATCAAAGAGCAATGAAACAGACTTGAAGCATGGTTATCCTTTTGAATGTGTACGTTAGTGGCCATTGTTTATAGACTCTTAAGCAAGAAGTAAGGGAGGTTCATTGGCTTGCTTTCAGTGAAATGCCATAGCAACCTGAGATGATACTGGTATATTCTACTGAACCTACCTTCGCAAGTGAAATATCTTTGGATGACCTTCAGAAGGTCTACATACTGCTCCTGGAGATAAATGCTAGGGAAGGTAGAGGCAAACTTGTCAAGATACTCTGGTTTTACAAACTCTGCTTATAAGCCAAAATGTCTAATGCATCCCCCTTGAACCATTTCTCCCCTGTTGTTGGGAGATTGGTTGCATCAACAATGAACTTTTTAGTCAATATAATCTCCAGGTCACCTAGATTCACTCTGCTATCTTGAAAATTTAGAGCAAATAAATTGGCGAGTTTTCCATTATGACCTACTTTCTGAATCTTCTGGTAGAAAGGAATGCACCCTGTGTTCTCAAAATCCACTCTAATGGCAGGGGATGAATTGAGCAGACTCAAAGTACTGGGTTCGGTGCGAACGAGGTCACCTCCTTTTTTGCTGGCAGTAGGAGCCATCCTATCTCTACACCTAGCTGATGGATTTTGACTTTTGGGTTATGACTACGTGTGCAGACCCAAAGGAATGAGAACAGGCTCGTATGACAGCAAAAATCCACTCAGGCAGTTGTAACAATAAGGTGGTGACAACACAGATTATGCGATGGAATACAAGCAGGAGGCTTTAAACATTTAAAAGGTATTTAAAATCAAATCTTCAGGAAGCAATCATCATTCAAAATTTAGGCTTTGAGCAGTAAAACAATGCTCTTGGAGGTAAGACTGTGTTTTCTAACAGGACAGGGTGTGCGCAGCGCACGTTTTCTAACAATGACAGACAAATCTTAAACATTGTGACCAGGAGAATTATCAATAAGAATTCATAGGAAGGATGACTGTCTCCCTACCTCTGCAATTTCTTCATTTCAATCTATACGCTGAAGACTAGCTTGAGATGACTTATTTTGCTGTATAGGAAGAATGTCGCACCATGCTCAAATTGTCTGCAACTTGTAAACCTGCCTACAACTCCTGAGCCTCTTTGCACCTTTTGAAATCTCTTTCGACCTTTGCTCTGAAAATAAACCAGTCATCTCATCCTCTGCATACCACCTACGAGCAGTCACATAGAAAATTGGCAGCCTGCATAATGATTTGAAATTATGGTGCTGATGTAAGCAAGATGAACGTGCAACCCGTGTTTCTTATGAAATTTCACATGCTTGAAAAGTGTTGTTCAAATGTTGTAAGGTGGCAGAGGATTTAGTTATGATAGCTTTGATAATCAAAGTGTGTCGAGGTGAATAGGACGATAAACGAATCATGGTGGGTAATGATGTTTAGGAAAGGGAATAGTTTTAGGCCTAGGGAAATGTGGTTTAGGTGAGAACGATGATAAAGGTTTAGGCCTAAAGTAAATCGATAGGATTAAGGTAGCATTAGGGAATGAGGGGAAGGAATGAAATGTGGGAAAAAGGAGATAGGTGGAAGGATTAATAAAATGTTTAGTAAAGGTGTAGGTCAAAGCATTAATAATTAGGATCTTTTTAAGATCCTTTCCTTAGTAGCTGACACTCAGACCATGTTACCCACCTATCATCACCTAATACCCGAACTCAACAATAAAACCTTGACAAACATTAGACACTCTTTCCCAATGACCGACCTTGATGACCAAAGTGATAACCTGACTGAAGATGACTCCTTTGAGCAATGATAGGTCAAAACATAACAGTGAGAAAATTTTATGATTTTGACCTTCTTCTAAACAGAAAATAATTGACTCGAGGTACTTTTTGACTGACAATCTATCCTACTCTTACATGGGCTCCATTGGGGATGGCAACCTCCTTGTTAGGTGCTAAGAACGACACCGCTGACTAGTAGCCTTCCCATTGGGAAACACAGTCATAGCATAAAAAAACCGATATACAGACTCTGAATCATGAAAACTTTACTAACTGGACTGACTGCAAATGATATAGAAACTGACTGACTCTAATATTTACGAAAGCGATTAGTTAAGATCTCATGGCCTTCACTTCGGGCTTCAAATCTTAACTATAACTACCCACACTTGCATTATTCAAAACAAAAATGGTATAAACAATGAGATGATCTCTCAATATCCAATTTAAGAGAGGAAATGTTTGAGCAGCCTGCCATTCACAGGCCCTGCTCCAACTGGCTGATCTGACAAATCTTCAAGTAAATATGCATTCGCCCTCTAAAAGAAACAACTTTAAAAGGCCCTTTCCACAAATTCTCAAATTTCCCATGCTTGCCCTTATCCTCATTCCGGGCATCCCATTTCAACACCAAATCTCCAATCTGAAAATCTGTTGCCTTTGTTCTTCTATCATAGATCTTCTTTATCCAGTCTTGTAACAATTGTGTTCCTGAATACTTCTCTTGACTGCTGGAGCTGGATCATTTGACCAATTCTCCATTGCATGTCATTGGGCTCTGCTTCTGCTTCTTGTAACAATCTCATGACCGACACTCCGAGAGATGAAGGAAACAGTGCCTCTGTTCCATACACCAATTCAAATGGAGACATACCTATGGATCTTTTAGTACTAACCCGATCTGCCCATAATGCATGGATCAGTTTTTTGTGCCAGTTCCTTTTATTCTCTTGCAACAATTTCCTAATAATGTTGACCAGACTCTTGTTGGATGACTCTGCCAAGCCATTTCCCTGAGGGTAATAGGTTGTGGAATGACCCAAACTGATGTTATATTTGTAGCAGAATTCAATCATCCTTTTTTACTTGAATGCAGCAGCGTTGTCCATGATAATCTTTTGCGGACAACCAAAACGGGACAGAATGTTATTTTCCAGAAATTGGATGATAGTTGCATCTGTGGCCTGCCTAGCAGGGACTACTTCAATCCATTTTGTAAAGTAATTTGTTCCTGTTAAAATCCACTTATGCTGCCCAGAAGAGGAAGGATGAATTTCTCCAATAAAATCAAGTCCCCATTGTTGAAATGGTGACTCAACTGCTATAGGCTTTAGAGGCAGGGGAAGTAACTTCTTTCTACCCTCGAACATCTGACATTCCTTATAGCTGGCCACCTTCTTATAAACATCAGCAAATAGACTAGGCCAATAAAGTCCAGCTCTGAGAATCTTATTTGTTGTAGTTTTCCAATACAAGTGACCACCACAATCACCCTTATGAAAATCTTCAATTGTTGTTGAGCTTCATCCTCCAATAAACAATTAAGCAACATCCCACCAGGATCTTTCCAGTATAAAAATTGGTCAATAATACAAAATTTCATTGCTTTTAATTTTAAAAACTGGGCTTTAGTTTTAGGCCAGTCCGGCGGTGCTTGCAAATGTTGTAAAACATATAGGATATCTGCATACCATGGTGAAGCAGCGAATTTTTCTGGCACTTGCTGAACAACATTTGAGATTTTTTCCTCTATTAGGACAGCGAGAAAACTAATTTGAAAAGACTGTAAATTTGATTCTGCCATCATGCGAGCTAAACCCAAACCTTTAATCAACTTTGTCGGTTTGATTTCTATGTCATATTCAAGAATTGTTGCGATCCACTTGCCCCTCCTTCCATCTAGGTCACTTTGAGTCAAAATATTTTTAACTGCAGCACTAGGCACATAAGCCACAACATGAGAATGTAAAATGTACACTTGAAAATCTTTTAGGGCTTTAACAAGCGCAAATGCTTGTTTTTCCATTATGTCATACTTGAGCATAGCATCTCTGAGCACCCTACTGAAAAATGCAATGGGTTGCTCAACTCCCTGCTGATTTTTCTGCAAAAGAACCGCAACGATACTATGTTTAGATGCAAAAGAAAACACTATGAACTCCCTTGTATAATCTGGGCTGGCCAAAGTAGGAGCACAGGACAAAGTTGCTTTAACTTCACTGAATGATTTCTTATTGTCTTCATTCCATTTTACCTCGCTGTCCTGCTTCAGCATGTCTGTAATTTTCCTAGAAATCTCAGCCAAATTGGGAATGAACCTTCTCAAAAAATTAATTCTGCCCAAAAATGACTAAATTTCCTTCTTACTCCTAGGAGCATCCATTTTCTGAATAGCTACAATTCTGTTAGGGTCTATTTTTATGCCATCTTTTGAAATAATATGGCCCAACAGTTTGCCTTCCTCCAGGCCAAACAAGGACTTTTTTGGATTTAATGAGATGCCATGTTTCCTGCACTTTTCCAAAACTGCTCTTAAGTGCTGCAAATGTTCCTCATCAGATTGTGAGTAAACAGTAATGTCATCCAAATATATGACAAGAAACTTATCCCTTTCTTCTGCAAAAGCTATGTCCATCGCCCGCTGAAATGTTGCCCCCACATTCATCAAACCGAATGGCATCTTAGCATACTTAAAAGTACCCCAGGGAGTTGTAAAGGCGGTCTTGTCTTGGTCCTCTGGGTGAACCAAAATCTGGTTATACCCAGAGAATCCATCCAGCAGTGACATTCTTCTAGCACCCACTACTTTCTAGAGAACATGGTCCATTTTTGGCAGCGGATAGTTGTCCTTGAGGGACACCCTATTTAAGTTCCTGAAATCCACACACAATCTAATCTCACCCGTTTTCTTTCTAACTAGTACCAAATTGGACAACCAATCTGAAAAACGGAGGGGAACTATAATACCAGCATCAAAAAGTTTCCTTACTTCTTTTTCGATTAAGGGCAGCAATACTGGATTGGTCCTCCGCAACTTCTGCTTGAATGGCTTTTGATCCTTTTTTATCGATATTATATGTTGAATGATCTCTTTATCATACACCTTCAGGTCTTCATACCCCCAAGCAAAAACATCAGAGAATTCAGTAAACAGTTCCAAATATCTTCTTTTCATATCAAGGCTCAAGATTTTGGACAGCTTTATCATCTTGGGGTGTTTTTCCATACCTATATTGCATTCTTCAATTCCTTCTCTAGCTAGTGTTAGTTGCGGTCTTTTGGCCACATCATTTTGGTCAAACAACTCTTCCAAAGGTACCAGACCTCTTGGAAGAATGTTGTCCTTAAGCTGCAATATCTTCAGCTCAGAACCTTGCTGATCCAATTCCTCCTTCATCTGATTTATGAAACTTTCCTTATCTGCATCTCCCCACTCACTGTCCCTTTCCCATCTCATTCTAGCAAACTCTTCTTTCATTAGCAATAAATTTTCTACTTGCTTGTCATTTTCAAACACTTGCCAATGACCATTGTTATCAGGAAGAGTGGGTCTATGTCTTACCTCTACCGTGTACTTTCCTTTCACATTACTGGGATGTCAAAATCAGAGGCTGAAGTAACCAATGCATCTGCAACAGCATTGTCTTTCCTCGGGACCACCGAAAAACTGTACTCAACAAAATTTTGCAAATAATCAAGTACGACATTTCGATAAGCTCGCATGCAAGAATGCTTGGTCTGGTATTCACCTTTAACTTGTCTAACCACCAACTCAGAATCACCAAAAACAACAATTCTTTTAGCCCCTGATTTCTTTAAATTCCTCAAACCCAAAATCAGAGCTTCGTATTCCGCCATATTGTTGGTACAATCAAACTCTAGTTTATATGAACACAACTTTGACTTACCAATTTCTGGACTAATAATCCACACCCTTGCTCCAGCTCCTTCTCTGCTTGCTGCTCCATCAAAATGCATGGTCCAAACTTGATGTTTCTTCCTCGCTTTGCCATCTATTTCGACTTTGGAATTTGCAGATTTTTTGAGAGCAGACTGACTTATCTATCTCTCTTTTTCATTGTTGTCCTGCCCTTCTTTTTTAAGGTTGTCTACTTCAGAAATATGTTTTACAGATGTCTCTTTATCCTTACTCAAAACATCAGATTTTATTTCTATGTCTTGCTTCTTTTTGACATCTAATTTACTTTGGCTGTCCTGCCCTGAATCCTCATGCGAAATTCCTTTTTCCTGAGTGTTGTTCCCTTCTTCTTCAATCTCTGAAACAAGATCTTTATCAACGAAAACAAAACAAATGAATCTACATCAGAATGGACAACATATACCGGATGATTAATAGGCTTATCCTTACTGCTGATCATATACTGCATGAGAGGCTCTTTGTATAACCTTCTCATTTGTCCTCCAAAAACTAGAATTGTGATAAATGACATGTCAGTTTGTAATGCTCCATTCAGTTTTTCCATCCAGGATCTAGACAACAGCATACCATACCTGGGAGGTATGTCTGCCACCACAATGTCCATCACCATGCATTTGGAAGGAATTTGAGTCAAGGATATTGCTAAGTCTTTAATTAAGCCTAGACATATGTTCGTGTAATGTCTAAACCCAACCTCTCCATGATTACCTTTGGCATCAAATTATGTGATGCCCCAGAGTCCAACATGGCATTGTATAGGATTTGTTCATGCACATTCAAACTAACATAAAAGGGTGGAACATCACCATCCTGTTTTTTATCCTCAATTTTTGGCCCAAAGATGATTGTTGGATGATCATCTGCTATATTTACTGTATCAGAGATTTTATCTACTTTAAGTGCCTTTAAAATCTGAAATCTATATTGATTATTTCTCACTAATTCAGCAAGAGGGATGAAAATCTTCAACTTCAGCTTCGAGATTAAGTAGACTTGTTATCTTTTTTGTCTCCTTGTGAACAGCGTCCTTCTTTTCTGCAACTTCTTTGTCTTTGGGTATGTTGTCTTTCCGCTGCAAAATAGTGACAGGAGGCTCCTTCATTTGAGCACTTGTGCTAGGAATATCTTTCTTCTAAGCACTTGTACTGGGGAGGATCTTTTTAACACCACTGGAAGGCACTTATTTTCTTGTTGCATTACTGATTGGTGCATCCTTCTTTGTTGCATTACCTCCCACAGTCCTATTTCTCAAATTATATTGTCGTTGCACTTGCATTATAGCATTCTGAAAACCCTTTCTATATTCCTCTGATTCAATCATCAATGCATCATTTTGGGATTGGGACAACAATAGTTCTTCCTCTTCCGCTTCAAAGTTTTCAAGTTTTTCATATTCTTGATCCTTTTTGGTCAAATACACCTCCTGCTGCCCATCACCAAAAAATAAAATCTGATCTTCGGGAGTTTTCTCATCTTCCTCATCTTGATCTTGAGAAAAATTTTGTTGGAATGGTGGTCTTATTTGTTGCTGTGATTGTTCTGGACCTTTTTGCTCCCGAGGTTTGTTAGGCAATTGTGGCTGCCTTCGGAAACCGGGATTTTTTATTTGTGGACCAATCTGGGTCTCTCGGATTGTTGTGTGGTCAGCCAGGGAGATATTCTCCATCATCTTCTACATTGTTTTAACCAGTGTTACTTGGGAGCGGGAGCGGGAGCGGAAGCAGGAGCGGGAGCGACCATTTTCAGAAGCTCCCGGTTTGGGAGCGAATCCCGGAGCGATTTTTTAAAAATATATATATTTTTTATATTTTTTAATTTTTGATACATATATGTCAACAAAAACATGTAGAATGATGAAATAGACATAAAAAACATAAAAAAACATAAATTGATCATTGAACCATATCACATCAATCATCTAGAAATTATAATCGTCATCAACCTTAGTAAAATAATAAATTAAAATAACATTCAATTCAATAACATTTATCATCATTGATCACCAAAGTAACAAGTTGTACTTGTAAGCCAAGTTTAACCATTACAAGAAGTAATATTGAAGATATTTCTAAGTCCTAACTTCTAACTGTTAACATGATATGAAATGTTAAAAATTTATAAAATGAAACATGAATAATGAGATGAAATGAAACAACTTTAGTCTTTCACAAAGCATCATATTCATAATTCACAATCATTACCAATGAGTTATAATTGCCAAGGCCCAACTTCAAACTTCAAATTTTCATTGTCACAGTGATATAATGTTTACAAAAAATATCATAATGTCATAATGATATGAAAGAGTCAAGAGTCAAGAGTCAAGGACTCAAAACTCAACACTGAACAGTTATGAAAACTAAAGTGACAAGTCTAATAGAAACTAAAAAAGACAAGTAAACTGTAAATCTACAAGTGGCCCTTGCCACGAGAGTCTCCAGGAGTATAAGTAGGTCGTGGCGGTCTTCTAGGAGTCTCCCGCCCAGACCGACAACCAGAACTAGAGCCTCCACGCGAGGGTGTCGATGGAGGTGGCGACAGCAATGGAACAAGACTCGGGCCCCGAGAACTGCTACTGGATGGTGGAGGTGGAGGTGGCATGGCTGCTGCAGCTGCTTCAGCTTCATCCCATACAAGCTCATCTTCTAGTTCTTCCATATGTACAATGCCATCCTCCAAATTGTCGTCCTCAGGGTGATTGTCCCAAATTTTATATGTGGGATCTTCATTAGCCCGATCACAGTAATGGCTCAACAACCTCAAATTGTAGTGCACATAAACCAAGCTTTCTGCTCGGTTTTCGTTGAGCCTGTTTCTTTTCACATTATGTATATAACTGTAGGTGCTCCAACACCTCTCTGCAGAAGAAGAATTTACAACCTGTGCAAGAACTTTCAATGCCAATTTTCGCAAAAGTCCGTCGCCGCCATATGTTTCCCACCATGTGAGAGAATCAAATTTATCTTTGTCGTCCATTGCATGGAAGTTACCATACAAACCACTGCCAGTGAAATATCTGCCTATTTCAAGGCGCACAGCTGCACATTCCTCCCTATCAGGCACCAACTTTTCTAATGCATCCAGATATCCTTTAGTTACCTCTCGATCTAAATGGGGTTTGGTCCTAACACCACCCCCTGCTGCAGGTTTGCCCAACCAAGAATCTGAGTAGTATTTTGGCGTAAGGATATACGCCAAGCAATGTAGTGGAAGGTTAAGCCTTTTCCACCGTTCACACACACGATCGTGAATCAGATTGTACAAGTCGGGATCTCTGTTATTAACAATGTCTTTTATTTCCCCCAACATGGTATCCATTTGCTCATACACCTCGCCAATCACTGGTTTGTCTGTATCTGCAAACCGAATCATGTTATAAATTGGCTTGGTGAAATCCAATACCTGTCTCACAGTTGTCCAAAACTGCCCATCAAGAGCGGCCTCCTCCACCGTTTCAAAACCTGCAATGTCAGCTACATTTGTAGCCCTTTCCTTTAACACCTGCCAATTTGGACTTGATAACATGCTAGCTAAACCCTCTCTTACCTTCAAAAGGCGCCTGAAGGTGAGGTAATAGCTACCAAATCTAGTCCTCGCAATCTTCAGCAACTCCAATCTCGAGTGACTGCGGAAAAGGCCATGGGTATTGCTATGATTTGTAATAAATTTTATCATTTTTTTTCCTCTCTTGTACAAATCACCAATCCATTGGTATTGTTCATTTTTGTTTTTGACAATATCATGCAACAGAAGGTTCAATGTGTGAACCAAACATCCAGACCAAAATATGTTCGGGTATCTATCCTCAATAATTGCTCCCGCTGCCTTACAATTAGGAGCATTATCAGTGATGACTTGGATGACATTGTATGGGCCAATACGCTCAATTGTTTCAAGCAATGCTTCTGCAATGTTGATAGCAGTCTTGAACTTGTCTGAGTAATCATGTGCAGCTAGAAAAATGGGACCACTTCGGGACACAGCAAGAACACTTATCAATGGCTTGCCTTTTACATTTGTCCATCCATCAGATACAATGGACACCCCATTGTCAGTCCAAGAACTTGTCATTTTATTCAAAGAATGTGATATTTTTGCTTTTTCATGATCAAGGCCAACAGTTCTTGCCTTGTCATACCCAGGGCTCTTGTATCCTTTAGGGGCATCATTTATGGCAGAAACCATTTCGTGCCAATAAGGTGAGCGTAGAACATTGAATGGTATCCCATTTGCATAGAGGAACCTGTAAATTTTTGAATCCACATCATTCCTACACCCCTCATCAAGGAAATCTGATATGGTTCTACGGCGTAAAGATGATGACCCTGAGCCTCCATGTCCATATCCACTGCCTTGGGAGGATGCTGAAGGAGTTCTTTGTGAGCTTTCAAAGAAACCCCTTGATCTTTTTGCTTTGTATTGGGCGTCCTCCTCTTCCTTTATGTATTTGGCTCTATCTGCTGTTGACACCGCGTCGCAAGTTCTGATTCCTATTTGTTTCTCTCCATCCCATGCCCTTTTCCCGCAAAGGTGTCTTCTCAAACGGGTGTATGAGCCTGTGTAATCAGTGTTGCAATGGGGGCAATGAAATTTAGTGGTTCCACCCCCTCTCCCTGTTTCAGCCCTCTGAACATATTTCCACAATGGAGTTTGGTCTTGTTTAGTTTTTTGACCCTCATGTTCACCCTCCTCCACATCCTCCTCACTGGGGTTTTCACCTATTTGACTTCCTCCGGCTTCTTCATCCACCTCTTCAGTTTCAGGCCCCCTCCGTTTTCTACTCTCCACCACCATAATAACCAGAAAAGGGACCAGGAAGAGGAAAATGCCAATAAAAATCCCCAAGTCCATCGTGTTTGATGTTTGTAGGGTTTGAGTCTTGAATCTGCAAATTAATTTAGTTTATTGGGATTAATTCATTTAATTTATTAATTTAATTTAAATTAATGATCTTTAAACTCAAACAGGTAAATTAAACTAAACAAACTAACTACCTAACCAACTAAACTAACTAAATGATTAAGTTACTTACCTCTGCAAGCTTGCTCCTCGCTCCTTGGCACTTGCTCCTCGCTCCTCAGCTCTGGCTCCTTGCTCCTCAGCTCTTGCTCCTTGCTCCTTTGCTCTTCCTCAGCTCTCAAGCTCAAGCTCAATCTCATTGAAATGATTTTTTTTTGGCCCATTGGGCTTATAAACAAAAAAAAATTAGTTAAATTTTTTTGTTTTTTCGGGTCCGGCGGAATTTTTTTTCCGCCGAACTGCTCCCGGATTTTAAAAATTCGCTCCCGGAGCGTTTTTTAATGCCCGGGAGCGATCAGGGAGCGATCGCTCCCCGATCGCTCCCGGGCATTAAAAAGCGCTCCGGGAGCGCGGGAGCGATCGCTCCCTGAAGCGCTCCCTCACAGACCAGGGAGCGCAAATTTTTTTACGGGAGCGATTTGGGGAGCGCGCTCCCGACCCGCTCCCGAGCCGCTCCCGCCCGGAGCGCGCTTCGGGAGCGGGTTCGAAGGGGGGGGGGCGCTCCCCCGCAACAGTTGTTTTAACCAATGTTTCGAATTTAGCATCTGAGGAAGTGGCAGGATCCTCCTTTATGATGACTCTTTTCTCGGACTTCAACTTAGACTTTTTCGCTAATAGATTAGCCTCCACATTGACTGCATTATTTTGCATGTCCTCCAATGTTGTCGGATTTCTTTCTCTGAGTTGATAAGCCATTTTAGGGTCAAAAGCATCCAGATAATGCAGTAAGGCCAACCCAAGAGGAGGCTTAATCTCTGCAGGAATTGAATTGTACAGTTTGTTGAACCTTGTAGAAAAGTCTGGAACAGATTTTTCTGGTTGTCTTTTCAAGTTATTATACTCAGCCAATATCTACAAAGGGTTCTTTTTACCCCACCGCACAAGGAAAGCATCTTCTAACTCCTGATAATTTGCAAAGGTTCTTGGGCGAGAACTCTTGAACCATTTCTTGACATCACCAGAAAACTCTGAGCAAATAATCTGATTTTAACATCATCATAGTCTACTTCCTCCAAATCCACAAAATCACTGACCTTGTCAACATGTTGCTTAGCAGTGATTTCTCCTGTGCCATCATACTATGGAAGCCTTTGCCCATAATTGAGAGGTAAATCATGAAGTTGAGCAGGCAACACCAAAGGGGCATACCTTGTTGCCATAACTACTATTTGAGTAGTTTGGTGACTGACAGGCGGTGTAACAACAACAATAGAAGATGGAAGAACTGGGTGAATGAAAATCGAAACTGAGGATGAAGGCTTTTGAACTAGAGTCAAAACAAAGCCAACAGTGGAAATAGATGGTACAGGGATATTGCTTTGAGATAGGATTGTGTTTTCAGCAACTTTCTGAACTTTGTCAACTAGACCTCTAAGTTTACTGAACTGCATGATGATATTCTGACTAAACTCATTTCTTGAGGATGATACACAAGAACTCAAATTATCTGAATTTGCTATAATTTCAGGGATACTAGAACAAGACCTTGTCCTAAACAATGAGATTTCAGAGGCAGATTTCCTAATAGGATGGTAGTTAGCTTGACTTTCTAGCACCACTCTCTCCTTCTTGAGGAGTTTTTTAGGATCAGAAACCAATACAGGAGGATTTGGGTCAGGGTTCTGCCTGGTAAACCTCCTAGAAGCCAGATCTTCTCGGACAAGGATGCATGCAACAAAAATTTTCTAAAAATCAAAAGGATATTTACAATTCAGCCTATGATGTACATTTTAGACATGAAACTTCCCGGGATAATTTAAACTTTCAGTCCCCAGCAACGACGCCACTATGTTAGCACTTCGTAAATCCCTTTAGGCTGAAGAAAGGGCTACAGAGGTAACCACAAACCGCTATGGGCTAGAAAACTGGCCTTTCTAGCTGGAGGGGGCTCCCTCAACTATTGAAAACTAAAGGTATTGACTCTACAACATACAAAGACCAGTTCTGGAAGTGTTTGGATTTTGATAAAGAAGTGGTAGAGGGTTTCTACGAAAAGCTATTGACAGTATGAGTGATCTTTCTATTGTAACATGTTGATGTATCTCCAACCAGCTTCATATATGGAGGCTTAATTAGCACAGTGTTTGGAATGAATAACGAAATTGTAGTATAGAAATTGTAGAATATCAAGACATTTATCAAAGAGCAGAAATAACAACTTTATCACTGCAACTCAGATTCATGACCATCCAGAAGAAAATATAGAACTTTTAAAAGGCATGCATACTTCATTTGCAACTAAAATATACTTGTTTTCAGTCATACATGAGCATATAAGATGAATTCAAATATAACTATCCCCTACACCTTTAAACACAGTATGAAGAAAACAGATAAGAGAAAGACACATAAACTGAGAGAAAAACTTATTCCAAACACATTCATACCATAAGAATCTCCATAAATCGACTGGAATCCCTTCAACATTCAAGCATGTTCATTAAAACCAAACCACAAATATGACAGCAGTAATTCCTCTAGCAATTGGGAAAACCAACAACAACCTTCTTTGTCTTCATTTATCAAAATATATAGTAAAAACATGGAGGAAAGTCATTTCAAGTTCACTGCATCTTCGATCCTTCAAAGGATCGATTCAAAACTAGGAAAAGATAGTAAACTGCTGTTTTTCCATGATTTTCACCCAAACATAAAGCATAAAGCATCCTTTTGTCTTCTTGAAAGCAAAAACAACCTAATTAAATACAAATTATCTTTAAAAAGGTCTTCAGACTGATAAAACTGACTGAAATAGCAAAAAGTCTAAAAGTTGCTTTTGTGTCTGCTGAAAAGCCTGCACAAGCGCAACAGGTTCGCAGCGCCCAAATCTTCATGCTTCTAGAACTCACGTGGCAAGCAGCTGGGGTGGTGAGCTGGACACCATATGTACTCCACACCAGCACCTTCAAAACCTGACAGGTGGCTATTGTACTGTGTACGTGAAATGGTCAGACCATGGGCTGCGTAGCAAGTGTGCAGCGCGTGCGTAGCGCCTGCGTAGCAAAATTGTTGCAATTGTTTCTTGAATGTTCTTCATTGCTTCTAAACGTTGTCATGACACTATTATGCCAATCATGTCAACCTTAACTTATTTATACACCATAAAATTAAAACAAAAACTTGAGAATAAAAAGGAAACCCTGATCAATTTATTTTCCTCTTGCTTGATAATTTGTTGCTAGAAGCCTTGATGCTAGGAGTCTTGGATTTGGGATTTGGAGTAATGAGGTCTTGTTGCTTCATAGGTGGCGATAAAGCAGGTGAGGTTGGATTTAGGATCAAACTTAGGCATTTTCATGAGCGAAGGTATAATAGCAGCCCCCTCATACCTATTCAGCAATTTATGTGCTTCCTCTAAATCCTGCCTCATAGTTCTTAGTTGTGCATTCAGGACCAAATTCCTTACATACAAATTTCTGCATTGTATCCTAACTGGTTGTGACCACTTGACAAAATGCTTACTCCTATCAAGAGCTTTGGATGCCTCTTTGACCTCATGGTCATAGTGTTCTAAAATATGCTTAATAGAATTCTTATACGTTAGGTTTTGTTGCCTGAATTGATTAACCTGGTCTTTGCTTTCTTCTAACTCCTCTAGGCACCTCTGATACTCTTTCCATTGACTGAATGGGGGTGTACCAGGGGCTTTAGCTATTTGTTTCATCTGTTGCACATATTTAAACTTTGATTTAAACACCCTGACTACTGGCTCACTAGACCCCACTACAACATTTTTAGCTTGTTCAGCAAAGGTAACATGTTTCTTCTTCCCTTTGGCACTTGTTGAGGGTGACTTTGTCTTGTCCTATGCTGGTTTAATGGCCTATTTTATGTCTCTATTCTGCTTCTCCATAAATGTTATCCTCATATGGTTTTTAAACAGTGCCTCTCTCATCTTTATTATTTTAGGATCCTCTTCTTTGTATTTATAACACTTGTTTCTAGTAGTGTTATTTCTTCCTCATAATATGGTTGTACCATTTTTGGACCCTTGACCTCATCCACTTTTTCATCCACCTATGCATCTATCTGCTTATTTTCAGAGATTTCTACAATTGCTTGAGGGACTGCCTCTTCTTGGGTTTTCTTAACTCTAGACCTTGTTCTGGGTCTCATCACAAATTTCTCTTGGACTGTTTCTTCAATCTTGACCTTAAGTCTGGCTTGTTGAGTTGATGTTTCATGTTCCTTTATTCTTGTCTGCCTTGTCATCCTCTATGCCTTGCAACTTAGTTTCCTTGCTTAGCTTGCCTGCAAATTTTTTGCTTGGCTTGGCACCTTCCTTCTTTATAGGCTTCATTTCCATAACTGAACGAGTGCTCTCCTTCTTTGGATGTTCCTGCTTGGATTCTTCTTTATCTGCCTTGATTGAATGTGACCCAGTTTGTGGCAAGAGGTCAATATGTTGAAATTTGTAATTTTACTTAGCTTAGGAACCCTTCATGCACTTTTTCTGATTTATTCCTACCTACTTGTTATTTTTCTTTAACAAGTTATTTTCAAAGTAAATACTAAAAATAAACACCAGTGCATGCTCAACATATTACAGATCAACAACTAAAAGAAACAAGAACAAACACACCACATGACACCATTATTTTTGGACCAATGTCCCCAAAAAAACCTAATGCGGGAAAACCGGTGCAACTATCTGAGGGTTTTCTTATTAAGCAATATCAGAGTACAATCTGGGTGCCGAAACTAGCCTACCCAACAGAGAATTTCCTTAGCAGCTATACCTCACAGTTTGAGAGAAATCTCCTAGTTGAAACCCTGGAAAATCCTTCCGGCAGCTCTTCTGCACAAAATTGCTCTGCAACCCTAGCGTCTGCCCAATCTGGACTGCGTCAGCCCCTCTCTGTCTCATGCTGGCCCTGTGTCAGCGTTTCTTGGCCTGCGTCAGCCCCAGGAGGCCCTGTGTCAGCTTTTTGGGCCTCTGCGCCAGACACGCTGGCCTCTCTGGTGCTCTGCGCAACACTTGGCTGCCTATGCGTGGCTCTGCTGAGCCCTTGCTAGCTTGTAGAAATTTCTGTTTTCCCACCCCGGTTTTCAGTTTCTCCTTATTTCTCCCATGTAGTTAAATGCCCATTCCCATAACCATACATTTAACAGACTGAAAAAAATAAATATTGCTGAAAACACAAATTCTGGAAATTTTTCAGAATGCTGGAAATTGCAGAATTAAAAATCAGCAATCAAAAACAGTCATTAAAACACTGATATTTTTGGTCAACTTGACCCTGGAAAAACCCCCTACAACTCTTGGGGAAAACCAGTTTGAGAGCTCTTCTTTATTTCTGAAAATTGCCTTTTTACAGTGAGAATTATTCAGCAAAAAATCAGCAAACAAATTTACAACTTATCTCCTTTCCCGTGCCTCACAGCAATCTGGAAATTGCAGCAAACAAGACAACAATAAATGCTGTACAGCCTCCGTTTTGTGTGCAGAAAAATCAACAAACTGCTCCTCGATTTTTGTGCAAAAATCAGCCTTTCACTATGTGCTGAATCAGCTGTACAAATCTGCTCAACTGCTGCCTTGGAATGTGTGCCAAGCTGCTGTCTCCTTCTCCTCCCTGCTCAGAAATCTCTCTTGCTCTCTTGCTCTCCTTCTCCCAATCTGCTCATGAAAGAATGAATGACATTTTCCTCCTTTTCCTCCTTTAATATAACTCCAAGTGACTTTTGGGTGATCCAAGTGACTTTTGGGTGATCTCTAAATCCAATGGCTGAAATAGATTTAGATCAATGGCTGAGATTAAATGCTCATTTAAATCTCACTTTCTATTTTTTAATTCACCCCACTTTAATAAAGACCCACTTAGTCATTTATTTCCAAAGTCACTTTTCCTTTCTAATTTTTCATTGACTTTATAAAAGTTACTTTAAAATTAGACTTAGTAACTTTATCACTTAAAGTCACTTTTAAATTAGATTTATCTTTATAAAATTATAAAGTCACTTTAGGAGAAAAATTAAATTCTTTTGGACACTTTTCCCTAGGCCAAAGATCAAAGCCTCCTTGGTTGTTGCGTTGCTCTCCTGGCACAATCTCTACCTTCTCTGTTTTTCTGTACTCAATGCCCCTTAGCTACATCTCCCGAGCATTGATTCTATCTCTCTTAACAAACCCCGCTCTAGAGAATAGAATGACTGATCATCTGGTGTATTCTCCAAGTGACCCTCAAGCCTCCTCTTATACTTTTCTTGTTGATATATCAACAGCGGAGATTAAGTCCCTAATCAACGACTAAGATTAGATTTGGCTTGATCCATGTCTTTTGGACCATTCTAACACAGATTCATATTAATAAACATTAATATTTTATTTTCCCTAAGTTTAGACTTAGGAATTCCATTAAAAATATTAATTATTTTAATATCTCATGATATGTTTAGAATCTGCCCAAACCCTTTCTGGGTATTGGAGATCTCATGTGCCCCAAACTCTTCACCAAATTTCGTGGCTAGAGCACATCCGATGCTACCCCAAATCAACACAATACTTGCAAGAAAATTAGACCAAAGTATTTTCTTTCTTTCAACAGCATGCTTAACCAAGATTTTGATCAAAGAGAAATGAAACAGACTTGAAGCATGGTTATCCTTTTGAATCTGTACTTTAGTGGCCATTCTTTCTAGACTCTTAAGCAAGAAGTAAGGGAGGTTCATGGGCTTGCTTTCGGTGAAATGCCATAGCAACCTGAGATGATACTAGTATATTCTACTGAACCTACCTTCGCAAGTGAAATATCTTTGGATGACCTTCAGAAGGTCTACATACTACTCTTGGAGATAAATGCTAGGGAAGGTGGAGGAAAACTTGTCAAGATACTCTGGTTTTACAAACTGCTTATAAGCCAAAATGTCTAACTCATCCCCCTTGAACCATTTCTCCCCTGTTGTTGGGAGATTGGTTGCATCAGCTATGAACTTTTCAGTCAATATGATCTCCAAGTCACCTAGCTTCACTCTGTTGTCTTGAAAATTTAGAGCAAATAAACTGGCTAGTTTGGCATTATGACCTACTTTCTGAATCTTCTGGCAGAAAGGAATGCACCCTATGTTCTCAAAAGCCACTCTAATGGCAAGGGATGAATTGAGCAGACTCAAAGTATTGGGTTCGGTGCGAACGAGGTCACCTCCTTTTTTGTTGGCAGCAGGAGCCATCCTATCTCTACACCTAGCTGATGGATTTTGACTTTTGGGTTTGTTGACCACTATGTGTCAACTACCAATAGCAGTACACCCCCTTTTTCGCAAAAGGGATAGCGCTTGATCAATATGTCCATGCCATTCGACTGTCATCATTAGCCCGATCATGTTATGTTGTAAACCCAGTCTGCATGTGTAAATTGTTAATAATCTCAGCAGATCTGTGTCATGTATGTATTTGCCTAGGTAAACCTAATCTTCTAATGATGATCTATATTGAAAACAAAATTAACTCAAACAGATATATAAATCACACATAAAAATCAGACACAAAATATTGGCGGAAAAAGGCTGAAGCCTCATGCTTCTCTCTCACATTCATTCTCCATTCATACATTAAAATAATTGAATATAGTGTTACAAATAAATAGATGAGAGACAGTGTTCTCAAGATAGTGCGTGCTATCTTAGACACTTTTGGTTGAGATAATTTCTCCTTTGGTTGAGATAATTTCTCACCAGACACACACCAATATAGGAGTTACCTAAACTAACTCCTATCTTAGAGGAACAACCCAAGAGTTAGGCACAAATTCCTAACTTGGAATATTTAATTAATTAATTTATTTTTGGATTTATTATTGTTTTATGAGAGAGTCTAACATTCCCCCCCTCAATGATAAATCCAAAAATAAGAACGAGAACCATCTTAAGAGAACATGAATCAGCTGCATGCCTGATTCATCTCTGAATGTTGCTTGACAACTCCATCACGTGCCAAGCCGCAAAAGGATCCAATTGTCCTTTGTTTGAAAACAGCATCCGGTGTCCACTGACACAATTTGATGAACGCCCACTGACGTGTTTGCTGATGATGATTGCCCACTGGCTGAAGATGTCGAAAAACAACTCAATGTTGCTTTTGCTATGATGAAAGCTGCTCATTGCTGCTTTGGCTGTCAATCGCCCACTGGCGAATTTGCTGATACTCACTGCTGATGACAAATGCCCACTGACTGATGAAGATGCCCACTGGCTACTTCGCTGATGTTGTCGAGATTTTTAGTCTGACAACCACTTGTCAATTTCATTGACATTTTCCCCCCTTTGTCAGCTGAAAGGAGAGACAATCTTCTCCAAAATATATTTGAACTCCCCCCCTTCAGGTGTAGGAGAGTTTCACTGTTGTACTCCCTCGTTCAACTGCATGAGAGTACCATCATCGGTTGACTGCTGGCTGCATTATGTGTGATTGTAGTCGGTTGTAGAACTGAGACAATCTTTTGACTGTGGATGACCATTCCCAAGGATCGATCCATTCATAATGTATCTTCAATCTGGCTGATTTTTGTTGGTTGCGACATTTTTCTGAAGAATGATTGGGCTTGCCACAATGGCGACAAGGATGGAGATCAAAACATTGATCTTCCATATGATTGGTTCTTTGACAATGAGAACATTTCGATTGGACTTCAACTTCAGGTTGCGTGCAATTCTGTTTGTCTGCAACTTTCTCAGAACCTACTGAGTTGTGTTGTTCAAGAAATCCTGCACTCACAAACTTAATTGGCTTGGAATAATCTGGGATATGTAAGTTGGTGTCATCAGAGACATATCCTAAGCCTCGTCGATTCTTGTTATTTTGAATTTCTTCCCAGGGCTTGATGATGGGTTTGGAAGAAATTTGAATTTGATCATGAACAACTTCGACACTTGAAGTTGTTTGGATAAGTGATTTGGAATCAACATCTTTATCTTCATCTGTATGGTTGAATGACTTGGAAGAAGCACTCTTTTGTTGCAGCTCATCTTTTTGTAGTTGCGACTCTAGTTGAAGAAACTCAATGGTTTCATGTGGTTGTTGTAGATGCCGTGAAATATCAGCAAGAGTTTCTTTGCTGATGTGCACCATGTCTTCATCACTGGAGATGATCAAACTGTGAAGAATGTGTAACAACCGAATATGTTGCGCCATCTGAACTTGCTCACTTGAAATCAGGCTCTCTTGTCGTAGATGTCGTGCTTTGAATTGTTTCACTTGATTTTGTTACTTGAATGACAAGCTCGCTTGCTATGGGACTTGAATGGCACGCTCGCTTGATTTGTTGCTTATTGCACTTGCTAAGAACACTTGCTAGAGTTGTAGAACTTTCTTGCTTTAAACTCTGGAATTCACACTCACTTGATGACGATTGTGTTTGTGTGAATGCTCACTTGCCTTACTTGATGACTTCACAATCACTTGAAGGAATAGCTACGCTCGCTTGATGTCGATCTCAACTTGCTTGATTTGTGTTAGAGTTGAACTTGTTTGGTTGCTTTGATGGTTGTTGCAATGATCTTCACGCTGGGTCACTTGAAGGTTTGAACTTTGTACTGTTGTGACGCAAATTGCTTGAATGAATACTCACGCTTGCTTGTAGGAGATGTGAACTTGTTGTGTGTTTCATTTAGAGTTAAAACTTGTGAACTCACGTGATTGTTCTTTAAAAGAAGGGTGTCGAACACTGTCGAAAATGCACCCAAAAAAGCTTACAATGATTTCAATGATTCACGACAATGAATGCAATTTGACTCAATTCAAGACTTGGGTGTCGGTTTCAACCGAGAATGCACCCTTACAATTCAATGTAATTTGAGTTTGGTTACAAGTTCAACAATGTTGATGTAGACTGTGCGCTGAAACGTTGAAGTTTACAGATTCATTAACTTGAATGTAGTGATGTAGACTTTGCTTTGAAATGCTGAAGTTTGCAGATTCATGAACTTGATTGTATTTGAGTGAATTTGTTTGTTGAGGTAGAATGCCGATGTTGAAAACTTTGATGAGTTGTTGTATGTGTGGAGCTTAATTATCCTTCCTTGCAGCTATTTCATTACAGGTGTTGTGCTTGCTTGCATTGAACTTTATGTGTGTGGTAAATGCGATCATTTATGTGTCAAAACTAGACACAAATCAAAAAGCAACAACATGAAGCCATAAAAAAACACTTGCCATCACAAATACACATGGTGTACCTAAGATCCCCTTATTCAATTTCGGGCGGATCTAGGACACAATCACCACAAAAATGATATGTTTTTATTAATGACTGGAGTACATCATTTTTCAACTTCTGAAGCGATGATAATGCCAAGCTGAAAACCCTTTGAAACAACTCGCTTTCAAAATCTGAATGGATAGTGACACGATCCCTCTCAAAGTAAAACAATACTTTGAATTACAACAACTTTCCCTTATCACTCCAAATACAAAATAAGACACTTATATCTCCACAAAATATTCTTCAAATTTACAAAATGTAATGCACCTTATCGCTCCAAATACAAATGGAAACACTCCTTAGTTCTTCAATTACAAAGAGCCAAAAACCATCCTTTCAACTCACAATCTCACCACTTTCATGCATATAAAAATGCATCTCCAATTTCATGTCAAGTAAATCCACTCACTGGGCAATTTCAACACATGCGGAAAAAAAACATTCACTTATGGTCATAAAACCATAGTCATGCCTCTCACATTCATCATATTGGATCCTAACTATATCTTGACAAAAGGTTAAGAAAACAACATGAAATTGGATGCTCACCAAATATAAGAAAATTAAGTTAAACTCAACGCATCCGCAGCCTCCTCCACATCCAGCCTGCAAGAAACATAAAAATAAAAACAAAAAACTGAAACCCTCAATTCACCCGCAGCCCCATCTCTACACTGCCAGAACCATTGTCTTCCTTACGCAGCTCTTCCAGCAGCCACCGCTCAGGCATTTCTCCCTCAACGCCATCAAACCTGTCCACGTCCCTAGTGCCCATTTACGTTGCTGCCATTAATCTTTACACTGTCCAGATCAGCAAATCTTTCTTCTGCGGTTGCATTCTCCGAACCCTTTCCGCCGTCCAACCTGCACACCAAACAGCAAAAAATTTGATTTCTTTTACTTGTATATATGCGTAGGTTTTATATCATGTGTTAGATTTAGGTTTAGTTTCAATCTCTCCCTTTTATTTGCATGTATGCATTAAATTTCATTGGGTTTAGTTTATTTCTGTTAGGTGTTGGTTTTAATTAGACCTTTTTTTTATACTTTGATTTTATTTAGTTTAGGATTTAGCTTAGGATTTAGATAGACTTCAAATTTTCATTTTTTTTGTATTATGATGTACATACATTAGTTCTTTTAGTTAGATTTTAATTTAGATTTTGGATTTTGCTAATTAGATTAGATTTTGGTTTTTAAGTTAGTCTTTAGTTTAGTCTAAGTTTCATTTTAATTTCCATTTTATTTTGGTAAGTTAGTATCAATTTTTGAATATGGTTTTGTTTATATAAAATTTTGAAAAACAAATATAACAATAAAATAATAAAAAATTAAAAATTAAAGAAAAAATCATAAAAAGGTTTTTAGGTTTTTTTTGGTTTGGTCTTTAGTCTAGAATTTAGTTTTGTATTGCATGATTTTGATTTTAATCATAAAATAGAAAATCATTAAAAAATAAAAATATTTAAATTTTTTTATTTTTTTTAAAAAGACTAATTAAATTGGAATTTCTTTCTAATGTCTTTTTTCTGTTGTGGTATCAGTATTCATCATTTTACTATAGTTGAATGAACTTAAATTCTTATATGGAGTTTAACTATTGGAAAATGATAAATTTCCTAGATTTGGAATTTCAAGCATAATCATTTTAAATTCTAGGTGGTTAGCTTTTAAGTTTTGTGGTTATTTAAAGTATTTGATCATTTTGAAATTTAATTGCTGGAACTCTGTGCATCCTTTGAATATTTTGCATCTGGTGGAATTAATCATTGCTTGGATTATATAATGCTCGTTATATGTTGGATATTTTGTAAATATTTTCAAGCAATCATTAAATTACTTCATAAGCAGCAGTAGTGAATTAATTACTTGGTTTTCATTGACGCCATAAGGCACTGGTATTAATCATTTTTGATAAAATTATAAATCTTGAGCCTTAATCGAGTATTTGATTGCTTTGCTGTGTCTCCCGAACTGGCTGGTTCCCAGTTGGTCTTCCTTTTCCCCATAAGGTCTACCCCCCTTAGCCTGCTATAGGGAGACGGCTTCAACGGAGAGATCGGGGATCAAGGTGACAGCCCCCGGTCTGAGCGTTGTCATGCTGCCTGGACAATCTCTGCAACAACATTTTTTGGCACCACTGCCGGGGATAGAGTTTTTTCTGTCCTTGGTTCATTCGATATTCATCAGTCATCTTTCATCTTTCTCATCTCTCATTCGAGCCGACAAAGTCAACATTTTTTGGCATCATCTCATCTTTTCCGCCATTCATTAGCCTGTCAAACGGCCAACATTTTTTGGCGTCATTTGATCTTTTCATTGCCCTATCTTTCGTCATATCATTTAATCGTATCTTTAACACCTACTCTTCAGTTCGTTTCTTGTTTGGGTGGCGACTCCATTTCTTTTCATTTATTTTTCCCAGACAAGAAGCCTCCCTCATATCTGATTGTTTGTTGTTTTTTGGATCCTAGAGTTAGATTAATGTTCAAGTGGCGACTCCACTTGTTTCATCTCTTGATTTTCTTGAGCAGAGATCTCTTTCTATCATCCATTTGGTCCCTCATTATTCATCATGGATTATTCGTTTACCTCGTGTCATTTTACTGATGTTCTCCATGATATTCCGGAAGTGGCCATTTCTAAATTACCTTTGTTCTCGGGTGGTGATTCAGTCGCTGTTAGAAAGCATTTATGGAGTTTTACTCGTATAATGGTCATATATTGTAGATCTCCTCAGTATGATCATGAAGATGTCAAAATGTGTCTATTTGTCTTTTCTTTAGAGGGTGATGCTTTGAATTGGTTTAATAATTGTCCTGAAGACTCTTTCACTTCTTTACAAGACATTGTCAATGCTTTTAAAGATAGATATGGTTATCTAGATAGCTCGCCTTGTGCCCCTAAAATTGTACAACAAAATGAAAGTAATCTTATGAAGGGTCTAGCCGTCGATGAAAGATTTCAAGACAATTCTTCATATTAGAATGTGCCATCCACCTGTATTGTTGCAGATCAAATCCATGATAGTGGAAAAGTAGGGACAAATTGTAAAATCAGTGTCGACAATGAAAGGGAAAATCAAAAGCAAATTATAGAAGAACTAATGCAGCTGGTAAAAAATATGGAGATCAATCAAGAAAAATTTGTAACTGATCACGCCAATGATATGAGAACTTTATGCACCCACCTGGAAAAACGTGATAAGGAGATGGAAATCATGAAAATTAAACACTCTGATCACGTAACTGACATGCAAAGTCAGCATGCTAAGGAAATTGAGACCATGAAAGCTAATCATGACAGGGAAATTAATTTTATGCAAAGCAAGTTGTCAACTATGGATGATGAAATGACCATCATGAGAATCGATTATAATAATCAGTTGGCTACCTTGCAAGCAAATCATAAGAAAGAGATAAACTCTATACAACATTGCTTGATGACCATAAAGGCAAAGGACGACAAAGTAATAAAAGATATGGAAGCTAGTCAGATATGTCTTCAGAATAAGTTATTGACCATGGAGGAAGACCATGCCAGGGAAATCAGTGCTATAAAGGTTGAACACTCTAGCTAGATGGATGCCATAACGATACAGGTACAGAAACTTCAACATCAATCAGAGGATGAAAGAAACAAGGAGACATCAATAGATCAGAAGCCTCCTTATTTGCTACAACAAGCTCCATCTTATTATGAGGAGGTCGTTTGCTACATTGAAAAGTGGTTAATTGAAGGTGACCCAGATAAAATTGAAAACGATAAAAATCAGATGCAAAATGAAGAAAGACATGTCACGCATATCTTACATACTTCATCTGAGAGTTTTGAAGCAGAATGTTCCACATCATCAGTGATACAGCCTGCCACAAAGAAAAGACGCAAAAGAAAGAGAATGAGAAAGCGATTTGATGCATCAGATGGTCATAAGCAACTTGATTTTCGAATAGGAAAAAGTCCTACCGTATGCAGAATTGGACATGGCACATCCGAGAAACAGCCAACAGATTTGCCTGAAAGCAGGCAAATGCTCAGTGTACACTATATTGAACGCATCTAATGCCATGGGGCACCCTCTGTATTTCTAACCCTACTCCTTGTTTTTTTTTCAGCATTTTCATTTCTGTTTTAGGATTAGATTTATTTTTCATGTTACTAGATAGTTAATAAATGAAGAGCTTATATCTTTCCTATGCTTAATGTTATATGATGATTTTTGGATGGATGCTACTTATGTTTTATTGTGTGTTGCGTGGATGCAGATTCTGGATTCTCACATTCCTACAGTGCAGCAACGTGTCCCCAAGTAGAGCCAGATGTTGACCACTACGTGTCAACTACCCATAGCAGTACACCCCCTTTTTCGCAAAAGGGATAGCGCTTGATCGATATGTCCGTGCCATTCGACTGTCATCATCAGCCCGATCATGTTATGTTGTAAACCCAGTTTGCATGTGTAAATTGTTAATAATCTTAGCAGATCTATGTCATGTATGTATTTGCCTAGGTAAACCTAATCTTCTAGTGATGATCTACGTTCCGAAAGGTTTTTTGTCTCATCGATCCATGATTGGCAGAGTTTTCCTTCAGCCTAACCCCAAAGCCGGAATGGATTTTGTCATTAGAATCTTAGGGGAATCCTAGTGTGCTAGGTCAAGTCTATGTAAAAGTAATTTGGAAATAATCCTAACTATTTGGTTAGGTTATTACAAATTGCTTGATCTACTAGATTATATTTGTGTCGCAGAACTGGGTGGTCTATGAGAGTCTATGTCAAATGGGTTTTCCCTTTTGAAATATAAAATTGTAAAATTCATGATGTAAAGTGTCTTGAGGGTTAGAAAATAATTAATCCCCTCATAAATACTAGGTCCTAAGTGATTTTTCCAAAGGCTAAGTTCGAGGGTCCAATAAAAATAATAAATTTAAAAAATTAAAAAATAATAAAAAATAAATAAATAAATTTAATAAAATAATAATAAGTCAAAGTTTTGAGGAAATAAGTGCAAAATTTTAATTTTTTAATATACTAAAATGCATTTAAAATTTCAACGGATGAGATTAAAAGAGATTTTGATTCTCATCGACGGTCGAGATCGCTTTGACATGGATCACTCGAACTAGCCATTGGGAAATTTTCCTTTAAATAGGGCGTCAGGGGTCATTTGAGAGCATTCGATCTGTGAGTCTTGTGCTAAAGAAAGCTCTCTTGTCATTTTTCATGTGCAATAAAGAGACTTTGGGGTTGAAATCTTGCTGGTGTTACTCTTCCGGAAATGCTGTAAGATGTTTTATTTCTGTGCATGATTTTAATTTCAGCCATTGATGATAGCTTTACGAAGAGTGACTTAAACACAGGTACCTTGTTTAGTCGCTAGGGTTTGAATGGTAGTTAAATGTTTGAATATGATGGCAGGTATCTCCATTAAATCTGGATTTTAGTATCGTTTTCTCCCTCTTTGTTAATGGTTGAATTAAGTTGTGCAGGATATCTTTGATTTTGAGTTTACCAGGTGTTTGGGGAAGTTCTCAGCTGAACCAGCCAACTCTCGGATTGCATTTTCTGAAGAGCCTAGCTGGTTTTGATCCTGGGCTTATCATTAGAATTTTTCTCGTGAATGCATGAATGGTTTTCTGAAGCACGTCATCTTATATTCAAAATCTTAAAAAATATTTTTGTGGCTTACTGACAAATTTGGCTATTTAAGAGCCTGCAGCGTGTGAATATTGTAATTATTTAGCTAGGGTTTTTTTTAAGGTTTCATTACTATTTTGTTTCTGGGCATTTTGCTTCTATCATTGCAGGTACAGATTTTGAAAATTCTTCAGGGTTTTCCATCAGGGAATCTGATCTTCAGGGTTTTCCATCAGGCAATCTGATCTTCAGGGTTTCCATCAGATTTTGAAAATTCTTCAGGGTCTTCCATCAGGCAATCTGATCTTTAGGGTTTCCATCAGGCAATCTGATGCAGGAAGGGTTTAAAATTTTAATTAAGTTCCTGCACTACCAGTTTCAGTTTCTTTGCTGCCCAAGGTCGATTTTTATTTTATGACAGAAAATCTCAATTTTTTTTATGCTGTCCGGATCTGCAAACCCTTCCGTTGCTCTGCCTGCGCAGTCTGCCATTCATCGATCTACCATCCCTGCGTTTTCTTCCATTTACGCTGTCTCCTCTTTCTCTCAGACTCTCCCGCAGCCATCACCGATCCTCAGTTGCATCCTCCTTCCGCAGCCTCCTCCACGTCTAGCCTGCAAGAAACATAAAAATAAAAACAAAAAACTGAAACCCTCAATTCACCCGCAGCCCCATCTCTACACTGCCAGAACCATTGTCTTCCTTATGCAGCTCTTCTAGCAGCCACCGCTCAGGGATTTCTCCCTCAACGCCATCAAACCTGTCCACGTCCCTAGTGCCCATTTACGTTGCTGCCATTAATCTTTACACTGTCCAGATCAGCAAATCTTTCTTCTGCGGCTGCATTCTCCGAACCCTTTCTGCCGTCCAACCTACACACCAAACAAAAAAAATTCGACTTCTTTTACTTGCATATATGCGTAGGTTTTATATCATGTGTTAGATTTAGGTTTAGTTTCAATCTCTCCCTTTTATTTGCATGTATGCGTTAAATTTCATTGGGTTTAGTTTATTTCTGTTAGGTGTTGGTTTTAATTAGACCTTTTTTTTTATTTACTTTGATTTTATTTAGTTTAGGATTTAGTTTAGGATTTAGCTTAGGATTTAGATAGACTTCAAATTTTCATTTTTTTTATTATGATGTACATACATTAGTTCTTTTAGTTAGATTTTAATTTAGATTTTTGATTTTGCTAGTTAGATTAGATTTTGATTTTTAAGTTAGTCTTTAGTTTAGTCTAAGTTTCATTTTAATTTCCATTTTATTTTGGTAAGTTAGTATCAATTTTTGAATTTGGTTTTGTTTATATAAAATTTTGAAAAAAAAATATAACAACAAAATGATAAAAAATTAAAAATTAAAAAAAATCATAAAAAGGTTTTTAGTTTTTTTTTTTGGTTTGGTCTTAGTTTAGAATTTAGTTTTTTATTTCATGATTTTGATTTTAATCATAAAATAAAAAATCATTAAAAAATATTTTTTTTTTTGAAAAAAGACTAATTAAATTGGAAATTCCTTCTGATGTCTTTTTTCTGTTGTGGTATCAGTATTCATCATTTTACTATAGTTGAATGAACTTAAATTTTTATCTGGAGTTTAACTATTGGAAAATGATAAATTTCCTAGATTTGGAATTTCAAGCATAATCATTTTAAATTCTAGGTGGTTAGCTTTTAAGTTTTGTGGTTATTTAAAGTATTCAATCATTTTGAAATTTAATTGTTGGAACTCTGTGCATCCTTTGAATATCTTGCATCTGGTGAAATTAATCATTGCTTGGATTATATAATGCTCGTTACATGTTGGATATTTTGTAAATATTTTCAAGCAATCATTAAATTACTTCATAAGCAGCAACAACTAATTAATTACTTGGTTTTCATTGACTCCATAAGGCACTGGTATTAATCATTTTTTATCAAATTATAAATCTTGAGCCTTAATCGAGTATTCGATTGCCTTGCTGTGTCTCCCGAACCGGCTGGTTCCCAGTTGGTCTTCCTTTTTCCCATAGGGTCTACCCCCTTAGCCTGCTATAGGGAGACGACTTAAACGGAGAGATCGGGGATCAAGGTGACAACCCCCGGTCTGAGCGTTGTCGCGCTGCCTGGACAATCTATGCGACAACAGGGTTATGACTACGTGTGCAGACCCAAAGGAATGAGAACAGGCTCGTATGACAGCAAAAATCCACTCAGGTAGTTGTAACAATAAGGTGGTGTCAGCACAGATTATGCGATGGAATACAAGCAAAAGGCTTTAAACATTTAAAAGGTATTTAAATCAAATCTTCAGGAAGCAATCATCATTCAAAATTTAGGCTTTGAGCAGTAAAACGGTGCTCTTGGAGGTGAGACTTTGTTTTCTAACAGGACAGGGTGTGTGCAGCACACGTTTTCTAATAGTGACAGACAAATCTCAAACACTGTGACCAGGAGAATTATCAATAAGAATTCACAGGAAGGATGACTGTCTCCCTACCTCTGTAATTTCTTCGTTTCAATCTGTATGTTGAAGACTAGCTTGAGATGACTTATTTCACTGTACAGGAAGAATGCCACGCCATGCTCAAATTGTCTGCAACTTGTAAACCTGCCTACAACCCCTGAGTCTCTCTGCACCTTCTGAAATCTCTTTCGACCTTTGCTCTGAAAAATAAACCAATCATCTTATCCTCTACATACCACCTGCGAGCAGTCACACAGAAAATTGGTGGCCTGCTTATTAATTTGAAATTATGGTGCTGATGTAAACAAGATGAACATGCAACCCGCGTTTCTTATGAAATTTCACATGCTTGAAAAGTGTTGTTCAAATGTTGTAAGGTGGCGGAGGATTTAGTTATGATAGCATTGATAATCAAAGTGTGTCGAGATGAATAGGACGTGTTGTCGCACAGATTGTCACGACAATGCTCAGACCGGGGCTGTCACCCTGATCCCCGATCTCTCCGTTTAAGCCGTCTCCCGCGGCTAAGGGGGGTAGACCCTATGGGATGAATGAAGACCAACTGTGGACCAGTTGGGTTGGGAGACACAACAAGGCAATTTAGCACTTGATTGATTTAGAAATTAATGTACCAGTGCCTTATGGAGTTAATGATTAAATGATTATTTATTAAATGTTGCAGAAGTATAAACCATGTAAAACAATCATTTATCATCAAATAACCCAAACGATGTAAGATATTCAACAAACGCACAACGCCTTAACGATGATCCAGCAATTAAACTTCAAGAAAAATCAAATGCTTTAAATGATCATAAAATTTAAATGCTGACCAGTTACCACTTTCACATAGCTAACTTCAAAATAAACATTAAGTGCATTTAACTATAGAGAAATGGAACATAAAGACACCAAAAATGAATTTTTCAATTTTTTATTAAGCTTTTTCAAAAAAATTTAATTTTTTAAATATTTTTATATTTTTTATAAAATTTTAAGTTTAAAACAAAACAAGATCTAAAATTTAAATCTAAATATAAAACTAACACTTTATCATATATTACATCAAAAAAGGGGAAAATCTAAATTCTAAAAAAAAAAAAAAACTTTTTTTTTTTTTTTTTGACTTCTATATTTTTTTATATTTTTTAAATTTTAAGAATAAAATAAAACAAAACTAAAGTCTGAATAAATAAAATTTAAATCTAAACTAAAGTCTAATCTAAAATCTAAAAGGAACTTTTTGATGCTTTTTTATATTTTTTATATTTTTATACTTTTTGATATTATTTTTAAAATCAAAATTTAGACAAAATTAAATCTAAATTAAAACTAAGACCTAAGAAAAAAAAAAAAACAAAACAAAACAAAGCTAAAAACAAAATAATAGAACTAACACCTGATCAAAAAATAAAAATCTATAAAATTCAAATCCTAACTAAATAAAACTCTAAATCTAAATAAAAAAATCTAACCTAGTCTAAAACCAAAATATTAATTTAAACTAAAATCTGTCTAAAAAACTAAGAGAGACCTTTTTTTTTTTTTTTAACTTTTACGATTTTTTTAATTCTTTTAATTTTTTTTTTAATGAAACTAAACTAAAACTAAAGATCAAAAAAAAAAAAAAAAAAAAAAAAAAAAAAAAAAAAAAAACTAACACCTAATCTACATACATATAATTGAAAATGAAAGTCGATTATTATTATCAAATCTAAATCCTAAATTAAACTTAATTTTTTTTTTTTATATATATATATGAAACGTTAAAGTAAAAAGGTGAGATAAAAACTATAATTAAACTAAATCAAAATTTTTCATTTTTAAAGAATCAAACTAAACTAAATAAAATATAAAACCAAACTAAATAAAACATATAAGCCAAACTAAATAAAGGAAAAAGGGAGACTTACGCTAACATAACTCTAACAAAAAAAAAAAAAAAAAAACTAAGCAAAATAAAACTTGATGCATATATAAAAAAAATGAAAGTCGAATTTTGATTGATCGTATGCAGGTTTGAGGAGTTTGACGGCAGCAAGACTGGACCGAAGTGAACGCAGCGAGAAAGATTTGCAGTTTTGATGGAGCTGGCTGCATGAAGATGGAATGGATTGCAGCGGATAGGAGAGGGTTTCACGCAGGAGAAAGGCAGCGTGGAGAAGAAATGAGGAAGGCAGCAGATTTATGGCAGCGTGGAGAGGAATGATGAACTTATGGAAGGAGTAGCGTATGAGGTTGGTGGTTTTTTCTTGCAGGTACGCAGGAATGGGAGAGCAGCAAATCGATGGAGGAAGAGCTGATGGGTGAGGAAGAATAAAACGCAGAGCTGTATATATCTGCTGGCAGCTTTGATGAAAGGATGGTTGAGGGGAAAACGAGCAGCTGGGCAGCGTGAGGAAGAAGATAAGTGCGGATTTGGATAGCGATAAAGAGCAGACTGGAAAGAGGAAGGATAGGCGCTGCGTGGTTGATCCAAAGGGAAAAGGGCCAGCGATAGGTGAGGGTGCTAGAGAGAAACGTAGGCTTGGTGAATGCGTGAAATGGACAACAGATTTGCTGTGTGGGAGTGTTGGATGAGCCACAGAAGCTGAGCAGCATTTGGAAAGAGAAAGACACAGAGGGAGAAGAGGCTGCTAGTGGGAAAAAGTTGCGTGGAGGTGAGGCAGCAATCCCACAGCCTGCTTAAAAAAAATTAAATTTTTTCTGTAAAATGAAACCCCAGGTAGCAGCAAAGAAATGGCTTGGAAAACCTTGAACCTCTTCAGAAAACTTAATTTAGAGATCAGCTGCTTCAGACTTGTCAATTTAACCCTTATAAAAATTTGCCGGATTTTTGAGCCCTTAAACAATAGAAACGTGCACCTGCAAAAAAAGTGGTTATGAAGCAAATATTCTTGCTAGCGCTGATCCTGAGGCCAGATCTTACCCTCCAGGGCCTAGATCTGGCTTCAAACAAAAATTTCTCCTCAGACCTGTAACCTGCAACCTGAAAACAAACAGCCAGAACCTGAAAATGCAAAAAATAAATGAAACCCTAAAAACCCTAAGAACCAGCTAAATAATTACAGTATTTACAAACTAAAGGCTCTAGATAGCCAGATTTATCGTTATGTCACAGAAATATTTTCAGAATTTAAATTTAATGTGAGATGCTTCAGAAAAACCCTTCATGCATTCATAAAAAATTTCAAATGATAAGCCCAGAATCAAAACTGGCTGGGCTCTTTCAGAAAAGACAATCCGGGAGTTGGCTGGTTCAGCCGAGAACTTCCCCGAACGCCCGGTAATCTAAAAAAAGGATTTCCTGCACAGCTTAAAATCAATTATTAACATAGAGGGAGAAAAAATTAGTGAAACTCAGATCAAATGGAGATACCTACCATTATATTTCAAAATCTAAACTATCATTCAAACCCCAGAGATCAGACAAGATACCTGTGCCTAGATCAATCTTCATTAAGCTATCATCAATGGCTGAAAATAAAATTATGCAGAAAAATAAAACAATCTTACAGCATTTCCAGAAGAGTAACACCAGCAAGATTTTCAACCCCAAAGTCTTTTTTTATTGCACAAAAAATGACTACAAGAGAGCTTCTTTAGCACCAAACTCTAAGATCCAATCTAATCTCAAATGACCCCTAACACCCTATTTAAAGGAAAATTTTCCAATGGCTAGTTCGAGTGATCCATGTCAAACTAATCTCGACTGTCGATGAGAATCAAAATCCCTTCTAATCTCATCCGTCGAATTTTTAAATGCATTTTAAAATTTTATTTACTCAAAATTTTGACTTATTATTTTATTTTATTTTTCAAAAAAAAAATTATTTTTTTTAAATTTTATTTTATATATTTTTAAATTTTATTATTATTTTTATCTATTTTTTTTATTTTTTAATCTTTTTAATATTTTATTTTTTATTTTTGGATCTTCGAACTTAGTCTTCGGAAACATCACCTAGGACTTAGGACTTATGAGGGGATTAAAACATTTTCTAACCCTCAAGACACTTTACATCATGACTTTTACAACTTTACATCTCAAGGGGGAAAACCCATTTGACATAGACCCTCATGGACCACCCAGTTCTGCAACCAATATAATCTAGCAGATCAAGCAATTTGAAATAACCTAACCAAATAGTTAGAATTATTTCCAAATTACTTTTACACAGACTCGAAGCACACTAGGATTCCCCTAAGTTTCTAATGACAATTCATTCCGGCTTTGGGGTTAGGCTGAAGGAAAACTCTGCCGATCATGGATCGGTGAGACAAAAAACCTTCCGGAACGTAGATTATCACTAGAAAATTAGGTCCACCTAGGAAATTTACATACATGACTCAGATCTGCTAAGATTATTTACAATTTACACATGCAGACTGGGTTTACAACATAACATGATCAGGTCAACGATAATTGTCGAATGGCACAGACACGTCAGTCAAGCTCTATCCCTTTTGCGAAAAAGGGGGTGTACTGCTATGGGTAGTTGACACGCAGCGGTCAACATCTGGCTCTACTTGGGGACACGTTGCTGCACTGTAGGAATGTGAGAATCCAGAATCTGCACCCACGCAACACACAACAAAATATAAGTAGCGTCCGTCCAAAAAATCATCATATAACATTAAGCACATGAAAGATATAAGCTCTTCATTTATTAACTATCTAGAAAAGTAAATCTAATCCTAAAACAAAAATGAAAATGCTGAAAAAAAACAAAGAGTAGGGTTAGAAATACAGAGGATGCCCCATGGCATCAGATGTGTTCAATATAGTGTATACTGAGCATTTACCTGCTTTCAGGCAGATTTGTCGGCTGTTTATTGGATGTGCTATGTCCAATTCTGCATACGGTAGGACTTTTTCCTATCCGAAAATCAAGCTGCTCGCGGTCGTCTGATGCATCAAATCTTCTTCTCGTTCTCTTTTTTTTGCGTTTTTTCTTTGAGGCAGGTTGTATCACTGATGACGTGGAACTTTCTGCTTCAAAGCTATCAGATGAAGTATGTAAGATATGCGTGACATGTCTTTCTTCATTCTGCATCTGCCCTGTCAAGGATGATGGATCAATCTCACAAGTGCCATGAGTTATAACTTGATCTTCTATGACTGGTGGATTAACCGTGTGAGCATCAACCTGATTATTAATTTCCCTTTTATCCAGGTCACCTTCAATTATCCACTTTTCAATGGAACAAAGGACCTCATAATAAGATGGAGCTTGTTGTAACAGATAAGGAGGCTCCTGATTTATTGACGTTCCCTGGTTTCTTTCATCCTCTGACCATTGTTGAAATTTCTGAACCTGTATTTTAATGGCATCTATCTGACTAGAGTGTTCAACCTTTATAGCACTGATTTCCCTAGCATGGTCTTCTTCCATATCTTTTATTACTTTATCGTTCTTTTCCTTTATGGTCATCAAGCAATGCTGCATAGAGTTTATCTCTTCCTTATGATTTGCTTGCATGGTAGCCAACTGATTATTATGATCGAACGTCATGATAGTCATTTCTTCATCCATAGTTAATAACTTGTTTTGCATAGAATTAATTTCCCTATCATGATTAGCTTTCATGGTCGTCATATTTTCCTCTAAGCTTGATAACTTGCTTTGCATAAAACTAATTTCTATGTCATGATTAGTCTTCATGGCCTCAATTTCCTTAGCATGTTGATTTTGCATGATCTCCATCTCCCTATTACGTTTTTCCAAGTGGGTGCATAAGGTTCTCACATCATTGGCATAATTAGTTTGATTGATCTCCATATTTTTTACCAGCAACATTAGTTCTTGTATAATTTGCTTCTGATTTTCCTTTTCATTGTCAACACTGTTTTTACAATTTGTCCCTGCTTTTCCACTATCATGGATTTGATCTGCAATGGTACAGGTGGATGGCACATTCTGATATGAAGAATTATCTTGAAATCTTTCATCAACATCTGGACCTTTTATAATACAACTTTCATTCTGTTGCACAATTTTAGGGGCACAAGGCGAGCTATCTGGATCACCATATCTATCGTTAAAAGCATTGACAATGTCTTGTAAAGAAGTGAAAGAATCCTTAGGACAATTGTTAAACCAATTCAAAGCATCACCCTCTAAAGAAAGGATAAAAAGATGCATTTTGACATCTTCATGATTATACTGAGGGGGTCTACAATATATGATCATTATACGAGTAAACAAGCCTAGATGCCTTTTAACAACGACTGAATCACCACTTGAGAACAAAGGTAATTTAGAAATGGCCACTTCCGGAATATCATGGAGATCATCAGTAAAATGACATGGTTTAAACGAATAATCCATGATGAATAATGAAGGACCAGATGGATGATAGAAAGAGATCTCTGCTCAAGAAAATCAAGAGATGAAAGAAGTAGAGTCACCACTTGAACAATGAATCTAATTCTAGGATCCAAAAAGCAACAAACAAGCTGATATGAGGAAAGCTTCTTGTCTGGGAAAAATAAATGAAAGGAAATGGAGTCGCCACCCAAACAAGAAACGAACTGAAGAGTAGGTGCTGATAGGACAAAAGATAAGGTGATGAAAAGACCTGAATGATGCCAAAAAATATTGAATCTGCCAGCTCAAAATGAGAGATGAAAAAGATGAAAGGAAGATGAGAAATGAGAAGATGAATGTCATTGAAACGCCGAGAATAAAATAATCCCCGGCAACGGCGCCAAAAAATGTTGTCGCACAGATTGTCACGACAACGCTCAGACCGGGGGCTGTCACCCTGATCCCCGATCTCTCCGTTTAAGCCGTCCCCTGTGGCTAAGGGGGGTAGACACAAACAAGGCAATTTAGCACTTGATTGATTTAGAAATTAATGTACCTGTGTGTTATGGCATTAATGATTAAATGATTATTTATTAAATGTTGCAAAAGTATAAACCATGTAAAACAATCATTTATCATCAAATAACCCAAACGATGTAAGATATTCAACAAATGCACAACGCCTTAACGATGATCCAGCAATTAAACTTCAAGAAAAATTAAATGCTTTAAATGATCATAAAATTTAAATGCTGACCAGTTACCACTTTCACATAGCTAACTTCAAAATAAACATTAAGTGCATTTAACTATAGAGAAATGGAACATAGAGACACCAAAAATGAATTTTTCAATTTTTTATTAAGCTTTTTCAAATTTTTTTTTTTTTTTTTAATATGTTTATATTTTTTATAAAATTTTAAGTTTAAAACAAAACAAGATCTAAAATTTAAATCTAAATCTAAAACTAACACTTTATCATATATACATCAAAAAAGGGGAAAATCTAAATTCCTAGGAAACCGGATTCGTCCTAAACCCCCTGCGAATCCCGAATCCGGCGAATCCGACACGATTCGGTCCGGATTCGTGTCCAAATCACAGGACACGTCGTGTCTGAGGGCGTGTCGCGATTTTCAGGGGCATGTCGCGATTTTAGGACACGTGTCCGGTTTCCAGGACTCGCTAAGCTCAGCGCGGGTATGAAAAGGGCGTGTTTGCTCATTAATATTTTCATTTGGTAAGTGATTTGTGTTGTTGCAGCAAGGAGTAGAGCATTTTGGCAGCTTCATAATCAAGTCTAGGCCCTAGTATTGATATGCTATTCATGGTAATGTTAAATTCTTAAAGTAAAAGTGACATTCTCCTTAATCTTCATTTTCATCCTTTTACTTAAATTTTTAACGTTACCATGAAATGACTCAGGATGTTTGAGAGTGGTTCCGACCTCATTGGATTTCATATGGAGAAAGTAGAATTTTAGATTTCATTCAAAATCCAGCAGACTTATCAGTTTTTCAGGATTTTAGGATTGGGGGATTGCAATGTTTCCATTGAATTTTGTCATGTATTAGGGTATGGAACTCGTATTTAATCAAGAGCACCAAACCAAGAGCTTCTGAATATGTCGCTCCCGCTCCCGTTTTTGCTCCCGCTCCCCGCTTTCACTCCCGCTCCCAAGTAACACTGTTCCTGATGATATGGGTCTGGACACCATTCTTGAGTTGGCATTGGCCAACATGGATCTCAATGATCCAGTGCTAGAGCCTGTTAGATTTGATGACTTAGAGGGGTCAGCCTCCATACCAGCAGATGCAAATGCGACTATGGATACAGGGGAGGAGGAGGATGTAGAGGAGAGCAGTGGGGACCATGATGATGGGGACAGTGATGCTGATTGATGCCTTGAGGCTTGTATACCTGTAGTTGTTTTATATTTTCTATTTCTATTTGCCATTGGCATTGCACCAACACTACCTATGTAACACATTTTGATTTGATGACTTAATGAGAAAGCTATTACTATCTTGTAGTTGTAAGTTGTCTTTCAGTTATGAATTATGAATCATGATTTAAATTTTTAATAGATTTATCATTTATGTGACCAGTACCACTGACATTTATTTGAATTTTGTATGTACTATGCATGCTAATAGCTATAGATGAAGATCTATGTTTGAAATCAATAAATTTGTATCATTAATTAAAATTTGTGTAAGAAATATGATAATATCTAATTTTTAATATATATATATATATATTTAAATATATATATATATATATATATATTTTAATAAAATAATATATAACGTGTCCTGTTCCGAGGGGTCAGCGTGTCCCGAATCCGACACCACGAATCCCGAATCCTACGTGTCCCGAATCCCCGTGTCAGGTGACTTAGCTAAATTCTAAAAAAAAAAAAAAAAAAACTTTTTATGGCTTTTTTTTTCATTTTTAATTTTTAACTTTTATATTTTTTTGTATTTTTTTTAAATTTTAAGAATAAAATAAAACAAAACTAAAGTCTGAATAAATAAAATTTAAATCTAAACTAAAGTCTAATCTAAAATCTAAAAGGAACTTTTTGATGCTTTTTTATATTTTTTACATTTTTATACTTTTTGATATTATTTTTAAAATCAAAATTTAAACAAAATTAAAATCTAAATTAAAACTAAGACCTAAGAAAACAAAAAAAAACTAAGCTAAAAACAAAATGAAAGAACTAACACCTGATCAAAAAATAAAAATCTATAAAATTCAAATCCTAACTAAATAAAACTCCAAATCTAAATAAAAAAATCTAACCTAGTCTAAAACCAAAATATTAATCTAAACTAAAATCCGTCTAAAAAACTAAAAGAGACCTTAAAAAAAAAAAAAAAAAAAACAAACAAACAAACAAACAAACTTTTACGATTTTTTTTTAA
This sequence comes from Pinus tabuliformis, assembly GCA_031772625.1. NCBI lineage: Eukaryota > Viridiplantae > Streptophyta > Pinopsida > Pinales > Pinaceae > Pinus > Pinus tabuliformis. The sequence continues at coordinate 107,183,011 of CM062804.1, forward strand.
TTTTTTTAATTTTTATTTTTTAATGAAACTAAACTAAAACTAAAGATCAAAATAAAATAAAATAAAACTAACACCTAATCTACATACATATAATTGAAAATGAAAATCGATTATTATCAAATCTAAATCCTAAATTAAACTTAAATTTTTTTCTTTTCTATATGAAACGTTAAAGTAAAAAGGTGAAATAAATACTATAATTAAACTAAATCAAAATTTTTCATTTTTAAAGAATCAAACTAAACTAAATAAAATATAAAACCAAACTAAATAAAATATATAAACCAAACTAAATAAAGGAAAAAGGGAGACTTATGCTAACCTAACTCTAAATAAATAAATAAATAAAAACTAAGCAAAATAAAACTTGACACGTATATAAAAAAAATGAAAGTCGAATTTTGATTGATCGTATGCAGGTTTGAAGAGTTTGACGGCAGCAAGACTGGACCGAGGTGAACGCAGCGAGAAGGATTTGCAGTTTTGATGGAGCTGGCTGCGTGAAGATGGAATGGATTGCAGCGGATAGGAGAGGGTTTCACGCAGGAGAAAGGCAGCGTGGAGAAGAAATGAGGAAGGCAGCAGATTTATGGCAACATGGAGAGGAATAATGAACTTATGGAAGGAGTAGCGTATGAGGTTGGTGGTTTTTTTCTTGCAGGTACGCGGGAATGGGAGAGCAGCAAATCGATGGAGGAAGAGCTTATGGGTAAGGAAGAATAAAACACAGAGCTGTATATATCTGCTGGCAGCTTTGATGAAAGGATGGTTGAGGGGAAAATGAGCATATGGGCAGCGTGAGGAAGAAGATAAGTGCGAATTTGGATAACGATAAAGAGCAGACTGGAAAGAGGAAGGATAGGGGCTGCGTGGTTGATCCAAAGGGAAAAGGGCCAGCGATAGGTGAGAGTGCTAGAGAGAAACGTAGGCTTAGTGAATGCGTGAAATGGACAACAGATTTGTTGTGTGTGAGTGCTGGATGAGCCACAGAAGCTGAGCAACATTCGGAAAGAGAAAGACACAAAGGGAGAAGAGGCTGCTAGTGGGAAAAAGCTGCGTGGAGGTGAGGCAACAATCCCACAGCCTGCTTAAAAAAAATTTAAATTTTTTCTGTAAAATGAAACCCCAGGTAGCAGCAAAGAAATGGCTTGGAAAACCTTGAACCTCTTCAGAAAACTTAATTTAGAGATCAACTGCTTCAGACTTGTCAATTTAACCCTTATAAAAATTTGCCAGATTTCTGAGCCCTTAAACAACAGAAACGTGCACCTGCAAAAAAAGTGGTTCTGAAGCAAATATTCTTGCTAGTGTTGATCCTAAGGCCAGATCTTACCCTCCAGGGCCTAGATTTGGCTTCAAACAAAAAATTTCTCCTCAGACCTGTAACCTGCAACCTGAAAACAAACAGCCAGAACCTGAAAATGCAAAAAATAAATGAAACCCTAAAAACCCTAAGAACCAGCTGAATAATCACAGTATTTACAAACTGAAGGCTCTAGATAGCCAGATTTATCGTTATGTCACAGAAATATTTTCAGAATTTAAATTTAATGTGAGATGCTTCAGAAAAACCCTTCATGCATTCATAAAAAATTTCAAATGATAAGCCCATAATCAAAACTGTCTAGGCTCTTTCAGAAAACACAATCCGGGAGTTGGCTGGTTCAGCCGAGAACTTCCCCGAACGCCCGGTAATCTAAAAAAAGGGATTTCCTGCATAGCTTAAAATCAACCATTAACATAGAGGGAGGAAACAATAGTGAATCCCAGATCAAATGGAGATACCTGCCATTATATTTCAAAATCTAAACTATCATTCAAACCCCAGAGATTAGACAAGATACCTGTGCCTAGATCAATCTTCATTAAGCTATCATCAATGGCTGAAAATAAAATTATGTAGAAAAATAAAACAATCTTACAGCATTTCCAAAAGAGTAACACCAGCAAGATTTTCAACCCCAAAGTCTTTCTTTATTGCACAAAAAATGACTACAAGAGAGCTTTCTTTAGCACCAGACTCTAAGATCCAATCTGATCTCAAATGACCCCTAACACCCTATTTAAAGGAAAAATTCCCAACGGCTAGTTCAAGTGATCCATGTCAAACTAATCTCGACCGTCGATGAGGATCAAAATCCTTTCTAATCTCATCCGTCGAATTTTTAAATGCATTTTAAAATTTTATTTACTCAAAGTTTTGACTTATTATTTTATTATTTTATTTTATTTTTCAAAATTTATTTATTTATTTTTTTAATTTTTTTTTTTATATATATATTTTTAATTTTATTATTAATTTTATCTATTTTTTGATTTTTTAATCTTTTTAATTTTTTAATTTTTATTTTTGGATCCTCGAACTTAGCCTTTGGAAACATCACCTAGGACCTAGGACTTAGGACTTATGAGGGGATTAAAACATTTTCTAACCCTCAAGACACTTTACATCATGAATTTTACAACTTTACATCTCAAGGGGGAAAACCCATTTGACATAGACCCTCATGGACCACCCAGTTCTGCGACAAATATAATCTAGCAGATCAAGCAATTTGAAATAACCTAACCAAATAGTTAGAATTATTTCCAAATTACTTTTACACAGACTCTAAGCACACTAGGATTCCCCTAAGATTCTAACGACAATTCATTCCGGCTTTGGGGTTAGGCTGAAGGAAAACTTTGCTGATCATGGATTGGTGAGACAAAAAACCTTCCGGAACGTAGATTATCACTAGAAAATTAGGTCCACCTAGGCAATTTACATACATGACTCAGATATGCTAAGATTATTTACAATTTACACATGCAGACTGGGTTTACAACATAACATGATCAGGTCGACGATGACTGTCGAATGGCATGAACACGTCAATCAAGCGCAATCCCTTTTGCGAAAAAGGGGGTGTACTGCTATGGGTAGTTGACACGTAGCGGTCAACGGGACAATAAACAAATCATGGTGGGTAATGATGTTTAGGAAAGGGAATAGTTTTAGGCCTAGGGAAATGTGGTTTAGGTGAAAACAATGATAAAGGTTTAGGCCTAAAGTAAATCGATAGGAGTAAGGTAGCATTAGGGAACGAGGGGAAGGAATGAAATGTACGAAAAAGGAGATAAATGGAAGGATTAATAAAATGTTTAGTAAAGGTGTATGTCAAAGCATTAATAATTAGGATCTTTTTAAGATCCTTTCCTCAGTAGCTGACACATCAAACCATGTTACCCACCTATCATCACTTAATACCCGGACTTAACAATAAAACCTTGACAAACATTAGGCACTCTTTCCCAATGACTGACCTTGATGACCAAAGTGATAACCCAACTGAAGATGACTCCTTTGAGCAATGACAGGTCAAAACATAACAGTGAGAAAATTTTACGATTTTGACCTCCTTCTAAATAGAAAATAATTGACTTGGGGTACTTTTCAACTGACAAACTAACCCACTCTAACACCCACCATAGCCTATTTGTTGATTGTCATAACAATCAGATCTGAAGTAAAGCATAAAGTGGTCTAATCACATTAAAATCTAACAATAATAAGCCTAAAAACACCTAAAGACATGACACATTAACCATAAAGGCCTAATCGTTCTTCTAGCTCTTGTGCTTTTTCATTTGTGACTGATCTTTTGTTGACAATGGGCTGATCTAATTGACAGTAATATCTTTCAAGGTTTGGTGCATTCATCTTTTGACCATTGTAAGAAGTGTATTAGATAATAGATTGCATTGGTTTCTCTCTTATCTTGAGGATAGCTTGTTAGATCTCTAACCTTATCTCTTGTGTTTTTCTCTTGTTAGAAGTATCATTGCATGATTAGTTCTTGTTGCATTTCATTGTTTAATCATTTTTAACAATCGCATCTAGTTTACTTATGGTTGTGCTTGTATAATTTTGAAAGACTCTCTTGCTCTAATTTGCAAATCAAACAAGTGAGTAATTTTAATAAGTACATATATGGGATTAAGAAACATTGCTATTGTTTCATTGAGTAACATTAAAGTGCTTCTCTAATTGGTTCTTGTAATCTTGATTGATAAGTGATATTTGACATATTGGTTATAAGTGATCTTATCTTGTTATCATTGGAGCACTTTTCATTTTATAATCTCATTGAAGCAAATATTAACTTGGTCATCTCTTGCATTCTCATCCTAGATTAGAATTGCATAATTAAAATTTACCTCCAAGCATAAGCTTGGTTGATAGAAACTTAGGGCCACCTTCTCTCCCAATTTGCGACGCTTGACCCTTGCACTGAGGTTAAAACAGGTGACCTTGCAGTTCTCTTGCAGGAAATCCCTTGTAGGAATGGAGGCATCTGGGTCGTTAGAACTCCAGGGTAGGTATCATTAATGAGGCCTTAGCCTCCTTCCCTTGGACTTCTTTCTACAACCCTGTGCGAGACTTGCTTCAAAACAATTGAAGAGAAGGCTCTCACCTAGACTAGGCATATAACTAAAAGTAACCAAGATTTTGCATTTCACTTTAGATTAGATCCTGCATTTCATCTAGGATAGATCTTGCATATCATCCTTGCAGCATTTGTCTATCTGGTAACTTGACATATTGATCTTTGTTGTGCAAGTATTTCTCAATTCTAAGGCATTGGTTTATCACTAGTATATCTAGAATAATCTAATTGTTTGTGCTTATTAATCTTGTTTGCCTTATAATTTAAATCAAGTTGCTAGGATATTCATTTGTATCTCCTAGACTTGTTGATTTTCAACTGGTTTATTATCCTTTCACCTTTAGGGACTACCCCCCTTAGCCTGCTTTTAGGAGATTAGCTTAAATGGAGTGAGTAGGGATCAGAATGACAGCCCCTACTCTCAGCGTTGTCGCCTTGGGTGTACACCTCGGGCGACAACATGGTTAGTATTTTCTGAATTATGTTCTTAATGCTCTACTGAATTAATTTTTAAAAGTTGTTATTTCATTAGCCAGTTGTGGATTAACTATTTGCACAGGTATCTTGCATTAGTTATTGGGTTTAGAGAAGCATTTTAATTCAATTGATCTAGCAGGTATCTCTAGATCTTGAGATTTATTGTGTTATCTAACCTCTATTGATCTAACAACTTGATCTTAAGTGTGTAGAGATCTCTTTGGTATTTAGATCTTGGGCGTGAGGGAAAGTCTTTGTTGGAGCAGAGAACTCCCAAGACACTGAAACTTAAGAGCCCATTTTGTTAAATTCTAAAGACTTATCTAACAATTTGTTTTAAAGAGATTCTTGCCTATTACTCATTTATAAATCTTATCTCACTTATCTATTTTTATTTATTTGTGCATTAACTAAATAAATTTGCTAATAAGAGCCATTATTTTCTAATCAAGGAACCCTCATTCCTTGATCTAGCCTTTGTAATTTTGTAAATAAATTTCTTGTATATAATTTATAACCCTTGTAGATATTTGTATATATCGATTGGGGTTTTCTCTTACAAATTTGAGGAGACGTCTAGAGTTTCTTTGTTGATTTTGTTTGCAGGTGGATCTATCTCAAGGATCAAGGAGAAATTGATTTGTGAAGGCTCTAACCCTCACCTAGCCTAGACAACTAGGGTTTCTAGCTCAACACTTCATCTTTTTTAGGGTCGTCTAGCCTATCACCCTCTCTTCAGGGCTGCAAGCATCTAGGCCTTTCAAGGAGATAGATTCAAATTTTTGTGGCCTCATCTCATCAATGAATTTTTTTTAGGGAGCCGCAAGGGTTTGAGACCCTCTCTCACGCCGAAATTTAATTTTTTGGTTAGGCTTTCTATTTTTTAAAAATTGTAAATAATTTTTCAAATTATTTCTCCATTTTTCCATTGAAGCTCTGACTTGGGTTTCGATTTTGCAGATTGATAGACATTTTCTTGGGCTCAAGTTTTGATCATACATCTTTGTTTGGATAGCCGCTAGCCTTTTGGCTCATTCCTAGCTTAGCCACAAGCCCTTTAGGGCTTCTCATTTTTGCCTTTGATTTTAAGGACTAACCCTTGGATTTCTTGTAGACATATACTCATAATTCTAAGTGATTTTATCATCATTTTTTGGGCTAGAGGCCACCCTCTTGAAGTTGATCATTTAAGACCATTTTTGGAGACTCTCGGCAAGGCCCTTGAGGCCTCTTTCCTCCTAGCCGTGAGCTTAAGGCCGCATACCCTTCTGATTTGAACGATTTGTTTTGGAGGGTTTTCACATTAATTTTGAAGAGTTTAAGTCTTGGAAATATTTGCAATTTATCACATAAATTTTATTACAAAATTTTCTAGCCTTTTCCTTGCTAGGTCGTGGGCTTTTGAGGTCATATTCATCAACGACATGTGTTGCTTGAGGCTTGGGAACAAGTCATTTGTCATTGAAGCTTGTCATCTCTTGGCTTGTGCCCTCCTCTTTGATATCGTGTAGCTTGAGGAGTGATTGTTTGTTGTAGAAGTGCTCATCTCCTTAAGGTGGTGTTGGCAGAGCCTTTCTCATTGTCCTAAAGGGTTTCTTCCTCATTGTATAAAATTGATCTTCTTGCTTGAAGGGAGCTTGGGATTCAATCCCATGGTATCCCCCTCCTTATTTAAAAGGGAGGAGCCTTCATCTTCTTAGTTAGTTTCTCTTTTTCTAGTCTTAGATTTTGGTACTAACCTTTTCTATTGCTCTCATTTGATTAGATTAGAATTTCATTGGTATCACAAATCAGATCTAGTCTTGGAGTTGCATTATCTTGTTAGCAATCTCATTTGCCATTATTTACGTGTACTTGCATCATTTAATTCTCACTTGTTTCAATTTTCATATCATATAAGTGAAGAACATCCTAATAAGCACTATAATTAAAGGCATTTGAAATGTTGTCATTGTTTCATTGAGTAAATCTTAAAATGCTTCATTGGTTTATTATTGGAATCTTATAATCTTGTGTTTTAAGTGATATTCAATAAGCTTTTTCAAAGCGAAAAAATCAAGATTATATTATATAAGATATATAAAGAAATAGATACATTTGACAGAAAGATCTTCATAGGGGCTATTTTAGCCTAGAGATAGGATTTCCAAAAATTATAACCAGCCCATTGAGCTGCCAAAAGTTGCTGACAAAAGTTGCAGGATAAGAGGATACATCACAAATAGAGGAGAAAAGAAGGAGCAGAAGGTTCTCTTCAAAGAGAGAAAACAGTATTCAGAAACTATCAGAGGATTCTAAATTTGCTCCAGCCAAAACTTTAAGCAGAAAGTTGGAAGGAAGAAATAGACAGAATACTGAAGGAAAATGCATACCTGAAAACTAAAAGATTTGAATTTAAGAGCCGGGAAAGGAAAAGTCCTGGATAGAGAAGATTTCCTTGCCAGATTTTACCTTCATGTTCCAGATACCTGGTTCCAATAGGAGACCCTCCTTTGATAAGATGTCTGCTTGCTGGTTCTGTGATCTGTAAATGTGCTGGATGGAGCACCCTTCCATCTTCCTCCAAAGGAACCTGATTCTGTCCATCCAGCCTGTTAGGAGAGGGTTTCTGATATGGCTCTTTCCTAATAAGAAACGAGCGTTTGCCCAAGTGAAGAGCACCGCTCCTGATAAGCTTGGTTATAAGTGATTTAACATTTCTGAAGCATCTTGCCGTAATTATATCTCATTGAAACAATCTTATCTCATTGTCATTGTCATTTGCACTATCATCTTTGATCTAGACTTGCATTGTAAAATTTACCTCCAAGCATAAGCTTGGTTGTATAGAAAGTTAGGACAACCTTCTCCATTTTCAATTCAAGAGCTAGACCCTTACTCAAGGGTTAAAACAAGTGACCTTGCAGTTCTCTTGTGGACAATCCCTTGTAGAAACGAAGGCACTTGGGTCGTTAGAAGTCTTGGGTAGGTATCGTTAATGAGGCCTTAGTCTCCTTCCCCAACACTTATTTCTACAACCTTGTTTAAGATTAGTTTCTACCAATTGAGGAGAAGGCCTTCACCCTTAGCATAGGCATATAATTAAAATTAACCAAGATCCTGCATTTCACATTAGATAGATCTTGCATTCATCCATCATCATTGATCATTGTAATTGGAATTGTGAGCTCAATCTGTAATTGCAAGTTTTGCATTGTTGTACTTGTCATTTCAAGCTTATTGTCTTTTGAATATCATCTCTACTTGAAAGCACAAGTCTCTTTTCGTTGCAATTTTTCTCTAAAATTTTATTGCTCATATATTTGATTATCTTGATCTATTGATTTCTTGTACTAACATTTTCTTGTAGCATTGCTTATCTTGTAGCTTGAAATATCATTTATCATTGTGCAAGTAACTTAAATTTGTTGGAGCATTGTTATTAAGGCACTGGTCTCTCGTTGTTTCATCTTAAGTGTCACATTGATCTAATTAAATCTATTTTTTCATTGCAATGCTCAATAATTATAATCCCACTTCCCATCTAATCTTAATTCAAGTTACTAAGAGAAGTGATTGCCTTGCCCTTACATCTCCTAGACTTGTTGTTTCAATAATTTTTTCCTTAGTGTTTCTATATTTAGGGAATACCCCCCTTAGGTTGCCTAGGAGAGAGCTTAAACAGAGTGAGTAGGGAATGGGTAACAACCCCTACTTTGAGTGTTGCGCCATAAAGACTATACCTTGTGGGGTTGGAAACTTTTCCCACACTTAGGTGTACATCTTAGGCGACAACAGGATCAAAACCTAAAACATTCAAAATTTGAAGGGGGGGAATTGGTAAACAGTACAACCTATCGACAATGTTCCACCAAGGTTCGGGGACGAGGGGGCGAGGGAGCAAGGGGGCGCGGGAGCGGCCTATGCAAAAGCTCCCTACCATTTTTTAGGAAACGTGGGGGAGCGTCAGGGTCTTAAAAATTTACAAATATAAAATATAATTTATTAATAAGTCCACTACGACAATTTGGTTTGAATTGAAAAGCTGCAAAGCATGATCATTGATATGAATATCATTTGACATTATCCAAATTTATAATATCATATAAAATAATAAATTTAAAATTCTAATTCAGCTTGGTCATATTCTAATTTAGATTTTGGTCAGACAGAGGGAGAGCTTCAGCTTGATAAGGTGGCCACTAAATTATGTGAAAAGGTAAATGAACAGATTAGGAACACTGCATTGGCAGTAGAAGGGGAAACTACAATGGGTTGTCCAGCTGTATTGGATCCAACAGCTAGAAAGTTTGTTATATTATATATAATATAGACAGTACACCATATGCTGAAAGAAGAGTTTTAGTTCCAGGAGAGATGAGAAGATCACATGAAAGACTTTCTGACAGTTTACTATCGAATGACATTGACTGTAGGATGACCATCTGCGAACCAACTTGGGTGACCAACAATGGCATGGATAATTTGTCTACCTTATTAGAGCAATGCCATGCAGTTCAAACTTCAAACCAGCAGTGTATTTCAGGGGTGAAAATAATTTTCAGACCTGAGAATTCACGCTGAGAAATTGTGCTCTGTGTAAATTTTGTAACTGTATAAATTCATATATAACGACAGTTCCTGAGATTTCTTACTGCCCATAGTATTTTGTCATGCTTGCAGTAAACACATGTTAGTCTATAGTCCACCCAATTATTTCCCACATGACATAGGTGCTGCTTCCATAGTTTGTATGTCAAATGTCATGCAAATTAAAAACACAAATTGAATGTCTCATATTCTTTGCCTGTCACTCCAGTTATCTCCCCACTGTAATCTAGCCATCACTTGAGAAAAAAAGGAGAAGTTTTAAAAGGGAAAATTCATGTACGTGCTATATGGTCCAGCAAATTTCCATGATACTGACCCTCTATTTGTTGAAACCAAAAGACAGCACAAGACGTTATCCCCATACAGAACATGAGTAGCTTTGTACCACTTTAGGTCTATTAAATCATAAACTATAAGCAAGGCCATTTTTTTGGGAGCGTGGGGAAACGTCCCCTCAGGGAAGGGAAACGTTTCCCTAGCACGTCCCCCTGAGTTTCCTCCATTTTGGGAGCATGGGGAAACGTCCCCTACTCGTCCCCAAGTCCCCGGAGTGCGGGGGAGCGAGGAAACTAGACCCCTAGGGGGGGGGGGGGGGGGGGGCGAGTCCCCGTGGAACACTGCCTATCGACAGTTGATTGGAAGCCTCATTTACTTGACAACCACCCATCCAAATTTATCATATGCAGTCAACATTATTTCCAGATTCATGCAGGCACCTAGAGAAAGTCACTGGAATGCAGCAAAAAGGGTCCTTAGGTACATACAGGAAATCTGTATCCCCAGATTTTGTCCTACATCCTTGTTGCTTCCAGCAGATATCGAGAGCATATGCAACTATAACATATAGATATGGTGTGAAAAGGAAGCCTATTCTAATGGATCTATTTAGAAGAATCCAATAAAACAAGATCCCATTAACTGATCTAAAGGCAGAGACATCAGAGAATAGAGTGTGCACCACCCCAGCCAAGCCACATAAACGTATTTAAAAGAAAGCTCCAGCCAGCTCTGTCATTGGCTTTAATGAAATCAATTCCTGGAAGTCTCTCTGGGCCACTCTATACATTCTAACATTGTGGCCACTGTGTCCAAAATAAATCTTTCTTGAACACACCATGTTTGCTCATGTGTATCAATCCTAACGCAATTCATTGAACCCTCATGGCCAATGCCTTGGCGCAATGATATTTATTCATTTTTTATCATTAAAAAAACCTATTAGCATTGTTCCCTTATCATCCCCTGAAGTGGGCCCTCCTCACTGCCTTGGAAACTCAACCCCTTGTCCCCCATTCCCAAATATCTATACATATGTATATCTTGATGTATATTATATCTGTGGAAGTTACGTCCAAAACATAGATATGATTGACAAGAAAGAACATTACTTTTAACTAAAAGTTGATCAATATAAGATGCTCATGTGAATATTTATATAGTTTTATTATAATTTATAGCAAAGCCTTGGAGAAATTTCATATGAAACAACCGAAATTGTGCTGTAGGAAGACGAAGTGAATCAGATCAATACACCTCAATATTCAGCAATGGTTGCAGGCTATGAATTACCACCAAATATTGCAATCATTACACTTCAGGTATATTCAACTTTATTTTTCTAGGAGACATTGAAATTTACAACACTATTTTTGTTATGATCTATTTTAGTACTTGATACTGATGCAACAGACATGTTGGAAAGTAGGAATTGGAGGATCAGCATACATTGTTGCGTCTGGCACATCTTTATGAGGTAATTGTGAATTTTATATGAATAGTTCACTTACTGTTTTGCATAAATATGATCTGCAGTTATAGCTTAAACTTAAAACAGTTGGCCAAGCTTCTGTTATTTATCTTAATTTCTTATACAGGTCGGAGAAAGTGACAAATTTTCAAGCATTGCAAGAGTTGATCTTCAAAGTCTATTTTCAAGACGCAAGGTAAACCCCTTTTTTGAAATAGACTCCACTGTCATTCAAGAGCCTACTTTCTATGCATATTCAATTGCCCATATTGCTATAAGATTGCATGTATACAATTTCTTCAACCTCTTTTTGGCTGTATAAAGCTAATTTGAAATTACCAATTAATACTGCTATGCATCCATTCGCGCAGCTTGGAATCAAATACTTAATGTGCTTTTCATTATAGTGTTTTACACTAAGTCACATGACACAAAGACATGCGGATATGGGTGTCCAACACATAGATCCCTCAAAATGCAACATGCAGGGAACACATGTATGTGTGTGTGTGTGAGAGAGATGATGTGATCTCAACAAAAATAAAATTACAGGGATCATTAGACATAAAGTGTAAAATTTTGAATATTTAGAAAATAGAACTACATTAATAACTCATTGGGACACATTTATTGACACATCTATACATATTAACACATTTTTAGAATTTTTGTGAAATTCTTTGCCTTTTTTTGGTCCCAAGTGTCCAATGACAAGCTAGGGCACGGTGTCAGACACATTCTGAATGCATGTCTAACATGCCAGGGCAGCGTGTCATGCATGTCAAGATGTCCAACACCCTGACATGAAACATGTGGGCCCACACAATGTCACCCCATTGTGTCTTGTTTCATAGGTTTTACACTATATAAGAGTCATCATAAAATTATCTCCACATTGACATGATGGGTATATACCAAATAATAATGTGTCCACATCATTAGCCCCATAAGTAATTAAGCGTCTTAGTTATGGATTTCTATTCTTATCATTTTGGTGGTAAATTCCAAAACAATTGATTGTTGGGTACAGAGAATTAGATAGTATTAGCTCTACCAACATTGTTTGAAAAATTTGCAAATCACCATTCATATATTTGTTTTAGGAAACAAATACATCTCTACAGTATTGCAAATTGTTGATTGTTTGGTAACGTCCTTATCTTTTTTGAGCCAGAAACCTAGATTTATTAATCAAAAGAAAAAGGAAAGCTTGTTTTAGAAGTTTACTTGGTTTGGATTCGAAGATTGGAGTGATTGTGGTTTTTACTTTTCCTCTATATCTAAGTTAACAAGGTACATGGGTATGAATATGGGTTGCGGGTAAGGCACTATTGAAACAAAGGATGGGAGTCTATTGGGGGTAGGGGTATGTTACTGCTCAAACTAGCAGGGGACCTAAAGGGGATTCCTAAAGGGTCAAATGCTAGACCAAGGGCAACTAATGGAGACTTAGCCCACTATCACTTCAGCTAAGGCTCCCTACTATTTATAGACTTTCACCGATGGGAGGAGACCCAGTATATATGGAGTCGCCTAGCCATGCCGACTTAGGTTTTTTGCCACTTGGGTGTGCCTTCGTGCGCACTCAAACTCAGGGCCTTGACATCCTCTTTGAAAGGAAGTTGATTGTTGTTGGTTGTTGGAAAAGTAACTAGGTTCGATCTTCATAATTGTCTTTGTACTTATGTCATTATGTATATTTTATGTATCAAGCAAAAGAAGAAAGAAAATATTGTTTTTCAAGCATGGGTTTCATGCTCCATTTAAATGGTCAACTAGGTCAAGCATGCATTTCATGCTCCTAGGGTTTGTCAAGTCAAGAAATTTTTGTCTTGAGTCAAAAGAGTCATTGTCATATGTAAAATACCCATTTATGCAATGTGTATTAAGAAGAAACATTATTTTTGAGTTTATAAAGTCATTTTGGACTCCCAAGGCCAATTCGACCCTGCCAGTGAAAGTTGGCCTAGAAGAGGCCTATTCAACCCCTTGAAAAGGGTATGAAAGGGAAGAGACTTCTCATTTGTACACCATTCATAAGCAAGTTCGATCTGCACCTAACTAAGAAGAAATCAAGACTCAAGAGCAAAGGACAAGGAAATAAGAAGAAATACCAAGCGAAGAAAGCTCTGAAATATGACCTATTTCTGCCCACACTTGCAAAAATCTAGGGTTTTTGTGCAAATTGCAAGGTCGAGAGTTGCAAGCCAAAGTTGTAGACCTGAATTGAAGACCGAAACTTTGATTGGAGCAGACTTTGAAGAGGTTGCCCTTCGTTGACTTTGGTAGACTTTGTCTTGTTTGGAGAAGATTCACTTGGAGGGTTGACTTTGGGCATGAGGAGGTCTTGAACTTGGTCTTTGGGTCTTGGAGGTCTCATTTTGATTTGATTCTCTAAAAGAGGATTGTTCGGGTTTTCCCCAGTTGTGGGGTTTTGCCCTAGCGTGGAGCCTATATCTTGTGTTCTTTGTGTTTTTGTGATCTTCATGTTTTGATAATTGCTTGATGAAGAAGTAAAACAAAATAATAAAATGCCAACAAATATCACAAGTAATTATCAAGTAAGGAGAATCAACATTAATCTACAAATACCTTGATTTTCCAACATTGGTCACATTCTTCAACCTTTTGGTGTGTTATGTCTCTTTTTGGTTCCCTAACAGGGCTTATTTTTGAGTGTTTGCAGATTTTGAGATCATACATGTGGTGCAAGTATGGGGTACAAAGGGCTTCGCATTAGTTCCATGGGAAGTGTGTATTATGCCTAAGGATAAAGAAGGCCTTGGTTTGATTGATATTCCTGTAGCCAAGTGGGTGGTGTGGTGTTTAGAGGGTTTAGCACTATAGTAGGTCACATTTCAACATCGAGCGATGTTTGCCCAGCATACAAGTAAGGTTCAAGGGGGTTGTAGTGTATGTGATATTATATCTTTACCCATTTATTTCAGGGATCAAGGCAGCTCATCTTCCTGAGCATATGGTCAACTCGGAAAGTTGTTTTAGCTCTGATCTATTGGCATTGAGAGGACAATAGGGAAATTTGGGATTTGGTTTATTGTCCTATTTGGCACTAGAGGATCCATGGTACATGTGTTGCAAAGCTACCTCACTATTAGACTTGCAAGTTGAGTAGGAAAGGCATTTTCTTCAAGGAAAATTTGTGAGATTTGGCATTTATTTCCTAGATGGATTACCGTTCTCTTGTGCAGGAGTATGGTCCATTGCCCCCTAACTATATTTTTCTTATGGAGTTGAAAGGCCTTATTCTGAAGTCTGAGTTTATTTAAAATGAGTCTTGGGATGCCTAGGCCATTTTGGAGGGATTAAGAGTGGAGTTTTGGTTGACTGCTTCTTCGGTATGACTCTTTATGTTTGTACTCAATCTTTTGTCCAAGACATCATTTATCCTTTGTCCTTAATACACAGTGGGTGTCTGCAGAGAATAGATTGGTGCATAGACTTCATAGCAGGGTTGTGGGCAAGCCCCCCCGGGAACCCGCTCCTGACCTCGTCAGGGAGCGGATTTCGGGAGCACGCTCCCTAGCTTTTTTTGTATTTTTTTTTGCAAACACTTTCCAAACGCAAATAAGTAAAAGTGACATTCACCTTTATCTTTCATTTTCATCTTTTTACTTAAAGTTTTAACATTACCATGAAATGACTCGGGATGTTTAAGAGTGGTTCCGACCTCAATGGATTTCTTATGGAGAATGTAGAATTTTAGATCTCACTCAAAATCCAACATACTTACCACTATTTCAGGATTTCAAGATTGAGGAGATTGTAATGTTTCCATTGGATTTTGTCATGTACTAGGGTATGGAACTCTTATTTGATCAACAGCACCAATCCCTCTATGTACCTTGATGTTAGTGACATCGGTTGTCGAACTCCTCTATCATGAACCTACTAAAAATGTGCCCATCACTCAAACAAAATCTTGACTTGACATGCTACATTTTTCTAAAAATGTACCCATGCTCAAACAAAATCTTGACTTGAAAAAGATCCCAATATAGGCAATGATTTTGATGATATGTAGGTATTTGTTGTAGAATGATTTTTTTGGATGATATAGGCCATCTAGAGCCTGTTTGTCGATGTATTTTTGGTTCAAAGATGGATTGCACTCGATGTTATTTTGGTTATGTGCACCCTTACATGTTATATAAATTAAAACTTGTAACTTGTGGACTTATTGTTGATGAAGGTTGTAACTACTAGATGATTGATGTTATATGGTTTAATCCATGCTTTTATGTTTTTATAACTAATTCATCATTCTACATTCTTTTGGTGACATATATGCGTCAAAATATATAAAAATATATATTATATAAAAATTCTCTCTCGAACCAGGAGCTTTTGAAAATGTTGCTCCCTGCTCCCGCTCTCGCGCCCAAGTAACCTTGCTTCATAGTGTTTTGTCTATTTGGCTTTCTTATACATTGATTGTTTTTAGCTTGGTTAGTAGTTTATCAAGGGATTCCATCCAAGGAGCTATTGTCATGGAGTGGACTTCTCATTGTGATGGCCTCTAATATGTTTTCCATCGCTAAGAGACTGTCAAGCATATTTTCCAGGAGTGTCAATTCTCCAAACATTGTAACTGCGTGGAGACTATGTTTATATCATTTAACTCAACTTTTCGATCCTTCTCAAGGACCATCTTCAGGGGTGTGAGAAACTCACTAGTGAAACACGTTTTAATTGTTTTATTAATAAACATTATTACTCATCCGTAGCAGCCAACCTTAAACATCATTTCAAACCAACGTTGCACGAAGTGGGGATGAAACGGGGACATTTTTTGGAAGCGGGGATGCGGAAGCGTCATTTTCTAAAAATCTAGGAAGCGAAGCGTCTTGGAAGTGTCTACTATATATATATATATATATATATATATATATATTGCATTTATATTCAAAACAAACATCCCAAATACCAAATTAGTTGTAGAAGACATGAAAACATGCATATTTTTACATAAATCAAGATAGATATGGCATCCATGATTCCATTGTACATCAATGATTAATTATTCGAGCATCAACCATCTATATTCTAGCAACTACAAATATACATCAAATTTTTAAGCATATTATAAAACATAAAACATTAAGCATATTATCTAGCAAGTGAGCATCTGTCAACATTAGTCATGTCCAAAATTCAAATAATAATGTTTACAAAATAGGCCACCACCAAGACAAAAAGGTTCAAATTCACAACAAGCCTACAAGTTTAATGATTAATCTATGACAAAAGTAGTAAATTGTGAATATATCTATTAATCTCTCCTTCCACCATGAAGAGAACGTGGCGGTGGGCCTCCACGTGGTGGCAATGAAGAAGATGGTGCCTGTGGAAGTTGTGGCACTGAAACTGATGAAGACGAACCCCCTGTTGTTGGTGTTGAACCATGGAACCTGGGAACCAAGGGACCAGATGGGGGTGGCATCTCAACTCGATCATCATCATCCTGGAATTGCTCAAAAAATTCATACAAAAAAAACACTAGTTAACAAAAAAAATAAAAAAATGGAATTAGAGAAATGCTTTATAAGCAAAATTGACACATTTGAATTCAATGGACATAACACTTATTGACTGAATTTTGAAATTCATACCACAATGGACATACCTGGAAAAGAGCATCCTCTAATTGCTCTAATCGCAACACTCCATCCTCCAAATTGGGCTCCTCTGAATTCCTGTCCCAAACCTTAAGGTCTTTATTATGCTTTGTATCATCACAGTGATGGGACAACAATCGCAAGTTGTAATGAACATAAGCCAAGCTCTCTGCGCAGTCTAGACTCAACCTGTTCCTTTTAACACTATCGATGAAAGAATAAGAGCTCCAACACCTCTCTGTAGAAGAAGTGTTTACCATCTGTGATAACAGCCGCAATGCCAAAGTTTGTAGAAGTGGAGTAGCACCTCCATGCATGTTCCACCACTCAAGAGAAGAAAAAGTCTCTTGATCTCTAATTGCATGCATGCTCCCAAATGCACTAGTGCTAAGTGTTTAGTTGCTCAATTGTCACCGTACCATGGCAACCTCCTCCTCATCAGGGACTAATTTACTCAATGCAATCATATATTTTTCATGAACCTCTGGATCTAGGTGTGGTTTTCTTTTGCTCCCCCCCAGGTGCTGGTGTTGAAAGCCATGATGGATGATAGTATTTAGGTGTCAAAACATATGCTAATGCATTCAATAGAACATTTAGCATTTCCCATCGGTTTTCCACCTTTGCATGAATATAATTGTACAAGGTGATATCTCTAGGCTCAACAATGTCTTTAATCTGCCCCAACATGCTATCCATTTGCTCATACACCTCCCCAATTATTGGTCGATCTGAATCTGCAAACTTGATCATGTAATAAATTGGTTTGGTGATTTGCAAAACATATTTAACCTGTGACCAAAAGTACATGTCAAGAATAGTGTCCTTGGCTGCATTAGCACCATCTCTATCAGTGTTAATTTCCTCCCATGATTTAGCGGTCACCATATTAGTTAAAGCTTGTCTCACCTTCACTAGCCAACTAAAGGTGAGGGAATAACTTGCAAGTCTTGTTTTTGCAAGTTTAAGCAACTGCAACTTGGAGTAAGTGCCATAGAAGTAGTTTACCCTTGTATGCCCTGTGATAAATTTAATGAGTTGCTTCCATCTCCTGTAAAGCTCATTAATCCACCCACATTCTTTATGCATCAAAATATCATGCATCAAAAGGTTCAATGTGTGCACCAGGCAACCAGACCAAAAGATGTGTGGATGAGTACGCTCAATAATGTGATCACTTGAGCCACATTATTCGGACCAACATCTCTGATTGATTGCAATATGAGATCTGCAATGTTTTGGGAAGATGCAATGATGGAGGAGGAGTCATGACATGTAATAAATACTACACCACTAGCAGAAACACCAAGAACATTTATCAAATGTTGGTTTCTAATATTTGTCCACCCATCTGATACAATGGATACCCCACAATCCACCCACTCATTTGTAAAACATGTCAAAGCTCTTTGAACCTTTGTTTTTTCTCTTTCTAATAACATTGTTCTAGCTTTCTCATAGTTGGGGGACTTGTATCCTTTTGGGGCTTCATTGATGGCCTTTACCATTTCATGCCAATAGGGAGAGCGAAGCACATTGAATGGTACACCGCAAGCACAAAGAAATCAGACTATCTTTCCATCCACATCATCCCTCCCAGCAACATTCAGGAAATCCCCTATTGTTCTTTTACCTCCAGAGCTTGCAGAAGTACCATGAGGAGATGAGCTACCAAATCTAGAGGTTGCACTTGATTCAGACTGAGTTTTTTGTTTCTTGCTTTTTTGTTGTGCAACCTCCTCTATTTGGATGTATTGATCCAGGTGGATATTGGTGGCCACCTGCCAGGTCCACCTGGACCCCCACCATTGTCTTTCTCAGCATTTTCAGTTTCCTTAATTGTAGCACAGTTTACTATTTTTAGTAGTTTTTCGGGTCCTGAACTTCCGGAGCCGTTTTGAGGCCCTAAACGACGTTTTTTTGGAATTCTGGGGCGACCAAGCCCTATGTTGCCTCCCAAAGTGGTAGTACTCGGATAGATCTTTCTAACGAGCTATCGTACGCGTCAAACGAAGATCGTATGCCAAAGTTACGACCCCGGGAAATTGATGTACCAATTTACCCAAACGGGGCCCACAATTTGGCGTTTCATCTTCTAGGGTTAGGTTTCGGTATGTGAAGGGTTTTCCATTGTTTCTCAACAATAAATAGGCCTTCGAGCCTCATTGTAATACAGTTCAGAACAGTTCAGAGGCATGTAGCCATCACATCTCTTCTCAGAGATAAGCTACCATCGCCCTAGCTAGTTTATTGCCATTTCTGTTTGTAAGCATATGTCAGTATTTTCCATTAATGAAATAAAGTATTATTTCCGCTGCATCTTTGTGTATATGGTTATCTCTGTAATTTGTTGCGTTCCTGTTTAAATCTGGATCAGTGGTATCAGAGCGGTCTGCTTTTTCTCTGTTTTTCTTTGCATGTCCCCAACAAGGTCGGGATATAAGGAGTTAGGGCTTGAACTGGTTGAACCTTTGCAAGACCAGCCTCGCAAATCCCAACGGCCTCCCATGGCGGACGAGAAGAAAGACGAGGGGGCAGGAGATCCCATCAAAATCTTGCTCGAAGAAGCGCTCGAGCGACAACGGAACGCGATGATGGACAGCTTTGCGCAGATCCTTCAGCGGCTACCCAGAAGCGGCGCATCGGCTTCCAGCAGCTCCTCTGGAAACGCCACACCCTTTAAGGTACAAGTTAATTTTGAAATCCCCATATTCGAGGGTCAGATAGACGCCGATGCCGTAGATAAATGGTTAAATCTGCTAGAGGGTTATTTTTCTGTTCATGAATTTTCGAGTCGGGAAAAGATTGTTTTTGCTCTTCTCAAAGCAGCCCCCCACGTCAAGGACTGGTGGGAAACCTACTGCGAGCAGAAGGATGAAAGTACTGGCTCACTATTTTCAGCCGCACCCACCTGGGATTCGTTCTGGGATGCCATCAAGGAGCAGTACTACCCTGTCGGAAGCTATGAGGATGAATACATAAAGTGGACCACGCTGCGGCAGGGAAGGGACCAAGATGTGCCGGAGTTCACCAATCTTTTCCATACCCTTCGCACAAAGTTGGGTATC
Organism: Pinus tabuliformis; assembly: GCA_031772625.1. Taxonomy (NCBI): domain Eukaryota; kingdom Viridiplantae; phylum Streptophyta; class Pinopsida; order Pinales; family Pinaceae; genus Pinus; species Pinus tabuliformis. Next base: position 107,202,959 of record CM062804.1, read on the forward strand.
AAGGATTCGGAGCAACATTTGATACTCAAATACCGTGGCTGCCTGCACAAGTACATCCAGGAAGAAATACAGTTCCTAAACATCCCCTCGCTCGGCGCAGCATACCGGTATGCCGTCAAAGTCGAGCAGAAGTTTAAACAAAAGAAGCGAGACTTTGGATCTGCGAATCCAAAGCAGGGGAAAGGTGCCCCTAAACCACAGAACAAAGGACAAAGCCAAGGCGGGACAGCCCAAGACAACCAGCTGAAGCTGCAAGCAAAGAGCAACGCCGCGAAGCCGAGAAAGGACACTGGAAAATGGTGCGAGTTCCATAAGAGCTCCACTCACAACACAAGTGAGTGTCGGGCCAAACAGTCACTGGTGGCTGAGCTAAAGGTTTCAGAATCAGATGCATGTTCCGACTCTGAGTCAGAACCCGATAAGGGGTATGAAAAAGGGAAGCAGATCATTGATGCGGATCCCAGCGCCACTGTTGCTACCGCAAAGATCCAGAAAAATGAACCCGAAGATCCAGAGGAGGAGGAGCGTCTCTTCCACTCCCAGATGTGGGTCAAGGGCTCCCCGATACAGTTCATTGTTGATAGCGGGAGTCAAAAGAACCTCATTTCGGCAGAGGTCGTGAAGCGGTTGGGCTTACCGACCACAGCACATCCACAACCATACACCATTGGGTGGCTTTACCAAAGGCGAGATCTTCGCGTGAGCCAGCAGTGTCGCCTTCCATACAACATCAAGCCCTTCACGGATGAGGTATTGTGTGACATTGCTCCCCTTGAAGTTTGTGATGTATTACTAGGACAACCATACTTGTGGAAGCGACATGCTGTGTATGAATCAAGGCCCCGTGCTGTTATTATTACATTGGGAAATAAGTTGTTCAGGATACCAGAGGTACCACCACCTGCCGCCATCTCTTTGATTACTGCAAAACAATGCAGTAAGATCATTTCCAAAACCAGGAAATTTGTTTTCCTGATGATACGCCCTCAAGGGAAGAAGAAGACAGTGGCCGCGGCCTCCAAACGAGGTCCCTCTGCACGGCAGCTACAAATGGACAAGATTGTGGAGGAGTACAAAGACATCTTCACCTCCCCGGCAGGGGTTCCTCTGCACTGTCAAGTCAAGCACTCCATTGATCTGACCCCAGGTGCGCCGCTACCCAATGGACCAATTTATCGGCGCTCCGTTCTGGAGAACAATGAAATCAAGAGGCAGATTCAGGAGCTCCTACAGAAAGGTCACATCCGTCCGAGTTCTTCGCCCTGTGGGAGCCCGATAGTGTTGGTACAGAAGAAGGATGGGACGTGGAGACTCTGTATTGACTATCGGGCGCTGAACAAGATCACTGTCCGTAATAGGTACCCGATCCCGCGGATTGATGACCTCCTAGACCAACTAAAGGGGGCGAAATATTTCAGCAAGATCGATCTGAAGTCAGGATATCACCAGGTACCAATTGAACCCTCAGATGTGTGGAAGACTGCCTTCAAATCCAAGGAGGGCCTCTTCGAATGGTTGGTCATGCCTTTCGGATTGACGAATGCTCCTGCAACCTTTATGAGGCTAATGGATGACATCTTGCGGCCATTCACCAACTCCTTTGTAGTAGTATACTTGGATGACATTCTGATCTTCAGCCAGAGTTGGGAAGAGCACCTCCACCACATCCGACAGGTTCTCCAAACACTGCGGCAACACAAGCTATGTGCCAATTTGGAGAAATGCACTTTTGGCATGACCGAGGTCCAGTATCTGGGATACATCATTGATGAACAGGGGGTGCATGTCGATCCAGCCAAGGTCCAAGTCATTCGGGATTGGCCCTCTCCAACCACTCTAACAGAGCTCCGCAGCTTTCTAGGTCTTGCCAACTTCTACCGCAGGTTTGTGTTGGGATTTTCTCATATTTCTTGGCCCTTGAGTCAAGTCACCAAGGGCGGGGCGAAAGCAAAATTCTTTTGGTCTGAATCTCAACAGAAGGCATTCAGGGAGTTGAAGGATCGCCTCTGCACGGCACCAGTGCTCGCGTTACCAGATTTACAACAACCATTTGAGGTCGAGACAGATGCCTCTGACTATGCTATTGGGGCAGTCCTTACTCAACATGGACATCCAGTGGCATATCACAGTGAAACACTTTCAGACACAGTCCGGAAGTACCCCACTTATGATAAAGAGATGTATTCCATTGTACAGGCCTGCCGACAATGGAAGCATTACATTTTGGGGAAGGAAACGGTCATCCACACAGACCACCGACCTCTGCAATTCATACAGACCCAAGGGAAATTGCAGAATGATCGCCATCAGAAGTGGTCTACATACCTGCAACAGTTTCACTTGAATATCAAGTATAAAAAGGGCAGCACCAATAATGTTGCAGATTGCCTCAGTCGACCACCGATCATGGCGCTAACCACCGTGCTCAACTCTTGCGGGCACGAGACTTCTGATTGGCCACTTCTCTACAAAAGCGACCCAGAATTCGGCCACACATACCAGACACTCTTGGAGGGTCGGCAGGTTGCAGATTTTCACCTCCAGGATGCCCTATTATGCCACCTCGGTCACCTTTGTGTTCCTTCAAGCGAGCGTGCCAAGATGATTTGGGAAGCACACTACAGTCGGGCTGCTGGGCATTTCGGGGTCGAGAAAACAGTGGCAGTACTGCAAAACTATTTCTATTGGCCGAATCTTCGACAGGATGTTGGGAAGTACATCCGATCATGTACTGCCTGTGCCATTGCCAAACCGACCATTAAGAAGCAAGGCCTCTATACCCCGTTGCCTACCCCTAGTCGACCTTGGGAATCCATCTCCATGGATTACATGTCAGGCCTTCCTTCCACTAAGCATGGAAATGACTGTGTTTTTGTGGTCGTCGACAGGTTCTCAAAGATGGCCATTATGATGGCCTGCAAGAAGAATATCACAGCAGAAGCCACTGCTAAACTCTTCTTTGAACGAGTGTGGGTGCACTTTGGGATCCCACAGTCTATCATCTCAGATCGGGACAGTCGGTTTCTCAGCACATTTTGGTCCAGTCTCTGGTCAATGCTGGACACCAAACTCACGAAGTCCACAGCCTTCCATCCTCAAACTGATGGCCAGACAGAGGTTGTCAACAGGATGATTGTGCACATTCTGCGCATGTATAACTCAAAGCATCCACGCACATGGGACGAGAGCCTCCCCTATGTTCAGCACAGCTACAACCGAGCTCTTCACAGCTCCACTGGCCATAGCCCTTTTCAGGTGGGTTTAGGATTCCAGCCACTATGCCCCATTGATGTGGCCATGCCACTTGCAGCTACTCACATGAATTCAGCTCATGTCCAGTCCGAAACAGATAAGGCCACCAGCTTCATTGAGCGCATCCAACATATTCGCCAGCAGGTCCATGACATTCTTGAGAAATCAAATGCCAAGTACAAGCAGCGACATGATCAACACCGGGTGCCACACAAGTTTTAGGTGGGCGACAAAGTCTGGTTGCATTTGCAAAAGGAACGCCTTACTGGAGCCTATCGGAAATTGAGACCACTTCGATATGGTCCTTACACCATTACTAAGGCTATGGGAGACAATGCATTTGAGCTCAGCATTCCCCCATTCCTTGGCCTGCACCCAGTGTTCAATGTGGACCGCCTTCGGCCATACTTTCCACCATTGCTAGACACATCCGACATTGCAGAACAGCTCAAACCCACAGAATTAAATCCCGATTGCATGGAACAAGCTGCAACTGATCGGATCATGGACACACAGATCAAGAACACTCGCCAACAGCATATCCAACTGTATCGAGTTGTCAAAGCAGGCCAACTCCTTCAGCAGGGCAAGTGGCTCACCAGGGAACAAGTTCAGCAGAGGTTTCCTCATCTCATGGAGGAGCTCAACGCAATGGGGACCATTGCTTCCTAAGGGGGGAGGAATGATCCAGGTGGATATTGGTGGCCACCTGCCAGGTCCACCTGGACCCCCACCATTGTCTTTCTCAGCATTTTCAGTTTCCTTAATTGTAGCACAGTTTACTATTTTTAGCAGTTTTTCGGGTCCTGAACTTCCGGAGCCGTTTTGAGGCCCTAAACGACGTTTTTTTGGAATTCTGGGGCGACCGAGCCCTATGTTGCCTCCCAAAGTGGTAGTACTCGGATAGATCTTTCTAACGAGCTATCGTACGCGTCAAACGGAGATCGTATGCCAAAGTTACGACCCCGGGAAATTGATGTACCAATTTACCCAAACGGGGCCCACAATTTGGCGTTTCATCTTCTAGGGTTAGGTTTCGGTATGTGAAGGGTTTTCCATTGTTTCTCAACAATAAATAGGCCTTCGAGCCTCATTGTAATACAGTTCAGAGGCAAGTAGCCATCACATCTCTTCTCAGAGATAAGCTACCATCGCCCTAGCTAGTTTATTGCCATTTCTGTTTGTAAGCATATGTCAGTATTTTCCATTAATGAAATAAAGTATTATTTCCGCTGCATCTTTGTGTATATGGTTATCTCTGTAATTTGTTGCGTTCCTGTTTAAATCTGGATCATGTATTTTCTTCTTGGTTCAGCTTAAATGTTTGGGCAAATTTGTATCCCCATAGAAGATGCCTCCTCACACGGGTATATGAACCACTAAATGGTTTTCCTCCATGACAACCATGAGGGCACAAAAATTTGTAGCTACCACCACCCTTTCCCCCTTGAAGTTTGGTCACATAGTTCCACAAGGGTGTCAGAGCAGCTTTCCCCTCTAGTGTTTCAGTGTTCCCTTCAGGTTCATCCCCTTCCTCTTCAAAGTTCAAACCCTTCCTCCTCATCATACATTGGGTCACTCATATGGGGACCACTATCCTCTTGTTCTTCTTCCCTTCTTTTCATACTCCCCCTTGCCATCATTAAAACCAAAAGTGGAATGATACATAGAAGTCAAAAGAACACCATCTTGGAATATGGATATAGGTGGTGGACAACTTGCAATTAAATGAGCAAGTAGAAAGAATGGGAAAGAGTAGGAGAGGGAGGAGAAAAATACAAAAAACAATGACAAAAAATGAGGGAGTTTGGGGTTTGCACTTACCTCTCTAGCTCTTATAGATGGAAGCCCTTCTTTACTCCTACAAGCTCCTCCTCCTTCTCCTAGTTCCTCCTTCACTCATCCAAGGTCTCCTCAAGTCCCTCCTCTCTTCTCCAGGCTCTCATAAAATAGAAGTGAGCAAATGAGAGATGAAAGGGTCTTTTAATCCCTTCACTCCTCACCCTAACCCAAGTTGGACCCACCCCCAACCAATAAAAGTGAAAAAAAATAAAAAATTAAAAAGGCAAAATGTGTCTCACGCGGCGGAAACGGTCGGCGGCCTAGCGAAGCGGTTGCGATCCATACGGATCTAACCTGGAACCACTGCGGAAATTCTGAAACGCGTTTCGTACGGTGAATCTGTCCGAATCGCGTTTCGGGCTTTTGATCAGGGGGGGGCATTTCTTGCAAAACTGTTTCAAACATTGTTGGCATTATATAGAGGATCAATATTTAGTGTTGCTTCAGGGAAAGATTCAATAGCATTCTATCTTGTTTGGAGATTACAACTATTTGGTTTGTATTGCTTTCTTTGAGATAGGCAATCTTGCAGATTTTGGCCTTATTTTTTTTCTCAAAAAGAAAAAAGCGCTAATGATGTCCATTAAGATGGAAAAAACCAGTACATACACATATAGGTAATAAATAACATCTGTCGCATAGAAAAACTAATGTACCTTCAGCTATACACATATACTATCAGTTAATGCCATCTTTACATAAGCCCAAAACTTCCATAATTAAATCGTTAATATTCTAATATCAGAGTCCTGCCCATGACAGAGAGCTATATCCATCCTACAACTATAAATATAGTGAAAAACAAGCCACCTAGATGTTATTTATAGTAACAAAACCATGCCAAAAAGAGCGATTACGATTAATCTATCTGAAGAGTACCCTCCTTGATGTTGGCATTGCAGAAAACCTTGTAATGAAAAGATCCCAGCATCACTTCAAGACCTTCTTTGGAAAGTGAGTCTGCAACCCCATTTAGCTCTCTAAAAGTATGACGGAAGGAAATGTTTGAAAAAAACTTTCTCAAAGTTTCTATGTGAAACATCCATTTCAACATATTGGGAGCACAATTTTTTGTCAATCCATTAATCCATTCGATGATTACCTTTGCATCTCCAAGGATATTCAGCTGCACCAGGTTCAATCTTCTAACAAAAAGCATAAGACCCCACAAAGCAACAGCTTCTGCTCGAGTATTGGAACCATCTCCACCGGACCAGAATAAATGGACATGGTGGTTTTTGTTCAGATATAAGACCGCTCAACAACCACACTTACCCTATTGCACTGCCCCATTGAAGAAACCGGTTGGAGAAACCAAATCCTAATTACAGTTCAGATCCCTGCTAGGTTTATTACTTTTCAGCTTTTATGTATATTCCTCGTAATGTGCACTATGCAGCCTTGCCAATATCCAAAGGGTATTCATCAAAAATCACCGCATTCCGAGTACGCCATATTCCCCATATAATGAACCAGGGAAGGGCTCTATGAAAATAGTGATGTTGTATCCACCATTTGAAACAAGACTGGATGGAAGAAAAACACCATCCAGATTGTAACCTGAAAACCTACAGGACCCTGCACCAGATAGCAATGGAAAAGGGACATTGCAGAAATCTATGTAATACAATTTCGCCTGTCTCCTTGCAAAGTATACAACAATTTGGGCCACAAATTCCCCATTTGTCGATGTTGTCCCAAGTTAAAATGCGATTCTTCCATGTTAACCAGCCAAAAAGAATAATCTTTGTTGGGATATTCCAGCTCCATATATCCTTGAACCATGATTTTTCCATGTTGGGATGTAATCCATGGGAAATGTATGAGTATACTTCTGACACCACCAAATTGCCATTTCTTAAATTTCCATTCCAGCAGAGCACATCCTCGCGATCCCTCATCGTAATCCCAACCATCCTGAGATCATATATATATATATATATATATATATATAGGTATGTTCCACCTATCAACTTTGGAGTGTCTAAGTCCAATCACTTCCATTGATTTCCATTTTAGACTAGTATTCCATGGATCAGAGCTTTCAATGACCTGCGATAAAAGGAAGAAACCACATGCATGCAAATGATGTATAACATCCTCAGATAAAGTTTGACTTTGCAAACCAAGAATGGGCTCAATACCAATAAGAATTTTATGTCCATTTCCAAAGGACCATTTCAAATTGTTGAATAGCCAACAACTAATCTTATGAAAACCATTCCAGATGTATAAACCACTCAGACATGAGTCAAAGCCAGACATGAACCACTCAGTAGTTGACATCCTTTTTAAATACTTTATCTTAACAATGCCTTGCCATATACCATCACCTGATAAAGCCCTCCAGAGACTCTTGATAAGGAGTGGCCATCCAAAAATTTTAATGTCCTTGAGACCCCAACCACCAAACTCCTTACTGTGAAAATTTGTTGATCCTGAATCCTACTGCAGCAATTGTAATATCTCTTCTATTTGTTAAATTACTTAAACAAATTATTTGCAGTTTTCTACGGCGAATATCGAAATACATACACTGCAGCTATCACAAATAAAATTTTGCTAAAAGTAAATACAAGGAAAAGACTAGCACATATATAATCACAATGACAGTTATTTTTGGACAATTGTCCCTGGAAGAACCCAATTTGGTAAAACCGTTGCAGCAGATGAGGGTTTATTTTATTAATCTTCAGCAATAATTTTTGTACAAGATACGGATAGACAAAATAGAGGAGAAACTGTGAAAATTTCTAAACTGAAATTCTACTACAGCAACTGATTTATTTCACCTACTTATTATTCACAATAAGTTATTTACAAAACCCTTGAGCAAATATTAAAATAAATTCTACTGCAGTTATCACACAATTATCCAAAGAAAAATACATGCTCAAGAACCAATCACATCAACACAGTTGTTTTTGGACAATTGTCCCTGGAAAAACCCAATGTGGGAAAACCATTGTAGCAGATGAGGGCTTTATTAATCTTCAGCAGCAATTGCTTTTACAAGGAATGATTTTACAAAGAAACTGAAAGAAAACACCTGAGACTTTCCCTTTGAGACTTTCTGACACTTTGGAGACCCTGCTCCCACTCTTGCGTCACCTCTGCGTCACTCTGCGTGGCTCAGCGTCCCTTTGCGTCAACCTGCGTGAGGGTTGCGTCTCTCCTCTGGACTACGTCTCTCTCTGCGTTGTCTCCCACTGTCCCTGCGTCACCTCCTCCTCAGTCACTGCTTGCTGCTGATGCCCTCCTCTTCCTCCACCCTACAACTCTCCCTCTGAAATCGATATCCTCTCTTGAGAATCGATTTTCCTTGAGATACTAAGTATCTGTCGGTGTGCCTCCAAATGATCCTCAAGTCTTCTCTTATAATTTTCCTGTTGATGAATCAATGGCCGAGATTAAGTCTCTAATCAATGGCTAAGATTAAAACAGATTTGATTCTCGTCTCTTAGAAGCTTCTCACCCTTATCTTTATTAATACCCATTAATATTTCTATTTTCCTAAGTTTAGACTTAGGAACCCATTAAAAATATTAATTATTTTAATAACTCCTCATCCAGGTGGAATTTCTCAAAACGATTGCTGGGTCTTAGAGATCTCATCTGCCTTAGCCTCTCCTCCAAATTTCAAGGCTAGAGCACATTTGATGCTACCAAAAATCAACACTCCCTCTTAGCGAGGAATGTGCTCTAGCAATGCTTCACTATAGAAACATCACACTGATCTTCTGCATTAGTACCTGTGTTGATGCTTGGCCTGCTGCCTCACATCCCCTGCACTGTTGCTTCCTGTACTGCTGCCCATGACACTACCACTGCTGCATTTGTATTGCAGCTCCCTCTCAACATGCTGCATCATGCTGCCCATAGCACTGCCACCGCTAACTGCAACTCTTGACACTTATCCATTTCTGCTACTGAAATGGATTCTTTACCATCCCCATTTTCTCCTTGAAATAAACAAACTTTGTTCTTCCTAGAGCCTTGGTGAGGATGCCTGCCACCTGTTTTTTTGTAGGAGTGTACCTCAACTGTATTGCTCGTCGTTGGACACAGTTTCTGACAAAGTGACACCTGATATAAATGTGGTTCGACCAATCATGAAATACTGGATTCTCAGAGAGATTGATGCAACTCTGATTATCACACATGATCCTGGTCACTAATATCCTTCTCCTGAATAGATTCACAAGCAATTTCCTAAGCCATATGGCTTCGCACGAATTTGTGCTAGCTACCATATATTATGCTTCAGCTGAGCTCAGAGCCACAAATTTTTGTTTCCTACTACACCAAGTGGTCATTCCTGATCCAATGTTGAAACAGTACCCAGTTGTACTTTTCCAATCTACTGAACTTCCAGCCCAATCTGCGTCAGTGAACCCACTCAGCCTAATGTCATTGCCTCTGGTGTACAATAGTCCATGCTCGATTGTTCCTTGTATATATGCCTGCAAATGTGTTTGGTTGCTGCCCAGTGCGCCCTCTTAGGTTCCACCATGAACTGACTGAGGGTGTTGACAGCATAACTGGTATTGACCAAATAAATCAGGGACCCTATAAGCTACTTGTACAAGGTGGGATCAACATCTTTATCTTTTGGTGCATCAATCTTCTTCCAGTTGGTGATCATTGGAGTAGCCATAGGTCTACAGTCCTGCATCTTGAAGCTCTTCAAGATTTATGTAGCATATCTCCCTTGTCCAAGGAAGATCTCGCCCTTCTGTTGCCAAACTTCCAACCCCAGGAAATAATGCATCTGTCCCAAATCCTTCATGTCGAATTTTGTGGCTTGGTTCTTCTTGCAGTCTTTGATGAGCCTGGATGATCCTATTAGGAAGAGATCATCCACATATAACACTAGGACTAGAGGCTCATTCTCTACGACCAAATAGTAAAGATTAGGGTCTGCGTCACTCTTGACAAACCCCATCTTCTGCAAGTAGCCATCAATTCGACCATACCATGTTCTAGGCGCCTGTTTAAGCCCATACAAGGCTTTCTTTAATCTGCATACATGAGATTTCTTCTCATGTGTCTCAAAACCTTTTGGTTGTTCAATGTATACTTCCTCTTCTATTACCCCATTCAAGAATGTCGTCTTGGCATCCATTTGATGAATCTTCCACCCCATTTTTGCTGCAAGAGATATCACGGTTCTAATAGAAGTATACTTGGATACTAGGGTGAAGGTTTCTTCGTAGTCTATCCCTTCTTTCTGAGCATACCCCTTGGCCACAAACCTGGCTTTGTATTTCTCCACACTGCCGTCTACAGCATATTTGACCTTGTAGATCCATCTTGAACCTACCATAGATCTGTCTTGAGGCCTAGGTATCACTTTCCAGACATCATTGACCATTATAGAGTTGTATTCCTACACCATACCATCTACCCATACTTGATGTTGAACGGCCTCCTGAAAACTAGAAGGTTCCCCAACCTGAGCTAGTAAGGCCTGGTATCTGTCTGGTTGTCTTCGCTCCCTTTTATTATTCCTGGGTGCACCAATGAAGTCCTCTGCATCCCGTAGAATCTATCGAAGTACCCTCTCGTTCTTCCACTCGTAGTAGGCACATCTATCAGCGCTTCCTCCTCCTGAGATTCCTCTTGTTCTGAAGCTTTGTCTTCAGGAGAGTTTCTGGTACTAGTTCTTGCTGGTCGAAGTGGTTTGACCAATGGCTCGTCTTCTCCTCGGAAGGTATTTCTCGGGATTTCCTAAAAGCTCTGTTTTCCATGAACTTTACATCCCGCCGAACTACTACCTTCCTACTCCCTGGAAGATAGACTCTATATGCCTTAGCATTCTCGCTATATCCCACAAGATATCCTTTCTCAGCAGTTTGATCTAATTTCTTTCTCTTTTCTTCGGGTATACGACAATACGCTAAACTCCCAAATATCCTGAAATGACTGACTTTAGGTGTCTTCCCTATGAAGACCTTCTCTGGAGTGATTTTGCCCAATGCCTTGTGTGGAGTCCTGTTTTGGACATAAACTGTCGTGTTGCATGCTTCTGCCCACAGAAATTTAGGCATATCCTGATCATACAGCATTGCCCTAGCTGCTTCCACAATAGTCTTGTTTTTCCTTTCTGCTACTCCATTCTGCTCTGGATTGTAGGGAGTTGTCCACTCTCTTCTGATGCCTTCCTTAGCAGAAAAATCGGTAAAGTCCTTGTCAACATACTCTCCACTATTGTCTAAGCGCAACACTTTTATCTTCTTTCTTGTTAGATTCTCCACTAGAGCCTTGAACTCTTTGAATCGACAAAAAACCTCATCCTTGGTTTTCAGAAAGTAGATCCAAGTCTTTCTGGAATGGTCATCAATGAAGGTGATGAAGTATGCGGCACCACTAAGAGCTTCTGTGGACATCGGTCCGCAAATATCTGAGTGTATCAATCCTAGCACACTCTTAGCCCTATTGTTACTTCTGGAAAACGTTGCTTTAGCATAATTTCCCAAAGCGCACCCTCTGCATACATCATCTCGTTCGGTACTTAGTTCTAGAACTCCCGATACTGTTTTCCTCAGAATTCTCAGAGCCCCATGGTGTAATTGTCCCATCCTCTTATGCCATAATTCATTTAAATCTTTGTCTCCATTACTACCTATCAGTGCCATTGGTGATTCTAGCTGCAACCTGTACAACCTGTTACTTCTGATTCCAATCTGGGCCTTCTTTTTCCAACTCGAGTGTTTGACATATACTTTCTCCTTAATGAAGAAAATGTCATAGCCCTTGTTTTGAAGTTGAGATACAGAGAGTAAGTTCATCCCCAATCCTGGCACATGCAGCACATTGGTTGCTCGAAGTCGTTCTCCTGCTTCGGTTTGAAAGACCACGGTACCTCTTCCTACTGGAGTACACTTTGCCTTATTTCCCATGGTGATCTGAAAGTTCATTCTTTTTTCCTGATAATCTGAAAAACATTCTCGGAATCCTGTCATATACCAGGAAGCTCCACTGTCTATATACTAAACCTCAGAGGAGGCAGAGCTTGCTAAGAAAGCGACTTCTTCTTCCAATCTGGAGGCTAACATAAAATACTCGTAATTCATGTCCCTTGTGCATTCTTCTGGAAATCTACGTGAGTCCCCTTGAGTGGATGCCTCTGCATCATGCTCTTGACCCATAGTTGATTTCCCTCTCCTATTGCTGGATCTCTGCTTTGATACCATGTGAAAATTTCTAAACTGAAATTCTACTGCAGCAATTGATTTATTTCACCTACTTATTATTCACAATAAGTTATTTACGAAATCCATTCAGCAAATATTAAAATAAATTCTACTGCAGTTATCACACAATTACCCAGAGAAAAATACATGCACAAGAACCAATCACATCAACACAGTTGTTTATGGACAATTGTCCCCAGAAAAACCCATTGTGGGAAAATCAGTGTAGTAGATGAGGGCTTTATTAATCTTCAGCAGAAATTACTTTTACAAGGAATGGTTTTACAGAGAAACTGAAAGAAAACACCTGAGACTTTCCCTTTGAGTCTTTCTGACACTTTGGAGACCCTGCTCCCACTCCTCTGTCACCTCTGCGTCACTCTACGTGGCTCAGTGTGGCTCTAAGTGGCTTTGCGTCTCTCTGCGTGAGGGCTGCATCTCGCCTCTAGACTGCGTCTCTCTCTGCGTTGTCTCCCACTCTCCCTATGGCACCTCCTCCTTAGTCACTGCCTACTGTTGATGCCCTCCTCTTCCTCCACCCTACAACTCTCCCTCTAAAATCAATCTCCTCTCTTGAAAATCAATTTTCCTTGAGATACTGAGTATCTATCAGTGTGCCTCCAAATGATCCTCAAGTCTTCTCTTAACTTTTCTTGTTGATGAATCAACAGCTGAGATTAAGTCTCTAATCAACGGCTAATATTAAAATAGACTTGATCCTCGTCTCTTGGAAGCTTCTCACCCTTATCTTTATTAATACCCATTAATATTTTATTTTCCTAAGTTTAGACTTAGGAACCCATTAAAAATATTAATTATTTTAATAACTCCTCATCCGGGTGGAATTTCTCAAAACGATTCTGGGTCTTGGAGATCTCATGTGCCTTAGCCTCTCCTCCAATTTTCAAGGCTAGAGCACATCCGATGCTACCAAAAACCAGCAAACATCACTGAGAGAAATTTACTAATTAATTTCTCACACTTCATAACGTTTTTATGACCCTGAAGAGAGCCCCTTGCCCTTTCGTTGGCCTTCCTGCGTCACCCTCTATGCAGTGACTGCGTAGGCCCTGCATCACTCTCCCTGCACTGATGTTTTGCGTCCCTGCTCTGTGCTGCCCCTTCCAGATGTCTCTTGCACTCTCAGACTATGATAATGCCCTCTCTCTCCCACCTACAACTCACTCACTGATTCGATTTTCTCTTGCCGAACTTCAGCCACTGAGAAAATCAATCTCCTTGAGCAACTGAGTATCTGCTCTATGTGAAAATTCCTAAACCCAGAATCCCTACTAGAGCAACTGATTAAACTTTCCCTATTTGTTAATTACTAAACAAATTATTTACTGCTTCCTACAACAAATATCGAAGCGAAGACACTATAGTCTTCACATAATTAAATTATATGTGGAAACAAGAAACTGAGCAAGAAAGAAAATACATCACAATACACTGTTATTTTTGGACAAATGTCCCCAGAAAAACACAATGCGGGAAAACTGGTGCAGCAATTCTGAGGGTTTTTATTATTATGCAGTAGTATTATCTGAATACAATCTCTGGATGCCTTTCAGGCAATCCAATTACAGAGAATAACCTGACAGAGAGATTTGTGAGATTACCTCACACTATCACTGGGAATCTTGGCTGATTCATCCCTTGAATGAACAACCCCTGGCTGCCTCCGCGCAGTGTCTGCGTCAGCCCAGTGTCACACTGTCTAGGACCTGCGTCACTCTTCCCAGTTGATTGATTTGCCTTTGAGATTCTGACTTCTGCTCTTACGGTCTCACACCCCGGCTTTCTAGTCACAGAAATTGAACCCTCTAGCAAATTTTCGGGCTCCCTCTTGGCCTCTGCGTGGCTCTGCATCAGCCCCTCTGGCTCTGCTCTAGCATTGTTGGATCTCCCTTTGTCTTCTCTGCTAAGTATTCTCCAACCAGGAAATATTTCCCCTCGAATACTATCCCTGCCCCTCATTGCAAAAAGCTCACTTTGAATTTCTCTCCGGCAGCGGCTCTGCTTTAGAAATTCGATCTTTTGAACTCTCCTCTCTGTGTTTTCCAAATGACCCTCAAGCCTCCTTAAATAATCTCCTCGTTGACATTCAATGGCCCAAATTATATCTTAATCAATGGCTAAGATCATTTAGACTTGATCCTCATCTTCTTCTAGAAGTTACACCCACAGTTAGATTAATACCCATTAATTATTTTAATTTCCTAAGTTTAGACTTAGGGACCCACTAAAAATAATTAATTATTTTAATAAAATTGTTTATGAGTAGTATTCCCCAAAACGCTTTCTGGGTTCTTTGGAATACATGTGCCCAAGCCTCCCTGCAAAATTTGAGACTTAGAGCACATCCGATGCTACCAGAAATCAACACTCCCTCTTAGCGAGGAATGTGCTCTAGCAATGCCTCCCACTGAAGCATCACCCTGACTTCATAACATCGTCCTCTACGTTGTTGATGTCTGACATGCTGTCCACCAACTACTGCATTGTTATTGCAACTGTATTGTTGTTGGCCTTGCCACTGTCAACACCACATCCATACTACAGCTCCCTCTCAGGTGTTACATCTGTGTTGTTGTTAGCACTACCACCGCTAACTCTACATTTGCACTGCAACTTCAACCGCCAAAAAAATGCAACTGAAAAAGATCTCAAAATCTGAACAAGTGTTCAGCATAGATACATCTCGATGCTAAAGATCTTACTGTTGCCAGTCCCACGTTGTCCCTCTAAAGCCACTGCGCTCTATTGCTACTACACTGTGCCTCCTTGCACTGCTACAACTCTGCACTACGTTGCTCAAACTTGGCATTCTAGCCATTGCTTCTGTCAGTCCAACACTCCTTTGTATCAACTGATACTCCTTCAGCCTGCTACTTCTGACTTTGGGCTCCCGTAGCAAGGTCGTGATCCAAGAGGTGGGCTCCTCAAGGATCTTGCCCAACTGCAGTCCTTTCTAACTACAACTCTAAATCAGCCCACCTCCCTCCTAGAGGTATGTCGGCTGTTATGGTAAACTCCTCCTCGATCTTCGCAGGTGCAGCCTTCAAATCGTGCTTCTCATCCTTGTCCCTCTTCCTAAGGACATTGTGTTGCATAGTGACCCATTTCACCACACTTGAAACATTTTATCTTCGAGACGTCCTTTTTTCGCCTCTGTTGCTCCTGTTGCCCCTTGGATGCAAGCGCTGCATTCTCTTCCTCCTCGTTCGTCTTCGACCCACTATTGTTGTTCCGTCAAGTTTGCACTTGACTAGATCTCTCCTCAGTTCTTCCTGCTTGAGAGTTGCCCACATTCCATCCTAGTCTAGCAAAGCCGCCCTGCCCAGGATGCTTTGGACAAAGAATTGCCACTCCTCTGAGACTGAATTTAGCACAATTCTCACCATCTATAAACCTTCAGGTGTAGACCCCACAGCTGCCAACTCATCATGGGTCCCCTGAAGCTTCGTGAGGAACAGATCAATGCACTCCCCCTTCTACATCTGTGCATATCTCAGTTTTTGCTCTAAGTACATCTTCTGTTGCTTGGAAGATCCTTGATACAGCGTCGCCAAAGCATCCCACATCTCCTTGGTAGTATCTCTTCCAGCGATGTGACTGACTATATGATCCTTCACTCCGTCGAGAATCATCCGCTTGGTCTTCACCATATCTCCCTTGTACTTCTTGAGTAGAACTAGATTTGCAGGCTTAGCGACCACGCTATCGACGTAGACTTTGATAAAATGTTCATCCAAAAGGCACGACATCCTTGCCTTCCAAATGACATTGTTGGATGCACCATCCAACCTATCCTGATCTCTCAGTCCACTGGTTGCCATCTCTGCCACGAGAATGTCAAATTGCTCCTCTTTGTCTCTTACTGTTGTTGCTCATCCAATAAGAAAATGGACTTCTTGGCAGGAAGTCTACTGAGGAAAAATTCCTTCACTATGCTTCTTCTCTCTCTTCTGACGATCTTTTGCCCAACAACTGTCCTGCAAAAAAATGCGTACCACCAGCTCTTTCCTCAATGTTGAGGCTCTGCGCTGCTCCCTCTGGCACGACAAAATTTCGAACTGGAAGCCCTTCCTCTTTGTTGACTCACTCAGAGAGAGACTTTACTTGAAAATTCATCCCTCCTGGCCTGGACTGCGCAATCCCTCTGGGGATTCAAACTATTGCCTCCTATAGCTATTTGACCTCCTTTTTTGCTCAGCACTAGGTCCTCTGGCACTACTCTTCTTGTTTCACCTGCACTGCTCTGATACCATGTGAAAATTTCAAAACCCAGAATCCCTACTGCAGCGACTAATTAAACTTCTATTTGATAATTACTGAACAAATTATTTACTGCTTCCTACAGCAAATATCGAAGCTAATACACTGCAATCTTCACTTAATTAAATTATATGCGGAAACAAGAAACTAAGCAAGAAAGAAAATACAACACAATACACCATTATTTTTGGACAAATGTCCCCAGAAAAAACCCAATGCGGGAAAAATGGTGCAGCGGTTCTGAGGGTTTTTATTATTATGTAGTAGTAATATCTGAATGCAATCGTTGGATGCCTTCCAGGCAATCCAGTTACAGAGAATAACCTGACAAAGAGATTTGTAAGATTACCTCACACTATCACTGGGAATCTTGGCTTATCCAGCCCTTGAATGAACAGCCCCTGGTTGCCTCTGCGTTGCTTCTGTGCAGTGTCTGCGTCAACCTAGCATCACACTGTCTAGGACCTGCATCACTCTTCCCAGCTGATCAATTTGCCTCTTAGATTTTGACTTCTTCTCTTTTGGTCTCACACCCCAACTTCTAGTCACAGAAATCGAACCCTCTAGCAAATTTTCAGACTCCCTCTTGGCCTCTGCATGGGCCTATGTGGCTCTGTGTTGGCACTGCTGGATCTCCTTCTGTCTTCTTTGTTGACTATTCGCCGACGAGGAAAGATTTCCCTTCGAATATTAGCCTTGCCCCTCACTACAAAAAGGTCACTTCGAATTTCTCTCCGGCAGCTGCTCTGCTTTAGAAATTCGATCTTCTGAACTATCCTCGATGTATTTCCAAATGATCCTCAAGCCTACTTAAATAATCTCCTCGTTGACATTCAACGGCCCAGATTAGATCTTAGTCAATGGCTAAGATCATTTAGACTTGATCCTCGTCTTCTTCTAGAAGTTACACCCAAAGTTAGATTAATACCCATTAATTATTTTAATTTCCTAAGTTTAGACTTAGGGACCCATTAAAAATAATTGTTTATTTTAATAAAATTGTTTCTGGGTTATTTGGAATACATGTGCCCAAGCCTCCCTGCAAAATTTGAGACTTAGATCACATCTTATGCTACCAGAAATCAACACTCTGGTGTGTTCTCCAAGTGCCCATCGAACTCCTTATAATCTCTCATTAGAGCACCAACGACCAAGATTAAAACATAATCAAAGGACAAGATTAACTTAGAGTTGATCTTCGTGTTCTTCTAGAAGATTCACACCCGATTTAATTAATACTCTTTAATTAACTAGAATTTCTATGTTTAGACATACGGAACCATTTTAAAAAGTTAATTATTTTAATTAAATCATCTCTAGATGGAATTTTGCCAAACAATTTCTGGGTATTGGAGAATGCATGTGCCTTAGCCTCTCTGCAAAATCTCGAGGCAAGAGCACATCCGATGCTACAGAAATCAACACTCCCTCTTAGCGAGGAATATGCTCTAGTGTTGCAACCCACTGAAGCATCACTCTATCTCTGCACCATCTCCTGTTGCACTACTGATATTTGGCTCTACTGCCCACC
This sequence comes from Pinus tabuliformis, assembly GCA_031772625.1. Taxonomy (NCBI): domain Eukaryota; kingdom Viridiplantae; phylum Streptophyta; class Pinopsida; order Pinales; family Pinaceae; genus Pinus; species Pinus tabuliformis. Next base: position 107,221,061 of record CM062804.1, read on the forward strand.
AACTACTGCGCAACTCTGATATGAGTTGCATCTAAGCTGCTGCCCGCCCTGCTGAACTGTTGCCAACTACTACAACCCCCTCTCAACTGCTGCTGCTACTGAGAATCTATTGAAATGGATTCTCCACCATACCCATTTGTTCTCTGCACTGGATGAACTTAGCTCTCCTTAGAGATTTTGTGAGTATGTTTGTTACCTGATCGCCTGTGGGGACATACTGCAGCTGGACTGCCCCATGTTGAACAGAATCTCTGATGAAATGACTTTTGATATCAATGTGCTTCAACCTATCGTGAAATACTGGATCCTTAAAGAGTTTTATAGAATTCTGATTATCATAGTGAACACTAGTCGCTCCCATTTTCTTCTTGAACAAACTCACCAACAGTTTCCTAAGCCATATGGCTTCGCAGGTAACCGTGCTGGCCACCATATATTTTGTTTTTGTTGAACTCAGTGCTACTGACTTCTGCTTCCTGCTACACTAAGAGATCATCCCTGATCCAACATTGAAGCAGTACCTGAAGGTACTTTTCCTGTCCACTGAACTACCTGCCCAATCTGCATCTGTGAATCCGCTCAACCTGATGTCATCTCCTTGAGTATATTTCAACCCGAGTCCGACTGTTCCATGCACATATCTGAGAATGTGCCTAGCTACTGCCCAATGTACCCTTTTCGGTTCCACCATGAACTGACTAAGGGTATTGACAGCGAAACAAATGTCTGGCCTGGTGTTGACCAAATACATGAGTGACCCAATTAGTTGTCTGTACAAGGTGGGGTCGACTTCCTTGTCCCCTGAGGCATCTATCTTTTTCCAATTGGTAATCATGGGTGTTGCCATGGGTCTGCAATCCTACATTCTGAATCTCTTCAGAATTTTTGTAGCATATCTCCCTTGTCCAAGGAAGATTTCCCCATTCTTCTGCCATACTTCCAACCCCAAAAAATAGTGCATCAACCCCATATCCTTCATGTTGAATTTTGCTACAAGGTTCCTTTTGCAATCCTCTATGAGCCTCGATGATCCTATCAAAAACATATCATCTACATATAAAACTAGAATGAGAGGCTCATTCTCCACCATCAAATAGTAGAGATTGGGATCTGCATCACTCTTGATGAATCCCAACTGCTGCAAGTAACTGTCAATCTGACCGTACCATGCCCTGGGTGCCTGCTTGAGCCCATACAGGGCTTTCTTCAATCTGCATACATGAGTGTGCTTCTCATGAGTTTCGAAGCCTTCAGGCTGCTCTATGTACACCTCTTCTTCTATCACCCTGTTCAAGAATGTTGTCTTGACATCCATCTAGTGAATTTCCCATCCCATCTATGCTGCTAGGGATATGACGAATCTGATAGAGGTATATCTGGCAACTGGGGCGAAGGTCTCCTCATAGTCTATTCCTTCTTTTTTTGCATACCCCTTTGCCACGAATCTAGCCTTATACTTTTCTACACTGCCATCTGCAGCGTACTTGATCTTGTAGATCCATCTGGAACCCACAACTGATCTATCTTCTGGTCTAGGCACCACCTCCCAAACATCATTTGTCATGATAGAACTGTACTCTTCTACCATGGCATCCACCCACACCTGATGTTGTGTGGCTTCTTGAAAACTGGAGGGTTCTGCAACCTGAGCTACCAAGGCCTGGTATCTGTCAAGCTGCCTGCGCTGCCTCTTGTCGGTTCTAGGATCTCCGACAAACTCTTTTGTGTCCTTTAAGGTCTAATTCACTTCCCTACTGGTCCTATCACTGGTGGTGGGAGGTTCAATCAGGTTCAATCTGTTCCCCCACTTGTTCCTGCAGCTTTGTCTGCTGAGAACTTCCTGGATCTCTTGCTACTGAGGAGATGCTGGTACTAGTCACTATACTCGAACCCTGTGACTGTCCCCTTGCTTGTTCTGCATGCGGTCCCTGCTGCTGCTGGACTAATGGAACATTTGATGATTGATCCTCTGCAAACATCTCTCGAGATCTTTTGAAAGCTTTGTCTTCCATGAACTTTACATCTCGCCTCACTACAATTTTCCTACTTCTAAGAATGTAGATTTTGTATGCCTTTGAGGTCTCGCTATATCCTATGAGATACCCCTTTTCTACAATCTGATCCAACTTACTGCGCTTCTCATCTGGAATGTGACAATAGGCCACACTCCCGAATATCCTCAAATGACTTACCTCAGGTTTCTTCCTGGTGAAGACTCCCTCTGGCGTTTTCTTCCCCAATGCTCTGTGAGGTGTCCTGTTTTGAATGTACATTGTTGTGTTGCATGCTTTTGCCCACAAAAATCTAGGTAAATCCTAATCATACAACATGGCCTTTGCTACCCCGACTATAGTTTTGTTCTTCCATTCCGCTACTCCATTTTGTTGTGGATTGTAGGGAGTTGTCCACTCTCTTTTGATACCTTCCTTTGCGCAGAAATTTGTGAAGTCTCTATCTGTGTATTCTCCACCATTATTTGAACGTAGTGCCTTGATCTTTTTCCCTGTCATGTTTTCTACAAGAGCCTTGAACTCTCGAAACCGATCAAAGACCTTATCCTTGGTCTTTAAGAAGTTGATCCAGGTTTTTCTGGAATGGTCATCATTAAAGGTGACAAAATACTCGCCACCGCTAAGAGCTCTAGTGGACATAGCGCTGCTAATATCTGAGTGTATCAATCCCAACACGCCATTGGCTCTGTTGTCACTTCTGGGAAACGTTGCTTTTGCGTACTTCCCAAGTACACATCCTCGGCATAGATCATTATGTTCATTGTTGAGGGCTGGAACTCCTATTACAGTCTCTCTGAGCATCCTAAATGCTCCATGGTGCAAGTGCCCCATCCTTTTGTGCCATAGTTCGTTCAGCTCCTTCCTACTGTTGTTATCACTGCCTATTAGTGACATTGGAGAATCGATCTGCAATCTATATAGCATGTTGCTTTGAGCTCCAATCTGTCTCACCTCCTTTTAGGTAGAATGCTTGACATATACTTTCCTTCCCACAAAGTACACATCGTATCCCTTGTTCTGCAACTGGGACACTAAAATTAGGTCCATACACAATCTTGGCACATTAGTGGCTCTAGTGCTAGTTCTTGCTTTCGTCTGAAAATCTATGGTGCCTCTCCCTACTGGAGTACACTTAGTTATGTTGCCCATATTGATCTGGAAGTCCATTTGCTCCTCTTGATAGCTCGAGAAATATTCCCTTACTCTAGTCATGTGAGTTGAAGCTCTGTTATCAATATACCATACACCAGTTGATGTTGATCCTGACAGACACGCAAATTCATCTTCCAATCTGGAAGATAATTCTGAGGCTTCTAGGTTATCCATAATTTCCTGTGCTATTTTCCTTCCTTCTGACGTTATTCTGCCAGCAGCTGCTGCAAAATAACTGCGTCCCAGTTGAATATTTTCTCTGCAAAAAAATGCGCTGCTCTCTTCGGCCTCTGGAAAGCTTTGATCTTGGAAAGTCGAATTTCTCTGTTGACTCACTCAGAGAAATCAATCTTTCCTCAAAACTCAACCTCCTTGGCCCAAGGATTGCACTGCCTCTGGGGTTTCGAACTGTTGTTAAGGCAGAAATTCAAACCTCCTTCTTCCTTCTTGCTCTGAGCTCTCCGGCTTATGATCTGTGCTCCGATACCATGTGAAAATTCGGTGATCCCGAATCCTACTGCAGCAACTGATAATATCTCTTTTATTTGTTAAATTACTTAAACAAATTATTTGCAGTTTTCTACGGCAAATATTGAAATACATACATTGCAGCGATCACAAATAATTTTTTGTTGAAAGTAAGTACAAGGAAAATACTAGCACATATATAATCACAATGAGACAGTTATTTTTGGACAATTGTCCCCGGAAAAACCCAATGTGGGAAAACCGGTGCAACAGATGAGGGTTTCTTTTATTAATCTTCAACAATAATTTATGTACAAGATACGGATAGACAGAATAGAGGAGAAACCACTGAGAGAAATTTACTGATTAATTTCTCACACTTCACAACGTTTTTCTGACCCAGAAGAGAGCCCCTTTCCCTTTCGTTGGCCTTCCTGCATCACCCTCTGCGTAGGCCCTACGTCACTCTCCCTGCGCTGATGTTCTACGTCCCTCTTCTGCACTGCCCCTTCCAGATGTCTCCTGCACTCTCAGACTGTGTTGATGCCCTCTCTCTCCCACCTGCAACTCACTCACTAATTCGATTTTCTCTTGCCGAACTTCATCCACTGAGAAAATCGATCTCCTTGAGCAACTGAGTATATGCTCTATTATGTTCTCCAAGTGCCCATCGAACTCCTTGTAATCTCTTGTTGGAGCACCAATGGCCAAGATTAAAACATAATCAAAGGTTAATATTAACTGGGAGTTGATATTCATCTTCTTCTAGAAGATTCACACATGATTTAATTAATACCCTTTAATTAACCAGATTTCCTAAGTTTAGACTTAGGGAACCATTTTAAAAAGTTAATTATTTTAATTAAATCATCTCTAGGTGGAATTTTCCCAAACGATTTCTGGGTATTGGAGAATGCATGTGCCTTAGCCTCTTTGCAAAATATTGAGGCAAGAGCACATCCTATGCTACAGAAATCAACACTTATCATGAGATAATTCATCTAACTAAACCAAATGGAATTTATTGCTACCTCTGGCCCATGCCCACAAAAAATTCGCCATAATAGATTTAATGCGACAAATGATTCTGCAAGGAAACAAGAACAGGTGTATCCAGAAAACAACTATATGTTGAAGGACTGATTGTACAAGAATATACCTATCAATCAGAGAAAGTCATCTATGAGTCCAATGCGATAGTATGTTCTCAACTTGTCCATAGTCTAGGACCAGTCTCTGCGCTGATAATTATTAGGTTTCAGAATGAAGCCTAAATATGAAAAACCATCATCCAGCAGAGCAGTGTTTATCATAAAATACTAGCAATATCAGCCACAAGTTCATTATTCTCAGATGCTTTTATGAGCATAGATTTCTAGTTGTTGGCATATAACCCAGAGGCTTCCCCAAAGCTAGTGATGATATTATGAAGGTAGCACCACTGTGGCTTGGATACCTGTCCAAAAATCAAGATGTCGTCTACAAACATTAGATCTAAGATAGAGTACTCCCTGATAACCTGCAGGCCACAAAATAGCTCATGTTCTTGCGCCTCCCTGATCTTCCTGCTCAGACCATCGATGAACATCCTTGTCAAAGCCCTCTTTATGCTCTGAGAAAAACATTGATGGAGAACCATTTATCAAAACAACATAATGAACAAATGAGACACAAACCATTATCTGTTAATTTGGCAGCTTAGTGACAAATTCCAACCATGGGACTAGATTTCTCTTTTCGAGAGGACCAATTTTGACTATTGAAGCACTCAATTTGGACAAGTGAAAGTGTACTTTTGAAGAAAATCCCACATGCGCGCATTTGATCAGATCAACTCTAACAGGAAAATGGACACCCTTCGAAGCCTGAAAATACAAGTGACCTCAAGCTCATTTGGATATCACCAAGCATCTTCTTCTCTTCTTCATTGATTGGTTCACACAGGTCTGAGGCTAGGTCGAGGAAAGTGGTTCGTACAAGTCCGAGATTACAGGGTCCAAAGCTCGCATGTGTTATAGGGTTTTGGTTTCCGACCGCAGGCTGCTCACAAACAATTTTTTGCTATAACCGCAAGCTTGAGGGCTCAACAGTTCAGTTGGAATGTCTCAAACGCACACATCCTTCTTCCTCTGTGTGGTTGGGCTCTAGGGCTGAATTTTGACATTTGACCGCAGACAAGAAAAGTTGTCTCTGATCTAGATTGATGTTGGGAACATATTTCTGAATGTTGTTGGATTAATTTTTGGGCTCATTGTACTCTCTGTTGAACATTTTATGACAATATAATAAGAAGAAGAATTTCAAAGGGTTTTCCCCATAGTGGGTTTTTCCCTGGTCTTTGACCAAATCTAGTGTCTCTTGTTGATGTGTTGATTGTCTCCTTTGTCATTGCATTTATTGTTCTATCTTCAATTATTGTTGATGATTGGAAATATTAATTGTTATTGAAAAGATTGCTAATTGAATAATTGAATTGGGCTAAAAGTAATTGAAATAGCATAGAGTAGTCTGAATTTTAACATGGTATCAGAGCTAAGGTGAAGGACAAGCCCAAAAGGAGACAAGCATTGAAGCAATCATCTTTGAAAAGTTAAAGGAGCCTATCTAATCAAGTCAAGATGTCTTCCTCTTTCTTCAAGGAACTTGAGAAGTTGCTAACTTTGTCGCATGGAAGATCAGATGGAGATCGTAGTTGATAACAATGACGTTTTGGAATACATTCAAGGAAAAGTACTTGAGCCTTCGGAAAATGCTTCTGCTACTGCCAAGAACAAGCACATGAAAAGTGAGTTAAAAGCAAAGCGAATTATAGCTAATGGGTTAGAAGATAGTTTACCTGCATATGTTGGAAATTTGAGGAAGTCTAAGGACATGTATGATAAGATAGTTAGCATGTATGAAGTCAACAATTTGAATGAAATCATCTCCTTGAAAGATCAACTCAAAGATATGAAGATGAACAAAGGAGAGTTTGTGCAATCCTACATTATGAGGATATCTCGTCTTAGAGATCAATTGCAAAGAGTTGGGGAAATTGTGTCTGACAGGGAATTGGTGATTGTAACTCTTAAAGGTCTCCCTCCCATTTGGGAAACCTTCATTACTACTATAAGAAAAAACAATATCTTCCCGTCATTTGATGAGATTGTTGGAAAGCTCACTCAAGAAGAATCAAGGATGATATCAAGGGGCAGGATACAAAAGCATGAAGGAGAGTTTGTTGCATTCGTCACTCAAAACAAAAAGAAGAAAGGAAAAGGAGGTCCATCAAATTCAAGAAAGCCTCCTCCTCTGATGCAGATGCATAGATGGAGCACAAGTTCGATGAACACTGGACCGGAGCTTGCTAATGTGATGGGATGGTCACATGATGATGCTAAGAGATATTTTAAATGTTTTGTAGATATTTGCATTAGGATGTGAGTTTTGTTTTTAGAATAAGTTGGAGGAAATATTTCCTAAAGTAAATGTAATTTTAGTTTCCCTATTTTGTGAGAATGGGAAGCGAACCATCACTTGTGACTCTTGGTTATCCCATGTAGCTTTCTTTTTAGTGAGGAAGAGTGTCTGAGAAGTGTAGTGTGTGCAGCAGAGGTAGAGAGAAGCTCCAGTGCTAGGAGGAGAGGCAGAGGATGAGAAGCCTGGGCTGCAAATGCCCACATTGTAAAATCTGGCCAGCTTAATGTATGCATAACTTGATTAATGAACAACCTGTTTATGTGCCTCTGTACTCGTTTATTTCTCTATCTGTCCATTATTAATGAAGTTGTTTGTCTGCACTTGTTAAGAATCTGAAATGTGCTAAGAAATGTATTATGGTTGTATGCCTTCATGTCGAATTTGGAGGTGTTGAGAAATGTCATGGCTGTGTGCTTTTATATCAAATCGATATGCCTTGGTTTAAATGTATTTTGGGGTTGAATATGTATTTACCTATGTGTATGAAGTTGTAGCTTCACATGGTTGTCGTAGTGGTTGTTGAGGTGTTTAGAATGTATGATTGCAAGTTTACGGGTGAGTATAGCCACTACTGGTATATGTTAGTGATGTAGGAGAGCTTGTGAGCATGTCGAGATGTTGTATACCTATCTGGAATTAGTCCCTGCGCTGTAGTTGGTTGTGTTGATTTGGGGTAGCATCAGATGTGCTCTAGCCACGAAAATTGGTGGAGAGGCTAAGGCACATGAGATCTCCAATACCCAGAAAGGGTTTGGGCAGATTCTAAACAGTTTGGGAGATATGGAAAATAAAATATTAATGTGAATTAATATAAAGTTGTGTTAGAATGGTCCAAAAGTCATGGATCAAGTCAGATCTAATCTTAGCTGTTGATTAGGGACTTAATCTCGGCCATTGATTTGCCAACGAGAAATGTATAAGAGGAGGCTTGAGGGTCACTTGGACAACACACTGAGTTGATCAAGATTTTGACTTTTTGGGGCTAGGTTTGCTGAGGAAGTTGAGAGAGTGATCAGAGTTGTAGCTGAGGGGCAGTGAATACAGAAGCAGAGAGGCAGAGATAGCACCAGGAGGATCAGCGCAGTAGCCAAGAGCGAGGGACGCAGAACCAGTCAGGGGTTCACGCAAAGGCAGCCAAGAGTTGCGCAGTGCCTCAGAGGGCCAGCGTGGGTGACGCAGTGCCTCCAGAGGCTGATGCAGGCCAAGCCAGAGTGATGTTGGGCAAACGCTGGGCTAGAAAGGACTGACACTGTCCCTAGAGGCTGACGTTGGGGTTTCGTGGGGCAGATTGGAGCTGTGAAGCTACCAAAGTGATTATCTGGGGTTTCAGCCGAAATATCTGCTTCCGAGTAGAGAGGTACTACTGCCGAGATTATTCTCTGTTGGGTGATCCGGATTTGGCACCCAGATTGTATTCTGAAACTGCTTCATAAATCAAACCCTCATATGGCTGCACCGGTTTTCCCGCATTAGGTTTTTCCGAGGACATTAGTCCAAAAACAACAGTGTCACTTGTGTGCTTGTTTCTTTTTCCTTCAGTTGATGATCTGTAATGTGTTGAGCATGTACTTGTGTTTATTTCCAGTATTTACATGGTAAATAACTTGTTAATTAACAGAACAAGTAGGTAGGAAAAAATGAGAAAGTACATGAAGGGATTCTAACGAGTTAGACTTAGAAATTCCAACATGGTATCAAAGCGTGGTTGCAGATCACAGGGGAACTAAGGACATCAGCCAAGTATAGCAGCAGCAGCAGAAAATAGTTGTCCCGAGTGACAGAAGTTGTTCCTAGCAGAGTAGTAGCAAGGAAGGGGTGACGCAGTGTCTAAGTCATCAAGATTGAACCAAGAAGAGGCAACGCAGAGGCCGAGGGAGGCAAAGACAGGCTCACGCAGAGGCTAGGAACGCTGACGCAGTTGGCTGAGGAAGCTGATTTGTCAGTGTCGGGATTGCGCAGAGCCTAAGAGCTCTAACCTTCAGTTTGCTGGGGTTTAGGAGGTTGTGGGTAAGTTGCAGAGTGGAGCTCGTGGGGTACTGTAGTCAGAACAATACCTAACAGGGCAAGACCAACGAGGAGGGAGGTGCTACCGAGGATTTCTAGACGAGAAATTCGGATCAGTGGTGCAGCTGCACTAGCGATCGGAGTGGGGGCATCTCAACATTGGCAGAAGGGTTTCTAGGAGGGAAATCGAGGCTCAGAGGGAGTCACACCGAGAACTTCCAGGAGGGAAGTAGAGGAGTAGTGAGATGGCAGTGAACAGGGTAAGAGACCAGGATAGACTGGACGGAGCCTCAAATTTCATAGTCTGGAAGGCCAGAATCGTATCTGTTCTAGACAAAAATTGTGTGAAGCACTTCGCCTTGAGGACGATAACTATCCCAGTTGACCCAGCTGATAATGACAAGTACGAGGAGGCAATAGCGAGGGCCAAGAGCATCATTCTTGACGGGGTTAAGGACCATGTAGTACCACATATTGCTAAAAAGGAAACAGAAAATGAGATGTGGGAGGCCCTAAAGAAATTGTACCAGCATACTTCTGTGCAGAGAAGGATGTTACTAGAAAATCAGCTGCGATCATACTAGATGCAAAAGGGGGAACAGATCGACCCCTTCCTCGGTCGATTGAAGGAGATTCGGGATCAGCTGACTTCCATAAGGGCCACGCCAAATCAAGAATTGATGGTGAGAACAGCCCTGAAAGTAGTCTCAGAAGACTGGGAGGTGTTTGTCCAGAGCATACTGGGTAGGGCGACCCTTCCAGATTAGGAGGAAATGTGGGCTGCTCTTTGCCAAGAAGAGATCAGAAGGCTGAGCAAGGCGGGAAGTAGTGGCAAGGGGATCAGAATCAAGGAGGAGGAGGAGGTGGATGCTGCCCTAGCGTCTGAGGGAATGCAGGAGAAACGGAAGAAGGACCTCTCCAAGGTCAAATGCTTCCATTGTGGGGAGCTGGGTCATTATGCGACCCAGTGTCCAATGAAGAAGAGCAAGAGAGAGGCCTCTGAGACCAAGGTTGCGCCAACAAGTACAGAGAAGGAAGTGGAGACAAACAATGATTGTGCCATGAGTGCACACATACCACTTGAGCGGAAGTGGGGAGACATCGAGCTGTAGTCAGACGGACTACAGACGATGAGGGGCAGGATCCTTGAGGTACCCAACCTCTTGGATTGGACCTTGCTACAGGAGCCCCGAAGAGGAGTAGCAGTACTGGCGAATGTCAGTAGAGATGGATGCAGATGGAGCGACAAAGGGAGCTACAGTGCAAGATTCCCAAGACAGCGTGAGGCAGCAATGCGAGAAGCACAGGAGTGTTTCAATAGTGCAGGATGGCACAGAGAGGTGCGCAACTGTGCGAGATGCATGGAGTTGTTGCAACAGCATAGAGGTCAGAGAGGGAGCACTTGTAAGCGACAAAGGGAGTTTCAGCATCGGAGGTGTCTCTAGCCTAACAAAGATGTCAGAGTTGGGAGATCAGTTACTCACTTCTCAAGAACTGAGTTGCAGTGCAGTAGTTAGCAGTGGCAGGGCCATGGGCAGTAGCACGGATGTAGAGGGAGTTGCAGTACGGATGCAGCAGTGGCAGTGGCAGGGCCATGGGCAGTAGCACGGATGTAGAGGGAGTTGCAGTACGGATGCAGCAGTGGCAGTGGCAGGGCCATGGGTAGCAGTACAAGATGCAACAGTGCAGATGATGGGCAACAGGCCTAGCATCAGCACAGGGACCGATGCCGGATGATCAGGGTGATACTCAGTGAGGAGTATTGCTAGAGCATAGTCCTCGCTAAGAGGGAGTGTTGATTTGGGGTAGCATCGGATGTGCTCTAGCCACGAAAATTGGTGGAGAGGCTAAGGCACATGAGATCTCCAATACCCAGAAAGGGTTTGGGCAGATTCTAAATAGTTTGGGAGATATTAAAATAATTAATATTTTTAATGGAGCCCCTAAGTCTAAGTCTAAACTTAGGGAAAATAAAATATTAATGTAAATTAATATAAAACTGTTTTAGAATGGTCCAAAAGTCATGGATCAAGCCAGATCTAATCTTAGTCATTGATTAGGGATTTAATCTTGGTCGTTGATTTGCCAACGAGAAAAGTATAAGAGGAGGCTTGAGGGTCACTTGGAGAACACACCGAGTTGATCAAGATTTCGACTTTATGGGGCTGGGTTTGTTGAGGAAGTCGAGAGAGTGATCAGAGTTGCAGCTGAGGGACAATGAATACAAAAGCAGAGAGGTAGAGATAGCACTAGGAGGATCAACACAGTAACCGAGAGTGAGGGACGCAGAACCAGCCAAGGGTTCACGTAGAGGTAGCCAGGAGTTGTGCAGTGCCTCAGAGGGACAGAGAGTTGACACAATGCCTCCAAAGGCTAACGCAGGCCAAGCCAAAGTGACGTTGGGCAAACACTAGGCCAGAAAGGGCTGGCGTTGTCCCTAGAGGCTGACGCTAGGGTTTCGTGGGGCAGATTAGAGCTGTGAAGTTTTCGGAGTGATTATCTAGGGTTTCAGCCAGAATATCTGCTTCCGAGTAGAGAGGTACTATTGCCAAGATTATTCTCTGTTGGGTGAGCCGGATTTGGCACCCAGATTGTATTCTGAAATTGCTTAATAAATCAAACCCTCAGATAACTACACCGGTTTTCCCGCATTAGGTTTTTTCGGGGATATTAGTCCAAAAACAATAGTGCCACTTGTGGGCTTGTTTCTGTTTCCTTCAATTGATGATCTGTAATGTGTTGAGCATGTACTTGTGTTTATTTCCAGTATTTACATGGTAAATAACCTGTTAATTAATAGAACAAGTTGGTAGGAATAAATCAAAAAGTACATGAAGGGTTTCTAACGAGTTAGACTTAGAAATTCCAACAAGTTGTGTGTGTTGAATGTGTTGAAGACTATCAACCCTGTGAAGACCGTAAGTTGTGTTGATTGTTGGTGTGTTAGCGTAACGCTTGAGAAGGGAAGTTTCTATGTGTTCTAGAGATGAGCAAGCGCGTGGGCTTTTTTATATGAATCCCACTAGAAAAATGGAGTACCCCTGTTAGAGTGCAGTCATGCCCTTTTGTGTCTTGTTTCAAACCCGCGAGGATTGTTCCCTTTGTGCTAGAGTAGGGACTGTGTAGAACCCACAGCGAATATAGCGTTGTCATAGGAAACTCAAGCTCCCTGTTGTGTGAACGTTGTCAAACCCTTTCTTTGTGATTGATTTTGATGGGAAAATGTGTTAGCATTGCAATCCCGGTGAAGAAGGGTATAATAACTCGATGGTTGTGTAGGAGCAAGCCAAGACCGTGAAGAATTGACCTTGCAGAGGAGCAAGTCATTTCAGCTTCTTGGAATATGAAAAGGCTAAGTTTTGGGGCACTACGAAAATATTTCGCAACGCCTACAGGATTTTTACAGCACTGCGAAAATATTTCGCAGCACCTACAGCAAGCAATTTTTCAGGGCTGCATATGAGAGTTTGACAGCCTATTTTGGCCTGCTTGTTGTGCCATTGATAAGTGGAATCCCATGTGTGTTTGGTGAGGTTGGAAAAGGGATTAGAAGGGGAGAGAAGACTCTCTCTCATGACACTTGTGAAGCGATCCTCTGTTTGACTGCATATTTTAAACAAAATTTCTGAATTTCCAAAATTGGGTTCTATAGCGCAAAGTTGTGCTTGTGGGTTAGAGTATCCTGGGTTATGGGCCGCCAGGGCAACCCGGTATGTCCCCATCAAGTGGTATCATAGCTAGTATAGAAACAAATTTAGGAAAGAACTTGTGAGGTGAACAAGATTTTATTTGAGAAGGAATTTTCAAAGGAATTTTATGGAGTTTGCCATAAAATTGTGGTGCAAATAACGAAAACCGAGGTTGCTATACAGCATATTTGAAGAGTCAAATAGATCGGGGCCTGAGTAATCTCAAGGTTGGATTGAAGCTTAGTTGAAATGCATGAAGTGTCCATTAAGAAGATTGGAATTAAAGTTCAGATGTTGATTGTGTATCTTCACCTTTTGAATGGGTTGTTGTGAAAGTCTTTGAATGGAATTGTGAGCAAACAAATTCTTTGAACAAAACTTTAAATTGACAGATGAGAGAAACTTTGATGTATTTTGAGGTAAGGTTATGTAGGTTATTAGGAGCAGACTTGGACAAAATGGAACGTAGTGTTTTGTTCAAGAGGAAATAGACTTTTAACGTTTTCTATGTGGAAAGTGGAAATAGCTCTAGAAGACAAATGAAGAGGTTGGCAGAAGATCCATGTGATGGATATGGCATAGAGGTCAAAGAAGAGTTGATCCATGTACAAATGGAATTTCCAGGTTTGAAGACAGTGTGACAATGAAAAGAGGTTGAAAAGATAAAAAGAACCTTACAACAGTCAGTGAAATGAGACCGTGGAGAATCGACCTTGTAGAGGAGCAAGTTGTTTCAGCTTCTTGGAATACGAAAAGGCTGAGTTTTGGGGCACTACGAAAATATTTCACAACGCCTACAGGATTTTTACAGCGCTGCGAAATATTTCGCAGCGCCTACAACAAGCAATTTTTCAGGGTTGCATAAGAGAGTTTGACAGCCTGTTTTAGCCTGCCTGTTGTGCCATTGATAAGTGGAATCCCATGTGTGTTGGGTGAGGTTGGAAAAGGGATTAGAAGGGGAGAGAAGACTCTCTCTCATGACACTTGTGAAGCGATCCTCTGTTTGACTGCATATTTTAAACAAAATTTCTGAATTTCCAGAATTGGGTTCTACAGCACAGAGTTGTGCTTGTGGTTTAGAGTATCCTGGGTTATGGGCCACCAGGGCAACCTGGTATGTCCCCATCAAGTGGTATCATAGCTAGTACAAAAACAAATATAGGAAAGAATTTGTGAGGTGAACAAGATTTTATTTGAGAAGGAATTGTCAAAGGAATTTTATGGAGTTTGTCATAAAATTGTGTTGCAAACAACAAAAACCCAGGTTGCTAAACAACATATTTGAAGAGTCAAATAGATCAGAGCCTGACTGATCTCAAGGTTGGATTGAAGCTTAGTTGAAATGCATGAAGTGTCCATTAAGAAGATTGGAATTAAAGTTCAGATGTTGATTGTGTATGAAGACCTTTTGAATGGGTTGTTGTGAAAGTATTTGAATGGAATTGTGAGCAAACAATTCTTTGAACAAAAATTTAAATTGACGGGTGAGAGGATACTTTGATGTATTTTGAGGTAAGGTTATGCAGGTTATTAGGAGCAGACTTGGACAAAACAGAACATAGTGTTTTGTTCAAGAGGAAATGGACTTTTAACCATTTCTATGTGGAAAGTGGAAATAGCTCTGGAAGACAAATGAAGAGGTTGGCAGAAGATCCATGTGATGGATATGGCATAGAGGTCAAAGAAGAGTTGATCCATGTACAAATGGAATTTCCAGGTTTGAAGACAGCTTGACAGTGAAAAGAGGTTGAAGAGAAAAAAAGAACCTTACAGCAGTAAGTGAGATGATTGCAGGGAAGTGAAGAGTTGATATGCTCTTGGTTGGAGAGGAATTGGTTCAACAAGATTGTGGAAGATGAGATCTTGTGATAAATCTTATAAACGTTGAATGTGATGTTTATGCTAACTTGATCATTAAAAGTATTGTGTTTGCAGGACTGAATTGGTAGCACTTGTCATAGCAAGTAAGCTATGTCCAAGGAGATGGAGCAGGAAAGACTCTTAGATGAATAATGGTGATAGAACCCAACAACAAAACTAAGAAGAGTGAGCGGTTGAAGATGTTGATTTCTGGTAGGATCAGATGTCCTCTAAGTCTCAAAATTTGGAGGGTGCATTCTCCATTACCCAGAAATCGTTTTGGGAAATTCCACATGGAGACAGTTTTATTAAAATAATTAATTATTTTTAATGGGACCCTAAGTCTAAACTTAGGAAATTAAAATAATTAATGGGTATTAATCTAAACTATGGGTGAAATTTCTAGAAGAAGGCGGAGAGAGTTCCGGGAGAGGCAGTGCAGTGGCTAAGTTGGCCAGTTTAGGCTGACGTAGAGGCAACGCAGAAGCCTTGAGGAGGTCCAAAAATTTGTTGGAGGAATCAATATCAGAAGTTGGAAGCCGAGGTGTGAGACCAGGAGGTGAAAATCAAAGTTCCTGGGCAGCAAATCGATCAGCAGAAGGGATGACGTTGTCCCTAGAGGCTGTGACATTTGGTTGACGCAGTGACTGTGCAGAGGTAGCGAGGGTCAGTCCATTCAGTGGTTGGATAAGCCTGGATCTCCAATTTTAGTGTGAGGTAATCTCATTTATATCTCTGTCAGTGATATTCTCTATACTGGATAGCTAGGAAGGCATCCAGAGATTGTATTCAGAAACGACTACTTAATAATATAAACCCCCAATTGCTGCACTGGTTTTCCCACACTGGGTTTTTCCGGGGACATTTGTCCAAAAATAACTGTGTAGATGTGTTGTGTATTTCTTTCTTGCTCAGTTTCTTATTCCCGCATTTTATTTAAATGGTGAAGGCTGCGATGTATTAGTTTCGGTGTTTACTGTTGGAAACAATAAATAATTTTGTTCAAGTAATTAAAAAATAGGAGAAACGTAATCAGTGGTTGCAGTAAGAAATTTGGGCATCCAATTTTTCACAGAAGATGCAGCTGCCAATAGCTTTAAAAGATGAGGAACAAAAGTGCTCAAGAAGAGGTCCTACTGTAGAGAACCTAGAGAAGAAAAGATATCAGGAGGGTGACTTGGTATGGGTGACAAGTGGTAGACTTGTTACACAAAGAAGAAGGGCTAGTTGCAACTCACTAGCAAACAAGGAGAATTTATCAAAGGAAGAGATGAAGATGATTATTATTAGTCATAGTAGGGGTTCAAAGAAAAGTGAGAAGCAGAAGAAGAAAATTGCCAAAGCAGTTGGATTCAAAGCAGTGAGTGATGAAGGATTGAGAAGGAGATGGTTGAGTAGAGTAGAACTCAATCATGTGAAACAATTGCTACAAGAAATTCAAGATGACCAGAGTTATGAGCAGAAAGAATGGTGTTGAACAAGAAGGTCTGCAACAGCAAAGAGATGACAATAGTAAGAATTCTGCAGCAGCAGTTGTGTGGGGATTGAACAAGGAGGTAATGGTCTTTTGTTTTCAGTTAATTGTGGATTAATTACTGATTACAAGTAGCAGTGATGAATGTTTGCAGTTGAGGATGATGGCAAGGAACCTTGTGGTAGAAAGTGAGGAAGAAAAACAAAGTTCTCAGAGGAAGAAGGTGAGTAATTACATGCAGAAGCCAGAAGAGCAGAGAGTGCTTAGATGGAGATTCCAGAGGAAGGAGTCAGCAGAAATACCGGGAGAAGACTAGGCTTGGAAGAGCTTAGTATGGTATTTACAAACAGGTTGATGGAGTCAGCTTGTTGCAATGAATTGTGTGCAGCTCACAATGAACAGGAAGAAGCTCATGGAAGAAGGAGATTTTTTACTATTGATGGTCATAATAAAGATTCAGAGAGAAGCCCTAGTAGATCAAGTCAGGACAAACTTGATAGAGAAGTATCTAAAATCGAGTTACAGCTAGAGATTATGAGGGGACTGCTACAAGAAGATGAGGAAGACTAGGGTTACAGATGGACCCTCCGGAAGAGAGTGAAATGGAATTTGTTGCAAGTGAAGTTGAGGCAGATATCAAATGCTCAATTGGAGGAAATCTCGAGGGAGTTGAGTTGTAGCGATGGAAAAACAACCTAAGGGTGATGAACACATGTGATGAAGCGGGTGAAGATTTGAGGATCAGCCTGCAGACAGCAAATTGCAGCCAAGGACTGAAATTGAAGTTGAATTTGACAAAAGGAAGCAGGAATTTATTGTTGGTTGGATGAAGAGACAACCTATGATGTATTGGCAAGTTTGGACAATTCGGCAGCAAGTAAAGTTCAGAGTTCGCACTAGAAGCGGTAGAGGAAGTTACAAGTTGAGTAACAATCCGATAATATTTGAGTTTCATTGTGCAGGTGATAGTGGAGGAAGGTGAGGAGATTTGCAGTATCCTAGAGGAAGGAGTGCTCGCAAGGTTCTGGAGAAGAGAACCAGGAAGATGTCGAAAGCCCAAACTCAGGAGAAAGTTTGGTGAGGTATCATGTAGCAAGGTGGAGACTTGTTACTACAAAGGCGTGTTGCAGCTCACGAGTTGAAGTTGTCACGAGAAGACCAGATGCATATGACCAAGAGGTCATATATTTTCGTACCTTGGGAGTTTGATGCAGGTGCATAGATGGAGCACAAAGTTCGATGAAGACTAGACCAAAGCTTGCCAATGTGATGGGATGGTCACATGATGATGCTAGGAGATATTTTAAATGTTTTGTAGATATTTGCATTAGGATGTGAGTTTTGTTTTTAGAATAAGTTGGAGGAAATATTTCCTAATGTAAATGTAATTTTAGTTTCCCTATTTTGTGAGAAGGGGAAACAAACCATCACTTGTGACTCTTGGTTATCCCATGTAGCTTTCTTTTTAGAGAGGAAGAGTGTTTGAGAAGAGTAGTGTGTGCAGCAGAGGTAGAGAGAAGCTCCAATGCTAGGAGGAGAGGCAGAGGATGAGAAGCCTGGGCTGCACATGCCCACATTGTAAAATTTGGCCAACATAATGTATGCAGAACTTGATTAATGAACAATTTGTTTATGTGCCTTTGTACTCGTTTATTTCTCTATTTGTCCATTATTAATGAAGTTGTTTATCTGCACTTGTTAAGAATCTGAAATGTGCTGAGAAATATATCATGGTTGTATGCCTTCATTTCAAATATGGAGGTGGTAAGAAATGTCATGGTTGTGTGCTATTATATCAAATCGATATGCCCTGGTTTAAATGTATTTTGGGGCTGAATATGTATTTCCTTGTGCGTACGAAGTTGTAGCTTCACATGGTTGTAGCTTAAGGTGTTTATAATGTATGATTGTGAGTCTATGGGTGAGTATAGCCACTACTGGTATATGGCAGTGTTGTAGGAGAGCTTGTGAACAGGCTGAGATGTTGTTTGTATGCCTGTCTGGAATGAGTCCCTTTGTTGTAGTTGGTTATGTGTGTGTTGAATGCGTTGAACACTGTCAACCCTGTGAAGATCGTAAGTTGTCTTGATTGTTGTTGTGTTAGCGTAAAGCTTGAGAAGGGAAGTTTCTATGCGTTCTGGAGATGAGTGAGCGTGTGGGTTTTTTTATATGAATTCCACTAGAAAAACAGAGTATCGTTGTTAGAGTGCAGTACACCCTTTTGTGTCTTGTTTCAAACCCGTGAGGATTGTTCCCTGTGCGTTGGAGTGAGACTGTGTAGAACCCATAGTGAATAGAGCGCTATCATAGGAAACTCGAGCTTCCTATTGTGTGAATGTTGTCAAACCCTTTCTTTATGGTTGATTTTGATGGGCAAATGTGTTAGCATTGTAATCCTAGTGAAGAAGGGTATAATAACTCGATGGTTGTGTTAAGGAACAAGCGAAGACCGTGGAGAGTCGACCTAGCAAAGGAGCAAGTCATTTCAGCGTCTTGGAATATGAAAAGACTGAGTTTTGGGACGCCACGAAAATATTTCGCAGCGCCTACAAGATTTTTACAGCGTCGTGAAAATATTTCGCAACGCCTACAGCGAGCAATTTTTTAGCACTACGTATGAGAATTTGACAGCCTATTTTGGCCTTCTTGTTGTGCCATTGATAAGTGGAATCCCATGTGTGTTGGGTGAGGTTGGAAAAGGGATTCGAAGGGGAGAGAAGGCTCTCCCTCATGACACTTGTGAAGCGGATCCCAGATTCTCTGTTTAACTGCATATTTTAAACAAAATTTCTGAATTTCCAGAATTGTGTTCTACAACACAAAGTTGTTCTTGTGGGTTAGAGTATCCTGGGTTATGGGCAACCGGGGCAACCCGATATGTCCCCATCATCCTCGAAATACAAAGAGAAGGAATGATAGAGCATCATCTCACATTGAATGCTACAATTGTCACAAGGGTCATTATGCTTGAGATTGCCCTGAGAAGAACAATGGTTCATGCTACAACACTAGAAGCAACAACAACAAGTTTGATGATCGAAGAAGAAGATATGATTGAAGGAATGATCGCAATGAAAGAGATGAAAGAATAAGAAGAGATGCTCCAAGTGATCATGAAGAAGATCACCATCCTCAAAAGAAGTCAAAATACTCAAGGTATGAAAGTAATGTTGGCAATCAATCTGAATATATTCTTATTTCTACCCTTACTAGTTCCTCTCATTCAGATTCCTGGGATATTTGGTTGGTTTATAGTAGGGCCACTTATCATTTCTCTGGGTATAAGGAAGTTCTCTCTAATTCAATAGAAAGGAAATCAAATTTGAAAATTATTCTTGGAGACAACTCCACTCATCCCATTAAAGCCTTTGGATTCGTCAAATTTCATTTGGATTCTGGGTAATTTGTTTTGCTCCATGATGTGATGTATGTACTAGGGTTGAAGAATACTTTGGTATCAATATCTGCTTTGGAAAACAAAGGGATGAGGATTGCCTTCATCAAGGGAAAGGTTCTTACTTGGCATTTTGGATCCCCTATGAGAGATGCATTTACATTCGGATCAAGATTTGAAGGACTCTAAGCGAGCTATGGAACCGAAGATTGGCCCATCTACATTATGATGCTCTTCTGAAATTAAAGAAATTGGTCTCTGGTATTCCCGATGTTCAAGCCCAACATGATGGAATATGTCCAGGTTGTGCCAGTGGAAAGAAGACAAGGGGACCATTCCCCTATAGCGAGAACAAGACAAATGACATCCTCCAACTCATTCATTCTGATATATGTGGTCTGATGCATGTACATTCTATTAGTGGCCATCTCTATTACATCACCTTCATTGATGACTTCTCAAGAAAGACGTGGATATATTATTTGAAGCATAAGGATGAAGCCTTCGAAATGTTCAAGGAGTTCAAAGCTTTGGTTGAAAATCAAACAGGGAAGAAAATCAAGATATTCAGGTCTGATAATGGTGGAGAGTACATTTCAAATGAGTTCATCGATTATTGCAAGAAGGAAGGTATCAAGAAAGAGACGATTGTTCCCTATACTCCCAAACAAAATGGAGTGGCTAAAAGAAAGAACAATGTATTGTAGAAGTCACTCGTGCCATGCTCCATGATCAAAAGTTGTCGAAGTTCCTTTGGGGAGAAGCAACGAATGTTATTATATATGTTCAAAACAGGGTACCTCATCAAGCATTGGATAAGAAGACCCCCGAAGAAGTGTTCACAGGTGTCAAGCCCGATGTTAGTCATCTTCCTATCTTTGGCTACCCCGTGTATTTTTCATGTGTTGAAGGACAAAAGAAACAAGCTGGAAGCCACGGGAAGAAAAGGTACGTTTGTTGGATATTGTGAAAATTCTAAAGCTTTTAGAATATACATTCCTGGTCAAAGGAAGGTTGAAATTAGCAGGGATGTAACGCTTGATGAATATGTTGTCCATGGGAAAGCAAGGGACCTTCCTCTGCCTCCTCCTCCTGAGAAGAAGAATGATGATATGGATATTTTATATGGTCCTTTTGTGCTTGAATCTGAGACAGACATTGTTGATGATCCCATGGAGCCCATGGATCCCTTAGATCCTCCTCCATGTGATCCTCTTGCCAGGAAGAGGCCACTTTGGCTCTGTGACACATTACAGGATGATGAGAGACGCGTTCCCATTCGAAGATAATTTAGAGAAAGCAAGAAGCCATGTAGGTACCAGGGATATGTTGCAACCATGATCACTATGATTCAAGCCAAACCTCCCACCTTTCAAGAAGTCGTGAAAGAACAAGTTTGGAAGAATGTTATGGTTGAAGAATGTGAATCAATTATGAAGAATGACGTATGGAATGTTGTGTCGAGACCGAAGGGGAAATCCGTGGTGACTTCAAAATGGCTATTCAAGACCAAACATGGTGTCGATGGGAGCATTGAGAAATACAAGGCAAGGTTTGTGGCCCGAGGATTCTCCCAAAAAGAGGGAGAAGATTATGATGATATATTTGCACATGTGGCTCAATATACAACCATTTGTTCGATATTTTATCTTGTCGCGAGTCAAGGATGGACCCTTCATCGAATGGACGTAAAGACAGCATTCCTCCATGTCCTGTTACAAGAAGAAGTGTACGTCAAGCAGCCACAGGGATTTGAAGTAGAGGATCGGAAGACACATGTTTGCAAGTTGAAGAAGGCGTTGTATGGATTGAAGCAACCCCCCAGAGCATGGTATGCCCACATGGATAGTTATTTGGTGAAGCTACGATTCACAAGAAGCAATGTTCATCCCAACCTCTACTTCAAGGCAGTCCAAGGTATGTCATTGATTTTGGTTTTATATATCGATAATCTATTCTTGACAGGTATTGAGCCCCTAATGATTGAGTGTAAGAGGGAGTTAGCCTTTGAATTCAAGATGAAGGACCTTAGACTCATGCACTACTTTCTAGGCCTTGAGGTGTGGCAAAGGCCAGTGAGATTTTCCTTTCACAAGGAAAATATGTCGTGAAGTTGTTGGAGAGATTTGGAATGACAAAATGCAAGTCCCTGCCCACACCAATGGAAATGAATTTCAAGAAGTTATGTGGAGAAGTTGCAGGACCCAATTTGGCGAATCCATCTAAGTATAGACAGTTGATTGGGGCTTTGATGTTCTTAGTGAACACCTGTCTGGACATATGCTATGCAGTGAACACATTGAGTCAATTCATGACTGAGCCTCTCCATGCACATTGGATTGCTACCAAACACATTTTGAGATATTTGCATGGGATGATCACCCTTGGTTTGAGATATTATGTCGGAGATGTTCGACTTCATGGATATATCGATGTTGACTGGGCAGGAAACATTGTTGATAGGAAGAGTACGTCTGGATGTTGTTTTAGCCTTGGATCTGCCATGATATCTTGGATGAGCAAGAAGCAGAAGTTTGTAGCATTGAGTACTGTCGAGGCAGAGTACATTGTTGCTAGCATGGCTAGCTGTGAAGCAGTTTGGTTGAGGAAGCTCTTTGGAGAGCTATTTGAGCAAGTCCTAGACACTACAGTGATATATTGCGATAATAAGAGTGGGACCTGTTTGACAAAGAATCTTGTATTTCATGACAATTCCAAGCACATAAAGATTCAATATCATTACATTCAAGACATGGTGCAGAGAGGAGTCATTAGACTCCATCATATATCGACAGATGAGAAGATTGCAGATATTCTCACCAAGGCTTTGTCGAAAGGGAAGTTCTTGGTCTTTAGAGAGTAGCTTGGATTGATGGATGTGACCCCTCCTGATAAGGGGCATCACTGATCGAGAACACTGAGCCGACTCTTCCCCTTGTCTGAGCTCCCAGGGTGAGGAATTGAGATGGAGGGCTCCTGGGGTTGAGGGATCTCTAGACAATAGGGTCGTAGATGTTGCTCCCCTATATGTTACCCATAGGGTTGGAGATGTTGCTCCCCTATCTTGGTCTTTGCAGAGTATACCCTAGTTGGCATCATACCCACAAGTAGGGCTTGTTGGGAATATCGCTCCCCATTTGGCCAATGGGTTGAGAGAGTGCTTGGAGGTGTACAACCCAAGTTGATTATGATGCAAGTGTTCTACCACATGACTCTTGAGGGTCATTGTTGGGAAGATCAGTGGGCAATAGGATGGGTTGAGATGTGCTCCCCTATAACTCCTATTGCTTGATATGGGGTAGAAGATGTTTTTCTCCCCCATGAGATTCCGGGTTGAGATGTGCTCCCTGATGTAGTTTCAGGTTGAGATGTGCTCCCCGATGTAGTTTCAGGTTGAGATGTGCTCCCTGATATTGTTTCGGATTGAGATGTGCTCTCCGATGTTATAGAGGGTGGTAGATAATTCTCCCCAATGATTCTTCTTCTTTAGATTCGAGAATGCTTCAGCAGATAGAGTTGAGTAGAGATGGGACATAATATGATGATAGGATACACATGATTATTACATGATGCAGTTGGAATTTCTCCCTAGCTGAGAGGGAGTGTTAATTTGGCAGCTCAGTGACAAATTCCAACCATGGGACTAGATTCCTCTTTTTGAGAGGACCAATTTTGATTATTGAAGTTCTCAATTTGGACAAGGGAAAGTGTAATTTTGAAGAAAAGCCCACATGATCAAGTTGACTCTAACAAGAAAATGGACAGCTTTGGAAGCCTATAAATACAAGTGACCTCAAGCTCATTTGGATATCACCGAGCATCTTCTTCTTCTCTTCTTCATTGATTGGTTCGCACAGGTTTGAGGCTGGGTCGAGGAAAGTGGTTCATACAGGTCTTAGATTATAGGGTTTGAAGCTCGCGCGTGTTTTAGGGTTTTGGTGTTCTTCCACAGGCTGCTCACAGACAATTTTCGGTTATAACTGCAGGATTGCAAGCTCAACAGTACGGTTGGAAGGTCTCAACCGCACGCATCCTTCTTCCTCCTTGCGGTTGAGCTCAAGGGATGAATTTTGACATTTGACCATAGTTGACTGTAGACAAGAAAAGTTGTCTTTGATCTAGATTGATGCTAGGAACATATTTCTGAATGTTGTTGGGTTATTGGGCTCATTGTACTCTTTGCTGAACATTTTATGACAATCTACTAAGAAGAAGAATTTCAAAGGGTTTCCCCCATAGTGGGTTTTTCCCTGGTCTTTGACCAAATTTGGTGTGTTGTTAGCCTCACTCTCACATAAAAACAATCAATAAGTCCAAAATATTCAAAATAATTGAAATTGTAAATCTTGGATGAATTCCTACTTATCCATTCTAGAATGTGACTGTTCCTCAAACTTGGGAGTTTGTTTAGGTCTAGTTGGTTGAGAGATTCTCTCCAACTAGTTAGGCTCCTAGATTAGTGTGTGGTTGAGATATTTACTCAACCAAAGTGATTGTGTCCAAGATAGACGCACTATCTTGACACATATTCTTGATGTATTTATATTTTGTATGATTATCATTTTTTAGAGTGAGAAATACAATACATTAAGGCTTAAAAGCCTTTTCCACCATGGCGCCTGTCTTTCTTAATTTTAGTTTTGCAGTTTATTAAATCCTTTGTTTGGTATTGGAGCAGATGTCTAGAACGATGATGTTTGGTGGTGACGTTTTGTGCATATTGTGTTCAATGTTAGGTGCTTAGTTGGAGTTAACACTGCATTGACCCTCATGTTGTTAAGACGTCAATTTCTTGTCTTTCTTTATTAGTTTCGAGCTTATTAAATGCCAGAGCCCGTGAATGCAGACTTCCGATGCTTCACGACAAATAATGAGTTTTTAAGTCGGAGGATGTATCAACTGAAAGAGGAAGTGAGACGTAGCCTTCAGACTTACTGGCATAATTCTATTGGCATTCAGAAAGAAAATTGGAATCTTGAGGGCTGTGAATTGTAAATTGTCTTACCATCTATCTTGAATTCAGGAACGAGGTATTTCAATTTAGGCATATTGCAACAATTTCCTGCGTAGTTCAATGGATTTTAATCATTTTCCAGCCCCGTAAATACATTATTTGTTATGATCAAACAACATATTTCAACTGCTGAAGGAAAAAAAGAAAAGGGAAATTTGCACTGCTGTGAACTGTTTGTTTTTCTTCCTTCTTGTGCGGTTGGGTCAAAATCTGGAGAAGCTAGTGTGGTTGTTGGGATTAGAAGTTGGTGTAGCTGCAAAATACAAGAGGATCAGCATTTGGTCCATGTTCTATCCAGTTATAGTTTTCAGAATTGATATTGTGTGGAAGCCAACGATGCCATGAGATGGAGCCATCGTAGCTGCAACAAACTAAGCCAAGTGTAGCGTGGAGTTGTGCATAAGAGTTTCTCCCACTAATCACAAGTTGCAATCCTGGAACCAGATCAAGACCGGCGAACATGACCACAGGCATATCTGTCTGGATTTGAAGTTGATCGTTGCAGATTTTTAGGAGTGTCGATCGCAGTCCTTGGATCAACCGAATGAGATTGTTTGCAGTGAGCAATAGCTCCGTGGATGCCAACTTCCTTGTCGGAAAGCGTGCATCTCATGTTTTTTTTTCAAATGCACCACTGATGTTGTGAGACTCGCTGTTTGGAGAATTGAATGACCTTGAATTCAGTTTACGTATCAATAGAGACCCTTTGATGGAGGAGAAGCTCCCAGAAAAGGACTTGCGATAAGTCACAAGTGATTTTTTCTCCAGGTATTTTTTTACAGATCGTTATTGCCCGTCATGATCACTATCTTACTTGTGGGCGAAGACTGCCTTTTGTGACTGCGGAGAATCTGATAGCTTTTTACACTGGCTATGAGCTAATGTCAGTGGAGTGTCATTGTTTCAACGCATGGATAAATTGACCAAAGCCACCATATGTCACTCAGTTGTAGTGGAGCTTGATCTGGCCTTAGCCTGCAGTTTTTTGGCACAAGGAAAACAGCACAAAGGTAAGTTTTTTTTACTGCAAAGATATTATGAATTTTGTAGCAAATTCGCCCATAGAGGCATAGCGGTTGAAGAATTGCCTCTACAGAAATTTGTCACCTGTAAGATCAATTGATGACACTATTGAAAATTGTCGTCTTAATTCTGCGTTGAGGAGAAGTGTGTAAAGATAGAAAGGGCATCGCTTATTGCAAGGATGAAATGGCAATGGCAATTAACCACCATTGGTTTTTTTTATGTAATCATGTGTGTGAGCGTTGGTTGAATTTGTGTGGCATTTTATTGTATGTATCATTGGGAGATCGATAGCATAAACGATTTTGAAATCGTTGAATCTCTGTTTGTGAACAGCGCTAGATGATGCATATAAGAATAGTCATCTCTGTGTGTGTTCGAGATAGGAATATTGTTAAGAGTTTTCTTATTTGTTTTACTGGAGAAAAGACAAACAAGTGTGCGCTATTATAAGTAAGTTTGTCGCTTGGAAAGTTGACTCCATGATTAAATATGGAGATGGGGTTTTGTTGGCAAGATTTTTGCAGGATTATTGATGCATTCTAGGTCGATGGACTTATTGATATTTTTGTGCAGTAATAAAACTCCGCTCACAGTTTCTTAAGTGGCAACTCATGCAACAGAGAAACAATGCACACACCTGAGACAACATGAATGTAATGGGCATAATGTGATTTGAGCATTAAGTTGAAGAGGAAGTGCATATCGATAAAGGCATCGAGTTGAGGTAGGACAGTATTTGTTTGATTTGTGCAAGTTTCCACACCTCTTTGCTCATTCCTCTCAGGGATATTCTTCATGAAACTCTTTCCTTTCGGTGAGGCCAAAGCAACATTTTTTTCAGTTTTATTCTCTTTATTTTGTATTTGGCTTATTTTGACACCAGAACTTTCAATACAGCCAATATCAAAATTCTAAGAAATGTCATTTAATGAAATGTCTTGAAAGTTTGATGTCAGAGACAAAGTTGAAGTCATTTTTAATGGAATGTTAAGAGTTAAAGTCACTTGTAATGTAAGTGACTAAAGAATTGATGTCAATCAAGTCCACTTCTAAGTCAAGTGAAAGTTGAGGTTATGGTTTCCAAAGTTTAAAATCAAAGATGCATGATCGATGTTACCCGACATCTTTATCATTTTTGTAATGGGTGCATGATCGATTGAACCCGACACCTAAGCTTTGAATTGATAGGGGGTCAATTAAGTCAAGTGAGTCAATCATTGTCATTTTTCAAGTGAGTAAGTCAAGTCATTAAATCATTGTAAAAACTCTTTTGGGTGCATTTTTGGTGGTATCCGACACCCTCATCCTATTGAAGCAAAATCAAGCGAGCGTGAAAGCAAGCATTCAATTGTTAAAACAAGTTCAAGCGAGTAAATCTTAAAAGCAAGCGAGCATGATAATCAAGCGAGTGTGTTAAAAACCAAAATGGGTAAAGGAGGAAAACGTCTTCAAAGTGCAGAGCTACAAATCAAAGAATTGCAAGAGTGTAATCATGAATTACACAACAAAATTGAAATACTTGAGTGGAAGTTAAAGCAAAATCAAAACTTAATTAATCAAATGACAAGCACATTAGAAGCAACAAAAGGTTTTCAAACTCAGCTAGATATGAAAGAACAACTCGTTAATACACTCCATATTAAATTAAGTGAAAAATAAGATCTACTTGATGCATGATGTACAAAAAAGATAGATGCACTGTGTGACACAGAAAACCTCATCCAAACAACAAATGCAATTTGTGAAACAGATTACCTCATTCAGCATGTTGATGAAAGTTGTGAGTCGTGACACAAATGATCTAACCAACCAGGTTGATGAAAGTTGCGACACAAATGATCTAATCCACCAGATTGATGTAAGTTGTGACATAGATGATCTCATCCAGCAAGTTGTGCTACTAAATGATGCAACTAGTAGTACTGAAGATCTAATTGAAAAGTTTGATGCAACATGTGATACAAATGAATTGTTAATAGAGATGATTGATGCTCAATGTGATACAGATGACTTAATGAATCCAACACAGAATATCAGCAACAGTAGCAAGTGTGAAGAACAACAACAAAATGATCTTTCCAAGAAGGTGATCAGACCTTGGGAAGAAATTTCTTTCAACAAAGATTGACATGGCTTGGGGTACAACAAAGAAAACACTTTTTATGTTCCAGATTTCTCAAAACCAGTTTAGTTTGCAAGTGCAGGTTTTCTAAAAAATGCTCAGAATCTTTTTAAGTGTAATCATTGTAAGAGAAATGGTCAAATGGAAAGTAAATGTTTCGACCTCCATCCTTGTCACCATTGTGGCAAGAAAAATCATCTATCTGAGAAATGTTGAATGTAGACTAAAGTGACAGTTAATTATGGCTAGATAAACCCTTGGAGATGGAATCTAGAAATGAAGAAACTGCATAAGTCCTACAATCTACTTAAGACAGAGGTAAAGATAAAGTTTCCCGAAGAATTAAAAAGAGAAACTCTCCTACACCTTAAGGGGAGTTCAAAAATCAAATGCAGATGATTGTCTCTCCTTTCAGCTGACAAAGGGGGGAAATGATAATGGAATTGAAGATGGTTGTCAGACTAAAAGTTTCGACAACATCAACAAATCAGCCAGTGGGCACAGTGTTACTTGGGAGCGGGAGCGGAAGCGGGGAGCGGGAGCGGAAGCGGGAGCGGGAGCGACCATTTTCAGAAGCTCCCGGTTTGGGAGCGAATCCCGGAGCGATTTTTTAAAAATATATATATTTTTTATATTTTTTAATTTTTGATACATATATGTCAACAAAAACATGTATAATGATGAATTAGATATAAAAAAACATAAAAAAGCATAGATTGAACCATATAACAACAATCATCTAGAAGTTATAATCTTCATCAACCACGTCCGCAAGTTAGTAACATACTAACATACAACATATTGAGTCTCATGATTCATCAATCTTAAAGTTTCAAGCTTTCAAAATTCAATATATAACATTTATCATCATTGATCACCAAAGTTGTACTTGTAAGCTAAGTGTAACCATTACAACAAATAATATCTAACATGAAATGAAATGTTATAAAATGAAACGAAATGAAACAACTTTCAACTTTCATGAAGCATCATATTCATAATTCATTACTAATGAGTTATAATTGCCAACTTCAAACTTAAATTGTCATATATTGTTTAAAAAAATATCATAATAAATATGAAAGAGTCAATAGTTATAAAAGCTACTAGAAACTAGAGAAGAGAAGTAAATCTATTATCTATTTCTTATGCTTGGGCCTCTTGCCACCACGAGAAATGTCTAATTTTTTAGTCTTGTTGCAAAATCAGGATCTTTGTCATTAATATCACCCTCCAAGCATTAATATCCAGAGGTATCTTTGTCATTACCTTTGTATCTGTATAGGGATCTTTGTCATTAATATCACCCTCTAAGCATTAACATAAGATAGAAAAAGCATAGCATGTCAAGTCAAGATTTTGTTTGAGTGATGCGTACATTTTTAGAAGGGTCATGATAGAGGAGTTTGACAACCAATGTCACTAACATCAAGGTACATAGAGGGATTGGTACTCTTGATTAAATATGAGTTCCATACCCTAATACATGACAAAATTCAATGGAAACATTGCAATCCCCCAATCCTGAAATCCTGAAAAACTGATAAGTCTGCTGGATTTTGAATGAAATCTAAAATTCTACTTTCTCCATATGAAATCCAATGAGGACGAAACCATTCTCAAACATCCTGAGTCATTTCATGGTAATGTTAAAAATTTAAGTAAAAGGATGAAAATGAAAATTAAAGAAAATGTCACTTTTACTTTAAGAATTTAACATTACCATGAATAGCATATCAATACTAGGGCCTAGACTTGATCATTAAGTTGCCCCACTCAAAAACTATTTGTTTCTTTCAAAAAAAATTGCATTTCGAACATTACTACAAAAAAAAAAATGCAAAAAAGGCAAAACGCTCCCGAAAAGGCAGGGAGCGAATTTTTTTTTAGGGAGCGCGGATCGGGAGCGGGAGCGAGGGGGGGGGGGCGCTCCCCCGCAACACTGAGTGGGCATCAACAAATTGGCCAGTGGGCATCGTCAAATTTTCCAGTGGGAAAGCAATTGGGAATCTGAACTTCAACAAATATGCCAGTGGGCGTCATCAAAATTTTGTCAGTGGACAAGCGATTGGGATGTTGATTGAGAGCATTTGTGGACATTCTTTTGTTCACTTTGATGGTCATTGGACCAAGCAAAGGACAGATGGATCCTTTTGCATTGCAGCTTGGCATTTGATGGAGTTGTCAAGCAATTTTCAGGGATGTATCAAACTTGCAGTTGATTCATGTTTCTTGGTTTGTTCTCTTCAGATTGGAGTTTTCAACATCCAGTTTTGGTGGTTTTTTAGGCAGTTCTTCATTGAGGATCAGCTTAGCAGTTTCAGCATGAAGACTTGGAGATGGTACCAAGTTCTTACTTTGGACTTATGATTGAGGGGGGGAATGTTAGCCTCACTCTCACATAAAAACAATCAATAAGTCCAAAATAATTAAAATTGTAAATCTTGGATTAATTGCTACTTATCTATTCTAGAATGTGATTGTTCTTCAAACTTGGGAGTTTGTTTATGTCTAGTTGGTTGAGAGATTCTCTCCAACTAGTGAGGCTCCTAGATTAGTGTGTGGTTGAAATATTTACTCAACCAAAGTGATTGTGTCCAAGATAGACACACTATCTTGAGACATATTCTTGATGTATTTATATTTTGTATGATTATCATTTTTGAGAGTGAGAAATACAATACATTGAGGCTCAAAAGCCTTTTCCGCCATGGCTCCTGTCTTTCTTAATTTCAGTTTTGTAGTTTATTAAATCCTTTATGTCTTTTGTTGATATGTTGATTGTCTCCTTTGTCATTGCATTTATTGTTCTATCTTCAATCATTGTTGATGACTGGAAATATTAATTTTTATTGAAAAGATTGTTAATTGAAGAATTGAATTGGGCTAAAAGTAATTGAAACAGCATAGAACAGTGTGAATTTTAACATTATCCAATCAACAATGTTGTTTTTCAGCCCAATCTTAAATAGAACTAAACAGAGATATGTCCTGTCGACACAATCGTATGCTTTATATAGGTCCAGTTTATGTATAAAGGCTTCTTTCTTATGGGCCTTGATAGAATGTATATGTGAAATTTCCCTTGAAATGCAGCGACTGGAAATATTTATTCTAACTAATAAATTAATTATGCAGTTTATTTTGTTTATAGAAAAATAATGAAATATTCACACTGCAATTTCTTCACCATAAAAATAAACTACAGAAGCAAAAATATGAAATGAGAAATGCCAACACACACAAAATTAACACAGCTGTTTTTCGACAAAAGTCCCCAAAAAAACCCAATGTGGGAAAATTAGTGCAGCAGTTGAGGGTTTATTTTATTATGCAACAGTGAAAATCTAAGTACAATCTTTGGAAGCTCAACTGGCTATCCAATCAGTAAGATCTGATAGAAAATATTTGGAGAGAAGGTTCCCTCCCTCCACAAGCAAACCTCGGCCTCTGAAAACTGGTCGTCAAACCTCTACGCAGGGCCTCATGACTTTTGATTAATCCGCGCAGTTGTGTTGGGAAAACTCGCGCGATCCTCACAGCTGTACTAGGAAAACCTGTGGGACCATAACTGTGACCCATCAAGAAATTTCTCGCAACCCTTGTGGCTAATCTGGATTAACAACATTGTGGAATACTTTAGTCACTCGCTTTTGCCCCTTTCGGATCTAGAAATCCTCCTCCAGATTACTGCCTTTGCCCCTCTGACACCTTGCTACTCAATCTCTAACTTGATCACTCTTGCTGAATCACCTGCACTGGAGAATCAATCTGTCTAGATCACTAAGTATCTGCAACTAGTCTCACACTATCAAGTGCTTCCCACCTTCAAGTGTTCTCCAAAAGTGTATTCTCTATATACCCATCGACTTCTTTTTATAATCTCCAGTTGAGACTTCAACGGCCATGATTAAAACTTAATCAATGGTTGAGATTATCTTCTAAATCGATTCTTGTGAGTTTTTAGATAATTCACACCCTTCTCAATTAATTTATATTAATTAACCCATTTTCCTAAGTTAGACTTAAGAAAAATTTAACGATGGCTAATTAATTTAATTGAGTCATTTCTAAGTTGAATTTCTAGAAATGATTTCTGGGTTTTAGAGATCTCACGTGTTTGAGCCTCTCCACAAAGTCTCAAGACTAGAACACCATGTGATGCTACAAAAAGTAACACTCTCTCTTAGCAAGGAAGGTGTTCTAGTGTTGAACTGCTTCAACACCATGTCTCTACATCACCCTCTGTACATCTTGTTGATGTTTAGCCAATGTGATTGCCTACCACTACCCACCAACCACTACGCAACTCTGATGTTGCATCTATGTTGCTGCTGACACTGCTATACTGCTGCCAACTCTGCATCTACATTGCAACTCCCTCTCATATGTTGTTGTTGCTACTGCAATTACTGCAACTAAGAAGCATCTAAAATACTGAATCAATTGTGTCTTTGTGTTGCATTTGTCTCCTGAGCATTTGACCGCTACTAGCCTTTGCATTGTCCACTGAAGAATTTGCATTGTTGCTAACTCTACATAGAGCCACATGTTGAAGAATCTAGGGAAAAGTAGTGTATTGTGATTCTTCGTTACTTGATAACAATTTGTGGAGTCTTTTTACTTTTCTTGTTAGCTTATTCTTCTTCTTCTTCTTATTAGTGCATATGTGTGTACTTCATGAAACTACTATCAAAACATAAATAACAAGAACACAAAGTTTGCTTCTCTACCAGGGACAAAACCTCTCCATTCTTAAGAGGAAAACCCTTGGTAAGTTTTCTCTTATTGAAGCTTCTTATTTGAACAATTGCCAAACCTTAGACCCTTGACTAGGATATCCTCCAAGCACAAGTCAAATTCTTCCTCTTTCTGCACTATAACTTTCAGCACATGGACCTCTATCTTCCGGCACTTTGCTCCTTAGCACTTCGTCTTTGTTTTGCTGCTTGTCTAAGTTAGGAAACCTAGAACATTAGGGCTTCTTTACTTTGTTATAGAGAGTCTTCTTCACTTTCCTTTGGATACCTTGTAGGCCTAGATACATATCCGAATGAAGCCTCTTAAGTGTGGTGCGTTCAACTGCTGTCAAATCCACAAAAGTTGACTTCTAAAATCTTCACACGTGTGGACAAAAACCCTAAAAACAGTCTCCTTTTTCTCATTGTTTTTTTCCTTCTTCTTCGCTGGTTGAGGAGGCCCTATAGTCCTTGTCTCTTAGCCCAAAACCAAGATACTTGTCACTGTAATTCCCTGTTGTAGGAAGCCTCCTTTATCTTCGCATGTGTGGTTGTTGATGCCCTAGAAAACGTCTTCTTGCCTTCGTTGTCCTACCTCCTTATGTCATTGTCCTTATAACCCTTTTCTTTGGCTTTTCTTCGTCCTTCTTGGTTCTCTTTCTTGCTTGCGGATTTCAAAGTGAAGTTTTCTCAAATGAGGAGTGGACAGCCTCTATAAATAGAGGTTTGTCCCTCCTCTTTAGGCCGACTTGACTGTCCATTAGGCCGACTTGACAGTTACACTATAATTCATCTTTTATTCATTATTTTGTTGCTTGGAGACTTCGTTGATGCTAGGAGAGGATTTGACTTTACTTGGAGGTGTTCCCATGACATTGTACATTGACATACATGATGTAACATGCCCTCAAAGGGTCTTATCATAATTACTTTTTGACTTTGACTTTCTAGAAGCACTTTAAAATGTGCTTGACCTATTTTCAACGAGCAAGGAACTCATTGACAAATACTATAAAAATAATTTCTCTTTACAAATATCAAAATTACATTTATGAAGACCGAAACTAGTTACATTTCCTTCAACACTCCCTCTTAACTAGGGAGGTATTCATACAACATTACAAGGTGTTTGACAATTTTCAATCTTGAAGAATTCACATAAGAGAAACCGGATTAGCAATCAATCTGTTATAGCATCATATTCATCAGCATTGTCATAGTGTAAGGCCTTGACTAACAGCTCCATCTCTTTACGAGACCATGAGCTACAATGTTGGCGAGACCAATGATTTATAGACAACTTCGTCATTGTATCTCAAGGTACATACCCACCCGGGTGTTCTCCGAGTATGACCTTCTAAGACTATTCTTATCTTGGGTTCCCAGTCCTCAAAGAATATCGGTCCTCTTGCCTACTATTGTCTTGGATGCCTTACACGTCCTCAAAGAGTACCAAATGCCAGATGATTACCTAATCCTCCTGTTGACCACTACGTGTTAACTATCCATAGCAGTACACCCCATTTTTTCGCAAAAGGGATAGCGCTTGATCAACATGTCCATGTCGTTCGACTATCATCATCAGCGTGATCATGTTATTTTGTAAAC
The DNA here is from genome assembly GCA_031772625.1 of Pinus tabuliformis. NCBI lineage: Eukaryota > Viridiplantae > Streptophyta > Pinopsida > Pinales > Pinaceae > Pinus > Pinus tabuliformis. Next base: position 107,255,082 of record CM062804.1, read on the forward strand.
CCATTCTACATGTGTAAACTATAAATAATCTTAGTAGATTTGTGTCATGCATGTAATTGCCTAGGTGAACCTAATTTTCTAGTGATGATCTATATTCCGGAAGGTTTTTTGTCTCACTAATCTATGATCGACAGAGTTTTCCTTCAGCCTAACCCCAAAGCTGGAATGGATTTTGTCATCAGAATCTTAGGGGAGTCCTAGTGTGTTAGATCTAGTCTATGTAAAAGTAATTTAGAAATAATCCTAACTATTTGGTTAGGTTATTACAAATTGCTTGATCTGCTAGATTATGTTTGTGTCACAGAACTGGGTAGTCTATGAGGGTCTATGTCAAATGGGTTTTCTCCCTTGAGATGTAAAAATGTAAAAAATCATGATGTAAAATGTCTTGAGGGTTAGAAAAATCATTTATCCCCTCATAAGTCCTAGGTCCTAGGTAATTTTTCCAAAGGCTAAGTTCGAGGGTCCCTTTAAATAAAAAAAACAAACAAAACAAAACAAAACAAAACAAAAAATTATAAAAATAATAATAATTAATAAATAAAAATAAAATAAAATAATAATAAGTCAAAGTTTTGAGGAAATAAATGCAAAATTTTAATTTTTTAATATATTAAAATGCATTTAATTTAAAAAATGTGAAATTTCCTCAACATTTAAAATTTCGACGGATGAGATTAAAAAAGATTTTGATCCTCATCGATGGTCGAGATCACTTTGACATGGATCACTCGAACTAGCCGTTGGGAAATTTATCTTTAAATAGGGGGTCAGTTCTCATTTGAGATCATTCGACCTTGGAGTCGTATGCTGAGTGAAAGCTCTCTTGTAATCATTTTTCATGTGCAAATAAAGAAAGACTTTGGGATTAATCTCTACTGGTATTACTCTGCGGGAAATGTTGTAAGATGTTTTATTTTCTTGCATAGATTTACTTTCAGCCATTGATGTTAGCTTATTAAAGAGTGATTTAGACAGGTATCTTGTCTGATCACTGGCGTTTCAATGATAGTCTAATTTCTGAATATAATGGCAGGTATCTTCATTAGATCTGAGTTTCATTGTCGTTTTCTCTCTCTATGTTAATGGTTGAATTACGCTGTGCAGGAAATCCTTTTTTTTTAGATTACCAGGAGTTCGGGGAAGTTCTCGGCTGAACCAGCCAACTCCCGAAAAAACATTTTTTGAAGAGCCCAGTTGGTTTTGATCTCGGGCTTATCATTAGAATTTCTGTTGTGGATGCATGAAGGGTTTTCTAAAGCACCTCATCTTAAATTTAAAATTTTAAAAAATATATGTGTGGCATAATAACAGATCTGGCTGCTTAGAATCTTTAATTTGTGAACACTGTAATTATTTAGCTAGGATTTTTCAAGGTTTCATTATTGTATATTCTATTTTTGGGCATTTTGATTTTATCATTGCAGGTGCAGATTTTGAAGATTCTTCGGGTTTTCATCAGGCAATCTGAAGCAGGAAGGATTTAAAATTTTAATAAATTTTCTGGGCCACCGATCTGTTACCTCCGGTTTCAGTTTCTCTGCTGCCCAAGGTCGATTTTTTTGACAGAAAATCTCAAAAACAAATTATGTTGTCTGGCTCCTGCGTGCTATCCCGCTGCCTAAGCTCCTGCGTGCTATCCCACTGCTGTGCTTGCGTTTTTTAAACCCCGCTGCCATACTCTCTGCCTGCGTCCTGTTCCATTCTTCCATCCACGCAGGTTCCTTCCAATCGCTCCATCGTCAAGCTGCCATAGCAGTTTTCTTTCGCTGCCCACCATATCACGTTGTTGCCATTGATCTCCATGCATTTGCTATTACCTGTAGCTGCTACATTCCCTCTCGTTTTTACACAGCCCTCACGCAGTTTCATCTGCCTCTCCTTGCTGCATACGCTGGCCCTTTTCCTCTTGGATCAACCACGCAGCTCCAGCTCCTCCACGCATTTGCGTTGCCGAAACCTGCTATCCCACGTCCATCCCTAAACCTTACCTACGTGAAACCTTTGCCATTTCCACGCACCTGCATCCGTCCTCCTCATCAACGCAGGTCTTCTCCTTATTCACTTCGCTGCCTTCATCTCCACGCTGCTCCACCTCACAGCCACCACTCCTAGCTCAGGCATTTCTCCCTTTCATTCATCGTGGCTGCCTGCGTAAGCTCACTGCCTTCATCGCAGTCCCTTCTCCCTGCGTTCTTCCGCTGTTTGTCCACCTGCAAAAGCAAAAAAAGAGCCTTCAAGCACGCAGCGCATTTCTCTCACTTGCGCATTGCTTATCCGTTGCCCAGGCTCATCCATCCCTGCCTACCCAATGCAACCATTGATTTATCCCTCAGACCTGCATATTCCCTCACGCTGTCCCTGCTCCTTGCTCCCTCTGTCAAGTCTTCCTCTACCGTCATCTAACCCGAACCAGCGTATGCATAAAATTTCAAAATTTACGACTTTCCTTTTGATTTTCATTTGTTTTAAGTATGATTTGATTTTTTTTTAGGGTTTTAGTTAGTTTAGGTTTGATGTTTATTTTATTTTAATTTGGTTAGATTTAATTTAGTTTAAGTTATAGTTTGAATTTTGTTTTATTTTGTTCTATTTAGATTTTATTTAAGCTTTGTATAGTTAGGGTTTAGGTTAGATTTAGATTTAGAATTAGATTTTCGTTAGGTTTTGATTTTAGATTTATTTCATTTTAGTTTTGTTTTATTTTAATTTTGAATTTAGAGCTTTATAAAAAATAGCAATAAAAAATATAAAAAAATAGAATAAGAAAATTTTAAAAAGCATAAAAGTTAATCTTAGGGTTTTGATTTATTTTTTATTTTCTATCCAAAAAAAAATTAAATTTTGGTTTCATATAAATTTTATGAAAAATTCTAAAATAAAAAATCTAAAAAATTTTCTAAAAAAAACTTAAAAAATTAAAAAAATAAAATAAATTATAAATTATAAAAAAATAAAATGTTTAAAAATTAAAAAAATTTGTTATTTTTCTATAGTTAAATGCACTTAAATTTTATCTAAAGATTAGCTATCTGAAAGTGGTGAATCATTTTATGAACTGGTTAGCATTTGAATTTCATGGTTGAATAATGAATTTTGATCCTTTGAAATTTAATTGCTAGAGCTCTATGCATCTTTTGAATATCTCACATCTGGTGAAATTAATCATTGCTTGGATTATTTAATGTTCTTTGCAATTTTTTCAAGCAATCGTCAATTATTTCATAAGAAGCAACAGCTAATTGATTACCTTGAATCATTAACTCCATAAGGCACAGGTATTTATCTAATCAAATTCTAAAGTCTTGCTAAGCCTTAATCAAGTATTTGATTGCCTTGCTGTGTCTCCCAACCCGGTTGATTCCCCGCTGGTTCTCCTTCATCCCATTTATCCATAGGGTCTACCCCCCTTAGCTTGCCGTAGGGAGACAGCTTAAACGAAGAGATCGGGGATCAGGGTGAAAACCCCCGTTCTAAGTGTTGTCGCGGTGCCTAGACACTCTATGCGACAACATTTTTTGGCGCCGTTGCCGAGGACAGTTTATTCTTGGCGTTTCAATGACATTTCCTCATTCATCTTCTCATTTGTCATCTTTTCATTTGAGCCGACAACGACAACATTTTTTGGCGCCATTGCTGGGGATAGAGTTGTTTCTGTCCTTGGTTTCTTCGACATTCATCATTCATCTCTCATCTTTCTATCATTCATTTGAGACTGGCAAAGTCAACATTTTTTGGCGCATCTCATCTTTTCCGCCATTCATTAGCCTGTCAAGCGGCCATCCTTTCCTGGCGTCATTTGGTCTTTTCATCACCGTATCTTTTGTCATCTCATTAATCAGCACCTGGACATCTCGGTTCGTTTCTTGTTTGGGTGGCGACTCCATTTCTTTTCATTTATTTTTCTCAAACAAGAAGCCCTCCCTTATATCCGGTTGTTTGTTGTCTTTTGGATCCTAGAGATAGATTCATGTTCAAGTGGTGACTCCACTTCTTTCATCTCTTGATTTTCTTGAGCAAAGGTCTCTCTCCATCATCCATTTAGTTCCTCATTATTCATCATGGATTATTCGTTTACCCCGTGTCATTTTACTGATGTTCTCCATGATATTCCGGAAGTGGCCATTCATAAATTGTCTTTATTCTCGGGTGGTGATTCAGTCGCTGTTAGAAAACATTTATGCAGGTTTACTCGTATAATGCTCATATATTGCAGTTCTCCTCAGTATAATCATGAAGACGTCAAAATGCGTCTATTTGCCTTTTCTTTGGAGGGTGATGCTTTGAATTGATTTAATAATTGTCCTAAAGGTTTTTTCGCTTCTTTACAAGACTTTGTTAATGCTTTTAAAGATAGATATGGTTATCAAGATAGCTTGCCTTGTGCCCCTAAAATTGTGCAACAGAATGAAAGTAATCTTATGAAGGGTCTAGCTGTCGATGAAATATTTCAAGACAATTCTTCATATCAGAATGTGCCATCCACCTATACCGTTGCAGATCAAATCCATGATAGTGGAAAAGCAGGGACAAATTGTAAAATCAGTGTCGACAATGAAAGGGAAAATCAGAAGCAAATTATAGAAGAACTAATGCGGCTGGTAAAAAATATGGAGATCAATCAAGAAAAAATTGTAACTGATTATGCCAATGATATGATAACTTTATACACCCACCTGGAAAAGCGAGATAAGGAAATGGAAACCATGAAAGCTAATCATGATAGGGAAATTAATTCTATGCAAAACAAGTTATTAACTATGGATGAAGAAATGACTATCATGACATTCGATTATAATAATCAATTGGCTACCATGCAAGCAAATCATAAGAAAGAGATAAACTCTATGCAGCATTGCTTGATGACCATAAAGGAAAAGAACGATAAAGTAATAAAAGATATGGAAGAAGACCATGCTAGGGAAATCAGTGCTATGAAGGTTGAACACTCTAGCCAAATGGATGCCATTACAATACAGGTACAGAAATTTCAACAGTGGTCAGAGGATGAAAGAAACAAGGAGACGTTGATAGATCAGAAGCCTCCTTATCTGCTGCAACAAGCTCCATCTTATTATGAGGAGGTTATTGATTCCATTGAAAAGTGGTTAATTGAAGGTGACCCGGATAAAACGAAAAACGATCAGATGCAAAATGAAGAAAGACATGTCACGCATATCTTACATACTTCATCTGAGAGTTTTGAAGTAGGATGTTCCACAAAGAAAAAACGCAAGAGAAAGAGAACGAGAAAGTGATTTGATGCATTATATGGCCGCGAGCAGTTGGATTTTCGAATAGGAAAAAGTCCTACCATATGCAGAATTGGACATGGCACATCCGAGAAGCAGCCGACAAATTTGCCTGAAAGCAGGCAAATGCTCAGTATGCACTGTATTGAACGCATATGATGCCATGGGGCATCCTCTGTATTTCTAACCCTACTCCTTGTCTTTTCAGCATTTCATTTCTGTTTTAGGATTAAATTTACTTTTCATGTTACTAGATAGTTAATAAATGAAGAGCTTATATCTTTCATGTGCTTAATGTTATATGATGATTTTTGGATGGACGCTACTTATGTTTTGTTGTGTGTTGCGTGGATGCAGATTCTGGATTCTCACATTCCTCCAATGCAGCAACATGTCCCCAAGTAGAGCCAGATGTTGACCACTACGTGTCAACTACCCATAGCAGTACACCCCCTTTTTTCGCAAAAGGGATAGCGCTTGATCAACGTGTCCATGCCGTTCGACTATCATCATCAGCCTAATCATGTTATTTTGTAAACCCATTCTGCATGTGTAAATTGTAAATAATCTTAGCAGATCTGTGTCATGCATGTAATTGCCCAGGTGAACCTAATTTTCTAGTGATGATCTACATTTTGGAAGGTTTTTGTCTCACCGATCCATGATCGGCAGAGTTTTCCTTCAGCCTAACCCCAAAGCCGGAATGGATTTTGTCATCAGAATCTTAGGGGAGTCCTAGTGTGTTAGATCTAGTCTATGTAAAAGTAATTTAGAAATAATCCTAACTATTTGGCTAGGTTATTACAAATTGCTTGATTTACTAGATTATGTTTGTGTCGCAGAACTGGGTAGTCTATGAGGGTCTATGTCAAATGGGTTTTCCCTCTTGAGATGTAAAATTGTAAAAAATCATGATGTAAAATGTCTTGAGGGTTAGAAAAATAATTTATCCCTTCATAAGTCCTAGGTCCTAGGTAATTTTTCCAAAAGTTAAGTTCGAGGGTCCCTTTAAATTAAAATGCATTTAATTTTTTAATATATTAAAATGCATTTAATTTAAAAAATGTGAAATTTCCTCGACATTTAAAATTTCGACGGATGAGATTAAAAGAGATTTTAATCCTCATCGACGGTCGAGATCACTTTGACATGGATCACTCGAACTAGCTGTTGGGAAATTTATCTTTAAATAGGCGGTCAATTCTCATTTGAGATCATTCGACCTTGGAGTCGTGTGCTGAGTGAAAGCTCTCTTGTAATCATTTTTCATGTGCAAATAAAGAAAGACTTTGGGATTAATCTCTATTGGTGTTACTCTGCGGGAAATGTTGTAAGATGTTTTATTTTCTTGCATAGATTTACTTTCAGCCATTAATGTTAGCTTATTGAAGAGTGATTTAGACACAGGTATCTTGTCTGATCACTGGGGTTTGAATGATAGTTTAATTTCTGAATATAATGGCAGGTATCTTCATATGATGGTTTAGTTTTTGAATATAATGGCAGGTATCTTCATTAGACCTGAATTTCATTGTCGTTTTCTCTCTCTATGTTAATGGTTGAATTAAGTTGTCCAGGAAATCCTTTTTTTTTTAGATTACCGGGCGTTCAGGGAAGTTCTCAGCTGAACCAACCAACTCCCGAAAAAACATTTTTTGAAGAGCCTAGTTGGTTTTGATCCCGAGCTTATCATTAGAATTTCTGTTGTGGATGCATGAAGGGTTTTCTGAATCACCTCATCTTAAATTTAAAATTTTAAAAAATATGTGGCATAATGACAGATCTGGCTGCTTAGAGCCTTTAATTTGTGAATACTGTAATTATTTAGCTAGGGTTTTTCAAAGTTTCATTATTGTATATTCTATTTCTGGGCATTTTGCTTTTGTCATTGCAGGTGCAGATTTTGAAGATTCTTCGGGGTTTTCATCAGGGAATCTGAAGCAGGAAAGATTTAAAATTTTAATTAAGTTTCTGGGCCACTGGTCTGTTACCTCTGGTTTCAGTTTCTCTGCTGCCCAAGGTCGATTTTTCTGACAGAAAATCTCAAAAAAAAATTATGTTGTCTGGCTCCAAACTTTACACGCTGCCTAAGCTCCTGCGTGCTATCCCGCTGCTGTGCTTGCATGTTTTAAACCCCGCTGCCATACTCTCTGCCTGCGTCCTGTTCCATTCTTCCATCCACGCAGGTTCCTTCCAATCGCTCCATTGTCAAGCTGCGATAACAGTTTTCTTTCGCTGCCCACCATATCACGCTGTTTCCATTGATCTCCACGCATTTGCTATTACCTGTAGCTGCTACATTCCCTCTCGTTTTTCCGCAACCCTCACGCAATTTCATATGCCTCTCCTTGCTCCATACGCTGGCCCTTTTCCTCTTGGATCAACCACGCAGCTCTAGCTCCCCAACGCATTTGCGTTGTTGAAACCTGCTATCCCACGTCCATCCCTAAACCTTACCTACGTGAAACCTTTGCCATTTCCACGCCCCTGCATCCATCCTCCTCATCAACGCAGCTCTTCTCCTTATTCACTTCGCTGCCTTCATCTCCACGCTGCTCCACCTCACAGCCACCACTCCTAGCTCAGGCATTTCTCCCTTTCATTCATCGTGGCTGCCTGCGTAAGCTCACTGCCTTCATCGCAGTCCCTTCTCCCTGCGTTCTTCTGCTGTCCGTCCACCTGCAAAAGCAAAGACAGAGCCTTCAAGCACGCAGCACATTTCTCTCACCTGCGCGTTGCCTATCCGTTGCCCAAGCTCATCCATCGTTGCCTGCCCAACGCAACCATTGAGTTATCCCTCAGACCTGCATATTCCCTCACGCTATCCCTGCTCCTTGCTCCCTCCGTCGAGTCTTCCTCTGCCGCCGTCTAACCTGAAATAGCGTATGCATAACATTTCAAAATTTACAACTTTCCTTTTGAATTTCATTTGTTTTAAGTATGATTTGATTTTTTTTAGGGTTTTAGCTAGTTTAGGTTTGATGTTTATTTTATTTTAATTTGGTTAGATTTAATTTAGTTTAAGTTATAGTTTGAATTTTGTTTTATTTTGTTCTATTTAGATTTTATTTAAGCTTTGTATAGTTAGGGTTTAGGTTAGATTTAGATTTAGAATTAGATTTTCATTAGGTTTTGATTTTAGATTTATTTCATTTTAGTTTTGTTTTATTTTAATTTTGAATTTAGAGCTTTATAAAAAATATAAAAAAATAGAATAAGAAAATTTTAAAAAGCATAAAAGTTAATCTTAGGGTTTTGATTTATTTTTGATTCTCTATCAAAAGAAAAAAGAAAAAATTAAATTTTGGTTTCATATAATTTTTATGAAAAATTCTAAAATTAAAAATCTAAAAAATTTTCTAAAAAAAACTTAAAAAACAAAATAAAATTATAAATTATAAAAAAAATAAAATATTTAAAAATTAAAAAATTTTGTTATTTTTCTATAGTTAAATGCGCTTAAATTTTATCTGAAAATTAGCTATCTGAAAGTGGTGAATCATTTTATGAACTGGTTAGCATTTGAATTTCATGGTTGAATAATGAATTTTGATCCTTTGAAATTTAATTGCTAGAGCTCTATGCATCTTTTGAATATCTCGCATCTGGTGAAATTAATCATTGTTTGGATTATTTAATGTTCTTTACATCTTAGATATTTTGCATTTTTTTCAAGCAATCGTCGATTATTTCATAAGAAGCAGCAACTAATTGATTACCTTGAATCATTAACTCCATAAGGCACTGGTATTTATCTAATCAAATTCTAAAGTCTTTCTAGGCCTTAATCAAGTATTCGATTGCCTCACTGTGTCTCCCGACCCGGTTGATTCCCAGCTAGTTCTCCTTCATCCCATTTATCCATAGGGTCTACCCCCCTTAGCTTGCTGTAGGGAGACAGTGTAAACGGAAAGATCGGGGATCAGGGTGACAACCCCCGATCTGAGCATTGTCGCTGTGCCTAGACACTCAATGCGACAACACCTCCCATTCTTTATTCGCAAATGAAGACAAGAATGTTGTGTCTATCTTGTGTCTACATTTCCATTCATGGCCTTCATCTAGACTTACGGTTGTTAGTCCTGGTCTAGTGCATGACCCATGAAATGAAAAACACAATTGTCACTCCTTTGTAATCAGGGTGATTCAAAACTCCCTCTTGATCAGGGACCTATCAGAGCTCCCTCTTAACTGGGGACTCTTTCCTTCATCAACAGCTTCTTCTTCGTGGGTCCTTCAGCTGCTTGATCTCCTTCCTTTCTTGATGTCATGAAGTCTTCGATCGAACTTCTTCTAGGTAGGGCACCATCCATCGATCACTTTCCTTCTTGGTTTGTCATGTCATTGCTTCGTGGAAAGTGACTATCAGGTTTTTCTTGTCATCTTGGCTACTCCTTTGTCATCTTGTCCATGCTTCGGAATACTCTCCTCATGGATGCTTCATAGTACTTGCTAGGTTACATGCTTTGACCTAGTAGCCCATTATGACTTCATCCTGATATTGCTTCAACATTGCTTTTTCTTTTGTTGGATGGCTTCTTCATCACGACATCTCTGTAGAGTAGAATCAATTATCTGCACCTTTTGTATCTCCAAGGCCTTTATAGGTGTCAAGGGTCCTTTCTTTCTTTATCAGAGTTGTCTTACCTTCTTTCGGGAGATATCTTCAAGGCCTTTTGTCAAATAGTGATTCTCGGTTATCATGGTGTTTTCCACATGCTTGATCTCTTTCTTCATTTGCTTCTTCTTAGATAGATAGGTCAACCATATAATGCTTCTTGTGAGAGCATTCCTTCATTGCTTGCTTTCTGGACTTGTCAACATTTCTTCTTGCTTCTTAGTCAGCAATCTTATGCTCCTTATGTGAGCATATTCCTTTGTTGACCTTCATTGCATCGTGGTACATGCCTTCGAGCATGTTCTTGGTGAAAGAGATTCTTTCATGCTTGATCATGTTATAGAACTATACCCATGACTCAATAATATACAAATGATAACATGACTTAAACTTTGATGCATACATACCTCATCTTGATTCTCCTTTGATCATCCTTTGGTGTGGCCCTTCTTGCTTCATCTTAGCTTGCCTGCATATCATTCTTTTCTTGAATCCCATGAATGGGATTCCCAATGAGACATCTTCTTTGGTCCATGAACCTTCTTTTGAAGATTCCATCATAGGATCTTAAAGATCTTTGCCTTGCAAATGTTTCCTTTCTTTTGATGATGTAGGTCTTCTAAGATTCTTGTCATGATCAATTTTTCTTTCATCATGTATGAGGTCCTATACTAGGTATGCTTCTTCTACACAAATATCTTGAGCTATATCTGCCATGCTCCTATATTCTAGAAGATATTTCTACTTATGCATTTTTGTTCTTATCATAAATTCTACATCTACATGAGTGTCTTAGAACTCTATGTACATCATGCTGCTAGATTCTAGAGGGTGTTTCTAGCCATGCAATTTAATTTATTCCTACATGCTCCTATTCTACTCAAAACTTTGAAAGAAGTCTAGAAGTAAAGAGTTTGACCTAGTCATAGTAGAGATCCAGAGGATCTTCCTTCTTTTGCTTATTTCCTTCTTCTTTCATCTCGAGTTATGTGAGCTTCTTCCCCCTTCCTTTTGGTGTTGTCCTTTTTAAGCTGAGGACAATCCCTTTTGTAGTTTCCATATTCTTTGCATCCAAAACATTGGATCTTGGACATGTCTTTGTTGTTTGTTCTTCGTGGACCAAACCTGCCAAATTTACCCTTTATTTTGGCCATGGTAGCAAATTCTTGCTCCTTTGATCCCACATCTTCTTTTGTCTTAAGTCTGGTTTCCTTTGTCCTGCATAGAGACCACATTTCACTAAGAGTGGTTGCTTCCTCCTTGGCATATATGCTTGATGTGAAGTTTCTCCACTCCTCAGGTAGAGCATTGAGTACTACAGTTGTCATCTCTCTGTCAGACATGACTTCCCCAAGCTCTTGAAGTTGATCTCTCATTTCAGAAATTTTCATGAAGTAGGGAATTATTCCTTGCTTTGTTATCTTCATCTTGTATAATTCATTCCTCAGAGATATTACTTCTCCGGTTGTGGATAACGAGAATAGCTGTACTAACTTATCATATATTTCTTTCGATGTCTCAAACTTGGAGACATAAAGAATGAGACAGTCTTTGATTGATTCTATCAGAATCCTTTGAGCTCTTGTCTCATCCTTATTGTACTTGGCTAAGGCTTGACTCTGCTCCTTAGCAGGGATAGTGATATTCCCTTTAACAAATTCTAGGAGTTCATTCTCCTTGAGAAGTAGATCAGTCCTCTTCTTCCATGCAAGAAATTTATTGGTCCCTACCAATTTATTGCTTTCCTTGCAAAAAGACATTGATGTATATTCAAAAGGGAACATGTACTTACTTGATAGGTTTTGTGATGTAACGGATTTGCTTCCTCCTTGAAGACTTGATGGCTTGTCTTCCCTGGATCTTGATGTTCTTCAAGTTGCCTTCTCCAAGTGGACTTGCTTGGTGATGAGGTTTGCTTGAAGACTTGTAGCTTGATGTAGGTCCTGCTTCAATCTGCTCTTCTTTGTAGGTGCCTTTATATAAGGCTCTTCTTCTAGCTTTGTAGACCTCCTTGATGAATGATGGATTGTAGACCCTTCTTGTCCTTGAAGTGATTGAGACTTCTAGGCTTGATGCTTCAACTTTGTAGATGCTTCTTCTTGATGAGTGTTCTTGAGTTTCCCTTTCCTTGATGTGTCACCTTACCTCTGATACCATGTTGAAGAATCTAGGGCAAAGTAGTGTAGTGTGATTCTTCGTTACTTGATAACAATTTGTGGAGTCTTTTTACTTTTCTTGTTAGCTTATTCTTCTTCTTCTTATTATTAGTGCATATGTGTGTACTTCATCAAACTGCTATCAAAACATAAATAACAAGAACACAAAGTTTGGCTCTCTGCCAGGGACAAAACCTCTCCACTCTTGAGAGGAAAACCCTTGGTAAGTTTTCTCTTATTGAAGCTTCTTATTTGAACAAGTGCAAAACCCTAGACCCTTGACTAGGATATCCTCCAAGCACAAGTCAAATCCTTCCTCTTTCTGCACTATAACTTCCGGCACATGGACCTCTGTCTTCCGACACTTTGCTCCTTAGCACTTCGTCCTTCTTCTGCTGCTTGTCTAAGTTAGGAAACCCTAGAACATTAGGGCTTCTTTACTTCGTTATAGAGAGAGTCTTCTTCGCTTTCATTTGGATACCTTGTAGGCCTAAATACATATCTGAATGAAGCCTCTAAGTGTATTGCCTTCAACTACTGTCAAATCCACAAAAGTTGACTTCTGAAATCTTCGCACATGTGGACAGAAACCCTAAAAAAAGTCTCCTTTTTCTTGCTCTTTTTTTTCCTTCTTCGTTGGTTGAGGAGGCCTTATAGTCCTTGTTTCTTAGCCCAAAACCAAAATACTTGTCACTGTAATTTCCTGTTGTAGGAAGCCTCCTTTATCTTCACATGTGTGGCTAGGAAACCCTAGAACATTAGAGCTTCTTTACTTCGTTATAGAGAGAGTCTTCTTTGCTTTCATTTGGATACCTTGTAGGCCTAGATACATATCCGAATGAAGCCTCTAAGTGTGTTGCCTTCAACTGCTGTCAAATCCGCAAAATTTGACTTTTGAAATCTTCGCACATGTGGACAGAAACCCTAAAAAAGTCTCCTTTTTCTCGCTTTCTTTTTCCTTCTTCTTCGCTGGTTGAGGAGGCCTTATAGTCCTTGTCTCTTAGCCCAAAACCAAGATACTTGTCACTGTAATTTCCTGTTGTAGGAAGCCTCCTTTATCTTCGCATGTGTGGTTGTTGATGCCCTAGAAAACGTCTTCTTGCCTTCGTTGTCCTGCCTCCTTATCTCGTTGTCCTTGTAACCCTTTTCTTTGGCTTTTCTTCGTCCTTCTTGGTTCTCTTTCTTGCTTGCGGATTTCAAAGTGAAGTGATCTCAAATGAGGAGTGGACAACCTCTATAAATAGAGGTTTGTCCCTCCTCTTTAGGCCGACTTGACTGTCCATTAGGCCGACTTGACAATTACACTATAATTCATCTTTTATTCATTATTTTGCTGCTTGGAGACTTCGTTGATGCTAGGAGAGGATTTGAATTTGCTTGGAGGTGTTCCCATGACCTTGTACATTGACATACATGATGTAACATGCCCTCAAAGGGTCTTATCATAATTACATTTTGACTTTGACTTTCTAGAAGCACTTTAAAATGTGCTTGACCTATTTTCAATGAGCAAGAAACTCATTGACAAATACTATAAAAATAATTTCTCTTTACAAATATCAAAATTACATTTATGAAGATCAAAACTAGTTACATTTCCTTCAACACCATCTACTCTACTCTTAACGCTGCATCTGCGCTCCTCAACACCTGACTACAACTAGTATGCAACTGTCACTCAAGAATCTGACTGCATCAACTGACATTGATCCATCCTGCTACTGAATATTTTGGGCCCCCATAGCAAGGTAATGATCCATGAGGAAGACACTTCAATGAACCCTGCCCAAATCTGCGCAACTCTGGGACTATAACTCCATATCACCGCACCTCACTCCCGGGGGTATAGCTGCAAACATGGCGAAGTCTTCCTCCAATCTGGAGGACAATTTGTCTATCTCTGTGGACGTTGTCCCCTAGTCCTGCTTGTACTTCTTCATGAGATGACACTGAGTACTGTAGTGGCCAAACTCGTCACACCTCAAGCACTTGACCTTAGATAGGTCCTTCTACTTCTTCTTCTCCCCTTGTTCTTAACTGGGACCCTTTGATGCAAGGGCCACATTTTCTTCCTCCTTCAAACCCTTATTGTTACTTTTGTTGATGGAAGTCTTCACAAGTTCTTGCCTCATTTCCTCCTGTTGCAAGTCTGACCACATCTTGTGCCACTTAGGTAGGGTATCTCGCCCCAAAATGCTTTAAACGAAGATCTCCTAGTCGTCTAAGACACTATTCAATGTCAAATGTACAAGCTTTCTATCCTAAGGCATCTCCCCAACTACTGCAAGTTGATCTCGGATTTCTTGAATTCTGGTGAGAAAGGGATGAATGCCTTCACCCTTATACATAATGAGGTTTCTCAGCTTTTCCTTCAGGAACGTCTTCCGCTAGTCAGAAGGATTCCGATATAGCTGAGCAAGAGAATCCCACATCTCCTTGACAATATTCTTGCCAGATATATGTGAAACTATATGGCCCTGGACTCCATCCAAGATCATAGCTTCGTCTTTGCCATCTCTTTCCTGTATTCCTTCAACTGATCTGCATCATTCGGTACTGCCACAACATTCTCTGCATAGGTCTTCAAACCAAATTCATCTAGCAGGAAGGACATCTTAGCTTTCCAGATGATGCAGTTGGAGGCTCCCTCCAACCTATCTTGATCTCTAAGCCCGACTGTGGTCATTTCTGCAATACTCGAAACGGATATAAAAAATCTCCCTCTATGTGTGCATTTTCTCTTCCACCCGACATTGAATCTGCTCTAGTAAATTGTTGCAAACCCTCTATGCCTAGACAAGAATATGCTCTGCGAAAATCTGAGTCGTTGTTGCTCGTGGTTGCACTGCACTCGCGGCTTTTCCGTACTCGCACAGTTGTTCAATCTGAACTCATGTGATCCTCGTAGTTGTACAAAAAATATCTCTCGTGGTTGTTCTGAGGTAACCCGCGTGGTCGTCCGAAAAAATCATTCTGCAACTCCCTTTGAGCCGCGAATTTTTCATTTCTTCTTCTAAGCCTCCTGTCAGTCAAATACGCTCTAATACCATGTGAAAATTCCCTTGAAATGCAGCAACTGGAAATATTTCTTCTAACTGATAAATTAATTATGCAATTTATTTTGTTTATAGCAAAATAGCGAAATATTCACACTGTAATTTCTTCACCATAAGAACTAACTGCGGAAGCAAAAATAGGAACTGAGAAATGCTAACACACACACACAAAATTAACACGGTTGTTTTTGGACAAAAGTCCCTGGAAAAACCCAATGTGGGAAAACTGGTGCAGCAGCTAAAGGTTTATTTTATTATGCAGCAGTGAAAATCTAAGTACAATCTTTGGAAGCCCAATTGGCTATCCAATCAACAAGATCTGACAGAAAATATTTAGAGAGAAGGTTCTCTCCCTCCACAAGCAAACCTCAGCCTCTGAAAATTGGTCGTCCAACCTCTGCATAGGCCCTTGCAGCTTCTGATCAATTCGCGCAATGGTGAAGGGAAAAGCCACGTGATCCTCGTGGTTGTACTAGGAAAACTCGCGCGACCGTAACTGCGACTCGTTACAAAATTCCATGCAACCCTTGCGGCTAATCTGGATTAGTTGCGCCGTGGAATACTTTAGTCACTCGCTTTTGCCTCTTCCGCATCTAGAAATCATCCTCCAGATCACTCTCTGACCCTCTGACACCTTGCTAGTTGATCTCTGACTTGATCACTCCTGTTGAATCACCTGCACTGGAGAATCAGTCTATCTAGATCACCAAGTATCTACAACTGGTCTCACACTCTCAAGTGCTTCTCACCTTCAAGTGTTCTCCAAAAGTGTATTCACCATCTACCTATCAACTTCTTCTTATAGTTGAGACTTCAACGGCCATGATTAAAACTTAATCAATGGTTGAGATTATCTTCTAAGTCAGTTTGTGTGAGTTTCAAGATAATTCACGCCATTCTCAATTAATTTCTATTATTTAACCCATTTTCCTAAGTTAGACTTAGGAAAAATTAAATGATGGCTAATTAATTTAATTAAGTCATTTCTAGGTTGAATTTTCATAAAGGATTTATGGGTTTTGGAGATCTCATGCGTTTGAGCCTCTCCACAAAGTATCGAGACTAGAATACCATTTGATGCTACAAAAACTAACAATATACACTCTTGGGCGATGGCGACAGCATCATGTATTTCTCTGTTCTTGAGAAACCCAAATTGTTCATCTATAATGTATGTCGAGAGCTTCTCTTTGATCCTAATTGCAATAATCTCCGAAATCAACTTATAAGAAATGTTACATAAAAAAATGTGGCAGTAATCTCTGAATGAGTTAGGGCATGAGGATTTTGGAATGAGTGCAATAAAGGTTGAGTTAATCATCCCCGCTACCTTGCATTGAAGCCTAGATTCTTCCACCATCCGCAGTAATTCCATCCCCATAATGTCAAGGAAATGTAGAAGGATTTCGATAGTCCAACCATCCAGGCCAGGACATTTATCTTTAGAGAAAGATCTCAATACACTTGAAATCTCCTCCGTAGTGATACGCTTGTCAATATCATCGTTATTCGCTTCAAAGAACATTGTGGGATATGAATCAATGAAAAAGTGTTGGTTTTCAATGTCCACATTGGGTCTTTCCTTGAAAATACCTTCTGATATTTTGGCCTTACTTATTCAATGGAAAATCAAGGGTAAATCTATTTTTATCATGAGAACAATACTTTCTTTGCTTTCTGTTCAATGTGGAGGGATTGGGGTAAAGTAAGCCATCAGCGCCTAACTAAGGGTGCTCTATTGATCAAAGATGCCCATTTTATATTGATCAAAGATCTTATGATTTCCATTTTATATACCCTTTTATTTATGTTTTATTGTTTATAAATATTTGTCTTTGTGTGGGGAAAATTGTTTGTGATCCTTTCCACCTGGGTTCAATTCTCGAGACATGTTGGGTTGTTGTGATAAGGATTAAAGAGTAGGCAACCCTTGGGATAGAGCAACCTTGCAAGGGGGGTTCAGGACGTCTCAAGTCTTGCGAATGTTGGAATTTCTAGGTCTAACTCATTAGAAACCCTTCATGTACTTTCTGATTTATTCCTACCTACTTGTTTTGTTAATTAACAAGTTATTTACCATGTAAATATTGGAAATAAACACAAGTACATGCTCAACACATTACAGATCATCAACTGAAGGAAACAGAAACAAGCACACAAGTGACACCATTGTTTTTGGACTAATGTCCCCGGAAAAACCCAATGCGGGAAAACTTGTGCAACTATCTAAGGGTTTGATTTATTAACCAGTTTCAAAATACAATCTGGGTGCCAAATCCAGCTCACCCAACAGAGAATAATCTCGGCAGTACTACCTCTCTACTCGGAAGCAGATATTTCGATTGAAACCCCGAATAATCACTCCAGCAGCTTCACAGCTCCAATCTTCCCCACGAAACCCCAGCATTAGCCTCTAGGGACAGCCTCAGCCCTTTTTGGCCCAACGTTTGCCAAGTGTCACTCTGGCTTGGCCTGCATCAGCCTCTGGAGGCACTACATCAGCCCTCTGGCCCTCTGCGTCACCCACGTTGGCCCTCTGAGGCACTGCGCAGCTCCTGGCTGCCTCTGCGTCACCCACGTTGGCCCTCTGAGGCACTGCGCAGCTCCTGGCTGCCTCTACGTGAGCCCTGGCTGGCTTTGTGTGAACCCCTGGCTAGTTCTGCGTCCCTCACTCTCGGCTACTGCGTTGATCCTCCTAGTGCTATCTATGCCTCTCTGCTTTTGTATTCATTGCCCCTCAACTGCAACTCTGATCACTCTCTCAACTTCCTCAACAAACCCAGCCCCAGAAAGTCGAAATCTTGATCAACTCGGTGTGTTCTCCAAGTGACCCTCAAGCCTCCTCTTATACTTTTCTCATTGGCAATTCAATGGCCAAGATTAAGTCCCTAATCGACAGCTAAGATTAGATCTGGCTTGATCCATGACTTTTGGACCATTCTAACACAGTTTTATATTAATTCACATTAATATTTTAATATTAATTATTTCAATATTTCCCAAACTGTTTAGAATCTGCCCAAACCCTTTCTGGGTATTGAAGATCTCATGTGCCTTAGCCTCTCCACCAATTTTCGTGGCTAGAGCACATTCGATGCTACCCCAAATCAACACTCCCTCTTAGCGAGGACTGTGCTCTAGCAATACTCCTCACTGAGTATCACCCTGATCATCCGGCATCAGTCCCTGTGCTGATGCTAGGCCTATTGCTCATCATTTGCGCTGTTGCATCCTGTACTGCTACCCATGGCCCTGCCACTGCCACTGCTACATCTATGTTGCTGCCCATGGCCCTGCCACTGCCACTGCTGCATTTGTGCTGCTGCCCATGGCCCTGCCACTGCCACTGCTGCATCTGCACTGCAACCCCTCTCATCATGCTGCATCGTGCTGCCCATAGCACTACCACTACTAACTGTTGCACTGCAACTTAGTTATTGAGAAGTAAGTAACTGATCTTCCAACTCTGACATCTTTATCACGCTAGAGACACCTCCAATGTTGAAACTCCCTCTGTCGCTGATAAGTGCTCCCTGTCTGACCTCTACGTTGTTGCAACAACTCCCTACATCTCGCACCATTGCACACCCCTCTGTGCCATCCTGCACTAGTGCAACACTCCCGCGCTTCTCACACTGCTGCCTCATGTTGTCCTGGGAATCCTGCACTATAGCTCCCTCTGTTGCTCCATCTGCATCCATCTCTACTGACATCCGCCAGTACTGCTACTCCTCTTCGGGGCTCCCGTAGCAAGGTCTAATCCAAGAGGTTGGGTACCTCAAGGATCCTGCCCCTCATCGCCTGTAGTCCGTCTGACTACAACTCGATGTCTCCCCACTTCCGCTCAAGTGGTGTGTGTGCACTCATGGCACAGTCATCGTCTGTCTCCACTTCCTTCTCTGCCCTTGTTGGTGCAGCCTTGGTCTTGGAGGCCTCTCCCTTGCTCTTCTTCCTTGGACACTGGGTCGCATAATGACCCAGCTCCCCATAGTGGAAGCATTTGACCTTGGAGAGGTCCTTCTTCTTCCGTTTCTCCTGCTTTCCCTCAGATGCTAGGGCAGCATCCACCTCCTCCTCCTTCTTGATTCTAATCCCCTTGCCGCTGCTTCCTGCCTTGCTCAGCCTTCTGATCTCTTCTTGGCGAAGAGCAACCCACATTTCCTCCCAATCTGGAAGGGTCGCCCTGCCTAGTATGCTCTAGACAAACACCTCCCAGTCTTCTGAGACTGCATTCAGGGTTGTTCTCACCATCAATTCTTGATCCGGTGTGGCCCCTATGGAAGTCAATTGATCCCAGATCTCCTTCAATCGACCGAGGAAGGGGTCGATCTGTTCTCCCTTTTGCATCTGGTATGATCGCAGTTGATTTTCTAGTAACACCCTTCTCTGCACAGAAGTATGTCGGTACAATTTCTTTAGGGCCTCCCGCATCTCATTTGTCGTTTCCTTTTCGGCAATATGTGGTACTACATGGTCCTTGACCCTGTCAAGAATGATGCTCTTGGCCCTTGCCATTGCCTCCTCGTACTTGTCGTTATCAGGTGGGTCAACTCGAATAGCTATCGTCCTCAAGGCAAAGTGCTTGACACGATTTCTGTCTAGAATGGATAGGATTCTAGCCTTCCAGACTACGAAGTTTGAGGCTCCGTCCAGTCTGTCCTGGTCTCTTACCCCGTTCACCACCATCTCGCTACTCCTCTACTTCCCTCCTGGAATTTCTCGGTGTGACTCCCTCTGAGCCTCGATTTCCCTCCTAGAAACCCTTCTGCCAATGTTGAGATGCCCCCACTCTGATTGCTAGTGCAGCTGCACCACTAATCCGGATTTCTCGGCTAGAAATCCTCGGTAGCACCTCCCTCCTCCTTGGTCTTTCCCTATTAGGTATTGTTCTAACTACAGTACCCCACCAGCTCCACACTGCAACTTACCCATAGCCTCCTAAACCCCAGCAAATTGAAGGTTAGAGCTCCTAGGCTGTGCGCAATCCCGACACCGGCAAATCAGCTTCCTCGGCCAACTGCGTCAGCCCTCCTAGCCTCTGCGTGGCTCTGCATGAGCCTGCCTTTGCCTCCCTCAGCCTCTGTGTTGCCTCTTCCTGGCTCAATCTTGATGACGCAGGCACTGCGTCACCCCTTCCTTGTTGCTACTCTGCTAGGAACAGCTTTTGTCACTCGGGACAGTTGTTTTCTGCTGCTGCTGCTCTGTTCGGCTGATGTCCTCAGTTCTCTTGTGATCTGCAACCACGCTCTGATACCATGTTGGAATTTCTAAGTCTAACTCGTTAGAAACCCTTCATGTACTTTCTGATTTATTCCTACCTACTTGTTATGTTAATTAACAAGTTATTTACCATGCAAACACTGGAAATAAAAACAAGTACATGCTCAACACATTACAGATCATCAACGGAAGGAAACAGAAACAAGCACACAAGGGACACTGTTGTTTTTGGACTAATGTCCCCAGAAAAACCTAATGTGGGAAAATCGGTGCAGCTATCTGAGGGTTTGATTTATTAAGCAGTTTCAGAATACAATCTGGGTGCTAATTCCGACTCACCCAACAGAGAATAATCTTGGCAATAGTACCTCTCTACTCGGAAGCAGATATTCCGGCTGAACCCTGGATAATCACTTCGGCAGCTTCACAGCTCCAATCTACCCCACGAAACCCCAACGTCAGCCTCTAGGGACAGCGTCAGCCCTTTCTGGCCCAGTGTTTGCCTAGCATCACTCTGGCTTGGCCTGCGTCAGTCTCTGTAGGCACTGCGTCAACCCTCTAGCCCTCTATGTCACCCACACTGGCCCTTTGAGGCATTGCACAGCTCCTGGATGCCTCTGCGTGAGCTCTGGCTGGCTCAGTGTGAACCCCTGGCTGGTTCTGCGTCCCTCACTCTCGGCTACTGCGCTGATCCTCCTGGTGCTATCTCTGCCTCTCTGCTTCTGTATTCACTGCCCCTCAGTTGCAACTCTGATCACTCTCTTGACTTCCTCAGCAAACCCAGCGCCAAAAAGTCAAAATATTGATCAACTCGGTGGGTTCTCCAAGTGATCCTCAAGCCTCCTCTTATACTTTTCTCGTTGGCAAATCAACAACCGAGATTAAGTCCCTAATCAATGGCTAAGATTAGATCTGGCTTGATCCATGACTTTTGGACCATTCTAACACAGTTTTATATTAATTCACATTAATATTTTATTTTCCCTAAGTTTAGACTTAGGGACTCCATTAAAAATATTAATTATTTTAATATCTCCCAAACTATTTAGAATCTGCCCAAACCCTTTCTGGGTATTGGAGATCTCATGTGCCTTATCCTCTCCACCAATTTTCGTGGCTAGAGCACATCCGATGCTACCCCAAATCAACAACGAAGTCATAATTTCTTAGTATATTTGGCTTGCAAGTTGTTGGATATACTCTTGGTGTTATAGTGGCAACCAGAAGGCTTGATCTTGGGCATTGCGCAGGTTACTCTGACATGTCACTGATTCACCATGGTTTTAAAAAAATCAAAAAATAAATTAAATAAAAAAATTGTTATACATATTTAAAAAAAAAAAACTAAGCACCCACGTGGGAGCATTACTATAATTAGGGATGTTCATTTATAAATATAACTTAATTCTATTAAGAGTCTAAGACTAAGATAGGGTTATTAAAGTTAAAATGTGTCGATTAGAAGGATATAAGTTAAATCTACATTGAGGCATACGTAAGGTGCTCAAGTGAGAGAGAATGACGGATAAATATAAGGAAAATCTGTTAGACCTAACGATAAAAAAGAAATGATATTATAACGTCCACGAGACTAAAAATAGTCTATGGGACCATTAGTTCCCTGTTTTTCGCCTTTTGCAGTTCAATCCTTTTCTTATTCAAACTAATGATGAGCTAGTCCAACCTTCCAACAATCCCCTCGCTGAAAAGACAATGCCAAGAAACCGATGCTAACATATTCCCATAACTTTCTCTGATGTCTTTGAATGCATCACATTCTAAAATGAAATGTTTTTCCAATTCCACTGCCCCAGATGTGAAAAATGTACACACCCGTTCTTCCCAAGCTTCTTTAGGTCTTTTCCACCGTCCTGTTTCACATTGAAGTTGATGCGAGTTAGTTCTTAATTGAGCAATAAGAACCTTTGACCTCCACGGAATGCTAGCTCCAATGAACTCTTTTTGTTGTAGATCACACGTAAGGTTGAATTCCTCAATGTATTACTTCTTATTTCTGCCCAACTCTTTTCCCCATACCCGTTTACAAAACTTCTCCATAACAAAATGTTGGGAAAAGCAAAAAATATTGGTATCAAGCAAGTGTCAGCCTGAAATTTTTCCCGCCCAAAGAAAGAATTGTCATTACTACTCAGCTCGACAAAAGATTTCGGAACAACAATTTCCCTTGCTTCCTTCACTAGCTAATGAATTACATAAGTTTGATATGTGCTTTCCGCGTTCGGCAAGCTTCCACCTCCAATGTGGAGTCTCTGAATGCAGTGCTTGCCCTTGAAGTAAAGGACCTCCTTGTTTGCAACCAAGCAAGAGGGAGAGAACTGCTCCCCAACACTCGGTAAGAATAGATAATTCAAGAACTGGCCTAATTGACCAATCGGGGGTCTTGTATTATCAAGTCCTTCCTTCGTTATACCCAAACCTTGTGCCCATCCCAAAGTGTACTAAGTTGTGCACCAAGAAGAAGACTCATTGTGTTATTACCTATAGATTTGAACCAACCACTCTTAGGTGCATGCAAAATAGTCAACCCAGCATGCTTTAAAACTAATCCGGCCATGAAAACACAATCCAACAACAACATGCTAGACTCGGCAAAATAGAAGAAGTTATTCTAAACTTAACATACCTGAGGTCAAACTTTGTAAACTGCATTTACAAAACCTATAATAGTAGCATAAACCTCGCGCTGCATACACAAAGCCATGATTGCACTCTTAAGCTATTATTTATTAATATTCTATCTAGGATGAAATCAAGCTATGGCAACAATGGTAACTATGTGTTGCAGCATTGAGGATAACTGAGAGAGAGAAATAAAGACATCTTTGAGTAAAGAAAATTTTAGGTTTCTTTTCTACACAATAGGACCTTTTGTGGGGTGGGACCTACAATGGGCTAGGTTCATCCCTTTCACACCCACGATGCAACGACAAACCAAAGGTCTTGAACGAGTAAGAACATGGGTATAATAGACTCTTCTATACGATGGGCTCAATCTCAAATAGCTTAGATTCCTTAGATCAATACCAGTGCTCAAAACGTAAATGTCTAATCATGAGTTGATGTATTGTCAACTTGGTACAACTTTTAAAGGTGGTCTACTGTGAACTCTTAATTTATTCTCATGCGAGAAATCTTGATGAGGGAATGGTTGATTATGCATTTCCAAATTTCTTCGCAATCAATCTCTTTTCCTAAAGTTCTTTGTGTCCTTTCAAATCCCAATTGTGAAAAATCCTTAAACCGGAATCCCTACTGCAACAACTGATGATATTTCTCCTACTTGTTACATTTACATGAACAATTTATTTGCAGTTTCCTACGGCAAACATCGAAATACATACACTTCAACCTACACCATTTAAAATAATATGTCGAAACAAGAAACTGAACAATAAAGAGATACAACACAAATGACACAGTTGTTTTTGGACAAAAGTCCCCGGAAAAACCTAATGCGGGAAAACCAGTGCAGTAGATCTGAGGGATTTTATTATTAAGCAGAAGTATTTCTGAATACAACCTCTGGATTCCTTGTTGGCAATCCAATACATAGAATATCACTCGGCAAAAGAAATTGGTGAGATTACCTCACTCTACACTGCAATTTCCGACTGGTTTGGCAGCTGAACCAACGAGTTCCCCAGCTACTTCTGCATTGCTCCTGCGTTAGCCTCTAAGGCACTGCGTCACCTCTACTGGGAATCGATTTGCTCTTAGGAGTTGATTCCAACCCTCCCGGCTCAGAAACGTCAGCCTCCTCAGCAAATTCGTACTTCTGTGTGAAGGCTCTGCGTGGGCCCTGCATGAGTTCTTCCTAGCTCTGCGTCACCCTCTCTGCCAACTGCGTTGCCTCTTTTGTGTCTCTTTGCCTCTCTGTTGAGTATTCTTGGCTTTGGAGAAGATCCTCTAGCCAAACCTCTCTTTGCCCCTCTCTGCGTGATCACTACGAAATCATTACATTGCCTCTAGCTTCAGCAGTTCGATCTGACTCATCAACTCTCTGTGTGTCTTCCAAATGACCCTCAAGCTTCCTTAAATAATCTCCTCGTTGACATTCAACAACCCAAATTAGAAGCTAATCAATGGTTAAGATCATTTATGCTTGATCCTCATCTTCTTCTAGAAGTTACACCCACAGTTAAATTAATACCCATTAATTATTTTAATTTCCCAAGTTTAGACTTAGGGTCCCATTAAAAATAATTAATTATTTTAATAAAGTTGTCTCCGGGTGGAATTTCCCAAAACGCTTTCTGCGTTCTTTGAAATACATGTGCCCAAGCCTCCCTACAAAATTTCAGACTTAGAGCACATCCGATGCTACTAGAAATCAACACCAATCCCCTCCCAGCTACTAGGCTTATGATCTGATTGGAAATTCATTCATGTTGTCTTTCCATTCATCTTGGTCTTTCATATTGACATCAAGCCTCAATAATTGCTCGTCATATTGATTAGCAATTGTTAGCCAACCAGAGACTGACTTGGTTTGTGAATTTCTTCACTGAGGTCGTGGGTAAATCTGATTGCAAATTCTTTGTTGCTTATCTTATGCACCAGATTTAACCTTCTAACTGCTAAGGCAGGTCTTTGGTCTTTCCATTTAGATAATTGATCAGTAGTTTTGAGTCCCTTTCTATTTCCATGGGAATGAAACCAAACTTCAAGCAATCTTAGATTACGGATGCCAATGCCACAAGCTCAACTTTTTTGTTTGTTCTTGTGCCAAGGAATTTGTTGGAATGAGCATGAACTTTTCCTTCTTAATTCCCTATAACTCCTCTCATTGTAGCCATGTATGGGCTACTTTCAAATGCAACGTCAAAACAACTTTTATACATCCCTCCAGTAGGCGCCTCCATGACTTATAACTACTAAGGCCTCAATTTGGCCCCTAGGGTATGTCCATTATCAGGGACTTAACTTTTTCAAAGCTTGAAAGTATAGAAATGAAAAGTAATAAATCCATAGCTGTAGGAATTCATCTCAAAGTTCACTTCTATTGTCTTTTTAGCAATTATTTTTCTTAATGGAGTGCACTTCAAAAAGAAATCGAAAGTGAGGTTCCATAGAAGAACTTTATAAAATATTGTTTTAGTGAACTTGTGCATCATTTACTCATGTCATCTCGCGTTATGTGTGTGCGCATGCATGTATTGAAATGTATATGTACACAATGTGTTCCTTGTCTGGTTTCTAGCAATGGCCTAAAGTGGCATAGGACAGTGGGGCCACTGGAATTGGCGAGGTTGATCCCCCCTATTTTTAGCCTTGGTCAACTTGTCAAAACTGGCAGGATAAGATAGATTTCCTTAATTTCACATATCTATTTTTTATCACTGAGTAGGGTTTATTTATGTCTAACACCATTTCTTTGATCTTTCCCTCCCTTCATACTACTGGTTTAATTCTTCCCTGTCTCTGTAAGAGTAAGATTTCTTTCTAATGTGTTTAATCCATTCATGTCATTTCTATTTCATAGTCTCTTCAAAAAGTTGCCATCTTTGCACTTGTCATTCTCTATTCCATGTAGACTTGAAATCAATGATCGTTGAGTCATTGGCAAAATAAACTTTACCTAGTTCCAATTTTGGACTAAAATTTCAACTCTAAACTAGTATTTTTGGAATCGTAAAAAAAATGATGGAATATTAAGAGCATGATATCTACGGTAAACTTGTAATTGTTCTTTGTTGCTAACGTTGTCAAAACCCATTATTTCCATTTCATTGAGGCTTGCTTAATAGTAACTAGTATCTCTTTTCTTCTCATTTAAATGCCTTTGAATTTTGTGGATTTCTGAGTTCTGCATCTTTAGTTGATCTCTCTCTCTCTCTCTCGTGTACAAAAATGGAGAATAAATGGCATGCATTCACTTTATTCCTTTTTCTTGTAAGTTATAAAGAAAATCTGAAAAAATATATATACGCACACAGGGAAGCAAAAAAAAGTATTTGTCCTTATTTTATATTGTCCATTTCTCGTTTAGTCCAGTTTGGTTGTCCATTATTGATTAATACTTTTGACATTCTGATTTTTTATTGTATGTTTGCACAGATTAAAGAAATTGTGGAGCTCAACCTCTCAGCAGTTCAGAATAAGTCAGAAATGAAGTCACTGGATTGGCAAGTTGAAGGAGAAGAGAATATTTTCATCAAGCCCTCTAAGGGAAACAAAATAAAAGATGAAGAGTACATAATAGAACTAGCACCCATGGAAATAAGGACCTTTCAACTTGAGTTCCATGATTAAGCACTTTTGGTATATGTGTAATAACAAACACAGGACCCATGTTTATGGACTCGATTGATGGATTGTTGTTGAAATGTGCTGTAACTAGATACAAGTTTTTCTTTTATAAGAAATTGTTGCATTAAATAAATATGTTGCGTTATTGAAGTATGTGACCTTCTAAAACTTTGTCCAAAAAGCATTATCATGAATTTATCTATAAAAAAAGAATATAGGGAAGGAGATTTGTTTATCCTCCTCTATTTTTTTCTTTTATGAAGGTTCTTTTTATTTTTCTCTTGGCATTCTTAGTGGAGATACAAAAAAAGTTTGAAGTTGTTAAGAGTATTGTGCCTAGGCACACAACATCCTAATAGTCGTTTCTTTGAATTTTTATTAACATTGATCAACAAGTTTGGTTTGTACAAGGTTGAAACTTAAGATCTGGTTTTGGTGCTTTTACTTTTTGTATGTTGGAAATCCCATGTACCCTAGGTTCGGTCTATGTCCTAGCTAGGAACATAAACACACTAGAGATGCCCAACTTTAAAAACTTTGCACAACGGAATATAACAGCAATGAGATCAACAACAGTACACAATATTTATGACCCAAAACACGTTCCTTATTAGTCCATCAATAAAAAAACATAGGGCTCCCGTACCAGGCATCATGGCCCTTTACAAACCCTAGTCCATCAGGCTCTCATCTGCCCAACAAATACACAAATAATACAAAATACTTACAATTTTTTAGTCTCATCAAATTGTTGTCCTGAGGCTTAACCAACCTCCTCAATCAACCTTGTGGTCAATGTTGATTCCTTACAACTGATGTGGTAGCCCTCTATCATCGTAAGCCTACTCCTTTAGGCCCTAACAAGTTCTCAGCCACCTAGCAGCTTTGTTGTACCTTTTCCCAGACTTTGGCTTGGTCCTTTAGGTGCTTGGTCTCCTATTGTGTCACTCCACATCAAACTTCATGCCTTGGGTTGTTCCTTTAGCCCTCAGTATGCCTCCTCTAGGTCTTGAATTGCTCCATTAGCCCTTAACCACTAGTTTTAACCTTCAACAAATATTGTCCTAACTACAGCTCACCTACAAAGAGCCCTTTAACCCCTCAGCCTATCCTCTTTAGTCTTCTCAGGCCCTCAACCAACTGTCATAAGGTTTATGTCTAGCCTTCCCTGATCTGACTAAACCTCTCTTAAGCCTTAACAGGTATGCGATTGGTCTCTTTCTTGTTGCAGCTAGGTCACTCCTTATCCTCAACCTACTTTCCTTTCCCCAACTTGTTGCTCAGTCAACCCTATAAGGACCTCGAATGCCCTAGATCAGGCTACAACCAACCTTTTCTGCTTTTGCTCTCAAGGAATAGTCCTCCACAAAACCTCAAACAGACTTCGGCCTCTTGCTAGACAGATTTCTCTTTTCTTTCTTGAGTTATGACTTCTCTCTATGATCTACGACCTCCTTGGACTCTCTTGCTCACACAAGTTTGTGTCCTTTCACACTTGTGATTGGCTTATCCTTTGGCTATTTATATTTGTCCATAGGTTACCTAGGGAACCCCTTGGCCGTCCTCTTGCCAAACAGAATTCTCTTTTCTTTCTTGAGTTATGGCTTCTCTCTATGATCTATGACCTCCTTGGACTCTCTTGCTCACACAAGTGTGTGTCCTTTCACACTTGTGATTGGCTTATCCTTTGGCTATTTATATTTGTCCATAGGTTACCTAGGGAACCCCGTGGTCTAGTAAGGTGTTTCCCACTCAATCACTTAACAATTAGTTAGAATATAAAATTTGTATTTTGGGTAAAGAGCCCACTCCTTTGGGTCAAAACCCCAGCCCTTGGGTATCTTGCCCACAAGCTCTCTTTTTGTGGGGTTTTTCTGCTCAGAAATACCCTTCGAGCTACCCAAATTTCAAGAGACCCTCTTAGTGAGGAAGGTATTTCCGCCACTACTTGGAAGTGGCTCTGCCTCCAAATCTTATCAGCAACTAGGTCCTTTTGGAAGACTTGGATCTTCAAAGATACCATACTCCTAGAAATATCCAACTCCATGATTTTTACTTACATGGCCATTTCTTTACTTGCATATGCCATGCCTTCTTTTGCATTAACATGACTTTTCTTGCATGGTTCATGACTATCCTTGCATGTACCATGGCTTTCCTTGTGTGCACCATTACTATCCTTGCATGGGCTACAACTTTCTTTGCACCACCACAATTGTCCTAGCATGGTTCGTGACTTTCCTTACGTGGCCTAGAAGACTCCACTCTCTCTCTCTCTCTTAAACCCTAAAGGTTAGACTTCCACTTTGCGGTTGACTCTCCTTCATAGTTTCCCTCTGAAGCTAGACTCCCTCTGAGCCTACACAACCTCCCCCTGACTCATTATGCTTTCCCTTCTAAAAAATGTTGCAACTTGTGTCCTTGCAAGGTCAGTTCGAGTTGTGGTTGAACATTGGGCCTAATCCACTTTAGACCACCACAACTCAACTTGGCAAGTGTCTTCATCTTCTTGGGTCGAACATCTCATATGCACATGGCTCCACTGCCATATGCGCAACTTTGCAACATAATGAAGATATTATCTCACGATTAACCTGCCATCCAGGCGGAGCTACCTCATCCATGCCAAAGCACTCCTTGCCAAGGCACCTGGACTATCTCAACATACTTTGACAAGTATACTGAAGTCCATCAATGATGTCGACAACCTGCCACACAACATATTGTTGTGCACCAAGTTCTCTACCAATCCACCAGAACTCCCATCCTATCTTGTCGCCAAACCAATCAAGACGACATCTTCATGTTCTCTGCGAAACCTTTTGCTCCATGTCTAACCAACTGTGATTTGGTAACATTGCTATTTTTTGCAATAGTTTCACAGCTCCCTCCTAGAGTTGACATATGTGCACACTCTGATCCAGTTGCCCTTCAAAGTAGCTTTGATACCATGTTGGAAACCTCACGCACCCTAGGTTTGGTCTATGCTCGAGCTAGGAACACAAACACACTAAAGATGCCCAACTTTGCACAGTGGAATATAACACCGATGAGATCAACAATAGTACATAATATTTATGGCCCAAAACATATTCCTTGTTAGTCCATCAATAAGGAAATCATAAGGCTCCCATACTAGGGATTATGGCCCTTTACAAACTCTATTACAAAGCTATAATACACAGTCAGTCCTTTGACTAATAACCAGGGTTAAGGCCTAGCCCATCAAACTCTTATCTGCCCAACAAATACACAAATAATACAAAATACTTATAGTTGTTTATTCTCGTCAAACTATTGTCTTAAGTCTTAACCAGCCTCCTCAATCAACCTTGTTGTCATTGTCGATTCCTTCCAACTGATGTGGCAACCCTTTATCATCATTGGTCTGCCCCTTTAGGCCCTTAGCAAGTCCTCTACCCACCTAGCAGCCTTGTTGTATCTTTTCCATACTTTG
The DNA here is from genome assembly GCA_031772625.1 of Pinus tabuliformis. NCBI lineage: Eukaryota > Viridiplantae > Streptophyta > Pinopsida > Pinales > Pinaceae > Pinus > Pinus tabuliformis. The sequence goes on from CM062804.1 coordinate 107,285,111, forward strand.
GCATGGTCCTTTAGGCCCTCGATCTCCTGTTGTGTCACTCCACAACAAACTTCATGCCTTGGGTTGTTCCTTTAGCCCTTATTTTGCCTCCTCTAGGTCTCGGACTACTCCTTTAGCCCTTAATCCACAATTTCGATTTTTAGCAAATATTTTCCTAACTACAGCTCACCTACAAGAAGCCCTTTGACCCCTTGGCTTGTCCTCTAACACTCTTAGACCCTCGGCCAACTCTCTTAAGGTCTCTATCCAACCTCTGTCTATTTTGACCAAACCTCTCTAAGCCTTAACTAGTTTTTGGTTGGTATCTTTCTTGTTGCAGCCATGTCACTCCTTGTCCTCGGTTGCCCTGAGTAGGCCTCAGCCTACTTTCCTTTCCCCGACTTGTTACTCAAGCAACCCTAAACATACCTCAAATCCCCTAGATCAGGCTAAGGCCATCCTTTTCCAACTCGACCCTCCAAAAATAGTCCTCCAAAGAACCTCAAATAGACTTTGGCCTCTTGCTGGATAGATTCTCTTTTCCTTTTTCAGTTGTGGCTTCTCTCTAGGATCTGTTGCCTCCTTGGACACTCTTGCTAACACAAGTGTGTGTCCTTTCACACCTATGCCTAGCCTATCCTTTGGCTATTTATATTTGTCCATAGATTACTTAGGGAACCCCTTGGTCCATTAAGGTGTTGCCCACTCAATCTCTTAACAATTAATTATAATATAAAATTCATATCTTTGGTTCCAATTCCACTCCCTTGTGCCCACAAGCCCTCTTTTTGTGGGTTTTCTCCACAATATCTAGTTTTGGTGCTTTAAGTATTTGCATGGTTAGACTACATGTTTGTCTCTAGGATATGTGTGTGTGTGTGTTTTCAAATAATTGATGTATATAGAATGGATTCTAATCTTTTAAGTTGTTTTACATATGTATATTTCAGAGTTTATGATTCCATTTCATTATCTTCCCAGTGAATCTTATGCAAAATTAGAATAACTAGGCGTTCATCCATCTTGATAACATGCAAAAGTTCAAGAAAATGTACAGTATCTCGACATAGAAGCTAAATTTTCTCATAATATAATTGGAAAGGGTCAATGTGGTGTCTCTAATAATTCATTATAAAATATGACAAGAATACAAAACTTAGTTTATTTTCTGCTAAGGATGTCTTGTTCACATATTTTGTTTAATTACAACTATAAAAAAGAAGTAAAGGATATTTTATTTTCCCTCTTTATTGAGAATCAATTGCTTGAGTCAATATGTCAATGATGGTCACCAACATCCCTCTTCCATGATAGTTATATTTGCAAATCTAGACTTCTAATCTAATCAAGTGCCACAATCTATTTTTGACACACCTTGAACCTAGTATGGGGACTCTAAATAAATCCTTGAATAACATATGGATAAAACTTAACCAATAATTCAACTTCTTTGTAGACACATTCACCATTCTGCATTGGTGCACATGGTTGATTCCACAAGTTCAGTTATCTTACCATGGTTCATTTCACAAGTTGAATCATACTACCTTTAGTCCAAATCTTACCAAACCCACATCAACTCTTGGTTGTCAATGTCCAATTCAAATCATTGTTGTGAGAACAATGTCAATCTCCCATAAACCTCTAATAGTTTAAATGGTACTCAAATGTTTTGGACATTCTTGAAATAGATAGGTAACTAATGGCTCCAACCACACTTTATGATATCGTATGGTTATGTGGATGGATCCTCATTTTCCATCTACAAATATGTCTTCACATTAACTTCAATTTTTCAAATCAATAATTAACATCCAAAACAAAATATTATGTCCATGGCACATTAGGTCAAAGTCTTTATGGGTCAACCAACCACAAGTCAATCATGAAACTCTAGCTCTAACACACAACAATGATAACCAACATTTGCCAATATGTTCCAAGGGACAACAATGTCACCTCTCTAACAAGGAAGCATTGAAATGATATTACATGAAATCAATCAAACTCCCTACCTATTTTACATTTACAACCATATGCACATTTATGATACTTTTATAACCATAGGTGCAATAACTCATTGTGTGCAAAAAAGTGACCCATCAATATACATTAGACTTGAACACTTGGTCTTGTCTAGTTACAATGCACTTTCAATAACCTATTTGAGCAAGAACCTCTCTATCCTTATTTGTGAATGCCACTTCCTTGTTACATCCACATGGCATCACTTTCATACTATTAATAATGTATCATAATCTCTTAAAGTCATGACACACCTAGGATTTCCATATCACATAATATTCCCATAGTCTTAGTATCTTGGAATAAAAAATGTTTTATACACCCTTACACTTGTTGTCCTTGCATTTATATGTTGATAATTCTCAACACACCCACTAGACTTACTAATATAGTATCTTTAGCAAACATTTCCTCCCCTTTAACATCTGCTCAATTTATTGATGTTTACATGTATCCCATTCAAAATGGAATTACCTATACAACTTTAGAACTAATTAACATAGTCAAGTTTATTGTCACAAAATCTAACATCTTAGTACAAAGCCTTCCTAAGGGGCTAAGACTAGTGGAACATCGGAAGTGTTACCACTATCACTTAGGCAACTACCCTATTTTTATTAAATGATGGATCCAACATAAGGGAGGCTCCCCCTGTAGGATATAGGGCTCCTAAGGCAATACGTAATTAAGTTGGTCTCCTAAATATCTATCCAATTCATCATCAAAGATATGTATCAATCAATTTAGGTATAAAGTAGTTACTCAAAGTAAATTTCAAATTTGGTTTAAATTGTTCAAAAGTTAATTCGGTGGTTTTCAAGTAGCAATCCCATGCAAAACAATCCTAAAATCATTCAAATATGAAAATTATTTATGGTTGTTATAAAACTTACATAAAATATATGAAATTAAAACAATAAACAAGTTACAACAACAATACAATTTAGCCCTCAAAGCGAGTATAAATCAGTAGAAAATAGTGGTAAAATAATAAAGAAATCTAGGGTTTAATTAATTTTTAAAATTTGAAAATTACAATCCACATAACGGCCAACTGGATGGTTAACCCTAATTATGTAGTAATACAAAATCAACAATGCAATCTTTATGTAATAAAATGATTTTAGGTCAAACATGCAAGAAAATGCTAGAATTTTAGGTCAAAAATATGCATGAAAACCCCTAGACATCTATGGATTTTATGGCTAAAAAATTAATGTGAGCTAAACAAAACCATAAATTTACTTTAAAACATAAAATAGAAAGTCAACTTGTTTATGATTGACTAAAAGAGAGAATATTAGTTTCTATGATATTTTTTAGGGCATATGGGGTCAATAAGGCCTCCCTTGAAGTGATGCAAGTAGATGTAGGGTAATGTTTAGAGTTGTTTGCTACAAACCCTTGAAAATCACCTAGTACCTTACTAATAACTTAAAGATGATTCAATGGAAAGCAATCCATTAGTAACATCACAAGAGCTTTGAAAATATAGATTTATTTAAGAAGAAACAAAGAGAATGCACCACCACCACTAAAGAAGTACAATTACACTAGCATTTATTCATACACAATCCACAAGATAAATTGAAACTTCTTACTCAAGAAATCGTTCAATATTCAAAACCTTGCAATCAACATCCATAAAGAAGTAAAGTCATCCGCAAGATAATCTCTAGAAAAAGTCATTGTAACTTTCCATCCATAACTTTTTACAAGGGAGAAATAGTAGATAAGTAGTAATGTTTCTCCATAAGTAGCAACTATTTACAAGTGAGAAGTGATTTACTTATTTAAATGAGAAACCAAGTACACTTCTCATTAAAATAATAATATTTTCCTAACAAAAAAATCTAAGAACATCAAATAATGTATTTATCTCTTACAAATCCTAAAGAAAAGAAAATAACACAAAAAATTCCATGATATAAGAGTGGATAGGTCCTAGAGACCCCCAACGACGTCCCCAAATCAAGTAAACTCTCCTCAAGCGTTAAGCCATCCTCCTCAACATGTGGAATGGCCTCCTCAAAACCCTCAACAACCTCCTCCAAATGTGTTCTACGAGTGGTCAAGAATTGATGATAATCTTCTCATGGTAGATTTTAAAGCACCATAATTGTGTCAATATTTACCTGGATTTCTATTATGACCACATTTAATCTTACAATCATTTTGCATCTAATGGGAATCACCTGGAGGAATTCTAGATATTATGCCAAAACATAGTTTTCCATGAAGTTGGTCACCGTCATAATCTATGATAAAATCCCCTCAACGTCCTCCAAAGGGCTTAAATCTCGTATCCATGCCATGTCCCTGCAATGTACAACATCCAAGGAGAGGCTTCAAGTGTCTAAATGTGACCATCAATCGGGGGCATGTACACAAGCCAATGGAACATAAAAAGTGAGTCATCTTATATGTAAATGCCACTAGATATATGATATTAAGTATCAACTTCAAAAACATGCCATTTGATAGGTTTAGGTATGGGGAGATCATCATTAACCCCTATTAAGTATGTCATTATCCAAGAAGAGTAGTGTTCCATGTCATTTCATTTTCTTTCGCATTTTGAATTTTATATCTTGTTATTTCCATTTTTCTATAAAATTTCATCAACCTTGAGCATTCAATCTCCTTCTTCTCCTGGGATTATGAAGCATGAACCTATGTGTGTGAAATATAACACATTCAACCCAAAGGGAGGAACAACGGAAACAAGAAAGGCAGAGCATGTTATGTATTTGTTGGGACATGGGCACATTACCCTTATCAAAGTCCCCCAGTAGTACCCCTCTACCCAAGAGAGATAACACTTAACTTGGAGATTATGATGACCACCAAGGTGAAACAAGCCAAGAGGCACAAATTCAAAGTATCATAATCCATTATCTAATTTCAATTCATGTTCATTACTTTTATGCCAAATATATATGTTATTAACACTTAATATGAAGCAATGAACAAATGTGCCGCATGTGTGTTGAGCACCAAAATCATCAAATCAATGAGCTAAGCATGGTGTGGGAAGCATCTTTGGGCCATTATCTGTTGAGAAACATGGGTATCAACTAGATTTTTGCCTATGATTAGAATCATAGGAGAAAATTTATCCTATAGTTACCACTATATGTGAGGGGGTAACATTTGGTTCCAACATGGAGACATGTGCTCATTGTAGAGTGCATGAGATTCTCAACATCTATGAAACTCCAAGACCTACAGAGTACATCATTCCAAAAGTCCTAGTAGATTCTAACTTAAAACCATCAGCAAAAATGAGAATTATCCTAATAAAATAAATGCAACAAAAGTCTTTGTTTAATCATCTACCATTAAAAAAATTGTTCAAAGATTATATCAAACTATTTATAGATGCATAAAATCAGGCAATAATTGAAAGCAAGCAAGGAAGCATAATCAATATGTATAAAGGAAACACACAACATGACCTACAACATAATAATATGAATTTTTTTGACAATAAAGAGTTAGGCACAATCATGCAACCATTGAAGCCACCTTAGCATCTTATTAAGCTAAGGATTTTTGCCCTTGTGCTTAGTTATGAACCAAAACAAGGATTTGTCAAGAACAAAATGATTATGAATTGATACAAAAAATACACCATGGCCAAATATAGAATCCAATTCATGATGGTGAATAGAAGCAACAAAATTCCGTAATTGGCATGTGCATCTATAAGCTTGCTCTATCCATCTTTGAATGGGGCTACAATAGAACAATGATTGCCCATACTTGTTCCAAGCAAGGTCTTCATGATGCAACCCTTGCATCTCATAAGCTTTGTCCACATACTTCAAGAGATGTATTTTGGCTTTCATACACACTATCATTCCCTAAGACTTGGGATGGAGTCATAATAAATCTGAAAATGCCTTATGGTTGTTAAACAAAGGTTTGATGAAAATGGGGTGTAGATTGATGAAAATGGGGTGTAGATTCAAGTTTTAAAAAAAAATCGAAAGCACTTTGACTATATATATATATATATATATATATATTAAAAGCATAATTCCTAGTTGTATATCCCATGACATATTGAGGATAATATGAAAAGAAAGATGGCTGGAAAATTCTGCTAAGAAATACTTACTACCATATGTGAATCAAAGCCCCGTGAGAGTGCTCTAATTTTGAATTGTCACTTGAATTCTCACCAAAATCTAAACATAGGGGTGGTGAAACATTTTCTAAATTTTTACCTTCATAAAACAGCTCCATATGCTCAAAAAATTATGTATCATGTCCCATAAATTATGGTTGGAATGTCATGAGAAGGTTGTAATAAATCAACCCTAGAAACCAAATCTGTGAAAATATCATGTTACCAAAAAAATGCACTGGTAGTAATGATGATTTTTTTTAAAATAATGGTTGTTCCAAAAGAAATAATTCTAGAATCTTAACTCTAGAATCATCATCAATATTGTAAATAGGGCCCCCATTAAAATGAAAACAACTCATATCCCATTTATGCTCTCACCATCTAGGTATTTATCAAATTCATCTTCTTCAATGTACTCATGAGGTAGCTCTTTATCCTTATGAAATACTATTGCGAAGTCTTCAAAAACATCTTCATATGTTTCTTCATAATATTAGGGATCCCAGTGTTTGAGGAAGAGAAGGATCAAACTTGCAAAAGAAGATACTTTCCTTAAGCGACTACTATACTTGATCCACCTGTTTAGATCTCCTTCCAAAGGCAAATATTTTTATGCATACATCCTCATGTATTACTCTTAGCCTTGAGACAAATTTCAAGAATGATGAATGTGTTGGGTGGCCAAAATGAAACCATCATCTTTTGAAAATTATTTTCCCATTTTGGAGGGAGCTTATTTAGGTATCCCTAAATCTTCTTAAGATCAAGAGGATACAATTCATGAAAATCCCATAGTGCCATGTTTGAACATATGGAAAAATCCAAAACCAAGCTTATACCTCATACCAATCATATGTGGATTCGCCAAGGTGAATCTTCAATGCCTTTACAATGATGTTTCCTTCACCCTACAAGCACAAGGTCTTCAAAAATATATAAGAAACACGAACTTTATTTCTCCAACGGGGTCGCCAAATGAGTAAACTTAGGTTAGGATTTAGTTTAAAACCATCAAAAAGGTTGAAGCATAGACCTCAGATATATAAATAGAGATTCAATTCTCCTTGGAAATGGTGCCAAAATGTTATGACAAAATATAGCATCTTAGTGCAAACCATCACAAAGTGCTAAGACTAGTGGAATATTGAAAGGGTTACCATTGTCACCTAGGCCACACTTTAACTCATTTTAGTGAAGGATAGATTTTACACAAGGGAGGATTTCCTAGTAGAACTTAGGACTCCTATGGCAAGGCATAATTAAGTCCAAGGCCTCTTAAGTATCAACCAAATTCACCATGAAAGAGTTGTATTAGTCAAGTCAAGTATAAGGTGGTTACTCAAAGTAAATTTTAGAATTGGTTTAAAATATTATAAGGTTTATTTGGGGCGGGGGGGGGTGTTCAAATAAAAATCTCATGCAAAACAATCCTCAAACCACTCAAACCTAAACATGATCCAGATCTTTAGGAGTTAAGATCGATGGAGCCATGAATGTAGAGAGAGGAGGAGAGAAAACATACAATTCTGCCCTGAAACTATCTCCCAAAAAAACATTGAACAAAAAATACACGGTGAATGCTTCACAACATATGAAAAGAAGATAACTCTTTAGTAAATGGAGAAATCATCAAAAAATTACCAATGGTTGCTGTAAAATCTGCATAAAAGATAGGAAATTATAGTAGTAAACAAGTTATAACATTAATACAAAATGAGTTATAAATCAATCGAAAATAGGGATAAAATAATGAATAAACATAGGGTTTGATTAACTTTTTAAATCCAAAAATTATGAGGCATACAACAACCAACTAAAACAAGATGTATCACACTAATTATGGAGCAATACAAATCACCAAGACAAACATTATGCAATAAAATCATTTTATGTCGAACATGCAAGAAAACCCTTGAATTTTAGGTCAAGAATATGCAAGAAAAACCTAGAATTTTAGGTCAAAAATATACATGAAACCCCTAGAATTGACATATAAGGTTTTTATCGCTGAAATGTTAAATGTAAACTAAACAAAACCCTAAATTTACCCTAAAGCATGAAATAAAAAGTCAAATTTAAAGTTGTGATTAACTATAAGTGAGAATACAAATGTCTACTATATTTTTGGGGGAACATTAGATCAATTGAGGACTTCCTTGAAGAAATGCAAGTAGATATAGGGTAATATATAGGGTTGTCCACTACAAACTCTAGAAAATCACCTAGTACCTTACTAATAACTTCAAGGTGATGCAATGGAAGGTATTCCACTAGTAACCTTCCAAGAGCTTTGAAAGGAGGGACTTGTTTGAGAATAAACAGGACATAATGCACCACAACCACTAGAGAGATTCTATTACACTAGCATTCATTCATAAACAAAATCAACAAGATAGAGTGGGACCACTTACTCCATAAATCTTTTAATATTCAAAAACCTAACAATGAGCATAGATAAAGAAGTAAATCCATCGATAAGAAATTATCCACAACAAGCGACTCTAACTATCCATCCATAGTATTTTAAAAAAAGAAAAATAGTAGACAATTAGTTATGTTTATCTAGAAGTGGAAATGATTTATAAATGAGAAGTGCTTCTCTTATTTATATGAGAGAACAAGCACCATTTTCATTAGAATAATAATATTTTCCTAGCAAAATCTCTAAGAACATAACATAATTTCTTTATCTCATACAAACCCCAAAGATAAGGCAACAACACATAAAATATCTATGATGCAAGAGTGGTTAGGTGGAAAAGACCCCTAACAATGCTCCCCAAATAAAGTAAGCTATTCTCAAGTACCAAGCCGTACTCCTCAACATGTGGAACAACCTCCTCGAAAACCTAAACAAACTCTTCCAAAAGTGTCCTCGGTGTGGTCAAAAATTCAGGATAATTTTTTCACAACATATTTTAAGAGCACCATAATTATGTCAGTGTTTTCCTGAACTTATGTTATGCCACATATTAGAAATCTTGTAGTCGTTATGCATATAATGCATTGATCCGGAGTTTTGGGTATTTTGTCAAAAGACAATTGCTCTTGAAAATGTTTTCCCTCATAACATGTGCCAAAATCCCCTCAACGTCCTCCAAGGAAATCAAAGCTCATATCCACATCATGTCCATGGAAATTACATTGTCCAAAGAGTGTCTCCAAGTGCCCAAATGTGATCATTAATCTAAGGCATGTACAAAATTCAATGCAACATAGAAGGTGAGTCATGTCATATGTAAATGTCACTAGGTAGATCATATTATCTATCATCTTCAAACTTCACAATAACTTATAGAACTCAAGTAATTTTCCAAGCTTATGTATGGGAGGATCATCATTAACCCCTATTAGGTGTGTCAAAACCCAAGAATAGTGTTCCCTTAAAAATACATCAAGGAGTATTTGTAAAGATAGATGGAATGGTTTGGAGATTAACTTCACGAGTGTTGTTACATAGTAATGTGAGGTTGTGTAAGGTATCCATCCACATGAATGCCTTTGTTGAGGGAGTGCTTATGCATTGAGTTACCCCTTCCTCGAAATTGTGCCTTACTACATCTTTCTTGCATTTTTCTTGTTTTCTTTTATTCTCTTTTATTTTACTTCATTTCATAGAGTCCCATTTTTCTTGTATATGCATTTTATTGCATGGGGTTTTGGTATAATATAATTTATTCCTTTTTAGGTATGTGTTTCATCACATAGTACCTGTGGTTGACCCTCATAATGAAGGGTTAGAGCTTTAGATTTACCTTGTCTTCTATCTTTTTTTATGTGTGTAGTTCACGGACATTGAAGATTAGTGGCCGCTACATCCATGGAAACTATCTAGGTAGATCCACCCAAAGGGATAACTTCTCATTAGCTCATTACCAAATCTTAACCCCAAGAGCATTGAGGAGAATTGACTCGGTGACCTCCCATTAGAAAGGTGCTTTAACAATGAGAACTTGACCAATTGAGCTAACCCTTAAGGCTACAATGGCTTTTCATTTATCATTCATCCCTTCATTTTCCTTTGCATTTTGAACTTTATATATTGCTCTTTCCTTTATTATATAAAAATACCTCAACGCTGAGCATTCAAGATCCTTCTTCTCATGGGATTATGAAGTATGAACCTATATGTGTGAAATATAACAACAAACCCAAAAGGAGGATTGACGAAGATAGGAAAGATGGAACATGTTATGAATGGATTGGGTCATGGACATGTTATCCTTATCAAAGTCGTACTACTCTATACAAGAGTGACAACACTTGACTAGGAGATCATGATTACCACCAAGGTGAAATAAGGCAAGAGGCACAAATTCAAAGTACCATGAGCCATTATGTAATTTCAACCCATGGTCATTATTTTTATGCCAAATATGTGTCATTAACACTTAAATGAAACAATGAGCAAATGTACCTTGTGTGTCAAGCACCAAAACCATCAAATGAGTGAAGTGAGCATGGTGTGGTAGGCATATTTAGGCAATCTTTTATGGATAAACTTGGGTGTTAACTATGGATGCGTTGTTTATGATCAATGATCATATGAGAAAAAATCTTCTTTGGTTACCCCTAGATAACAAAGCTCAAAATGAAAGACATAAAGAATGCAAAGAAAAAAAAAGTACTCAGGGCACCTACATATCCAAGGGGATCAACGTACAAATTTAAATGCATCAAATAGGAATATTTCAATGAAAACTTTGTTGATTAGGTTTCTTGAATAAAAATTACAAAAGAGGGTGGGAAAACCCTATTTATACAAAGGGAGAGACACTCTAACTTAAAGTCTAAGTTATTAATAAGTGTAATTAGGCACTTATTAGATGTAAGTGGCATTTTATGATCATTAAAATATGGTCCTAGAAATACCTAAGATGCATTAATATATCATCATGAACTTATAACAAAAGAGTCTAATTGCATAATAAAGGTAGTGTGTTTAGGTACAGAATCTAATTTCCTCTTCATGAAGCTTTGTCCTCAAAGCTAAAATTCCAAAGAGTGGCTTGAAAAATCTACTACACTATCTTAAAATACATTTTTTCCACATTAGGAGCCCAACATATGTCATATAGTAGTGCACACAGTATAAAAACATCTCAAGATATTTGAAAAAGATGAGGTTATCAAACTTTGGGAGTGTAGCACTCCTTTTGGACTTCAACGTGATTAATGCATTTTGGTTACAAAAAAGTATTGTCTCGCACTAACAAAGTTAGCATAGAAAGAAGGAGAAAGATTTCAACCACCAACTACTTTATCTTTCCATTGCACCAAAGGCATTTCCACCTAATTTATGAAATGAGAAAGAAGCATTATTTTTCTAGTCAATGGTTGCAGGGCACTACGCAAAGGACATTTACAAGTGAAAAAAATTGCACTAATTTCCTATTTCCCAAATATAGTGGTCTTTCCCGGTTTTATTTTTCCCATGTAAACTTCCCAAGCCTATCTTGTATCATTGCCTTTATTTTCCCATCAAATTGGGTGTGAGAATAAGTAACATTGTTGAATATGTTCCCTACCAATGTAAAATGTTTGGACCATAAGTCTTGCTGTCACTATGAAAAACACCCTCCAAAATTTTGCCTATATTCTGAATTTTGGAGCCTCTTTGTGATCTTATGATCCATCATTTCAAGTTTTTCATGTCACTTCATGATTGGTTGATATTGTTCTGAGTCCTCAAGTATTCTTGTGATATTCTAACTGTCAAGTCACTTGCTTACATATGCTTAGATTTTGATGCATTCACAGGTGCAACTCTTTCTAGCAAGCATAGCAATGTCTACCTTTTAAGATAGGCATTGTGCATCCCTTGAAAATAGTGCTTGCGCAACCTTTGGAGATAGTGCATGTGCAATCCTTAGATACATGGACTACACAATGTCGGGTGGTAGTAACTAAGAAACTCTTGATGATAATGACTACACAACCCTTGGTGGTAGTGACTACATAATTTATAAATACAGTGCCTACACAGCCTTTGCTAACAACCAGTGCGCAATTCCAGTTGACAATGAGAATGCAATTCTCCAAGTCAACATTGTCACACTTCTTAGTGGCATCCACCTCACTCATGTTTGCTCTATTTGTAACAATATTCTAACTTAGATATCTATTCATAGTTTTCTTTCGCTTTTGAGCTTTGTGCACTCTGAAGCATAAGGAGCATTCTCTCTGTTATCACCAAAATAGGACCCTGATAGGCTGCTGATCAGACTATCTCGGTGTAACTATTTCAAACCAATATTTTGACTAAGGCCTAGCCTCCTTAGCCTGAGAGGGCTCTCTCAAAGGGTTATTGATTTTGACTATTAATAAGATGGCTAACTCTCTTGAAATAACATTAACAAATATGAAGGCTGGACAAACATTACATAAGTTTCCATTGGGTTTATGGAGTCAGTCAAACCTCAGTAAATAATGATATTTCTTTAACATAGAAGTCAGGGCATGTGACATTTAAATGTTCAAAATACAACTCTTATAAAACCATAGTTCATAGATGAGTACAGGAAGTCAGAGCAGCATAAGTGAATTCTGAGTGATTACTCATCTAAGCAACTGAAAAAAGACATGAAGGACAAAGTAAAATAACACATATTGAACATGGAAATGCTGTATGAATCCTGAGAAGAAAAGCATATAACTTATATCACTGAACTCTATTCTTTACATAAGCCAAAACAGCACTCTGTTTTTATAAAATATCCAACCCCTTGTACATCAGCTCTTCTGCTATATATAGAGCTCTTTACACAACTTAGATTCCTCTTATAGGATGAGGAAAATTCGAATTCTACCTGACCTGACACCTAATGACACTCAAAACTAACTATTAAATGCAAATGACACCTAACTAGCAGTCCTAGAGACCTAATACAACTAGGAGTGCAACTCCTTATCATTATTACAACAACCTTATCTAAACATTTAAAGAATTATTTGACACCTAACACTCCATGAATTCGAATTTGATGAATCCTCCCACGTGGTCACCCAACTGCTGATGACAAACCCTAGAAATTAGGGAACATGTTTCCCTGTTTTTAGGTTTAGATCCTTGAAAATTGCAGAGCCTTTATCTCTTCATCCATGACACATTTTACGAAACTGAAGGAGGTTTTTGTAGCCCATGATGTCTAGAACAAAAACCTCTCCTGGTTTTTGAAAACATTTCTCCAGCTGTTCAGAATCTGTCCTTGAAAAACACGTGTCAAACAGGTAACTGTCCCTTGCTCTGTTCTGGCTGAAAAATAGGTCTTGGGACAGAGGTCATAACTTCTCGTACAAAATGTATTTGGAAAAACTGAAGGAGGTTTTTGTGAACCAATCCGTGCTTAACAAAAACCTCTCTTGGGTTTTTGAAACACTACTCCAGCTGCCCAGAATCGATCCTTGAAGAACAGTTGTCAAACAGGAGATGAAAAACTGCACCTACAGCAGTTTCGTAGCGCAACTTTGGTCACCCTTTTCTCCCAGCTCATAATCAATTTGAAGAAAGTGGAAGAGGTTTTTGTAATTAAACATGTTAGGAAGAAAAGCCTCTTTCATTTTGCAAAATTGAGTTCTCAGCTGCTCTGGAAAGCTTCTGGAAGTTACCTAGTAAAACAGTTTTTCTGCTGAAACAGGCTGCTACAGGGGTTTCGCAGCGCGCTGCGAAAACAATGATTTCGTAGCGCAAGGTTTAGCATGCGTATTTATCTTCATTTCTTGAATTTTCCTTTTGATTAGGGCTCAAACCTTCTCAAGTGATCTTATTACACCTCTACAGCAACATCCCTTTCAAAATAATCTTCTTTTTCTTTCAAGGTAGATCCTCAAAAAACAAAACTGTCACCTTCAGCAGTTTCGTAGCGCGCTACGAAACTGCTGAGTTGTTTCAAAAATCATAGTTTCAACCCAAAACTTTTCTATTTGAGAACTTTTCTATTAAAACATTCTTTCAAATGTTTCAAGACCCTCCAAAACTGAATGGAAATGTTTGAAAAGATTATACCAAGCATGACTACCAAAACTTTGAAGCATATCCTTACTTGAAGTGAGATTTCTTTATGGAGATCCTTTTTTTTCTTTGAAATTTTGTCAGTGATAACACTCTCACTCTCAATTGCATCTGTACCATCATCCCAGTGAGTTTTTTCAACTGTCGTTTTCATGTGTTTTTGCTTTCATAAGTGTAGCTTTCACTTTCACAAGTGTCACTTTTTCTTTCTTTATCTTTCGCATGTGTCTCTTTCACTTTCTTTAGCTTTTGCAAGTGTCATTTTCACTTATTCTTACTGTCGCAAGAGTCACTTTTGATTGTTTTCACTCTTGCATGTGTCACAGTTTGGCGCACCATTAAAGGAAACTCTAGCACACTCTTATGCATTAATTGATGTTATATATCATAATAATATGCACTAGACACTCTTCCACAACTCAACACATTTTTTGGTTGCAGTCGACACTTCTATCGTAACTTGTTTTTAAGTGTCGCAAAGCTACGTTTCAATTGTCGCACTCAGAAATAACTGTCGCTTTATTTTTGTTTCAAGGTATGCAATTGGATCTTGAGTATTGTGAATTCTCTTCAATTTTTTTTTTATGGTATACATGTGTTTGAATCTATTTTGGAACTTGTTTATATCATGTGTTCTCTCTTATTTCATTAATCCAACACTTAGCCATTTCTGGGCTTTCCCTTGTCTTCACACTTTGCATACCTAAACTCCCATCTACTGCATGAGCGTATTATGCATTATTATCTAGTAAGGATGCATCTCTTACCTCTTACAACTACACATTGCACCATCCTAAGGGCATCCTCTTCCACAAACACATTGTGTAATCCTGAAGCATAGTCTCTCAAGTCTTTATTGCT
Organism: Pinus tabuliformis; assembly: GCA_031772625.1. Lineage (NCBI taxonomy): Eukaryota > Viridiplantae > Streptophyta > Pinopsida > Pinales > Pinaceae > Pinus > Pinus tabuliformis. Next base: position 107,300,122 of record CM062804.1, read on the forward strand.
TACACTTTCTCATTGTGCCCAAAGTTGACTTATGCCTGCCTCCATTACGTAGTTCTATTGGACAATGGAGACTCCTCCTAGTCACTACTGAAGAGAACTATGAAATTCATTAAGCTTGTTCCTCAATCACTACGCATTGCATAGTTACAATGGCTAGTCTTGTCTCTCATGTTGAATGAAACCCCTCACTGTGTGGTACCTTGTCCTATCTTGACTCCTGCTACACATTGTGTAGTTCCAGTGGATAGTGGGGTCATCCCTCAGTCCTTGTGAAGCTCAACTACATGATCCCTGTTTCCTCTTCCTTGATAACTACGCACTACACATCCTCAGTTAGCAATCTCATCACCCTTGTCTCTTGGACTTGCCTGCTGCACAGAGCCTTGATGAGCCTCCCCTTATTGTGCATTGTGCAGTTCCATTGGACAACATGGTCATCCCTTGGTCACTCTTGAGCTAAATTGTGCAATTCCTAGTCTCTCTCTCTCAACACCCTTGCTCGCTGCCTCATCACAAGCAACATCTTCCATGAGCAAGCAAAGGTAGAATAAATGGTTTTCAAACTAATGTTGGCTTGTCATGAGTGGACTTCATTTGTAGGTATTATCATATCAACATATCAGGGTGATTCTCAAGGGAGGTTATCAAGGAGAGGTTATAAGAAGGCACTTGTGAAGAAGATTCAAGAGGAGGAACCATCATGATGGACATGAAGGGGTCTTGGACCAAGACAAAGATGTGGAAATTCATGCTAACTTGGACAATTTCGGCACTCATCTAGACCCTTTTGAGGGTGAAGATGAATAACAAGAAAAGATCCATCATGAATAAGTCAAAGTAACAACAACAAAGAGAATAGCTTGGCCTTTATGCACTATGAAGTCTGATGTCACCGTCGCCAAGTCATGGCTTCTTAAAGCGTCACCACAAAAGTCATATGTGTCATTTTTGCCACATCACTTGTGGAATGTAATTATTGTATTTTGAAAAGTGATAAAATTTAAATTGTGTGGAAGCCCAAGGGTCACACATGGAATGTAAAAAGTCACTAGGAAGTCCTAGAGTCATGTAAGAAGTTCAAGGGTCATAATAGAATCTCAAGAGTCATGAGGGAGGTCAAGAGTCATATGGGAGGTGAAAGGTCACATCATTTGTTATAAATGAACCCTCTTAAATCAAGAAAAGGGACTTTTGGACATTTCACCTTGGATTCTCTAGCTTGGCATAGGAGAGAAGTGTTGAGAAATATAGATAGGGGCAACAAGTGTAGGTGATTTCTCTTCTTTGATAATTGTTTGTGGTGTATTTTTACTTTTCTTGTTTAGCTTCTTCTTTCATTTGATGATTATTATTATTTTATTCATCAAATAGCTACTAAACCATAAATAATAATATGACAAAGGACATAAGATATAGGCGATCATCCTAGGGCCAAAACCTCTCTAGTCTAAGAGGAAAACCCATGAGAAATATTCTTCTTATAGAATCTCCAATTGATGAATTCCAAGACCTGGACCCTTGACAAAGACTTCTAATCAAAGACACCTCCAAGACCAAGTCCAATTTATTTTTTGTATAATTGTATTCTCAAAACATCAACCCAAGTTAAACTTTCCTTTTAAGCCTTCAAACCTACAATGATGAGTGTAACTTCTGCCTTCTGAGTTTACAATTCTATACCTGGCTGCAGCTACTGCAATTCTCGCATGTGAGAGTGAATTATGGTTAGATTTATCTCTTATTCCCTTCGATTGGTGGTCTCCTTTCTCTTTATTAATTTGACCTTCATATCACATTATAAAAATCCCAAACTTTGTGATCTTTCTACAATTGTGGGAAGCCCTAGTTGCTTTGCACGTGTGGAGGATAAGAACCTAGAAAACAGACCTAAAAGTGCTTCGATCTTCCTCCATCTATATCTTTTTTTTTCACTGGAATTAGGCTCTCTTTTTCCTCCTTAATTGAACTCTTTCTTGGTCGAATAAATTCACCCTTGAGTGAGGTCAAGTCCTCCTTTATATAGGCATTTTTTCCCATTCATTAGGCCGACTTGTAGCTGCATGAGTCTGACTTGATGCTTGTTTCTTTGACAAGGTCTTAAAGGTGCCTTTGATTCTATTTGACTCAAATAAATTTTTCTTTTACAATATGTGATATTCCCAAATGGGTCTTCAATACAGGACAATGACTCATTTGACTTGTAAACCAAATGTCAAGCCCTATAAGCTGTCAATGGGAGCTTGACTTAACAAAAAATCCTTGAGCATGAAACCCATGCCTCAAACATAACAAGAATAATTTTATTTTTATTCTTTACATCATTTACATAAAATGATGATTACATATGTCATTATGAAGACCAAACCTAGTTACACATTTCAACAAGAAGATCATTCTTTTGGGGAGGAATTAGTGCCTTAATGTTCCACTATTGGGACTAGTGTGGTAGCATTTTAATTGTGTATCTTGGGACTTTCACTTAATCTATGAAGCTCAAAGTCGGCACACTTTCATGCATATGTTGTGAATGATTGTAAGATTATTCTTTCATTGTTTGTGGTGTATTTTTATGTTAAAACATACTAATGAAAATGAACTATTTCATTGACTTTGGTATACATCTTGTTGAATGTGTGTTGTTACTTTCTTTTATGATCTTGTTATCTTGTGAACTACTTTGCAAATTAATCAATGATTATATCCATGCTTTGGTGTGTTTCTTCTAGGATAGTACTATTACTTTTCTTCTAGAGGCTCACACTTTCTTTGCCCTTCCATGAAAGTACCTTATATACATTTCAATTGAATGCTTTGCAATGTCAACTTGCTTGCTTGTTTCAAAGACTATTTGTATAATCTCTTATGTTGATAATTGCAACCAAGGAAAATCCCTAATAATAATGGTGACCGAACCTATTATCTAGAGGGGCTCCTGCTCCAAACGACGTGATGGCTAATTGGGACTTCATACCGAGGAGACCCCCTTTGTTGACGGACTTCCAACACCTTCAATAATTGGCACTAGAAGGAGAGCTAGATGACAATTTAAGCTTGTTGAGTATGTTTTGAATCTCTTATATTTAATGGCTCAATCCCAAATCATAATCCCAGGATGTTTTTCTAACAGAGTGAACCTTACACTCCCCATGGAACTTATTTATGACTTGTCTCAATTCAAGTTTGATGGTGAGGGTGGAACATCCATAGCCGAGCATACATCTTAATTTCTTAAGTTTTGTGATTTTCATGAAGTGGATTGTGAAGAATTTTCTTGTAAATTATTTTCCCTAACACTTTAAGGTCGATTTAAGTTGTGGTGCCATACCTTACCAGTTGCTTCCATTCATTCATTTGAACAAATTTTCAAGAAGCTTCGTCAAGCCTTTGATAGGTATGATTACCAATATATTTATAAAAGGATTAATCAAATTAGAATGAAGCCTTGTGAATCAATAGAGGGTTTTCCCAATAGATTTCTTCACCTATGTTATGAGTTTCCTAAAGAAGATGTGGATTGAGATTTATTCAAGGAAAAGTTTCAGTGTTTGGTTCAAATCTCTTTGAAACATTGTGAATTTGAATCCTTGATTGATTGTGCTCTCCCAACTTTTACATGAGACACCTCTAACCTCAAGGGAGGAACCTACTATCCCTTTTCCCCCTTATCCTCCTCCATTTTCATTGCCTAACAAGGTAGCCTTTGGTGCTATTTTTCAGTTTGGGAAATCCGAAAATAAAATTATTGATCCTCCTCTTCAAATTTTTTTGCTTCCCATGCTCAAGATCTTATCCGAGAAAAATTTCAATGTTATAATAAATCCATGGATCCTAAGGTGGAGATTGATCCCTTGATTCCTAAAGATCACCAAATCTTGAACTTGATTCCATTAAAAGTGTTGTTTCTTCAAGGGATACCAGCCATCCTCTATTATCTACATCTCATGGCCATTTGTATCTTGATTTGTTTGATCAATCCGCTCCATCAACAATTCCTTTAGATACTTTCAATTCTCAATTTGTTGGCCTAAGTTTTGAACAAGTACAATGTGGCCACATTCCACAAGTAGAGGAGCAGAAGGGTGAAGATACTTTTGATCTCTCTTTCCTATTTCAAAGTCCTCTATTTCAAGATGTTTTTCCTTCATTCCTGGTTGATCTAGAATTTTTTGATCTCGATAATTAGTCAAATGAAATCAATTCTCTTAACCTGGAGAAAGCCTTGTATAATCATAATTTTTTAATGACCATGATCCCATTGATGAAACCCCAGGTATATCGACCAATCTTTTGATTTCTTAAGAAGATCTTATTATAGGAAATTTTTCTTCAACTTACTATCCCTTGTGTCCTACTACTTGTAATGAATTAATTTGTGATGAAAATATGTCATGCTCTTCGAATCTACAATCCGATGAGTTGAATTTTAAATTGACACAAGGTAGTGAGGTCATCCATGATGAAGAATAAAGCAATGAAATCATAGACCATCCATTTCCTACCTTGCAATTTCCACACTTACATCCAGATTTTGTTACATGTCAATTTGTCGCCATGACACTTAACCAGTTTATGGATCTTTTTACCCTCTGTGAACATGTTTGAACCAAATCCCTTAGAATTCAAACAACCCAAAATATTTTGAAGTAGATGAGAAATTTGGGGAAAATAGTTGTCACACCTTATTAAGTTCCACCTGCGCTGATTTTTCTAGAGTTTCCCGTGCATTCGCTGGAATTAACTCTTAGAACAACGTAGAGCTAAGCTCTGTCTGCCACAATAAACCCACTCAGGTGAATTCAAGAAAGTAAAAATAAAAAGTACATTCTAGAAACATAGTTGGTCGAATATTTCCCAACTAAAAGCTTCCAGGTGATGACTATTTGAAATATAACCCTCAGATGATGCATCTTCATCCCTTTTATCATGGTAACCTAATCCCTCAATGAAGGAGTCTCATCCTCCTCTTTTGGATCTGAAACTTCTTCCTCTTGGCCTATAAAATGACTAGAGGGTAGAGGGATTGAGGAGGTCAAAACTCAGAGAAGACAAACTTATGTTGTTGGTTTGAGATTGGAAATCTTGTCATCTAAGGAGGAGATTGGAGGCATTTGGGAGGGACCTCATTGAATCAAGGCGAATGTTGTAAGGCTCCTCTTCATATTTGATTAATACGAATGAACACTTTCTCCCATTGATTTGTCTTATTGGAATAATGAATGGTTTACAATTTTTTATAATGTCTATCGGTAAGAGGCTCATCCATTAGCTACAATTCTTATAATTCAAACAAGTTCAACTTAGGGAAAGGGTCAGTTCATTTGTCTTTCTTGTTTCTAGTTTCTGTCAAGGATCTAGGGAGATCGCTCTTGTCCGCAAGATGGATTTGTCTGGTGTAACAAATTGGCGACTCTGCTGGAGAATGTCTTTGTTCTCGTATTTTTCCTTAGTTTTTCTTTTTGATTCTTCTGATTTGTCCAAAACTGACTCTTTATAAACTAATGACCTTTTAGATCTGTGTGGTTGACTTTTCGAATTTTTATTTTTTCATAAGTTTTTTATCCCTACATTGTTTCTATTTGCTAACATAGCGCAGTTCTGCACTAGTTTTTCCTTAGCAACAGAGTTCATGCGCTCTGTTTGCCACTATAAACCCACGTAGGCCTTGAGAATTTTTGAAAATATAGATTTTCCTTCAACCCAGACCTGAGTTTGCTTTTCTGGAAGTGTCATTATATTTGTTTGGATTGTGTTGTGTCTCTTTTAAACTCAATTGATTGCTTTTTTAATGATTTTTTAGAATTAGGTCTTTTTTAATAAATTACTTAGGGTTTTTCTTGGTTGATTTGTTGATTGATAAAAACAAGATAGATTGTACTTTTTCTTATGATATTCTTATTTTGTTCTGTCAAATACACTGGTTAAGCCTTAGTTGTTGCTTATTTGTAGTCAAACTCATTTTGAATTGCAAATTAGGGTTTCTTAAGACCTAGTGCTTTTGTGAAGGAATTGTGATCATTTTTGCTTGATAAAGGAAATTGTTGCTTTAATCTTGGAAATTTCTCGCAATTACACTATTATTATCATTAAATCAAATCATTCATATGGAAAATGTGTTTTCTCCAACTCGCTTGATTGATTTCTGTGTGCTTGAAAGTTTTGAGTGATTAGAGATAAAGAGTATTTCAGCTTATTTGATGTTTAGGGAAATCTGGAATTTGGTTTGTTGATTGCATTTTCATTACATTATAGTGAAATTGGTTGCTTTAGAAAAATTGGAAAAGTTGTGAGTTTTTGCATTTCATTTCTAAAAAAATCAAAGAAACTCTTTCTTTTCTCTAAATAGGATTTCATCGAATTTGAAAGTTGCTATTTCATTTTTTAGTGCATTAATATTTCGAGTCGTATCATAACATAATAATTTTGACCTTCATCACCTATTAAATAAAGAACAACTTAATAATACAATGTTAATTAAAACTCATCTATAATTTTACATTTTTTTAAGGCTCTTGTCACCTACAGTAGCTTAAGTGTAGGGCTTTGGAATAGGGAAGGAAGTAAACTTTCCAAAGCTACAAACGAACAATAGAATCTTGAGTTAGGGAGAGAAAATCCAATTATTTCCATTTTGCTCTAGGAAGCTCTTCTTGTACATGAGTTAAGCACGAGATCGTGTTGAATCTGGTGAAGTGATCGTACCCACTTCATCGGCCTAGATATAGTGATTTTCACATATTACAACGGTACTGAAAGGTACTTGGGGTCACTTGAAAGTAAACCTCCAATTGATCATGTGGAGGAGCCTTCAAGGGGATTGAGCTTGTTACTCTTCCCTTGCATGTACGTTCGATCTACGACTGTCCCCTCGGGTAAAATTGTTGTATTTGGTAAACTTACTAATTATAATCCTAGAGCACTACCTAAGGTGACGGTAGAGGGAAGGTCTTGGTGTACCTGGAACATATGTTGACTAGACTCACTTGGACTTTTTGGAGGGTAATCTTTGCTCGAGATGGTTTATAGCAGAGTTACTTGCACCAGACTGTTTCATTAAGTAGGTTGTTAGGGTAATTGGTTCCAAACGCTCATTTCTATAAAGCTTTTCACCTTGATCACTGCAACGTTGGATTTCATCACCAACTAGTAATTATTGATCTCTGTGAAGAGTTAGTTTGTATGGTTTGAACTCCTATATTTTTAGCGTGTGTTACTTTCTGTGTTGTTCTTTTTACTTTTTAGAGACTTTAGGTGTAATTTAGATATTGTGTAATTAATCAATTGAAAAAATTTCACTCTGGCAGAATTACCAAGACAATCACGTAGAATACTCAAGGACCCCCCTGAGTATACACCGAGTCAGTTAGAAAAGATTAAAGCCGAAAAATCTAAATCATCAGGATCTGGAACTGTAGCAGAAACTGAAACTTCTACTATTATAGACTCTAATGTAAGAGGAATTGAAGTTAATCAACCAATAACATCTACTATTTTAGGCCTTGAAGTAACAAAAACTGAATTTGATCAAACTCATAAATTAACATCACACTCAGAAGGAACTGATTTACAAATTACTCAACTCGTTCAAACTGAATCAGATACTGGAAACTTTTCAGATACAAATCCCATTGCTGAACCAGATATTGACTAACTTGAGTCTGATATTTTTGAGCCTGAGACTTACACATATGCTACAACGCATATTCCAAATCCTCCACATTCACCGTGTGTGAAACTTATTATTACTAATAGTCTCCCTCCTGGTCTCATGATCCAAGTGGATATTGGTGTCCACTCACCAATTCCACTTGGACCCCCACCATTGTTTCTTTCAATTTTTCAGTTTCCTTAATTGTAGCACAACTTACTATTTTTAGCAGTTTCTCGGGTCCTGAACTTCCAGAGCCGTTTTGAGGCCCTAAACGACGTTTTTTGGGAAAACTGGGAGCAACATGGGTCCATGCGCGTCAAACAGAGATCGTATGCCAAAGTTACGACCTCGGGAAGTTGATGTACCAATTTACCCAAAACGAGGCCCATAGTTTGGCGCTTCATCTCCTAGGGCTAGGTTTTTGGATGTTTAGGGTTTTCCATTGTTTCTCAACAATAAATAGGCCTTCGAGCCTCATTGTAAGACAGTTCATAGGCATGTAGCCGGCACATCTCTTCTCAGAGATAAGCTACCATCACCCTAGCTAGTTTATTTCCATTTCTGTTTGTAAGCATAGTTTAGTATTTTATAGTAATGAAATGAAGTATTATTTCTGCTACATCTCTGCATGTATGATTATATCTATAATTTGTTGTGTTCCTATTTAAATATGGATCAGTGGTATCAGAGTGGTCTGCTCTTTCTCTGTCTTTCTTTGCATGTCCCCAATGAGGTCGGGATATAAGGAGTCAGGGCTTGAACTGGTCGAACCTTTGCAAGACCAGCCTCCAAATCCCGACGACCTCCCATGGCGGATTAAAAGAAAGACAAGGGGGCAAGAGATCCTATCAAAATCTTGCTCGAAGAGGCCCTCGAGCGACAAAGGAACATGATGATGGACAACTTTGCCTAGATCCTTCAGCGGCTACCCAAGGGCGACACATCTACTTCCAGCAGCTACTCTGGAAGCGCCACACCCTTTAAGGTACAAGTTAACTTTGACATTCCCATATTTGAGGGTCATATAGATGCAGACGCCGTAGATAAATGGTTAAATCTACTAGAAGGGTATTTTTCTGTTCATGATTTTTCCAACCGGGAAAAGATTACTTTCGTTCTTCTCGAAGTTGCCCCCCACGTTAAGGACTAGTGGGAAACCTACTGCGAGCAGAAGGATGAAAGTACGGCCTCACTTTTTTCAGCCACACCCACCTGGAATTCATTCTGGGCTGCCATCAAGTAGCAATACTACCATGTCGGAAGCTATGAGGATCAATACATAAAGTGGACCATGGTGCGGCAGGGAAGGGACCAAGATGTGCCGGAGTTTACCAATATTTTCCATACCCTTCTTACAAAGTTATGTATCAAGGATTCAGAGCAGCATTTGGTACTCAAATACCGTGGCTGCCTACACAGGTACATCTAGGATGAAATAGAATTCCTGAACATCTCCTCAATCGGCACGGCCTACCGATATGCGGTCAAGATCGAACAAAAGTTTAAACAGAAGAAGCAGGACTTTGGATCTATGAATCCGAAGCAAGGAAAAGGTGCCCCCAAATCGTATAACAAAGGATAAAGCCAAGGTGTAACCCAAGACAACCCACCAAAGCCGCAAGCAAAGAACAGTGCCACGAAGCCGAAAAAGGACACAAGAAAGTGGTGTGAGTGCCGGGCCAAGCAGTCACTGGTGGCCAAGCTAAAGGTTTCAGAATCAGATGCATGTTTCGACTCTGAGTCAGAACCCAACAAGAGGAATGAAAAATGGAAGCAGAGTATCAATGTGGAGCCCAACGCCACTGTTGCCACCACGAAGATCCAAAAGGAGGAACCCGAAGATCCAGAGGAGGAGGAGCGCCTCTTCCACTCCCAGATGTGGGTAAAGGGATCCCCACTATAGTTCATTGTCGATATCGGGAGCCAAAAGAACCTCATTTCGGCAGAGGTCGTGAAGCGGCTGGGCTTACCGACCACGGCACATCCACAACCGTACACCATCAGGTGGCTTCACTAAGTACATGATCTTCATGTGAGCCAATAGTGTCACCTTCCGTACAACATCAAGCCCTTCATGCATGAGGTATTGTGTGACGTTGCTCCCCTTGATGTTTGTGATGTATTATTAGGCCAACCATACTTGTGGAAGTGAAATGTTGTGTATGAGTCAAGGCTTCGTGTTGTTATTGTTACTTTGGGAAATAAGTTGTACAGGATACCAGAGGTAGCATCGCCTACCGCCATCTCTTTGGTTACTGCAAAACAATGCAGTAAGCTCATTTCCAAAACCAGGAAATTTGTTTTCCTGATGATACGCCCTCAAGGAAAGAATAAGACAGTGACCACGACCTCTAGACAGGGCCCCTTCGCACGACAACTACAGATGGACAAGGTCATGGAGGAGTACGAGGACATCTTCACCTCCTCCACAGGGGTTCCTCTGCACTGTCAGGTCAAGCACTCCATCGATCTGACCCCAGGTGCGCCACTGCCCAATGGACCAATCTATCAACGCTCCATTATGGAGAACGATGAAATCAAGAGGCAGATTTAGGAGCTGTTGCAAAAACGTCACATTCGACTGAGTTCATCGCCCTATGGGAGCCCGATCATGTTGGTACAGAAGAAGAATGGGACTTCGAGACTCTGTATTAACTAATGGGCACTGAGCAGGATCACTGTCTGAAATAGGTGCCCGATCCCATGGATTGATGACCTTCTGGACCAACTGAAGAGGGGGTAATATTTCAACAAGATCGATTTGAAGTCAGGATATCACCAGGTACCAATCGAACCCTCCGATGTGTGGAAAACTGCCTTCAAAGCCAAGGAGGGCCTTTTCGAATGGTTGGTTATGCCTTTCAGGTTGACGAATGCTCCTCCAACCTTCATGAGGCTAATGGATGACATCTTGCATCCATATACCAACTCATTTGTAGTGGTATACTTGGATGGCATCCTGATCTTTAACTAGAGTTGGGAAGAGCACCTCCACCACATCTGACAAGTTCTCCAAACACTGTGGCAACAAAATTTATGTGCCAATTTGGAGAAATGCACTTTTGGCATGACCCAAGTTCAATATCTGGGATACATTATTGATGAATAGGGGGTGCATGTGGATCCATCCAAGATCCAAGTCATTCAGGATTGGCCATCTCCAACCACTCTGATAGGGCTTCACAGCTTTCTGGGTCTTGCCAACTTCTACTACAAGTTCGTGTTGGGATTTTCTCATATCACTTGGCCCTTGAGTCAAGTCACCAAGGGAGAAGTGAAAGCAAAATTCTTTTGTTCTGAATCTCAACAGAAGGCATTCACAGAGTTGAAACATCGCCTCTGCTCGACACTAGTGCTCGCATTACCAGACTTGCAACAACCATTTGAGATTGAGACAGATGCCTCTAACTATGCTATTGGGGCAGTCCTTAATCAACACAGGCATCCAGTGGCATATCATAGTGAGACACTTTCAAACACAGTCTGGAAGTATCCCACTTATGACAAAGAGATGTATTCCATTGTGCAGGCCTGCCGACAATGGAAGCATTACATTTTAGGGAAGGAAACGGTCATCCACACAGACCACCGGCCCCTGCAGTTCATACAGACGCAAGGGAAGTTGCAGAATGATCACCATCAGAAGTGGTCCACATACCTGCAACAGTTCCATTTGAATATCAAGTATAAGAAGGGCAGCACCAATAATGTTGCAGATTGCCTCAGTTAACCATCGATCATGGCATTAACCATCGTGCTCAACTCTTGTGGGCATGAGACTTCTAATTGGCCACTTCTCTAAAAAAGCAACTCAGAATTCGGCCACACATACTAGACATTCTTGGAGGGTCAGCATGTTCTAGATTTTCACCTCCATGATGCCCTGTTATGCCACTTGGGTCACCTTTGTGTTCCTTCAAGCGAGCGTGCCAAGATGATTTGGGAAGCACACTACAGTCAGGATGTTGGGCATTTCGGGGTCAAGAAAATGGTGGCCGTACTGCATAAGTATTTCTATTGGCCGAATCTTCGACAGAATGTCGGGAAGTACATCAAATCTTGCACTGCTTACGTCATCGCCAAACCGACCATCAAGAAGCAAGGCATCTATACCATGCTGCCTACCCGTAGTCGACCATGGGAATCCATCTCCATGGATTACATGTTGGGCCTTCCTTCTACTAAGCATGGAAACCACTGTGTTTTTGTGGTCATTGATAAGTTCTCAAAGATGGCCATTATGGCGGCCTGCAAGAACAATATCACAGCAAAAGCCACTGCTAAACTCTTCTTTGAACGAGTGTGGGTACACTTTGGGATCCCACAGTCTATCATCTCAGATCGAGATAGTAGGCTCCTCAGTACATTTTGGTCCAGTCTCTGGTTGATGCTGGACACCAAACTCACTAAGTCCACAGCCTTCCATCCCCAAAATGATGGCTAGACGGAGGTTGTCAACAAGATGATCATACACATTCTGCGGATGTACAACTCAAAGCATCCATGCAAATGGGATGAGAGCCTCCCATATGTTAAGCACAGCTATAACCAGGCTATCCACAGCTCAACTGGCCACAGCCCTTTTCAAGTGGGCTTGGGATTCTAGCCACTGTGTCCCATTGATGTGGCCAAGCCATTTGCAGCTACTTAGGCAGATTCGGCTCACGTCCAGTCCGAAATATATAAGGCAAACAACTTCATTGAGCACATCCAACATATTCGCCAGCAGGTCCACAACATTCTAGAGAAATCAAATGCCAAGTACAAGCAGCGACATGATCAACATTGGGTGCCACACAAGTTTCAGGTGGGTGACAAGGTCTGGTTGCATTTGCAGAAAGAACGCCTAACCGGAGCCTATCGGAAACTCAGACCACTCCGATATGGTCCTTATACCATTACCAAGGCTATGGGAGACAATACATTTGAGCTCACCATTCCCCCATTCCTTGGCCTACACCCAGTGTTCAATGTGGACAGCCTTCGGCCATACTTTCCACCATTATTAAACACATCCGACAATGCAGAACATCTCACACCATCAGAGTTAAATCCAGATTGCATGGAACACGCTGCAACTGATCGAATCATGGACATACAGATCAAGCACACTCACCAGCAAAAGATCCAACTGTATCGAGTTGTCAAAGCAGGCCAACTCCTTCACCAGGGCAAGTGGTTCACTAGGGACCAAGTTCAACAGAAGTTTCCTCATCTCATGGAGGAACTTAACGCAATGGGGACCATTGCTTCCTAAGGGGGGAGGAATGATCCAAGTGGATATTGGTGGCCACCTGCCAATTCCACTTGGACCCCCACCATTGTTTCTTTCAGTTTTTCAGTTTCCTTAATTGTAGCACAACTTACTATTTTTAGCAGTTTTTCGGGTCCTGAACTTCCGGGCCCATTTTAAGGCCCTAAACGATGTTTTTTGGGAAAAATGGGAGCAACATGGGTATTGTTACAACTGGGAGGCACCCATGGACCCATGTTGCTCTTCCCAAAGTTATAAACCTCAGATAGATCTTTCTATTGAGGTATCCATCAAACGAAGATTGTATGCCAAAGTTATGACCCCGGGAAGTTGATGTACCAATTTACCCAAAACGGGGCACGTAGTTTGGTGCTTCATCTCCTAGGGTTAGGTTTTTGGATGTTTAGGGTTTTCCATTGTTTCTCAACAATAAATAGGCCTTCGAGCCTTATTGTAAGACAGTTCAGAGGCATGTAGCTGCCACATCTCTTCTCAGAGATGAGCTACAATCGCCCTAGCTAGTTTATTTCCATTTCTATTTGTAAGCATATTTCAGTATTTTACAGTAATGAAATGAAGTATTGTTGGACACCTAATCCTCTAAGGGTTAGTGTGGAAGCCAAATAGACTAAAGGAGTCCAAGAGACCTTGGGATGTGGAACCCAACGGTCAAACCATGTACTATAATTGTATATCATTTGTTAATAAAAAATGTACTCTCATGTTTTATCTTTCAGATTCTGTTGTTGCCCATGTGTGTGTTTAACATGGTATCAAAGCAGGCGTATTCTTGCCCTGCATAATTACTTTTGAGCCATTTGTTTTATGGTCTTTCTGTGCAGACTGACATATCTCTACCAGATTCTGTGCATTCTATTCTAACTATTGGAAGATCAATTTGTTGCATTGAAATGTTTCTTTGCCTCCTTTGAAGATTGGAGTGAGTTGCTACATCGAATGGTGTGCTACCCAGAAGTGTTGTGGCTAGCGCATTGAAGCCGAAGATGATATGGACGAAGGTGTGCTGTGTGGAGGTGTTGTTGGTGTGCTGCATGGAAGTGCTGTAAAATTGGACAAATTGGATGATGGAGCAGTGAGCTAGTGCGCATAGACCAAGCATGGAAAGCCTTGGCACCGTTGTGACTGAGGCAGATAGAGCTCGTCAGTGTGATGAATGGTATGATTCATATTACACTCTGTATTGATGAATGCATCATGTTGTGGCATCGTGACTGTGTTGGCATCTTTGTGGTATGACTGTGGTATATACTCCCAGTTATCTCCCTCCGCATACCTGATTATATATTATAACACTAGTTCATGGCCTTCCAATCCGCCATATGCCATCACTGTGGTATAATTCATCGTTGTCCATATTTTGAACTGCCATACCACAGTTCGTTGGTCGCTATGCTTCCATACACCCCTCCTCTCTGCTCCACATCTTGAAATCCGCTCCCATACAGTCTGTCCTCCAAACGCTGCTCCAAAACGCAGTACAACTCCCAAACGCATACCTCCTATTGTAACACCGGAAACCACCATACCACTTAGCTCCCACTCCCGTTGTTTAATAGCTATGGTTATTAACTGCGCTTTTAATATATATAACTCCCATATTGGTTTCTCCTCCTGACTCTCGATTACCATACCACAAAGTTAATACAACACCTCCTCGCATAGTTAATAGACCACCCATCGTGGCATCAAATCACCATACCGCCTCCTCTAATGGTTCATAATCCCTATCTTATGTTGACTCCCCATACGCCATCAACCATCTGAACGTCGTTGAATTACTGTTGAACGCTCTCCATACTACCACCTCCTTTCATGATACCGCTCTTCTATGTAACGTATTACGTTGGAGGGTATACAATAGTTACATAGACCACACACCGCTCCTGCATACTCCTACGACATACCACTCTGCCTGCCGACATACCACACTGGTATATAACGGTGAGCTTCTTCCCTGCCGAAGATATATTGTAATCATCTTTTACTGTATTGTTAATTAATAATTGGTGGCATTGAATGAAAATTATGAAAGAAAGTTGCAGTCAAGCCCGACCAGATGCCATTGAAGGAATTGTTTGTTCGTTGAAATCCTAGGGCTTTTCAAATTTGCGGAAAAATGAAACAAAATTGTATAATTACAGAGGGAGGGAATATCCAGCTACAAAATTGTATAATCCAGCTACAACTCGCGTGAGGTTGCGAATTCAAATCCTGAGGAGTTGTGGTGGCAGGGTTCTCGACACTTTTTCTTACGAATTGTTAAAGGTTGCATCCCGCAGAATATCAGGCAATAAATTCTTTAATTCTTCGAATGCCTTTTAATTTTTAGAAAGCCTAAGATAGCAACAACTTATGTGTTTAAGAAATCGCACGGGCAGTTGTTATGCAAGTGATGAAACCATGGTTGCCAATACCTGACATATTGCAAAAAAAAGTTACCACTGTCTTTGACAGTCTACTTCCCATCTCCATTGTTCGCAAGCAAAGTGGAAAATTAGAATTTATGATAGTCCATAGAGAGTAGAAAATTGACGGCATTCGTATCATCCACCTTCACAAGTGCGGCAATCACTTCAAGGTTGGTAAGCCATTGGTATTCAAATGGTCGTGTCTTGCTGATAGTTTTTTACAAAGGATATAGATATAATGTGGTGTAAAGAGATTGAGTTCTGCACATGAGCACTGAAGAAGCATTAGACAGTGGGTTCTAAGCGTTTATTGATTCATCAGAATTTCGAATCATCACCATAGAAAGGAGTCAACAATCTGCCGCAAAAATAATCTTGAGAATTGTGCATCAATAGACCTCATATTGCAGCCATTTTACTATGCTTCAAGCTAATCTGTCACCAGCAAAGAGGTATACACAATCCAGGCACTGGGAAGCTGAGTTCTTCTTCCAACTACTTTAGTAGCTCGTTGTCACATTATGTTTAAGGTTGTTGTTCAATATTTTTTCTGACTGTTGGATTTGAGATTAAGGGCCTGATTTTCGCAGCGCGACTAAGGGCAAGGGGTTGTGCTTGACTTGTCAAAAAAAAAAAAAAAAAAACCTGTGTCACCACAATTTAAGATTTGTCCTATATTGTATTGGTGGTCATGGATCCTTTTTTTTTAAGCTCGTGGATGTCTGGGGGTTGCTCTATTTAATTTTATATGCTGGTCATGAGTAAACTGTTATGCATATGTAGTGGATTGTGAATACATTACAATCATTGTTGTTTGTTGGTTGGAGGATAAGTATCTGAGTTGAAGTCCTGGTGATTCGAATTGGATCCATGAAAATTATCAGAGCTCTATGACTGTTTCAAATCATGACAGACTTCAAAATCTTGTAAACAACAAGCTATCAGAAATAACATCTATATAATGGTGAATTGCATCCAGCACGGAGCAACAAGGACCTTTGGTCAAAGCACGATGACCGTTGGCCCATGGGGACTATGCATGGCACAAAAATGGCAGTTGGGAGGCTCAAACCCAGAAACAGAGGCTGTTTCTGATGCGTGATTAGCGCTGGGCAAAACCCCTCGAGAAGGAAAAGCCCCGAGCGCTCGGACACAAGGAAAATCGGAAAACTGTGGGAAAAGCGCCAAAACCGACAGGCGGGTCCCGTGCTCCAAAACCGGCGGAGTATCAGAGGCATTTCGGGCGATAAGCGGGTTTGGCAGAGGACCGAGCGATGCCATACGTTGAATGACGTGTGTCCGGCGGATGAGAGAGAAAACCACTCTCATCGCAGGCTAACGTTCGAGCAAGTCAACTGCACGATAAAAGCGATGATCGTAGGATCTGGAGGCCCCGGATCTAACGGCAGAGATTGCACCTGATGGGAGACTGAATTTGACGGGAAGAATAAGCTAAGGCATATAAATATTTGAAGTCCGATTTGACCGCTGAACTGGCAGATGAATCATTTCACGAAGTAACTGAAATAACGATCGTTCGAGGAAGGGCACTCAGTTCGTAAGGAGATAAGTGGCCACTTCTTTGTGCAACATTACATAATGGCGATGACGCAGAAGTAGGGAATTCCAAGCAGACAGAGGCAAGCGAACTGAAGGGATGGAAGAGGAAGTGAACAATCAAGGGACAGATTGGCTTTAAGCCATGAACAAATAGAGAACAAAAAGAATACAGTGAGATAGAAGAGACAGAACAGAGAGTGAAGCAAGAAGCAGAGAATAGAAGTCGAGCTGACCTGCAGAGCTAAGGCAGCATCGAGCAGACAGAAGGCTTGAGAGGTTTGAGCAATCCCTGTGAGGACATCTGTCGGGAACTGAGAACCAAATTGGACTCATCCCATTAAGACCAATTGAGGTCGAGACTTGGTAAGGGGGAGTCTGTGTACTCTAGTGGCTTGGGGAATCCAAGTACCACCCTACTAAGCATCATCTATTCCAGGAGACTCAATTTGAGCTCCTCATTGTAAAACCTCTGCTTACAGACACAATAAAAAAGGCCACCACTGAAAGCTGGACCAGGAGACGTAGCCCAGGAGGATTGGGTGAACTCCTTATTAATTTTTTGTGTTTTTGCATTTGCTTTTTGTGTTTCTCTTATTGTTTTCCAATGCCTGTGTATTTCACAATCTTATCGATCCGTTGCTTAAAATAACATAGGCATATCACCAGCACATGAGTCTGTAATACCTTCATTAATTAACTGAGATCACTCACAAGTGATTTTCAGATCAAGTGGTATCAGAGCTATAGGTTGTTAGGTTAGACAAGCTTGTGCTGGATTTAGCTATTGAATGCTAACTAGATCAAAGCTCAAATTAGGAGAAGGAGAGTTGGTCGAAACTAATCCTGAAATTGGAAGAGTCTATCCTCGGAAGACAATGTCAGAGGAAGGTTCTGTGGGGCCAGACCCTCAATTTATAGATAGTTTCCTGGCCATAAGGTCCATGGTAGAGGAAATGTATAAGGATTTTAGAAAACATAAAGATGAAGACTCATCAGGCTCCAAACAAGATAAAGGAGAAGAAGAGTCTCTCCTCCATGACCACTCAAAAGGCAAAGGGAAATAAGAAAGCTTTCTCACACCTCCTAATAGCCCTGAACATAAAAAGAAGACATCTTTGATTAAACTAGATGTTAAATTTGATTTACCAATATATGATGGAGAGTTGAATGCATAAAAGTTGGACAATTGGATCAGACAAATTGATGTTTATTGCAGAGTGCAGAGCATTGATTAAGACAAGAGCAAGATTCAGCTGGCCAGCCTACACCTTGGAGGCACTCCCTTGGTTTGGTGGGAAGGCAGGACCCAAGATGACATGAAGAGACATGGTAAGACTATTTCTGTCTAGAGTGAATTTGTTTCTGTAATCAAAAATCAATTATATCCACTGGCCTACATGCAGCAAGCCATGATGAGCTGGCAAACTCTTCGACAATTGAAAGGGAAAAGTTTACAAGTATACACCCAAGAATTTAGGACGAGAGCATTGATTCTAGGAATCTCACTAGACTCACCTAAGACTCTGTTGAAGTACATTGTGGTCTACACAGCTACATGAGGCACACTATCCTCATGTTTAATCCCACTAGTATAGATGAGGTATCTGTTCAAGCTATGCATCTAAAAGCTAGAGGAAAGAATGGAAACCCAGAAGTTGGGGGATCATCCCAACCCACTGCAAGAAAGAATAAGGAGAAAATAAAACAGAAATGGAAAGCAAGGAAGGCCAATACTGCACAGAAAAGAAAGTCTTCATGCACTCAATGTAAGAAGGATGGGCATGAAGATGAGCACTGTTGGATTCTACATCTGAAGTTGAGACCTAAGAAGTTCGAGGGAAAGAAGAAAAAGACTGTTGCAGCTATTCAGGAAGATTTGGGGTCGGACTCAGGAGATGAAACAACCATTGCAGCCACAAGTATAAAAGGTAATAATTTTGAAGCATCTACTAGTAATTCTGCACAATCTACTATTGATGAAGAAAATGAGAGAAAAAGACATGAGCTTTTCCATATTTGAGTTATTTCAAAACATCAAAAGATTGATACTTTGTTTGATAGTGGCTCACAAGTAAATTTAATTTCTAAAGCAATTGTAAAGAAGTTGGGATTACTGACTACACCTCACAAGAAACCATACCCATTAGGATGGTTAAGTGATAAAGCACAACTACAAGTGACTAGACAATGCAAACTCAAGTTTTCTTTTGGGTCAACATTTGTAGATGAGGTTGAGTTAGACATAATTCCTTTGGATATATGTGGAATTGTTTTAGGAAGTCCTTACTTGTATGACAGAAAAGCTATTTTCTATAGAGCTGAGAACAAGTATCTACTCGTTAAAGATGGAATCGAATACTTTGTAAGAGCTCATAAGCTCAAGAATAATTACACTCTCATAAACTCAGGGCAGATGAAACGAATGATAAATTCATGCAAACAATTTTTACTGATGGTTGTAAAGGAAAAGAAACTTGATAAAACCAATGTATTTGAGGGTTGTGATGCTAAACAGCAAGTTGATTTAGAAAAAGTTGTTTCAGAGTATGATATCTTGTTTCAAAAACCTAAAGGTTTGCCACCCAAAAAGGAAATAGTGCATGAAATTAATTTGCAGCAAGATGCTCCATTGCCTAACATTGGAATGTACAGGTTGTCCGCTTAATCAAGAAGCAGGTGTAGGAGTTGCTCGAGAAGTGGTTCATCAGACCTAGCACATCACCATGTGGATGTCCAATCGTTTTCGTGAGAAAGAAAGATGGCTCGTGGAGAATGTGCATTGATTACCAAGCACTGAATAAGATAGCAATAAAAAATCGTTATCCCCTTCCTCGCATAGATGATCTCTTAGATCAATTGAAAGAAGCTGTTTATTTTTCCAAGTTAGACTTGCATAGTGGATATCATCAGGTCAGAGTTGCAGAACAAGATGCATGGAAGTCTGCTTTCAAAACAAAGCAGGGATTGTATGAGTGGTTGGTTATGCCTTTTGGCTTAACTAATGCCCCTACTACTTTCATGAGAATAATGAATGATGTACTCAGACCTTTTCTTGATGATTTTGTTATTATATATCTGGATGACATTCTGATATTTAGCAAAACATAGGAAGAACATTTAAAGCATGTTAAGCAGACACTAGATGTTTTGAAAAGAGAAAAACTTTATGTTAAACTCTCAAAATGTGAATTTGGAAAAACATCTTTGAATTATTTGGGACATATAGTAAGGGGTGGTGAATTGAAGATAGATCCCTCTAAGGTGGCAGTCATTGTAAACTGGCCTAAACACAAATCTGCTACAGAAGTTATGAGCTTCTTAGGAGCAGCATAATATTGGAGAAAGTTCATTTCTAACTTTTCCTTAATTGCAGCTCCCTTACATGCTTTAACAGGATTGAACAAGGTGTTTCAGTGGGGAGGCAAACAGCAGAAAGCCTTCGACACCTTGAAAGAAAAGATTAGTACAGCACCAGTACTAGCACTGCCTGATCTTCAAAGACCCTTTGAGATCCAAATGAATGCCAGTGACCATGCGATGGGAGCAGTATTGATACAGCACGGTAAACCCATATGTTATCATTCTGAGACATTTAATTCTGTAGTAGTTAACTATCCTACATATGATAAAGAATTGTATGCATTAGTACAGAGTGTGAAAAAGTGGAAACATTACTTAATGGGCAAAGAGACAATAATACATACTGATCATCAACTACTTCAATATCTACACTCCCAAACTAAGTTGCAGCAATCAAGACACTATAGATGGATGGGTTTTCTACAACAGTTTCATTTAGTCATCAGATATAAAAAGGGCATACACAATAAAGTTGCAGATATGTTATCTAGACCCATTATAAATGCATCTACTATACTTAAGCATAATTTTGTGTTACATGAGAGCTACATTGAACAATATGCTCAAGATATAGACTTTAAAGATGTATATGCAACTTTAAGTCAAGGCAAACGAGTAGAAGAATTGGATTATCATATTAAGGACCGACTCCTATATAATTGTGGGATGCTATGCATTCCACAAACTGAAAGAGTAAAGATAATTCAAGAAGCACACACTTCTCTAATATCAGGTCACTTTGGGGTAAGTAAAACAGTTGCATAGCTACAAAGATTTTGTTATTGGCCGAAAATGAACGAGACAGTTTCTAGATATGTAAGAGGGTGCACTATGTGTGCTAAAAGCAAGCCCAGCAATAGAAAACTAAGCTTGTACACTCCATTACCAGTTCCTTGTCATCCTTGGGAAAATGTTTCCATGGACTTTGTTGGAGGACTACCCAAATCTAGGAAAGGTCATGATTATCTGTATGTTGTTTTGGATAGGTTCAGCAAAATGTGTATTTTGATACCTTGTAATAAACATATTACAGCTTAACAAACTGCAAAACTGTTCTTTCAACATGTATGGGTTCATTTTGGATTACCCACTTCCATTATATCTAATCGAGACACCCGATTTGTGGGAAAGTTTTGGTCAAGTATGTGGGAACTGATGGACACCAAACTGAAGAAAAGCACAACTTTTCATCCACAAACCGATGGCTAGACAGAAGTAGTCAACAGGAAAGTTATCCAGTTACTTAGGGGATATTGCAACAAGCATCCTGAGCTTTGGGATGAACATTTGTGTTATGTGCAGCATGCTTACAACCGAGCCAAACATTCTTCTACACAGAGATCTCCTTTTGAGACATGTTTTGGTTTCACACCAAGGTCTCCTTTGGATTTTGTCTTTGGTAAGGACATAACAGTTCAGGGACACAACGATGTGGACAGTGCAAGTAGGTTTATCGAACAAATCCAAGAGATCCACTAGGTAGTACAGGAACAGCTGGAAAAGAGCCAGGCCAAATACAAGGCAAGGCATGACAAGCATCGGATGGAGCATAGTTTCCAAGTTGGTGGTCAAGTCTGGCTGTATATCAGCAAGGACAGAATGCAAGGTGAAGGTAAAAAGCTAAAGCCTATCAGGTATGGATCCTTCAAGATACTTGAGAAAATTGGTGAGAATGATTTTCACCTTGATCTACCAGCTTACATGCACATCTACTCAGTCGTAAATGTAGACAGCTTAAGACTATTTGAACCTTTGTTAATTGAAGATCCTGAAGAGCAGAGTCAATTGCCTTCTATTGATGACCTTCTACCTGAATATCTTAATGAATTGCAGGAAGACACAGTTCTGGACAGGAAGGTGAGAACGACGCGCAAGGGAGATGTTGAGTACCTCCGAGTTGGGCTCAAGGGTTCAAAACCGAGCAATGCAAAGTGGATAGAGATTGGACAAGTGAGACAATTGTACCCTCACTTAGTCGATGCTTGCAAACCAACTTTTGGTGGTCCAAAAGCTTTTCAGTGGGAAGGCCGTGATCCAAATTGGATCCATGAAAATTATCAGAGCTCTATGACTGTTTCAAATCATGACAGACTTCAAAATCTTGTAAACAACGAGCTATCAGAAATAAACTCTGTATAATGGTGAATTGCAACTAGCATGGAGCAATGAAGACCTTCGGTCAAAGCCTGCTAACCGTTGGTCCATGGTAGTTGGGAGGCTCAAACCCAGAAATAGAGGCTGTTTCTAATGCGTGATTAGTGCGTGATTAGTGCTGGGCAAAACCCCTCGAGAAGGAAAAGCCCCGAGCGCTCGATCATAAGGAAAATCAGAAAACCGTGGGAAAAGCACCAAAACCGACAGGCGGGTCCCGCGCTCCAAAACAGGCAGAATATCGAAGGCATTTCGGGTGGTAAGCGGGTTTGGTAGAGGAATGAACGATGCCATACGTTGAATGACGCGTGTCCGGCAGATGAGAGAGAAAACCGCTCTCATCGCGGGCTAACGTTCGAGCAAGTCAACCGCGCTATAAAAGCGATGACCGTAGGATCTGGAGGCCCCAGATCTAATGGTGGAGATTGCACCCAATGGGAGACCGGATTTGGCGGGAAGAATAAGCTAAGGCATATAAATATTTGAAGTCCGATTTGACCATTGAACTAGCGAATGAATCATTTCACAAAGTTACCGAAATAACGACCGTTTGAGGAAGAGTTGGCGCTCAGTTCGTAAGGAGACAAGTGGCCACTTCTCTGTGCAACGTTACACAGTGGCGATGACATGGAAGCAGGGAATTCCAAGTGGACAGAGGCAGGTGAACCAAAGGGATGGAAGAGGAAGCGAACAGTCAAGGGATGGATTGGCTTTAAGCCATGAACAGACAGAGAACAAAAAGAAGACAGTGAGACAGAAGAGACAAAATAGAGAGTGAAGCAAGAAGTAGAGAAGATAATTCAAGCTGACCTGCAGAGCTAAGGCAGCATTGAGCAGACAGAAGGCTTGAGAGGTTCGAGCAATCCCCGTGAGGACATCTATCGGGAACTGAGAACCAAATTGGACTCATCCCATTAAGACGAGTTGAGGTCGAGACTTGGTAAGGGGGGAGTCTGTGTACTCTAGTGTCTTGGGGAATTCAAGTACCACCCTACTAAGCATCATCTGTTCCAGGAGACTCAATTTGAGCTCCTCATTGTAAAAACTCTGCTAACAGACACAATAAAAAAGGCCACCACTGAAAGGTAGACCAGGAGACGTAGCCTAGGAGGATTGGGTGAACTCCTTATTAATTTGTTGTGTTTTTGCATTTGCTTGCTGTGTTTCGCTTACTATTTTCCAATGCCTGTGGATTTAGCAATCTTATCGATCCGTTGCTTAAAATAACATAGGCATATCACCAGCACATGAGTCTGTAATACCTTCATTAATTAACTAAGATCACTCACAAGTGATTTTCAGATCACTTGGTATGTACATTGAATAGAGTTATTGCACACTAGTTATTTGGTGCACATTTACGGAGGATATTGCAGTGACAGTGAATTGTGAGTGATTGTTGCTTCTTCCTCATTGGTTAATAGTTGTGATCAGTTTCTTTAAAGTATAAGATAATGAAGAAAATGACCAGACTTGATAATGCATTAGAGTTGTTAAATACTCTGATACATTCCACTGTTGATGAGATGGTTAAGATCAACAAAACCTCTCTATACAATATTAAAATATGTCTACAAAATGCACTGGAGAATATTGAGTTCTTGCAATTGGAGACAAAGCTACAACAAGAAGAGTTACAACAGTATAAGCATCATGACACCCATCAGCAACGAATCAATAATGTTGATCTTGTGCCAAATAAAGCAGCAGTTGTACATGCATATGCATAAGTTCAGTTTGCACTTCCCAAGCCCATCATCAGACCTTGGGAAGAGCTTGTCCACAACAAGCATAGAACTGGTCTTGGATATGACAAGGACGTGTCCTTTCATATTCTAGACTACTCCAAACCAATCCAATTTCAAAGTGTTGGATTTCTTCAGGACGGTTCATCTTCACCTGCTCCTCATGAAAGTTCACCTCCAGCTGTTCCAGATTCTGCCCCTCTTCCACAGCAACAACAACAACAAAAAATTTTGAAATTCCAACACTGTGACCGAGTTGGCCATCTAAAAGATCATTGTTTTGATCTTCATCCATGTAAGCACTGTCATAAAACCAGTCATTCTTCAAACAGATGCTTCAGAAACAAACCTCCTGCAAGAACAAAGATTCATCTTGGATGGATCACTTCTTGGCAATGGGCATCAACAGCCAAGAAGATATTTCAGTCACATGTCATAACTTGTTCAAGAGTATTGAATAGTCTTGCAGTTGATTTTTCTCCATCATCTCACCTTGTATCTGACAAGGGGGGAAATGATGGTCATCTACAAGCTTCAAAGTCACATCAAGCGAGCCTGAGCCACAACCTACCACACCAATTCCAAAGTTGTAGCCAGAAACGTAGATGCCCTTGAGCATGCCTTCAGTTAATAATGCCTCTTCAAAGAACTTGAGACACTTCCTCTAGCAGAAGACTTCAACTTCTTGCAAGTTTTGGAAGAATTCCAGGAATAGAATTGGGGACACTTCCTCTAGCAGAAGACTTGAGATTCTTGCCAGTTTTGGAAGAGTTCCAAGAATTGCATTAAGCATTCCAGAGTTGTTGGCCATCCTTAAACCATCACAGGTTGAGACTTCCCTTTTCAGGTTGAAGTTCTCCCTTTATGCGGGGTGAGACATCCCTTTCATGGTTGAAGGTTTCCCTCTTCAAAACAATAGGAACACTTCCTCTAGCAGAAGACTTCAGCTTCTTGCTAGTTTTGGAAGAGTTCCAGGAACTGCACTAAGCATTCCAGTGTTGGTGGTCATCCTTAAACCACTGCCCTTTATACCAACATTTTAGAGAGCACATTCAGCCTAGTGTTGCCATGCATTTTTGCACATTTTGTATTACAGCTCTCTTCTTGGACTCATACATAATCCTTTGGATTAAAGGGGGGAATGTTGGACACCTAATCCTCTAAGGCTTAGTGTGGAAGCCGAATAGACTAAAGGAGTCCAAGAGACCTTGGGATGTGGAACCCAACGGTCAAACCATGTACTATAAATGTATATCATTTGTTAATAAAAAAATGTACTCTCATGTTTTATCTTTCAGAGTCTATTGCTGCCCATGTGTGTGTTTAACAAGTATTATTTTTGATGCATCTCTGTATGTATGATTATATCTGTAATTTGTTGCATTCCTGTTTAAATTTGGATCATCTCATTGCCATTGAAGAACTTGTTTCGGACAAAGAGGAAGAACCAATAGTTTCTACCAGTGAACCTTCAGATATCTCAAAGCTTTTGTTTATATCTCTTCACCTTGACCCTTGGTATTTTACACCCTTGAAATTTTTAGGACATGGAATTCCGTGATACACAACTCCTTATTCTACTGTAGGTTTTGACTGGTCTGTGATGGCTTCTAGAAGTACCTCATCGGACACATCTATGTTTTCTACTTCTCCGGAGTCAACATTATATGGTGGTTTTCTACCACTTGGATATCACTCTCTTGTGAGAGCTTATTCAGGAGCTTCTTCCTCGAACTCATATTCAAACATGTCAATTAGTGTAATTAACCCTGCCAATGAAGGTTTGAAATCTAAACAATTTATTAATATGATTTCCAGTAATGTTGGAAATACACAAACCAACCCAACAGGTCGTTAATACCCACCTAGGGGGCAACCGTCATATCCTCCACCTGGAGGACAACCTTTTGGTGGATCTTACCCTACAACTGGGGGGAAACCCCTTGTCAGGAATTACCTTAATTATGCTCAAATGCCTCAAACCAGTTTTGGTCAGCCTATTATGCCTCAACCTATCGTTGGAATGCCTTACCCTGGAATGAATACAATCTGGAACCCTTTGTTAAATCAACAATCAATTCTAGTTGCTTCTCAAGTGCCTTTGTATCAACCTATTGGACAACCTATACAACAAATACCTTTTCAAGGTATGCCTTTTCAAGTCCAACCAACTGTCCAGGTTAATCCATCGACACCTACCCAACAACCACTTCAGCATCCTATCCCGAGTACTCCTCAAACCTTGGTATAGTATATTATACCAACGACTATTCAGAACCCAGGTTTAGGTTTGCCTCAAACTCCCATTCCAAGAGTATCGCAGGTAACTATCCCACTTATATCACAAGTTACGGTGCAACCCCTTGTTCAATCTTTACCTCAGGTATCTGGTGTTCAATCCATTCCTACAATTCCATCAATACCCCAAATACATGTTGTATAGCCTAACGTCCCATATATGCAAGTACCGTTTCAAGGGCCACCTTTCCAATGTCTACCCCAAAGTCAGTTTGTTCAAGGTCCACCTTTTCAAGCTCAATTTCTCCAAGGTAAACCTTTGCAAAATCAACCCTTTCAAGGACAGTTCGTTCAAGGTCAAATGGGTCAAAGTCTCCCTTTTCAGAATCAACCATACCCAGGTCATATGTTTCAACAACCTATACAACCGCAATACGGTATGGCTCATCCTGGATATCCAGGAGGTATGCAGATTCCAACTGCTCAGGCTATCCCAGGATATCCTGGGTATCCTCCTCCCGGTACAGGACTCGTCCCTCAAGGTTATTAGTATCCATATCAGGATCCTAAACGTCAGTTTCCCTTCATTGCAACTTTGGATTTGCCTAACCTCTCTCAGTTAACTAATGATCCACTTCTTTATTTACCATTTTGGCCAACCATTCCTACTAAGTTGCCCAATGATATTCCTAAGTTTGAAAGTAAGTTGGGCTTATATCCATCCAACCATGTTATGACCTATCATATTTGGTGCGTGTCCAACTCATTAATCGACGATTCTATTAGATTACGACTTTTTCAATGGACCTTAACTGGTTCGGCAACCAAATGGTATGTAGAATTGTCGCGCGCTTCCTTCAGCACATTTAACGCCCTTTCTACAACTTTTTTGACCCATTTTCAGGTGCCCGTTCAATATTATAATGGAACCGAACTTTTAACTTCTTTGAAGTAGTCAACCTCAACCCATATCTCATATCACATTCATGAATGGAGATGAAGACATCACCTGGTTAAAGTGACATTCCATACCATATTTTGGCCGAATGGTTCATAAAATCTCTTTTACTGGCAATAATTGAATATGTAGCCAAAGGAGGTGTTGTAACTGAAGATCAAGTAATTGCTCGTTCTCAATACCTTGATATTGTTTATACTCAGTCTGGAACTTTCTATGAAAAGATCCGAGATCTACCCCAACATAGTCAAACTAATCCATCCCTTACAGGATCACATGTTGTAGATGGCATGATTGATTATGTGAGCCAAAAATATAAGAACAAAAAGAAAAATTCTAAGAAAAATCAGATTTCGACTCTATCTGATTCACCTGAAGAAGATCCTTCTCCCAAAATTACTTCAGAAATTAACATCGTAGAGTCATCTACTGGCAAGGGTAAGCAATATGAAAATAAGAAAAAGGGAAAAGGAAAAGCTAAACAAGGCACTCGTTCTAAGGAGAAATCAAACAAGAATGAACCGTCTGATGAAAATAAGAAACCTCGATATCCTTGCCTAATTTGTGATGAAGATCATTACACTAAGGAGCGCCCACATCATGCCGAAGTTTCCAAATTCGTCAAAGTTCACCCACACCTGTTGTTTTGAAGGATCCTTTTCCTCCCTAGGGCAGTAAAATGGCTTGTCACGAGCAATCTTCCTCATCTGCATCGACAGATATCATGATGATGGCTTCCAAAGTTATGGTAGCAACGAGATCCAAAGATTACACGTCAAAGAGTCATGTTGAAGATGGAGATGACTCCAGTCCATCTAGTCAAACTTACACATCTACTTCTTATGAACTATTGCATATTGAAAAACCAAACCCTGATATGATAATCCATTCGCCTCATAAGGGTATGCTTTGAAAGTTAGTCTTTAATCCTCATGCCAGGGCTGCTCAGAACTATAACATTGTCAAAGATTTGGCTATGTCACCTTCGACAATGTTGGCTCTTGAAGTGTTGCAAACTTTTCCAACACAAAGGAAGTTATTATTATTGTCCATAGGAGCATTAGATCCTCATGAATCCAATTTGATTCTTTTCGATCTCGAAAATCATGTCCCGCGTCTCCTGCACCAACTGGCTTTTAAGATACTAGTTCATGTCAAAACTCGACGAGTTTTTCGAACAGTGATTGATGAAGGAGAATCAACATGTATTATGTCCATTTCCTGTTGGAAAGATTTGGTTTCTCCAACAATCAATCAATATACCACGACTTTGAAAGCCTTTGATGGAAGAGGTTTTCGTCTGTATGGACTTCTAAATGATTTGCCAATCGAATTAGAGGGGAAAACGGTTGCAATAGACGTTGAGGTCATTGTTTCTCAACTTGGCTATAACCTTTTTCTTGGTCAGACTTGGACTTATGACATGGTATAAGTAGTCTCATCATGTTTTAGGATGGTCATGTTTCTTCACAAAGGAAGAATTGTGAAAGTAGACCAATTATCCTACTATACCTCAGACCCTAATTCCACTGGTAGTGTGCCTTTTGTTGGAAAATCAATGACTCCATATGAAGAAGTTGGTGTTGGTCTTCTCAAAGACTCATCTTTGATGGGAACTTTCGCATTCCCTCCACCCAATTTCCCTCATAATGATGCCCAGATTAACATGATTACATCAAGTACTTTCGAATCAGGGGATCCGTGGAAAGTACCTTCAGAATCAGAAATGATCTTATATGGCAATGAAATGCCTCATAGCCCTTTTGAGTTAGCCTATGAGGAAATTCAATCCTTTTCCAACTCATCAACATCTAAAGACAATCAAATGAATATGATTATTGATGAATATTCTCATTTGTCACGCTTGGAACCAATCTCTATGCCTAATCCTTTTAACACATATTTTTTAACTGATGAAGGGATTATGGAAGTTATGACCTTGGAAGAAATTCCATGGAACGATACTCATCATCGTTCAACCTTCTTTCCATCCTTTGAAAAAAATGAGAATAATTTCTTGTCTATGTTTTCATCTAAGACCTTTACTGATCCTCAATGTCCAATATCTACCCTTTCTTCCAGTTCTAAACAGAATTTAGGGAACATATCAGCAACGATACTCATTGATATCTCACTGAAACCTAGGATAAATGAAAATATTCATATAGGAGCTTCTTGTTCTTTACAAGAGATTCAAACTTACAAAGCCCTATTTCAGGAATTTTGCGACATCTTTGTCTGGTCATACGAAGAAATGCCAGGAATCGACCCTAGCATAGTTTTACATGAAATAAAAAATCATCCAGATGCTAAGCCTATTAGACAACGATTACATCCTATACATCCACGAAAAGTTGTCGCTATAAAGACTGAAGCTGAAAAATTATTGAAAGCAGGATTCATCTACCCCGTTCCTTTGACTGATTGGGTATCAAATATTGTGCCTGTTAATAAAAAAAAGGAACTATTTGAGTATGTGTTGATTACCTAGATATTAATAAAGCTTGTCCCAAGGACAATTATCCAACTCTGTATATCGACCAAATTGTCGATGACTCTGCCAAGAATGATTTTTTTTTTCCTTCATGGATGAATTTTCTAGCTACAATCAGATAAACATACTCCTTGCTGATCAATATAAAACCGCATTTATATGCCCATGGGGAACTTTTTCTTATCAAAAACTCCAATTTGGCCTAAAAAATGTTGGTTTGACTTTTTAGCGAGCAATGTCTTATGCATTCCACGATATCAAGCATATTGTTCAGCCTTATTTTAGATGACCTGTTGACTCATTTAATGAAAAGACGGGATCAACCATTTCACTTCAAAGAAATTTTCAGTAGGTGCATGCACTACAATATTCGCTTGAATCTGCACAAATGTGTTTTTTGTGTGCAATCAGGTTGGATTCTAGGTTTCATCGTTTCAAAAGAAGGCGTTCATGTCGACCCCTTCAAGGTAGAGGCAATTCTGAATTTGCCTGCTCCTTCTAGCCTTACTCAACTCCAAAGTTTGCAGGGGAAAGCAAACTTTTTGCGTAGATTCATCCACAATTATGCTGAACTAACCCAGGGTTTTACTCGACTATTGAAAAGGGGCATTCCATTTCTCTGGGATGAGCTTGCTGATAAAGCTTTTGATGCATTAAAACATGCACTAACCAATGCGTCATTACTGCATCCACCCGATTATCATCGAGATTACTTTTTGTACTTAGTCGCGTCCGATGCCACCATTGGCATGGTGTTAGTCCAAGAGGATGATTCTAGCAACGAACATGTGATTTACTATTTAAGTAGAAGTGTCACTAAAACTGAGATGAAATATGCACATGTGGAGAAGCTAGCCTTGGCAGTTGTATAAGCTATTCAACAATTCTGTCACTATATACTTCTCCGAAAAATAACTGGCATTTCATATTGCAAACCTATGATGTATATTCTCACTAAACAATTTCTAGGGGGGAAATACTCCAAGTGGATAGTTATCTTACAAGAGTTTGATTTGGAATTTGAAAAATTAAAATCAAAGAAATATTTGATTTTCGCCAAACTATTGTGTGACTTTCCTCATACTGATATAGAAACTATATCAGAAGATTCTTTTGTTGATGAATCTCTCTTTCTTATTAGTACGTCAAATTCGTGATATGGAGATATCATTATCTATCTCCAAACGCAAACTTTTAGGCCCGAGTTCTCCAAAACTGATCGTCGTCGAATCTGATACCAATCCCAACAATAAAATATTATTGGTGACACTCTTTACCGTCGCGGTATCGATTCTATATTTTGACGTTGTTTGACTCTCCAAGAGGCCGAAAAAACATTAAATGACTGCCACTCTAGAGCGTGTGGCGATCATATGTCTGGGTATGCTACTGCCCAAAAGATATTACGTGCTGGCTATTTTTGGTTGTCAATGTTTAAATATTGCACTACGACAGTCTACAAATGCCATAATTTCCAATTCTATGATCGTAAAATGCGAGCACCTCCATCTCCTCTTCACCCTATCATAGCTGTCAATCATTTTGCCAAATGGGTCATCGACTTCATCACCTTTAACCCTCACTCAGCTGGGGCATGGGTATCCTTGCAGTCGATTACTTTACGAAATGGGCCGAGGCGATGCCTACATATGGAGACGATGATAGGAGTTTTCATTTTCAATCATGTAATTGCTTGGTTTGGTGTCCCACAAGCTATTGTTACAGACCATGGTAGTAATTTTCATAACTTTATGATGGTTGAACTATCCGTACAACTCGGCCTATGCCATGATATCTCTACTTTCTATTATCCACAAGCTAATGGTCAAGTCGAAGTTGTCAATAAAGTTTTAACCAATATGATTAAATGGATAGTTGGTATTCATAAAGGAAACTGGCATTCTATGCTCTTTTCAACACTATGGGCTTACCGTACTACTACAAAAACATCGACCGGTTTTACTCCTTTCCAACTTGTTTATGGTTTGGAAGAAATATTACCCATTGAATGTGAAATCTCATCCCTAAAACTAGCTATCAAATTATTACCTGCTACCTCTACAGACAAAGAACACTTTGTACATTTAGCACATTTAGATGAAAATCGTTGTGATGCCGCACTGGCTAGCGAGGCTCACAAAAAACATGTCAAAGCTCAGTTTGATCAAAACGTTAATCCTTGTTCATATTCAGAAGGTGACCTAACCTTGGTTTATGATAAAGCTCATGACAAGTTAGGTGCAGGAAAGTTCAAACCCATGTGGCATGACCCTTACATCATAAAACACATATTAGCTAAAGGTGCCTATGAGCTGGTTGATTATGATGGTATTCCTTTGGGAAAGCCTAGAAATGGTCTTTACCTAAAGAAATATTATGCATAAAAAAATTTGGTGGAGATTTGTACATTATTTATCATTTTTTTTAGGTATGTGTGACGGTTAATGTTTTTCACATTTTCTACTACTTCTCCTGCTTATCTCGTTTTTACAGTTGATTTGCAGATGTCGATGCTCTCTCAAACTTACATTGACTTTGCTGATGGCTAGTCATAGTACTCGGAATTTATCTTCCACAACCTGGGTTATCTATTCACTCAGTGATGAGCTAGTCTCTATTCATGGAATATGTCTCGGTCAAATAACAAACAACATAGCAAAATATAGCATAGTCATTGAGCTATTAGCTGATGCCATCGCATTTGGTATTCGACGTTTGATCGTTAGGTTAGATTCGCAGCTCGTGGTATTACATTTAAACGGTGTCTATACAGTAAGGAGTCCAACCATGTTAAGAGTATTTTTACGAGTCTGTCTTTTGGAAAGGCAATTTGATTATATCGAATATCAACACATTCTGAGATATTTAAACACATTGACAAATGCATTGGCGAATCATGTGTTAAATAGACATTTGCAACATTTGTAAATTAAAAGCAATATTCATTCATACATTGATCAAGATAAACAATAGGCAAAAGTAGTAGATTTTTCATTAAAATAGTTTGTATAAAAGTGTGTGTCTACAAAATATGTCATCCGAGGACATAAGGTCCCGTGGCCTTTTATTTTTTGAATATGCTAACACCAAAACTAAAAATGTGGTCCTAGAAACTACAACAGCTAAGCACGATGATGCTCATGATAACAAACGATAGCACGAGCAACTTGACGCAGCAAATGTTGGAGGGGCCCTGGAAACCCAACTACATGTCTCTGATAGGCGTGAGGAATGTCATATATCCCAGTCTCTGGGATGTTCGAAGTCAACCTCTCAAGGTTGTGTTCTAGTTCTTTCAATATGTCCTCTACCTCTGGGTTCGCTGCAGCAACTATTATAGGTTTCTCGCCTCATCCATCAATCATCTTAGCCCAGCTGGTCGGGTTGGCCCACATCTGCACATGCATTTTGGATAATTAGCTTTTTAATACAAAAAACACATAAAAATTTAAAAATTTGGAAATATTTCAAAATGCAAAATTCTCACCTAGATAACCCCACTGAGTTTCGACTGGAAGTGGGATATCAGGATCACCTTTGTAATCCATCCCGGCATATGGAAAGTCCTCAATCGGAACAATTTGTTGGCCTAACCAGTCAAAGAACTCTACATTATACCTCACTACTGGTCCATCACCTCCATGGCGTGCCATCAGTGCAACCCATCTCATCATGTGTGGATCCCTAGGATCCCCCTCATCAGATATAATCTATTGTGGTCAGAGAATAGGAATCCTCTCTAGGAAAAAAGCAACAAGAATGGCACCATAACTGAAATTCTTCAGTTTTCCATTCTTGCATCTAGTCAACTGGCCCTCCATGTTCACTACCACTACCTTGCACCAGTTGTACACCGTCAATTCCCAACATTCCACGGTTGTATACATCTATTCCCGTGTAGCTAAATGAAGGGTAACACTGCCACACAGTTTGCAAACAATGAAAGTAATGGTCCTCAGGGGAAATATCTCGATGGTCTGAATATCAATTCTCCCATCCTTGGGTAGTTCACCCCTGAAAAAGCATCATAGATACCAATCAGTAGTATCCCTCCCATCCTTCGTCCAAATAGTGAAATATTGGCTCCCCAATGAGACAGCCCAATCAAGAAATAGATGTCATCAACATCAATTGTAATGCGATGATCGGCAATCACAAAACACTATTCCTGGACATTCCAGGATTTTACCAACCATGTCATCAGATCTACCTGAGCTTTCATCCCAGGAATGAGCCAATATTTCAGGAGGCCACAAGTCCTGAGAACCTGCATGGTGGTCGGATCTGCCAAATCATTGGCTTCATGCTATCTTTCCCTCCACTCCATTTTGAGAAATCAAATGACCTGAAATGACCATTTTAAAAGGATTAGAATCATTTTAGAAACATAATATGGGTTTCCCAGTAAAATTCTGTGGAGGCCATGGTTTTCCGTATGGAAAATTTTAACGGCCTGTGTGTGCCCGATTGAAAAGAAACAACATAGGGCATAAGGCACATTTTTTAACATATTTTTTCCCGAAAAAAAATAAATGAAATTTTAAACGGATGAAAAGCTAAGTTAAGGAGAGATATTCTACCTGGAAGAAGTGGTGCACGATTTCGTCCACCGGTTAGCTCGGAATCAGTCCTGGAAGTCTGGTGGTAAAAGCTCCTCTCTCTGCTCTCAAATGGTAAAAATGAAAATGGTGAAAATAATTTACCATTCCCACTTTTATAAGTTTTTTGGAGCTAAAAAATATTATTTTTTATATTTAAAACCTTTTAAGAGGGAAAATGACATTTTTGAGCAGTTATGACGAGTTATTGAGTTTAAATGTGCAGGATAGGTTACGGAGTGAGGATGAATCATTTTGACTTTTTAGCAGACTTTTATCACTTTTCATGCTCTTAAAAAATTACGAAAAGCGAAAATCAAAGAGTCCTCTTTTAAGCCCTTTTCAGACTCTTTCAAAATGAAAAGATTATCGAGTACTTGCTTGTTCGAAATCATAAAAGTAAATGAACAATCGTCCACTCAGTATAAGTTTACCCCTTTTACGAACTGAGTTAGGAATATTTACGAAAAAGGTATACGTTGACCGAACATGGTCAATATGGTTCTCTCTTGCATTATTTTATCCTTTTTCGGGCCTGAGAAACTAAAACTTACGAAAAAGAACCTGATGGAGTCTACTTATGTTTTTCCTCTGACTCTCCAAAATTGAAAACATTGAGCTTTACTTTCTCTGGGCTCGTTAAAATTTTACGGTAACTTAATGAGTTTCCTTTTTGTGTATTTTTCAAACTCTTAAAAGAAAACAACATCGAGTTACTCCTTTACTGGACTCATAAAAAACTAAACAGTATAGGACCTGTTAACCATAATGGGACCGAAGCATTCCTTCTTAGGGTTCGTTAAAAATAATTCGATGGACTCATCCGAAGGATGAGGATGAGCTTACAGTCTAAGCATATGTTATCCTCCTCAAGCTTGGAAAAAATAAAGAGGTACTTGCCAGTAATGGTGGGGGGAAATTAGGAAAAGGTGTCCATCTTACATTATCCATTTTATAGGTAGTGTTAGCGCTTGAATTTGGCCTCAGGCTGAAAAAGACAAAATCCAAGGCAACATCAAACCACTTAGCCTCGTAGCTAGCCCTACGGGGCAGGAGAGGGCTCTCTCCGGATCTATCTCGGCAAAAGGTCTTCAAAGGGAGGAGATGACCAATAAATAACACTGATTTTAGGCTAGTAAACTGATAGAGAAAGTTTGATTTTAAATTTTTAGAGTTTTGGTGGAGAACTGAGCACAGCAATTTTGGGTGCGGGGATGAGACACAGTTTTTGCAGAGGTCTTTTTGGGGCAAGGTAGGAGATTGTCTTGATGCCTTTGAATTAAGTGAATGGATAGAAATGACCGATGAGGAGCTAAAGAGAGCAAGAAACTTTCGAGAATTCTCTTTAGATAGAGGAAAACATAGATATTAAGCAAACTTAAAGGCAGAGCATATAAATTATGAATTCTACCTTAACACTTCATTTACTTAATGTGCAGAAAAGAGAAGTAGGAAAATGATACACATAACAAACTTACAAGTACATGAGAGAAACACACCATCAACACAAATCACCACAGGAATCCCAAATAGTGCTGTAAAACCCTGGTCTTTCCTTTGCCAAAATTGCAGAGATACAAAGAGTAATACAATCTAAGCTTATCCCTCAAGAGTCCAACCTCTCCAACAATGAAAATGATTTATAAAATACACAATATAGACAATGCCAACCCATTCCCTAGCCTCTAGGGGTCGAGCTCATCATCCTAGGAGTTGTTTCAACCAATTCTAAATTGAGCACTACAATCTAGGCAATCAAAACAACTTGCCTCTATAAGCTAGGAAACCAATTCATTCATTAATTTTTTGTCATTTTATGAATGAATCTTCTAGAATAGGTAAAAAAATGTCATGTCAACATGAAATTACATCAATTACATCAAAGAGGATGAAAAATCCCACCAAAAAGTCAAAACTAATCAATGCTGCGTCTTCCTGAGCTGAAGGTGCAAAACTGGCAAATTTTCCCAACGCGTAGCGCGCCTTTCAGGCCACTTTTGAGGCACTTCCCGGTATCCAAATGAGGAAAAAGTGGGCTTGTTGGAAAGGTCTAGATGTCTAATCTGCCGCCCAAGTGGAATTTCTCAATTTCGTGGCCATTTTCCCCTCCAAAATTGCAATCTCCCAAGACTGCTTCCTGTGTGTCCAAAAAGTGGCAGAAGGTCATTTTTTGCTTGTTTTTTGACCTTTTGGGGGCTCAAATCTCCATGAAACTTCTTCGCAGTGGCTGAGCAAGTGTATTTTGCCATGAAAAATCCAAAAATTCTGATTTTTCCTGAAATGGACCTCCCCAACTTAAGGGTAGCGCGTGGCGCGCTACGCGATGAGGGCAAAAACCTGTGTTTGGCACAAAAAGTCAAAATTGACCAAAATTGCTCAAAATTTCCTAAAATTTGAGATGGAGGTGTGTCATTGAGCACCATGCTCCCTCAAGGTTGCTTAAGCCAAAATTTGAAGCGGATCAGGCCTTTTCCTCCGTTTTAGTGCCTTGGCCAAGCGTGCTTTAAGTACCTTCATTTTTGCTTTGCACATGTGCATGCGGGCCCAATAATGGTTCTTCATGTGGCGGAGCATGTCTTTCTCCCTGTTTGCCTTTGCTATCAACCTCTCTAAATGTGTGTTCACCTGAATGAGCATAGAGCTTTGCTTCTTAGGTGTCAAATCACCGGGTCTCTTGCGATCCAAGTTCCGGTCTTCTCAGATCCTCCGCAACTCATCAAGAGAGTGTTCATCTTCTAATTGCTTGTTGCGCTGCTCTAAGTATGTGATTGTCCAATTTTCCATTTCCAACTTTTGCTGCAACAAGTCATTTTCAGCCCTTAGTTGCTGGATGATCTCCTTTGGCTCTAGGCTAGGAGAACTGATATCAAGGTCAACAACATCTATGCCTGGATCACCTAATGGCCCTCATCAATCTTGGGCTGCTTGCCTCTCTCTTGTACCTGTGCTGCTGTCGATAGCGAGGCCCCTTCCACCTGATGTGGAGATAACACTCGCTGTGCTGATGAAGAAGGCGAGACCCCTTCCACCTGATGTGGAGATAATACTCGCTGTGCAGATGCAAATAGCCTTGTGGCCTCTCTGATATGTAACATAAGGAGGAGTGCTGACATGCTCTGGCTCAGGAACATCAAACTGCTGTGAAGGCCCTCCCTCATCATGGACAACCTCGGGAGGTGGCTGTGGCACCGTGAAGAAGTCGCGAGAAATGAAATCCTCCCAAGCAATGCCTTGCTATGCCAACTGATGCATCACTATGATCTCGATCAGTGCATAATGATATATACTTTTGAGCTGCTGTGCGAGAGTCTTCCTTTGCACTACGAGCACCATCTTCTCTATATTTCGGCACATGAAAAATGGAATGTTCATCATTCGTACCCGGGTGAAATGCATCAACAAACGGATATGATACGAATATAAACGTGAAAATCTGCCCTCACAAGTGAAATAATGCATAATGAGCCTCATCAAGGGTGCATACTCATCCCTTAGGAATCTGAAAGGAAAAACAGCAGTAAGGTGCCTCATGCATCCGGGTTTGATGTATGGTTGATAATGAAATTTGTCTAGCAGCTTGCGCTTGGTCTACTCTTCCCCAACATTTGGTATCCCAGTGGCTTGAGCAACCATTTCAGGTGATAAGGTGAAATCCACTCCTGCAAGGTTCACATGGCCATTGTGCAAATGTAGGACAAACAAGCGAACCAGCTCCCTATGGTGTTGAATTTGTGAGATCCTCTCACAATATCCAAAGCATGATTGATATCGAAAACATGACATTGCAAGTGGACAAGCTTGCAAATGAGCCAATGAAGTGGGCTCCTCTCTGACATGCCGACCACCCTTACCACCCTTATGATGCCTCCTTGGCACTTCTACCTCTGGTGATGAATCACTGTCATAGCTCTGCTCATAATCTAATTATGTTTCTGACATGGTTATGAAGGCAAGATGACTGAAATATATTGCTGACTTGGCACCCAATTAACTGCTCTTTGACTTTTCAAATGTTGTCACCAAGAGGACATAAATACAAGGGAACTTGTTAGGGATAGGGGAACATGTGGGAATTAGGGAGAATAAATACAAAGGAGGAATTTAGGGAAGACAAGCATGGGAAATTACCAAATTATGGGATTTTAAAGCGAAGTAGGGTTTTAGGAATTAAATATGCTTTTAGGAATTTTAAAGAGGAGAATGACGAAATTTCAAGGGAAAATTTGAGGGAGAAAAGTGATGAAAATGAGGGAAAAAGGAATTTACAAAGGGCAACCTTGGACAACAAGAGAAATTCAAAACCCTAGTGCCATTAAAACTTTAAATTTTCCATAACAAGAGAGGGTTTTGATTTATCATTTACATAGCATTTGAACACATTAATTCTCTTTTTCATTGTGCAAAACCAAATTTAGGCATAGAGGAGAAGCCTACCTGCACTTTGCCTGGGAGAAAAGTCGTTTTGATGACTTGCTGGCAGTTTTTTGAGCTGAATCCCCAACGCGTAGCGCGCCCTGCCCAACGCATAGCGCGCCTCCAATGCGTAGCGCACTTGTAAATTAACAC
Organism: Pinus tabuliformis; assembly: GCA_031772625.1. Taxonomy (NCBI): domain Eukaryota; kingdom Viridiplantae; phylum Streptophyta; class Pinopsida; order Pinales; family Pinaceae; genus Pinus; species Pinus tabuliformis. The sequence continues at coordinate 107,339,123 of CM062804.1, forward strand.
TGGAAAAGTCTGCCTGACGCGTAGCGCGCCTCCAACGCATAGCGCGCCTCTCCTGACGTGTAGCGCGCCCCTGAAACTGCTCGACTTGCTCAAGAACTCCTCAAATCGCCTTTGCAAGCTTACACTTAGCTCGTGAGAGGCAAATGAGTTTGCAAATGAGGAATGACATGCTTTTATAGGCTTCCTTTTAATTTTTACTTGCCCAAAACCCACTTTGTAATGTTTTGAATGTTGACACTTTTTGATTTAATTGGCTCTGACCTTTAATTTCATTTCTTTGAAAAATTGGTTGAAATGATGATTTCTTCTGAAAATTTTTGCAGGGATAGCTTCTAGGATGCTCTGGAAAAGGAGACCAAGGCTGCACTTCGACATTTGAAGAATTTGAAATTTTGAGAATTTTTACAAAATGAGATAATGACCTTTGTTTTCAAAAATAGAGTTTTTGAGAACAAGGTAAAAATTTAGCTGTACAATGATAAGAAATGTTTAATGAAGGAAATCCCTCTAGCCTGCTGGTCCTTTATGACCTCTCAAGACAAAAATGGACTCAACCCTAGACCTAAGACCTTAAAACCTAAAGCAAGATGAATGACCCTTTTGAGGATTTTATTTATTTGAACAAACTTGAACCAGCAGTACCAAAAAAGAGGGGAATAAAGACACAAACCCCCTCCACCAGGATTATGGCATGCCTAACGGAATGCAACATGATCACACTGATGGGACACCTAATCATGAAATGCAAAGAGCTTTGATCTCCGGTGGAGGGCTACTAGACCGACTCTAACATTGGCTCCAATGGGGATGGTAGCTCCTTGGAGGTGCCAAGAACCGCAAACCTCTGGGAGAGAAGACCAGTGCTTTCAACCATTGGGTGATGGAGTCATTATTTACTTATTTGACACAAACTCTGACTGCTTTATGACTGCAGATTTGACTGGAAATTAGACACAACTTTGACCCATACTAACTCAATTGAGGACAGAAAATGGACTGATAAAAACACCTTGACAAACCTCAAACCAACCAATCTCCATCTTCAGAATTATAGCCTTCACCGCGGGCCCCAGAATGAGGATGAAAGATCAGCACACTCATGTGATAAAACAGAAGTAAAACGGTATATACAATGATGGTGACAAGAACAGAAAATGCATCAGACATGGTACCTCTTCAGCAGCCGACCATTGATCGACCCTCCGGGATAATCATCTCCATTCATTTCCTTGAGAAGAAAAGCATTTTGGCCACGATATGCTGCGATCTTATAGGGACCCTTCCATAAATTATCAAATTTACCGTGCTTCCCTTTGTCTTCATTCCGAGCATCCCACTTCAAAACCACATCATCTATTTGAAAGTCATCTGATTTTGCTTTTCTGTCATAAATCTTCTTTATGCGCTCTTGCAACTTGAGAGTATTGTGAAGAACCTCCTCCCGTGTCTGCTGTAAATGAATCATTTGATTAATCCGCCTCTGCATGGGATCTTCCTCACTATCAATTTCTTGAAGCAATTTGACCATCGGAATAGCAAGCGAAGTAGGAAATATTGCATCTGCCCCGTACACCAGCTCAAAAGGAGACATGCCAATTGACTTTTTATGACTTACCCTATCAGCCCACAGTGCATTCACTAACTTTTTATGCCAGCTCTTCTTATTGATTTCCAGCAACTTTTTAATGATATTTACCAAGGACTTATTTGAAGATTCTGCCAACCCATTTCCTTGCGGATGGTAGGCGGTAGAATGCCCCAAACTGATATTATACTTGTAGCAAAAGTCAACCATTCTCTTTGATTTAAAAGCTACTGCATTATGTGTGATTATCTTACTTGGACAGCCAAAACGTGACAGTATATTATTTTCAAGGAAAGAAATAATTACCGCATCTGTGGCCTGCCGGGTGGGAATGGCTTCAATCCATTTTGTGAAGTAATCTGTAGCTGTCAATATCCATCTATGCTGTCCTGACGATGCCGGATGAATCTCACCGATAAAATCCAAGCCCCACTGCTGAAATGGTGCGCTGACTTCAATTGGTTTGAGAGGCAATGGCTGCAATTTCTGTTTCCCTTGAAAAATTTGGCACTCATGACAACTCTTAACAGCTTTATATACATCTGAAAACAATGAAGGCCAATAAAAACCTGCTCTTAGGATCTTATTTGCTGTAGTCTTCCAAAACAAATGACCCCCACAATCACCTTTATGAAAATCTTCCACCATTGTTTTGGCTTCCTCCTCAACCAAACAATTCAGCAATATTCCACCGGGGTCTTTCCAATATAGTGTAGATTTAAGGATGCAAAACTTGGCTGCTTTCAACTTCAATGTCCTACTTTTATTTCGAGGCATCCCGGGAGGTGAAGACAAATTTTGAAGTACATATACAATATCAGCATACCAAGGAGAAGAAATAACCTGTTGTGCTGAATTCTCCTCATCTTCATCGGACATGGCAGCTATCAAATTGATGTCTAGGACATGTAGATTTGTTTCAGCCATCAATTTGGCAAGACCTTTCCCTTTGATCAACTTAGTGGGTTTAATTTCCACATCATACTCTAATAATGCAACAATCCACTTTCCCCGCCTTCCTTCCGGTTCTGTCTGTACCAACACATCCTTTACTGCCGCGTTAGGAACATAAGCTATAATGTGGGAATGCAATACATACACACGGAAATCCTTCAGGGCCTTCACAAGTGCAAGTGCTTGTTTTTCAATGATGTTATACTTTAATGCTCCATCTCTAATAATACGGCTGAAAAAAGCAATGGGCTTCTCAACTCCATCTCTTTTTTTCATTAATACAGCTGCCAATGTGTGCTCAGAAGCAAATGAAAACACAATAAAATCTTGTGTGTAATTCGGACTGATTAAAGTAGGGGCTGAAGATAAAACCAACTTTACCAAATTGAAATATTTTACCGCCTCTTCGGTCCACTTTAGCTGGCTGTCCTTTTTCAGCATGTTTGTGATTTCTCTAAGGTGCTCGGCAAGATTCGGAATGAAGCGACGCAGAAAATTCAGCTTACCATTAAAGGACTGTATTTCTTTTTTGTTCCGGGGCTGCTCAAGTTGCTGAATAGCTTCAACACGTGCAGGATCTATACGGATGCCATCTTTGGAAATGATGTGGCCCAAGAGCTTGCCTTCACTCATGGCGAAAAGACTTTTCTTTGGATTCAGTGAAATACCATATTTGCTGCACTTTTGAAAAACAATTTGCAAGTGATATAGATGTTCTTCATCAGATTTTGAAAATACAGTCAAATCATCAAGGTAAACAACTAAAAAGACATCTTTCTCATTGGCAAAGGCCATGTCCATCGCACGCTGAAAAGTGGCACCTGCATTTTTCAAACCAAATGGCATTTTTGCATAATGAAATGTACCCCATGGAGTAGTGAATGCGGTTTTATCACGATCATCCTCATGCACCAAAATCTGATTGTACCCAGAATAGCCATCGAGTAGCGACATCCTTGATGCTCCAACTACTCGTTGCAATATATGATCCATTTTGGGCAGCGGATAATTGTCCTTTAAAGACACCTTATTCAAATTTCTGAAATCAATGCATAAACGAATCTCACCGGTCTTCTTTCTTACGGGTACCAAATTGGATATCCAATCAGAGAATCTGATAGGTACTATGATTCCAGACTTGTACAACCTATTCACTTCTTTTTCTATCAATGGCAGCAATTTAGGATTGATTCTCCTCAACTTTTGGCGGAAAGGCTTTTGATTTGGCTTTATAGGAATAGTATGTTGAATGATATTAGTATCATATGTTTTCAGATCTGAATAATCCCATGCAAAAACATTAGAAAACGAAGACAACAATCTGACATACTCATTCTTTACCTTTGGTGACAATGACTTAGATAACTTTACCATCTTAGGATTCTCAGCTGCTCCAATGTTTACCTCTTCAACACCTTCTTCAGTTGGTCTCAATGTCGGTTTGCGGGCCACATCATCTTGATCAAACAACTCTTCCAAAGGAATCAATCCTTTAGGAATAAAATTTTCCTTAAGTTGCAGCACATCCATTTGATTTACCTCATCCGGTTCAGTATCTATGGAGATGTCCTTAAACTCACCTTCAATCTGCAGAAAATCTTTGATTTCTTCATCATCCTGGAAGACTTGCCAACATCGTTGATTATCCGGAACTGTGGGGCGGTGTTTCACATAAATCTCAAATTTGTTGCTGGAATTCATTGGAATTTTTAAGTTACTTGCTGCCTTGGCCAATGCATCAGCAACACCATTTTGTATGCGGGGCACACACGTCAAAGTATGTTCAGAAAATAATTTCAAAATATCTAGGACAGCATTTCGATATGCTCTCATGCGAGGATGCTTGGCCTGAAACTCACCTTTAACTTGCTTTATCACCAACTCGGAGTCGCCATAGACTGCAATCTTCTTTGCTTTCAACTTGCGAAGAATTTTAAGGCTAGCAATAAGAGCCTCATATTCTGCCTCATTGTTTGAACAATCAAATGCTAATTTATAAGAGCACACTCTCACCTTGCTTAGGACTTTGTCTCGGGCAGAAAAGGGACTTCGAATCCACACACCAATACCAGCACCATCGCTGCCCACAGCACCATCGAAATCCATGGTCCAAAGACCATCTTCATCTTCCTCCAACTGTTGAAACTGTGTTGCCTTTGTTTTTTCTGTTTGCTGCCCCTTAGCTTCAGATGTTTGCCTCAAGGCAGCTGACTTTTCTTCTCTTTCCTTTTGTAGAACTTCTCTAAAATTTTCAGTAATCTCTGGTATATCTTCTGCCTGAACTAACTGACTATCTACCTCATTAAAATTATCAGCAAACAAAACAAACGACTCCAAATCTGTATGTACATAATTTACAGGATGATTTATTGGCTTTTCTTTGCTAGTTATCATGTATTTCATCTTTTGCTCCCGATATAACTTTCTCATTTGACCGAAGACTGGAATTGTAGCATAAGAAAAGTCTAGCTGAAGTGTACCTTTCAACATAGCTCCCCAAGATCTTGAAAGCAACATACCAAAACGCGGAGGAATATCCGCCACAACCACATCCATCAAGACATTCTTAGCTGGAATTTGATCCAGGCTTACCACCAAGTCCTTGATCAATCCAATACACTTTACCCGGCTGGAATCAAATGAATACAAATCATGATATTTTCTTGTGATGTCCAATCCCAGCCTTTCCATGATTGCTTTCGGCATCAAATTGTGCGAAGCACCCAAGTCAAACATAGCATTTTGTAAAACATACTTGTGCAACCTCAAACTGATATAGAAGGGAGGAACATCATTTTCAGGAGACTCACCATTCAAAGCAAGCCCAAAAATTAATTCCGGCTGATCGTCTTCTACATTTACCGTGTCAAGCATTGGATCAATATTCAGAATTTTAGAAATTTGACCTCGGTAGGTGGTGTTTTTCATGATTTCAGTCAATGGAATAGACACTTTCAGCTTTGAAATTTCATTCTCCAAACTAAATGCTGAAACTTTTTCACCTTCTTTGGCCGGAACTTCTCTTCTTTCAACTTTATCCTTCGTTATGCTTGGTGGCTGATTTACCTTATCCGTTGAAGATGATTGACTTGTTGGGGGATCAATTATATCTTTTCCTTTTGTCTGTGGGGAAGCTGAATCATTTTTTGCTGAAGTATCTTTCTTTTTCTGAATGGGATTTATGGGAACAGCTCGATTTCTTAATTGTCTCTGTTGAGCGGACAAAGCATTGAGATATCCTCTTTGGTACTCCTCTGATTCTTCCTCAAGTGCTGCATCATTTGATAGGATATAATTCTCATCTTGATGTATGATGGAATTTCTCACAAATTCTTCTTCTTCTGTAATATAGGTAGGAAAATCATCAGGAGTGAAAAAGTGATTTTCCTCTCCTATAGTATCACCTTCATCCTCGGATTCTTGGCTAACAAAATTCTGCTGAAGCGGAGGTTTTACTTGCTTCTGAACTGCTGTTTCTTGTGCCCTTGTTTCACGCTGCTTGATTTTGTATTGTGGCTGCTGTGGACCTCGGAAATTAGGATTACGGATCTGCGGTTCCGGCTTGTTGAGATGAGTATTTTCAAGCAACCTTTCTAACTTGCGAAGGAGCTGATCTGATGTAGAAGCTTCTTCTTTGATTGTCACTCGCTTTTCGGCTTTCATCCTCGCTCTCTTATCATTAAAATTCGCTTCAACACTAACAGTGATTTTCTGCATATCCTCCAAGGTAGGCAGATCTCTATCTCGCAATGAATAAGCCATCTCCGGATCAAAGCCATCCGGGAATTTGAGAAGTGCTGATTTTCTAGATGGCCTTAAATCATCTGGAATAGCATTGTAAACTGTGTTAAATCTGATAATGTAATCTTGGACCGACTCACCATGATTACGTTTGAGATTGTTGTACTCAGCATTGATCTGAAGTGGATCCTTTCTGATTTCCCATCGATCTAGAAACTGCTTTTGAAGTTCTTCCAATGTGGGTATGCTTCTAGCTGTCAAACCTCTGAACCATTTTCTTACTTCTCCATCGAATGTTTTTACAAACAAATGCATAGTTACATCCTCTTCATCTATCTCATATAGATCAAAGAAAGTTGTCATCTTATCAATATGTTGCTGAGCGGAAACACCTTGAGGAGTGCCATCAAACATGGAAATTTTACTCTGATAATCAGCTGGCATATCATGCAGATTTTGAGGAAGAGCAAGTGGGGCAAACCGGGCAGCCATTGCTTTAGGTAGATTGGGTCTAGGAGTAGCAGGTGGAGTAGGTGTAGCTGTAGTATGAGGGGTATAGGGAGGTGTAGGCAGAGGAGAAGCGATATGTGACGAGGAAGGAGAATTGACTATTGATTCAGGATGTGTGACTATAGGGGATATAGAAATAAAAGGAGGATTGGTCTGTTCGTGCGGAACTGAAGCCGTGATAGTAGATCCAATATTGCTAGATATAGTTTCGAGGAAATCAGCAAGATTAGTGACTTGGATATCTGTCTGAAGGTGTCTTAGGATGAAATTTTCAACCAATTTATTATGTCTCTCGATTTCAAGGGTAGCGGCAAAATCAGGGTTGGGAACTAGAGAACCAAGTGCACTTTCAGATTTGGTTTTGAACAAGGACAACTCAAAACTCTCGTCAAAATCAATGTCTTCAAGATACTCAAAAATAGCTGGACATGAATGAGATTTGAATATGTGTTTAGAATCTGAATCCAGTTTGGATATCAAGGAACAAATAACCAATCAGCCTGTGGAAACTCTCAACTAATCATCCAAAAGTTCATAGTTTGCAAATGAACTGGGGTAAAATGCAATCGAAGTGCCGTATTCACAAGCTCACGGAGATTGACTGAAGCAGCGTTTATCTACTTCCGCTTATGCAAAGAAAAAGCATTTCGAAGGCTACCTGGCATAACTTCAGGCTCCGTCTAAGACTTATGAAATAAACACATCAATCCACAAACAAGTTTGTTCTCCCCAGTATGGTCGCCAATATGTTAGCGCTCGAATTTGGCCTCAGGCTGAGGAAGGCAAAATCCGAGGCAAAATCAAACCACTTAGCCTCGTAGCTAGCCCTACGAGGACAGGAGAGGGCTCTCTCCAGTCTATCTCAGCAAAAAGTTTTCTAAAAGGGGCTGAGATGACTTTAAAAGAAACTGATTTTAGGCTAGTAAATTGATAAAAAGGGGTTTTTAATAAAATGATGGGGTTTTTCTGGGCTGCATGGGCAAAGAAACAGCTTGAACAGAGAAATGTAATCAAAAACACAGATTATCTCCTGAGGCAAGGTAGGCAAGAAAGTTTAACATCAAATTGAGATTAAATGGAATGGCAAGACTGCTGAGGAGCTGACAAGGGCATAGAGGATGAATCCTTGTCAAACAGAAGAAAACATTAAATATGAACAAACTTAAAGGCAGAGCATATAAATTATGAATTCTACCTTATCACTTCATTTGTTCAAATGGAAACGATCATGAAATTACATGAACACATAACAGGCTACATATGAAACAAAAGAGGACACAAATGTTAAATCTCATACCACAGGAATCTCAGGGGTCAGAGCTGCATTTCTTAATTAAAATCTTTGTCAAAATCTGTACAATGAAACGTTGTTCTCTCTCCTCCACCAGCGCTCAGAACTCTCTCTCCTCTCTCCACTCTCTTTTAAAAATGATTTTTTAATACATTAAATAAACGCTGCTAGGGGAAAAAAAATCGACCCCAAAACAGGGGCGTTGTTTCACCTGCAGTTATAAAAATAGAAAATAGCATTTCCTCTATTCTAAAATAAAACAGCATCCCTCTAAAAATCCTCTGATAGTCGACAAACGGGAGCGCAGATCCTGTTGAATCATTAACTAAAGTCCTTAGTAGGAGATCGGTTCCTATTTTTCTGTTGTGGTCGATGTCTTCGTGGTGTTTGATCCTTTACTTTTCACCTTCGCTTTTTGTTTGAAATCTTTAACCATTTCACAATTGTGCATATTATGCCAGTTGTATTCGTTGAATGCTCTTATCTGCCTGAAAATACTCATAGAATCTCTCAATCTAATGATTCTTCATAAAACTTGGAAATGTCATGTAGTCGTAGCCTACAAATGAGTCAACTGTCCTTTGATAAAGGAAATTCTGGCACCCATAAATGATGGATGCGAAGTGTTGATAGAGTCCATCTCCATGGCAATAAGATTTTCAATCATACTCTCTGCAGGAGCCAGGCCTTCCTGTAAAAAGATCCCTACAACTTCTTACATTAAAGCAGGAAACCGTTGTAGCTCGACTGTTTCACATTGATGAGCTATCTTTACCAACTCATCATAAATAAAACGAGCACATTGAAGGCTTGAATCTAATAAACGAAAAATGTGTCTTCTTACTAGAACTTCGAAAGGAACCTCGGGAACGAACAAAGCATTTTTTTGGGCCACTAGCATTTTGAATAGCCATTCGGATATCTTCATCAGTGATATCATCACAAGGATCAACTTCATCTAAGCACTTAACAAAAATAGACTGAAATATATAATGAATCCTTACTCCTCCATACAACTCTGTTGTTGCCATCTCTTCACTTTTACCATCCACAATTGAATTAAATGTTTGGAATCTATGGTCTCGCCATAGGAATTTATTCGAGCTTTCAATTTTGGTAAGATTGCCTTGATATGCTATACTAAAATCTGATTCAACTTCTTTGCTAACTGGGGAACACCGCATCGATTAGCTAAATTGTGATACACTGGCCGACTGCGGAAAAATTCTTCTTCATAAGCCAGTGCATCTTGAATGCTTTTGTTTGCAATAATATCCTCTTGACTGCGATTTACAATCCCTATATCATCAAGTCAAAGGGGGACAACATTTCCAAGAAGGAAGTTACGAGCATCAGTTCCTCTGTCCATAATATCGAGCTTTGTTATCACACCAATGGTTCGAGATCCATCTGGGTCAGCCATTCTTGCCATCTGAAACGCATCTGAATTTGACAAATCAGAGTTTGCAGGAGAAACAGCTAGGATGATGCACGTCTCGTGCTTAATGCATGATAGAATCATTGTTCTGATTCTAGCCTCTATATCTGAAGGTTGATCACCCACTGGAACCCTTGTTATCCCAAGTAAGTCGACCAATGTTATATTGAGGACATTTGGAGAAAATATTTTTAACCTGATTTGCTTGTCAGATACACCCTTGTTTAACCTCACTTCCTTCTCTGTCTCAGCCTGGACTTTGTAGAGAGCAGAAGATCATCTTCTGCAGCACACAGCTCAAAGCTTAAAGTTGCAAAGCTGATTGATGCATATTTGGCAGAGATTGCTCGAGATGCAAATCTATTAATTTCAAGATTCACCATTTTTGCAGAAGCTATACCCGATTTCGCATGCCCAGTTCATGATGATTTGTACAGAGCGATTGATATATACCTTAAGGAACACCTTGAGCTTAGTAAAAGCGAAAGTATATGCCGGCTTCTAGATTGCAAGAAATTATCAATGGAGGCTTGTATGCATGCTGCTCAGAATGAACTCTTGCCTCAAAGAAATATTACTCACAGTGTCACTACTAACAAGCACAAAATCACCTCGGATCACATTCCTCTGATCAATAAGACGCAGGGCATTCCCAGCGCTAACACAATCATTTGATTCAATAGCTGTAACAATGAAGTTTGTTTGGGATTTCCAGTGAGACCTCTCCAAATAGCTTGTAACTTGCTTTGCCTCTGATTGCTGATGATGTTTTGTTTTCTTATGTTTGTGTTTTTTCAGAGATAGGAGCTGAAGAAGCTGCTGCCTTTTGAAGAGCTGGAGAATTTGATACATATTTTGAAAAACACATTTAATGATTTCTTCTTCAAAACAGGGTTTTGAAGAAGAATCAATCTCACATTTGACATACAAGACGGAGTCTAACATCGGCTCCACTTGGGATGGCAACGGCCGCTTTTTGGAGGTGCCAAGAGCCACGGAACTTTGGGAGAGCAGACAGTGCCTCCATTCATTGGGCAATGGAGTCCATTATTTCAACAAATCAACACAACCGAAGACTCATCTTATTAACTGGAAACTGACTGAGTTGATTGAAAGACTAATTCAACAAACTTCAAACTAAACTGTAACGAAACTGGAACAAGATGCTGCCTTTTGGCTGCTTATTTATTTACAAAAGCTACCCTACTTTGCTGCAAAAATAGATCAGGTAATACTAAAATGCCAGATCAACCATTCAAGTAAACCTAAAAATGATGTCGCTTGAGAATGCTTCCACCAGGACAGAGATGTTATTGCTGGTAGCTCTTCATGCACGTAATGAATCTGGCTATGTATAAGACAGCTTGATCTATCAATCGAACTGAAAAACGTGTCCATGTATGTTTCCATTGGATCGCGGAAGCCGGACTCTGTTGGCTGCCCCAACTCTGCAATACATACTTCCAGCTGCACACTGTCAATGTAAACATCTGTAGGCAATTCTATGATTTCTTGTTGCGAAGGAGGAAGGATTTCCAAGAACTTTTTAGGGTCTTGGAAATCATATGACTGGATCTGCTCATCTAAATATTGAATCTCCTTCTCGATTCTTTCAACAACTAACTCGCAAAATCTAGTTTTGAAACAAGGGAACTTTGGAGATTTCAACCATTGAAGCAAGGCACTGAAAAGATCTTCATCAAATTCAGAATCTGCTGACTCATTTCTTATTTCTTCAATAGCTTCACACAGGGTAGGGTTTGCCACATACCCAACCATTACATGAGTGAATCAACAAGCACTGGAATGTCTGGATCGAATTGGAGTCGCCAGGTGAATGGTTCAGCCTGCATATGTGTCTGACTGCTGTCCACCATCAGCATCAGATCTACAAGTTGATTTCATGTACTGGGACAAGAAAATCAACAAGTCGAATGTTCTCCCCAGTATGGTCGCCAATATGTTAGCGCTTGAATTTGGCCTCAGGCTGAAAAAGACAAAATCCAAGGCAACATCAAACCACTTAGCCTCGTAGCTAGCCCTACGGGGCAGGAGAGGGCTCTCTCCGGGTCTATCTAGGCAAAAGGTCTTCAAAGGGCGGAGATGACCAATAAAGAACACTGATTTTAGGCTAGTAAACGGATAGAGAAAGTTTGATTTTAGATTTTTATAGTTTTGGTGGAGAACTGAGCACAACAATTTTGGGTGCGGGGATGAGACATAGTTTTTGCAGAGGTCTTTTTGGGGCAAGGTAGGAGATTGTCTTGATGCCTTTGAATTAAGTGAATGGATAGAAATGACCGATGAGGAGCTAAAGAGAGCAAGAAACTTTCGAGAATTCTCTTTAGATAGAGGAAAACATAGATATTAAGCAAACTTAAAGGCAAAGCATATAAATTATGAATTCTACCTTAACACTTCATTTACTTAATATGCAGAAAAGAGAAGTAGGAAAATGATACACATAACAAACTTACAAGTACATGAGAGAAACACACCATCAACAAAAATCACCACAGGAATCCCAAATAGTGCTGCAAAACCTTGGTCTTTCCTTTGCCAAAATTGCAGAGATACAAAGAGTAATACAATCTAAGCTTATCCCTCAAGAGTCCAACCTCTCCAACCATGAAAATGATTTAGAAAATAGATAATATAGACCATGCCAACCCATTCCCTAGCCTCTAGGGGTCGAGCTCATCATCCTAGGAGCTGTTTCAACCAATTCTAAACTGAGCACTACAATCTAGGCAATCAAAAAAGCTTGCCTCTATAAGCTAGGAAACCAATTCATTCATTAATTTTTTGTCATTTTATGAATGAATCTTCTAGAATAGGTAAAAAAATGTCATGTAAACATGAAATTACATCAATTACATCAAAGAGGATGAAAAATCCCACCAAAAAGTCAAAACTAATCAATGCTGCGTCTTCCTGAGCTAAAGGTGCAAAACTGGCAAATTTTCCCAACGCGTAACGTGCCATTTCTCAACGCGTAGCGCGCCTTTCAGGCCACTTTTGAGGCACTTCCCTGCATCCAAATGAGGCACAAGTGGGCTTGTTGGAAAGATCTAGATGTCTACTCTCCAACCCAAGTGGAAGTTCTCAATTTGGTGGCCATTTTCCCCTCCAAAATTGCAATCTGCCAAGACTGCTTCCTGTGTGTCCAAAAAGTAGCAGAAGGTCATTTTTTGCTTGTTTTTTGACCTTTTGGGGGCTCAAATCTCCATGAAACTTCTTGGCAGTGGCTGACCAAGTGTATTTTGTCATGAAAAATCCAAAAATGCTGAGTTTTCCTGAAATGGACCTCCCCAACTTAAGGGTAGTGCACGGCGCGCTACGCGTTGAGGGCAAAAACCTGTGTTTGGCACAAAAAGTCAAAATTGACCAAAATTGCTCAAAATTTCCTGAAATTTGAGCTGGAGGTGTGAAATTGAGCACCATGCTCCCTCAAGGTTGCTTCAGCCAAAATTTGAAGCGGATCGGGCCTTTTCCTCCGTTTTAGTGCCTTGGCCAAGCGTGCTTTAAGTACCTTCATTTTTGCTTTGCACACGTGCATGCGGGCCCAATAATGGTTCTTCATGTGGCGGAGCATGTCTTTGTCCCTGTTTGCCTTTGCTATCAACCTCTCTAAATGTGTGTTCACCTGAATGAGCATAGAGCTTTGCTCCTTAGGTGTGAAATCACCGGGTCTCTTGCGAGCCAAGTTCCGGTCTTCTCGGATCCTCCACAACTCATCAAGAGAGTGTTCATCTTCTAATTGCTTGTTGTGCTACTCTAAGTATGTGATTGTCCAATTTTCCATTTCCAACTTTTGCTACAACAAGTCATTTTCAGCCCTTAGTTGCTGGATGATCTCCTTTGGCTCTAGGCTAGGAGAACTGATATCAAGGTCAACAACATCTATGCCTGGATCACCTGATGGCCCCTCATCAATCTTGGGCTGCTTGCCTCTCTCTTGTACCTGTGCTGCTGTCGATAGCGAGGCCCCTTCCACCTGATGTGGAGATAACACTCGCTGTGCTGATGAAGAAGGTGAGACCCCTTCCACCTGATGTGGAGATAATACTCGCCGTGCAGATGCAAATAAGGCCCTGTGGCCTCTCTGATATGTAACATAAGGAGGAGTGCTGACATGATCTGGCTCAGGAAAATCAAACTGCTGTGAAGGCCCTCCCTCATCATGGACAACCTCGGGAGGTGGCTGTGGCACCGTGAAGAAGTCGCGAGAAATGAAACCCTCCCAAGCAATACCCTGCTGTGCCAACTGATGCATCACTATGATCTCGATTAGTGCATAATGATATATACTTTTGAGCTGCTGTGCGGGAGTCTTCCTTTGCACTACGGGCACCATCTTCTCTATATTTCGGCACATGAAAAATGGAATGTTCATCATTCGTACCCGGGTGAAATGCATCAACAAACGGATATGATACGAATATAAACGTGAAAATCTGCCCTCACAAGTGAAATAACGCATAATGAGCCTCATCAAGGGTGCATACTCATCCCTTAGGAATCTGAAAGGAAAAACAAAAGTAAGGTGCCTCATGCATCCGGGTTTGATGTATGGCTGATAATGAAATTTGTCTAGCAGCTTGCGCTTGGTCCACTCTTCCCCAACATTTGGTATCCCAATGGCTTGAGCAACCATTTCAGGTGATAAGGTGAAATCCACTCCTGCAAGGTTCACATGGCCATTGTGCAAATGTAGGACAAACAAGCGAACCAGCTCTCTATGGTGTTGAATTTGTGAGATCCTCTCACAATATCCAAAGCATGATTGATATCGAAAACATGACATTGCAAGTGGACAAGCTTGCAAATGAGCCAATGAAGTGGGCTCCTCTCTGACATGCCGACCACCCTTACCACCCTTATGATGCCTCCTTGGCACTTCTACCTCTGGTGATGAATCACTGTCATAGCTCTGCTCATAATCTGATTCTGTTTCTGACATGGTTATGAAGGCAAGATGACTGAAATATATTGCTGACTTGGCACCCAATTAACTGCTCTTTGACTTTTCAAATGTTGTCACCAAGGGGACATAAATACAAGGGAACTTGTTAGGGATAGGGGAACATGTGGGAATTAGGGAGAATAAATACAAAGGAGGAATTTAGGGAAGACAAGCATGGGAAATTACCAAATTATGGGATTTTAAAGTGAAGTAGGGTCTTAGGAATTAAATATGCTTTTAGGAATTTTAAAGAGGAGAATGATGAAATTTCAAGGGAAAATTTGAGGGAGAAAAGTGATGAAAATGAGGGAAAAAGGAATTTACAAATGGCAACCTTGGACAGCAAGAGAAATTCAAAACCCTAGTGCCATTGAAACTTTAAATTTTCCATAACAAGAGAGGGTTTTGATTTATCATTTACATAGCATTTGAACACCTTAATTCTCTTTTTCATTGTGCAAAACCAAATTTAGGCATAGAGGAGAAGCCTACCTGCACTTTGCCTGGGAGAAAAGTCGTTTTGATGACTTGCTGGCAGTTTTTTGAGCTGAATCCCCAACGCGTAGCGCGCCCTGCCCAATGCGTAGCGCGCCTCCAATGCGTAGCGCACTTGTAAATTAACACTGGAAAAGTCTGCCTGACGCGTAGCGCGCCTCCAACGCGTAGCACATTTCTCCTGACCTGTAGCGCGCCCCTGAAACTACTTGACTTGCTCAAGAACTCCTCAAATCGCCTTTGCAAGATTACACTTAGCTTGTGAGAGGAAAATGAGTTTGCAAACGAGGAATGACATGCTTTTATAGGCTTCCTTTTAATTTTTACTTGCCCAAAACCCACTTTGTAATGTTTTGAATGTTGACACTTTTTGATTTAATTGGCTCTGACCTTTAATTTCATTTCTTTGAAAAATTGGTTGAAATGATGATTTCTTCTGAAAATTTTTGTAGGGATAGCTTCTAGGATGCTCTGGCAAAGGAGACCAAGGCTGCACTTCGACATTTGAAGAATTTGAAATTTTGAGAATTTTTACAAAATGAGATAATGACCTTTGTTTTCAAAAATAGAGTTTTTGAGAACAAGGTAAAAATTTAGTTGTACAATGATAAGAAATGTTTAATGAAGGACATCCCTCTGGCCTGCTGGTCCTTTATGACCTCTCAAGACAAAAATGGACTCAACCCTAGACCTAAGACCTTAAAACCTAAAGCAAGATGAATGACCCTTTTGAGGATTTTATTTATTTGAATAAACCTGAACTAGCAGTGCCAAACAAGAGGGGAATAAAGACACAAACCCCCTCCACCAGGGTTACGGCATGCCTAACAGAATGCAACATGATCACACTGATGGGACACCTAATCATGAAATGCAAAGAGCTTTGATCTCCGGTGGAGGGCTACTAGACCGACTCTAACAGGTAGAAGGTCGCTCTTGAACATGGCACTCCATCACACTCATGTCCGAGTTGGGAAATCCATTTGTCTTACAATTAATCGAGCCTCTTTTGAAAGTCTTCATGGTTTTGGGTATTATCATTAAATCAAATGTTGCCAAGTCAATTATTGTACCGTTATGTGTTCAAAAGAAGTTCAACCTCTGTTCAAAACCCCTTTGCAAATTCTAGCCTTCAATCGCGTCAGCCATCCTTGAGTCATTCCTTGCAAACTATTTTCAAAACTTGACATTATGTTTTGTGTCGTAGGCTTTCCTACGACAAGTCGCTTCCTATCAACTTCAGCTCATTATCTAGGAATTTTATCTAGAAACCTTCAGTACCTTGAAGCCTGCATGCCTTAATGGCATGTTTCTCCCTTTCGACGACAAAATCTCATCATTGGCCTTCGGTCGAATGATTCTATGAGTGTTAAACTTCAGATCACCTATTCACACTTCATAGATTGTACTAGAAGTACCTTGAGAACCATTGTCATTATTGGTGTTTTCTCTCATGCTTGTTAACAATTCACATCATTTACTGGTAATCAAGTGGTTTCTGCCATGTTCAACTTCGAAAAATTCACTCGCATGGTTAGATTTGTACTGTGGATCAAGAGATGAAGATCAAGACCCTGGATCTAGTTTCATCAATCCAGGTTGTGAGGAGATTTTATATTCATGATTATGTAGATAGATGGTTGCGTCCATGTTGTGCCTACCATCTATATGATTTTGGTTTTTTCCATGCTTGTTCATGGAGTTCGCTTTACTCTGAGTATGGGAATGCCTACCTCAAGATGATTTTTCATACATATTTGCATTGTAATCCTTGAATGTTCCTTGCAGATTTCCAACCATTGCCTCTGATCCAATCCTTGGAATGATAAATCGCTTCAAATTTTAAATTTATTTTACAGACTCCCACTTTAGGGGGGAATTTGTTACATGTCAATTTGTTTCCATGACACTTGATCAGTTTATGGAATTTTTTACCCTTCGTGAACATGTTTGAACCAACTCCATTAGAAGTCAAACAACCCAAAATATTTTGAATTAGATGAGAAATTTGGGGAAAATAGTTGTCACGCATTGTTAAGTTCCACATGCGTTGATTTTTCTAGAGTTTCCCATGCATTCACTGGAATTAACTCTGAGAACAACGCAAATTTGCGCTCTGCCTGCCACTATAAACCCACGCAGGTGAATTCAAGAAAGTAAAAATAAAAAGTACATTCTAGAAACATAGTTGGTCGAATATTTCCCAACTGAAAGCTTCCAGGTGATGACTATTCGAACTATAACCCTCAGATGATGCATCTTCATCCCTTTTCTCATGGTAACCTAATCCCTCAATGAAGGAGTCTCATCCTCCTCTTTTGGATCTGAAACTTCTTCCTCTTGGCCTATAAAATGACTAGAGGGTAGAGGGATTGAGGAGGTCAAAACTCAGAGAAGACAAACTTATGTTGTTGGTTTGAGATTGGAAATCTTGTCATCTAAGGAGGAGATTGAAGGCATTTGGGAGGGACCTCATGGCATCAAGGTGAAGGTTGTAAGGCTCCTCTTAATCTTTGATTAATACAAATGAACACTTTCTCCCATTGATTTGTCTTATTGGAATAATGAATGGTTTACAATTGTTTATAATGTTTATTAAGGAAAATTCAATTCCTAATTTCCTTGATCATTAGGTTAAGTTGTTTGGATTATTATATTGCATGTGCTTTTGATCCTTTTATGGTCGATGTTTGCAGGTCTTATCAAGCATTGAAGAGTTGCATCGAATCACAACAAGGGATATTCATCAAGAATTTCGTGAAATAGGTAAGAGGCTCATCCATTAGCTACAATTCTTATAATTCAAACAAGTTCAACTTAGGGGAAGCGTCAGTTCATTTGTCTTGCTTGTTTCTAGTTTCCGTCAAGGATATAGGGAGATCACTCTTGTTCGCAAGAGGGATTTTTCCAATGTAACAATAATTCTTTAGTTCATGCTGCTTATGAGATTTCTCTTATCTATACATCCTTATGTACATACAATCATAAGAATTTTCTGACTTGAGTAATTTGTTTCTTCAGGTTTAAAAATATGATCAAACCAGTGACGTAGATGGTTTCCATATAGATAATAGTGATCTTGGTGAAATAACTGCTAATAGTTTCCCACGTGAAATTCACGATCTAACTCAGCTCTTAAAATATAATTATTCAACATTTGAAAGTTTCGAGATTTGTCAGGGAGTCAAGGCACTTCAACTCTAGTTGATTTTTATGGTAGGTTCTCAATATCCTGATGGGGTCCCTGAACTAGGTTAGATCTGGAATTTCTCGCATGATTCTTTTCTCCACGTTTCGCTGAATGCAAACTTATTCTTAAAAGATTTTGGGTTTTACTAGGACAATTTTTCTAATTTTCAAAATTTGGTTTATGATCGGATAGAGGATTTTGTTTTAGTTAATTCATCTTCATGTAAACCTCTTGCATTGAAATGTATATATTTCATAGATGCACAGAGCTATGAAGCCTATCATTTTTATTATCAAGATAAAGATCATCATTGGCCGAATAATTCATATATGTTAAGTGCTTTTGTGAACAATCAACTCCTAATATTTATTGTGAATGTTATGAAGCTAATCATTTTCATTCTAGCCTAATCAATCTTTTTGAGTAGCATTGAATGCTTGAATAATTTAGTGGATCAAAATCCCCATGTTGATATGGATACTAGATTTGATTTGACATATCCTTCTAACCTTTTGTCAGCATGTTATTCTAATTGGTTTCCCATATTTACAAGGCCAACAATTATTTTTAATTCCCCAAGCTTTCTTATTATTGTTTTGGTATGGAATTTGACACAAAGGGAACTAATTGAGAATCAAGAATCTTGTATGTCAAGCCACCAATCTGATCATAACACTAGGTCTAACAATTTTCATTCAAATAATCATTTTCCCACTAGTATATCTGATGATAGTTGTTTTACATCAATTGATCTTGTTGAACCCATTGATCTTTATGATTAATCATTTCATTGTTCAAATACTTGTCAAGCAGTCAAGGCATTTTAGCCTTTGTGGATGGTTATGTCAGGTCCTCATTATCTTAACAAGGTTTCTGAATGAGATCATGTTATCTTTTATTTGCAAGATTCTCCCCATGATTCAAATGCGCTAATTGAAAGTTCAGCATCCCAAGAGTTCCAGAGTTTTCAAAAGGATTTTTTCGAATTCCATGATTGAATCTATGATTGGATCGAAACATCTTACTTTGCAAGCACTATTGTAAATAATAAGTTTTGATCTTTCGTGATGTTTGCTAAGAATGATAATTTGGATGAAGGTACATTCACGAGAAGCTTTCAAGGTTTTCAGGTTTTTTTTTATAATCGAAAAGGTAAGGTTGCAGATAGACTAAAATTAGTTGTTATGCCACATCTTTTTCCTAGTAGGCAAGACCTTCTATTTCTTGCACAAGTTATTCATGATCATATCTTTATTTTTACACATTATTCTATATTATTCCTAATTGTTCATATCCTTGTGCTTGCAGGTTGGGAATAACTTCAATGGTTGCAATGGAAATTTCACTTAAATTAGCCCTGGCCTTCTAGCCAGTTAAGTTAGGAGTAGGTCTAGTCGCATTTTAGTTTTTCTTTTGTATTGCATTGACCCTGCATTTTTGTTTTCTTTCTTTATGCATTCCTATGCTTTCATCTTAATCTTGCATTT
This sequence comes from Pinus tabuliformis, assembly GCA_031772625.1. Lineage (NCBI taxonomy): Eukaryota > Viridiplantae > Streptophyta > Pinopsida > Pinales > Pinaceae > Pinus > Pinus tabuliformis. Next base: position 107,358,780 of record CM062804.1, read on the forward strand.
GCTTTATTATCTTGCTTATGTTTTTCTTGTCATACCATTTCTTTCTTTCGCGTTTTGTTTAATTAAACTGTGCATGAAAACTACTCCCATTTGGCTCAAAAGAGTAATGTTACGAAGCTTTTAAAGGGAAATTGTGATGATGAGCAACACTTGGTTAACTTTTGATCCTTCTTTCTTGCTTAGGTATGATATCTTTAAGGTCAATGATGTCTGAATGGAAAATACAATCCATTCGAATGGAAAGCCTTGAGCAGAATCATGATGCCCATATTCATTTTAGGATCTTCATTCCTTGACTCAACAATATAATTGAATGGTGTTCTACATGTGGATCCAATTGAGTAATATGTCAGGGAAAGGAGAAAACTAGAGCGAGCATAGAATTTCAGAGGTATATAATAGTCTCTAAAGGAATAATCTCTCTTTCTCTCGACAAGTCGGGACCCCTCTTCCGCTCTAGAGATATAAATGTTGATAAAATTCCAATGAGCATAGTGAAAATAAAATAAGGTGTGAAAGAAGAGAAAGGATTCCTATGTAGATAGTTAAAGCAAGAAACTTCACCAGCGTACTAAACAGGCTCACTGACAATGAAGTAATGCTTTTGTTCCTGTAGTGACTTCATCGAGGTACTAAACAAGCTTGTTGGTAGTGGAGGAACACTAGAGATGGAATTAAAAATTTGATCATCTTAAACTCGCAAATATATACTATCCTCCTCCCGGACTGAAACAATTGAGATATGGTAGGCCTTGTAAATGTGTTTAGCTGAGAAAGGGGATAGGAGAGAGTATACTTATAACCGGGATAAATGGGGAAGTTGAGGTAATCCACATGGTGAGTCAATACTTTCTAAAAGACTAGACTCTATCTCTACAGCTATACCAAAACATAGAAGGTGTATTTTTCCAGTTTGTCGCCAAGTGTTGTTGTTATGACAAACACCCTGCAAAAATTTTCCTTTATCCTAAATTTTGGAGCCTCCTTATGATATTATGATCTGTCATCTCAAGTTTTTCATGTTCACTTCATGATTGGTTGATATTTTTCTAAGTCCTTAAGTCTTATTGTGATATTCTAAATGTCAAAGTCACTTGCTTACACATGCTTAGCTTTTGATGCATCACAAGCGCACCTCTTTCTAGCAAGCATAATAGTCAATGTATACTTTTGAAGATAGGCACTGCACAACCCTTAAAGATAGTCTTGCGCAGTCTTTGGAAATAATTCTTATGCAGTCCCTAGATACAATGACTACACATTGCCTGGTGGTAGTAACTATGCAACTCCTGATGATAATGATTGTGCAACCCTTGGTGGTAGTGACTGCACAATTCATAAAGACAGTGCCTGCGCAGCCTCTGTTAATAGTCAGTGTGCAATTCCAATTGACAGTGAGAATAAAATTATCCAAGTTAGAGTTGTCACACTTCTTAGTGGCATCCACCTCGCTCGTGTTTGCTCTCCTTGTATGAAGAGTCTAACTCGAAGCTCTTTTCATAGCTTTCTTTCACTTCTGATCTTTGTGCACCTTGAAGCATAAGAAACATTCTCTCACTCTCAGTTGCATATGTACCATCATCCCAATGATTTTTCTCAACTATCGCTTTCGCGCGCTTTTTCTTTCATAAGTGTCACTTTCACTTTCATGACTGACATTTTTACTTGCTTTCACTTACGAAAGTGTAATTTTTTCTTTCTTTAGCTTTCATATGTGTCAATTTCACTTTCTTTATCTTTTACAAGTGTTCTTTTCACTTATTCTTACTGTAACAAGTGTCAGTTTTGATTGTTTCACTCCTACATGTGTTGCACTTTGGCGCACCACTAGAGGCAACTCTATTACACTCTTCTGCATTAGTGAACTTACATATCAGAAGAATATGCACTAGACACTCTCCCATAGCTCAACTCACTTTCTGTTTGCAGTTGACACTTGTGTTGTAACTTGTATTCTAAGTGTCACAAAGCTACATTTCAACTGTCGCACTCAGAAATAAGTGTCACTTTGTTGTCGTTTCAAGGTATGCATGTGGATATTGAGTATTGTGCATTCTCTTGGCTTGTGTTTGATGGTATACATGTGTGTGAATATGTTTTGGAACTTGTTTATATCATGTGTTATCTCTTTTTCATTAATCCAACACTCATCCATTTTTTGGGCTTTCCCTTGTCTTCACACTTTGCATACCTAAACTCTCGTCGATTGGATGAATGCATTGCACATTCTTAGCCAATAAGGATGCATCCCTTACCTCTTATAACTATGCACTTGCCATCCTAAGGGAAGCCTCTTCCACAAACACATTGTGCAATCCTGAGGCATAGTCTCTCAAGTATTTACTGCTTACACCTGCTCACTGCACCCAAAGCTGACTCCTTCCTGCCTCCATTGCACATTGTGTAGTTCTAGTGGAAAGTTGTAACAACCCTGTTCAAAAATCCATGTAAAAAATAAACAAAGTTAAAATAATACCTTGGTCATGGGACATGTATTCCAAGTTGAATGTTCGGCAAAACATAGTGATGGGGATCGCTTGTGATTAACTAAAGGCTAAGGAAATTTCCAAAGGAAATGGCAAAGGCTTTGGAAAGGCATGAGGCATTTATTTCCATTTTATTGATGAAAATAATGGAAATTAGGAGAAAAGGAAGGTGAAAGGTCACTAGATGCATGTGAGGAGGAAAATCAAGAAAAATAATGGAAAATGAAGAAAATGTAGACCTCATTAATAAAAAGGTTTTTGAGGATCAGTTCATGGCTTTTGTCAGTTCAGTTTTGGAGCTCTCTCTCTATTCTCTTTCTCTCATACTCTTGGACACTTAGATTTTTATTGGAGAACTCTTGGAGGAGTGTGGCATACTTGGAGTTTTGGAGCAAGAAGGAAAAGGAAGAGCAAGAAATCGTAAGAGGACATTGGGATCAGTAGCTACAACAGGTTTTGCTTGCAGGTATCAAGTTGCATGTATGTTTTCCTCACTAGTTTTGGCATGCATGGCACATGCATGTGGTTTCTAGGTTATGATTTTTCATTGGCATGGAGGTTTGCTTGGATTGACAGTGGATTTTCCTAGCCTTTCCATGTCCTCGATAGTCATGGCATTGTGGGTTTACTTTCTTTCTTTTTTTTGGTTGGTTTTCTTGTGCCTTTGGTTGTGGGTTGAGTTACTAGTTCCTAGAAGCCTTGGTTGGACAAATGCTCTAGAATCCCTGTAACAACGTGGGTTCAACTAATAGTCCTGGAATCCCTCGTTGGACAAATTCTCTTGAAACCCAATAGCATTTGTGGGTTGAGTTACTAGTCCTAGAAGCCATGGTTGGAACAAACGCTCTGGAGCCCTGGACAGCTTGGGTAGAGACCAATCTAGTGATGGTTAGTGATGTACGACCGTGAGGTGGAGTCACTGGTAGAGGGTTGAGGTGGTTTGGCCTCTGGTAGCCCTAGATGGTTTTGATTGATTTATTTTATGAGATCCCACATTCATGCTTCAAATATGGCACGAGGGTGAGAGGCTGAAAGAAAGATTTGGTTCAACCTAGTCTATGGTCGGGTGGTTCGTGGAAGTCCCATACCTGGTCATCTTATGCAATCATCAATAAGAGCTCTCTTTCTCCTTGTTATTTTATGGGTAAATATACTTGTTTATATGTGGCTTATATGGTTTTTATATCCTTGATATTTTTGTTGGTTATATGTTGGTTATGAATGAGTTTATGACAGTGGAAATGTATGGCTCTCATCATGTTTTGGTTAATCATTGAATGTATAATGAATATGTGACTTAATAGATGGTAATGCAGTTATTGTGATGAGTTGTCAATGCTTCTTAGTGATTCTCAGATAAGTAGGAGACCCTTATGCTTGAATCTGTTGTTTAAACTTGTAGATTTCATCCTTGTGACATGTTTGATGAAATGCCTGTCATGGATAGTAGGGGTCTAGTCAAGTCCTTGTTCAAGTAATTACATTTGTATCAATATTCCATTGTTATCTTTCATTTCTGGAAGTGTCATGGAGTTCTAGGCAGTGACCTAAGCCCTGGGCCTGAAAAAGTGGCACAAAAGTTGGATTCCTAGGCACATAACTGCTTGGGAAATTCCCCAGTTGCAGGCATACCCATGATGCAGGAGCAGCTGGAGGGTCCCATTCACACTCATGCCCATGTCAATGGGAGTGTCTGGGGGATTAATGAGGTAAAAAGTTAATTTTTCTCAGGGGCTAGTCACCTAGAAGGTTGGATGGCTCTTGGGGGTTCTGTAGTGGGTTTGGAAGGTCTTTGTTGTTGTGTTTTGTTGGTTCCACTTCCTTAACTGACACATAGGGAGTTGAATCATATAATAGTAACTCTTTGTCACATGGTTACCCTGGTTGGTCGGTTACTTGGGTAGATGTGGGAGGAGGGTGTTACTGAGTGGTAACAGACCATGGTTTCGTTCTCTTTGGGTGATATCTGATACTACAGAGTGGTATCAGAGCACGGTTCACCCCTCAGACTGGATGGGTGGTGTGTTGGTCATGCATTCATGTCAGTTGCATATGTGTTTCTTATGCTTATGGTCTATGTGCTTGTTGCATATGCATGGTGTTGTCGTGGAATATGCCGTCATGGGTGTATGATTGGTTATGCGTTGTTTATGCATGTCAAGTGCTTACGTGTTATCAAGTGTGCATTGGTATGGTTGTTGTTGTCATGCATGAGGTCATGGTATGTGATTGATATGGTTGTGCATTGATGACTAGACGATAGTTAGAACGATGTCTATATTTTGTTTTATCTGTATGCTACATATTTACATGTTGTTATGATTATGTTTATACATGTATTATGCTAAATCGGTTGATCTTGCAGATGAGCTATCCTCCCTGAATAATGTTAAGATACGTTGGTTTGTTTATGATTTGGTTTAGCTGACATAAGATGCCTTGCAGGAAAGAGATCAAGACGACTAACAAGATGGTAGAAGACAATTCATGAGATTCTCCTTATGGATCATATGGGCAACGTGGTGTTGGGAATTCTTTTGACTTAGCATACACAATAAGAAGATCGAGGGCAGAAATAAGGAGTTGCAAAGCAGATAATGACATACTCATACAAGCACAGGAGAAACAAGCAGAGGTTAATGTCGTAACCCTTAAGAGTTTGTCAGAATTGCAGCGACAAGGGCCACTTTGGATCAGTCATGAACAAGAGGACATAACTAATGGGGCATATGGCAGTAGGTCTCCTAGTGGGTACAGGTCAGACATATATGACATGATCAGAGATGGCAGGTTCTTGGACAGTCTGGATAGGAGAGGCGATAGACACAGGTACTATTCTAGTTTTGGTTGTAACAGGCACTATGGTCGTCATCGTTATCATCCTTACAGGAGGAGTTAGGAGGAGTGATAGGGGATATTTGTCGAATGAGTTTAAAAAATCAAAGCCACCTACATTTGATGGAGAGATGAAGAAAAAACATGATGTAGAAGCGTGGTTGCTTGGAATGAATAAGTTCTTCAGATTGCATAATTACTCAAAAACCATGAAGGCCAGAATAGCTACATTCAATCTTAAATGTAAAGAAGATATCTGGTGAGAAGATTGAAAGAGCGTAAGAGATATTTATGAGGAGGAGTTGACTTGGAGTGAGTTCGAGATGTTATTCTGGAACAAGTATCTATCGGAGAGATACTATGATGACATGGCAAAGGAATTTTATGAGTTGAAGGTGGGATCTATGATCGATGAGGAGTACACTAGAAGATTCTTGGAGCTACTAAGGTATGTGCCTTACCTCAAGGAGTAGAAGGCCAAGATTCAAAATATCATTAGTGGGTTGCCGATACCATTCAAAGATAGGATTGAGTTTGATGAGCCTAAACCATTGGAGGAAGCCATCAAAAATCTAAAGCATCGTTATGAGCAATTGAAACGCAGATCTGAGACTAAGCAGGATTGGAAGTGTAATGATAAGAATAAAGGAAAATTGGATAAGAAGTGAGCAAGACCTCCGGATATAGGTAACAAAGAGAATTGTTCACCACCTAAGAATTTCAATACATCTGGCAAAGGACAAGGAATTCGGTCTAAGGAGCAGAATAAGAGTGAAAATAGGTAGCCCGTGCAGTGTTGGACTTATGGAGGAGAGCATCATAGAAGAGATTGTCCACAATATGAGGGTGGTAGACCGCAGATCTACAATGTTCACGAGGCACAGACAGTGGGAGATGTTGAACAAAGTATTCCTAGGATCTATGCAGTGCTGGATAACAGGCAGGCAGATCACCAAGCGTTTATTATCGAGATGGATGGTAAGCTTTGTGATCAAGTTGTTTCTATTTTGATTGACCCTATATCTAATTATAGTTATGTTAATCCTGGCCTGGTGGATAAGTGTGGTTTGAATAAAGAAGTACATGCAGAGTCTTGGTTAGTGCAGTTGGCTACAAGTACAAAGAAGTGAGTTCATCAATGGGTAAGAGCTTGTGCATTTGATTTGAATGGTATGCCTACCTCAACACATTTGAATATATTATCGTTAGGATCATATAGTATGTTATTGGGTACAGATTAGTTGTATCTTCATAGGACCAAGGTGGATTATTTTGACAAAGCTATTGAGTGCCTGGATGACAATGGGGAACAAAGAGTCTTGCAGGGTAAGAAGAAAGCAACATCAGTGAGAATGGTGACATCTATGCAGGCCAAGCGTAATCGCAGGAAAGGGTGTGTGTTATTTGCAGTGCATATTTCTAGTGACAAAGGTAAGGAAGTTGAGGATGCGGATGTTTTGAGCAAGTACCTAGTTCTATAGAAGTTTTAGGATGTATTTCCCGTAGATATTTCAGAGTTTCCACCTCATAGTGAAGTAGACTTTTCTATTGAGTTGGTATGAGGGGCAGCACCAACATCTAAGGCATCTTATAGGATGAGCACACTGGAGTTGGTAGAGTTTAAGTTTCAGTTGAAGGAAATGCTTGAAAAGGGATACATTAGGCTAGGTGTGTCACCATGGGGCACACCGATATTGTTTCTGAACATGAAAGATGGTACTCTCAGGTTGTGCATTGATTATAGGTAGTTGAACAAAGTGACCATCAAGAACAGGTACCCATTGTCGAGGATTGATGAATTGTTTGATTAGTTGAAGGGAGCAGTAGTGTTCTTGAATATTGATCTGAGATATGGATATCATGAGGTACGCATTAAAGAAGATGACATTCACAAGACAACTTTCCAGACCAGGTACAAACATTATGAGTTTGTTGTAGTTCCATTTGGTTTGAATAATGCTCCAACTACTTTTATGTGCTTGATGAATAGTGTGTTGCATCCTTATTTGGAAAAGTTTGTTATTGTGTTCATTGATGATATATTGGTATATTCTAAAAATGAAGAAGATCATGTCGAACACTTAGCAATAGTATTGAGATTGTTGAGAGAGCATCAGTTGTATGCTAAGCTCAACAAGTGTAGTTTCTTTCAGACTAAGGTACATTACTTGGGACATGTGGTTTCCAAGGAAGGCATAACAGTGGACCCAGAAAAGGTAAGAGTTATCATGGAGTGGGCAGCTCCTAGGAACGTGTATGAGGTGAGGTCCTTAATGGGGTTAGCAGGTTATTACAGCAGTTTCATCAGGAGATTCTCATAGATTGCTTATCCTATCACATCATTGCAAAGGAAAGGAAATAGTTTTGAATGGAAAAAGGAATGTGCATCTAGTTTTGAGCAGTTAAAGCAGTTGTTGACACATGCTCCAATGTTAAAGATCACATATCCAGACAAAGAGTTTGTGGTATGTATAGATGCTTGCAAGAGAGGGCTTGGTGGAGCCTTATGCAGGAAGGACATGCAGTATGCTATGAGTCACAGAAACTAAATAAGCACTAGCAGAACTATCTAACACATGATCTTGAGTTGGAAACGATCATTCATGCATTGAATATGTGGAGGCACTATCTTCTTGGTAGACAATTTGTATTAATGAGTGATCATAGTGGATTGCGATATCTATTAGACCAACCAAATCAGAATGTCAGGCAAGCTAGATGGTTGGTCACGATCAGTGAGTTCGACTTTGAGATCAAGTATATTAAAGGTAAAGAGAACATGGTTGCAAATGCTCTCAGCATATGGATACAAGTAAATCATATAGTAGTTATGAGCTCCTATGAGACAGATCTACAGGATAAGATCTTGCGGGCAGGTTAGCAGGATGTCATGTATATGGAGCTTAGGCATAGATTGTAGCAGAGTACAGGTACATGTACATGTATTGGTATAGGTACATGCAATGGTATAGGTACAAGTACATGTATAGGTGCAGGTGAACAGGATGTGGACTAATGTCCTACGATAGATGGATTGGTAAGGTTTAGAGACATGATATATGTGCCAGACAACAATGAACTCAAGAAGGTGATATTGAGGGAGTTTCATGTGAACCCATATTCAGATCACCCAGGTTATCATAAGATGCTGAAAACAATGAAGAAGTTTTACTATTGGTCGAATTTGAAGAGAGACGTAACAGAGTTTGTGGCTAGGTGCTTGGATTGTCAGCAGGTAAAAGCAGAGTGCAAGCATCTAGGTGGACTACTACAGCCGATTATGATTCTAGAGTGGAAATGGGAGGTCGTTTCCATGGACTTTATCATAGGTTTATCGAGGACATCTAGACAACATGATTCCATCATGGTCATGGTGGACAGGTTGACAAAGGTTGTGCACTTCATTCTAGTGAAGTCTACATACTCAACAAATGATGTAGCACAAGAATTCATTAAGGATGTGGTAAAATTGCATGGTGTTCTGAAAAAAATTGTGTCATACAGGGATGCTAAGTTCACTTCTAGGTTCTGGAAAGAGTTATTTGCAAGTTTAGGTACAGAGCTGGCCTTCAACACAAATTATCATCCACAGACAGATGGACAAACAGAGAGGGTCAACAATATATTGGAGGATATGTTGAGGATGTATGTGATGCATCAACAGTGGAAGTGGGAAGAGTATCTTCCACTGGTAGAGTTTTCTTACAAAATGGGTATCATGAATATTTGAGGATGAGTTAGTTTGAGGCATTGTATGGGTGGAGTTGTAACACTCCCATTAGTTGGAGTGATCTAGTTAACAAGGTGTTGATTGTGTTAGAGTCGGTCTAGTAGCCCTCCACCGGAGATCAAAGCTCTTTGCATTTCATGATTAGGTGTCCCATCAGTGTGATCATGTTGCATTCCGTTAGGCATGCCATAATCCTGGTGGAGGGGGTTTGTGTCTTTATTCCCCTCTTGTTTGGTACTGTTGGTTCAGGTTTGTTCAAATAAATAAAATCCTCAAAAGGTTCATTCATCTTGCTTTAGGTTTTAAGGTCTCAGGTCTAGGGTTGAGTCCATTTTTGTCTTGAGAGGTCATAAAGGACCAGCAGGCCAGAGGGATGTCCTTCATTAAACATTTCTTATCATTGTACAGCTAAATTTTACCTTGTTCTCAAAAACTCTATTTTTGAAAACAAAGGTCATTATCTCATTTTGTAAAAATTCTCAAAATTTCAAATTCTTCAAATGTCGAAGTGCAGCCTTGGTCTCCTTTGCCAGAGCATCCTAGAAGCTATCCTTGCAAAAATTTTCAGAAGAAATCATCATTTCAACCAATTTTTCAAAGAAATGAAATTAAAGATCAGAGCCAATTAAATCAAAAAGTGTCAACATTCAAAACATTACAAAGAGGGTTTTGGGAAAGTAAAAATTAAAAGGAAGCCTATAAAAGCATGTCATTCCTCATTTGCAAACTCATTTGCCTCTCACAAGCAAAGTGTAATCTTGCAAAGGCGATTTGAGGAGTTCTTGAGCAAGTCGAGCAGTTTCAGGGGCGCGCTACGTGTCAGGCAAACTTTTCCAGTGTTAATTTACAAGTGCGCTACGCGTTGGAGGCATGCTACGCGTTGGGCAGGGCGCTACGCGTTGGGGATTCAGCTCAAAAAACTGCCAGCAAGTCATCAAAACGACTTTTCTCCCAGGGAAAGTGCAGGTAGGCTTCTCCTCTATGCCTAAATTTGGTTTTGCACAATGAAAAAGAGAATTAATGTGTTCAAATGCTATGTAAATGATAAATCAAAACCCTCTCTTGTTATGGAAAATTTAAAGTTTCAATGGCACTAGGGTTTTGAATTTCTCTTGTTGTCCAAGGTTGCCCTTTGTAAATTCCTTTTTCCCTCATTTTCATCACTTTTCTCCCTCAAATTTTCCCTTGAAATTTCATCATTCTCCTCTTTAAAATTCCTAAAAGCATATTTAATTCCTAAAACCCTACTTCACTTTAAAATCCCATAATTTGGTAATTTCCCATTCTTGTCTTCCCTAAATTCCTCCTTTGTATTTATTCTCCCTAATTCCCACATGTTCCCCTATCCCTAACAAGTTCCCTTGTATTTATGTCCCCTTGGTGACAGCATTTGAAAAGTCAAAGAGCAGTTAATTGGGTGCCAAGTCAGCAATATATTTCAGTCATCTTGCCTTCATAACCATGTCAGAAACAGAATTAGATTATGAGCAGAGCTATGACAGTGATTCATCACCAGAGGTAGAAGTGCCAAGGAGGCATCATAAGGGTGGTAAGGGTGGTCGGCATGTCAGAGAGGAGCCCACTTCATTGGCTCATTTGCAAGCTTGTCCACTTGCAATGTCATGTTTTCGATATCAATCATGCTTTGGATATTGTGAGAGGATCTCACAAATTCAACACCATAGAGAGCTGGTTCGCTTGTTTGTCCTACATTTGCACAATGGCCATGTGAACCTTGCAGGAGTGGATTTCACCTTATCACCTGAAATGGTTGCTCAAGCCACCGGGATACCAAATGTTGGGGAAGAGTGGACCAAGCGCAAGCTGCTAGACAAATTTCATTATCAACCATACATCAAACCCGGATGCATGAGGCACCTTACTGCTGTTTTTCCTTTCAAATTCCTAAGGGATGAGTATGCACCCTTGATGAGGCTCATTATGTGTTATTTCACTTGTGAGGGCAGATTTTCACGTTTATATTCGTATCATATCCGTTTGTTGATGCATTTCACCCGGGTACGAATGATGAACATTCCATTTTTCATGTGCCGAAATATAGAGAAGATGGTGCCCGTAGTGCAAAGGAAGACTCCCACACAGCAGCTCAAAAGTATATATCATTATGCACTGATCGAGATCATAATGATGCATCAGTTGGCACAGCAGGATATTGCTTGGGAGGATTTCATTTCTCGCGACTTCTTCACGGTGCCACAGCCACCTCCCGAGGTTGTCCATGATGAGGGAGGGCCTTCACAGCAGTTTGATGTTCCTGAGCTAGAGCATGTCAACACTCCTCCTTATGTTACATATCAGAGAGGCCACAAGGCCTTATTTGCATCTGCACGGCGAGTATTATCTCCACATCAGGTGGAAGGGGTCTCGCCTTCTTCATCAGCACAGCGAGTGTTATCTCCACATCAGGTAGAAGGGGCCTCGCTATCGACAGCAGCACAGGTACAAGAGAGAGGCAAGCAGCCCAAGATTGATGAGGGGCCATCAGGTGATCCAGGCATAGATGTTGTTGACCTTGATATCAGTTCTCCTAGCCTAGAGCCAAAGGAGATCATCCAGCAACTAAGGGCTGAAAATGACTTGTTGCAGCAAAATTTGGAAATGGAAAATTGGACAGTCACATACTTAGAGCAGCGGAACAAGCAATTAGAAGATGAACACTCTCTTGATGAGTTGCGGAGGATCCGAGAAGACCGGAACTTGGCTCGCAAGAGACCCGGTGATTTGACACCTAAGGAGCAAAGCTCTATGCTCATTCAGGTGAACACACATTTAGAGAGGTTGATAGAAAAGGAAAATAGGGACAAAGACATGCTCCGCCACATGAAGAACCATTATTGGACCCGCATGCACGTGTGCAAAGCAAAAATGAAGGTACTTAAAGAACGCTTGGCCAAGGCACTAAAATGGAGGAAAAGGCCCGATCCGCTTCAAATTTTCGCTGAAGCAACCTTGAGGGAGCATGGTGCTCAATGACACACCTCCAGCTCAAATTTCAGGAAATTTTGAGCAATTTTGGTCAATTTTGACTTTTTGTGCCAAACACAGGTTTTTTCCCTCAAGGCGTAGCGCGCCGCGCGCTACCCTTAAGTTGGGGAGGTCCATTTCAGGAAAAGTCAGCATTTTTGGATTTTTCATGGGAAAATACACTTGCTTAGCCACTTCCAAGAAGTTTCATGGAGATTTGAGCCCCCAAAAGGTCAAAAAACAAGCAAACAATGACCTTCTGCCACTTTTGGACACACGGGAAGCAGTCTTGGGAGATTGCAATTTTGGAGGGGCAAATGGCCACCAAATTGAGAAATTCCACTTGGGCGGGAGAGTAGACATCCAGACCTTTCCAGAAAGCCCACTTGTGCCTCATTTGTATGCCGGGAAGTGCCTCAAAAGTGGCATGAAAGGCGCGCTACGCGTTGGGAAAATTTGCCAGTTTTGCACCTTCAGCTCAGGAAGACGCAGCATTGATTAGTTTTGACTTTTTGGTGGGATTTTCATCCTCTTTGATGTAATTGATTTAATTTCATGTTGACATGACATTTTTTTTACCTATTCTAGAAGATTCATTCATAAAATGACAAAAAATTAATTAATGAATTGGTTTCCTAGCTTACAGAGGCAAGTTGTTTTGATTGCCTAGATTGTAGTGCTCAGTTTAGAATTGGTTGAAACAGCTCCTAGGATGATGAGCTCGACCCCTAGAGGCTAGGGAATGGGTTGGCATGGTCTATATTATGTATTTTCTAAATCATTTTCATGGTTGGAGAGGTTGGACTCTTGAGGGATAAGCTTAGATTGTATTACTCTTTGTATCTCTGCAATTTTGGCAAAGGAAAGACCAGGGTTTTGCAGCACTATTTGGGATTCCTGTGGTGATTTGTGTTGATGGTGTGTTTCTCTCATATACTTGTAAGTTTTTTATGTGTATCATTTTCCTACTTCTCTTTTCTACACATTAAGTAAATGAAGTGTTAAGGTAGAATTCATAATTTATATGCTCTGCCTTTAAGTTTGCTTAATATCTATGTTTTCCTCTATCTAAAGAGAATTTTCGAAAGTTTCTTGCTCTCTTTAGCTCCTCATCGGTCATTTCTATCCATTCACTTAATTCAAAGGCATCAAGACAATCTCCTACCTTGCCCCAAAAAGACCTCTGCAAAAACTGTGTCTCATCCCCGCACCCAAAATTGCTGTGCTCAGTTCTCCACCAAAACTCTAAAAATTTAAAATCAAACTTTCTCTATCAGTTTACTAGCCTAAAATCAGTGTTCTTTATTGGTCATCTCCGCCCTTTGAAGACCTTTTTCCGAGAAAGACTCGGAGAGAGCCCTCTCCTTCCCCGTAGGGCTAGCTACGAGGCTAAGTGGTTTGATGTTGCCTTGGATTTTGTCTTTTTCAGCCTGAGGCAAAATTCAAGCGCTAACATATTGGTGACCATACTGGGGAGAACATTCGACTTGTTGATTGTCTTGTCCCAGTACATGAAATCAACTTGCAGATCTGATGCTGATGGTGGACAGCAGTCAGACACATATGCAGGCTGAACCATTCACCTGGCGACTCCAATTCGATCCAGACATTCCAGTGCTTGTTGATTCACTCATGCAATGGTAGGGTATTTGGCAAACCCTGCCCTGTGTGAAGCTGTAGAAGAAATAAGAAATGAGTTAGCAGATTCTGAATTTGATGAAGATCTTTTTAGTGCCTTGCTTCAATGGTTGAAATCTCCAAAGTTCCCTTGTTTCAAAACTAGATTTTGCGAGTTAGTTGTTGAAAGAATCGAGAAGGAGATTCAATATTTAGATGAGCAGATCCAGTCATATGATTTCCAAGACCCTAAAAAGTTCTTGGAAATCCTTCCTCCTTCGCAACAAGAAATCATAGAATTGCCTACAGATGTTTACATTGATAGTGTGCAGCTGGAAGTATGTATTGCAGAGTTGGAGCAGCCAACAGAGTCCAGCTTCCGCGATCCAATGGCAACATACATGGACACATTTTTCAGTTCGATTGATAGATCAAGCTGTCTTATACATAGCCAGATTCATTACATGCATGAAGAGCTGCCAGCAATAACATCTCTGTCCTGGTGGAAGCATTCTCAAGCGGCATCATTTTTAGGTTTACTTGAATGGTTGATCTGGCATTTTAGTATTACCTGATCTATTTTTGCAGCAAAGTAGGGTAGCTTTTGTAAATAAATAAGCAGCCAAAAGGCAACATCTTGTTCCAGTTTCATTACAGTTTAGTTTGAAGTTTGCCGAATTAGTCTTTCAATCAATTCAGTCAGTTTCCAGTTAATAAGATGAGTCTTCGGTTGTGTTTATTTTTTGAAATAATGGACTCCATTGCCCAATGAATGGAGGCACTGTCTGCTCTCCCAAAGTTCTGCGGTTCTTGGCACCTCCAAAAAGCGGCAGCTGCCATCCCAAGTGGAGCCGATGTTAGACTCCGTCTTGTATGTCAAATGTGAGATTGATTCTTCTTCAAAACCCTGTTTTGAAGAAGAAATCATTAAATGTGTTTTTCAGAATATGTATCAAATTCTCCAGCTCTTCAAAAGGCAGCATCTTCTTCAGCTCCTATCTCTGAAAAAACAAAAATAGAAGAAAACAAAACATCATCAGCAATCAGAGGCAAAGCAAGTTACAAGCTATTTGGAGAGGTCTCACTAAAAATCCCAAACAAACTTCATTGTCACAGCTATTGAATCAAATCATTGTGTTAGCGCTGGGAATGCCCTGCGTCTTATTGATCAGAGGAATGTGATCCGAGGTGATTTTGTGCTTGTTAGTAGTGACACTGTGAGTAATATGTCTTTGAGGCAAGAGTTCATTCTGAGCAGCATGCATACAAGCCTCCATTGATAATTTCTTGCAATCTAGAAGCCGGCATATACTTTCGCTTTTACTAAGCTCAGGGTGTTCCTTAAGGTATATATCAATCGCTCTGTACAAATCATCATGAACTGGGCGTGCGAAATCGGGTATAGCTTCTGCAAAAATAGTGAATCTTGAAATTAATAGATTTGCATCTCGAGCAATCTCTGCCAAATATGCATCAATCAGCTTTGCAACTTTAAGCTTTGAGCTGTGTGCTGCAGAAGATGATCTTCTGCTCTCTACAAAGTCCAGGCTGAGACAGAGAAGGAAGTGGGGTTAAACAAGGGTGTATCTAACAAGAAAATCAGGTTAAAAATATTTTCTCCAAATGTCCTCAATATAACATTGGTCGACTTACCTGGGATAACAAGGGTTCCAGTGGGTGATCAACCTTCAGATATAGAGGCTAGAATCAGAACAATGATTCTATCATGCATTAAGCACGAGACGTGCATCATCCTAGTTGTTTCTCCTGCAAACTCTGATTTGTCAAATTCAGATGCGTTTCAGATGGCAAGAATGGCTGACCCAGATGGATCTCGAACCATCGGTGTGATAACAAAGCTCGATATTATGGACAGAGGAACTGATGCTCGTAACTTCCTTCTTGGAAATGTTGTCCCCCTTCGACTTGACGATATAGGGATTGTAAATCGCAGTCAAGAGGATATTATTGCAAACAAAAGCATTCGAGATGCACTGGCTTATGAAGAAGAATTTTTCCGCAGTCGGCCAGTGTATCACAGTTTAGCTGATCGATGCGGTGTTCCCCAGTTAGCAAAGAAGTTGAATCAGATTTTAGTACAGCATATCAAGGCAATCTTACCAAAATTGAAAGCTCGAATAAGTTCCTATGGCGAGACCATAGATTCCAAACATTTAATTCAATTGTGGATGGTAAAAGTGAAGAGATGGCAACAGCAGAGTTGTATGGAGGAGTAAGGATTCATTATATATTTCAGTCTATTTTTGTTAAGTGCTTAGATGAAGTTGATCCTTGTGATGATATCACTGATGAAGATATCCGAATGGCTATTCAAAATGCTACTGGCCCAAAAAATGCTTTGTTCGTTCTCGAGGTTCCTTTCGAAGTTCTAGTAAGAAGGCACATTTTTCGTTTATTAGATCCAAGCCTTCAATGTGCTCGTTTTATTTATGATGAGTTGGTAAAGATAGCTCATCAATGTGAAACAGTCGAGCTACAACGTTTCCTGCTTTAATGTAAGAAGTTGTAGGGATCTTTTTACAGGAAGGCCTGGCTCCTGCGGAGAGTATGATTGAAAATCTTATTGCCATGGAGATGGACTATATCAACACTTCGCATCCATCATTTATGGGTGGCAGAATTTCCTTTATCAAAGGACAATTGACTCATTTGTAGGCTATGACTACATGACATTTCCAAGTTTTATGAAGAATCATTAGATTGAGAGATTCTATGAGTATTTTCAGGCAGATAAGAGCATTCAACGAATACAACTGGCATAATATGCACAATTGTGAAATTGTTAAAGATTTCAAACAGAAAGCGAAGGTGAAAAGTAAAGGATCAAACACCACGAAGACATCGACCACAACAGAAAAATAGGAACCGATCTCCTACTAAGGACTTCAGTTAATGATTCAACAGGATCTGTGCTCCTGTTTGTCGACCATCAGAGGATTTTTAGAGGGACGCTGTTTTATTTTAGAATAGAGGAAATGCTCTTTTCTATTTTTATAACTGCAGGTGAAACAACGCCCCTGTTTTGGGGTCGATTTGTTTTTCCCCTAGCAGCGTTTATTTAATGTATTAAAAAATCATTTGTAAAAGAGAGCAGAGAGAGGAGAGAGAGTTCTGAGCGCTGGTGGAGGAGAGAGAACAACGTTTCATTGTACAGATTTTGACAGAGATTTTAATTAAGAAATGCAGCTCTGACCCCTGAGATTCATGTGGTATGAGATTTAACATTTGTGTCCTCTTTTGTTTCATATGTAGCCTGTTATGTGTTCATGTCATTTCATGATCATTTCCATTTGAACAAATCAAGTGATAAGGTAGAATTCATAATTTATATGCTCTGCCTTTAAGTTTGTTCATATTTAATGTTTTCTTCTGTTTGACAAGGATTCATCCTCTATGCCCTTGTCAACTCCTCAGCAGTCTTGCCATTCCATTTAATCTCAATTTGATGTTAAACTTTCTTGCCTACCTTGCCTCAGGAGATAATCTGTGTTTTTGATTACATTTCTCTGTTCAAGCTGTTTCTTTGCCCATGCAGCCCAGAAAAACCCCATCATTTTATTAAAAACCCCTTTTTATCAATTTACTAGCCTAAAATCAGTTTCTTTAAAGTCATCTCAGCCCCTTTTAGAAAACTTTTTGCTGAGATAGACTGGAGAGAGCCCTCTCCTGTCCTCGTAGGGCTAGCTACGAGGCTAAGTGGTTTGATGTTGCCTTTGATTTTTCCTTCCTCAGCCTAAGGCCAAATTCGAGCGCTAACAGATTGGACTGGACATGTTGGTGGAAATGGAACAGGAAATTCACGTAATCAAGAAGAATTTGAAAGAAACACGGGATAGGCAGAAGAGCTATGCATATAAAAATAGGGTATTTAAGGAGTTTTAGGTTGGGCAGTAGGTGTACTTGCACATCAAGCCGAAGAAGAGATCCTTGTGGATTAGATCATGTGCCAAGATGGAACCTCGGTTTTGTGGAACTTTCAGGATTCTTGAGAGGATTGGGCCAGTAGCCTATCAACTTGCACTGCCTCTGATAGTGAAATTCCATGATATTTTCAATGTGTCATTGCTTAAGAAGTATGTTAAAGATGATGATCATGTGATTGACTGGTCTGTATTGCAGGAAAATTTTAGTCGGAACCTCAGTGCATTTTGTAGAGAAAGATGCTCATGCTTCGGAACCGAGCAATTGAGCAAGTTAAAGTGCAGTGGAAGCACTTTGGGCCCGATGAAGCGACATGGGAGATGACAGATCAAATGCGGGCTATGTATCCTTCTCTATTCATTGGTTGAGCAAATTTTTTGGTATATGTTTCGGTATATGTCTTGGGTATATGTTTTGGTATATGTTTTGGTATGATGTTTTGGTATATGTACATATGTATATGGATCTAAATACCGCCATGAGTTATGTTATAAAGCTCTAATAAGCGGTATGGATGTCATGTCATTATGGTTGTCATGATGTTATGTTTTCATGTTGGTTTTCTTCTCAACAGGTTGATTATTATAAATACTGCAATGAGCTAAGTTATAAAGCTCCACGGAAAGTATGTTTTGCTTCCAACAGTCTTGTGATTGTAGGTGTCGTTGAACATAAAGGAAGGTCTTCCCCCAAGGGGGAGGGTTCTGTAATAGCCCTGGTAAAAAATCCATGTAAAAATTAATAAAGGTAAAATAAGAACTTAGTCATGGGACACGTATTCCAAGCTGAATGTTGGGAAAAACATAGTGATGGGTAGCAATTGTGATTAATTAATGGCTACGAAAATTAGCAAAGGAAATGGCAAAGGCGTTGGAAAGGCATGAGGCATTTATTAGCATTTTATTTATGAAAATAATGGAATTTAGGAGAAAAGGAAGGTGAAAGGTCACCAGATGCATGTGAGGAGGAAAATGAAGGAAATAATGGAAAATAAAGAAAATAGAGGCCTCATTAATAAAAAGGCTCATGAGGATCAGTTCATGGCTTTTGTCAGTTCAGTTTTGGAGCTCTCTCCATATTCTCTCTCTCTCATACTCTTTGACACTTACAGTTTTCTTGGAGCACTCTTGGAGGAGTGTGGCATACTTGGAGTTTTGGAGCAAGAAGGTAAAGGAAGAGCAAGAAAACGCAAGAGGAAATCGGGATCAATAACTACAATGGGTTTTTCTTGCAGGTGCCGAGTTGCATGTATGTTTTCCTCACTAGTTTTGGCATGCATGGTGTATGCATGTGGTTTCTTGGTTATGATTTGTCATTGACATGGAGGTTTGCCTAGATTGACAACAATTTTTCCTAGCCTTTCCATTTCCTTGATAGGCATGATGTTGTGGCTTTACTTTATTTTCTGGTTTGTTTTCTTGTGCCTTTGGCTATGGGTTGAGTTACTAGTTCCTGGAAGCCTTGGTTGGGCAAGCACCCTGGAAGCCCTGTAACAACTTGGGTTGAGTTACTAGTCCTAGAAGCCCTGGTTGGACAAACGCTTTGGAAGCCCAACATCAGTTGTGGGTTTAGTTACTAGTCCTGGAAGTCCTGGTTGGAACAAACGCTCTGGAGCCCTAGACATCTTGGGTAAAGACCAATATGGTGATGATTAAGGATGTCTAACCATGAGGTTGAATCACTGGTTGAGGGTTGAGGTAGTTTGGCCTCTGGAATCTTTGGATGGTTTTGATTGATTTGTTTTATGAGATCCCACATTCATGCTTGGAACATGGCATGAGGGTGACTAGCTGAAAGAAATATTTGGTTCAACATAGTCTACAATCAGGTGGTTCATGGAAATCCCATACTTGGTCGGCTTATGCAATCATCAATAAGAGCTCTCTTTCTCCTTGACATTTTATGGGTAAATATACTTGCTTATATGTGGCTTATATGGTTGTTATATCCTTGATATTTTTGTTGGTTATGAATGAGTTTTATGACAGTGGAAATGTATGGCTCTCATCATGTTTTGGTTAATCACTGAAAGTACGATGAATATGTGACTTAATAGATGGAAATGCAATTATTTTGATGAGGCATCAATGCTTCTTTGTGATTCTCAGATAAGTATGAGACCCATATGCTCATATTTGTTGTTTAAACATGTAGATTACATCCTTGTGACATGTTTGTCGAAATGTTTGTCATGGCTAGTAGGGGTCCAGTCGAGTCCTTGTTCAATTAATTACATTTGTATCATTATTTCGTTGTTATCTTTCATTTCTAGAAGTGTCATGGAGTGTTGGGTAGTGACCTGAGCCCTCGGCCTAAAAAAGTGGGATAGAAGTTGGAGTCGCAGGAACATAATTGCTTGGGAAAGTCCCCAGTTGCAAGCATACCCATGTTATGGGAGCGACTGGAGGGTCCCAGTCACACTCATGCCCATGTCAATGGGACTGACTGGGTGGATTAATGAGGTAAAAAGTTAGTTTGTCTCAGGGGCTAGTCGCCTGGAAGGTTGGATGGTTCCTGGGGTTCTACAGTGGGTCTGGAAGGTCTATGTTATTATGTTCTACTAGTTCCACTTCCTTAACTGACACATAGGGAGTTGAATCATATCATAGTAACTCTTTGTCACATTTTTACCTCGGTTGGACAGTTATTTGGGTAGATGTGGGAGGAGGGTGCTACAATAGTGGAGCCTCCTCCTAGTCATTGCTAAAGAGAATTGTGTAATTTAGTGAGCATGTTCCTCAATCATTGCACAGTTACAGTGGCTAGTCATATCTCTCTTGTTGACTGAAACCCCTCACTGCGCAATATCTTGTCCTGTCTTGCCTCCTACTATGCATTGTGTAGTTCTAGTGACAATGGGGTCGTCCCTCAATCCCTATGAAGCTCAGCTGCACAATCCTTACCTCCTTTTTCTTGATCACTACACACCTATGCATCCTCAGTCAGCAAGCTCATCACCCTTATCTCCTGGACTTTCCCATTGTGCAGACCCTTAACAGTCTCCCCTTATTGTGCATTACACAGTTCCAGTGGACAATATGGTCATCCCTTGGTCACTATTGAGCTCAACTACACAATTCCTAGTCTCTCTCTCTCAAAACCCTTGCCCATTTCCTCATCACAATCAAAATTTCCATGAGCAAGCAAAGGTAGAATATATGGTTTTTAGACTAATGTTGGCTTGTCATGAGTGGAGTTCATTTGCAAGTATTATCATCTCAACATGATAGGGTGATGATCAAGGGAGGTTATAAAGGAGAGGCTACAAGAAGGCACTTGTGAAGAAGAATCAAGAGGAGGAGCCATCATGATGGACATGAAGGAGTCTTGGACCAAGACAAAGATGTGGAAATTCATGCTGATTTGGAATGTTTCAAAACTCATCTAGACCCTTTGGAGGGTGAAGATGAAGAACAAGCAAAGATCCATCATGAAGAAGTCAAAGTCACAACAACAAAGAGAAGAGCTTGGCCTTTATGCACTATGAAGTCTTATGTCATCGTCGCCAATTCATGGCTTCTCAAAGCATCACCACATTTCTACATCTTGAAGATGAACCATAGGTGTTGATTTGAAACATCGATATCCTTTTAATAATATGCGATGGATCCAGAAAACTATTTACAACCACAAAAGTCATATGTGTCAATGCATTTTTCCACGTCACTTGTGGAATGTAGTTATTGTATTTTCAAAAGTGATAAAATTTAAATTGTGTTGAAGCCCAAGGGTCACACGTGGAATGTAAAAAGTCACTAGGAAGTCCTAGAGTCATGTAAGAAGTTTAAGAGTCATAGTAGAATCTCAAGAGTCATGAGGGAGTGTCACATGGGAGATGAAAGGTCACATCATTTGTTATAAATAAACCCTCATAATTCAAGCAAAGGTATTTTTGGACTTTTCACCTTGGCTTCTCTAGCTTGGCATAGGAAAGAATATCACTCTTTGGAGGAGAAAGTAGTGACTTAATGTTATTGGGCCCAGTGTGGCAACATTGTAATTGTGCATCTTGGGACTTTCACTTACTATATGAAGCTCTCATAGTTGGTGCACTTTCATGCATATGTTGTGAATTATTGTAAGATTATTATTTCATTATTTGTGGTGTATGTTTATGTTAACACATACAAATGAAAATAAATTATTTCGTTGCCTTTGGTATGCATCTTATTGAAGGTGCGATGTTACTTTCTTTTATGATCGTTGTTATCTCGTGGACTACTTTGTAGGTTAATCAAAAATTATTTCCATGATCTTGTGTGTCTATTTTAGGATAATACTATTACTTTTCTTCTAGAGGCTCACTCTTTCTTTTCCCTTCCATGAAAGTACCTTATATACATTGCAATTGAATGCTTCACAGTGTCAACTTACTTTCTAAGTGCTTCAAATATTGTTTGTATAATCTCTTATGTTGATAATTGTAGTTAAGGAAAATCCCTGAGAATAATGGTGATCAGACCTATTATCCAGAGGGTCTCCTACTCCAATGGTGTGAGGTATAATTAGGACTTCATACCATGGATACCCCCTTTGTTGGCGGACTTCCAACACGATCAACAAGTCCTAAACAAGCATGGGATCCCTAGTGCAAACATTAAAGGTCCCTATATTTTAGAAGGTCTTCCAAAAGCTTTCCAACTCATTATTAAGTAAAGTTTTATGGCCATTTTATTAAAAGTGTGTGCGTTTTTTAAGTAGTTAAGTAACATTTAAAGTATGGGGTTGGTGAGAAGGTTATACCTCCATACAAAATAAGCAAGTATTGAATCCAAATTGGCCTTCCTTTGTGTGACTGGGGTCCATTAACAATGTATTCATGGTCACGTTGTTTAAACAAGAAGAATTCCCTCTCGTGGTTGTTGGAACACATTCCCATGAAATACAACCATTAAATGCCTAGGGATCATCCCCTCCTTTGATGTTTGTATTATAAAAGTTGTCCAAAAGGGATAGCCCATTATTGTAATTTTCATCATAAGTATTAAGACAAAGGGGCAATCATTTTCACGTGTTTCTTATCTAAGATGTTTAACACATTTCTAAGATCTACCATAACTAGGACCTTGGGTTGTTTAATGCATGTAACAAATTTTAATATATCAAGTGTACTAATTCCAATCAATTACAAATTGCAAGGAAAATTAAGGGATATCTTGTGT
Organism: Pinus tabuliformis; assembly: GCA_031772625.1. NCBI lineage: Eukaryota > Viridiplantae > Streptophyta > Pinopsida > Pinales > Pinaceae > Pinus > Pinus tabuliformis. Next base: position 107,381,537 of record CM062804.1, read on the forward strand.
ATACTAATGTGGGGATTGATCTATCAATTTAACATGGTTATCTTATTATTCATATCTATCAATTTAACATGGTTATCTTATTATTTCATGTGCATTATTCCTAAATTGTTTGTACATCTTATCAAAGAGGTATAAATCTTCAACCACATAAAGTTTTGTGGTATCATTTTCACCCACTCAAATGAATATATTCTTTGAGAATAGTTTTCTCTAATGAACGAGATGAACTTGTTTGCTATACTTTGTTTAAAATGCTCAACAAAGTTATAAAGGTCATAATTTCAACCACGACACTAGGAATCATCTAATCAAAAAATTCAACCACATAGATGTAAAAAATGGTTGGGGTGTTAGAGAGAGTTTCAAATGAAGAAGATATGAGTTAAAACTATTTATCTCAACGTGCCAATGACATCCCTTAATTATTTTTGCTTTATTTTTCAACTAGTATATTATTCTTTCTAGGAAATTTGTCATAAAGAGGGAGAGCTTTATGGAAGAGAAGTTGGGAGATCTCCCATGCCTCTTATAAATCCTCTTCATGTGGTGATCCATCCGAGTGAAAAATGAAGTGTATAAAGGGAAACTTAGCTCAATTGGTCGAGTCCCCATTGTTAAAGCACCTTCACTATTGAGAGGTCATGGGTTCAATTCTCTCGACACTCTCAGGGTTAGGCTCCATGGTTGAGCTGACAAAAAATGATCCCTTCGGGTGGATCTACCTAGTACAAATATTTCGTGGATGTAGCAGTCACCGATCTTTGGGGTTCGTAAACCACCACCCCACCCCCACCACACACACACACGCACCATTTTCACAAGTTTATTCTAGATCCAACCATGTATCCATTTATGTCCCATATTATTTTTCTATATTTAACAAATAAAAATATGACAAAATGCATTTGCTAATGCTTCCATCCAATTATTTTGTTCTTTTTTCTTTTTCTTAAAAAACTAACAAACATGTTTACACTCCATAATTGCTTTGATCTAAGCCATCTAGGTAATCATCAATGACATGGGTGCCACTTTGGGTGGGGGGGGAGGACTATTGTATTAGGGCTTGACCATCTCATTGAAATAACCCAAGCTAGCACATATGAATTCATCTTCTAGCACTTGGACTTGAAACTAAGACCTTCAAAAGCCCTAAAGGATCAGAAGAGGGTGGTTTTGCCAATATTCCTAAAGGCCTTAACCCACTTCCATCTAGTTCCTATTTGAATATGCCCTACTTTTTTTTAAACCTTTTTAAGTGAGGGATTAATACACACAAAAATAGGAAAACTTGCATTAAATATCTCTCTTTTCCTAATGACAAAAAAAAAAAAAAAACATATTTTATATCCAGTTAAATCTAAACTTCTTCAAGCAATGGAAAACAACCTTGAGTTTCACACCTTAATTGAGCATTATGATGATTTCCCTTTTTAGCAAGAGTTTTGAGGCTAAAAATGGAAAATTATTCCTAAAGCTTATCACTTTGTCTCTACTTCTTGAAATATCTTATATAACCCCTCATTGAAATTATTTTAAATGTAGCTTTAAAAAAAAGAATGGCATTCAATTGAACACTCTAGTTGAAAGCTAATTAAAGACGGGGTCCTTGAATGGATAACATTGCTATTATAGAAGGGAAAAACGTAGTGGTAGTATGTCCCTTGATATTGATTCAAAACTTAGGATTAAGCATTCATTAGAAATGTGATTATGTATATTTATCCTTTTTATACATCAAAACATTTTTTGTCATATAAATCCAAAACCTATATTGATATTATATGTAATGTCCATGTCCCCCGATGGGGGTGTAATCTATTAGTCTCTTGGAATACAAGATAGAGGTGTACAATCATCCTTCATTGCGAATGGTGTGGCACAGTGGAGGACGGTGGACTTGGGATTTATACCCAAATTCCTTTCAATTTAAATGCATGCACATGGGGTGGCGAAGGTATGTTGTGTTTTGCAATGGAGGAGAGGTGCAATCCTCTCCTCCTCGCCTCTAGTTTTATGGTGTTTTTTGGAGTTGCATTTGCTATGGTCTGCTATATGATTTCCTTGAGTTGTTGGTGACGACGTTAGTTCCTGGCTGTGGGCAACATTGGGTTCCCCTTTTTCAGTTTCTCTTTAGGGTGGTTCGACGAGCATGTCAACGTATTTCATCTTGTTCTTGCATACCACATCGCAATGGCCTATTTTTGAGTTGGTGGCTAATTTTTCCAATTCACCTCTTTCAGATTCTAAATTCTCTGGTATTTCGTACCCCTACCTAGTGTTGGTTTATGGTTGTTGGTATCCTTGCAATTTTTCACTGTGGATTTGAATCTCTCCTCTCAAGCTTAACTAGGAAGTCTCAATTCCAACAGCATTTACCCTCAAAAATGTTCAGCTTCTCACCTCCCTAGCAACCAGCCCAATGCCTTAATTTATAGTGCAATGGAGGGAAGTTACTAGGTCCACCTTCAAAGGGATAAAGCCCTCCTTCAAAGGGATAAGCTCATCTCATCAAGGGATTAGCTCCTTTTGTTTTGGGATGCGTGAACCACCTAGGAGCGAACCATCCACGTCAAGATTCCTTCTAGAATCATCCAGAATTAACCCAAAGTGAGTTTTTAAGAATAAAATTGCGCCTTTTTGACTTTCACAGGGGTCCGCACCCACTCCTTTAGAGACAGAGCAGGCAGGTCCGCAGGTAACATGACCATGGGGTGCGGGACCGCAGTTAACAGTAAGAGAAAGTGCGGAACCAGAGCTTTATTGTTTTTCAAGGTCTTTCTCTCATTTTTAAAGCTTGACATGAAGAGTTGAGGTTTGAGACTTGCTAAGGAGGACAATATGAATGATGATAGACCCATACTGACTGGAAATAGTCATGGTGACAATATTTTGTGTAACAGATTGCCCCCTAAAGTGCGAAGTCTGTAGTAGATGAGGATTTCATTTATCATCTAAGAAGAGTGAAGTACTTTATCATTTCGAGGATCATCTTGTGGAGAGCCTGGTTGGAACCTGTAAAAACATTCAATACAAAATATATATATGAGATCATATCATCGCTGAGGTAGGCATTCCCATACTCAGATCAAAGCTGACTAGAAAACTAACTACTGCTCTGATATAGGAATGATCTTGTAATACATCACAAGTATAGACACATGTAGACACAGTATGGACGCAGCCATCTGTTTATGAATAGTCCACTGTGTAATGAATACAAAATTCCTCACAGCCTGCATGGTGGAAACTAGATCCAGAGTCTTGATTTCTACTTCCCGAAATAGTACGATTCTATCCATGTGAATGAATGTGTCGAAGTCGAACATGGTAGAAACCACTTGATTACCAGTCAATGATGTAAATTGTTAACAAGTGTGAGAGAAACCACCATTAATGTCAATGGCTCTCAAAGTACTCAGTACAATCCATGAAATGTGAATAGATGTGTTGATGTCGAACATGTCACGGAGTCCTTTGATCGAAGGTCAATGATGCAACCTATCGTCGAAGGAGAGAAACCTGCCATTGAGGCGTGCAGATCCCAAGGTACTGACGATTTCTAGATCATCTTTCTAGATAATGAGCTGAAGTCGATAGAAAGCAATCTGTCGTAGGCAAGCCCACAACATGAAATCATAGATCAAGTTTGAATAAATATAGTTGCAAGGACTGACTCAGGGATGGTCAAGATGGATGACAGATATTTTGCAGATGAATGGTTTATTTGCATTGACCTCTTGAACACATAACGACACATAAGATGGTTTGGTGACAATTGACCCAAAGTTAATACCCAGAAATCAGTTGAAGACTTTCAATATGGTTTGATCAACTGTTAGGCAAAGGATTTCCCAACCCAGGTGAATAAAACGTGTCGTGTTCAAGAGTGGTTAAATGTTTTTCTGAGACACAAAGTATGACAAATAGGTTCATTTTTCTCTCTTTTCCCCCACCATTTTTGGCAAGTACCTCTTTATTTTTAATAAGCTTGAGGAGGATAACATTTGCTTGATTATAAGCTCATCCTTCGGATGAGTCCAACTTAGTTTAAATTCGAACCCTAAGAAGGAGTGGTCCGTTCCTGTTTGTAATTGAACAGGTCCTTTACTGTTAAATTTTAACGAGTCCAGTATAGGAGAAACTCAGCATTTTTCAATTTTAGAGAGTCTGAAAAAACTTAAGAAAACTCCATGGTTGTCCTTTTTCGTAAATTTGTGTCTCCCAAGCCCGAAAAAGTATAAAATAATACTTGAGAGAACCGCTTGATCATTACGACCAAGGAGTACTTTTCATAATTAGTGTCTCTGATCTGAAAAAGTAAAAAAGCGATCAATGACACGTCGTTTTATAACCAATATCGAATTTGAAACGACAAAAATCCGGCAATCTTTTCATGTTTTTACGGTCAGAAAAGGGCTATAAGTGGATCGTCTTTTTAGTTCCGTTTTAACGAGCTTAAAAAGAAAAACTCAGCAATATTTTCATATTTTAGGAGTCAGAAAAGAGCTTAAAGGTGAATCTAATGTTTTTTGTCGAAAATGACCAATTTTGCCTGAAAAATCCATTATCCTGCACAAAAACTCAAACATTACTCATACCTGTTTAAAATAGATAAAAATGCTTCAAAAGTTACCTCTTTAAAGTGAAAAATAAACAAATTAAAAACTCATTTATTCAAAAAAGCTTATAAAAAGGGCTTTTGTAAATTCATTTTTACCGTTTGACTTCAGAGTGAGAAAAGAGAGCTTTTGGTCAGAAACTTCCCGTGAAGATTGCGGAAAATCCGTCCGTTGGAATCGAACGCCGTCTCCTCCAGGTAATCCACATCATCTTACTCTTTCATTTCATCCGTTTGAAAATTGTTTTTAGGGTTTTATTTTGTTTTTTAGGAAATTTCTAGGTTAAAAACCCGCGTGCGGGGGTCCGCAGGCATAGCATAGGAAACCTGCGGACCCCGACTTTTTCGTAAAAGGAAAAAAGTCAGGGGTCCACACCTGCCGTGAAGGCAGAGTGCGGACCCACGCACTGTCTCTAACACAGAGGGTGCGGTCCCCGCAACAAAGGTTTTCAAACCTAAATTTTTCAAATTCCACCCAAAAATTTTGATTTTAAATATTCTAATCCGCCTTTTTATTGAATGTAGGGTATACATCATGCTTGACTGGCAGGAACGGGAGCACGAGGATGTGGATCTCGCCGCGATTAATCATCAACCTTCGATTGATGCATTGAAGGCATGCGGTTTATACAAATTCTGGGCCATACCTGGCATGAGGACCTAGGTGGAATTTTTGCAGTCGCTGGTAGACAGGTGGAACATACAGGACCAGTGTTTCTTTATTGGTGGCCACCAACTCGAAATGGAGCCGGAAGACATTTAATTTTTGACTATTTTGCCTAAGAGAGGTGAACATTTGACTCTATTCGGGACTAGGCCAGGTGGCCAGTCTGTTGATAGCCTCCGGCTAGAGTTTTGCAACGACCAAACTAGAGACAAAGGGATTGATATCAAAACCATATCCCTTCCTGAACTCAAAGCGATTGTGTTTACTGTTACCAGGCTCTGTGGAAGCGCAACACTACATGTGGCCACTGGATCCCAAATGTGAATGGCGGTAGACTGCTTTCGAGGCACCATCTTCAACTGATGCGAGGCAATGTTGGCTAATATAAAAGGCCAACTGACTAGAGAAAAGAACGGACAACTGAAGACCTTTGGATATGGTGCTTTAGTTGTGAGCTTTGGTCTAGAGAGGGTCCCAATGTTGGTCCCACAGCATCTTACCGTTGGAGCTAGACTTCCTCGAGAGCCCAAACTGATGCGTTGGGTTGCAGTTATGGCCCGTCATCCTGAGGAGGGAACAGAAGTCATTCGGTTTACTCCTGAGTATTTTTATTGGTTGGAGAACCAAGTTTTTGCTATTCAGGACTTTCCTTATGCTAGGGTAGATTATCGTGGTGACCCAGACATGGCTCTTCCACCAGGAGAGCAATGGGATGACTCAGGTAAAATCATTTTCAACATTTTCTAATTTAATAATTTTTTTTTGTTTTTATTTCGTCCCAAAATTGATAGTAAAAAGTTTCAAATGCAGATGTAGGTCCACGACGACCAGCCACTCTCCGGCCTATGAGAGGAAACAGCCAGCTGCAGCAGCACCAGCCCCACAGGACGAATCTACAGAGACCTTGGCCGAATTGGAGAGCCATCTAGAGCATTTGACAACAGACATTCCGGAGACCAGCATAGATGACATTCCTCTTAGGCTACAACGCTATGTGATTGGGGTCCCAAGACCTTTCAGGAGGTTCCTTTGTAGGGTGGCCCGTACAGTGGTTTCTTATCGTGATCATCACCAGTGATAGGATGATCGCCTGTTGTAGACTCATATGACATTTTTTGCTTTTTGTACTATCATTTTTGCCGATCATAAGGTGTTTTTCAACCTATGATCGAAGACGATGTATATTTGACACACTTCTATGCTATACTATATCACTATTACCGGCTTATCTTGTAAAACATGTTATGGAATGTTTTTAAATTTACTTGTATGATTATTGCAAATGTCTACTTAACATTCGAGAAGCAATTGCATCTGCTAATGTATTTAAATATCTTGGAATATGCTGATATTCAATATAGTCAAATTCACGTTCCAAGAGACGAACTCTCAAAAATAATCTCAATAACACTGGATTTCTAATGGCATACACTCTATTAAGCTGTAATACAACGAGTTCAGAATCTAACCTCACAATCAAACTCCGAATCCCAAATGAGATGGATTCAGATAATAACTCAATCACTGCACTATACTCTGCAATGTTGTTCGTTGTTTGACCGAGGCTTACCCCATGCATAGATACCAACTCGTCAGAGGGCGAATAGATGACCCAAGCTGCGGAAGAAATGTTCTGTGTATTGTGACAAGCACCATCAGCAAAACCAATGTATATTTGGAGAGACGTCGACATCTGCAATATCAAGAGTAAAATCAAGATAAGTAGGAATAATGACAAAAAACACTGTCTAAGCTAAGCACACTTTTTAATCTAAAACACACCAGCTAGAAAGAAAACTAACCTAACTAAAAATCTCCACACCCAGATTTAAGCATAATACCTCTTCAGGTAAAGACCATTTCTAGGTTTACCTAAAGAGACCCCGTCAAAGTCTACCAATTCATAGGCCCCTTTTGCCAGCTTTCGCTTAACAACATAAGGACCATGCCACATGGGTACGAATTTTCCAGCGCCTAATTTATCATTTGCTTGATCGTACAGTAAGACTAGGTCTCCTTCCAAAAAATTATGAGGTGTAACATTTCGATCATACTGAGCTTTAATACGTTTGGCATGAGTTTCGATTGCTAATGCAGCATCACGTCGATTCTCATCTAGCTGAGCCAAGTACAACAAACGTTTTTCCTCTTCGGAAGTGGCTGGAAGTAATTCTATGGCCATTTTCAATGATGGGATTTCGCATTCAATGGGTAACACAGCTTCCAAACCATAAACTAGTTGGAAAGGAGTGAAACCGGTTGACGTTTTTACTGAGGTTCGATACGCCCAAAGCACTGAAAATAGCATGTTATTCTAATTTGACCTATGAATCCCAATGATTCGTAAGATCATGATGACTAGAACTTGTTGATGGCTTCAACTAGACCATTAGCCTGTGGATAATATGGAGTTGAACTATCGTGACACAAGCCAAGTTGGTCTGTAAGTTCGGTCATCATAATGTTTCGAAAATGACGCCCATGATCAGTGATAATCACTTGTGGAACACCAAACCTAGCAATTATATGATTGAACACAAAAATCACAGCAGTTTTGCCGTCTGCCTCAAATGTAGGCATCGCCTCGGCCCACTTGGTAAAATAATCTACCGCAAGGATGATATACGCATGCCCCCCGGCCGAGTGAGGGTTACATGTAATAAAATCGATACCCCATTTCGCAAAAGGACTGACGACAATTATAGGGTGGAGAGGAGCAGGTGGAGCGCACATATTTCGATCAAAAATTTGGCAGTTGTGGCATTTTCGAACCGCGTTAATACAGTCTTTAAACAAAGACGGCCAGAAATAGCCAGCGCGCAATATCTTTTGGGCTGTGGCAAACCCAGACATATGACCGCCACACGCTCCAGAGTGACAGTCATTTAGAACCCTTTCAACTTCCTCATGAGTTAAACAACGTCGGAAAACAGAGTCTGCCCCACGACGATAAAGTGTATCTCCAATAATTTTGAATTGTTGGGACTGGAATCGTATTTTTCGACGCTCTGATCTTGAAATTTCTGGCCAAAAGGATTGGGTTTGGAGATAAAATATGATATCCCCATACCATGGATCTAAAGTGCTGATTAGAAACAAGGATTCGTCCGCAATGGGCTCCTTTTCGACAGTTTCCGTGTCAGCATGCGGGAAGTCACACATCAACTCTGCAAAAACTAAAGATTTCTTTGACTTAGACTTTTCAAATTCCAAGTCGAACTCCTCCAGGATCACAATCCATTTGGAGTACTTGCCCCCTAGCAATTGTTTGGTCAAAATATAGATCATAGGGTTGCAATCAGAAATTACTATAGTTTTGCATAGTAAAATGTAATGACGAAAACGTTGGACAGCTTGAATAGATGCCAATGCCAATTTCTCCACATGTGAATATTTTAGCTCAGTTGGATTTAAGGTTCGACTAAGGTAATATATCACATATTCACTATCGAATTCATCTTCCTGAACTAACACCATTTCGATGGTGGAATGCAAGGCGGCGAGATATAAGAAGTAGTCCTGGTTGTAGTTGGGAGGATGCAATAACGGTGCATGGGTCAACGCGTGTTTTAGTGCATCAAAAGATTTGTCAGCTATCTCATCCCAAAAGAATGGAGTATTCTGTTTCAACAACCGGGTAAAACCCTTTGTGATCTCGGCGTAGTTAGGAATGAATCGATGTAAAAAGTTTGCTTTCCCTTGCAAACTTTGGAGTTGGCGAAGACTCGAAGGAGGAGGCAATTTGACAATAGCTTCAACCTTCGAGGGATCGACGCGAATGCCGGCTTTCGAAACAACAAACCCCAGTAACCGACCCGTTTCTATATAGAAAACACACTTGTGTGGATTCAACCTAATTCGATAATGCCTACACCTCATAAAGATTGCTCGTAAATGGATGAGATGATCAGCTCGATGTAATGAATGAGCAGGTAAATCATCGAGATAGGGTTGCACAATGTGCTTGATATCATGAAACGCGTAAGACATGGCTCTTTGAAAAGTTGCCCCGGCGTTCTTGAGCCCAAAAGGTAATTTGCAATAAGAAAATGTCCCCCATGGACAAATGAAAGCCATTTTTGGTTGATCAGCAGGTAGAATATTTATTTGATTGTATCCGGAAAAACCATCCATGAAGGAGAATATTTCACTGCCGGCACAATCATCAATGATTTGATCGATATAGGGAGTTGGGTAATTGTCTTTTGGACAGGCTCGATTAATATCCCTATAATCAATACATATTCTTATTGTTCCTTGCTTGTTAACGGGAAAAATATTCGATACCCAATCCGTTGACGGAATTGGATAAATGAAACCTGCTTTAAGTAATTTTTCAACTTCTGTTTTTATAGCAGCAACTTTTCGCGGGTGGATCTGACGCTAACGTTGCCGGACGGGTTTAGCATCCGAGTAAGTTTTGATTTCATGAACAACAATTGCTGGGTCAATTCCTGGCATTTCTTCATATGACCAGGCAAACACGTCGCGGAATTCTTGAAATAGGGCCTTATATGTTTGAATTTCATCTTCCATACAAGAGGCACCTATATGAATGTTTTCAACAATTCCAGGCTTAACCGAAATGTCAATAGGAATAGTTTGAGAAATATTTCCCAAATTTAACTCAGAATCAGGATTTTTCATTGGATTCTGAGGTTCTCGTAAAAATAGATGAAAAATCATTTTCAAAGCGATCAATCTCAGGTAAAAACGAAGATCTATGATGAAGATCTTCCCATGGTAAATCATCAACACACAGGATTTCACGAATTTTCTCATCAGTGTGAACAAGTTCAGAAAACGTTGTTGAATCTGAGTTTGATGTTGAAAGTGACTCTTCATGGACTACATTCATTAAGTCAATTTCGGTTGAAGAAGGGTCGGTAAATGACTGCACAGCCTGATACATAATTTCATATGGACTCAAAGGCATAGCATCACCAAATGAATCTATCTCAGATTTGGAAGGTACGATCCAAGGATCATCATAAACAATAGTGTCTGACGAAATCATATGAATGGTTGTAGTAGAAGACGATGCGTTGAGAGGAGGAAAGGGAAAAGTTCCTAGTAAACCAGAATCTTTTACTAGTCCTACTCCAACATCCTTATAAGGGATAGTTGTTTTGCCGACATGCTGAATACTTTCAGAAGAGGCTGGGTCAGATGAAAAGTAAGTTAGCTGGTCTATAGTTACGATCTTTCCATTATGAGGGAACTTTATAAGCTGAAAGACTGATGAAACAACAGCTGTCATAGCATAAGACCAACTACGACCCAAGAGAAGGTTGTAATCTAGAGGGGCATCAACCACCTCCACATCTAGATTAACAGTTTTCCCTTCAACCCCTATAGGTAAATCCTATAGAATGCCAAAAGGATGGAACCCACGGCCATGAAAGGCCTTTAGAATCGTCAGGGATTGATTAAGCGTAGGAGAACCAAGCAATCTCCAACACTGGATCGACATAATACACGTTGAGGCTCCCTCATCAATCGCAGTCCTATAAAAAGGTCTGTTTTTTACTAACATTGGAATCTGGAAATCCATTTGATGAGGTAAGCGAGGTGTACTATTTTCTAGATCGAAAATTATAAGATTCGAGTCCTGAATGTCAACAGCTCGTATAGCCGACAATAGCAATTTACGCTGTGCTGGACATGATTGCAGCACCTCCAAAGCCGACATTGCTGAAGGTGAAATAGCCAAATCTTCAACAATGTTATAGTTCTGAGCCGCTCTCGCATGTGGATTGAAAGCTGACTTTCGAAGTATACCCTTGGCGGGCGGTTTCATTACTAAGTTTGGGTTAGGTTTCTCGATCTGTAGTGGATCGGAACCAGGAGTTGAAGTTGATGGGTTCGAATTAGAAGATTCTGCTTCCTTACCACCAATAGGACTTTTACTTCCATAATCTTGCGATCGAGTCGCAATCCTAACATGGGACATCATCATTATGGGTTCTTCGAAGGAATTTGAGGAAGAACCTATCATCTTACTGTCTTGACTAGGAAAAGGATCCTTCAAAACAACAGGCGTTTGGGAACCTTTAACGATTTTCGCAACCTCAGCGTGATGAGGGCAGTCTCTTGTAAAATGCTCTTCATTACAAATGAGACAAGGATAACGAGGTTTGCGTTTCTCATCAGTAGATTCTGTTTTTCCTATTTTCTCTTTCGAATTTTTATCTGTTTTATTTTTCTTCTTCCCTTTCTTTTTACTGCCGGATTTTGATTTAGCTGTAGATGACTCTACAACATGAATATCGATAGAAATTTCCGCAGAAGAATCTCCTGTCGGGGAATCTGGTAAAGTTATGATAGGAGAAGAATTCTTGGAAGATTTCTTCTTACTTTTGGTATTAACCGTACCAATCATACCATCAGCGGCATGAGACCCTGAAGGAGCTGCAGTTATTTGATTTTGTTTAGGAAGGTCAGGGATTTTCTCGTGTAACGTACCTGACTACGTATAAACTAAGTCAAGGTACTGAGCTTGAGCAATTACTTTCTCTTCAGTAATGACTCCTGCCTTAGCTACATCCTCAGTGATTTTCGGTAATAAAGATTTGACAAACCATTCAGCTAAGATTTGATCCGGGATAAAAACTTTCACTAAACGCCGTCGACATCTCCATTCATGAATGTGATCTGAAATGTAAGTGGACGTTGACTATTTTAATGAAGTTAATAATTCCGTGCCATTGTCATATCTGACTGGCAACTGAAAATGAGTTAAAAACAAAGTAGCTAACTGACTAAAGTTATAAAAAGTGGCTCGCGGTAACTCAATGTACCACTTGGCCGCAAGACCAATTAGAGTGCGTTGAAAAAGCCTTAAACGGATTGAATCATCTGAAATGGAGTTAGACGCACACCAGAGGTGATAAGTCATCACATGGTTCGATGGATCCTCTCCTGATTTGCCTTCAAACTTAGGAATATCACTAGGCAACTTATTCGGCATTGGCAACCAAAACGGAAGATAGTTAATTGGATCATTCGTAAAGCGCGACAAGTCAGGCAAATCCAAAGTTGTAATGAATGGTAACTGACGATTAGGGTCCCTAAAACCCTGGGTCATGATACCAACCCCAGGAGGAGGATATCTAGGATAACTAGGAATTGGAATTGCATTTAAGATATTATATCCTCCCAGAAAACCAGGATTAACCGGACCATACTGGGGTTGTTGAGGTTGTTGGTATGTATATCCAGGGTACGGTTGATACTGATAGACTGGCTGTTGCACAGCAGGACTAAATTGGTACTGTCCCTGGTACGGTTGATAAGTAAATTGAGGTTGACTTGTGACAACCGTACTTGGACCAGGTTGTCCTACAGGCATTTGAACCGAGGTTTGAATTGTGGATCCAGACTGAGGTAAAGATGCTTGAGGAGTTGATATAGGAACAGTAGAAACCAGAGCTGTCGATACTCCAGAAGTAGGTGAGGTAGATTGAACAGATGTTGTAGCAGTTACAGCAGTCATTTGAGGCAGAGTACGAAGCGTACTAGGCCCAGGCTGAGAAACTACAGAAGGTGCAGAAGTTTGAATAGTAGACTGGACAGGTTGTTGGGTTGAACCAGAAACCAAGGGTTGTCCAGATTGAGATGACAACTGCACATTCGGTTGCAAGATCTGTTGAGATTGAGATGGATCCCACACTAAGTTCATTCCGGGGTACGGACCCATAGCAGGTTGAGAATATTGAGGACCATAATCGGGTTGAGGGTAGGGTTGATAATTCAAAGGTACATTTCCATCTCCTTGGACAAATGATTGACCGGAAGGTGGTTGGAAACCTTGGGTTGGGTACTGACCTTGAGGTTGATAACCTTGAGGCACGTACTGATACTGGGGTTGACCTTGAGGTACATATTGATACTGGGGTTGACCTTGAGGTACATACTGAGTCTAGGGTTGACCTTGAGGAATGTACTGTCCCATAGGTATGTACTGTCCTTGAGGTTGCCCCTCAGGCGGTAATTGGGTACCTTGAGGTTGCCCCCCAGACGATAATTGAGGACCTTGAGGCTGCCCTTCAGGCGGTAACTGGCCACCTTGGGGTTGAGGATTTGGAATGGTACCTGACATCATAAGAATATCTTCTACACTCAACGACTTAGTTCCGTTATTACCCGTTAATAACCCTTGTTTAATAGGTTGAGGAGATGCCCCCGAAAAAGTACCAGTAAGTGACTGATACCCAGAAGAAACAGAAGGACTGCCGTATAAAAAGGTTTCTGGAGATTGAGAAAACATGGACGACTGTCTTGACATATTTAACGGAGGATAATAACCCCTAAGTGTTGGGTGAAAAGGAATGCGAGGTGGTGAAAAACTTAGTCCCAGGTTTTCCAAAAAATTGGTCAATGAAAGATACCAAGCGTCGCTCCTAGGTGGACTGTAAAATATTGATTCACGCTCCCTAAGTTCTATAGCTGGTTGATTTTCAGGGATAGGGATACCTTCTTTCGGAGTAAAAAGTTCTTCAATAGCTATAAGTCCAGAAGGAAGATTTTGGGTAATTACTCTTTCTACCCTGGGTGAACCAGGACCACTGGAAGTTGGAGAGGCAAATCCTGATGTTGGAGTAGCAGCAGGTTCAGTTTCAGGTTCAGATATTTCAGGTTCCTCAGCTAAATCACTAGTAGATGAAAAACTACCAGTAACTTCGGAAAATGAAATAGATTGTGGATTATAATCTGCTACTAGAGCTTGATAATTAGGATGTACAACCAATGAAGACTCTCCTTCTTCAGGTGACCCAACTCTACTGTCACTGGGAGTTACAAGGGCTCGTAGCCCTTCAAGCTGGCTCGGTGAAAACTCAGGAGGTTGGCCCCGAAGTCTACGGGACTTCCTCGGTAATTCAGCCACGATTAAATATTTTAACTACTTCACATGCAAACAAAGAAAAATCTTCAATGAAAACCACCTAAAGCCTCTAAAGAACCAAACAATTTTGAATCACACGCTTAAAGAATCTAGGAGATCAAACCACACACAAACAGTAACTTTCCGTACCGAAAACACTAGTTGGTGATGAAATCCAACGTCGCAGAATTCAATACAGAAATGGCGGTTGGAACAGTTACCCCGACAACCTGCTTAATGAATAGACTGGCACAAGTTTCTCCACTAAACTGTCTTGAGTGAAGAGAACCCCCCAGAAAATCCAAGTGAGTATAGCCGACGTCTGCTCCAGGTACAGTGGGATCTTCCCTCCACCGTCACCTTAGGAAATAATCCTATAGAATATGGTCACTATGGTTACCAACGGAAACAAATATACCTGGGGGAACAGTCTACGATCCGATACACACGCAAGGGCAGAGTAACAAGCTCAATCCCCTTGAAGGCTCCTTGACATAATCCAAGGTTTACCAACAAGTGACCCCAGGCTCCTCGACAATAATCCGAGGTTTACCATTTTTAATACGTGAATATCTTCTATCGTTCCCAATGAGGAAGGATTGATTCCCACACTGGTTCAGATATGATCTCGTGCTTCTCCTTTAAGAGGAGCTTTCCTAGAGCATAGATGTAACAACTAGAATTTATCTCCTACCGCAAGATACAACTACTTGTTTGTTTTACTATCTTGGAGAGTTAATTACTCCCTACTCCAAGATACTAGCCTAAGCTATGTTGGTGGTAAAGAGCCCTAGAAATAAAAAGATTACTAGATAGATTTTACTTTAAGCATTATTTTTATTGGTTTTTTCTTAAGTCAAAAGGTGCGGAGATGAAACTTATGGTGTGAAGACTCGACTTCAAATCACTAAAAATGCACTTAAGATGAAAAACAATCATTTTTCTTCAATGAATTTCTAGCTAGAGAAAGAGTTGAGAATGCAAATGCTTGTAAAAACAAATCTTTCCTTAACAAAAAAATCAAAAGAAGAGCTTTTTGTCTTTTCCAATACACTCAAAACGAGACAACTAGTTATGCTCACGAAAATTTCTCTTTCTTTTCAAACACTCAAATACTACAAAAACAAACTTTTTCAAAAGAGATTTTTTTTATTTTCATAAAACACTCAAAACTATAGAAAAATCTAATCTTGAGATCTATAAATTCTAAAAAACTATTTGAAGTAAAAGATTACAAGATTTCTTTTCAAGGATGTTTTACTTAGTTATGAGCAAACTAAGGACTAATTTGTCCAGAATCACAAATCAGTCAAAAAACAACTAGCTTTTGTTTTCTTTTCTAAAAATGAAATCCAAAACTTTCAACACAAGTTCTTTCGAAGTTTCACAAAGCGAAAAACAAGATGGATTCCTCAACAAAGGCAGATTTTACAAAACGGTCAGACTCATAAAAAGGCCAACAAAAACCAAGGAGATCTGAGGTTTCTATGGCTTCTAAGCTCTGAGTTACTACAAGACCAAACGAAAATCAAGCCCGACACACAAAACTTCTAGGAATTTCACCTAAAACCCTAATGCCAATGGAATTAACCTAAGAAAAGTTCCTGACAAGTCACGTGCAGATCTGGGCAGAGGCTAAAAACACATAAACAAATCCTAAGCTGACTGAAAGAGAAAATTTCAAGTTTTTCAAAATTTTGACAGGGTCCGCAGGCCCCCAGTATACCCAGGTGCGGTACCACTCTGTGTGTAAAACAAAAGTGCGGGTATGTCCGCACTGTGTTACAAGCAGAGGGTGCGGTCCTCTCCCAAAAGTATGAAAAACAAAAAATAATTCAAGATCTACTAAACCTACCCAATCCCACACACATCAAGCCAAAAACCAGAAACAAAGACACAATTTCTCAAGTCAAAGTAAAAGCAAAGGAAAAAATCAAAAATTCAAGTCCCCAGTGGAGTCGCCATTTTGTCGGCCGGATAAGTCATTCTTGCGAACAAGACTGAACCCCCTAGTATCTAATGATATCTAGCGACAAGCAAACCAACCAAATTCTATCTTTCTCTAAATATGCAATTTATAAGTAAAGGCAAACAAGTGTTTTAGGCCTACCTTGGGTCCAGTGCAAGTTTGTGGAAGCCACGCTCCGTTGATCCAAATGAGCTCCCTTGTAAAGAATCTGCAAACACAAACAAGCACACACGTTAAATAGCACCTGAAAAGCCAATATAATAAAGCATATTTATCATGATGATCAAGGAATTCATGAAACAAACTATATAAGACAATTTGTTGAGAAAAATGAATCTGATTGTATTAACTTTAATCAAAGAAGAACTTTACAACCTTGGTGCCTTGATGCTGTACACGCTCCTCCTATGGTCCAGCAAGAATCTCCTCTACTTTGACAAGTTTCACTCTCTTCCCAATGAAGCCAAAAGGTATGTAATCTCTCCTCTCAAGCTTAACTAGGAAGTCTCAATTCCAACAGCATTTACCCTAAAAAATGTTCAGCTTCTCACCTCCCTAGCAACCAGCCCAATGCCTTAATTTATAGTGCAATGGAGGGAAGTTACTAGGTCCACCTTCAAAGGGATAAAGCCCTCCTTCAAAGGGATAAGCTCCTCTCATCAAGGGATTAGCTCCTTTAGTTTTGGGATGCATAAACCACCTAGGAGCGAACCATCCACATCAAGATTCCTTCTAGAATCATCTAGAATTAACCCAAAGTGAGTTTTTAAGAATAAACTTGCGCCTTTTTGACTTTCATAGGGGTCCGCACCCACTCCTTTAGAGACAGAGCGGGCAGGTCCGCAGGTAACATGACCATGGGGTGCGGGACCGCAGGTAACAGTAAGAGAAAGTGCGGAACCAGAGCTTTATTGTTTTTCAAGGTCTTTCTCTCATTTTTAAAGCTTGACATGAAGAGCTGAGGTTTGAGACTTGCTAAGGAGGACAGTATGAATGATGATAGACCCATACTGACTGCAAATAGTCATGGTGACAATATTTTGTGTAACAATAATATTTAAATAATGATATTAGTTTATTAATTTATTAAAATATTAATATGTAACAACTATATTAAACGACTAGTTTTTGAAAAATAATATTTAAATTGTGATATTAGTTTATTAAGTTATTAAAAACAAATATTAATAAGTAACCACTATATTAAACAACAAGTTTTTAAAATAAATAAATAAATAATCAAATTCAAACTTTAAAGGAGGGGAATAAAAAACTATAAAAAGGAGTGAAGACCCTAATCGAGACAAGATCATTTGATAAATAAAATAACTAATGGAAATAAAATAAAATAAATCAAAAATAATTTATGGAAAAATAAATAAAATAAAACAAAATTATACATAAGTCAAAATAAATAAATAAATAAATAAAAATAGAAACATATATATATATATATATATATATATATATATATATATATATATCCAAAGAAAAAATAATCAATAAATAAAACAGGGTCAAGAATAAAATATGGGGCTCAGGCCCATTAAACAAATAACAAAAATACTAAAAGGAGTTAAGAATGAATAGGATGATAAAATACATTAAAAACATGAAAGATCAAGAAAATAAACTCTAATGAAGAATAAATCAACAACAAATACTATAAAAATGATGCCAATACCTACATAGGTTAAAAAAAAAAAAAACTAGGAGGACAAGAGAGGGACCCAACTTCTACTAATATTCCAACCATGCTCTTGTGGGACTCCCTATATTGGTGAGACTGGTCGCTCAATTAATCAAAGGATTCGTGAGCATGCTGCTGACATCAAGCATGGCAGGACCCACTCCTCTGCTTTGGTGGAGCATGTAGATAAATCTAAGCATCACATTTGCATTGAGGAGGCCCAAGTCGTTGCTAAGGTTAGTCATTTCCATCATCATAAATTGAGGGAAGCCCTAGAAATTGAAAAAATACCCAATAATTTGAATATAGATGATGGTTGGAATATTAGTAGAAGTTGGGTCCCTATCTTGTCCTCCTAGTTTTTTTTTTTTTTAATTAATCTATGTAGGTATTGGCATCCTTTTTATAGTATTTGTTGTTGATTTATTCTTCATTAGAGTTTATTTTCTTGATCCTTTGTGTGTTTTATGTATTTTATCATTCTATTCGTTCTTAACTCCTTTTAGTATTTTTATTATTTGTTTAATGGGCCCGAGCCCCATATTTTATTGTTGACCCCATTTTATTTATTGATTATTTTTTCTTTGGATATATATATATATATATATATATATATATATATATATATATATATGTTTCTATTTTTATTTCTATTTATTTATACACACACACACACACAGAGTTATTTTTACTTGTGTATATTTTTGTTTTATTTTATTTATTTTTCCATTAATTATTTTTAATTTATTTTATTTTATTTCCATTAGTTATTTTATTTATCAAATGATCTTGTCTCGATTAGGGTCTTCACTCATTTTTATAATTTTTGATTCCCCTCTTTTAAAGTTTGACTTTGATTATTTATTTATTTATTTTAAAAAGTAGCTGTTTAATATAGCAGTTACTTATTAATATTTGTTTTTAATAAATTAATAAACTAATATCACAGTTTAAATATTATTTTTCAAAAACTAGTAATATTTGGTTTTAATAAATTAATAAACTAATATCATTATTTAAATATTATTTTTCATGAACTAGTAATATTTGGTTTTAATAAATTAATTTAAATATTATTTTTTCAAAAACTAGCCGTTTAATATAGTTGTACCTATTAACATTTTTAATAAATTAATGAAATAATACCATTAATTAAATATTTTTTTCAAAAACTAGCCGTTTAATATAGCCGTTACATATTAATATTTTAATAAATTAATAAACTAATATCATTATTTAAATATTATTTTTCAAGAACTAGTAATATTTGGTTTTAATAAATTAATTTAAATATTTTTTTTCAAAAACTAGTCCTTTAGTATAGACATTACCTATTAATATTTTAATAAATTAATGAAATAATATCATTATTAAATTTTTTTTTTCAAAAACTAGCTGTTACTTAATAATATTTGTTTTTAATATATTAATAAATTAATATTATAATTTAAACACTATTGTTCAAATATCGCTGTTACTTGAAATTATATCTCTACATTGCTCTCTATTTAAGCCTTTGCCATGGTCTGCCTCTTCATCTGGTCCCGATGATGAACCACACTTGTTGGTTCGAAACGCGTCGGCCAAAAAATTCTCTCATGTGATTTCTACCGAAAGACTTTGTTAACTCAAAACTTGCTGCACGTTCCTTTGTCCATTCAAATTTCTTTCCTTTCTTATGCAATGATGTGACAGGATAGGAAATTCGTGAGAGGTTCGTGATGAACCTCCCATAATAACCTGCTAACCCCATGAATGACCTAACCTCATCCACATTCCTAGGAGTTTCCCATTCCATAATAGCTTTGATCTTTTTCGGATCCACTGTTATGCCTTCCTTGGAAACTACATGTCCCAAGTAATGTACCTCTGTAACATCCCTAGTGAAAATTCCATGTAAAAATATATAAATACCACAGATGATGGGACACGTATTCCAAGATGAATGGTGGGCAAGACATCCTAAGGGGTGTTCATTTGATTGTTTATGGCTAAGAAAATTGGCAAAGGCAATGGCTAAGGCATTAAAAGACCTTTTGGCACATTTATTTATTAAAATAATGGAAATTAGGAGAAAAAGGAGGTGAAAGGTCATAGGTTGCATGTGAGGAGGAAAATGAAGAAAAATAATGGAAAATGAAGGAAATAGAGGTCTGATTCATAAAAAGGCTTCTAAGGATCAACTGGCAAGATTTGGTCAGCTCAGTTTTGGAGCTCTCTCATTATTCTCTCTCTCTCTCATACTCTTGGATACTTAGAGTTTTCTTGGAGCACTCTTGGAGGTGTGGCCTACTTGGATTCTTGGAGCAAGAAGGCAAAGGAAGAGCAGGAAAGCACAAGAAGGCATTGACATCAGCAACTACATCATATTTGCTTGCAGGTATCGAGTTGCATGTATGATTTATTCACTAGTTTTGGCATGCATGGCACATGCATGTGGTTTCTTGGTTGTGATCTATCATTGGCATGGAGGATTGCCTGGATCGACAGTGGATTGCCTAGCCTTGCCATTTCCTAGATAGCCATGGTGATTGTGGGTTTACTTTCATTACTTTGTTTTGGTTGGTTCTCATGTTTCCTTAGCTTGGGTTGAGTTACTAGTCCTAGAAGCCATGGTTGAACAAACGCTCTGGAAGCCCTGTAACAACTTGGGTTGAGTTACTAGTCCTGGAAGCCCTGGTTGGACAAATGCTCTAGAAGCCCTTGGTGGGTTGAGTTACTAGTCCTGGAAGCCTTGGTTGGAAAAACACTCTAGAAGCCCTGTATAAGTTGTGGATTGAGTTACTAGTTCTGGAAGCCTTGGTTGGACAAACACTTTGGAAGCCCTGGAAGGCTTTGATGGAGACCAATCTGATGATGGTTTTTGGTGATGTCCGACCGTGAGGTGGAATCACTATTTGATGGGTTGAGGTGGGTGGCCTATGAAAGCCCTGGATGAGTTTTGATTGATGTGTTCTATGAGATCCCACATTCATGCTTGGAATATGGCATGGGGGTGATTGGCTGAAGAAAGAATTGGTTCAACCAATCTATGGTCGGGTGGAACGTGGTAGTCCCATCTCCGGTTGGTTCATTGCATTTATTAATGAAAAAAAAATTCATTCCCTTGATTTTCATGTGCAAATGTACTGATGTATACATGGATTTTGATGGATGATATGTTTATTTTACTTATGCTCCTATTATGTTTTTTTTTATATGTACATTTACCCCAGAGGTTGTTACAGAGTGGTACCAGAGCATGGTTCAAACACTTGGACTGGATGGGCTCTATCATAGGTAAAATGAAGAACAAACTTTAAATTTTAAACCTTTCTCTCATATATGTTATAAATTTTCTTCTGTGGAATATTAGAAGTCGAAAATTTTTCCATACTGAAGGTAAATCCCACTGATAATGTGGTTAAATTTTCAGATATTGGTTCACAATACTTTAGGAATTATGATCTAAGGAAGTTGACCTTCCTGAATGCACCTTTAAACAGGTCATGTTGGCATTTATGCAATAAATTTTCTTCTGTATGCTTTCAGAAGCTGAAAAATCATCCACATTGAGGAGAAATACCAATTATTACGTGGTAGAAATTTTAGATATTGGGTCACAATATTTTAGGAGATATGAGCAGAGGGAGTCGAGCCTTCTGAATGCTCCTAAAATCAGGTCTCAAACAGGTCATGCTGAAATTTTTGTTATAACTTTTATTCTGGGCACTCTCAGGAGCTAAAATTTTTTCCACAATGAGAGGAAATCCCACTTATATTGTGATAAAAATTTCAGACATTTATTCACTATATTTTAGGAGATATGACTAGTGTAAGTCAAGATTTCTGGATACTCCTAGAATTGTGCACCAAATATGATTGTGTTGGTATTTTTGTTATAACTTTTCATTTATGAAATCTCAGAAGTTGAAACTTGAACCATAGTGAGGGATAATATCACTGATCATATAGTTCAGTTTCCATAACTTGTACTACTACATTTTAGGATATATGCATTGAATCATTCGCTACATTAGTTTGCATGCGAAGTGTTTGATGAAATGCTTAAATGGTTCAATGATTAATTGTATACAAATTGTTTGATAAAATGGCCCAATGAGTATGTTGTTTGTGGTTGGGGATATTATTGATGTGTCATAGTATTGCCGTAGTTGATATATGCTTACTTGTATACAAGTAGTTGGCTAAATTAGTTTGCATGTAAAGTGTTTGAAGAAATGCTTACATGCAAATGTAATAGTATAATAGTTGTTTGAAGAAAAATGTAAAAGTATGGTAATTGTTTGAAGAAAATGTTATTTTTTGGATGGGATAGTATTGTAGTGTGATAATATGGATGTAGCTGATCTATGCCTATTTGCATGCAAAGGATTGAATAGTTGCATGTAAGGAATTTGAAAGGTTGCATGCAAGGAATTTGAAAAGCTGCATGTAAGGAAATGGAAAAGTGGCATGTTTTTAGTTATTATGTTACAAGTGGAATAAGTGCAATGTTTTTGACTTAATCTCATACAAATTTATGAGAAATAAAAAACAATTTATTTTCAAATGTGATTAAATTTAGTAGAGCTTTGGAGATCCCATTTCCATAATTGGACATTGGAGATCGGACCATTATAGTAGCTTTCTCCTTCTCCCTTAGTGTGGACCATGGATAGTAAGGGGGTATGCTTATAGGTTGTTAGTATTGGTGAATTCTGTTTTCAAATTAATAGACATGATGGCATGTTTTTTGGAACATGTGCCTAAATGTGTATGAATTATATGTCGCTTATATGTTGATTTCCTGATACCTACTTACATCCTTGTATGTTAGGTTACATTCATGAATATTTTGGATTACATGTATCAGTCTTGTAGGTTGATTACAAGATTTAATCGCTTATGTTTGACTACATGTGTTTATGCGTAGGTGTAGTTGATTTGGCATTGCTTATGCATATTGTTGGTTGCATGTGACAATGTGTACAATGGAGTAATGGTTGTTGTCATGGTTTGTGTAGTTGATATGGTCATGCATTGATGACTGGACTCCAGCTGGAATGATGTGTATATAGTTTGGTACTCATTTTTTATGTGTGTATATGCAGTTGTTATGCGTGTATGGTCTTGGTTATGATTATGCATGTATAGTAGGTCAAATATGCCTTGTGAAGTCATTGTATGCAATTTGGGTCACCATAGTGCTATTGGATGTTATGGTGCTAATATGTTGGCTGAGATAGAGCAGGAGATGCAGATAATTATAATGAGGTTTCAACATCGGAATTTGCGATAAGAGCAGATCGTCATACAGGTATTGTATGTTTGGCATGCAGGTATGTAGATTAAGGATTGTTATATGCATTAGGGTTATATACATTAGGTTTACGTACATGTCTTTTGATGTTATGGTTACATTCATGATAGATGTTAGTTGACTAGTGTAGTTATATGCACATGTGTCGGATAGTCAAGAATGATAGTAACCTGTAGTTGTATGCATTGCTATTGTTGTTTTATATTAGATAACCCGATGATTATGATGTATGTTGTTGATGAGTATGTTATAGGTTAACTTATTTATTGTTATATGACAGCTAGCTTGATGATTTGGTTTTATGTTGTTGATGAGCATGATATATAGCTTATTGTTGTTATATGCTATTAACTTGATGATTAGGGTCATTTCATTGAGATATTGATGTTATAATTTGGATTGGTCATATGCGTGATGGTTATGTTCATTTCCTTGAATATCTTGATGTTATATGTATTGTGTTAACCTAGTTTGACCTATGCAAATGGTTATGGTTGCGATATTCAGGTATGAACCGACATATTTGTGAGATGGTGTCATACTAATCTAGATTGACTTTGCATATGTGTATGAGTTTACGATGTGAACATGTTAGTTAGATATTGTTATGGATATCATGATCTTATGAGTGCTTGAGCTGATGTGTTGTAAAGTTATATCGTGCTAACTAGATTGATTGTGCAGACAAGATCACCTCCCCTGATATACATTAAGGTATGAGTTTTCTTATGTCGTATATTTGGTGCTTGGTTGTTTGATTATGACGTTTATTTGGTGTTTGAGTGTTTGGTGCCTAGTTGATTCATTTAACATGGTATGTTTGCAAGTGGTATGAATGTTTGATGAATTGCATAATATGAGTATGTGTTCAAATGATCTTGTTTTAAGATGATTGTACTAAAATATATGTGTTGAGACAGTTGATATGTACTTGAGTATAGTAGGTGATAGTTGTAGCATTATGTCTAATGACTATGAGTTAATTATGGATTATGACATGATTGTTTATAAGAGTTGATTTCAAACGAATAGATATGATTGTCTTGATATTTGAAACATGTGGTTGACATGTGTGAGCATGATGCAGGGAGTTGCATGGCAAGAGAGGTTTCCTTGAAATATTGAAGAAGGCTCAGGTTGAGATTTCCCTGGGAACCATGGGGATTGAGTCATGGTGTTTGTTGTTAGTCTTGTGATTTTGATATTTTATGAATTGTTGAGATTGATTTGTGGCTTTGTTTATGTCTAGTGTATGTCCATACCACTTTGTTTGTGGAGTCATGTTGTTGTTGGTTTTTACGGTCTTCTTCTTTTTTGTTTCTTGTCTTGCCTTTTATGTTTGAGTCTTGGGAATTGGTTGGGAAAGAGGATAGTTGACGGAGTTCGGGGAGAGTTGTGTGGTACCCGAAAGGTAATGTAAGATTCAGATGAAGCTCTATGCATGAGTAAGTGCAACGGAAGGTAAGACTATGATATTTGATTGAACTGGTTGGGTCCATTATGGTAAATGGACAATAGTAGTGCATACACAAGAAAGGTAACCAAAAAAGGTAAAGTAAATGGATATGAGGTGTCAGATGCCTTGGCTATGTTGGGAATTATTATTCTCAATATCATGCATGTTGTGCATGAATAAAGGAATTTCTCTTAACCTTGACCTTGATATCTAGTAATTATTTTATGATCATGATTATGTTGAAGTTTATATATGTATACATGTATGTATGTATGTATGTCATTGTCTGACATGATCATGATTGTTTTATGTAAAGTTTATATATGTATGTATGTATCCATGTATCTATGTTACTATATGACAGGGTTGTCACGAATCATTCTTATGGAGGAATGATTGCTTATGCAAGAGAACGACATGAAGAGGTTCCTGGTTTTATGAGGAATCAATTGGGAAGAGTAGTCACGATAAATATACGAGGTCAATATCATGTGATATGATTTGGTATTATGCCTATTTTTATGCTATGACAGGTAATGTTGAAGGATACGTTAGCAAAGTGAAAGAAATGTGGTCTGCGGCATGCTAGGATAAGCATGGATAAGATACCGGAAGCAAGGTTTTCTTGGTAAGGACAGTGTGGTTTTGGATGTGCGGTACTACTACCATGAATTTGTTGTATATGTTGTACATGTTTCATCTATGATGCATGCACTTGTGGTCTTGTGTATACATAGCATGTGTACATGTTATTTATGCAATGCTATGTACAGGATGGTACAAATAGGGTTGTGCAAATATTGCATATGGGTTTTTGTATACATATTGTACTGTCTTCATGATGTATATGCGGTGTGTGTGCATATGGTGCTTTGTGCATGTTGGATATGTAGTGCTGTGTACAGATGATGCTATGTACATGTTGGATGTGCAGTGCTATGTACACTTGGTGTTGCCTGCATGTTGTACATATGGTGCTATGTACATATGGTGTTGTGTGCATGATTGTACAAGTGGTGTTGTGAGCATGTGGTGTCGTGTACATGTTGTACATAGGGTGCTATGAGCATGTGGTGCTGTGTACATGTTGTGCATGTGATGCTATGTACATATGGTGTTGCGTACACATTGTGCGTGTGGTACTGTGTACATGTGGTATTGTGTACACGTTGTACATTGGCATAGTGTACATGTGGTATTGTGTACACGTTGTGCAGGTGGGGCCGTGTACATGTGATGTTGTGAACATGTTGTGCAGGTGGTGCAATGTATAGGTGGTATTGTGTACATGTTGTACACATGGTAATGGTGTATGTGTGGTATTGTGTGCATGCCATCGATGTTGTGTTATGAGCATGCGGTATTATGTATGTGCATCATGTAGTCATGGTATTGCGGCATGTGTACTCGTTGTGTTGTACTCTATGTAGGTACATGTATTGGGTGGTATTTCACATCGGGTATAGATGGATGCATTGTATTGTATACACTGGGTGTAGGTGTATGTGTTGTATGTCAGGCATAGATGCATGTATTGCATGGTGTGGTATGTCGTGTGGTTGTATGTGTGTGATGCACACTATGCATATGTGCACCTGGTAGAGGAGAAGGCACTAGGTGTTTGCTGGGTGTGGCAACCGATCCGATGTCTATACAAAAGAACAAAGGCAGAAGTAAGGATCGATGAAGGATAGGTATCGGTATTGTATTTCAGTTTTATTATGCATGTGATTTATGATTCTGGTATATGATGATTACATGTGAATTATGATTTTGGTTTATGATCTATGATTTTGATTTATGATCTATGATTCTGGTTTATGATGGTTACATGTGATTTATGATTTTGATCTATGATGGTTGTGTTTTGAGCTAACCTAATGTGATATTTTTATACATGTTGATTTGGTCAAAGATGCTAGTTTGACTTCTTGTGATAGGAAGCGAACAAGATTCCAAGTGTACCTTATTGACGAACTACCAATGAGGTATGATTTGAAGTTATTTCAATTTATTTTGAATCTAATGGAAGTTATGTTCTTGGTACAGGAAGCATGAACATGCCCAATTGGATGGTTGAAATCAACTGCAAGAATTAGCAGCAACAATGAAAGAAATTAGAAACAGTATGTTGATAGAGCACTTTAGAAGCAGGGCCATTGTGGGACACTGGTACCCAATTGTGTCCATTGATTTCCATGAGCATGCTATGACCGATATGATGGTTTTAAGGCATGGATATGACTTGGTTGTTGTACTTTTCGATGTGAGGAAGCCTTGTCAAGGGATGGACTTCCCAGGATGGGGATGCAAGCGGAACTTGGAAGGTGAGTGACTGCACGGAAGGGGTGATTGGATTCCTGAGGGATTGTGTAGCAGAGAAGGGAAGGTCATGGATGGATTTGTTTTGGTCATTAGCATTGCTAGATGGAATCAGATGCACAATGGTAGTGCGCCCTCACACAATGAGCCGATAACTGTTCATTGAGAGGACAAGTGACGTGGGATTATAACGTTGGACATTGGATGCCGATTTGACCTTACAGTAGATTATGGACTTCCTGGGAAGGAGGTGGATCCTGATATTACTTTGAGGGTGGAGGTGTGAGCCTCTAGATTCCCTTGTTGTGGATGCAGGCATCGTATTATTTTATTTTTTGGTTGAGAAAATGTGCATATGTGTATATGTGGTTATTGTAAATGCCGTAATGAGCTATGTTATAAAGCTCCATTATGCGGTATGTTGTCATGTTGTCATGATGATTTAATTTTGAGCAGATATTTCATTGTAAATACTGCAACGAGCTGTGTTATAAAGCTCAATGGGCAGTATGTTTTGTTTTTCAAAATTCTTTTGGTTATAGGTGTCATTGAACACCGAGGACGGTGTTCCCCAAGGGGGAGGGTTCTATAACAGCCCTGGTGAAAATTTCATGTAAAAATATATAAATACCACAGATGATGGGACACGTATTCCTTTGATGAATGGTGGGCAAGACATCCTAGGCGGTGTTCATTTGATTTTTTATGGCTAAGTAAATTGGCAAAGGCAATGACTAAGGCATTAAAAGGCATTTTGGCACATTTATTTATTAAAATAATGGAAATTAGGAGAAAAAGGAGGTGAAAGGTCACAGGTTGCATGTGAGGAGGAAAATGAAGGAAAATAATGGAAATTAGGAGAAAAAGGAGGTGAAAGGTCACAAGTTGCACGTGAGGAGGAAAATGAAGGAAAATAGAGGCCTCATTCATAAAAAGGCTTCTAAGGATCAGTTGGCAAGATTTGGTTAGTTCAGTTTTGGAGCTCTCTCATTATTCTCTCTCTCTCTCATACTCTTGGATACTTAGAGTTTTCTTGGAGCACTCTTGGAGGGTGTGGCATACTTGGATTCTTGGAGCAAGAAGGCAAAGGAAGAGCAGGAAAGCACAAGAAGGCATCGACATCAGCAACTACATCATATTTTCTTGCAGGTACCGAGTTGCATGTATGATTTATTCACTAGTTTTGGCATGCATGGCACATGCATGTGGTTTCTTGGTTGTGATCTATCATTGGCATGGAGGATTGCCTAGATCGACAGTGGATTTCCTAGCCTTGCCATTTCCTGGATAGTGGTGGTTATTATGGGTTTACTTTCATTACTTTGTTTTGGTTGGTTCTCATGTTGCGTTAGCTTGGGTTGAGTTACTAGTCTTGGAAGCCCTGGTTGAACAAACGCTCTGGAAGCCCTGTAACAGTTTGGGTTGATTTACTAGTCCTGGAAGCCCTGGTTGGACAAACGCTCTGGAAGCCCTTGGTGGGTTGAGTTACTAGTCCTAGAAGCCTTGGTTGGACAAGCACTATGGAAGCCCTGTATAAGCTATGGGTTGAGTTACTAGTTCTGGAAGCCTTGGTTGGAAAAACACTCAAGAAGCCCTGTATAAGCTGTGGGTTGAGTTACTAGTTCTGGAAGCCTTGGTTGGACAAACACTCTAGAAGCCCTGGAAGGCTTAGATGGAGACCAATCTGATGATGGTTTTTGGTGATGTCTAACTATGAGGTGGAATCACTGTTTGATGGATTGAGGTGGGTGGACTCTGGAAGCCTTGGATGAGTTTTGATTGATGTGTTCTATGAGATCCCACATTCATGCTTGGAATATTGCATGGGGGTGATTGGCTGAAGAGAGCCTTGGCTCAGCCAATCTATGGTTGGGTGGAACGTGGTAGTCCCATCTCTGGTTGGTTCATTGCATTTATTAATGAAAAAATTTCATTCCCTTGATTTTCATGTGCAAATGTACTGATGTATATATGGATTTTGATGGCTGATATGTTTATTGTATTTCTGCTCCTATTATGTTTTTTTTTATATGCACATTTACCCCAGAGGTTGTTACAACCTCTGTCTGAAAGAAACTACATTTACTAATCTTGGAATACAACTGATGCTCTCTCAGCAATATCAATACTATTACTAAGTGTTTGACATGCTCTTCCTCATTCTTAGAATATATAAGTATATCATCAATAAATACATCACAAACTTGTCCACATAAGGACACAATACACTATTCATCAAGCACATAAAAGTAGTTGGCAAATTAGTCGAATCGAAAGGAATTACAACAAACTAGTAATTCCCATACATGGTCTAGAAATAATTCTTGTAGATGTCCTCTTTGATGCGTACCTGATGATATGCTAATCTCAAATCAATCTTCTAGAAAAACGTTTCTCCCTTCAAGTAATCAAACAAGTCATCGATCCTCGACAACAAATACCCGTTCTTGATGGTTACCTTGTTCAACTACCTGTAATCAATTCACAATCTAAGAGTACCATCCTTCTTCTTCACAAACAATACCGGTGCACCCCAAGGTGACACAATTATCCCAATGTATCCCTTTTTAAGCATGTCCTCCAATTGCAACTTCGATTCCACTAACTTTGGAGTTCTCACCTTGTATGCTGCCTTTGCTGGTGCCGCCCCTGGTACCAAATTGATAGAAAATTCCACTTCCCTGTGAGGTGGAAACTCTGAAATATCTGCTGGGAACACATCTTGAAACTGCTGCAAGATTGGGTACCTCTTCAAGACTCTTGCATCCTCAACATCCTTATCTTTATCTCTGTAAATATGTGCTGCAAATAATACACACCCTTTCCTGTGACTTCGATTCTGCATAACTATTAGCATTCTTACCGATGTAGCCTTCTTCTTACCCTACAAGATTATCTGTTCTCCATTGTCATCTAGGAACTCAATAGCCTTTTCATAACAATATACTTTGGTCTTGTGAAGGTACAACCAATCCATACCCAAAAGAATACTATATGATCCCAATGGAAGTACATTCATACGTGTTGATATAGGCATACCATTCAAATCAAATGCACAAGCTTTTACCCACTCATGAACTCTCTTCTTAGTACCTGAAGCCAACTACACTAAGCAATACTTTGCATTCACTTCTTTATTCAAACCACACTTATCCACCAAGTCAGGGTTACCATAACTATAATTAGATACAAGGTCAATCAAAATAGAAACAACTTGATCTCAAAGCTTACCATCCATCTCGATAATAGATGCCTAGTGATCCACCTACCTGTTATCCAATGCTGCATAGATTCGAGGAATGCTCTGTCCAACATTCCCAACTTTCTACACTTCATGTGCACTATATATATGAGGCCTACCACCCTGATATGACAGACAATCCTTCTTGAGGTGCTCCTTGCCACATATCCAACACTGCACCTGTCCCTTATCCTCACCTTTATTTTTCTCCCCCCAGGCTTTGACCCATGTCCCTATCCAACTACATTAAAATTATTTTAAGGAACCACATTCTCTTTCTCACCTGCATCTTGATGTCTTGTTCACTTTGGTGGCCAATTTCCCTTAGCTTTGTCTTTCCCTTTCCAACCTTGTTAAGGCTCTATCTTACGCTTCGATTGCTCATAACAATACTTCAACTTTCTTATGGCTTCCTCCAATGATCTAGGCTCGTTAAACTCAATCATGTATTTGAACGCTACATAAAACCCACTGATGAATCTCTAAATATTTTCTTTCTCCTCCTTAAGATAAGGCACATACCTCAACAACTCCAAGAATCTACTAGTATACTCCTCATTGGTCATAGATCCCATCTTCAACTCATAGAACTCCTTCACCCTGTCATCACAACATCTCTCAGATAGATACTTCTTCTTGAAAAGTCTTTCAAACTCCCTCAAAGTCAACTCATCTCCCCAAATGCCTTTGAAATTCTTCACGTATTCCTACATATGTCTGCTTTTCCTTTAAGAATGATGTAGCTATTATGACTTTCATGTTCTTTGAATAGTCATGCAATCTGAAGAACTTATTCATTCCAAGAAACCAAGCTTCTACATCCTATGACTTCTTCATTTCTCCATCAGATTTAGGTGGCTTGGATTGCTTGAACTCATACGAAAAATATCCCCTATCACTCCTCCTGTAAGGGTGATAGTGATGATGAACATGGTACACATATGAACCAGACCTAGAATAAAGCCCATGTCCACTGCTTCTCCTATTAGGCGTGTCCAAGAATCTGCCATCCTTGGCGATATCATCCCTATCCGACCTGTTCCCATAATGAGATCTACTACCATAGGATCCATTAGTCCTATCCTCCTGTCCATCACGGATCCAAAGCAGTCCCTGTCTCTACAAGTCTGACAAACTCTGAAGGATAACTGCATTGACCTTTGCTTGTTTCTCCTATGCCCTCACAAGTCTTTCTTGTGATTGAAGTATTATATCATTATCTGCTTTGTAACTTCTTATTTTTTCCTTCAAAATTCTCAAAGTGTCTGCTATGTAAGGGGAGTATACATCACCATGCTGCTAATATGATCTATAGGGAGAATTTCGTGAACTATAATCCACCATTTTTCTAGTCATCTTTGATCCTCTTCTTCCTGCAAGTATATAATGTCATCTAAACCAAAAATATAAACATAACCAACATACCTTATTATATTTTAGGGGAGGATATCTCGTTTGCAAGATCAATCATATTAGGACAACATATGTAAAATCATAATCATAACAATATACATACATCATCAACTTCTACATGAAAACACAACTGTAACAATGACCATCACATGCATACACATCAAGCACATATACAACCTGCATGCATGCATGACAAACACATTCCTCCCATCCAGTCCAAGGGGTGAACCATGCTCTAATAACATTCTGTAACACCCTCCTCCCACACTTACCAAAGCTTACCGATTCAACGGGGTAAATATGTGATGAAGAGTTACTATGATATGATTCAACTCCCTAAGTGCAGTTAAGGAAGTGGAACTGATGAACAAAAACTTTACATGACTCCCTTAGATGCTGCAAGAACTACATGAGCTAACTAGCCACCCCAGGTGCCCAACCCCTTAGTTAACTTAGCTTTTCACTGACGTGGGATCTTAGTCACTCCCTTGACAAGGCAAGCTAATGGCTGAGACCCATCAGTCACTCCCATAAGCCTGCATCCCACCGACCGTGGCCTTTTTCAATCAGTTCTGTGCCGGCGACCCCGAGATCTGAGTCACTTTTTCAAGGCTAGGACCCAGGCCTTTGCCCAAAACTTTATGAAACTCTAAAAAATGATAAATAATAAGGAGACAAGGCCTTGAATGTAAAACTTGAATAAGGACATGACCTGACTCATCCTACCCATGACAGGAATTTGGTCAAACACATCATAAACATGTAATGTACAAGACACAAATACACATATGAACATATGGGCCTCATACTTATCTGAGATTCATCAAGAAGGTCTGATTCCCTCTCACAATAGTTGCATTATCATGTATTAGGTCATACATCCATTAACCATTCATTTACTAATAAAAATATGATTAGAGCAATAACTAAAGTCTGTCATAAAACCATTCTTATAACCAACATATAACCTAAATAATAACAATGATAGAAGAACCATCAAAGCCACATAATAACAAGTGCATTTATTCATGAAATATAAGAGCAAGAGAGCTCTTATTAGCACATGAAAAAGAAAGCTAAGTCAAGGACTTCTACGTACACCCAACCATAGATTGGGCTGAACCAAATCTTTCTTTCAACCAATCACCCCTGTGCTGTATTCTAAGCATGAATATGGGACTCACAACAAAACCAACCAGGGCTTCTCAGGTTTTATCATATATCCCTCCATTACCATTCAAGGGATTCCTAGTCCCAAAACCCTCATCTATACAACCAGGATTTATTACCATTCAAGGGATTCCTAGGCCCAATCAAAAAACATACAGTACCAAGCTTTACCGCAATTTCGCCATATACCGGTAAAGGGATCATTAGGCCCTAAACAAGCATGGATGCCTCGAGATCTCTCCACCTAAACCATGAGGAATTTTCTCGTCTTCACCCTTAGGCTTAACATGTATCCTACCATTACTCATCAAGGGATTCGTAGGCCTTTGAGAATTTTCCTGAGACAACCCCACTCAGTTTTGAAACCATTCGGTAATCCATCTCTACCAACTAAAAGAACCCCATCATACCATGGCTCTCTGGAAATGGAAAGGCAAGGCTGAAACCATTGTGACACCTGATAAAACCCATGCCAATGGTAGTAAGATAAACAAATACACACACGTATGTACCATGCATGCCAAAACGATCAAGGAAATCATACATGCAACTCGATACCTGCAAGTAATCCGACTGTATCCTGAGGCATCACATTCAACAATAAAGGTTTTTGTGAAGTCTGGTGTAGCTAAGACCGATGATTGGCACAATACCTCTTTAAGATGTTCAAAGGCCTTAGTTGCTTTTGGAGTCCAAGAAAATGCACCTTTCTTCAGTAATATTATTAGAGGTGCTTTTATTCTCCCATAATTCTTAAAAAACTTGTAATACATTATCAACCTGAGAAATTCTCGAAGATGATTTAGGGTTGTGGGGATTTTCCACTCCTTAAGGGATATAATTTTGTTAAGGTCTACCTTAACACCCTCATGAGATAAAATATTACCCAAATATTCCACCTCTTGTACTCCAAATAAACATTTGGAGGTTTGTGCATATAATTGTTCCTCCTCCAATAGTTTGAGCACCCTGTCAATTTGTGTATCATAAAAAAATACAAACACAAATTTTCTAAGGAAGGGTTTGAAAATGGAATTCATCAAACCTTGAAATGTGGAAGGTGCATTAGTAAGGCAAAAAGGCATGACCAAAAACTCATAATGACCTTCATGAGTTTTGAATGTTGTTTTCAGAATGTATTCAGTCTTCATTTTAATTTGATGGTATCTTGAATGAAGATCCTGCTTGGTGAAGTAAATTTCTCCCTGTAATTCATCCAACAATTCATCAATGACAGGAATGGGAAATTTATCTTTAATAGTGAGATTTTTGATCTCCCTATAATCCTAACACATACACCATGATCCATCCTTCTTGTGCACCAATTCTACTGGAGTAGAGAAAGAACTTTGACTAGGTTGAATTATACCAGCCTCTAGCATTTCTGCAACCATGCATTCAATTTCACTCTTTTGGGCATAGGGATATCTGTAAGGCCATATGTTTGGAGGAACAC
This sequence comes from Pinus tabuliformis, assembly GCA_031772625.1. Lineage (NCBI taxonomy): Eukaryota > Viridiplantae > Streptophyta > Pinopsida > Pinales > Pinaceae > Pinus > Pinus tabuliformis. The sequence goes on from CM062804.1 coordinate 107,415,728, forward strand.
TTCCTGGAATCAAGTGAATAACATTATCATAATCATGAATAGGTGGGAGGCCTTTGGTAGCCTTGAATACCTTGGAATGATTCTCCAAGACGTTTTGGAGATCTGGAGAAATAGATGATTTCAATGTTTGAACCTATAGTGAGAATAATTTTGTAATTACACCTCATTGTTATTTCTTAAAAATATTTGTCATTCCATTAGATCTAATTATCTTCCTTGGTTTCCACGTGATACCCCTTAATTTTATTTCCTTTCCTTCCCAAAAAAAATTCAAGAAAATTTCTTTAAAATTAAAAGCTATCGTCCTCAAAGACCGTAACCATTAGACTTCTAGTACAACATCAACACCACCCATTGGAATGGAAAGTTTTGGAATATTCAATACATATTCACCCACGGTTAGCTTGATATTATGGCACTTTCCAGAGCAATTTATAGTTCCTCCATTTGCAACCATCACTTGACACTTTGGTGCTGGATATAAAAATTAATTCAATTCCTTGGCTATATTACAATGAATAAAATTATGGGTACTAATTGAACCAATCAACACTATTACCATTTTATTCTTGATATATCCTTATGTCTTGAGAGTCTGTGGAGTGTTAATTCCTGCCAATGCATTACAAGATATGGAAAGATTCATTTCTTCTTTCTCTGGGGTTGTTTCCTAGTGTATAACCTCTTTTTTTGATGTTTTTTGTTCCTTTTGTTCCTAATGTTCACAATCTATGTAAAATAATTTATTCTTAGCAACTTATGACCTTTAGTGTATTTTCTATCACAACTGTAACAAAGTCATTTTTCTCTTTTTTCCTCCAATTGTTGTGTTGTCAACCTTGTAGGTTGTGGAAGGCTAAGAGCAACAACATTTCCATCCTTATAGTTTCTATTGACCTCTATCATTTCATTCATTATCTGGTTTAAGGAATCCTTAACTCCTCCTTGATCCCGATTGAAACTCATTTCACCATCTCAGCCCTAAAAGATATATTGTTGCTCAGCTACCTTTCCCTGTGGACACTTCCTTTAGAACTTGATTCAGTTCTGTTTTCTTGACATTTTGACTCCATAGCCCAATGGAAAATAGACAATCTTCTATCCATCTAAGTCAATAATTACACCAACAAATTAAATCAAAACCCAATCAAGCTTAAATAACTAGCCTAAAATCAATTAATTCAACAAAGTTAAATTATTAAGAGAGAGCCCTCTTTGAGCATTAGGAAGGCTAGATCCTGATCTCAAAAGTAGGTTTGTCCTCTACTATTTCTTTAAACACAACATAACAACCCTAGAGGAAATTTTGGAGTTATAACATAGTGGCGACCATACTGGGGAAATCAATCACTCAGTTTAATAAACCTTAAAGGAAATCCTAAATCTCATATTTTCACCTTAAGGCCATTTTAGGGTTGTCAAAAAGTTTCATTAAAAAATAAAAAAAATTAAAATTCTGGCTTCCAAAAGAACATACTATACCAGGGCACATCCAGATCCAAACCTTGCTATAATTGTTGGTAATCTGGACGGAATCTTAAGAAAAAACAGAAAAGTAGAAAGTCAAGGAAGTATTAGTCAGTTAATCAAAGCAAATTCACTTCCTAAAGAGTTGTCAAACTTAGAGGATATTTAATTTGATTTATCATTTGAGCATTCTTTGTTTCATACCAAATCTGAAAATTCAGTCTATGATACTGTAATAGACCCTACTTTTATTCAATTTGTTGAATCAAAGAAGAATACTATACATCCTGATTTAGACCAACATGTTCTAGACACTTTTGACAAACTTGAAGCGTTAACCTCAACTTTGATAAGGCACATAGACGAAGCCTATTTTCAACAGTCAGTTGAATTAGCTACCCTAACTGCTGCTACCTCTAAACACTCTACAATACCTTCAGAAACTGTAAATACAACCTCATTCAGTACCACCCCACCTATAATATCCACCACAGTTCATTCCACAAAGCCAGTTATACCTAAACTTCCTCTCCAACCTAACCTTCCAAGTTCATCTTCTAGCACTTCTGCTACATTTTCTAGCACTTCAAGCTCATCTACAAGCACTTCAAGTTCATCTTCAAGCACTACCACTTTACCTCCTAGCCAAGCTAGAATCTTAGCCATGGCTACCAGATATGCTCCTTTGACCTTACCAGCTCAAGTACATGCCATGCCCCAAGACTACCAGAGTAAAATCTTTCAGTTTGATGGTACTGATCAATATATTGCACAACAACATGTAAATAAAATGAATGATTACTTTGAATGACATGAAATTGATGAATAAGATGTAAAGATGAGATTATTTGCACAAACACTAGTAGGAGATGTCAAGAAATGGTTTAAATCTTTACCTGTTGGTCATATTTCTGATTTAACTGTTTTCCATTGATTGTTTATCAATAGATGGGAAAGAAAGAAAAATCCTTTACAAATATTGTCTGAATATGAAAACATTAGAAGAGCTCCTAATGAATATGTTCAGGACTATTGTACTAGGTTTAACGTTATTTATAATGCAATCCCTACAAATATAAAACCTCCACCAAACTTGGCACTAATAAAATTTCCTGATGATTTTGACACTGATATGTCTTATCAATTGAGAGAAAGAAACCCCCCAACTTTAGAATAGATGCAGAGTGATGCAGTTAGAGTAGAAGCTAACTTTTTGGCTAAAAGAGCTAGAATGAGGAATGAGAGGAGAGTTACCATTAAGGAAGAACCACCCACTTCAGATGTTAAGATAGATAGTTTAGCTAAAAGTTTAGAAAAGTTAATGGATAGATTAGAGAATATGGAAAGAAAACCTCAGTGGGAAAATCAACAAGGACCTCAAATCAGAAACCCTAACTTTAGGAAGAATCCCAATACTGGAAAATCAAAAGAAGGTACACCCGATCAACAAATTAGGCCACCTTTCCAGGAAAATTATGCTGAAGGTTCACAATAGCTTGAAGAAGACTAGGACACCCAGATAAACTTGATGGGAGTAAACAATGAAGATGCCATTTTTCTTACCCAGGAAGAACAAGAATTGTACATGTTACAACAATTACAATTAGAATATGGAGAGTCCTTTGACTTTAAACAAGGCTATGAATCTGCTATCTATGAAGTTCACAAACAATATAGCCTTAGAAGCAAAAAGAACACAGAAGTTCCTACTAAGAAATCAGTCCAAACCCAAACTAAGAAAATAGCAGAAGCTCCTGTGACCAAAGTTCTACAAATTCTACCTAGAGGAACTTAGGAGGCTTCCAGCCCAAAAATTGTAGACATAACTTCAGCTGAAACTCAAACTTCAACTACTACTCAAACTATTCCAAAAAATAAAATTGAAGGTAAAGCTGTTGAAACACAAACTGAATTACCAAGTGCTGGTAAAGAAGACAAAAACACACAAACCCAAATTGCTAAAGATGAAATCATTCAACTAGGAAAAACTCAAATGCCATTCAATATCAAAATTGAGATAGCCAAATTGAAAATACCAGTTCCTTTAAAATATCTGGTGAAAAATGAATCATACAAAGCACAAATTATTGAAAAACTAGACATAGGCGAAGGCAAATATGCGGTAAACCTAAATGACAATCAACCTGAGTTATTATTTGGTCTAGAAGTGAATGGCAAACATCAACAAGGGGGTATTCCTCCATTCTACATTATCTTAAGCGTTCGTGATAAAATCCTACATAATGCTATCTTAGATTCAGGAGCATCTCATAACTTAATGCCTAAAGCAGTCATGGAAAGATTAAACTTAGACATCACTAGACCCTACAAGGACCTATTTTCCTTTGATTCTAGTCAAGTCAAATGCCTAGGCTTGATAAAAGATCTGTGTGTAACTCTAGTCCAATGCCCAACAAAAAGTATTGTTATGGACATAGTAGTTGCTGATATTCCACCTAGGTAAGGTATGTTGTTATCTCGCTCATGGGGAGCAAAATTACAAGGATCTCTGCAATTAGACATGTCATATGCTACCATTTCTGTATTTGGACAATAAAGAAAGCTTTATAGAGAAAACTTGATGAAATACATGGTAAGTAGTTTAGAAAGACCACAAAATTACCGTATTTATTCCATGCATTCTAATTTGGACTCATTTATCTTGTATAATTCAGACAATGACAAAGATGAAATCACAACTTTAGAAGAAAAACATAAAGAACCTGACAGTGATAATATATTTCATGAATCTAGGTGGCACCTAGATTTTGATGGTTCAGTGAATAGATTAGGAGTAGGTGCAGGAGTTTGGATTCATAACATGGAAAATAATCATTCTGAAGGTCATGCCTTCAGATTAAACTTCAAATGCACTAACAACATGGTAGAGTATGAAGCTTTAATCTTAGGATTGCAAATTGTAAGAAACCTTGGAGCCAAGAGAGTTTCTATCATGGGAGACTCGGAATTGATCATAAAACAAATTAAAGGAGAGTATTCTGTAAATAATCCTAGACTTAGCCAATACAGAGAAACTATTCTAGATCTGATTAAAGAACTTCTTGAAATTGATTTTGTTGTTATTCCTAGGAAACAAAACATGAAAGCTCACAGTTTGGCTACTTTTGCTAGCACTTGCATATTACCTTTTCATCCCAATCACCAGTACACTGCAGAGGTAAGACACAGGCCTGTTATACCTGATAATATAAAATATTGGCAAATTTTTTCACAAGATTCTCAAATCTATGATTTTATGAATGCTGAGGGAGAATTCCAAAACTGTAACATAGATATTGATTGTACAGTAGACGACGTCATAAATAGTGAGATAGATATAAATGTTGTAGATGTAAATAAACCCACTAAATTCACTAAAGTAGAAATAGATAACTTAGAAAATGTAGAAATAGAAGAAATAACCAATGATGATTTTGAGATTTTAAACCTTACAAATAACTTTTTTCCTAAGGGATTAGCCCCATTAGAAGATTTGTTTGATTCAAATGATGTAGCCAGAAAACCAAAAATGGAGCCTTTAAGATCGGACATAGAAGAATGTAATATAGGAACAAAAGAAAAACATAAGCTTATTAAATTATCCAAGGCATTACCTCTAGCTGGAAAGCTGAAATACATAACTCCGTTTAAAGAATTTCAAGATATCTTTGCCTGCAGTTATGAAGACCTCAAATCTTATGACACCAGCATTATTCAACATAAAATACTCATCAAAGAAGATCAAAAACCCTTTAAACAAAAGCTTAAGAGGATTAATCCAATTCTTATGCCATTGATTGAAAAGGAAGTAGAAAGGATGTATGAGGCACAAATCATAACAACAATTAGATATTCAGATTGGGTTTCTTACTTAGTTCCCACTAGGAAAAAGACAGGGGAAATTAGACTTTGTGTTGATTTCTGAAACTTAACAAAGTGTCACTAAAAGATAACTATCCTCTCCCCAAAATGGACCATATTTTACAGAGGGTGGTAGGATCATCTAGAATCTCATTACTTGATGGGTTTTCTGGATACAACCAAATCTTAGTTCAACCAGAGGACCAAGCAAAGACTGCATTTACTACTCCCTGGGGTACTTTCATGTATTTGAAAATTCCTTTTGGACTAATGAATGCAGGAGCTACCTTTTAAATATCTATGGATATAGCTTTTGCCGAGGAGATTCATGACTTCTTGGTCATTTATCTAGATGATATAACAATATTCTCCAAAACAGGAAATGAACATCTAGATCATTTGAGAAGAGTTTTTATTAAATGTAGAAAATTTGGCATTTCTTTGAATCCCAAAAAGACACTCTTTGGACTAGAAGAAGGTAAACTCTTAGGACACATAATTTCAAAAGAGGACATTAGAATTGATCCAGCTAGAATAGAAGCAATCCTAAACATCAGCCATCCTAGGAACATTAAAGAATTGCAATCATTCTTAGGTAAACTAAATTTTCTTAGAAGATTCATTTCTAACTTAACATAACTAATTAGATATTTGAATAACATGTTGAAAAATGATTCAACACTTAAGTGGACAATAGAGGCCAAGCAATATTTTGAAGCAATCAAAGAAGCCCTTACTAAAACACCTGTCCTCATAAGTCCTAATTTCAACAAAGACTTCATATTTTTTTCATTTGCTTCAGAACACACTATTGCAGCAGTCTTGTTGCAAAAGAATGATGAGGGTTATGAACAACCCATTGCCTTCTTTAGTAAATATTTGAGAGATGCTACACTAAAGTATAATATAATGGAAAAACAAATTCTTGCTTTAGTGAAAGCTATAAAGGATTTCAGAGTATATATTATGTACTCTCACATAATAGCATATGTTCCAAACTCAGTTGTAAAGGAAATACTAACTCAGAATGGGCCTGATGGAAGAAGAGGCAAATGGATTTCCACCATACTAGAATATGACATTGAGATCAAGCCTACAAAATTGATTAAAGGCCAAGGTTTAGCCAAACTCATGGCTGAATCAAACTGTCGAGCCTTAGACATAAATTTCATTGCTGCTATAGATGATCAGGAAGAGATGGCGACTCCACAAATCAGTGAAGCTTTCATAGATTCACCCTGGTATGCAGACATTATTTTCATTTTACTCAACCTACAAGCTCCTCCTGGTCTATCTAGAACTAAAAGTAGAATCTTAAAGATGAAAGCAATGAAATATTGTATCTTAGACAATGTTTTATTTTGGAAAGATAACGGTGGCATTTTTTTAAATTGTTTATTAAAATATGAAGCTGATAAAGACATGCAGGAATTTCATGCAGGGCATTGTGGGGGACACCTATACTGGAAAACAACTGCTGATAAGATTTTAAGGGCAGGTTTTTACTGGCCCACCCTTTTTGCAGATGTCGGAAAATATGTGACTTCCTATCACAAATGCCAGATATTTGAAGGTAAGAAAAAACTATTACCTTTACCCCTCAAACACATCTCCATAGAAATGCCATTCAATGGGGTTTAGACTTCGTTGGTGAAATTCATCCCCCCTCCTCAGCCCAACATAAATGGATTTTGATAGCCACTAATTATTTGACTAAATGGATAGAAGCCATCCCTTCTAGACAAGCCACAGATTTTGTCATCATTTCATTCCTTGAGAACAACATCCTTTCTAGATTTGGATGCCCACAAAAACTCATCACTGATAATGCTGCTGCCTTCAAATCCAAGAAAATGGTAGACTTTTGTAACCGATACCACATTACCCTTGGCCATTCCACGGCCTATTACCCTCAAGGTAATGGACTTGCAGAATCCTCAAACAAAAGCCTTGTTAATATCATCAAGAAACTATTAGAAGACAATAAGAAGACCTGGAACAAAAAGTTGGTTAATGCCTTATGGGCGGACAAACTAACTACAAAAAAGTCCATTGGTATATCTCCTTATCAACTAGTATATGGAATGGATGCTATTTTTCCATCCTCTTTAGGAGTATCAGTGATGAATATGATATAGGAATTGTAGGTAGAATCCAATGATATCCAAAGGAGGAAAAATCACACAATACATTTGCAGCAAACACGGGAAGAAGTCTATGGCAAATCCCAAGTGATCCAAGATAAAATCAAAAATATTTTTGATAAGAAAGCCAAAGCTGATGATTTTTACATAGGTGACAAAGTACTCAAATGGGATTCTATAAGAGAAGAAAAAGGTAAACATGGGAAATTTGATTTCCTATGGAAAGGCCCTTACATCATTTATGGTTACAGAGGTAACAATGCATTTTTCTTGAAGAAGTTAGATGGAACAAATCTACCAGGTGGACCAGTAAATGGTAGAGTGCTGAAGCATTGCTTTTCCCCAGATTAACATTAGTTCATATGTTTACTTTTCTCATTGTACATAACATTGCAAAGTTTAGATTGGATTAGATGATTACCTTTTGAGGTTGAAGCCCGAAGAGAAGGCCCTAAGCTTTGAAAGGTATATCATCATATGTATGAATAAATAAGATCATAGAAAAGCAGTTACAAGGCAAGCACAGTCAAACTTTCAATGGCTACTGATCTTAAAGTTCTTGGCATCTCACCAGGAAATGCCATCCCCATGTGGAGCCAATATTAGGGTCCTATAATAATAGGATTCATAATTTTGAATTGACTATGATTAGTCTTGTAATATTGTACATACTTTTTCTTTTTGCAAAATGTTTTTCCATATTAAAAATAAAAAATGTAAAGAGGGTGAAGTCCTAAAAGAAAAATCAAAGGACTAAAAGAAATAGATCAAAAAAGAAAATAAAGTATGAACCCCAACAAAAGAGATAAAAACTATATTTTGAAAGTGATGCACATTCAAATGACACTACATTTTACTTTTCTTTGCAAAATAAGATTGTGTGCAGCTTGTCAAAAATGCCACAATCCATGATGGTCAAAAAGTTTAATCTTGATTAATTCATGCTGATAGATAGAGAACAAAGATCTAGTCAAACTGTTTAATCTTGGCAGATCAATAGTTAGGTAGAGAATAATAATGAGCTCAACAGTTTAATCTAAGCCATTGGAAAGTCATAAGGTTAGAATTAGATAGTTTTCTTACAAAAGAAAAAGAAATAAAGGGTCAACAAGCTCAAATGCACCCAGTAAATGAAGAAAAAATGTTAGGGTAAATGATGGGTAGGCAGAGGCAATTTTCCCAAGGCATGCAGAGCATAAATTGGCTCATTTTATATTACTAACTTCCTTCCAAACTCATTTTCCCTTGTAAGAAAACCCCTTCCCTATTCATTTTCCCTTGTTCTAACACATTCCCCTTCCTGATTTTCCCCTTATTCTAACCCTTTCCCTTTCCTAAAACCCTTTCCCTAGCTTAAAAACCCATTCCCATCATTAAAACCCTTCCCTTAAGGTAATTAGGCCCCATGCGAAAGTCCCCCCCGATATTATTTAACTCATCCCTAATGTGTTTCTAACACTCGCTCTCATATTTCCCCAAGACCCCTTTATATTATTTTAACCTATAGTTTTGATATATTTATTCCCTGCCATATTATTAGACCTTCGCAATATGTATTATACCCCTCCGCATACAATATCCCTGGGTCCCACTTCATTTAAACTCCCGCTATCATTTAAACCTCCGCCTATCTATAACCCGACCCCACACCCAACTCATCCCTCACAACTCTGCCACGCGATAACCCTCTGATCACCCACCTCCAGATCCAACGGCCCACATCCCATATCGCGCGCTCCGACGTCTGACCTTTAACATCCCAAAAGCACGTGAGATTAGCAGTTTTTCCCACTCGCCTTTTTGCTACGTGGCAGCCCCATGTTATATCGCGTCCTCCAAAATAATACCACCCTACCACTCAAAAGCAGTGCGATACACCACCTTACCGCCTCCTCGCATTATATGAAACCTCCCTGTTGTTTAAACTTAACCTCGTGCCCCAAATGTTAACCACTGATGGGTTAAAAAAAGAAGAAACTGCCCTTTCCAACCTTTTCACTATTATTCTATTAGCGGTTGTAGAAAGAACCTCTGTCAACCTATTATAAATCCCAGAAAATCTGCTGAACTGTTTTAAGCCATTTACGACCAGAAGACATTACAGACTCTGATTTGAAGCAACATAAAGACCATTGAAGCCTCAGAAAGCCTCCGCTACCCCCAGAGAACCCTTCTAGATTCCAAAGCTTCATTTTCCAGGTATTCCTTCAGTGTCGAAGGCCTGTACTTAAATGTTGCACAACATTTCTAATAGGTTAATCAATTGAACCAATTTTAAAGCCTTGCCAACCTAAAGAAAGTCATTGTTGCATCCAAAACCATTTTTGCAGACTGTATTCACCTTTTCACACTATTCCAGAGGTTCTAAGCATACTTCTTAAGCTAGATAGTGATAAAATAAATAAAATAAACAAATCTATGGCTTCTCAAAGCATTCTGGATGCAAAACCCCTGCAAAATCCTCACCTAGATATTGGCCACCTCCCATTGGTCGATAAATATTTCCAGATCAAAGACACAGCCTCCCCTAGCAATCTGTTAAAACTCCACTGCTAGAGCAAAGATAAATTCCTAAACCAGAATGATGATATTCAACTATGGGAGTCAAATTTACCCAAATACTTGTTCCCACAGGTATACCAATTCCCTAAAATCATCCACCTATGCCAACTCTGGTATATCCCAAGTCAAAGAGCCATAGTCTCTCCTAACCAACAAATTTTGTTCATAATCACTGCAGGATCAATAAATGAAATGTTGCAGATCTAGCCAAAGCCTAATGAAACCCCATTTTCTATTGAAAACCTAATTGATCTTTACCTAAAGCTAGACCATCCCAAGAGATCCCAATTTTTGCAGACTTTCCTCCTAGAAAAAGCTCAAGTTCCTACAGACATCCCTCCATTTTCTACCACCATTTTCTCTGAGAGAGCTAGACAAGTTGTAACCATTCCGTCTTGTATTCTAGGATATACCACTGATGAACATGTAGATGAGCCTATACTTGGTTTCCTTTCTATGTTTTGCCGAGGCACCCCTCCAGCTACAGTTTTCAATTTTGCCCAATTCTTAGCAGTCAGAATCCATGATTAATTGATAAGATTGCTAGATGAAAGAGTATTCAAATACTCTTCAATATTCTTCCATATGTTTCTATAATTCTAGTTAGAAAGGTTTACAGTTAACATCCAAAAATTGGACACTAAGGGAAATCCTAGATCTGTTATCTTTTGGACACCCTTGATCCAAAAATATTTCACTATTTTCAGCTACAAGGATTTCATTGATTCATTTGTTCACCCAGTGCTTAACATGCGAAGCAATAGCAATCAACCCAGGGTTAGTGATGAAATAAAGAAAGTTTTACAGTTTTCCAAACACAATAGAACAAGAGACTGGTATTTATAGCGGAACCACATTGAAGTTAGGGTGTATGGATGTCAACTCACTCCATCTAAGCTGCCCAAATATCTCCCCATGAGGATATTTGCATTAGAATATATCATGCAGATCATAAATTCAGATGATGTTAATTTTCTATCAGCTAGGAAGAAAACACAATTTAAAATCAAGAACCAGCTTGGTCCTTTTATCTGCAATAATAGGGAGGCTGGAGAAGAAGCAGAAAGATGTTTACAAGAAATGAAATTCAGTGATAGTTTCAAATGGCAGTATGATCCTTTGGGTGTCATAAAAAAACTGAGACTCAAGTTTAAATTGAGCCCTTTTATGCATGAGTCCAAGCCAGAGATTGAAATATATGCCAACCAGTCAGAGTGGTTGGAAAACACCTTACTAGATATGGAGGAGCAGGTGGATACTAGTTCCATTCTACATACTCTAGCCCTATAGGACAGAAATGCAAAAAGGACTAGAGAAGAAGGTTCTTGCTCAAACAAAGATACAACAGATAGCAAATTTGAAATAATGTATAGTAAAAGAACAAAGTTGAATCCAATAAATGAGAAAGAAGAAGTAATTGATACAATTGAGATCATTGATACAGACACTGTTATTAAAGAAAATGCACCCCCATCAGTTTCAAAGGAAACTCATCAGCCTTCAACTTCTAGTGCTCAGATCATCAGGAAGCAACATAGTGTTGAAATCTCTTCTTCAAGTGAACCAATGGACAGAGAAATGGACATCAAAGAGAGATACAAAGATATTAAGGCCAAAAATGAAGAAATAAAAGTTGAAATATATTCATAGTACTTGAAGCAGACTCCTGGCAGCCACAACAGATTACTTTCTGCATTTGATTACAAGACAGGAAAAATGCAGATGACCTTTTTGCAGCCCACAGTACAACATCCTAAGTCAGCAGCAGATTACAAAAAGACAGATTATGAGATTTCTGCCAAAGATGTTCATCCTATAGACCAAATAGAATTTCATAAGCAAGCTGGAGAAATGCTATACTCAACTATGATCGACAAAGCTATGAGTGCCCAAAAGCTTCACAATTCTTTGGAAAATGTAAAAGTACAATTGAAACTAGAAAAATCATCCTCATAGGCTAAAGATAACAAAATTAAATCCATTTAAGATTTGGTTATTGAAATGGGATATGATCCAAAGAATGTTAAAGGTGTAGAAGAACTCATTAAGAAAAAGAATGCATACATTGCTGCATTGAAGAAGTAGCTAAAATTTCCTCCTACTGAACATCCACAAACCAAGGAAGTTTTAGAGAATCAAAACCAAAGAGATAAGATGATGAACCTCATTCTTCAGTTAACTGCTCAATTAATAGAAATGGAAAATGAGATGGATAAGTTAGTGCAGGAGAAAAAGGCCAGCATGGAAGCAATGACTGTCACTACTATTCCTACAGATACTACAACAATTCCTTCTACTCTAGCAGCTTCAGTAGCCACAACAGTTCCAGTAGCTACAGCACTTCCCACTACATCAGCAACTACATCAGTTACAGAATCATCTACAACAGCAACTCATCCTAGTGATGAAGCAGGTAAATTAATCAAAGCTATGCAGGATATGTCCATCCAAACAAATGAAATAAATAGACTTAAATATCAAATAAAAAGTCTAGAGGATGAAAAGAAGCTAGTTCAAATCATGCATAAGGATGAAACACAGAAGTCAAACAGATTGACTGAAAGAATACAAAAGTTAGAGAAAGAATTGACATTGAAAGAACCACTTTCCCAAGCAAAGCAACAACTGTGGGCCAATATCATTAACTCTATTAATGATATTTGGCCATCCATCCAAGTCATCTTTGAGCAGAAGGATTTAATCAAGGAAGCAACTGAAGCTATTCAAAAGGTTAAGGAAGAACTTGGTAGCAAACCAAAGGAGGCCAATGAAATCATTAGGTTTTTTAATTCCAAGAAAAAACAAGAATGGGAAGAGATTGGCATAAGTGACAGGACTGAAACAATTCTAGAAGTAAAGAAAGTAATCACCAAGAGGAACTTGATGGTGCAACTTGAAGACAAGTGTCAAAACATGGAGCTTGCAATAACCAGATTTATGGTGAAATTTGATGTTTTGAGGCAGAAAGGTCTGCCTAATCCATTGGTCATTAATGACAGGTTGATGAGGCATGAAGATTATGATAAGAAAATTAGATAAGTGGCAAAGGAACAAGCAAACAGTTTAGCCATGAAAGGAATTCCAATAGGAAAAGTGTTATATCAGACTTTTGAGAATCTCTTTTACCTCCAACATGAGGTAAAATATCTCTTTATCAACAAACCTACATTTTCAAAATACACAGAGGCTGATGAAATCTTCAGAAGAATGGTAAAGATCAAATTACCAGATGCAGAGACTTGGGAAAAGTTGAATGATTTACTGTAAAAATGAAAGGTAAACCAAAGTAATAAATCAGTTAAGGAGTATCAGATGAAAGACAAAGTTTAAAAGTCAAAGTCAAAGTAAAGGGACAGCCAACACAGAGCAACAACAAAAGAGAGAAAGAAGCAAAATATCAAAACAACAAACAACAAAATCAGTAAAAGTAGGGACAACTAGCCTTTTAGTCTCCTAGGTGTCTCTATCTTCTTGCATGAAGATATTTCATTTTCCTTGAATAATTCCTAAATCAGTTTTAGGATATTTTGTAATAGTTTTTGTATAAATACTTCACAATTCGAAGTATTAGGGGTGGATTTCTTAACATTTCTATAGTGGAACTCATCTACAACCTGAGGGTTTATTGTACCATTTTCAAGTCAACAGATTGGACAATTAATAAAGGCATTGCATTACAGGATTCATGTGTTGGGCAACTTCAGTGAAATATATTTCAATTGTTCAAATTGTTATTTTCGTAAGTATTCCATAAACTTGTGTGTTTTCCAAATTTAAATGTTATAACAAGAAAATTATTGCAGAATATGTTTAATTACACTCTGTCTTGAGTTGTTATTCATTTTGATGTTTTCTTCTGATATCCAAACTAGGGAATTCTTCATTTCTCCCTAATTTCGATTGACCTCTATCATTTCCTTCATTATCTAGTTTAAGGAATCCTTAACTGCTCCTTGATCCCGATTGAAACTCATTTCACCATTTCATCCCTAAAGTATCTATTGTTGCTCAACTACCTTTCCCTGTGGACACTTCCTTTAGAACCTGATTCAATCCTGTTTTCTTGACATTTTGACTCCATAGCCCAATGGAAAATAGATAGTCTTCTATCCATCTAAGTCAGTAATTCCACCAACAAATCAAATCAAAACCCAATCAAGCTTAAATAACTAGCCTAAAATCAATTAATTCAACAAAGTTAAATTATTAAGAGAGAGCCCTCTCTGAGCATTAGGAAGGCTAGATCTCGATCTCAAAAGTAGGTTTGTGGTTACCTCTATTATTTCTTTAAACACAACATAACAACCCTAGAGGAAATTTTGGAGTGATAACATAGTGGCGACCATACTGGTGAAATCAATCCTCAGTTTAATAAACCTTAAAGGAAATCCTAAATCTCATATTTTCACCTTAAGGCCATTTTAGGGTTGTCAAAAAGTTTCATTAAAAAATAAAAAAAATTTAAAATTTTGGCTTCCAAAAGAACATACTATACCAGGGCACATCCAGATCCAAACCTTGCTATAATTGTTGGTAATCTGGACAGAATATTAAGAAAAAATAGAAAAGTAGAAAGTCAAGGAAGTATTAATTAGTTAATAAAAGCAAATTCACTTCCTAAAGAGTTGTCAAACTTAGAGGATATTCAATTTGATTTATCATTTGAGCATTCTTTATTTCGTACCAAATCTGAAAATTCAGTCTATGATATTGTAATAGACCCTACTTTTATTCAATTTGTTGAATCAAAGAAGAATACTACACATCCTGATTTAGACCAACATGTTCTAGACACTTTTGAAAAAATTGAAGCGTTAACCTCAACTTTGATAAGGCACATAGACTACCCTAACTGCTACTACCTTTGAACACTCTACAATACCTTTAGAAATTGTAAATACCTAAACTTCCTCTCCAACCTAACCTTCCAAGTTCATCTTCTAGCACTTCTGCTACATTTTCCAACACTTCAAGTTGATCTGAAAGCACTTCAAGTTCATCTTCAAGCCCTACCACTTTACCTCCTAGCCAAGCTAGAATCTTAGCCATGGCTACCAAATATGCTCCTTTGACCTTACCAACACAAGTAAATGCCATGCCCCAAGACTACCAGAGTAAAATCTTTCAGTTTGGTGGTACTGGTCAATATACTGCACAACAACATGTAAATAAAATGAATGATTATTTTGAATTATATGAAATTATTGAAGAAGATGTACATATGAGATTATTTTCACAAACACTAGCAGGAGATGTCAAGAAATGGTTTAAATCTTTACCTGTTGGTCATATTGCTGATTTAACTATTTTCCATAGATTGTTTATCAATAGATGGGAAAGAAAGAAAAATCATTTACAAATATTGTCTGAATATGAAAACATTAGAAGAGCTCCTAATGAATTTGTTCAGGACTATTGTACTAGGTTTAACAATATTTATAATGCAATCCCTACAAATATCAAACCTCCACCAGACTTGGCACTAATCAAATTTCCTGATGGTTTTGACACTGATATGTCTTACCAATTAAGAGAAAGAAACCCCCCAACTTTAGAACAGATGCAGAGTGATGCAGTTAGTGTAGAAGCGAACTTGTTGGCTAAAAGAGCTAGAATGAGAAATGAGAGGAGAGTTACCATTAATGAAGAACCACACACTCTAGATGCTAAGATAGATAGTTTAGCTAAAATTTTAGAAAATTTAATGGATAGATTAGAGAATATGGAAAGAAAACCTCAGTGGGAAAATCAACAAGGACCTCAAATCAGAAACCCTAACTTTAGGAAGAATCCCAACACTGGAAAATCAAAAGAAGGTACACCTGATCAACAAATTAGGCCACCTTTCCAGGAAAATTATGTTGAAGGTTCACAACATCTTGAAGAAGACCAAGGTAGCCAGATAAATTTGATGGGAGTAAACAATGAAGATGCCATTTTTCTTACCAAGGAAGAACAAGAATTATACATGTTACAACAATTACAATTAGAATCTAGAGAGTCCTTTGACTTTAAACAAGGCTATGAATTTGATATATATGAATTTCACAAACAATAAGCCTTAGAAGAAAAAATAACGCAAAAGTTCCTACTAAGAAATAGGTCCAAACCCAAACTAAGAAAATAACAGAAGCTCCTGTGACCAAATTTCTACAAATTCTACCTAGAGGAACTTAGGAGGCTTCCAGCCCAAAAATTGTAGACATAACTTAAGCTAAAACTCAAACTTCAATTATTACTGAAACTATTCCAAACAAGAAAATTGAAAGCAAAGCTGTTGATACACAAAATGAATTACCAAGTGCTGGTAAAGAAGACACAAACACACAAACCCAAATTGCTAAAGATGAATCATTCAACTAGGAAAAACTCAAATGTCATTCAATATCAAAATTGAGATAGCCAAATTGAAAATACCAGTTCCTTTACAAAGCTGGTGAAAAATGAATCATACAAAGCACAAATTACTGAAACACTCAACATAGGTGAAGGCGAAGATGCGGTAAACCTTAATGATGATCAACCTGAGTTATTATTTGGTCCAGAAGTGAATGGAAAACATCAACACGGGGTTATTCCTCTATTCTACATTAGCTTAAACGTTCATGATAAAATCCTACATAATGCTATGTTAGATTCAGAAGCATCTCATAACTTAATGCCTAAAGCAGTTATGGAAAGATTAAACTTAAACATCACTAGACCCTACAAGAACCTGTTTTCCTTTGATTCTATTCAAGTCAAATTCCTAGGCTTGATAAAAGATCTGTGTGTAACTCTAGTCCAATGTCCAACAAAAAGTATTTTTATGGACATAATAGTTGCTGATATTCCACCTAGGTATGGTATGCTGTTATCTCTCTCATGGGGAGCAAAATTACAAGGATCTCTGCAATTAGACATGTCATATGCTACCATTTCTGTATTTGGACAACAAAGAAAGCTTTACAGAGAAACCTTGATGAAATACATGGTAAGTAGTTCAGAAATACCACAAAATTACCCTATTTATTCCATGCATTCTGATTTGGACTCATTTATCTTGTATAATTTAGACAATGGCAAAGATGAAATCACAACTTTAGAAGAAAAACATAAAGAACCTCACAGTGAATATATTTCATGAATCTAGGTGGCACCTAGATTTTGATGGTTGAGTGAATAGATTAGGAGCAGGTGCAGGAGTTTGGATTCATAACATGGAAAATAATCATTCTGAAGGTCATGCCTTCAGATTAAACTTCAAATGCACTAACAACATGGCAAAGTATGAAGCTTTAATCTTAGGATTGCAAATTGTAAGAAACCTTGGAGCCAAGAGAGTTTCTATCATGGGAGACTCAGAATTGATCATAAAACAAATTAAAGGAGAGTATTCTATAAATAATCCTAGACTTAGCCAATACAGAGAAACTATTCTAGATCTGATTAAAGAACTTCTTGAAATTGATTTTGTTGTTATTCCTAGGAAACAAAACATGCAAGCTCACAGTTTGGCTACTTTTGCTAGCACTTGCAGATTACCATTTCAACACAGTCACCAGTACACTGCGGAGGTAAGACACAGACCTATTATACCTGATAATCTGAAATATTGGAAGATTTTTTCACAAGATTCTCAAATCTATGATTTTATGAACGTTGAGGGAGAATTCCAAAACTGTAACATAGACACTGATTGTACAGTAGATGATATCATAAATAGTGAGATAGATTTAAATGTTGTAGATGTAAATAAACTAACTAAATTCACTAAAGTAGAAATATATAACTTAGAAAAAGTAGAAATAGAAGAAATAGTCAATGATGATTCTGAGATTTTAAACATTAAAAATAACTTTTGCCTAAGGGATTAGCCCCATTAGAAGATTTGTTTGATTCAAATGATGTATCTAGAAAAACAAAAATGGAGCCTTTAAGATCAGACATAGAAGAATGTAATATAGGAACATAAGAAAAACCTAAGCTTATTAAATTATTCAAAGCATTACCTCTAGCTGAAAAGCTGAAATACATAACTCTGTTTAAAGAATTTCAGGATGTCTTTGCCTGGAGTTATGAAAACCTCAAATCTTATGACACCAACATTATTCAACATAAAATACCCATCAAAGAAGATCAAAAACCCTTTAAACAAAAGCTTAGGAGGATTAATCTAGTTCTTATGCCATTGATTGAAAAAGAAGTAAAAAGGATGTATGAGGCATAAATCATAGCACCAATTAGATATTCAGATTGGGTTTCTAACTTAGTTCCCACTAGAAAAAAGACATGGGAAATCAGACTTGGTGTTGATTTTCGAAACTTAAACAAAGTGTCACTAAAAGATAACTATCCTCTCCCCAAAATGGACCATGTTTTATAGAGGGTGGTAGGATCATCTAGAATCTCATTACTTGATGGGTTTTCTAGATACAACCAAATCTTAGTTCAACCAGAGGACCAAGCAAAGACTGTATTTACTACTCCCTGGGGTACTTTCATGTATTTGAAAATGCCTTTTGGACTAATGAATGCAGGAGCTAACTTTCAAAGATCTATGGATATAGCTTTTTCTAAGGAGATTCATGACTTCTTAGTCATTTATCTAGATGATATAACAGTATTCTCCAAAACAGACAATGAACATCTAGATCATTTGAGAAGAGTTTTTATTAAATGTAGAAAATTTGGCATTTCTTTGAATCCCAAAAAGACACTCTTTGGACTAGAAGAAGGTAAACTCTTAGGATGCATAATTTCAAAAGAGGACATTAGAATTATTCCAGCTAGAATAGAAGCAATCCTAAACATCAGTCATCCTAGGAACATTAAATAATTGAAATCATTCTTAGGTAAAATATTTTTTCTTAGAAGATTCATTGGTGAAATTCACCCCCCCCCCCCCGCAGCCTAACATAAATGAATTTTTACCGCCACTGATTACTTTACTAAATGGATAGAAGCCATCCCTTCTAGACAAGCCACAAATTCTGTCATCATTTCATTCCTTGAGAACAACATCTTTTCTAGATTTGGATGCCCACAAAAACTCATCACTGATAATGCTGCTGCCTTCAAATCCAAGAAAATGGTAGAATTTTGTAACCAATACCACATTACCCTTGGCCATTCCATGACCTATTACCCTCAAGGTAATGGGCTTGCAGAATCCTCAAACAAAGGCCTTGTTAATATCATCAAGAAACTGTTAGAAGACAATAAGACCTGGAACAAAAAGTTGGTTAATGCCTTATGGGAAGACAAACTAACTCCAAAAAAGTCCATTGGTACATCTGCTTATCAACTAGCATATGGAATGGATGCTATTTTTCCATCCTCTATAGGAGTACCAATAATGAATATGATCCAGGAACTGCAGGTAAAATCCATTGATATCCCCCCGGATGCGGGTGCTACCTTGCCAGCTCAGGGAGAGCCACTTGCCCAGCACGGGCTGCCACGTGAAGGATGGAGGTCTTTAATGCCTCTCGCCGCCAACACTCCAAGCCGGGAAACGCAGTGTAATTGCCTTAATGAAGGCACTGGGAGCGATGGATGGTACGCAGAATGCATTCAATGTGAGCGAGTTGCAAAGGAATGTTGATGGGTTTAAGAAGGGAGGAATGTTGGCGTGCGGAGCTCAGTTCGATGTGGAATTTGCCCAGATCCCTGAGTAAAGTTGTGTTATTGCTGTTAAGAGCTTGGGCAAGGCTTGCCCCTTGCTGGTTATTCCTGGTTCTTGCCTGTGTTCAATTGAGCTCTGTTTCGAGCCAATTTGGAGGGGAAAATTATTTGGGGAGGAACGCGGAGAAAGCAGGCCCTCATCCGCTTTGGAGAAAGTTAAGGAAGCCGAAGACAGCATGGTGCGAGAGAGGATGCCTAGCAGAAGAGGAAGGAGCTCAGGGCGTGGTAATTCCTCCCGCTCACCTGCAGCGGACACTCACCACCACTGTTGCTGCTGTTATTGTCATCGCAGAGTGGGAGCGTTCAAGCTAGTCAGTTTATGGAGGCAGGTGGATCCAGTGATGGTGCGCCTAGACTCCCTGCGTTCGGATCAGTTATCTTCACCTTGGGTAGCTCCAAGGACAACGCCGGCATTAATGCCCACATTTCAGTACTATTCACCAAGGTCCCTGAGGAGAGTGAAGAAGGAATGCAGCGGCTCCCTGCTGAGGAAAATCAAGAGGTTGACATAGGGAAACGGCCAATGGGGTTGTTTTCGAGTGCGGGGGGCAACTCACTGCAGGGGCCTTAGCAAGCACCTTCCCGAGCTCGTGAACTAGAATTGCCAGCCCCAGCGCATAATCCCATGGCAATGTGGGATGGATACCCGGAGGGACAAGGCTGGGCTACAATCGTGGAAGAAGAACCAGAGGAGTAACCCCCAGCGGCACCCCCTTGCTTTTTTTCGGACGGATATGGGATCGCGGTTGGTTTCTGATTTACACCTCTTGTCTTATGTCTTATGTCTTTTGTCTTATGTCTTAGGTCGATACTTGTTTCTTTCTCTGTTTTGGGTCATGTCCACGACCAATGTAGTCTTTCTGTTTTGGGTAATGCACGAGGCTTATATAGACTTCTGGGTCATGTTTCATTTGAAGGATGCCCCTGTGTGGGCTTTTTTAGTACTATATGGGATCATTACTGTGGCTGGTGTACTGGTCAAAACTGGAAATATAACCCTGTGCAAGAGAATTTTGAGTCTGTTAGAGCTGCCCACGGAGCCACAGTTGGACCTGGGCAGCCAGTCCTCTTGAATGTAAGTTTTACCTGTACATATTAATATAAAAGTAGTTAGTGTTGCTGAGAAAAAAAAAAAATCCATTGATATCCAAAGGAGGATAAATCAGACAATACATTTGCAGCAAACCAGGGAAGAAGTCTATGACAAATCCCAAGTGATCCAAGATAAAATCAAAAAGATTTTTGACAAGAAAGCCAAAGCTGATGATTTTTACATAGGTGACAAAGTACTCAAATGGGATTCTAGAAGAGAAGAAAAAGGTAAACATGGGAAATTTGATTTCCTATGGCAAGGCCCTTACATCATTTATGGTTACAGAGGTAACAATGCATTTTTCTTGAAGCAGTTAGATGGAACAGATCTACCAGGTGGACCAGTCAATGGTAGAATGCTGAAGCATTACTTTTCCCTAGATTAACATTAGTTCATATGTTTACTTTTCTCATTGTACATAACATTGCAAAGTTTAGATTGGATTGGATGATTACCTTTTGAGGTTGAAGCCCGAAGAGAAGGCCCTAAGCTTTGAAAGGTATAACATCATATGTATGAATAAAGCAGATCATAGAAAAGTAATTACAAGGCAAGCACAATCAAACTTTCAAAGGCTACTGATCTTAAAGTTCTTGACACCTCATGAGGAAATGCCATCCCCTTGTGGAGTCACTGTTAGGGTCCTATAATAATAAGATTCATAATTTTGAATTGACTATGATTAGTCTTGTAATATTGTACATACTTTTTCTTTCTGCAAAATGTTTTCCCATATTAAAAATAAAAAATGTAAAGAGGGTGAAGTCCTAAAAGAAAAATCAAAGGACTAAAAGAAAAAGATCAAAAAATAAAATAAAATATGAACCCCACCAAAAGAGAAAAAAAATAGATTTTGAAAGTGATGCAAATTCAAATGCCACTACTTTTTACTTTTCTTTGCGAAATAATATTGTGTGCAACTTGTCAAAAATGCCACAATCCGTGATGGTCAAAAAGTTTAATCTTGATTCATTCATGCTTTAAATTTCATGCTGATAGATAGAGAACAAATATCTAGCCAAACTGTTTAATATTGGCAAATCAGTAGTTAGGTAGAGAATAATAATGAGCTCAACAATTTAATCTGAGCCATTGGAAAGTCATAAGGTTAGAATTAGATAGTTTGCTTACAAAAGAAAAAGAAATAAAGGGTTAGCAAGCTCAAATGCACCCAGTAAATGAAGAAAAAATGTTAGGGTAAATGATGGGTAGGCAGAAGCAGTTTTCACAAGGCATGGAGAGCATCAATTGGCTCATTTTATATTACTAACTTCCTTCCAAACTCATTTTCCCTTGTAAGAAAACCCCTTCCCTATTCATTTTCCCTTGTTCTAACACATTCCCCTTCCTGATTTTCCCCTTATTCTAACCCTTTCCCTTTCCTAAAACCCTTTCCCTAGCTTAAAAACCCATTCCCATCATTAAAACCCTTCCCTTAAGGTAATCGGGCCCCATGCGAAAGTCCCCCCCCGATATTATTTAACTCATCCCTAATGTGTTTCTAACACTCGCTCTCATATTTCCCCAAGACCCCTTTATATTATTTTAACCTATAGTTTTGATATATTTATTCCCCGCCATATAATCCTAACCCCCACTATATTAAACCTTCACAATATGTATTATACCCCTCCGCATACAATATCCCCGGGTCCCACTTCATTTAAACTCCCGCTATCATTTAAACCTCCACCTATCTATAACCCGACCCCACACCCCGACTCATCCCTCACAACTCCGCCATGCGATAACCCTCCGATCACCCACCTCTAGATCCAACAACCTGCATCCCATATCGCGCGCTCCGACGTCCGACCTTCAACATCCCAAAAGCACGTGAAATTAACATTTTTCTCACTCGCCTTTTTGCTACGTGGCAAACCCACGTTATATCGCGTCCTCCAAAATAATACCAACCTACCACTCAAATGCGGTGTGATAAACCTTTTAACTGCCTCCTTGCATTATATGAAACCACCCTGCTATTTAAACTTAACCCCGTGCCCCAAAGATTAACCACTGATTGGTTAAAAACAAAAGAAGCCACCCTTTCCAACCTTTTCACTATTATTCTGTTAGTAGTTGTAGAAAGAAACTCTGTCGACCTATTCTAAAGCCCAGAAAAACTATTGAATTGTTTTAAGCCATTTACGACTAGAAGACGCTATAGACTCCGTTTTCAAGCAACATAAAGACCATTGAAGCCTTAGAAAGCCTCTACTGTCCCCAGAGAACCCATCTGCATACCAAAGTTTCATTTTCCAAGTATTCCTGAAATGTCGAAGGCCTATACTTAAACTTTGCACAACATTTCTAATAGGTTAATTAATTGAACCAATTTAAAAGCCTTGCCAACCTAAAGAAAGTCACTGTTGCATCCAAAACCCTTTTTGTAGACTGTATTCACCTTTTCACACTATTCAAAAGGTCCTAAGCATACTTCTTAAGCCAGATAGTGATAAATTGAATAAAATAAACAAATCTATGGCTTCCCAAAGTATTCTGGATGCAAAACCCCTGCAAACTCCTCACCTAGATATTGGCCACCTCCCATTGGCCGATAAAGATTTCCAGATCAAAGACACAGCCTCCCTTAGCAATCTGTTAAAACTCCATTGCTGGAGAAAAGATAAATTCCTCAACCAGAATGATGATATTTAGCTATGGGAGTCAAATTTACCCAAATACTTGTTCCCACAGGTATACCAGTTCCCTGAAATCATCCACCTATGCCAACTCTGCTATATCCCAAGTCAAAGAGCCATAGTCTCTCCTAACCAGCAAATTTTGTTCACAATCACTGTAGGATCAATAAATGAAATGTTGCAGATCCAGCCAAAGCCTAATGAAACCCCATTTTCTATTGAAAACCTAATTGATCTGTACCTAAAGCTGGACCATGCCAAGAGATCCCAAATTTTGCAGTCTTTCCTCCTAGAAAAAGCTCAAGTTCCTACAGACATCCCTCCATTTCCTGCCACCATTTTCTCTGAGAGAGATAGATAAGTTGTAACCATTCCATCTTGTATTCTCGGATATACCACTGATTAACATGTAGATGAGCCTATACTTGGTTTCCTTTCTATTTTTTGTCAAGGCAACCCTCCAGCTACAGTTTTCAATTTTGCCCAATTCTTAGCAGACAGAATCCATGATTAATTGATCAGATTGCCAGATGAAAGAGTATTTAAATACTCTTCAGTATTGTTCCATATGTTTCTATACTTCCAATCAGAAAGGTTTACAATTAAGATTCAAAAACTGGACACTAAGGGAAATCCTAGATCTGTTATCTTTTGGACACCCTTAATCCAAAAATATTCCACTATTTTCAGCTACAAGGATTTCATTGATTCATTTGTTCACCCAGTGGTTAACATGCTAAGCAGTAGCAGTCAACCCAGGGTCAGTGATGAAATAAAGAAAGTTTTAGTTTTCCAAACATAGTAAAACATGAGATTGTTATTTATACTGGAACCACACTGAAATTAGGGTGTATGGATGTCAACTAACTCCATATAAGCTTCCCAAATATCTACCCATGAGGATATTTGCATTAGAATATATCAGTCAGATCATAAATTCAAGAACCAACTTGGTCCTTTTATCTGCAATAATAGGGAGGCTGGAGAGGAAGCAGAAATATGTTTACTAGAAATGAAATTCAGTGATAGTTTCAAATGGCAGTATGATCCTTTGGGTGTCATAAACAAACTGAGACTCAAGTTTAAATTGATCCCTTTTATGCATGAGTCCAAGCCAGAGATTGAAAGATATGCCAACCAGTCAGAGTGGTTGGAAAACACCTTACTAGATATGGAGGAGTAGGTGGATACTAGTTCCATTCTATATACTCCAACCCTACAGGACATAAATGCAAAAAGGACTAGAGAAGAAGGTTCTTGCTCAAAAAAATATACAACAGATAGCAAATTTGAAATAATGTATAGTAAAAGAACAAAGTTGAATCCAGTAAATGAGCAAGAGGAAGTAATTGATACAATTGAGATCATTGATACAAACACTATTATTAAAGAAAATGCACCCCCATTAGTTTCAAAGGAAACTCATCAACCTTCAACTTCTAGTGATTAGATCATCAAGAAGTAGCATAGTGTTGAAATCTCTTCTTCAAGTGAACCAATGGATAGAGAAATGGAGATCAAAGAGAAATAAAAAGATATTAAGGCCAAAAATGAAGAAATAAAAGCTAGAATATATTCACAGTACTTGAAGTAGACTCCTGGCGGCCAGAACAGATTACTTTTTGAATTTGATTACAAGACATGCAAAATGCAGATGACCTTTTTGCTGCCCACAGTACATCATCCTAAGTCAGCAGCACATTACAAAAAGATAGATTATGATATTTCTGCCAAATATGTTCATCCTATAGACCAAATAGAATTTCATAAGAAATTTTGAGAAATGCTATACTCCACTAAGACCGACAAAGATATGAGTTCCCAAAAGCTTCACAATTCTTTGGAAAATGTAAAAGTACAGTTGAAACTAGAAAAAGCATCCTCATAGGCTAAAGATAACATAATTAAATCCCTTGAAGATTTGGTTATTGAAATGGGATATGATCCAAAGAATGTCAAAGGTGCAGAAGAACTCAATAAGAAAAAGAATGCAGACATTGTTGCATTGAAGAAGTAACTAAAATTGACTCCTACTGAACATCTGCAAACCAAGGAAGTTTTAGAGAATCAAAACCAAAGAGATGAGATGATGAACATCATTCTTCAGTTAACTGCTCAATTAACAGAAATGGAAAATGAGATGGATAAGTTAGTGCAGGAGAAAAAGGCCAGCATGGAAGCAGTGACTGTCACTACTATT
Source organism: Pinus tabuliformis (assembly GCA_031772625.1). Classification (NCBI taxonomy): domain Eukaryota; kingdom Viridiplantae; phylum Streptophyta; class Pinopsida; order Pinales; family Pinaceae; genus Pinus; species Pinus tabuliformis. The sequence goes on from CM062804.1 coordinate 107,441,366, forward strand.
CCTACAGATACTACAACAGTTCCTTCTACTCTAGCAGTTTCAGCAACCACAATAGTTCCAGTAGCTACAACACTTCCCACTACATCAACAACTACATCAGTTACAGAATCATCTATAGCAGCAGCTCATCCTAGTGATGAAGCAGGTAAATTAATCAAAGCTATGCATGATATGTCCATCCAAACAAATGAAATAAATAGACTTAAGGATCAAATAAAAATTCTAGAGGACGAAAATAAGCTAGTTCAAATCATGCATAAGGATGAAACATAAAATTGAAATAGATTGACTGAAAGAATACAGAAGTTAGAGAAAGAATTGACATTGAAAGAACCACTTGCCCAAGCAAAGAAGCAACTGTGGGCCAATATCATTAACTCTGTTAATGATATTTGGCCATCCATCCAAGTCATCTTTGAGCAGAAGGATTTAATCAAGGAAGCAACTGAAAATATTCAAAAGGTTAAGGAAGAACTTGGTAGCAAACCAGAGGAGGCCAATGAAATCATTAGGTTTCTTAATTCCAAGAAAAAACAAGAATTGGAAGAGATTGGCATAAGTGGCAGGAAACAATTCTAGAAGTAAAGAAAGTAATCACCAAGAGGAACTTGATGGTGCAACTTGAAGACAAGTGTCAAAACATGGAGCTTGCAATAACTAGATTTATGGTGAAATTTTATGTTTCGAGGAAGAAATGTCTGCCTAATCCATTGGTCATTAATGACAGGTTGATGAGGCATGAAGACTATGATAAGAAAATCAGAGAAGTGCCAAAGGAACAAGCAAATAGTTCAACCATGAAAGGAATTCCAACAGGAAAAGTGATATATCAAACTTTTGAGAATCTCTTTTACCTCCAACATGAGGTAAAATATCTCTTTATCAATAAACCTACATTTGAAAAATACATAGAGGCTGATGAAATCTTTAGAAGAATGGTAAAGATCAAATTACCAGATGCAGAGACTTGGGAAAAGTTGAATGATTTACTGTAAAAATGAAAGGTAAAACATAGTAACATATCAGTCAAAGAGTATCAGATGAAAGACAAATTTTAAAAGTCAAAGGCAGAGTAAAGGGACAGCCAGCGTAGAGCAACAACAAAAGAGAGAAAGCAACAAAAGATCAAAACAACAAACAACAAAATCAGTAAAAGCAGGGACAACTAGCCTTTTAGTCTCCTAGGTGTCTCTATATTCTTGCATTATTTCATTTTCCTTGAATAATTCCTAAATCAGTTTTAGGGTATTTTGTAATAGTTTTTGTATAAATACTTCACAAGTCGAAGTATTAGGGGTGGATTTCTTAACATTTCAATAGTGGAACTCATCTACAACCTAAGGGTTTATTGTACCATTTTCAAGTCAACAGACTGGATAAGTAATAAAGGCATTGCATTACAGGATTCATGTGTTGGGCAACTTCAGTGAAGTATCTTTCAATTGTTCAAATTGTTATTTTATTAAGTATTCCATAAACTTGTGTGTTTTCCAAATTTAAATGTTATAACGGGAAAATTATTGCAAATATGTTTAATTACATTCTGTCTTGAGCTGTTATTCATTTTGATGTTTTCTTTTGATATCCAGACTAGGGAACTCTTCATTTATCCCTAATTATGATTGACCTCTATCATTTCCTTCATTATTTGGTTTAAGGAATCCTTAATTGCTCCTTGATCCTGATTGAAACTCATTTCACCATCTCAGCCCTAAAAGATATATTTTTGCTCAACTACCTTGCCCTGTGGACACTTCCTTTAGAACTTGATTCAGTCCCGTTTTCTTGACATTTTGACTCCATAGCCCAATGGAAAATAGACAGTCTTCTATCCATCTAAGTCAATAATTCCACCAACAAATCAAATAAAAAACCAAACAAGTTTAAATAACTAGCCTAAAATCAATTAATTCAACAAATTTAAATTATTAAGAGAGAGCCCTCTCTGAGCATTAGGAAGGCTAGATCCTGATCTCAAAAGTAGGTTTGTCATTACCTCTATTATTTATTTAAACACAACCTAATAACCCTAGAGGAAATTTTAGAGTGATAACAGATGCCTCAGGATCTCTCCACCTAAACCATGAGGAATTTTCCTGTCTCCACCCTTAGGCTTTAACATGTATCCTGCCATTACTCGTCAAGGGATTCGTAGGCCTTTAAGAATTTTCCTGAGACAACCCCACTCAATTTTGAAACCATTTGGTAATCCATCTCTACTAAGTAAAAGAACCCCATCATACCATGGCTCTCTGGAAATGGCAAGGCAAGGCTGAAACCATTGTGACACCTGATAAAACCCATGCCAATGGTAGTAAGAGAAACAAATACACACACGTATGTACCATGCATGCCAAAAATAGCAAGGAAATCATACATGTAACTCGATACCTGCAAGTAATCTCGCTGTAGCCGCTTGATCCTACTCTTCCTTTCTTTATCTTTGCTTCGATTTTCCTCTTTGTCCTTCCCTTTCATTCCTTTCTCCAAAGCTAGAGTGCTCTAAGAATGCTCTAAGTGTGCTAGAGTATGATAGAGTAGAGAATAGAGAGAGAGAGATCCAACCAAAAGCTGTAAAAAGGATTTGAACTAATCCCCAACAACATTTTTATCATTTAAGCCTCTATTTTATTCAATTTCCATTAGTTTCCTTCAATTCCTCCTCATATGAAACCTGTGATCTTTCACCTTCCTTTTCTCTTCTTTATTTTCATAAATAAAATGCCAATTTATTCCTTTTGCCTTTCCAAAGCCTTTTCCATTACCTTTGCCAATTTCTCCTTAGCCATAATAAACCAAATGAACACCCACTAGGATGTTTTTCCCAACATTTATCTTGGAATACATGTCCCATGACCTTGGTCTTATTTTTCCTTTATTAACTTTTATTACATGAACTTTTAACCCAGGTTTATTACACTAGGAAGGTACTCCTACCAATGAAAATCATTCAAGACGAGGCAAGATCAGTCTTAAAAACATCTATTCTACCACTACTTGGCTCATGGAATGATCTTGTTATGATAAGCCTATGAGAGGATTAAAAGAAGAAGGCTTGATTAAGAGGGCGCAATAAAACTCATTAGTGGCTTAGGAAGGCTCCACTATTCATTTTTACTACCCCATGCACTATGGAGATGAGCTCTCCTTTGTGCAATGCAGTGGGGGAATCTTAAAGGACAAGGTGGAAGGCTTCATGCTTCTAGGTTGTGCCATGTACTCTTAAATAAAAGAGAGGAGGGCTTGACAATGCAATTTGACTAGTCAAGGGTGAGGGTAGACATCCTTTAGCCTTCCCTACCATGCCATGTGCTCAAACGAAGGGTCTAAGGAAGGTTATGGCACATGAGCGAATTGGCAAATAGGGAAGGTGAAAACTTCAGCCTTCAAGACTACGCCATGTGCTCAAAGGGAAAGGAGACTTCTAGGAGAGCATAGTTTGACTGGTCAAAGACAAAGAATAAGATTCCTTCAGCCTTCCCTACTGTGCAATGTGCTCTAAAGGAAGAGGCTAGGTAAGGCTTGGGTGCAGAGTGCATTGGGGAAGGAGGAAGGGTAAGGCTTCAACCTTCAGGAGTGCGACATGCACTCAAAAGAAGAAAGGCTTGAAAAAGTGCAATTTTCTTCAACAAGGTATCACTATTGATTTGTAATGTGATTTTCATCCTAGGCTTGTGCAATTTGACCCAACATTGGGTGCTTGACCATTTGGAGTTCACTTTTCATTGAGGGAGGCCATAGGGATGGAGTCAGTTTGCCTAAGAGGGTTTTCACTACACTGGGAGGATAGGAGGGTATTTGTATTGCATGTTTTGACTCTGCAAATGGGTGGAAGAGGTCCATGATATTAGCTAGGAGTGATCTATGTGTCATATAAGGTATAGGTGACCAAAACTCAGTGTAGTGAGTCAGTATAAGCAAGAAGGATCAAGTGAATGCCATTGGGAGGATCATAACGTGCAATAGATTTAGGGTGATCTTGAGGAGGACTTAGTGCACCAATATTTAAGAGTAGGATTGTATCGATGAATATTATGGATAGGTTAAGCTCCTCACTTAGTAAGAGGGATAATGGCTTCACAACTTGCACTGGGCTGAAGGACCAAGAAGGGCTCCAAAATGGTTAAGTGTGGGATCGACAGAGTAAAATAGGGAAATGCATAGAAGGATCCACAAGAATCATGAATAATAATCACACCTCAAAATGAAAACAAAAAGACACTTATTTCTAAGTGCGACAGTTGAAACGACACATTATGACACTCAGAACATGAGCTATGACAATTGTGACGACTATGACCAAAAGGTGCGCTAAGCTATAGGAATGTGTCTGGTGCATATTATAATGATATGTGAGACTGCCTAATGTATAAAAGTGCACTCTAGATAAATTTTGTGATGTGCAAAGTTGTGACATATGTAGGAGAGAAAACAATAAAAGCGACACTTGCGACGTGAGGAAAACATAAGACGACACTTGCAAAATGCGAATGACCTTAAAAGAAACACTTTCTAGAGTGAATATAACATGAAAAATCCACTTATGAAAATGAAAACAAGCAAAAATGACAGTCACAAATGCGAAAAAAACACTTTGAAATTGAAAGTGTGCAGAAGACAATAATTGAGAAACCTCATCGAAATAGAAGTACAAATGCAACCAAAGTGAGGGAGAATGTCAATAAAAGTGTGTGCAGATTTTTGAAATGGGTTGAACATCACACATACACTGTCTTGATGGATGGTGCTATGCATGTTTAAGCTTTCATAAAGGAAGTGTTCTCATGAACTCATCGAAGGCTCTGCGTGTTCTTACAAGTGACTTGACAATTTAAAACTAGGAAGAAGACTTAAACACTTTCAAAAACATAAAAAAACTTGGGGTAACCATAAAGAAATAGATCATAATATCCTGAGTAGGCTCTAAAATTCAAGTATCAACAAAATTTTGGAGGGTGTTGATTGCAACGACAACAATGAGATACTCTGAAATTTATTGATTTTGTAGTTTTCAGGTTCTTGTTTCCATGACTGCTTTAGGCTCTAATATGATTTTTCCTTCTTTGTCAAGTTTTTGAAATACTGTTTGAATTGGAAGTTTATCACCGATAAGCTTCTTTAACCATGAAACATGGAAAACTAGGTGTACTCAGGAATATGTAGACAACTTTAATTTGTATGCCATAGTACTAATCTTTTGCAACACTTTGTAAGGATGATAATACTTGGGTGATAATTTATTATCCTTCTTAACTTGCTTGAGGGACATTTGTTTGTATGGTTGTAGCCTTAAATATGCCCAGTCTCCTACATCAATTTTTTTTCACTGTGATGCTGGTCTGCCTATTTTTTCATTTGATTTTGTACTAGAGTGAGGTTATCCTTTAAGAGTTGGAGAACTTGTTGATGCTCGATGTGATCTTCCACTGCTTGAAACTTAGAATATTCTCTTAAAGATGATGTGATGGATGATGGATGATATCCATAAAGTGCCATAAATGGAGTCATTTTTTTTGTAGTATTGATGGAAGTGTTATACCACCATTCAGCCAAAGGTAACCACTTGACCCATTGTGTTTCTTTATCAGATACAAAGCAACAAATATAACCTTCCAAATATTTGTTCACTATCTCAGTTTTCCTGTCAGATTGAGGATGATAAGCTAAGTTATGATATAATTGAGTACCAAGACAAGAAAATGATTTTGTTTAAAAATTTCCAGTGAAAATGGGATCTCTATCACTTAAAATAATATTTGGGTATCCATGTAGCTTTTGAATTGTTTCCATAAATGTAGAGCAACTATACTAGATTTAAAAGGATGAGATAATGCACAAAAGTGTGCATACTTGGTAAGTCTATCGACTACCATCATGATGACACTCTTTTCTTCAGACTTGCGTAAACCTGTGATAAAATCCATTGGGACCTCCTCTCAACCCTGTCTTAGAATGACTAAAGGTTGTAACAGACCCAGGGCCTTAATTGTCTCAACTTTATTTGTTAGCAAACCAAACATCCTACCACAAGCTTCTGAATATAAGATTTAAGGCCATCTTAAGAAAAATTCCTTCTTGACCCTGTGGTAAGTTTTTAAAATTTTGAGTGCCCTCCTAAGGGGGATGTATGCAATTCCAAAAGAATATTTTGATTGAGTTTGGAATTCAAACAAAAATATAAGCGATCTTTGTACCATAATTGGTCATTTTTCCAGATAAATGTATTAGATGTACTGGGATCTAGCCAAAATTTTTGAATGAGTGTCCATACCTCTTACTCATTATTCCATTCATCCCTTGCTTTAATTATCCAATCAGGTTGGATAACAGAAATGGAACAGAGAAATGGTCCACATCCTAATCCTTTATTGATAGTGCTTTTGCAACAACATTTTGCTTCCCTTTTTTGTAGATGATTTCAAAGTCATAACCCAACATATTTGTGACCCATTTTTGTTGCTCTTCTGAAGATACTATTTGTTTCAAAAAGTATTTAAGACTATCGTGATCTGTTTTTACCCCTCAAGTGTCTTCCCATTAGTCTCCATTGCTTTAGTGCATGTAGTATTTCCAGCATTTCCTTCCCATTTTTTTTTTGTGTAAATACCTTCCCTTGATTAGATGACTTTGAAAAGAAATGGGCCTTCCTTGCATTAAAACAACACCAATTCCATTTCCTAAGGCATCACATTCAAAAATAAAGGTTTTTGTGAAGTCTGGTGTAGCTAAGACCGATGCTTGGCACAATAACTATTTAAGATGTTCAAAGGCCTTAGTTGCTTTTGGAGTCCAAGAAAATGCACCTTTGTTCAGTAATATTGTTAGAGGCGCTTTTATTCTCCCATAATTCTTAACAAACCGATAATACCTTATCAAGCTGAGAAATTCTCGAAGATGCTTTAGGGTTGTGGAGATTTTCCACTCCTTAAGGGATTTAATTTTGTTAAGGTCTACCTTAACACCCTCATGAGATAAAATATGACCCAAATATTCCACCTCTTGTACTCCAAATAAAAATTTGGGGGTTTGTGCATATAATTGTTCCTCCAATAATTTGAGCACCCTGTCAATTTGTGTATCATAAAAAAATACTAACACAAATTTTCTAAGGAAGGGTTTGAAAATGGAATTCATCAAACCTTAAAATGTGGAAGGTGCATTAGTAAGGAAAAAGGCATGACCAAAAATTCATAATGACCTTCATGAGTTTTGAATGTTGTTTTCAGAATGTATTCAGTCTTCATTTTAATTTGTTGATATCATGAATGAAGATCCTGCTTGGTGAAGTAAATTGTTCCATGTAATTCATCCAACAATTCATCAATGACAGGATTGGGAAATTTACCTTGAATAGTGAGATTGTTGAGGTCCCTATAATCCTAACACATACACCATGATCCATCCTTCTTGTGCACCAATAGTACTGGAGTAGAGAAAGAACTTTGACTAGGTTGAATTATACCAGCCTCTAGCATTTCTGCAACCATGCATTCAATTTCACTCTTTTGGGCATAGGGATATCTATAAGGCTAGATGTTTGGAGGAACACTTCCTGGAATCAAGTGAATAACATTATCATAACCATGAATAGGTGGGAGGCCTTTGGGAACCTTGAATACCTTGGAATGATTCTCCAAGACTTTTTGGAGATATGGAGAAATAGATGATTTCGATGTTTGAACCTATAGTGAGAATAATTTTGTAATTACACCTCATTATTATTTCTTAAAAATATTGTCATTCCATTAGATCTAATTATCATCCTTGGTTTCCACGTGATACCCCTTAATTTTATTTCCTTTCCTTCCCAAAAAAAATTCAAGAAAATTTCTTTAAAATTAAAAGCTATCATCCTCAAATACCGTAACCATTAGACTCCTAGTACAACATCAACACCACCCATTGGAATGGAAATTTTTGGAATATTCAATACATATTTGCCCATGGTTAGCTTGGTATTATGGCACTTTCTTGAGCAATTTATAGTTCCTCCATTTTCAACCATCACTTGACACTTTGGTGCTGGATATAAAAATTAATTCAATTCCTTAGCTATATTACAATGAATAAAATTATGGGTACTAATTGAACCAAGCAACACTATTACCCTTTTCTTCTTGATATATCCTTATATCTTGAGAGTTTGAGGAGTGGTAATTCCTACCAATGCATTACAAGATATGGAAATATTCATTTCTTCTTTGCCTGGGGTTGGTTCCTAGTGTATAACCTATTTTTTTGATGTTTTTTGTTCCTTTTGTTCCTTCTCTTCACAATCTATGTAAAATAATTTATTCTCAGCAACTTATGACCTTTAGTGTATTTTCTATCACAACTATAACAAAGTCATTTTTCTCTTTTTTTCCTCCAATTTTTGTGTTGTCAACCTTGTAGGTTGTGGAAGGATAAGAGCAACAACACTTCCATCTTTATAGTTGTGAGTGGTAGACTTCCTTATTGCCTAATTTTGATTTCAGTTTTTCTTGCCACACTAAATATCCTCTCCAATGAATAAGGTTCCCAAAGGAAAACCTCATGTTGGATGTTATCCTTTAAAGTACCTATGAATACATCAATCCTATGCTCCTTTGGAATATCAGGTACCCTGATATTCAATTTTTGGAAGTCCTCAATGTGCTCTGCCATTGAACCCTTTTGTTTGATATTTATCATTGTCTAAAGAAGTTTTTTCTCTTTTTATCCTCATAATGTGATATCATTTCCTCCGTAAAAATTGACCAAGTGACAAGTGATTTACGAGAACAAGGCCATCGATACCATACAAACTGATTGGGTTCTAAATATAATGATGTAATGCATACCTTTTGTTTGTGTTGCATATCATGTACATCAAAATATTACTCCATCTGTAGTATCCATGTTACTGGATCCTTGCCATCAAAATTCTTCATATAAATCTTTAGAATGTGGTTGGCCTTCAATCCAAAGTTAGATCTCTAAAATCATGATTAACATTAATTTTTTTCTCATCATGAGTTTAATGGAATACCTTTTTGCCATTAGGAAACATTTCTTGTAGAAACTTTGTCAAACCTTTCTTAAAACCTTCCATGTCTTCTTTTAAACCATTATTTAAACCATCCATCTTAGCTTCCATTTCATTTTTGGTCACTCTTTGCAAGAGTGAAATTTGTTGCACTTGGTTGCATTATTTTGATATATCATGTTTCATTTCTTCCTCTTCTTCATGTGTCATAGTAGATCTTTCTGGTTTCTTACTGAGAGCATCCATTTTTTTGTTTCAAGGAATGTTGGAACCAAATAATGATATCTATGCTTTACTATGCCCTCTGAATTACTTCACACTGATTTTTCAAACAAAACTTATGCAAATTTAAAAAAAAAACACACTTTTTTCTTCTTGCTTTTTGGAGCTTGATATTGAAACTATTGTATCTTTGAAATTTTGGCCTCCCGAGGTCTAAAATTTGGTCCTATGGTATCTCTTTGAGTCTTCTTTTCAATGCCACAAGTCAGACCAAGATCGAAGTATTCAATATAAAGTTATGCAAAATCTCCCACAATGACCTGATTATGGACTGGTTCAGTAGAGCGAACTTGTATGAGATGTCACATTTCACTTTTTCAACCTTAGGCCTAGAAATTGATCTAAGAGAAACCAAAGTCTGCTCAATTTCATTAATTTTTTTATAGAATTCATATCTGTAGGTTTTAACCCTGTACAGAAATTACCTGCATACGAATTCTAAAAACACAGAAAATAAACAATGCGAGAGCATAACACATAAAACAGATATACAGAGAGATTTTCCCCTGGATCCCAAAACTGGGACTACCAACTTGATTTTTCATTATGTTCCTTTCAATGTTACAATACATATTTATACATGTCCAAGCATCCAATACCATGGACCGAAAACCATCACGTCCAAAACCATGTGCGAAAATCATGCACAAAACCATAGGTAGGTCCGCCCAACCTAATATAGGGTCCAAAAAACAAAATTTTCCGGGGTGCTACCCCGGACCCCATAGAGGGTGGTTAATTGCACCCCTCAAACCCCCTGTGATCTCCCTGCTACGCAATCGGCGCAACGAAGGGTGGGCTCCACCCCCCTTTAACCCCCTAGTTAACTATGTGGGCTAGTCATGGAAAGAATATAACACAACCCAACATTATCCCACTTGTTGTTATCTTTCCACAGGGGGCCACAAGAGAGCTTAGTCATTTATACAACCTTTTAATGCCCATTGTTTCTCTACACCAAGAGAACTTCTTAGAGCTCACAAATTTTGTCAATTCATCTGCAGTATTCTTCAAAGTGTCCACCTTTACTAGCAACACCTTTTTGTCTTCTATCATATCCCTCACAAAGTGATACTGAACATCAATGTGCTTTGTCTTTGAATGATATGCAAGGTTCTTTTCCAAGAAAATTGCACTTTGGTTGTCACAGTCCATCCTTATAACTCCCTGTATTAACCCCATACTTGAACACAATCTCTGCAACCAAACTACTTCCTTGCTTGCATGAGTGGCTGTCATGTATTTTGCCTCTGTAGTTGATAGTGCTGTTAGCCTCCTGTTGCAACAGGGTTTCATTTTTCATGATTGACATTTTTACATGCCAAATATGTCATACTTTGCAAGCTGCAGTGTTCCATATTTCCAGAAGAGACCAAAGAAGAAGCCATGAAGTGTGCTAGTCCAAATGCCACTGTTGTATCCCAATTTTGATGAGTTGTTCCAGTTTTGAAGAGTTTTCATTTAAGGGAGGTCCAAACAGTCTAATCTTGGTCTCCCTAGGTTTCAATTTCCTGTTTTAGAATATAGAGAATGTATCTGTCCAAACAGTTTAATCTTGGCAGATTTGTAGATAGGTAGAGAATCAAAGGGACCCAACTACTTAATCTGGGCCCTGGCAGAAATAAGTGTAGATTTAGATAGGAAAAATTCAAAAGAAAAAATTGTAAAGTTGGGTCTGCAAGTCTAAGTGCACCCAAGTAAAAAGAAGAAAAAATGTTAGGTGAGTAGGCTGGGTAGATAGCTTTGTGGTTGCAGAATGATAATTTATGATTAATTTTGTGTTCCAAAGTGCTATGTCTTTTCAGATCACAGTTATCAGGCAGTTTTCATCCGGAGGAGCTCAAGCTGGACATCACTAACCCCCCCCCCTTCTTTTAATTCCCCAAGTCACTTACTAATTTCCCCAAAGAGGTCAAGTTCTACTTGATTCCTCTTAGTTTTCATCATTTTCCATGTCATTTGTCCTGGTGAAGATCTGCTTCACTCAAGGATCCTTTATTCCTCATCTATAAGTCACTTTTCCCCAAAAAACAGCCTAAGGTCCCTTACCTTAGTGCTTCCTTATCATCTCCATATTAACTACTAACTCTAGTATATAACTCCCTATCAGTTTTCCCCTTCCCCTACTAAAAATATGTATATAATACTCTCCTATGTAAATATCCCCTCCCTGGCAATATAGCCATATTTCTTATAAGTCCGGGAAAAAATGGTCTATCAAGGGCTGTTTTTAGCCCATCCGTGTCCTAACAGGGATTAATCTGACACCTGGCCAGGTTAATAACCTCTCCCCTAGCCCTAAAACCCTCAAAAACCCACTTTTTCCCCCTTACCCTAAGTCCCGAGCGTAAAAACATTAATCCGCGCTCATCAAACCCATATAACCCTCAAACTCCGTCGTTCCCAAAGTTTTAACCCACCGTCGCGCTTTATTAAATTTAGAATATTCCGTGTATATTCCCACCCCTTATCCCTCCGCCGTATTATCCTTGCTGCCAACTGTCCGATCTCCCGCCCCGCAGATCAACGGTGGGCGGACCGTCCCATCTCCGAAGCGCCCGAAGGTTAGCGTCCAGGAGATGGGCGGTATTACCGTCGTACTCCCGCCACGCGTCACCTTCCCGGGCGTGGCGGAGCCCCCTCTGACAAAACCACCCTTCCCTAAAGGCGGTGCGCCCCAAAAACCAGAAACCGCCTTCTACCCAGTGACGTCACCCGCTTGCGTCACCCCCCTGCCTAGTCACCATGACAAGTCATCCGCCTGCGTGGCCTCCTGCCACTTTACCGCCGAGTCACCCTGCCATGTGTCCTGCCGTACTGCCACGTCACCTCCATACGTGATGACGTCATCATGCTGACGTCATCCCGCCACGTCATCCGCTGTACAAAGTCCCGTCATGCTGATGTCATCAGCAATTTTGGCGCGAAGGGCGAAAATCGCACTCTGGAGCCGCAGAATCAGTTTCTGAGGTAGTTTTTGATGCGCATCGCTGGGTAAAATAGGCCAAAATGGAAAGCCTCAAATCGCACAACCCCCAGCAAGCTCGAAAAATGCAGAATGATCTGTTTTTCTTCGCGAAGCATTCAGAAAGAGCCGAAGACAATTTTGAGGAAGACAGAGAGCTGAACAACGGCCATTAAATGCTGATTTAACGCACAACACATCAAAGCAACAGCCCAGTTTATTGTCAAAGAGTATCAGAGAAAGAGAAAGAGCCAAAGAGTATCAGCCGAGATTTTTTAGGGGCTCGAAGCACCTGAACATTAATGAGTTCCCAGAAAGTCAAATCGAGCAACATAAGCCCATCCCTGCTCTCAAATCACAGTTAAAGCTTTAAATGCAGGCAGATAGCAAGGAAGCAGAAACCCATACACATTTATTTCAGAAAACACTGCACCAAGCCACCAAGGACAACATAAATTATTCAGTTTTGATACGGATGCCCTCAGCGCAGCCCGAGTAATTTTCATGCATTTATTTCAGATAGGATTAGGTCAATTAATTATTCTTTATGACTTGTTTAGGTCAAGATGTAATAAAAGCAGTTATAGAGAGTTTTTTCCTATATATACCGCCCTCTACATTGTTTCAAGGGTTGGTCAATTGAGAATTTTTTTGGGTGTGGATCCTGATTATCTTCTATATTCAAAGGTATCGCCACATAGGACCCCAGCTCGAAATGGGGGTGGCAACGCCGCCCGTAAAATGTTCGCTGCAGGGGGGGTCTAGGGGGGGGCATCTGCGACCTTTGGGAGCCCCCCCCCTGGCGGGGGTTTCTGGGGCAGCGCCCCCAAAGCTAAAAACAACTATAAAATTGCCTTGTAAAAGTATAGTAATTTCTAGTCAATCTGGGCCGTTCATTAGGCGGATGATCTGACGGTAGAACTTATGTTTAGTTTAGGGGTTTTTGCCCTAGAAGGCAACCCCTCTCTTTGTATGAGGGTATTGTATTTGAGGCTATGTGATAGATGTGTATTCTATGAGTGAGAAACAGAGAGGTGAGACTGTGAGAGAAAACAGAGGATATTACAGCGGATTTGCTGTAGGTTGTGTCTCTTCATTTTGCTGGATAATAGAAAGGAAGGACTGACTGTTCGGGGTGGACGTAGCCTAAACTGGGTGAACCACGTATATCTGTGTCTCTCTTGTTTTGTGCGTTTTCTGTGTTTATATTTCTGCAATATTTTATGTGTTCCATTGCTCCGTAATATATAATTTTCTAACAACTGGTATCAGAGCCGAAGGTCTATTTGGCTGATAAACTCGCAGGAAAGAAGGGTTCCTGGTTCGAGTGGGAGCAATGGCGGAAGATGGTAAGTTTAGGGTCGAGAAATTTAACGGCCAAAACTTCTCGCTGTGGAAGATGCAGATGGAAGATTATCTGTATCAGAAAGATCTATACCTACCATTGGGTGGAAAAACAAAGATGCCGACGGGTATGAAAGGCGAAGAATGGAACCTTCTCAATAGAAAGGCACTCGGAACAATACGGTTGTGCCTTGCTGCATCAGTCGCCTTCAACATTTCGAAGGAAACCACGACAGAGGGTTTGATGCAGATGTTGTCGAAACTATATGAAAAACCCTCGGCCTCAAACAAGGTATTTCTTATGAAACGGTTATTTAATATGAATATGTCGGAAGGTGGATCTGTTGCAAACCATTTAAATGATTTTAATACAGTTACAAGTCAGTTAAGTTCTGTAAGGGTAAACTTTGATGATGAAGTTAGAGCTCTGTTATTCTTCTGCTCATTACCAGAAAGTTGGAATGGTTTGGTAATGGCCATTAGTAACTCCGTTTCTGGATCTAGTACTTTAAAGTTTGATGATGTTGTCGGTGCTATCCTTAGCGAGGAAATGCGACGGAAAAGCTCCGGTGAGACATCAGGAAATGCTTTGAGTGCAGAGTCTAGAGGAAGAAAAATGGAAAGAGGAAAGAGCTCAGGATATCGCAGTAAATCAAGGAAAGGCAGATCCAAGTCCAGATCGGGGATAGTATGCTGGAAATGTGGAAAGAAAGGACACCTAAAGAAAGACTGTAGATCTCGGAAGGGAAAAGAAGGAGATGCACAGCAAGAAAACAATCATGAAGCGAATGTGACAGGTGAGGTGTTACAAGATGCTTTGATTCTTTCTTTCGAAAATATTACTGATTCCTGGGTGGTAGATTCAGGGGCTTCATTCCATGCCACACCTGATAAGAAATACTTTCATGACTATGTTCAATGAGATTTTGGACAAGTTCGTCTGGGTGATGATAAACCCTGTAAAATCGTTGGAATGGGTAAGGTTCTTGTAAAACAGCAGAATGGAAACCAATGGCTATTAAAGGAGGTAAGGCATGTTCCAGATCTAAAGAAAAATCTGATTTCAACAGGGCAGTTAGGCGGTGAAGGTTGTGTGACAACTTTCACAGATAAAGCTTGGAAGGCCACCAAAGGAGCCCTGGTAATAGCAAAAGGCGAAAAGGTTGGTACATTGTATTTATGCAATGGTATTTCTAACTCTGTTAATGCTTTAACTTCCAAAGGAGCAGATGCAGCATTATGGCATCATAGGCTCGGACACATGAGTGAAAAGGGGATGAAGATTCTTCACTCAAGGAATTTGTTGCCGGGTTTGAAGAATGTTGATTTGGACTTCTGTGAGAATTGCATTTATGGAAAACAGAAGAGAGTCAAATTTCTCAGAGTTGGGAAAGAAAAGAAGAATGAAAAATTAGAGCTTGTGCATACAGATGTGTGGGGACCTGCTCAGGTATCATCTCTTGGTGGCTCTCGTTATTATGTTACTTTTATTGATGATGCAACTAGAAAAACTTGGATTTATTGTATTAAGAATAAATCTGATGTATTTGATACTTTCAAGAAATGGAAAGCTTTGGTTGAGATTGAGACAGGAAAGAAATTGAAGTGTCTTAGATCAGACAATGGAGGTGAATATTGCAGCAAAGAGTTTGATAGGTATTGTTTAGAGCATGGAATTCGTAGAGAGAAGACAGTTCCAAGAACACCACAAGAAAATGGTGTGTCAGAAAGGATGAACAGAACAATCATGGAGCGTGCAAGGTGCATGAGATTGCATGCAGGATTGCCTTTACAGTTTTGGGCAGATGTTGTAGATACTGTTGTTTATCTAATAAACAGAGGGCCTTCAAGTTCCTTGGATGGTGGTGTTCCAGAGGAAGCATGGATAGGTAAAAAGGTAAACTACTCTATTTTAAAGCCTTTTGGTTGTGAGGCCTTTGTCCATATTGATAAAGAAAATAGAACAAAGCTTGAGGAAAAGTCAAAGAAATGTACCTTTATTGGATATGGTGTTAATGATTTTGGTTATCGCTTATATGATTACAAAAATCACAAAATCATTAGGAGCAGAGATGTAATATTCAATGAAAAGGCCTTGTATAAGAATCAGTTGCAGGAAAAGAAACAGGAAAAGGAAAACAAGGAATACGCAGTTCTTGATGAAATCACTGAAAAAGTAAAGGTGCCTGAAAATAATAATAATCAACAACCACAACAACAGCAACCACCACAACAGCAACAGGCACCCCAAACACCTGAAAGTGGTGTTAGAAGATCTACCAGGATAGGTAGACCCCCTGAACGATACTCTCCTTCATTATATTATTTATTGTTGACTGATTCCGGTGAACCCGAATGTTATGAAGAAGCAATGCAGGTTGAAAGCAGGAAGAAGTGGGAGGTAGCCATGGAAGAAGAGATGGACTCCTTAATGCATAACCAGACTTGGGATTTAGTCAGGTTTCCGTAGGAAAAACTACATTGAAGAATAAATGGGTTTACAGGCTGAAGGAAGAAGATGGAGGAAAATAGAGGTATAAAGCTAGACTTGTGGTGAAGGGGTTTGCACAGAAGAAAGGTATTGATTTTGATGAAATATTTTCTCCTGTTGTTAAAATGACTTCAATCAGAACTATTTTAAGTCTTGTAGCAGCTGAAGATTTGCATCTTGAGCAGTTAGATGTAAATACAACCTTTCTCCATGGGGATTTGGAGGAAGAGATATATATGCAGCAGCCACAAGGATATGAGGTGAAAGGGAAGGAAAAACTAGTGTGCAGGTTGAAGAAGAGCTTGTATGGCTTAAAACAGGCTCCAAGGTAGTGGTATCTAAAATTTGACAAGTTTATGTCTGAACAAGGTTATACTAGATGTCACTCTGATCATTGTGTTTATTTGAAAAAGCAAAATGATGGCAGCTATATTATATTGTCACTGTATGTAGATGACATGCTTGTTGCAGGATCTAACATGCAGGAAATAAATGTGCTCAAAAGAAAATTGGCAAATTCATTTGCAATGAAGGATTTGGGAGCTACGAAACAAATCCTTGGTATGAGAATAACTAGAGACAGGAAAAATCGTAAATTAACATTGTCTCAGAATGAGTACATACAAAAGGTGTTGAAAAGATTTAACATGCACAATGCAAAACCAGTTAGTACAACTTTTGCTAGCCATTTCAAACTTAGCAAAGAAATGTGCCCAAAGACCCAAGAAGACATGGATTATATGTCTAAAGTTCCATATGCATCAGTAGTTGGAAGCTTAATGTATGCAATGGTCTGCACAAGGCCTGATATTGCACATGCAGTGGGAGTTGTAAGCAGGTACATGAAAAATCCAGGAAAGGAACATTTGATGCCAGTGAAATGGATTCTCAGATATTTGAAAGGTACCACAAATCAAGCATTATGCTTTGGTGGTTCAAACATCTCCCTACAAGGATATGTTGATGCAGATATGGCAGGTGACAGAGATAACAGGAGGAGCACTACAGGATATGTATTTACTGTTGGAGGAACAACTGTCAGTTGGGTTTCAAAAATCCAAAGTGTTGTTGCACTTTCAACAACAGAAGTAGAGTATGTTGCTGCTACAGAGGCTAGTAAAGAAATGATTTGGTTACAAAGGTTTATGGGTGAATTGGGTAAGGAGCATGATATGGGCACGTTATACAGTGATAGCCAAAGTGTCATTCATCTTGCAAAGAACTCAGCATTTCATTCCAGGACTAAACACATACAACTCAAGTACCATTTCATACGATTAGTGTTGGAAGATGGAGAGTTGAAGCTGGAAAAGATACACACTAGCCAGAATCCTGCAGATATGCTAACAAAAGTTGTAACCAGGGAGAAACTGAGAATATGCTCAGTTTCAGTTGGTCTTCAAGGATGACGATGAAGATGAGAAACAGCCAGGTCCAAAGAGGAGTCATTGTCCAGCAAATGGAGCAGCGGTGGAGTTGCTACAATCAGTCTCCAAGTGGGAGATTGTTGGGTGTGGAGCCTGATTATCTTCTATATTCAAAGGTATCGCCACATAGGACCCCAGCTTGAAATGGGGGTGGCAACGCCGCCCGTAAAATGTTCGTTGCAGGGGGGGTCCAGGGGGGGGCGGCTGCGACCTTTGGGAGCCCCCCCCTGGCGGGGGGTTTCGGGGGTAGTGCCCCCGAAGCTAAAAACAGCTATAAAATTGCCTTGTAAAAGTATAGTAATTTCTAGTCAATCTGGGCCGTTCATTAGGCGGATGATCTGACGGTAGAACTTATGTTTAGTTTAGGGTTTTTTGCCCTAGAAGGCAACCCCTCTCTTTGTATGAGGGTATTGTATTTGAGGCTGTGTGATAGATGTGTATTCTGTGATCGAGAAACAGAGAGGTGAGACTGTGAGAGAAAACAGAGGATATTACAGTGGATTTGTTGTAGGTTGTGTCTCTTCATTTTGTTGGATAATAGAAAGGAAGGACTGGTTGTTCGGGGTGGACATAGCCCAAACTGGGTGAACCACGTATATCTGTGTCTCTCTTGTTTTGTGTGTTTTCTGTGTTTATATTTCTGCAATATTTTATGTGTTCCATTGCTCCGTAATATATAATTTTCTAACAAATTTCACTAGAGACTCGCCTTGTATACCTGAGTTTTTCTATAATCAAAGATTGCCGAAAGCTTGGGGAGCAAACTGTCTGTTGTAAATGAATGTTTGAAGATCTGAAGATGGAATTCTTGTGCTGCAGCCCGAAACAATAAGTGCACCTTACCTTTGTTTTATTGTTTACCACTATCTAAATAGCAGAAATAAAGAATAGCTTAGGATTTGTTTAAATACACTCTATGCTCAATTTCTGCTATTTCTTTATGTTTTCCTCTGAATGAATTGGTTATGAATATGAATTCCTCCTGGCTCATATTTACCCCGGTTCACCTATGTTGGCCAATTATCTAGGGATTCTTCACTGCCCCTAGGTAGAGCTCTGTTATCTCCCTCGTTTAAGTTGATTGAGAGATTCTTAACTGCCTCTCATCACTTAGCATTCTACCCATCATTTAAACCTGAAACATTGTTTCATGCGCAGCTATCTTGCTCCATTTTCCCTATTGTGACCGAGAAAAAGCACCAACAGTCCTCCTCCTCGACTCCACGCCCAATGGTTTGAAACCCTCAGACTATGCTCTGCCTCTCTACCTGAAAACATCAATTTTCCCACCAAAACAAAACAAAAACCCTTCGAACTCAATACCTAGCCTAAAATCCCTTTTCAACAAAGCTAAATCAGAAAGAGAGAGCCCTCTCTGACTGCAGGTGGGCTAGAACCTGCAGTCCAAAGTTGGTCTGTGGTTACCTCGGCCGTATCCCTTACTCCAACCTGGGGACAACCTGAGTGATAACATAATGGCGACTCCACTGGGGAACATCCTCAGTGAATTTCACAAAGATGGTTGGAAAAATCCCCTGCAAAAAATCGATTTTCTAATTGCTGTATATTTCTTAAAACTGCAGATGAAGCCTGAATGTCAGCCAGGAAGCCTTTGAAATTGTTTTTGTTTTACATTAACAGAAGTAAATAAAAGCTGCTTCAGTCAATCTTCATGTTATTTTTAAGCTATACACAGCCATTCCAAAATCTGATTTGTCCCTTGTTAATTACAAAAATATTCCCATAAAAATACCCAAAAAAGAATTTCGGAAGCTGGCTCCCAAGAAGAATCCACGATATACAAGATCAAACCCAGATCCAGACCCTCCAGCTATTTTTGAAAACCCTAACATAATCCCAAAAATCCGCAGGAAGCAAGAAAGGCAGGAAAATTTTGCTGATTTGAGTCCTGAAACAGCTTACCCTAGCTCTGTTCCAACTCCTGTCAAGGTTTTATTCCGGTCTACCCCTGCTTCCCCTTGTTCATCATCCACATCTCAAAGCACTCCTTCCACACCTTCATTCACTACACATATTCCCATTACCACTACTGTTGTTTCCACCGTTCCAGTTGCTCCTGTTATCCCAGTTGTTCCTGTCGTTCCATTTATCCCCGTTGTTCCACTTATTCCTGCCAAGATGGCTAATAGATATGCACCCCTGCAATTACCTGCCAATGCTGGGGCTTTACCTCAAGATTACCAATCGAAAATTACATATTTTGATTCCACTGGTCCTTTCACAGCCATTCAGCATACCAAAAAGATGCAAGATTATTTTGAAAACTACGAAATAGATGATGATAGCGTGAGAATGAGAATTTTTGTTCAGAGTCTAACAGGTGATGTAAGAACTTGGTTCAGATCACTTGCTACAAATTCCATAACCACTCCTGATGAGCTTTACCAATCCTTTACCAACAGATGGGAGAAAAAGAAAGACCCCTTGCACATACTAGCTGAATACGATACAATTAAACGAGGTCCTCAAGAGACTGTTTTGGAGTACTGTGCAAGATTCAATCATTTTTACAACGCAATACCACAGAACTTAAGGCCTCCACCTGACCTTGCCTTGTACAAATTCCCTGACAGTTTTGACCTAGATATGGCATACCAGTTAAAAGAAAGAGCTCCTCAAACCCTTGCAGATGCCCAAAATGTTGCCGTGACCGTAGAGGCTAACTTAATTGCCAAGAGAAACAGAGCTAGGATGGAAAGAAGAACCACCTTTAAGGAAGAACCCTCAGCCTTTGACCAGAAGCTTGATGCTATTATCAATGGCCTACAAAGGCTAGGAGAAAGAGTAGAAAATGTTGAGAGAAAAGCATCATGGGAAGGACAGCAAACCAACACCATAAGGAACCCAAATTTCAGGAAAACACAGAACACAAATGCTGGTAGATCCACCCAAGACCATGACATAAGACCCCCTTTTCAAGACAACTATGTTGAAGGATCCACTTCTGGTGAACCCATAGACGACACTCACATGAATTTAATGGATCTAAAGGGTGAACATCAAACCTTTCTAACACAAGAAGACCAAAATGAGCATGACTGTAATCCATTTCAGACTAAATCTGGTGAATCTTTTGATTTTAAACAGGGTTATGATACTGCTGTGTATGAGGTACACAAACAATATAAGCTGAGAACTAGGACCATTGACATTTCTGAACCTAGTAAATCAAAGGAAGGCAAACAGCCCAACAAGATTAAAAACAAAGCTGTTATAACTGAACCAGCCGATGCAACTGTCCCAAACCCACAACAAGTGACTGTCGAAGACATAACAGACACGCAGCCTTCTGTTGGACAACTTCTACCACCTTCTTCCTCAAAAGAAAACTCGAACAGCGTTCCAAAAAGCCCTCCTGAAGCTGTAAAACCGCAAGCAAAAACTTCCCATAGCGCTGAAAAACAAGAGCAAATCGCTGATATTCCAAATGAAAAAGAAAAAACTGCCATCATCAACACCAAGACTCCATTGGAAAAGCCCTTTAACTTGGAGGCAGAGATTGGAAAACTCAAGATATATGTCCCTCTCTCAGAACTCGCCAAACATGATGTATATAGGCAACAAATTCAGAGGTCACTTCAAATTCCAGAAAACAAAGATGATGTAAATGTTTTCGATGATTCCCCTGAACTACTGTTTGGTCCAGAAGTTAACGGAAAATCAACACATGGACCTGTCCCTCCCTTTTATATCAGTTTGCATATACATGACAAAGTTTTGCACAACGCTATGTTCGACTCAGGGGCCTCACACAATCTGATGCCCAAAGCAGTTATGGAAAAACTGAACCTTGATATTACAAGACCGTACAAAGACCTGTACTCATTTGACTCAAGCCAAGTGAAATGTTTAGGCCTCATCAAAGACTTGTGTGTCTCCTTAGTCCAATATCCCAACAAGACCATCCTCATGGATGTGGTGGTTGCTGATATCCCACCAAAGTATGGTATGCTCCTATCAAGATCATGGGGAGCAAAGCTTCAAGGATCCCTTCAATTAGACCTTTCCTACGCTACTATTTCAGTCTTTGGGCAACCAAAGAGACTGTACAGAGAAACGTTGATGAAGTATGTGGTAAGTAGTGAAAGTAAGCCTGAAAATTTTCCCATTTACTCGATCCATTCTGATATGGATTCTTTTATTTTATTTAATGATGATACAAATCTACCCAATGATGATAAACCGCTGGCTTTAGAAACGGACACACATATCAATGAAGAATTAGTTGCCCACATTGAAGGAACTGTCAAAACAGCGGATGCAACCAGCATGTTAGAAGAACATCCCCAAACAGAAATGTTAAATCTGCCCAATCATAAAACAGCTCAATCTCTTGATGCTGACCACAAGCAAGAAATCACATGGTATTTAGAGTTTGATGGCTCGGTTAACAAGTTAGGAGCAGGGGCAGGTATCTGGATTCACAATACATATGATAACCATGCGGAAGGCCATGCCTACAAATTGAACTTTAAATGCACAAATAACATGGCAGAGTATGAGGCTCTGCTGTTAGGCCTTAAACTCCTCAAAGCTCTAGGTGCTGTAAAAGTGTCTATTTTAGGTGACTCTGATTTAATCATACAACAGATGAAAGGTAATTTTGTTACCAATGACAACAGAATGAGAGCCTATAGGACTGCTGCCACTAACATACTCCAGGCATTCACTGAATTCAAGCTTGACAAGATTTCAAGAAATCACAACATTCATGCACACAGCCTAGCCACCTTCGCAAGTACATGCAAGCTTCCTTTTGACCCAAATCATCACTTCACAGCTGAAATAAACATAGGCCCACTGTTCCTAATAACAGTAAAGACTGGCAAGTATTCGAAAATGACACCCAAATTAACAATTTCCTCACCCTTGAGCATGAGTTTTCAAATATCAACATTGACATGGATGCTATGACAGATCCAGAACAACAAATAAATGAAAATCAGCAAGCTGTAACCGCTGCAACAGCAAAACAAATCCTGAAACCAACTATTTTTGACAAAGAAAACATAGAACAGCTGAAACAAATGCACTTGGAAGAAGTAGACAAAACAGAGGCAGAAATCATTGAGCTGAAAGATAACTTTCTGCCTGCCGGCCTAACCCCACTAGAAGACATGTTCGATGCTAATGATGTTCCTAGAAAACCAAAAATGTAGCCATTAAACACTGATATTGAAGAGCACAACGTTGGGATAGCAGAAAATCCAAAAATGATCAAACTGTCCAAAAACCTGCCCCCTGATCAGAAGCCCAAGTACATTGACTTGTTCAAAGAATTCCAAGATGTATTTGCTTGGAGTTATGAAGATTTGAAATCCTATGACACCTCGGTGATCCAACACACAATTCTATTGAAACCCAACCAGAAACCCTTCAAGCAGAAACTCAGAAGAATCAACCCTATGCTTCTTCCCCCGATTGAAAAAGAAGTGAAGAGGATGTTTGATGCAGGCATAATAGCACCCATCAGATTTTCTGAGTGGGTGTCCAATTTTGTTCCTACAAGAAAAAAGACAGGCGAAATCAGACTTTGTGTAGATCTCAGAAATTTAAATCAAGTTTCCTTAAAGGACCACTATCATTTTCCCAAAATGGACCACATCCTACAGAGAGTAGTGGGGTCATCTAGAATCTCTTTGCTAGATGGTTTTTCAGGTTTTAACCAAATACTTGTTCACCTAGACGACCAAGATAAAAGTGCTTTTACCACACCGTGGGGAACATTTAAGTATGTAAAGATGCCATTCGGTCTTAAAAACGCTGGTGCTACATTTCAACGAGCAATGGATATTTCGTTTGCTAAAGAAATACATGACTTCCTAGTTGTTTACCTGGATGACTTAACCCCATTTTCCAAATCTGATGAAGAACACCTCAAGCATCTCAGGCAAATTTTCATGACATGCAGGAAATATGGTATCTCCTTGAATCCCAAGAAATCCCTATTTGGCCTTGAAGAAGGCAAGTTACTTGGCCACATCATATCAAAAGATGGGATCAGAATTGATC
Organism: Pinus tabuliformis; assembly: GCA_031772625.1. Lineage (NCBI taxonomy): Eukaryota > Viridiplantae > Streptophyta > Pinopsida > Pinales > Pinaceae > Pinus > Pinus tabuliformis. Next base: position 107,464,915 of record CM062804.1, read on the forward strand.
CTGAAAGAATACAAGCCATCCTCCAAATTCCATACCCCAGAAACATAAAAGAGCTACAAGCATTCCTTGGGAAAATCAACTTCTTGAGGAGGTTTATCCCAAATCTGGCTGAATTAATAAGACTGTTAAGCAACATGCTAAAGAAGGATGCCAAGGTAAGATGGTCCCTTGAAACCAAGCAAGCATTTGAGAGTATCAAGACAGCCTTAACCCAAACCCCTGTCCTAACAAGCCCACAGTTTGACAAAGATTTTTTCATTTTCTCGTTTGCATCTGATCACACAATCGTTGCTGTCCTGTTGCAAAAGGATGAGCAGGGAGCTGAAAAGCCAATTGCTTTTTTCAGCCGAGCCTTAAGAGACGCCCCTTTGAAGTACCCAATAATGGAAAAACAGGCCTACGCACTTGTCAAGGCCATCAAGGATTTTAGAGTGTACATACTATATTCACACGTGATTGCCTACGTCCCACATGCTGTTGTAAAAGATATTTTGACCCAAGAAGGATTAGAAGGCAAAAGAGGCAAGTGGATTGCAAGCATCCTTGAGTATGACATAGAAATAAAACCAACCAAGCTAATAAAGGGACAAGGTTTAGCTAAACTCATGTCCAAAACAAATTTTCAAGCCTTAGACATTAACCAACTGGACAATGAATCGGAGCTGGCGACTCCACAGATCAGTGAAATATTTCTGCAATGCCCTTGGTACACTGATATTTGCTTTGTATTGTTAAACCTGTGTGCTCCACCAGGATTGTCCAGGACAAAGAAAAGATTTTTAAAAATGAAGTCTTTGAAGTTTTGTGTTATAGATGGTGCTTTGTTTTGGAGAAATCATGAAGGTATATTGCTGAATTGTTTAACCATGAATGAAACTAACAATGTCATGAAAGAATTCCATGCAGGTGATTGTGGAGGACATCTCTACTGGAAGTCCACGGCTGATAAAATTTTAAGGGCTGGTTTCTACTGGCCCACTCTTTTTGCAGATGTAAAAAAGTTTTCCATGTCATGTCACAAATGCCAAATCTTTGAGGGTAAGAGAAAGTTGTTACCCCTGCCCCTGAAACCTATCTCAACAGAAAAACCTTTTCAACAATGGGGTCTTGACTTCATTGGAGAAATCCATCCCTCTTCCTCAGGCCAACACAAATGGATCCTAACAGCCACCGATTATTTCACTAAGTGGGTTGAAGCCATTCCCTGTAGGCAGGCCAATGACACCATCATTATCCAATTCCTTGAGTGCAATATCCTTTCTAGATTTGGCTGCCCTGAAAAAATCATCACTGACAATGCCGCTGCCTTTAAGTCCAAAAAGATGATCAGTTTCTGCCATAAGTTTCATATCACCCTGGGCCACTCTACATCTTATTACCCTCAAGGTAATGGATTGGCTGAATCATCTAACAAGAGCCTCATCAACATCATAAAGAAGGTGCTAGAAGAAAACAAGAAGAACTGGCACAAAAAACTGATAAATGCCCTATGGGCAGACAGACTTTCAAGAAAAAGATCAATTGGGATGAGCCCTTATGAGCTGGTATATGGCATGGAGGCCAGATTTCCTTCATCCCTGGGTGTTCCTACTATCAAACTGTTACAGGAGATTCAGGCTGAACCAAATGACATTCAAAGAAGAATCAATCAGACAATTCACCTTCAGCAAACCAGAGAACAAGTTTATGACAGAGCACAAATTTTGCAGGAAAAACGAAAAAAGATGTTTGATAAGAGAGCTAAGGCTGAGGATTTTAGTATTGGTGACAAAGTTTTAAGGTGGGACTCAAGAAGAGAAGACAAGGGAAAACATGCAAAGTTTGATTATTTATGGAAAGGTCCATTTGTCGTTTCTGCTGTTCAAGGAAATAACACTTATTTTCTCAGAACTACAGATGGAAATACTGCTGAAGAAGGCCCCGTGAATGGCCGTATGCTGAAACATTACTTCGATCCCTCTTAAAAGAAATGATACAGCCTTGTATATATCCTTGTATAGTCTTATTTGTATATATCAGCACTCAGTTTTTATTTTTGTATAAACAGGCCGATTGTTTAAGGAGCAGCAGTAAATTTTATGAAGACACAACCGATACAAGTAGTCCAGTTTCAAAGCTCGGTCTCCACAGTATTTTCAGCAAAGCATCAAGAAGAGAAATGTCACATTACAAGCAATTCATGGTAGAAAGAACTGTTTGCGGTCAAAGCTATCAAAACAGATCATTATTTTCAATTCATATCAGCACCTTGCTCAAAGCAAAAATAAAGAAAACCCATCAGTTTTGATCCATGTTCTAAGACTGGTTCAAAGGCATGTTCCAACAGCATTGTATATAATTATCAAGTACGCAGAAGAAAGCAGGCGCTGCTATACATTTCACAGTAACCCAGTTGAGGAGAGAGTTGTTCAGATTTCAAAGTTTCATATTTTTAACAGCCAGAACAAAGAAGTTTTTTCAGTCTACAGCAACCATAGAAGATCAAGGCAGTCTGACCTGCTGTTCTTGGCTTTTCACAAGGAAAATCCATCCCCAAGTGGAGCCACTGTTAGCCTCCTGTTGCAACAGGGTTTCATTTTTCATGATTGACATTTTTACATGCCAAATATGTCATACTTTGCAAGCTGCAATGTTCCATATTTCCAGAAGAGACCAAAGAAGAAGCCATGAAGTGTGCTAGTCCAAATGCCACTGTTGTATCCCAATTTTGATGAGTTGTTCCAGTTTTGAAGAGTTTTCATTTAAGGGAGGTCCAAACAGTCTAATCTTGGTCTCCCTAGGTTTCAATTTCCTGTTTTAGAATATAGAGAATGTATCTGTCCAAACAGTTTAATCTTGGCAGATTTGTAGATAGGTAGAGAATCAAAGGGACCCAACTACTTAATCTGGGCCCTGGCAGAAATAAGTGTAGATTTAGATAGGAAAAATTCAAAAGAAAAAATTGTAAAGCTGGGTCTGCAAGTCTAAGTGCACCCAAGTAAAAAGAAGAAAAAATGTTAGGTGAGTAGGCTGGGTAGGTAGTTGTGTGGTTGCAGAATGATAATTTATGATCAATTTTGTGTTCCAAAGTGCTATGTCTTTTCAGATCACAGTTATAAGGCAGTTTTCATCCGGAGGAGCTCAAGCTGGACATCACTAACCCCCCCTTCTTCTAATTCCCCAAGTCACTTACTAATTTCCCCAAAGAGGTCAAGATCTGCTTGATTCCTCTTAGTTTTCATCATTTTCCATGTCATTTGTCCTGGTGAAGATCTGCTTCACTCAAGGATCCTTTATTCCTCATCTATAAGTCACTTTTCCCCAAAACACAGCCTAAGGTCCCTTACCTTAGCGCTTCCTTATCATCTCCATATTAACTACTAACTCTAGTATATAACTCCCTATCAGTTTTCCCCTTCCCCTACTAAAAATATGTATATAATACTCCCCTATGTAAATATCCCCTCCCTGGCAATATAGCCATATTTCTTATAAGTCCGGGAAAAAATGGTCCATCAGGGGCTGTTTTTAGCCCATCCATGTCCTAACAGGGTTTAATCTGACACCTGGCCAGGTTAATAACCTCTCCCCTGGCCCTAAAACCCTCAAAAACCCACTTTTGCCCCCTTACCCTAAGTCTCGAGCGTAAAAACATTAATCCGCGCTCATCAAACCCATATAACCCTCAGACTCCGCCGTTCCCTAAGTTTTAACCCACCACCGCGCTTTATTAAATTTAGAATATTCTGTGTATATTCCCGCCCCTTATCCCTCCGCCGTATTATCCTTGCTGCCAACTGTCCGATCTCCCGCCCCGCAGATCAACGGTGGACGGTCCGTCCCATCTCCGAACCACCCGAAGGTTAGCGTCCGGGAGATGGGCGGTATTGCCGCCGTACTTCCGCCACGCGTCACCTTCCCGAGCGTGGCGGAGCCCCCTCTGACAAAACCACCCTTCCCCAAAGGCGGTGCGCCCCAAAACTAGAAACCGCCTTCTGCCCAGTGACGTCACCCGCTTGTGTCACCCCCCTGCCCAGTCACCATGACAAGTCATCCGCCTGCGTGGCCTCCTGCCACTGTACCGCCGAGTCACCCTGCCACGTGTCCTGCCACCGTGTCCCCTGTCGTACTGCCACGTCACCTCCGTACGTGATGACGTCATCTCGCCATGTCATCCGTCGTACAAAGTCCCGTCATACTGATGTCATTAGCAATTTTGGCGTGAAGGGCGAAAATTGCACTCTGGAGCCCCCGAATCAGTTTCTGAGGCAGTTTTTGATGCGCATCGCTGGGTAAAATAGGCCAAAATGGAAAGCCTCAAATCGCACAGCCCCCAGCAATCCCAAAAAATGCAGAATGATCCGTTTTTCTTCGCGAAGCATTCAGAAAGAGCCGAAGACAGTTTTGAGGAAGACAGAGAGCCGAACAGCGGCCATTAAATGTTGATTTAACGCACAGCACATCAAAGCAGCAGCCCAGTTTATTGTCAAAGAGTATCAGAGAAAGAGAAAGAGCCAAAGAGTATCAGCCGAGATTTTTTAGGGGCTCGAAGCACTTGAACATTAATGAGTTCCCAGAAAGTCAAATCGAGCAGCATAAGCCCATCCCTGCTCTCAAATCATAGTTAAAGCTTTAAATGCAGGCAGACAACAAGGAAGCAGAAACCCATACACATTTATTTCAGAAAACACTGCACCAAGCCACCAAGGACAACATAAATTATTCAGTTTTGATACGGACGCCCTCAGCGCAGCCCGAGTTATTTTCATGCATTTATTTCAGATAGGATTAGGTCAATTAATTATTCTTTATGACCTGTTTAGGTCAAGATGTAATAAAAGCAGTTATAGAGAGTTTTTTCCTATATATACCGCCCTCTACATTGTTTCAAGGGTTGGTCAATTGAGAATTTCACTAGAGACTCTCCTTGTATACCTGAGTTTTTCTATAATCAAAGATTCCCGAAAGCTTGGGGAGCAAACTGTCTATTGTAAATGAATGTTTGAAGATCTGAAGATGGAATTCTTGTGCTGCAGCCCGAAACAATAAGTGCATCTTACCTCTGTTTTATTCTTTACCACTATCTAAATAGCAGAAAGAAAGAATAGCTTAGAATTTGTTTAAATACACTCTATGCTCAATTTCTGCTATTTCTTTATGTTTTCCTCTGAATGAATTGGTTATGAATATGAATTCCTCTTGGCTCATATTTACCCCGGTTCACCTGTGTTGGCCAATTATCTAGGGATTCTTCACTTCCCCTAGGTAGAGCTCTGTTATCTCCCTCGTTTAAGTTGATTGAGAGATTCTTCACTGCCTCTCATCACTTAGCATTCTACCCATCATTTAAACCTGAAACATTGTTTCATGTGCAGCTATCTTGCTCCATTTTCCCTATTGTGACCGAGAAAAAGCACCAGCAGTCCTCCTCCTCGACTCCACGCCCAATGGTTTGAAACCCTCAGACTATGCTCTACCTCTCTACCTGAAAAAATCAATTTTCCCACCAAAACAAAACAAAAAACCCTTCGAACTCAATACCTAGCCTAAAATCCCTTTTCAACAAAGTTAAATCAGAAAGAGAGAGCCCTCTCTGACTGCTGGTGGGTTAGAACCTACAGTCCAAAGTTGGTCTGTGGTTACCTCGGCCGTATCCCTTACTCCAACCCGGGGACAACCTGAGTGATAACAAGTGCCACTATAGATTGTTTCTTACTCATCCAATTGACTACACCTCCAAATAGGTTAAACACATACCCGCTTGTAGATCTTCTCTGATCCAGATCTCTGGCCCAGTCTGCATCAACAAAGCTAGAAATATCCAACACTCTGTCCAATCCTGGTCTTCCTTGGTAGCACAAACCATAATCACTAGTGCTATGCAAATACCTGAAAAATCGCTTCACTGTTGTCCAGTGCTCCTTCCATGGTTTTGACATAAACCTTCTCAATACTCCCATTGCATGTGCAATGTCTGGTCTAGTATAGACCGTTGCATACATCAGGCTACCAACTCCACTTGCATATGGAACACATGACATGTCCTCTTACTCTTCTTATGTCTTGGGACACTGTTGAGCAGATGAATTCACACCTACAAGAATAGGAACCTTCACTAGTTTACTATCCTGCATATTAAACCTTTGTAGTATTGTCTCGACATACTTCCTCTGGTTTAACCAAAGCTTCCTCTTTGCCCGATCTTTTTTAATTTCCATGCCCAAAATATAGTTTGCAGCACCAAGATCTTTCATGTCGAATTTGGAGGACAATTGGGTCTTCAAATCCTGGATAATTTCTTTGTCATTTCCAACTAGCAACATATCATCCACATACAAGATGAGATAAATAACATGGTAACCAATTAATTTAAAATACACACAGTGATCTACTTTGCTTCTGGTGAAGCCAAGTCCCCGTATAAATGTATCAAATTTCTGATACCACATCCTTGGTGTCTGTTTTAACCCATATAGAGACTTCTTTAACTTGCATACCAGTTCTTTCTTACCCTTCACCGTAAAGCCTTCAGGTTGCTTCATGTAAATTTCCTCTTCTAGATCCTCGTGAAGAAATGTTGTCTTCACATCCATTTTTTCTACCTCAAAATCAAAAGTAGCAACAACAGATAAAAGTAATCTAATAGAAGTTACCTTGGCAACGAGAGAAAAAATATCACCAAAATCAATTCTCGACACCTAGGAATAACCTTTTGCTACCAAGAAAGCTTTGTATTTCTCCACCTTTCCTTCTACATTCGTATTCTTCTTGAACATCCATTTGCTGCCAATGGGTTTCCTTCCAGCTGGCAACTTCACCAGATCCCAAGCCTCATTTTTGTGCAAAGATGCCATTTCATCAACCATGGCCTCTTTCCAGAGTTTGCCATCCTTTGAATCTTCTGCTTCCTTCACAGTTCTGGGAACATCGTTAGTAATAGATAAAACAAAATTTGAACAGAAAGAAGATGGACTATACCTTTCTGGCTGCCTTCTTTCTCGAACTGATCTTCTCACACCCAGAGTTTGTGGCTCTTCATCTTCTGATTCCTCCTCCGTTGTATAGTTTAATTCTTCCTCCTTAAGCTCAAACTCTATCTTCTCAGGTTCCTTTGGTTGGAATTTATGTTTAATAACATCTTTTACCACTCTGAACACCACATCTCGGCTGTACAAAACCTTCCTTGTTACTGGGTTCCAAAGCCTATAACCCTTTAAACCATCCTTATACCCAATAAAGATGCACTTTTCAGATTTACTATCCAACTTGGTTCGTTTCTCCTTTGGAACATGTACATATGCATCACATCCAAATACCCTCAGATGTGAAAGAGAGAGTTTCTTACCAGTCCATAACTCTTGTGGAGTCTTATCCTCCAACGCTGATGAAGGTGATCTGTTGACCAGGTAACATGTTGTCTCCACCGCCTCTACCCAGAATTCCTGTCCTAACCCGGCACCACTGAGCATGCTTCTTGCCCTTTCAATCAACGTCTTGTTCATTCTTTCTGCAACTCCATTTTGCTTAGGTGTGTATGGAGTAGTATTCTGCCATGCTATACCACACTTCTTACAAAATTCTTCAAATTCCTTACTGCAAAACTCTCCACCATTATTTGTCTTCAACACCTTTATCTTCTTCTCTGTCTGGTTTTCCACCAGAGCCTTAAATTCTTTAAACCTGTCAAAGACTTCAGATTTCTTGTTAAGGAAATATATCCATGTATTCCTTGAGAAGTCATCTATAAATGATACATAGTACACAAACTTACCTAGTGATGGAACCTTCACAGGTCCAAACACATCACTGTGCACAAGTTCTAATCTCTGTTTCGCCCTCTTACCACCAGAGGGGAAACTCACCCGATTATGCTTCCCATATACACAATTTTCACAGAAATCAAAATCCACAGAGCTATTACTCATACCTTCTACCATACCTTTACCATGAAGTATTCAAAGGCCCTTCTCTCAAATATGTCCAAGCCTTTGATGCCACAACATGGTCTTCTCTCCAGAGACCTCTAGATTTTCTACTCCACTTTCAAGAACCACAAATATGTTGAACCCATCAACAACAGTGCTACCTTGCAGCTTGTACAGAGTTCCAATCTGAACTCCCCGCATCAATACCAGTGCTCCCCGAACCATCTTGCAGGTATCCTTCTCGAACACTGTTTTTACACCTGCATCATCTAGCTTGCTTATGAAAATCAGATTTTTGGCCAATGCAGGAATATGCAGAACACCCAGAAGTGTTCTAACCCTTCCACCTTGCAACTTTAACTTTACTTTTCCACAACCAACGGTCTAGTCTTCTTGTCATCCCCCAAGAAGACATCACCACCATCATATTTCTCATACTTGCAGAACCACTCTCAATGGGGAGTGAAGTGAAAGGATGCACCTGAGTCAATCAACCATGCCTCATGATCTACATGTGTACTTGAAGAAGCTAAGTACACATCCCCACCTTCATCTAAGGTGGTTTTCACCTCTGTAGAAGGAGCATCATTAGATCCCTTTCCTTTGTCAGGAGCTTTAGATTTACAATCCCTTTTGTAGTGTCCTTCCTTTCCGCATTTCCGGCAAAACACCTTTACAGGTTTTCCTGGAGATTTAGATCTCCATCTAGATTTAGATCTCCCACTCGATGACTTATTTTTGTTTCTATTCTGGGACAGTCCTCGTACAGACAGGGCATCACCATTCTGGCTCTCCATATTTTTCCGTCTCATCTCCTTCGTTAGCAAGGATGAGACTATTTCATCAAACCGCAAGGCAGTTGCATTGCTACCTATTGCAATAACTAGACTATCCCATGAATCTGGTAGAGAACACAACAAACTGATGCACTTATCTTCATCTAAAATTTTAATATCAACAGATAATAACTGACTTACCATAGTATTAAATGCGTTCAGATGCTCTGTCACCGAGTCTCCATCTTTCATCCTTAGGTTATACAACGTTTTCTGTAGGAACAGTTTATTCACCAGAGACTTAGATTGGTACAAAATCCCTAACTTGTTCCACAAAGCCTTTGCCGTAGCTTCCCCTGATACATTCAACGATATTGAATTTGAGACACACAATCGTATTGTGCTTTTTTCCTTCTGCAACTTCTTCCATTCTTCATCGGACACTCCCATTGGTTTAGTACCCGGATCTACCGTGATCCATTGATCTTTATCCACCAACAGATCCTCCGTCTTGAGTTTCCACAACTCAAAACTCTGACCATTAAATTTCCTCGATCTCTATCTTTCCACTACTCGCCATCTTCTTTCACCACCAGAATTGATCTTGTAGATCTCCCACTGAACAGGGTCTACCATAGGCCCGAGCGAAACCCCTCAGCAACAAAGGCGTCCCCTTGAAGCCAAAACAGCTCCGCTACCAAATGTAGGTTTTAACCCCGTACAAAAATTACCTGCATACGAATTCTAAAAACACAGAAAATAAACAATGTGAGAGCATAACACATAAAACACATATACAAAGAGATTTTCCCCGGGATCCCAAAACCGGGACTATCAGCTTGATTTTTCATTATGTTCCTTTCAATGTTACAATACATATTTATACATGCCGAAGCATTCAATACCATGGACTGAAAACCATCGCGTCCAAAACCATGGATCGAAAACCATTGTGTCCAAAACCATGTGCAAAAATCTTGCACAAAACCATAGGTAGGTCCGCCCAACCTAATATAGGGTCCAAAAAACAAAATTTTCCAGGGTGCTACCCCAGACCCCATAGAGGGGGGTTACTTGCACCCCTCAAACCCCTTGTGACCCCCCCACTACGCAATCGGCGCAATGAAGGGGGGGCTCCACCCCCCCTCTAACCCCCCGGTTAACTATGTGGGCTAGTTGTGGAAATAATATAACACAACCCAACAACATCTGATGCTTGAAAATAAAGTTATGATGATTTTTCGTAGGTCACTTGTTTGAGACTGAATTCTAGAGCATGCAAAAAACCCTAACTTCTTCGGACCATATCTTAGAAAATATAGCGAACCAAGATCTTAAATTTCTACACAAAATTCACCAAGATTTCAGCTCCATGTGGTCAAATTTAAGCTTCTGAAGCTTTGTAAAAAAAATTATAACAAAATTTCCAATATGACATGTTTGAAGCAACAAAACCCTATAATCGAAAGCTCTGATACCAAATGTTAGGCAACCAGATCATAAAACAAAAGAAAAGATAGATCAACGACTTCAGAATTAGCCTCTTCGAGAGGGAAACCTCCTTTACATCACATAAATGAACAATTATTGGATGATTCAATTGACAAGGCCTCCCTGGTATATATAAGAGTCTAAGGGGTCATAATATAATCAGAGCCTACATAACAATTATAATGTAAGGGCACAACAATAAAAATAATGAGATTCTATGGGGCACAACAATAACAATATGGGGGCTACATGGGCACAACAATAACAATAGGGGGCTACACTAGCAATACCAATAAGGGGGATACACTAATAATAAAAATAAAGGGGCTACACTAGTATTATAGGGACCTAACAACTCCTCACGAGTTTTGAGGTTCCATTAGCTTGTGAATATATTCTTCTTATGAAGAGAGAGAGAGTGGAAATCTTAATATAATCCTAAGGTTATATGTGCAAGGACTAAAAGTCAATATTTATGCTAAGGTATCTAAATTATAGATTAACCTAATTAGTTTAATATAGTACAATAATATAGTTAGAAATTACGCTACTAAGGTATAATGCTAAAATACAATAAAGATTTTTATACACAAATTATACAAAATATAATTTACACAATATAAAAGGAAGTAACCAGAAACCTATGTATCTAGAAAAATAATGTGAAAAAATGCTATATATTCTATTTATATAATGATGTGTATTTAAAATGTAAATTAAATAACTAATTTTAAACTATAAATACAATTATAATTAACATCTTTTTAATAAACTCTTAATGTGATATTTCATGAAAGATAAACAACTACAAATGATGTAATCCCCTTATCTTTTAAATAAATTCAGATATATCTAAAATTATCTTTCGCTTATCACATCAATAATAAACGCAAATACATATGTACGTTATTATCTAATAATATCCCGTTCGAGGAAAAGCGAATGACCATAATAATTCTTTTAGAGGAAATGAATCGTTCAACCAGTAAGAAGTAAAAGACTTTATGGGACATAGAAATTATTACAGTAGGGATATTAATCCCATTTACATAGAAAACAAATACTTGGATAGCCTAAATTCCTAAAAGACATTCTAAGAATTTAGATCTGAGTAATGCACATATAAAATAATGTTTTAAGACAAAAACCTCAAAAGATTAATACGATCAAATATATTTAAAACATATCTAATACTATAAGGAAATATGCAAATGAATTAATGTTTATTTCTAAATCACAGTAAGAAAATAATAGAACTAAACCTTTAGAATTTCCAAAGACATAATTGACAAATTCGGAAAAGATCCATAAAAACCTATGGATTTTAAATAACATATGTGACTAAGTCTTGATCTTTCAAAATATTTTAAACAAAATCAACACATATAGTAACCAAAATAAATGTATGGTTACACAATTACTAGTTAAATTACCATCTTTCCTCCTCCCTAACTCTCAAAACTTGAGGCTCTATTTATTTGTAAACGAGTTCTCCATGTGCAAAACTAAGTCTCATAAATAAAAATAGTTTCCTAAAAACTAGGACCATAATCTAACTATCACGACCACTTGAGGTCGTATTATAACTGTTTTAAAAGAAAATGTCATAAATAACTAACATGGTATGCAAAGGCAATTTGAAACAATGAGCCATATTCATAAAAACCTATGTTGTTAGAACCAATGTTAAAATCAAAATGTATAAAATCAATAATCGACATTATTCTAACAATAAGGCAGCGACAAAATCTAAGATTCTATAATTTGCTTTAAAATTGATAAAATGAATCAAATATCTAAGCAAACAACAACCAATGTTAAAATCAAAATGTATGAAATCAATAATCGACATTATTCTAACAATAAGGCAGCGACAAAATCTAAGATTCTATAATTTGCTTTAAAATTGATAAAATGAATCAAATATCTAAGCAAACCTTGACAATATTTGGACTTGATTTTTTTTATTTTTTTTGACTTTGATAATTTGATATAGTTACAACTTTAACATTGACCAACTTAATGATTATCTAGGTGTCCAATGATTGTGGTTTCTCCTCTAATCCAAAAGCCTTATTATCACTTTGATTGGCCCTAAGTTGGTTCAACATCCTGAGTTGGTTTTTTTCTTGTTGAAGCTGGTGGATTCTATGCTCAAGGAAAGGAACCATAATTGAGTATCTTTGTTACCAATACATGCTTTGTACACATCTGTCATAATCGACCTTCTATTGGCAGTGACCATCATAGTTATTATCACCATCCTAAGCATGAACATTATTATCAACAAATTCAGAGTTAGGATCAAACTGGGGTTTGTTCCTTTTCAACACAGGTTCCTCAAGAGAGTCGACAATTACATCGACATAAAAATCTGTGACAGGGACTTGTTAACCTTTATTTCGTTGGGCTTGAGCTATTTTACGAGCCATCTGTCTACTTTTAATTCTAGATTGAAGATCTTGACTCGACTGCATCTTTTCTTTCTTGTGTGCAAGTAAAAAATGGCCATTATAATATGACAAACTTGGCCATATATCATCCTTGAACTAAGGTTGCAACTCAACATGTTGAAACCCTGTTTTCTTTGCCATGCTACATGTTACATGAGTAGGCACAAAACTAAGAGTTTTACCTATTATTTTCTCATGACAAAAGTTAACAAGGACCGAATTTTCATGACTGCGAGACACAGAGGGTTCTGGAGTAGCTGCTCGATAATTAGGTGAAACCCTAGGAGGGATTACTTCTCTATCACTAGCATACAGGTTTTCAAAGCCATTCTGATGAAGGAACCAATCCCAAGAATAACTGTTTTGGGCCAAATTATATTTAACAATAATATATATTAACCCATGGCGGAATAATCTACGATCAGGGTTTTTGCGGCCCGTTTGGTAAAACTTAGCCATTTTTGAAAGGATTTTGTGTAGGTAATGAAACACCTAATGAAGTAAAGTAAGTCCTTCCATTTATTTTTTAGGAAGCGAACATGCATACCTTTCACACTATAGGTGACTTCCTTCAAAACTATAAGTTCTTGCCACGCAATGTCAAAAACCAGGAGTTTTTTGGACCAATTTTCACCTTCATGGAAAGATTAGTTTCCTTAGAAATGAAGCTTTCATCAACCAAAATCTCGACATCTTCAACTTTGGATTTTCAGCCTTTATAAGTGGACGAAAAATCCTTAACTACATCCTCATTATGGCCTTGGAAACTCTGAATAAAATTCCACCATTCAACATGCTGGAATAGAATGAGGTACTCTTTGTAGCCTTCGACAATTTCTCGTTCGAGAAGATTTATTCTAACCACAGGGGCCATTATAGGATATTTGAGAGGACTCAGTGATGGTTTCATGCATAAGGAAGGTCATACAAGCTAGATAGGGTTTCAAGGAATAAACCCTAATCTCACACAACAAAATGCACAGACGGAAACTCCAAACTTGAATACAAAGTATGCACAAATGGAATTGTAAAATTGGGATAACCCACTGGAAAAAAAGGACTGACAATACTGGACTAAAATGATACTAATTCATATCAATGATAAATGACCAAGCATAAGACCTTTCGATCACATGAAAAATGTACAAGTGTTAAAACATACACTTTCTAACTCGGATGAGTAAAGCCATATCATCATATAAACCTAACACTCATTCGACAACGTACCTTGCCACATGGATATACACTACCTGTTGTTATAAGGTGTTAACAATATGAATAATGACCTATCCATTGCACGTGTGTATAATTATTTTCCTCATCACAAATTTAATTATGAAAAGAACCAAAAGTGTTAGGTCATACCACCTTTAGCCATAATAACAACCACCAAAACATAGGCCTCAAGATTAATAGTGCTAGGTGATTTCTAATAATTTAAGGCCGAACCTATGATATAGTTTGGATTATGAGATGAATTGTCACATATTGTAATAAAGTCCAAAATAAATTCTTAAATAATTCATATTCCAAAGGACTAGGGAAAAGGAATTGTACAAGAGAAATATTCAAAACACTAGGTTCATATGAAAACTTTACCAAATAGATCTCCAATGTTATCAAGTTTTCTCATAAAACAAAAGGAATACGATGTTAATAACACATGAGGATGATGTTGCCTAAATTTATTTAAGTAATAAAAGACAATGAAATTATAGATGTTAAGATTTAGGATATGCTCCAAGTTCCTTTTGTTAGTTTTTGTTAGTCCTGCCAATCACCCGTGATCAAATGTACTCTTTCAAAGTTGGTGATAGGGTTATTAGGTCAAATTGTTATATTTTCAAATAAAGTTTGATTATTGGTCAGTTCTAGGTCATTACTACTCTCTCCATTCTCAAGGTCAAAATGCCATCTTGGTCTTGTCATCACTCCTTGTCAATAAATAATGTCTTGGTCATATCATCAATGAGTCATATAAGGGTTATGTCTTCACCTTATGTCATCATCATGGGAGTCGTAATAGGGAAAAATGATGCTCAAGGAGATTTCAGCTTGTTTCAACATCCCCATTCATATTTCATATAACTCCCTCAAATTTGCCTCATAAAATGCCTCATTCCATCTAAAACCACCTTTCTTTGGGAAGATCCTTAAATCCTAAGCCAAAATCCATTTTTCCCTTGGAAACACTCTTATTCCATACTAAAATTCCAACTCTAGCTGAAATCCCTTTTAAAATTCCATTTGTGTTAACTCTAACCGAAAATCCATTTGATACATTAACTCTAGCCGCTTTCCCATATCGTTAAATATGCCCGCATTGCCTTTGTAAGGCATTAAGTTGTAATGTATTACAATGTAATACATTGTATATAAATCCACCACCCCCGAGGCATAAACTGGGCTCGCACTATCCCACATCCCACAATCAGAGCATATTACATAAATAATAAACAATGCTCCTCCCCCACCGATTGCGATATGTCTCACCCCCCGACGATAAGTCCCGGCCCCGATTGTCTCGACCCCTGACTCTTGACTACGATAAATCCCGACCCCTGGCCCTCGATTGCGATAACAGTCCTGCAGCCGATAAGTCCCGCATCCCGCAATAAATCTCGCTTGCCGATGAAGTCCCCGCTAATTTCCCTCGCAATGCGTGATCACTCTAACTTTAAGTCCCTCCCCTTGCATGGTCCTTCTCCCGGTTGTGATTGCGGTACATGACCCCCTTTCCGGACCTGCCGGGATATTTAATTAGATTTTGAAAAGCTTCAGGTCTGGATTTGAGGTTAAGTCCCACTAGATGCAATATTTTATATATTGCGACTTGATGGGCTATCGGGTCCAGCCAGTCGGTAAAACACTATGGAACATGGTTAATAGCCCCTGTCCCGGTTGTGATTGCAATATGGTGAAATCCCCTGCAGATGTGATAATTTATATAATGGATTTCAAAGGATTTTCGGGTCTGGGCTTATAGCTCCACTCCTGTGTATCCTCTGCGATTGTGTTACGACACAGGCCTGTCTTGGATGTAATTGCGGTAAGGATCAATGACCCAGATATGATCGGCCCGGATCAGACAACTCAGATCAATGTCATAGGAAGAATCGATCCCTTGACTCGCTTTTAATAGAAAAAAACAATAGCAAAATAACAAAGAACAACATTGCGTTTTTAGAAGCTACATTCATCAAAACATAAATGTCTTTTCGAGGCCTTAGTTACACTAGAATGCCCAAAACAATACCAGAGCTCAGCTAAATGATATTTTGGTAGTTTTTATCTATTTTTATGAATATTTGTAACAAATCTTGAATTCTATTTCAAGATATTTTTTTGTAAATAATTGTATAAATACTTCAAATTTCAAAGTATTAGAGGTTGGACATCAAAGAGTGAAAGGCTTGGAGTTTGTACTCATCATCTTTTACAGGAAATCAAAGGCCAGTTGCAGTTATTATCTAGGAATTCTTGTGGTATGAGTTTGTGATAATGTTTTTCTTTTGTTAATAGCTTATATGAATGATAATTTCATCTCCTTTCCATATCTATGCTCTTCAGTGATTTTCCTAAGGGGGTTTAACAAAATTCTTAAATTTAAGCTCTGTTTAGTTAGGAATTTCATGCTTATGTTATATATATTTTGATAAATGAATTCATGCTTGCCATGCTCATTTTAAATCTTTTCTTTTCCACCCTACACTACATCGACAAAGCCTCAAAGTATCACAAAATCATACCTACCCTGCTCATCTTTATCTCTTGCAACTGAACCCTTGAGACCTGACCTAGTTCCTTGACTTTGACTCCTGATCCAGCAAAACCCTGAATTTCAAAACCCTAGAGCTGAAACAGACCTAGCCTAATATATTTTTCCCACTCTAGTCATATTTGGCTGTGAGATTTATAAAGAGATCCCTCTCTGGTTTAGCAGGGATAGTTGTCGAACCCTAAGTGGTTTGAGGTTACCTCCATCGATCTCCTTTCTCAGCCTTGGGACATTGTGGAGGATAACATTTTGGCAACGTTGCTGGGGAACGCAAGATCATATTTTCCCTGGGCAAGAATGACAAGGATCAGATCTGATTGCTGATGGTGGACACTAATCAGACATAGGAAGGATGATATCATTCACCTAGCGACTCCAAATCAGTTTCACATTTAATTCAAATATTCCACTGGAGGATGAACCTTACCAACAGAAACATGAAAGGAAAATATGGGGATATGAGGTATTCAAGTTGGAATTTCATCCAAGAGTTCATGTTCTTTGTCATAAATTGTTTCTTCTCTTTTCTTGAGAATGTCAAGAAGGTTTTTCGGAGTATACTGTATTTGAGAAAATATCCCAAACCCGCATTTGATTCCTTTCCTTTAAAGATTGTGAATACAAATTTTGATCTTGGTCAAGTCCCTTCTTCCGAATCTTATGATGAACATCTTCAACTTGATGAGCCTCAAGAGATCAAGACTAATCTTACAGCTTCTGTACATACTCCTACACCTTGTAAAATTCCGGATAGATACAAACCACTCATCTTACCTCCTATAATCCATGGTTTCCCTGAAAAATATTATAAATATCTTCCCAGGTTTGATGGAGAATATGGTAACATCACCGTTGAAAAACACATTCAAAATTTTGAAAATTTTCTCGACCTTTTTGAGGTTGAAGAAGATGATGTCAGTATCAGGATTTTTGCTTTATCTTTGCAAGGTGAAGCCAAGAAATGGTTCAAAAACTTACCAGCTGCAAGCATTTTCGATTTCCATCAGTTTGTGAAAGTCTTTCTTGATAAATGGGTGATCAAGAGTAATCCTTTTATGATTTTAGAAGAATATAATCATTTGAAAAGACAACCAGGAGAAACAGTGCAACACTTTTCAGCTAGGTTCAATCAAGTATACCATTCAATCCCTGCTAATATCAAATCGCCACCCGGTTTAGCTCTCTTACACTACCTAGATGCCTTTGATTCGGAAATGGCATTTCAATTGAGAGAAAGGGACCCTACCACACTCGAAGAAATGCAGGACAATGTAATAGTTGTGGAAGCAAATCTGTTATTCAAAAGGTAAAAATTGAAGGCAGAAGAGAGAGAGAATATAGAGAAGGAGTACCTGACATCTTCAGAAGTGAAGCTCGACATTTTGGTAAGTACAATGGAAGAAATGATGCAAAAGGTCATCATGAGAGATGAATTTTTTGTTCAAAAACACCATGTCCCACTTATTGCAAAAGAAGAAGAGGTTGTTGACCCTAACCATTTTGTTGCTAATCTCAATTACCATAGATCAGAAAATGATTGTTTTATGTATTCATTTATGGACAGTCGTGAAAATGGATTTGTAGATCAACTTGTGGAGGATCAATCTGTTGATCTAATGTGTATGATTGATGTCATTCCTTATATTTATGAGTTACCCAAGTATGATTAGTATGTTGATGATTATGTTGTTGAAATAGAGGCTGATTCTTCAAGGCAATCATCGACAAGTTTTTGGGAAGAGGAAGTTAAATTGCAATAGCTCAAATATAGCATTCAACCTATACATATTAGCTATGACAGCAATGACGAAAGTGCAGAAAATTTCAAAGCAAGTGAAAGGTCTTTGCCTTTATGTTTTACTTCATTTCAATTACTGAGAGAAAACTTTCCTAAGATTAGAAATCAACAGTCTTTCAATTTTGATATTGAGCACGAAGAAGACAATGAACTTCTTGATCAAGATTCCTTACCCTTGTGTTTCTCCTCATTTGAAAAAATAAGAGAAAACTATAAGCAAGCAGATACGTGAGTTGTCAACAACATAAATGGTCATCCTTACCATGAATTGGTTGAGAAGGTCACTTGTGATATGCAAGCTTCTTTCACTCCAGAATCTCAGTCATTGAGTTACATTGAGTCTCAAATCACAGATGAAAGTTTAGAATCTGAAACATATTGCGAATCGATGTAGGATAATTCTGTACCATTAAGTTTTGATTCATTTCAGTTTAATTTCTTTTTTGATAATATCTTTGAAGCAAAGAATGAAGAGCTTATAGAAAATCATGTAGTCCCATTGGAACCAATGTATGACAAGTTGCAACAGTCCTCTCAAGTTCTCCATGATTCAATAGCTGATGTTTTGGATGATATCTATGATCAAAGTCCTTCTCCATTAGTTAACTATGAGCTTCAAAACAAAGATAACAGGAATTTTATCAGGAAGTTGGCTTCATTGTCTTGTTCAACAAGAGTCTCGTTACAAAGTTCATCCAAAAATTTGCAGTCTACATCTATTTCGCTTGAGAATGACAAACTTCATTTTATAAAACAACCAATGTCTAAAAAGGAAGAAGATTCTTGTCTTGTTGTTGATCATCAAGAAAAGGTAGTCATTCACGAGTTTCAGGATCCTTTTGTCGAGTTGTTGCAGTCATCAAGGGAGATGAATTATTGTATTTATGGATCATGTACACATGTTCAGTGGACACTTGGAGTGGCCTATCTTTTGTTTTTTCTGCCTGCTCAAGGAAAGTGTGAGCATGATTCAAGTATGTAGCCATTTGCTGGATTGGTTACATTGGAGGGATCATTTCACATGATTGTATATATTTTTTCAGCAACTCGGTGGTTATCATCAGGATTTGAAGTTCGAGGTGAAGGCCTTAAGATCTTGATGGTATACTGCCATAAGTAAGTTCAGTTAATAGTCAATTTTAGACTTAAGCCAGTTCAGTTTGTCGGTCAATTTTCAGTTTTGAGTTTGGTCTTTTTGTTTTTGACTGCATGCCCAATGGAATAGGCTACTTGGTCTGTGGTGTTCTTGATACCTCCTAAAGGAGATGTCATCCCCAGCTGGAGCCAATGTTAGTGTCTGTTAGTCCTTCCAGTCACCAGTGATCAAATGTACTCTTTCAAAGTTTTTGATAGGGTTATTAGGTCAAATTGTTATATTTTCAAATAAAATTTGATTATTGGTTAGTTCTGGGTCATTACTACTCTCTCCATTTTCAAGGTCAAAATTCCATCTTGGTCTTGTCATCACTCATTATCAATAAAGAGTGTCTTGTTCATATCATCAATGAGTCATATAAGGGTTATATCGTCACCTTATGTCATCATCATGGGAGTAGTAATAGGGAAAAATGACGTTCAAGGTGATCTGGGTCCGGGTGTGACAAATGAACCTTCCAAGACCTTTTACTTTGGTGATGTGTTAAATTTAATTTTTAAAATAACATAAATGAATACATCTGCATGCTGTAAAGAAGAGGAACATGACAATCATCAACACATGAAAACATAAGTCGTTGATAATAGAGTTCGTCTAGGAGGGACTACGTCTCCGGGCCCCGATGCCAAGATGGTGTAGGCCGCTGCATTAAGTGATGTCAATAATGATGATGTACATAAGAGATGACGTCGCTATCATAAAAGGAAAATTCCCTCACGCAGGAGTGGCTCCAAGAGATGTTCCGCTACAGGAACTCTCAGTCAAAAGGACTCCTATCAGTATGACCTAAACTCATGCATGATGATTATGAGCATCCTACCAACATGGCATCAAAGGGATCTCAATGCAAACATGCATGGTGACACATGAGTATCCCATCAACATACAACAAAGAGATCTCAAACAAAACCTGATGAATCATGACAACAAGTACATATCACAGATGATTTCACATCACATCAAGCAGGAATCACGAAACAAGTAAGAAAACAAGATCCCACATCAAACATCAAACAGAGAATTGTGCAGCACAACGCATAGAAAAAGAAGTACATGAACACACTGCATATACCTCACATCCAGGGGCCATCTGAAGAAAAGGATGTCAAACTGCTGAAGCTGGTTGTACCATCAATCTCGTGGTGTCGATTCTATGGAAATGGCTGCTCGCACATGAATGCTGACACCTGCACTCCACCTAGAAAAGTGGCCAAAAAATGAAATGAGAAAATGGAAAATCTGAAGGCACCATCAGTTTTGTGGCGTCAAATAATGAAGAATCGACTGTCAAATTTCTGAATTCTGAGAAAGTGGAAATCTGGGGCTTAAGGAATTTTTTAGATCCCCCTAGATTCCTCAAAGATTCCCTCCTCTGGGTCCTCTGCAAATCAGTTGCTCAGATAAGGAAACTAACTTCGCCATCGGGTTCATGCCGGTGAGAGGTGTAAGATCGACATAAAATTTGTCCAATTTGGACACTGCAAAAATTTCACCCTCTTGAGAATTTTGCTCAATCATGGTTCCACCTGCAATAAATTAATTAAAAATTTTGCCTCAGTTTCTGTGTGTGCTCCTGCTCCTCCATGCTTGTGGGTGCACTGAAAAATGAGGTTTATATAAATTTTTGGGTGGAGCTTTCAAAGAGTCTATTTGGGCGGATTGGTAAAAACCAAAATTAGTTGAGGAGGGGAGGGGTCAGGTGGTCAATCCCTGTGCCTCTCATTTTAGTACATTACCGTTTTTAAAAACTGCATGTATATTTTTTAGGGGGGTCAGGTCCGCATTGGGCGGCCCGCCCCTTAACTCCCGCAGCTCAAAAATGGGGCGTTGTTTTGTTTGTTGACGCGTTCGTTGGTTCGTTTAAGAATTAAATGGGCGTGATATTAAACGTATGGTTGTTTCATGGGTTGTACATGGGGCCGCCACATGGTGGCAGGCCAGCCCACGTGGCTGGAATGGGCTCCATACCCACAAAAATCCTCATTTAATACATATGGTATATATATGGTCAGGTGTGGGGTAGTGGGGGTGGTGGCCCACCACCTCCTATATATATATATTTTTGTTTTTAAATATAACAAATGAGATTTTGAAAATTCTTGAACATTGACCGAAGGAGTCAATTTAATGAGGCCACAATTTCTCTCGGAAGTTGGCCAGAATCCGGTGGTATGATTTTTGTGAAATTGTGCCTTCTTTAAGCTTGCCAAGTCACTCGGTCAACCTTGAACTTTGACTACCTCTAACTTTCGCATACAAGCTCAGTTTGACGAACCGTTCACACCACCGTGATCCAAACAACGAGATATTCAACATGAGCCTAGTTTGAGCACAATCTAAACACTTTGATTTTTGACCCTTCCTGAGTCCTTTGGGACTTCTGCCTGTGTCTAGAGCCACTTGGATCAATCCTCCCCACTGAGGAGCTTTTGGTCCTCCAAAAGCATGAAAAATAATATGCAACTTCTCTGTACCTTGTCTGCATCACAAGCATCCTGAAAAGTCTTGCTTCCATTTCCTTCACCTTTGTTCTTCGGAGCCTTAAGCGATGGGCCGACACCTGCAACCTGTAGTACATTGTTTTGCAAATTACATGCTTGAATTTCATGACCAATTGATGACCCAAGCATCCCATACTTTCCATGAGTTTATAACACATACTCGGTGGTCAAGTTTACATCAAGATGGACACAATACCCTAGCTATGAAAACAAGGCCAACATATCATTGTTACTTCAACAAGTGATGGAAAACTCATCATCACTACAACACATGATTTACAAAAGTAAGGCCAAACAATATTCTTCTTTGACAAGTGATGGAAACACAACATCACTTTCAGAGGGTAAAATGCAACACATAATAAGACCAGACATCATTGTTGCTGAACAAGTGATGGAAACACGTCATCACTTTTACATTTTAAAATGCAACAAATGATTTACAAAAGCATGACCATGACAAGCTAACATATATAGAAACCATTTTTCACTTATCAATGTGAATGGGTCACCTCCTTGTGGTGGTTTTGCTTGTCGAACAACCGTTTCATCTGGTTCATGCATCAACACTTTGTCTTTAAGGTGCTGCTCTAGATGGAGCCTCCAACAAGTGGCTCTTTGATGGCCACTTCTGTCGCAATGACTGCAATACATCTTCTTCCTCCAGATATGCTTAACATGTTTCTTTACCTATTGTTGAGAGGGTCTTTCACACCTCATCCTGTTGTGTGCTGCTATTCTTTTCCAACACTTAGAAAATGTATGGTTATGTAATCCACAAAAGGTACATGTTTTTTGATGTCTTGATTTATGTCCATCATTTAAAACATGATTATAATCAAAATGAACATTCGAATGTCAAGAGTGGTTATACCTTTCCTTTCCATCTCTGGTGTAAGTATGGCGATGAGAGCTTGCCTCAACTCTTTCCCTGCGATGGCCACTGCCATGGGATGATGGGGATGTGTTCCCATCATTCTCTTTCCTTGACAATTTTGACGATGTCTCTGAAGCATATGACACCTTCAAGCATTATCCATTGGCGTATCTCAAGCCTACAAATTGAGGTCTTTGCACAACCTCCAATGGTTGAGCTATGCCTTGGTTATTAACGCCAAGTTCTTTTTCCTCTTCATGCCTCGTCCTGGTAAGGAGCCTCATGTTTGTCCCTGTAATTTGGATCTCCAAATCTCCAACAAAAATCATACTATGTGAAGATGAAACCGAAAGGAAATCAACATCTTTTACCTCCTCTGTCGATTTGGAAAGAACTAATGAGGGCTTCTCATCATCTGTTGTTGGTGGCTCGCTAGCTATCTCAGTGCATTCCCCAACTTCCTTTCTGACATACCCAAGTCCTGCCTGACGGAGTAATTCTTCTGCTTTGATGGGGTGACAATGCCTTAGCCATTAATGCCCAAGCATTTTCATTCATAACCCATTTTATTCAACAATTTGGAGCCAATTCCTGGGTATGATTTTTAAAAATAGCGAAATCATCATCAGGAAACATGCATGAATTCAGAGAATTACTTTTTACCTCACATGGGTCACGATGCAGCTTTTTCAAGGCCTCGTCCTTTGCTTCTAGCTGTCATAGTAGACTATGTTTCTCCTCTTTCTCTTCATGTAGAAGAATCTTCAATTCAACGTTCTCTGTTTGAAGATTTTGTTTGTTGTGCTTTAGTTCTTCCAGGGCCTCTTCCATGGCTTGGAACTGAAGCTGCAATCACTCCTTTTCCTCTATCTCTTTTTGTAGAGTTTCATACATTATTTCCACCCTTTTGGAAATTTTGAGCATGGTCTCATACATTGCTTTTTCATCCTCTGTCGCTGCATGTTCCATTTTTCACGCTTGCAATTCACGTCTACGCAAAGACCGCTCTGATACCACTTGATCCGGGTTTGGGTATGACAAAGGACCCTTCCAAGACCTTTTACTTTGATGATGTGTTAAATTGCATTTTTAAAATAACATAAATGAATACATCTGCATGCCGTAAAGAAGAGGAACATGACAATCATCAGCACATGAAAACATAAGTTGTTGATAACGGAGTTCGTTTAGGAGGGACTACGTCTCTGGGCCCCGGTGTCAAGATGGCATAGGCTGCTACATTAAGTGTTGGCAATAGTGATGATGTACATAAGAGGTGACGTCACTATCATACAAGGAAAATGCCCTCATGCAAGAGCGGCTCTAAGAGATGTTCCACTATAGGAACTCTCAGTCAAAAGGACTCCTATTACTATGACCTAAACTCATGCATGATGATAATGAGCATCCTGCTAACATGGCATCAAAGGGATCTCAATGCAAACATGCATGGCGACACATGAGTATCTCATCAACATACAACAAAGGGATCTCAACTAAAACATGAAGAATCATGACAACAAGTACATCTCACGGATGATTTCACATCACATCAAGCAGGAATCATGAAACAAGTAAGAAAAAGAGATCCCACATCAAACATCAAAAAGGGATCCGTGTATCACAATGCATAGCAAAAGAGGTACATGAACACACTGCATATACCTCACATCTAGGGGCTATCTGAAGAAAAGGATGTCAAACTGCTGAAGCTGGCCGTACCATCAATCTCGCGGTGTTGATTCTCATGGAAATGGATGCTCACACATGAATGTTGACACCTGCACTCCACTTAGAAAAGTGGCCAAAAAATGAAATGAGAAAATGGAAAATCTGAAGGCACCATCAGTTTTGTGGCGTCCAATAGTGCAAAATTGACTGTGAAATTTTTGAATTCTGAGAAAGTGGAAATCTGGGGCTTAAGGAATCTTTTAGATCCCCCTAGATTCCTCAAAGATTCCCTCCTCCGGGTCCTCTACAAATCAGTTGCTTAGATCAGGAAACTGACTACGCCATCGGGTTCGTGTCGTTGAGAGGTGTAAGATTGACATAAAATTTGTCCAATTTGGACATTGCAAAAATTTCACCCTCCTAAGAATTTTGCTCAATCATGGTTCCACCTGCAATAAATTAATTAAAAATTTTATCTCGGTTTCCGTGCATGCTCCTGCTCCTCCATACTTGTGGGTGCACTGAAAAATGAGGTTTATATAAATTTCTGGGCAGAGATTTCAAAGAGTTTGTTTGGGCGGATTAGTAAAAAACGAAATTAGTTCGGGAGGGGTCGGGTGGTCAATCCCCGCCCCTCTCATTTTAATACATTACTTTTTTTAAAAACTGCATGTATATTTTTTAGGGGGGTCGGGTCCACATTGTGCGGCCCGCCCCTTAACTCCCGCAGCTCAAAAATGGGGCATTGTTTTGTTTTTTGGCGCGTTCATTGATTCGTTTAAGAATGAAATGGGCGCTGTATTAAACATATGGTTGTTTCATGGGTTTTACATGAGGCCGCTGCATGATGGCAGGCCAACCCACATGGCTGGCGTAGCCTCGATACCCGCCGACATCCTCATTTAATACATATGATATATATATGGTGAGATGTGGGGTGGTGGGGGTGGCGGCCCACCACCTCCTATATATATATATATATATATATATATATATATATATATATATATATATATATATATATATATATTGTTTTTATATATAACAAATGAGAATTTAAAAATTCTCGAACATTTACGGAAGGAGTCAATTTAATGAGGCCACAATTTCGCCCGGAAGTTGGCCGGAATCCGGTGGCCATATTTTTGCGAAATTGTGCCTTCCTTAAGCTTGCCAAGTCACCCAGTCAACCCTAAACTTTGACTGCCTCTAACTTTCACATACAAGCTTGGTTTGGCGAACCGTTCACACCACCGTGATCACAACGACAAGATCTTCAACAAGAACCTAGTTCGAGGACAATCCAAACACTTTGATTTTTGACTCTTCCTAAGTCCTCTGGGACTTCTGCTTATGTCTGGAGCCACTTGGATCACAAGGAGATTTTAGCTTGTTTCAACATCCCCATTCATATTTCATGTAAGTCCCTCAACTTTCCCTCATAAAACCCCTCATTCCATCTAAAGCCACCTTTCCTCGGGAAGATCCTTAAATCCTAAGCCAAAATCCATTTTTCCCTTGGAAACACTCATATTCCATATTAAAATTCCAACTCTAGCTGAAATCCCTTTTAAAATTCCATTTGTATTAACTCTAGCTGAAAATCCATTTGATACTTTAACTCTAGCCGCTTTCCCATATCATTAAATATGCCCACATGGCCTTTGTAATACATTGTATATAAATCCACCACCCCCGAGGCATAAACTGGGCCCACACTATCCCGCATCCTGCAATCGGAGCATATTACATAAATAATAAACAATGGTCCTCATCCCCTCGATTGCGATAAGTCCTGGCCCCCAACGATAAGTCCCGACCCCCGGCTCTCGACTGCGATAAGTCTTGGCCCTCGGCCCCTGATTGCGATAACAATCCCACATCCTACAATAAATCCTGCTCGTTGATGAAGTCCCCTTTGAGTTCCCCTACAATTGGTGATCTCTCTAACTTTAAGTCTCTCCCCCCGCAAGGTCCTTCGGTTGTGATTGCGGTACATGGCCCCCTTTCCGGACCCACCAGGATATTTAATTGGATTTTGAAAAGCTCCGGGTCTGAGTTTGTGGTTAAGTCCCATTGGATGCGATATTTTATATATTTCGACTTGATGGGCTATCAGGTCCAGCCAGTCGGTAAAACACTATGGAACATGGTTAAGAGCCCCCTCCCAATTGCGATTGCGATATAGTGAAAGCCCCTATGGATGTGATAGTTTATATAATGGATTTCAAAGGGTTTTCGGGTCTGGCCTTATAGTTCCACTCCCATGTACCCTCTGTGATTGTAATACGACACAGGCCCGTCCCGGATGCGATTGCGGTAAGGATCAACAACCCAAATTTGATCGACCCAGATCAGATAGCTCAGATCAACGATAGAGGAAGAATCAACCCCCCTGGCTCGCTTTTAACATAAAAAAAAACAGCGAAAGAACATAGAACAACATCGCGTTTTCAACAGCTACATTCATCAAAACAGAAATGTCTATTCGAGGCCTCAGTTACACCAAAATGCAAAAAATAGCACCAAAGTTCAGCCAAATGATATTTTTGGTAGTTTTTATCTATTTGTATGAATTTTTGTAACAAATATTGAATTCTGTTTCAAGATATATTTCTATAAATAATTGTATAAATACTTCAAATTTCGAAGTATTAGAGGTTGGACATCAGAGAGTGAAAGGCTTGGAGTTTGTACTCATCATCTTTTACAGGAAATCAAAGGCCAGTTGCACTTACTATGTAGGAATTATTGTTGTATGAATTTGTGATAGTGTTTTTCTTCTGTTAATAGCTTATATGAATGATAATTTCATCTCCTTTCCATATCTATGC
The DNA here is from genome assembly GCA_031772625.1 of Pinus tabuliformis. Lineage (NCBI taxonomy): Eukaryota > Viridiplantae > Streptophyta > Pinopsida > Pinales > Pinaceae > Pinus > Pinus tabuliformis. Next base: position 107,492,154 of record CM062804.1, read on the forward strand.
TCTTCAGTGATTTTCGTAAGAGGTTTTAACCATAATTCTTAAATTTAAGCTCTGTTTAGTTAGGAATTTCATGCTTATGCTATCTATCTTCTAATAAATGAATTCATGCCCTCCATGCTCATTTTGAATCTTTTATTTCCCACCCTACACTACATCAACAAAGCCTCAAAGTATCACAAAAGCATACCTACCCTGATCCTCTTTATCTCTTGCAACTGAACCCTTGAGACCTGACCTAGTTCCTTGAATTTGACTCCTGATCCAGCAAAATCCTGAATTTCAAAACCCTAGAGCTGAAACAGACCTAGCCTAATATCTTTTTCCCACTCCAGTCATATTTGGCTGTGATATTTATAGAGAGAGCCCTCTCTGGTTTAGTAGGGCTAGATGTTGAACCCTAAGTGGTTTGAGGTTACCTCCGTTGATATCCTTTCTCAGGCTTGGGGCATTGTGGAGGATAACACCTTCAAGATCACCATAATAATCACAGAGCCAATGAAAAGAGGATTATGTCAAATTCTAAAACCAAAATAGCACAATATTCACACATAAATAAAAATATTTTTTTGGAAAAATGAGTCATCATTGTAGATCACTAAAGCAAATAAAAAAAATCTAAAATAACAAGAAACATCAAATGAGAGACCCATTTCATTCGAAGAATGCAAGGGGATGTTGTTGTGTGGCCAATAGGTTGTCAGTTTAATCATTCGTAATTCATCATAGCTAGTAGGATCCATAAGGTTTCTGCATCTAGTCAGCTCTATCTTGATTGATGCTGATTATACTTGAATCTTTTTGTATATTCCTCTAGGCTCTTGTCTTATTTCTATGTCATCATGAATATTTTTTTATTTCAATCTTTGTCCTTGTAGCAGTCTTGGTATTTTTTAAGGAATTCTCTTTTCATCCTTTCCCATGTATTAATATTGTCCCCACCAAATCCCATAAACCATCAAAGAGCAAATTTTTTAAAAGTAGTAAGAAATAGTTTTGATTTTTGAGTATCAAAGACATAGTCATAGCTCCTACAAAGAACATAAAATACAAAGAGGAACGTATCTGGATATTCACTAGCTAAGACATCAAAGTTTGGTAGTGAAAAATGTGGAATATTCTTGATTTTGGTTACCCATTTTGTATTTCTTATGGGGAAGTTGAAATTAGTTGTCCGCTCTTTCAGATTATGGGCCTCTTCCTCTGTCATTTCATTTAAAAATTGTAGGAAATTATCTTATTGTTACTATGGAAATATGGTGGTGGAAGTGGAATTGGCTAGTTTGTTAGTGATAGGTACTTGAAAATTAGAATCTTGTTATTCACTTGTTGTGATACTTCCTTCAAGGAACAATGATATTGCTTGGAATGAAAATGCAACATTAGTGGGATTAGCTTGATGTGTTTATTATATTGTGGCAGTTTCATGCCTCTTCTTGCCTAGAGAGATAGTTATGGGTGTTCGGTAATTGGTTTGGATGATCCCTCTCCTTCATTTAGTTTCCCTATGTTAGTTTCTTAAGGGTCTTTGATAGTACTGTTAGATCATCCCTTGGGATCTCTATTTTTTCGATGAGTTATATAAACTTTCTCATTCTATGCAAATCCTCAAAGAAACTGATAATCCAAACCCATGTAATAATTAATGCCATGCCTTTGATAGTTAATTGGAAATGATAGAAAAAATGATAGGATTTTTAATTACCTTCCTGATTTCTCAAAAAGATAATTGGAAAGACTGCACATTTAATTATCACTATGGAACTCATATGAGACTTGCAAACCACCATGCACTATATATGCTGGAACAACTACTTGGGCAATGGTTTGGGTTGAATTTCTAGTCTTAAAGATGTTAGTTATGAATGTAGTTGAATAAATTAATTGGCATGGCTTGCTTAAAGGTCCAAGGATAATCTAATTTGGATAAGAGGAAAATATTTACTCCTATTGAAAGAAAACTTCTTACTAAAATTAGAAACCTAGATTAATATCACACTTACTAGAACTAAACTCACTATTCTAAAAAATGGAAGCTACTTTCACAAGGAATTGAAATCACACTTCGCAGAAAGTAAACTCAAACACACTCGAAATGTAAATCACTTGTACAGGGAATAAAAGCACACTTGCATAAATGAAAATTTGTGACTTTGCCAAAATTGTAATGATTCTTCAATTCATAATTGAGTTAAATTGATTTGTGTTAAAATCTAAAAATATAAAGAAAAGGAAATAGGGATAACAAGCTCTTATGATACTATCTACAACAACTAATAAAATATTTGGAAATAATTTGTGTTGTAAATATATTGGACACTATTAAAATGATTGACCAAAGTGTAATGCCTCCTCCCACATTTACCTACTTTTCCAAGCTCTCCAGGGTAAACATGAGCTGAGTGCTACTATGACATGACTCAAACTCCAAGTTCTAGTTATGGAAGTGGTGCTTACGAACCAGAAACTTACTGATACCTCTCAGGAGCACTACATCACCTAAAAGTCAGTCTACAACCTTTGATGATCAGATCCTAAGGTGGAACTTATTTTTCACAAGACTAACACCCCAACCACACCCTTGAAACACTGTACATGTGGTTATGAGGCTCCAACTGCACCCATAAGCCTACTTACCAGCGATTATGACCCAAATTCCTCAGTTCTGTGCTAGTGGTTGCGAGATCTATGCCACTTTTTCAGGTTAGCCTCTAGACCACTGCCCATAACTACCTATAACTTTCCAGAAACATAACTAAGATGATAAAAATGTTAAACAATCAATACTTGAAAAATATCTTGACCAAGACATTCCTAACGTGTGATGCACATTTCATCAAATAGATAGTAAATATAGAAGCTATAGGTCATGAATGCATATCTGAACATAAACTTCTGAACTTCATCTGAGAATCACTAAGAAGGCTCTATGCCCTCTTAATATAGATGCAACAACACTTGTTAGCCCATGCATTCATCAACTATTCAATAACTTATCAAATCATGAACAATATCCATAGGTAGAGCACATCATAGAACCATGCATATAACCAACAGATAACCATAATAGAAACCATGACAAATCAACCATAAGATCACATAATAACCAGTACATGTGCTCATAAATCACAATAGTGAAACTAAATCATATTAACATTTGCAAATTCCAACCAAGTCGGGACTTCCACATACCACCCAACCATAGATTGGGATGAACTAATTCTTTCTTTCATCTAATAACCCTTGTGTCATATTCCAAGCATGAATGTGGGATCATATGGATTAAACCAACATAGAACCAACCAAGGCTTCCAGAGGCAAAACCATATCAACCCTCCACCACAATGATTTCACCTAACCAATCTAGAAATCACTAACATCAAACTAGATTGGTCTCTACCCAGGCTATCCAGAGCTCCAGGGATTCTATCTCAACCTAGAGTTTCTAGGGACCCAAGCTGTTACATGGATCTAGATAACTACCATCTAAACCCACAACCTCTAAGTAACCTAAGCTACTCCAGTGCTCCAAAGATTCTATCCCAACCCACAACCACAGGGAACTTGAGAACCAATCATAAAATCCAAATGGGGAACCCATTACATCATGGGTATCTAGGAAATGGCAAGGCAATTATGAAACCACTGTTAATCGAGGAAAATAGCCATGCCAATGATAAAACATAACTAAGGAACCACATGCATGTAGCACAGATCGAAAAACCAGTAAGGAAATCACACATGCAACCTGTTACCTGCAAGGTACCCCTTGTTGTAGCTGCTGATCCAATATTCTCTTTCGCCACCCACCAATTCCTTGCTTGTTGTTTGATTTCTTTCCTTTCTCCATATCCAAGTGAACGCTAGAGTGCTCCAATAATTATCTAAGTGTGCAAGAGTGTATGAGATAATGAACAAGAGCCGAACCGAAAACTGTCAAAAAGCTAGCAACTGTTTCTCTAATGCCTTTTTATCATTGATGTCTCTCTTTTTTCCATTTTCCTTCATATTCTCTCTAATTTCCCTTGTGTGCATATTTGTTTCTCTCCATCTTCCCTTTTTTCTATTCTCTTTTATTTTCATAATTAAATACCAATTATTGCTTCTTTTCCTTTTCCAATGCCTTTTCTAGTTTCCATAGGCATTAATAAACCATAATTGATGCCCATGTAATGTTTTCCCACCATTTAGATTGGAATATGTGTCCCATGACATTGCTTTGTTTTATTTACATGGAAAATAAACCAAGGGTTGTTACAAAAAGTACGAATCAATCTACGATTGTTGGTGTTAAATATGGAATCAATTTGTCTTGCAAAGATACTAAATACTATTTAAACAACTAGGGTAAGGGGAAAAATCTGCAAATGTTGATACTAATTTGTGTACCCCAAAAATCTACCAATCCTACCAAATTACAACAATACTTATCTATTGATGGGGTTGAACTTTTTGTATATGATACTAGAGAAGAAATGCATTGACTGTTTACTATATCATTGCACACTGAAATCCAACATGGTATAGGAAACCACACAGTCTTTAATTAACAAAAAATGAGTTAGAAAGTAGTTTGATACAAAGCTTTTTCCATAATTTTCTTCAAGAACTATCCTCTCCCTATAAAGGAAAGCTTGCTACTTTTATGGCAGTGTCTTATCAACTATTTTAATAAATCTTAATTGTTACACAAGTGCCCTCGATTGGAACCACCCTTTGGTTTTCTTAATTGGATATACTCACCCTTGGATTGGTTGGTTTCTTTACAAGATTAGAATTCCAATTTGTGTAAATGCATGCTTGTAGAACTGTCAAATTGATTGCCAATGTTTTAAATTAGCAATATTTGTGCGATTCACTCTTGTCATAAAGTGAGTATTGGGCAAGTCAGAGTTGTGTCATTGTTGCTGCACAATCAATGACAACAACTCATCCTTTTATTTTTCCATCAAGCTCGTCATGTCTATGCTGATGTTTTCTTGTAGCTAGATGGTAGGCCAACTACGAATGTGTTATGGATCCTCTACATCCAATTGTAGGACCCCTATAACCTTATTTCCCAGTTAAAACTCATATGCAAGGTTCTTTTGTTGTGATAAAACTATAGCTACGACCAACCACATGGAAAGTTATCGAAAATGCCTCTAATTAATCTTCTAGCTAATAAAATGAAAAAAAATGACTACTTAACAACTCTAGCAAAAAAATGATCTTGAATACCATTATGGGGAACTTGTAGGAAAATAGTGGGCTTAAAGGCATGTTGAAGGGGGGAAAAATGTGTAGAAAGATGCCAAAATGGAGGCCTATCAAAAGGAATGATGCTAAGTGACATATGTAATTGACATTGAAATCATATAATTCAACATCTACTCATCCTTCATTCGACACAATGCTGATTTACACATGATCCATTTCATCTCTAACATTAGACCATATTGCAAAAAATATCACTATAATCAACTATGTTTGGCCAAAAATAACCATCTACATATTATCACACATGGATTAATATATCCATTATCACACATGGATCAATATATCTTTTAATGGTTTTATTGAGCAACGTACCATCATGTTCAATGTTGTTCAATTTTAAATGATGTTGACCAAGTAAAAGTACACACACTAATTGATAATTATAAAAAAATGTTCAAAATTTTACAATACATATTGATTATACACTATGAAGTATTAATCAATATAATCACTATTATAAAATAGATCAATATGGTCCATACAGTGACCAATACTAAATTATATGTTGACCAACATAGGTGATTATATTAATTGAATTTGTAAACAACAAACATTCTTAACCAACATTGTGAGGTTAGGTATTGGTAACTCCATGAACTGTGGTTTCCATTAAGAAAATCATTAATATATATACAAAGGAGAGGGAGACCCTTGGGATTCACATTGCAAGGTCTCTTCATCTTATTAATTTGTATTTACATATTTACAATATTTTCCCAATCCCTAAGGATTATGTGTCAATAGACATAATGGAATATATCAATCAAATCATGTAAGATATCAAAATTAAAACTTGGTTCACTAACAAATATTTGTAAATATCTGTGCAATGTTTGACATTATTCAATATCTTGACTTTACACTATAAACACATAGGACATGACCCTCATTTTCTTGTTGTGCTCTATCCGACTTCATCATGAAGATATTGTTCAAAGACAGGTTCTAAATATAACCGCCCAAGGAAAATGATGAAATGCAATGTTCATTTGTATGTTTATAGGACAATACCCTCATTTTCTTGTTGTTATCTCTTGGGCTTCATCATGAAGATTATTGTTCATAGATCGGTTCTAAATATAACCTCCCAAGGGAAATGCAAAAACACAAAGTTCATTTGTATATTTCCAAACAAAAGGATTTAAGTATTAAGACATTCAAGTTTACTAAATATATCATGGATTGGGTTGACAAATTTTCCAAAAAAATGTTATCGTGAGTAAAGTCGAAGACGACTTTTTCTAAGTAAAATACAAACTACATAGAAAACACTAAAACGAGAAAGAATTGACATCAAAAAGCATTGACATAATGACATAATATCAATATTATTTTCTGTGGCAATGAATAATTTTGATTGCTTTGGAATGTGAATAATATATTCCAAGAGGTTTCCATATGATGGACCAAAATGAGATGATATGCATAAAGTTTGATCTATATGTTTTTGGAGTTATTTTCTTAAATAAGATGAAGAGTAGCAAAGCTACAAGTATTTTCAATGATATTTATGAGTTGTATATTAGTTCTGTTGTGTGGGGTTTAGTCTCAATCAAATCACTAATTCAAATATCATGAGAAAAGGCTATGGGTGGGAGCCACTTATTGGGGATAAAAGTTATCTTGAGGGGTGTCTAGGCTTGATCAAGCCTTGCATAATCCTGGTGACAACATCTCTTAGGTGGATTATGGGTAGATTGTTCTTCCACCTAACATATCTTAGGTGGATTGTGGGTAGATTGATCTTCCATCCAACATCGGGGTTGGACATAGCCTAGTTAGATGCTATGGGTAATATTATTTTTTATTCTCACATGGATGATGTTGTCATTGAGATTCCTTTTTAGATCGAATAGTTCATAACTTGTCTTGGTTGTTGCAACCAATATTGATTCAACTATGTAGTCAAGTGAGTTGTGTAGGATTTGTATTCACAATTTTCCCATCATATGTACTCCTATCATTGTCTTTTCTTTTCAAGGTAATATTTCACATATGTAGAGCAGAACTATATATTCCTAAGTAGGTAACCATAATTTTTACATGTGAAATCTTGATCCTAATTGCTTTCTCCTTTGAAGGTAATATAACATGTATGTAGAATAGAACCATTTATTCTTGAGCAAGTTAGCAATAATTTTTACATGTGAAATCCTACTTCTAATTAACCATGGTTTTTATTCTATCCATGTAGGTTTGGTGTAGCTATTACATTCACCACCCCCGCCCCCCCCACCACCCCCCCCCCCCCCCCCCCCCCTCCTTCATGCATGAATTATTAATCTAGTGTCTGGGACTTGTGAATTTGATAATTTTTGTGAGCATTGTGAGTGGCATAAATCAATTCTTACACCCCATTTTTCTCAAAGATGATACTCTAAATTTGGTATTTCTTGTGAGAATTGTGAGTGACATACATCAATGCTGAGAGCCCATTTTTCTTGAAGTTGGAGTTGCAGGCCAGGTAGAGGTGTTATTGTTCATCTAATACTTAATAAGGTGAAGAAGATGGTCTAATGTCTTATAAAGGATATTTTTCATGTTGGCATAATTTATGCAATGAATCAATGCAAATTTGTAGCTGTGCATGGTAGATATTTCTAAATTGCAGGAGAGATTATCAGAATTCCTTTTGACAACTGTGACTGATATTTAGTAACATTTTTGATATGGCTCGCACAAGGAATGAAATAAAATGCAAGAAACTAAATAAAATAGACATATAGAAATATAACAGAGAGAACAATAATATAGTGAAAACCAAACTTCTATTAATAAATGAAATAACAAAACATTATAGAACATAAACTGGTTAGAATGTTGATAAATATCTCTAAACAACGAGAGATGGTGGCTATGTGCATTTGCAAAAGTTGTTACAAGAGGAAAAAATAATGGAATTTTAACATAAAGATATAACCCTAGAGGTACAAAACCCTTACCCTTGAAGATGAAACAACAAAAGGTTTGCGGGCCCCGAGGTGTTTAGTTAGTACACCAATTACTCAAGAGTGCAACTTTTGCATATAATACCTATTTGGGGTGTACACCAGTTCATTGGAAAGAACTATCCAAGGACTATAACTTTCAACTAGGGCTAGGGAATACCATGACAACCCTTGCCCCCTTGAATTGCCAAAAAAAATATTTTAGGGCCTCAAAATGGTCTTGGAATTTTGGGACCCAAAAGTCATAGGAAAAATTCCAAGAAGATAGAGAACCGTTGAGACAATGGAAGAGGTGGGTGGCCATTGATATCCAGTTGGATCAATTCTATGCCTACGTCTCAAGTTGCCGTGAGAAATTATATGGAATGTTTCCACTAGCGGAGAAGAGGTAATATTTTATTTGGCTATGGGCCTATATTTTTAGTAACTATGTTTGGGAGGTATGCCTTGGCTGCCTGCTAGTTAGATTGGATTCAGTGTTAAGTTAAAATTATTAGAAATTGGATCTGGAAATTAAAGTTGAGACTTAATTGATTTAGTTGGTTTAGTTAGATGACGAATCCTTGCCAAATTAGCAATATATCCTTGAGATGACCTTGAAATGTTAAACCCACTGGGATGCATTCTATGATTAAATAATTTACCTATTTCAACAAAATTTTACTTAAAAGGAAAGATGAATTCATAGCCACTATCACACTGAAATTTCAAATGCTAAGCACCTCCTCACACCATATAAAATATAAATCACCTTTTTTTAAACACAAATGAGTATATTGGTATTAAATATTTATCGATTCACAACCAAGAAACCCCATAAGTACATTATCAAAGTTGAAACCCATATGGGTATCCAAAAATTCACTGGCTATAACTTCCAAAATACTGAAAGACCAAAAGTTGATAAAATATTTTACTTGAAAAATATACTGAGATCTTGATAGAATAAATACATTGTAACTAGAACATGTCGAGACAAAACATCCACAAATTAAAAGGCTTAACCCATTCGCTTGTCACAAAACAAAGAAACACCAAATATCACTTGCTGTCATTGGTAAGCAGGTTGAGATCTAAATCACACTTCCCATTAGCATCCTGATGATGAGCCTTTGATGCTTGAGCATCCTTACTGATATTCAGGTCCATTAGCAAGCTCCTCAAGGCATGCACCTCATCGAGTAGATGAAAAAATTGAAATTGAAGGGACTACAACTTGTTCGCAAGCTCAATATGGGAATGTGTCATTTGGTAGAATTTAACTTGCAACTTGTAATCAACCCGCTAGAGAGCTTCATGGAGGAAAGGCAATGCGAACAAGGGATATCCTATGAAGAGATCTTAGAACCCAAGAGATTATTCATTATTCTATGGAAACATGCGGTTTGACCCTTGGTAAAGGGAGGAAGCAACAATGACGGGCTTCTGATAAAACTTTCCCAAATTGAGAACTGTGATGTTCCCAATTTTGTGCATGCAAAAATCACTTAGGAGTTCTGAAATTTTTTGGATAAGATTAAAAAGAAGAAAATATTATTTTGTGAGAGAAGTGAGGTAAATTATTATTTTAATGGAATGGAAACAAATTGGTATTTTTTTAGAGAAAGAGATAAATTATTATTTTATTTAAATAGTGGCAAAAATTCTTTCAGTGGAAAATGGGCCCCACCAATAAAATAATAAGGAAAAGGAAAATATAGAAGCTAGGGGGAATATCAATGAAGAATTATAAAAGGGAGGAGTAACTCAATTGCAATTCATTCTATTATATTCCTATGATATCTAATTGACATTGAGAAAAATATCAAGTGAGTTTCAACATTTTCCAGCGAAACTCAAGCTAATTTCGGTGGACTTCGAGTGCCACCCTAGTTAGATCTCGGGGAAGATCATTCCAAATCTTCCATTTGTGTTTATTGCGGGATTACAAACTTCCAAATCTACCATTTCATATCTGAATTTTGAAGAGAGATTGTATTTCATCATTTAGGATTATCTTTGAGCAGGGATTATTGTTAAAATTGGCAACTAGGGCCAAACTCAATGTGGGTCATCTTATTAATGGCAACTAATATTTTTATTGGATTCCTCTCATTGAGAGGTATAGGATTGATCTAAAGATCATCCGGTACTTGATAAGTATTTATGAAGTTATGAATTTATTTATGTTATAAAATAAATTGTCAAGTCGGCCAACAACTTGAGTAGGCTCAGAAGCCCAATAGACATGTCTATTCATCATCTTCATTTTAGTATAAATAGAAGAGGATTTGAAGTCATTTGTCACACACACACTCACTCTTGTGATCTCACTTCATCCTGTTTTGGGTTTGATGAAGATGAGAGCTAGAGGGAGTGCCCTAGGGTATACGCTACCCTAGATAACATGCCCTAGACCTAAATGCAGTCATGGGAGAATAAGCTCTATGTTGCTCAAAAAGCCCGAAAAGCTGGAAAAGACGAAACTGCCGAAAAAGCCAGAAAAGCCGAAAAATCTGGAAAAGCTAGAAAAGAAGGAAAAGCCGGAATTGCCGGAAAAGCCGGAAAAGCCAGAAAAGACGGAAAAGCCGGAATTGCCGGAATTGACGGAAAAGCCGGAATTGACGGAAAAGCCAGAGAAACTGGAACTGTCAGAAAAGCCGAAATGGCCGGAATTGCCGGAAAATCCAGAATTGCAGGAAAAGCTGGAGAAACTGGAACTGTCAGAAAAGCCGGAACTGTTGGAATTGCTAGAAAAGCCGGAACTACCAAAAGAGATGGAACTGTCGGAAGAGTCGGAAAAGTCGGAACTGTCGGAAAAGCTGGAAAATCCGGAAGAGTCGAAACTATCGGAAGAGTTGGAACTACCGGAAGAGCCGGAAAAGTCGGAACTGTTGGAAAAGCCAGAAAAGTCGAAACTACCGGAACTGCTGGAAAAGCTGGAACAACTAGAACTGCCAGAACTGCCGGAACAATAGGAGCATCTGTCTCTGGAGGAGAGAAACATGCAAGGGACAACTAACTAACATTGGGACAATTGTATGGTACTTAGCAACAACCTAAGGACAACAAGCATGCTAGGGACAACAAGCAAGCAAGGGACAACAAGAAAGCAAGGTGCAGCCAACACATAGGTCAGGATGGCAACATGGTGCAACAATGGCACATAATGCAATACAGTGATGGGTACAATCATGATTAATGAAGCGTGATGAGATGCAACATAGTGATGATGGGTGCAGCATGGTGTAGCGCGGTGAGGTGCAGCATGATGACAAAATGCAGCACAACGATAGTGAAGCAGTCACCTTGGAGAATCAGTTGAAGCAATATGTCTTCAACTGATCTCATGCAGATATCATAAAGTCAAACTGTTGACTTCTGTTGTAAATGTACTCTCTCTCTTTCTCTGTTGAACTTTGAAGAACATAAAGGAAGAATTAATCAAGGGTTTCCCCACATTGGGGATTGTCCCTGGCTGGCACCACAACTTGTGTCCTCTTGTTTTGGCTTGTCTTATGTGATTTATATTTATGTTCTATCTGCAGTTTACTTTAATGCTGATTTGATTTCTAATCTAGAAAAGATATTGAGCTAACTGTGAAAATTGAAATAAATTGCTCTAACATAGAACATACCTAAAATTAACATGGTATTAGAGTTGAGGTGATGAAAATGCCCAAGCAAAAGTGAAAGAGCAATCACCAAAGATGGTTGGGAAAGGACAAAAGGATCAGTGGATTCCTCATCCCTCTTCAAATTCACTGAGGGTGAAGCCGAAACAGAGAATATTATTAGAATGGTGCAATAGAAGTTTCTAATGGCCTACCTAAAGATCACTTCAATGGGAAGTCCAGATCTAAGGGTGGCAGGAAAGGCAGATGACTTGGTTGTAATAAGTTCGACCATTATGCGAAGGAGTGTTTGAATGGCAGAGACACATCTCTTGATGAAGATAACAATCATTCTAGGGACATCTTCAATGATCAAAGGAATGACAGGTAATGCAGGTCATCAAGGAAATGACTGACTCTTCAAAGAAAGCAAGGAACCCTAGGTATGAAGAATCAAATGTTGTTTTTGATAAGATAAAGAAGCGTTATCTTGTATTGGTCCTCTCCTTCAGATTCTTTGGGAATCTGGCTTATTGATTGTAGTGCTTCAAGGCACTTCATCGGATAATAGGGTGCACTCTCTAATTTGGTAGAGATGGAAACAATCGTGGGATTATACTTGGAGCCGATGCCACCTATCCCGGAAAGGGTGTAGGGAATGTTACCCCTCAATTGAATGAGGGTAACTCGATTCATTTACAGAATCTCCTTTATGTACTTCATCGCAAGAAAAACCTGGTGTCCATTTCGGCAATGGAAGTCAAAGGTTACAGGGTGGCACTCATCGATGGAAAGGTACGTGTTTGGAAATAGAATTTTCAAAGATGTTTTTGAGTTCAGGGTTGTATCAAGTTGCAGGAAGTCCACTAGGGACCATGTCCATTGACACACAGCATCGAAGGTATGTGAGTCAGATGGTGACAGGGATGCCTAAATTCAAAAAGAGCATGAAAGTACATGTCTGAGATGTATCGAAGGAAAATCTTACAAGGGGACCATTCCCCTCATGTAGCAGGTCCACAGGTTTGGAACAACCTGAGGGGTTTGAGATTCATGATTGGGAATCTCATGTATATAGGTGGAAGAAAGCCCTCTATGGCTTGAAGAAAAACACCTCGGGCGTAGTATGAGAGGATTGATAGTTTTTTAGAATCTACACTCGGATATTCCACAATTTCCATTTTTTGCTTTGTCGACATTTCGAGTCTAGACCCAAACTCATCATCAGGACTTGATTTACAAAGGAGAGAGACAGTAGAGATAAATAGGGTTAGGGTTGAGATGTCAAGTGTGAGAGCCGACAGACTACTGATCTGAATTAGCTAGCTTTATAATATTTTTATAATTTCTGATATGAAATAACTAGTTTTAAAATATTTTTATAATTTATTTATTTATTTTTAATAATAATTTTGTTTATGTTTTAGTTTAATTAATTAATTAATTAATTTTTTTAATTGTTTGAGTTAAATTGTTTTTGAATTAGGTTTTTTATTATATTCTATTTCATAAATAATAATAATAATAATAATAATAATAATAATAATTTTTTTAATTAATTAATTAATTTTTATTTTTATTTTGAGTTAAATTGTTTTTTCATTAAGTTTTTTTATTATATTCTATTTCATAAAATAATTATTAATTTAATCATAATGATTTTGTTTTAATTAATTGTAATTTTATGGTAATTAAGTTTATTTTATTTAATCCTTGCAAGTTTTTAATTACTCAGGATGTTAATGAATTGTTAACGATGTGCTTCAAAGCTTACTAGCTAGCCCTAAAGAGGGGGGTGAAGAAGAGAAAGAGAGGGTCAATTTAATCCATGGGTGAGGAGTGAGGTCCAATTCCTACTAATTTCCAAGCCTCCATCCCTGTTGAGGTTATGCGGGTGTTTTATGATCTCAAGGGCTTCCCTGACTTTTCGCTTGAAATAGTGTTTTTCATTTGCAATGACTTTTGTGTTTTCAAGGCATATATGGTGGTTTGTCTTACCTGCATGTTCCGCCAAGGCTGAGGAACGGGTTCTTTCCCTACGGATATCAGCACTATGTTCTTTTAGCCTGATACTGACTGATCTACCTGTTTCCCCGATATATTGTTCTCCACAGGAACAGTTAATAATATAAACACCTTTCTGCTGGAGATGTTCTGGGTTGTCTTTAACAGATTTCATTCTTTGTCTGATAGTTGTCAAGGGTTTGAATGAGGTTTTGATATTCTTTTTTAAGAGAATTTTGGCTAGTTTGTCAGTTACACCATGAATATATGGAAGGTAGGCGTTAGTGGCTGAGGAATTGTTGGTTTTGTTTTTATTGTTTCCAGATTTGGCTTTTTGAAAGGCTCTGAAGATATCTTTATTATTGTATCCAAGTTTGGAAAAGGCTCTTTTTAAGTACGTGATTTCTTCCTTGGTGTGGTTCTCATCAAAAATTCTACAAGCTCTAGTGAAGAGGGTTTGAAGAACCCCCATTTTTTGGGCTGGGTGGTGGTGGGAATCTGCGTGAAGGTAGTTATCAGTATGCGCCTTTTTCCAGAACACTTTGTGACCTATGGAACCATCCTTGTTTCTAATGAGGAGGATGTCTAGGAAAGAGATGCAATTATTCTCTTCAGTTTCCATAGTAAATTTGATGTCATTGGAAATGTTATTGAGATGGTTTAAAAAGTTTTTAAGTTCGTCTTCTCCATGGGGCCAATCCACACTGGTGTCGTCCACAAACCTGATCCAAAATTTAGGTTTTAAAGGGTAGGTGTCAAGCGCCTTCTTTTCAAACTTTTCCATGAAGAGGTTGGCTACAATAGGTGAAAGGGGTGATCCCATAGCCACTCCTGATGTTTGCTCAAAAATCTCCCCTTGGAAGGTGAAGAAGGTGGACCGCAGACAGATTTCAGCTAATCTTGCAGTTTGCGGGTCTGCTACCTCTTTTACTACTTGAACTGCTTCATCTAAGGGAATTTTAGTGAACAACTGGACAACATCAAAACTGACGATTTTATCACCCGGATCTATCTTAGCATTTTTAATGAATTCAACATATTGGTAGGAATCTTTTATGTAAGAACTGGTCTTACCAACTAGCGGAGCTAATTTTCTAGCGACATATTTTGCTAATTCGTAAGTGGGTGATCCTATGGTATTGACTATAGGTCTCAAGGGGACATCAGTTTTGTGAATTTTGGGGGCTCCATAAATACGAGGTGTAATTTCACTGTCAGGAGTAAGGAGTTTTTTCAGTTTTTCATCTAGATTGGTTTCTTTTATAGCTTTTTTGACAAGTCTTGTGATTTTCGAGATGGGGTTCTTCTCTAGCTTTTTGTAGCTACCACTGTTGTATAAGTGGTCTTTCATTTTGTTTATGTAATCTTCATGATTCATTACAACAGTGGCACCTCCCTTGTCAGCTTTTAGAATGACAATGTCATTGTTATTCCTTAGGTTTTTTAGGGCTCTAAGTTGTTCTTGGTTCAGATTCTTTTTAGGAGGTCTTGCTTTCCTAAGGATAACCACACATTCTTGTCTCACCAGTTCTTTGTCTTCCTCCTTGAGTGTTTTGATTCCATCCTCCAGGCTACAGATAATTTCTTCATTTGGGATCTGTTTAGGGGCTAAGGCAAAATTGAGCCCTTTGTCTAGGACTTCAATTTCTTCTTTTTTAAGCTCATAAGAAGAAATATTTATAACCTTCTTGTTAATAGGGTTATTGCAGTTTTCAGCTACATTGTTGATATTCTTTATATTATTATCTGTCCTATTAATATTATTGTGTTTACCTATGTTTTTTATGTCACAATAGTTATCCTTATCCTCATTCCTAGTTTTATTGTTTTTATTTAAGTTATAATCTATGTTGATTGAGCTATTGTTATTTAAAGTTACCTTACTAATGCTGTTGCTGTTATGAAGACTTACGCCCAAATCTTGGCTGGAGTTGAATGAGATTCCTACGCTGTCCAATGTTTCATTTCCACCCGGTTCTCTATTTTCTCTGGTCCCCGTATTGCTATCTAATGCTTCCTTGCTGCGCGGTTTTCTATTATCTCCAGCTCTGGTATCCTTCGATTCGCTCTAGCTATGGTTATAATCCAATTTGCTGTGTGTTTTGATTGTTGCCTTCGACCTGGGTGTCCATGCCAGCGTTCTGCTATTTTTCAACGTGGAGCTGCATCCTGTGCCTGCGCTGTTCGTGTCTGATGTGTTTATGCATCGATTTTCTGATTCTGTCTCTGCGCTGACAAGTGTTTCCCTGCGTGGCTCATTTTCTTCAGTCCTGGCATTGCTGCCCAACGTTTCCTTGTTGCGCTGTTCTTCTACACAGAGTTTTGATTCGTACAGGCTGGGTGTACAAGCCAATGTTCTGCGTGCTTGCAGCCTGGAGTTACATTCTGATTTCGTGCTGTCCATCTTTGATGGGTTTTGTACAGCGTTCTTTTCCTTGACAACATGTTTTGTGAGTGCTTTCTTTGACCGTGAGTCACTGCGTGCTGAGATTCACTAGGAGTGAAACTGATCCAAACCATTACCCAAAGGTTGTGGATGATATACCTCTCATACCGGCACCTTGTGAGGACGACCTATTTTTGATAGGTGCAAACCCTCTCATTTGCAGAAGTAAGAGGGATTTGGATTCTGAATGTGGAATGATAAATTGAAAGCCTGTGACTACCTCAAGGATCTTAACTTTCAGAAGTTATATGGTAGTGATGTCGGACCATATTTGGGAAATGCCTTTGAGTTTCATAAACTCATTCGCGTTGATGTTCTTGGTGAACTTCCGTTCAGACATATGTTTTGTAGTTAGCATGGTGAGCTCATATTTGGTTGAGCCTCACTGGATTGGTGCTAAGAATATTCTGAGATATCTTTAGGGCACAATCTCTCATGGATTGAGATACACTGCCAGAAATATGAAACTGCATGATTATTCGAATTCTGATTGGGCAGACAGTGTGGTGGACCGTAAGAGCACTTCCCGGTGCTGTTCCTCCTTGGGATCTGCATCGATGATGTGTTCTCCATGACGATTATGTAGCAAGATGATTAGTTCTCCTGTGAGGTCTGGATGATGTGTTCTCCATGATGATTATGTAGCGGGATGATTAGTTCTCCTATGAGGTCTGGATGATGTGTTCTCCATGACGATTATGTAGCAAGATGATTAGTTCTCCTGTGAGGTCTGGATGATGTGTTCTCCATGACAATTGTGTAGCAGGATGATTAGTTTTCCTGTGAGGCCTAGATGATGTGTTCTCGATGGTGATTGTGGAACAAGATGATTTTCTCTCTTGTGGGATAGGATGATTCGCACTCCTATGGACAGGATGATCCACTGTCCTATGGACAAGATGATTCACTCTCTTGTGGGACAGGATGATTCGCTTTCCTGTGGATAGGATGATTAGTTCTCCTATCGAGGCATCCTACCCATGCAGTCTGGGACTCATGGGAAGTACCTCTCATCTGATCAATGAGCAGGGAAATGAGGATAGGGACCATAGTAGTACCGATGGACGCATCGTTGTATCTACCGTACTCCCTATGCTAGGATGACCTTCATTGATCTGGGATCAATGATACTGGTCTGGGACCAGTGGTAGGAGTTGTACCCACTATGACACTGACTTCGGGTCAGTAGAGGACTAGTCTGGGACCAGTGGTACATACTCTGAGACTGACTTCGAGTCAGTAGAATACTGGTCTGGGACCAGTGGTAGGAGTTGTACCCACTATGACACTGACTTCAGGTTAGTAGAGGACTGGTCTGGGACCAGTGGTACATACTCTGAGACTGACTTCGAGTCAGTAGAATACTGGTCTGGGACCAGTGGTAGGAGTTGTACCTACTATGACACTGACTTCGGGTTGGTTGAGGACTGGTCTGGGACTAGTGGTACACACTCTGAGACTGACTTCAGGTTAGTGGAGAATGGTATGACACATTCTCGATCAATTCTTCTTCTTCATGGTTCAGCAGAGCAGAGCAGAGCTAGCAGAGCTGAGCAGAGCAAATTAGAGCCAGTAGAGCTAAGCTGAGCAGAGCAGAGCAGAGCCAACATAGCTGAGCAGAGCAAAGCAGAGCCAACAGAGCTGAGTAGAGCCAGTAGAGCTGAGCAGAGTAAATCAGAGCCGGTAGAGCTGAGCAGAGCAGAGTAGAGCCAACAGAGCTGAGTAGAGTAGAGCAGAGCTAACAGAGCTGAGCAGAGCAAAGCAGTGCAAGGGCATTGATGGCAGATATAGTACAGTCATGACATATGGATCAATGGATGGAGTTCTCCCTAGTTGAGAGGGAGTGTTAAAATTGGAAACTAGGGACAAACTCCATGTGGGTCATCTTATTAATGGCAGTTGATATTTTTATTGGATCCCTCTCATTGAGAGGTGTAGGATTGATCTAAAGATCATCTGATTCCGATAAGAATTTATGAAGTTATGAATTTATTTATGTTATAAAATAAATTGACAAGTCATCCAACAAATTGAGTAGGCTCAGAAGTCCAATAGACATGTCTATTCATCATCTTCGTTATAGTATAAATAGAAGAGGATTTGAAGTCATTTTTCACACACACACACTCACTCTTGTGATCTCACTTCATCCTGTTTTGGGTTTGATGAAGATGAGAGCTAGAGGGAGTGCCCTAGGGTGTATGTTGCCCTAGATAACATGCCCTAGATCTAAATGTAGTCATAGGAGAATAAGCTCTATGTTGCTAAAAAAGCTAGAAAAGTAGAAAAGTCGGAATTACCGGAAAATCCAGAAAAGCCAAACAAGCTAGAAAAGTCAGAACTGCCGGAAAAGCTGGAAAAGATGGAAAAATTAGAACTGTCAGAAAAGCTGGAGCTGCCGGAACTGCCAGAAGATCCGAAACTACCGGGAGAGTCGGAAAAGTCAGAACTGTTAGAAAAACCAGAAAAGCCGGAAGAGCCGGAACTGCTGGAAGAGACGGAAAAGTTGGAATTGTCGAAAAAGCTGGAAAATCCAGAAAAGATGGAATTGCCGTAAAAGCTAGAATTGTCGGAAAAGCCAGAAAAGCCAGAACAGCAGGAGCATCTTTCTCCGAAGGAGAGTAGCATGCAAGGGACAACTAACTAAAATTGGGATAGTTGTATGGTACTTAGCAGCAACCTAAGGACAACAAGCATGCTAGGGACAACAAGCAAGCAAGGGACAATAAGCAAGCAAGGTGTAGCCATCACATAGGTTAGGATGGCAACATGGTGCAACAATGGCACATAATGCAGTACAATGATGGGTACAGTCATGATTAATGAAGCATGATGAGATGCAGCATAGTGATGATGGGTGCAACATGGTGCAACGCGGTGAGGTGCAACATGATGATGAAATGTAGCACAACGATAGGTGAAGCAGTCACCTTGGAGAATCAGTTGAAGCAATATGTCTTCAACTGATCTCATGCAGATATCATAAAGTCAAAATGTTGACTTCTATTGTAAATGTACTCTCTCTCTCTCTCTCTTTCTCTATTGAACTTTGAAGTACATAAAGGAAGAATTGATCAAGGGTTTCCCCACATTGGGATTTGTCCTTGGCTGGTGCCACATCTTGTGTCCTCTTATCTTGGCTTGTCTTCTGCGATTTATATTTATGTTCTATCTGCAGATTACTTTAATGCTGATGTGATTGCTAATTTGGAAGAGATATTGAGCTAACTGTGAAAATTGAAATAAATTGCTCTAGCATAGAACATACCTAAAATTAACAATTATGAACAACTAGGAGGGTCGAGTTATTTCTCAAATAATGTTGAGTTATTGCCTCATTTCTCCAAGGGTCACTCTATTATCGCACTGAGAATTTACAATGCTAAAGATTTGTCAAATATTGAAGTGATTTCTTTGCCCATAATTAGAGCGAGTTTATTGTGCACCAGGGAGAGGCTAATTTCTACTCTAAAGGAGGGCTGGTTTATTACCTTTGTCCCATAAAATTCTAGTGCCCCAAAAGCGAGTTATATCTCCATTTCTATGGAAGAACTAAATTTTTTCTTATTTCTAGTAGTGGGTCATCTTTTCGACTAGACATACTCTATGTGCAAAGGCAATGCCTTTCCTTGCTAAATTGAGTTCCTAAGATACACGCGGGGGTAACACTATTTATTAGATTGAAGGCAACATTTTAATGGGTCATTCTAGACTTAAGAGGGCCATGTTTAGTATTTAAAGGCATAGATAAATCAAAATTACAGAAGGGTGAGTTGCTGGTTTGAATGCTTGTACTTACAGCTAGTTCTTGGATTGATATTTTTGTGGGAGAAGGGCTGATTATTCAACTGTTCTAGGAGCCATTATACCTGAATATTTCACCGTTGAAACCATTCACAAAGTGACTGAAATCACTGAAGTCATTCTTTGGTTTGTACACGTTGTATTTCAGGCAAGATATATATTATTATCTCTACTTAAGATAAGATTATATTTCTGGTTGAATTCTAGGTTTGAACAACCACTCACAGTCAAATATTTCTTTATTGTCCGCTGGTATGTCTTATCTTCTTCCACTTATTATTATTGAAGAATACATTCTCAGTAGTATGTACCCTTGCAAAACTTAATACAAATCTTACATTGTTGGGTTAAAGCATTTTTCATGGTAAATTTGTGATATTGTGCTCATGTTATTTACACAAAATACACCAACATCCCTTAGCTTTCAAAGTGTTTGACAAAACACCTCTAAGACAAACTCAACAAACTCAAAAATTCATTTTGAAAATTAAGGTACCTCTATTAGGAACATTATAATGGTATCAAAGCATGATCTTGGCTAGTTCTGAGCAAGATAACAATATCATGGGCTAATAGGCATGCATGCACAGTGAACGGTGAAACTATGGACATTCAAGTCAAGCAAGAAAGATGGAGTAGAGAGAGGATCAGGGAGGAAATAAACAAAAACAATGAGAAACTTAAAGAACTATGGGCCCAATTGAGTAGCCTTGAGGGGATAAACTAAATCCATATTCATTTCCATGACAATGACCCTAGAGATAAGCATGTCATGGGGATGAAGCAATTCACATCCCTCATGGGAGATTAGCCAAAGAAAGGCATATCAAAAATGGTGGGAAAATTAACCCTCACCTGCTTTGATGGGTCAACTAGGAGTTCTGTTGGGAAATGGGTGTAGGAACTGGACACATACATTTGGCTAAACCACACGAGAGAAGTGGATTCCATTAGATATGCTACTTGGAATTTGGATGGATATGCCATCGAGTGGTGGTACTATGGATTGATCCCTTTGAGTCATGCATGCATCATGCCTTACATGGAGTTCACACAAAGGCACATAGAGATATTTGATTGAGAGGACATAAGACCTCCTTAACAAGAGTGGACAAGACAAGGACAGTTAGAGGGTGAGACCAGGGGGTGCTTCTACTGGTGGAGACCTAGATTTAGATATTAGGAGCCTGAGGAGGAGATTGAGCATGAGGTTGATGGCACATAGGAGGGGCATGTAGATGCACCCAGAGTGATTCAAGAGTCACCCTTGTTGGAGATTCCTTTGATGTCTTCGAATGAAAACTTGGGAGAGGGAGTAGAGCATACACCCATAGAGACATCTGTTTATGAGGCATGATCCATTGTTAAGGTATCCATTTATGAGGTTTCCAGGGTCATGTCTAAGTATTCAGGTGATAGTAGCCCACAACAGACTGGTGAGGTACTAGGAGACATATCCATTGATGAGGTGCTGATAGGTATTGAGGCATCCAAATCCATGACAAATATTTTGGATGAAAACCACCTACAACTGACTGGTGAGGATATTTTGCATGATAGGTTATCTATGGAGGAGTAGTTGAAGGCTCAATTTTAGCCCAAGGTGAAGGAGGATGAGAAACCATCTTTGGGACAAGCCATTAATTGGTTACAAAGCAAAGAGCACATGATGGGACTTCAACACAATTCACTTCAGAGGCACATTGACATGGCTTTCAACTTTTTTTCTCACCCCAAAGCATTGGATTGAGAGGAGTGGAGTTGTCTAGACATATCATAGGGGATGACCAGGTTAGGAGGGGTGAGTGGCTTGAAATGAGTACTAAACAATGTCAGCATGGAGGGCTTGTTTTGTATAAAGGGGATTGTACATTTGATCCCTCCTTTAGGATTGGATGGAGGGAGGTACTTTTTTTAGTACCTGATGGAGCAGGCTAGGTGGTTAGATACATCCATGGCCATAGTTCAATAGAGGCCATGGATTACTGGAGGGGCTCAAGGGCCAGACTGTTGTTGGGATCTAGGTGGGATTCCCCATCACATCATATAGATGGTGAGTGATGGTAGTAGCTGTGTAATGGATCTAGTGGTTGGCCGCACACACATTTTTAGATCTCGATCTAATATGTATGTGTAAACTTGAAGATTTTTAACAATTTGCAAGTTAAATTTATATGTGTTTTGGGTAGAGGATCAATTTACTAAACACATAAACAAGTAAATTTTAAGCACAATTTACAACCAAACATAAAAAAAATAAGCCTATTTGAAACACAACATAAATCATGATAAAGGAGTTCACCCCTCCCTTGGGTTACATCTCCTGGTCCAACTTCCAATGCAGGTCCTCTTTCATTAAAGTGCTCAAAAGTGTGTTTGCATCCTTTTACATAGCTCAAAAAACAAAATGGATATCTCCAATGGATCCAACACTGTAAAAAGCCCACATTTTGGTTCTTTTTGCACCTCATTTGGCCAAAAGTTGAGTAAGTTATGAACGTTTCAAGTTTTTACTCCATTCTATTGCTAATCATCCTCCAATTTAGCTTAAACTTGGCTTGAGTGCCCCAAAACTAGAACCCGTGCGAAATTATGTCCTACACTCCCACCCAACGAGCGAAATTGTAGGATGGTTAGTCCGCCAATTAAGCCCCCAATTTTTAAAATATGGGTCAAGTGGCATGCATATGACCACATAGGGGGCCGAGAATCTAGGGCCTAAATCTGAGCCCCTTTTTCGTTATGGTAAGGTCACATGGGTGCACATGTGTCCTGGGGTTGTTACCCTAGGGGTTGGCCCCTTCCACACCCGTGCTCTTCATTTTATGGCCACCATATGGCCTTGGGGCTGGTCCCCTTAGGCTGGCCCCTTTCCACAAGTCTTCGGTTCTTTAAGTGCTAGGCTTTGTCGATTTGGGTCGCAGGCTATGGCCGTGGTCCAGTCTAAGGCCTAGCCCCTTTGTCCCCTGCCTGTAGTCACGTGGCACTGGAGTTGCAAGGGGCTAGGGCTTAGCTTGACCCCCTCCCCACAATGGCGCATTACAAAAACCTTAAATATAGTTTATCGCCCATAATAATCAAGCAACAACATAGGTAGGCCAGTGAAGGGATTGGGTGGCATATGGTAGGTCTCACGTTCGAACCTTGCAGAGGAAGTTTGTCCTCAACCTTAATTTTAAATGGCTAATAGGAGGCCACGTGGCAGCCAGGGATTGGCCCACGTGGCAACTCCTGATTGGTCCACCCAATCAACCCTTGAACCAATAAAATCCACCAAATTGAACCAATAAAAACATGCCACTTGTCCTCATCCCATTGGATGATGGGAGGCACAGTCACCCTGCCCCAAACATTGCCTAGTTAGCATACAGATTGTTGACTAGGCATCCCTGCAAACTCATTTTTAAAATTTTAGTTGTTTAGCAAATCAACTAGAACATGATATTAATAGCATACGATATCAGTTTTGAGTGAAATGAGTCGCGCTGGATTCAGATCGTCGAGATCTATCCAACCATTTAGGTTTCAGGAATTTTTGAGCACTTTGAATTTTGAGCACTAAACTGATCCCCTGGATCACTGCTCCTCATTGGAAGCTTTTGAACCTCCAAAAGATCTTCATTAGTCAAAAAATAGATGAGGGTACAGTTCCCTCACCCTTCCAGTCTCAATCCACTTAACTTTGCTTGAATTTTTCACTTTGAGCTTTTCATGAAAGTACATCACTTTGCCTGATTTTGGAGTCACATACTTTCTGTCAACAATGACATCTTTATGAAATTTTTCAAGATATGCAGAACATAAATCTTCCATTGAAGGAATATGCTCATTCCCTCCTTGGTATTTAATCAATTGAAACTCAAACAATTTCAAATTCACTTCACCTTGAACACTGTCGTCATAACGATGATTAGCATGTCTAGCGTTGCACTTGGCTTGACTCTTTACCAAATGTGATCGCCATCACCATGCGCCATCCTTCTTCAAAGCCAAAAAATTATGAAACACACAAGAAGATGTTTTGGGCCCAATGTAATCTTTGTCAAACATCCTTTTCATTTTCTTTTTGACCTCTGCATGCTTTAACACTAGCATCTTGTTCACACCAATGCTCAATAATGAAGCATCCTGTTGCAATTGCATTTCATTTTGTTTACCTCTTTTAGAAGGAAACTTGCTAGAATCCTGAAACATATTATCAAATGAATTAGGAACATCAATGAAATCATATTTCAAACTTGATTCATAGCCTTGAAATGCTTTAGGTTCCTCAACATCTTTGTGATTGAACATTAACAATGCAAAATTCTGACTAGCATTAACAATTCTCTTCATTTGTCCAACATTCATAAGAGATGAACTCAATTTATTGTTATGTTCTCTAACAATGCATTCAATCCCATTCTTGAACAAATTATATTTGTTCTCATGGCGAAAATAGCTCTCCTATCATAAAGATATGGACTTCCCAAAACAATACCACATATATCAAGTGGAACTACATCAAGTTCAACCTCATCAAGAAAGTTTGCAATGATTGCAAATCTAAGTATGCATTTCTTTGTCACCTGTAATTTTTCATTCTAACATACCCAACCTAAAGGATAAGTTTTAGGACGAGGAATGGTTTCTAAATTTAACTTCTTGACAATGTCTTTTGAGATAAGATTTTCTTGTGAACCATTATCAAGCATTGTATCTATCTTGGTATGTTTTGAAATGAATCTAATGTGGAAAATATCTATTCTTGTTTCTTCATATTGAGTATCATTGAGACAATTTGAAGAACTAGTACTTGCAATATCCTTACCTTTAAAACCAAAGGCTTTGATCTTTGTTTCATCCCCGGAATTAGAACCTAAATCATGCTGGGTAGTTGCAATTATCTTCTCTTTCTCCTTGTTTTTAAACTTTTTAGGTCTCATATCTGAATGAAGTTTCCAACAATTATCTTCATCATGGCCCTCTTTGGAACAATGTTTACAAGCGATCTTTTCTCCTTCTTTCTTAACTGCAACATTCTTCTTCCCTTTTCCTTTGAAATTACCTTTTCCTTTTTCTCCAGACTCAAAGGAATTCTCACTAGTTTCTTCAGAGACATTTTTCCCTCTTGCCTCTAAATGAGTTGCTTGTACACAAACTTCATCTAGTTTTGTAGGGTTAAACATGAGAATGGTATGTCTCTAGTAACTATGCAATCCTCCAATGTATTTGAGCAAATTATCTTGAGAAGACAAATCTATGCCCAAAATTAAAGCCCCTTTTCTAAATTCTTGAGTATAAGATTGCACAATTTCCCCTTTAGCTTGCCTCAATTTTTTCCAATCCATAATAGCTTTTTGCATATATGCTAATGGATAAAAATTCCTTCTTATTGCAACAATAAAATCATTCCAAGAGGATAAAACCATACCATTTTTCTTCATTTACTCTTGAGTTTTGGCTTCCCACCAAATAAGTGCCGCACCTTCCAATCTAAGAGAAGCAAGCTGAATATTGGATTCATCATATTTGATTATTTGTATCCTGCAATACACTTCAATCTAACAAATCCAATTTTCCAATCTCTCTGCATTTACCTCTCCATTATACATAGGCAATTCAAACTTAATATCAATCTTAACCAAAGGATTTTTACCATGACCCCTTGGAAAATTTGGAGGTGTTTGTGAAAGGGTAGAAGAAGTATAAGATGAGGATGAATATGAGGATGAGGATGATGATGGAGGTGAAGGTGGTGGTTTGTCACCATTCCCTCCATTCCCTTTTGGAGGCTTGTCTCCTTTTCCTCCATCTCCTTTTGTAGGATTTGAGCTCTCTCCATATAATCAGGAATTCATCTCCTCATAAAGAACCTTAACCACCTCAAACATCTCAAAGAATTCTTTTATGAAAGTTTTCTCATCTTCAGACATCCCTTCAAGACCTTCTTCATGTGCCATGAATATTGAAGCTTGAGGTGTGTTTTTTCTCCTTGAAATAATTTGATATCTTGGTTCCACAAGTTCTCCTTCTCCTCTTTTGAGCGTCAACTTTGTAAGCATTAGAAAAACACTTGCAAACAAATCAAACCTTCACAATAACCTATTGTGCTGAATGTGTTAATTTGAAGATTTTAAACAATTTGCAAGTGAAAATTATATGCGTTTTGGGTAGAGGATCAGTTTACTAAACAAATTAACAAGTAAATGTTAACCACAATTTACAGCCAAATAGAGACAAAATAATCATATCTGAAACACATAACATAGATCATGATAAAGGAGTTGACCCCTCTCTTGGGTTACATCTTCTGGTCCAACTTCCAATGCAGGGCCTCTTTCATTAAAATTATCAAAAGTGTGTTTACATACTTTTACATAGCTCAAAAAGAAAAACTAATGTCTCCAATGGATCCATCACTGTCAAAAACCCCCATTTGGCCAAAAATTGAGTAAGTGATGACTATTTCATGTTTTTACTCCATTCCACTGCTAATCATCCTCCAATTCGGCCTAAACCTGGCTTGAGTGCCCCAAACCCGGAACCGGTGCAAAATTTTGTTCTACACTCCCACCCTACGAGAAAAATTGTAGGATGGTTAGTCTGCCCATTAAGCCCCCAATTCTAAAAATCTTGGTCACGTGGCATGTATATGACTGCATAGGGGGACAAGAATCTAGGGCCTATGTCCGATCCCCATTTCCACTGCGATAAAGTCGCATGGGTGCACATGTGTCATGAGGTTGGTCCCCTAGGGGATGCCCCCCTCCACACCCACACTCCTGGTTTTATGGCTGCCATATGGCCTTGGGGTTGGCTGCTTTCCACAAGAATTCGGTTCTTTAAGTGTTGGGATCTATCGATTTGGGTCATGGGCTATCGCCGTGGGCTAGGCTAAGGCCTAACCCCTTGGCCCCTGCCTAGGGTCTCATGGTGCTGGAGTGGCCAGGGGATAGGGCTTAGCCCGACCCCCTCCCCCCAATGGTGCATTACAAAAACCTTAAATATAGTTTGTCGCCCATAATAATCAAGCAACAAGGTAGGCGGGTTGGTGAAGGGCTTGGTTGGCATGTGGTAGGTCTCGTGTTTGAACCTTGCAGAGGCAGTTTGACCTAAACCTTAATTTTGCATGGTCAACAGGAGGCCACATGGTAACTAGGGATTAGCCCACATGGAAATTCTTGATTGGTCCACCAAATCACCCCTTGAACTAATAAAAATCCACCAAATTGAACCAATAAAAACATGCCACTTGTCCTCATCCCATTGGCTGATGGGAGGCATAGTCACCCTGCCCAATCATTGCCCAGTCAGCGTAAGAACTGCTAACTGGGAATCCCTGCAAACTCATTTTTAAAAATTTAGTTGTTTAGAAAATCGATTATAACACGATATCGGGAGCATATGATATCGATTTTAAGTGAAATGAGTTGAGTTGGATTCAGATCACCAAGACCTATCCAATCGTACATGTTTCAAGAATTTTTTATCACTTTGAATTTTGAGCACTAAACTGATCCCCTAGATCACTCCTCCCCATTGGAAGCTTTTGGATCTCCAAAAACTCTTTATTAGTCAAAAAATAGATGAGGGTATGGTTCCCTCACCCTTCTAGTCTCAATCCACTAAAATTTTCTTGAATTTGTCACTTTGAGATTTTCATGAAAGTACATCACTTTCCCTGATTTTGGAGTCCCAGATTTTCTGTCAACGATGAAATCTTTATGAAACTTTTCAAGATATGTAGAACAAAAAACTACCTGAAGGAATATGCACATTCCCTCCTCGATCTTCAATCAATGTAAACTTAAACAATTTCAAATTCACTTCACCTTGACCACTGTTGCCATAATAATGCTTAGCATGTCTAGCCTTGCACTTGGCTTGACTCTTTAGCATATGTGATCACCATCGCCATGCACCATCCTTCTTCAAAGCCAAAACTTATGAAACCCACAATAAGATGTTTTGGGACCAATTTCCTCTTTGTCAAATAGCCTTTGCATTTTCATTTTTACCTCTGCATGTTTTAACACTAGCATCTTGTTCACACCAATGTTCAACGATGAAGCATCCTACTTCAAGTGAATTTCATTTTGTTTACCTCTTTTAGGAGGAAATTTGTTAGACTCCTAAAACATCTTATCAGTTGAATTATAAAACTCAATGAAATCATGTTTCAAACTTTATTCATATCCTTGAAAGGCTTTAGGTTCCTCAACATCTTTGTGCTTGAACATTAACAACGCAAAATTTTGACTAGCATTAACAATTCTCTTCACTTGTCCAACATTCATAAGAGATGAACTCAATTTCTTGTTATGTTCTCTAACAATGCACTCAATCCCATTCTTGAACAAATGATATTTGTTCTCATGGTGATGAAAAATAGCTCTCCTATCATAAATATATGGACTTCCCAAAACAATACCACATATATCAAGAGAAACTACATCAAGTTTAACCTCGTCAAGAAAGTTTGCGGTGATTGAAAATCTAAGTATGCATTTCTTTGTCACCTACAATTTTGCATTCTCACATACCAAACCTAAAGGATAAGGTTTAGGATTAGGAATGGTTTCTAAATTTAACTTCTTGACATTGTCTTCTGAGATAAGATTTGCTTGTGAACCACAATCAAATAGTGTATCTATCTTGGTATGTTTTGAAATGACTCTAATGTGGAAAAGCTCCAATTGTTTTTTTTGTTTTTTGTTTTTTTAATTGAGTATCATTGAGACACTTTGAAGAACTAGTACTTGCAATGTCCTTACCTTTCAAACCCATGGCTGTGATCTTTGTTTCATCCCTGGAATCAGAACCTAAAACATGTTGTGTAGTTGCAACTGTCTTCTCTTTCTCCTTGTTTTTAAACTTTTTGGGTTTCATCTCTAGATGAAGTTTCTAGCAATGATCTTCATCATGGCCCTCTTTATAACAATGTTTACATGTGATATTTTCTCCTTCTTTATTAACTGCAACATTCTTCTTCCCTTTTCCTTTGAACTTACCCTTTCGTTTTTCTCTAGACATGGAGGAACTCTCACTAGTTTCTTCAGAAACATTTTTCCCTCTTGCCTCTAAATGATTTGCAAGTACACAAACTTCATCTAGTTTTGTAAGGTTAAACATGAAAATGGTATGTCTCAAGTAACTATGCAATCCTCCAATGTATTTGAGCAAAGTATATTGAGAAGACAAATCTATGCGCAAAATTAAAGCCCTTTTTCTAAATTCTTCAGTATAATATTGTACATTTTTCCCTTTAGCTTGCCTAAAGTTTTTCCAATCCATAATAGTTTTCTGCGTATATGCTAATGGATAAAACTTCCTTCTTATTGCAACAATAAAATCATTCCAAGAGGATAAAACCTTACCATGTTTCTTCGTGTCCTCTTGAGTTTTGACTTGCCACCAAATAAGCGTTGCACCTTCCAATCTAAGATAAGCAAGTTGAACCTTGGTTTCATCATCTTTGATTCTTTGTATCCTGTAATACACTTCAATCTAATGAACCCAATCTAAGTATCTAAGCTTGTAGTGATTGCAATTCCAAGTATGCGTTTCTTTTTCACCTGAAATTTTGCATTCTCACATACCCAACCTAAAGGATAAGGTTTAGGATGAGGAATGATTTCTACATTTAACTTCTTGACATTGTCTTATGAGATAAGATTTGCTTGTGAACCACTATCAAACAATGTATCTATCTTGGTATGTTTTGAAATGACTCTAATGTGGAAAAGCTCCATTCTTGTTTTTTCATATTGAGCATCATTGAGATAATTTGAAGAACTAGTACTTGCAATGTCCTTACCTTTCAAACCCATGGCTATGATCTTTGTTTCATCCTTGGAATTAGAACCTAAATCATGTTGTGTAGTTCCAACTGTCTTCTCTTTCTCCTTGTTTTTAAACTTTTTGGTTCTCATCTCTGGATGAAGTTTCCAACAATGATCTTCATCATGGCCCTCTTTGGAACAATGTTTACATGTGATCTTTTCTCATTCTATCTTAACTGAAACATTATTCTTCCCTTTTCCTTTGAACTTAACCTTTCCTTTTTCTCCAAACTCAAAGGAACCCTCACTAGTTTCTTCAGAAACATTTTTCCATCTTGCCTCTAAATGAGTTGCCTATACACATACTTCATCTATTTTTGTAGGGTTAAACATGAGAATGGTGCATATTAAGTAACTATGCAATCCTCCAATGTATTTGAGTAAAGTATCTTGAGAAGACAAATCTATGCCCAAAATTAAATCCCTTTTTCTAAATTCTTGAGTATAAGATTGCACATTTTCCCCTTTAGATTGCCTAAAGTTTTTCCAATCCATAATAGCTTTCTGCATATATGCTAATAGACAAAAGTTCCTTCTTATTGCAACAAAAAAATCATTCCAAGAGGATAAAAAATTACCATGTTTCTTCATGTCGTCTTGAGTTTTGGCTTTCAACCAAATAAGTGTTGCACCTTGCAATCTAATAGAAGCAAGCTGAATCTTGGTTTCATCATCTTTGATTCTTTGTATCCCGCAATACACTTCAATCTGATGAACCCAATTTTCTAATCTCTCTGCATTTACCTCTCCATTTTACATAGGCAATTCAAACTTAATATTAAGCTTAAGAAAAGTAGTTTTACCATGACCCTTTGGGGAATTTGGAGGTATTTGTGAAAGGGTAGAAGAAGTATAATATGAGGATGAAGATGAGGATGATGATGATGATGATGATGGAGGTGAAGGTGGTGGTTTGTCACCATTCCCTCCATTCCCTTTTGGAGGCTTGTCTCCTTTTCCTCCATCTCCTTTTAGAGGCTTTGAGATCTCTCCATACAATCCAGAATTCCTCTCCTCATAAAGAACCTTAACCATCTCATACATCTCAAAGAATGATTTTCTAAAAATTTTCTCATCTTCACATATCCCTTCAGGAGCTTCTTCATGTGCCATGACTACTTGAAGCTTGATGTGATATTCATACTTAGTGTTTCACTAAGTGAATATCGAATTTTGCTCAATTTTAGCATATTGCATTGTTTCACTTAGGAGAAGTGGGCACAGGGGACCCACATTTGATTTTTTCCATGAGAAGCACCCAAAATTTGGAGTTTGAAGGAAATATTGTGACTTTGGTGGAGTGTGGGCGCCACCACAAAGGGATTTTTGGCCCACATGGAGAGTACGCTCTTATTGGTGCGAAAAGGGTGAGGGAAATTCGATGTGGGACCACATGGCCAGCCATGGAGCCCAATCAAAAAAAGGAAGGAGGGGCTCTCATTTTTCTCATCATCTATCATTTTCAGAAATTTTCTTTTGATAAGAGCATGCTTGAGCAGTGAGCCAAGTTTGCATGTGCTATTCAGCACACCGGGTGTTTCTGAGTAGAAATCCTAGCCATTGCTTCAGTGGACTTTGAGTGTCAGCCTTAGGAGGGAGTTCTACTTTAGTCCAATTCGTACCAATAGCAGGAAATCAATTTACAGCAGTAGGGAGAGTCACAACAACACAAGGATTGCGCGGTCATAGTTAGAGGCACTTTGGGAGGTTGTGGAGATAGGGGAGTTTGAGGAGGAAATTTGGTGGGAAAGCTTGGGAAGTCTTCTAATAGGGTTTGCAAACATTTTGGGGGCATTCAGTAGAAAAATTATCAGGTGGGTGGATTTACCCAATAGGAGAGCTAGTTAAGCCCAAGAGGGTCGAAATTATGGGGTCAAGATTTGGCCAAACCCTTCGTGGGTTATTCTGGGTTTCTTGAGTAGAGGCCAGAATTAATTTCTCAGAGTTTTTTGAGTATCATAGAGGGCTCTAGCAGCTGATCATTTTAGGAAACAACATCATTTCTGGGCAATTACAGCACAACACTTGGGAAAAATTGATAGAGCTTGGAGGAGGGTGATTCAAGGATCATTTTGGGCCTTTTATAGCTTGTTAAGAGCAAGCCTAGGTGCACTCATTCCAAAACCTTAATTGTACACCTCTTTCCATTAATAAAATGAGTATACAACGCTGTTTTGGAAGCAAATTCATGGTCTGATTGTTTGTTTTGATTTTATGGTGTGTTTGTCTATTTTGCTTTGAATATTTACTGTTAATTTTCCCTTAGGGATATTACAATGGTATCAGAGCTCATAGACTTGGCACAACCTGTGGGAGTAGTGCAGTCTATGACACCGGAGGATAGGTAGAATGTGACATACCAAAGGCAAAGGTATAGGAGCAAGGAATGACAGCTAGAGATCGCCCCTGATCCTGTGACTATAGAACCAGAGGTAGAAGAAACCAACATGAGGGATAATGAAGGAGACAAAAGGGAGGAGGAGAAGGATTTTTCCCAACTCCTACTGAAGTTAGTGCAGGATTTGTCTC
This sequence comes from Pinus tabuliformis, assembly GCA_031772625.1. Lineage (NCBI taxonomy): Eukaryota > Viridiplantae > Streptophyta > Pinopsida > Pinales > Pinaceae > Pinus > Pinus tabuliformis. Next base: position 107,524,558 of record CM062804.1, read on the forward strand.
GAAACATTGAAGGAATGGGCCAACAAAATGGAAATGGAAACAAGGGTAAGGGAGTCCAAGGGGATTTCCACTATGGAGAAGGATTTGGCACCTCAGATCACCATGCATCTCTCCATGCCAAGATGCCATTGATTTAGAATACACCCCCCAGATCCACCATTCCTACAATCTGGAGCAGGTGGGTAGCCAAAGCAGGAGGAAGCACCTTATGGGGACTATTTCTTGGAGTATCAGTCTTATGGGCCTGAATTTGGGAGGGCCATCAATTTCAAATATTTTTGTCAGTTGAAGGGAAACAACAAGTCTAAGGGACAAAGTGGAGGAGGTTACATGCAAGGGACAAATTTATAACGCACTATGGGGAGGATATTTCTCCCAACCTTCGATGGGTCCTCCAGGAGCTCGGCCAAGGTATGGGTCAAAAAGTTGGATGTTTATTTCCAGCAGAACCAAATGATAGAAGGAGAGGCAATCAAGATTGCTATGCTGCATTTGGAAGGGGAAGCCCACGACTAATGGTTCCACAGATTGAACACGTTGGGACATGTGGGAGTGACTGCCCATGATGATTTCAGTAGGAGGGTGTTGGAGCAGTTTGAGAGGAAGGATCCAGAGGAGTATTTCGGGGCGCTGATAGGGCTCAAAAAAACTGACAATACAGAAACCTACAGAGTTTCTGTGATGGTTCCTGACTTGTTAGATTCTAGGAGGATTTTCATGTTTATGGACAGGATAACAGAGCCATTGCGTGGGTTGGTGAGGTTCAACAGGCCCACTTCATTGCAGGATGAATTTGGGAGAGCCCGAGATTTATAGGATGCACTACCCAGGGAAAGGGAATCATTACCCCCTAGACAAGGTTTCCAGCAGAGGGGGGGGATATCAGGGCTCCACCACCCATAGCGAACTAGGGGCATGGGCAATTGGATGATGACACCCAGAGAGACCCCAGGAGAAGGAAACTATGCTTCACTTGTTAGGAGCCGTGGGCACCATGTCACAGGAGTGCAATGGACAAGGCCCACTATATCGAGGTCTTCTATGACAATGATGTAAAGGATGATACCTATTTTGGGAGGAGTGGAGAGGACAATGCAACACCGAAGGGAGGAGGAGGACCACCACCACCACCACCACCACCAAGGGGAGTTTCGTTCGCACCTACTGGAGTGGTCCTTGCATCACTACGAGGGGTACCCAAATTCCTAACTATGAGGATTAGAGGCACTGTTAAGGGGCATCGTGTCTCAGTTTGTGTGGATAGTGGGGCTACCCACAACTTCATTGATGCTCAACTGGTTCAAAGGAGGGTCATCACAATTAAGGAATTTGAGGGATTCTAAGTTCTTGCGCCTAGGGACAAAACCATGCAGTGCACTCATTATGAACCATCCTTGACAGTGACCATGTGGAACTACTCCATGACAAATCATTTCTTTGTGGTGGATGTACCAGACACCAATGTAGTGTTGGGAGTCTAGTGGCTCTATGCGCTTGGCAGAGTCACAACAAACTAGTAGAATTTGGAGATGGAATTTGTAGGGCCAGATGGAGAGACCATGTTGCTTCGGGGGATGCACTCATACCCACCATAGAATGTTTCAAACCACATGATTGAGGATGAATTAAGACATGGAGATATTGAGTGGGATGTGGAGTTTAGGATCTCATAGGTTGTGAGAAAGAAAAAGCCACCACATCCGGAGGTACATGCTATTCTTGACAGGTATCCAATGGTGTTTGGGGACATACCACCAGGTCAACCACCTGACCGGGGGTTTGAGCACACTATCGAGTTGGAACCACGGGTGCCGACCATCATCACCACCCCTTATCGAAATCCTAAGGCTTATCAAGATGAGATCGAGAGGGCCATCCATGAGCTATTGGCACTTGGGCACATCAGAACCAACTTTAGACCTTTTGCTTCATCAATTGTGCTGGTGAAGAAGAAGGATGGGTCCTTATGGATGTGCATCGATTACATGGCCCTCAACAAGAAGATGATGAAGAAACACTATCCCATTCCTCGAATGGATGAGTTGATAAACAAGTTGAAGGGAGAAAAGTTCTTCTCGAAGATTGATCTACGTTTAAGGTACCATCAGATCTAGGTGAGGGACCAAGATGTCCCGAAGACAAGATTTCGGTGCCATTATGGGCACTTTGAGTTCTTAGTTATGCCCTTCGGGTTAACCAACACACCTGCAACATTCCAGTCATGCATGAACCACATGTTTTGTGGGTAGTTGAGGAAGTTCATGTTGGTGTTCTTTGACGAAATACTGATTTACAACTGGACGTGGGAAGACCATTTGCAACACCTGGAGGTAGTACTGCACATTCTAGAGGAGCAAAAGTTCTATGCCAAATTGTCCAAGTGCGAGTTTGGGCTGATCGAGATGCTCTACCTAGGGCACATAATTGGGGAGGACATTGTCAGAGTACATGAGGAGAAGATTAGAACTATCCGGGATTAGCCAGAGCCCCGGAATAGGACCGAGCTGAGGGGGTTCATGGGCATTTACACTTATTACAAGAAGTTCGTGAAGGGATTCTCCCAGTTGGTTGCACCCCTCACATACTTGATGAAGAAGGGGGCCTTTGAGTGGACCAATACAACGCAACAGACATTTTATCACCTCAAGGAGGTCACAAGTAGCTGTCCGGTGTTAGCACTTCCTGACTTCACTTAGACTTTCATGTTGGAGTGTGATGCATTCAGAGTGGGTGTGGGGGCCATATTGATGCGAGGAGGGCACCCCATAGCGTTTGAGAGTAGGAAGCTACTTCCCCATGAGATACTTTACTCCATATATGATAAGGATATGCTAGCCATCATGCATGCGTTGGCCAAGTTCATGCAATATTTGGTGGGGAATAGGTTCAAGGTCAAGACCGATCACAAAAGCCTCAGGTTGTTTTTGGAGCAGAAACAACTACAGGAGAGGCAACAAAAGTGGGTGAGAAAACTACATGCATATGAATTTGACATTGAGTATGTCAAAGGGAAGCACAACATAGTGGATGATGCGTTGTCTAGGAGAACAACCACTTTGTCCTTGATGAGCATTGCCCCAGACTAGAGGGCATAGTTACTAGTTGAGTACTCCAAGGATAAGTTTGCATGTGAGGTCCTTGATGGGTTGGTGACAGATGATCGGTATTGGGTGATGAATGAGGTGATCTACTACCGAGAGCGGATTTACTTGGTACCCAACTCCCCGCTGAGGGAGAAGATTCTACAGGCTGCTCATGATTCACCATTAGCAGGGCATCAGGGGTTCACAAAGACATATCAAACCATTAAGGAGCACTTTGCATGGAAGGGCCTCAAGGATTATGTTTTGAGGCATATCCGGGAGTGTGACACATGCCAACATAACAAGGGAGAGTAGACACACCTCGCAGGTCTATTACAACCGCTTCCCATTCTGGAGGGGAAATGGGAAAGAATATCGATGGATTTTATTACTGGGCTGCCCACCATACATGACAAAGACTGCATCTATGTAATGGTGGATTGCTTGACGAAGTACACTCACTTCTTTGCCATTCGATCCTAGTACTCGGCCTCACAGGTGGCCGAATTATTTTTCAAGGAGGTGTTTCGGCTACAAGGTTTCCCGAAGACCATGATCAGTGACCGAGACAACAAGTTCATGGGTGGGTTTTGGCAGGAGTTATTTTGGTTGGTCTATACTGAGCTCACCACGAGTACCAGGTACCACCCTTAGACAAGCATACATACAAAGATAGTTAACAAGTGGCTGGAGGGATAATAGCGTAACTATGTGATAGGGCAACAAAGAGCATGGATATGGTGGATGCTCTTGGGTGAATACTGCTACAACACTACACATCAAAATTCTATAGGTATGCCACTGTTTCGAGCTATATATGGTTATGATGCATTATCTTTTCTGACATTATGTTTGGAGACAACAGAGCCCCAAGGGCCAAGGACTGGATACAAGAAAGCCAAGATATCTTGAGGGCTATGAAGGACAACCTGAAAATGGCCCAAAATCAATAGAAACGTTATGCAGACAGGGGCAGAGTTGAGAGGTAGTTCGAAGTTGGGGGCTTGGTATCCTTGAGGCTCCACCTATACAGGTAGTCTGCGCTCAAGAAGAAGGGGCCGAGAAGCTCAAACCCCGCTTCTATGGGCCTTATTGTGTCACTCGAAGGCTGGGGGAGGCAGCATATGAGTTGGAGGTACCCCTGGGGAGCCAGGTGCACAACGTTTTTCATGTGTCTTGCCTAAAGAAGGCACTGGGACAACAGGTTATAGTTGCCATAGAGTTACCCACTATGGACGATGTGGGGCATTTGGTGCTAGAACCGAAGGCTATTTTGGATGTCAGAGAGAGACATCTACATAACAGGGTCGAGATTTTGATTCAATGGAGGAATCTACCAGATGAGGATGCCACTTGGGGAAAAAATACTGTAACATCCTTCTTTGTAGTTGCTTGAGGACAATCAACGTTTTGGTGGGGAGGACTATGATATTCCTACTTAGTGTTTCACTAAGTGAATATCAAATTTTGCTCAATTTTGGTGTATTTCATTGTTTTACTTAGGAGAATTGGGCCTAGGGGACCCACGTTTGATTTTTGGCATGAGAAGCACCCCAAATTTAGAGTTCGAAGGAAATATTGCGGCTTTGGTGGAGTGTGGGGACCACCACAAAGGGATTTTCAGCCCACATGGAGAGTAGGCTCTCATTGGTGTGAAAAAGGTGAGGGAAATTTTATGTGGGCCTACATGGGCAACCTTGGAGGAAAATCGATAAAAGGAATGAGGGGCTATCATTTTTCTCATCATCTGTCATTTTTAGAATTTGTCTTTTGACAAGAGAACGCTTGAGCAGTGAGCCAAGTCTGCATATGCTATTCAACGCACTGGGTGTTTCCAAGCGGAAATCCCAACCCTTGCATCTGTGGACTTCGAGTGCCAACCTTAGGAAGGAGTTCTACTTCAGTCCAATTCATACAAGTAGCAGAAAATTGATTTACAACAACAAGGAGAGTCACAACAACACAGGGATTGCGTAGTCACAACTATAGGCACTTTGGGAGTTTGTGGAGATAGGGTGATCCGGATTTAAGCAGGAACGCAATAAAACACAGAGGTAACCATAAACACAAATATGCAGCGGAAATAATACTTCACTTCATTAATGTAAAACACTGAAATATGCTTACAAACAGTAATGGAAATAAACCAGCTAGGGCGATGGTAGCTTATCTCTGAGAAGAGATGTGGTGGCTACATGCCTCTAAACTGTCTTACAATGAGGCTCGAAGGCCTATTTATTGTTGAGAAACAATGGAAAACCCTTAAAAATTCCAAAACCTAACCCTAGAAGATGAAACACCAAACTATGGGCCCCGTTTGGGTAAATTGGTACATCAACTTCCCGGGGTCGTAACTTTGGCATACGATCTCCGTTTGACGTGCATGATAGCCCGTTGGAAAGATCTCTCTGAGGACTACGACAAAAAAGAAAATTTTTTAACTAAAAAATCACGAAGGTAGATTTCCCAAAAAACGTCGTTTAGGGCCTCAAAACGGCTCCGGAAGTTTAGGACCCGAAAAACTGCTAAAAATAGTAAACTGTGCTATAATTAAGGAAACTGAAAAACTGAAAGAGACAGTTGTGGGGGTCCAAATGGGATAGGTGGGTGGCCACCAACATCCACCTGGATCATTCCTCCCCCCTTAGGAAGTAATGGTCCCCATTGCGTTGAGTTCCTCCCTAAGATGAGGAAGCTTCTGCTGAGCTGGGTCTCTGGTGAGTTGTTCTGCAAGCTCTGATGTGTCCAGAAATGGTGGAGAGCATGGTTGGCGACGATCCACATTGAACACTCAGTGCAAGCGAAGGAATGGAGGAATGCTGTGCTTCAAAGCATTGTTTCCCGTAGCCTTGTTACTGGTGTAAGGACCATATCGAAGTGGTCTGAGTTTCTGATGGGTTCTGGTAAGGCGCTCCCTCTGCAATTGTAACCAAACTTTGTCGCCCACTTGAAACTTGTGCAGTACCCCTCTGGGTAAGGAGAAGTTGTTCCTGTGTTCTATCATGACTGTATCCCTCTGTTGCTGCTGCTGCATGGAGGAACCCTTCGCGAGGGTCATGGATGTAGCAACGATCTTCCCCTTACTTTGGGAGCGAACCAGACAGAAAATAAATTTCCTAGTCTGTGAGATGAGCTTTCTGCCTTTCTTAGCAGTGATCAAAGAGGTGGCGGTAGGTGGAGCTACCTCTGGTATCCTATATAATGAATTATCCAAAGAAATAATGACAGCATGAGGCCTTGACTCATACACAACATGTTGCCTCCACAAGTATGGCTGGCCTAATAGTACATCACAAACATCCAGAGGTGTAACATCACACAATACCTCATCTGTGAAGGGCTTGATGCTGTAGGGAAGGCGGCACTGCTGGCGAACTTTGAGATTTCGTCCTTCATGAAGCCACCCGATACTGTACGGTTGTGGGTGTGGCGTAGTTGGTAGGCCCAACTGCTTCACGACCTCGGCTGAAACGAGGTTCTTTTGGCTGCCACTATCGACAATGAATTGCAGCGGCGAACCCTTCACCCACATCTGTGAGTGGAAAAGACGTTCCCCCTCCTCTGGCTCTTCGGGCTCATTCTTTTGGATCTTGGCAGTGGCAACAACGACACTAGGATCTGCATCAATGATTTCCTTCCCTTTGCCATCCCCCTTGTCGGGTTCTGGCTCAGAGTCGGAACATGCATCTGATTCGGAAGCCTTCAACTCAGCCACCAGCGACTGCTTGGTCCGACACTCACTTGCGTTATGAGTGGGACTCTTGTGGAACTCACACCACTTTCCTGTGTCCTTCTTCGGCTTCGTGGTGTTGTTCTTTTCTTGCAGCTTTGAGGGTTGTCTTGGGTCACCCCGCCTTGGCTTTGTCCTTTGGGCTTAGGATTTGCAGATCCAAAGTCTCGCTTCTTCTATTTGAACTTTTGCTCGATTTTGACAGCGTATCAGTATGCTGTGCCGAGTGAGGAGATGTTCAAGAACTCCATCTCTTCCTGGATGTATCTGTGTAGGAAGCCGCGGTATTTGAGTACCAGATGTAGCTCAGAATCTTTGATACCCAACTGTGTGCGAAGGGTATGAAAAATATTTGTGAACTCTGGTACATCTTGGTCTCGTCCCTGCCGCAGTGTGGTCCATTTGATGTATTTGTCCTCATAGCTTTTGACAGGGTAGTACTGCTCCTTGATGGCATCCCGGAAGTCATTCCAAGTGGGGGCGGCTGAAAACAGTGAGCCTGTACTTTCATCCTTCTGCTCGCAGTATGTTTCCCACCAGTCCTTGACGTGGGGGGCTGCTTTGAGAAGAGTGAAAACAATCTTTTCCCGACTTGAAAATTCATGAACAGAAAAATACCCATCTGGCAGATTTAACCATTTATCTATGGCATCTGCGTCTATTTGACCCTCGAAGATGGGGATTTAAAAATTAACTTGTACCTTAAACGGTGTGGCGTTTCCAGAGTAGCTGTTGGAAGCCGATGCGTTGCCTCTGGGTAGCCGCTGAAGGATCTGTGCAAAGCTATCCATCATCGCATTCCTTTGCCGCTCGAGGGCTTCTTTGAGCAAGATTCTGATAGGATCTCCTGCCCCCTTGTCTTTCTTCTCATCCGCCATGGGAGGTCATCGAGATTTGTGAGGCTGGTCTTGCAAAGGTTCGACCAATTCAAGCCCTAACTCCTTATATCCCGACCTCGTTGGGGACATGCAAAGAAAAACAGAGAAAAAGCAGACCGCTCTGATACCACTGATCCGGATTTAAGCAGGAACGCAATAAAACACAGAGGTAACCATAAACACAAATATGCAGCGGAAATAATACTTCACTTCATTAATGTAAAATACTGAAATATGCTTACAAACAGTAACGGAAATAAACCAGCTAGGGCGATGGTAGCTTATCTCTGAGAAGAGATGTGGTGGCTACATGCCTCTGAACTGTCTTAGAATGAGGCTCGAAGGCCTATTTATTGTTGAGAAACAATGGAAAACCCTTAACATTCCAAAACCTAACCCTAGAAGATGAAACGCCAAACTATGGGTCCCGTTTGGGTAAATTGGTACATCAACTTCCCGGGGTCGTAACTTTGGCATACGATCTCCGTTTGACGCGCATGATAGCCCGTTGGAAAGATCTCTCCGAGGACTACGACGGAAAAGACGATTTTTTATCCAAAAAATTATGGAGGTAGATTTCCCAAAAAACGTCGTTTAGGGCCTCAAAACGGCTCCGGAAGTTTAGGACCCGAAAAACTGCTAAAAATAGTAAACTGTGCTATAATTAAGGAAACTGAAAAACTGAAAGAGATAGTTGTGGGGGTCCAAATGGGATAGGTGGGTGGCCACCAAAATCCACCTGGATCATAGGGGAGTTTGAGGAGGAAATTCAGTGGGAAGCATTCTAACAGAGTTTGCAGACATTTTGGTGGAATTTAACAACATAATTCTTAGGTGGGTCGATTTACCCAACAAGAGAGCTAGCCAAGCCCAATAGGGCCAAATTTTGTGGTCAAGCTTTGGCCAAACCCTTTGTGAGTTATTCTGGGTTTCTTGAGTAGAGGCCATAATTAATTTCCCAAATTTTTTTGAGCAACATAGAGGCCTCTAGCAACATATCATTTCAGGCAGCAACACCATTTCTAGGCAATTATAGTGTAACACTTGGGCCAAATTGATAGAATTTGGAGGAGGGTGATTCAGGGATCATTTTGGGATTTTGCTAGCTTGCTAAGAGCAAGCCCAAGTGCACTCATTCTAACACCTTGATTTTACACCTCTTTCCATTAAAAAAATGATCATACAATGTTGTTTTGGAAGCAAATTCATGGTTTGATTGTTTGTTCTGATTTTATGGTGTGTTTGTCTATTTTGCTTTCAATAACTGTTAATTTTCCCTTAGGGATATTACACTTGAGGTGTGTTTGTTCTCCTTGAAATAATTTGAGATCTTGGATCCACAAGTTCTCCTTCTCCTCTTTTAAGCTTCAACCTTGTAAGCATAAGAAAAACACTTGCCAACAAATCAAAACTTCACAATAACCTGTTGCTCTGATACCAAAATGATCTGAATGTGTTAACTTGAATATTTTAAACAATTTGCAAGTGAAAATTATATATGTTTTGGGTAGAGGATCAATTTACTAAACACATAAACATGTCAATTTTAACCACAATTTATAGCCACACAGAGACAAAATAAGCATATTTGAAACACATAACACAAATCATGATAAAGGAGTTCACCCCTCTCCTGGGCTACATCTCCTGGTCCAGCTTCAAATGCAGGGCCTCTTTCATTAAAATGCTCAAAAGTGTATTTACATGCTTTATCATAGCTCAAATAGAAAAACATATGTCTCCAATGTATCCAACACTATCAAAAACCCCCATTTTGGTTCTTTCTGCACCTCATTTGGCCAAAATTAAGTTATGATTGTTTCAAGTTTTTACTCCATTCTACTGCTAATCATCCTCCAATTTGGCCTAAACCTGGCTTGAGTGCCCCAAACCCAAAATTGGCACACAATTCTATCCTAGACTCCCGCCCGATGGATGAAATTGTAGGATGGTTAGTCTACCCATTAAGCCCCCAGTTTCGAAAATTTGGGTCACATGGCATGCAAATGACTGCATAGGGGGCTAAGAATATAGGGCCTAACTTCAAGCCCCTTTTCCGTTGCGGTAAGGTTGCATGGGAACACCTGTGTCTTGGGGTTGGCCCCTTCCACACCCACACTTTTGGTTTTATGGCCGCCATATGACCTTTGGGCTGGCCCCTTTCCACAAGCCTTCGGTTCTTTAAGCACTGGACTTTTTCAATTTGGGTCGTGGGTTGTGGCCGAGGGCTAGGCTAAGGCCTAGCCCCTTGGACCCCTGCTTGTGGTCCCGTGGCGCAGGAGTGGCCAGGGGCTAGGGCATAGCCCGACCCCCTCCCCCCAATGGCGCATTACAAAAACCTTAAATATAGTTTGTCGCCCATAATAATCAAGCAAAAATGTAGGCGTGCCAGTGAAGGGCTTAGCTGGCATGTGGTAGGTCTCGCATTTGAACCTTGCAAAGAAATTTTGGCCTCAACCTTAATTTTACATGGTCAATAGGAGGCCACGTGGAAATTAGGGATTGGGCCACATGGAAACTCATGATTGGTCCACCCAATCACCCCTTGAACCAATAATAAGCCACCGAATCGAACCACTAAATCATTCCACTTGTCCTTATCCCATTGGCTGATGGGAGGCATAGTCACCCTGCCCAATCATTGCCCAGTCAGTGTACATACTACTGACTAAGCATCCATGCAAACTTATTTTTAAAATTTTAGCTATTTAGCAAATTGATGAGAACACGATATCAGGAGCATACAATATTGGTTTTTGAGTGAAATGAGTTTCATTGGATTCATATCACCGAGATCTATCCAATTGTACAAGTTTCGAGCATTTTTGAGCACTTTGAATTTTGAGCCCAAAACTGATCCCCTGGATCAACATAAGAGTCTTAGACAATGCTAGTGATAGGATGAATTGACAGGGGAGCAAGAAGATCTCATGAGATATCTTGGCATATTTATTGTGTGTGGTGACACATGGTGATTAGCCTACTATGGTAGTGTTGATGCCTCGAAAATCGCTGCAACAACATTGGGGATAACCACCCGGTCCGGACCTTAGTACAACTCCTTTTCCGTTTGGAATAGTGGCTCCGACTGGGGATAATGGGACCAGGTTCCCAAAAGTGGATAAACGGGATGAATGGGTGATTTATAAACTAAGCTAGTGGTGAGCGAATAACTAAATCTATTAACAAGAATACATGAACTATGACCTATCCCGGGAACTTATTGAGCTTTAAAGTGCAGCGCTTGATGGTCTGTGTCTATAAACAGGCATATAGATGACTCCATTTAACATACATGGACATTATTTCATTCATGATTACTATGCTTAAATAGTTAAGCAAAGCGATTAAAGCGATATTACCACACTCATCATTTATATCATTGACACATACATGATTAAAAGAAAGGCACATCATAAAACATCCAATAGTGGAAGGAATACAGATCTGCTGTTAAAGCGCATGCATATAATCAATAACAGCAAATGATAATCAAATAACAATTCATATGAAAGGAACGAATTCAGACATAGATAAAAATACCATATGAGCTGCTTGACACTCCCAATATCAATCGCTACTTTTAATTCTTCCTTCAACGCAGAAACATTCTCAACAAAGACAATAGTGCACAATTGCATAAAAAGCTTCCTTGTCAAATTAAGAAAAACTGGTCCAGTTTCATAAAAGAATATTGACTGAAGCACAATAGTGCAAACTTCAGTCTTTAAGTCTGGTACAAAACTTTACGACCCTTTCCAAAACAATGAAAGGGTCTATAAATACTAAATTAATCTACCTATCTATAAAACAGAAATCCTATTTAATTGGTATCAATCAATCTTGATCTGATTTTCTTCAGCGATCTGGCAGTCGACGGCATGATTCATCGGGTAGGCTGCTTGCCTTTATATCTGTGCTGACTTATCGCAAGCATTGGCTCTACTTCAGGAGGTTTGTTGAGGCGCAAGCTGAGCTGGGCGGCATAGGTGGCATCCTGAATATCGGGAATCATATACCCGATTGCATCTGTTAGGAATTTGAGGGCGGCTCTCTGTGTATGCGACTTTACCAGGAAGAATCAATATGTGTCCCAGGTTAAACTGTTAATCCCAGCGATTAACCTCCCCTTTTCTTCTAGATCTGAATAACATGATTGCTCCAATGTTTTCATAGTTGTCAACTTTCCTGGTGTACATTGGGAAATCATATTTGATAAGTAGAGAGTGTTATTAACTAGTTCAACTGAATTGCTAGAAGTTGATTTACATCTTGAAACTGCCCTCTCTGCTTTCATTAACTGGGACTGCCATTCTGTGAAGAGTATATCTTTATGTGGTTCTAGGATCCTGGGCAAATTCGCCGCCTGTCCTTGATCAGAATCTTGCCAGTCAAGAAATGCAGCTATGGTTTCTTCGGCTTGATCCAATTCAGTTCTGGCCTTCTCTACTTGCTTATTTATGGATGCCGTTAATTCACACAGTGGCTCTGCCTGGGCGATTTGTTGACACAGAAGATTAATTTGGGATATTAATGCAATGTTTATTTGTAATGCTTCTGCTCTAAATTCAGCCACTTGTGGAACGCCCTTTATTTTTTCGAGCTGTGATGACAATTGAGCAATTTGCTCATCTTTTGTTTTCACCATTTGCTCATTTGCTGCCTTTAATTGTGCCAATGCCTCTGATAATTCTTTCTGTTTTTGGATCGCACTTTGGTCGATCCTTTGCTTTTCTGCCTGCAATTGTTGAGTTAGTTGACTGTTTAATTGTTGTTGCGTCAACAATTGCTGCTCTTCCTACTCCGCCTTCTGCTTTGTCTCAGCTAACTGCGCCTGTAATGAGAAAATCTCTTGATCCTTCGTTTTCAGTAGAAGACTTACCTCCGATGCCTTATCAATTTTTGTTGCCGAATAGGCTCCTGCATACTGCGACAGTTTTGTCAGGTCATCGGAGGGGTCAAATTCCTCCTTCCAAACCACATTGCCCGTAACAGTTTGCTCTGGGAAAAGGGAAGGTTGATCAGTCCTTCTTCTTTTCCTTTGTCGTTTAACCACTGCTTTATGCCTTGGGCTGTAGAAGACATCCAGGGGAGGAATATCTTCTACCTGCAAAATGATTTGGTCGGAGGGGTCCTTTGGTATTATCTCTACCTCTTTAGAAATGGGTGGGTCGCTGGTTCCACTCAGAACCTGTGATGAAGTGATGTCCTGTGTATCCGTTGTCTTGGAAGTGTCTGTGTCCTTTGAACATTCCAACCCACTGATGATGGAATCAAATTGCTTCCATTCCTGGAGCAATTTAGGGTCAATATGAGTATCTATATTGACATCAATGGTGGTTTGTTTTTGCTTTTCAGCTTGGGACTCCTTCCGCACTTTTTCCTGCTCTCTCTTCTGCTTTTCCTCTTGCTCTCTTCTCTGTTTTTCCTCCTGCGCTCTCTTCTGCTTTTCTTCTTTTTCTTTTCTCTGCTTTTCTTCCTGCTCTCTCTTCTGCTTTTCCTCCTGTTCCTTCTTCTGATCCTTCGTTATAACCGGAGGTTCCTTTGACTGTTGTCGATCAGGCTCGCTTGATGATGTCGCTGGGGTTGTCGCTAGTAAATCTAGAGGCAGAGTTTGCAACCTCTGTTCTCTAAGTTTATTAAATTTAGTCAGCCCTTCATCATTATATTTCATTTTGGCCAATGCTCTAACCTGATTTATTGTCTCAGCTGAAGAGAACAGGTCGTCAAACATATCTTCCTTATGGTCAAATTTTGACAATTTGGCCTGTTCTAGTGCATTATAGGCAACTTTGTTTGGATCAAACTGCCTATTTGGGAGAGTCGCCAGAGTCAAAGATTTAATCTTCGTGGCTTCATTTTCTGCATGTTTGAGATCATGCAGAGTATAGACACCACATCTCAAGGGAAAAGAGGGCCAACCCTGCTTTTTATTCTTTTTGAGAGTCTGTGTAACACTCTCAGCAATAATCTGGTAAGAGATTTCTCTTGCCAACAGTTTATCTGGTATGTACAAAGGGAGAACATGAGGTTCGGCTTGGCTACCGAAAACTCTTATATATGTGAATTTCTCCTCTCCAAACCATCTCCCTACAGCTGTTAAATCGATCCCAGCTTGGTAGGAAATCTTGGGAATGGGTTTATCAAAAATAGAATAATAAATAGGCACCATAAAGCCATTGCAGACTTGGTACAGATGGTGCTTGTAAGAGGATTTCCATAATTTTTGATGGTATATGTGGATAGCCGTGGGGTCTTGTGGCGTCCACCTCCAGCCGAGCACGGGAAATTCAGAATTGAAACACAATGTATCTAAAATATATGCACTGTAATAGAATGGGGGAACTATCCTTTCAGAGATGGAAGTCTTATTCCTAAACTCAAGAACAGCTTTGGCTAGTTTATCCGAGAGAATAGTGGCCCAATCCATTATTATACTGTGGCATGCAGCTTCCATTAAGGGGACCATTTCTATAGTGAAATTAGCAGAGTCATGCAATCCCCATAATCTACACATCATTATTCCAGCGTAGCAATAAGGAGAAGCCAGGGAATCAACTGAGTACTTACCGGAAGACTCATGTTTGTGCTTCGCCGGGTTTTGTCTCCAATCCCGGATGGGTTCGGATTCAACTTCATTCTCGTTTGCAAATTTCTCCAGGAACGCCTTATTGTATATCTTCTCTGGCTCAGGCAAATGATACATTTTCCTCAAATCCTCTGCTTGGAATGACCCGAAAATTCTCCCGTCTCTGGTGCTGAGGGTCCTATCCATGATTGGGATTTCTTCAATTGCCCATCGCACTACATCTGTGTATGGGAGAATCTGTTCCCTAGCTGCTATCCGGTGTGTTAGCTCTTGAAATTTCACCTCAGGCTGAGAAAGGTAAACCTCAAGGCTACATCAAACCATTTAGCCTCGTAGCTAGCCCTACGGGGCAGGAGAAGGCTCTCTCCGGTCAATCTCGGCAGATCTTCAATGGGATGAGATGACCAACAAGGTAACACTGATATTAGGCTAGTAAACTGATTAAAAAGGTTGATTTGGGGTTTTTTGGGTTTTTGGTGGCAATTTGAGGAATTGCAGATTTTGGGTGCGGGGATTGGACACAGTTTCTGCAGGGGGTTCCTTGGGGCGAGGTAGGAAATAGTATTGATGCCTTAACTTGTGATGGATGATCAGGAATGAAAGATGAGGAGCTAAAGAGAGCAAACAATGACTTTGAATTCCCTTTAGACAGTAGAAAACATGGAAATTAAACAAACTTAAAAGCAGAGCCTGGCTAGCATGAATTCATACTTTAACACTTCATTTGTTTAATGTGCAGCAGTAAAGAAAGGAAATGAATCACATAACAAAGCTTACAAGAACATGAAGAAACACACCATCAACACATGAGTCCACAAGAATCCCAAAGATGACTGCAAAACCCTGGTCTTCCTTAGCCAAAAATTGCAGAGATACAATAAAATATACAATGATAGCTTCTCCCTCAAGAGTCCAACCATGAAAATGAGCAAGAAAGTACATAATATAGATGATCTAACCTCTTTCCCTGCCTCCATGGGTCGAGCTCACTATCCTAGGAGCTGTTTGAACCACTTCTAAACTAAGCACTACAAAATAGGCAGTCAAAACAACTTGCCTCTATAAACTTGGAAACCAGTTCATACATTCAATTTTTACCCTTTTACATGCAAGAATCTTCTAGAAGAGTTAAAAAAGAGTAAAAGTATCCAAAAAGTGTCACAATTACATCCAAGAGGACCACCATCAACCTCAAAAAGTCAAACTGGAGCCAAACTGCGTTTTCTGGGCTGAACTGGTCAAATCTGGCACAATTTCCTCAACGGGTCGCGCACATTTCCTAAACGGGTCGCGCACTTTGGAGCTCTGTTTGGAGGCCTTCCCAGTGTCAGAATGAGGTGCAGGATAGCTCGTTGGAAAGGTCTCTGAGTCTACTTTCCAACCCAACTAGAATTTTTGGATTTGGAGGTCATTTGCTGAGTCAAAAGTCAATTCTCCCAAGACTACTTCTGCAACTCAAAAAAGGGGCAGAAAGTCAAATTTTGCATGTATTTTGACCTTCTGGAGGCCCAAAACCCCATGAAAACTCAAGTCCATCCATAGGCATATGTAACTTTGCATGAAAAATCTATAAATTCTGAGTTTTTGCAAAAAGGAGCTACGATGACAAAGGGTCTCACCGGGGGTGAGACCCGTTGAGAGGCCAAAACCTGTAAATTTCCCAAAAATACCAAAATTACCCAAAATTCTCAAAATTTTTTGGGATTTGTGCTGTAGCTGATGCTAGTGAGTGCCATGATCCTTGAGGGATGCCTCAGCTAAGA
The DNA here is from genome assembly GCA_031772625.1 of Pinus tabuliformis. Taxonomy (NCBI): domain Eukaryota; kingdom Viridiplantae; phylum Streptophyta; class Pinopsida; order Pinales; family Pinaceae; genus Pinus; species Pinus tabuliformis. The sequence continues at coordinate 107,540,601 of CM062804.1, forward strand.
TACGGAGTGGGTTGGTCTTCTTCTTCCGCCTAAGAGCCCCGGACAACCTCCTTTGGAACATTTTCATTTTTGCCTTGCAAACATGCATCCTTGCCCAATAGTGATTCTTCATGTTTCTTAGCAGATTTTTCTCTTGGTTGGCCTTAGCCAACAGCCTCTCCAAGTGGGCATTCTCCTGAATGAGCAATGACTCCCGGTCAGCAGGCAATGGATCACCGGGCCTCCTACGGTTCAAGACTCGGTCGCTACGAATCCTCCATAGCTCATCAAGTGCCTTCTCCTCCTCTAGCTGTTTGTTCCGCTGCTCCAAGTAGGTGATGGTCCATTGATCACCCTCAAGTCTCCTCTGCAAAACATCATTCTCGGCCCTGAGATGCTGAATGATCTCCTTTGCCTCTCGGCTAAGAGAACTGGCCTCAAGATCAATCACCTCGGTGTCCGGAACTCCTGATGGACCCTCATGAATCATGGGCTGCTTGCCCCTCTCTGGTACCTGTGCTGGTGAAGAAAGCGAGGCCCCTTCCACCTGATGTGCAGATAACACTCGCTGTGCTGACGATGAAGGCGAGACCCCTTCCACCTGCTGTGGAGAAAGTACTCGCCTAGCTGCTGCAAATAAGGCCCTTGGGCCTTTCTGATAAGTGACCAATGGAGGAGAGCTGACATGTCTGGTCTCAAGAATATCATGCTACTGTGATGGCCTTCCCTCCTCATGAACAACCTCAGGGGGTGAAAGGGATAACCTTGAGAGCAACAAAACAAAACCCTATCTCTACTTGCATTTTGACATTTTTAAAGCAAATATACATGAACTTCTCATTTCAACTTGATGGCATTAAAACACATTTCCCATGCTCATTTTTCTCTATCAGGCAAAATACTTTGATGATCAGAGGCCTACTTGCAACCTTGAAGAGATTTGGGGTCATTTGGCAGCTTACTGGCAAATTTCTGTGGAGAAATCCCCAACGGGTCGCGCCCCTCCCAACGGGTCGCGCACGTTGATTTTTTGAACTGCAGAAGAGCTCTCAACGGGTCGCGCACCACCCAACGAGTCACGCTTTTGCAGGAGGCTTTTGGAGGCCTTCCCGGTGTCGGAATTGGGCACACAATAGCTCGTTAGAAAGGTATTTGAGTCTAGTTTCCAACCCAACTGTAATTTTTTAATTTGGAGTTTATTTGACCTGTCAAAAATCAAATCTCCCAAGACTGGTCAAAAAGTGCTAAATGAGGCTGCCTCAAGGAAGAGTGCTGTTGCAGTCAACTTTTGAATGCCTTTCTCAACCCCAAATTGAGCTCATGATAGCTCATTGGAAAGCTCCTTGTGTCTAGTTATCATTTAAACCATCAAAAAAATCATTTGGCCAACCAAGCTAGGAGAAAACTTGATTTTCCCAAGGTCACTTCAGAGGTGTCTTTGATTCTCCTGAGGCAACGGTATTCTTGACATTTCTCTCAAACCATGACACCTGTGCAAAAAGTGAAGGAGGTTTTTATTCCTTGGCATGCTTTGGACAAAAACCTCTCTCAAGTTCGAAAAATTCATCTTTGATTTCTCTGAACCATCATTTGAGTGAAACTTGTCCTGATGTGTGAAACAAGGAATTTTGTCGAAATGAAGCGAAATGAAGGGGATAGGGGGCTTCTAAATTCTTGGGGAAATTTTGGAAGTAGGGAGGGATGTTAGGAAGTAGGGGAAAGTGGAATCTCAGAGATTAAGTGAGGGGAAGGGGTCCAAAAGGGCAAAACACAGGCCAAACCTAGAAATTTGCCAGGTTGTAGCTAGAAACTAGGGTTTGTGCAAAAATGAGGAATTTGGCGGATCTAAGGGATGGGAAGTGTTTGATAAGGTAATTTAAGGATAGGGAAAGGTGTATAAACATCAGGAAACAATTTTTGTCGGTGATTTGACCATCCAAGAGAAATTGCCTTCAAAACCCTAGGAGAGGGAAATGACCTTGCCTAGGCACAACTGAAACATGAATAAGGTGTAAAATGACTCATTTGACACTGACATGATAATGCCAACCCTCTGAATGATGATAGGCTCAGCTGAATGATGACATGGACTGACATTTGGGCAAACCCTAGACCTAATGCCTAGTGACCAAATTTTGCTTGAAAACTCTTTGAAATGACAAAATTTGACCTTGACACTCTAAGACCACTTTGTAAGAGCATATTTGATCACTGGAGGAAGGCTGAAAAGACTAACACTAACATTGGCTCCAATGGGGATGGTAGCTCCTTGGAGGTACCAAGAACCTTAGACCTCTGGGAGAGCAGACCAGTGCTTTCAGCCATTGGGCAATGGAGTCAAAAACTCAAGCTGAAATGCATGACTGAAAACCGACTCAAACTAACTTAACAACAAGACTGAAAATGGACTAACAAAGGACTCATGACTCAACTAAAAACTGACTCAATACTTAAACACAATCGACCAACTGAAAATGATGCTCAAAGTGGAGCTTATTCATCACAACCTACTCTAACAGTTTCATTCATCACCTTATCAAGTGAAATGAAACAACCAATGCAACCAAGTAAGTATCTCATCTGCTATTTGAAATCTTCGCAAGTTCTCACTTATGACCAACAAGAGAGAACTACTGAAAGGCAACTCCCATGACAACTTAGAAACAGATCCATTGAATGATATAAATTCTCTATCCGCCTCCAAAAACACTGCATAAGGATCATGAAATTCAAGCACACTGGAACTTAGCTCATCTAATAGATTACTTCTCGTTTCCTCATACCATGAATGCAAACTTTGATCTGAGTCTTGTGACGAGACCTCTGCTAAAAATGACAAAGAAACTGGCTGCCGGATCAAATTCATATCAGCACATGTTTCAAGCTCACATGTAGTTAATGGAGAAAGACTTTGACTGCAAACCTCATCCAAAACATCAGCTATTGGATCATGAAAAACTTGAAAAGACTGCTGCAATGTATCCATTGAAAATGTATGACATCCTTCTAGCTGTTCATCTTTTTCTTGAGAGATTTTATGAGAATTCTGCCTTATAAACTGAAATGCTTCAAAACAAAAGGGTATAGAATCTTCCTGTATCATCAAATCATGTATTTCGGCTGCCACAGCTTCATCTGTAATCTGCCCTTCAATTTCATTTGGTGGTTGCAAATCTGATGCTACAGGCTGCTCAAGAATGTTGTCATCTGTCTCATCCTCAACATTTACACTGAGAGATTGCTGATTTGTTATAGGCTGTTCATTTGAAGATTTACTATGCAATCTACCCTTCAAAAACTGAAATGATTCGAAACAAAAAGGTAGGGAACCTTCTTGTATCATTTGATCAAATATGTCAACTTCCATGCCTTCATCTGCAACTTGACAACCAATGGCATTTGGGGGCTGCAAATCTGAATATGAGAAGTCTTGAACAAGGTTTTTATTGCCTTCAAGATGGTCTAGATCAAGACTTGTTGACAGCTGATTCCTAATTTCATGGAAGTTGTCTCTGATGAACTGAAATGAATCAAAACAAAGAGGCAAAGATCCTTCACTTACTTCCCAATTTTCTGCACTTTCCTCATCGATGTCATAGCTGATATGTGATGGCTGAACATTGTATTCAAGCTGCTGAAAATGAACTTTTTCCTCCCACAAACTAGCTGCTGGTTCGTCTGCAAGATTAGCGTTTGTTTGGAGAACATAATCATCATCATACTGATCATAATGAGGCAAATCATCATCAAACATACACATCATATCAACAACTCTCTCTTCTTCACAATGATCTATAAAACAATCACTACGACAACTAGGGTAAGAAACAAAATGTTTTGGATCAGCAACTTGTTCTTCTTCAATCAGCGCGCCATGAACATCATAATCATTCCTTGAGTTGATCTTGTCCATCATCTTTTCCACTGCACTTACCAAAATGTCAAGCTTTACCTCTAGAGATGTCGATTTTTCCGGATCTATGTTTTTCATCTCTTCTTCTTTCAACGTTGCCCGTCGGATCAGCAGATGCGCTTCTACACTTACTGCACTGTTTTGCATCTCGTGAAGTGTTGCAATATCCCTTTCTCTCAGCTGAAACTCCATCTCCGGATCAAAGGCGCCCAGGTAGTGCAAGGGAGCAGATCTAGTAGTAGGCCTTATATCAACTGGCATTGAATAATAAACTTGGTTGAATCTGGCCGAAAACTGTTGTACTGTCTCCCCTGGCAATCTTTTCAGCTAGTTATACTCTTCTACAATCAAGAAAAGGTTCTGCCCAATCATCCACCTATCGAGAAAAACTTTGACAAACTGCTGGAAATCTGAGATGCTCACATCAGGCAGGGCTTTGAACCAACTCTTCACTTCGGCTTGCAAAGAAAGAGCAAAAAGCCTTATACTAACATCTTCTTCATCAACTTCAAAAAGATCTAGAAAATTCTCAAAATTCTGCACATGTTGCTCAGCGTTGACCTTGTTACTTTCACCATCAAACATCGGCAAGTATAGATCATAATTTTTGGGGAAAGCATGAAGAACAGAAGGTAAAACAATAGGCTTATACCGATCTGGAATTTTACAAGGTGTAGGGATATGTACAGCAGGTATAGAATCAGACTTGGTCGCTTGAGGTTCATCACAAAATTCGGAAAAAGGATCTTGATCAAGCTCAAAAGCATGCAAATCTTTGGTATTCACAATCTTCGAAGGAAAAGAATTAACTGTAGGTCGAGGATCTCTTCTCAAATACAGTATACTTTGCAAAGCCCTTTTTACATTCTCAAGAAAAGAGGAGAAATAATTTAGAACAAAGAACAAAATATCTTGGATGAAATTCCAACTTGAGTACCTGATCTGTCCATATTCTCCTTTCATGTTTTTGCTGGTCGAGATCATCCTCCAGTGGAGTCTTTGGATCTGATCTCAAAACTGATTTAGAGTCGCCAGGTGAATGATTTCAGCCTTTCAAGTGTCTGATCGTTGTCCACTATCAACAATCAGATCTGAAATTGATACATGTGCTGGGTGAAATGCAAATGAAGTGGTCGTATTCATAAGCTCACGGAGATTGACTGAAGCAGCGTTTATCTACTAACGCTGATGTAAAACAAGAGCGTTTTCGAAGGCTACCTGGCGTATCTTCAGGCTCCGTCTAAGACTTATGAAACAAACACATCAATCAGCAAAGGATTATATGTTCTCCCCAGTATGGTCGCCAGTATGTTAGCTCTTGAAATTTCACCTCAGGCTGAGAAAGGTAAACCTCAAGGCTACATCAAACCATTTAGCCTCGTAGCTAGCCCTACGGGGCAGGAGTAGGCTCTCTCCGGTCAATCTCGGCAGATCTTCAATGGGATGAGATGACCAACAAGGTAACACTGATATTAGGCTAGTAAACTGATTAAAAAGGTTGATTTGGGGTTTTTTGGGTTTTTGGTGGCAATTTGAGGAATTGCAAATTTTGGGTGCGGGGATTGGACACAGTTTCTGCAGGGGGTTCCTTGGGGTGAGGTAGGAAACCTTATTGATGCCTTAACTTGTGATGGATGATCAGGAATGAAAGATGAGGAGCTAAAGAGAGCAAACAATGACTTTGAATTCCCTTTAGACAGTAGAAAACATGGAAATTAAACAAACTTAAAAGCAGAGCCTGGCTAGCATGAATTCATACTTTAACACTTCATTTGTTTAATGTGCAGCAGTAAAGAAAGGAAATGAATCACATAACAAAGCTTACAAGAACATGAAGAAACACACCATCAACACATGAGTCCACAAGAATCCCAAAGATGACTGCAAAACCCTGGTCTTCCTTAGCCAAAAATTGCAGAGATACAATAAAATATACAATGATAGCTTCTCCCTCAAGAGTCCAACCATGAAAATGAGCAAGAAAGTACATAATATAGATGATCTAACCTCTTTCCCTGCCTCCATGGGTCGAGCTCACTATCCTAGGAGCTGTTTGAACCACTTCTAAACTAAGCACTACAAAATAGGCAGTCAAAACAACTTGCCTCTATAAACTTGGAAACCAGTTCATACATTCAATTTTTACCCTTTTACATGCAAGAATCTTCTAGAAGAGTTAAAAAAGAGTAAAAGTATCCAAAAAGTGTCACAATTACATCCAAGAGGACCACCATCAACCTCAAAAAGTCAAACTGGAGCCAAACCGCGTTTTCTGGGCTGAACTGGTCAAATCTGGCACAATTTCGTCAACGGGTCGCGCACATTTCCTCAACGGGTCGCGCACTTTGGAGCTCTGTTTGGAGGCCTTCCCGGTGTCAGAATGAGGTGCAGGATAGCTCGTTGGAAAGGTCTCTGAGTCTAATTTCCAACCCAACTGGAATTTTTGGATTTGGAGGTCATTTTCCCAGTCAAAAGTCAATTCTCCCAAGACTGCTTCTGCAACTCAAAAAAGGGGCAGAAAGTCAAATTTTGCATGTATTTTGACCTTCTGGAGGCCCAAAACCCCATGAAAACTCAAGTCCATCCATAGGCATATGTAACTTTGCATGAAAAATCTAGAAATGCTGAGTTTTTTCAAAAAGGAGCTACGATGACAAAGGGTCTCACCGGGGGTGAGACCCGTTGAGAGGCCAAAACCTGTAAATTTCCCAAAAATACCAAAATTACCAAAAATTCTCAAATTTTTTTGGGATTTGTGCTGTAGCTGATGCTAGTGAGTGCCATGATCCTTGAGGGATGCCTCAGCTAAGATACGGAGTGGGTTGGTCTTCTTCTTCCGCCTAAGAGCCTCGGACAACCTCCTTTGGAACATTTTCATTTTTGCCTTGCAAACATGCATTCTTGCCCAATAGTGATTCTTCATGTTTCTTAGTAGCTTTTTCTCTTGGTTGGCCTTAGCCAACAGCCTCTCCAAGTGGGCATTCTCCTGAATGAGCAATGACTCCCGGTCAGCAGGCAATGGATCACCGGGCCTCCTACGGTTCAAGACTCGGTCGCTACGAATCCTCCATAGCTCATCAAGTGCCTTCTCCTCCTCTAGCTGTTTGTTCCGCTGCTCCAAGTAGGTGATGGTCCATTGAGCACCCTCAAGTCTCCTCTGCAAAACATCATTCTCGGCCCTGAGATGCTGAATGATCTCCTTTGCCTCTCGGCTAAGAGAACTGGCCTCAAGATCAATCACCTCGGTGTCCGGAACTCCTGATGGACCCTCATGAATCATGGGTTGCTTGCCCCTCTCTGGTACCTGTGCTGGTGAAGAAAGCGAGGCCCCTTCCACCTGATGTGGAGATAACATTCGCTGTGCTGACGATGAAGGCGAGACCCCTTCCACCTGCTGTGGAGAAAGTACTCGCCTAACTGCTGCAAATAAGGCCCTTGGGCCTTTCTGATAAGTGACCAATGGAGGAGAGCTGACATGTCTGGTCTCAAGAATATCATGCTACTGTGATGGCCTTCCCTCCTCATGAACAACCTCAGGGGGTGAAAGGGATAACCTTGAGAGAAGCAAAACAAAACCCTATCTCTACTTGCATTTTGACATTTTTAAAGCGAATATACATGAACTTCTCATTTCAATTGATGGCATTAAAACACATTTCCCATGCTCATTTTTCTCTATCAGGCAAAATACTTTGATGATCAGAGGCCTACCTGCAACCTTGAAGAGATTTGGGGTCATTTGGCAGCTTACTGGCAAATTTCTGTGGAGAAATCCCCAACGGGTCGCGCCCCTCCCAACGGGTCGCGCACGTTGATTTTTTGAACTGCAGAAGAGCTCTCAACGGGTCGCGCACCACCCAACGGGTCGCGCTTTTTCAGGAGGCTTTTGGAGGCCTTCCCGGTGTCGGAATTGGGCGCACAATAGCTCGTTGGAAATTTCTTTGAGTCTACTTTCCAACCCAACTGGAATTTTTCAATTTGGAGTTCATTTGACATGTCAAAAAACAAATCTCCCAAGACTGGTCAAAAAGTGCTAAATGAGGCTGCCTCAAGGAAGAGTGTTGTTACAGTCAAATTTTGAATGCCTTTCTCAACCCCAAATTGAGCTCATGATAGCTCATTGGAAATATCTTTGTGTCTAGTTATCATTTAACCCATCAATAAAATCATTTGGCCAACCAAGCTAGGAGAAAACGTGATTTTCCCAAGGTCACTTCAGAGGTGTCTTTGATTCTCCTCAGGCAACGGTATTCTTGACATTTCTCTCAAACCATGACACCTGTGCAAAACATGAAGGAGGTTTTTCTTCCTTGGCATGTTGTGGACAAAAACCTCTCTCAGTATCCCAAAATTCATCTTTGATTACTCTGAACCATCATTTGAGTGAAACTTGTCCCGATGTGTGAAACAAGGAATTTTGTCGAAATGAAGCGAAATGAAGGGGATAGGGGGCTTCTAAATTCTTGGGGAAATTTTTGGAAGTAGGGAGGGATGTTAGGAAGTAGGGGAAAGTGGAATCTCAGAGATTGAGTGAGGGGAAGGGGTCCAAAAGGGCAAAACACAGGCCAAATCTAGAAATTTGCCAGGTTGTAGCTAGAAACTAGGGTTTGTGCAAAAATGAGGAATTTGGCGGATCTAAGGGATGGGAAGTGTTTGATAAGGTAATTTAAGGATAGGGAAAGGTGTATAAACATCAGGAAACAAGTTTTGCCAGTGATTTGACCATCCAAGAGAAATTGCCTTCAAAACCCTAGGAGAGGGAAATGACCTTGCCTAGGCACAACTGAAACATGAATAAGGTGTAAAATGACTCATTCGACACTGACATGATAATGACAACCCTCTGAATGATGATAGGCTCAGCTGAATGATGACATGGACTGACATTTGGGCAAACCCTAGACCTAATGCCTAGTGACCAAATTTTGCTTGAAAACTCTTTGAAATGACAAAATTTGACCTTGACACTCTAAGACCACTTTGTAAGAGCATATTTGATCACTGGAGGAAGGCTGAAAAGACTGACACTAACATGGTGAAGGAAGGAGTCAGCTAAGTCCTTGAGAGTACCTTCAGATTTCCGAGTAGAATCTGCAGTAGCTTCTATTCCTGTCACTTTAGGTTCTTCGATCTCGATCAGGTTATAGGTGCTCTGCCAAGTAGTTCTGCCAAGACCAGAACATGTGGTATCCGAGATTAATCCTTTCTTTTTGTCAGTGGCAACTTGTCCTGTAGCTGGCGCAGCGGAAGCGCCTGTGGTCTTCTTGGACTTCTTCCCCATTTTGCTTGAGCTTTCTCCTTGGGATGAATTCTGCACAGAGGCGAAAATAAACGTAACACGGAGAATTGCAATGAAAACTTCAAAGTAATGAGCTATAGTGACTGATGCGTAATAAGGGATTAGCTTTTAAAATGGGCGCAGATACAATCCATGGGAGGATTTTAGGACTTACGATCACATTAAATGGCCGTTTAAAACCTGCCAATCTTAAATGCCCATTATATCATTATTCGGCCGAATGACCCGCTTAAGCGTGCTATGGATGTTTTGGCGGTTGGGCGCAGGTGCATCATTGCTTAACAGATTAAGCTTTAAATATGATTCGATCATAATATCCCTCCATTTAACGGCCTTTTTGAAAACTGCACTTTATCACAATCGGCCATCGGGGAGAGCTTTAACCTCTTGTATTGACACCATTTAAAACCCCCGATCGCCGATTGCGATATCGCATCGCATCGGGAGAATAGGGATTATATATATGACATGGACAGCATATCGCCGATTTGCCGATTGCGATATCGCATCGCATCGGGCTGCATCACCTGGGCGCCTTATCAATGTGCATAGGATATTGCTGATTGCCGATTGCGATATCGCATCACATCGGGGTGAAAGGCTTGGGGTGCTTTAAGACTGCGTATAGAGTATCGCCGATAGCCGATAGTGATATCGCATCGGCGGAAACCAATATGTCACTTATTTGTGTTCTCTATGTCATTGCGATATGCGATCTTGCGATCGCTTTATCGCAATGATAAAAGATTGTTTTATTTGATCAAGATGGGTTTTTCAAAAGGTTTTTATATAATGTTTTCATTCGGTTATCGAACCTTTTTGAACAATACAATATTGACACCAATTAACTTCTAAAGGGACCCATTTCATATGATAATTTTGTAAATAAAAATGATATGAAATGGGGGGTTGTTGTAGAGCACAACAATTGGCAATTCGCTGGAAGAACCAGTTATCTCTGAAAAGCATAGAAATACTTAAACTTTTTCAAAATAGAGTTCTAATCAAAGGGGAAAATTCTAATATAACTAGGTATATATGCATTCCAAATAAAATGAATCTATTTTTGCTAATTTCCTCTCTTTTTTAAGAAAATAGATACATTCTAAGTTTTAAATAGGCCTCTATTGGTTTATAATGATAAAACATAAAACCTTTCCAAATAAGCTTTTATAGTGAACTCTTCTGTGATAAGTAGAGCCTCTGCTGCCAGCAAACGTTTATAGTTTCGACAGGGATACCTTTTAACCATGCTATTGTCCATTGTTCCATACAATTAAGAGTGTGATTAACAGAATGAATTCAAAACATGTTTTCATATTTTGTATTTCATTTCCTTTTTCTGTTATTGATAAGATAAAAAGCCATTGTCCTGGTTTGGTGGCCAGCTATTGACAATGCCATTCACTGGTAGTAATCTAACCGAACAAGTTGGCTCGTGATGAGACCCCTTGTCTTATAATTTTAAGCCATTACCCTGTTATGGTAAGCAGTATTGGTAATGTTGGTTAAACTATTTTCCCGATGATCATGGTAAATAGGCTTATAATAAGACCTCTTATCTTTTATATCAAATATTTTAGAATTACACTCTAAATAATCATAAACTTTAGTGAATGGGATGAACAATCTTCTCCTTAAGAGTAAATGGATGACAGGGTAAGAGTTGAAGATGCCGAAATTGGATTAGCTTCTATCTTGATATTGATAACCTTTTGAGACCAATTTGAAAACAGAAAATGATTTACAATACTTCTAAACTTTGAGAGGAGTTCACAAAACTTGAAATGTGGTTTCAAAATACAATGATACCTAATTTCCTAGAAATTATCTCTTTTGGTTGTGAGCTCTATTATTTAAAAGCAAATATCCATACTACTTCTGTGGGACAACTTTTCAAACACAGCAAAAGGTCAATGGAAGATACCTTACAACTTTATTTCCTAAAGATTCCACAAACTATAAAGCTCTATTAAACTAAAAAAGGAGAAGGGGTTACCTTCTCAATTAAAGAATTTTTTCAGGATAAGGCCATTAACAGGGAGAGAATCTCTCAAACCTGATAAATCTTGCAATATAAAGGTCGAATGGCCTATCTTTTCACAGATCTGAAATGGTCCAAGCCACATCGTCTGGAACTTGGTGTGTTTACCCTTGTCCTCATGGGCTTTGTCCCATTTCAGAACTAAATCACCGACTTGGAATTGTTTTGAACTGGATGAGACTGAATCAAAAGATGCTTTGATGATTTGCTGATGTTTGGCATGAGTACCCCTGGCTTTTTCTCTTTCTTCTTCTAGTTTTTGAATTTGATCATGTCTAAGCTGAATAGAAGACGAAGGAGTTTCCTCAATGAACTGTACTAGGGCTAAAGAAGGAAGAACAAGATTTGTGGGTAGTACTGCTTCTTTTCCATACACAAGGTTGAATGGGGAAGAACCTATAGAAGCTTTCTGTGTTATCCTATCAGCCCATAATGCAAACATTAAGGATTTGTGCCAGTTTTTATGATTCTGTTCGATAGTTCGCTTAATGATTTTGATCAGATTCTTATTAGTAGACTCTGCTAAACCATTACCCTGGGGATAGTAATTAGCAGAATATTTCAATTTAAATCCTCTTTTAATAGCGAAATCAAACATAGCATTACCTGAGAAATAAGATGCATTATCAAAAACAAGAGCATTTGGGACACCAAACCTGGTAATGATGAATTGATCTATGAACTCAATGATTGCTTCAGAATTTGCTGTCTTCAAAGGAATTGCCTCCACCCACTTAGTAAAATAATCGGTAGCAGTAAGGATATACTTATGCTGTTTGGAAGATGGTGGAGTAATTTCCCCAATGATGTCCAATCCCCATTGCTCAAATGGTTGTTCAATGTTGACTGGTTGCAGAGGGAAAGCTGATTTACGTTGTCTTCCACTAGAAGTTTGACAATTGAGGCATTTCCTTACATATTCGTGGGCATCTCTAAACAGAGTGGGCCAATAGTATCCAGCATGAATAATTTTGTGAGCTGTTGTGTCAGCTCCAAAATGTCCTCCTGCTGGTCCATCATGTAACTCCTGCAAAACCTTTTGTGCTTCAGGTTTCTCAAGGCATCTTAATAAAATAGAATCATAATTCTGCTTAAAAAGCACATCATCAATAATTGTGAAATTCTTTGCTTTTAACCTAATGGCCCTTTTGTTTTTGTAAGACAGGTTTGGAGGTGCATAACCATTCTTTAAATAAAAGATTAAATCTGCATATTGAGATTCAGAATTAGTAACACTTATCTGGTTGATTTCTTCAGTTTGATCTGTATCGCTTGATTTTGGAATGTTGGATGCTCCTGCCAATATCCTGCAAAAACCTTGGCCCCTAACAATCTTTGCTGGCTTAATTTCTAAGTCGTATTCTTGAAGCGCTGTGACCCAATTTGCCCTTTTTTCACCCAGTTCTTTTTGGATTAATAGTTGCCTAATTGCAGGGAAAGGAACTATAAGTTTTGTGTGGGTTTTCAAAAGGAAGGGTCTATAATGTTTGACTGCTTTAAATACAGCAAAGGCTTGTTTTTCTACCTCGGAGTAATTCAATTCAGCACCTTGAAGATTTGAGCTAAAAAATGAAATGGGTGCTTCCAGATTGTGATCATTTAGTTGCGTGAGTACTGCAGCATAAGACAAGTTGGATGCGATGGTATACAATGTAAAATGATTAGAAAAATTTGGAGTATTTAAGGCTGGGGCATTGATTATTGATTGCTTGATTAGATCAAAAGCTTCTTTTTCTGCTGATCCCCACTTAAAGACTGAATTTTTCTTAATCATTGTTCGAAGTGGCAAAATAATTTGAGAAAAATCTGGAACAAATCTTTTAACAAAATTGATCTGGCCTAAAAATGACTGCATTGATTTTTTATTGTGTGGGAAAGGGATTTCAGAGATTTATTTGATCCGATCAGGATCAATATAAATGCCATCTTTGGACACAATAAAACCCAAGAGCCTCCCTTGATCAAGAGCAAAGAAAGACTTTTTAGGGTTAAGAGAAATACCATATCTTTTGCAATGTTGAAAAATTTGATTTAGGTCATGCAAATGATTGGACTTCTTTTTAGAGAATACAGTAATATCGTCTAGATAGACGACTACTGTTCTATTAATCATCCCTCTAAAAGCTGTATCCATCGCTCTTTGGAATGTTGCTTCTGCATTAATAAGTCCGAAGGGCATTTTTTGATATGTATATGTTCCCCATTTGGTTCTGAACGTGGTTTTAAGCTGGTCATCAGGATGAACCAGGACTTGGTTATATCCTGAGAAACCATCTAGAAAGGACATCAATTCGGAGCCTGCTACTGATTGAAGTATTTGCTCCATAGTAGGTAATGGGAAATTGTCTTTCAAGCTCGCTTTATTCAAATTTCTGAAATCAATACAAATTCGAATGTCGCCATTTTTCTTTCTGACTGGCACCATATTGGAGACCCAGTTTGAGTGTCGGACTGGAAAAATAATCTTGGCTTTCAAGAGTTTGTTAAGTTCAGTCTTTATTTGACTCTCTAAGTTTGGATGTATTTTTCTTAACTTCTGCTGAATCGGTTTCTGATCGGGAAGCATTGGAATGGTATGCTGGATAATGGATGTATCATATGTCTTCAAATCATCGTATTTCCAAGCAAAGACCTGTTTATTTTTCCTTAACAGTCTAATGAATGCCTCCTTCTCTTCCAAGGAAAGTCCTAGTCCTAAGTTAATGTTTTGAGGAGTTTGCTCGGTGCCAAGATTTATCAATTCAAACCTAAGGGTAGAACTTTGGAGCTTTGCATTAGTTACAGGTTTAAACCTGTCTTTGATATCATAAAGATCCTCAAGCTTTACCACTGGCTTAGGGATTGAATTTTCCTGAGGCGTTTGTTTCATTTGTAGATCATGGTCATTTTCCTCAATAATTTGATCGTCATAGGACTTTTCAGAAGCTAGAAATTGTAAAATATCCTCATCATGGTTGAATACTCTCCAATTAGTGACATTGTCCGGAATTGAGGGCCTAAAAAGCAATTCTACGGAAAATCTATCTGGGCTGTAGTCTTCAGAAGGTAGGAGCTTGGAAGCTACATTGGCTAGGAGATCGGCTGCCGAGTTTTGAGACCTAGGGATGGAGGAAATGTTGAATGCGGAAAAGTGCGAGGTAAGTTCTTGTACTAGCGATTGATAATGCTTGAGGTGATTTGAAAGACAATGGATTGCATTCCTCACCTGTTTAACAATAATTTCAGAATCGCCAAATACTTTTAGATATTGCACTTTAAGGCCGATTGCTTTATATAGTCCCTGGACTAAGGCTTCATATTCAGCTGTATTGTTAGTGCATTCAAATTCTAGCCTACAGGACAGCATTGTCTTTTCTCCTTGTGGACTAATCAAAATACATCCTGCTCCTGAGCCCTCACTAGACTTGGACCCATCGAAATATAAAGACCAAAATAAAGAAGTATTAACAATTGTATTTACAATTTTCTCAGTATCATTGAAACATCTTAATCGATCTGTTTGTGAAAAATTTTCGATCTGAGATGTAGAATGGTTTACTGAGAAGGGATAGGGTTGGGCAATGAAGTTGCCAAAGAATGACTCTGATGAATAATTCCCCAAAATGTTGTTGTTGAATGCTACCGGCTGGTTTTCTTGTTCGAATTCTGTAACTGTATGGGTCATATGTTTTTCCCGATCGATCCTTATTTGATTTGGCTTACCCTTGTAGGGAAGCCACATATGTGACCAATCAGTGGAAATATACCCATGCAATTTCTCAGACCAATCCCTACTCAAAATTAAACCGTAAAATTCAGGTATATCGGCTATTAGAATATCAATCCTCTGTACTATTCTGGGATCAGCAGATAACCTAATAGTTACGGAATTAATTTCTCCTAAAACCTGTACTTTGGTCCTATCCAACTGCACAATATGAATAGTAGACTTCTGGGGTTCAATGTTCAGTTTGGAACAAACTGAGGTTGGCATTATGTTAGAAGATGCCCCTGAGTCAATCAAACAGTTGTGTAGGTTTCTGTTGTAGATCTCATATGTCAGAAGGAAGGGTGGAGTATGGGAATTTGATCTATCTCCAATCAGAACTGAATCGGTAGCTTCAACCATACCAGGAGGGGGTTGGCTTGAATCATTAGCAGGTTTTGCACTGGGAAGAGGTGTAGAAGGAACAACATTCAATTCTTTGAGAAGCAATTTCTGTTGATTTTTTAATTTACTAAGTTCAAACATAGTAATGTTTGCTTTAGTTTTCTTCATGTCATCAACAATATTGTATTCCATTGAATCGGATACCACCAATGTTTTAGATGTTGAAGGAATATTAGAAGTTGAAGGCTGGTTTTGGGGAACTGCTGCAGGTGATTTCTTTGCAGGTATTTTTTCTTTGGTTGTAGCAGCACCTGCACTCCTTTTCTTTGACGTTGCCTGAACAGGTTCGGAAGCACTTTTACTCCTAGTAGTGACCGGGAATGCTTCCTCTTCATTATCGGTATCGGAGTTGGGGAGTATAAAATCCCACATTCCATGACATTCTACTACTTCTTCTTCATCATCAGTTGGTGAAATCGTTTCCTCTTCTTCTTCTTCTTGCTCTGAATCAGCATTAGATATGACATTTGGTGGCTTTGATTCATTTTTCTTATAAGTCCTAAAGGGTCTTTTGGTTGAGGTTTCGGCTACCTGTTTCTTTATTTCAACCATTTCATTTGATAAAGTTTTTAGGACTTTTTGCAAACCCTCCATGTCGTATGGGTCTTTTGGGGTTTTCTTTCTTGAGTCATCTTTGAAAGAGACTTTTTTGGCTTTTCTGTCTTCCAGAGCAGCTTTCTTTTCTAGAGCATTAATGCGCTTTTCCACAGCAAGTGCTTCTCTCATGTTTTTGGCTAAGGTAGGTTTCCCAGCCCTATCTACAAAAATGGCTATATTGGCAGGTAGGGCGGTGATATACCATTCGCTTCGAATTTGTTCACTTGGTTTGGACGCTGTAGGGATTTTATTCAGGAGTTTATTGAAGCGGGCATTAAATTCCTTAATTGGTTCCCTATGCTCTATTCTCATATTGGAGAGATCGTTTATTAAAGTAGCGAAAGACCTATCGTCTCCATATTTGGTAAGAAACTGCTCTTGGCAAGTGTTCCAACTGGTAATGGAACCAGAGGGTAAAGAAAAATACCAGGATCCTGCTGATCCTTGCAAGGTGTAAGGGAAAAGTCTAACAACAACATCTTGTTCTGTTACTCCTTTCAAGTTGACTGCCAACATGAAATTATTGATGTGCCTCAGCCTGGGTCCCATCATCTGGATTAAACTTGGGTAGCCATTTTTCAGGAGCATCTGGTAATGGATGCAATGGTGCAAGCATATTGACTGCACCAGGTCTGGTCCATGGATCTGCCATTATAATAGCAGTAGTGGTTGATACTACTGTTGGGACTCCAGATGTCTAGGAAGGAAATAATATTGAGGAGTAAGCAGGTTGGGATGTTGAAGCTCCTAATCCCTGGTGAACAACAATATGTAATGGGGGAGTGGATGGTTGACTTTGCAGAGGAGAAGATGCAATGGAGGATGTGAATGAAAGCTCTTCACTGTCAGATCCTTCAGTATATTTCTTTGCCTTTTTCCTTTGGGTAAAGGGAACTCAATGGGTTCAATACCGAGCTTTTCGCTCTGAAGTCTGGTGAGAGGGTGAGGTAAATTGAATTGTGAAGTCGCACTGCTTTGTGATACCTCAGATTTCTGTGGTGAAATCGAGAAGCTCTGAAGTTTGTGGATAAGAGATTGGACTTCAGGTGATTCAAGACTTAATTGTTCTGGAGTATGATGGGTTTGAGCAGTGGTAGTTGATTCCTCTTCTTCTTGTTTGGATACTGGAGAACCAGTATGCGAATGAGAAGTTTGAGGAGATTCGGAGGGAGAATTACTCTTAGAATGGCTTATAAATTTTGGTTTATGTGCCATTCACAGTTAGGCCCTCCTTCTAGCGCCAAAAATGTTGATGCCTCGAAAATCGCTGCAACAACATTGGGGATAACCACCCGGTCCGGACCTTAGTACAGCTCCTTTTCCGTTTGGAATAGTGGCTCCGACTGGGGATAATGGGACCAGTTTCCCAAAAGTGGATAAACGGGATGAATGGGTGATTTATAAACTAAGCTAGTGGTGAGCGAATAACTAAATCTATTAACAAGAATACATGAACTATGACCTATCCCGGGAACTTATTGAGCTTTAAAGTGCAGCGCTTGATGGTCTGTGTCTATAAACAGGCATATAGATGACTCCATTTAACAGACATGGACATTATTTCATTCATGATTACTATGCTTAAATAGTTAAGCAAAGCGATTAAAGCGATATTACCACACTCATCATTTATATCATTGACACATACATGATTAAAAGAAAGGCACATCATAAAACATCCAATAGTGGAAGGAATACAGATCTGTTGTTAAAGCGCATGCATATAATCAATAATAGCAAAGGATAATCAAATAACAATTCATATTAAAGGAACGAATTCAGACATAGATAAAAATACCATATGAGCTGCTTGACACTCCCAATATCAATCGCTACTTGTAATTCTTCCTTCAACGCAGAAACATTCTCAACAAAGACAATAGTGCACAATTGCATAAAAAGCTTCCTTGTCAAATTAAGAAAAACTGGTCCAGTTTCATAAAAGAATATTGACTGAAGCACAATAGTGCAAACTTCAGTCTTTAAGTCTGGTACAAAACTTTACGACCCTTTCCAAAACAATGAAAGGGTCTATAAATACTAAATTAATCTACCTATCTATAAAACAGAAATCCTATTTAATTGGTATCAATCAATCTTGATCTGATTTTCTTCAGCGATCTGGCAGTCGGCGGCATGATTCATCGGGTAGGCTGCTTGCCTTTATATATGAGCTGAATTATCGCAAGCATTGGCTCTACTTCAGGAGGTTTGTTGAGGCGCGAGCTGAGCTGGGCGGCATAGGTGGCATCCTGAATATCGGGAATCATATACCCGATTGCATCTGTTAGGCATTTGAGGGCGGCTCTCTGTGTATGCGACTTTACCAGGAAGAACCAATATGTGTCCCAGGTTAAACTGTTAATCCCAGCGATTAACCTCCCCTTTTCTTCTAGATCTGGATAACATGATTGCTCCAATGTTTTCATAGTTGTCAACTTTCCTGGTGTACATTGGGAAATCATATTTGATAAGTAGAGAGTGTTATTAACTAGTTCAACTAAATTGCTAGAAGTTGATTTACATCTTGAAGCTGCCCTCTCTGCTTTCATTAACTGGGACTGCCATTCTGTGAAGAGTATATCTTTATGTGGTTCTAGGATCCTGGGCAAATTCGCCGCTTGTCCTTGATCAGAATCTTGCCAGTCAAGAAATGCAGCTATGGTTTCTTCGGCTTGATCCAATTCAGTTCTGGCCTTCTCTACTTGCTTATTTATGGATGCCGTTAATTCACACAGTGGCTCTGCCTGGGCGATTTGTTGACACAGAAGCTTAATTTGGGATATTAATGCAGTGTTTATTTGTAATGCTTCTGCTCTAAATTCAGCCACTTGTGGAACGCCCTTTATTTTTTCGAGCTGTGATGACAATTGAGCAATTTGCTCATCTTTTGTTTTCACCATTTGCTCATTTGCTGCCTTTAATTGTGCCAAGGCCTCTGATAATTCTTTCTGTTTCTGGATCGCACTTTGGTCGATCCTTTGCTTTTTTGCCTGCAATTGTTGATTTAGTTGACTGTTTAATTGTTGTTGCGTCAACAATTGCTGCTCCGCCTTCTGCTTTGTCTCAGCTAACTGCGCCTGTAATGAGAAAATCTCTTGATCCTTCGTTTTCGGTAGAAGACTTACCTCCGATGCCTTATCAATTGTCGCTGCCGAATAGGCTCCTGCATACTGCGACAGTTTTGTCAGGTCATCGGAGGGTTCAAATTCCTCCTTCCAAACCACATTGCCCATAACAGTTTGCTCTGGGAAAAGGGAAGGTTGATCAGTCCTTCTTCTTTTCCTTTGTCGTTTAACCACTGCTTTATGCCTTGGGCTGTAGAAGACATCCAGGGGAGGAATACCTTCTACCTGCAAAATGATTTGGTCGAAGGGGTCCTTTGGTATTATCTCTACCTCTTTAGAAATGGGTGGGCCGCTGGTTCCACTCAGAACCTGTGATGAAGTGATGTCCTGTGTATCCGTTGTCTTGGAAGTGTCTGTGTCCTTTGAACATTCCAACCCACTGATGATGGAATCAAATTGCTTCCATTCCTGGAGCAATTTAGGGTCAATATGAGTATCTATATTGACATCAATGGTGGTTTGTTTTTGCTTTTCAGCTTGAGACTCCTTCCGCACTTTTTCCTGCTCTTTCTTCTGCTTCTCCTCTTGCTCTTTCTTTTGCTTTTCCTCTTTCTCTCTTCTCTGTTTTTCCTCCTGCGCTCTCTTCTGCTTTTCTTCTTTTTCTTTTCTCTACTTTTCTTCCTGCTCTCTCTTCTGCTTTTCCTCCTGTTCCTTCTTCTGATCCTTCGTTATAACCGGAGGTTCCTTTGACTGTTGTCGATCAGGCTCGCTTGATGATGTCGCTGGGGTTGTCGCTAATAAATCTAGAGGCAGAGTTTGCAACCTCTGTTCTCTAAGTTTATTAAATTCAGTCAGCCCTTCATCATTATATTTCATTTTGGCCAATGCTCTAACCTGATTTATTGTCTCAGCTGAAGAGAACAGGTCGTCAAACATATCTTCCTTATGGTCAAATTTTGACAATTTGGCTTGTTCTAGTGCATTATAGGCAACTTTGTTTGGATCAAACTGCCTATTTGGGAGAGTCGCCAGAGTCAATGATTTAATCTTTGTGGCTTCCTTTTCTGCATGTTTGAGATCATGCAGAGTATAGACACCACATCTCAAGGGAAAAGAGGGCCAGCCCTGCTTTTTATTCTTTTTGAGAGTCTGTGTAACACTCTCAGCAATAATCTGGTAAGAGATTTCTCTTGCCAACAGTTTATCTGGTATGTACAAAGGGAGAACATGAGGTTCGGCTTGGCTACCGAAAACTCTTATATATGTGAATTTCTCCTCTCCAAACCATCTCTCTACCGCTGTTAAATCAATCCCAGCTTGGTAGGAAATCTTGGGAATGGGTTTATCAAAAATAGAATAATAAATAGGCACCATAAAGCCATTGCAGACTTGGTACAGATGGTGCTTGTAAGAGGATTTCCATAATTTTTGATGGTATATGTGGATAGCCGTGGGGTCTTGTGGCGTCCACCTCCAGCCGAGCACAGGAAATTCAGAATTGAAACACAATGTATCTAAAATATATGAACTGTAATAGAATGGGGGAACTATCCTTTCAGAGATGGAAGTCTTATTCCTAAACTCAAGAACAGCTTTGGCTAGTTTATCCGAGAGAATAGTGGCCCAATCCATTATTATACTGTGGCATGCAGCTTCCATTAAGGGGACCATTTCTATAGTGAAATTAGCAGAGTCATGCAATCCCCATAATCTACACATCATTATTCCAGCATAGCAATAAGGAGAAGCCAGGGAATCAACTGAGTACTTACCGGAAGACTCATGTTTGTGCTTCGCCGGGTTTTGTCTCCAATCCCGGATGGGTTCGGATTCAACTTCATTCTCGTTTGCAAATTTCTCCAGGAACGCCTTATTGTATATCTTCTCTGGCTCAAGCAAATGATACATTTTCCTCAAATCCTCTGCTTGGAATGACCCGAAAATTCTCCCATCTCTGGTGCTGAGGGTCCTATCCATGATTGGGATTTCTTCAATTGCCCATCGCACTACATCCGTGTATGGGAGAATCTGTTCCCTAGCTGCTATCCGGTGAAGGAAGGAGTTAGCTAAGTCCTTGAGAGTACCTTCAGATTTCCGAGTAGAATCTGCAGTAGCTTCTATTCCTGTCACTTTAGGTTCTTTGATCTCGATCAGGTTATAAGTGCTCTGCCAAGTAGTTCTGCCAAGACCAGAACATGTGGTATCTGAGATTAATCCTTTCTTTTTGTCAGTGGCAACTTGTCCTGCAGCTGGCGCAGCGGAAGCGCCTGTGGTCTTCTTGGACTTCTTCCCCATTTTGCTTGAGCTTTCTCCTTGGGATGAATTCTGCACAGAGGCGAAAATAAACGTAACATGGAGAATTGTAATGAAAAATTCAAAGCAATGAGCTATAGTGACTGATGTGTGATAAGGGATTAGCTTTTAAAATGGGCGCAGATACAATCCATGGGAGGATTTTAGGACTTACGATCACATTAAATAGCCGTTTAAAACCTGTCAATCTTAAATGCCCATTATATCATTATTCAGCCGAATGACCCGCTTAAGCGTGCTATGGATGTTTTGGCGGTTGGGCGCAGGTGCATCGTTACTTAACAGATTAAGCTTTAAATATGATTCGATCATAATATCCCTCCATTTAACGGCGTTTTTGAAAACTGCGCTTTATCGCAATCGGCCATCGGGGAGAGCTTTAACCTCTTGTATTGACACCATTTAAAACCCCCGATCGCCGATTGCGATATCACATCGCATCGGGAGAATAGGGATTATATATATGACATGGACAGCATATCGCCGATTTGCCGATTGCGATATCGCATCGCATCGGGCTGCATCACCTGGGCGCCTTATCAATGTGCATAGGATATTGCCGATTGCCGATTGCGATATCACATCACATCGGGGTGAAAGGCTTGGGGTGCTTTAAGACTGCATATAGAGTATCGCCGATAGCCGATAGTGATATCGCGTCGGCGGAAACCAATATGTCACTTATTTGTGTTCTCTATGTCATTACGATATGCGATCTTGCGATCGCTTTATCGCAATGATAAAATATTGTTTTATTTGATCAAGATGGTTTTTTCAAAAGGTTTTTATATAATGTTTTCATTCGGTTATCGGACCTTTTTGAACAATACAATATTGACACCAATTAACTTCTAAAGGGACCCATTTCATATGATAATTTTGTAAATAAAAATGATATGAAATGGGGGGTTGTTGTAGAGCACAATAGGTAGGAATTTGTAGGAGGAGGTGGCATTGGCAAGCCACCAGATAGGGCATTGTGATGAGGCTCATCAATAGGTACATTATAAGGGTCATGATTCCATCCTCCAGCTTTAGAACTATCTCTTTCTCACATTTATTTATAGTTTTTGTTATATTATGCTTAGTGAGAAGGGAAAAAGATGTTTGTTATGTCATGTAGCCTAATATGGTTTAATTGCTAGAAATGGATAAATATTTGAGATGATTTCTATGCAGGGGATCGAAGTAGACAATAGGGAGAGAATCTAGGGGGTTGTCCACCTCTTTAACTCCCTCAATCAGCCCAAGATCACAACACCCTCTCTCATTGGCTCAAGGTCATTGACATCCAAGAAAGTGCAGTTAATGAGGAACAAGATCCACCATTCTCGAGTTGTGGGAGACAAATATTCCTATTTTCTAGGGAGATGCTAGTAGCTACCCTCTTGTATAAATAAGCATGTAAAAGAGCTCATTAGGATTCAAGTTTTGTTTTTAGTTAGGTAGCTATTGATCTCAAGTACTTGGCACTGCTATTTTTGACTATTATGTGATGTATTAGACATTGATTCAATGATAATGAGAAGCTTCTTATTGATTCATAACTGAGTTAATTCTAGAGGGCTGAGACTCTTAGGTTTGGGCCCAACCTTAGTGGCTTAGATCCCTATTATGTATTTGTATCTCTTTTTAGTTTAGAGTGTTTATTAGTTTCCTGCATTTCATTAGAGAATAATCCATCAAAAATATGTGATTGAAACCTCTAGCTCATCTCTCTCATGGGAGCATGAATAGAAGGATTTACAACCATAGTCCAAAATTATTATGTTTATGATTTATTGGAAAAATATTTGTGTTAGTCATCTTTTTTTTCATGTGATTGTTGTAGCTTAGAAGTTGGTTTATTGACTAGATCAGATTTTTGGCATATATTAGATAACATTTAAATTCAACTCTTCTTTTCCACTACTAGTTGTTTCATTTTGTCAATGATAAATGGGTATATGCATGTGATGATTGCAAGGATGTTTAGATCAGTAGGCAAGGGCACCTTTACCACCTCCATCTTGGAATTTCTCACCTTCTCTTGTGAACCCCAAATTTCTTCCTAAAAATTTTGTTCGTGAGCTCAATTTCTTAGTGATCCAAGATCTTTTTCTTAAAGATGCATAAAGAATTACATATTATAGAGCATGTTAACCAGGAAAACTAAAAGCACATAAAATGAAGAGGAAAGAACATAACAAGCATGAGATCATGACACAAGAATTTGATTACGGAGTTCACCCAATGTGGGCTATGTCTCCGGGCCCTACTCAATAGTGGGGAGGCCTTCTCTTATTAAATGGAATCAAAGAGAATAAGTACAAGAAAAATTTACATAAAGACCCTTATACCTCCAAGCTAGAAGATGACAAAAAATTGGAGAGCCCAACTACTGAAATTGACATCACCACTGAATTCCTGGCACTGAGTAGTGCAAAATCAACTATAAATTTGTCCAATCCTGACAAAGTCACTTTTTTCACCTTAGGGAATCTTTCTGATACCCCCAAGATTCCCATTTGCCCTCTCGTCTGCTGCGCTCTCCTCGTGCAAATGAAAATGTTAGGTTTATAATGCATTTGGGGCGGAAGACTTTACAAAGTCGTTGTCCCGGCACATTGGTTAAGGCAGAGTGATAGAGGCGGGCAGGTTGAGGGTTCCAACCTTGCCGACCCCCCCACCTTAGCATTTTGTTGAATTAAATGTCAAATGTAGTGCGGCAATTTTTTTAACTGCCGGATCTGTTGGGATATGCAACCTTGTGACTGCTGCTGTTCATTTTAACCGTCAAATATGTTGATTGTTTTAGGTTGGAAGATATCTCTGCCTTTTAATGAGACTACCCGGTGGGGGCTGACCACATGGGCCGGGTGGGTTCGAGCCCCACTGGTATTGGCCTTTTGGTTGTGTAATATATGTTTGGTGGGTGGGGTCTGCACCACATGGCCCCGACCCAACTACTATTTTAATAGGAGTTGTATCTAGTGCAACTTTTTGGATTCTTTGGTGCCTAAATCTGACAGAAAAAATTGAGGTGAAATCTTGATTTGTGTTATTTAAACTGGTTTTTTGATTGTATATATAGATTCAACACCCTCGAAAATACATAGGGCACTTCGATTGTGCAGGGTTACCCATCAAGCTTGTGATTTCAATACATTCCTGTCGGATTTTAGAGAAATTAGACCGGAAAAACCCACCGCAAAAGCTTCCAAAAAGTCGCACTGAAGACAACTCAATTTCAATATATATGTAATCCATATGCGGGGGTGGCGGAGGTGACAACCCACCCTCACCCCCCGCCCCCATTTTTTTTTGTTTTATTTTTACATTAACTAATCAATATTTTTTTATTTTTGTCGAAATTAAGGTTCTTTAGACAAATTATCCATCCCACAAATTGGTCTGTTTTTGGGAGCTGGATTCTAGGTGTCGGTCTCGGTCAAATTGATGCCTCAAACTTGCCACGTGTCCACTTTGACCAAAACCTTGATTGTGAATAACTCAACCATATGAACTCTGAATTGAGTGTCATTTGCACCGTTGGATTTAGGGTGACGAGAACTTCAATCTGGTTCTAGTTTTTATGATAACTGAACACTTTTATTTTTGAGTTATTTTTAAGGCCACTTATACTTTGAGATCCTCCTGGATCACTTAGGATCACCAAGGGCATCCCTCCTAGTGAAAAATATGCATTCAGAAGGCTTTGAGCTTTTCTAGGAGCCTTGGCCACCATTCATTCATCTACCTCAACCTCCATCCACCTATCCATACCTTGAAACCATCATTTCCACCTCTCAAACCTTCTTGGCATCCCTCTTGTAGCATTACAGGCCTTCTTGTAGCAATACAGGGCACTTGTAGCGGCCTGCTGTAGCACACCTGTAGCAACCTATTTCTTCACCATTTTTGAACATTTTTGCAATTTGGACTTAGTTTAGAAGGATGTTGACCCCCATCTGTGACTCCATGATCAAGGGAAGCTCCTAGGCCATTCCAAACCCTCCTTTTCCTTCACTGCAAAAAAAAATAGTGTTAGTTTCCTTATCACATATTTGGCACAAATAGAACATTTATTTATATGCAAGTGTGAGCTAGTTAGATGATACATATAATCTTGAGTTATGGTTTGGTAGGTTAGCTTCTTGTTTACAAGTAGATTTGATAACTAGATGGTTGATTGCAAGACAATGTAGTTTCCTTTTTGCAAGTAGTGTAGCTCTTGTATTTTCATGAATTGATTCAATAATATTTGCAAGTTGAAGTTAATAGAATTTTCCTTTTCATAGTTACAGGTAGCTTCTAAATTACACCTTCATTAACTATTTTTTATTCAAATTCGGTAGGAGGAATGGTCTTGGAGCACAACTGAGCAAATGTCCTAGTTGAGGGTGGCATGATTCGAATCCCATATACTGTGCATATAATAATGCCACCTCAAAGTTTGTATGAACCCCAAGTTGATAAATAAAGTTGAGGATACCTTGGGAGTTGCAACACTCTTGGTGCAATACTAGGGCTAACCACATTATATGGAGGTAGCGCTCTCTCATTGGTATATTGGACACCAGGGCTACTGAGGATAGGCACAAAAATGTCATTCCCATTAGCATGTGAGGAGTCATGCCACTCACGTCTATTAGGGCAGATGAGAAGATGTAGCTCACATCATGGAGGGACTGTTAGAAGAGTGGTGGGTGCAATGGCACATCAAGGATGTCAAATGGTTTGGGGTGGTATGACAATGAGCTTTGGTATCCAATGGGGCACGAAGTTATGCCATAGAGTTTAGTGCTATGCAGAGGCATGCAAGGGTACATGATCGTGTACAAAAAAGTATGATTATGCACAAAATGCTGTTGGAGAATTGTCTCCAGAGAGATCTCTTGAGGGAGAACTCAAACATACTATTGGGTTTGGCACTCCTAGGTTTAGGGAGTGGGTTGGTCACATGGCTAACCATGAGCTTCCATACGAGTTCTTAGATGTACCCATTAGAGCCCACACATTTATCACTCTCCAACATTGCAGACTGATATATGGACTTGGGTATTGTCACTTGATTCTCTCATAACAAGCAACAAGACTCGAGAGGTTCATCTGAGATAGTTGGATGAGACATAATGCATCAGGAGAGAGGCTCTCTAGCTATGGCATATGGTTGGGGTGCGAGTTAGCAGATGCGGGCTTGAGGATGGGTCGATCTTCTGTAGAGGTAGCACATGATCCACCTTTGAGTCCCCACTTAGGGAGATACTCGACACCTTTGGGGTGAGATATTCTGAGGTGCCTTAAGAGAATGTACACTAGATGGTGGACCTTCCTTATGGGAAAATGTTTAGACTCCGAGCATAATTTGGGAGCCCCTTTACGAGACAAGATAACAAATATTATTGTGTGGTATGCTGGGCACAAGGCAGTTTTGCACACATCAAACTAATTCATGACATGTGAAGTCTATGTATTGATTGCATTTAGGGACCAAAAATATGGGATAGGTGGATTCTAGTAGTTGTCAAGGCTATGTCACAACAAATCTGGTTATGGGATCCATGGATTCAGTTGGATGATAGGACACTCCAATCTATGATGAGCAGGATTATGGAAGGGGGTGATCTAGTTCACCTTGGGTTTGACTTATGGGGGATCGCTAAGACCTCCATTGTGTGGCGAGGACTTTTTTTCCTGTTGCTGCTCAGGACTGAGATTGATAGTGGATGGGTAGACATTGATATCATGGAGATGTCTGGGCAGGAAGATCTTGGTGTTCAATGGCATTTCACCATTAGGTTCCAAAAGAGGAGGATACAATCTGCACATGATGGGCAATTTGTCATAGTCAGAGTGGTGTAACGCCAACATGGTGGCACCCTTTTGAACCAGCATGGGATCTGAGCATCACATGATTTGGTGGTTTAGCTACCTGTTGTGGCCAGCAACAACCCCCCTTCTTATTTAGTTTTATTACTAATACCAAATAAGTGGGGACCCTTATTCAAAAATTTTTAGCGCTTGTATTCCCTTTTTGAATAAAACTTACTATCATAAACTTAGGAGAATACCCGAAAAATCTAAAAATACTTAAGTTTTATGATAAGTTCGAATAAATCCACTTTCTCAATAAAAAGCGTCGCATCGCAAAAACGTAATGGATGCCTTCCTACAAGAGGAATTCTAAGATTGCGAAATCGCGATGCAAAATCACGCACTAAAAGACACTCATTGCATCGCACGCCTCAAATATCACTTAAGATGAAATGCCTCAAACCGCCGATATGCGATAGCGAGTCTCGCAAATCGCATTTCGCAGAAAACACGTTAATGGATGATTGCCACACGCAACAAAGTAGCGATATTGCGATCTGCGATATTGCAAAGCAAATTGCAAAATCACCTTATCACAGATCTACAAGGCTCATTGTTCGAAAAAGCTTTTTCCATAAACTGATGCCCAGTTATGCGCATTAATGTTAATTAATGAGTTAGTTGGCAATCATTAATGAAGTATGGTTTTGATCTGATCGAAGAGCCATTTCACGTAGGGTGATATATTTGATATTTTTTCGGCATTTAAAGCTTTCCTGTCACCTTTTCCTTATCATTACTCATGCCTCATTTGTAAACTGCAGGAGCGAAGAGCAGAGAAGTATACATAGCAGTGTTTAGGATATTATGGGAACAAAGGTAAAGCTCTGAGTTCTGAAGATAAAGAAATGACGCCCTTGTACACTGACACCACCTATAACAAAGATGCCAGTGTTACTACTTGGGAAAGCATGCACAGCCTACTTGAGGAAGAAAATCCCAGAGTAATGGAGGTTATAGCGACTGCAGATTCACGCGGGTCGTCCGAGGCGTCTATTACAGAACTAGCATGTTCGTTCTTGAACAGGATAGCTGCAAGGCCCAAAATTCTTCCATACACGGACATGGTCAAATGGGTACTGGATAGTGCTAATATCACAAACAGACAATTTAAGACTCAAGGTCAAGGACTCATTGGCTCATTCACTCCACAAGATTTGAGGCTCATGCATCATTTACCAGAGCCACAGGCGACTTATAACAAACAGTTCATGGAGAAGTTCGTTAAAGAAAATGAAGATTTGGCAGAATGCACCAAAGACTGGTCAAGAAGGGACGAACCACTTAAAAAAGATAAGCACGATATGTATAGTATTGGTTCTCTGACCTCCCCGTACTGCTTTGCTGCTGTTATGCTCTGTAGACTTTTTGGAAAGCCAGACATTAACAAATTTTCGTCTGAATGGCTACCATTATTGGATGCCGCCACTAATGCTACTATTGTAGATTGGGCTAAGATATTGTCCGACAATTTAGCCACAACCATTTTGAATTATCGGTCCAAAAGAACTACTACTCAAAAGATTTATCCCCCTTTCTACTTATCTGCCTATGTGATGGATGCAATCTGTTATATTTCCAAGTTTCCTCTAATGGGCTAGAAATGGACTACTCAAGACCCCTTACCCATTCATATTTATCACAAAGAATTATGGGATTCCAAGTTCATTCCGTATTTCTACAAGATTTGTCATGGAATTACGTTGCCTCTGTACAAAATGTTGTATGATAAAGATTCTCCAAGATTTTCTCCCAAAGTGGAAGTCAATATCCTCCCTGTCGCGAGATGGTTCGGAGAAGAACTTTTCACATATGTTAGAGTATTCCGAAGTCTCGCTTCACCTCATGTCCTACCTTTATATGTCCTTGATAAACTATTGGCACGAGAGATTGCCTATCAGACCTGCGGAGTGGGAGGTATGAGTAAAGAGCTGAAGGACAAGAAGAAGGCCATTTGGCCGCAGTTTCCTGTGGCCTATGGGGCCTTTTCACTATTTGATTTAGGCCATGCATTCAAAGAAGTAGACGACGTGTTATGTCTACGATTGTTCAAATTTCTAGGAAGACCGTTCGACCCTTCTGATATCGTTAAGAATTTCACTACCGCAGTCAAAATAAAAGTGTTTTCTAAAGAAGATGATCTTTTTGATGATATGTTTCAACAGAAAAGTACGCTTAAAGAAGTTTTACATTTGGCCCAAATGCGATTTCCTCCAGCAGAATTTCAAGAGTTCAAAATACACAGAGAAAGGAGGTTAGCTAACATCCCTTTGGATAAATTACGCTTGGAACCCGTAAGGGAACCAATTCCCAGTATCAGTCTCAATGGAAGTTCAAGCACAGATAGGTCTAAATCTAAGTCTAGGAGAGAAACGTCAGAACACTTCAAGAGATCTGAGAGTGACCATAATAAAAGTGAAGGGTCAGTAAGGGATACTGCCTAGTCTAAGGAGCGCCCAGAACAACAGGTTTTGACCTCTCCACAGGTAAATCCTCCCCCTCTCATCGTCCAGCCACCACCAATAAGAACTGAGCTGGATAAAGAATGGGAGACATTCAATGACTTAATCAATACTGAAGGACAAAGCACAAAAACACCTGAAAGTAATGTATAGACAGTGGATGATATAGCCACAGGGACAATCAGCAATGTCCCAGAAATGGAACATATTCCCATTACTCCATCTTCTGAACCTATGCTCAAAATAGAAGAAATTCCTCTTCTTAATGTATTTTATAGTCCTTAACATAAGGTAGTGGTGAGAAGACAAAGAAAGAAAAGGAAATTGGAAAGCATGCTCTCTCATGATGCAAAGAAATTAGACATCCTTTGGCAATATCCTACCACTGATCCCACTGAAAATCTCACTAAATTATCTCAGATCGCAGGAGCATATGCTTCTGCGACCATTGATAAAGCATATGAGGTACAACAATTACTAAAAGAAAAAGAAGATCAAATACAGACTTTGCAGCAACAGCGACAACAAGCCAGCGCCAACAGCAAAGCACAAAAACAGCTTGAAAGATTACAACAGGACTTTCAACAAATGCAGCGAGGATACCAAAACAATTTGACCGACAGAGAAAAACAGTTACAGGTTATGCAAGAAATGCACAAAGATGGTCCCAAGCTTACAGAATTCGTAACAGAATCCATTTCCTTAAATGATCAACTCCTGCAGTAGCAAGAAACATTATGCCAAAGAATATCATAGTGGAGCTCTTATTGTGAGATAAGCGACAAAATTACTAATCAAATCGTGGACTTGCGACATGATTATGATTTAATTGATAGAAGAGTTACTGAATATTTGGCTTGGCAGGAATCAGAGGAAGGGAAAAAGGCAGGTGCACCCATAATCAATGAAACCCACAAAGAAATGCTCTTTAACAAGTGGGATGCACAGATCAGGAAAGCAGAACAAGCGGCAGAAGAAGTAGCCACAATAGCAAATAATGCCATTAACTGCATTAATGAAAATTTACACAGGGAAAATCTAATATGAGAGACCACTCCAGGGTATTTACCAAATGTACAACACCTACAGACAAGCTGGAGATAGAAGGCTCAAGAGAGAGCAGAGTCCATCCAAAGGTTAACCAAGTTGAATTGGGATTCTTATTGGACATACTTGGTAAAACCACATAGCCAGTGCATGACTCCAAATGTATCATTAACTCTGCCGAGAGGATGGTGCCAACACTTGCCGATTCCGTTTTCACAGGAAAACTAAAGTCGAAAGTTAGCCAACCAACTCTCCTCAAGCAAATGCTGAACGCTTGCGACTATACGGAACAGATACATAGATAATTAGTTGCCAGTTTTAGTTTTAGATTCAGTTTTAGTTTTAATTTTGCTTTATTTTTGCCTGAAATGATGATGGTCATTTAAACTGCATCCTACATTTTTGTAATAAATTATTTTTAGATTTAGCTAGTAGTATTTAAACCCTTCTCATGCATTTAGAGAAGGGTCCTGAAATTTGTCAAAAACTTGTCCTCAAAACATGCACTTTTGCACCCTCCGAGGAGATTTTGATGAATGCATGGAACAAGATTTATTGATATTTGCGTTTAATATCTACTACTGATGTTGCACTTTTGTACTCTTAGTGGATGTTGGATTAAGAAGAGATAGATCATTATTGCTGAAGCTCATGAGTAGAACTAGTTATAAATGACACTTTTATCTCTTAACTATTTCTGCTTATGTGTTAAGGTGATATTCATGTTTAGTTATTTATATATGAATGCTTGAATGCTTGAATTATCATTTGGAACTTCTGTACGGTGATAGCTATTTATTTATGCTTAATATATGAGTAACTTATTATGCGATATGTTTTCCACAACTGTTTCGTCTAACTTTTTATACGAAATGGTTTATCTTTATTGAATTCTTTTCTCATAGCAATTGAATGATCTTTATTACCAATTGCCATTTGAAATCATTTTAGATCGCATAACTGAAAGATTAAATCCCGAGTTAGTTTTAGAATTAGATATTTCTGTTCATTAGATTACAATTGCATTAGATTTAGAATAAAAGTATTTTACTTAGAAATTATTAGAAAGGAAATATCAATTCTCAACACACACACACACATAAATTGGGAAACTGGTCCCATATCCCCAGTCGGACCCACTATACCAAACGGAAAAGGAGCTGCTAACCAAGGTCTGGACCAGGTGGGTATCCCCCTTGTTGTAGACCTGATTTTCGGGGCTTCAACATATTTGGCACTAGAAGGAGGGCACCGAACTGTGAATGGAAAGTAAATCTAAATATAAATACCATTCTCAGAGTAAATCGGCCTCACCATCTCCCAAGACTTCTCCATGGCATTTAGAATCTTTAAATATTGAGCAAGAAGTCGAAACAACAACAACCACTGCCATAAACCCCGACATTTAAGAGAAATCTACTATTAAATCTCCTGAAGTTGAATCTTTGATTCATAAACTTTAGCGATTTTCTATATCACCCCAAAGATCTGAAAAATCTCAAGGTAGTGTGACTTCGCAATATAACCCTGCTCACCCTCTTACAAGATTGAAGAGAAAAAAGTTTGGTATTGAACCAACTGAGTTACCTCTACCTACAAGGAAGAGAGCAAGGAAATCACCTAAAGGGTCTGATAGCGAGACTCTTTTGTCATCATCATCCATCTCAACCTCTCCACCGCGAAGTCAACCATCCACCCCTCCACTTCAGATTATTGTCCACCAGTCCACTGGGACTTCCACATCCCCTTCTCAATCATCTGGAACTGTAATATCCTCATATTCCCAATTGCAGGGATCATCTTCTGTTCTTGCCTCTGTTAATAGTTCAACGATGGCCCAATCTCCGTGGAATAACCCAGGGGTAGTCTTAATGCCTGCTCCCTTGAGTCAAATACCGGCCCATCCTGAAAAATGGCTGCTTAAGTTCAATCCTGAAACAGGCATGCTAGCAGAAGAACATATAAATAACTTTATGTTATATATAAATCTTAATGGGGTTACTAATGAAGACGCTGTTGTTTGGCTCTTTCCTTACACTTTGCAAGGATTAGCCAGATCATGGTATTTTTCATTACCATTTGGATCTATCACTAGTTGGGATATTTTCCAAGAACAATTCCTGACTAAGTTCGGTGATGACAGGTCTACGACGACACTGATTAATGACCTGTCTAACCTTAGGGCTGAGCCAAAAGAACCTATCAAAGATTTTAACTCACGTTTCAATAAATTGTTGAACAAAATTCCTACCGCTTCCAAGCCTAGCGAAGAAGTTCGAAGTGATTGGTACATATCGGCTCACATCAAACATAGCAATCTTCGTTGATAGGGCTAACAAAACAAATTTAGCTGACAATATGAAGGAAGCAATAGCGGTAGAGAAACATATCATAGCCTTAGAAAAGAAAAATGCCGTTGATGAACGAAAATCTAAGAAGGTTATTTTAAGGAAGACTCAAACAAAAAATCGAAAGACCCATTCAATTTAGAAGGATTGTAGAAAGTTTTGAAAACCATGTCTAATGAAATGGTTGATATAAAAAAACAAGTAGCAGAAACTTCTTCTAAAAAATCATACAAGCCTTATAGAAGAAATCCTTTGACTGATTCAAAGCCTCCTAATGCTATTACAAATGCTGAATCAGAAGAAGAAGAAGAGGAAATTTCTACTGAAGAACCTACCGATGAAGAAGAAGTTGTAGAAGTACAAGGTATGTGGGATTTCATCCTCCCAGATGAAGAGGATCAAGAGGCATCGTCGGTTAGTACTAGAAGTAGAAATCAACTTGATCCTCCTCAACCTACTCCTAAGCCAAAGAGTGCAAGCTCAATGCCTAAGGACAAAGTCGCAACAAAGAAGATAGCGCCTAAAGCGACTCAAACAAGCCCAGTCCAAACATATTCACCAACTCAATCTAAAATATGGATTGTTTTTTATGAGATGGAGTATAATATTATAGAAGACATGAAGAATACTAGGGCTAACATTACTTTTTATGAGTTGAGCAAGTTAAAATATCAGCAAAAGATTCTTTTGAAAGAATTACAAGCAGTACCAGTTGCACCTCTGCCCGCCACTGTAATCTCACAAGCTTCTCATGAGATGGGAAGACCTCCAACTAATGTGACTAATAAAGTTGATCCAAATGATATCGCTTTAATTGGAGGAAGGTCAAGATCTCATACTCCCCCATTTCTTCTTACTTATGAAGTTTTCAACAAAAATTTGCATAATTGTTTAGTTGATTCAGGAGCTTCATCTAATATCTTACCTAAATCAATATGTGCAAAGTTGAACGTTCAACCTCAGAAATCTGTTGTACGCATAGTTCAGCTGGATCGGTCGCAGGTTGAAGTGATCGGCGAACTAAATTAGGTTACCATAAGGCTGTCATCTAATCCAAAGGTATGTCAAGTTATCGACATTCTAGTTGTAGATATTCCAGAATTTTATGGCTTAATTCTTAGCAGAGATTGGTCTGAAAAACTTCATGGATACTTTGCAACTGATTAGTCGCATATGCGGCTCCCTTACAATGGTAAACCAAATCAAATAAAGGTCGAATGAGAAAGACATCAGAAATACATAGTAACAGAATTGGAAGGAGAAAATGAACCGATAGCATACAACAACAATATAATTGGCTATTTTGTTGATTCTTTCTTAGGAAATTTTAATGCTCATACTTCACCTTACTTAGAACATTTTTTTTTATCTCAAGTAGAATTTTTTTCTCAAACAGCTAGTTCTAAATGCATTAATTTCGTAGATAGTCCTGTAAATAAATCTTTATTTTGGAAGTTATTTCTTGACGATTCTAAGTCTAATGAGGGAGTAGGAGCAAGATGCATATTAATCAGTCCAGAGGGAAACAAAACTATGTTAACTTGTAGACTCGAGTTCGATTGCACCAATAATACTGCAGAATACGAGGCTTTACTCCAAGGGTTATACAAAGCAATCAGATTAGATATAAAATATCTACAAGTCTTCGGAGACTCTGAAATTGTGATCAGATAGGTACGAAGTACTATACATTGTCTATCAGGTCATTTAAAGAATTATCAATCTTTAGTACAAGATCTAACTGAACATTTCACAGCATTCAATATTTCATCAATTCCCAGACTCCAGAATGCTAGTGCTGACCTCTTGGCAAACGTAGCTTCCAATCTCATTCCCTCAGAAGACTATGGCCCTGATAGATTTTCAATCGAATTAATCTTTAGACCCTCGATTCCTGATAACAATACCAATTGGAGAATTTTCAACGATGATCTTGATATTGTAAGCTTCCTCACATCAGAGGGATCTTACACTAATCAGATAATAGATGAGGACCAACATGACAGACAATCACAACAAGTAGCACTAATAATACTGTGCCAAAATCAGTGGTCAAATTAGA
Organism: Pinus tabuliformis; assembly: GCA_031772625.1. NCBI lineage: Eukaryota > Viridiplantae > Streptophyta > Pinopsida > Pinales > Pinaceae > Pinus > Pinus tabuliformis. Next base: position 107,575,739 of record CM062804.1, read on the forward strand.
AGATCTATATGATTTGAAAGATCGATTCAAAAGATCTACCAATTCAAAACTTCAAAGTTCAACTCTGAACTATGAATTAGTAAATCTAGGATCTTATACCAAGCCGCAGAATATCAATCTAGGTCTTGGCCTAGACCCTGAAGAAATATTAGCGTATGTTCATCTCCTGAAAAAATACAAAAGTGTCTTTGCCTGGAACTATGATGAACTTAAGACTTACGACACTTCTATCATCCAACATACTATCCCAATGATAAATGATGAAAAACCTGTCCAGCAAAAACTGAGAAAGATCCATCCTAATTTAGAAAACCAGATCAAATCTGAGCTCAATAAGTTATTGAAAGCCAAAATCATTTTTCCCGTTTGACATTCTAAATGGGTTTCCAATATGGTTCCCGTTAGAAAGAAAAACAGAGACATTAGAATTTGTATTGACTTTCGAAATCTTAACAAAGCCTGCCAAAAGGATATATTCCTTTGCCTCCTATGGAGCAAATATTACAGGCAGTTGCAAGATCAGAATTAATGTCCTTGTATGGTTTCTCCGGCTATAATCAAGTTTTGGTCCATCCTGATGATCAATGAAAGACCACGTTCAGAACCAAATGGGGTACTTATGCATATCAAAAGATGCCTTTCGGTCTGATCAACGCTGGTGCCACTTTTCAAAGGGCCATGGACATCGCATTTAAGGGATTAGTAAACAAATCAGTAGTAATCTACTTGGATGATATAACTGTATATTCCAAAAAACGAGGCAATCATCTCAGAGATTTAAAACGGATCTTCCAACGCTGCCAAAGGTATGGAATTTCACTTAACCCAAAAAAGTACTTTTTTGCATTAAGTGAAGGAAAACTTCTGGGATTTATAGTGTCAAAATTTGGAATCCATATTGATCCTGACAGAATCAAGGAGATTTCCGAAATACCTTTGCCTCACAACAAGAAAGCTATGCAATCTTTCCTTGGCCAGATTAATTTTGTAAAGAGATTTGTTCTAGACTTTTCAAGAATCGCATCTCCCTTACAAGCAATTATTAAAAAGAACTTAATCTTCAAATGGTGCCAAGACAAATATGAAGCATTCAATCTAATTAAACAAGCGATTGTTAATGCTCCATCTTTAGCAACTAAATTTTTTTCCAATCCTTTCATTTTATATACATTTGCCTCTGACAGATCATATGCTGCGATACTCACTCAAGCAAATCAAGACAAGGCGGAAGCCCCAATTGCATTTTTCAGTTCAAATCTACAAGGGGTTGAATTAAATTATTCAGACGTCGAGAAACAATCTTATGCTGTTTTCAAAGCGATCAAACATTTTAGACCCTTTCTGCTTAAAACCCATAACAAAATCATAGTTCCATTTCCAGTGGTAAGAAATCTCTTAGTACAGAAAGATGTGGGTGAGAAAAGAGCCAATTGGGTTACTGCCTTACAAGAATATGACGATGAAATTAAACCAACAAATATTGTAAAAGGTCAAGGCTTTTGCAAAATGCTGGCTGGAGCATCGCTTATTTCCGAAATTCCATCTATAGAAATACAAACGTATGAGGTAAGCCTAAACGATGTTGAATCACTATATGCTGATATCATATTTTATCTAAATAATGGATATGCTCCTTCAAAGATCGATTATACAAAGAAAAGAGCCCTAAGGTTGAAGGCTAAACAATATTAGCTCGTAAACAATGTACTTTTTAGGATGAATTATGATTCTGTTCTCCTTAGATGTCTTGAGAAATCTGAAGCTAAAAAAATGTTGCAGGAACTCCACAATGGACCATTAGGTGGACATTATGCTGGAGATGCTACTGCACATAAAATCTTGCTCGCAGGCTATTATTGGCCTACACTATTCAAAGATGCACATAGCTACGTAAGGAAATGTCAATTTTGTCAAACTGCTGCTGGGAGACAAAAGAAACCATCGTTGCCTTTGCAACAAGTTAATATTGAGCAACCTTTTGATCAAGGGGGATTGGATATAATAGGTGAGATCATTCCTCACTCTTCTAAACAGCATAGGTATATCCTTACAGCTACATATTATTTTACTAAATGGGTAGAAGCAGTTCCTCTCAAGACAGCTAATGCTGAATACATCATTGATTTCATAGATTAGTTCATAATCACCAGGTTTGGTTTACCCTCTTCTTTAATGTTTGATAATGCATCGTATTTCTCTAGCAATGCTATGACTGAATTTGCACTCAAAAGAGGTTTTAAACTTATTAAAACCCAATTATTACCCACAGGGGAACGGGTTAGCTGAATCAACGAATAAAAACTTAATCAGAATCATTAGGCGAACCATTGATCAAACTCATAAGAATTGGCACAAATCCCTAATATATGCTCTATGGGCAGACCGAATAATGCAGAAAGCCTCTATTGGCACTTTTCCCTTTAATTTAGTTTATGGGAAAGAAATGGTCCTTCCAACTCATCTAGCGATTCCCTCTTTGGCTTTAGTTCAATATATTGACGAAATGCCAATTTCTTCCTTACAACTAAGGCAGTTGCAAATTCTTAATCTAGAAGAACAACAAGAATAGGCTAAAATAACTCATGCTCATCACCAAGCATTAGCAAAATCTTCTTTTGATTCAAACATGATATCCAGAAAGGACTTTCAGAGTGGAGATCTAGTTTTAAAATGGGACAAGGCTCATGAGGAAAAGGGCAAACATATGAAATTTCAACGAATATGGCTTGGCCCTTTCCAAATTGCAGAAATCATAGGTCCATCTATTTTTATGTTACAGGATTTAATAGGAAAAAGAGAATCTTTACCTGTTAACGCGCAAATCCTCAAAAAATACTTTCCATAGGAGATCATTCTTCTATTTTTGTAGATTAGTTTTTCCTTATTTTCACAATAAAACCAATTGTAAATGGTTACATTTGAAATTCACGAAAAAGACAAGTATTTCTTTTAGATTTTGTTTTTGCGCTTGTATAAATGGAATTGTTTTAGAAAATTGGTCAGTATTATTGAAAGATACAGTCAAAGGCTATAAGCCTGAAAATGATACTAGTTTCAACCTTGTAAATTTTGATAAAAGGTGACCTTTAGTGGGAATTTGTTTTATATAAGTCAAATGAAAAGTATCAATAACAAAATGAAGATTCTCTGTAGAAAATCTCTTTCCAAAAACTCTACCATTATCGTCCAGAGCTATTCTTAAGGAAACTACGAGCTTCAAGGAATAATCTAGCAAGACACTTTAAACTTAAAGAATAAGAGGTCTCATCATGAGCCGACTTATCATGATCATAGATATTATAGCTTGCTGACTTTGCCCAAACTGCATACCACAATAGGGCAATGACTCAAGATTGTAACAATCAAAAGACAAGGGGTCTCATCACGAGCCAGCTTGTTCAACAAAGTTATAAATCAAGTGAGGGGCACTATCATAATTTGGCTACCAAACCAAGGCATTGTTCTTTAAGGATTAAAAGAAAATTAAAGCAATAAGTGTGGATATGGATTTCTCTTTGAAAATCGTATATTTCTCCAAGTAGGATACATGTTCGTTGCTGGGTAACAGGTAACCCTGTCGAGGCTATAAACGCCTGCTGGAAGTAGAGGCTCTACCTACGACAAATGAGCATATTTAAAACTGATTTACAGAGAACTCTTTATTTTTATCTTTATAAACCAAGTAGTGACTGATGTAGATACAATGACTAGCTCTAGGAAGTAAATAACCAAAGTTAACATAGAAGAAACAAACTATCATTGATAGCTGCAAGCATGATGTACTTTATCTTTCTATAATAAAGTTTGATTTTCTAGAAAAGTTTTCTGTTTTGGAAGTTTAGAAAATTCAAAAGAAAAGTAGAGATAACTGGTTCTTCCAAGTGAATCGCCAATTGTTGTGGCCAGCAACAACCCCCCTTCTTATTTAGTTTTATTACTAATACTAAATAAGTGGGGACCCTTATTCAAAAAATTTTAGCGTTTGTATTCCCTTTTTGAATAAAACTTACTATCATAAACTTAGGAGAATACCCGAAAAATCTAAAAAGACTTAAGTTTTATGATAAGTTCGAATAAATCCACTTTCTCAATAAAAAGCGTCACATCGCAAAAAGGTAATGGATGCCTTCCTACAAGCAGAATTCTAAGATTGCGAAATCGCGATGCAAAATCACGCACTAAAAGACACTCATCACATCGCACGCCTCAAATATCACTTAAGATGAAATGCCTAAAACCACCGATATGCGATAGCGAGTCTCGCAAATCGCATTTCGCAAAAAACACATTAATGGATGATTGCCACACGCAACGAAGTAGCGATATTTCCATCTGTGATATTGCGATTTGCGATATTACGAAGCAAATCACAAAATCGCCTTATCGCAGATCTACAAGGCTTGTTGTTCGAAAAAGTTTTTTCCATAAACTGATGCCCAGTTATGCGCATTAATGTTAATTAATGAGTTAGTTTGTAATCATTAATGAAGTATGGTTTTGATCTAATCGAAGAGCCATTTCACGTAGGGTGATATATTTTTTATGTTTTCGGCATTTAAAGCTTTCCTGTCACCTTTTCCTTATCATTACTCTTGCCTCATTTTTAAACTGCAGGAGCGAAGAGCAGAGAAGTATACATAGCAGTGTTTAGGATATTATGGGAAAGAAAGGTAAAGCTCCAAGTTCTGAAGATAAAGAAATGACGCCCTTTTACATGGACACCACCTGTAACAAAGATGCCGGTGTTACTACTTGGGAAAGCATGCACAACCTACTCGAGGAAGAAAATCCTAGAGTAATGGAGGTTACAGCGACTGCAGATTCACACGGGTCGTCCGAGGCATCTATTACAGAACTAGCATGTTCGTTCTTGCACAGGATAGCTGCAAGGCCCAAAATTCTTCCAGACACGGACATGGTCAAATGGGTACTAGATAGTGCTGATATCACAAACAGACAATTTAAGACTTAGGGTCAAGGATTCATTGGCTCATTCACTCCACAAAATTTGAGGCTCATGTATCATTTACCAGAGCCATAGGCGACTTATAACAAACAGTTCATGGAGAAGTTTGCTAAAGAAAATGAAGATTTGGCAGAATGCACCAAAGACTAGTCAAGAAGGGACGAACCACTTAAAAAAGATAAGCACGATATGTATAGTACTAGTTCTCTCACCTCCCCGTACTGCTTTGCTGCTACTATGCTCTGTAGACTTTTTGGAAAGCCAGACATTAACAAATTTTCATCTGAATGGCTACCATTATTGGATGCCGCCACTAATGCTTCTATTGTAGATTGGGCTAAGATATTGTCCAACAATTTAGCCACAACCATTTTGAATTACCGGTCCAAAAGAACTACTACTCAAAGGATTTATCCCCCTTTCTACTTATCTGCCTATGTGATGGATGCAATCTGTTATATTTCCAAGTTTCCTCTAATGGGCTGGAAATGGACTACTCAGGACCCCTTACCCATTCATATTTATCACAAAGAATTATGGGATTCCAAGTTCATTCCGTATTTCTATAACAATTGTCATGGAATTATGTTGCCTCTGTAAAAAAAGTTGTATGATAAAGACGCTCCAAGATTTTCTCCCGAAGCGGAAGTCGATATGCTCCCTGTCGCGAGATGGTTCGGAAAATAAATTTTCACATATGTTAGAGTATTCGGAAGTCTCGCTTCACCTCATGTCCTACCTTTATATGTCCCTAATAAACTATTGGCACGAGAGATTGCCTATTAGACCTGCGGAGTGGGAGGTATGAGTAAAGAGCTGAAGGACAAGAAGAAGGCCATTTGGCCACAGTTTCCTGTGGCCTAGGGGCCTTTTCACTATTTGATTTAGGCCATGCATTCAAAGAAGTAGACAACATGTTATGTCTACGATTGTTCAAATTTTCAGGAAGACCGTTCGACCCTTCTGATATCGTTAAGAATTTCACTATTGCAGTCAAAATAAAAGTGTTTTCTAAAGAAGATGATCTTTTTGATGATATGTTTCAACAGAAAAGTACGCTTAAAGAAGTTTTGCATTTGGCCCAAATGTGATTTCCTCCAGTAGACTTTCAAGAGTTCAAAATATACAGAGAAAGGAGGTTAGCTAACATCCCTTTGGATAAATTACGCTTGGAACTCGTAAGGGAACCAACTCCCAGTATCAGTCTTAGTGGAAGTTCAAGCACAGATAGGTCTAAATCTAAGTCTAGGAGAGAAATGTCAAAAAACTCCAAGAGGTCTGAGAGTGACCATAATAAAAGTGAAGGGTCAGTAAGGGATACTGCCCAGTCTAAGGAGCGCCCAAAACAATAGGTTTTGACCTCTCCATAGGTAAATCCTCCCCCTCTCATCATCCAACCACCACCAGTCAGAACTGAGCTGGATAAAGAATGGGAGACATTCAATGACTTAATCAATACTGAAGGACAAAGCACAAAAACACCTGAAAGTAATGTATAGACAGTGGATGATATAGCCACAGGGACAATCAGCAATGTCCCAGAAATGGAACATATTCCCATTACTCCATCTTCTGAACTTATGCTCAAAATAGAAGAAATTCCTCCTCTTGATGTATTTTATAGTCCTCAACATAAGGCAGTGGTGAGAAGACAAAGAAAGAAAAGGAAATTGGAAAGCATGCTCTCTCATGATGCAGAGAAATTAGACATCCTTTGGCAAGATCCTACCACTGATCCCACTGAAAATCTCACTAAATTATCTCAGATTGCAGGAGCATATGCTTCTGCGACCATTGATAAAGCATCTGAGGTACAACAATTACTGAAAGAAAAAGAAGATCAAATACAGATTTTGCAGCAACAGCTACAACAAGCCAGCGCCAACAACGAAGCACAAAAACATCTTGAAAGATTACAGCAGGACTTTCAACAAATGCAGCTAGGATACCAGAATAGTTTGACCGACAGAGAAAAAAGTTATAGGTTATGTAAGAAATGCACAAAGATGATCCCAAGCTTACAGAATTCATAACAGAATCCATTTCCTTAAATGATCAACTCCTGCAGCAGCAAGAAACATTATGCCAAAGAATATCATAGTGGATCTCTTATTGTGAGATAAGCGACAAAATTACTAATCAAGTCGTGGACCTGCGACATGATTATGATTTAATTGATAGAAGAGTTACTGAATATTTGGCTTGGCAGGAATCAGAGGAAGGGAAAGAGGCAGGCGCACCCATAATCAATGAAACCCACAAAGAAATGATCTTTAACAAGTGGGATGCATAGATCAGGAAAGCAGAACAAGCGGTAGAAGAAGCAGCCACAGCAGAAAATAATGTCATTGACTGCATTAATGAAAATTTACACAGGGCAAATCTAATATCAAAGACCACTCCAGGGTATTTACCAAATGTACAACACCTACAGATAAGCTGGAGACATAAGGCTCAAGAGAGAGCAGAGTCCATCAAAAGGTTAACCAAGTTGAATTGGGATTCTTACTGGACATACTTGGTAAAACCACACAACCAGTGCATGACTCTCAAATGTATCATTAACTCTACCGAGAAGATGGCGCCAACACTTGCCGATTTCGTTTTCACAGGACAACGAAAGTCGGAAGTCGTCCAGCCAACTCTCCTCAAGCAAATGTTGAACACTTGCGACTATAAGGAACATATACATAGATAGTTACTAACTTAGTAACCGGAGAACCCACAGTAAAAACCATTTTTCGTCAACGTTTCAAATCCCAACAGGGATCCATCATCATGACTGTTATTGAGTGTTGATAGTAGAAGAGCTCAATTGCGAGATATAAATAGTTATGAGGTAAGCTGTTTTGATTTAAGAAAAATGAAGGTCGGCTGTTTAATGATAAATATTATCTAAATATTTAAGTTTTTATTAAATTAGGTTTATTTTAATTTTAATCATACAATATTAACTAATGATGATAAATTAATCCTATTCCTAAATAGTAAAGGTGAAATATCTTAGAATATATTTTTCTCTTAATAATTGATAATTTTCTCATTATAAATATTAATTTTAGTTTATAATAAATTAAAATAATTTAATTTATAATAATAATTTCTTGTAATTAAATTTATTAATAATCTAAAATAATTGATAATAATAATTTATGATAATTAATAAAAATAGGAATAATATTAATAAATAGTAAGTATTATAATTGTTATAAAGAATTATTATTTAAAGTTAATTATAAATAATAAATATTAGTAATAATTAATAAGTGTTATGCTATAATAAATATTAATTTTAAAGAGATAATTTATTAATATTAATGAGATAATTTATTAATATTAATGAGATTATTTATTGATTTGAATATTACTTAGATTATTTTAGGGGTTAATTGGATTTATTCCTAATTTTCTTATGAATTAATGATAATAATAAAAGTTCATAATAATCTATAATAATAATCATAATTAATACTACTAAATAGTCATAATTAATGATAATAGTACATATTATAAATTTACTACGACTTAATTATTATTAATAATTTAGTAGATTAATAATTATTATAATTGAATATTAATCATTAATGCCTTGAGATTGATTAAAAAAAAAAAACCTATGGAGGGCAAACCTAGGAAGAATTGGAGGTCATAATTTCCTTGATTAAGGGAAACCAACTACTACTGATCTCGATGCCATTGTCCCTATTGAGATTATGCGGATGTTTCATAATCTCAAGAGCCTCTCTAATTTTTCGCCTATGATGATGATCTTCTCTTGCGACAATCGAGGCGTTTTCCACACAGAGATGGTGCCTAGTTTTAGAGGAATGCTCTGCCAGGGTCGAGGTACGGGATCTATCATTCCTAATATCCGCTACATGTTCTTTCAGTGTAGTTTGCAAGGAACGACCTGTTTCACCAATGTAACTTTTCCCACATGAACAATCTATTTTATAAACCCCTTTAAGTTGGTGTTTATCAATATTATCTTTGACAGACCTCATACTATGTCTAATTGTTCTAGAAATGAGAGAATGAACCAGGATGACATCCTGGTGAGCTTTGATGTAGTATCCCTATTCACCAAGATTCCTCTTGATGAAGCCATTCAGGTTATAAAAGATGTTACTGATCCCCAAACCGCAAGACTAGCTGAGATTTGTTTACGATCAACTGTTTTCACCTTCCAAGGTGGATACTATGAGCAAACATCTGGAGTGGCAATGGGATCACCCCTCTCGCCAATTGTGGCCAACCTATACATGGAATATTTCGAAAAGAAGGCCCTTGAATCATACCCTTTGAAACCAGCTTGGTGGAAGCGATTCGTAGATGACACAAACATAAAATGGACTCATGGAAAAACAGAGCTTGATAAGTTTTTCATTCACCTTAACTCTATCTCCCCTGAAATAAAATTCACCATGGAGGTGGAAGAAAACATGAAGATCCCTTTTTTAGACGTTCTTATCATTAGAAAGGAGGATGGCTCCTTAGGGCATAAGGTTTTTAGGAAGGCAACCCACACAGAGAGCTACCTCCATGCAGACTCCCACCATCACCCATCCCAAAAGTTTGGTGTTCTAAACACTCTGGCCATCAGAGCTCTTAGAATCTCTGATTCTGATCATTTAGATGAAGAAAAGAAGCACTTAGTATCAGTTTTTAAAAGTATAGGCTACAAAGAAAAAGAAATTAGAATGGCTATAGAAAGGGCTGAAAGAAGGGTGCTATCTCAGGAGCTTAAAACTCAAGACCAACCTCAGGGTGGGAAGGTGTTTCTACCTTATATTCAAGGTGTAACAGACAAGATTGCAAGAATCCTGAGAAAGAAAGACATTATCACTCAGTTCTCGGCACCCGGAACAATTAGACATAGTATGAGGTCTGTCAAAGATAATATTGATAAACACCAACTTAAAGGGGTTTATAAAATAGATTGTTCATGTGGGAAAAGTTACATTGGTGAAACAGGTCGTTCCTTGCAAACTAGACTGAAAGAACATGTAGCGGATATTAGGAATGATAGATCCCGTACCTCGGCCCTGGCAGAGCATTCCTCTAAAACTAGGCACCATCTCTGTGTGGAAAACACCTCGATTGTCGCAAGAGAAGATCATCATCATAGGCAAAAAATTAGAGAGGCTCTTGAGATTATGAAACATCCGCATAATCTCAATAGGGACAATGGCATCAAGATCAGTAGTAGCTGGTTTCCCTTAATCAGGGAAATTATGACCTCCAATTCTTCCTAGGTTTGCCCTCCATAGGTTTTTTTTTTTTTTTTAAATCAATCTCAAGGCATTAATGATTAATATTCAATTATAATAATTATTAATTATAATTAAGTTGTAGTAAATTTATAATATGTACTATTATTATTAATTATCAATTATGAATTATGACTATTTAGTAGTATTAATTATGATTATTATTATAGATTATTATGAACTTTTATTATTATCATTAATTCATAAAAAATTAGGAATAAATCCAATTAACCCCTAAAATAATCTAATTAATATTCAAATCAATAAATAATCTTATTAATATTAATAAATTATCTCCTTAAAATTAATATTTATTATAACATAACACTTATTAATTATTACTAATATTTATTATTTATAATTAACTTTAAATAATAATTATTTATAACAATTATAATACTTACTATTTATTAATATTATTCCTATTTTTATTAATTATCATAAATTATTATTATCAATTATTTTAGATTATTAATAAATTTAATTACAAGAAATTATTATTATAAATTAAATTGTTTTAATTATTATAAACTAAAATTTATATTTATTATGAGAAAATTATCAATTATTAAGAGAAAAATATATTCTAAGATATTTCACCTTTACTATTTAGGAATAGGATTAATTTATCATCATTAATTAATATTGTATGATTAAAATTAAAATAAACCTAATATAATAAAAACTTAAATACTTGAATAATATTTATCATTAAACAGTTGACCTTCATTTCCTTAAATCAAAACAGCTTACCTCATAACTATTTATATCTCGCAATTGAGCTCTTCTACTATCAACACTCAATAACAGTCCTGATGATGGATCCCTGTTGGGATTTGAAAAGTTGATGAAAAATGGTTTTTACTGTGGGTTCTCCGGTTACTAAGTTAGAATATATTAACCACAGAAGTCTTAAAAACATAGATAGTTAGTTGCCAGTTTTAGTTTTAATTTTGCTTTATTTTTGCCGGAAATGAGGACGGTCATTTAAACCGTATCCTATATTTTTGTAATAAATTATTTTTAGATTTAGCTAGTAGTATTTAAACCCTTCTCATGCATTTAGAGAAGGGTCCTGAAATTTGTCAAAAACTTGTCCTTAGAACATGCACTTTTGCACCCTCCAAGGAGGTTTTGATGAATGAATGGAATAGGATTTATTGATATCTGCGTTTAATATCTACCACTGTTGTTGCACTTTTGTACTCTTAGTGGATGTTGGATTAAGAAGAGATAGATCATTATTGTTGAAGCTCATGAGTAGAACTAGTTATAAATGGTACTTTTATCTCTTAACTATTTCTGCTTATGTGTTAAGGTGATATTCATGTTCAGTTATTTATATATGAATGCTTGAATGCTTGAGTTATCATTTGGCACTTCTGTACCGTGATAGCTATTTATTTATGCTTAATATATGAGTAGCTTATTATGCCATATGTTTTCCACAACTGTTTCGTCTAACTTTTTATACGAAATGGTTTATCTTTATTGAATTCTTTTCTCATAGCAATTGAATGATCTTTATTACCAATTGCCATTTGAAATCATTTTAGATCGCATAACTAAAAGATTAAATCCCGGGTTGGTTTTAGAATTAGATATTTCTGTTCATTAGATTACAATTGCATTAGATTTAGAATAAAAGCTTTTACTTAGAAATTATTAGAAAGGAAATATCAATTCTCAACACACACACACATAAATTGGGAAACTGGTCCCATATCCCCAGTCGGACCCACTATACCAAACGGAAAAGGAGCTACTAACCAAGGTCCAGACCGGGTGGGTATCCCACTTGTTGTAGACCCGATTTTCGGGGCTTCAACACTACCCTGATAGCTAAACTAGTTTCTACATAGGGAGACCTTCCCTAATGTCATGGGGAATTTCACCAGTATGGTAGGATGTTCAACAAGAAGAGTTCAGGGGGAGCACATGCAGGAGAGGATTCATCTCCATAAGGGTTGGATTGTATCTTCAAGAGTCTAGTCTTGAAGTGCATGAGACTGATTACTTAGTAGGGAAGTTCTTCAAGGAGTTGATCAATATTTTTCCCTACCTAGGTGCTCTACTTACTGGTGATATGCAGGGGCTTCTGTTGATTCCTTCTTATTGGATGGCGAGTGGAGCGAAGGAGGCTTCACAGGGGTCTAAATGGTTTATAACCCTGGTTTCATGGGATTTATTCCTGTGGTGGTGGTGCCACATCAAGGAGAGGTTCAATGGTGCATTTGGGACCTTGGAGTAGTGATATTGCTTGAGGACAAGCAATTTTTGGTGGGGAGGACTGTGATGTTCCCAATATTGTGCATGCAAAAATCACTTAGGAGTTTTGCAAATTTTTGGATAATATTAAAAGGAGGAAAATATTATTTTGTGAGAGAAGGGATAAATTATTATTTTAATGGGATGCAGGCAAAATAATATTTTATTAGAGTAGGAAGTCAAATCATTATTTTAATGGAATGGCGAGAAATTAATATTTTACTGGAGAAGGGAGGTAAATTATTATTTTAATGGAATGGCGGAAAATTAATATTTTATTAGATAAGGAGGAAAAATATTATCTTATTTAAAATGGTGGGAAAAAGTATCCTAGTGGAAAATGGGCCCACCAAAAAAGTAATAAGGAAAAGGAGAATCTAGAACCTAGAAGGAAGCTCAATGAAGAATTATAAAAGGGAGGAGGAACTTAATTGCAATTCATTCTATTCTATTCCTATGATATGTAATTGACATTGAGAAGAAGCTCAAGTGAGTTTCAAGAGTTTCAAGAGAAACTCAAGATAATTTCGCTGGACTTCAAGTGCCACCCTAGTTAGCTCTTGGGGAATATCATTCCAAATATTCCATTTTTTCTTATTACAAGACTCCAAAATTCCAAATATGTCGTTCCAGAGATGAAGTTTGAAGAGGGGTTGTATTGCATCATTTAGGATTGTCTTTAAGCATGGCTTATGAATAGTTATGAGGCCTGAGTTATTTATCAAAGAAGGCTGATTTATTGCCTCATTTTTCCAAGGGTCACTATATTATCACACTCAAAATTTATAGTGTTTAATACTTGTCATGTGAAGAGATCAACGTGATTGCTTTGCCAAGAATTAGGCCAAGTTTATTGTGCACCAGGGAGAGGCTGATTTCTGCTCTAAAGGAAGGCTGATTTATTTACCTTTTTCCCATAAAATTCCAGTGCCCAAAAAGGGAGTTATATCTATGTTTATATGGAAGGACCAATTTTTTTCTTATTGCTGGTAGTGGGACATCTTTCCAAATAGACATACTCTGTGTACAAAGGAAACATATTTCCTTGCTAAAGTTGAGTTCCTAAGATTGAAGGCAACATTTTAGTGGGTCATTCTAGACTTGAGAGAGGGCCATGTTTATTATTTAAAGGAAAAGCTAAATTAGACTTACAAAAGGGTGAGTTGCTATTTTGAAGGACTATACTTACATCCAGTTCTCGGACTAATATTTTTGTGGGAGAAGGGATGATTATGCATCCATATAGGAGCCATTATACTTGAAGATTTCTTCATTGGAACCATTTACAAAGTGACTTAAATCATTGAAGTAATTCTCTGGTTTGTACACGTTGTATTTGAGGAAGAATATATATTATTATCTCTACTGAAGATAAGTACATTGCTGGTTGAATTCTGGGTTTGAACAACCACTTACGATCACATATTTCTTTATTGTCCGCTGAAATGTCTTATCTTCTTCCACTTATTATTGTTGGAGAATACATTCTCAATAGCATGTACCCTTGGGTTAAAGCATTTTTCATGGTAAATATATGACATTTTTCTCATGTTATTTACACAAAATACACCTATAACCATTAGCATGCAAAGTTTTTGACGAAACACCTCCAAGAAAAACTTAACAAACTAAAAAATTCATTGAGAAAAATATGGTACCTCCATTAGGAACATTACAAGAACTGAGGAAGGGGACCAATGCAAGAGGAAACTAATACCAATCTGACATAGTTACTTAAATTAAAGAACCACTTCCTAGACTGGTCCATTCTTAACTCATCCCAATATCCAATTTCAACGCCATCATTGCTTCCAAAGCCAGATTTCCAAGAGAGGGAAACCAAACCCAAAATTCGGTACCTGAAAAAATTGAAGAGAGAAATTGCAGATTTACCTTCTTTAATCTTGTGACATGAAAATCTTAAAAGAGTGAGAGAGAACTTCCCTGGGTTTGAATTTTCCACTGAACCCAAAAGACCTGAACGCCAAAATTCCCACGAGCAGGAGTGTCGTGTGCACTCTGGCACCAACAAGAGGAGGAATTGGAGCCAAAAGTGGAGCTATGCATAGAGCTTCCACCAGAGAGGATGAATTGAATTCACAATTGAAAATTAGAAACACACTAAAGCCGAAAAATCTAGAGCTTAAGAGAGAAACTTTTTCTGAGGAATGAGAATGAATGGCCCCAAGGAGATGCCCCTTGAGAATTTAACAACTTCATCTATGTGTTGATGGTGCTGGATACTTCCAACATACAGGGGGTCTCCCTGATATGAAGTCCAAATTATAGCTCACACAGTTTGGAGTAGGCCCCATCTAGAGTATAAGCCCGACCATCGTAACTTTAGGTTCGCCTTGGTTTCAATGAATAACATAAGAGATTCTATACATAACCTTTAAACAAAAAAGTAAGTTGACATTTTGAAACATCGATTGCAAGAAAGGAGACAAAAGTGAGTCTCTAGAAGGAAGTAATAGTTATAACCTAAGAGAGGCACATGAGAGCAAGCAAAGTTTCATTAGTTATCTAGAGAAATAGTTCACATAGACACAATGATCATTAAACCAAAAACAACACACCTTCAACAAGATAAGTACCAAAGCTAATGAATTAGTTCAATTTCCTTAGTACATATGAACAAAACATATAAAGAATAGTCTTAAGACATTCACAATACATGCATGAAAATGTGTTGGCTCATCGAGCTTCAATTATAAAGTGAAAAATCCAAGTACATAGTTGCAATGATGATGCATTAGTTCCAATAGTGGAACATCAAGTCACTTCTTGCTTCTCCAAAGAATAGTTTTCTCTCCTATGCCAATTAGAGAAGCCAAATCTAGCTCTCCAAAGCCTAAGCCTCCAAAATCCCTTTGCTTGAGTTATGAGGTTATATTTATAACAAGAGGGTTGACCTTTCATATCCCCATGACTCTTGGGTTACCCTCATGACCCTTGGACTTCTACTATGACCTTTGTACTTCTAAACGACTCTTAAACTTCTAAGTGACTTTTGGACTATGTGACTTTTGTCCATATATGACTATGTGACTCTTCATATTCCACATATTACTCTTGGGCTTCCACACATCACATTTTGTACTTTTCCCTTTAATAATTACATCATTACATTCCACATTATGTGGCATCACACATGGAAACACATGACATGATGATGACATAACTTGATAATGATGACATGGTCTCCATGATGAGGTAGCAATGCCAAGTTGTTCTTCTAGCTGCTTTGTTTATGATCTTCATGGGAGATCTTATCAGTTCTTTATATTCATGGAAGATTCACTTTTCTGTTCATTTTGACCCTCCGAGAGGTCTTGGATAAGTATTGGAATCTTCTAAGTCATCATAAATGTCCCCTTTCTTTCATGGTCCAAGATTTGCTTCATATCTTCATGATAGTTCTCTATTGTGCTTCTTCTCCACAAGTGCTTCTTGGTGTCTTCTCCTTGTTATCTCCCTTTAGAATTACCTTTTCATCCTAATAAGGTACTCCTACCAATGAAGATCATCCATGGCAAGGCAAAATCAGTCTTAAAATCATCTATTCTATCACTAACTAGTTCATGGAATGATCAAATCATGATAGGCCTTTAGAGGGAATGAAAGGAGGAGGCTTGATAAGGAAAGCACAATTGAACTCATCAATGTCATAGGAAGGCTCCATTGTTCACTGTTACTACGCTATGCTCTATAAAGAGGGGATCTCCTTGGTCCAACATAGTGGGGAGCAACAAGGAACAAGGTGGGGGGCTTATTAGTTAAGACTGTGTCATGCACTAGGAAGGAAAGGGAGAAAGGCTAAGCTAGTGCAGTTTGACTTAACAAGTGATCCTTGTGCATTTGGAGTGTGCTTTTGCTCCTAGGATAACGTATTATGACCCAACAATGGCTTCTTGGCCATTTGGAATGCACTTTTCACTGAGGGAAGACATAGGAATGAAGACACTTTGTCTAGGAGGGTTTTCACTACATTGCGAGGATAGGAGGGCCTTTGAATTGCGTAGTTTACCTTTGAAAGAGGATGGAAGGGGTTCATGCTATCATCCAACAGTGATCTATGTCCCATGCAAGGCATAGGTGATCAAAACTCAGCGCAATGAGTTAGTATAAGCCACAAGGGTTGAGTGACTGCCCTTGGAAGCTTCATTATGTGCATTGATTTAATATGATCTTGAAGATGACTTAGTGCACAATTCTTGGTGAGGAATATTACATCAATGATACCCATGAACATGTTGTTCCCATCGCCTGATAAGAGGGCTAGTGCCTTCACAACTTGCACTAGGCAAGAGGACCAAGAAGAGCTCCAAAATGGCTAAGTGTGGGACCAATAGAGTAAAAGAAGGAAATGCATTAGAGCATGACTCAAACATGGATCACACACATAAATTCCATCAATACAAGTGAGGAGAATACACAGTACTCATGAACAATAATCACACCTTGAAAAGACAGCAAAGTGACACCTATTACTAAGTGTGGCAGTTGAAACGACACATTACGACACTTAGAACACAAGTTACGACAAAAGTGTCGATTGTAACCAAAAGGGAGCGCTAATCTATATGAATATGTATATCACATAATCTCATGATATAAAATACCATGCAATGTAGAAGAGTGCACCAGAACTAACTCTAGTGATGTGCAAAGGTGCGACACTTACAAGAGTGAAAATCACTAAAAGAAATACCTACGACCATAAGAAAATGCGAAAAGGACACTTGCAACTATGAGAGAAATTGAAATAAACACATGAAAAAGTGAATATAACATGAAAATGACACCTATTGAAGTTAAATCAAGAAAAAACGACGACCGCGAATGTGAAAGTGTAGGTGCACAAAAAACGACAGTTGGGAAAACACACTGAAATAGAAGTACAAACGTAACCAATGTGAGGGAGGATGTCAACGAAGGTGTGCATTGACTATCGACATGGATTTAACATCACATAAACACTATCTTAATGGATGGTGCTATGCTTGTTTAATCTTGCATAAAGGGAGCGCACTTATAAGTTCATTAAGGACTGAGCATGTGTGAGCAAGTGATTTTGAAAGTTAGAACTTTGAGACGAAGACTTGAATGCTTTACAAAACATGAGTAAACCATGAAGCAAACATAGAGTGCAAAGTCGTAGGATCCTTAGTGGGCTCCAAAAATTCAAGTGTGGGTAAAAATTTGGAGGGTGTTGATCACAATGTCAACACTTGACGACACACTGGTAGAGCTCCAACTTATCTGCTCAAGATTTTACCCCTATGTGCAAGGTCTCAGTCTTTCAGGAAGTATTGGTTCGCCATATATATTACCCCATAATTTCCACTTATCTTGATTAAATATATAATCTCTTCTTTTCTTTGCTTAGATTGAAACACATCAATATTAGACTAGTCACAATTCAATTGTTTAGACAGGGGAAAAGGATAGTAAGTATACCAAGCACTTAAGAACATTCCCCGGTGTCGCTCTACTACCAATGAGCCTAAAAAATACCCTGGCAGAGTCACCTCAAGGAAACACAAGAATCGCTTCCTTGCTAGCAGGCCTGGACAATACCCTGGTGAAGTTGCTTGCTTCACCTCTCTGCGTAGGAAGCCTTTCTCTTCTTCACCCTTTATTTTATTTTCTTAAAGATATGCTTGAAGAATTTATTGAAAATTTGTAGTATGGGTGGAAGAGGGATTCTGACTTACTGAGAGCAGGAGATGTTGTTCCTTTTTTAATGGATTTAAAAGATACATCCTTGTTTTAAATTTTCTCTCCTTTCACTTCTCTAGTTGATTGAGTCGATAGGTCAAAACACCATTCAATACAAGGATGAGCTTAGAATGAATATCCTAATAGAGATACATGATTTGTAGTTAAACCAAAGGATTTCCAACTCGAACGAATCACATTTTCTGTTAAGACATCATTGACTCATATATAAAACCAAGATAGAGAAGAGGATAACAAATAAGCCAAGCATTGTTTGTCATCACAATTTCCCTTTCAAGTTTTCCACATTGTCTTTTGAGCCAAACATGATCATATTTCATGCAAAGTATTATTAAGCAAACATTAAAGAAAATACATAGCAAAACAAAGAAGCAAGGAAAATATAAAATTGACATGTAAAGCAACATGCATAACAAAAAAAAAGAAAACAAAACACATGAAGAGACTAGATGGAGAGCAGGACATAGGGTGAATGCAATGCAAGGGAAACTAAATGCAACTAGATCTACTCTTAACGTAATAGGCTAGAAGGCTAGGGCTAAGTGTAATGAAACTTCCAATGAAGCCACTGCTATTCCTGACCTG
The DNA here is from genome assembly GCA_031772625.1 of Pinus tabuliformis. Classification (NCBI taxonomy): domain Eukaryota; kingdom Viridiplantae; phylum Streptophyta; class Pinopsida; order Pinales; family Pinaceae; genus Pinus; species Pinus tabuliformis. Next base: position 107,594,573 of record CM062804.1, read on the forward strand.
CAATCGCAAAGATAAGAGCAATTAAAACCAATATATAATAATGTGCAATATAAAATATAAAATCTTGAAAAGCTTGCACAAAACATAGAAGGTCTTTCCTACATGTAGAAATATGTGCCATAACAACTACCTTTGACCAACTTACCACCTTACCTTTTCTAAAAAAATATACATCATACAAACCTCTACAACTCCTCGTGAGAGCACCTATATCTGTGTTGTTCTTCTTAGCAAACATCAGGAAATACATAAATCTGTTATTAGCATAAGGGCTTGATAAGTATGATATTTTTAAATGATGATAGTTTGGATTATGAAATTTAAAACAATCCTCTTGAAGATCCTGAAATCCTTGAAACGAAGCAATTTCAATTAATGGTATGGAATCAGGATGAGAATCTTGCGAGAGAAAATAAATCTGATCATATTCAAAAATCTTGTCAAGATAGTGAGGGCCTGAATAACCATCAATGAAAGCTGAAGTGCCTCAACTACTTGACCATTATCTGAATATTGAGATGATAAACCATAAATATCAACCAATTTAAAGCATTTGTCACAAGATATACTGATGGGAAAATGGAAAATTGAGTGATAGTTATCATGATCACATAAACTAGTTAAGACACAAGACTCTTGATTAATGAACAACAAATATATATTAGTTTGAAAAACCTTTAAAAATTATTTGAATTAAATAATCATTTTCCTCATATGTTGAATGGGACAAACCATTTTCTTGTAGCTGGTTACAAACCAAACTAGCACCACAATTATCAAAGGAGCTGAAAATGAATGCGAGTATGGAAAACACATGAAACCAATCAAGATGTAATGGAAAAAAAAGGGGTACTTGATTCACCAAATAACTCAAGCATTCATTAATACTAAATAGGATAAATGGTTCCATGAAGAAAATGATTAACATCAAAATATTCACAAGAAAAACTAGGGCTAATTACTTCCAAAAGTATCTAATAAGCATAAATCTTTTGGCCAATGACGATCTTTAGAATGATCAACTTTATATCTCTGAAAATCCATGAAAGATATACACTCCAAAACATGATTTTATACAAGATATTTGCATGAATATAAACTAACATAAACAAAGTCCTCAATCTGATCAAAGACCGAATCTTGAAATTTATAGGAGCTATATACAAAATACCAAACATATTTCAAGAGGGATTTTTCATCCAGTGTAACTATGCAAAGGAAATAATTTCGTGAGAAAATTTAGATCTGTCTTATTTCAGGCATCTTACCAGAGTCGCGAGAACCTAACATAACCATCAATGAAATTTGAAGTGCCTCGACTCCCTGATGAGTCCCAAAACTTTCAAGAATTATAGAATTGCATTCTGAAGATTGAATTAGATCATGCATGGTGTGTGGACAACTACCATCAATAATTTCAATTAGATCGCTACTATCCAAATGATAGTCATCTTCATCATTGATTTGATCAAAATTTACATCTTCAAAAAACATATTACCCAAGTCATAAGGTTCTTCTAATTACACATCTAAGGATGGATATATTGAATGAATCTCATGAGTAACTTGAATAGAAGGATTTTCTTCATGCAAAACTAGAAATGATAAGGGATGGAATAGATACTCAATGATTTATTTACCTTCCTCTTCACCATGGATAACCTCACTACCTTGTGTCAATTCAAAATCCAACTCATTAAATGGTAAACTTGAAGAGCATGGAGTATCTTCTTCACAATTTAATGCATTACAAATAGTAGAGCACAAGGGATAGTGAGCTGAAGATGAAGTTTCCTTAAGAACATCTTCTTGGACCGAATCATATTTAAGGTATAAATCTTTTGAAACAAGATATTCTTGAGAAACTGAAAGATAAAAAGGTACACGTGGGCATGCATCATCATATACAACAATAGAGTCATCATCATCAAAATTATGGTTGTCCAAGATTTCATATTTATTAAGCACATAAACTTCATTTGATTCATTATCGAAATTCCTAGATTCAAAATCAGTCAAGGATGGAAGAACATCATAATTACATGGAGGATTTTGAAAAAGAGAAAAAATATCAAAAAAATCCTCACCTTCCTGTGCCTCTACCTGTGAAGAATGAGTGCCTTGCACCTGATCACTGTTTAGATTGGAAAATTGAGAATATGCATAATAAAACTAATCAAGTGGATCAAGGGACAAGGGGTTATGAGAGTGAGATGATAGAGGAGGATAAGTGTCAAAATAATATTCAAGACTGGGGTTATGAGTTTTAATAGCATCTTGACAGATTACAAGATTAGCCTTCAACTTAGGTTCCATGAACCATTCCAAATGATCTTCAATTGGATATAAATCTTGGGAAGTGAATGAGGATTGAAGAGATAGATTGACAATTTGACTTTCAATTTTTTTTTTTTTAATAGGTTCAACACAAGGTACAAGAAAAGGAGGAGAGAAAGCAATGAAAGAAGTAGTATGTTCATCCTCTGGAGTTACATGAATTTCAAAAGTTGGGATAACATGAACGTCTGGGGGTTTAGATTCACACTGATTCAAAGAGATCTGAACCAAATGTTCACACTTTTGCTTAAAGAAGTCCCAATCCATATCTTCTTAAGGAAACTCATAACATATGTGAAGGAATCTATTAGAAAAATACTCAATTGATTCATTAGGCTTCATTCTAAGTTGATTGATTCATTTATGAACATCTCAATAATCATACCTATCAAAAGCTTGATGAATATCCTTAAGAAATTGATCAAAATAATGGATATAGGCAGATGGTAAGGTATGACACCATCGATTAACATGACCTTCAAGAGTGAGGAAGAAAAACACACAAGCAAGATCTTCATCGTCAATTTCATAATATAGACAAAACTTAAGCAAAATAGATATATGCTCAGCTATGAATGTTCCATCCTCATCATCAAACTTAAATTGAGAAAAGTCATGAAGAAGTTCCTCGGGGATTAAAAGTTAACCACTGGATATATTGGAAAAACTCCCTGGGAGTATGATTTGAGGATGAGCCATTAAAGATAAGATATTCAAAAAAAATTCAATGGGCACAACTTGTCATATGGCCCTCCTTCTAGTGCCATGATCCTAATTAGATCATTATATTATTTTTTGTCTATCTCGATGCATTTGGAGTGGAAATAGTGGAGGAGTCAACTCACGAGACTGTTTTTACTAGCGGAACCCAGTTTGGCAAAACGGGGTTCAAAACCTTCCGGGAGAGTTTTGAGGCTTCAAATGACGTTTTTTTGGGGGTAAAATTCCCCCCCTTGAATATATAACCCTTTCATGCTATTCTACACACAGAGAGCTTTCCAACGATGCAAGAATCACATCAATCAGAGTCTGTATGCAAAAGTTATGCCACTCAGAAGATGACCTTCCTGTTTTCACACCTATAGTTCAGGAGGATGCTGCGCCAACCTCCACTATTCATGGAAAAGGGGATAGCCACATGTTTTTGATGTAAAAGAATCTAGAAGATTCTATTTTATAACTATAGTTAAGAGTTGATCTAGTCAAAATTAACCACTAGTAGGCTATCAAGCTGTGTTATAACCTAACCACTGGGAGGAAGAGGCATTCCATTCTTTCAAGAGAATTTTGTTTCGTAGATGAGAAAAAATAGCCATGAGAGATAGGAGGTAGACCACACAGAGAGGATCTGTGCACTATAGCAGCCCACGGGCCACATGTATTACTTCTTTGTATTTGCAGCCATATTTCTAGACAGAGAAAGAGAACAAAGCAACCTCACCTTCCAACTGGGTTTTCTCCCGAAAGGGTTTCCCAAAGAGAATATCTTGTGTATTATGTGTGTGTGAGATTATTTTTTCATTCTCTACTTTTCTTCTTGATTTGCTTTTGCATGCATGCACTAATTATAGTTAATTTTACAGATCTAGAAATTAAATAAAACTGTAATAGTGTAGAATCTCAGACTTTTAATATAATATTATCAGATCTATTGTGACGAATTGTCCATTGGAATATCCATGACAATTTATGGATAATTTGGTATCAGAGTAGGTTTATTTGGGTATTTTGTGGAGATTTCATGGATCTAGATTAGCGAGGCTGAAAATCATAAAACCCTAATCATGGGAGGCAAATATGTAAATGAACCTCGTGATCCTGCAGAGGTGAGGTTTTTGCAGCTCGAACAACAAGTTGTAGATATAAACCACAATGTGAACCTCCTTATAGAAGCCCTAAGCAATAAGTTGGGGATATTTAGAGAAGACGAGGGTTCGAATGCAGAGGACAAATCAGAACAGGGAACAAAAGATTAGGGAGAAACATAGAACCACTTGAAGAAAGAACCCAAAAAAATATCAACCCAGTTCGAGTGTTGTGAGTCAGTCACAGTCCCTATTTAAAGTGGAAGAAAAATTTGATATCAAGCCATACCACAACGAGATCGATGCTCTAAAGCTGAACCACTAGTTGTAGCAACTGGAAGTTTATTTCAATGTCCATCAGATTGAGGAAGGGAAGAAGATCTCATTCGCACGACTGAAATTGGAGGGCCATGCACTGACTTGGTGGGTGAGCCACATGGAAATCCTGAGGTTGGAGGGAGAACCTCCAGTGACTAAGTGGGAGGATTTTAAAAGCCTCATTAAGTCTCAATTTTATCCCATTGGGTACGTGGAAGACCAGTGGATCCGGTGGCATTACTTTAGGAAAAATCCAGACCAAAGCGTGCTGGAGTACACCACAAAATTAAGAAAGATGGCTATAATGTTGGGTATCTCTCCAAAGAACCCAGATGTACTCCTCAAGTATTGGGGGGGTCAGTGATACCATCTGTTGAGCAAGTGATGCTATTCAAGCCTAAAACGATGGACGAGGCTTGTGTACAGGCACATTGCCTGGAAAACATAGGCCTGAAAAGACTGCAATCAAGTGGATCAAAGCAAAAGGAGCAACAAGACGCTTCTAAGGAGGGGAAGAAGAAGAAAAAAGGGGGAAAAGATAAAAAGACGGTAGCCAAAACACACCATTGCAAAGATCCTAGAAATCACTGCAACCACTGCAACATTGATGGCCATACAAAGGAGAAGTGCTGGAAGTTGCATCTAGAGATAAACCCGAAGAACAAGAAGAAAGATAATAAGAAGAAGAATCTCATGACCACTAATTTGAGAAACCAATTTGAAAGCATATCGAATGTGGATGAGAAGATCGTCTGTACATCAGTGCAGAAGGAGGTGAATCTGAGTAGCCTTCAGCAACAGGAAGAGAAAGAAATGACCAAACTCTTCCATGTAAAGATATAGGTCAAGAAGACGAAGATTGATGCTCTGTTTGACTCAGGATCGTAGGAAAATCTCATTGCAACAGATCTGGTCAAGAAGTTGGGGCTAAAATTTTGTGATCATCCAAACCCATATCCACTGGGATGGGTACATAAGGATGCAAAGCTGAAGGTAAAAAAAAAATGCAAAATTAGATTTGCTATCAATGCTGATTTTATTGATGAAGTAGATCTAGATGTGGTTCCCCTTGATGTATGTGGAGTCGTGTTTGGGAGTCCATACATGTACATGCGTGATGCAATATTCATGAGGAGAGCTAACCAGTACTGGCTCATCAAGGATTGAAAATTATTCATCATCAACGTGCACAAAGGCAAGTAAAAAATTTCACTGGTAAGTGCCAACCAAGCCAAGAAATTGACTAGTTCTAGCAAGAAGTATGTTTTATTGTTTTTAAGAGAAATTCAGTCTATAGAGGAGTCAATAAGAGGCAAGGCATCCCTAGAGGGGTGTACTAAGAAACAAAAACAAAAATTGGAGGATTTTTTACAGGCATATAAGGATGTGTTCCGAGGGCCTAAAGGGTTACGCTTTAAGAGAGAAGTGGAGCACGAGATCCAGCTATTTCTAGACTCCCCATTGCCAAATATTGGGCTATACAGGCAGTCTATTATAGAAGCAAGTGAGGTGAAGAAACAATTGCAGCAGATGCTAGAACAAGGTGTCATTTGACCGAGTACATCACCATGTGGGTCACCCATCATCATTGTGCCAAAGAAGGATGGGACTTGACATATGTTTATAGATTACAGGGTGTTGAATAAAATCACACTAAAGAATAGATACCCCTACCCAGGATAGACGATCTTCTAGATCAATTACAACAAGCAAATTATTTCACCAAGCTGGACTTGAAGTCTGGATATCACTGGGTTTGAGTCAAAGAAGAAGATACATGGAAGACCACTTTCAAAACCAGGAAAGGTTTGTATGAGTGTTTAGTTATGTCATTTGGCCTATGTAATGCTCCAACTAAATTTATGAGATTAATGAATGATGTATTGCACCATTTTATAGATTCATTTGTTATTGTCTATTTGGATGATATACTAGTATATAGTGCTATCTGGGAGGAGCATATTTCACATTTGGCGCATGTAGTATATAATAAATTATTTTATAAAATAAACCCAAGAGCCAATACAAGAGATTGCTAGAATGAAAATACTTCTTTATTGATATCTTAAGAAAAACCCTTGAGGTAGGGTAACACCATAAAATTACTCCTTAAGGAAGGAGATCATTCCACAAGATGTCACTTGTCAATACAAAACCAATACTTGACATCTCTCAATGGTGAGTCTCTAGCCTCTGTATAGGCTTCATACATACAATACCATGGGTAATTACCATTGGTCTCTCAATACTATACATCTAATACAATGGGCTTATCACATTATTCCTAACTACTTGTGGTCCCTTACATGATGTGGGTTAACCACTTTATTTATTAATTATGGCCCATCACATTATTATATTATTCCCTTGGGTACCTCCCTCTGTACCCCGTATTATCCCCCCTAGGTATACTACAATGCAGGTGCTGGAAACATTGAAGAAGCACCAACTGCTAGCATATCTCAAGAAGTGCAAGTTTGTGCAACAGTACTTGGTGTATTTGGGATATGTGATTGGTGGAGGATATTTGAAGATAAATCCTTCCAAGATGGAGGCCATCATGAAATGGCTGGTGCCTACTAATGTTATTGAGGTTAGGAGTTTCATTGGGTAGCACAGTACCTGAGGAAATTCATAGCCTCGTTTTCAGCAGTAGCAACACTTCTCCACACCATAACAACAAGTGGCAAGAGTTTCCAGTGGGGAAAAGGGCAGCAGAAGGCTTTTGATGAGTTAAAGAAGAAGATCAGTGAAGCACCAGTTCTGATGTTACCAAACTTGCAACGACTCTTTGAAGTGGAGACAAATGTGAGTGGGTATGCTATGGGAGCTATCTTGATGCAAGGAGGAAGGCTTGTTTGCTACTATTCTGAAGTATTTCATGGGGCAGTTCTTAACTACCCTACCTATGATAAACAACTCTATGCCATGGTGCAAGCTATAAGAAGTGGAAGCACTATATGATGGGAAAGGAGATAATAATCCATGCATATCACCACCCATTACATTACTTACATGCCCAAAATAAGCTACAACAGACCAAGCACTACAAGTGGATGGGGTTTTTACAACAGTTTCATTTGGTGATCAAGTATAAGAAGGGAAACACAAACAAGTTGGCCGATATGATTTCAAGGCCATCCACATCAAATATTACAAATTTGGGGACTCTTATGCACATGGATCCATTCACCCATGATGCATACATAGAGGCATATTCAGAAGACAAGGACTTCAAGGAGGTGTATCAACAATTGCAGAGTCAAAGTCATGTGCATGATAGTGACAACACCGTTGACTACCATCTCCACGATGGGTTACTCTACAAGTTGGGTAAGATATGTGTTCCTAAAGGTGAGCATTTGTAGATGATTAGAGAGGCTCACACCTCCAAGATTGCAGGGCACTTTCGTGTAGGGAAGATATTGGCCCAAGATGCAAGAGCAGGTAGCTAGGTTCATAAGGGGATGCATGCTTTGTTGTGCCAGCAAGCCTAGCAATAGGAAAAAGGGTCTGTATCATCCCTTACCTGTACCTACTCATCCTTGGGAAATAATTTCCATGGACTTTGTGGGAGGTTTACTAACAACCAGGAAGGGACATGACTACCTGTTCATGGTAGTTGACAGGTTCAACAAGATGTGTGTTCTGATGCCCTGTAAAAAGACCATCAACAGACAAGAGCAAAAAACTTGTTCTTGGTCTGGGTACACTTTAGGATACCAAGGAGCATCATTTCAGACAGGAATATAATATTTCTCAGTGCATTCTAAACTACATTGTGGGAGAAGATGAACATGAAGTTGAAGATATCTACAACATTACATCCACAAACATATGGGCAGACATAAGTAGTCAATAGGACTTTGGTGCAGCTTTTGAGGGGTTAAAAGAAGAAGCATTCGAAGACCTAGGATGAAAATATGGTATATATACAACATTCGTATAACAGATTGATCCACACTTCTACAGGAAAGTCCCCATTTGAAACTTGTTTTGGATATTTTCCACCTTCACCTTTGGATATTGCATATGGGAAGCAAGGAGGAGTGAAGGAATACCTTACAGGAGATGATTTGAGGGCTGAAAATTTTATAGAGAAGATCAGATAGATCCATCTACAAGTATAGGAAACACTCCAGAATTCACTTGTGAAGTATAAGGCCAGGAATGATCAACATAGAACATAGAAATGATTCAAGGTGGGAGATAGAGGATGATTACAGTTGAACAAGGAGAGGCTACAGGGGCCTGGTAAGAAAATCAAGGCTCTAAGATATGGTCCCTTTGATATACTGGAAAAGGTGGGTGATAATGCCTATCAACTCAGTTTACCACCATATATGCATATTCACTTAGTTGTAAATGTAGAGAATTTGAAACTCTATGAGCCTTCCATGCTTGATCAGGAAGAGGAACATGTCCTACTTTCTGTGAAGGATTTGGCACCAGAAGCTCAGGCAGAGTTGACAACAGATATCATTTTATAGAAGAGTTATAGAACTACAAGACAAGGGAAACAAGGCCTTTGGTAGATTGGGTTGAAGGGACAACTTCCAGGCAAAGCTAAATGGTATACCAGAGAGAAGGTGGAGGAAAAATTTCCTCACCTCATTCAGTAAAAGATTTTGGTGACCAAAATCATCCCAAAATGGGGAGGTGTGATCCAAATTGGATCATTATATTGTTTTTCATCCATATTTATGCATTTGGAGTGGAAAAAGTGGAGGAATCATCTCACGAGACCTTTTTTACTGGCGGGACCCAATTTGGAAAAACGGGTCCCGAAACATTTCAGGAGCGTTTTGAGGCTTCAAATGAAGTTTTTTTGGGGGGATTTTTTTCCCCTCGATGGAGCACCTTTTCATGCTATTATACACACATAGAGATTTCCAATGACGTAAGAATCACATCAATCAGAGTCTGTATGCAAAATTTATGCCACTCAGAAGTTGACCTTCCTGTTTTCACACCTATAGTTCAGGAGGATGCTATGTCAGCCCCCATTATTCATGGAAAAGGGGCTAGCCACGTGTTTGTGATGTAGAAGAATTTTTTTAACTCTAGTTAAGAGTTGATGTAGTCAAAATTAACCACTAGTAGGCTATCGAGCCATGTTATAATTGGGCCACTAGGAGGAAGAGGCATTCCATTCTTTCAAGAGAATTTTGTTCCACAACTGAGAAAAGATAGCCAAGAGAGATAGGAGGTAGAGCACACAGAGAGGATCTGTGCACTGTAGCAGCCCACGGGCCATAAGCATTACTTCTTTGTATCTGCATCCATATTTCTAGACAGAGAAAGAGAATGAAGCGACCTCACCTTCTAGTTGAGTTTTCTCCTGAAAGGGTTTCCCAGAGAGACTATATTGTGTATTATGTGTGTGTGATCTTATTTTGTCGTTCTTTACTTTTCTTCTTGATTTAATTTACATGCATGCACTAATTATAGTTAATTTTACAGATCTAGAAATTAAATAAAACTGTAATAGTGTAGAATCTCAAATTTTTAATATAGTATTATCAGATCTGCTGTGACAAATTGTCTAGTGGAATATCCACGATAGTTTACAAATCATGCCATAATGTTGATGATGCTGGATACCTCCAACATACAGGGGGTCTCCCTGATGTGAAGTCCTAATTAGACCTCACACTGTTTGGAGTAGGAGCCCCATCCAGAGTATCGACCCGATCACCATAACTTTAGGTTCACCTTGGTTCCAATGAATAACATAAGATATTATATACATAACCTTTGAACAAGAAAGGAAGTTGACATTGTGAAACACTGATTGCAATGTGTAAAAGGAGGCATTCTCGAGAAAGGAGACAAAAGTGAGTCTTTGGAAGGGAGTAATAGTACTAACCTAAGAGAGGCACATGAGATCAAGAAAATATTCGTTAATTATCTAGAGAAATAGTTTACATAGACATAACGATCATTAAACCAAAAATGACACAACTTCAACAAGATAAGTACCAAAGCCAATGAAGTAGTTCAATTTCCTTATTATGTATGAACAAAACATATATAAAAAACATCTAAAGAATAATTCTAAGACATTCACAATACATGCATGAAAATGTGTTGGCTCATCGAGCTTCAATTATAAGGTGAAATATCCAAGTACATAGTTACAATGATGATACATTAGTTCCAATAATGGAACATTAAGTCACTTCTTACTTCTCCAAATAATATTTTTTTCTCCTATGCCAAGTAGAGAAGCCAAATATTACTCTCCAAAGCCTAAGCCTCCAAAATCAATTTGCTTGAGTTATGAGGTTATATTTATAACAAGAGGGTTGGCCTTTCATCTTCCCATGACTCTTGGACTTCTACTGTGACCTTTGTACTTCTAAAAAACTCTTAAACTTCTAAGTGACTTTTGGACTATGTGAATTTTGTCCATATATGACTATGTGACTCTTCATATTCCACATATGACTCTTGGAATTCCACACATCACATTTTGTCCTTTTCCCTTTAATAATTACATCATTACATTCCACATGATGTGGCATAACACATGGACCCACATGACATGATGATGACATAACTTTGCGATGATGACATGGTCTCCATGATGAGATGGCAATGCCAAGTTCTTCTTCTAGCTGCTTTGTCTTCGATCTTCATGGGAGATATGATTAGTACTTTATCTTCATGGAAGATTCACTTTGCTATTCATCTTGACCCTCCAAGAGGTCTTGGATAAGTATTGGAATCTTCTGAGTCATCATACGATGTCCTCTTTCGTTCATGGTCTAGGATTCGCTTCATCTCTTCATGATAGTTCTCTTTTGTGCTTCTTCTTGGTGTCTTCTCCTTGTTATATACATTGAGAATTACCTTGGAATGCTAAGAAGGTACTCCTGCCAATGAAGGTCATCCATAATAAGGCAAAACTAGTCTTAAAAACATCTATTCTATCACTACCTAGCTCATGGAATGATCAACTCATGATAGGCTTGTACAGGGATTGAAAGGAGGAGGATTGATAAGGAAATCTCAGTTGAACTCATCAATGGCCTATGAAGGCTCCATTGTTCACTATCACTGTGCTGTGCATTGTAAAGAGGGGATCTCCTTGGTCCAATGTAGTGGGGAGCAATAAGGAACAAGGTGGGGGGCTTATTAGTTGAGATTGCGCCATGCACTAGGAATGAAAGGGAGGAAGGTTAAGCCAATGCAGTTTGACTCAACAAGGGATCTGTTTTCATCTGGAGTGCGTTTTTCCTCCTAGGATAGCATAGTATGACCCAACAGTGGCTTCTTGGCCATTTGGAATGTAATTTTCACTAAGGGAAGCCATAGGAAGGAAGCCACTTTGTCTAAGAGGGTTTTCAATACATTACGAGGATAGGAGGGACTTTTCATTACATAGTTTTCCTCTGCAAGAGGATGGAAGGGGTTAATGATATTAGCCAAGAGTGCTTTATGTTCCATGCAAGGTAGAGGTGATCAAAACTTAGTGCAGTGAGTCAGTATGAGCCATAAGGGTTGGGTGACTGTCCTTGGAAGGTTCATAATATGCAGTGATTTAAGCTGATTTTGAAGAGGAATTAGTGCACAAGTCTTGGTGAGGAAGATTGCATCAATGAGACCCATGAATAGGTTGTGCTCATCACTTGGTAAGAGTGCTAGTGTGTTCACAAATTGCACTAGGTAGGACAACCAAGAAGAGCTCCAAAATGGCTAAGTGTGGGACCAATAGAGTAAAAGAGGGAAATGCATCCAAACATGTCTTGAGCATGGATCACACACATGAATTCCATCAATATAAGCGAGGAGAATACACATGACTCATGAACAACAATCACACCTCGAAATGACAATAAAGCGACACCTATTCCTAAGTGTGACAGTTGAAACGACACATTCTGACACTTAGAACACAAGTTATGACAAAAGTGCCAACTGTAAACAAAATGTACACTAAGCTATAGGAATGCGTAGTATCACATGTATTCTTGTGATATACAAGACCATATAATGCAGAAGAGTGCACCAGAACTAACTCTAGTGATGTGAAAACATGTGACACTTACAAGAGTGAAAATCGCCAAAAGCAATACCTACGACCATAAGAAAACCGAAAATGACACTTGCAATTGCGAATGACCTTGAAAGCGACACATGCTAGAGCAAAGATAACATGAAAATGACACTTATTAAAGTGAAAGAAAGAAAAAACGAAAACCGCGAATGTGAAAGAGACACTTGTGAAAGCGAAGGTCCACAAAAAACGACAGTTGGGAAAACTCATTGAAATAGAAGTACAAACACAACCAATGTGAGGGAGGTTGCCAACGAAAGTGCACACTGACTGTCAACATGGTTTGAACATCACACAACTCTGTCTTGACGGACAATGTTATGCTTGTTTAAGCTTGCATAAAGGGAGCGCGCTTACAAGTCCATCAAGGAGTGAGCATGTGCGAGCAAGTGACTTTGACAATTAGAACTTTGAGAGGAAGACTTGAATGCTTTAGAAAACATCAATTGACCATGAAGTAACAATAGAGCGACAAGTCATACCATCCTCAGTAGGCTCCAAAATTTAAGTGTAGGTAAAATTTTGGAGGGTGTTGATCTCAGTGTCAACACTCTGTTAGCCCATTCCATTATCTCAGAAATAAATTCCCTTGTGATTTGTTTCGAGTTTCTCATCATTGTGTGATCTAGAGAATTATACCAATGTTTGAGTCGAGAGTGGATGATGTTTCAATCATGCAAACCAAAATGAGCAGATCTTGCATGACGAGAGCTGCCATAATAAGACACATAATTGGTGATCAAAGAGACAACAGAGGACCTTGAATACGAATGTGAGAGGATTAGCTCATCATTGTATGATGAGGGACTAATATGGGAGGCACTATTTATTAATGAAAGAGGGGTGAAACAAATTCCATTAAATTCATCCCTAATCTAACAATAATTGTACTCAACCTTAAAATTAAAAACCTTTCCAATTCGTAAGGTATCAAACATTTGGATCCGAGCTCATTTATGTTAAGCATTGTTTCTTCCATTGAGTAGGCCATATTTGCTAACCTGTCTGCCTCAATATTATTGGCTCTTAGGATATGGAACAATCACGCACTATGGAAAGTTTTCAATAATTCTTTGATTCTTTGAAAGATTCTAGCAAGAGAACTATCTTTTGGGAGCTTGTCGGATTTTAGATATTGCATCATTAATAGAGAGTCTCCTAATATAATCATATCTTGCACCCCTTTATCCTTGGCAATGTAAAAGCCTTGCAAGAAACCATATATTTCCGCTTAATTATTCGATATTTTTCCTAAACCCCATAAATACTTGACTTCAACAATTCTATTGAGATTGAACAAAATCCTGCACCTCCGGCCACCCCTAAAATATCAATCACCTTTTAACATTCAGAATATGCAAAATATTTTTTTTAACAATTACTAATATCATTACATTAATTTCTTTTTATAAATATTGTAATACATACTTAAATAAAACACTATATTATAATATAAATGCAATCTTTATTCCAAAGCATCACAACCTAATATTAAAAATACAAAAGTTTTGTTCCAAACCAATGTTACCTAATATTAAAATTTCCAACTCTTATTGCTTTCTAGGAGTCCAAAATTAACAAAACCTTACAATGCATTCATTAAAAGGCTAAAATTAGAATATTGATCCTGGAAGGGTGCTTTTTTTTTCCATAAAGACTGCTCCATTTTGCGTCTACATTTTTCTCATATACATATATAAATCATTAGATATTTAAATGCAATCATTTGAATGAATGAATGAATGAATTTTTTTTTTTAAAGTTATGGAATATATATATTATAAATTGTTTTATGAAAAACTTGTCTATGATTTAGTTGATTTTTTTTCTTCTTCTTTTGAATGGAAGAGTTTACTACAATATCATTTTTTATATTTCAAAAATGTACATGTATGAGTTTCCACAAATAAAGCATTTACATTTTTTATTTCACAAATCAATGTCCATTCAAAAATTAATCTCTTGAAAACTAATGACAAATTTATACAATTAAGCTTGGTGATGTGTTTCACACCCTTAAGTGTTCACTAGATTATCATTGATATTCAAGAGTTTAAATTAAGTTTACTATTTCTTTATCATAGAGGAGATGTCTTTTAAAATAATAATGATATTATATCTTAATGTATTAAATAAGTCTATTTCTTTTTTTTCTTGACAAATATTGATATATAATATTTAAAAAGATATAATAATAATAAAAATATAGTTCTATGCTAATCATAAATGAAATATTTCAATTATATCAATTTTGTATTTAAAAAGTGATAAAAGTAATTGACAATAAAAATTTTCCCATACTTTTATTTTCCAATACCCGAGAGTCATTTAACTTTCTTTATTCAGGTTTGAAATAAAATATTGAAATATTTTTATTCACTAATATTTCAATATTAACTTAATCTCTATTTATTTATGTATAGAAAAAAAGTGAGGAAATTAAAAAAAATTAACTTTTTAACTTTAATCATAAATAAAATATTTCAAAAATAGATATAAATATTTTGATGTGAAAAATGTAAACATAAACAAAATATTTTGATGTTTATGTTAAATAAAATATTTGAATGTTAACTATTTCTATAATATTCAAAGAAATTAAAAATAAAACAAAAATTGTTATAGTTAAAGCATTTTATTGGTGACTAGAATAGAAAGTGATGGGGTGTGATGTGAAGGTAAAAAATAGTAATGTTAAGCGTGGGTGTGGCCTAGGTCAATGAGATCCTTAGTGATTTTTACAACTTAGATGCGTATGGGCTGTGGTTTCTCAAACCAATGGTTAAGCGACCTAGGTAAATGAGATCCTGAAGTACTTTTACAACTTAGATGCCTATGGGTTGGTTTCTCAAACCAATGGTTAAGCAGACAATCATCTCACGACTTACAAAACTTAGTAAATAATTTTTTTTTATTGACTATTATATATATATGAATGCTTAATTACATTAAAAAAATCAATTAAAAAAAACTTTAAACAAACATTTATATAATTCATTTTACAATTTTATCATTATTGAGAGCATTTTTTACAACATATCATAATATCAAAATATTTTATTTAAGCTACACTAATTATGCGGCCTTATTTTTGTTGACCATAATGAGTGCAACAAAACACAAAAATTAAACAATAGAGACTGAAAATCGACTGCACATATTACAATAGTTTTATAAAAAAAGATAACGAGTGTGTGCCTGATGTAATGTCAATTGCATAATTGAGATATACTTTATTTTTTTCCTTAATGGTGAATTTCTACATTAAGCATATGAATCTTTAAATATATAATCTCCACATACTATAAAATCCAGATTGGGGATAGAAAAGGGTCCAATTCCAAAGCTAAAGTCATTGTAACATCATTTTTGGTAAAAATAACATAAAATAAAATTCCATCCACTTGTTTTGAATCAACCAATGTGGTTTATTTTCAGGACAAGATGAGGAATCAGATTTAGGAAATGGAATAAATAGATGATGACAACAACGAACTAGCCATTAGAAATAACAACTAGTTTGACTAAAAAATTGAAATAACTAATTAAACCTTTAACCCAGAATTAAAAAGAATTTTAAATTAATAATTAATCTTATTTTTTTGAATCAAGAAATAAATAAGATTAATAAAATAATTTCATTTAATATTAAATAATATCAAAATTATTAGATTAGATTATAGATATAATATCAATAAGAAAAAATAAAGCCCACGGAGCTTTGGATTGACGAGGAATGGGTGTATTGTTAAGGCACTCCTTGCGATAGGTCACTAGTTCAAATCCCTATAAGTGTTTAGGTAGTAAAAAAATAAGAAAAAATAAAATAATAAAATAATATATATATATATATATATATATATATATATATATATATATATATATATATATATATATATATATATATATATATATATACCTATTTTTTTTATTATTAATCTATTAAATTTTAAATTAATATTATTTGTGAATTAAGAAATAAATAAGATCAATAAAATAATTTCATTTTAATATTAAACAATATCAGTATTATTAAATTATATGACAGATATAATATTAATAAGAATTTTGAGATACAAAAAATAATAATAATAATTCATTAATTAATTATTTAACTAATTTTTAACTTTATTATTATTGATTTATGAGAAGAAAATAATAATAATAATAATAATAATAAGACTAAAAAAGTAAAGATTAGGAAGATAACCAGGAAAACAAGAAAAATCTAGGAAGAAAGAGCAGGGATCCAACACCTGCTAATACTCCAACCATTGTCTCTGTTCAGATTGACGGGCCTTTGTTCGATCTCTAAGGCCTCTCTAAATTTCCGATGATGAAAGTGGTCAATCCTAGTGATGACCTTCGCCTCTTCTATGCAAATGTGATGATTGGTTTTTTCTGCATGTTCAGCCAATGCGGAGGAGCGAGACCTTCCATGCTTTATGTCTGCAGCATGCTCACAAATCCTTTGATTGATTGACCGACTAGTCTCACCAATATAAGGAGTCCCACATGAACAAGGAATCATATAAACACCCTTGCCATCCTTAGGGTTAATAGGGTCCTTGGTCGAATGAAGAGAACTTCAAATAGTGCGAAGGGGTCTAAAAGAAGAAGGAATATTATGCTTTTTCAGGATCCTCGTGATTTTATTCTGGTCCCTTGAATAAAAGGAAGATGAACTCCGGAAGATCGATCCTTGGGATCAATCCTCTTCTTAGGACCTCTTTCCGCATTAAGGAAAGCTTTATGACCCTAGGACTTACTATAACCATTATTAATGAAGACCTTAAGGAGGTGAGATTTTTCATTATCAAGATGATATTCATTAGAAACTCTCAGTGCCCGAGTGGCTAAGGTGTTGAGAACACCTAGCTTCTGAGCAGGGAAATGATGGGAATTAGCATGAAGGTATTGCTCTGTGTGAGTTTTCTTCCGAAAAACTTGATGAGAGAAAGAACCGTCATCCTTTTTTGAAATGAGAACATCGAGGAAAGGAAGGCTGCCATTAACTTCAACTTCCATGGTGAACTTTATGGAATTTGATTGATTATTAAGATGCTAGTAAAACAACTCTAACTTCTCTTTCCCATGAGACCAGACGGCACAAGTGTCGTCCACAAACCTTTTCCACAGCTTAGGTTGAAAAAGAGTTGATGATAAGGCCTTAGATTCAAAGAACTCCATAAAGAGATTGGCAACAACGGGGGAAAGGGAAGAAAAGAGACTCCAAATACATTATAAAATAGTTAAATTAAGTCAAGATGTATTATTTACTATTTCCAAAAGTTAGTTATATAAATTGAGCATAGGTGTGTTGTTTAGTATTTCCAAAAGTTTGACTAAGACTCGCTACTTTGTGGTTTTATTGTCTCGAATATGTATTTTTTAACACAAACAATTTTAGTTCACAAAGGTCTGGTTTCTCCACTCAAAGCAAGCCAAAAAAATGTATTTAAATTAAATTAAATAAATAAATGTTTTTAAAAAATACTTTATATAAATATAAATTTTACAATTTTATTCTCTCAATATTTAGAGTATTTCCTTATTATATATATATATATATATTAATTTCATATAATATTAATGATTTTATTATAAATTTAACTAATAATAATTTATTTAATGAAAATAATATGATAATATAATTTGCAGTTTATAATTTATAAAATACTTTAATTTAATTTACTATGTAACTTACAATAATTTTTTTTATACAAATATAAATTAATATTTTTTTTTAACCTAAAGTAAATTTACAATAAAATTATTTATTATTTAAATTTTTTAAAAATAAATTTATAATTACAAAATTATAAATTATAATTTCTTTTTAAGAAATGGTATCCATAGAGTTTCAATTAAGTTTCATTTTTTAAGAAATGGTATCTATAGAGTTTCACTTAAGTTTCATTTTCACACAATTTATCTACAGGAGTTTCTTCTGAAGTTCATAATATTCATAACAGTAAACTTTGTTAAACATTTTCTTTTGAATACTATGATGTATAAGTGTTTTGAAGTCAACCTGAGCTTTTATATATATATATATATATATATATATATATATATATATATATATATATATATAAAGTTGTTAAAGAGTATTTACCTATTTAGTTTTTGTTTTTAAGAATTCTTTTTAATAGTATAATTAAAATATTTGATTTATTTAATATTAATTAAATAAAATAAAATATTTTTTCTTATGAAAAATATGTAGTTTGTTAATTAGGATTAGTTTAGGTGGTTAAAAAGATAAGTTTTCATTCTTTCCATTTAAATTCAAATTCTACTTGTGACATATTTTCCTTTTATCAATTATTTAAAGTTGGAAAAGTACCACAATATTATTCTTAATTAATTGTTGCTTAGGACATGTTTTTCCAAACAATTTATAAGCCCATGTTGGGTATCCTTTCATACAAGAGGTATCCTCTAGGTTGGAGATCATAGGAACCTTTCTTCTTTCATTTCCATTTCGGTTTTTGTTAACTAGTAATTGTTTGTGTTTGTGTTTGTGCTCAGTGTTATTAACGTTTCTACTCCGTACAAGAGGTATCCTCTAGGCTAAAGATCATAGGAACCTTTTTCCTTTCATTTCCATTTATGTTTTTGTTAACTAATAACTATTTGTGCTCATGCCAGTGTTGATTTACGTTCTCAATAATTCAATGCTATTAGCATTTCTATTTAAGGTAGAATGTTAAATTTATGTATTCTTGGTTATTTTTATTCCTTTTAATTATAATAATTGGTGTTGTGGGTTGTAAGTTATTTTTATCTTGAGGGTATGACGGTTTCATGGTTGTTAATTTCACAATTTGAATATATAAACAACTATTATCTTTGTCTATTTCTTTCATTTCATTATCAATTGTATCAATCATATCTTCTTTTTAGTAAATTGTAGGAAGAGACGACAATCGGGACCTAAGTTAGGTAAATTAGAGTAGCAATAGTTGATTATTTCTTCTTACAACAAGACATTAGACTTTTTGGCATTTCATGTTTGGTCAATTAAACCTATGTAGTTTTGCACATATGGTGCAAGAACTTCTTAAATTTACATAATCCTTGGATGATAATTAAAGTAAGCCATGGAGTTGAGTATTCTATTGTAGTAATCTTGTTGCCTAACATTTGCTGCCTCCTTAGGATTTGATAGAAGGATATTGATTCAAATTGGTGATACAAAGTGATGCAGGAGCATCCAACTCAGGCACCATGATTGGGTGTCAGTCTCTGCCAGGTCAAAAAGTTGAGTTTACTTTTATTCGTCTTTATGTTGGTTGACAAAATAGTAGGTAGGGCTTTTATTCTTATTTTAATTTTTAACTTAGTTAAGGGTAGTTGATTAGTTAGGGTTATTTGTTTTTCTGTTGTTAACAAGTCATGGATTAATGATTATCCTTTTTATTTTAAAAGGAAAAAGACAAATGTATTTGAAGGGAAAATCTTGTCATAAGATAAAACGAATGACTAATAACCAAGTAACTGTAAAAGTCTGTAACTGAAAAGCAACTGTACAGTTTCATTAACTGGAATAGGGAACCTATAAATGTAATAGGACAAATTATGTAAGGGGTTCAGTTCAATACCTCTCGCACTCAAATAAAAACAATAACAGAGAAATCAAAGTTCTGTCCATCTGTATGCCTACTGTAAGTTATTATGTTTTCCGATTGATGAATATCTGAGCATACAACTAACCATATACAGATTCTTGAAAATAAATTCTTTTTGTTTCCTGAGAGAAAGAGCCAGGTCAGGAACTGTGGAAAAAGACCCATAAATTGAAATAGAGAAAGAGAAACTACCTGTGTGTTAATCCGGAGACGGAAGAAAGCCATTGAGCCGAACCTGGAAACAAGCAAACATTGAGTTTCCAACCAGAATGAGCAATACCAGTGCATGAGTTGACATACGACGGCCTGTAGAACCCACGACAGAAGGAAAATGAAACACAACAGAGGTCACTTACCCAGGCAACCACAGGACGAACCACAACTGTCAACGAACCAAGGATTAAAGATAGTCACATTCATAGCAAAGAACAACTAGAGGCACGCCCAAGACTTGCAGCATAGCTGCCCACCAAAACCTTGCAGAGCACTGTGGAGTAAACCCTCGACGAGCCAACAAAAAATGACCGAAAAGACCAACGAACAAAGGGATCAAGCATAGGGTTGAGCGGGAAATACAAACTCCAAGGCAAGTACCCCTTCATTATTGCTTAATTGAATGCCACATAAATCAAAACCCAAAATATCTGATGTGCATTTCATCCACGTGTAATCACCACCATATGATTCAATCAAATGAATAAACATTACAAAATCATTTCCATTACGACAGTTTATAAAGTGTTGGGCTGGTCCCATCAAAGTGGTATCAGAGCAGGTTAAATTGATTGAAGACATGGAAAGAGGAAGGCGAGGTCGTGGTAGAGGTGCTCGAAGGTTGGCAGAGGAAGGACTGAGAGAGGAGATCCGAATTCTTGCTGCCCGTTTGGAGGTAGTGGAGGCAGGGAGAAGAAGAGACCCGGAGATAGGTGATGACAATGAAGAGGAAACTGAAGCAGTAGCAGATGGACCAGAAGGTGAGAGCCCAGAAGTGAGATTGTTGAGATCTGTTTTAGTGGCAAGCAGTAAACCCAAGCCAAAACTCCCAACCTATGACGACAGTCTGTCTATCGAGGTTTTATTGGATTGGATCAGCGAGATGGATAAGTATTTCGAGTGCGAGGAAGTCAGAGAAGACCGCAGAGTTAGGTTTGCTGTGATGAAATTGAAGGGACACGTAGCCCTATGGTGGGATAGTGTCCAGACGGAGAGGAAAAGATTGAGAAGTTGCCGATTAAAACCTGGTCAAGGATGGTGGCCAAGTTAAAGGGCAGATTTTTGTCGAAGGACTATCAGATTGCACTGCATAGGTAGGTGCAGAATCTAAAATAGAAAGGATTGACGGTAAGGGAGTACACGGAGGAGTTCTATCGAGTGAATTTGTGAGCCGAATATACAGAGGATATTGCAGAAAGAACAGCCAGGTATGTGAATGGGTTAAGATTAGAAATTTTGGATGAAATCAGTATTTTATCTCCAAAGAACACTGAAGAAGCGTATCAGAGTGCGATGAAAGTTGAAGAGAAAATCACTAGAAGGCAGAATGCTCGGAGAGGACGAGGAGCCGATAGGGGGAAAGGCTAGTCATATGGCAGAGGGCGGACTACTAGTAATAATGAGGAAGCTAGCAGTTCCAGAGCTTCTGGATCAGTGGACAGAGGTGATAATGCGAGAGGCGGTAGGTCATCCCAACGAGGCAGGGGAAATGGTCAAGGAAGAGGGGTTGGTTACCAATGTTACAGGTGTCGTAAATGGGGACACAGATCGTTTGAATGTCCAGAGGCAAAGAAAGCTGGACAGCGAGGTGCATATGTTACACAACTAGAAGAAGCAGCGACACCTCCCCAAGAAGCAGAAAATGCTCCAGAGACAGGGGAAGCCCTAGTGCTGCACAAGGTATTGTTAAAACCAGTCAAGGAGGTCACCAAACAGACACAATGGAAGGCTTTGTTTAGAACAGTTTGTAAGTCACGAGGTAAGTGTTGTAAGTTAATTATTGACAGTGGTAGTACTGATAATTTAGTGTCCACAGAGATGGTAGAAAAGTTGGAGTTGAAGCGTTTGAAACATCCCAACCCTTACAGAGTCTCATGGCTGCAAAAAGGCCATCAGTTGCTGGTGGATGAACAGTGCGAGGTGGAGTTTCAAATAGGCAGATATAAGGATAAATTCGTTTGTGACATCATGCCAATGGATGTATGTCACATACTGCTAGGCAGGCCTTGGCAGTACGACAGGAAAGTGGTACACGATGGATTGACGAACTGTTATAAGTTTGTTAAGGATGGAATCAAGCATACGCTTGTGCCCATCAAGGAAGAAGGGACAACAGGGACAAGTGAACCAAGGGCATTGTTGGTTAGTGGAAAACAGTTTCTGAAACAAGTTGAGGACAGTGAGATGGGTTACGTAGTTGTAAAGAAAGCAAGGACAATGTTGTTGCATACGGAGGTATCAGATTTACCTATAGAAATCCAGTAGATGTTGCAGGAGTTTACAGATATAGTAGTGGATGACTTGCCAGACAAATTACCCCCCAAAAGAAGCATAAGTCATCATATTGACTTCATACCCAGAGCCAGTTTGCCGAACAAAGTGGCATACCGAATGAGCCCCAAGGACAATGAAGAGATTAGAAAGCAGGTGCAAGAATTGTTAGACAAGGGATTGATAAGAGAAAGTTTGAGCCCTTGTGCAGTCCCAATGGTTCTCACTCCCAAGAAGGGAGGAGAGTGGCGGATGTGCACCGACTCAAGGGCCATCAACAAAATCACCATCCGGTACAGGTTTCCACTACCACGGATGGATGACATGATGGATTGTTTAAGCGGGGCAACATATTTCTCTAAGATAGACTTGAAGAGCGGGTACCATCAGATTCGGATATGAGAGGGGGACGAATGGAAGACAGCCTTTAAGACAAATGAGGGGCTGTACGAATGGCTGGTCATGCCCTTTGGACTGAGCAATGCGCCTAGTACATTTATGAGGTTGATGAATGAGATGCTGAAGGAGTACATCGGGAAATTTGTGATCGTATACCTGGACGACATACTAATTTTCAGCAGGACAAGGGAAGAACACCTTCAACATGTACGGAAGGTGCTAGAAAAATTACAGCAGAATAAACTGCTAATAAACTTGAAGAAATGTACCTTTTTGCAGAAGGAATTGGTTTATTTGGGCTTTGTAATAGCAGAAAATGAACTAAAGATGGATCCGGAGAAGGTGGTGGTGATAGTTAATTGGCCATCTCCGAAAAATTTATTCGAGGTACGTAGCTTTCATGGACTAGCGAGTTTTTACCAGAAATTCATAAGGAATTTTAGCGAAATTTGTGCACCAATGTTGGACACCATTAAAAAGGCCAGTCAGCCTTTTCGATGGACAGATGCAGCGGAGAGAAGTTTCTAGTTATTAAAGAGGAAGATTACTGAGAGGCCGATCCTGAGATTGCCAGATTTCAAGAAGATTTTTCAGGTTCGCTGTGATGCCAGCGGTACGGCTATTGGAGCTGTACTCAGCGAGGAGGATAGCATTTTTCAGCAAGAAGCTGAATGAAAGTCGACAGAAATATTCATCGTATGATAAGGAGTTCTATGCTGTTATACAGGCATTAAAACACTGGAGGCATTATCTGTTGGGAAACGAATTTGTGTTGTTCTCGGATAATTCTGCACTACAGTATGTAATGCAGTAGCACAAGTTGAACCACAAACATGCCAAATGGGTGGAGTATTTGCAGAGTTTCAACTTCGTATTGAAGCATATTAGCGGACAGGCCAACAAGGTGGCGGATGCACTAAGTAGGAGAGCTTTACTTCTGCAAGAAAGTACTGTGCAAGTGCTGGGTTTTGAGCACTTAAAAGACTTATACCAGACTGATACAGATTTTAAGGAGGCCTATGAGGCATGTCAGAATCCCTTGGTGAGAGATAACAGTCCATGGTTGGACTACAACTTACAAGAGAAACTGCTGTTTAAGGGAGGACAGCTATGCATACCTGACTGCTCGATGAGGGAGAATATTATTTGGGAGAAGCATAGTGGAGGTCTGGCCGGACATTTTGGCATGGACAAGACACTCGAGCAGCTCAGTCATTTCTACTTTTGGCCAAAGATGCAAAGGGATGTGCAGCGATTTGTGGCCAGATGTAAAGTGTGCCAGTTGGCAAAGGGTCACAGTCAAAACATGGGACTGTACACACTGTTACCTATTCCAGGCAGACCGTGGGATTCAGTCAGCTTGGACTTCATCTTAGGTCTACCTAAGACACAGAGAGGTTACGACTCGGTGATGGTAGTAGTGGACAGATTCTCGAAAATGGCACATTTCATCCCTTGCAGGAAAACCAGTGATGCCACTCACGTGGCCCACTTGTTTTTCACAGAGATTGTCAAGTTACATGGGTTGCCTAAGTCTATTCTGTCAGACAGGGATGTGAAGTTTACAAGACACTTTTGGCGTACCCTATGGAAGAAAATGGATACACAGTTGAGTTACAGTTCTGCTTATCATCTGCAAACTGACAGACAAATAGAAGTTGTAAATAGGAGTTTAGGAAACCTGCTACGAAGTCTGGTTGGAGAGAATTCGTGGATGTGGGATCGAGTGCTGGCACAGGCAGAGTTCGCTTATAACGACTCGCCTAACCGTAGCACAGGCTTCAGCCCTTTTCAAATCCTGTATGGCATGCATCCTCGCGGAGTGCATGAGCTGCGGGATCTTGGACTGCAAGAAAGGCAAAGCGCAGATGGAGAAGATTTCGCTAACGCGATGAGGGATTTGCATGAGTAGGTAAAAATCAAATTATAGGACAGTAGCCTAAAGTATAAACAACAAGCAGATTTGAAGAGAAGGGAAGTACAGT
The DNA here is from genome assembly GCA_031772625.1 of Pinus tabuliformis. Classification (NCBI taxonomy): domain Eukaryota; kingdom Viridiplantae; phylum Streptophyta; class Pinopsida; order Pinales; family Pinaceae; genus Pinus; species Pinus tabuliformis. The sequence goes on from CM062804.1 coordinate 107,619,597, forward strand.
TTAATGTGGGAGACGAAGTCCTCGTGCATTTGCGCAAGGAATGCTTCCCTAAGGGTACGTACAATAAATTAAAGTATAAGAAGATAGGACCCTGCAAAGTCCTTTGGAAATTTTCAACAAATGCCTATGAGATACAGTTGCCACCCGGAATAGGCATTTCACCTATCTTTAATGTAGCAGACCTGTTTCCCTACACAGCTGACCCAGAGGAGAAGGAAGAAGATGGAACCACGCGGCCTACATGGAATACCCAGGATGGAGGAGAAGATTGGATGAGGCAGATGCCTTACATTCAGCCTCCTGAGATCGAGCGCATTCTCAACACTCAGGTGGCCAAATGAACTTGGTGGAAGGAGTATCTGCAATACTTGGTCAAGTGGAAGAACTGTCCTATTGAGGACAACTCATGGCTTGATGCTAGGCAGATTGAGCAGACAAGTTCTTCAGTTGAGGAGCTCATGGACCGGAGTCATGATTTTCTTTTGCCGGGGAGACTGATGCAGGAGCATCCAACTTAGGCACCATGACCGGGTGTCGGTCTCTGCCAGGTCAAAAAGTTGAGTTTACTTTTATTCGTCTTTATGTTGGTTGACAGAATAGTAGGTAGGGGTTTTATTCTTATTTTAATTTTTAACTTAGTTAAGGGTAGTTGATCAGTTAGGGTTATTTGTTTGTCTGTTGTTAACAAGTCATGGATTAATGATTATCCTTTTTATTTTAAAAGGAAAAAGACAAATGTATCTGAAGGGAAAATCTTGTCATAAGATAAAACGAATGATTAATAACCAAGTAACTGTAAAAGTCTGTAACTGAAAAGCAACTGTACAGTTTCATTAACTGGAATAGGGAACCTATAAATGTAACAGGACAAATCATGTAAGGGGTTCAGTTCAATACCTCTCGCACTCAAATAAAAACAATAACAAAGAAATCAAAGTTTTGTCCATCTGTATGCCTACTGTAAGTTATTATGTTTTCCGATTGATGACTATCTGAGCATACAACTAACCATATACAGATTCTTGAAAATAAATTCTTTTTGTTTCCTGAGAGAAAGAGCCAGGTCAGGAACTGTGGAAAAAGACCCATAAATTGAAACAGAGAAAGAGAAATTACGTGTGTGTTAAGCCGGAGACGAAAGAAAGCCATCGAGCCGAACCTAGAAACAAGCAAACATTGAGTTTCCAACCTGAATGAGCGATACCAGTGCATGAGTTGACATACGGCGGCCTATAGAACCCACGGCAGAAGGAAAACGAAACACAACAGAGGTCACTTACCCAGGCAACCACAGGACGAACCACAACTGTCAACGAACCAAGGATTAAAGACAAACACACTCATAGCAAAGAACAACTAGAGGCGTGCCCAAGACTCGCAACATAGCTGCCCACCAAAACCTTGCAGAGCACTGTGGAGTAAACCCTCGACGAGCCAACAACAAATGACTGAAAAGACCAACGAACAAAGGGATCAAGCATAGGGTTGAGTGGGAAATACAAACTCCAAGGCAAGTACCCCTTCATTATTGCTTAATTGAATGCCACATAAATCAAAACCCAAAATATCCGATTTTCATTTCATCCACATGTAATCACCACCATATGATTCAATCAAACGAATAAACATTACAAAGTCATTTCCATTATGACAGTTTATAAAGTGTTGGGCTGGTCCCATCTCAAAGTTATCGACTTTTAAATGGGATGTACAAAAAATATTCAAAGCTTATTATAGATACAATGCTCTAATAACAATTAATAAGTGTCCAAAACCTCTCCAAAAATTGTAGTTTGGGATAGCCCCTTCTCTCTCAGGATAGGTCATCCTTGGAGAGAAGCTAGAATATCCACATTATTGGTTGCATGTCTTGATCCCAAAGAAAAAATAATTTCATTATTTCCATTGCAATCATATACAATGCCCCCCCACACCCCCTATTGCCCTGGTTAGCCAGTGATTTGATCTTTAGAGAGTCAAGCCAACAATTTTATGTACACATTCATCTCAGGGTAGCTTAGGAAGTAAAGAGTCAAGGTTTAAAGAGGTACATTGCCATTCCACATTCATTATTTTATTCCTTGATTGTAGATTTGCTCCACCTCATTATTGGTTGCGTGTCTTGATCCCTAAGAAAAAATAATTTCCTTCTTTCCATTGCAGTCACACACAATGCTGCCACACCTCCTATTGCCCTAGTTAGCTAGTGATTTGATCTTTAGAAATCCAAGTCAACGATTTTATGTTCCCATTCATCTCAGGGTAGCTTAGGAAGTGACAGATTAGGGTTTAAAGAGGTATACTGCCATCTGATATTCATTCTTTTATTCCTTGACTACATATTTTTTATCCTCATTACTAGGTGCTTTCCCATTGGTTTCTTTGTGTTTTGTAGGTCTACAAGTAAACTAAGCCATAGAAGCCATTCAAACTTTCTTTTTTCCCTTCATCCAAGCATTTCACCTCAATGGAGGTGGTGTAGCTAATGAGAAATTTATTTGTAGAGATTTATATTGTTAGAGTAGCATATTGAGGTTTAGATGGTAGCTTGTATGTTCAAATGTGAAAATTTGTGTGAGAAACCCTCCCAACACAACAATTTCAGCCATGGGGACAAAACACATTATTGTCTAAAGGCCATCTAAAAAAATCATTGTGGAATGATTGGAAACCATGAGAAAAAACAAATATATTGTATAATGAACCCTTTGTTATTGTTAGAGGTGAAAGAAATAGTTGAAATCCACACGTTGGAGCAAGAGAGGCTTCAAAGCTTGCTTGGGGTTTGAATCATTCTTCTTTGAAGTGTAAATGAGCATTTAAGCTTGCTTGGGGTTTGAATCATTCTTCTTTGAAATGTAAATGAGCATTTAAGCTTTCTTGGGGTTTGAATCATTCTTCTTTGAAGTGTAAATGAGCATTTAAACTTCTTGACGAATACTAATGCCAATTTGGGTTTACATTTACATTTTCACCTCTCAATTTGTTTCTTTCCTAAAATGAGACAAGGGATAAATTTGTGTTGAAACCATTGCTTCTCTTCCATTCACTTTTATTTTCTCTTTGCAATCGATACTTTAATTCTTTATCATAGATTTGAAAGTGAATTAGAAGAAGGAAATCAAAGACTTTTTGCATGATAAAAAGTGGAGATTCGAAGCAGGGATGGACAAAGAAGAAATATGCAAGAGAAATAAGCTTGTGTTGGGGTTTTAAGCACTCAATTTTGGAAGTGGAACGAATGAGAAAAAACATCTAAAGAACCCTCTTACTATGTTGCATATTCACTTAGACTTTAGCACATGAACTGAAAAGTTGTACTCTCAAAAGTGTTCAATAGTTTGTAGTGCAACTACTTCATTTGATGGCCATTTCCTTCTATTACTCGCATTTGACGGTTGAAGATCTTATTATAAACTTGTTAATGAAAATGAAACTATGAAGTTTAAATTTATGTTGCATACAAAGATCAGGTATTCAAAGCAAGAATGAGGAAATAATTTTGCAAGAGAAACAAAAGTTTGATACCATTTTCTTAGATTTAAGATTTCAGCTTTTGGATTTGTATAAAAAAGTATAGGGCATAGTGAGTTAGATTTTGATGAGCAAGATAAATTTATTGGACCAAAAGATGATGTGATAGACAAGTATTTAAGTTTACTTTCCAAATTTTTTTATTACAAATTTTACTCGTGAAGTGAAACCAACAAACTCAAAGGATTAAAATAAATGAATTGTGAATACATTAAGGATTTAAGTTGAATTTATAAATATAGAAAGCATCAAGAATCCATAGCAAAGAAACATGTGAAAGATCCAGTGCTTTAAGTTTGAAATTACATGTGAAAGATTCAGTGCTTTGAGTTTGAAATTACCAACTCATGAGGAAAAGAAAGGGCCAACAAAGTTTTGTGTAATGAAATGCTCTTGTTTCAAACTTCACCATGGCTTGAACTCCATTCCAAAAATTGCGATAAAGGGAAGCCATGCTTTGTGATGACCTTGCACTTGCGCTTAAGAATCTATGTCATGCTTACAATTTATTCATATTCTTTGTATCTTCCAACTTATCTCAGTTGCAAATTCCTTGGAATTGTTGACATCATTAACTGGCCCTGTCCATCTCTCTTTTCAACCCATTTCGTTGCTGTGCAAGAAACCTTTTCGAAATCAGAAATCCCCTGATGAATTGATTTGCAGTCGAGAACCTCCTTGTACCAGCCGTGTCTCTGTTCTATATCCGTATCTGGATCACGGGGCTCAAGACTTAGTTTGAACTCCTCTGTTACCTCCTTTCATTCCCCATAGCTCGCCAATGTGCAAGTTCACATGGGTAATGCCCAATTCACACAAATTTATGATAAGACCGCTTTGGTGGTAGTGTTATCGAACCAGGATTAAGAAGAGGAAGCCAGCTATGTTTGACAGCACCACCAAATCTAGTGTTTGCTAACACTTTATTTGTAATATGAACAAACAGAAGCTATGCTCTGTATTTGTCCATATTTCTCCCTCCCCATATTTGTTGAATATAAACTATAAGAGCATCTTATTGTGCCAAAAGTCTTATGCTACAACACAATATGATCCCGATGTTTTTGCGGAGAGGCGCATTCTACAAACCCCGATGTGTAAGTATGTCACCTCCTCAAAAATAATAAATTTAATTTTGGCTAATGTCGAGCAAAACATTAACTTGAATCTTAAAATATATAACTTGAATCTTTAGATTATATGTAACTTTTTACTAAGATTAATTATTAAAATATAAATATGTATTGTTATATACAATTTTAATGGATACTAAATTATCATATAAGTGAATTTGAATGGATCATAAATTTATTTTTAACAAAAAAATTTACTACATTAAAATTTCAAATTAGGTAAAATTTTAAACATTTTTACTCTTTACTAAAGCCAATACCATTTCTTAAATCAAAAGAAAAAGGTTGAGTGTTAGGGGGTTTACGCACTGCATTATATTAGAAAAAGTTTAACTCAACACAAAGGATAAAAATTCTTGGTCCAAAATCTTTTAATATTTTTTTAATTAAATATTTCTAAAATGAATCTTTAAAAGGAAAAACCATATCTTATGGATATATTAAAATCTTTAAAGACAAATATTTCCACATCAAAGTTGTAATATTTGAAAATATTAATTTGATGTAGTTTTATTATAAATTTTGTTACCATGCCATGTAAAAAAAACCATTAAATCTAATATCAATATTTTAATATTAAATATAATATTAATATTAATATATTATTAAATTTAATGACTTTGGATTAATACAATATTAAATTTAATATAATATCCAATTTGTCCTATTATAATATATATATTAATATATATCATATATAATAATATATTAACTCTAGATATATATGGAGGGAAGAACAAAAACATAGAGTGATAGAGGTGGAGAGATAGAGGGAGTGACAAGGGAGAGATGGAGATAAAATGAAGGAGAGGGGGGAGGAGGAGTGAAGAGAGAGAGAAAGAGAGTAGTGAGAGAGGGAGAGAAGGGTAAGAGAGAGAGAGAGGGAGACACAAAGATGGAGGAGGGAGAGAGAGAAGGAGAGAGGGAGGGAGATAGTGACAAGGTTGGAGGGTAGAGAGAGAGAGAGAGATGGGGGGAGAGAGAGGGAGGTAGGAGAGAAAGGGAGAGAGGGGAAGGACTAGAGAGAGGACTTGAGAGAGAGGAGGAGAGAAGGAGGGACAAAGAGGGAGGGACAAAGAGATGGATTTGGAGGGGGAGAAAGGGAGTGAATAAGAAATACATAGACAAAGAAAAGTGGAGAGAGAGACAGAGGGAGTGAAGAAGAAAGACATAGACAGATAAAAGTGGAGAGAGAGAGAGAGAGGGAGTGACAAAGGAGAGATGGAGAGAGAGTGTGTAAGTTTTGGGGTGAGATAGAGAGACAAAGAAAGAGATATGGAAGGAAGGGGGGAGAGAAGGAGAGAGGAGGAGAGAGGGAAGGAGATTGTGACAAAGTTGGAGGGTGAAGAGAGAGAGGGAGGGGGGGAGAGAGAGGGAGGCGGGGGGAGAGAGAGGAAAAGAGAAAGGAGGTGAGAGAGAGAAGGAGAGATGGAGGGAGAGAGATATGGAGTTGGAGGGGGAGAGAGAGGGAGGTAAAATGAAAGACATAGAGAGAGAATGGTGGAGAGAGAGGGGGGAGTGATAAGGGAGATAGAGAGAGGGAGAGATGAGAGCAGGAGGGAAGAGAGATAGAAGGGGGATAGAGGGAGAGAAGGGGAAGAGAGAGGGAGAGGAAGAGGGAGGGAGATATAGATAGATATGGAGAAAGAGTGTATATGTTTTGGTGGTGATATAGAGAGATAAAGGAGAGGCAGAAGGAGATAGAGATATAGATGGTAGGTGGAGAGAGGGAAGAAGAGAGAGATAGAGAGAGGGAGGGAGAGAGGCAGGAAAAGATAGATAGGTATGGAGAGAGAGAGAGAGAGAGAGAGAGAGAGAGAGAGCGTGTGTGTTGGGGGGTGAGATAGAGATACAAAGAAGGAGAGATGGAGGGAGATAAAGATATAGATGGAGGGGGGAGACAGGGAATAAGATTTCTTGCACTAGATGCATTGATTTTAGTGTAGATGATGATTTCTAATCCTATTTGATTTCTTGCATTAGATGAATTGATTTCAGTGTAGATGTCGATTTCTAATTATATTTGATTGTCTGCACTAGATGCATTGGTTTCAGTGTAGATGTTGATTTCTAATCCTATTTGATTGTTTTCTCTAGATGCATTGATTTCAGTGTAGATGGTGATTTCTAATCCTATTTGATTGTTTGCACTAGATGCATTGATTTCAGTGTAGATGTTGATTTCTAATCTTATTTGATTGCTTGCACTAGATGCATTGATTTAAGTGTAGATGTTGATTTCTAATCTTATTTGATTGCTTTCATTAGATGCATTGATTTTAGTGTAGATGTTGTTTTTTAATCCTATTTGATTTCTTGCATTAGATGGATTATATATTGTTAATATTGAAGTTGATTAGATGGAGAGGGGGATAGGGAAGAATATTTCTTGCACTAGATGCATTGATTTCAGTGTAGATGATGATTTCTAATCCTATTTGATTGCTTGCACTAGATGCATTAATTTCAGTGTAGATGTTGATTTCTAATTATATCTTATTGTTTGCACTAAATGCATTGATTTCAGTGTAGATGTGGATTTCTAATCCTATTTGATTGCTTGCACTAGATGCATTGATTTCAGTGTAGATGTTGATCTCTAATCTCATTTGATTGCTTGCACTAGATGCATTGATTTCAGTGTAGATGTTGTTTTATAATCCTATTTGATTGCTTGCATTAGATGAATTAGATGTTGTTAATCTTGAGGATGTAGATTATTAAAAAAATATTTTTCAAGATATATTTAGTATTACCTAGAGGAACACTATTAAAAATTAATTAGTTGTCAAAAGTTGTGATACCTAGACTTAAAATGAAATAGATATGCAAAATCAATCCTCCTGCAAAGTGAAAATTAATCCTTCACAAGATCGTCTCCCTTCTTCATCACCAACTAATTACTAATAGACAAGTATATATATTCAAAATATATTCAAAGCTACATATATTCAAAATTACTAATAGATAATTACATACAACAATGTATTCAAAAGTTTTATAAGAGGAAAAGATATATTTATAAACATTCAAAATAAATCAAAATATTCTTGAAGGAGATGTGATAATTGTTTGGAGAAACAAATAATGTAAATATTTTATAAATATGACCACTCATTAAAAAAAATCAAAAATACATTATTTCTTGACTTTGCAAAATAGACTATAGAGAAAAAAAACATCAAAATATTCTTGAAGGAAATAAATTATTTCAAACATTAGCAAAGAAACAAATTATTTCAAGAGTAATCTTGACACAGTAAATTATTAAAACTACTCTTCAAGATATATTTAGCAATACCTGGAGGGACACTATTAAGAATTAATTAGTTGTCAGAAGTTGTGATACCTAAAATTAAATGAAATATATGTGCAATATCAATTCTCCTGCAAACTATAATTGTCTCCCTTCTTCATCACCAACTAATTACTAATAGATAATTACATACACATAAAAATATAACACAATTGTAACATTCACAAACATTACCATCCAAATCCAAACACATAAACACACAAACCACTCAAAGCAAGGAACACATACTAAATTAAAGAAGAGCATGATATGGTCATGCCAAGCAAAGAAAACATAATGTGAATTTTGAAGTTTATCTCAAACATATACATAATAATGATAATCTAAAAATTTGGCATTGCTTCCCTCCACTGGAACCAACTTAGATCCATCAAACACTGGATATATCATCCCCAGAGAGGGATCAAATCCATCGAGGTGCAAACATTTTATCAAGTTTTACACTCCAAAAAGAAGGTTTGGAACTCAAGGGATTTTATCCCTCTTGATGCATGATAGATTCAATGTTAGATGGATCTAAGCTAGTTCTTGTGAGTAGAATGAAAAAAGTCAAATCTACTCTTATTTCAATGCTCGTTCCTAGGTATGGATTGCACTTGGTTCTCCAAAAACTAGCCACAGAACAAGCCATTCTCGATCTTTTGACGTATTTTAAGGTGTTATTAAATAACAAATTATATATAATGTATTACTCATGGAATAACAATTTATATATATATATATATATATATAGTTAACTAAGTGAAAATTTCGAAGTGTTGTGCTTTCCAGAGTCAAAACATGAACAATAAAATAAATTATTAGAATGTAGGCTTATGTGATTCATGATTTATATCAAATATTTTCAGATAAAATAACATTTAGATTATAAAGTTGGTCTGTTTCGAACCACTTACTGTGGTTAATCGTCATGACATAGATGGATAGTTGAAACATAAAACTAATAAATAGTAGAGATGCAACGAATTAATCCCAACAATAATTTTTTTAAATTTATTATGAACGTTAGAAAAATATAATAAAGTCAAAATTAGAAAATAAAAATAATGAAAAAGCCTTAAAAATAAAAAATAATACTAAATAATCAAAATAAAATTTAGAAAATATATATTATTATTTTTATTATTATTACTATTATTTCTAAATAAATTTAAAAAAAAGTGAGGAATAATGAAAGAAAATATAAAATTAAAATTATAAGACTTAGAACTTTTAATAAAAATATTAACTCAAAAAAAGAAGTCAAGCAAAAAAAGAGAGGGAGATTTAAGTTAGTTTATATATCTTGGTTGTTTTTATTTTTATTTAATAGTAAAATTATTTTTAATTAAAAAAACATTTTACTTTATTTTTTATAGTTTTTTGTTAAATATTTCTTAAAAGCAAAGAAAAATAAATAAAATTTATTAAAAAATGTAATGAAGGAAATCAAATGGAAAAATTAGCATGCAATCAATTGCAACGAGTAGATATTCATAAGGAAATCAAATGGAAAAATTAGCATGCAATCAATTACAAAGAGTAGATATTCATTTTGTACTCACTCTTGTTGTGTAGATTCACATGATTAATATAAATTTTGTTTTAAACTTATTCATTAATTTCAAGGTTTTTGCATTTTTTTGAGATATATTTAATTAGTCTAGATTCATCTAATTTCAGATCTACCAAAGGCTCACAAGGATTAAATCTCTCGAGGTACAAACGTCTTTTACAATGAAAAGAGTTTTGATCTCTCACTAGGCTTAAGAAGATCCGAATTTAAGATGTATCTAGCCCGATTTAATTATTAACCTTTAAATATGTCATATTAGAGAAGAATACCATGGGAAAAAACCATGGGTTGGAGAATTTTATGTTTTTAATTTAATTTTGTTTAACTATTTTTATTTTTAATTTGTTTTATTTTGATTGAGTCAAGATATTAAACATTACAACATCTTCCACATATTCCCCCATATTGGGATGGAGAGTTTCTATTTTATTTACAATTTGTTTCTTCTGAATTTTTCATAGTTTATTTTTGCAAATTATATATGATGAGGGATGTAACATGTCAACTCGACTGTGGATTGTAAATAATATGCATGTACAAAAATTAGGCTAGTGAGCCAAGGATTAATTTTGGATCTAGTGTGATCGTGTGTAAGTGTGTTTGTATGTTATAGGGTTGATATCCATGTGTGTATATGTTTTAATATTTTTTGAGGCTAGAGAGCTCAATTTTGTGATATGAAATTTCATGCACATTAACAAGCATATTATTGTTGCAGACCAAGTAACATGAAAAGAGTATGGAAGGCTAAGACTCCATGAGTGTAAAAAAAGGGGGGTTCGTATGGCTTAATAATTATTAAAGTGCACATGCTTTTAACTAAAGTCCATCAAGTGACTTCAAGAGGTGCCCTATGTCAAGAGAGGGACATGCACATAAAAGTAAGGATGTTGGTAATATGAAACATACATTTTACAAGATTTGACTAGGGGGAAGGGACTAGACACCTTGATGGAAAATAGAGGATGAGCCTGTGACAAGTGGGATAGGTTCCCTAGTGTGAGGGCTTAGAGGGTACTTAGAGACCCTTGAGGGCAACATGAACTCCTGAAACTATAGGGTTCTAACACATCCCTAATTGGCCTAGTTAGACACACTATAGGTAGTGGCACAACCCGAGGGAGTGCAATTTCAGAGAAGGGGGTGCACTACTTGGGTGGGGGGCTGATGGGGGATGTGAGCTTGTTGGTTGGAAGCTATTGGAGTTTGGTAATTTGGCCTTGTTTATATCTGGTATTGGACATATACCTACTTGCAGGTAAGTTGTTTCCCCATGGATTCGAAGCCCTAGCTTGGGGGAGACTGTTATTGAGAAAAAATGAGCACTGTGGTCTATGGCTAGGAGGAACGATGAAGGTCTACAGCCAATTGACACCTATAAATAAAATAAGTGTTAATTTAAATGTTTAATTGAAATTCTACTATAATAAATTATATAATTATGTATGTTGCATGTGTATATGAAATAATGGCATAGTTATGTGTTTATACCATTGTGCATGAGAGCATTGCATGGTAGAACACATTTAGTTATGCATACCACACATATAGGAAATAAAATAAAAATAGAATTTGTAGAAACTTTTGTTATAGGGGTAATGTTGAACCTTGGGAGACAATTCCTGGCTGAGTAGAAATTAGTGCCCAAGACATTCATTTAAATATACAAATTTATTATTTGTCTGTCTCATCATTTTTCAAACCCTAGAATATTAAATTTTAAACCCTTTAACCTTCAATACATGAAATACAACTTTGAATGGCCTTTAATTATTGGGTACAAATGGATTGAAATTTGTGAGAAGTGTTGGTGAAAGCTTCAGAATAAAAGGTTGTCTCTGCAGAATCTTTTATCATAACTTAGAGGAAAGTGTATTTGATTAGAAATGAAACTTTGGAAGAAGAGAATTGTTTTTAAGGATCTTTTTACAGAGAATTATAACCATTAACTATAAATAAAGAACAGACTGCTTCAATTCTTTCAATGAAGAAATACATATATAAAATGACACATGGAAAACAAATCATACCCAACAATTTCTGGAATCACTGAAAGATTTCTTTATCATTAAAGTGAAGATCAAAGTACAAAGTGGTACTTTGTGAGGTATTGCAAAAATTCGGAACCTCTTTTCATCTTCTTGAAATACATTTATACAAACTTTTCAAAAGACAGTTATTAGAACTATCAACCTCCTAACTACCTGACTATTCGACATTACATTGAAATATAAAATTACATGACTTGAAAATAAACAACTTCTAAAGTGAACATTTCATCTCAAACAATCTGAGATTGTGGAGTAGTAGAGGGTTATGCTTCTGTGGCAGCAACTTGTGGTGACATCCATTCCCTGGTCTTCCTCCAGATCTCTATACTTGTGCTTGTAGAATTTATAAACTTAACATGTGCTATCCTGAAGTATGTGATTCTGTTGTATGTAGGCTTCTTGATAAATAGAACCTTCATCATCCAGATAAGTTGAAAATCTTTATGAAGATAGTTTACAATTGTAGCTCCCTTCAAGACTACAACCTTTTCATGTGTAGAGTTAATTTCACTTTTTGCTTCTACCAGTAATGTTTCATATAACTCCCAGGATAAAAAATTATTTTTCTGATCCCAACAGGATGGAAAACCAACCCTTGTTCTTTTATCAAAATTAATATCAAAACTCATCACTGCTTCTTTGATCTCCATCAATTTCTTCTCTGCTGCTTTCCTGTTGGCATTCTTTAATATCATCTTGTTTATCTCCATTACCTGCTTTGTTCTGTCTTCTATCCCAAACTCTTTCATCTCCTGTGTAGACTTTGAGTTTAAGAAGTCAATTAACTTCTTAGCAAACTGGGCTCTATTCTGTAACTTCTACTTATTACTGAGGATGACTTCTTCTAAGTCTCTGACAATGATATTTTCCTCTTCAATGATAGTTAGGAACTGCCAGACACTTTTTACAGTATTGATTATATCATTCCACAATATTTCTCTTGCTTGTACCAGGGACATATTTCCTTTCACTTTTTCTTTCAGTTCTTTGATTTCTTGCTGAGCAGCCTGGAAGTCCCTTCTATATTTTTCTGTAGTCTCCTTGGTCATAAACAACTCCTTCTCAGTTGCTTTAATTATTTTCACAACATTTTCTAAATCTATCTGCTTCTTCTTTAACTCGTTCTCAGAAATGTGAAACTCAGTCCTAACCTGAGTTAGATTTTTAGAAGGATCTTCTGAATATGTTGCAACCACAATTGTGCATACACACGAATCAATCTTTTGCTGTAAATAAAGATTCACCTCCTTCAACTTCACTATCTCCTCATCCCTTTTTAAAAGTTCTTGGGCTAGTAATTCTTTTTCTTTCTCAACTCCTGCTACCTCTAAAGCCATGGGATATTCTGCTGAAGGCAACTTCAACTTTTTCTTCAGTGTTTGAATCTCTATATCAACACTCTGCAACAACTTCTGAACTGCAGACATGTCCTTTGGATTTACACCAATTTTTACAATTATCTTCTTCAGCTCTTCATTTTGGGTATTAAGAGCTCTAGAGTTTGCTTTCTCCAACTTCAGTTGGTTTACCACTTTCTCCAGCATATTTTCAGCTTTGGAAGCAACTGAAGAAAATTTATACAAATCATGAAAAATTAATTGCCCAGTTTGCATATGCAGATTAATTTTATCAGGCAATGGAATTCTCTTCACATCCACTGTCAAATTGACAGTCTTGAACCCTACTGCAGATGTTATTGACAATGTTGATGGATGAGAAAGAGAAAATTTTAGCTGACTTTTCTCTAAATCCATAGCTGATAGCAGCCTTGTCTGATGTTCAGAAGATACTTGGGCTTTTGATTGGGATTCCATGTTTTCTCTGATTTTCTTATTTCTCTCCTCCACCTGCAAAAACATTTGTTTGATCATAGAAACTGAATCTTGAGAAGATTCCCCTGAAACTGGAGAAGAAGGAGTACAAAAAGTTTCCCCTAACTGCAATTGTATACTGGGAGCTGCTGATGCACTAGCCTCTTCAGACATCTTTTCCCTTTTTTCTGCTCTGTCCTCCTCTTCTTCTAAATCAACTACCTCTGACCTGCCTCTCTTTAGGTTCTTTTCAGTAGCAAGAGGTGTCTCAATCTCTATATTCCCCAAGGGAGCTGATTGCCCTCCATTTGCCAGTTTTTCAATTTATGGTTTTGATTCATGCACAAAAGGAGCATATCCATTTTCTATCCTCCTATTTGAAATTATATGATATGGATCATAAGCCCATTTCTCTTCTAGTAACAAATTCATTCCTTCTAACAGTTTATGGACTTCATCTGTTGCTTGCCTAGTATTAACAATGAATGGTCCAACAGTCCTAGGCAACCTAAAAAGGAGCCCCTTCTTTGCAGGTACAAAATGTACCTGATCCACATTCAGACTCTGTCTAATGAATTCAAGAGAAAACATCCTCATGGGAACAAAAGTTGGCAATCTGTAGGGTTCAACCTCAGCTCCATATAACCTTATTTCAACATGATCCTGGAAAGAAAACCAATCTCCAACTTTGACATCTTTACTCACTTGAAGGAAAGATTGGGCTTTAGGGAGTAAAGCTAGTGTAGGTGAACTATTAATGATTGAATATACAACAAAAAGGAAAGAGGAGGCAAAAATAGGACAGACCTTCATTTTTGGGATCAATTCTTACTATATCAGTCCAGAAGAACACTGATTGCTTATGCTTGAGGGTGTCCATAATATTTAACCCTAGATGCATGAATTTCTCAACATTGGAATAAAGGAATAAATATGTTACAAGTGAAGGAAACCTAAAACAACCTGTAAGAGTGAAATTCATGAACTGGACATTGATTTCTTTTTCCCAATAAGTTGGTATATCTAATACAACCCTAGGCTTCATCATTACAACAAACATTCCTAATACTTCTCTGTCAACTATTGTAATGTCCTCTTTCCCTAAAATTCTAGCCAATACCTGAAGAACTGGTCTTACATCTTCAACAAAAATATCCAAGGGAAAGTGAGTGGAATCTACAGGGAATTGTTTTCCATTAGTCATTAGATACAAGTGAATTACAACAGACTTTGGTTTAGATAATTCTTCAAAATAAGTAGTCAATGATTCTTCATAGAAAGAGAAGTAAGAATTTTTTGAAGGATAACACAATTCTTGTTTAATAAAAAGGGAAGACACTTGAAAAACACTTTCTCCTAGCCTATTTATCACAAAACACCTCTGAGGATACATTGTTGAAACTAGCCAATGAATAAACTCAGGGAACAAGTATGTTTGAGGGAAAAAGGTTGCCAACACATTGAATTTTATCATTGCAGTATATATTTGGGAATTGGACTAGTTTAATTGGACATGCTGGTAAAATTCATGATGGTTGATAGGGAAATAGACATAAAAAATGTCTCTTTTAGTATCCATGAGCGGAATGTGTGAGGATGAACCGACTAAAACATATTTCTTGGCCATTTTTAAGAGATAAGCAGTTGATTATGGTTAAATACCTGGTACTGGTGACGAGGTTGACTCATATGTGAGTTGGACTTTTATTCTCTTGGTAATGAACAACAAGACAATGTACTGAGCAAAAGCCAAGAAAAGGTTTTTATAGTGGAATGAAAAAATCATATGAGGGAAAAATGGCATTAAATTCCATTGTGGGAAATGACCGAATTAAATGGAAGGTTTGATAGTTTGGATGAGAGATGGACAAGGGATGTGATAGGGTGAATGAAAATCGAATGAGCTAGCTCGCTTTTTGTCATCAATGTGGGGGGACTACTTTGTAAGGGACCAATTTCTGGGTGGTGCCCCCGCAATGAATCTACATTGTTCATTTGAAATTAAACAAGCCCAAAAAAAGTCTTTGCAAGGGCACTGCTTGTGTTAACCTCTAAAATAATTGTGTTGTCAGGCTTTCTCCATCGGGTGGGTTCCATCCTTTCTACCTTTCGCGCATCACCAACTTGATTGCACTTTAACACCTCCAACTGCCACCGCAGGGTCCCATCGTCTGACTCAATTTATTGCAATAAAATTTATAAATATGAGATATTAGTAATTCAAAGACTTTGATAAACTATCATAACTTAGTTTAATCAAATAACAAAAGTCTTTCACATTTTCTTTTCCTTTTTCAATATTTGATTTTTTTATTTTTTTACACTTATGTTTAATATGTACATCAAATTTAAAACAACTTACAACAGGTAACATGTGTAGCAAAATGCCTAGTATATGGTTGTGAGGGCATTATAGAATGGTATCAGAGCCTAGGTTTACAACACTTGAGCCATATGGGTCAAACTTTGCTACAAAGGAAAAACATGGACTGCAGAGCGATTGTTTGTTAATATTTCTAGGGAATGGAGATGGAAAAATCTCCAAAATTCAGGACGGAAACCTTTGTTGGGGTATGTATAAAATTTAATTTTATTGTTACATATAGAATATGAGAAGTGATGAGTAAATTCTAGTAACAAAAACATTAAATTCACACAGACAAAAAATTCTAGAAAAATAAGTATTATATATATATATTTTAAATTGTGACGTCAACAGTGAGGCTGGGATGCTAGGTGGTTGTTGAATTGGCAGATGGAGGGGGATAGGTGGATTCTTAGTGGCATGACTAGACACCATCAAAAGTCAATGAATTATTAAACCCCTTGCAACTTTGAAATCAATATCAATATGAATTATTAAACCCCTTGCAACTTTGAAATCAATATCAAAATGAATTATTGATCTAATAGGGTGTCAGTCTTTAGATCCATTGAGGGTTTAGCTTCATTTTAACCTTTGCACTTTTCGGAACCTAATGGGAGATTTGGGCCATTGATAGAAAATATTCGTGGTTTTTAAATCCATTGGGGGTGTAAATTCCTTTTAACCCCGTGCTTGTTGGAACCTAATGGGAAATCTGAGATATTGATGGAAAATGATCGTAGCCATCAAATCCATTAGGGGTGCAACTTCATTTTAACCTCTATACTTGTTGGAAGTTGATGGGAAATATAGGACGTTGATGGAAAACGATCGTCGCCATCTAATCCATTGGGGGTGCAACTTTGTTTTAATCTTTGCGCTTGTTGGAGCTTGATGTGCAATTTGGACCATTGGTGGGGAATGATTGTAGCAGTGAGATCCACCAAAGGTGTAACTTAATTTTATTCCTTGTGCATGTTTGGACCTGATATGGATATGGGCCATTGGATTATAATGATCGCAATCATTGGATCCATTATATATGCAACTTCATTTTATTCCCTACAGATATTTGGATCCAATATGGATTTGGGTCATCGAATTGGAGTGACCTCAACCATTGGATGTGCTAGGGTGCAAGTTGTACATCATGAAAGAAAAGTGGGGGATAGACCTCATGTGTAGCTATGGCCAATCAAGGATTACCACATGTAAGGTCCCATGTGAACTATGGGCCTAGGTGGGACTAAAATACAATGAAGATAGTTGCATGTGCATTAGTTGTTGTTGACAGTGCTGGACCCGCCAACATTCAGGGGATCTCCCTGGTATGAAGTCCCAACTAGACCTCACACCATTTGGTGTAGGAGTCCCATCCAGTATGATGGCCTGATTTCCATTATCTTAAAGATATGCCTTAGCTCTTGCTTGTCAGCACATGAGAGTGGTATACTTAGTCTTCAAATAGTGAGGTTCATGTGCCTGGTGAGTGCTTAGTGTAACTTGTGTCTAAGTTCTTTCACTGTAGAGGGAGAGGGTGAGAGTGAGTCTCAAGTCGAAAGGGAATAGTCCCAACTCAGTTAGAGACACACAACACAATAGGATTTGTGTAGATCCCGAAAAAGTAGTCCACACAAATGCGGCAATCACATACGCGAAGGTGAACAGATAGCACGTACGACACCCAGCGGAGTAGTCCACACGAGTGCGACAGTTGTTATAAAAAATATACAAGAATGAATATGTCTAGTGTCCAATGCAGTAGACCACACAGATGAGACAACAATAACAACCATTACAACATATCTTCAATAATATATGCACTAGAATAACTGAAGTAGTTCAACTATCCTAGTAGAAGTTAAGCAAACATGCATTACAATCGTTTAAAGAATAGTCTTACAAATGAATACAACACATGCATGAAAATGTGTTGACTTGTGAAAAGCTTCTAAATTAAGCGAAAGTTCCAAGACACATTCGTACACCATACATCACTAGCCCCAGTAGTGGAGCATTGGAGCCACTACTCGCTCCTCAAAGAAAAGGTTACAAACTCTCAAGGCTATGTGGGAGGAGCCAAGGTAAAAATTATTTTGCATACAAATGAGGGGTATATATAGCCAAGGGTGAAACTGACCCTTGTGACTCTTCGAATTCCCTCATGACTATTCGACTTACATGAATTTTCAACTTACATGACTCTTTAACTTCATCCGTGGGTCTCTTGGACTTCCACATTACATTACATTGATTACACAAGTATGACCCAAAATAGTGATGTGGCCAAGGCGAATCCTGACACAAATTGAGATGACACTGCTGGTATGCACATGCTGGCTGTGTTGTTTATGTCATGATGTTGTGCTGCTGAGTCATGACTGTGCCCGTGGTGTACCATAGCTTCACCTCCGCATGGAAAAGTACGCAGAGTCTTCAATGGTCTTGGTGTTTGCTTGACAGTTCATGCATGCACATGTGTCTCCCTTGCTTGCTACTTAGTATGATTCGTGTGTTCATCCAACCATGAGAAAGTATTCTAGCATGCGCTCCTTGTTCATCATGTTCATTGTCATGACATGTCTCATCCATTTACATGTTTCTACAATCACTCATGATGAGATGGCATCAAATCTAGAATCCCCTAGTCTACCATGATGCATTGTCTTCTTCTTTTTTCCATGTGTAGGTGACCGAGAGAAAGGACAAGGCTCTGAAACAACACAGAGCACATGTTAGGTCAGGAAGCGAGGCTCTGGGACACTGTCAGGAAAAACTACACAAAGCTCACTGAGAGGCTAGGTTGAGCAGTCCGGGACAACAATGACATCTGTGGGATCTGGCTCAACTGGGAAGCAAAATTGCACAGTTTTTCTGTGGAAGGCAGTACGAGCAGCAGGAGGCACTAACAGTGAAAATTGCACATATTTCTAGAGGAGGTCGAGATTGGGTTGCGAGAGCTTTCTAGTCAGAACTACACATATCTGGCAGGAAGTCAAGTAGGAAATATCTGCGTAGTTCTGAGTTGAGTGGGGTATCGGGGAGTAGGTGGATTGTCCATGAAAACTGTGCAATTTTAAGGAGGAGTGGCAAGCAGGCCAGTAGGGGGACTGCCTGACAAAATTGTGCAATTTCCTGGGATAGTGCAGTGATAGGAAACAGGTGCCTATCCCTCATGTTTGTGCAATTTCTTCATGCAGTGCATGCAGGCGAGCTGACAGCTCTGCACAGTTCTGGGCAATAGTGCTTGGTCACTAAGGGCTAAGACTGCATAATGCAGCTTAGAGGAGTTTCGACTAATGGAGGGTGTTTTAGTCGACAACTTTTTGGAAATGTGGATAAGTGTGTGAGAAAGTGAACTTATGTATACATGACCTTGTGAACACACACTCAATATGAATCGACGACAAGACACCTCAAACTAAGAAGACAACATGTCTTAGTGTGAATGCCTAAAGAGTGACAAGTGCGACACTTGGGATAAATCATTGAATGACCATGACAACACTTGCGTGACATTGTTCACCACCTTGTATGTGAGTGCGATAGATGTTTACATAGTGAACACAACTCATACACACAAAGAAAAACCTTCAAC
Source organism: Pinus tabuliformis (assembly GCA_031772625.1). Taxonomy (NCBI): domain Eukaryota; kingdom Viridiplantae; phylum Streptophyta; class Pinopsida; order Pinales; family Pinaceae; genus Pinus; species Pinus tabuliformis. The sequence goes on from CM062804.1 coordinate 107,638,960, forward strand.
ATCCCCAGAATAAGGTCGTAAGCATGACATAGCAATCAACATGATGAAGATGACAGCTGGTCAAACAAGCGAAAAGGAAGCAAGATATGTAGAGGAAACACATGAAATGAATTTTGTGTTTGCACACATGCATGCTACTGAAGACATGATGATATGATAATGACAAGAAATATTGTAAACTCAACTAAGAGGTGTACTTCGAAAGGTGTTCTTTACTTACCATACCTACCCTCGAGATGATCATGCATCCGACAGAGTTTGCATGTAGTCCTGATCCTTTACCATCACTTAGTCTCTTGGTCCTTGTCCACAACTCCTTGGGAGTGTTCTTAGTATGTCATATTTTCCTGTAGTCACTGAGAGATAGATCAGTGTAGTTTCAACGGGCAGTGACTGCTGCCAAGATGAGGCCATGGGAGGCCCATCTGTGTAGTTTTTGCATGCAAGATAAACATAACAACTTGGACAAAACTGCACAGTTTTGAGGCACAAGACACTGCTGCGAGATGGGGTTCCTGGGAGGACACCTCTGTGCAGTTTTTGAGTGCAGTGCAACTTGGGTAGCTGGGAGGCAATACTACATAGTTTCTGAATGCAAGGAAGATTGAGTAGCTGAGGGAAAATACTGCACAGTTTATGATGATAATGGGTTCCGGGTCAGGAAGGACAGTGGAGGAAACCACTGCGCAGTTTTGGATGCTAAGGGAGGCTGGGGTCTCTACGCACTATGGAGTTCCAATAGGCAAGGGAGGAATCTTGATGGTTGCAGAAGAAAAGTGCATAGTTCTAGGAGGCTGGATGAGGCTAAGTTTCTTGGGAAATTGGCTGAGTGTGAGATTAGTGAAACATATGTAAACATTGATAAGACTTGACTATGATCGCACATGAACACTTAGTGATACAACGTAGACCATCCAGAATGCATAAAGCATACTCTGTTTGATGCAACAACCTTCATGACAAGAGTGCGTGAAGTGAGTGTGAAACATGTATATGTGATGATGACAACTCATACGTGCATGCTTTCCCTTGAATAAAAACAACATTCCCTTTGCATGACAAACAAAAATCCCCATGCCCAAAGATGAGACACGCTGCATGAAGATGAGAACATGAAAAAATCTTCAGATCAAGGAGGGGAAGCTTGAGATCATTAGCTTAACAATGTTGGTGCACTGAGATGTCTTTTTACAGGCAATCTTAATTCCTATATTAATTGTCAACCCGAGGCAAGTCTTTTTATTTCAAGCGTGTCAACAATATATATTCAATGAATTCAGAGGTTAACTAGTAACAAATCGTTGCAATTGCTAATGACTATCTTCTTCAAACTCAATCCAAACATGTAGGTTTTAACCCCGTACATAAATTACCTGCATATGAACTCTAAAACACAAGAAATAAACAATGCGAGAGCATAACACATAAAACACATATCCACAGAGATTTTCCCCTGGATCCCAAAACTGGGACTACCAGCTTGATTTTTCATTATGTTCCTTTCAATGTTACAATACATATTTATACATGCCGAAGCATCCAAATACCATGGACTGAAAACCATCGCGTCCAAAACTATGGACCGAAAACCATCGCATCCAAAACCATGGACCGAAAATCATCGCATCCAAAACCATGTGCGAAAATAATGCACAAAACCATAGTTAGGTACACCAAGCCTAATATAGGGTCCAAAAAAAAAAAATTCCGGGGCGCTGCCCCACACCCCTCAAACCCCCTGTGACCCCCCCGCTACACAAATGATGCAGTGAAGGGGGGGCCTCTGCCCCCCCCCCTCTAACCCCCCGGTTAACTACGTGGGCTAGTCGTGGAAAGAATATAACACAACCCAACATTCTCCCACTTGTTGTTTTCTTTCCACAGGGGGCCACAAGGGAGCTTAGTCATTTATCCAGCCCTGCAACGCCCATTGTTTCTCTACACCAAGAGAACTTCTCAGAGCTCATAGCTTTTGTTAATGAATCTGCAGTATTCTTCAAAGTGTCCACCTTTACCAGCAACACCCTTTTGCCTTCTATCACATCCCTCACAAAGTGATACTGAACATCAATGTGCTTTGTCTTTGAATGATATGCAGGGTTCTTTGCTAAGAAAATTGCACTTTGGCTGTCACAGTCTATCCTTATAGCTCCTTTTACTAACCCCATACTTGAACCCAATCTCTGGAACCAAACTTCTTCCTTGCTTGCATGAGTGGCTGCCATGTATTTTTCCTCTGTAATTAATAGTGCCACTACAAATTGTTTCTTACTCATCCAACTGATTGCACCTCCAAATAGGTTAAACACGTACCCACTTATAGATCTTCTATGATCCAGATCTCCAACCCAGTCTGCATCAACAAAGCCATGAATATCCAACACTCTGTCCAATCTTGGTCTTCCTTGGTAGCACAAACCATAATCACTAGTGCCACACAAATACCTGAAAACCTGCTTCACTATTGTCCAGTTCTCCTTCCCTGCTTTTGGCATAAACTTACTCAATACTCCCACTACATGTGCAATGTCTGGTCTAGTACATACCATTGCATACATCAGGCTACCGACTGCACTTGCATATGGAACACGAGACATGTCCTCTTCTTCTTCTTGTTCCTTGGGACAATGTTCAACAGATAACCTCACACCTACAGGAATAGGAACCTTCACTGGTTTAATATCCTGCATATTAAACCTTTGCAGTATTGTCTTGACATACTTCCTCTGGTTTAAATAGATCTTCCTCTTTGCCTGGTCTCTTTTAATTTCCATGCCCAAAATATAGTTTGCAGCACCAAGATATTTCATGTCAGATTTGGAGGACAATTGGGTCTTCAAATCTTGGATAATTTCTTTGTCATTTCCAACCAAAAATATATCATCCACATAAAAGACCAGATAAATAACACGGTCACCAATTAATTTAAAATATACACAGTGATCTGATTTGCTTCTGGTGAAGCCAAGTCCTCGTATAAATGTATCAAATTTCTGATACCACTTCCTTGGTGACTATTTTAACCCATACAGAGACTTCTTTAACTTGCATACCAGTTCTTTCTTACCCTTCACCACAAAGCCTTCAGGTTGCTTCATGTAGATCTCCTCTTCCAGATCCCCGTGAAGAAATGTTGTCTTCACATCCATCTGTTCTACCTCAAAATCAAAAGTAGCAGCAATAGATAATAGTAATTTAATAGAAGCTACCTTGGCAATAGTAGAAAGCATATCACCAAAATCAATTCCTGGCACATGGGAATAACCTTTTGCTACCAACCGAGATTTGCATTTCTCCACCTTTCCTTCTGCATTTGTTTTCTTCTTGAACACCCATTTGCTGCCAATGGGTTTCCTTCCAGGTGACAACTCCACCAGATCCCAAGCCTCATTTTTGTGCAATGATGCCATTTCATCAAACATGGCCTCTTTCTAAAGTTTTCCATCCTTTTAATCTATTGCTTCCTTCACAGTTCTGGGATCATCATCAGTAACAGATAAAGCAAAATTTGAATAGAAAGCAGATGGACTATACCTTTCCGGCTTCCTTCTTTCTCGAACTTATCTTCTCACACCCGGAGTTTGTGGCTCTTCATCTTCTGATTCCTCCTCTGTTGTAGAGTCTGATTCTTCCTCCTTAAGCTCAAACTCTATCTTCTCAAGTTCCTTTGGTTGGACTTCATGTTCAATAACATATTTCACCTCTCTGAACACAACATCTCGGATGTCCACAACCTTCCTTGTTACTAGGTTCCAAAGCTCATAACCCTTTAAACCATCCTTATACCCAATAAAGATGCATTTTTCAGATTTACTATCCATCTTGGTTCTTTTCTCCTTTGGAACATGTACATATGCATCACATCCAAATACCCTCAGATGTAAAAAAGAGGGTTTCTTACTAGTCCATACCTCTTGTGGAGTCTTATCCTCCAACACTGATGAAGGTGATCTGTTGACCAGGTAACATGCTGTCTCCACCGCCTCTGCCTAGAATTCCTGTCCTAACTAGACACCACTGAGCATGCTTCTTGCCCTTTCCATCAACGTCTTGTTCATTCTTTTTGCAACTCCATTTTTCTCAGGTGTGTATGGAGTAGTCTTATGCTGTGCTATACCACACTTCTTACAAAATTCTTCAAATTCCTTGCTGCAAAACTCTCCACCGTTATCTATCCTCAACACCTTTATCTTCTTCTCTGTCTGGTTTTCCACTAGATCCTTAAATTATTTAAACTTGTCAAAGACTTCAGATTTCTTCTTAAGGAAATATATCCATGTATTCCTTGAGAAGTTATCTATAAGTGATACATAGTACACAGACTTACCCAGTGATGGAACCTTCACAGGTCCAAACACATCAGTGTGCACAAGTTCTAATATATGTTTTGCCCTCTTACCACCAGAGGGGAAACTTACCTGATTTTTCTTCCCATATACACAATTTTCACAGAAATCAAAATCCAGAGAGCTATTACTCATACCTTCTACCATACCTTTACCATGAAGTATTCAAAGGCCCTTCTCTCCAATATGTGCAAGCCTTTGATGCCACAACATGGTCTTCTCTCCATAGACCACTAGATTTTCTACTCCACTTTCAGGAAACACAGAACTGTTGCACCTGTTAGCGCTTGGAATTCACCTAGGCTGAGATAGACAAACTCTCAAGGCTACATCACACCATTTCACCTCGTAGCTAGCCCTACGAGGTATGAGAAGGCTCTCTCAGGTCAGATTAGGTAGATCTTTCAATATGATAAGCTGACCATTTAGGAATAAAGATTTTAGGCTAGTAAATTGATAAGGGGGGTTGATTTAAAGATTTTTGGGGTTTTTGGTGGCAATTGGAGGGAGTGCAATTCAGGGTGCGGGGATTGGGCTTCAGTTTTTGCAGGGGGATCTTTGGGGCAAGGTAGGAGTGAGTGTTGATGCCTTAATCTGAGATGGATGATCAGGAATGATAGAGGAGGAGCTAAAGAGGGAAAACAACCATTTTGAATCCTCTCTAGACAGTAGAAAACATAAATATTGAACAAACTAAAAAGCTGAGCATGTCAAAGCATGAATTCAAACTTTACCACTTCATCTGTCCAATTAGAAGCAAAAGAGAGATGTGAAATACATAAACAAACTTACAAGAAACATGTAGAGAACACACCATCAACACATCAATCCACAAGAATCCACAATGATGTCTGCAAAACCCCGGCCTTCCTTTCCTTAAATTGCAGAAATAGATGTACAATACACAATAAAGCTTTCTCCCACAAGAGTCCAACCATGAAAATGAGAAATAGAGAGCATAATATAGACCATCTAACTCCTTTCCCCACCTCTAGGGGTCGAGCTCAGCTTCCTAGGGGCAGTTTGAACTAATTCTAAATTAAGCACTAGATAATAGGTAGTCCAACAACTTGCCTCTATTACTTAGCTAACTCATCCATGCATTAATTATTCACTTTTTACATCAAGGAAGCTTCTAGAAGGGTAAAGAGAGATAAAATATATCAATGTGCCATGAAAATTATACATTCATCCATCATCTACAAGTAAAAATCATCAACCAAGGTGAAAACAGTGTTTTCTGGCCTGAAAAGTCAAAACTGCCAAATTCAGCTCGAGTGGTCGCGCCCCCTGCTCGAGTGGTCGCGCCCCTTTGTAGCAACTTTTGAGTGGGTTTCACTGGTCCAAATCAGGTGCAAGATGGCTCATTGGAAAGATTGGTCTGTCTACTTTCCATCCCAAGTGGAATTTCTAGATTTGGAGTTGATTTGACCCCTCAAAAGTCAATTCTCCCAAGCTCACTTTCTGCAACTCAAAAAGTGGGCAGAAAGTCATTTTTTTGATGTATTTTGAGCTTTTGGAGGCTCAAATCTCAAAATCAGGCTTCTCCCAAGTATAGGTAATTTTAGTCTTTGCATGCCCTTTCCAAAAATGTCAACTTTTCCTCATTCTGAGCTGTCCCCACGAGTGGTTGCGCGGGGTGCGCAACCACTCCACAGGCAAAAACCTGTAAATTTCCAAAAAATTTCCAAAATGATCCAAAACTCTCAAATTTTTTTGATTTTGCTGCTGGATGAAGGCTAATGAGTACCATGGTGAGTGAGGGATGCCTCAGCCAAGATACGGAGTGGGTTTGTCCTCTTCTTCTTCTTCGGGGCCTCTGACAGCTTCCTTTGGAGAATTTTCATTTTAGCTTTGCAAACATGCCACCGTGCCCAATAGTGTGTTTTCATATTGCGTAACAGCTCTTTGTCATGATTTTCCTTCTCCAACAATCTCTCCAAGCGAAGATTTTCTTGGATGAGCAATGATTCCCTATCAGCGGGCAATGGGTCCCCGGGCCTCCTGCGGTTCAAGCCTCTGTTACCGCGGATTCTCCATAGTTCATCCAGCTCTTTCTCCGTCTCTAGCTGTTTGTTCCGCTGTCCTAAATAAGTGATGGTCCACTGAGCCATCTCAACCTTCCGCTGCAACACAAGGTTCTCCTCCTCTCTCTGCCTAATGAGCTCATAGAAATCTGAAGAGGAAGGAGAATGAGCATCAAGATCAATGAAACCAGGATGTGCCTCGCCAACTACCTCATCCTCAACCATGGGCTGCTTGCCCTCTCGTACTGCCTCTGCTACTGAAGAATGCGAGGCCCCTTCCACTTGGTGTGGAGATAGCACTCGCTGATCTGAAGAAGATGACGAGACCCCTTCCACCTGCTGTGGAGAAAGTACTCGTCGAGCTGCTGCAAATAAGGTCCTATGACCTTTCTGATAAGTGATCCGAGGAGAAGAAGCCATATGTCTCGGAATACTAGCCTCGGGCTGATGTGATGGCCCTCCCTCCTCGTGAACTGCCTCTGGCTCTGGCTGTGGCTGTGTGAAGAACTCACGGGAGATAAAATCTGCCCAAGGAATGCCCTGCTGGCTCAGCTGATGGGACACAACCAGCTGGATGAGACCATGATGACATAAGCTCCTGAGCTGCTGAGCTGGGGTCTGCTTCTGGAATATGGAAACCATCCTCTGAATGTCGTGAAAAAGATAAACCGAGATGTTCATCATCCTCACCCTGGTAAAGTGCATCAATATGCGAATGTGGCATGCAAATACTCGTGAAAATCTCCCCTCGCATGTGAAATAGTGCATAATAAGCCTCATGATAGCTGCATATTCCGCTCGGAGGAATCTGATAGGAAAGTTCCCTGACAAGTTGTGTATGTATGTTGGCCTGACATATGGCTCGAAATATACCAAATCCAGCCACTTGCGCTTTGGCCACACCTCACCCACATTGGGTATCCCGGTAGCCTGTGAGATGGCCTCTGGAGAAAACACAAAATTCACTCCTGCAAGAGTGACCTGCCCGTCATGAAGGTGTAAAACAAATAGCCGGGCCAGCTCCCTATGATGCTGAATCTGTGCAAGCCTCTCGCAAAACTGATAGCATGACATGTACTGAAAGCAAGTCACTGCCAATGGGCAAGCCTGCAACTCTGCCAAGGATGTGGGCTCTTCTCTCTTGTGATGACCACTCTTGCCACCCTTACGAGGCCTCCGCTGTGTCTCAACCTCTGTGGATGAAGATCGGTCATCACTTTGCTCATTAGTCTCAGTGGTTGACATGATGTTATTGAGCAAGGTGGAACAAATAGGCAAAGATGACTGCTGCCCTGCCTGCAAAATGCTGAGAAGTATGTTGTTTTCAAGGGGAAAAATCATGAGGGAAATGTTAGGGGAGGGAATTTACATAAGGAAAGGGAAAATATATATAATCAACAGGGAATTTTGAAGGAAATAATCACACAATGTCAAACATGTCATTCCATCTCTCATCATTTGCAAATCAATACTTTATTAGGGAAAATGTGTTATGATCACCAAGGGAAAGGACAATATAAATTTTCATGATGGAGGGAATGAGGGCATGAGCATAGGGGAATAGGGTAGCATCAACCATGAACAATTTACAGGCTGCTCCTTTTTATTTTGTCTTTGAATGTCTTTTCATGAACATACTCTGTTTTTTCAACATTTTAAAATGGCCATTGATGCTAATGGGAAACAGGGATCTTGTTTATTTGATCGTAGGGGAGGGGAAGGGTTCTTATGACAGTTTGAAAAGGAAATGGGATAGCATGTATCAAGGGTATTTAGGGAAATGAGGGGATAAAAGAAATCAGGGTTTTGGGACAATGAAACCTTTTAACAATGCTTGCCAACCATATTTTATAACAGTAGTTCCTTTGACAGTGCTGGCAGCTTCATAAATGCCTTTGTCATAGGTGAAATAGGGTTTCATTTACATGCTTTGACAGAAGGGAAGGGATATCAATTGCATAGGGATTTTTAGGAAGGGATTAATGAGCAATTGAATTAGGGTTTTCATGAAGGGAAGGGTAGGAAAAACAGAGTTTAGGGATAGGGAGGTATACCATGTCATTGTGCAAACCCTAGCACAGTAAACTGCTCATTTTGACAACATTGCAGCTGGTACATTTATAAACTTTGTCATGGACACTTCTCACAGCTATCTAACCTCTGATTTTTATACAGCAACATGTCTTTTTTTTGCTCATGTCTTTTACTAGGCTATGCATAATTACATTACTCTGTTTTTTATGGTATTCATGTGCATGCCTTTGCTATCATTTTTCTTTCTTCTTTTCACAATGTTTCTTTTCATTTTGCTGTGTTTTTTACATATATTTTGATGTGTGTAATAGTGTAGGGTTTGGGTAGGACACATGGTAGAATTTAGGGTTTGTATAGGGTTTTAGGGTTTCATGGAATTGGGTTGGGGTTTTAGCATTAATTTTGCAAATGAGATTGATAAAAACAACATTCTAACATTTGTGAATTTATAATGGGAAAAAAGATGGAGGGAAACAAAGGAATAATTAACCTTGAAAAGCAAACAATACTCTAACATAAGCTTGCAAAACAACAAGTCACTTAACCTATCTTTTGATAATTTTTGCATGATAAAATGAACACAAACCAATCATTGAATCCATGGCACCGTCATAAAAGTTGTTTGGGAGGCCTACCTTGAAGAAACCGCAAGCAATTTGGAAGAAATTTGAAGTTTTGATGAATTTCTGGGCTTGCTGGACGAGTGGTCGCGCACCTCCCTCGAGTGGTCACGCACCCTTCGAGTGGTCGCGCCTGACCAAAATAACAAAGGATTTTTGCGCTGGAGTGGTCGCGCACCTCCCAGGTGGTCGCGCACCCTGGTGGAGTGGTCGCGCACCCTCCAAAAGCTCGAAATTTGCTGCAAATTGCCCAAATCGCTCTCTTGCTTCTCTCCTTGTAATTTCTTGCTCCCAAATGCACAATGAGGGTCTTCAAAGAGGGAATTTACCTTTATATGCTTACATTTGAAAAAATTTAACTCAAAAACCCACTTTATAATGTTTCCACTTTGACATTCTTTTTTTAACACTGTTTTGGAGTCATTTTGTCCTGAAATTAGCTCTCTGAGGCGTTTGACTTCGTTCTTTTTGCAGGTTGACCATTTGATGGGCTGTGGCGAAGGAACCAGGGTTGTTGCCGGCACTTTTGAAAACTTTTGAAAATTTCTTTATTTTTACAAATTTCTCATGACCTTGGACTTAAAAACAGGGTTTTTAAATCCAAGGCATTAAATGACCTGTAGCTGATGAAAATAACATTGAAACAGATGTACATACTTCCTTCTGGCTTGCTGGGCACTCACTGGGTTTGGACTCATGACCTTGCAGTGATTTTTGACTTAAAACCCTAGACCTAAGACCATGGGACCTCAAGACAAAAAACAAAAACAAGTATGACTCAATTTCATTGTGGTATGACTTAATCCAGCTAAGCCAAGAAGGGAACAAAGACCAGCTCCTCCATTCAGTGTTATGGCATGCCTAGTGGGATGCAAAATTGACACTGGATGAGACACCTAACTATGCATATGCAAAGAGCTATTGATCACTGATGGAGGGCTCAAGACCGACACTAACATTGGCTCCAATGGGGATGACAGCTCCTTGGAGGTGCCAAGAACCTCAGACCTCTTGGGAGAGCAGACCAGTGCTTTATTCATTGGGCAATGGAGTCAACTAGTACACAAAAATAACCATACTCAAAAAGACTTTATTTGACTTTGACTATAAACTGAAAACTCTCAAAGGACTATGACTCAAACAAACTGACCTTTTGCAGAAAGTAAACAAACTGAAAATCCCACACCAACCAATCTTCATCCTTGGAATTATAGCCTTCACTTCGGGCCCCAAACCAAGAATGAAAGATCAGTTCACACTTGCTGTAGTAAAGTAAAATGATATATACAATGAAGATGATTTAGAGCAGCATTGCTCAAGCATGATATCTCTTGAGAAGCCGGCCATTCACCGACCCACCGGGACATTCATCGCCATTCAACTCCTTGAGAATGAAAGCATTAGGACCACGATATGCAGCAATCTTATAATGACCTTTCCACAAATTATCAAATTTACCGTGCTTACCTTTGTCCTCGTTTCGAGCATCCCATCTCGAAACAACATCTTCTAGCTGAAAATTTTCCGACTTTGCCTTCTTATCATAGATCTTCTTGATACGTTCTTGCAGCTTCAAAGAGTTTTGGAGAACTTCTTCCCTTGTCTGCTGTAAGTGGACCATCTGACTGATTCTTCGTTGCATTGGATCCATATCTTCTCCCGTTTCTTGAATTAATTTTGCGACCGGTACACTAAGTGATGTTGGAAAGACTGCATCAACTCCGTAAACAATCTCAAATGGCGACATTCCTATGGATTTCTTTTGGCTCACCCGATCAGCCCATAATGCATTGACCAACTTCTTGTGCCAACTTTTCTTGTTAATTTCCAGCATCTTTTTGATAATGTTCACTAGTGACTTATTTGATGATTCGGCCAGCCCATTACCTTGCGGATGATAAGCGGTGGAGTGACCCAAGCTGATGTTGTACTTATAGCAAAAATCCACCATCTTATTGGACTTAAAGGCAGCTGCATTATCTGTGATTAATTTGAATGGACAACCGAAACGTGACAAGATATTAGTTTCAAGAAAAGAGATAATTACTGAATCTGTGGCCTGCCGAGTAGGAATTGCCTCTATCCACTTTGTGAAGTAATCAGTGGCAATCAAGATCCATCTATGCTGCCCGGACGAAGCTGGGTGGATTTCACCAATGAAATCAAGGCCCCACTGCTGAAATGGTGCACTGATTTCCACCGGTTTGAGAGGCAATGGCTGCAATCTTTTTTTTCCTTGAAATATTTGGCACTCATGGCAGCTCTTTACCGCTTTGTACACATCAGAAAAAAGAGAAGGCCAATAAAAACCAGCTCGCAAAATCTTGTTGGCTGTAGTTTTCCAAAATAAATGACCTCCACAGTCACCTTTATGGAAGTCTTCTACCGTCGCTTTTGCTTCCTCTTCAACCAAACAATTTAGCAAAATGCCCCCGGGATCTTTCCAATACAATGCTGATTTCATAATGCAAAATTTAGCAGCCTTTAATTTCAAAGTCCTCGCTTTGTTCTTTGACATTCCAGGAGGCGCGGACACATTCTGAAGTACATATACTATATCAGCATACCAAGGAGAATTAATAAAAATATATGATACCTGAACCGCTGAATTTTCTCCTTCATCATCGGATAAGGCAGCGATCAAGTTGATATCAAGGGCGTGAAGGTTTGTTTCAGCCATTATTTTAGCAAGTCCTTGTCCTTTAATCAGCTTGGTTGGCTTGATTTCAACATCATACTCCAAGAGAGCAACAATCCACTTACCTCTCCTACCTTCCGGCTCTGTTTGTACGAAGACATCCTTTACTGCTGCACTAGGAACATAAGCTAATACATGAGAATGAAGAATATAAACCCGGAAATCTTTCAATGCCTTAATCAGGGCCAACGCTTATTTCTCAATGATGTTATAGTTTAATGCCCCATCTCTAATGATCCGGCTGAAAAATGCAATTGGCCTTTCAACACCCTCTCTCTTTTGCATTAATACCGCTGCCAATGTATGCTCGGAAGCGAAAGAAAACAAGATGAAATCCTGAGTATAATCAGGGCTGATTAAGGTCGGGGCTGAAGACAAGATTACCTTGATTAAGTTGAAGGATTTGACCGCTTCCTCAGTCCATTTGATCTCGCTGTCCTTCCGAAGCATGTTGGTCATTTCTCTAAGGTGCTCTGCAAGATTAGGAATGAAGCGGCGCAAAAAATTTAATTTACCATTAAAAGATTGTATCTCCTTCTTGTTTCGAGGCTGCTCTAGCTGCTGAATTGCCTCCACCCGTGCGGGATCAATTCGGATACCGTCTTTGGAGATGATATGTCCCAGAAATTTACCTTCACTCATGGCAAAAAGACTCTTTTTAGGATTTAAAGAAATGCCATATTTTCTACATTTTTGGAATACTTTCGTCAAATGAAAAAGATTCTCCTCATCGGATTTGGAAAATACTGTTAAGTCATCAAGATATACAACTAAGAATATGTCCTTTTCATTGGCAAAGGCCATATCCATAGCTCGCTGAAATGTAGCACCTGCATTCTTCAAACCAAATGGCATTTTAGCATAATGAAATGTTCCCCAAGGCGTAGTGAAGGCTGTCTTATCACGGTCATCCTCATGGACTAAGATCTGATTGTAGCCGGAGTATCCATCTAGCAACGACATCTTTGAGGCACCCACTACCCGCTGCAATATGTGATCCATCTTGGGCAGTGGATAGTTATCCTTGAGAGATACTTTGTTCAAATTTCTGAAATCTATGCATAACCGAATCTCACCGGTCTTCTTCCTTACTGGCACTAGATTAGAGATCCAATCTGAAAAGCAAACGGGAACTATAATTCCGGACTGATAGAGCCTATTTACCTCTTTTTCAATCAAGGGCAGCAACTTGGGATTGATCCTCCGCAACTTTTGCCGAAAAGGTTTCTGATTTTGCTTGATTGGAATGGTGTGTTGGATTATGCTTGTATCATAAGTCTTTAAATCTGAATAATCCCAAGCGAATACATTAGAAAATGTTGACAGCAATCTAATGTATTGATTCTTTACCTTGAGTGGCAGGGCCTTCGATAATTTCACCATCTTTGGATGTTCCGCTGTCCCAAGGTTCACATCTTCCACACCTTCTTCTGTTGGCATCAAAGTTGGCTTGCGAGCCACATCATCTTGATCAAAAAGTTCTTCTAAAGGAATCAGCCCCTTTGGAATGTGATTGTCTTTCAGCTGCAAAACATCCATGTGATTCATTCCTTCAGGCTCCATGTCAATTGAAATTTCTTCAAACTTACCTTCTCCATGCAAGAAGTCTTTGATTTCTTCATCATCCTGAAAGACTTGCCAACTCCTTTGGTTGTCCGGGATTGTAGGGCGGTGTTTTACATAGATTTCAAACTTGTTGCTCGAATTCATTGGTATTTGCAAATTGCTTGCTGCCTTGGCCAATGCATCTGCAACTCCATTTTGTATCCGTGGTATGCATGTTAAAGTATGCTCTGAAAACCGTTTCAAAATATCTAGAACAGCATTGCGATAAGCCCGCATACGAGGATGATTAGCTTGGAATTCCCCCTTCACTTGTTTGATCACTAACTCGGAGTCACCATAAACTGCTATTTTCTTTGCTTTCAATTTCTGGAGGATTTTCAAACCAGCTATAAGGGCCTCATATTCAGCTTCATTATTCAAACAATCAAAAGCCAATTTATAAGAGCAAACTTGTACCTTGCTTGGAACTTGGTTAGGGACTGAAAACGGGCTGCGAATCCATACACCAATGCCTGCTCCATAGCTGCCCACTGCACCATCAAAATCCATGGTCCAAAGACCATCTTCATCATCATCCAAGGGCTGTACTTGTGATGTTGTTGCAGTCATGACTTGCTGCCCATTTGTCTCAGCAATTGACCTTATGACAGCAGTCTTTTCTTCACTCTCCGTTCTCAATATTTCTCTGAAATCTTCAGCAATGCCTGGGATATCTTCTATCTGAACTAATTGACTATCTACTTCATTAAAACTATCAGCAAATAAAACATAGGACTCTAGATCTGTCTGTACATAGTTTACAGGATGATTTACCGGTTTTTCCTTGCTTGTAATCATATACTTCATCTTTTGCTCTCGATAGACTTTCCTCATTTGTCCAAACACCGGAATAGTGGCATATGAAAAGTCCAGCTGTAAAGTACCTTTGAGTTTTGATCCCCATGACCTTGAAAGAAGCATGCCAAACCTTGGTGGAATGTCCGCTACTACCACATCCATCAGGAGATTCTTTGCGGGAATTTGATCCAAGCTAACAACTAAATCTTTAATCAAACCGATGCATCTAACTCGGCTGGAATCAAATGAGTATAGATCATGGTACTTACGAGTTATATCAAGTCCCAACTTCTCCATTATTGCCTTGGGCATTAAATTGTGTGATGCTCCCGAATTGAACATAGCATTATGAAGCACATAATCATGAATTCTTAAGCTGATATAGAATGGCGGGACATCGCTTTCCGGAGACTCGCCGTTTAGAGCTGGCCCAAAGATTAATTCTGGCTGATCATCCTCCACATTAACCGCATCTAACATTAGATCAGTATTGAACATCTTAGAGATTTGTGTTCTGTATGTAGTGTTCTTCATGACTTCTGTTAGTGGAATAGACAATTTCAATTTCGAGACTTCGTTCTCAATGCTGAATGCTTGACTTTTTTCACTTTCTTTTGCCGGATTGTCTCGTTTTTCTGCTCTATCTTTGGGTACATTTGATGGCTGATCCATCTTGTTTGCTGGAACTGTTTGAGTTGATGGAGGATCCATGACTTCTTTACCCTTTCTCTATGGAACAGCAGCACCATTCTTTGCCAAATTTTCTGCCCTCTTTTGAATTGGATGTATAGGAACTGTCTGGTTTCTCAACTGTCTCTGCTGGCCTTGTTGAGCTGATAAAGCATGTAAGTAACCTCGTTGGTACTCCTCAGACTCATCTTGAAGTACCACATCATTAGATAGAATGTAATGCTCATCTTGAGGTGTATAAGCATTACTTACCAGCTCTTCTTCCTCCGTGATGTAAGTGGGCATATCATCAGGAGTGAAAAAATGATTCTCTTCACCAGGACCTTCACCCTCATCTTCAGATTCTTGAGTGACATAGTTTTGCTGAAATGGGGGCTGGATCGGTTGCTGCACTGCCGCCTCTTGTGCTCGTGCTTCCCGCTGTTTGATCCTATATTGGGGCTGCTGTTGTTGGCCTCTGAAGTTTGGATTTCAAACTTGTGGTTCCGGTTTTCCAAGACTGAGATTTTGGAGTGCATTTGACACCTCTTCCATTTTTCGAATAACTTGAGAAGTGGATGCTACCTCCTCTTTGATTGTGACCTTCTTTTCCGCCTTCATTCTTGCCCTTTTGTCATTCAAATTAGCCTCCACACTAACTGCAATTTTCTGCATTTCCTCCAAGGTAGGAGGATCTCGGTCCCGCAGTGAGTAGGCCATCTCCGGATCGAAACCATCCGGGAACTTAAGCAATGCGGACTTTCTTGATGGTTTCAAATCATCGGGTATAGCGTTATACACTGAATTAAATCTGATGATATAATCTTGAACCGACTCACCCGGATTTCGCTTGAGGTTGTTGTACTCGGCATTGATTTGCAGCGGGTCTTTCCTTATTTCCCATCGGTCCAAGAATTGATTCTCGAGTGCTTCTAGGGTGGTGATGCTGTTAGCTGCCAACCCCCTGAACCATTTTCTTACTTCTCCGGCAAATGTTTTCACGAACAACCGCATGGTAACATCTTCTTCATCTAACTCATATAGATCAAAGAAAGTGGACATTTTATCGATATGTTACTGTGCTGTAATACTCTGTGGAGTGCCATCGAACATGGGAATTTTGCTTTGGTAATCAACCGGCATATCATGAAGATTAGCAGGCAATACAAGTGGGGCAAACCGGGCTGCCATTGCTCTAGGCGGGGGAGGTGGAGGAGTAGGTTGTGTTTGAGGAGGGGGAGGTGGGAGTATAATAACAGGGGCTGTAACAATAGGGAGAGAAGCTTGTGGAGTTGGGGGAGTCAGAGGAGTAGGAGAAGAAGGCGGAGAACCAACTGCGGATTCGGGATATGTGATTATAGGTGAAACTGAAACATAAGGAGGATAGGCTTGCTCGTGTGCCGTGATAGTGGATCCGATATGTCCAGAGATATTTTCAAGGAAATCAGCAAGAGTGGTAGCTTGTATCTGTGTCTGAAGATGTCTTAAGATGAAATTTTCAACCAGCTTATTATGTCTTTCAAATTCAATAGCAGCTGCAAAATCAGGATCAAGGACTAAAGAATTGAGTGCATTTTCAGACTTAGCTTTAAACAGCGATAACTCAAAACTTTCATCAAATTCTAAATCTTCAAGATAATCAAAAATAGCTGGGCATGAATTAGATCTGACAATTGGTCTTGGATCAGTAGCCAGCTTGTTTTTGCGAATAGACTAGGAAAGGAAAAACCACTCAGCCGTATGAAAACTCTTAGCCTATCATCCAAAGCTTAGAGTCCATAATGATACTGGGACAAAAATGTCAATGAAGTGAGGGTTTCAAAAGCTCACGGAGATTGACTGAAGCAGCATTTATCTACTAATGCTGATGTAAAACAAGAGCGTTTTCGAAGGCTTCTGGCGTAACTTTAGGCTCCGTCTAAGACTTAAGAAATCACACTACAATGAGCAAATTACAAATTTGTTCTCCCCAGTATGGTCGCCAATATGTTAGCGCTTGGAATTCACCTAGGCTGAGATAGACAAACTCTCAAGGCTACATCAAACCATTTCACCTCGTAGCTAGCCCTACGAGGTATGAGAAGGCTCTCTCGGGTCAGATTAGGTAGATCTTTCAATATGATAAGCTGACCATTTAGGAATAAAGATTTTAGGCTATTAAATTGATAAGGGGGGTTGATTTAAAGATTTTTGGGGTTTTTGGTGGCAATTGGAGGGAGTGCAATTCAGGGTGCGGGGATTGGGCTTCCGTTTTTGCAGGGGGATCTTTGGGGCAAGGTAGGAGTGAGTGTTGATGCCTTAATCTGAGATGGATGATCAGGGATGATAGAGGAGGAGCTAAAGAGGGCAAACAACCATTTTGAATCCTCTCTAGACAGTAGAAAACATAAATATTGAACAAACTAAAAAGCTGAGCATGTCAAAGCATGAATTCAAACTTTACCACTTCATCTGTCCAATTAGAAGCAAAAGAGAGATGTGAAATACATAAAAAAACTTACAAGAAACATGTAGAGAACACACCATCAACACATCAATCCACAAGAATCCACAATGATGTCTGCAAAACCCTGGCCTTCCTTTCCTTAAATTGCAGAAATAGATGTACAATACACAATAAAGCTTTCTCCCACAAGAGTCCAACCATGAAAATGAGAAAGAGAGAGCATAATATAGACCATCTAACTCCTTTCCCCACCTCTAGGGGTCGAGCTCAGCTTCCTAGGGGCAGTTTGAACTAATTCTAAATTAAGCACTAGATAATAGGTAGTCCAACAACTTGCCTCTATTACTTAGCTAACTCATCCATGCATTAATTATTCACTTTTTACATCAAGGAAGCTTCTAGAAGGGTAAAGAGAGATAAAATATATCAATGTGCCATGAAAATTATACATTCATCCATCATCTACAAGTAAAAATCATCAACCAAGGTGAAAACAGTGTTTTCTGGCCTGAAAAGTCAAAACTGCCAAATTCAGCTCGAGTGGTCGCGCCCCCTGCTCGAGTGGTTGCGCCCCTTTGCAGCAACGTTTGAGTGGGTTTCACTGGTCCAAATCAGGTGCAAGATGGCTCATTGGAAATATTGGTCTGTCTACTTTCCATCCCAAGTGGAATTTCTGGATTTGGAGTTGATTTGACCCCTCAAAAGTCAATTCTCCCAAGGTCACTTTCTGCAACTCAAAAAGTGGGCAGAAAGTCATTTTTTTGATGTATTTTGAGCTTTTGGAGGCTCAAATCTCAAAATCAGGCTTCTCCCAAGTATAGGTAATTTTAGTCTTTGCATGCCCTTTCCAAAAATGTCAACTTTTCCTCATTCTGAGCTGTCCCCACGAGTGGTCGCGCGGGGTGCGCGACCACTCCACAGGCAAAAACCTGTAAATTTCCAAAATGCTCCAAAACTCTCAAAATTTTTTGATTTTGCTGCTGGATGAAGGCTAATGAGTACCATGGTGAGTGAGGGATGCCTCAGCCAAGATACGGAGTGGGTTTGTCCTCTTCTTCTTCTTCGGGGCCTCTGACAGCTTCCTTTGGAGAATTTTCATTTTAGCTTTGCAAACATGCCACCGTGCCCAATAGTGTGTTTTCATATTGCGTAACAGCTCTTTGTCATGATTTTCCTTCTCCAACAATCTCTCCAAGCGAAGATTTTCTTGGATGAGCAATGATTCCCTATCAGCGGGCAATGGGTCCCCGGGCCTCCTGCGGTTCAAGCCTCTGTTACCGCGGATTCTCCATAGTTCATCCAGCTCTTTCTCCGTCTCTAGCTGTTTGTTCCGCTGTCCTAAATAAGTGATGGTCCACTGAGCCATCTCAAGCTTCCGCTGCAACACAAGGTTCTCCTCCTCTCTCTGCCTAATGAGCTCATAGAAATCTGAAGAGGAAGGAGAATGAGCATCAAGATCAATGAAACCAGGATGTGCCTCGCCAACTGCCTCATCCTCAATCATGGGCTGCTTGCCCTCTCGTACTGCCTCTGCTGCTGAAGAATGCGAGGCTCCTTCCACTTGGTGTGGAGATAGCACTCGCTGATCTGAAGAAGATGACGAGACCCCTTCCACCTGCTGTGGAGAAAGTACTCGTCGAGCTGCTGCAAATAAGGTCCTATGACCTTTCTGATAAGTGATCTGAGGAGAAGAAGCCATATGTCTCGGAATACTAGCCTCGGGCTGATGTGATGGCCCTCCCTCCTCGTGAACTGCCTCTGGCTCTGGCTGTGGTTGTGTGAAGAACTCACGGGAGATAAAATCTGCCCAAGGAATGCCCTGCTGGCTCAGCTGATGGGACACAACCAGCTGGATGAGACCATGATGACATAAGCTCCTGTGCTGCTGAGCTGGGTTCTGCTTCTGGAATATGGAAACCATCCTCTGAATGTCGTGAAAAAGATAAACCGGGATGTTCATCATCCTCACCCTGGTAAAGTGCATCAATATGCGAATGTGGCATGCAAATACTCGTGAAAATCTCCCCTCGCATGTGAAATAGTGCATAATAAGCCTCATGATAGCTGCATATTCCGCTCGGAGGAATCTGATAGGAAAGTTCCCTGACAAGTTGTGTATGTATGTTGGCCTGACATATGGCTCGAAATATACCAAATCCAGCCACTTGCGCTTTGGCCACACCTCACCCACATTGGGTATCCCGGTAGCCTGTGAGATGGCCTCTGGAGAAAACACAAAATTCACTCCTGCAAGAGTGACCTGCCCGTCATGAAGGTGTAAAACAAATAGTCGGGCCAGCTCCCTATGATGCTGAATCTGTGCAAGCCTCCCGCAAAACTGATAGCATGACATGTACTGAAAGCAAGTCACTGCCAATGGGCAAGCCTGCAACTCTGCCAAGGATGTGGGCTCTTCTCTCTTGTGATGACCACTCTTGCCACCCTTACGAGGCCTCCGCTGTGTCTCAACCTCCGTGGATGAAGATCGGTCATCACTTTGCTCATTAGTCTCAGTGGTTGACATGATGTTATTGAGCAAGGTGGAACAAATAGGCAAAGATGACTGCTGCCCTGCCTGCAAAATGCTGAGAAGTATGCTGTTTTCAAGGGGAAAAATCATGAGGGAAATGTTAGGGGAGGGAATTTACATAAGGAAAGGGAAAATATATATAATCAACAGGGAATTTTGAAGGAAATAATCACACAATGTCAAACATGTCATTCCATCTCTCATCATTTGCAAATCAATACTTTATTAGGGAAAATGTGTTATGATCACCAAGGGAAAGGACAATATAAATTTTCATGATGGAGGGAATGAGGGCATGAGCATAGGGGAATAGGGTAGCATCAACCATGAACAATTTACAGGCTGCTCCTTTTTATTTTGTCTTTGAATGTCTTTTCATGAACATACTCTGTTTTTTCAACATTTTAAAATGGCCATTGATGCTAATGGGAAACAGGGATCTTGTTTATTTGATCGTAGGGGAGGGGAAGGGTTCTTATGACAGTTTGAAAAGGAAATGGGATAGCATGTATCAAGGGTATTTAGGGAAATGAGGGATAAAAGAAATCAGGGTTTTGGGACAATGAAACCTTTTAACAATGCTTGCCAACCATATTTTATAACAGTAGTTCCTTTGACAGTGCTGGCAGCTTCATAAATGCCTTTGTCATAGGTGAAATAGGGTTTCATTTACATGCTTTGACAAAAGGGAAGGGATATCAATTGCATAGGGATTTTTAGGAAGGGATTAATGAGCAATTGAATTAGGGTTTTCATGAAGGGAAGGGTAGGAAAAACAGAGTTTAGGGATAGGGAGGTATACCATGTCATTGTGCAAACCCTAGCACAGTAAACTGCTCATTTTGACAACATTGCAGCTGGTACATTTATAAACTTTGTCATGGACACTTCTCACAGCTATCTAACCTCTGATTTTTATACAGCAACATGTCTTTTTTTTGCTCATGTCTTTTACTAGGCTATGCATAATTACATTACTCTGTTTTTTATGGTATTCATGTGCATGCCTTTGCTATCATTTTTCTTTCTTCTTTTCACAATGTTTCTTTTCATTTTGCTGTGTTTTTTACATATATTTTGCTGTGTGTAATAGTGTAGGGTTTGGGTAGGACACATGGTAGAATTTAGGGTTTGTATAGGGTTTTAGGGTTTCATGGAATTGGGCTGGGGTTTTAGCATTAATTTTGCAAATGAGATTGATAAAAACAACATTCTAACATTTGTGAATTTATAATGGGAAAAAAGATGGAGGGAAACAAAGGAATAATTAACCTTGAAAAGCAAACAATACTCTAACATAAGCTTGCAAAACAACAAGTCACTTAACCTATCTTTTGATAATTTTTGCATGATAAAAGGAACACAAACCAATCATTGAATCCATGGCACCGTCATAAAATTTGTTTGGGAGGCCTACCTTGAAGAAACCGCAAGCAATTTGGAAGAAATTTGAAGTTTTGATGAATTTCTGGGCTTGCTGGACGAGTGGTCGCGCACCTCCCTCGAGTGGTCGCGCCCGACCAAAATAACAAAGGATTTTTGCGCTGGAGTGGTCGTGCACCTCCCAGGTGGTCGCGCACCCTGGTGGAGTGGTCGCGCACCCTCCAAAAGCTCGAAATTTGCTGCAAATTGCCCAAATCGCTCTCTTGCTTCTCTCCTTGTAATTTCTTGCTCCCAAATGCACAATGAGGGTCTTCAAAGAGGGAATTTACCTTTATATGCTTACATTTAAAAAAATTTAACTCAATAACCCACTTTATAATGTTTCCACTTTGACATTCTTTTTTTAACCCTGTTTTGGAGTCATTTTGTCCTGAAATTAGCTCTCTGAGGCATTTGACTTCGTTCTTTTTGCAGGTTGACCATCTGATGAGCTGTGGCGAAGGAACCAGGGTTGTTGCCGGCACTTTTGAAAACTTTTGAAAAATTCTTTATTTTTACAAATTTCTCATGACCTTGGACTTAAAAACAGGGTTTTTAAATCCAAGGCATTAAATGACCTATAGCTGATGAAAATAACATTGAAACAGATGTACATACTTCCTTCTGGCTTGCTGGGCACTCACTGGGTTTGGACTCATGACCTTGCAGTGATTTTTGACTTAAAACCCTAGACCTAAGACCATGGGACCTCAAGACAAAAAACAAAAACAAGTATGACTCAATTTCATTGTGGTATGACTTAATCCAGCTAAGCCAAGAAGGGAACAAAGACCAGCTCCTCCATTCAGTGTTATGGCATGCCTAGTGGGATGCAAAATTGACACTGGATGAGACACCTAACTATGCATATGCAAAGAGCTATTGATCACTAATGGAGGGCTCAAGACCGACACTAACAGCACCCATCAATAACAGTGCTACCTTGCAGCTTGTACAAAGTTCCAATCTGAACTCCCCGCATCAATACCAGTGCTCGCCTAACCATTTGCAAGTATCCTTCTCGAACACTATTTTTACACCTGCATCATCCAACTTGCTTATTGAAATCAGATTTCTGGCCAATGCAGGAATATGCAGAACACCCAGAAGTGTTCTAACCCTTCCAGCTTGCAACTTCAACTTTACTTTTCCGCGACCAACAATTCTAGCCTTCCTGTCATCCCCCAAGAAGACATCACCACCATCATATTTCTCATACTCATAGAACCACTCTCTATGGGGAGTGAAGTGAAAGGATGCACCTGAGTCAATCAACCATGCCTCATGATCTACATGTGTACTTGAATAATCCAAGTACACATCCCCATCTTCATCTAAGGTGGTTTTCATCTCTACAGAAGGAGCATCATCATATCCCTTTCCTTTATCAGGAGCTTTAGATTTACAATCCCTTTTGTAGTGCCCTTCCTTTCCACATTTCCAGCACACCACCTTTATAGGTTTTCCTAGAGATTTAGATCTCCCTCTAGATTTAGATCTCCCACTCGATGACTTATTTTTGTTTCTGTTCTGGGATCGTCCTCGTACAGACAAGGCATCACCATTTTGGCTCTCCATATTTTTCCGTCTCATCTCCTCCGTCCGCAAGGATGAGACTATTTCATCAAACTGCAAGGCAGTTGCATTGTTACCTATTGCAATAACCAGACTATCCCACGAATCTGGTAGAGAACACAACAAACTGATTCACTTATCTTCATCTGAAATTTTAATATCAACAGATAATAACTGAATTACCACAATATTAAATGCATTCAGATGTTCTGTCACCGAGTCTCCATCTTTCATCCTCAAGTTATACAACTTTTTCCGTAGGAACAGTTTATTCACCAGAGACTTAGATTGGTACAAAGTCCCTAACTTGTCCCACAAAGCCTTAGGCATAGCTTCCCCTGATACATTCAGCAACACTGAATATGAGACACACAATTGTATTGTGCTCTTAGCCTTCCGATCCAACTTCTTCCATTCTTCATTGGACACTCTCGTTGGTTTAGTACTCGGATCTACCACGACCCACTGATCTTTATCCACTGACAGATCCTCCATCTTGAGTTTTCGTAACTCAAAACTCTGACCATTAAATTTCTCGATCTCTATCTTTCCACTGCTCACCATCTTCTTTCACCACCATAATCGATCCCGTAGATCTCCCACTGAACAGGGTCTACCACAGGCCCGAGCGAAACCCCTCAGCAACAAAGGAGTACCCTTGAAGCCAAAACAACTCTGATACCAAATGTAGGTTTTAACTTCGTACAGAAATTACGTGCATACGAATTCTAAAACATAGGAAATAAATAATGCGAGAGCATAACACATAAAACACATATACACAGAGATTTTCCCCTGGATCCCAAAACCGGGACTACCAACTTGATTTTTCATTATATTCCTTTCATTGTTATAATACATATTTATACATGCCGAAGCATCTAATACCATGGACCGAAAACCATCACGTCTAAAACCATGGACCAAAAACCATCGCATCCAAAACCATGTGCGAAAATCATGCACAAAACCATAGGTAGGTCCGCCCAACCTAATATAGGGTCCAAAAACAAAATTTTCTGGGGCGTTGCCCTAGACCCCATAGAGGGGGGCTACCTACACCCCTCAAACCCCCTGTGACCCCCCTGCTATGCATTTGGCGCAACGAAGGGGGGGGCTCCCCCCTCGCCCTTCTAACCCCCTGGTTAACTACGTGGGCTAGTCGTGGAAAGAATATAACATAACCCAGCAAAACAACTCTGAAAGAAATTCATAACACACTCTTCAATTCTACTTAACCTATCATGAAAGAAAATGGATCTGAATACAACTTGTAAAGAATCATGCTTGGCAGTCTTAAATAGAATTGAAGCTAACTCACTCACTCATGAAAGAGAATTGTAACAATTGACAACAATGGTAATTGAACAACAAATCCTAATTGAACAACAAATCTGAATTAAACAACAATTTTGAATTGAACAACAAATTTGAATTGAACAACAAACGATACTGGAATAACAAACGATATCTAAATAGAAAATGACTGTAGAAGCATAAAGCGATCAATTCTATCTCTAAAATCTATGATAACATTACTTGAAATGAACAACGATCTGAGCTGGAACTAGCATAACCAATTCAATCAAAAGTATTACTTGCATATAACACACGAATCAATCTGAATATCGAATGAACAAAAAAATAAAACTAAATTGATAATCCTTATGATAATCAAAAGTAATATTAACTTAACATTAACAAGCAATCAAGAATGAAATAGAAAAGATTATGACATAGGTGAAGTAGTAGATCTTCTCTTGACTGGGCCCAGAGTCACCAGAAGTCTCCGCTAAGAGATACTTAGAATATAAGTATGAGTTAAACGCAGTCTCTCTTCATTAAAATAAGTAACCAAGTTACAACATCCAAGATAACAGTATTATATGTCCAAAATAATAATTACAAACTGTGAAATTCTGAACTCTGTGCAGTTTTGCCTTTCGGCCTTATATATTACATTTAGAAAGTAAATAGATAAAAGTGAATCCTTGGGATCAGGGGATCCTGAGGATTTTGCTGTACTTGATCTAATTTTGTCATAAAATAGTCATTGGTTTGCCCGGCCTTCCAATGTCCTACCCTGCCTTTGACGCTGTCGCTTTCCCTTATGAGATGTTGCCGTTCTGTCGATTGAGCAGCTATTGATCAATTCGTGACCTCTGCACATAAAGATCGTAAAAATTAGTTTTTCTTGTTTAGATTCATCTAATTTGTTACTGATTACTTTTACTCGACTTTAGCTATTATTTCCTCTACTTTTATTCATAAACAGAGATAATCATGTGAGGATGAGTGCTAAATAAAGCTATTACCAAGGAGAAAACATACCTTTTTCTTGACCCAACATACTCCCCAACTTACCTTGTTGCATGACCTCATGCAATTAAATGGTTTAGGTGTAGCTGAGTTAGGGAATAGGTAGGATATACCTCCTCCTTATAAATTCTGAAGCCATTTTTCTTCTTAAGTACAACAAAAGCCCGGTTAATTTCTTGATCCTTCAAGTTATAGTCACTATGATACTTATCTGGAGGATACCATATGATTGTAGTTCTATACTAACATCCTATCCATTCAGGCCCCATGGTTAAGACCATGTTACTGTACTTATGGAAATGAGAGGAGGCAACTTTAAAGTTCCGGTATCCAAATGGTTCTTGGTTTCTAACAATAGTGTTGGAGACTTCCCACCTTTGTCTGGTGGTAGACAAGGCTTCCTCCTTAATCTCTTGGAAGTACTCCTTTCCAGCTTGTATAATATCTATGTGAAATGGCCCCAATTGGCCCACAACACCATCTCGCTTCATGAATTTCTTGTGCCTGATCGAGAGATGCAGGGGTTTTGTAGGTTCCCCTCTAACCCATCGGTCGATTCCATATTCACAGTTTTTAAAAGTATTGTGAGACTTGGCCCACTTGTGTTGGTTAGTTGCAAAAGAGAGAAATTCCTGGAATTGGACATCCCCTATAAAGGGGCCAGGGTTGATGTCTCTGTCATCTTCCAGAAAGAAATTGTGCATATAAAGTTCATAGAGGAGGTGTTGTACCTGCTTGTTTTGTTCTCTGAAGCACTTGACAAAGTCTGGGGTAGTTTTGATTTCCACAGACTTCCCAGCCTTAACAACTTTGATTTTCAGCAGGAGGTACCTTTCCAGGAGGAATAGTGCATAATTTGTAGCAGGGGCTCTGCATGATAGGGTGTCTGAATAAAGAGAGAAAACAGTCTCCAACTTCTCTTTAGCCTTTTGTAATTTGTCCTGTGCTTTCTCAACCTTTTTCTGTTCAGCCTTGTACTGAGCGAAGGTCTCATCCTCAGTCATTGTGAGTGCCTCAAACTTTTTCTTTAATTCTTGATGTATACGTAGGGGCACTACCTCCTCCTTGTGCTGAGTTAATTCTTGCTGAACCTTCAGTAGTTCATTCTGCAGTCTCCTAATAAATGCCTCCCTTACTAAGGGAATGTAATCAGGTGTCTCCTTTGTTTGGGCTTCATTATCTTGTGTGTCCATAGGCTCAGTTTGGATAGTAGCCTCGACTGCTTCTTGAATTATTCAATAATAAATTGGGATGCTTTCTTCAACATCAGTCTGAACAACAATGTTCACAGTAGGGTAGTCCTTTTGGGTCTCTTGTGAACAAACACAGGGGTCTTCAATCTGCATTTTAGTGTCCTCTACAAGACACGGCTCTGTCTGAGTTGCCTTTGAACAGACCAAAAGAATCTTAGTTTGGGTTTCAACATCCTTTCCAGAACAATATTTTGTCTGTGTTCCTGTGGTCTCTCTTTCCACTTTCAATTTTTTGGCTTTGATGGCCTCTTTTAACCACTGTCTTAGCTACCCAATTATTCGCTTCTATTTTCTATATTTTTTTAAGCATTTTTATGAGCCTGTCCTTGTAGGACTTCTTTATTTTGGGACTTCCAACTGGCAGTGGTGCAGCTACATTTTCCTCAGGTTCATGCTTGGGTGGTATTGTGTCAGCATTAGGGAGGGTTTCAACTGGAACTGTATCTCTTGATGGAGCTTCACCTTCTAGTTCTTCTTCATCATGAATTTTTCTCTTAGGAGATCCCAATAAAATGGTGTCTCTTGAGCAGTTATCATTCTCTGGGTTTTCTTCTAGGTAGGCCTCATCCTTAGGGGACCTAGAAAAAATAGTATTTCCTGGTTGATTTTCATCTCCTAGGGTTTCATTTGTAGGATTTTCTTCAACTGGGGGGTCCACTGGACCGGTATCTGCTGTTTGATTTTCTTCTCTAATAGCTTCCTCTTCATGCATCTCGACTTCAAGGGGTTTTTCCACAGAAGGGACTGGTTCCCTCTGTTCTTCCAAGAAATTAGTAAATGGCAGGGTTTGATCACAACTAGGGCTATCAGCAGAGGCAGACTGGTTGGGGGTACAATTTTGTCCTTCAACATTCTCAGATTGTTCTCTTCCCTTGCCAAACATCCCCATGTTTTCCAATACCTTGGCCACCTCTTCCTCATAGTCTTGCAAAGGGGTATTTTGTAGACTTAGAGGTGGTGTGAGCGATGGCCCGACCTCATTTGTTTGAATTGGGGTATGTCGTTGGGACTCCACTTGCAAAAAGCACCTGCATTTTTCTGGGTTCAGGGGCACAAAGGAATTTTTCCTCTTCAATGTCCTTCTCAGATCTGAGGTTCTAGGCCCTTGCTGTTCTGTTACTGGGTTTTTTGGAGGTGGGGTTAGAGTAGGATTTACAATATTGTCCCAGGTTAGCTACTGCTAGGCCAGTCCATGCATAATAAGCAATTTGATCAGTCTGTGATGACTGATGATGGTGCATGGGTCCTTAGCTTTCCTAACTCATCGAGCGACATCATGCAATAGAGAATTAAAATAAAATGGCAAATTAACTGAAATTTTCTATTTTAGGATGGCTAACAATTTGAGTTGACGAGGATTTACCACATCCTGGTGACCATCACATGTGATGTACCATTGCACAATGATTTCCAATTCCTACCATGGCTATCTTAACGCTGAAGGGTGAATCCCTTTCCCTATTTGTGGTAATTTCTCACTCGGGTCCTGGAACACTGCGACCGCATTGTGCAGAAGGATGCGCTTGTTTGTCCACTTTGTTGCCTTAGCTAGAAGTCCAGTGACTTTGGCTATGACCACTTTAGAGACTAATATATCCCTGCCTCTTACTGTGGTGCTACCATTATGCAAATTTTGCAAGAATTCAAGTGTCATTTCTTCGTGAAATCCCAGCAATTTATTCAGATATTACAGCGAGCCTATGTGCTCGAGAATTTCACGAGCCTGGTCTAATACCATGAGTACTATGGGCTCATTTCGGATAACTCTACCTCCCATGGTTGTTGTGTTCTTGTGACTGGTTCTGCTGCATGGACTTCTTGTGCTCTTTCGCAATTTATAATAGCAACAAAGATCGTTAAAGTAATTAATAGGAAAATGATGTTGATTTGGGAATTAACAACATATACAGTCAAGTCAATTGTCTCATCAACCATATTTGATGCTGGCTCATAATCAATTTGCATGCCATCCATAGTGGTCGTTGTCGTTTCTCCAATTGGATATACCTTGATAATTATTACGCATACCCAATCATCATGCAGTCTTTACCCAGAAATCAATTTAATAATTATCATTCAATTATCCATAACTATCACACACACTATTCATACGCAGACCATCCCCCCTCCAATGGGAAAAGGACGTCCACATCCGCCAAGCATGTGAAAAGCAAGCGCATGAATTGATAATTCATAAATGCAGACAACCAATCCAGAAAAGTGGCGCAATTTATGACAAAGAAATTAAAGCAAGACACGTATCAGAGGTAAAAATGGCCGAAAAAGATAAAAACATATATCTAAATTATTATGTGAAAAGATTTTCACCTCAAATGATATTAGTAATAAATGCATAATTGGTGGTAAGTAGTAATGACAGTCATAAAATGATTGGACAAATATAATATAATGAATATATAACATAAGTTACCATGCATGTTGGCTTGTAAGAGTGTTGTTCAAATGGGAAATCTCCTTAGAAATGAATTCATAGGTGGCAATAGAATAGAGAGAATTTTGCAATGTAAGATAATACTCCAATACCATAAGCAAAGTCACTACTGCCAGCAGGTGTTCATAGCCTCGAAAGGGTTTCTTTTTAACCCCACAAATGAGCTAGAGTCCTCCTTTTAGTATGTATATGATTATTCTTTTCTTGCCATAAAGATACCACTATGCTGGCATGGTGACTAGATGATCATAGTTCCATTCACCAAGATATAACAAAATGATTAGGCTGGCTCGTAATGAGACCCCCTGTCCTTCTGACAGTTTTTAATCATCAAGAAGGTCATTACCTTGGTTTGGTGGCCAAAAATGGAATGTCACCTGTTACATCTTTATGATCATGGTAGGTTGGCTCATGATGAGACCCCCTATCCTCTTTAAGATAGTGTTCATTTGTTTTTTTTTTTTTAATCTTTTGATGTTTTTATAAAAAGAGGGAGGCTCATTTTCTCCTTAAGAGTCAGGGATAGTGTAAGAATTAATAATATACCAAGGAAGGTTTATACTTTTACCCCCATCTCATCATATCAAAGGGATTTTTCCATTTGAAAGTGTGGTAAATAAGCTGTCATGGTTTGAAATAATGAATCATTTTATGATGTGTCCAAAAAAAAATGTCTAGCTAGTCATTATAGAGATGCACCATATCAGCTTTTGAATAAAGATAACCATCAAGAGGCTTCATAGATCACAATAGTGTTGACATTACTGTTTTTCTTTATGTTAGGTACAAATCCACTTAGATGGTGTTTATTTAGAACATAAAAGAAAAATAATAGGGCACAATGATCTACAATGAATCAATAAAAGAAATTACAATTCATCCTAAAATAAGCACAAAAGTGTGGTTTAATTGATTGAACAAAAATCGTTCAATCGTTTGAACGATAAATATCAATAAGAAAAAACACAAAAGTGTTGTTCAATCGATTGAACAACAATTGTTCAACCATATGAACAACAAAAATTGAAAATAAAAACTCAAGAGTGTTTTTCAATTGATTGAACAACAATCGTTCAATCATTTGAACAACAAAAATTGAGAAAGAAAACAAACGCAAAATTGATGTTCACTCGATTAAACAATGAGAATTGGAAAATAAAAAGCGGAAAAGTGATGTTCAATCGATTGAACAACAATTGTTCAATCGTTTAAACAACAAATATTGAAAGAGAAAACAAACACAAAATTGTTGTTCACTCGATTGAACAATGAGAATTGAAAAATAACAAGCGCAAAAGTGTTGTTCCATCGATTGAACCGAAATCGTTTGAACATCAAATATCAGTAAAAAAAAACGCAAAAGTGATGTTCAATCGATTGAACAACAATTGTTCAATCATTTGAACAACGAAAATTTAAAAATAAAAAAAATGCAAAAAGTGTTGTTCAATCGATTGAACAACGAAAATTTAAAAATAAAACTGCAAAAAGTGTTGTTCAATCGATTGAACAACAATCGTTCAATCGTTTGAACAACGGAAATTGAAAAATAAAAAACGAAAAAAGTGTTGTTTAATCGATTGAACAACAATCGTTCAATCGTTTGAACAACAAATATTGAAAGAGAAAACAAACGCAAAATTGTTGTTGACTCGATTGAACAACGAGAATTGAAAAATAACAAGCACAAAAGTGTTGTTCCATCGATTGAACAGAAATCGTTCAATCGTTTGAACATCAAATATCAGTAAATAAAAACGCAAAAGTGTTGTTGAATCGATTGAACAACAATCGTTCAATCATTTGAACAATGAAAATTTAAAATAAAAAAAAGCAAAAAGTGTTGTTCAATCGATTGAACAACAATCGTTTAATCGTTTGTGTTATCACTCCAGGAAACTCTCCTAGGTTGTAGCTCAGAGATGCCTGGTAACATATAAATATTCAATATTGTTCTCTGAACTATTGGAATGGATTAAGGCTTGGATCAAGTCAGATGACTGATTCAACTCTATTTTCACTCCAGACATGCATGAACACCCTCAGCTTGACAAGGCTTTAGACCACTAATGCTCAATAGTTTATAGATTGAATGGATAGATGGAGAATACTGACTGTACCAGTAGATGCATACATAAACACATATGAATGGCTAGCTACAGAAAGTAAATGAAGCTTGCAGATCTAATTTATCAACGCAGAGATAAGATGACAATTATCTGGCATTAGATACAGAAGAAAACGTGAATAACTTATTCAAGTGCAAGCTTAGAACAGAAGAGAAAATGGGAATTGAACATGTAACAACAAAAGAATCTTGTATTACTGGAACGAAGATGAGACGTTGAGAGGAACAGAGTATCCATAGTCTCCAAAGGTTGAACCCTTATTCCTTCTAACTTTCAGCCATTTATAGGCTTTTTACAATGTTCTCAAGCTATCTAAGGCTCGAAATGTCTTAATCTATCCCCTCTGGCTTCTAACTACTTGATGCCATAATTAGACAAGCATGAGCATAGGGGCTCTGTTTCTAACAAACATAGTAACCAAATTCTGGTCATTTCGCCACACTGTCAGGTGGCTCGCACGTGCTGTGATGTTCCACGATCATTTCTGTTAATTCGGCTGCATCGTGCTGTTGTTTTTCCCCTTTCGGCCATGGATTCCGTTATTTTAGTTCAATTGTCCGACTGTCACAAACACTGACAGAGCCAACAACTTTCCTCCCTGAGCGACTGATGGGAAGTGGGGTACGGGGGCATATGGGTCGTTGGATGGGATGGATCGACGGTCAGGATGGTGGTCAGGCAGTGAAGGGTGAACTACGGTGATGGTGAACGAGGGTCGTTGGATCGAGAGAAATGGACGGAGGAGATCAAACACAGGAGGCCTGAAGTCGTGGCGGGAGCAGAATAAGTCTGAGCCGTCAGATCTTAGATGAGTAGATCGAACGACTATCGGGTGGAGGAGATGCTCAAAAGATAGCGCCCGGGAGCATTTTACCCAAGCGGGAAATGGTTTTCATCGGGCGGTAAGCGGTAAAGGTCGGAGCCCGCCCGATTCCATTCATCGGGCGCCATGTAGCAGTGGAGGAGAGAGAGGAAACCACCTTTATCGGGTGGGTATCCCTCTCACTTGTTGCCCACGCGATATGCGCGACAACCATTAGATCTGGTGGGAATGATCTAACGGTGATGATTGATCGAGCATGTAACGTTGGTCGGGTGAAGTGCGGGCTATTAGATTGGTGGGAAGATCAACGACGGGGGGACACAGAGGTACGGGATGACCTCGAGAAATGTGCAAAGGGCACATATGAGCGAAAAGGTAAGGTTTTCGGGGTAAAAATGGGTTAATTTACGTAGGGCCAAGGCGAAAGTGGGTTTTGTTAGGATGTGAGGGTTGGGTTAGGATATGAGCGAACAAGAATGGGAGTGGAAGAGTGAGGAAAGTGGGGTGATGGCCCATGTGGGAACCTCTCCATGATAGAAAAATAGACCATTTCCTTCCTTTAGCCTTCAAAATAGCAGCGCTGCACCTCAGGGCTAACACTGGCTCCTTCTGGGGATGAAAGCCTCCCTGTGAGGTTTCAAGAACTACAAACTATTTCCTTTCCAGTAATCAATCAAACAAACCTATCTCCTAGTGTTCCATTGGGCATGGAGTTTATTTGCATAAAAACAAAAACTGAAAAACCTATTACAATATTAAGGCCTTAAAGCCTCATATGAAGTAAAGTTTCAAAAACCGCCCATTGACTGGGCCATCAAAAACACCTTCCCCCTCTAAATTTTGCAGAATGAAAGTATTGTTCATCTGAACTTGAGAAATGACAAATGGTCTGGTCCATAAGGCATCAAATTTACCATGGTTTCCCTTCTTTTCCTTCAATGCATCCCATTTGAGAACCCAGTCACCAACCTGAAAACTGTCCACCTTTGCTTTTCTATCAAAGGTTTCTTTGATCTTCTTCTGATGAATTCTTGACTTCTCCACCAATTGTTCTCTGATCTGCTATAATTCAACCAAGTTACTCATCCTCCTTGCCATGTAATTATCTTCATCTTGTTCTTCTTGCAAGAATTTGGCCACAGGGAGAATCAACTGGATAGGAAAAATAACATCAGCGCCATAAACCAGCTTAAATGGAGAATTTCCTATGGAATTCTTGTTGGTAACCCTGTCAGCCCACAGTGCAAACTTCAACTTGGAATCCCAACTCTTTTTTTTGTCCTCCAACAGTTTTTTGATTATCCTTACAAGACTCTTGTTAGATGATACTGCCAGGCCATTGCCTTGATGATAATATGAGGTAGAATGCACTAATTAAATGCCCATGGATTCACATGTCTACCAATTCTTTTGCCCTAAGAGCTGTTGCATTATCAGTGACTAGTTTGGTTGGGCAACCAAATATAGTGAAAATATTGTCATTCAAGAACTTCATGACAACATGATGATTAGCATTCTTAGTGGGTATAGCCTCAATCCACTTGGTGAAATAATTGATGGCTACCAAGATCCATTTTTGTTGGCCACTGGAATGTGGATTAATCTCACCTATGAAGTCCAAGCTCCACTGTTGGAAGGGACCATTGGCATGTACTAGCTTCAAGGGTAGAGATTTTAGCTGTTGTCTTCCTGCAAACCTCTGACATTTGTCACAAGACTTCACAAAAGAAAACACATCAGAAAATAGAGTAGGCCAATAATACTCAACTCTCAGGATCTTGTGGGTTATGGTTCTCCAATAATGATGCCCTCAACGGATGCTAGAATGGAACTGGTGCGTGACTTCCACAGATTGTCCTTTGTCTAGACATCTCAATAGGATCCCTGATGGGTCTCTCTAATAAAGCAGGTTTTTATTAATGCAGAATTTGTCTGATCTGAGCTGAATGGCCTGGGCTTAACTTGAGCTAAGCCTTGGAGGGACTTCTAGCTTTTTTTAAAAATGAACTATACTGGAATACCATTCACAGGTGGCTAGATTATCAACCAAAGACTGATTCTGCTCTTGCTCTCCTGTTGCTTCCTTTGTCTTCTCACCACCTAAATTTGAACCCATGCAATTTATGTCTAGCAAACTACAATTTTCCTCAGCCATAAGCTTAGCCAAGCCCTGGCCTTTAACAAGCTTGGTGGGATTCACCTCTATGTTGAACTTTATGAATTTTGCAATCCATTTAGCTCTTTTTCCATCAATATATCGCTGAGTTAGGACACCTTTTACTGAGGCTGAAGGTACATATGCAACCACTTTGGAATGCAAAATATAAATTCTGAATGCCTTCAAAGATTTTATGAGAGCATAAGCTTGTTTTTCAATAAGGTCATACCTTAGTTCAACCTCCCTCAAATTTTTGCTGAAAAAGGCCACAGGGTGCTCTACACCTCCATCATTTTTCTGCAATAGAACTGCTGCAAGTGTATCATAAGAGGCAAAAGAGAAGATATACAACTCCTTGGTGTAATATGGACTGATTAGAGTGGAAGCTTCCATGATAGCTTGTTTAATGGCTTCAAAAGAGCTTCTTGCAGCATTTGTCCATTTTATTTCTGATCTTTTTTTTCAGCATGGAGGTGATGTGCTTCACTAGCTCTGCAAAGTTTGGAATGAACCTCCTGACAAAGTTAATATTACTCAGGAAAGATTGAATATCCCTTTTTGACCTTGGGATGGACAATGTCTGAATTTCTTGAACCCTTGCTGGATGGATCTTCACACCTTCAGTAGAAACAATATGTCCCAGAAGTTTGCCTTCTTCTAGAGCAAACTG
Organism: Pinus tabuliformis; assembly: GCA_031772625.1. NCBI lineage: Eukaryota > Viridiplantae > Streptophyta > Pinopsida > Pinales > Pinaceae > Pinus > Pinus tabuliformis. The sequence continues at coordinate 107,673,534 of CM062804.1, forward strand.
TGACTTCTTCAGGTTCACAAAAATCCCAAACTGTTTTCACTTTAGAAACACCTTCATCAAATGCTGCAAATGGTCCTTGTGACTGCTGGAAAAGACTGTTATGTCATCAAGGTAAATAAGGAAAAACTTATCCTTCTCTCCCACAAAGGCTATGTCCATGGCCCTCTAAAAAGTAGCCCCATCATTCATCAGTCCAAAAGGCATCTTGGAGTACATGAAAGTGCCCCAAGGAGTAGTGAAGGCGGTCTTTTCCTGATCTTTTGGATGCACAACAATCTAATTGTAACCTAAAAATCCATCTAAGAAAGACATGACTCTAGCCCCTGAAACTTTTTGCAGCAAGTGTTCCATCTTAGGCAGGGGGTAGTTGTCTTTTCTAGAGCATTTGTTCAGATTCCTAAAGTCAACGCAAAGCTTGATTTCTCCATTCTTCTTTTTGACTACCACAAGGTTAGCTATCCACTTTGAATACCTTAGGGGAACTATGATCTTGGCATCCAACAGTTTCTTAATTTCCTTTTCAATCAAAGGCAGTAAGAGAGGGCTGATAGGTCTTAACTTCTGCTTAAAAGGGATGGTGTCCTTCTCCAGTGGAATCTTATGCTGAATGATGTTTGTGTCATAGGTCTTAAGATCACTGTACTCCCAAGAAAAAATATCAGCAAATTGTTTCATCAGGGTGTAATACTCAAAACTTTGGGCATAAGACAAGTGAGTGGATAGATTTATGTACTTTGGATGGTCTGGACTCCCTACATTATGTTTATGAACTGCAGACTCATTTTCTTTTTTGGCAGGCTTATAAGGCACATCATTATGATCAAACAACTTCTCTAGGGGCACCAATCCTTTGGGTATATGGTTACTAGGTAGCTGAACAATGCTATTTTGACCAATGTCATCCTTTAGCTTGGACTGGTTGCATTCTTCAATGGTTTCATTTTCTTGGTCAATGTGCATTTCAGAAAATTCATCAATGACTTGTAAAAACCTATTAATTTCATCATCATCTTCAAAAAAAATTTAGTATTTGACATTGTCAAGAAGAGATGATATATATTTCACCTGAACTTCATAAGTCAATTTAGGAGGCAAAGGAGGAATAAATGTGCTAGCAGACATAGCAAAGGAATCAACAAGCTGGTTCTTCATTCTATGGATGTAAGAAATGCTAAAACTATTAAAAGAACTGGTGAGCTTCCATACCTCATCTCTGTATGATTTCAACCTTGGATGTTTTGCTTGGAAAGTTTTGTTCACCTGCTGAATGATAAGGTCTGCATCTCCAAACACCTTTAGACCTTTGATGCCCATTTCTTTAGCAACGTTTAAGCCCAATATCAAAGCTTTGTACTCTGCTATGTTATTTGTGACCTGAAAGCTAATTTGAAAGATAAATGAATGCATTCTCATGTGGGAGACACAAGGACTACACCTACCCCTGCAGCTTCCTTAGAGCAAGCTCCATCAAAGAACATGTCCCAAATATGTGGGCCTTCTTCCTCTGTGATCTGGCAAACCAGTTTCCTAAGCTGCATGGAGGGCCACTGGGATTCTTCAATATGAAGAATATAGGCTCCAAAATCAGTGTCGACAGCATAGATGGGATGATTAGTGGCATTCTTTTCATCACTGATGATATAAGCCAACTGAGCTTCTCTGTATAATCTCATTCTCTCACCTCCAAAAACTGGGACAGTAGCATAGGACAGATCATTTTGCAAAGTTCCACCTAATCTCTTGATCCAACCTCTGGAAAACAACATGCCAAACTTGGGGGGTACATCTGCTACCACAATATCCATCATCATGCTCTTCATAGGTAGCTGAGACAAGGTTATGGCTAGGTCTTTGATTAATCCCAAACATTTCACTTTCTTAGAGTCAAAAGAAAACAGGTCATGATAAGGCTTGGTAATGTCAAGACCCAACTCATCCATGATAGCCTTGGGCATTAGATTATGGCTGGCTCCTGTGTCCAGAAGGCAGTTGTGAAGGATTTTGTCATGAATAGTCAAAGAGACATAGAATGATGGGGATTTGTCATCATAATTTTCAATAATTGGGATGAGAACAACAGTTGGTTTGTCATATTGCAGATTTACATAGTTAGTGGAGGCTTGGATGGCATTGGGCTTAAGGGCCTTGAGGATGGATCTCTTGAAGGACTCATTCTTCACTAGTTCAATCAGAGGTATAGGTATCCTTAGCTTCTGAATTTCTGATTGAAAACTGAAAGGAGAAGGAGACTTGTCAAGGCCTCTTACCTCGTGAGCTAGAGCTTTGAGGATGATGGGATCAACTGCCAGTCGTTTCTGCTTATTAGCTTGCTGTATTGCAGGGACAACAACTCTCTGAACAGGAGTTTCCTTGGCATTATTCATCTTCGACCTCAAATCATATTTATGCCGATCATCAGTTTGCAGAACAGCTTCACCATCCCACTCTTGGCTGATCTAGTCATTGAATAATGACTTTTCATAGGCAGCTGAGGTCAAAAAGGAGGCACTGCCTTTGTCTTCCAGACAATGGATCTCATCATCTTCTTCAAATTGCTCTTCTTCCATGACTACATTTTGAAAAGGGGTCTTCACCCTTTGGTCTTCATTGGCATCTTTGCTTCTTTGCAGAATCTGCAACTGCTCATTAGCTCTTCTATATGGATTTGGATTTCTAGGAGCAAAGGTATTAGGAACTCTTCCTTTCCCAGGGTGCTGCTCAACCTTTAATTTGGAGATTTCAGAGGCTAATGACTTTATCATCTTGGTCATTTTATCTATCTTGGGGTCTGAAGATGATGAAGATTCGCCCCTTTGTCTCCTTCTATCAACATTCCCCTTGAGCTTCTCTGCAGCCATGATGTTTGATTCTACTTCCAAGGCTGCATCCTGCATATCAGCCAAGGTAGCACATCGTCTCTCCCTCAACAATAGACAGAAGTCAGAGTCAAATGCACTGACATAGGTGAGTTTAGTAGAGGTAGTGGTGGGTTTTACTTCAGCTGGTATCTTGCTGTACACGCAGTTAAACCTCTTATTAAAATCAGACAACAACTCACCGTTTTCCCTCTTTAAGTTGCCAAACTCGGTGTGGTAGTAGAGTAGATCCTGCTTATCCCCCCAATGCTTTAGGAATGCATCATCTAAATCCTCAATATCTACTATAGACCTTGGGGTCAGTTCTTTGAACCACTTTCTAGCCTCTCCATCTAGGCTTTGGACAAAGACTCTCATCCACACATCACCTTCACTAATGTCCAGGTTATCAACATAGCTATAGAATGATTCAAGATGTTCCTCAACTGTAACACCTTCAGTCCCAGTGAAATTAGGCATATACTTCTGATATTCTCCAATAGGCACGGCATTCAAAGGAGTGGGCAGTACTAAAGGTCCATACCTAGCCGCTATGATTCTTTCCATTTTGGTAGGTGCTTGTGGTCCTGCCATAGCTGTGGTGGCTATAAGGGTACTAGAATTATTAATGACAGATGGTTGAGGAGTGATTGACAGGACTAAAGGAGTATGATGGATAGGAGGAGGGGTTTCCTTTGGGCTTACAACCAAAGAAGAACCTAAAGAATAAGGAGCTCTATGAATCTCTGAGATTTTTTCTTCACTGCTAGTATTAGATGCTATACTCTCAACATGTATTTGTTCTATTACAAGATTTTCTTGAAGAGATATAGAATATTGTTTAGAGATACCTGAACCTGATGCCCCTTTCTGCAATGCCTTTCTTTCTTTGATGATTCTTTCAGGGTCAGGTACTGGGTCAGCTTGTGGCTTATGAGGATTTCTCCGAGTATGCCTCACAAACTGAGCCAACACTATGGAGTGGAGTCACCAAGAGGTTCGTCCTCCAGTAGAGTCGCCAGATAGATGATTACAACCCAAATAGTGTCCAAACTTTGTCTATCATCAAAGTTGGATCTGTGTCGTCCCCCAAGGAAGTTTTCCTTCAGTCTACTCTCCTCGGTAGCGATGCCAATTATGTTATCACTCCAGGAAACTCTCCTAGGTTGTAGCTCGAAGATGCCTGGTAACATATAAATCTTCAATATTGTTCTCTGAACTATTGGAATGGATTAAGGTTTGGATCAAGTCAGATGACTGTTTCAACTCTGTTTTCACTCCAGACATGCATGAACACCCTTAGCTTGAGAAGGCTTTAGACCACTAATGCTCAATAGTTTATAGATTGAATGGATAGATGGAGAATATTGATTGTACTAGCAGATGAATACATAAACACATATGAATGGCTAGCTACAGAAAGTAAATGAAGCTTGCAAAACTAATTTATCAATGCAGAGATAAGATGACAGTTATCTAGCATTAGATACAGAAGAAATCGTGAATAACCTATTCAAGTGCAAGCTTAGAACATAAGAGAAAATGGGAATTGAACATGTAACAACAAAAGAAGCTTGTATTACTGGAATGAAGATGAGACGCTGAGAGGAACAAAGTATCCACAATCTCCAAAGGTTGAACCCTTATTCCTTCTAACTTTCAGCCATTTATAGGCTTTTTACAATGCTCTCAGGCTCTCCAGGGCTCGAGATGTCTTAATCTATCCCCTTTGGCTTCTAACTACTTGATGCCATAATTAGACAAGCATGAGCACAGGGGCTCTATTTCTAACAAACACAGTAACCAAATTCTAGTCATTTCACTGTGCTGTCAGGTGGCTCACACGTGCTGTGATGTTCCATGATCATTTCTGTTAATTTGGTTGCATCGTGTCGTTGTTTTTTCCCCTTTCGGCCATGGATTCCGTTATTTCAGTTCAACTATCTGATTGTCACAAACACTGACAGAGCCAACAAATTTCCTCCCTGGGCGACTGATGGGAAGCGGGGTACAGGGGCATATGGGCTGTTGGATGGGATGGATCGACGGTCAAGATGGTGGTTAGGCAGCGGAGGGTGAACTACGGTGATGGTGAACAAGGGCCGTTGGATCGAAAGAAATGGATGGAGGAAATTGAACACAGGAGGCCTAAAGTCGTGGCGGGAGCGGAATAAGTTTGAGCCGTCAGATCTCAGATGAGGAGATTGAACGGCTATTGGGCGGAGGAGATGCTCGAAAGATAGCGCCCGGGAGCGGTTTTACCCAAGCGAGAAATGGTTTTCATTAGGTAGTCATCGAGCGGTAAGAGGTAAAGGTCAGATCCCGCCCGATTCCATTCATTGGGAACCATGTAGCAGTGGAGGAGAGAGAGGAAACTACCTTTATCAGGCGGTTATCCCTCTCGCTTGTTTCCCGCGTGATATGCGCGACAACTGTTAGATCTGGTGCGAATGATCTAATGGTGATGATTGATCGAGCATGTAACGTCGGTCGGGTGAAGTGCGGGCCATCAGATCGGTGGGAAGATCGACGATGGGGGGACATGGAGGTATGGGATGACCTCGAGAAACGTGCAAAGGGTGCGTATGAGCAAAAGGGTAAGGTTTTCGAGGTAAAAATGGGTTAATTTACGTAGGGCCAAGGTGAAAGTGGGTTTTGTTAGGATGTGAGGGTTGGGTTAGGATATAAGTGGGTGAGAATGGGAGTGTAAGAGTGAGGAAAGTGGGGTGATGGCCCGTGTGGGAACCTCTCCATGAAAGCAAAACAGACCATTTACTTCCTTTAGCCTTCAAAATAGCAACGCTGCACCTCAGGGCTAATAGTTTGAACAACGAAAATTTAAAAATAAAAACGCAAAAAGTGTTGTTCAATCGATTGAACAACAATCGTTCAATTGTTTGAACAATGGAAATTGAAAATTAAAAAACACAAAAAGTGTTGTTCAATCGATTGAAAAACAATCGTTCAATCATTTGAACAATGAAAATTTAAAAATAAAAATGCAAAAGGTGTTGTTCAATTGATTTAACAACAATCGTTCAATCGTTTGAACAACAAAAATTGAAAAAAAGAAGAAGAAAAAGTGTTGTTCAATCGATTGAACAACAATCATTTAACCGTTTGAACAATGAAAATTTAAAAATAATAACGCAAAAAGTGTTGTTTAATTGATTGAACAACAATCATTCAATTGTTTGAACAACAAAAATTGAAAAAAAAAAAAAAAAAACGCAAAAGTGTTGTTCAATCGATTGAACAACAATCGTTCAATCATTTGAACAACAAATATCAACAATCACACGGAAGTATTGTTCAATCGATTGAACAACAATCATTCAATTGTTTTAAAAACAAAATCAAAAACGCAAAAATTATGTTCAATTGATTCAACATCAATTTCCACACACAAAAATAAGTATTGTTCAATTGATTGAACATCAATTGTTCAATCGACTGAACAACTATGCACACATAAACATAAGTGTTGTTCAATTAATTGAACAACAATCGTTTAATTGATTGAATAACACTTACCAAGCACTTAAAACAAGAAAAATCCTCATATTTACATGGTGATACCTAATTGATTTACAATCAATCAAAAAGAATATATACATTATTTACAATTTAAAAAAATCTTAGTTTTTTGAAAGAAAAGTTGTAGGGTCATCACTCTCTGCAGCTAAGATTTGCATGGAGGGTTCCTCGTGAACCTGTTGGCAGAAAGACTCCTTAGTGAGTGGTTTGTGGTAAAGATGCACCTGATGCCCATTCACCTTAAAATAATGGCCAGACCCATCAATGGTGGTAAAAGTAAGAGTGCCATTGTTTTGTACCTCTTGAATCTTATAAGGACCGAGCCATCTTGTTTGCAATTTGCCCAGAAAATCCTGGAATCTGGAGTCGTAAAGGAGTGCCAAATCCCCTTTTTGAAATGTCTTCTTTTTGATAAGGTCATCATGCCACTTTTCCCTTTACTGCTGAATAATTGCAATCAGTTGCAAAGCTAGCAATTGAGCTTCATCTAGTTCATTGATTTATTGAAGTTGCTTGTTTTGGGCTTTTGTTAAATCCAGGCCCACTTCCTGAGCTGTTCTTAGAGTATTTATATCGAATTCAATCGGAAAAATAGGTTCTTTTTCGAACACGAGCTATTATAGAGAGTATCCAGTAGTATTCCTTCAAGTCGTGCGATAGGCCCACAAGGCCTCTGGTAGTCTAGTAGCCCAGTATCGCCAATGTGTTGAGACTGTTTTGGTCAGAATCGCTTCAATGACCTTATTGGTGCTTTCGACCTGCCCGTTTGCCTGTGGGTGATACAGGGAAGTGATCCTATGTGTAATGTGATGGTTTTTGAGAGTGGCAGTAATATTGTGTCCTACGAATTTCCCTCCCCCATCTGTTATCACTTCCTGCGGTAAACCATACCACACGAATAGCCCAAAGAGGAAGTTAATCACAGCTTCCTCTATAGCTCTTGGTAAATCTACTATTTCCACCCATTTCGTCACATAATTTGTGGCAACCAATATGTAGGATTTTTGATTCGATGGCGAATGGAATGGGCCAACAAAGTCCAACGCCCATCATTCGAAGGGTTCTATGACTAGTTGGCGTTACAACGACATTTCATCAAATTGGCCAAGTTGGCCTATCCTTTGGTAGCTATCACAATCTTGGGCATATATCTTAACAGATTTAAAAATAGTGGGCCAATAATAGCCCATATGTAGTACCTTATGCCATGACCTTCGATCTGCGAAGTGTCCTTCGCAGGGCTCGTCATGGCAAGCTTTCAAGATATCATAAATCTCATCCTCGCGAATGCATCTGTGTATACACATATCGGACCTTGTGTGAAAAAGATATCCGCCAATCCAAGAGAATCGGGCATTGCGTTGAACGATCTATTTCCTCTCCTTTACTATCAAATGCCTGGGAAACTTCCCTACTGCTAGATAATTTGCCACATTTGCATACCATGGTGTTTTGACTATCATGACAAACAAATGCTCATATGGGAATTGGTTGTCTACTTCTAGTGGATCATTTACCTTTGGGATTCGAGACAGAAAATCAGCAACTGGGTTTTCCTTCCCCAGATGATCCTTAATAGTAATGTCAAATTCCTACAAAAGCAATAGCCAACGAGTCACTCGACCATTTGTGATAGGTTTATTAGCTAAATATCGAATGGCAGAGTGATTAGTATACATAAAATCTTGGTAGCCAATTATGTAATGTCTAAATTTGTTTATTGCATAAATAACAGCTAAGAATTCTTTTTCTGTTACTGTATAATTAAGTTATGCAGGAGTAAATTTCTTGCTAATAAATATATAGCATAAGGCTTCATGTCCTCTTCCTGGCTGAGGACAACACTTATAGCTGCATTTGATGTGTTCGTGGATATGTGAAAAGGAAGCTCCCAATTTGGTCCACGTAATACTGGTGTTGTCGAGACTAGCTTCTTTAAACCTATAAAAGCTGTGTCACATTTGTTAGACCATTTGAAATCAACATTTCCAGTTAAAGCATATAAAGGTGCAACAATTTATGAAATTTTTTTAATAAACCTACGATAATAGCCTGCATATCCCAGGAAACTACATACCTCTGTCTGAGTACAAGGAGTAGGCAGTAAAAGAATTACCTGTATTTTTGCTAGGTCTACCTGTATCCCTGCTACAGAAATATAATGTCCCAAGATTACACCTTTGGTCATCATCATGTGACACTTGACATTGCTTAAACATAACTTGGTAGCAATGCATCGTTCTAAAACATTTTATAATGTTTGCAGTACTTGATCAAATTCATCCCCATATGGAGTAAAGTCATCCATATATACCTCAAGTCCTTCATTTATCAGGTCGGAAAAAATGTTGAGTATAGCTCTTTGAAACGTGGTTGGGGCATTGCATAAGCCGAATGGTAATACTCTGTAAGCGAACATACCCTAGGGACAGGTGAAGGTTTTTTTGTCTTGGTCTTCAGGGGCGATCTGAATTTGATTATAGCCGCTGAAGCCGTCTAGGAAGGAAAATTATTGCTTCCCTGCCGAGGTATCAAGGACTTGATAGATAAATGGGAGAGGGAAATGATCTTTATGTGTTTCCTTGTCCAGTTCCAGGTAGTCTACACAGATACGCCATTTCCAATTTTTCTTCGGGACGACCACCAATGGAGAAACCCATTTGCTATCCGAAATAGGATAAATGAAATTCACATCCAGCAGCTTCTGTAATTCTTCTTTCACAATATCCTTAAGGTGCAGATTCAATCTCTGCTGAGGTTGCCGGATAGGTTGATCATCCTTCTCGGTATAGATGTGATGTGTGCACAATTGTGGATCTATACCCTTCATATCAGGATAATCCCAGGCAAAATACCCTTTATATTCTTGCAAGACCTGAATGAGCTTTTTTTTCTAATCACTGTCCAAGATATCATTAATGTTTAAAAAATTTCCTGGTTTAATTTCCACCGGCTTGCTGTTATGAACAACAGTCATCTGGATGTGCTGATCATCGGTATCCTTCAAGGGATCTTCCAAGGCTTCATTATCAAGAATTTCTTTCAGCATTTGACACTTTACATTGCTCACATTAGCTGGTTGATTGATGAAATTATTGATAACGTCATCTTCAGTCTGATATTTGAATTCTAGCGCCTCTACTACTGTGAGTGGTGAACGGATGCTTTCTTCCAGGTATGCTAGTGGTTGTTTACATATTTTTACAATGGGCAGACTTGGTTTGGCAAGGGGATATAAAACAATATTTTTTACAACATTCCCCTTTGTAATAGTCATGCTGCCCTCTCGGAAGCCTATATATGCATCAGCTGTCGCCAACCAAGGTCGGCCCAGTATCAGAGGGTGCCCATCCAATCGACTCTTCAGGTTTATAACAAGAAAATCTACTGAATATTCCCATGAATCAACATAAACCGTGATATCTTGTAGAGTTCCTTTTGGCCTTACCACCGAACGATCAGCAAGTTCTAGTAAGGTGGTGCTCGGTTCTAAGGTTGTAATACTGAGTGTTTGACAGGTTTCTATTTTTAAAATATTAATGGCTGCACCCAGATCAACTAGCATATTGGGAAAAGAACGGCCATATATCTGAACTGTCACTATGGGATTCCTAGGATCTTCATACTTTACTGGAGTTTCCCCTCCCAAGAGTAAATCAGATAAGGTTCCTACAACATGAATGGTGGGTGAAGTTTTTTCTTTCCTCACAGGCTTCTTTACACATAACTCTTTAATTGTTTTAGCATAGATGGGAATGTCCTGAATGGCCTGGAGGAGTGGAATTTTTATACAAATATTTTTTAGTTCCCCTACAAGATCAAAATCTAGGTAAACAATCGGCTTAGGTATCATTAACCTTTCGAGGAACAGGGGAGAAGTGACTATGAGTTCCTCTGGATATTTCTGTTGATCTGTCTCTTCTCCTCGTTTCATTTCAGTATCAATTACAGGTGGTGGTATATGTATAGGTGGTGTTTCAATCTCAATTGATGGCTAATCCTTGTTTTCCTCAGGTGTGATGATACATCTTGACCTCAATCTAAGTTCATTACATTCTTTTTGCTCAATCTCATAGTCTAAGCTTTCTATAATTTGCACCAGCTGGGCCAGTCTGTTATTGGGATTTAGATTCAGTTAGGCTAGTAGTTGAGGGCGCAGAAGAGGCTAAGGATTTTCTTGTAATGGATAAGGAGCTAACAATGTGGGTTGAGGTTGAGGACCTGTCCCCATAGGAGTGTTGGATATTCCCAAAGGTCGCTGCCAATTTGTAGACCAATTCGGATTTTGAGAAGTGGAGGCAGGCCACTGGGATTGATAAGGATTGCCTTGCCAAATAGGAGTAAAAGGAGAATTTGGCCAGCCATTACCTAGAAAGGATTGAGTTGACCATGGTGTCATAGGGAATGGATAAGGTTGCCAATTCGAGTAGTGTGATTTGCCTTTCCATGCTGCCCCAGGGTTCTGTTGCTGATTAAACTATGAAGAAGGAAAGAACTGCCATGCATCTTGTGACACACTTGGAAGTTTGACCTGCCACTGTCGATGTTGGTTCATTAGATATATTGGCTCTATCTCTTCTTCTGCTTCCTTGAACACTACTTTCAACCTTGGGAGTGATGGACATTGTTTAGTGGCGTGATCCTTGGTACAGATAGCACATGTATGAACCATGTATAATGGACACTCCTGTTGGTTGTGCTTCTTCCGACAGCGTGGGCAGAAAACGACCAAGTTTTGTTCTGCTAAATATTGTTTTTATTTAGCCTGTAGGACATCCAGCTGTGTTGTGAGGGTGCCCAGGATGTCTGTTTTGAAATCTTCTAGGAGGTTATTGATTTCCATTCGTGTTATGCCTCCATTGTGTGGCTTGCTTCCCCTGCTCATGGGATCTCAGCTTTCTGCTCCTCTGCGCGAGCTTCCTCTTGAACACTTGATACAAAAGCGAAGGATTTCATCATAATCTTCTTGAGAAATATCTAAACCATTCGACGTATTCTTCTAGAGTTTCATTATCCTTTGCAGCCATCTTAAAGATTGCATCTTTTAGCTCCCTAGTCTTGCAAAATTCCAGATATCTTGTGAGGAAGGAGGTTTTCAATCGTCCCAAGAATTAATAGTACGTCCATTCAGACCCATGAATCATCTTAAAGATTCTCCTTTCAGAGTAGAAGGGAATAGTTTTAGCTTTTGGGGGTCAGTGGTGTAGTCATACCCTCTGTAGAGGACATCAAATTCAAACAGGAAGGCATTAAGATCCTCTGTGATCATCCCATGAAAAGTTGGGATGCTCTATAGAGGAATAGCCTTCATGGGGGCATTGGCCACTTGGTCGACTATGGGGTATTCCAATGTCGAGGTTTGACCTTGAGGTGGTTTATTTTCCATTTGGTCAAAGATGTGCCAATACTCTTCAGTGATTTTAGGGCTAGATTCACAATAGAGAAGATAATTCAAAGTTGTCATTGCAAGAGGATTTGAGGTTGCAAATCAGGTTGCAAGTTTTCTTAAGGATTGAGAAGATAATTTTCAATGGACTAAGGCTCAAGTATACCCTTGAGGGAATCTCAAATTATGTTGCATGGAGGGATCAGATGGAGGTAATACTAGAGGGTAATGCATTGAAGGACTACATTGATAATGATGTTATGAAACTAGTAGCATTTGATGCTCAAAATCTAGCAGAATGGAAGAAGTGTGTTTCTAGGGCAAGGAGAATCATATTGGAGGGAGTATGAGACCATGTTGTCTCTAATCTCCATGGGAAAGAGACTTCGTATGTAATGTGGCAAGAAATGATGGATTTATTCCAAAATAGTAGCAACCACAGGAAGCTGATGCTCAAGGAAAAGACTCGAAACATAAAGATGCAAATGAATGAAACAATTCCGCAGTACCTGAGAAGGTTTACACAATGTCATGATGAAATTGGCGGGGTCAGTGTTACTATTCTTGAAGAATATTTGGTATCTATAGCTTTGTTGGGTATTCCCAAGAGATGGAATAGCTATCAAGATTCTGTAAATGGCAGATAGAAACTACCACAGTGGGAGTGATTATGGTCCGATCTAGTGCAGGAAGAAATAAGGTGGAGCAAAAAAGATGGGACCTCATCCAAGGTTGAGGATGAGGAGAACTGTGCCTTGGATGGAAAGGAAAAGAAAGGGAAAGGGAATAAATCCCAATACAAAGGAGATTCTAGTTAAGGGGGCAAGAAAAAGGACTTGTCCAAAATCAAGTGATTTCACTATCATGAATTTGGGCACTATGCCATGAAATGCCCACACAAGAAAACAAGCAAGAATACCTCAGGAGGAGTGGTAGGTGAAGCTATTGCTTCACAATTTGAGCTTGATTTTACCCTCATTGCATGCATGGCAAGCACTGTGATGGGAAGTTTTTGGTATCTCAATAGTGGTGCCTCATTCCATATGACGGGGAACAAATATTTCTTTAGTGACTTGGAGGAGAAGGACCTTCAGATGCACATCGAGATGGGAGATGATGGGGGGTACAGCGTGACCTGTGTTCATATAGTTACTTTTTAGAGGGGCTTGTTGTAGCTGCTGCAACAACCCCTCCAAAATTTCCAACTCTTCAAAATTTTTAAGCTCCTTTACCTTTTCCATAGCTTCCACCAATCCTTAGAGTCTTCTCAGAAGCTCGGAAAACTAAAAAGTTCACAAAAGAACCTAAGTCTCTCTCTCATGAGCTAAACCAAGTCCTTAACTAAGTCTAGTTGCCCAGTGGCAACACCATGATGCGACTAATTCCCATTTGCGACTCATACAACCCATGTGACCTCGAAAAATCGTGGAGTTGCATAAGTCACATGGTATAACCTAACATGATGCGTGATCTCCATGACCTATGCAACCTATGCAACCAGTAAGTCGCTGAGTCACAGAGGTCTCATTACCCAATCATGCAACCTCTGTGACCCATGTGACCTAGCGACCCTTGGGGTCGCAAAGGTCACACACTTCCCCAACTCAGGCCATGCGACCAAAATTATATATATCGGCCTCGACCAGTTATTATATAACACTTCTTTGGTCACACAAAAGGAAGGGAGGCTCTGTGACCTGGAAACGCGCATGAAATTTACAAGTAGGTGACCTTTCACTTCCCTAGAAATCATGTTTTTCTTCCAAGTGTCATCTTCCTCAACCCCAACTCTGCAGTTTCCCAACCGGGGGGATTTTATCCACAACCTAACCCCTTTTTCATTGTAAATCATCACTTAATATCTATGAAGTCTTATGAACCTCCCTAAGCTTCTCCCATGCCCATTCCTGGTCCTGAGCTAACCTGCTATCCCTGCAAGCCAAGCCATTTTCCCTTGGGGAGTTCTAGAGACCCCTCTGAAGCCTTATTCATCTCCTCGAATCAACCAAAATGCAGGTCGCACGACCTAAGGCCACAATAGGAAAAACAATGTGACCTATGTGACCTGCGACCTATGCGACCCTAAGGCAACGTGAACTATGCGACTTGCGACTTGCGTCTTGAGCGACCTAGGCCCATACGACCCCATGCTTAGCTTACTCAGTTACTAGGTCACACCCTATTCCGCATGACCCCTGTGACCTCCTCACTCCTGTGGCCTGCTAGAAGACACTCTCTCAGTCTCTAAAAACCGTAGTTTATTTTTTGGCACTCTATTTTATTCTCATGTTGTCTCTCTCATCGTGGGACTATTTGTTCGATATGCCAGGTGACGTGGATCTTGATTGCATATCCATCTCCTCTTTCAAAGATGAGATGGCACCTCCTGCTATGAAGTCTGCCCGTAAAATATCTGGGAGCAGTTCACAGGAAATCCATTAGTACAAGGAACCCCCTATCTATGGGGACACGACCTGCAATATTAATAAAAGCACGAGGCTCTCTTGGTATGACATCTATGAGGAGTTCGCCAAGCTAGACATACCAGAGACCCAGGAGGACTTCCCGGTGTACCTAAACGTTAAGAGGTCCAAGCTCCACAAGGTAGCATCGCACCTCAAGTTTTCCCATGTGCTGAGACAATTGACTGGATCATACAAAGCACAAACACAGATTCATGGATAGTAAGGGATCATACTAGTGCACCGCTCACAGCAATCACCTCCGCAGATATCTATACTTACTATAGGATTCCTGAGAAGGAGGAAACCTTCAACACCTGGTGGTTCACCAGTTTTGTGACTCCTACTAAATATATCCTTAGAGAATGGTGGCAGGACTCGTCCAAGTTCCAGGTTAGGACTGACCAAATTTACATGATGGGTGGATTGAGGAAGGTCTATCAACTAATCTCCACCATGATGAACCATCTGTATGGAAGAGAAGGTTTTGATGTGTTCCACGGTACATGAGTCATCATCATGTATGTTTTCGCCACCTGAGGAACAATGTTTAACTGGGCCAACATTCTCGTGTCAGCCTTGAGGAAAAATATAATTGCAGCTAAGCAGTCAGAGCCAGACCAACCACCAGATTTTTATATGGCCTCATACCTACTAGATGCAGTTTGTGCAAGGTGCCAGTTCGACAACTGGAGCTACAATTGGAACATGTCTGCAGCCAGCCTAGTACACCATCATTACAGGATCTTTTGGGACACTAGCTATAAGGGTATGATTGATGTTATTTCTGAGTCATTTATTGCTCCACTATATCAGTGACTGTTCGGGGAAGAACCACCTTGTATGTCAAAGAGGGCCATGGAAACCATTGTCAAGGTGGCACATTGGTTCCTAATCCAGGAGGGTACATTTATTAGAGTTTTTGGTTCCTATAAGGCCCCGCATGCTCTTTCGAGGTTCACCATGAATAACGTGCTCTTGTGGGAAGTATGTTACTAGATGATGCAGGGCTTCTCGAAAATACTATGCAAAGGAAATAAGAAACGGTGGCCAACCATCCCTCTTTTCATAGAGGCCTATGTGGTAGAAAACTTCAAACAAGTGGAGGCAAAAGATGAGGCTTTAAAGGGGAGTCGTTTTGTGACCTTAAACTATCATACGTATGACCCCGAGAAGGTTGTAGTTTCTCACTACAAGAGAGCTAATTTTAACTGGTCATATTCGCATTCTAGGCAAGATCATGAAGATGGAGTCAGGAACTGGTATAATGCCATCAAGGAATTTAGCCCCAGCAAGTGGCAGGCAAGAGACAAGGAGCTCCTCAAACACTCCCAGGAGAATGTAAGCTTACAGGAGAGGTCATCCACCTTGAAGAGGAAGAAAGAGAAACAGAAGGCATCCGAGAAACTCAAGAAGCAAAAGGATAAAGTGGTAGAAGATGCCCCGAGTGACCCAGAAAAGGGGGAAGATAATGAGACGTTGGAATAAAGGAATGCAACCATGGAAAATAAGAAACAAGAGCTCAAGAGGAAAATAGAGGAAGAGCTCAAACAATCACAAGATTCAAGTGACCAGGACCAACTTGAGAAGAAGAGGTGACAAGAAGAGGAAGAAAGGAAGAAGCAATTGGAAGAAAAGTAACGGGAAGAGAAAAGGGCCAAGGAAGAAGAAGAGAAGAAGAAGTGAGAACAAGAGATGAAAGAATAGGAAGAAAAGATCAGGAATACCAAGGAAGTCAAGAAGAAACATGAGCAAGCTAAGTAAGAGAAGAAGTGGTTGGAGGAAGAGCAAACGAAGAAATAAGAAGAGGAAATAAGAAAGAAGAAGCAAGGAGAAACCAATAAAACAATTGAGACAAACTTCGAACAAATTGAATTAGCTCCATTATATGTTCCTCCTTCTACTCCCCTCACCGAAGGATATATTCCCCTACAAGATCTAGGCATTATTGAAGAAGAATAAGAAGAGGTACTGGATCTCACCAAGCTCGCCTTTGACCAAGTTAGCCTCAAGATTAGGTAGGAGAGGAGGAAATGTTATGCTAGAAACCCTGTGGAACCTCTGTTGGTCTCCATAGCTAAATAAATTGTTCTTGACACCACAGTTAATCGTGAGATGATTGCCTCAGCTGGAACTGCGTTTGTGATTGTGACTGAGCATAATGTTTCTAGGATGAGCAAACAAATCACAGAGCTCCAAAATATGCTTTACGCATCAGAGCAGAAGGCTGCTAGGGTAGAACAAGACAAAAAAAGGGTAGAGGAAAAAAATGTAGCTCTCTACTTAGTAAATTCCAGTACAACAGAACTACAAACCAAAATCAAAGATGAGGCTGAGACGCTTGGTGAAGCCATGGAGATGTTCTATAAAGAAATGTCAAAACTACATCACATTGTAGCATCGATCTTGGCCATACAAACCCATAAGAAAGAAATGATTTCATGCTAAAAGAAGTTGTTACCACTCTAGATAGTATACACGAGTGGTCCATCAAATATCCAGGGGCATCGACGGTAGTCTCAAAGAAGGATTGGATCACCATGCAAAATTCCAAAGTCTAGCTACGCATCAAGATCCAGTCAAAGGACAAATTGACCAAAGATGTAGACAGAGTGTTGGCTTCATATAGACACCTTTTCAGTGGTCTGGAATCAATTATTGAGATCCATGGAGTCCCATCCATCAGAGAAGTCCGGCAGGTGAGAAAGTAGGAAGACATATCATAGGAAGTTCAGGAATTCATCAATACATACAGGAAGGCCGCCCACTCAGATGACCTACCCATTACAAAGGAGAATATCACACACTACGTGGTTGAACTGGTAAGAATGTATACAAAGCTGGTGAATTTAGGCAATTAGGTGAACGCCAAAAGGACTACCCTCATACCAGATTCCCTTGAGTTCCTGCACAAACATGATGAGGAACAACCACATATCACCCCCATTACAGTTGAATACAAGCTTTGGCACACTTACCTAATGGAGCAACTCCACCTGGACATTCCCAAACCTTCTATTGTTAAGTTGATAAAGTAGATTTTCCTCATTTTGTGATTTTGGAAAATTAAGATAGGATAGGACAATTTTGGAATGTGAAGAGTCATGAGTAAGTCTAAAGGTCACAAGGTAGTTGAAAGGTCATGAGGAATCCCAAGAGTTAGGTGTAGGCCAAAGGTCGCCCTCATTTTATAAATACACCCTCATGAAACATTGTAAAGGAATTTTAGCTGAGGACTTATTTTGGGACAATATTGTTTTGAAAGAACTTATGCTCTTCTAATATATGCAAGGAGTAATTGTTATTTTCCACTATTGGATTGCAAAAATATTTTATGCTGTGGTGCCATGGGTATTATTTTCTTGATGGATCATATGTTCCTAAGAGTTCTTTGATACGTAGTCTATTCATGTGTTGTCTTGTGCTACAAACCTTGTTTTTCTACGCATGGATGGTATATGACGTGCTAACTCTATGCATCTATTGGTGAATTGCTTCATTGATATTGGCATCATCTTATTGTTGATTGTATATTAACTTATGCTTATAGATGCTTTATTACTATGAACTATTTTATAGTTGTTGAGAACTTTCTTTATATAGACATGATCTTATCTGAAGTCTGCTAGCAATCACTTTATGTAAGGTTATGTTATTGTTTTCTAATCTTTCTATTCATGGTATTCATGTATAAAAATTTGTTGGTTATTTCCTTGTATTTATTGAAGTTCACACGTTCAATTGAGTTGGTATCCCACCTCTGTCTAAAGCGAACTTAACTCACCTAAATGGCAGTTGGGCCTACATATCGGACGAGATCCCTAAATCAAACAGTGCAGGGTCTAGTTGGGATTCTACACCGGGGAGATCCCCCTCGCTGTTAGTGAAGAATATAAGCTCATCAACAAATTTGGCGCTAAAAGGAGGTCCTGATGGTAGATATCAATACATGCCCTCATGCCGAAGCTTCCCATCAAGATAGTAACCAACCCCGTCCCCCCACCCCCGAAATACCGTATCATCCCTCTTTCAGTCCACCTTTCTCGAAGCCCTAGCTTGGGGATTCCCAACTATTGGGCCATTAATATGCCATTATTATTGTCACTTTTGAACGCTTATTCCACCCATTCCTACCATTCTTCATCACGTCATTTATCATAATTTATCATATAATTCTATTTTATAATGATTTATGCTCTTATGAATGAATATTATTTATTCTCCTTTATTTCTAATAAATTGATGATTATGCATGATTTTATCAATGATAGTTTTAATAAATTGGTTGAAACATTATTCACCATTTTTAGCCTCCAATACAATTTCTAGATTGAAGATTTGATCATTAAATATTCCAACTCAGCAATTCGCTGGAATAAGAAGTGACAGTTTTGCAGTTGAGATTCTGGGCAAATGAAGAAGAATATGGAAAATCTGGAACATGGGTTTTGTCCAGAACGGACCAAATTAACTTTGTGAAGAATGGTTTGCCCAAATTCGGCTTGTATTGAGAGAAATGCAAGGTTCTTTGAGCACGAATTTCTTAGATTTGTTGTTGTGGTCGTCCTCCAAATCTCAACTGCAAAGCCAAATTCGCTTTGCTCTTGTTGAAAGATGGATGGAAATATATTTTCTTGTTGATCAATTGGTTAGAAACAATCCAATTTTGTAACAGAAATAATATTGTAATCATCTCTGTTGTAACTTCTCTCTGCTCTCTCTATTTAAATGAAAACAGAGATTAGAGAAAAAAAATTCAGAATGGAGGATGGCTGAGAGAATGCAGAATTGTGAATGATGGATTCAGAATTATGATTTGAGAATTAGAGATTCAGAATTAAGGATTCATGATAGGATAGGAGGAAAAAGGGATTGTTGCATTACCATTGTAATTCTCAAAGCTTCTGCTATTGTAATGATTTCATAGTTTGATGATGAATAAATAAAAGGGTTGTTGTTCATTCTTCTCGTCTGGAGTAGCCCAGCAGCATCCGCTGGCGGCTAAGGGCCTAGCTTCTGGTGGATTACGCTGCTACTGTATTATATCTTTATGATTCATGTGTGGTTTGATTTCTTTCTTTTACTCTGCTCCGTAATCTGAAGCGCTTTACTGTTTCACATATCGGCTATGTTATACTTGATTGAATATTATTGTAACTTACAATGGGAATGCCATGTTACCATTCTAACCCTGCATCACATTATTGTTTATTTTGGCAAATCATATAGCATCGTTGTTCCTTACAGATTACAAGTTAACCACGCTGTATATTCTTGAATTGGTACTACCGTATGATTTATTCTTAAATCGTGACTGCTGTTTATTCGGGAGTACTGTTCTGTTATCATTGCTGTTTTGAAACAATTGTTGTTCTGTTACAGTTGCTATTATTTCATGGCCATGTTGTCCCTTTTAATGATAAGTGTGTTGCGTGCTTGACTTGGGTTGCTGTACATTCAGATTTAATCCGTTGTTCTATACTTTATCTTTGATAATCTGTTGTTCCATTTCTGTTTGCTATTCAATTCAAAGGCTGTTACTTAATTCTTGAAGATTATAATTATTGCTGCATTCATTTACGTAGGATAGAGTTTTGTTGTTCAATCCTATTTATAGAAGTAGATGATGTTCCATTCCTTGTCATTCGAAAATCCTCATTGCTTTGGTGTGCAGCAGGGCTGTCAACTGTAGAGAACATTGGTTACTGCTTCCTTGTTCTCAGATTGATTGTCTTGTTCCAGTTTGATTTCAATTGCATCAATCTCTAGAGGAATGAGTTATTGCTACTGTATCCTCGATTGATGGTTGTTTGAGTGAATGATTTAGTTGCAGAGCGTTTGAGTTTCTTGTTGTTCCAATTATATTTTGTTTCCAGCATTCATTTACTTTTGGATTTTAAGCACTATACTGCAAAACATTACTCTTGAGTAAATAGCCGCCTCAGACTGAGTACACTCTTGAAATAAAAAGTCGTCCCTGGGTTGACAATTAATGTGAAGATAATTAGGAGTTAAAAAGACACCTTTTTATCGCTCGACATTTTGGCACCGTTGCCGGGGAGAGTGTAGCTATTTGTAAAGAGTAGTGTGCATCTGATGAGTGTTTGTTAGGAAAGAATTGGGTATTAAAAATGGAAGGTAAGAACCTGCGTACGGAGCATGCAAAAGCCTTGCTCCCCTGCCTGCTTTCCAACAGATCTGTTAAAGAACTTAGGGTAGAAATAAATGTTTGAATTTTTGTGTGAATGATTAAAAAAAAAAAAAAAAAAATAGAAACTTTGAAAAACAAATCTCATGATTTCACTTAAGTGGTGATGTAAGCACCACCCATTTCACTAACCAATTGACAGGAACATTTGAAGAAGGAGCCTCAAAGAAACACATGAAGAACATCTTCTATTATGGTAAGGAATGGCTCACATTTCTACTTTTGAATTTCCTATCAAAGATCTAGGAGGAGTGACACATATGCACATAATTCCCCCATCTTCTCTACCAAATTTTCATGGTTTAGCAAATGAAGATCCAGATACATTCTTATTTGAGTTTGAAATGCTTTGTAGAGGATATGATTATTGTACTAATGATCAAAGGTTGAAAGTGTTTCCTCTTACTCTAAAAGGAGCAGCTCTTTGATGGTTCATGACCCTAGGTGGGAACTGCATCCAAACATGGGAGGACATGAAGAACATATTCTTGAAGAAGTACCAAGACTATTGCAAGGCCGATGAAGATATTTTCAATATGATACAAGGGGAAGATGAAAGCTTGGAGGACTATGTAGATCAATTTCAATACAACCTTCAAAAATCAAAGCATAAGCATTTGGAAAAAGAAATCTTAAAAACACTTCTTCTTAAAGGAATCAAAGATGAATTTTTAGAACTCTTAAATCTGATAGGAAAAGGTGATGTTTTTTAGTTATCATATGATGATGTTTGTGAGTTATGCATAAGGTATTCAAGAGGAATCTCCAAGGCTGGTAAGAATCCTAGAGATGTTTGTTCTTTGTTTTCCAAATCTGCTACAAGAATAGGAGACATAAGAGCTGAAATCAATGCTTTATTTGAAAATTTTAAAGTTGATTTTATTAGCTCTCTAAATGCAAAATTGGATGTTTTGCAGGTTCATAAAAATCAAGAATTTGATGAAGTGTTTTTCCCTCATGACCGAAAGGAGCATCCCATAGATAGTTGTTCTTCCTTATCTAGGATGGAAGTATCATATCAAAGAGATGAGGAAGCTGCAACAAAGTCAAAACCATGGAAATCATGGCCTACAGGTATGGTTCAAAACACTTCTTCTCCATTCTCTTATTTGCATAATCCATTATGGAATACTAATGTGTTATGGCAGCCATGTCAATCTCAATATAACCACCATCAATCTTATCTACAAGCTTGCCATGGTTCACCTTATGATTGTATGACTACTCTCCCTCATCTTGTAGCACAAACATACTCTCCATATTCTTCACTAGCTCTTCCACAACATCTTGTTTGCCCATCAAAGCCATCCACTCAACCCAATCAACCACAACATCAAAATGCTCCATTCCGTACACGATTTCCTGCTCAACTAATTCCACACCCTCACCACAATAAACCAGTACAACATGCTTACAATGTTGAACTACAAAATTTACCCACCCTTCCCACCCATTCTATCTCACATGCACCATTTGAAAAAACTTACAATGAGATTCAGAATGTTTCAAATTCAAAAATTGTAGAAGCTATGGAAGAAAATGAGGTTTCTTTTAGTTTGCATCAACAAGCCAATTTAAAAGCTCAAAAACTTCATGGTATGATGGCTATGGGAAATCAAGAAAGTAAAGGATATATTGAAGATTGGTTTCACTCCATCACTTGTTTGCAGCATCACTCCATACTTCAACAATTTTTGATACCATTTTTTCAAGGGAAGTTGGCTTCTCATACCCTAATATTCATTAATATGCATCTTTCAAATTTGGGTATGTGCATACATGAAGCCCTATTTCGAAAATGGTTCCATTGGAAGTACTCATATACGTAGTCATATTCATTTTTTAAATCAAAATAGGTTAGTGTAGAAAATAAAATAAATAAGGGAATAAATAAATGCATTTTGTTTTTTTATGTAAAACTAGTTGTTTTTTGTTGCAACACGCTATCGAAATCAACATCGGTGATAATTTTTTTAAATCATTTGTGTATGTAGATGAATCATAATGGAAATAATAAGTTCTAAAAACACTCATTTTCATTTTTATCACCAATTTGAAAAAATGCTTGAATATCATTTTTTTGGCTTGCGAGCTGGATGAACTTTCTAGAAAAACAGTCGGGACAGTCATGTTTTGAGTGAACAAAAGGGAATATTTTTAAAACATATTTCCACCCTAAGTAGCCCTTGATATCTACTTTCCAACCCAATTTGAATCACTCAATTTGGATTTGAAACGAAAAAGTTGGAAACAAAACATTGACGGGGTGTCTAGCGGGCAGCTCAGGAATAGAGTTAGGACAATCAGTTTTTGGAGGCCTAGATGTTTTAATTTTTAAAACTTGTTATTACGGTAGATTCTCCTATTAATCTAGTTTACAAAGAAATTGGAATCACTCATTTTCGATATCGTATGGGGAAGTTATGATCAAAATACTGACTGTCTATCGTAAATCAGCACCCTTGAAACTATGTCTTTTCGGCTGTTCCTTACAGTGTTTGACCTATCAATTCTTCTTGTATTCAAAACCTATTTCTATTGGAAATAAATAAATGAATCTAATTTCATTTCCAGTTTGAATCATTTGAATCTGACATCAAACGAAAAATTTATGCTTGAAATATCCACTGTTGGTCTAAGCTGGGTAATCGAAAATGACTCTATTATGCAGGTTGTTCTAAGAAAATTTGACATATCATAGCATTGAATTTTTAAAACCTGTTTCTACTAGAGATAACCCTTTGAATTAGCTCTCATTTTTCTTTGGAATCACTCAAATCATACGAAAAACAAAGAAGTTATGATTGAAACACTGTTGGTTAGCATGATTGGCCACTGCTCTCCCGCAGGTAATAAATTAATTTTACTTTGTCCATGGATTTGTTCTACAGAGTAACTACTTGTTAGTTTTTTGCATAATTCTTGGATTAGGGGAGCCCGCGCACCTATATTTCTCCATGATTTAATGTTTTCTTGCAGGTAGACACTCGTTTTTTGCAGGTCTTGGGAAAATAAAGAAGGTCAATTTATGGACGAGTGATTTTTGAAAGAAATTTTATGAAACAAAGGAATTTCATCCAACTCATTACCCAACAGATTCATAATAGAAGAAATGAAGAATTGATTTCAATTTGAAGATTCATGTCTTATCACTGCTGCCAAAACATTTTTCAAAGAGATCATTTTTTAAATGTTGTAATTTAATTTATTTATTTACATATTGTTTTTAAATAAAATGTTGTTTCTTTTCTGATCTCTCTTATATTTTGTGTTTCAGGTGTTGCTTCATTCAAACTGTAACCCATCCTTAGCATCAATACAATGAACAGCTAATTCATTCTTTGCATGCTTGCATTTTATGCTTGTGCATTTTGCTGTTCCTTTTCTGAAGGGACAACATTTGTGTGCACTTTTGTTGTTTCTGTTGTTCCTTTTCCAAAGGGACAACATTTTTGTTTTGCTGTTCCTTTTTCAAAAGAACAGCACCTTTTGTGTCAGCCATTCCTTTTTCACTTTCATTTTGTTGTTCCTTTTTCATGGTTCATTTTGCTGTTCATTTTTCATGGTTCACTTTGCTGTTCCTTTTTCACGGTTCATTTTGCTGTTCCTTTTCCAAAGGAACGACACTTGCGTTTTTTCTGTTCCTTTTCCAAAGGAACGACACTTGCGTTTTCGTTGTTCCTTTTCTAAAGGAACGACACTTTTAGTTTCTGTTGTTCATTTTCCAAAGGAACAACATTTGTGTTTTTGCTGTTCCTTTTCCAAAGGAACGACACTTTTAGTTTCTGTTGTTCCTTTTCCAAAGGAATGACATTTGCGTTTTCTGTTGTTCCTTTTCCAAAGGAACGGCACTTTTGGTTTCTGCTGTTCCTTTTTCAAAGGAACAACACTTGTATTTTTTTTCCCTTCCTTTTTCAAACGACACACTTTTTCACATGCATTTTTTTGTTGTTCCCTACAGGGAACAACACCTTTTTCGTGTGTATTTTTGCTTTTTGGTGTGCATTTCCTTTGTTGTTCCCTACAGGGAACAACACCTTTTTTGTGTTTATTTTTGCTTTTTGGTGTGCATTTCGTTTGTTGTTCCCTACAAGGAAAACCACTTTTTTTAAGTGTTTTTGTTGTTCCTTTAAAGGAGCAACACTTTGGAAGTATTTTCGAGAGCAACCATTCCTTCCTCTTGTGGGATTACTCCTAGTTCATCTCAACTACATTTTACTGATTCCCTTTCATGGCATGAAGTACACTACTTTTATGAGGACAAGAATTATGGATTCTATTGAAGCGAGTTAATATCATTCATGTTATTATTTTTAACAGGACAACTCCTTGATGATAGATTATTTTCAAAGGGACACAATTATTTATATACTACTTTACTGCATTGTTTTCTGTTGAACATGATACTGATTGATCATCTTAATACCATGTTGGTTCCACCCTTCCTGGTTATAATCTTCTCTGTTTGTAATAAATGAGATTATGGGTATATTTTTTTCTATTGACATGTTCAACTTCTTCCACCATCCCTACACTTAAGGAGTATTGAGTCTCCCTCTTTTTATCATAAAAATGTGTAATAACAACAAAATTTTGTTCGTAGATGGAGGATAGGGGGTCTCATTACGAGTCAGCTTACCATGTTCATAACGCTGTAACAAAGTGACATTCCCATTATGGCCACCACACCAGGGTTATGATCCATTGGATAGCCAAATTATCCTTGGAACAGGAAGTCTCATCACGAGCCAGCCTGATCACTTTTGCTACATCCTAGTGAATGGCAGTGTGGTTATCTGGTTACCATGCCAGCACACTGATCTCTTCTGTAGAACAACACTATAACTCTCCATTTATAAATTGAGGATCCTAGCTCATATGGGTTAAAAAGCAACCCTGCCGAGGCTATGGATGCCTGCTGGCAGTAGAGGCTCTGCTTATGGTATTGAAGTTATATCTTATCGTCAATTATTACTATAATACCCTTTTCTTATTTTTTCTTTTTATCAGAGAAATTATTTTTTCCTGTTTTGAACCTTTACGCATGAGAAATTGTTTTCAGATCAATCACATCATTTTCAGCTAGAATACCGTCAATAAAGCATCTTTTTGGCATATTGTTGTTCTTTTTCTTTTTTGCATCACTTATCATCAATCCAAAGCATCCTATCTCTTATTCATAACTATCTTTACACACTCTGCTCTCATTATAACCATAACTCTCACTGTCCTATCATTGATATGTGTACTTTGCTTCATTCACTGTTGTATTGTTCATTCCCTTGCCTTGTCATCACCATAACACCTTTCATATGCTTTATGGTCGTGGAATCCCTTTTCCAATTGGAGGAGGGAATGTATGCATCATGAGATAACATGCACTCTGCCATAACTTGTTGATTTCACAAAATATTAGTATTGCATGTATACAAAAGTTTTCCTGATTGAAATTTTTTGCATGCATCTTATCTGTTGCTATTCAAAACTAACACTATGGATTCAAGAACATTGTATGCAAAATAGTGATTTGTTTACAGGAGAACAACAAGTATGGGCAAAATTCTATTCACAGCATGAACACACTATTGCAACTAACAGAAGCAGCTTGAGCAACTCACGAACGCGAACAATTCTTCAAACATGATGTGCTTGCCTGGATTCCACCTTTTTCAGCACCAACTCTGTCTACATCAGCTTCAACAAATGCCAGTACATATATGTCATTTTGGAGGTAAAACTTGAGGTAAAATAGCATAATTTTCTGATTTATTATGAATTTAGGAGAATTTCATAAAAATCCATTTTGAGCATTATTTATCATCCTTCAGTCCACATCTGTACCACTTCCCATTTTTCAGCGGCATATCATCTTTCGGTTTGGGGGAGTGTTGCTTTCATTCATTTATTTCTTATGACCATGTCATTCATATTCTTTATCATCCATTGCTATTCTTATTCATTCTCAACACCTCCCTTATTCCATGTTGTTTTACACCAAGCATAGAATTCAACAGCTGGTAGCAACCACCTCTATTTGTTTTCTAGCATTGCATGAGGGCATGCTAATTCTTCAGAGAGGGGGAGGAATTGCTACGCATGATGGATGTTTTCTACTTTATTCCTCATTTAAGGCATACAATTTCATTTTTACACAGTGCAGAAATTGATTTCCATAATATTTTTAAAACTATGAACTCAATTATTGTGATTTATGGACGCATCATTAAAATACACAAACCCAGATAATTTCAAATTAAATTGGTTCATACAATTTTGGAAATCATGCACTCTCACCTATAGCCATTTTGTTTATATATCATGATCCGTGCATCAAAACGATCTGATTTTTGGATCATAGAGGCATTCATATATTACAAATTTACTTGCAACATTTCAACAAAAGCTGGTTTGTAGTTTGTGGGAAAATGGTCAATGAAGGTTGCTGTCACTTATATCACATCTTGCTGCAACTTCATATACACATAACTTGAACGTTAAGGTAAAAATTGTTGCCTTCATCAAGATTGCTAAAATTGAATATTCATTAATTAAGGAAGAATTCATTAGTTATATCCATTTCATGAGCTGGGATGAACAAAAAAAATTTATTGCTTGGTTAACACATGGGTTTTGTCTTTGGGTTGCATGAAGACATGCAATATATTCAGTTTTGGTTGCATGAGGACATGCAACATGTTGAGTGTGGGGGTATGTTGGGCCGTTAATATGCCATTATTATTATCACTTTTGAACGCTTATTCCATCCATTTCTACCATTCTTCATCACGTCATTTATCATAATTTATCATATAATTCTATTTTACAATGATTTATGCTCTTATGAATGAATATTATTTATTCTCCTTTATTTCTAATAAATTGATGATTATGCATGATTTTATCAATGATAGTTTTAATAAATTTGTTGAAACATTAGTCACCATTTTTAGCCTCCAATACAATTTCCAGATTGAAGATTTGATCATTAAATATTCCAACTCAGCAATTCGCTGGAATAAGAAGTGACAGTTTTGCGGTTGAGATTCTGGGCAAATGAAGAATAATATGGAAAATCTGGAACATGGGTTTTGTCCAGAACGGACCAAATTAACTTTTTTAAATAAAAGTTTGCCCAAATTTGGCTTGTATTGAGAGAAACGCAGGGTTCTTTGAGCACGATTTTCTCAGATTTGTTGTTGCGGTCATCCTCCAAATCTCAGCTGCAAAGCCAAATTCGCCTTGCTCTTGTTGAAAGATGGATGGAAATATATTTTCTTGTTGATCAATTGGTTAGAAACAATCCAATTTTGTAATAGAAATAATATTGCAATCATCTCTGTTGTAACTGCTCTCTGCTCTCTCTATTTAAATGAAAACAGAGATCAGAGAAAAAAAATTAGAATGGAGGATGGCTGAGAGAATTCAGAATTGGGAATGATGGATTCAGAATTATGATTTGAGAATTAGAGATTCAGAATTAAGGATTCATGATAGGATAGGAGGAAAAAGGGATTGTTGCATTACCATTGTAATTCTCAAAGCTTCTGTTATTGTAATGATTTCATAGTTTGATGATGAATAAATAAAAGGGTTGTTGTTCATTCTTCTCGTCTGGAGTAGCCCAGCAGCATCCGCTGGCGGCTAAGGGCCCAGCCTCTGGTGGATTACGCTGCTGCTGTATTATATCTTTACGATTCATGTGTGGTTTGATTTCTTTCTTTTACTCTGCTCAGTAATCTGAAGCGCTTTACTGTTTCACATATCGGCTCTGTTATACTTGATTGAATATTATTGTAACTTACAACGGGAATGCTATGTTACCATTCTAACCCTGCATCACATTATTGTTTATTTTGGCAAATCATATAGCATCGTTGTTCCTTACAGATTACAAGTTAACCGCGCTGTATATTCTTGAATTGGTACTACCGTATGATTTATTCTTAAATCGTGACTGTTGTTTATTCGGGAGTACTGTTCTGTTATCATTGTTGTTCTGAAACAATTACTGTTCCATTACAATTGTTGTTATTTCATGGCCATGATTCATGCATATCATATCGAAGGTCAGATTGTTGTCCCTTTTAATGATAAGTGTGTTGCGTGCTTGACTTGGGTTGTTGTACATTCAGATTTAATCCGCTGTTCTATACTTTATCTTTGATAATCTGCTGTTCCATTTCTGTTTGCTATTCAATTCAAAGTCTGTTACTTAATTCTTGAAGATTATAATTATTGTTGCATTCATTTACGTAGGATAGAGTTTTGCTATTCAATCATATTTATAGAAGTAGATGATGTTCCATTCCTTGTCATTCGAAAATCCTCGTTGCTTTGGTGTGCAGCAGGGCTGTCAACTGTAGAGAACATTGGTTGCTGCTTCCTTGTTCTCAGATTGATTGTCTTGTTCTAGTTTGATTTCAATTGCATCAATCTCTAGAGGAATGAGTTATTGCTACTGTATCCTCGATTGATGGTTGTTTGAGTGAATGATTTAGTTGCAGAGCGTTTGAGTTTCTTGTTGTTCCAATTATATTTTGTTTCCAGCATCCATTTACTTTTGGATTTTAAGCACTATACTGCAAAACATTACTCTTGAGTAAACAGCCGCCTCAGACTGAGTACACTCTTGAAATAAAAAGTCGTCCCTGGGTTGACAATTAATGTGAAGATAATTAGGAGTTAAAAAGACACCTTTTTATCGCTCGACACCAACCTCCCCCACTTGAAGATGCAAGAGAAGGATGTGAAATTCCTCTCTTTGAAGTTACAAATGATCAATTTAGGGGCTTGTGCCCTATTACTCGTTAGTTTGCCAGGGGTTTAAAGTGCATTCCTGTCACTAACTCCCTATCTAACTTGCGCACCTCCATGCCTCATCACATGCATCAAGGTGTATTGGTTAATTCCATATCACAGTTAATCATGCTAGTGCTCGATGACTACATAGACACTATTGAAAGGCTCTCAATTGAGGGGTTGGAAATTCCCCCAACGTTAGAAGGAGAAGCTCCTAGGAGTTAAATCAACGGGGGAAAAAATCAACCACAACAAGGAGAAACTCAGGGGAACAATCAAACGCCCCCAGAAGATACCCCTGTGAACAACCAACATCTGAGAGAGAATACTGAAGGACCCCTGGGATAAGGGACTTGAGATAATCTCAGGAACCACATTATCTTCTACAATAATGAGCGACTTTTTAGATTCCTTGGGAAACCTGAGGAACTTTAGGAATGAAATGTTGAAAATGGCAACAAAGAAAGCTCATCCTATGGGATCATGACAGCTGATGATGACATGGTGAGTCTTGCACTTCTCGGTCTTCCTAAGAGCTGGCATAGCTACCAGGACTCGGTTAATGGAAGAGAGAAACTGCCAGATTGGGAACAACTTTGGTCAGATTTGATGCAGGAGGAGATAAGAAGGAGCACCAAAGATGGTTCTCCATCCATGGAGGATGAAGAAAACTATGCCTTAGCGAGTAAGGCGAAGAAGGGGAAGGAGAAGGCTTCTCTTTCCAAATCCAGTTCTTCCCATGGTGGGAAGAAGGTTGACAAATTGAAAGTGAGATGCTTTCATTGTCATGAAGTGGGCCATTTTGCTACAAATTGTCCACAGAGGAAATACAAGAAGGGATCCAGGGAGGGATCTGAAGGTGAGGCACTTGCTTCACAGTTCGAGTTGGATTTCACACTCTTTGCATGCATGGTTTCATCCATGGTGGGAAGTGGTTGGTTTCTTGACAGTGGAGCTTCTTTCCACATGACCAACGATAAGAGTTTGTTTAGTACTTTGGAGGAGAAAGATCTCCAGATACTCATAGTGATGGGTAATGATGAAAAGTACAGTGTCTCAGGTGTAGGCACGGTTATTTTTCAGAGGGAGCATGGAGCTCGCCTTACCTTGACTGATGTCAAGTATGTACTAGGACTGAAGAGAAACTTGGTGTCGATCGCGATGCTGGAAGACAGAGGGTATGCTGTAGTCTTCAGTAAGGGAATGGTTTTCCTTAGACACATCATCACTAGACAGGTGAAGCAGATCGGTTCACGGGTCAAGAACCTGTATGCTCTTGAGGTTCAAGATGCATGCAAAGCCTTGAGGAGCAAGGCAACTGATGGAGACTTGGTGGTTGAGAGGGAGAGTACATTACCTCTCAACATGCAGCGCTAGAAGAAGTCTCAGACGATTGTGGAGGAGCCACGATTAGTGAAGCAGCTTTAGGAGGTTGTGGAGTAGCCACAACTAGAGAAGCTAAGAGGAGATCGAGTAGAGACATCTACTCATACAGAGACCTCAAGTAGGGGGAAACTTCGAGCCAGGTGAGTTGAGGGATCACATGCAACCATACCTCCAAGTAGGAGGTGGTGTGATGTGGAGTGATTGTCCCAAGGAGGAGGGGCAAGATCCTTGAGGTACCCAACCTATTTGATTCGACTTTGCTACAGGAGCCTCAACGAGGAGTAGTAGGACTAACTGATTGGGTAGAGACAGATGCAGATGGAGTGGTAGAGAGAGCTATAATGCAGGAATCCCAAGACAACGTAGAGCTAGCATGCTGCAACAATGTGAGAGGCACAAGTGTTTTGCACCAGTGCAAGATGGCACAAATGTTTTGCACCAGTGCAAGATGGCACAGAAAGGTGTGCAATGGTGCGAGATGCATGGAGATGTTGCAGTAGCGTAGAGGTCAGAGAGGGAGCACTTGTCAACAGCAGGTAGAGCTTCAACATCAGATTATGTTTCTAGCCCAATAGAGAGGTTAGTTGGTAGTTTTTTTTTGTTCGGAGAGTTGCTGGAGCAACCACACTTGGTAGAAGTGTTGCATGCAGAACATTCCGAAGGTACATGATTGGGTTCGAGAGGAAGCCTTTCTTGTTGAGAGGGAGTTTTGAAAATAGCAACAAGAAATGCTAAAAATAGAAGTGCTAAAAATAACACTGCTATAAATAGCAGTTTGGGTACCAGTGCTGGATTGAGCAAAAGGGAATGAAAAATGGAAGTGTTAAAAATAGCATTCTATTTTTAGCAGTTCGGGATGGATTCCAATTTTAGTTAGTCCCTGGACTAAAATAGGAAGTAAAATTCGAATTTGATATTAACAACAGTTTGTAAATTAATTAATTAATTCATCTTGAGTTAATTAGTTAAGGAAAAACAAACTTGAAGTCTATGTGAGGACATGCAACATTTTATCTATTAATTGAGGAATTTATCCATCAGTTAAAGAGATAAGGATGAGTTGTAATTAGTTGGCTCAATTAACTGAGTCAAGTCCAGTTATAATTGATTTAAATAGTTTGTTTAAATTAAGTAAGTTTAGGTAGTTAATGCATGCTTGCATATAATTGTTGCACTTCAGATAACTGAAGATATTTTCATGAATAACTCATGCATGTCAGTTCAGACAGAAACCCATTTGAGATCAGAGAAGGGACAGTGTACTATTAGTTGGATGAATATTTTTTCTATAAAGGAAGCTCATCCATGATGAAGATTTATCTCCTTCAGGACTGCGTAGTTGGATCAGAGGTTAGTGAGTGTGTGAAGAGGCCAATTCACACAAGTGGCTGCACTGGACCCCAATCAAAATTGCGCAAAGAAATAGGAGGCTTGGAGGGCAGACCAGAGGTTAGATAGAGGCCTTTGACTATTTATGAGCAACAGAGGTATTGCAGAGAGAGCAGGATAGCTTTTGAGCTGATTCTTTTTGTAATACTGGTTATATTTCCACTTGTATGATAATACAGAGATGGGGTTTTAGGCTGGTGCTTTCCCCTGGTTATATCTTCTGTGTTATGTGTGATTGATTCCTTCTTATCAGTTATATGTGTTCTTATTGATGTTGCTCAATTCGATTAAACTTCCGCTAAATTGTTTGTAGAAGTAGATCAAGTATATTGCTTTAGTATATTGCATTGCCAAGTGATCTACAGGTGGGAATTTCTACATGAAAGAAATGCCTGGGATGTAGGACACCTCAAAGTTCCTTGTGGAAATGGCAGGCACCCTCCCCACACTAGTGGGGGGTCAGGCATAACAAGTGACTTAGAGGGGAATCCCAATAACTCCCTCTTTCCTCCCCCACCAAGGGGAAATCAGCGTCAACCTTTGGCTTGGATGGATTAAAAACCATTAGGCATCTAAGGTCAACTCCACGAAATGCCTCACAATCCTGAGAAACATCTCCCGAAATTCGACCCCGAGAAGGGGACCTCGATTGACGATCACATCAACAATTTCTACCTTGCCTTACAAATCATGAGAGTGCAACATGATGACGTGGATTGCCACATTTTCCCCCACACTTTCGAAAATAAGGCCGCTACCTGTAGCTTCGATTCGAACATGGGAAGAATTCTAGAAAACCTTCCTTGATAAGTTTTCGGAAGAGAAGACGCCTTCTATACTCTTGAACGAGCTTAGTACATTAAAATGCCATAAGAAATAAAAGGTGAAATATTTCAATCAATGATTCACTACCATCTTGAATAAGTTCTTGATGGACGTGGATCTTGATGATTCCATCACCATTGATTATTACACCAGAGCCCTTTTGCAAGACATCACTATGTTTGTCAAACGCGAGGCTAAACCCACCTTGTCAGAGAACTTTACAACAAATCTTGAAGTAGAGAAGGATTTTTTTCTATAGGCGCCCTTGACCACAATTCACAAGATGAAACTAAATAATCTGCCAAGAAAAATCATGCCTTGACCAGTAAGCCTGTCGATAAGGACAAGGATTCCTTTGATTTCAAAGGGTTAGAAAAATATTTAAAGAAATTTACGAATGAGGTTTTTGAGTTGAAAAGAAAGAATAGTGAATCCTCCTTAAGAGGGAAACCCACCAAACCTTTCTTTCGAAACACCAATAATCCACCCGCTAAATCATCTGAGGAGTCCAGTACAAATTTCAATGTGGAAGAGCTAGGAAAAGACAACTTCTACACTTTCAACCAGGCCCCTCATTCCGAAAAGACTTGCACTTAGTGGCTCCACAACATGACTTCCATAGTGACCCAATTCTTGGAAGATCAAGCCATAGGGGATGGCGAGGAGGAATCAAACGAGCTGGAAGAGGAAGCCATTCCTCCCGATGAAAACTCTTCATCCATTGTTCTAGCATTCGATGTCATCCACCGGGAGGAGATTCAAACAATTCAAGAAGCCATTGTAGGAGACACCCCTACCATGAAGCCTATCAAAAATTACAACCTCATGAGTAAGGGGCCAATGTCAGACTCCACCCTAGAAGAAAAGAAAAGGGATTTGTTAAGGAGGATCCTTCCACCTAACAACACCAATAACCATCCACCCCTTCCCTTGAGGAGGCGCTCGGCCAAAGCCTGAATGATCCCTTGGTGGGTGGTAAAGGAAACAACTCTGCATCTAGAAGCTTGACCAAGGCTAGTGCAATTAAAAC
This sequence comes from Pinus tabuliformis, assembly GCA_031772625.1. Classification (NCBI taxonomy): domain Eukaryota; kingdom Viridiplantae; phylum Streptophyta; class Pinopsida; order Pinales; family Pinaceae; genus Pinus; species Pinus tabuliformis. The sequence continues at coordinate 107,707,411 of CM062804.1, forward strand.
CAACTCGTTCCCACAAGCCTCTCTAGAAGACACTTCCTCCATGGACTTGGAGTATAATATTATTGAGGACATGAAGAAGACACGAGCCAACATCTGGTTATATGAGCTTTCCAAGATAACCAGTTAGTGTGAGTTGATTGCCAAAATCTTCATCGCCTCTTTCACTGCCTCGAAGGTTTCCCCGTTGTCCAAGACTAGCTCCTCAGGCTGATCTCAAGCCGTGATCAACCTCCAATCCATTATAAATGCCACAAACACAAACTCGAGAGGTTCAACTCTCCTGTTCCTTCTAACCTTCGAAATATTCAACTACAATGTGCCTAATTTTCTCGTCGACTCTAGTGAATCAACCGATGTTATGCCTTGGTCAGTGTGTAAGAAGTTAAACATCCAACCCGAGAAAACAAATGCGAAGGTCATTCAACTAGATAGGTCCCAAGTCCCTGCCATCGGTGAATTGAATAACATAATAGTTAGGCTATCCTCTGATTCTCGGGTGCATCAGTGCATCGACATAATTGTGGTTGACATCTTGGAAGCCTATGGGTTACTCATTAGGGACTGGTCCTATAAAATCCAAGGTTACTTTTCCACACACTGGTCCCGCTTGTGGTTGCCCTATAAAGGAAAGAACAATCAAATCAGAGTTAATAGTGAACCTTTCATGAAACATACGGTCACTGATCTCGAAGGCTCTAATGAGCCAATTAGCTTCGCTCAGGAAGAGTTAGCGGTGTGTTTCCATGATACAATGATCAATTTTTACCAATCTGAACCATCAACCATTCCCCCTGGTACTTTATTAGAGCTCCAATCACACACCCCGACCAATGAAAATGAAATCTGCATACTCCAAACCCACCCGTTCTTAATGATCAAATATGGAAACTATATTACGACAGGTCCAAGACTCATGGTGGAGTCGGAGTAGGCTACATCCTCGTGGATCCCAAAAGGAACAGATTTTTAATTTCCTGCAGGTTGGAGTTCCAATGCACCAACAACACCGCAGAGTACGAGGCATTGATCCTCGACCTCAAGAAAGCTATAGATCTGAAATTTGAATGTTTGAAGGTGATCGACGACTTTGAAATCATTACAAGACAGGTACAAAACACAATTCATTGTTATCACCACAACTGAAGAGCTAGTAGCAAGGGTATGATGCTTGATCGATGCTTTTAAAGATTTCAATATTATTTCCGTTCCTAGATTAAATAATGCTGCTAGTGATGCTCTGGAAAATGTAGCAGCCAGATTTACACCCCTTAGGGATGGTTTTTCAATTGAAATTGTTTATAAACCGACTGTCCATGATAATGTAACTAACTTATGCATTTTCAATGATGACCAACAGATATTGGAGTTCATGAAAAATGCGAAGGTGTTTAAAGATGCAGCCATCAAGGAGGAAGAACATGAAAGGTCCTTGCAGGAAGAGGCAGACTCGCGTAAGGGAAACCCCATACCTAAGGAGTGGCCATGCTAGAAATATAATTTGATATACAAAACCACTTCGGAGGGACGTTGAAAACCAAGACACAAAGTTCCATCCTTTCACATGAACCAATCAACCTTGGGACTGAAGCCGACCCCAAATTCCTTAAAATAGGGATGGGATGTTCCTCCGAGGAAACAGAGTCTCTCATCATCTTGTTCAAGAAGTACTAGGATGTTTTCATTTGGACATATGATGATCTAAAGACTTATGATACACAAATCATCCAACATGTCATTCCTACGAGAGAAGGGGTCAAACCATTTCAACAGGAGTTGAGGAAAGTACATCCCACATTAGAACCCCTCATTCAAAAGGAGATCAAGAAGTTGTTAGATGAATGCATCATCTTTAAGGTCAGACATTCTACATGGGTTTCAAACCTTGTCCAAGTACAGAAAAAGTCTGGAGAGATCCGTTTGTGTGTCGATTTTTGGAATTTCAACTAGGCGTTGGACAAAGACAATTCGCTGGTCCCGTCCATGGAACAGATCCTCCAAACAATTTCAGGTTTGGAAATGCTTTTCTTTCTAGATGGTTTCTCCAGCTACAATCAGGTGTTGGTAGCCAAACTAGACCATATAAAGACAACCTTCAGGAGAAAGTGGGGAACGTTCGCCTTCCGTCGCATGCCTTTTAGACTTTTTAACGCTACGCCAACATTCCAGAGAGAAATGGACATCACTTTCAGGGGTTTAATGGGCCAAACTATGGTGGTTTACCTCAATGATGTCATTGTCTTTTAAAAAAGGAGGTCCAACCACCTCTACCACCTTAAGGAAATCTTCGAACGATGCTGGAAGTATGGGATTTCGCTTAACCCCAAGAAGAGCATATTCATGGTTTCAGAGGGAAATATCCTTGGATATATCATCACCAAAGATGGAATCATCATTGATCCTGACCATGTGAAAGCAATAACATAGATCCCTCTTCCGAGTGCAAAAAAGGTATGCAATCTTTCCTTGGTAAAATCAATTTTATTCAAAAATTTATTTCAGGTTTTGCCCAAATTATTAAGTTGTTGAAGAACATGATCAAGAAATATTCAGTGTTTAAATGGAACCAAGAAGAAAATGAGGCTTTCGATTGTATCAAGAGATATATCATTGAAGACCCTTCCCTCTTCAGCCCCGACTTCAGCAGGGACTTCATCTTATACACTTTCGCCTTGAATTCGTCCTTAGCCACCGTCCTCACGCAAAAGGACTAAAAAAATGATGAACAACCTATATCTTTCATGAGTGCAGGAATACAAGGCACATAAATCAACTACCCCGACATAGATAAGTAGGCATATGTGGTCTACAAAGTAGTGAAACACTTCAGAACGTACATTCTCAAGAACCATGTCACAGTGATGGTTCTGCACCCTACTGTTAGGTCACTCTTCATCCAACAAGACTTAGGTGAGAGGAGATCCAACTAGATGACCTCCCTCCAGGAATATGATTTGGAGTTCAAACACTCACACACAGTCAAAGGGCTCAAGCTATGCAATCTCCCATGACCCCTTGTCATGGTAATCTGACCAGAAGAAATACCTAGGGCAAGGGAACATACCTTCTACCTTATCCGCAAAATAGAAGAGGGTAATAAGGCTCGAAGCCGCTTCATATCAAATGGTTCAAGGTAACCTGTTTTGAAAACACCACCTTAGCATGCTACTCAGATGTTTGGAATATGACAAAGCCCAGCGGGTGTTGAAGGAGTTGCACGATGGACCAGAAGGGGGCCACTATTTTGGTGACACCACTGCCAAAAAGATTATGTGAGTAGGATTCGACTGGCCCATGCTCTTTAAATACATGCATATTCTTGAAAATCCACCACCTGTCAGAAGTGCGCAAGAAGGCAAGCTCAGTCGTCTGCCTCTCTCCAACCCATAGCGGTGGAAGAATCTTTCCAATAATTGGGGTTGGATGTCATTGGGGTAATCGTGCCAAACTCATCAAAGCAACACACATATATACTCACGACCACTGACTATTTCACTAGGTGGTTCGAAGCAGTTCCATTACAAAAAATCAACGACGATGAGGCAATATACATCGTGGTCAGGTTCGATGTTCCAACCTCACTTGCGTTTGATAATGCTATGTATTTTTTTCCTTTATGACTATATGATTTTTCTTTGGAAAACAACATTTTTTTAAAAGACTCAGCTAAATACTAACCTCAAGGGAATGGCCTAGCATAATCTACCAATAAAAACCTCATCTGCATCCTCAAGAAGACCTTGCTATCCCACTAGAGAAATTGGCACGATGTCCTCAGCAATGCCTTGTGGGCCGTTTGGGTTATGCCTAAACCATCCCTCAGAACATCCCCCTACCTTCTGGTTTATGGAAAAGAAGGCATCCTACCACCGAACCTCTTCCTCTCTGACCTCCAATTGTCACAAGAATCACAAGGTTCCCCTTGCCCTACCATTCAAAATCGCATCAACGCGCTCCTTAAAATGGAAGAGGAAAGACAAAAGCCTAGGGAGAATTTTGTCATTCACCAAAACTGAATTAAGAGGTGGTTTGATAAGAAATCCATAGGAACCCGCGAATTCAGTGTAGGGGACCTGGTTCTTAAGTGGGATAGAGCCCATGAGGACAAGGGAAAACACACCAAGTTCCAAGCCTTATGGATCGGTCCTTTCCAAGTCAAAGAGAAAATTGGGCAGCACACCTATAAGTTGCAAACTCTAGGAGGGAGGGTTGAACCCCTTCCTGTGAATGGCCAAGATCTCAAATTCTACTTCACCTAGCAGCTCTCATGGCTGCTAACACACCTTGTATTATAGTTCCCTTTTGATATTTCTTTTCCATTAGTTTTTATTTTCTAGTTCTGTTTTGAATTTTGTTTTGCCTTGAATAAAGAGTTTGGGATGTCGGCCTGAGGTTGAAGTAGCCCTACACTCTGGCTCATATGGTTTCTCTCTGGAATCACCTTTTTGACCGAACTTTAAGCCATGACCAAAATAGAGTATTGAAACTTACTATAGTGGGGAACTCGATGTCATCCACAGTCCCCTATCTTGCGCTATTCTATCCTAGCTGCTAACTTGGACTGAATTGTGTGATTTTCTAGCTTACACGTTGGTTCGAAGGTGGGGGAAGGTGAAGAAAAATTCTAAGCATATATAATAAGGTCTCTAAAAAACTGGAAACAACCTCTTTGCAAGTCAAATAAGTCTGGATCCCTTGTCTGCCCAAGCTTACAATGCCACATGAAGAAGTGAAAATAAGGACAGTTGAATAAGTGCCAATGAGCACTCAAAGAATTAATAAGGGCTAAAGGATTTAAAAAGGATTCTTTCGCTAAGAGGTGAAGCAACGCCTCCGCCAAGGTACTATCTAGGCTCACTGGCAGTAGAGCAATGTCTATGATTTCTAGGTAGTGACTCCGTTGGGGTACTGTTCGGGCTTACTGGCAGCGGAGAAACATTGAAGTACTGTAACTATTATATCGAAAAGTAGAAGGAGAAAGAGGTAGAAGATGCCCCTAGTGACCCGAAAAAGGAGGAAGACGTTGGAACAAAGGAACATAGCCCTAGAAAATAAGAAACAAGAGCTCAAGAGGAAAAGAGAGGAAGAGTTCAAACAATCACAAGATTCATGTGGCCATGACCATCTTGAGAAGAAGAGGTGACATGAAGAGGAAGAAAGGAAGAATAAAATGGAAGAAAAGGAGCAGGAAGAGAAGAGGGTCAGGGAAGAAGAAAAGAAGAAGAAGTGGGAACAAGAGTTGAAAGAACAAGAAGTAAAGCTTAGGAAAACTGAGGAACTCAAGAAGAAATAGGAGAAAGTTGAGCAAGAGAAGAAGTGGTTAGAGGAAGAGCAGAGGAAGAAATAATAAGAGGAAAGAATAAAGAAGGAGCAGGGAGAAACCAATAAAACAACTGAGCTAGACTTAGAACACATCAAACTTCCTCCATTAGATGTTCCTCCTTCTACTCCCCTCACTGGAAGACATCTTCCCCTACAAGAACTAGGCATTCTTGAAGAAGAAGAAGAGGTATTGGATCTCACCAAGCTCACCTTTGACCAAGTTAACCTCACAATCAGGAAAGAGAGGAGGAAATGTTATGCTAGAAACCTTGTAGAACCTCTGTCAGTCACCACAACTAAAGAAATTATTCCTAAAACCACATTTAATCCTGAGATGATCACCTTAGATGGAATTGCATTTGTGACCATGATTGAGCATAATGTTGTTAGAATGAGAAAACAAATTGCGAAGCTCCAAAGCAAGCTTTATGCATGAGAGTAGAAGGCTGCTAGGGCAGAACAAGACAGAAAAAGGGAAGAGGAAGAAAATGCAACTCTCTATTTAGTAAATTCTAGTACAATAGAACTACAGGCCACAATCAAAGATCAGGTTGAGATGCTTAGTGAAGCCATGGAGATGGTCTATGAATAAATGTCAAAACTACATCACACAGTAGCACCAATCTTGGCCATACAAACCCATACAAAAGAGAGGGATTCTATGCTAAAAGAAGTCGTTAGCGCTCTAGATAGTATACACGAGTGGTCCATCAAGTATCCAAGGGCACCGATGGTAGTCCCAAAGAAGGATTGGATCACCATGCAAAATTCCAAAGTCCAGCTACGCATCAAGATCCAGTGAAAGGACAAACTGAACAAAGATGTAGACAAAGTGTTGGCTTCATATAGACACCTTTTCAGTAGTCTGGAATCAATGATCAAGATCCATGGAGTCCCATCCATCGGAGAAGTCCGGAAGGTGAGAAAGCAGGAATACATCTCACAGGAATTTTAGGCATTCACCTACACATACAGGTAGGAAACCTACTCAAATGACCTACCCGTTACAAAGGGGAATATCACACGCTACATGGTTGAACCGGTAAGAATGTATACAAAGATGGTGACCTTAGGTAATTAGGTGAATTCCAAAAGGACCACCCTCATACCAGATGCCCTTGAGTGCCTGCATAGACATGATGAGGAACAACCACAGATCACCCCCATTACAGCTGAATACAAGCTTTGGTGCACTTACCTAATGGAGCAAATCCACTTGGACATTCCCGAACTTTCTATTGTTAAGTTGATAGAGTAGATTTTTCTCATTTTGTGATTTTGGAAAAGTAAGATAGGATAGGAAAATTTTGGAATGTGAAGAGTCACAAGGAAGTCTAAAGGTCACAAGGTAGTTGAAAGGTCATGAGGAAGCCCAAGAGTCAGGGGTAGGCCAAAGGTCTCCCTCATTTTATAAATATACCCTCATGACACATTTTAAAGGAATTTTAGCTGAAGACTTATTTTGGAACAATATTTTTTTGAAAGAAATTATGCTCTTCTCATATATGAAAGGAGTAATTTTTATTTTCCACTATTGGATTGCATAGATATTTTATGCTCTAGTGCCATGGGTATTATTTTCTTAATGGATCAGATGTTCCTAAGAGTTATTTGACACACAATCTACTCATGTGTTGTATTGTGCTACGAACCTTGTTTTGCTACGCATGGATTGTATATGACATGCTAACTCTATGCTTGTATTGGTGAATTGCTTCATTGATATTGGCATCATCTTATTGTTGCTTGTGTATTCGCTTACACTTATAGATGCTTGATTACTATGAACTATTTTATAGTTGTTGATGACTTTCTATATATAGACATGATCTTATCTGAAGTTTGCTAACAATCAGTTTATTTAAGGTTATGTTATTGTTTTCTAATCTTTCTATTCATGGTATTCATGTATAAACATTTGTCAGTTATTTCCTTGTATTTATTAAAGTTCATGAGTTCAATTACGTTGATATCCCACCTATGTCTGAAGAAAACTCAAATCACCTAAACAACAACCGGGCCTACATACTAGACGAGATCCCTAAATCAAACGGTGCAGGGTCTAGCTGGGATTCTACATCGGGGAGATCCCCTTCATTGTTGGCAGAGAATTGCGTCTCGTCAACAGATTTGGCACTAGAATGAGGGTCTTATGGCAGGTACCAATACACGCTGTCACAAAAGACCCCGTCCCCCCACCCCCAACCCCCAAAATATCGTATCATCCCTCTTTCGGTCCACCTTTCTTGAAGCCCCAACTTGGGGATTTCCAACCTCCCCCGCTCTAAGATGGAGTGGAAGGAAATGAACTTCCTCTCTTTGAAGTTACAAATGATTAGTTGAGGGCCTTGTGCCCTATTACCCATCAGTTCACCACAGGTTTAAAGTGAATTCCTGCCACTAACTCTCTGTCCAACCTGCACACCTCCATGCCTCATCACACACGTCAATGAATCTCGGTTAATTCCATATCACAGTTAATCGAGGTAACGCTCGATGACTACACAGACGCTATTGAAAGGCTCTCAATCGAGGGGTTGGAAAGAATCCCAGCGTCTAAAGGAGAATCTCCTAGGAGTACAATAATTGTGTGAAACAATAAACCATGACGGGGAGAAACTCAGGGGAACAATCAACCACCCCCAGAAGATACCCCTGTGAACAACCAACCTCTGAGAGAGAATACTGAAGGGCCCTTGGGACAAGGGACTGGAGATAATCTCAGGGACCACATTAACTTCTACAATAATGAATGACTTCTTAGATTCCCTGGGAACCCGAGGAACTTTAGGAATGCAAGAAATGCCTAGGACCTAGGACACCTCAGAGTTCCCCAGGGAAATGGTAGGCACCCTTCCCACACTAGCGAGGGGCAGGCACTGAAAATGAGTCGGAGGGGAATCCCAATAGCCCCCTTTTTCCTCCCCCACTAAGGGAAATCGATGCCAACCTTTGGCTTGGATGGCTCAATCCCCATTAGGCATCCAAGGCTAGCTCCATGACTTGCCTCACCATCTCGGGAAACACCTCCCAAAATTCGACCTCGAGAAGGGGACCTCGACTGACGATCACATCAACAATTTCTACCTAGCCTTACAAACGATGAGAGTGAAAAATGATGACATGGCTTGCTGCCTTTACCCTCACTTTTGAAAATAAGGCCACTACCTGGTATCGATCGCTTCCTATAGCTTCAATTCAAACATTGGAAGAATTTCAAAAATCCTTCCTTGATATTTTTTCGGAAGACAAGACATCTTTTGTGCTCCTGATTGAGCTTAGTATGTTAAAAGGTGAAATATTTCAACCAATGATTCACTACCATCTTGAATAAGTTCCTGACGGATGTGGCTCTTGATGATTCCATCATCATTGATTATTACATTAGAGTGCTTCCGTGAGACATCATTGTGTTCATCAAACACGAGGCTAAACCCACCTTAGTAGAGAAGTTGGCAACAACTCTTGAAGTAGAGAAGGATTTGATGTCTATAGGCGCCCTCAAGAATGATTCATGAGATGAAATTAAACCGTCTACCAAGAGAATTTAAGCCTCGACTAGTAAGCTCGTCGATAAGGACAAGGATTCCTTTGATTTTGAAGGGTTAGCCAAATCTTTAAAGCGATTGACGAATGAGGTTTCTGAGTTGAAAAGAAAGTCTAGTGAATTCTCCTCAGGAGGGAAACCCGTAAAACGTTTCTTTCGAAAGACCAATAATCCACCCACTAAATCATGTCAGGGGTCCAGTAAAAATTTCAATGTGGAAGAGCTAAGAAAAGACAATTTCTGCACTTTCCACCAGGCCTCTCATTTCGAAAATACCTTCTTTTAGTGGCTCCAGAACATGACTTCCGTAGTGAAACAACTCTTGGAAGATAAATCCATGTGGGAGGGTGAGGAGGAATCCAAATATCCAGAAGAAGAAGCCACACCTCCTGATGACGATGCTTTGTTCGTTGCTTTAGCATTTGAAGTCATCTACGGGGAGGAGGTTTAGCCCGTTCAAGAAGCCATTGTAGGAGACACCCCTCCCCTAAAGCCTCCCAAAAATTACTATATTAGGAGTAAGAGGCCAACGGCAGACTCCAACCTGGAAGAAAATAAAAGGGTTGTGTTAATTAGGATCCTTCCACCTAACAACACCAGCCATCCATCCACCCCTTCCCTTAAGGAGGCACCTAGCCAAAGAACGAAGGATCCCTTAATAGGTGGTAAAGGAAACACCTTTGAGTCTAGAGGCTTCACCAAGGCCGGTGCAACTAAAACCACCTTGTCCACACAAGCCTTTTCGAAAGAAATTTCCTCTATGGTATTGGAGTATAATATTATTTAGGTCATGAAGAATATGTGAGCCAACAGTCGTTATATGAGCTTGCCAAGTTAACCAGCCAGCTCGAGTTGATAGCCAAAACCTTCGCCACCTCTTCCACAACCTCAAAAGTTGCCCTATTGGCCAAGACTAACTCCTCAAGTCGATCTAGGGCCGTGATCAACCTCCAATCCATTATAAATGCCTCAAATGCAAAATTGAAAGGTTCAACTCCCTCGTTCCTTATAACCTTCGAAATATTCAACTACAATGTGCATAATTGCCTCATCGACTCCAACGCATTAACCAATGTTATTCCCTAGTCAGTATGCAAGAAGCTAAACATCCAACCCGAGAAAACGGATGTGAATATCATTCAACTGGATAGGTCCCAAGTCCATGTCGTTGGTGAATTGAATAATGTAATAATCAGGCTGTCCTCCGATTATCGGGTGCATCAGTGCATCGACATAATTGTGGTTGACATCTTGGAAGCCTATGGGTTACTCCTTAGTAGGAACTTGTCCTGTAAACTCCAAGGTTACTTTTCCACAAATTGGTCCCACTTGTGGTTGCCCTATAAAGGAAAGAACAATCAAATCAGAGTTAACAACAAACTTTTCATGAAACATACGATCACTGATGTTGAAGTCTCCAATGAGCTAATCGGATTCGCTTAGGAAGAGCTAGGGGTGTATTTCCTGGAGACAATTATGATTTGTTACCAATCCAAACCATAAACCATTCCCCCTGGTACTCAGCTAGAGATCCCATCACACACCTCGACCAATGAAAATGAAATCTGCACTCTAAATTTGCGCACTCCAGACCTGCCCGTTCTTAATGATCAAATCTATACACTATGTTACGACGAGTCCAAGACTCGTTATGGAGTCAGAGAGGGCTGCATCATCATGGATCCCAAAAGGAACATATTTTTAATTTCCTACTAGTTGGAGTTCCAATGCACCAACAACACTGTAGAGTACGAGGTGTTGATCCTCTGCCTCGAGAAAGCTATAGATCTAAAAGTTGAATGTTTGAAGGTGATCGACAACTTTGAAATCATTACAATACAGGTATGAAACACAATTAATTTTTTATCACCACACCTGAAGAGCTACCAAAATGATCGGAATCTGGATTAGGGGAAATAATTAGCTCAAAAATCAAAGTGCTCGGAATCGCTTGAAAGTTGAATGACCACGTCCATCTCGGTGATATGATTCCAAAGCAACTTGTTTCCTCAAAATGAAGTTCTTATGGGGAAGTTAGAGCTCATTGATTGTTTCACCAAACAAGAATTTTGGTATAGGTTGACTGGGATGCTGACTGGGCATTCGTATAGCCCAGTGAGCAAGGAGTATATTCCTTGAAATATTCCCATACAAGTTGGTGAATTAAAGGTTGAAAAGTGGCAGTGCAGCATTGGAAAATTGTGGTTGAGGTGGACCAATTATAAGGCGACACGTGGCAAGCCCAGAGGGCACCACGTACCCCTACGATGGTGTGTTAAAATTTTTATGGAAGCGTTGGGGTTCGACCCCGTGACCTCCCCTGCACAACACCAATGCCCTAACAGTCTCTCCAACCCGTTATTTCTTAACATTCAACGAAGTTAATACATATTTAAAGTTTTATGTATTTATGGTCAGTGGTTAGGAGGGCCAACCCTCCATGTGAACATGCCAACAAACACAGAGATTACAGTTACCACAACCTCCAGCTCCAACAAACCACAAACCACGACATTTAATTTTTGGCATGTGATCCCTTCACGGAAACTGTCAGCTAGTGGTTTCAGAAACATTTGCGTTAACCATCGGAAATCCATGGCATGTGACCACTCCACCAAGACCGTCGGGGTTAGCGGTTAGGAGAATGTGGGTTAATGCTAATCACATATTAGAATTTAATTAATCTAGTTTTAAAATTAATTAACCTGCAGTTAAAGTTGGTTGTTTTTTTGGCGGTTTTTGACAAATTTGGCCCCAACTCCAGATTTGGTGGCCTTAACTAGAGTTCCTCTAGTTTTAGTGGAGGATTACTAGGAGAAAACTGTTTCTCTCATAACTTGGGAAAAATTCGTCCAAATAAGGATCAAAAAATGGTGCTCTTAGATGATTTCAACATTTTGAACACAATGGAACAGGTTGCAGAGATAGAGAGGCACTTCTATACATGATTTTTCCACGTTGAATTTTAAGGAAGCTGTTGACGGTGCTGGACCCGCCAACATGTCAAGGGGATCTCCCTACTAAGAAGTCCCAATTAGACCTCAGACACTTTGGTGTAGGAGTCCCAATAGTGGGTCATAAGGTAATGTCTTGAACGCAATGTCACATAGAGGTAAGTAGAATAACTCTGTCAGCAGCAAGGGTGTGACTAATGCAGTGAGTCAAGGAAGGTGTATGAGAGGTTCCAACACTTCAAAAGGGGAAGGAGGTGAAGGTGAGTTCCAAGTTGAAAGGGATCAATCCCAACTTGGCTAGGAACACACAACACAAAGGACATGCATAGCTTCTGGTGGAGTAGTCCACTCAGATGCGACAGTCACATCATACAAGGTAAGATAACACGTACAACACTCACGGATCAATCCTAGATGAGTGTGACAATTGTAATAGCAAGGTTCAAGTGAAAGATTTATCTGATGTCTAGCATAGCATTCGACACAGACGGTGAGAGCATTAACAACATACGCAACACATTAACAACAAGATTCATATAATTTCATGTGAATCAATTCATACACAAGTATAAGTTAAACAACACACACCATTAAAGCAACTGGAGAAGTCAAACTACAATAACAACATATGCATGAAAATGTGCTAGATCTTATTATATAAAGAAGTGTAAGTCACAATCATACAATACATCCATGTAAACCTACTAGCCCCAACAGTGGAATGTTACAGCCACATTCACCTGCTCCTCTAAAGAGATGTACTAGCTCCATGCAGTGGAGAAGCCAAGGCACGTTACAATACTATCCAAGCCTTCTTCAAAATAGTCTTAGTAGAAGCTTGGCTAACCAAAAGCCTATACAATGAGTTATGAGGGACTATTTATAGCAAAGGGTGGGGTGACCCTTGACATTCCCCTTTATGACCATTCAACTACCTTGATGACTCTTCACCTACTCTATGACTGTTACATCCACTTTTAACACTTGACTTACACTTTACATGACTCAACATTACAATGCACATGTACCCATGTGAACAATGGCTTGGACAAGCCAAACTAGACATCATTCGGACTTAGACAACCATAGAAGTCCAACTGCTCAACATCCTCATGTTGATCAATAGTGACATATTGATGCCAAGATTGGTAGTCCTTGAGAGTGTCTGTGTGTTCTGTTGTGACATCCGTCTAAAACCTGAACCTTGCCTCCATAGCATCTGGGTACACTGCTCGGGATCCTCTGTCCAACTCATCTGTGAGCATGCGCATCATTGTCTTTAGTGTGGCCAGACCAACAATGTACTTGTGCATGATGTCTGCACTGATAGGCAAGTCTGGGCTAGTGGCGGTGCGCATCAACTCATCAAAGTATGAGTCAAGCTCTTGTTGGACCTGCTTCTTGGTCTTCGCCTGGGTGAGGGTCCCAAGTGATGGGATCGCATGAGTGTGCACTATAACCTCCATGCTTTTGAATACTCGTGCATGGGAAGCCTATATGCTAGTGATGAGTTGTGGTAGGTCTTCATAGTTCCGGATCTAACTCTGGATATGTGCTTGCAGCTTGACCCGCATTAGCCTTCATCATCTTTGGAATGTGAAGCGGGGCTCCCTCATACTTCATCGTCCATGCTCACATGTTATCAACAACAATATGTATGTTCTTTAAGATGTGTACTCTTCTTGTACATCGCTGCTGCCATCCGTGGAGATGAACAAATGCTTGATGCACAATACCAAACTTGGAGTACAATGCTCGCATAGCTGTGTCCAAGGACAATACTTCATCTAGCATTTCCTTCTTCAGTTCAGCTCGGGTGATCCACAATGGATCTAACTTAGACTTCTAAGTCTAAAAATATTCCCCATAGAGGAAAATGAAAGTGAAAGGATGCTCCTAGAAATAGTATCATTGCGTAGATCTTTTCAATATGAATCTACTGCAATTTGAATGGACCAGAATGGACTCCGGATGAAGGAGTTATCGCAAAAAGAAGTTTGCCCATTATCCTCAGAAAAGGAGGCAAATTCTTATTAAAATGGGCTTAAGGCTTTCTATGGAAAAATCTCATCGGAAGGGTTAAAGGGAGGACTTAAGTAGAGGCGGAAGGACTCCCCGATTGCAACCGCTGACATATGGCATCGGAGGTAGGCCTTCACATGATTTTGGCACCCTAGGCAAAGCTGATTGCGATTGCGATGAGTCGATCGATAGGACAATGGATCGGCAATCAACGATATATGTCAGGTCAGCACAATCCATTGGAAAGTTTTATAGACCCCTGGGCCATTGTGATTACGATATGCGATGTGCCAATATCGGCGATTGGGATCACAGTAACACAAAGGAACCATGCCAATGTGACATGCGATTGTGATTAGCGATCAAGGCATGGACCTGATGAGGTTTATGAATGTGATTTTATATATTTTGAAATCTAGGTTATGCAGATTTCTTTGTATTTCTGTGCATTTTGGTTTTTCGACCTCCCGCCTATGATATTGTGATTTGTGATGACAGGATGGACCCGATGGGTTTATAGATGCGATTGAAGGCAATTTGAGTTCTGGTTAAATGGCTCATGATGTGTTTTTTGTGCATTTTCCTATGTATTTCTATTGCGTGTTGTAATTCAAAATTATTGCAGGAGGAAGGCCAAATGATCGGGTGGCCATGCCCGCCGGTTCCTTTTCAATGGTAAACTGATTCTTTTGTAAAAACGCGTGGTTTTCCATGATGGAAGTAGACTATAACCAATGTGTTACAAAAAGCATAGAGAACACAGTTAATAGGGATTCGCAGAGGCCGAGAGATAACACAAAGAGCACAATTCATAGAGGGTCGCTTGGAGGTCAAGCGAGCCTAGAAGCTCGTAAGAGCCAAGAACCAGAGCTAAGAGCCATAGCTAGAGCCTAGAGCCAATTGGGGAGAGCTTGAATTCCGGAGCGCCAGAGAGCAAGATAGTTGTAGAGCCAAAGAGCCAAGCAAAAGAAGACATTGCTAGAGGTTGGAGGCAATTGCAGAGAATAGAGCCAACATTCATTCTCAAGGTTCCAATAGTTGAGGTGACTGTAGGGGACCACTGAATCCATTGAGATGGAGTTCAGAAAATCCTGAATACTTCTAGGAGCCATAGAGCTGTAATGAAGTTTTAGAACAGCAAAGAGGTCAAATGATCAAGCTATTGCTGTTGTCTGAAGTGTGTTGAAGATAGAAGAAGGTGTTCCAGAGACAGTAAGAGAATTCTGAGGGAGTTGGTGCAAGCTAGAGCTCAAGATAGCTCAGAGCACTGATTGAAGGAGTCAAAGTCCAGAGAAGCCTAGATCTGTCTGCAGAGTAAGGACAACTAGGGATAAGATGGTATTCTAGACCCATAGGTTCAGTGTAAACCAATGGAGTTGAGTGTGGAACTTGTGAACTAAGATTACCATAATCCCAGAGAGCCTAGTTAAGTTGACTAGAGCTCACGGAGACGTAGCCCAAGAGGTTTGGGTGAACTCCTAATTAAACTTGTTGTCTTGTGGTCTATTTATTTGCTGCATCTTGCTGTTATGTGTATGATGTTATTTGCTACATTGTTTCATTGTTATATGTTGCATATCAGTTAAAGCAAATAAACTTAAAGAAGCTTAGCAGTTAAAAACAAACATAAGCATACACCTATTTCCAGTTCTTTTAATTCCGCAAATTATCAATCATAAGCATAGATCTTGGGAATATATAAGCTTTGGAGTGGGAGAGGTTCCTGTAAGTTGACAAGAAGCCTTTAGTGCCCCATTTTAGATCAGCTGGTGTCAGAGCCTAAGTTATACATGCCTTGGTTATACCAGAGCAGATGGTATCATGAAGCAAGTGATATCAGGTCAGAACGCTTGGTTGACTTGAAAGGTGTTTGATTGTTTGTAAACTGACTATTGTTTGAGTTTGCAGAGGTGAAGGGAAAGCTATTGATAGCTAAGTCTAGAAGAGGACACGAAGGAAGAAGGGCGAAGGCATTCTTATTATCCCAAAGGACCTCAAGGCAATCCTTGAAGCACAAGAGGTTTGTTGCAAAAAGGTTTCTTGAATAAGCTCTTTGATAATCTTTTTTGAAGTTCTTTTGTTCATTTTGATAATGACAACTTCTACAAGTGAGTCCTCAAATTCCTCTTCCTTCACAAGCTTCTTTGATGAACACATGAAGCAAGACTTGTTCATCATGATGGATATGGTGAGAGAAATGTATGAGGATGGAAGGAAGAGCATCACACTTAGAGATTAGTTGAATTCCATGAAGGAAGAGAAGCGGTTGCTTTCTGACAAACTGCGGGAAATGGAGAGACAACTCAATATAGCCAAAATGAGCCTGGAAAGGATGCATGAGTTGGAGACAAAACTCATTGTTGCAAAAGAAGCCTTAGTCAAGTATCAGCTTGAAGAAGAGGTAAATAATTCCAGTTTCTCTTCAAATTCCTCTAAGAATTTTTGTATTGGTTCTTTTGAAAAACATACAAGAGGCATAGGTTCCAAGTTAATGTCTAAGATGGGCTATTAAGGAAAAGGCTTGGGTAAACATGCACAAGGTATTGTTGAGCCAATAATGATTGAGGAAAGGCCTAAGTATTTGGGTCTTGGCTATGGATAATCTTTGTAGGTTTTAACCCCGTACAGAAATTACCTGCATACGAATTCTAAAACACATAAAATAAACAATGCGATAGCATAACACATAAAACACATATACACAGAGATTTTCCCCTGGATCCCAAAACCAGGACTACCAACTTGATTTTTTCATTATGTTCCTTTCAATGTTATAATACATATTTATACATGCCGAAGCATCCAATACCATGGACCGAAATCCATCGCGTCCAAAACCATGGACCGAAAACCATCGCGTCCAAAACCATGTGCAAAAATCATGCACAAAACCATAGGTGGGTCCGCCCAACCTAATATAGGGTCCAAAACCAAAATTTTCTAGGGTGCTGCCCCGGACCCCATAGAGTAAGTTTACGGGTATCCCTCAAACCCCCTGTGACCCCCCCTCTAACCCCCCGGTTAACTATGTGGGCTAGTCGTGGAAAGAATATAACACAACCCAACATTCTCCCACTTGTTGTTTTCTTTCCACAGGGGGCCACAAGAGAGCTTAGTCATTTATCTAGCCTTGCAACACCCATTGTTTCTCTACACCAAGAGAACTTCTCAGAGCTCACAGATTTTGTCAATGCATCTGTAGTATTCTTCAAAGTGTCCACCTTTACCAGCAACACCTTTTTGTCTTCTATAATATCCCTCACAAAGTGATACTGAACATCAATGTGCTTTGTCTTTGAATGATATGCAGGGTTCTTTGCCAAGAAAATTGCACTTTGGCTGTCACAGTCTATCCTTATAGCTTCCTATACTAACCCCATACTTGAACACAATCTCTGCAACCAAACTGCTTCCTTGCTTTCATGAGTGGTTGTCATGTATTCTGCCTTTGTAGTTGATAATGACACTACAGATTGTTTCTTACTCATCCAACTGACTGCACCTCCAAATAGGTTAAACACATACCCACTTGTAGATCTTCTTTGATAAAGATCTCCAGCCCAGTCTGCATCAAAAAAGCCACGAATATCCAACACTCTGTCCAATCCTGGTCTTCCTTGGTAGCACAAACCATAATCACTAAAGCCACGCAAATACCTGAAAACCTGCTTCACTGCTATCTAATGCTCCTTCCCTGGTTTTGACATAAACCTGCTCAATACTCCCACTGCATGTGCAATGTCTGGTCTAGTATAGACCATTGCATACATCAGGTTACCGACTGCACTTGCATATGGAACATGGGACATGTCCTATTCCTCTTCTTGTGTCTTGGGACACTGTTCAATAGATAACCTCACACCTACAGGAATAGGAACCTTCACCGGTTTACTATCCTGCATATTAAACCTCTGCAGTATTGTCTTGACATACTTCCTTTGGTTTAACCAGAGCTTCCTCTTTGCTCGATCTCTTTTAATTTCCATGCACAAAATATAGTTTGCAGCACCAAGATTTTTCATGTCGAATTTGGAGAACAATTGGGTCTTCAAATCCTGGATAATTTCTTTGTCATTTCCAACTAGCAACATATCATCCACATACAAGACCAAATAAATAACACAGTCACCAATTAATTTAAAATACACACAGTGATCTTCTTTGCTTCTGGTGAAGCCAAGTCCCTGTATAAATGTATCAAATTTCTGATACCACATCCTTGGTGACTGTTTTAACCCATACAGAGACTTCTTTAACTTATATACCAGTTCTTTCTTACCCTTCACCGCAAAGCCTTCAGGTTGCTTCATGTAGATCTCCTCTTCCAGATCCCCGTGAAGAAATGATGTCTTCACATCCATTTGTTCTACCTCAAAATCAAAAGCAGCAGCAACAGATAAAAGTAATCTAATAGAAGTTACCTTGGCAACAAGAGAAAAAATATCACCAAAATCAATTCCTGGCACCTGGGAATAACCTTTTGCTACCAACCGAGCTTTGTATTTCTCCACTTTTCCTTCTGCATTTGTCTTCTTTTTGAACACCCATTTGCTGCCAATGGGTTTCCTTCCAGCCGACAACTCCACCAGATCCCAAGCCTCATTTTTGTGCAAAGATGCCATTTCATTGACCATGGCCTCTTTCCAGAGTTTTCCATCCTCTGAATCCACTGCTTCCTTCACAATTCTGGGATCATCATTAGTAACATACAAAGCAAAATTTGAATAGAAAGTAGATGGACTATACCTTTTTGGCTGCCTTCTTTCTCGAACTGACCTTCTCATAGCTGGAGTTTGTGGCTCTTCATCTTCTGATTCCTCCTCTGCTGTAGAGTCTGATTCTTCCTCCTTTAGCTCAAACTCTATCTTCTCAGGTTCCTTTGGTTGGACTTCATGTTTAATAACATCTTTCACCTCTCTGAACACCACATCTGAGTTGTACACAACCTTCCTTGTTACTGGGTTCCAAAGCTTATAACCCTTTAAACCATCCTTATACCCAATGAAGATGCACTTTTCAGATATACTGTCCAACTTGGTTCGTTTCTCCTTTGGAACATGTACATATGCATCACATCCAAATACCCTTAGATGTGAAAGAGAGGGTTTCTTACTAGTCCATACCTCTTGTGGAGTCTTATCCTCCAACGCTGATGAAGGTGACCTGTAGACCAGGTAACATGCAATATCCACTGCCTCTGCCCAGATTTCTTGTCCTAACCCGACACCACTGAGCATGCTTCTTGCCCTTTCCATCAATGTCTTGTTCATTCTTTCTGCAACTCCCTTTTGCTGAGGTGTATATGGAGTAGTCTTCTGTCATGATATACCACACTTCTTACAGAATTCTTCAAATTCCTTGTTGCAAAACTCTCCACCATTATCTGTCCTCAGCACCTTTACCTTTTTCTCTGTCTGATTTTCCACGAGAGCCTTAAATTCTTTAAATCTGTCAAAGAATTCAGATTTCTTCTTAAGGAAATATATCCATGTATTCCTTGAGAAGTCATCTATAAATGATACATAGTACACAGACTTACCCAGTGATGGAACCTTCACAGGTCCAAACACATCAGTGTGCACAAGCTCTAATATCTGTTTCGCCCTCTTACTACCAGAGGGGAAACTCACTTGATTCTACTTCCCATATACACAATTTTCACAGAAATCAAAATCCAGAGAGCTATTACTCATACCTTATACCATACCTTTACCATGAAGTATTCGGAGGCCCTTCTCTCCAATATGTGCAAGCCTTTGATGCCACAGCATGGCCTTTTCTCCAGAGACCACTAGATTTTCTGCTCCACTTTCAGGAACCACAGAACTATTGTACCCATCAATAACAGTGCTACCTTGCAGCTTGTATAGAGTTCCAATCCGAACTCCCCGTATCAATACCAGTGCTCCCTGAACCATTTTATAGGTATCCTTCTCGAACACTATTTTTACACCTGCACCAACCATCTTGCTTAGAGAAATAAGATTTCTGGCTAATGCAGGAATATGCAGAACACCTAGAAGTGTTCTAAACCTTCCACCTTGCAACTTCAACTTTACTTTTCTGCGACCAATGATTCTAGCCTTCCTGTCATCCCCCAAGAAGACATCACCACCATCATATTTCTCATACTCACAGAACCACTCTCTATGGGGAGTGAAGTGAAAGGATGCACCTGAGTCAATCAACCACGCCTCATGATCTACATGTGTACTTGAAGAAGCCAAGTACAAATCCCCACCTTCATTTGATGTGGTTTTCACCTCAGCAGAAGGAGCATCATCAGATCCCCTTCCTTTATCAGGAGCTTTAGATTTACAGTCCCTTTTGTAGTTCCCTTCCTTTCCACATTACCAACACACCACCTTTACAGGTTTTCCTAGAGATTTAGATCTCCCACTCGATGACTTATTTTTGTTTCTGTTCTGGGACCGTTCTCATACAGAGAAGGCATCACCATTCTAGCTCTCCATATTTTTACGTCTCATCTCCTCTGTCAACAAGGATGAGACTCTTTCATCAAACTGCAAGGCAGTTGCATTGCTAACTATTGCAATAACTAGACTATCCCACGAATCTAGTACAGAACACAACAAACTGATGCACTTATCTTCATCTTAAATTTTAATATCAATAGATGCTAACTGACTTAGCACAGTATTAAATGCGTTCATATGCTCTGTCACTGAGTCTCCATCTTTCATCCTCAAGTTATACAGCTTTTTCCGCAGGAACAGTTTATTCACCGGAGACTTAGATTGGTACAAAGTCCCTAACTTATCCCACAAAGCCTTCACCGTAGCTTCCCCTGATACATTCAACAATACTGAATCTAAGACACACAATCGTATTATGCTCTTTGCCTTCCGATCCAACTTCTTCCATTCTTCATCGGACACTCTTGTTGGTTTAGTACCTGGATCTACCGCGATCCACTGATCTTTATCCACCAACAGATCCTCCATATTGAGTTTCCACAACTCAAAACTCTGACCATTAAATTTCTCGATCTCTATCTTTCCACTGCTCACCATCTTCTTTCACCACCAGAATCGATCTCGCAGATCTCCCACTGAACAGGGTCTACCACAGGCCCGAGCAAAACCCCTCAGCAACAAAGGTGTCCCCTTAAAGCCAAAACAGCTCTGATACCAAATGTAGGTTTTAACCCCATACAGAAATTACTTGCATACGAATTCTAAAACACATAAAATAAACAATGCGAGAGCATAACACATAAAACACATATACACAGAGATTTTCCCCTGGATCCCAAAACTGGGACTACCAGCTTGATTTTTTCATTATGTTCCTTTCAATGTTATAATACATATTTATACATGCTGAAGCATCCAGTACCATGGACTGAAAACCATCGAGTCCAAAACCATGGACCGAAAACCATCGCGTCCAAAACCATGTGCGAAAATCATGGACAAAACCATAGGTGGGTCCGCCCAACCTAACATAGGGTCCAAAACCAAATTTTTCTGGGGCGCTACCCCGGTCCCCATAGAGTGGGGTTATGGGTACCCCTCAAACCCCCTGTGACCCCCCCTCTAACCCCTCGGTTAACTACGTGGTCTAGTCGTGGAAATAATATAACACAACCCAACAGTCTTATGGAGAAAGTTCCAAAGCTGCCATGAAGGCCATTGAAACAGTTCCAAGAAGGAGTTTCATTTTAGGTCTTCTACCTCAAAAGTGTAAGGATTGTATTCAGGAGGAATGCAATTGCTTGAAACATCATTTGCAGGATGCAAGTGTTCATAAGAATACACTTGAACCAGAGAGTTGTGGAAACTTTGACAGCCTTGAAGAGATTGATAGTGTTCCAAAGGGAGCCACTTCTTCATTTGATTCACCTCCTCATGAAGGTAATAAAGGTGAGAAAGAAAGGTATAAATCTGGTTCTAACCATATTCCTTTTGACTATGTTAAGCATGATAAATTTCCATATAAGCATGGGAAAAGAATTGCTTGTTCCTTTTGTGGTTTGGATAACCATGTTGTTTCTAGATGTTGGAAGAGAATGGTCACATGCAGGAAACTTTTGAAGGAATGGAAGAAAGAAGCCAAAGGTCCATTGGACAAGGAAAATCATGCTGTCAAGAAGATGCACATGTGTTGCACTTACTACCATAAGCAAGGACATCTTGTTGCAAAATGTTGGACTCTGAATCCAACAATGCTTCCACAAAACTTGAAGAAGGTGGAAAGAGAAAATGGCAGGAATGGAAAGGAAGTTTCCATGATTGATGTGTCTCAGGATGATTCACATGTTGATGTTGATGTGCAGATAAAGGGAGGACCTTTGAAATGGATTGGTAAGAAATGGTTAGAGTTCTTATCCAATTAAAGATTGCATGTATTTTGATTGATGCATTTATTTGTTAATGAGATGCAAGTTACATGTTTTTACCAAGAAGGTGAATGGAAAGTTAAGTAGGAGACTCACTTTATTTCTGCAACATAATATTTCATTTAAGCTTCGAAAGTACAGTGTGCTTAAGCGAAAGTTGAAGGATGAAATGCATGCATGAGAATGATATGCATGAACACAGGGATGTTGATTATCTCCTTATATTTGAACATGTATGTGTGATTAACTTGGAGGGTTGATTACTTTGTTTTTAAACATGCATGTAACATTGACTTGGGAAAAGTTGATTTGGTCTCCAAGATGGAGATAATGATGAAGTGTTTCATCATTGAAAAAGAATCCTACAATTCATTTTCTACATGCTTGACTTGAATGGTCAATTGTTTTAAAGGCATGTTTTTTTTTGTTGGCTTGGGATTTAGTCGATCATTTGTATGCAGATGTAAGACATGGAGGTAATTCACAAGATGTGAAAATCTGATTCTTTTGTTGAAGCAGGAGTTTAGGCCATCCATTTGTTGTCTGTATTTATGTTGTTGTTAACAGTTGTTGTTGACAATATGTCAAACAGGTACAAATGAAAATTTTTGTGAAGAAGATGCAACCTCACATTTGTTTGAGAAGTTCAAACTAACTTCTGTAACCTTCTCAGCAGGAGTTATGCATGAAGTCAAGAAGGAAGACAGTTCTTCCCAGGAGGACAAGCACATCCAGGAGGAAGTGTTCAAAGGCTTTGGTTCAGAGGAACTATGCAAGGCAAGTGTATGAAGGCTGAAAGAAGAGGGTGAGGTACTCTCATTTACTATTCAAACCAGTATATCAGTCTTTTGGAGTCCAAAAGCTTTTTACTGGGAAGGCATGATCCAAAATGGATCTAACTTAGACTTCTAAGTCTAAAAAGATTCCTCACAGAGGAAAATGAGAGTCAAAGGATGCTCCTGGAAATAGTCTCATTGCGTAGATATTTTCAATATGAATCTACTGCAATTTGAATGGACCAGAATGGACTCCGGATGAAGGAGTTATCGCAAAAAGAAGTTTGCCCATTATCCTTAGAAAAGGAGGCAAATTCTTATTAAAATGGGCTTAAGGCTTTCTATGGAAAAATTACATCAGAAGGGTTAAAGGGAGGAATTAAGCGGAGGTGAAAGGAATCCCCGATTGTGACCTCTGACATATCGCATCAGAGGTAGGCCTTTAAACAATTTCGACACCTCGGGCAGAGCTGATTGTGATTGCGATGAGTCGATCGACGGGACAGAGAATCGGTGATCGATGATATATGTCGGGTCGGCACAATCCATTGGAATGTTGTATAGACCCCTGGGCCATTGCGATTGCGATATGCGATGTGCTGTTATCGGTGATTAACGATCGATGATTGGGATCGCAGCAACACAAAGGAACCATGCCAATGTGATGTGCAATTGCGATTAGCGATCAAGGCACGAATCCAATGAGGTTTATGAATGCGATTTCATATATTTTGAAATCCAGGTTATGCGGATTTCTTTGTATTTCTGTGCATTTTGGTTTTTCAACCTCCCACCTATGTGATTGTGATTTGCGATGACAGGACGGACCCGACAGGTTTATAGATGTGATTGAAGGCAATTTGAGTTTCAGTTAAACGGCTCATGATGTGTTTTGCATGCATTTTCCTGTGTATTTCCATTACGTGTTGTAATTCATAATTATTGTAGGAGGAAGGCCAAATGATCGGGTGGCCATGCCCACACATTCTTTTTCAATGGTAAACTAATTCTTTTGTAAAAACACACGGTTTTCCATGATGGAGGCAGACTGTAACCAATGTGTTACAAAAAGCACAGAGAACACAGTTAACAGGGATTTGCAAAGGCTGAGAGATAACATAGAGAGCACAATTGACAGAGGGTCTCTTGGAGGTCGAGCAAACCCAGAAGCTCGTAAGAGCCAAGAGCCAGAGCCAAGAGCTAGAGCCAGAGCTGAGAGCTAAGAGTCGAGAGCCAAGAGCCAAGAGCTTGAAGGTTGGAGTGCCAGAGAGCAAGATAGCTGCAGAGCCAGAGAGCCAAGCAGAAGCAGAGGCTACCAGAGGTTGGAGGCAGTTGCAGAGAATAGAGCTAGTGTTCATTCTCAAGGTTCTAGTAGTCAAGGTGACTGTATGGGACTACTAAATCCATTGAGATGGAATTCAGAAAATCCTAAAGACTTCTAGGAGCCATAGGGCTGTAATGAAGCTCTAGAACAACAAATAAATCAAATGATCAAGCTATTGCTATTGTCCGAAGTGTGCTGAAGATAGAAGAAGGCATTCCAGAGATAGTAAGAGAATTCTGAGGGAGTTGGTGCAAGCTAGAGCTCAAGATAGCTCAGAGCGCTGATTGAAGGAGTCAAAGTCCAGAGAAGCCTAGATCTGTCTGCAGAGTAAGGACAGTCAGGGGTAAGATGGTATTCTAGACCCATAGGTTCAGTGTAAACCAATGGAGTTGAGTGTGGAACTTGTAAAATAAGATTACCATAATCCCAGAGAGCCTAGTTGAGTTGACTAGAGCTCATAGAGATGTAGCCTAAAAGGTTTGGGTGAACTCCTAATTAAACTTGTTGCCTTGTGGTCTATTTATTTGCTGCATCTTGTTGTTATGTGTATGATGTTATTTGTTGCATTGTTTCACTGTTATATGCTGCATATCAGTTTAAGAAAATAAACTTAAAGCAACTCGGCAGTTAAAAAAAAACACAAGCATACACCTATTTCCAGTTCTTTTAATTCCGCAAATTATCAATCATAAGCATAGATCTTGGGAATATATAAGCTTTGGAGTGGGATAGGTTCTTGTAAGTTGACAAGAAGCCTTTAGTGCCCCATTTTAGATCATCGGGCGGACATTGTCACCAAGTATCCTCCCTGCTTTGCCACCTGTAGTTCATTTACCATTCGCTCATTCTTAGATATGAGAAACTGAACACTTGAGCTAGTGGCTTCGGCATACACTCTAGATGCATCATCCAACGCAACTAGATTCTTGTGCACATCAGTCACAATCACTTGCTCTTAAAATTGCACAGGGGATCTTTGGTCCTATGGAGTCGGTACTCTTTGAGACTGCACAACTCTGTGATGAGATTCGTCAAACGAGATTTTGTGCATCTCTACTTCCATTTGACCACCAAGGATCTCAGTGCCTCCTTGGTAATTCGAGATTTGCTCATCGTCTGGATGCATTGAAGTAGGTGAGTTGACCCCTCTTTGGTGAGGCATGAGGTTAGTGTCCTATTCCAACTCCTGCTGCTCCATATCTACATCCAACTATTCAAGAGCTTGTTATATCTCATGACAAAAGTCTTGCCCCTACGATGGTTCACCCTGTTCACCTGATGCTAGTTGTTCAGATGCATCAAATAATTTTACGGGTGCTGCTTCATCTGTATGCACATGATGCACCCTCTGCTGAATCTGTTGTTGCTCTGCTTCCTTCTCTTGTTGGCACAACTCTTGTTCTTTCTATAGTTGCTCGCTTAGCTTATGCAACTCCTCCTCTGCTTCTTCCATTCTCTTCTTATCCCTCTGCCTTCGCGTGATTTTCTTGTCACACTGCTGCCTCTTCTGTTGAATAGCCATAGTTGATTGTTCTACAAGTGGATCTACTCGAAACTTTCAGCTTTGTTCCTCCTCCAACGGTCGACAATCTTTCTCTTCCCTTTGCCGCGCATAGGTATGCTTGGCTCTGCTACTTCTGCTGCTGCTACTAATACTACTGGTGCTCTCAGTGGTGTTGCTTCATGCTGCTTTGCTAACCACCCTATGGAGAAGCCATCCTGTTCATTGGGTATGGGGGAATTGTAACAGTATCTCCATGAGTCCTCTTCGGCCCAATGAAATGCCCCATGGATCCCATTAAACTAAACTCTCATGCAGTGATCTTTCACAATGAAATGTGGGTCATACGCATTGAAGCTTTGAAGGTCGAATGGGTACTTATTCATCTGTTCAACTTCGACATCCACTTGCTTGATGCTCCGGATATCATATAACCCAATCCACAATGGAAGAGTAGGCCAAGGTTCCTGCTTCTTCCACTGCAGCCTAGCTGTCAATCCTGTTGAGATATGATACGCTACTTCCTGCATGATAAGCATGTCCAAAGAAAACTTGGCAGAACATGCGAAGGCTTCTCCTCACTCAATACTCGGATGAACATGCCGGCCGGTGAGGCATACGAATATGCAATGCTTAACAATGACTTCATCACTTCTTTTGACATGCAGGGTGGATCCTGTTCAAATATCAACCTATACACTAGGGTGACAAGATGGTCAGACAACTGTATGATCACTCCTCTGAAGCTCACTCAGACACTAACTTGAAATACATGCTCACAACAGTATTTGTCGGTGACCATGCCCACTCTAAGCTCGGGAAGTCATGTCAGGCATAGACTGATCTAGAATGTAAGCGGATTGTCGAGCCTTCATGACTTTCTCCTTCAGCTGATGATCCAGTATGCGAGACTAGTTGCATGGTCTTTCTTCTCTAGCCAGTTGGTCCAACACGATCACCCAACTCTAAGGGAAGGTCTTAGTGCTCACTTGGCACTCAGTCGACATGCAAATACGACCAAGTATTGGTATGCCTTCCTCAATATCTTTGTCTTATAGATCTGATTGGGGGTCATCCTAAAATGAGCTTGATCCTTTACCTAATCCTTCAGAATCTCTCTAGAGTGGCCTCTACTGTTGGGAAAGCTGAACGAGGGAGTCATGAAAATCATGGGCTCAGTCATTTGATACATCTCATCATAATATCGTGCCCAGAAGGTTGCAAGCTTCGTCTCACTGACACTACTCAAGGTCATCTTCTTGGGGTCAGTGTGAGAGACGATCCAGTGAATCATGTCTGCGCATGGGAGTGCGGGGAATATGCATGCAATATGGTACTAGACAGACTTATGAATGTTCACGTACACCTAAAAGTCTTCAAGGTCTTCCCCAAAATTATTTGCGAATGTTTCATTCACCTCTTGCCACTTCAGTTTGATGTCCTTGTCTAGATACAACTTCGTATCTTCATAGATCGACAAACCATAGGACACCTACTCAGTTGTTGCACCAGTTGCCATACCATCAGTGTCCTGAGATCCTATTCTATTAGAAGCCATTAATACAACTGAACACCTAAAAGATCTGGGAACAAGCAACATGCATGGCAAGAAATATGTCAGTGAAAACAAAGAAAATCTGGGGAAGGACACAACACATACCTGGGAAACAAATGAGCAAGATTGTGCAAATTGCACTGGGAGGCTGAGTGACTAGCTACTAGAACTATGAAAAAGGTAGTCTAGACTATCTGGGAGGTTGGAATGGCTACTAGATCTGCGAAATGCGCAATCCAGTTGGGAAGCTGGTCGTATGCGCAATCCCAGCCTAGAAGGATTGTTGGCCTAGGGACAAATTTGCGCAATTTCTTGGGCCAGGAAGCCACTGTCCTCCAGGAATGCGCAAAACAGTGCAGGAGGCCAGTGCTGGGCCAGAATGCACAAATCTAGAGAGGAAGGTGAGCCTTCCTTCCCCATATTGTGCAATGCAGCGTTGGTGAAGGTAGAGGCTAGGCCAAGGTTGGCACAACTCGCCGATGGGCAACTGAAAACAAGTAAGTCGACGAAATGCATGGTGAAACTAAGTGATAGTAGAAGTGATAAACAATGCATGCAAAACATGAATGGAAGATTCAGCAAACAGATCAACATGCATGTGGGTGAGGTCATTCGCCAATTGGGCGAACGTCCATGCAAAACAGTTTCATGCATGTGACAACAGTGAGATAGCAAGAAAAAATGAAACAGAGCTAGGACAAGCTAGAATATATGTAAACGACAGCAGACATTCAAAGAAATCAAGCAAACATCACTCAAACAAGTGAATACACAAAAGGCAACAAAAATGTTGAAAAAGAGCAGTTGAGGCCACTTAACCATGAATATCTGAGCCGGATATGTCGAAAAGTCCTGGATGTGCTGTGGGATGTTAGAGCTCCAAGATTGATGTGAATTAATGAGCTCTGATGCAACGAATAAATAATTTTGGTCTCATGACGCGCATGCCACAAATCTAGGAAAAAGTGACACCTGGAGGGAAGCTTCTAAAACAACTTTGCATGTAACCCCCAACTGCTAAAAATAGCTCCCTAAATCATGGGATGCCTTTTGCATGTTATCTATTGTTATTATGGGAAGATCAAGTCATGCATGCATGCAAGTAAAGTTTCCTCGGTCTAGGATGGAACTGTTTAACTAGATCATTCATGCATGTGAGTGCTCAACTACTCGAGAAAAATGCGCATTCCTGGCTTGGAGCTGGGCTGACTACCCAAGGGGATTGTGCAATTTCTAGGCAGAGTAGTTGATTGCTTCCCATATTTGCACAAATCCTGGGCTGAATAGCCTATTGCTGGGAAAAAATGCGCAAATCTTGCTGGGAGGGTTGGCTGGAAACATTGCGCAATCCTGGAGCCCAGCAGGATGTTAGAGAGGATTGCACAATTCCTGGAGGGAAGGCTGGTTTCCCTCTAGGAATGCATAATTTTCAAAGGGAAGCTGCTCAGCCTACAGCAGGACCAAGTCTGGGCAAGCAGCCTGTGAGGGGAATGGATCGACTGTGATCGACAGGCTACCTTTGTGCGAGGAAAACACTAAATCTTAAGTACTTGATGAAGCAAGACAAAGTTATGTGTAAGGTTGGTAGGGAGGCTCCAAAACAGGTAAAGAAAAAATTTTGTAGGGTGGTTGTAGCCGCTACAACAAAAGCCTAAGGCCACCAGGAGAGGAGGTCAAGCCCAGAACAACTGTAGTCCATTTGCAGACCTTGAAGAGTCATATTTGGGGTTTTTGGATGCTCTGAGTCCATTGAAGCAGGTTTTAGGAGCCGCAGAGTGTTGTAAACTATACCTTTTTCCATTTTGAGCAAGTACAGAGGCCCAAGCCATGGAAGTTGAACCAAGGAGATGTAACCTAGGAGGGGTGAACTCCTTTATCAAAACACTGTGTTAAGTGTTATTCTTGATGGTTTTCTGTTCATTTACTTGCTGTTGTTCAACACTTCATTTTCATCTTAATATGCTCATGAACTTAACATAAAACTTGACATAAATTTACCTATTTTGATTCACAAACACCTGAGAAAACCTATGCACATGAAGCAATGGACAAGAATTTGTTTTTAAATATGAAGTTGAAATTAGCACAACAAAACTAACATTCAAATACAGATCAAGTTAGCATTAGAGCAAGGTCGTTTTCTTGATTGGTTGAGTTTTGTGCAATTAGGGTTTTAATGGTTGTAGATTTGTGAAGCTTTTTGATGCATTAAAAGTGTGACGGAAACTTCAACAAGTGATGTTTCTAGTCTCTCTTCCTTAAAAAGATTCTTTGATGAAGAGATGTCGCAAGAGTTTATCATAATGAGAGATATGGTGCAAGAGATGATTGAATATAGGAAGGAGAACACTATACTTCAAGAGGAGTTGATGGCCATGAAGGAGGAGAAGCAAGAACTTCTTGAAAAGATGCATGAGATGGAGATTTTACTTCATGATGCCAAGGAAACCCTAGCCAAGTATGTGCATGAACAGGAGGTATGAAATTCAAGTTTATCCTCAGTTTCCTCTCAAAATGAATTTTTTGGTTCTTTTGAAAGACACACTAGAGGAATAGGGTCCAAATTATTGATGAATATGGGCTATGAAGGCAAAGGGTTAGGAAAACATGCATAAGCCATAGTTGAGCTAATTGTTGTTGAGGAAAGGCCAAGGTATTTGGGTCTTGGTTATGGACAACATGATGGAGAATGCTCCAAAGCCAAGGGGGCACATGAAAGTGTTCCAAGAGGGAATTTCATTACATGTTCATTACCTCAAGATTGTGAAGTTTGTGTTCATGAGGAATGCAAAGTTTTATACCCACTTTGCAAGAAGATTCTCATAAGCATGCAACTAGTGGAAAGGGCAAACAAGAGGATGATGAAAGCTCTAAGTTCCTTGAAACCATTGTTGGTATCCCGAAGAGAGCCACTACCTCATCAAATTCACCTCTTCAAGAAGGAAACAAAGGTGAATGTGCAAGGTGTTAGAAGAAAATGGCCACATACAGGAAACTTTCAAAACAAAAGAGACAAAAAACCAGAGGTCCATTGGAAAATGGAAACCATGTTGCAAAGAAGATGCAATTATTTTGCACTCATTTCCATAAGCAGGGTCATCTTGTGGACCACTGTTGGACTTTACATCCAACAACTCATCCACGACATTTGAAGATGGTGGAGAGAGATTTTGGCAAAGATGGAAAAGGAGATTCCATAATTGATGTGGGTCAAGATGATTCACAAGATGATGTGCAGCTGAAAGAAGTGCCATGGAAATGGTTTGGTAAGAGGTGGTTTGATTTCTTATCCAAATAAAGCTTGCATTTATTTTGTTGATAGATGCAATTCTTTGCCTTAAAAACACATTTCTTTGCCTTATGAATGCATTACTTTTCTGTTGAAAGTATGTTGCAACTTGTATGATGCAAGATGTTGAAAGTGGAGTTTTGTTTGACTCACTTAAATGCAGCAAAGAAGGCAATTTGTGGTTAAAAATTTGTATGTGAAATAATTTCTTTTGAATGCATTCTTGATGCTGCATATTTTTACCAGGAAGGTGTGTGAAAGTGGGGTATGTTACTCACTTCATTTGCAGAAAATTTGTTAATTCAGCTCTTATGTACGCATACATGTGTTTCGGCTTATTGTACTTGTGTTTGTACTTGAGGGAGAGTTGAAGAATTGTACACATACATGAGAGTTTGTGTGTGTGTGAATAGTGGAATTGTTGCTAGTTTCATTGTGTTTGGATACATGCATGAGTGTCGACTTGTGTCGATTGTTGTCACATGTATGTCATATCGACTTGGAAGAGTTGATTTTATCTCTAAAGATGAAATGGATATGTTGACGTATTATTGCATGAGATGTGAAATTCTTGTTGTTTATGCAAAGAATCGTCAAGTTGTTGTACATGCTTATGTTTGGCTCTCAAGTCAAGTTAGTTGCTTGAAGAAGTATGTTTTGTCGACTTATGTTTAGTCGATGATGTTTTGTCGACTTGTGTTAGTCAATGGTTTGTACACCAAGATGAAAGAGTACATGGTGATGTTACATGATGTGACAATTGTTGCTTTGAAGGAGAAAAAGAAGAGGTCATCAATTTGCATTTCTTACATAATGTGTTTTTCCATTTAATGGTTGTATTTGTGACAAGATGTCGCAGGATTTTGGAAGGTCCATTCTTGAGCAAGATGCTCATGCTTAGCCTTCATTCTCAAATCATGACATTAGAAACATGTTGAACTGGAGGATGATAGAGACAAGAAGTGAAAGTGGATGAGATGCCAAAAAATTTGCATTCATTGTAAACTATTGTATGTGTTGACGCCAAGATTCCTAGTGGGAAGGCTATCAGATTGTGTCAGTTTTCCAAGCACTGAGGGATCGATGAGGTACATCAAAGATATTTTGTAGCCAGAAGTGTTGGATTGGGTTAGCAACAAAAGGAGAACAATGGTTGAGGCACATAACCATTTGCAATGCAAGGTATGTCAGTGAACCCAAGTGGTTGTCATGGAGACTTTTCAAGTATAATTAGTTGATATAACTTGGGAAAGAGAAGAGTATTCATCTCTCATTAGATAACCAGCTTTTGTGGGTCCAAAATCCTGTCTGTGGAAGGGAGTGATTGGAATTTGGATTAGGGGCAAGAATTAGCTCAAAACTCAAATTGCTTGGAATCAATCGAAATATGAATAACCGCGTCCGTCTCGGTGATACAATCCCAATGCAACTTGTTTCATTCAAAACGGAGCTCATATGGGGAAGTTAGAGCCCGTTGACCGTTTCACCAAACAGGAAAAATTTTGGTATAGGCTGATTGGGATGCTGACTAGGCATCCATACAACCTAGTCAGAAAGGAGAATATTCCTTGGAATATTCCCTATAATATTCCCTAGAATATTCCTTGGAATATTTCCGTACAGGTGGGCTAATTAAAGGTTGACAAGTGGCAGTGCAACATTGGATAATCGTGGTTGAGGTGGACCAATTAGAAGGTGACATCTAGCAAGCCCGGAGGCTGCCACATGCCCCTACGATAGTATGTTAAAAATTTTATGGAGGCACTAGGGTTCGACCCCACGACCTCCCCTCCACAACACTAGCTCCCTAACCATCTCCGCTACCCGTTAGTTCTTAACATTCAATGGAGTTAATACATATTTAAAGTTTTATGTAGTTATGGTTGGCGGTTAGGAGGTGTCCATGTGAACAAGCCAACAAACATGGCGGTTACGGTTACCACAACCTCTGACTCCAACAAACAAAAAACCACAACATTTAATGTTTGGCATGTGATCCCTCCGCGGAAACCGTCAGCTAGCGGTTTTGGAACCGTTTGTGTTAACCATCAGAAAGCCATGGCATGTGACCAGGTTAACGGTTAGCAGAATACGGGTTAGCGCTAATCACTGGTTATAATTTAATTAATCCGGTTTAAAATTTAATTAACCCACAGTTAAAGTTGGTGGTGTTTTTGGCAGTTTCCAACAAGTTTGGCCCCAACTCTAGATTTGCTGGCCTTAACTGGAGTTCCTCCAATTTTAGTGGAGGATTACTAGGAGAAAACTGTTTCTCTCATAAGTTGGGAAAAATTCATCCAAATGAGGATAAAAAAAAGGTGTTCTTAGATTATTTTGACATTCTGAACACAATGGAACAGGTTGCAGAGGCATAGAGGCACTTTTGTACATGATTTTTCCATGCTGAAGTTTAAGGAAGCCTAGGACCACAAGGGGAGGAGGTCAAGCCCATAACAACTGTACTCCATTTGTAGAGCTTGAAGAATCATGTTTGGGGTTTTTGGATGCTCTGAGTCCATTGAAGTAGGTTTCAGGAGCTGTAGAGCATTGTAAACTGTACTTTTTTCCATTTTGAGCAAATACAGAGGCCTAAGCCATGGAAGCTGGACCAAGGAGATGTAGCTCAGGAGGGGTGAACTCCTTTATCAAAACACTGTGTTAAGTGCTATTATTGATGGTTTGCTATTCATTTACTTGCTGTTTTTCATCACTTAATTTTCGTCTTAATATGCTCACGAACTTAACATAAAACTTGACATAAATTTACATGTTTTTATTCACAAACACCTAAGAAAACATATGCACATGAAGAAATGGACAAGCATTTATTTTTAAATCTGAAGTTGAAATTAGCACAAAAAAACTAACATTCAGCTATAGATCACAACAAGTGGTATGGCATCTGATTGGTTCTTTTAAATATTTTAATATTATTTATGTTCCTAAATTCAATAATGTCGTTGTTGATAGTCTGGCAAATGTACCATCGAGATTTACACCCCATAGGGATGGTTTTTAAATTGAAATTGTTTATAAGATGGTAGTACCTGATAATGTAACTAACTTATGCATTTTCATTGATGACCATCAGATATTGGAGTTCATGATGAACATGGAGGTGTTTAAAGACGCGTCCATCAAGGAGGAAGAACATGAAAGGTCCTTGCAGGAAGAGGCAGACTCGCGTAAGGGAAACCCCATACCTAAAGGAGTGATCACGCTAGAAAAATTATTTGATCTACAAAACTGCTTTTGAGGCCTGCCGAACACCAAGACACAAAGTTCCACCCTTTCACACGAACAAATCAACCTTGGGACTGAATCCGACCCCAAATTCGTTAACATAGGGTTGGGATGTCCTCCAAGGAAAGACAGTCTCTCATCAACTTGTTCAAGAAGTACCACGACATTTTTGCTTGGACATATGATGATATAAAGACTTATGATACACGGATCATCCAACATGTCATTCCTACGAAAGAAGGGGTCAAACCATTTCAACAGAAGTTGAGGAAAGTGCATCCCACATTAGAACCCCTCATCCAAAAGGAGCTCAAGAATTTTTTAGATGCCTACATCATCTTTAAGCTCAGACTTTCTACGTGGGTTTCAAACTTTGTCTTGATATGGAAAAATTCTGGAGAGATTAGTTTTTGTGTTGATTTCCAGAATCTCAACTGGGCGTCGAAGAAAGACAATTACCCAATCCTGTCCATGGAATAGATCCTCCAAACATTTTTGGGTTCATAAATGTTTTCCTTGCTGGATGGTTTCTTCGGATATAATCAGGTGCCAGTAGCCGACCCAGACCGGATAAAGACAACCTATAGGACGAAGTGGGGAACGTTCACCTTCCGTCGCATGCCTTTCAGACTTATTAATGTTGGGTCAATATTCTAGAGAGAAATGG
Source organism: Pinus tabuliformis (assembly GCA_031772625.1). Taxonomy (NCBI): domain Eukaryota; kingdom Viridiplantae; phylum Streptophyta; class Pinopsida; order Pinales; family Pinaceae; genus Pinus; species Pinus tabuliformis. The sequence goes on from CM062804.1 coordinate 107,741,970, forward strand.
ACATCTCTTTTAGGGGTTTAATGGGCCAAAGTGTGGTGGTTTACCTCAATGATGTTACTGTATTTTCAAAAAGGAGGTCTGACCACCTCCACCACCTTAATAAGATCTTCGGACGGTACCAGAACTAAGGGATTTCGCTTAACCCCAAGAAGATAATATTCACAGTTTCTGAGGGAAATCTCCTTGGACATATCATAACCAAATATGATATCATCGTTGATCTTTACGGCTTGAAAGCTATAGCATAGATCCCTCTTCCAATTGGAAAAAAGGTATGCAATATTTCCTTAATAAAATCAATTTTCTTCGCAAATTTATATCAAATTTTGCCCAAATTGTTAAGCCGTTGTAGAACATGATCAAGAAATATTTAGTGTTTAAGTGTAACCAATAAGAAAAGGAGGCTTCTAATTGTATCAAGAGAGATATCGCTAAAGACCCTTCCCTCTTCAGCCCAGACTTCAGCATGGACTTCATCTTATACTCTTTCACTTCAGATTCGTCCTTAGTCATCGTCCTGACATAGAAGGCTAACAACAATGATGAAAATCCTATATCTTTCATGAGTACATGACTACAAGGCACAGAAATCAACTACCTTGACATAGATAAGAATGCATATGTAGTCTGGAAAGCAGTGAAACACTTCAGACCATACATTCTCAAGAACCATGTCACAATGATGGTTATGCACCCTACTATCAGGTCACTCTTCATCCAATAAGAGTTAGGTGAGAGAAGTCAACTGGATGACTTCCCTCCATGAATATGATTTCGAGTTCAAACCCTCACACGTGGTCAAAGGGTAGGGGCTATGAAAACGAACCACTGAGGCTGCGGGCCTACGAGGTGAGGAGTCAGAAGGTTGGGAGAATGAGATCGAAATGTATCAGAATGAACTACTAAGCTCTCATGAACCCTTGTCATGGTGCTATGACTTGAAGCAATACCTACAGCAAGGGTGTTATATAGGAAAATGACCTCCTCACCAACTCAGAGGAGAAAGACATGATGACTGAAGGACTGACCAAGTTCACAGGTCCAGTTTTCAAGCTAACACTATCTAGGCACTAGCTACCTACTTTATAAAACTTCCTAGCAAGGCTAAGAGTGCATTAGTGCCTAGGGTAGCTCTATTTGTTACCTAGGGAAGAGCGTTAGTGAACCTAAATGAGTTTCTATGGGTCAAGGGAACAACTTGATCGAGAAATATCCCAAGATTCTCTTCTATGTTAGCTCACAAAAGCAGGGAAACATCAGAATTCGACTTGTTTGGAGGAATTACTAATTCCTAATGGAGTCTACAAATGGGAAAGAGAACAAAGGCATGGAAACATCACTGCTTTTTCCTAATGGAACTCATGAAGGACTTGGCAACCCTATCCTCACATGCTATATATGCAAGGCTAGGGCCATTGTGGAAGAGGTTGAACCATTTGAAAGGATTGCCTATTTGACTATCAAGCATAGTCTCTGACTAAGGCATTAGAAGAGGTTAAGAAGGGAGAGAGAGAGAGGAGCTGGAGGGGTAAGGGAAGGTTGATACAACTGATGGTTGTAATCACTCTTTTCTACATCAATATAGAACTGCAATTGTGTTGTCCACTCCGTGATGTTGGTAGTATAACTTGTTTATATGTTTATGCAATGTCGTTATTATGAGTGGCTTAGATATATGCAACTAGATATCTTTATATGTTCATGCATTGTTTATCAAGGTTTTATGTTGTGATATTATGCTTGTCTTATCTATGTGCAGGTTTTGATCTGGAGTTGGCTCAGGGGTCTTCCACCTAGCTACATTGCGCTCTCCAGCAACACCACACTAAGACTTGAGGTAATAAGTTCTTTTTCCTGCTTTTATATTCATTTGTTAAACATAGATATGCATGCATCTTTGTGATAGCTACAACTAATCTGACTGTCTTCCAAGGATCCCGAGAAGGTCCTTGAGGGTTTCTACATCACCAAACACTCGTGCATTAATCCCTATAGTAGAATTGGTGACTCCACTAGGGACTACACTTAGTTCCCAGTTTTTCCTAGAAATTTCCTAGATCTCTCTTTCTTCCAGGCCTTCCTGTACTTCTTCATTCCCTTTCTAACCACTCAGGACTATACAACACCCTTCTCTCAGTGCTCAGCCCTAGATCTGATCCCCACAACCTATTTTTTGAGCCTTTTTCCTCACTAATGTTGTCTGCTAGTGTAAACAGTGCTTTATAAAGCATTGTGGCCTCACAAACAGTGTGTTAGTGCTACAAGTAACTCTTTGTAGCCTCTAGTACAGAGCGTTAGCCAGCCATTTCTTGATAAACAGACTGCTCTGTGACCTCATGGGTTGGGAAATTTGCTTGTAGATTGATCAGGGATCTACAACTGTGCTTGTTTAACTGATCTGTGTTTTGAACAAAGTTTTTTTTAAGAAAATAGCTTTACTTCTTAAAGTTTTTGTTTTCATCAACGAAAAAAATACAATTTTTTTACTGTTTTCTACTAAGTTGGTTAGATCTACATTATTTGGTTTCAAAAGCTGTTAGTGAACATTGTAGTTCTGTCAGTTATGCTAGTGTTTTACTGAATAGGGTGCATGGCATATATATTGATGTATGAATGACTCTCCCTTTGTAGAAGCAACTTATTCATCAAAAGTGAAAATTTACAAGCATTTTTTTTGCATGATTTGAGTCAGAGTCCCATATAACTTCATACGTCAACACCCCTACCGAAGACTCTAACGAAGTACATTTAAAATCTACCTAATAAAATCAATCAAAAACTATTTTTAGAGTAAACACACATTAGTTTAGGCTAGGATCTTGGGTTATGCAGTTCAGAGTTAACTGCCCAAGATCATACACCAAAACTAGTGTCATTAACGAGAGAAATCCTTCTGCACTCATACTATCTAGGACCACTCCAGTAAAAGCGGAGCTAAATACGAGACAACATTGAACTGTAAATGAAGGTAGCCCACCTTCTCTTACATCTCCTTTGGGTATTCTGTGTATCGGGGATCCCTTCAGGGATATCAGAGCTGAGTCAGGGACTCAAGTATCCTACCCACACAACGTACTATCTGCGACTATATCCCCCCCGGTAGTGTTTGTGATTTGAGGTATCCTTAGTGGCCATACTTTTGGGGATGAACACAAGGTGACTAGGGTGGGCTGCCTTAGTACCTAACACAAATGAACCTACACTGTCTTCGGTTTTTGGGAGGATGCTCATCTTCACGAGAGTAATTGGCCCCTTAATCTGAGGTTCAGGCGAAGCTAAAGAGTAATCATAACTATACATTTGGCCAACTCTCTCTGTTATCTATTATGATATTGGGTTTCATCTCCAGTGATCGATGGTTATCAGACAGGGTCATTTCCCTTTGCTTGTTGATTGATTTCCTTAGTGTATTTTTTATTTTTTTTTAGTGTCAGATTGTTATCACCGAGACTTTAATAAATATCACCGTAAAATTTATTAATAAAATTTGTCAGCCACCGTGGCTACATCCGACCCTCATCGTCAATTTAGATGGTTGTTAGGTCTTCCCCCACCCATTATGGAGGATCCAACGAGCCCCAGTGAACCAGATTACCCGTCTTCGGGAAATCAATCTTTGTAATCTAACACTGAATTAGTTTGGACATCCCACAATTCCAGGTTACTGGAAGATTTCTTTACTGAAGGTTTTATTCCTCCGTATAATCCTCCGATCACAAATCTATTGGAACCACTCTTGATTCCAGTTGTATTTGTACCTCCTATTTATTCTGTTGGACTTGCATTGCCCATCCCATCGACGACTAATAGGTCATGGCCTTTTGTGGAAACTTTTGGTCCACCGCCACCTCCCCAGTCGACAGTCAGTACCACACCTTTGATGGAAAACCCTGTTATCTCGCATGTCCCAAGTTCAAACCCCACCATGACACCCAGCACGGGTGGAACCCAGTATATACCGGGTTCCACCCCTTTTGTGTCAGCTCCCAGACCTTCGACAAGTGCTACATATAGCACTCCTTATAACGCTCAATATAGCACAATTAGAAAGGGTCCCGTCAACAACCCCCATGGTTGGTATCCATTGTTTAGTTCCAACCCCCAGGTTCAGATGCCTGGGGACACTGTTCCCAATATGCACATACCGGTCGGGAATGTTATAGTTCCCCCTCTGTTTACAGGACAACAGGGATAGTCATTGATTGACATGAACCCTCCTTATGTCAGTAAAGGACCTATAGTTATTACGTTGTGAGCGAGATCCCTCAACAAGGTCCCAATTAATCCATATGAGCACCCCACTCTCAACCTCAAATGAGTCAAGGGGGCATTCCTTATCCTGGGGGCACTTACAACCCCCAGTCTAACAATCCCTATGGAAACCCACAATACACAATTGTACCCCAAGGAAATTACTATTCCACACATCTTGTGTATAATATTGGGAACAACACGATGGGAGGACCACAAGGATCCTCAAGTCATATGTCATTGCCTTGGTCTGATTTGAGGCATCAAACACCTTGCCTTTCTTGGCAATGCTTGATATCCCCAACTTGTACAAACTCAAAAATGACCCCATCTATCACAAGTTACTTTATCCACCAATCCCGCATAAAATCCTGATAAACATCTTGAAGTTCGAAGGGAAACAAGGGGAGGATCCGGGTATGCACATCACCACCTATCATTTATGGTGTGTTTCTAACTCCATGGTGGATGATAATATTCAGCTACGGATCTTTCCCCGTGCCCTTACTGACAATGCAGCGAAGTGGTACCACGCACGTCAGTCAATAACTTTGGCGCTTTAGCGATGGAATTCTTAAAGCACTTCCAACTACCCATCCGCTATGAAACTGGGATGAAACTCCTCACTTCATTACGCCAGGACACTGCCACCCACATCTCTGATCATATCCATGAATGGAGACATAGGCAGAGGCTAGTCAAAGCTCCCCTCCCAGACTATCTATTAGCAGATTGGTTCTGCAAGTCTCTACTCCCCCAAATCGCTAAAGATGTTGCCTTAGGTAGTGCAGTCACGGAAGAACAATCCATTCATCATGCCCAACACTTAGATTTGTTATATTCATAGTCTATAACTTTATATGACATCATTCCCAATACCCCTCGCAACTCCAATGCTCCCACTACTCAGCACCCTGGAGCACACACCGAAGGTATTATCAGCACTACCTCTGGGGCTGTTGTAAAACAACTCAGCGGTCACATTGCCTACTTGTCAATTGACCCCTCTACCAAATCGATTGCTCTTCTTACCACCGCGATAAACTCTATGCATTCCACACAAAAACCCAGTGGTAAGAACAAGAAGAATAAGAAAAAGACTGCTCCTTCTGAAGAGCAGTCAACAAAGAAGTCCAACCCAAAGCAGAAGGCTACTATGCCCTCTGATGATGGAAAGGACAAACCTCGCCAAATTCCCTTGCAAAATCTATACAGAAGACCACAGGACATATCGTTGTCCACGTCTTCAGGAGTGCACAAATTTCATTGCTAAAAGAGACAATGGTAGGACCCTTGCGGTCCTAAATAATCCTTTCCCTACTCAGCAACAACAGCATCTTATCACAAACCAACCCCAACCCCTGCAAGGGGGAAACGACGGTTCACATCATCCTTCAGCTGGTGAAGGACCATCTACCATTTACACCTTTGAAATGGTAGATCTTCAAACCAGAGCCAAAACTTATGGAGCTCCAGTCGCTAATGCTGAGGAAGCCTCCTTGAGTCAAAACCCATCGCCGCCTAACGATCTTCATATCGAAAGGTTGGTTGTTGATCTTGTGATTCACCCCCCAAAAGGGGCACTTCATCGCACAACACATAATACATCTGCACATGCTGCCCAGAACTATAGTATTGTAGAAGATTTGGCACAAGCACCGTCAACTATGTCAGCACTCGAAGTATTACAAACCTATCCAGCACAAAGGAAAGCTTTGCTTTCGACAATTGGTGGGGTCGACCCTCAGGATTCCATGCTTGCAATTTTTGACATGGACAAATGTAAACCTCCCCTTTCACACCAGCTTGCATTTCAGGTGCAAATATTTTCGAAAGGGCAAGGAGTACATAGAACTGTCATTGACGAAGGTGCTTCAACCTACATCATGTTGGCTTCATGTTGGCTCACTTTGGGTTCTCCAACCCTATCCCCACCATCAAATTCCCTTAAATATTTCGACGGCCACACTTTCATCCCAAAAGGTTACCTAGCTAGCTACCCCATCACTTTGAATGGGAAAATGGTAACGGTGGACATCGAAGTTGTAGATCTCGAATATAATCTATTGTTGGGTCGCAGTTGGACTTACACCATGACTGCCATTATGTCTACTATCTTTTACATCATCCTATTCCCATTGGATGGAAAGATAGTCATAGTGGACCAGTTGTCCTTTTGCACCCTTGATTATTCCCCGTTACCCAATGGCTCTATACTCTTAGTGGGTGGTGTAACTAACTTTTACGTCAGTATCGATGTTGTCTATTGAAGGGCTCTTCCTTGATGGTTTGTTTCTCTCTTTCACCGCCCGCGGTTCCATAGACGGTCTCTATGGTTTCATCCATTCCTCATGAACCGACCAATCCTTGGATCCTCCTGGCCCCTTCAGACATTGACACTTATGAAGAACAAATGTCGTTGTCACCAGCTGAATTGGCCTACCAAGCCATTCAATCTACATCTAAATCTCCAATCACTTTGGTCACGACCAATGGTACCACCTCCCCTCCCATAACTGCTCCTTCTTTCGATCTCCTCAATCAAGTCCTACCTTCGGATGAAGCTATTAGAGAGATCATGTGTTTAGAAGAGTGACCTTGGGAGGACTCTCACCATCATGTTTCGATATCTGATTTGGACATGATGCCTCTTCAAATCCTGTCATTTGACGCACCTGAAATTGTTTCCTCACCTTATACGACTATCCAAACTTTGGACTCGGAAGGAAACATGGGAAATATTTCAAAGACATTGCTCATCGATATTTTTGTTAGGATAGGCATCGTAGAAAACATCCAGGTTGGAGCCGATTGCACTCATGAGGAATATGCAAGCTTCACTTTCCTTTTTAAGGAATTCTGCGATGTATTTGCTTGGTCTTACGAGGAAATTCTCGGCATAGATCCATCTATTTTCAAGCATGATATCAATATATATAACAATTCCAAGCCTATCCACCAAAGGCATCGACCAGTCCACCCCTACAAAACTGCAGCCATCAAGACTGAGGTGGAAAAATTGTTACGTGCTGGTTTCGTCTACCTCATTCCCTTAACGGAATGGGTTTCCAATCTAGTTCCTGTCAGTAAGAAACAAGGTACCATCCGCGTATGTGTTGACTATCGAGATTTGAACTCCGCGTGTCCAAAGGATAATTATTCGACACCGTTCGTTGACCAAATCATCAACGACTACGCCGGTTGTGAATCATTCTCATTCATGGATGGTTTCTCAGGTTACAACCAGATTGCCATAAAACTGGTAGACCAACACAAAACTACCTTCATTTGACCTTGGGGAATCTTTTCCTATCGAAAACTCCCATTCAGTTTAAAGAATGTTGGAGAAAAATTTCAAACGGCCATGGACTACACATTTCACGATATCAAACATATTGTTCAAGCTTACTTGGTGTTGAGCCCTGAACTTGCATCTTTCCTATACACCTTCCTAGACTTTTTCCATTTACCTGGACCTCCTAAGCTATCAACATCATTGCATATTAATCATAAAAGAGCACTTAAAGTGGTTTTTTAACTATGTTTTGTGTCTACTGTTTGAATTAGTTTTTTGCTCATTGAGCTGCAGAATCCTATCACTTTCTGCAGCTGCTTCAACTTTCCGCAGCCGTTTTTGTTAAAGTCTATATTGTAGGTGTCTTCAAGAAAATCGAGCCACATGGGCAAGTTGGAAATGATGTGGACATGGACTGAGTCCTATTGGCTTAGTCGTATTCATCAGAGGAGGCCATGGTCAACGATGGTCAAGCGGTGGTCAAACAGAAGAGTCCTACGGCAACAGGACTCTGTTTCCAAGCACGTGAAAGATTTTCGTGGCTGTTTCTAGATTTCTAGAGGCACGCTGACACTTGTAGGCGACCCACGATGTAAATCCAACAAGCCACTTTTAATAGATTGCATCCTCTCGGCAGCCATGATGCTAGATCCATGGACGTTGTCGTTCATGTGTCCTCTGTCAGCATAGTTTTTAGGAAATCAGTTATGTAGCCTTCTGTTATAAATAATGCGTTTCTACACGCATAGTATTTAGTCTTTGAATGTATTGTTGACTGTTAAAGAGCCCACTGTGTCGTGACATTGTTTCTTTGTTATGACTGCATTCTGAATATATGAGAAGACTCTGTTTTTGAGCATAAGTCTTGACTGATAGCTGTTGCCCGAGGTTGTGCAGAGGGCCCCTGCACACACCGAGGTTTTGTTTCTTATTGCTGTACAGTTTCACGTTGTGTTTTTTTTATGTTTATTATGCCATAGTTATTCACTTATGTATATTTCATGCACTATGGTACTAACGTTTCATTTTTGTCCATAATTTTACATGCTTTACATTGCTGTTAACGCTGATCAGTGTATCTGTTCCAGATTATAGTAGGCAGCCCGGGCATTTGCATATAGTTTTCACAATGACTAATGACATGGAATCAGTCTTTCTGCTGACTTACTTTTCTTAGCTTTTAATTCCAGTTCTGTTTTGTTTATTTCAGTTTTGTTCATTGGCTTTATTAGTTAGCTTAGATATTGAATTGCTCATATCATTGTCAGTTACCTCTGAAAGCCATAGCGAGACTAATGGTGAGGGATTGAAGTATGAGTGTGTAATTTGATATTAGTTTTATTTTTCTGCAATTAGATATCAGATTGCTCTAATTGTTGATGATTACCTCCGAAAGCCATGGCGATACTAACTGGCGAGGGGTCAGACTATGAATTGATGTGATTTGATTTTAAGTTTACTTTTCTGCAATTAGATATCAGATTGCTTAGGTTGTTGATGATTACCTCCAAAAGCCATAGCGAGACTAACTAGCGAGGGGTCAGAATATGAACTGATATAATTTGATTTTAGCTTTATTTTACTTGCAATTCTTGGATTTCATTGAGTTCAGTAGCTTAATTCATTTCTTTTGTATTTAGACAGCAGCAGGGAAATGGTTTCATGATCAATAGTTCACTGTTTGTTTGATTAGAATCGTGGCACATTTTCATTTTCTTTTAGGAATTAATTTCATTATTAGCATGTTCTAAAACCTTCTAAAGTTTGAAGTTTGGGAAATCATGATAAAGGACATAATTGCCTTGAAAATTTATATCCATACTTGTCTTTTAGAATTTCCATTTCACATTAGGAGATAAACAAAGATAAAAACCCCCAAAACAAAATAAAAATAAAAAACAACAAAAAGTAAGAAATAGGTTATCTTGCACATATAGTGCGCCACACTTCAATAGTTTACGACTCCTGGATTGACAATTAATACAACAATTTAGGATACTCTAAATTGACCAAACATTTTGGCGCCATTGCTGGGGAAGTGTAACTAGGTAGCCAATTTCTTAAAAAAAATATATATTCAAAGAAGGGAAAATTGATAACTCCTCAAAGTATGCTCTCCTCTTGCACCTAGTGTGATCTGGAGGATCAGAAAAGAGAGTTATTGGTTCAATAATTTCTTGAGTATGCTCTCTTCTTGCACTTAGTGTGATCTGGAAGATCAGAAAGAGAATTATTAGCCCGACTTGAAGATAAAAAAAAATAAAAAAAATGATATGCATAGAGCAAGAGATTCTAAGGGAAGGTTTATAGCTAGGGCCAAGAGTTCTATTTTTACAACTCCATCTACTTCAAGGCATAGACAAGATACACATCCATCATCTCCAACTCACACTCCCAGCCTTAGGATTCCTGGAATTCAAGGGGCAGCAGCTGAATTAGGAGACTCTCCCACACTATCCATCAAATCTGACCTAGGGAAAGAACCTTTCTTCACTTCTACAAGGGAACATATTGTAATCAAAGAAGTAGAATCACCTGAAGAAGAAGAGGGAGAAATTCCTCCTCGTTCGCCGTTAATAGAAGAACCAGAGGACTCTGAAGACTCTGAGGAAACTATCATGACAGAGGAAGTAGTAAACGGATTTGGAGGAGGAGGTAGAGGTAGAGGTAGAGGAGGAGGAAACAATGGAGGAGGTAGAGGTAGCAATGGGGGAAATAGGGATGGAGATAACTCGTTTGGATTCCCTATAGTTGATGAGGAAACTCATACAACAATGAAAAATATATCACCATCTATCCTCCCAAACTTTTATGGGTTGCGGAGTGAGGATCCTGAAACATTTCTATTTGAGCTTGAGGTCGTGTGCTGAACTTATGACTATATGGAAGACTCAAAAACTCAAATTGTTTCCTTCAACATTGAAGGGAGATGCTTTGAAATGGTTCATGGGATTAGTCACTCAATCTATTAGGACTTGGAATGATATGAAACAAACATTTATGGATAGATACCTGGACTATTGCATGCCCACCAACCATAAGGATGACGTATTCAAAATGGTGCAAAAAGAAGATGAAAACTTGGAGGATTTACTTGAAAGATTTCAATACAACTTAAAAAGAGCAAAAATGAGTAACTTAGATGAGGAGACCTTGAAAACCCTTCTATTAAAAGCCATTAGAGATGAATGGATAGATATTTTAAACATGATGGGAAAGGGTGATATTTCTCAACTTCCACTTCATGACATAGCAGAACTATGTGTCCATCTCTCAAGGGGAAAATCTAAAACGGGAAAAGGGCCTAGAGATCCTTCTCTTATTACAGAAAATAAATCTGCAACTGGATCAGTAAGTAGGGCAGAGATTGGCAATATGCTTGATGAGTTCAAAACTGATATTCTAGGGAGCCTTAGCGAACAACTAGACACCCTTAAAATACAAAACAAGCAGAAAGAAGAAGCTGAAGCCTTGGCCATATTTTGTCCAAAATGTAGGAAGAAACATGCTCTAAGGGAATGCCCCTTGGATGCAAAAGTTGTAGAAACATGTATGATTTGCTCAGAAAGCCATGAGACCAAGGATTGTCCTTCAATTCCGAGGCTCAAAGCTGTCTTTCAAGAAGATCCAAATTCAGTAGAGTCTCTCTGTTTCGTTTCAAGGAGACCTTGGCAAGGGCAACAAAATCAAGGGTTTAACAACCCTATGAACTTTCAACCCCCACCAAATTAGAATTCTTGGCAACAACCTTGGTCCCAACCTCAAAATCCATATCAGTCATAGGTACAAGGTATGCAAAATCCTTATGGGAGATTTTCTCAATTTTATCAATATCCTCCATCTTTCCAAAATCAACAAGCTCCACAACTTCCAAATCAAAACCCACAACTTTCATTGCCATTTCCACAACAACAACCTTCTCAACAAAATCCAAATTCTCAACTCTTGCTTCCGTTCCAAAAAAAGACAAATCAACTACCAGCCCAGCCATTGCCAAATCCTAATAACAAAAATCCTCAGAATGCTTATATGGTAGAAGGACGACAATTTCCTACCTATATGGTTGTTCCTCTTAATGATGTACAACTCAGGTCTGGTAGGGTTTTAGAAAAACCTTCTATATATGCTCAAAAGAAAAGTACTTCTGAGGAAGATTCTCTTCAAGTCAATAAAGGTTCTAAAGCATCTTTTCAAAACCCAAACACTCAAAAAGAAAAAGAAAAAGAGTCAACCCCCACAACTCCTATAGTTGAGCAACCTGCATCTTCATCCACAACTCCTTTCCCTGAAAGATTACAAAATGACAAAGGGGTGGAAAAACAAATCTTGTTGCCTGACTATGATTTCCTATATGAATTAAAGAATGTTTGTATCAAGATTCCCTTGCTACAAGCCATTAGAGAGATTCATATTCTAGCAAAAACAATAAAGGAGTTGAGTCTCAAAAGACCAGGAAGGAAACCAAGAGATACAAGAAGAATCCACCTAGTAGGAAAAATTGCAGATATCATGATGGGAAAAATTACCATGCAGAAGTATGTAGATCCCGGTAGTCCAATTGTCAAGACACATATAAATGGGGTAGAAATTCCAAATACTTTGATTGACTTAGGGGCTGCTATCAACATTATGAGTAGACAGACTATGGAATAGCTTAAACTTCCTAATCTTGTTTTTACACCTACCTTACTGCAACTTGCAGATAGATCAATAATCAAACCAGATGGTGTATTAGAAGATATTTCAGTCTCCTTAGATTCTTGGAAATATCCAGTAGATTTCATGATTTTGACTCCCAAGAGTAATTTAGGAGGGCACCCACTCATCTTAGGAAGACCTTGGCTAGCCACAACTGATGCTTTCATTAGTTGTAGATCTGGGGATATGTACATTTCTGATGGTAGTTCGACAAAGAAATTCAATTTGTATCCTCCAGCAAAAGCAATTACAGAAGTAGGAGATAATGAATGGGTCGATGATGAGGACACTATACAACCTGTCTTTACCATTTCTGAAATTAGTGAAGATAGTCAAATTCTGAACACATTAGAAAATTTTGAAACATCTTCAGAATATGACCACACACAATTTCAGTTAGATTCTGACATTGAGTATTTATCATCAATACAAATGTCTCTTTACTCTATGGAAGAGTTCGGTAGTTCCACCGTTGATATTTTTCCAGGAAAAACATTGAATATCAATAAAAATTTGGAAAAGTCACAACAGTAAGAGCTAACCAAAATCTTGCAAAAACATTCTACTACGTTTGCATGGGAGTATACTGATATGAAAGGTATTGACCCTAAGACTTGCATTCATCACATCTACATCGAGGAAAACAATAGACCAATCAGACAACCTCATAGAAGGATGAATCCAAATCTTAGGGAGATAGTGAAAGAAGAGCTCCAAAAACTACTCAATGTAAACTTCATTTATCCAATTTCAGATAGCCGATGGGTTTCTCCTTTGGTTATAGTACCTAAAAAGAATTGTAAATGGAGGCTATGCATTGATTATAGGGAATTGAATAAGCAACTTTGAAGGATCACTTTCCTTTGCCCTTTATCGATTAAGTATTATATACATTAGCAGGCAAAAAGTACTTTTCATTTCTGGATGGTTTTAGTGGCTATAATCAAATTTAGGTAGCACCTGAAGATCAAGATAAGACCACATTTACTTGTCCATGGGGAACTTTTTCTTATCGAGTGCTTCCTTTTGGATTATGTAATGCACCCGCAACATTCCAAAGAGCAGTACTAGGAATATTTTCTGATCTAATCCATGATTGTGTAGAGGTTTATATGGATGATTTTACAGTTTATGGTAATTCGTTTGAAGAGGCATTAGAGAATTTGGAAAAAGTCCTTATAAGATGTAAAGAAACAAACCTTTCATTAAGTCATGAAAAATGCTTTATGATGTTTACTGAAGGTATTGTTTTGGGACATCACATTTCAGGGGATGGGATTAAAGTTGATAAATCAAAAGTTGAAGTCATCTCCAAGTTGCCTATTCCAAATTGTCAAAAAGATGTTAGAAGTTTTTTGGGATTTACTGGGTACTATAGAAGATTTATAGAGAACTTCACTAAAATAGCATCTCCCCTCTTCAAATTGCTTACAAAAGACTATGAATTCAAATGGGATCCTGATTGTCAATCAGCATTTGAAACTTTGAAAACAAGAATATTTGAAGCACCCATCTTGAGAGGGCCAAATTGGAAACTTCCTTTCCATATTTCTACATGCTTTAGATACAGCTCTAAGGGCTGTGTTGGGTCAAAAGGATTTAGTTCCTTATGCCATTTACTATACCAGTAAAAATTTAACTCCCACTGAGTTGAACTATATTGTGACTGAAAAAGAGTTCTTAGTTGTTGTTCATGCAATCAATAAGTTTAGACATTATATAACAGGCTATGAAACTTTTATTCATACTGATCATTTTGCGATTAGATATCTAATGAAAAAACCTGTTACTAATGGCAGAGTTACAAGATGGCTCTTACTTTTACAAGAATTCAATATTACTGTGTTGGATAGACCAGGAAAACAAAATACAGTAGCTGATTTCTTGTCTAGGATTCAGAATACTAAAGAAGATTTTCCTGTAGAGGACAAGTTTCCTAATGAATACTTATTTGCAGTAACTACTAATACCCCTTGGTATGCAAATATAGCTAACTATTTGGTTACAAGAAAACTGCCTCCACATTTATTTCCTGGTGAAAGAAGAAAGATTATTCAGGAGAGTTCAAAATATTCATGGATTTTTAACGAATTGTTTAAAACAGGGCCAGATCTTGTGATCAGAAGATGTGTTAGGGAAGATGAAATGCTTGATATCCTCAAAGCATGTCATGATGAACCCTGCGGCGGACACTTTACTGACAAAAGGAGAGCCTATAAAATCCTCTCTTTGGGATATTATTGGCCATCCATTTTCAAAGATGCAAAACAGTATGTCAAAAGGTGTGACAGCTGCCAAAGAGTAGGGAAACCTACCCTTTCAAATGAAATGCCATTGCAGCCATAGGTACTCATCGAACCCTTTGAAAAATGGGCTTTAGATTTCATTGGACCTATTAACCCACCATCTAAACAAAAAAAGTATATATTGGTATGTACTGATTATGTCACTAAATGGGTAGAAGCCAAAGCATTATTTTCTGCTACTGAAAATTCAGTTGTTAATTTTCTTTATGAGGATATTTTTACTCGCTTTGGTGTTCCAAGAGAAATTGTGACAAATCAGGGAAGTCAATTCACATCCAACCTAGTGGAGAAGCTGATGGAAGAATACAAAATCAAGCACAAAAAATCTACTCCTTACCATCTGCAAGCAAATGGCCAAGTGGAGTCTACAAACAAATTTATTGAAGGCATCATCACCAAAACTATTCATCTACACAGAAGAGATTGGGGAGAAAGGCTTCCTGAAGCCTTATGGGCCTATAGAACCACATGGAGAAATACAACAGGGCATTCTCCCTATGAACTAGTTTATGGGAAAGAAGTCCTACTCCCCATTGAGTTCCAAGTCAAAACTTTCAAGATGGCAGTTCAGTTGGGGATGGATCTATCAGAAGCCCAAAAGCATAGAATGGAGCAGTTGAATGAGCTAGATGAGATCAGACAAGAGGCAATTCTAAGAACTGATCTAGTTCAATATCAAAGAGCTAAGTGGCATGACAAATACATCAAAGAGAAAAAGTTTCAAGAAGGAGATTGGGCATTGCTATTTGATTCCAAGTTTAAAGATTTTAAAGGAAAATTTCAGACTCATTGGCTTGGGCCATATGAGATTGACAAAATCTTTAGCAATGGAGCGGTAAGAATCAAAACCATTGATGAATATCAAACTCCTCTTATTGTGAATGGCCACAGATTAAAGATCTATCATAAGCCACTCTCAAAAGAGGAATTTGTCAAAATGTTTCAAGATAGTTCTGCAATAAGGCTGGTGAAGAAGAATCCTTCTTCTCCACTAGCCTAGCCTTTGTTCCTTTCTGTTCAAAAAAAAATAAAAAAAAATGTATAAGCCTGAAAACCAATCACTGATTGGCAGTCTTATACAGAAAATACAAGGCGAAAATCAGGAACTCCTGACGCCCTATATTTTCCAAAAAAAAAAATTCTCTCTCATTTCACAGTTTTGTGACACTCCACTTCATTTCATTCCACTTCATTCCACTCCACTTCATTTCATTCCACTCCATTTCATCCATTTCATTTCATTCCGCCAATAAATTTTTTTTTTTCATGACCATTTTCATTCAGTCAGTTATCATCTATCCATCTCCATTTAGTCAAATGATTGTTGTGTCAGTTTCCGCAGCTGAAACCAGTTTCCGTAGCCAGAAGCAGTTTCCGCAGCTATCACTCTGTTTTTCAAAACTAACAGTCAGATGTTAGTTCAATAATCATGAAATCAAATGCAGGTATGACCGAGGACATATTATGAAGACATGAGGCACTTAAAGCATCAACAAGGAGCAGATGATCGAGGATTAATGAAAAAAATGGCAAGAATTCCAAGGTATGAGTAGAAATTTATTTCAAATAGCGTTCAAAGCAAATTTTTACATAGTTATAAAACCATAGCTCCATTATATGCAATGATGGGCGTTGATAACTCCATAACCGTTCCATGATCTCTATACGATTCCCCCACAATCCTTGCATTTATGTTAAACGGCCTCATGATCAAGCCTCTAGTTTTAACTCGTGTTCGACTGTACTTTGATACTCCACCTGTAATCATGGGATGTGGTTGATTTGATCATGGCTTCTCTCCGCCGCACAAATTCCGCAGCCATTTCATAAACGTGTTTACATCCACTCCGCAGTCATTCAGTTTAAAATTCTGCCGGGTTCACTTTACTTCCCTATTATTTTATTGAAGCCACAGTTGCATTTCCACCTTGTTCATATCAGTCTCCGCTCCATTCCGTGAATTCACTCCCGCTACCTATTCTCTGTTTTCCATTTACAGTCACTGTTTTTTTTCTCCATAAACCCTGTTCATCACCGTAACCCAGCCGTCTACCTCCGCTAAAACCCTTACTCATGCAGACAAATTTTAAAGGTAGAAGGAAGGATGGGTCTGTTGTTGAGGGCAAAACCGGAAGGGCCCAAGTTTTTGGAAGGATACCCGCAAGTGAAAAACATATTGAAAAAGGCAAGGTGGCTACGATTTATTCAAAAATTCAAGGGCCACAACAAGGAGATTACAAAGACTTTTGCGAGGTCTTTTAACGGCCTGGACGTGGAAGTTGGAGACCTCAAGTTTACAATCACCGAGGCATCCATAGTAGCTGCTACAGAACTTTCGTAGGAGGGTGAACGTTGGTTCAAGAACAAGAGCTTTGACGAGAAGGCTTGGAGGGTGATCCTACGAAATCCAGGTATGGATGTAACTATTTTTAAATGGGGAATCCCTGTCTATGCTTTAGAAGAGAAGTGGGCCAGTCTATTGTTGATTATTCAAAAGTTCATCACCTATGAGGGACGTTTTGGATCAATGTACGTATATCACACCCAGTTGTTGATTAATTTCCTAGAAAACCAGACCCTCAATCTGCCATACTTTTTACTGAACAGTTTGAAAAAGATGTCTGTAACCATCCAAAAGAATCTGGGGGACGTAGAACCACACTTGTATCACCATGGCCTTGTGAAAATCTTGATAGAAAAACAATTGAAAGAAAAGAAGGACACATGGGAGCAGTTTCTAATCAGAAATTTCTTTCAAGATCCACAAGAAACCCCTGAAAGCAGTACATCAAGAAGAAGCAGAAGAAAGAGAACAAGTGATAAAATTCAAAGTACTCCTACTAACACAGTTGAAGAAACTAGTAGAGAAGAAAGACTGTCTAAAAGGAGGAAGGAAAAGACTGAGGGTAAAAAGCCAACAAAATCAAAAGAGAAAAGAAGCATTGAGGCTATGCATCAAACCCCAGAACCTTCCTCAGAAGAAGACCATCAAGTATTGTTTGAAAGACTAGTTCACCTTCAGGAACAGTCAACTATAGCCAAAAAGAAAGGAAAAGAAAAATAGAGTAGGGAGGAAAAAGACACTAGTCCACAACATGTAAGAAGAAGCTCCAGGCTAAAAGGGAAATTAAGGACAGTGAAAACCAAAGGACCCCACTTTATTGACTTGGGAGGGGAAACACCGGAGCAACCTCCAGCAACCTCTCCTGACCGTAGCCCACACCATACTTCCATTCCACAACCAGATTTTGACATGAGTCCTTCTCGGCCAGATTTGGAAATCAGTCCTTCTCAATAGGATTTTGGGGTCAGCCCAAGGAAAACTACACCCGAGATAGACCCGAATCAGCAAGAGATGTATGATTATATAGAATCCTTAGAAAAGGCAGCCACAGGCCCAAGCACTTCATCCACTCAACCTCACATAGCACAAGAAGCTCTAGTCCAATCGTTGAAACAAGAAGTTTTTGAATTGGAGGTTTTAAATAGACATATTAAAAATGAAAATGAAGCATTAAAGGAACAAAGCAGATTGGACAATATCATTCATGACAACACTATGTTACATCTGGGGTTGTGGCAGAAAAAGAACAGGAAATTGAAGAAGAAATGCAAGAGGTTCAGTAAAGCACTTATCAACCTCAAATTCAGATGCTTGATGAGGAAGCCTAGAATGTTAGCAGCACCAAGGAAGAGAAGAAGAGGGCCAGATGTGCTGGCAGAGGTGTCAGAGCATTTGGATTGAAGAGAGGATGGTTAAAATTTTGGTTGCATGGGGACATGCAACACCTTCACAGTGGGGGTATGTTGAGTCCTGAACTTGCATCTTTCCTATACACCTTCCTAGAATTTTTCCATTTACCTGGACCTCCTAAGCTATCAAAATCATTGCATATTAATCATAAAAGAGCACTTAAAATGGTTTTTTAACTATGTTTTGTGTCTGCTGTTTGAATTAGATTTTTGCTCATTGAGCTGCGGAATCCTGTCACTTTCCGCAGCTGCTTCAACTTTCCGCAACCGTTTTTGTTAAAGTCTATATTGCAGGTGTCTTCAGGCAAATCAAGCCACATGGGAAAGTTGGAAATGATGTGGACATGGACCGAGTCCTATTGGCTCAGTCGGATTCATCAGAGGAGGCCATGGTCAACGGTGGTCAAGCGGTGGTCAAATAGAAGAGTCCTACGGCAACAAGACTTTGTTTCCAAGCACGTGAAAGATTTTCGTGGCCGTTTCTAGATTTTTGGAGGCACATTGACACCTGTAGGCTACCCATGATGTAAATCCAACAAGCCGCTTTCAATAGATTGCATCATCTCGGCAGCCATGATGCTAGATCCATGGACGTTGTCGTTCACGTGTCCTCTGTCAGCGCAGTTTTTAGGAAATCAGTTATGTAGCCTTCTGTTATAAATAATGCGTTTCTACACACATAGTAGTTAGTCTTTTGAATGTATTGTTGACTGTTAAAGAGCCCACTGTGCCGTGACATTGTTTCGTTGTTATGACTGTGTTCTGAATATATGAGAAGACTCTGTTTCTGAGCATAAGTCTTGACTGATAGCTGTTGCCCGAGGTTGTGCAGAGGGCCCCTGCACACGCCGAGGTTTTGTTTCTTATTGTTGTACAGTTTCACGCTGTGTTTTTTTATGTTTATTATGCCATAGTTATTCACTTATGTATATTTCATGCACTATGGTACTAACGTTTCATTTTTGTCCATAATTTTACATGCTTTACATTGCTATTAACGTTGATTAGTGTATCTGTTCCAGATTACGGTAGGCATCCCGGGCATTTGCATATAGTTTTCACAATGACTAATGACATGGAATCAGTCTTTCTGCTGACTTACTTTTCTTACCTTTTAATTCCAGTTCTGTTTTGTTTATTTCAGTTTTGTTCATTGGCTTTATTAGTTAGCTTAGATATTGAATTGCTCATATCATTGTCAGTTACCTACGAAAGCCACAGCGAGACTAATGGTGAGGTATTGAAGTATGAGTGTGTAATTTGATATTAGTTTTACTTTTATGCAATTAGATATCAAATTGCTCAAGTTGTTGATGATTACCTCCGAAAGCCATAGCGAGACTAACTAGTGAGGGGTCAGACTATGAATTGATGTGATTTGATTTTAAGTTTACTTTTCTGCAATTAGATATCAGATTGCTCAGGTTGTTGATGATTACCTCCGAAAGCCATAGCGAGACTAACTAGCGAGGGGTCAGAATATGAACTGATATAATTTGATTTTAGCTTTACTTTACTTGCAATTCTTGGATTACTTTGAGTTCAGTAGCTTAATTCATTTCTTTTGTATTTAGACAACAGCAGGGATAATGGTTTCATGATCAATACTTCACTGTTTGTTTGATTAGAATAGTGGTACATTTTAATTTTCTTTTAGGAATTAATTTCATTATTAGCATGTTCTAAAACCTTCTAAAGTTTGAAGTTTGGGAAATCATTATAAAGGACATAATTGCCTTGAAAATTTATATCCATACTTGTCATTTAGAATTTCCATTTCACATTAGGAGATAAACAAAGATAAAAACCCCCCCAAAAAAATAAAAATAAAAAACGACAAAAAGTAAGAAATAGGTTATCTTGCACATATAGTGTGCCACACTTCAACAGTTTACGACTACCGGATTGACAATTAATACAAAAATTTAGGATACTCTAAATTGACCAAACACTTGGATGACCTTCCAACCCATTCCAAGAAGCGATCTCAACACTTAGATCACTTACGAGCTATCTTCTTCGGTGCAGGTTCTATAACATATGTCTGAATCCACATAAATGTGTTTTCTTTTTCGAGTCTAGATGCTTACTTGGTTTCATTGTCTCCAAGTATGAGATTAGGGTTGATCCTGATAAGGTAAATGCAATTACTCAATTGCTCGAACCAAAATCCATTTTTCAGCTCCAATGTTTGCAGGGGAAAGAAAACTACTTACGATGGTTCATCATAAATTATACTGAGTTGACGAAAGGCTTTATGCACCTTCTTAAGAAGGGAGTGCTGTACTTGTGGGATGATCAAGCTCAACGATCATTTGAAGCCTTGAAAAAGGTGCTTATATCAACCCCACTCCTTAGTGCTCCCAACTATGGGCGTGAATTTCTTCTATACCTGGAAGCCTTGCCATCCTCTCTAGGAATGGTCTTGGTTCAAACTCACAATGACCTAAGTGAGCATGTGATGTATTATCTGTCAAAAGTCTTGGCTGGGCCCGAACTCAGATATTCACATGTGAAAAAGTTGTCCTTAGCAGTGTTCTCTGTTGTCAACCGCTTCCGACATTACATACTGCTGCGAAAAACTATTGTCATCACCTTGGAGAATCCCACGAGACAAATTTTATCTCGTCGAGTCATTGGAGGGAAATATTCCAAATGGATAGTGATCCTCCAACAATTTGATTTAGTTTTCACCACTGCCAAGGTGAAAAATTCCTTAGTCTTCGCCGAACTTTTGTCAGATCTTCCCATTGTCGATCCTAACGAGATAGCCCACTATCCTCTCCTAGATGAAGCTGTCTATCTTATCGACTCTACTAACCCTTGGTATGGTGACATTCTTGTCTACCTCCAAGCGCAATGTTTCTGCCCTGAACTATCGTCAGGTGACCGTCATCACATCCACCACCAAGTGCGGCACTATTTAGTGCTCAATGATACTTTATATCGTTGTGGTGCTGATACAGTTCTTTAACGTTACCTCACTCATGAAGAGGCGGAACACGTTTTAAATGACTTCCATGCTGGGGCATGTGGCAGTCATCTTTCTGGCATATCTACTACTCAGAAAATTTTACGCACAGGCTACTACTGGCCAACCTTGTTCAAAGATTGTATCAAGGCTATCCAGTAGTGCCACCCTTGTCAAGTGTTTACAAATAAAATGTGCGCTCCTCCGGCCCTACTGCACCTGGTTATCTCTGTCAGCCCCTTTTCCAAATGGGGGATAGACTTCGTAACTTGCAACCCCACTTCCTCTACCGGACACAACTACATTATTGTAGTTGTGGACTATTTCATGAAATGGGCCGAAGCCCTTCCCACTTTCTAGGTCGATGGAGAAACCGCAACACTATTCCTGTTCAATCAGGTCATCTGTCACTTCGGTGTGCCCCGCACAATCATTACAGACCATGGGTCTCATTTTCAGAATCACATGATGTCTGACTTAACATTGTTGCTTGATTTTCGCTAGGATCAATCATCCTCCTACTACCCCCAAGCTAATGGACAAGTAGAAGCCATCAATGGTGTCTTAAAGACCATGATCCATAGGTTAGTAGGGAATCATAAAACCCACTAGCATCAAATGTTATATCCTGCGTTGTGGGCATACCGAACTTCAGTAAAAACTGCTACAGGCTTTACACCTTTTCAACTAGCTTATGGCCTAGAAGCAGTTTTACCAATCGAGTGTCAGATCCCTTCCTTGCAAATTATTGTTGAACTCTTTCCTGACACAACTGCCGAAGAAGACCGCCTGCTATACCTCAATCAACTAGATGAAACCCATAAAGATGCTTAATTGGCACTCGAAGCCCACAAACATCGAGTCAAATCCCAGTACGACAAAAAGGTCAAGCCTTGTTCTTACCAAGAGGGAGATATTGTTTTACTCTATGATAAAAAACATGACCTATTGGGGGTAGGAATGCTTCAACCCTTATGGCTCGGTCCATATGTCGTCGCAAAAGCCCTCTCAAAAGGGGCATATGAACTTCAGGACTAGGAAGGAGTCCCACTCGTTGAGCCCCAAATCAGGCTCTATATAAAAAAGTA
Organism: Pinus tabuliformis; assembly: GCA_031772625.1. Classification (NCBI taxonomy): domain Eukaryota; kingdom Viridiplantae; phylum Streptophyta; class Pinopsida; order Pinales; family Pinaceae; genus Pinus; species Pinus tabuliformis. The sequence continues at coordinate 107,764,332 of CM062804.1, forward strand.
TTATGCCTAGTACTGCATTAGGCATGTGCTTTGTAATTTTATGTATTTATAAGTTTTTCTTCTTTTTGATGTGACTGGATTTTTTGGTATTTCTTGAAGTATTTGTCTCATACATATTTCTTGTCGTGCAAATGTCTTCATTACCCTTAGCATACGTAGGATATGCCGATGGTGCCAATCGTCACACACGACACATTGCATCAACTTCTTGGGTCATTTACACACCTGAGTCGGAACTGATTTTTTCTGGGGGAGTCTTTCTTGGCACTGTCACCAACAATATTGCTGAGTACATGTCCGTAATTTCACTTCTCACTGAAGCATCATCAAGGGACATCTCCAATCTGGTGGTCAAGTTAGACTCTCAGCTTTTTGTCATGCAATTGACAAATCTTTATCACATTCATAATCCAATCTTGTTGCATCATTATTTACGGCTACGACTCTTGGAACGTCAATTTGAGTTTATTACATATGAACACATTCCTCGAGAATTTAATACAGTTACTAATTCATTGGAAAATTATGTGTTAGATTGGCATTTTTCCCATTCATTATAGATACATGTATGAAAGTAAATATTTACACAGTTAAAAATTTACAAAAACACTTTAAAAAGATTTACATTATAAAATACCAATCAATATATATATATATATATATCGAATTCAGTCTGTTACATCAAAAAATTTCACAAAACTTGGGTGTTTTAAGTACAAAATGGCTATTGTTCCTAGCTATAAACACCCACTGGCTATACCATGCGCCTGCTAATAGAGCCTACTCCTCATGAAAAGACAATACAACTCTAGCTATCCTCTGAAGAGCAACCAGAAACTGCTCAAGCACACCATCTATGTGTCGCTGCATGTAAGCGGGAATCTCCCTCATAAGAAGGGGGAGCACACCCATGCTCAAGCCTGCAGGTCACACCGGTGCCACATCTGTGTCAAGCAAAAAGCTTCATGTCAGTACTTTTTCACCCATAAAATAAACAAAAACATAACATAAACATTCAAAAGCTTAAAAATACTTTAAGTACTCTCAAATAAACCTTCTTACCTTGAGGCCCCCAGTTTGTACCAAGTGGAAAAATCAAGTCAGGATCACCTGTGAAGTCCATGCCCTCGTAGGCATAGTCATCTATCATCACAATCTGACCATTGAGCCATTTGAAGAAATCCTCTTCAAAAAAATGTTAGATGGGTCCTCCTCCTGTGTGAGGATCGAGCGATGCCCATCGCCTCTACTTAGGCTCCCTCGGATCGAGGGGACCTAAGCTCATCTGTGGTTGCATAACTTGCACCCTCTTAAGTATGAAGGATGCAATGAGAGTTTCATACCCAAAACTTTGTTGGGTTTGGGTCTTACATGCAGTCAACTCTGCCTTCAATTGATGAAGCACTGCCTCGCACCAGTTGAAGATCTGTGGCTGGACATAGTCAACTGCAAGCAACAGTTGGGCCTTTTTCACGACATGGGGACTTTTAGACCCTGCCAAGCACACAATCATCCATAAAATGGCCCTCATAGACTTGGATCTGATCCTCTCTATAGGGACTCTGTTGCTAACAAGTTCACTCTAAGGGATACAATAAGCTCAGACCAGCTCCAAAGTGGATCGGGGATGAGGCCTACCACTGGTCAAGTTTTCCTGTGCTCCTCTACACGAAAAAAATGTTAAGAAATATATGTCATCTCGGTCAATAACAATCTCATGGTCCCCGATCTTGAACACTTGTTCGTGTTCATCCCAGCGTTGAATAATCCAGCTCAAAAGGTCCTCCTGACCTTTCATCAAGTCCAATTGTGCATACTTCATCAAACCACATCGGCACAATGCAAGTATGCAAGCTAGATCATTTCGCATAAGCAATTCTTGTCGATCATGGGCCCATTCTCTCCATAGACTAGTCATAATGGCTCAAAACCTGCATAAATCAACCCAAAAATTAGTGCAAATGGGGAAAAAAATCTCAAGAAAACACTTGCTGGGGTTTTAGAGTGCACCCTCATGCACTAACGCCCCCCCTTGTGGAAAATAGGGAGGATTAACACCCTCCCCCAGGTCGTAAAGGGCGTTTAACGCTCCCTACAGGCATGGAAGGGGGCGTTAAGCGTGATAAATGAGCTAGGGATCCCTAGATATCTAAAAACCCACCTAAAAAGAAGCTAAAAAAGGTATAATAATGCAAGATAAGGGTTTTGGCATCTACCTGGAACTAACGACACATTGAATTGTCGCCCGGATCGCCTGCAATCGTCCGTGGAAAATTTGCTCCTCTTTAGCTCCAAAACACTCTCACAGCTCTCAAATGATGAAAATGGTGAAAGTGGAGGCTCAAAAACTCCCTTATAGTCACTTTGGAGACATGACTTATCTTAATTGAAGTCATTAAAGTAGAAGTAGCCTATTTCCTATGATATTTATCATGCGCCATGACCCCATATTGGCAGAAATTGCTCATGTTTTGATGAAAGAACTTTTAGTGTTGAACAACAGAAATGACCATGTTCAATTCTCAATGAGCGATTTCTTTTATGGGATGTTTTCTCACTCTTAAACTGAAAAATCCCCAAGTTTTTCATCATCAGGCTCGTTAAACACCTACGATGACGGTCTGAGCAACTCTTTTTCTCTCTTTTTCTAGCACACTAAATTGAAAAAGATTAACTGAGCATTCTTTTTAGGGACTTTTTTGGGACTTTTTTCTTGCTCATAAAATTGAAAAAAACCTCTATTTCCTTCTTCAAGCTTGTTAAAAACTTATGAAGAAGCTCCGATCATTATTTTTAGGAATTTTTATCACTCGTTAAATCAAAAAAACCTTGAGTTTTCGTCGTCGGGCTCGTTAAACACTTATGACGATGATATGAGCACTTTATTTTTTGGGACTCTTTCTTGCTCTTAAATTTAAAAATCCCCGATTTTTTCCCTTCTTCAGGCTCGTTAAATCTACGAAGAAGGAATGAGCAGTCATTTTACCTCTTTTTCCTCACTCATTAAACTAAAAAAGATACCTTGAGTTTTCTTCATTTGATTCGTTAAATTTCGATGAAGGTATACTGAGTTTGTCGTCACGTGACTCATTCAAATTTCATGATGAATATCGAGTTTACTCTATCTCCTCATACTTGTAACAAAATGAAGCAAACATCTATTGAGCATAGGTTTCTCTTTGTCTAGACTTAGTAGATTAACTTATGGAAAATGAACTTTTTCGGGTATACTATTAAACCTTTGTCGCACCTGGTTAACAACTATGACAAAGGGACCACCCTGGAGTCGTTCGTTACGATCTTTTTAGACTCTTAAAATATGAAAATACCACTGAGTTGTCCCATCCGGACTCATTATATTAAATAGATTAGGAATGGAGTTAATCTTTACGATCTTTTTAGACTCTCGAAACATGAAAAGACCAATGAGTTTGCCTATCTGGACTGATTAAACTAATCAGATAGGACATATAGTCACTCTTTTATGATATTTTCAGACTCTTAAAATGTGAAAAGACTAATGAGTTTACCCATCTGGACTTACTAAACTAATCAGATGGGGAAAGTGGACAATAAAATTGCTTTGTGTTCAGTATTTTGAAAAGATTTTTTTGGCAGCAGTTGCTCTCTTGAACACGACACTCCCTCAGATAGACCTTCCTTGTGAGGGTCTCTCAATATGAACCTTACCATCCTATGAGTTTAGACTATATACCCCGATGTTCTGGCATCTCTGTATCCTAACACTCTTTGGTGTTCATGAGGGTAGTGTAGCATGGTTAAAACTGTTGTGTCGTGCCTTCTATTGTTCAAGGGAAAACCTTTATCTTCAGTTTCCTCCATCAAACCATCAAGCATATCCTATCATCATTCCCTCTATCGCTTTGACCTAATGCTCAAAATATTCCTCAAAAAACAATCATTCTTGTCTCGTTTCATGTCGACTGATGTAGGACACCTTATTGCCTACCTTTCAATAGGTCTCTTCCTATCGACTTCAACACTCTATATTGGAAGAAGAACAAGAAACAATTCAGTGCCTTGGTACTTGTAGACATCAGTGGAAGTTCACCTTGTGTTTGGTCATGGGTTTATATTATTGGCTCTTGGTTAAACGATTCTACGAGTGTTCAACAACAAAAACATTATTCACACTCGCTAGATTGTACTATGCATATTGGATACCATCACCATTATCGGTGGCCATCCTCATGTCTATTAACGATCTCCATTATTGACTGGTAATCAGATGATTTCATGCATGTTCGACCTCAATGCCTTTATTCACATGTATCAATCTATGTTGTTGCGTGAAGCGGAAATCAAGACCTTGGGTAGAGGCTTACATCACTCAACCTTGTTTCCTCTCCCAACTTGCGTTTATTGTTTTTTGGAGACATCTAATCAGAATGATCCTATTATGACATAGGTTCTACATTGTGCTTATCAGAAGCCAGCATCGTCATATCTCTGTAGTGATAAAATCACTCTGACATAGCTACTGAGTGTGGGAATGCCTGACTCAAGACATGATTTTATTTGTTTTATATATATGTGTTGTATTAGGTTTCTTGTACCACCCGAAGCTCTGATCCTCTCTCTCTTTTTTCCAAAATAAAAGGACAGTTAAATATAAAGTATTTCGGCCATCGTCACAACCTCTGATCTCACACTTTAGGGGGCATATGTTATACAGGAAAATGACCTCCTCACCAGCTCAGAGGAGAAAGACATGATGACTAAAGGACTGACCAAGTTCACAGGCCCAGTTGTCAAGCTAACACTGTCTAGGCACTAGCAACCTACTTTATAAAGCTTCCTAGCAAGGCTAAGGGTGCATTAGTTCCTAGGGTAACTCTGTCTGTTACCTCAAGAAGAGCATTAGTGAACCTAAATTACTTTCTATGGGTCAAGGGAACAAGTTGATCTAGAAATCTCTCGAGATTCTCTCTTATGTCAGCTCACAAAAGAAGGGAAACATCAGAACTCGACATGTTTGGAGGAATTACTGATTCCCAATGGAGTCTACAAATGGGAAAGAGCACAAAGGCATGGAAACATCACTGGTTTTTCCTAATGGAACTCATGAAGGACTTCGCAACCCTATCCTCATGTGCTATATATGCAAGGCTAGGGCCATTGTGGAAGAGGTCGAACCATTTGAAAGGATTTCCTATTTGAATGTCGAGCATAGTCTCTGACTAAGGCATTAGAAGAGGTTAAGAAGGGAGAGAAATAGAGGAGCTTGAGGTGTAAGGGAAGGTTGATACAACCAATGGTTGTAATCACTCTTTTCTATATCAATATATAATGACAATTGTGTTGTCCACTCCACGATGTTGGAAGTATAACTTGTTTATATGTTTATGCAATGTCATTATTATGAGTGGCTTAGATATATGCAACTAGATATATTTATATGTTCATGCATTGTTTATCAAGGTTTTATGTTGTGATATTACACTTGTATTATCTATGTGTAGGTTTTGATTTGGAGCTGGCTCAGGGGTCTTCCACCTAGTTACATTACATTCTCCAGCAACACCACACTAAGACTTGAGGTAATAAGTCCTTCTTCCTGCTTTGATATTCATTTGTTAAAAATAGATATGCATGCATCTTTATGATAGTTGCAACTAATCTGACTGTTTTCTAAGGATCCCAGGGAGATCCTTGAGGGTTTCTACATCACAAAACACCCGTGCATTAATCCCTATAGCAAAGGGACCCTACCTTCTACCTTGTGTTAGAGCCTGGATTTACCTCACGCTGAGAAAGGTAGGATCCAGGACCAACATCAAACCACGCTTAACCTGGTAGCTAGCCCTACCAGGTCGGGAGAGGGCTCTCTCCGGGTCAATCTCAGCCAAATATGATCACTAACGGCTTGAGATGACTGATATAACTACTGATCTTAGGCTAAGTATATGTGCAAAGTGTTTGATTTAATAAAATGATATGTTTGTTGGCTCTAATGAAAAGGCAGATCTTGGGTGCAGGGAATGAGGCTCAGTCTTACAGAGATCTCAATGGGACAAGATAGGCAACTGATTTTGGCACTTTAAATCAAATGAGATGGAGGGACTAGACAGGTGAGGAGTTGAAGAGGGCAAGAGAAGCCATGGATCCTCTTCAAACAGTTGAAAACATCAAGAAACTAAAGCAAACCTTAAGTAGAGCACTGCAATTTCAATGGATTCTACTTTCACTCTTGTTTGATTTAGTTAGGAAGACACAAGATAGATAATGTCATACATAACGCATAAGTAAATTCACAATTATAGAATAAAGCACTGTACCAAAACAAAATTCCACAGGGATCCCAAAGAGTGGTGCAAACCCTGATCTCAATTCCTTAGCCAAAATACTGATATGAGTGTACAATGAGGCTCTTTGCTTTCTCAAAAGTCCAACCATGCTAATGACTGAAAAAACATAAGATATAGAAAAACCATAGCTAATCCTAGCCTCTAGGGGTTGAGATCTCATGTTTAGGAGCTGTTCCAACTAATTCTAAACTGAGAACTAGAAATTAGGCAGTGGAACAACATGCCTCTAGAAACAAGGGAACTGATTCATTCAGTTTCAAACAACTTTTTAATAGATGAATCTACCTCCATAAGTGAAAATTTGACATATTTACATCATGATCCATCAATGTACATTAAATTACATCAAAAATTTGACATTAATAAGGTGAAAAAGTCAAACTGGCAAAAGTTAAGCGAAAAACAGAGCATTCCTGGTCAAACTGGGCCAAATTTCCTCTAGGTGTCGTGCTTGATTCTCTATGTGTAGCGCCTGTTTGGACCCACTTTTGAAGGCCTTCCCGATGTCAAAATTCACTCCAAGTGTTCTTGTTGGAATGTTCTACATGTCTACTTTCCAACCCAAGTGGAATTTTCCAATTTGGCCTCCATTTGCCCCTCCAAAATTTAGTTCTCCCAACACTGCTTCCTGTGTGTCAAAATAGGGGCAGTAAGGTCATTTTTTGAGTGTTTTTGACCTTTTTGAGGGCTCAAAACCTGTCCAAATTTCTTGGCCATTGGTAGGAAAGCATATTTTTCCATGCCAAATCCAAAAATGCTGAGTTTTTGTCATTTGGAGGCTCCTATCAAAAGAGAGCACCAGGTGGCACGACGCATAGAGCAGAAAATCCTGTTTTTTGTGCCAAAAATGCAAAAAGTGCCCCAAATTTTTTGAAATTTGGGCTGAGTCTTCTCCATCAAGAGCTATGTTGGGCCAAGGAAGCCTCAACCAATATCTGAAGTCTATCATACTCCTTTCGCCTCTTTGATGCCCTCTTCAATTTTTCCTTTAAGCTCTTGATTCTTGCCTTGCAGACTTTGTTTCTTGCCATGTAATGATATGCCATATGTCTCAACAATGTCTTCTCCTTGTTGGCCTTCTCCAACAACCTCTCTAAGTGGATATTAGCTCTTTCAAGCCATGACTCCCGATCGGCATTGATCTCTTGCTCAAGTGAAGTGAGCTCCACCCTCCTCCTTTGGGCAGCTTGGTGATTCTCCCGAATGTTTTGCAACTCCATAATCGCTTGTTGATCTTCAAGCTGCTTATTTCTTTGCTCCAAGTACTTTATAATCCACTTAGCCCTCTCCAAGTTGAGGGACAAGGCATTGATGTCCGCCTGCTGCTCTTGGATGACTTCTTTGAGATTTGTGCTTTGCGGGCCCACATCAGTATCATCACCCTCAATGAGAATGAAATCAGTCTCCCGCTCACCTGAAGGCCCCTCATCCTGTAATGGCCTCTTGCCTTTGTCCTAAACCTGTTGTGCTGATGACGGAAGCGAGACCCCTTCCACCCGGGTGGAGATAATACTCGCTTTGCTGCTGCGAACAACTGTCTAGTGCCCTTCTGATAAGTGATAAACACCGGCATACTAGCGGTCTGTGTCTCATGACCCTCATGCTGATATGAAGGTTCACCTGTCTCATGCAAAGCCTTTGGAGGTCCCTGAGGAGCTGTGAAAAACTCACGAGAAATGAAGTCCTCCCAAGTGATGCCCTGCAAACCGAGCTGATGGATGACCACAATTTTAATAAGAGCAAAATGGTAAATATTGTTGAACTACTGCTAAGGAGTCTTGTGTTGCACTAGGGTGGTCATCTTCTCAATATTTTGGCACATGAAGTAGGGGATGTTCATCATCCTCACCTTGGTAAAATGCATCAGCAGCTTGATATGATAGGCATATAAACGGGAAAACCGGCCCTCACAGCTGAAATACTTAATTATTAGTTTCATCAAAGGAGCATAAGAATATTTGAGGTACCGAAAAGGAAACATTCTGCTGAGTTATCTCAAATAACCGGGCTTGATGTATGGTTCATAATGCTGCCTATCAATTTGCTGCCTCTTGTTCCATTGCTCTCCAATGTTAGGAATATTGGTTGCTAGTGAAATAGACTCTGGTGTTAAAGTGAATGTGGCACCAGCTAGAGTGGCTTGACCATCATGTAAATGAAGCACAAAAAAATGGGCCAACTCATGATTAAACTGGATTCTAGAAATCATCTCACAAAATTCATAGCAGGACTGGTGTTGGAAACAAGTGATGGCGAGAGGGCAGGCTTGTAACTCAGCAAGAGTGGTAGGTTCTTCTCGAATATGTTTGCCACCTCTATGAGGCCTCCTGGGTGCATGTACCTCTGTAGGTGAGTCACTGTGTGTCTCCTCTTCATGATCATATGAGGGATCAGACTCCATCTCTGCTAGTGGGTGAGCTGTCTTGATGAGGAATAGGAAATTTATGGTGTTTCTTGATTTTCTGCCACCAAGGGAAAAATATGTGAGGGACTGTGGAGGGAGGAAACAATGAGGATTTTGGGACTGTTAGGACAGGGTTTAGTTAGGGAAACAGAGGATTAGGAAGTGATTTGGGAGTTTTGGGTATAGCACTAGGGTTTGGGAATTTATATTTTAGGAGTTGGGAAATGGGAATTGGGATAGGGATAGATGATTTTTTAGGAATATGTGAGTTTATGGAATAGGGGAATTAGGTGAAAAATGAGTGAAGGAGTGAAAGGGTGAGGAAATGGAAAAATGGACTTGGCAGCCAAAACAATCAATGCAAACCCTAGGCACTGTTTTCTTTGAGAGATGCAAAGAGGTAGGGTTTGATTTTTCTTTATACAATCACCATAAACCTTAAAGAAAACTCTTCCACTAGCAATGAAGAGATGGTGACTTACTTGCACAATGAGAGATTTAAGCGTTTTGGGCGATTTGAAGGAGTTGTTGAAGATTTCGGGCTTGGCAGCTCTATGCGCCGCGCCTCAAACCCAACGCGCCGCGCCCTGTGTATGCGTCGCGCCAGTTCAAATTTCCACTGAGAATCGCGGCCCTATGCACCGTGCCACTTGCCCAGTGCGCCGCGCCTCTGAATTCGGGCAATTTCTCCCAATTTCTCTTCTTTTGCTCAAACACAGCTTTGCTCTTACTCACACTTTGTTGCTTGAGTGCAAATGAGCTTTTGATTTGAGGGAAACAATTATATACAAGGAGCTTTTAATTTTTGGTTCATAAAAACCCACTTTTACAATGTTTGGAATATGACTTGACTTTTTAACTCTGTTTTTGAGCTTTTTCACTTTATTTGAGCTTGTGATGAATTGAATGACTTGTGTTTTGTTTTCTTTGCAGGGGATTGGAGCTACTAAGGCTAGGGAAAGTGACCAGGGTTGCAAGTGAAGTGATTTACATATGAAGGAAATAAAATTACATGAATTTATACACGAAAACCTGAAATACTCTGTTTTTCCTTAAAACAGAGTTTTGAGGAAAAATACATCTCTGAGCACTTGATTATGAACTTTATTGGTACTGGAACCTCCTCATGTGCCTGCTGGCTGTTATTGGACATTTTGAAACCCTTTTTGATGAAACCCTAATGAAACCCTAGAAAATACTTTTGCAATCTTTAAGACAAAAAGGTGATTGTATATGATTTTTGATGAAGAAACATGGGCCAGTAGGTAAATGACATGAGGGAAACTATAGGAGAAGCCACTACCGTCAGATGATCCATGTGCCTAATGGAATGAAGCTGACTGGGTGGGACACCTAATATGCAATGCAACAAGAGGATTTGATCTCTGACAGAGGGATGAAGATACCCACACTAACACCTTGTCCGAAAAATAGAAGAGGGAAATAAGGCTCAAATCTGCTTCATATCAAACTATTCAAGGTAACTTGTTTCAAAAATACCACCTCGGTGTTCTACTCATATGTTTGGAATATGACGAAGCCAAGTGGGTGTTGAAGGAGTTGCAAGACAGACCAATAGGGGGCCACTATGCTGGTGACACCACTGCCCACAAGATTATGGGAGTAGGATTATACTAGCCCATGCTCTTCAAAGACGCGCATGCTTATGCTTGGAAATACCCCATTAGTGAGAAGCACAGAGGAAGGAAAGCTCAGTCGTCTGCCCCTCTCCAATCCATAGTGGTGGAAGAACCTTTTCAACAATGGGGGTTGGATGTCATTTGGGAAATCATGCCAAAATTATCAAAAAACATATGTATATACTCATGACCACTCACTATTTCACTAGGTGGGTCGAATAGTTCCATTATGGAAAATCAACAACGAGGAGGTAATATATTTTGTCAATCAATACATTGTGGTCGGGTTTGGTGTTCCAACCTCACTTGTGTTTGATAATGCTACATATTTTTCTTCTTTACAACTATATGATTTTTATTTGGAAAACAACATTGTTTTAAAACACTCAGCCAACTACTACCCTAAGGGGAATGGCCTAGTAGAATCTACCAATAAAAACCTCATCCACATCCTCAAGAAGACCTTGTTATTACACCAAAGAAATTGGCACAATGCCCTCAAAAATTCCTTGTGGGCCGATTGGGTTACACCTAAACCATCCCTCGAAACATCCCCCCTACTTTCTGGTTTATGGGAAAGTAGCCATCCTACCACCGAACCTCTACCTCTCTGCCCTTCAAATGTCATAAGAATCACAAGGCTCCCCTTGCCCTACCATTCAAAACTACATCAATGTGCTCCTTAGACTGGAAGAGGAAAGACAAAATACCAAGGAGAATTTTTTTGTTCACCAAAACTGAATTAAGAAGTGGTTTGACAAGAAATCCACAGGAACCTGCGAATTCAGTGTACGGGACCTGATTCTTAAGTGGGATAGAGCCCATGAGGACAAAGGAAAACACACCAAATTCCAAGCCTTATGGAACGATCCTTTCCAAGTCAAAGATAAAATTGGCCAACACACCTATAAGTTGTAAACTATAGGAGGGAGGGTTGAACCCCTTCCTATGAACGGCTAAGATCTCAAAATGCTACTTCGCCTAGCAACTCTTATGGCTGCTAACACACCTTGTATTATAGTTTCGTTTTGATCTTACTCTTCCATTAGTTTGTATTTTCTAGTTCTATTTTGATTTTTCTTTTGCATTGAATAAGAGTTTGGGATGTCAACCTGAGGTTGAAGTAGCCCTGCACTTTGTCTTAGATGGATGCTCTCTGGAACCACCTTTTTGATCGAAATTTAAGCCGCGACCAAAATAGAGTATTTAAACTTACTGTAGTGGGGAACTCGATGTCATCCGTGGTCCCATATCTTGTGCCAGTCTATCCTAGCTGCTGACTTGGCCTGAATTGTGTGATTTTATAGCTTACCTGTTGGTTCAAAGGTGGGGGAAGGTGAAGAAAAATTCTAAGCATATACATATTTCAGAAAAAAATAAGGTCTCTGAACAATCAGAAACAACCTCTTTGCAAGTAAAATAAGTCGGGATCCCTCGTCTACCCATGCTTACATAGCCACATGAACAAGTGTAAATAAGCACACCTGAATAAATGCCAATGAGAACATCAATGAATTAATAAGGGCTAAAGGACTGAGAAAGGCTTCCTACGCTAAAAGGTGAAGCAATGACTCTGCTAGGGTACTGTACAGTCCTGCTAGCAATGGAGCAACGTTTGTGATTTCTAGGTAGTGACTCCGCCAGGATACTGTTCAGGCTCGATGGCAGTGGAGGAACACCGGAGTACTGTAAATATTATACTGAAAAGCATTAAAGCTCATATCATTAATTCGACCCTCCCCCCTCTAACCAACCGAAATTGATATCATTTTGTGTGTGTTAAAGGGCCGAGTTTTAACAACCTGAGAAAACTAACCAATGTTAAGGAGAGACCTGGAATCATTAGTGGGACCCGCAACTATATGGGGCAACACTCTTCAAGGTTCGCCTTAAGCCAGGCTATGAGACGTCTTGAGATCCTGGAGTCCTAGTGAAACACCAATTGTTGTAGCCACTTCCACAACTCCTCCAAAATTTCCAACTCTTCAAACTTTTGGAGCCCCTTTACCTTTTCCATAGCTTCCTCCCATCCTTAGAGTCTGCTCGGAAGCCCAAAAAACTAGAAGAGTCACAAAAGAACCTAATTCTCTCTCTCATGAGCCAAACCAAGTCCTTAACCAAGTCTAGTCGCCCAGTCGCAACACCATGATGGGATTAATTCCTCTTTTGCGACTCATGCAACCCATGAAAACTCACCAAATCGTGGAGTCGCATAAGTCAAATGGGATAACCTAACATGATGCGTGACCTCCGTGACCTATGCGACCAATAAATTTCTAACTCGCAGAGGTCTCATCACCCAGTCAAGGGACCTCTGCAACCCTTGCGAGCTAGTGACCCTTGGGGTCACAAAGGTCGCAAAAGTCGAAAATGTCACACACTTCCCCAACTCAGGCCATGTGACCTATGCGACCCCCACATGTGTGACCACAAATATATATATTAGCCTTGACCAGTCAGTATGTAACATTTCTTTGGTCATACGAAAGGTAGGGAGGCTCTACGACTTAGCAACGTGCGCAAATTTTACAGGTAGGTGACCTTTCGCTTCCCCAACAATCATGTTTTTCTTCTAAGTGTCATCTTCCTTAGCCTTGACTCTACAGTTTCCCAACTGAGGGGGTTTTATCCATAGCCTAACCCCTTTTTCATTGTAAACCCTCACTGAATGTTTGTGAAGTCTTATGAACCTCCCTAATCTTCTCCCGTGCCCATTCCTAATCCTAAGCTAACTTTCTATCCCTGCAAGCCAATTGATCCAGATTTAAACAGGAACGCAACAAATTATAGATATAACCATAAATACAGAGATGCAACAGAAATAATACTTCATTTCATTAATGTAAAATGCTGAAATATGCTTACAAACAAAAATGGAAATAAACCAGCTAGGGCAATGGTGGCTTATCTCTGAGAAGAGATGCAGCGGCTACATGCCTCTAAAATGTGTTAAAATGAGGCTTGAAGGCCTATTTATTGTTTAGAAACAATGGAAAACCCTAAACATCCAAAAACCTAACCCTAGGAGATGAAATGCCAAACTGTGGGCCTCATTTGGGTAAATTGGTACATCAACTTCCAGGGGTCGTAACTTTGGCATATGATCTCCGTTTGACGTGCACAATACCTTGTTAGAAATATCTATCTGAGGAATACAACTTTTGAGTGAGAAACATCAATCCATGGCCCATCTTGCTCCCGGTTTTCCCAAAAAACATCGTTTCGGGCCTCAAAACGACTCCAGAAGTTCAGGACCCGAAACTGCCAAAAATAGTAAATTGTGCTACAATTAAGGAAATTGAAACAAAAACTGAAAGAGATAGTTGTGGGGGTCCAAGTGAGATAGGAGGGTGGCCACCAACATCCACCTGGATCATTCCTCCTCCCTTACGAAGCAATGGTCCCCATTGCGTTAAGTTCCTCCATGAGATGAGGAAACTTCTGCTGAATTTGGTCCCTGGTGAGCTGTTCTGCAACCTCTGATGTGTCCAGTAATGGTGGAAAGCATGGTTAAGGGCAATCCACATTGAACACTTAGTGCAAGCCAAGGAATGGGAGAATGTTGTGCTTCAAAGCATTGTTTCCCACAACCTTGGTAATGGTGTAAGGACCATATCGGAGTGGTCTGAGTTTCTGATGGGCTCTTGTAAGGCATTCTTTCTACAGATGAAACCAAACTTTTTCACCCACCTGAAACTTGTGTGGCACTCGATGTTGATCATGTCGCTACTTGTACTTGACATTTTCCATAATGGAGTATCGATAGATCGGCTCGTTGGGTAGAAGTGCTCCGGAAGTCAGATCGAATGAATGCTTGACCTGACAGTGCAACGGTACCCCTATGGGTGAGGAGAAGATGTCCCTGTCTTCTTTCATGATCATATCCACCTACTTCTGTTGCATGGAGGAACCCTTCCTGAGGGCCATGGATGTGGCTACGATCTTCCCCTTACTTTGAGGGCAAACTAGACAGAAAATAAATTTCCTAGTCTGGGAGATGATCTTATTGCCTTTCTTAGCAGAGATCAAAGAAGTGGCGGTAGGTGGGGCTACCTCCAGTATCATGTATAATGTATTACACAAAGAAGTAATAATAGTGTGAGGCCTTGAATCATACATAGCATGTCGCTTCCACAAGTATGGTTGGCCTAATAATACGTCACAAACATCAAGTGGTGCAACATCACACAATACCTCATTTGTGAAGGGATTGATGTTGTAGGGAAGGTGGAACTGCTAGCTGACTCGGAGATCTCGTCCTTGGTGAAGCCACCCAATGTTGTATAGTTGTAGGTTTCGTATGGTTGGTAGTCCCAGCCGCTTCACGACCTTTGCTGAAAAAAGGTTCTTTTAGCTCCCACTGTCAACAATGAATTGCAGCGATGAACCCTTCACCCACATCTGTGAGTGGAAAAGATGCTCCCCCTCCTCTGGATCTTCAGGCTCATTGTTCTGGATCTTGGTGGTGGCAACAGTGGTGTTGGGCTCTACATCAATGATCTGCTTCCCTTTGTCATTCCCCTTGTCGAGTTCTGACTCAAGGTCGGAACATGCATATGATTCTGAAGCCTTCAACTCGGCCATCAACAATTGCTTGGTCTGACACTCACTTGTGTTATAAGTGGGGCTCTTATGGAACTCACACCACTTTCTTGTGTTCTTCTTTGACTTCATGGTGTTGTTATTTTCCTGCAGCTTCAACAAGTTGTCTTGGGTCACCTCGCCTTGGATTTGTCCTTTGTTCTTCAGAGTCGTAGATCCAAAGTCTCACTTCTTTTGTTTAAACTTTTGCTCAATCTTGACGGTGTATTGGTATGCCGTACCGAGCGAGGAGATGTTCAGGAACTCAATCTCATCCTGTATGTACCTATGTAGGCAAGGGTATGAAAAATATGTTGGCATTATGTTTCTGGTATGGCTATATGTTACAGATGTTGTACTTGATGGCAACTCCCGTGGCAAGGCTTGAAAAATTAAGAAGTACGCAGGAGATCAGTTCAGAAGGTGCGTACCCGCAGGTACACCGTGAAGGGACCGCGGCCAGACACGCAGGTCAGCTGTTCAGGAGGTGCGTACCCCTAGTGCACTCATTTCAAGGCAAATAAAAGCACACGTGGTGTTTCTTATGTTTAACCTTTGATATTTAGCCGACGGTATTTGTGTTATTATGGTGTCGGCCCGTCGTATTGATCCATGATTTGAGGAAGAGCTTTCCTATATAAAGCAAAGGAGATCATTTGGCTTGTGTATGTGTTTGGGTTGAACATCTTATGAGAGCTAGATCTGAAATATTATGATCTCTTGGGAGTAATGTCTAGATCTAAATAAGGCGAATCTACTGATGGATTGAGATCTCTTCGGCGCATGATCAGATCTGTAGATCTGACTGTCTGGGTTATTCTTGAAGTCTTGAAATCATCTATGCCCGAAGGTACGCAAGTACAGTGAAAGAAAAGTGCGTATATACGCTGGAACGAAGCGTTTCAGGTGCGCCGGTACGCAGGCATAGAAGGGTTGCAGGTGCGGAGGTCTGCAGGCAGTTCAATGGACACATAGCGTAGGTAAGCAGGTGAGCAGTTGAGTACAGTGCGTACGTAAGCAGGTGAGCAGTTGACTACAGTGCATACGTAAGCAGGCGAGCAGTTGAGCAGGGTGCGTACTGTAAGCAGGAAGTACATGGGTGAAGCTGCTTACTTCTCTTGAAATCTTTGTTTATCATTGTTGTGTTCTGGGTTTGGTTCCATTATTGTTGATCTGGTTACTACAGTTGACTGGGTGATTTTCTTATACTTGATGATCATTTGATGCTTATGGATCCAGTTTGAAAATTTATGAAAAGTGGTCCTTGTAAGAAAAGAAGTAGGGGGTTGTAGCTCCCTTCCAGGAGAGACTGGAAAACGAGAGAGAGAGTTGTAGCTCTCTGCAGGTTGCAGCCTGCGTACTGGTAAAGGACTGCACCAGTACATAACCATTGTAAAAGGAGTTTCTAATTTGAAAGAAGATAGAGACATATTGCAGCAGGTGGTTTTCACCCACATTGGGTTTCCACCTTACATCTTGTGTTCTTTGGTGTGACTATCTGTTTTCTTTGTTCATGTTCATTATTTTATGGTACTGACATGCAAAAATAATTCAAAGAAAAAATAAGGAAGATTTATTAAAAGAGTTAGATAATACTGATTCACCCCCCCTCTCAGTATTATTTCCAACAATTGGTATCGGAGCAGGTCCTTCAGAGAAGCTTGATCGCTTGAAGGTAGATCGTTCATCATGAGCAACTACGAGAGAGAAGCATCAATCAGGCCACCGGTTTTTGATGGGACATGTTAGCGCTTGAAATTTCACCTCAGGCTGAGAAAGGTAAACCTCAAGGCTACATCAAACCATTCAGCCTCGTAGCTAGCCCTACGGGGCAGGAGAAGGCTCTCTCCGGTCAATCTCGGTTGATCTTCAATGGGATGAGATGACCAACAAGGTAACACTGATATTAGGCTAGTAAACTGATTATAAAGGTTGATTTGGGGGTTTTTGGGGTTTTTGGTGGCAATTTGAGGAGCTGCAATTTAGGGTGCGGGGATTTGACACAGTTTCTGCAGGGGGGTCTTTGGGGCGAGGTAGGAACCTGTATTGATGCCTTTAGTTGAAGTGGATGATTAGGAAAGAAAGAGGAGGAGATAAAGAGAGCAAACAATGACTTTGAATTCTCTTTAGACAGCAGAAAACATAGAAATTAAACAAATTTAAAAGCAGAGCATGGCAGGCATGAATTCATACTTTAACACCTCATTTGTTTAATATGCAAAAGTAAAGAAAGGAGATGAAGCACATAAACACGCTTACAAATACATTAAGATAAACATCATCAACACATGAGTCCACAAGAATCCCAAAGATGACTGCAAAACCCTGGTCTTCCTTAGTCAAAAATTGCAGAGATACAAGTGAATAATACAATGATAGCTTCTCCCTCAAGAGTCCAACCATGAAAATGAGCAAGAAAGTACATAATATAGATGATCTAACCTCTTTCCCTGCCTCCATGGGTCGAGCTCACTATCCTAGGAGTTGTTTGAACCACTTCTAAACTAAGCACTACAAAATAGGCAGTCAAAACAACTTGCCTCTATAAACTTGGAAACCAGTTCATACATTCAATTTTTACCCTTTACATGAAAGAAACTTCTAGAAGAGTTAAACAAGAGTAAAATTATCCAAAAAGTGTCACAATTACATCCAAGAGGACCACCATCAACCTCAAAAAGTCAAACTGGAGCCAAACTGCGTTTTCTGGGCTGAACTGGTCAAATCTGGCACAATTTCCTCAACGGGTCGCACACATTTCCTCAACGGGTCGCGCACTTTGGAGCTCTTTTTGGAGGCCTTCCCGGTGTCAGAATTGGGTGCAGGATAGCTCGTTGGAAAGGTCTCTGAGTCTACTTTCCAACCCAATAGCAATTTTTGGATTTGAAGGTCATTTTCCCAGTCAAAAGTAAATTCTCCCAAGACTGCTTCTGCAACTCAAAAAGGGGGCAGAAAGTCAAATTTTGCATGTATTTTGACCTTTTGGAGGCCCAAAACCCCATAAAAACTCAAGTCCATCCATAGGCATATGTAAATTTGCATAAAAAATCTAGAAATGCTGAGTTTTTGCAAAATGGAGCTACGATGACAAAGGGTATCACCGGGGGTGAGACCCG
The DNA here is from genome assembly GCA_031772625.1 of Pinus tabuliformis. Classification (NCBI taxonomy): domain Eukaryota; kingdom Viridiplantae; phylum Streptophyta; class Pinopsida; order Pinales; family Pinaceae; genus Pinus; species Pinus tabuliformis. The sequence continues at coordinate 107,782,402 of CM062804.1, forward strand.
TTGAGGAGCCAAAACCTGTAAATTTCCAAAAAAATGCCAAAATTACCCAAAATTCTCAAAAAAATTTGGGATTTGTGTTGTAGCTGATGCCAGTGAGTGCCATGATCTTTGAGGGATGCCTCAGCCAAGATACGGAGTGGATTTGGCTTTCTTCTCCGTTTTAGTGCCTCGGTCAACCTCCTTTGAAAAACTTTCATTTTAGCCTTGCAGACATGCATCCTTGCCCAATAGTGATTTTTCATGTTTCTCAGCAGATTTTTCTCTTGGTTGGCCTTAGCCAACATCCTCTCCAAGTGGGCATTCTCCTGAATGAGCAGTGACTCTCGGTCAGCAGGCAATGGATCACCGGGCCTCCTACGGTTCAAGACTCGGTCGCTACGAATCCTCCATAGCTCATCAAGTGCCTTCTCCTCCTCTAACTGTGTGTTTCGCTGCTCCAGGTAAGTAATAGTCCATTGGGCACCCTCAAGTCTCCTCTGTAAAACATCATTTTCAGCCCTGAGATGCTGAATGATCTCCTTCGCCTCTTGGCTAGGAGAACTGGCCTCAAGATCAATCACCGAATCCTCATGAATCATGGGCTCTTTGCCCCTCTGTAGTACCTGTGCTGGTGAAGAAAGCGAGGCCCCTTCCATCTGATGTGGAGATAACACTTGCTGAGCTGAAGATGAAGGCGAGACCCCTTCCACCTATTGTGGAGATAGTACTTGCTGAGCTGAAGATGAAGGCGAGACCCCTTCCACCTGCTGTGGAGATAGTACTCGCCTAGCTGCTGCAAATAAGGCCCTTGGGCATTTTTGATAAGTGACCAAAGGAGTGGAGCTGACATGTCGGGTGACCGGAGCATCAGGCTGCTGAGATGGTCCTCCCTCCTCATGAATGACCTCAGGATGTGGCTTGGGTGGCGCTGTGAAAAACTCACGAGAGATGAACTCTTCCCATGAGATGCCCTGCTGAGTCAACTGATGCAATACTATAAGCTGAATCAAACCATAATGGTAAAGGCTCCTATGCTGTTGTGATGGCCACCTTTGCCACCCTTATGTAGCCTCCTCTGTACCTCAACCTCTGTAGATGATGAATGGTCATCACTTTGCTCATAGGTTTCGGTTTCTGACATGGTTTAGGAGCAAAGTGGACAAATTGAACTGTTGTCTCTGCCGGCAAAAAGTGCTGAAATCTATGTTGTTTCAAGGGGAAAAAGACGTGAGGGAAATGTTAGGAGAGGGATCTTTTAACAAGGAATGGGAATATATAAATATTACAGGGAAATTTTAAGGGAAATTTTGCAAATCATATGCATATAGGAACACATATTTGTAATTGGGAAATCATTTGCAAAGATCATTACATATGGGAAAAAAAACATGTATGAAAGTGAACATGGGAATATGCATACATGTATTAATAAGGGAAATAGGGAAACCATACACAAAACCTGCTGATATATTCATCAACATTTTCTTTTGTTTTCACATGAATTTTTCCTTTGTTTATACATGTATATGGTAAAGGGAAATTAGGGTTTTGTATGCTTTGGTAAAGGGGTAGGGTTTACATTTTTAGTCATTAGGGATGGGGAAAGATTTGCATTTCATTTGTAAAATAATATGGGAAAGGAGATGAACATGTAAGTGTGAGTGAAAGGGAAAGGAGGGAAACAAACCAAAGGGAAAAATAGCTTGAAACAACATAAACCCTTGCATTAACATTGCAGCCATATAATGTCTTTTCACTTGCATGATTTGATCATTCAAACATTTTCAAGACATCCACCATTCATAACCAACAAGCTTTTTTAAGATTAGACCACCTACCTCGAACAAATTTGTGGCTTGTAGAAAGATTGGGTAATTTTGAAATAAGTTTGCAGGGAGACAGCTCAACGGGTCGCGCACCATGCCCAACGGGTCGCGCCCCTCCCAACGGGTCGCGCCCGTTGAAAAAATACACTGCAGGCAGCCTCCTGACGGGTCGCGCACCACCCAACGGGTCGCGCACTTGGCTCAACGGGTCGCACTTTTGCAGGAGGCTTTTGGAGGTCTTCCCGATGTCAGAATCAGTTGCACGATAGCTCGTTAGAAAGGTATTTGAGTCTAATTTCCAACCCAATTGGAATTTTTCAATTTGGAGTTGATTTGACCTATCAAAAATCAAATCTCCCAAGACTGGTCAAATAGTGCCAAATGAGGCTGCCTCAAGGAAGAGTGTTGTTGCAGTCAACTTTTGAATGCCTTCCTCAACCCCAAATTGAGCTCATGATAGCTCATTGGAAAGCTCTTTGTGTCTAGTTATCATTTTACCCATCAAGAAAATCATTTGGCCAACCAAGCTAGGAGAAAACTTGATTTTCCCAAGGTCACTTTAAAGGTGTCTTTAATTCTCCTGAGGCAACGGTATTCTTGACATTTCTCTCAAACAATGACACCTGTGCAAAAAGTGAAGGAGGTTTTTCTTATTTGGCATGTTCTGGACAAAAAAATCTCTCAGTTTTCCAAAATTCATCTTTGATTGCTCTGAAACATCATTTGAGTGAAACTTGTCCTGATGTGTTAAACAAGGAATTTTGTCGAAATGAAGCGAAATGAAGGGGATAGGGGGCTTCTAAATTCTTGGGGAAATTTTTGTAAGTAGGGAGGGATGTTAGGAAGTAGGGGAAAGTGGAATCGTGGAGATCGAGTGAGGGGAAGGGGTCCAAAAGGGCAAAACACAGGCCCAACCTAGAAAATTGCCAGGTTGTAGCTAGAAACTAGGGTTTGTGCAAAAATGAGGAATTTGGTGGATCTAAAGGATGGGAAGCATTTTATAGGGTATTTTAAGGATAGGGGAAGGTGTATGAACATCTGGATACAAGTTTTGCCGATGATTTGACCGTCCAAGAGAAATTGGCTTCAAAACCCTAGGAGAGGGAAATGAACTTGCCAAAGCACAACTGAAGCATGAACAAGATGTAAAATGACTCATTAGACACTGAAATGATAATGAAAACCCTATGAATGATGATAGACTCAGCTGAATGGTGACATGGACTGACATTTGGGCAAACCCTAGACCTAATGCCTAGTGACCAAATTTTGCTTGAAGACTCACTGAAATGACAAAATTTGACCTTGACACTTCAAAATCACTTTGTAAGAGCACGTTTGATCACTGTAGGAAGGCTGGAAAGACTGACATTAACAGGACAAACTTCAATTATTGGAAGTTAAGAGTTACTGCCTATCTTCAATCTCTTGGTACAGAAGTTTGGGACATCGTAGAGACAGGCTACACTTTTCCTTCAGCTACTCCTACAGATGCAGCCGAGAAAAAGAAGTATGAAACAAATGTGAAAGCAGTCAGTACCCTATTAGGATGTATATCCCAATCGGAATTCATGAAGGTAATGCACTATAAATCCGCAAAAGAAATATGGGACAAAATTGTCACGAGTTATGAAGGAGATGAACAGGTAAAGCGTGCTAAACTTCAAACTCTCAGGATTCAGTATGAGACTCTCAAGATGTATAATGATGAAAGTGTGGCTAACTATTTTCTTCGGGTAGATGAGATTGTTAATTGTATGAAAAATTTGGGTGAAGAAATAAAAGAGGCTATTGTGGTTGAAAAGGTTCTAAGATCATTGTCCCCCAAGTTTGAATCTAAAGTATCTGCAATAGAAGAAAAGGAAAATCTACGAATTCTTACTATGTCTCAGCGACATGGAATTCTAACTGCTTATGAAATGAGAAAGGGAGGTCCATCAGACAGAAGAGAAGCTGCTTTCAAGGCATCAGGCAAAGGAGATTATTATGAAGCAAGCCACGTCCCAGAAGAAGAGGAAGAAGAATCAAATTTTGTCAGAAATCTTCAAAGGGGTTCTGGAAGGTTCAGAGGTAAGTTACCTTTTAAATGCTTTGCTTGTGGAAGAGTAGGTCATTATGCTGCAAAATGTCCTTATAAGGATAAAGGAAAGGAACCTGCTAGATGGAACAAGAAACAGAGTGCAAATAAGAAAAGCTACTACACTCATGAAGATAGTGATGGTCTATCAAACAGTGATGAAGATGAACGAGGTAATGAATATAAATTGTTAATGGCATTTGAAGATGATGATTATATGGATGCTATAGATGTGGATAACCTTTATGAAGAAATTACTAGACTCAAGAGATGTATAGAAGAAAAGAATATGATCATTGATACTCTACAATTTCAAATTGATGAAAAGGAAAAACATCTTGAAAAATTAGAAGGTGAAATTGTTGGTCTTAGAAAAGAGATTGAGAAAACAAAAGCTATTAATCTTAAGTTTGTCAAAGGATCTGAAACTTTGGATGAGATTATCAATGTGCAGCGGACTCCACTAAACAAAACAGGTTTGGGCTATAATGGAGAAAATTCTCAAGCATCCACCTCAAGAAGTTATCTTGATGCAGCAAGAAGAAATGAGCAAAAGCACAATGAAGACCATCAGGTAAAGCAGGGACGAATTGCAAACAGAAACTATCAGGGGCAATCCATCTTAAGGGTGAACAAAAGCTACAACCAGCCACAGGTAAAATCTTCTCAATTTGGTTCAAGAATAGATGACAATAGAAATTACAATCAATTGGCTGGTAGATTCGATAACCGCAGAAGTTTCTTCAATGGACAATGCTTTTCTTGCCATAACTTTGGTCACAAAGCAGCTCAATGTGTTGCATATAAAACGATCATGACTAGGGAAGCTCAAAAACAAAGAAGTATGACGGGGATTACAAAAAGGACCTATAACAATTTTTCGGTTCTTGAAAATGAAGTTGAATGTTCTATTTGCAATAACTTTGGTCATGAAGACTCTGAATGCAGGAGCAGGTTTCAACAGAAAAAGGAACAAGCCTCAAACACCAAAACATGGAGAATAAAGGAACCACAAACAGAAAGATGTGGGATAGCATTTTATGCAGACGGACAGGAAAATCTATGGTACATTGACAGTGGTTGTTCGAAGCATATGACAGGTGATAAAGAAAAACTTGAGTCATATTCTGCTCTAGAAAAAGGAAAGAAAGTTTCTTTTGGAAATGATACTCCTGCAACTATAAAAGGAAAAGGCATTGCTCAGTTAAAAGAAAAGGTAAAGGCTGGAAATGTTTTTTATGTTGATGGATTGAAGCATAATCTTCTAAGTGTCAGCCAGATGTGTGATCAAAGAACCGAGGTTATATTCAGATCAAATGGATGTCTTGTTCGTGATCTTGATACAGGTAAAACAGTGATCAAAGGCAAAAGAACTCCAAATAATCTGTACATATTTGAAGAAGGAAAACAACAATGCTATCTGAGCAAGGATGATGAGCACTGGTTATGGCATCGGAGGTTGGGACATCTAAGCTTTTCACAAATAAGGAAAGCATGCAAATATCAGGCAGTTCGCGATCTTCCAGATATCAAAATTCCTGACAACACCATATGCAAATCATGTCAGTTTGGAAAACAAACCAGAACTAACTTTCCAGAGAAAGAAGGATCAGCTAGCATGCCTCTTGAGCTAGTACATACAGATACATGCGGTCCTTTCAGGAAAAGAACACCTCGAGGAGAAGAATACTTGATATTATTCATTGACGATTTCTCCAGGTTTGTCTGGTTAGGACTTATGAAGCACAAAGATGAAGCATTCGAAAAATTCAAATCCTTCAAAGCCTTGGTTGAAAATGAATCAGGTCACAAAATTAAGTGCCTCAGATCCGACAGAGGTGGGGAATTTACCTCAAATGAATTTTTCGATTTCTGTGAAGAACATGGGATAAGAAGAGAATTCTCTACAGCTAGAACTCCTCAGCAAAATGGAGTTGTGGAAAGAATGAACAGAACAGTCCAACAAATGGCTCGTGCTATGCTTGATGAGTCAGGAACTCCCGCAACTTTCTGGGGTGAAGCTGCACATGCTGCGGTTGTTATTCTCAACAAAACAAATGTCCGGGTGAACAGCACTCAAACTCCCCATGAGCTCTGGAGTGGTAGGACTCCTTCGGTAAAGCACTTCAAAATCTTTGGGAGCAAATGCTATATCAAGAATACTGATGAGCGGCTTGGCAAACTTGAACCTAGAGCAGATGAAGGCATTCTTCTTGGTTACTCTCCACATAGCAAAGCATACAAATGCTACAATAAAAGACTTGGCAAAATTTTTGACAGCATTGATGTAGTGGTTGATGAGAAGGGATACATTCCTAGGCAAGTACATCATGAAGACATCGAAGAAGATGAAGGCTACCCTCAACGACAGAATGATGAAGAAGAAGAACCTCAAGAAGAACCAGAGGAGCAAACAAGAATAGAAGAAAAGACTCCATCCAGATATGTTCAGAAGAATCATCCAGAATATCAGATTATGGGGCAGAAAGAAGCAGGCGTACAAACAAGAAGAACAATTGCAGAAGCTTCAAGCTATTTGGCATTACTCTCCTCTACTGAACCACAAAATGTGAAAGAAGCATGCAAAGATGAATGTTGGGTGAAAGAAATGGATGAAGAACTTGAGAAGATCGAAAAGAACAACACTTGGGAGCTGGTTCCTAGACCAAAGGATAAGAACGTTATCGGAACAAAATGGGTCTTCAAAAATAAATTGAATGAAAATGGAGAAGTAATTAGAAACAAAGCCAGACTTGTTTGTAAAGGGTATGCACAGCAAGAAGGAATAGACTTTGAAGAAACCTTTGCTCCTGTTGCAAGACTTGAGGCCATCTGAATGTTCCTTGCTCTCTCAAGTTTTCAAAACTTCAAAGTATTTCAAATGGACGTAAAATCAGCCTTTCTGAATGGAGACTTGGAAGAAGAAGTATACATTGAATAGCCAGATGGGTTCATTCTTGGAAATGATCCAAATCTTGTATGCAGATTGAAAAAGGCTCTCTATGGTCTCAAACAAGCTCCAAGGGCTTGGTACTACCGTCTGGACAAATATCTTCATCAACAAGGCTTTTCAAAAGGATCAGCAGATAGCAATCTTTATATAAAAGTTGAAAATGACAAATTGCTAATACTTGTTGTGTATGTAGATGACATTATTTTTGGCAGCAATGAAGAAACTATGAGTCAAAGCTTTGCCTTGGTCATGCATGTTACACAGTAATTTATCACTGCCTTCCTGTCAGTCACCCTGCTGTGTCCAGAAGTCACAATCACTAAGTGTTTGATCCCTGAACTGGCTTAAAAACCCATTTTTCCAAAGTTTTGTGCATCAGCGCGTCTGTTCCTAAAATAACCGCGATGACCAGCGCCTCACAGTGTATTTCGTGCGCTGCCATCGCGGAAGAACATCACTTTTCCGCGATGACGCACAGCGCGGCTTTCCCGTGTTCTTCCGCGCTGACATGACTTGTTCAGTTATTGTTATGTGCTGACAGCGCGGCAGTCTCCATGTAATCCGCGTTGATCCAGTTTGGGCGAATTTGTTCAAACAACCAGCCTTCCAGATCTCTCCAGGCTTGGTTGTTAGCTTTGTGAATATCGACTCCCTTCTATGGCATGTCTGTTCGACCCTTTGCAACTACTCCCCTTGAAGATAAGCTCATCCTTCCACCTTTTTAGGAGACTCCTTCTCCTATATAAACTTCCACCATTACCATGAGCAGCTAGTTAGAAACTAGTGGGAACTAGCTAGACTTAGCTTGGATTGTACAGAGCTTGTAGTGCTCAGATTGCTGCTATAGGTTTGGTGTGTTAGGAGTGGAAGTGATTGATTGCTTGTGGAAGTTTGTTTGTGACATTTGTGTGAGAGAGAGAGAGTTGTTTTTCTTGGGAGAACCATCCTCAAAGGTGAATGCTTGAGATACATGCTGACTGATCCCTCCTGAGAAGTTTATCGACGTCAGAACATTTGGTTGTACTCTTCTCTTTTCTGATTAATAATAGATGACTGCTATTATTGTTCCATTCTCGTTTGTTTATGCAATGGATAAATGTGAATTATGTCTTTTCTGACTGACATATAGTTACTTTTACTAGATTTCACGCTTGCGTTTGCTTTCTCTTCGTGTGTGCAGGTGTCCGTTCGCGGGGATCGCGGAGGACTGTGACCAGCTGAAGCAAAGGAGCGAAGGAGACATCTCTTCGTCCAACGACAGCGCAGGAATCCAAGTAGGTGCTCTTTACTTCTTGTTTAATTGTAACTAGGAACATGCGTGGCAGCATTGTGTGATTGTTGCTAGACCCCTATTGGGCTAGTAGGGATCGCCTCTATCCGTAGAGGGGATTTACCTCTCCAACAATTTGGCGACTCCGCTGGGGAACAGCCTTTTTGTCTCTTGAGTCCACTTTTGTGTTTGGCTTTGATTGATCTCTTTTCGAGTTTTTGGGATTGTCTTATTGCTTATGAACTTTCTGGGTGTTTCTGGAAAGCGTCTTTATTATTAAAAAGCTCCTGCCTTTGGTTTGGGAAGTTTTTATTTTTGGCTTTCCTTGTTTTTTACTCCCAGCGCGTTTTATTTCGGAACAGTCGCGCTGACATCGCGACCCCGTTCTTTGGTTTTCTCTTCATCGCGCCTGTACGTCTAACAGCCGCGCTGACCTCGTTTTCAAGGGCAGCGCGCTTTATTCGTGTTCTTCCGCGCTGACATCGCGCCCCCTCTTCTTTGCGATTTTGGTCATCGCGTCTGTGTGCCTTATATCCAAGCTGACCTCATTTGTCCTAGGGCAGCGCGCTTTTTCCCTGACTTTCCGCGCTGACGTCGCAAAGTTGCTGAAGGCCTCCCCCTGTCAGCGCCAAGGTGCTGAAGGCTACCCGCGCTGAGCCTGAAAAACTCATTTGTGTCCAATTTGACCTCCTGAACCTCTTGCTGTGACTTTCCCTTCTTCTCCCCACTTGTCCGATGACTTGTTTTTCACTCTCTGAACTTTGGACTGTTTGATTACGGAGCTCAACTCCATAGGGTTTCGTTTTGCTTGGTTTTGAGTTTGCAAACAACTTCCCTTCTAGCTGCTTGGTTCGTGTTTTCATCCTTACTTTTGCGATTACTGGATTGTGTTGGGTCTCTAATTGACTGGTTGCGACTCTGGTCCGTCGGATGTTTGCTTTTCTCTATTGATTGCGCACTCTGAACCCTAGGACATCTAGTGGCCGTGTGTGTGTCAAGCCTCCCGTGAGGATCCCTGTTTGCTTGATTGACCAGCTCATTCTAGACTCGTTTTCGCATTTTTTCAGTGATTGTCAGAGTGTATTGGATTGTGCTTCCAAGTGGTCTTTTTCGCTTCCTCCTTGCTTGCGATCCTTGCTTGTTTTGCAGAGCTTAGATCACATAGCTCGTGCATTGCCTTGTTTCCTTTTGATTTCGAGACTTCGGTTGAGTGTTTTTGGGAACTTTGTGTGCTCTCATTAAGTAGTTTACTTGGTGTTCAGGTTCCTCCAAATTCCTTTAGGTGTTTTATGTCACTAAAAAGAAAACGAATTAGTAGCTTGCTTTAAAATTTGAAAAGGAAAAGAACATTTCATTGATTTGCATTCTCAAAAGAAAAGTTTCCTTTCCTCGCTTTAGTTGCATTTAGCTGCTTGTTTGTTTGTATTCGTTTTGTTTAAAAAATTCTTTGCTCTCTCGTAGCTAGAATTCATCGAACGAAACGAAATTCTTTTGCATATAGATTGCATCTAAGTAATTGTGAGCGAACATACGATAGAGCTTGAAATCGAAACTTAATCTCAAGATCAACTATAAAATGAACCAAATGAATCTAAAAACGCATTGGAACTAAACGCAAATATTTAGAGGTCTAGGTTAGAGACGTGTTCCGGCGTCTTAAAACATAGTCACTGTTGTTTCACATTAGGTTGGGTGATTCCTCCTTCTGTGACTCGATAGTGGTCTAATACGGACTGCGCTCCCACGTACCGTCGAGTATATAGGGAGACCCCACTAGGCTTTTATCCTTTATCCATAGGAAGCCGAGTCGGCCGCCCTACAATTCGCAATGCAGTGAACACAGCATTCACGAAGATTGACCACCCGTACCCTAAAAAGTATTCTGTGGTTTTGCGAAGAGTTTGGCACACCCTCTACCTAGAGTTCCAGAGCAGTCGCTTTTGATCCTTTTCGGACTCCCTAAACGAAAAGGTGCCTGTGAGCGTCTTGTCACTTCGTGCTCATTAAACATTCGAAGGAGACTGGAGTCATCTTTGTCCTTTTCTCGACTCCTGAAATATGAAAAGGTCAAGTTTGGTCCTTGCGTCTTAAAATTAATTTGGCCACGATAACATCACCTTTTCTAGGTCTTGTGTGCGATAGTTTTGAGTAGGCTTTTATCGATAGTTTCCTTTAAGAGTTCTAAGGGGTCTGGTCATCCTGGCTGACCCATCAACTTCCGGTATAAGTGACCAAGGTTCTCAATCCTCTGTTGCTCCCGAGGTACCAGTTGTAGGCGGTACTCTTTCCATTGTTCCGAGTATCCAGCCTATTAACGCACGGTCCCCAGGCAACCCAGATTACTTGGAGGATTGGAATCCCGTCTGGGAAGAAGATTGGGATACCCCCCAAACCCCCCGTACCCCTTTAGGTATGTCATCTCCGAGGGAGGGGGCAGCTTCCAGCATGGGTGAGACACCCGCAGTCACAGACATCGAGACACCCGCGGTCACAGACATTGAGACCCCGATCCCGTCTTCATCTCCCCTCCCTCCACGATATCAATCGCTAAGGGATAGGTATGATGCTAGAACAACTTCTACCACTATATGGGATCCTACTCTCGCTGCCTCGATCGGCCCTTTTGTTTCGCAGCCTCTTTTCCCACCCCTCACGTCAGAACTCAACCCGCCCGTCACCTCAGTTCCCGCTCAACCTACTGTTTGTGTAGCACGTTCGACTCCGGTCGTCAGTGCTGTACCGATTCCCTCGTCTGAAGTTCCTCAAGCTGGTTCTTTTGTTGGAGGCATTCCAGGATCAGGACCGTATGATGCTTATGGGGAACCTATAACGGACCCAGATTACGATGGTCCTGTTTTCTTCTTCGATGCAAATGGTGAGTTCCTTGAGGAAATCTCAGGTCTCCCTCGTCGCCCTTTCGAAGAGAACGAGGAATCTTTGAATGTCATGTATGACCACACTACTAAGTACTTTGGAAACCGAGACCCTCCTCGGCAGCCCATAGGACCACCCAATCAGGACCCGTCATTCTACGTGCAGCCCCCTCAAGGGCAACCATTGTATGGCCTGCCTGACCCAGGACAATCTGGGCATCCACAAGGTCAACCTTACCAGGAACAACCTATGGACATGGGAGGTCCGCCATACCCATATCAGAATCAACCTACTGGGCAGCCAGAGCAACCGTCTTTTCAAGACCAGCTTGGTTTCCAGCCAGGGTACCCCTCTGGACAAACTGGCTCAGTTTACAATCCTTCAAATCAACCAGCCATCCAGCAAGGGTATCCCTATGGCCAGGGTGGACAACCCTATGTTCAACAGGGCCCACCTACCCCTCGAATCGCAAATCCTTCTGGGCAAGGGGGGCAACCCTCTGCCCAGCCTATATACCAAAGAGGGCAGCCTGCCGTACAGCAAGCCCAACCCTCTTCCCAACCCGGTTACGGTGGGGGACAAACGGGCCAACCGTCTATACAGCCAAATCAACCCGGGGTCTACCCTCACCGTCAACCTGGACAAGCTGGCCAGCCTCGGCGTCAACCAGCTATCCAACCAATTCGACCACCCGCTCCGCGAAGACAACCCTTGGTGGCACATGGACAACCTGGCGTTCAGCAAGGCTATCCTGCTGGCCAACCAGGTCCATCTCGAATCCGACCAAGTCAACCTTCGGGACGTGTGGTCCAACCTCAACCGGTTCAAGGACAGTACTCTGGGCCTCAGACTCAAACAGGTTATCAACCTCCATATCAAACGCAGCCTGCCTACCAGGCTCCGTATGCGACCCAGCAGTCACATGGCTACCAGCAACCCCAGGGGCAAAATCAGTATGCTCCTTACCAAAATTATCAGCAACCACAGGTCACTCCCTATCAAAATTATCAATATGGTCAACCTGGCGGGCAAGCTGCTAATTCATGGGGAGCTGGGGGGCAAACACAGGGACAGTCGTCCGCACACGGACAAAACTCCTACGGACAAACTCCCTATGTGCCAGGTCCTTTCGGACCAGGTCCATCGGGACAAAATTCCTATGCGGCCGGTCCTTTCGGGCCAGGTCCGTCTGGACAAAGTTCGTGGGGGCAACCCCAATCTGGGTGGAACCCTAATACCGCCTCGAACCCTCAGCCACAGATGTCCTTCAACCCGCAGCTACCATTTTTGGCTACGTTGGAACTACCCGATGTGTCCAAGTTAACAAACGATCCTATTTTGCATAACTCATATTGGCCACCGGTTCCGACCAAAATACCAGGTGACTGTCCAAAGTTCGACGGCAAAGCCGGAGAGGATCCTCAAGCCCACGTAATGACATATCACCTTTGGTGTTCATCTAACTCATGGCTTGATGATTCTATCCGACTGCGCCTCTTCCAGAGGACCCTCACTGGTTCAGCCGCAAAATGGTACATCGAACTTAATCGCGGTATGTTTTCAGACTTTAACTCGTTGGCTATGGCCTTTCTTACTCATTTTCAGTTACCCATTCGGTACGAGACTGGGACCCATTTGCTCACGTCTCTGAAACAGGATACGGCAACGCACATCTCTGATCATATACATGAATGGAGAAGGCGCCGTCGTTTGATTAAATTTTGGATTCCCGATCAACTCCTGACCGACTGGTTTACCACGTCCTTTGTCCCTAAAATTGCCAAAGATATTGCAATGGGGGCGTGTGTAACTGAAGAGCAAGCGATTGCGCGAGCTCAATACCTCGACTTAGTATATTCTCAGTCAGGTACTTTGTATGACTATTTGCCAGATGCCCCGAGGCACGGACAAACCAAAGCTCCACCGAAACCGTCTGTTGATGGAGTTATTGGCTCCGTGAATTCATCAAGTAAGAAATCAACCGCAAACTCTGGGAAGCAGAAACAAAACGCCTCTAACGAGAATGCTTCTCAGAGCCCATCTATTCCTGGGAATACCTCCGAGGTAAATGCCGTTCAGTCCACCGCGGCAGACAAATCCTCGAAAGGCAAAAAGAAAGGAAAGGCCAAAGAAAAATCCGGACAACCTAAGCAGAATCCTCCTAAACCTCCCGCCGAGGAAGGAGCCAAGCGAAGCCTAAGTATCCCTGCCTCATTTGTGAGGAGGATCACTACACCAAGGACTGCCCCAGGCGGTCCGAGGTTAGTCGGCTTTTAAAAGGTGCTTCAGGGTCCCCCGCCGTGCTTAAAGAGCCTTTCCCATCCCAGCAGACGCATCAGGTGGCAGACCCTTCTCAATCCTCTTCCTCGTTCGGTTCTCAAGTATTCATGGCGGGAACCATCCCCGTCCATATTACGACTCGAACGAAAGATTATCCATCTTCAGCCGGGAAGGAGCCGGAGGTCCCCTCCAGCGCTCCCGCGTCCAGTTCTGGCCCTCTTCACATTGAACGGCCCAGCACCGAGACGATCCCCCGACCCCCTCCCAAAGGTGTACTCAGGAAGTCATCTTATAACCCCAATGCTCGTGCCGCTCAGCATTATAGCATTGTCGAGGACTTAGCTCAGGCTCCGTCTGCTATGTCCGCGTTAGAAGTCCTCCAGAGCTGCCCCTCCCAGAGGAAGTCCCTGCTATCAGCAATTGGTGGCATCGACCCGGCAGATTCGGATCTAATTTCTTTTGACCTCGAAGGTTTCACGCAGAGATTGCCTCATCAGGTGGCCTTCCTTATACAAGTTCTCATCAAAGGCAAGACGATTCACCGTACTGTCATTGATGAAGGAGCCTCAACCTGCATCATGTCGGTTGCTTGTTGGAAGGCTATTGGTTCGCCTGCTCTGAGCCAGTCTCCCACCACCCTAGAGGCGTTCGATGGAAGAGAATCTCGTCCACTTGGTATCCTCCCGCGTTTACCTATCTCTTTAGAAGGGAAAACTGTAGAAGTCGAGGTTGAAGTCGTTGACGCTAATCTCACTTACAACCTCCTTCTAGGACGAAGCTGGACTTATGCCATGCAAGCCGTGGCTTCCTCCTTATTCCGTGTCGTTCGTTTTCCCCATCAAGGAAAAATCGTCACGGTGGACCAGCTGTCCTTTTTTGCTTCCTCTTCTGAAGGGAATGTACCATTCGTGGAGCATACCTTCAAATCGCTCGAGAGTGTGGGTGCCGGATTATTTAAAGATCCCTCCCTGATGGGAGTCTTTCCCCTCCCACCTCCAAATCTCGCCTCCGTTAACATGATCACAACGCATTCTGATCCATGGGTTCTCCCTCCCGTGAATCAAGAAGACTCCTGGGGCGAGATGATGCCGTTGAGCCCAGCCGAGCTCAACTACATCGAAATAGTTGCTGCATCGGCTTCAACCTCCGAACCTGCTTTTCCAGGCAGCGTTCCCGATTCACCTGAAACCTTCCCTTGGTTGGGAGAGAAGGCCACTTCGGACCCCCTGAAGGAATCATTCCCATCCGACGAGGCTATTATCGAGACTATGTCTCCCGAAGAGCTCCCTTGGTCAGATCACCACCATCGCTCTTCGTTCCTCCCTCCTCATTCGGAAATGGCCACGTGTCTCGGAAAGTTTGCTTCATGTCTCCCACATATCCCTCTCCAAACACCTATCCAGTTATATCAAGTGTCTTCGGAAGGGAACATGGGTAACATTACGCAGACTTTGGCTATCGACATCTCTGTCAAAACAGGGGTTGTCGAAAATATTCATATTGGAGTCACATGTACTCCTGAGGAAATTCAAATCTACAAAGATCTATTTCGTGAATTTCGTGATGTTTTCGCATGGTCTTACGAAGAAATGCCCGGCATTGACCCCAGTATCGTGGAGCACGAAATCCCTACCTATCCTGGGGCTAAGCCTGTTCGTCAGCGTTTACGCCCAGTGCACCCTCGAAAGGCTGCAGCCATCAAGGCCGAAGTTGAAAAGCTTTTTCGAGCTGGTTTCATTTATGCCATTCCCCTCACGGAATGGGTATCTAATATAGTTCCTGTCAATAAAAAACAGGGCACTATTCGGGTTTGTGTTGACTATCGCGATATCAATCGCGCCTGTCCAAAAGATAACTTTCCTACGCCTTTTATTGATCAGCTTATCGATGATTGCGCAGGAAGCGAAATTTATTCGTTCATGGACGGCTTCTCTGGTTACAACCAGATCAACATAGCCCCCGCAGACCAGCACAAGACTGCTTTCATTTGTCCTTGGGGCACCTTCGCTTACAAGAAGCTACCTTTCGGTCTCAAAAATGCCGGCGCCACTTTCCAACGTGCGATGTCGTATGCTTTTCATGATATCCGACACATCGTACAACCTTACCTGGATGACCTACCCGCTCATTCAGCTAAACGTCAAGACCATCCATCTCATTTACGCGAAATCTTCCTTCGCTGTCGACACTACCGTATTCGACTCAATCCGCATAAGTGTGTCTTCTGCGTGGAATCTGGCCGACTACTCGGGTTTATCGTCTCCCGAGAGGGCATCCGCTTGGATCCCCTTAAAGTCGAGGCCATTGTGAATCTTCCTCCCCCTGCCACTCTACAGCAATTACAAAGCTTGCAGGGAAAAGCCAATTTTCTCAGACGATTCATCCCAAATTATGCCGAGGTGGCCAAGGGTTTCACGCGATTACTAAAGCGAGACACGCCCTTTCATTGGGACGCTATCGCTCAGCAATCTTTTGAGCGTCTTAAAGACCTTCTGGTCTCAGCTCCGCTCCTAAGACCTCCAAATTACCACCGTGACTACACCCTTTATCTGGCCGCTGCCGATACCACCATCGGCATGGTTTTAGTGCAAGACGACGACGATGGCTCGGAGCACGTTGTATACTATCTTAGTCGCAACCTCCTCGATACGGAGACTCGCTATGCATATGTCGAAAAGTTGGCATTGGCCGCTGTCTGTGCCGTCCAACGTTTCCGTCATTACATCCTGTTGCGCACAACGACCGTGATCTCTGACTGCAACCCCATGACCTATATTTTGTCACGTCAGTTGCTGGGGGGCAAATACTCGAAGTGGATCGTAATCCTCCAAGAGTTCGACTTGGAATTTACTGCCGCCAAGTCTAAGAAATCACTGGTCTTTGCTGAACTGCTCTGTTCCTTACCATCTCAGTCTGCACCATCTCATTCAGAGGAGCAAATTCCGGATGAAACGCTCTTTCTCATCAGCACTCTCGACCCATGGTACGGGGACATCATTGTATATTTACAAACGTCTTCGTTTCGTCCCAATACATCAAAGGAAGCTCGACGACGGATACGTCATCAGGCTCAACCGTATCGCATTTTAGGCGACACCCTGTACCGCCTCGGCGTCGATTCTATTCTTCGCCGATGCTTAACTCTCGAGGAAGCTGAGCGAGTCATGAATGACTGCCACTCCGGCGCTTGTGGCGGCCATATGTCCGGATACGCTACCGCTCAAAAGATCCTCCGCGCTGGTTATTTCTGGCCTTCTATATTCAAGGATTGCATCCTTGCTGTACGCGCATGCCATGAATGCCAGGTTTACCACCGGAAGATGCGTGCACCTGTTGCACCACTGCACCCTGTCGTAACCGTAGGTCCATTTGCCAAATGGGGCATCGATTATACGTCCTGTAACCCTCGTTCGGCCGGGGGGCATGGGTACATTATCGTTGCCGTGGATTATTTCACCAAGTGGGCCGAAGCGATGCCTACATTAAACGAAGACGGTCACACAGCGGCGCAGTTTTTATTCAATCATATCATCACTCGCTTCGGAGTCCCTCAGGCTATTGTTACAGATCATGGAAAGCATTTCCGAAATCATATGATGACAGAGTTAACGAGCCAGTTAGGCTTGCGTCAAGATAGTTCGTCACCGTACTATCCTCAATCTAACGGTCAAGTTGAAGCCGTGAACAAAGTTTTGATCACCATGCTTCAACGCACCGTCAATACACACAAGTCAAACTGGCATCTAATGCTTTTCCCAGCCTTGTGGGCCTACCGGACTTCTGTGAAGGATGCCACCGGTTTCACCCCGTTTCAACTGGTCTATGGACTGGAGGCTACCCTTCCCGTCGAATGTGAAATTCCTTCATTAAAATTAGCTGTCGAGTTGCTTCCCAACACCACTCCGGTGGAGGAACGGCTTCTTTACCTAGAACGGTTAGACGAGACTCGTCGTTTGGCCTCTCTGGCTATCGAAGCGCAGAAGAAGAGAGTCAAAGCTCACTTCGATCAGAATATTCATCCTCGTTCCTTTGTTGAGGGAGATTTAGTACTGCTCTACGATCAAGCTAAGGATAAGCTGGGGGCAGGAAAACTCGAATCCATGTGGTTAGGTCCCTACATCGTGAAACGTGTTTTACAAAAGGGCGCATATGAGTTGATTGATTATGAAGGAAATCCTCTTGACAAGCCCCGAAATGGGCTGTATCTGAAGAAGTACTATGCATAACTGCTCACAATCACTTTGTATATACGTGTGTTTTTGAGTTTTTACTGCATGAGTTTCTTTTGCTTTGGTGTGAAGGCGTGTTTTTGCCCCTTATTATGCTTTCTCTTTCCTGCGCAGATGTCTCGTACTCCTTATGTTGGTTTCGCTGATGGTGCCTGCCGTAGTACTTGTAATTTGTCTTCGGCAGCGTGGGTGATCTACGATCCTCACGGGGAGTTGATAAACCTGCAGGGTGTATGCCTAGGTCGTACCACTAACAACGTTGCCGAGTACAGTGCTGTAATAGAATTACTTGCCGAAGCAGTTGACCTCGGCATCCGAGAGCTAGTGGTGAACCTGGACTCCCAGCTGGTTGTCCATCAACTCAACAGGCGATATTCCGTCAGAGACCAGCGCATATTAAGGTTGTACCTACGTGTAAGATTGTTAGAACGGAATTTCGATTACATTACTTATCAGCATATTCCGAGACGATTAAATACGTTGACTGATGCATTGGCAAATCGTGTATTAGATAGACATTTGCGAAACAGATAAACATCATACAAGGAAGGAAAGAACAGCATAGTAAGACCATAAGCATATGTAAATAAATCATTTCAAGCATAGTTTGCACGTGTGTGTTTTTAAGCTTGCATTAAACATATAAAATCCATGAGTCGAGTGTCGTGCAAATTCATACATAAGATCACAAATTGTACTGAACAAACGCATAACACAAAATAACACATCATCACATGTAACAACGACTCATCCAAAAATCGGTATGTATATATATATATATCGTGTGGCGCACTGAGGCGCTCAAAAATAGAAGTACATGTCCCAAAATCTCAATACATCTGAGTCATAATGTCTCAAAATAAACAGTGGAAATAAAACCTAGGTGACTAATCGGCTGGATGGTGCTCTCTGTAGTACACAGCCGCTCGTGCCACCCGCCTCAGAAGGCGGTGCACTCTGGGTTCCACACCCACTGTGTGGATCTGATGCTCCACAGGAACCTCCTCGACCCCCTGGAAGTCCGGCACCCCCTCCAGCAACCCCTCAAGGTTGCGAGCCACAATCTCTGGTGTGTTGGCCCCTGGAGGGGCTAAGGCCAAAGCTCCGGCTCCCGGGCCCTCTCTCCGTGCCGTGGCAGCCAGGCCAATCGGTCTAGTAGGCCCCACATCTGCATGACAAGACATTTATTAGGACATGTACATAAAAAAATTTAAAAACAATACAAAACTCAAAAGACAAAAAGTGTCATACCTGCATCATCCCACTGTTCACCCGGAGGCAGCACCAAGTCAGGATCATTGCGGAAATCCATCCCCGCATATGGCCAATCCTGTACGAAGATCTCCTGCTGGTCCAACCAGTCTCTGAAAAATGCCCCCCAGCTATGTGGTCGGCCGCCACCCCCACGTGGCATAATCCGAGCCCATCGTGAGGCCCTCGTCTCTCGAGGATCTCTGGGGGCATCCACAGCCATAGACTGCAGTCGCATGGCTGGTACTCGCTCCAGAATGAGCGGGACCAGGATCGATCCATACCCGAACTGCTTCGTCTCTCCGCGACGGCAGTTGCTCAATTGCCTCTTCATGTTGTTGCACACTGCAGTGCACCAGTCAAACACGGTAGGCTCGAGGCACTCGAGGGCTAGTAGGAGATGGGTCTTGGATGCCTCGTGGTTCGCCATGCTGCCCGCTGCCCGGGTCACCATGAACAGGATGGTGCGCAGCACTATGTCTCTCACTGTGGGGATCGAGCACTTCCCACTCCGCGTTTTCACCGCCCCCGGGCAAACCTCAGCCATCAGGTCATCCAGAGTACCGCCGCTAGGTCGCTGCCCCTCCAAGATGGGCCTCGCACCTCGGCGCGACAACCCAGTCAAGAAAAAGATATCCATGTGGTCAAACTCAATGTCGTGACCACGGATGGTGAATTTTTGGTCCACCGGGTTCCATGCCCTGATCAGCAGCTCCAGCAGATCATGTTGGGCCCTCAGACGCGGCGTAAGGAAGAATTTCATGAATCCGCACGCCCGCATGGCGTTGCAGCAATTCACGTCTCCCCAAGCAGCCACATCCTCTACATCGTGAACTCTCTCTTGCCATTGAAAGGCCATGATGTCCTGCATGAACAATAAAAACCAATCAGAATTGTTTTCATGGAAAAATTCACGTTCATTTATTAAAAAACAAAACTTTTCCGCGCCATCGCGGCTGTTTTAGGGACAGCCGCGATGACAATGGCGGCTCTGTGTAAAAAATGCGAGGTCAGCGCGGAAGAACACGCCTTTTCCGCGCTGACCCGAAGTTGGTTACATTGGCTATTTTTCGGTCAGCGCGACCCCGTGGGCAATTTCCGCGCTGACCGAGGGCGCACCCATGCAAATAAAAAATGCCCAATTGGGCCCATTCAACCGTTAAAAAACTCCTAAAATGAACCAGAATGCAGGGCAAAGGAATGAGAACCTACCTGGAAGAAGCAGATCTGAAAATGGTCTCCGGATGGGCTGGGAATCGCTCCGTCAACTTTTTGGCTTCTCCACGTTCTTCGCACTCCAAATAGTAAAATGGTAAAAATGACTTATTACCCCCCCTATTTATAGTAAAAACTCCTAAATTACCATATTTTTTGGGTTTTTACCATTTTTAGCCATAAAACTAGCCTTGGTTCTGTTTTCAAGCATGTTTCAATATGTTTTTTACGTATATCGAATGGATTTATGCGGGTAGTGCCCTTGTGCAGGTACAGGTATCGCAGCTTGGTCATGACAGTCCACAATTCATGTGATTCCCAAAGTGTCGTCTCTAAGCTCTTTTCCGACGTTAAACAAGAGAAGATGGCCGAGCTCCCTTTCAGCTCGTTAAAGGGAACGAAAGGCGGTCGTTTTTAAGCTCTTTTTCCGACCGTTAAACCAAAAAGATCGCCGGGTGTTTGTCGTTTCGCACTCGATATTGGCTCTAAAACGACGTGTCTTCGACCACTTTTTTACTTTTTCCGGTCGGAGACACTATTCATGAAAAGTACTCCTCGGTTGTAATGACCGGGCGGTTCTTTCGAGCACAGTTTTATACTTTTTCGGGCTCGAGAGACACAACTGTACGAAAAAGGACCCCCCTGGAGTCTCCTTTTCCGCATTCTTTTCAGACTCTCGAAACAAGAAAAGAAGCCGAGTTTTTCCTTTGTCAGGCTCGTTAAACACTCAATGACATCGGATATTGTCAACATGACACACATCAAGCATATGTTACCCCCGTCAAGCTTGTCATCCAAAAATAATCGGGGTACCTGCCTGCAAAGGTGGGGAAAATGGAACTTTGATTACAGTCGTCTCGGCAGTACGTCACTCTTGAACATGGCACTCCGCTGTTTCGTGTCTGGGTGGGGTCATCTCATCTCGTTTTCACTAGCCTCCATGGGTTTGGGATATCCTATTTGACCTCTCATCTGTTCATTGCCGTCATCATCCTATCCGCTGCTCATTTGATGTCAAGTACTGCCAAATCCGTTACAGTGCCGTTATATGTTCAAGAGAAGTTGTCCTCTGCCACAATGCAACCTCGTTCGCTATCTCATCACAAATTATTATACCTCTGTCTCATGTCGATGATGTGGGAATCATCATGGCCCACCTTCGATCAAGGCCACTTCTCGTCGACTTCAACTCATTATCCGAGAAAGTGACTTAGAGACTCCTTCCAGGTGCCTTGGAGCCTGCATGCCTCAATGGCAGGTTCCTCGTGTTCGACGCAAGGTTTACATCATTGACCTACGATCGAATGATTCCGTGGGTGTTCGACACCAGCTCATTGATTCACACGCCACGGATTGTACCTATAGTACCTTGAGGGCCATTGTCATTATTGGTGGTACCTCTCGCGTCTGTTAACGGTTCTCATCATTGGCCGGTAATCAGACGATGTTCATGCATGTTCGACTCCAACCCCTGTATTCACATGTGTGGACTTGTACTCTGTTCGGGTCGAGATGGAGCGCAAGACCCTGGATCCTTGCTCACTGTGGTCCAGGTTGCGATTTTGTGGATAATCATTACATGACTCATTGATGGATGGCTGCGCCCATACCTGAGTCTTCATGGATGGCTGCGACCATACCTTGTCATTATTATGGTCTCTTTAGCTGGGTGGCTGCGTCCATACCATAGACCAGTCTCGCATGTCTTTTGGATGGCTGCGCCCATGCCTAGACTGCATGTATATGATTGTCAGAGATTTTTCGGTACTTCCTGGTGGTGTTCCAGTTCGGCGTGTGTTGTAAAGCATTTCACCCCTCCCACTCTCTCGGTCTTCATGCTTTAGGGGGCATCTGTTACACAGTAATTTATCACTGCCTTCCTGTCAGTCACCCTGCTGTGTCCAGAAGTCACAATCACTAAGTGTTTGATCCCTGAACTGGCTTAAAAACCCATTTTTCCAAAGTTTTGTGCATCAGCGCGTCTGTTCCTAAAATAACCGCGATGACCAGCGCCTCACAGTGTATTTCGTGCGCTGCCATCGCGGAAGAACATCACTTTTCCGCGATGACGCACAGCGCGGCTTTCCCGTGTTCTTCCGCGCTGACATGACTTGTTCAGTTATTGTTATGTGCTGACAGCGCGGCAGTCTCCATATAATCCGCGCTGATCCAGTTTGGGCGAATTTGTTCAAACAACCAGCCTTCCAGATCTCTCCAGGCTTGGTTGTTAGCTTTGTGAATATCGACTCCCTTCTATGGCATGTCTGTTCGACCCTTTGCAACTACTCCCCTTGAAGATAAGCTCATCCTTCCACCTTTTTAGGAGACTCCTTCTCCTATATAAACTTCCACCATTACCATGAGCAGCTAGTTAGAAACTAGTGGGAACTAGCTAGACTTAGCTTGGATTGTACAGAGCTTGTAGTGCTCAGATTGCTGCTATAGGTTTGGTGTGTTAGGAGTGGAAGTGATTGATTGCTTGGGAAGTTTGTTTGTGACATTTGTGTGAGAGAGAGAGAGTTGTTTGTCTTGGGAGAACCATCCTCAAAGGTGAATGCTTGAGATACATGCTGACTGATCCCTCCTGAGAAGTTTATCGACGTCAGAACATTTGGTTGTACTCTTCTCTATTCTGATTAATAATAGATGACTGCTATTATTGTTCCATTCTCGTTTGTTTATGCAATGGATAAATGTGAATTATGTCTTTTCTGACTGACATATAGTTACTTTTACTAGATTTCACGCTTGCGTTTGCTTTCTCTTCGTGTGTGCAGGTGTCCGTTCGCGGGGATCGCGGAGGACTGTGACCAGCTGAAGCGAAGGAGCGAAGGAGACATCTCTTCGTCCAACGACAGCGCAGGAATCCAAGTAGGTGCTCTTTACTTCTTGTTTAATTGTAACTAGGAACATGCGTGGCAGCATTGTGTGATTGTTGCTAGACCCCTATTGGGCTAGTAGGGATCGCCTCTATCCGTAGAGGGGATTTACCTCTCCAACAATTTGGCGACTCCGCTGGGGAACAGCCTTTTTGTCTCTTGAGTCCACTTTTGTGTTTGGCTTTGATTGATCTCTTTTCGAGTTTTTGGGATTGTCTTATTGCTTATGAACTTTCTGGGTGTTTCTGGAAAGCGTCTTTATTATTAAAAAGCTCCTGCCTTTGGTTTGGGAAGTTTTTATTTTGGCTTTCCTTGTTTTTTACTCCCAGCGCGTTTTATTTCGGAACAGTCGCGCTGACATCGCGACCCTGTTCTTTGGTTTTCTCTTCATCGCGCCTGTACGTCTAACAGCCGCGCTGACCTCGTTTTCAAGGGCAGCGCGCTTTATTCGTGTTCTTCCGCGCTGACATCGCGCCCCCTCTTCTTTGCGATTTTGGTCATCGCGTCTGTGTGCCTTATATCCGCGCTGACCTCGTTTGTTCTAGGGCAGCGCGCTTTTTCCCTGACTTTCCGCGCTGACGTCGCAAAGTTGCTGAAGGCCTCCCCCTGTCAGCGCCAAGTTGCTGAAGGCTACCCGCGCTGAGCCTGAAAAACTCATTTGTGTCCAATTTGACCTCCTGAACCTCTTGCTGTGACTTTCCCTTCTTCTCCCCACTTGTCTGATGACTTGTTTTTCACTCTCTGAACTTTGAACTGTTTGATTACGGAGCTCAACTCCATAGGGTTTCGTTTTGCTTGGTTTTGAGTTTGCAAACAACTTCCCTTCTAGCTGCTTGGTTCGTGTTTTCATCCTTACTTTTGCAATTACTGGATTGTGTTGGGTCTCTAATTGACTGGTTGCGACTCTGGTCCGTCGGATGTTTGCTTTTCTCTATTGATTTGCACTCTGAACCCTAGGACATCTAGTGGCCGTGTGTGTGTCAAGCCTCCCGTGAGGATCCCTGTTTGCTTGATTGACCAGCTCGTTCTAGACTCGTTTTCGCATTTTTTCAGTGATTGTCAGAGTGTATTGGATTGTGCTTCCAAGTGGTCTTTTTCGCTTCCTCCTTGCTTGCGATCCTTGCTTGTTTTGCAGAGCTTAGATCACATAGCTCGTGCATTGCCTTGTTTCCTTTTGATTTCGAGACTTTGGTTGAGTGTTTTTGGGAACTTTGTGTGCTCTCATTAAGTAGTTTACTTGGTGTTCAGGTTCCTCCAAATTCCTTTAGGTGTTTTATGTCACTAAAAAGAAAACGAATTAGTAGCTTGCTTTAAAATTTGAAAAGGAAAAGAACATTTCATTGATTTGCATTTTCAAAAGAAAAGTTTCCTTTCCTCGCTTTAGTTGCATTTAGCTGCTTGTTTGTTTGTATTCGTTTTGTTTAAAAAATTCTTTGCTCTCTCGTAGCTAGAATTCATCGAACGAAACGAAATTCTTTTGCATATAGATTGCATCTAAGTAATTGTGAGCGAACATACGATAGAGCTTGAAATCGAAACTTAATCTCAAGATCAACTATAAAATGAACCAAATGAATCTAAAAACGCATTGGAACTAAACGCAAATATTTAGAGGTCTAGGTTAGAGACGTGTTCCGGCGTCTTAAAACATAGTCACTGTTGTTTCACATTAGGTTGGGTGATTCCTCCTTCTGTGACTCGATAGTGGTCTAATACGGACTGCGCTCCCACGTACCGTCGAGTATATAGGGAGACCCCACTAGGCTTTTATCCTTTATCCATAGGAAGCCGAGTCGGCCGCCCTACAATTCGCAATGCAGTGAACACAGCATTCACGAAGATTGACCACCCGTACCCTAAAAAGTATTCTGTGGTTTTGCGAAGAGTTTGGCACACCCTCTACCTAGAGTTCCAGAGCAGTCGCTTTTGATCCTTTTCGGACTCCCTAAACGAAAAGGTGCCTGTGAGCGTCTTGTCACTTCGTGCTCATTAAACATTCGAAGGAGACTGGAGTCATCTTTGTCCTTTTCTCGACTCCTGAAATATGAAAAGGTCAAGTTTGGTCCTTGCGTCTTAAAATTAATTTGGCCACGATAACATCACCTTTTCTAGGTCTTGTGTGCGATAGTTTTGAGTAGGCTTTTATCGATAGTTTCCTTTAAGAGTTCTAAGGGGTCTGGTCATCCTGGCTGACCCATCAACTTCCGGTATAAGTGACCAAGGTTCTCAATCCTCTGTTGCTCCCGAGGTACCAGTTGTAGGCGGTACTCTTCCATTGTTCCGAGTATCCAGCCTATTAACGCACGGTCCCCAGGCAACCCAGATTACTTGGAGGATTGGAATCCCGTCTGGGAAGAAGATTGGGATACCCCCCAAACCCCCCGTACCCCTTTAGGTATGTCATCTCCGATGGAGGGGGCAGCTTCCAGCACGGGTGAGACACCCGCAGTCACAGACATCGAGACACCCGCGGTCACAGACATTGAGACCCCGATCCCGTCTTCATCTCCCCTCCCTCCACGATATCAATCGCTAAGGGATAGGTATGATGCTAGAACAACTTCTACCACTATATGGGATCCTACTCTCGCTGCCTCGATCGGCCCTTTTGTTTCGCAGCCTCTTTTCCCACCCCTCACGTCAGAACTCAACCCGCCCGTCACCTCAGTTCCCGCTCAACCTACTGTTTGTGTAGCACGTTCGACTCCGGTCGTCAGTGCTGTACCGATTCCCTCGTCTGAAGTTCCTCAAGCTGGTTCTTTTGTTGGAGGCATTCCAGGATCAGGACCGTATGATGCTTATGGGGAACCTATAACGGACCCAGATTACGATGGTCCTGTTTTCTTCTTCGATGCAAATGGTGAGTTCCTTGAGGAAATCTCAGGTCTCCCTCGTCGCCCTTTCGAAGAGAACGAGGAATCTTTGAATGTCATGTATGACCACACTACTAAGTACTTTGGAAACCGAGACCCTCCTCGGCAGCCCATAGGACCACCCAATCAGGACCCGTCATTCTACGTGCAGCCCCCTCAAGGGCAACCATTGTATGGCCTGCCTGACCCAGGACAATCTGGGCATCCACAAGGTCAACCTTACCAGGAACAACCTATGGACATGGGAGGTCCGCCATACCCATATCAGAATCAACCTACTGGGCAGCCAGAGCAACCGTCTTTTCAAGACCAGCTTGGTTTCCAGCCAGGGTACCCCTCTGGACAAACTGGCTCAGTTTACAATCCTTCAAATCAACCAGCCGTCCAGCAAGGGTATCCCTATGGCCAGGGTGGACAACCCTATGTTCAACAGGGCCCACCTACCCCTCGAATCGCAAATCCTTCTGGGCAAGGGGGGCAACCCTCTGCCCAGCCTATATACCAAAGAGGGCAGCCTGCCGTACAGCAAGCCCAACCCTCTTCCCAACCCGGTTACGGTGGGGGACAAACGGGCCAACCGTCTATACAGCCAAATCAACCCGGGGTCTACCCTCACCGTCAACCTGGACAAGCTGGCCAGCCTCGGCGTCAACCAGCTATCCAACCAATTCGACCACCCGCTCCGCGAAGACAACCCTTGGTGGCACATGGACAACCTGGCGTTCAGCAAGGCTATCCTGCTGGCCAACCAGGTCCATCTCGAATCCGACCAAGTCAACCTTCGGGACGTGTGGTCCAACCTCAACCGGTTCAAGGACAGTACTCTGGGCCTCAGACTCAAACAGGTTATCAACCTCCATATCAAACGCAGCCTGCCTACCAGGCTCCGTATGCGACCCAGCAGTCACATGGCTACCAGCAACCCCAGGGGCAAAATCAGTATGCTCCTTACCAAAATTATCAGCAACCACAGGTCACTCCCTATCAAAATTATCAATATGGTCAACCTGGCGGGCAAGCTGCTAATTCATGGGGAGCTGGGGGGCAAACACAGGGACAGTCGTCCGCACACGGACAAAACTCCTACGGACAAACTCCCTATGTGCCAGGTCCTTTCGGACCAGGTCCATCGGGACAAAATTCCTATGCGGCCGGTCCTTTCGGGCCAGGTCCGTCTGGACAAAGTTCGTGGGGGCAACCCCAATCTGGGTGGAACCCTAATACCGCCTCGAACCCTCAGCCACAGATGTCCTTCAACCCGCAGCTACCATTTTTGGCTACGTTGGAACTACCCGATGTGTCCAAGTTAACAAACGATCCTATTTTGCATAACTCATATTGGCCACCGGTTCCGACCAAAATACCAGGTGACTGTCCAAAGTTCGACGGCAAAGCCGGAGAGGATCCTCAAGCCCACGTAATGACATATCACCTTTGGTGTTCATCTAACTCATGGCTTGATGATTCTATCCGACTGCGCCTCTTCCAGAGGACCCTCACTGGTTCAGCCGCAAAATGGTACATCGAACTTAATCGCGGTATGTTTTCAGACTTTAACTCGTTGGCTATGGCCTTTCTTACTCATTTTCAGTTACCCATTCGGTACGAGACTGGGACCCATTTGCTCACGTCTCTGAAACAGGATACGGCAACGCACATCTCTGATCATATACATGAATGGAGAAGGCGCCGTCGTTTGATTAAATTTTGGATTCCCGATCAACTCCTGACCGACTGGTTTACCACGTCCTTTGTCCCTAAAATTGCCAAAGATATTGCAATGGGGGCGTGTGTAACTGAAGAGCAAGCGATTGCGCGAGCTCAATACCTCGACTTAGTATATTCTCAGTCAGGTACTTTGTATGACTATTTGCCAGATGCCCCGAGGCACGGACAAACCAAAGCTCCACCGAAACCGTCTGTTGATGGAGTTATTGGCTCCGTGAATTCATCAAGTAAGAAATCAACCGCAAACTCTGGGAAGCAGAAACAAAACGCCTCTAACGAGAATGCTTCTCAGAGCCCATCTATTCCTGGGAATACCTCCGAGGTAAATGCCGTTCAGTCCACCGCGGCAGACAAATCCTCGAAAGGCAAAAAGAAAGGAAAGGCCAAAGAAAAATCCGGACAACCTAAGCAGAATCCTCCTAAACCTCCCGCCGAGGAAGGAGCCAAGCGGAAGCCTAAGTATCCCTGCCTCATTTGTGAGGAGGATCACTACACCAAAGACTGCCCCAGGCGGTCCGAGGTTAGTCGGCTTTTAAAAGGTGCTTCAGGGTCCCCCGCCGTGCTTAAAGAGCCTTTCCCATCCCAGCAGACGCATCAGGTGGCAGACCCTTCTCAATCCTCTTCCTCGTTCGGTTCTCAAGTATTCATGGCGGGAACCATCCCCGTCCATATTACGACTCGAACGAAAGATTATCCATCTTCAGCCGGGAAGGAGCCGGAGGTCCCCTCCAGCGCTCCCGCGTCCAGTTCTGGCCCTCTTCACATTGAACGGCCCAGCACCGAGACGATCCCCCGACCCCCTCCCAAAGGTGTACTCAGGAAGTCATCTTATAACCCCAATGCTCGTGCCGCTCAGCATTATAGCATTGTTGAGGACTTAGCTCAGGCTCCCTCTGCTATGTCCGCGTTAGAAGTCCTCCAGAGCTGCCCCTCCCAGAGGAAGTCCCTGCTATCAGCAATTGGTGGCATCGACCCGGCAGATTCGGATCTAATTTCTTTTGACCTCGAAGGTTTCACGCAGAGATTGCCTCATCAGGTGGCCTTCCTTATACAAGTTCTCATCAAAGGCAAGACGATTCACCGTACTGTCATTGATGAAGGAGCCTCAACCTGCATCATGTCGGTTGCTTGTTGGAAGGCTATTGGTTCGCCTGCTCTGAGCCAGTCTCCCACCACCCTAGAGGCGTTCGATGGAAGAGAATCTCGTCCACTTGGTATCCTCCCGCGTTTACCTATCTCTTTAGAAGGGAAAACTGTAGAAGTCGAGGTTGAAGTCGTTGACGCTAATCTCACTTACAACCTCCTTCTAGGACGAAGCTGGACTTATGCCATGCAAGCCGTGGCTTCCTCCTTATTCCGTGTCGTTCGTTTTCCCCATCAAGGAAAAATCGTCACGGTGGACCAGCTGTCCTTTTTTGCTTCCTCTTCTGAAGGGAATGTACCATTCGTGGAGCATACCTTCAAATCGCTCGAGAGTGTGGGTGCCGGATTATTTAAAGATCCCTCCCTGATGGGAGTCTTTCCCCTCCCACCTCCAAATCTCGCCTCCGTTAACATGATCACAACGCATTCTGATCCATGGGTTCTCCCTCCCGTGAATCAAGAAGACTCCTGGGGCGAGATGATGCCGTTGAGCCCAGCCGAGCTCAACTACATCGAAATAGTTGCTGCATCGGCTTCAACCTCCGAACCTGCTTTTCCAGGCAGCGTTCCCGATTCACCTGAAACCTTCCCTTGGTTGGGAGAGAAGGCCACTTCGGACCCCCTGAAGGAATCATTCCCATCCGACGAGGCTATTATCGAGACTATGTCTCCCGAAGAGCTCCCTTGGTCAGATCACCACCATCGCTCTTCGTTCCTCCCTCCTCATTCGGAAATGGCCACGTGTCTCGGAAAGTTTGCTTCATGTCTCCCACATATCCCTCTCCAAACACCTATCCAGTTATATCAAGTGTCTTCGGAAGGGAACATGGGTAACATTACGCAGACTTTGGCTATCGACATCTCTGTCAAAACAGGGGTTGTCGAAAATATTCATATTGGAGTCACATGTACTCCTGAGGAAATTCAAATCTACAAAGATCTATTTCGTGAATTTCGTGATGTTTTCGCATGGTCTTACGAAGAAATGCCCGGCATTGACCCCAGTATCGTGGAGCACGAAATCCCTACCTATCCTGGGGCTAAGCCTGTTCGTCAGCGTTTACGCCCAGTGCACCCTCGAAAGGCTGCAGCCATCAAGGCCGAAGTTGAAAAGCTTTTTCGAGCTGGTTTCATTTATGCCATTCCCCTCACGGAATGGGTATCTAATATAGTTCCTGTCAATAAAAAACAGGGCACTATTCGGGTTTGTGTTGACTATCGCGATATCAATCGCGCCTGTCCAAAAGATAACTTTCCTACGCCTTTTATTGATCAGCTTATCGATGATTGCGCAGGAAGCGAAATTTATTCGTTCATGGACGGCTTCTCTGGTTACAACCAGATCAACATAGCCCCCGCAGACCAGCACAAGACTGCTTTCATTTGTCCTTGGGGCACCTTCGCTTACAAGAAGCTACCTTTCGGTCTCAAAAATGCCGGCGCCACTTTCCAACGTGCGATGTCGTATGCTTTTCATGATATCCGACACATCGTACAACCTTACCTGGATGACCTACCCGCTCATTCAGCTAAACGTCAAGACCATCCATCTCATTTACGCGAAATCTTCCTTCGCTGTCGACACTACCGTATTCGACTCAATCCGCATAAGTGTGTCTTCTGCGTGGAATCTGGCCGACTACTCGGGTTTATCGTCTCCCGAGAGGGCATCCGCTTGGATCCCCTTAAAGTCGAGGCCATTGTGAATCTTCCTCCCCCTGCCACTCTACAGCAATTACAAAGCTTGCAGGGAAAAGCCAATTTTCTCAGACGATTCATCCCAAATTATGCCGAGGTGGCCAAGGGTTTCACGCGATTACTAAAGCGAGACACGCCCTTTCATTGGGACGCTATCGCTCAGCAATCTTTTGAGCGTCTTAAAGACCTTCTGGTCTCAGCTCCGCTCCTAAGACCTCCAAATTACCACCGTGACTACACCCTTTATCTGGCCGCTGCCGATACCACCATCGGCATGGTTTTAGTGCAAGACGACGACGATGGCTCGGAGCACGTTGTATACTATCTTAGTCGCAACCTCCTCGATACGGAGACTCGCTATGCATATGTCGAAAAGTTGGCATTGGCCGCTGTCTGTGCCGTCCAACGTTTCCGTCATTACATCCTGTTGCGCACAACGACCGTGATCTCTGACTGCAACCCCATGACCTATATTTTGTCACGTCAGTTGCTGGGGGGAAAATACTCGAAGTGGATCGTAATCCTCCAAGAGTTCGACTTGGAATTTACTGCCGCCAAGTCTAAGAAATCACTGGTCTTTGCTGAACTGCTCTGTTCCTTACCATCTCAGTCTGCACCATCTCATTCAGAGGAGCAAATTCCGGATGAAACGCTCTTTCTCATCAGCACTCTCGACCCATGGTACGGGGACATCATTGTATATTTACAAACGTCTTCGTTTCGTCCTAATACATCAAAGGAAGCTCGACGACGGATACGTCATCAGGCTCAACCGTATCGCATTTTAGGCGACACCCTGTACCGCCTCGGCGTCGATTCTATTCTTCGCCGATGCTTAACTCTCGAGGAAGCTGAGCGAGTCATGAATGACTGCCACTCCGGCGCTTGTGGCGGCCATATGTCCGGATACGCTACCGCTCAAAAGATCCTCCGCGCTGGTTATTTCTGGCCTTCTATATTCAAGGATTGCATCCTTGCTGTACGCGCATGCCATGAATGCCAGGTTTACCACCGGAAGATGCGTGCACCTGTTGCACCACTGCACCCTGTCGTAACCGTAGGTCCATTTGCCAAATGGGGCATCGATTATACGTCCTGTAACCCTCGTTCGGCCGGGGGGCATGGGTACATTATCGTTGCCGTGGATTATTTCACCAAGTGGGCCGAAGCGATGCCTACATTAAACGAAGACGGTCACACAGCGGCGCAGTTTTTATTCAATCATATCATCACTCGCTTCGGAGTCCCTCAGGCTATTGTTACAGATCATGGAAAGCATTTCCGAAATCATATGATGACAGAGTTAACGAGCCAGTTAGGCTTGCGTCAAGATAGTTCGTCACCGTACTATCCTCAATCTAACGGTCAAGTTGAAGCCGTGAACAAAGTTTTGATCACCATGCTTCAACGCACCGTCAATACACACAAGTCAAACTGGCATCTAATGCTTTTCCCAGCCTTGTGGGCCTACCGGACTTCTGTGAAGGATGCCACCGGTTTCACCCCGTTTCAACTGGTCTATGGACTGGAGGCTACCCTTCCCGTCGAATGTGAAATTCCTTCATTAAAATTAGCTGTCGAGTTGCTTCCCAACACCACTCCGGTGGAGGAACGGCTTCTTTACCTAGAACGGTTAGACGAGACTCGTCGTTTGGCCTCTCTGGCTATCGAAGCGCAGAAGAAGAGAGTCAAAGCTCACTTCGATCAGAATATTCATCCTCGTTCCTTTGTTGAGGGAGATTTAGTACTGCTCTACGATCAAGCTAAGGATAAGCTGGGGGCAGGAAAACTCGAATCCATGTGGTTAGGTCCCTACATCGTGAAACGTGTTTTACAAAAGGGCGCATATGAGTTGATTGATTATGAAGGAAATCCTCTTGACAAGCCCCGAAATGGGCTGTATCTGAAGAAGTACTATGCATAACTGCTCACAATCACTTTGTATATACGTGTGTTTTTGAGTTTTTACTGCATGAGTTTCTTTTGCTTTGGTGTGAAGGCGTGTTTTTGCCCCTTATTATGCTTTCTCTTTCCTGCGCAGATGTCTCGTACTCCTTATGTTGGTTTCGCTGATGGTGCCTGCCGTAGTACTTGTAATTTGTCTTCGGCAGCGTGGGTGATCTACGATCCTCACGGGGAGTTGATAAACCTGCAGGGTGTATGCCTAGGTCGTACCACTAACAACGTTGCCGAGTACAGTGCTGTAATAGAATTACTTGCCGAAGCAGTTGACCTCGGCATCCGAGAGCTAGTGGTGAACCTGGACTCCCAGCTGGTTGTCCATCAACTCAACAGGCGATATTCCGTCAGAGACCAGCGCATATTAAGATTGTACCTACGTGTAAGATTGTTAGAACGGAATTTCGATTACATTACTTATCAGCATATTCCGAGACGATTAAATACGTTGACTGATGCATTGGCAAATCGTGTATTAGATAGACATTTGCGAAACAGATAAACATCATACAAGGAAGGAAAGAACAGCATAGTAAGACCATAAGCATATGTAAATAAATCATTTCAAGCATAGTTTGCACGTGTGTGTTTTTAAGCTTGCATTAAACATATAAAATCCATGAGTCGAGTGTCGTGCAAATTCATACATAAGATCACAAATTGTACTGAACAAACGCATAACACAAAATAACACATCATCACATGTAACAACGACTCATCCAAAAATCGGTATGTATATATATATATATATCGTGTGGCGCACTGAGGCGCTCAAAAATAGAAGTACATGTCCCAAAATCTCAATACATCTGAGTCATAATGTCTCAAAATAAACAGTGGAAATAAAACCTAGGTGACTAATCGGCTGGATGGTGCTCTCTGTAGTACACAGCCGCTCGTGCCACCCGCCTCAGAAGGCGGTGCACTCTGGGTTCCACACCCACTGTGTGGATCTGATGCTCCACAGGAACCTCCTCGACCCCCTGGAAGTCCGGCACCCCCTCCAGCAACCCCTCAAGGTTGCGAGCCACAATCTCTGGTGTGTTGGCCCCTGGAGGGGCTAAGGCCAAAGCTCCGGCTCCCGGGCCCTCTCTCCGTGCCGTGGCAGCCAAGCCAATCGGTCTAGTAGGCCCCACATCTGCATGACAAGACATTTATTAGGACATGTACATAAAAAAATTTTAAAAACAATACAAAACTCAAAAGACAAAAAGTGTCATACCTGCATCATCCCACTGTTCACCCGGAGGCAGCACCAAGTCAGGATCATTGCGGAAATCCATCCCCGCATATGGCCAATCCTGTACGAAGATCTCCTGCTGGTCCAACCAGTCTCTGAAAAATGCCCCCCAGCTATGTGGTCGGCCGCCACCCCCACGTGGCATAATCCGAGCCCATCGTGAGGCCCTCGTCTCTCGAGGATCTCTGGGGGCATCCACAGCCATAGACTGCAGTCGCATGGCTGGTACTCGCTCCAGAATGAGCGGGACCAGGATCGATCCATACCCGAACTGCTTCGTCTCTCCGCGACGGCAGTTGCTCAATTGCCTCTTCATGTTGTTGCACACTGCAGTGCACCAGTCAAACACGGTAGGCTCGAGGCACTCGAGGGCTAGTAGGAGATGGGTCTTGGATGCCTCGTGGTTCGCCATGCTGCCCGTTGCCCGGGTCACCATGAACAGGATGGTGCGCAGCACTATGTCTCTCACTGTGGGGATCGAGCACTTCCCACTCCGCGTTTTCACCGCCCCCGGGCAAACCTCAGCCATCAAGTCATCCAGAGTACCGCCGCTAGGTCGCTGCCCCTCCAAGATGGGCCTCGCACCTCGGCGCGACAACCCAGTCAAGAAAAAGATATCCATGTGGTCAAACTCAATGTCGTGACCACGGATGGTGAATTTTTGGTCCACCGGGTTCCATGCCCTAATCAGCAGCTCCAGCAGATCATGTTGGGCCCTCAAACGTGGCGTAAGGAAGAATTTCATGAATCCGCACGCCCGCATGGCGTTGCAGCAATTCACGTCTCCCCAAGCAGCCACATCCTCTACATCGTGAACTCTCTCTTGCCATTGAAAGGCCATGATGTCCTGCATGAACAATAAAAACCAATCAGAATTGTTTTCATGGAGAAATTCACGTTCATTTATTAAAAAACAAAACTTTTCCGCGCCATCGCGGCTGTTTTAGGGACAGCCGCGATGACAATGGCGGCTCTGTGTAAAAAATGCGAGGTCAGCGCGGAAGAACACGCCTTTTCCGCGCTGACCCGAAGTTGGTTACATTGGCTATTTTTCGGTCAGCGCGACCCCGTGGGCAATTTCCGCGCTGACCGAGGGCGCACCCATGCAAATAAAAAATGCCCAATTGGGCCCATTCAACCGTTAAAAAACTCCTAAAATGAACCAGAATGCAGGGCAAAGGAATGAGAACCTACCTGGAAGAAGCAGATCTGAAAATGGTCTCCGGATGGGCTGGGAATCGCTCCGTCAACTTTTTGGCTTCTCCACGTTCTTCGCACTCCAAATAGTAAAATGGTAAAAATGACTTATTACCCCCCCCTATTTATAGTAAAAACTCCTAAATTACCATATTTTTTGGGTTTTTACCATTTTTAGCCATAAAACTAGCCTTGGTTCTGTTTTCAAGCATGTTTCAATATGTTTTTTACGTATATCGAATGGATTTATGCGGGTAGTGCCCTTATGCAGGTACAGGTATCGCAGCTTGGTCATGACAATCCACAATTCATGTGATTCCCAAAGTGTCGTCTCTAAGCTCTTTTCCGACGTTAAACAAGAGAAGATGGCCGAGCTCCCTTTCAGCTCATTAAAGGGAACGAAAGGCGGTCGTTTTTAAGCTCTTTTTCCGACCGTTAAACCAAAAAGATCGCCGGGTGTTTGTCGTTTCGCACTCGATATTGGCTCTAAAACGACGTGTCTTCGACCACTTTTTTACTTTTTCCGGTCAGGAGACACTATTCATGAAAAGTACTCCTCGGTTGTAATGACCGGGCGGTTCTTTCGAGCACAGTTTTATACTTTTTCGGGCTCGAGAGACACAACTGTACGAAAAAGGACCCCCCTGGAGTCTCCTTTTCCGCATTCTTTTCAGACTCTCGAAACAAGAAAAGAAGCCGAGTTTTTCCTTTGTCAGGCTCGTTAAACACTCAATGACATCGGATATTGTCAACATGACACACATCAAGCATATGTTACCCCCGTCAAGCTTGTCATCCAAAAATAATCGGGGTACCTGCCTGCAAAGGTGGGGAAAATGGAACTTTGATTACAGTCGTCTCGGCAGTACGTCACTCTTGAACATGGCACTCCGCTGTTTCGTGTCTGGGTGGGGTCATCTCATCTCGTTTTCACTAGCCTCCATGGGTTTGGGATATTCTATTTGACCTCTCATCTGTTCATTGCCGTCATCATCCTATCCGCTGCTCATTTGATGTCAAGTACTGCCAAATCCGTTACAGTGCCGTTATATGTTCAAGAGAAGTTGTCCTCTGCCACAATGCAACCTCGTTCGCTATCTCATCACAAATTATTATACCTCTGTCTCATGTCGATGATGTGGGAATCATCATGGCCCACCTTCGATCAAGGCCACTTCTCGTCGACTTCAACTCATTATCCGAGAAAGTGACTTAGAGACTCCTTCCAGGTGCCTTGGAGCCTGCATGCCTCAATGGCAGGTTCCTCGTGTTCAACGCAAGGTTTACATCATTGACCTACGATCGAATGATTCCGTGGGTGTTCGACACCAGCTCATTGATTCACATGCCACGGATTGTACCTATAGTACCTTGAGGGCCATTGTCATTATTGGTGGTACCTCTCGCGTCTGTTAACGGTTCTCATCATTGGCCGGTAATCAGACGATGTCCATGCATGTTCGACTCCAACCCCTGTATTCACATGTGTGGACTTGTACTCTGTTCGGGTCGAGATGGAGCGCAAGACCCTGGATCCTTGCTCACTGTGGTCCAGGTTGCGATTTTGTGGATAATCATTACATGACTCATTGATGGATGGCTGCGCCCATACCTGAGTCTTCATGGATGGCTGCGACCATACCTTGTCATTATTATGGTCTCTTTAGCTGGGTGGCTGCGTCCATACCATAGACCAGTCTCGCATGTCTTTTGGATGGCTGCGCCCATGCCTAGACTGCATGAATATGATTGTCAGAGATTTTTCGGTACTTCCTGGTGGTGTTCCAGTTCGGCGTGTGTTGTAAAGCATTTCACCCCTCCCACTCTCTCGGTCTTCATGCTTTAGGGGGCATCTGTTACACAGTAATTTATCACTGCCTTCCTGTCAGTCACCCTGCTGTGTCCAGAAGTCACAATCACTAAGTGTTTGATCCCTGAACTGGCTTAAAAACCCATTTTTCCAAAGTTTTGTGCATCAGCGCGTCTGTTCCTAAAATAACCGCGATGACCAGCGCCTCACAGTGTATTTCGTGCGCTGCCATCGCGGAAGAACATCACTTTTCCGCGATGACGCACAGCGCGGCTTTCCCGTGTTCTTCCGCGCTGACATGACTTGTTCAGTTATTGTTATGTGCTGACAGCGCGGCAGTCTCCATGTAATCCGCGCTGATCCAGTTTGGGCGAATTTGTTCAAACAACCAGCCTTCCAGATCTCTCCAGGCTTGGTTGTTAGCTTTGTGAATATCGACTCCCTTCTATGGCATGTCTGTTCGACCCTTTGCAACTACTCCCCTTGAAGATAAGCTCATCCTTCCACCTTTTTAGGAGACTCCTTCTCCTATATAAACTTCCACCATTACCATGAGCAGCTAGTTAGAAACTAGTGGGAACTAGCTAGACTTAGCTTGGATTGTACAGAACTTGTAGTGCTCAGATTGCTGCTATAGGTTTGGTGTGTTAGGAGTGGAAGTGATTGATTGCTTGGGGAAGTTTGTTTGTGACATTTGTGTGAGAGAGAGAGAGTTGTTTGTCTTGGGAGAACCATCCTCAAAGGTGAATGCTTGAGATACATGCTGACTGATCCCTCCTGAGAAGTTTATCGACGTCAGAACATTTGGTTGTACTCTTCTCTTTTCTGATTAATAATAGATGACTGCTATTATTGTTCCATTCTCGTTTGTTTATGCAATGGATAAATGTGAATTATGTCTTTTCTGACTGACATATAGTTACTTTTACTAGATTTCACGCTTGCGTTTGCTTTCTCTTCGTGTGTGCAGGTGTCCGTTCGCGGGGATCGCGGAGGACTGTGACCAGCTGAAGCAAAGGAGTGAAGGAGACATCTCTTCGTCCAACGACAGCGCAGGAATCCAAGTAGGTGCTCTTTACTTCTTGTTTAATTGTAACTAGGAACATGCGTGGCAGCATTGTGTGATTGTTGCTAGACCCCTATTGGGCTAGTAGGGATCGCCTCTATCCGTAGAGGGGATTTACCTCTCCAACAATGCAAAAAGAATTTGAAATGTCCTTGCTAGGAGAACTGACATATTTCCTTGGTTTTCAAATCCAACAAAAAGAAGGAGGAATCTTTTTATCTCATGTCAAGTATCTCAAACAGATTTTGAAGAAATATGGCATGGAAGATGCAAAACCAGTATGTACACCCATGGTCACAGGATGTAGCCTCAGTGCAAATGATGAATCTGCAACAGTACATCAACCAACCTACAGATCTATGATTGGAAGTTTACTTTATTTAACAGGTACCTGACCGGACATCATGCATGCAGTTGGAATAGTTGGAAGATTTCAGGCAAATCCGAAGGAGACTCATCTTCAGGCAGTGAAGAGAATTTTCAAATATCTTCAAGGGACTCAAAATTATGGCTTATGGTATCCTAGAGATACAGATCTTACACTTCATGCTTATACAGATGCAGATTGGGCCGGAAGCGTGGATGACAGGAAAAGCACAAGTGGTGGTGCGTTCTTTATGGGTTCCAGACTGGTATCTTGGTTCAGCAAGAAATAGAGTTCGATTGCCTTGTCTACAGCTGAAGCGGAATATGTTGCTGTTGCATCTTGTTGCACCCAACTCCTTTGGATGATGCAGACTTTGCAGGATTTTCAAATCACTTGTACACCACCTATCCCCATCTTATGTGATAACACAAGTGCAATCAGCATCTCAAAGAATCCTGTTATGCATTCAAAAACCAAGCACATACCAATCAAGTATCATTTTCTCCGGGAACAAGTGCTTGAACAGAAGGTCAAGTTGGAGTATGTTCCTTCAAAGGAACAAGTTGCTGATATACTCACCAAACCATTGCCCAGGGACACTTTTGAATACCTCAGGCAAAAGCTGGGGGTTGTTGATGCATCATCTTATTGCTGAACCTCTTCTGATTGATGGTACAGGTTCAGGGGGAGCATATAA
This sequence comes from Pinus tabuliformis, assembly GCA_031772625.1. NCBI lineage: Eukaryota > Viridiplantae > Streptophyta > Pinopsida > Pinales > Pinaceae > Pinus > Pinus tabuliformis. The sequence goes on from CM062804.1 coordinate 107,821,013, forward strand.
TGCATTGTTGGCATTATGGAGGATGTGCAGAAGGAGATCTTGGAAGTAGCTGCAATATGTCTCTATCTCTTTCATGGTGGATTATGGTTCGTTGCTGCAGATCTGGTTCATATTCAGGGGGAGCATGTTCTTAGGGGGAGCATAACCCTTTGCCCTTGATGTCAAAGGGGGAGAATGAAGCTGAAGTTTGTGAGGTTGCCATCAAGTCCAAAGGGGGAGATTGTTGGCATTATGTTTCTGGTATGGCTATATGTTACAAATGTTGTACTTGATGGCAACTCCCGTGGCAAGGCTTGAAAAATTAAGAAGTACGCAGGAGATTAGTTCAGAAGGTGCGTACCCGCAGGTACATCGTGAAGGGACCGCGGCCAGACACGCAGGTCAGCTGTTCAGGAGGTGCGTACCCCCAGTGCACTCATTTCAAGGCAGAGAAAAGCACGCGTGGTGTTTCTTATGTTTAACCTTTGATATTTAGCCGACGGTATTTGTGTTATTATGGTGTCGGCCCGTGGTATTGATCCATGATTTGAGGAAGAGCTTTCCTATATAAAGCAAAGGAGATCATTTGGCTTGTGTATGTGTTTGGGTTGAACATCTTATGAGAGCTAGATCTGAAATATTATGATCTCTTGGGAGTAATGTCTAGATCTAAATAAGGCGAATCTACTGATGGATTGAGATCTCTTCGGCGCATGATCAAATCTGTAGATCTGACTGTCTGGGTTATTCTTGAAGTCTTGAAATCATCTATGCCCGAAGGTACGCAGGTACAGTGAAATAAAAGTGCGTATATACGCTGGAACGAAGCGTTTCAGGTGCGCTGGTACGCAGGCACAGAAGGGTTGCAGGTGCGGAGGTCTGCAGGCAGTTCAATGGACACAGAGTGTAGGTAAGCAGGTGAGCAGTTGAGTACAGTGCGTACGTAAGCAGGTGAGCAGTTGACTACAGTGCGTACGTAAGCAGGCGAGCAGTTGAGCAGGGTGCGTACTGTAAGCAGGTAGTACATGGGTGAAGCTGCTTACTTCTCTTGAAATCTATGTTTATCATTGTTGTGTTCTGGGTTTGGTTCCATTATTGTTGATCTGGTTACTACAGTTGACTGGGTGATTTTCTTATACTTGATGATCATTTGATGCTTATGGATCCAGTTTGAAAATTTATGAAAAGTGGTCCTTGTAAGAAAAGAAGTAGGGGGTTGTAGCTCCCTTCCAGGAGAGACTGGAAAACGAGAGAGAGATTTGTAGCTCTCTGCAGGTTGCAGCCTGCGTACTGGTAAAGGACTGCACCAGTACATAACCATTGTAAAAGGAGTTTCTAATTTAAAAGAAGATAGAGACATATTGCAGCAGGTGGTTTTCACCCACATTGGGTTTCCACCTTACATCTTGTGTTCTTTGGTGTGACTATCTGTTTTCTTTGTTCATGTTCTTTATTTTATGGTACTGACATGCAAAAATAATTCAAAGAAAAAATAAAGAAGATTTATTAAAAGAGTTAGATAATACTGATTCACCCCCCCTCTCAGTATTATTTCCAACAAAATATTTGTGAACTCTGGCACGTCTTGGTCTCTTCCCTGCCATAGCATGGTCCACTTTATGTATTTGTCCTTATAGCTTTTCACAAGGTAATACTGCTCCTTGATGGTGTCCTGGAATGAATTCCAAGTGGGAGCGGCTGAAAACAGTGAGTTCATACTTTCATCCTTTTGCTCGCAGTAGATTTCCCACTAGTCCTTGACGTGGGGGGCAGCTTTGAGAAGAGTGAAAGTGATATTTTGTTGGCTGGAAAAATCATGAACGGAAAAATACCCTTCTAGTAGATTTAACCATTTATCTATGGCATCTGCGTCTATTTGACCCTTGAAGATGGGGATTTCAAAATTAACTTGTACCTTAAAGGGTGTGGCATTTCCATAGTAGCTGTTAGAGGCCGATGCTTTGCCTCTGGGTAGCCCCTGAAGGATCTAGGCAAAGCTATCCATAATCACGTTCCTTTGTTGCTCGAGGGCTTCTTCGAGCAAGATTTTGATAGGATCTCCTACCCCCTCATCTTTCTTTTCATTCGCCATGGGAGACCGTCAAGGTTTGTGAGGCTGATCTCGTAAAGGTTCAACTAGATCGATCCCTAACTCCTTATACCCTGACCCTGTTGGGGACATGCAAAGAAAAACAAAGAAAGAGTAGACCGCTATGATACCATTGATTCAAATTTAAACAGGAACACAAAAAATTACAGTTATAACCATAAACACAGAGATGTAGCAGAAATATTACTTCATTTCAATAATTTAAAACACTGAAATATGCTTACAAACAAAAATGGAGATAAACTAGCTAGGGTGATGGTAGCTTATCTCTGAGAAGAGATGTGGCAGCTACATGCCTCTGAACTGTGTTACAATGAGGCTCGAAGGTCTATTTATTGTCGAGAAATAATGGAAAACCATAAACATCCAAAAACCTAACCCTAGGAGATGAAACGCTAAACTGTGGGCCCCATTTGGGTAAATTGGTACATCAACTTCCCAGGGTTGTAACTTTGGCATACAATCTTCGTTTGATGCGCACACTACCTTGTTAGAAAGATCTATCTAAGGACTACAACTTTTGAGTGAGAAACATTGGGAAATCACCCATGTCACTCCCAGTTTTCCAAAAAAACATCGTTTTGGGCCTCAAAATGGCTCCAGAAGTTCAGGACCCAAAACTACTAAAAATAGTAAATTGTGCTACAATTAAGGAAACTGAAAAAAAACTGAAAGAGACAATTGTTGGGGTCCAAGTGAGATAGGTGGGTGGCCACCAACATCCACCTGGATCACCAATCCATTTTACCCTGGGGAGTTCTAGAGACCACTCTGAAGCCACATTCATCTCCTCAAATTGCCCAAAATGTAGGTTGCACAGCCTAAGGCCTGTGATAGGAAAAATAATACAACCTATGTGACACTAAGGCAACACGACCTATGCGACTTGTGAATTGCATCCTGAGAAACCTGTGCCCATGCAACTGCAGGCTTAGCTTATGCAGTTTCTAGGTCACTCCCTATTCCATACGACCCTTGCGACCTCCTCACCCCTGCGACCTGCCAGAAGACCCTCTCTCAGTCTCTGAAAACTATAGTTTAATTTTTGGCACTCTATTTTATTCTCATTCCATCTCTCTCATCGTGAGACTATTTTTTCAATATGCCAGGTGATGTGGATCTTGATTACATCTCCATCTCCTCTTTTGAATACAAGATTGTACCTCCTGCTATGAAGTCTACCCATAAAATCTCCAAGAGCAGTTCACAAGAAATCCATCAGTACGAGGAAACCCCTATCTATGGGGACATAACCTAAAATATTAATAAAAGAATGAGGCTCTCCTTGTATGATATCTATGAGGAGTTAGCCAAGATAGACATAACAAAGGCCCAGGAGGACTTCCTTGTGTACCTAAATGTTAATAGGTCCAAGCTCCATAAGGTAGCATCGCACCTTCCAGTTTTCCCATGTGTTGAGACGATTGACTGGATCATACAAAGCACAAACACAGATTCATGGATAGTAAGGGATCATACTGGTGCATTGCTCGTAGCAATCACCTCTACAGATATTGCTACTTACTATAGGCTTCTTGAGAAGGAGGAAACCTTCAACACCCAGTGGCTCATTGGTTTTGTGACTCCTACTAAAGATATCCTTAGAGAATGGTGGCAGGACCCGTCCAATTTCTGGGTTAGGACTGAACAAATTTTCAGGATGGACGGATTGAGGAAGGTCTATTAGTTGATCACCACCATGATGAACCATCTGTACGAAAGAGAATATTGTGATGTGTTCCACGGTACATGGGTCCCCATCATGTACGTTTTCACCACTTGAGGAAGAGTTTTTCACTGGGCCAACATTCTTGTGTTGGCCTTGAGCAAAAATATAATTGTAGCTAAGCAGTCAAAGCCAGACCAACCACCAGAGTTTTATATGGACTCATACCTACTAGATGTAGTTTGTGCAAGGTGCCAGTTCGACAACTGGAGCTACAATTGGAACACGTCTACAGCCAACCCAATACACCATCATTACAAGATATTTTGGGACACGACTATAAGGGTATGATTGATGTTATTTCTGAGTCATTTATTGCTCCACTATATCAGTGATTGTTCGGGGAAGAACCACCTTGTATGTCAAAGAGGGCCATGGAAACCATTGTCAAGGTGGCACATTGGTTCCCAATCCAGGAGGGTACATTTATTAGAGTTTTTGGTTCCTATAAGGCCTCGCATGATCTTCCCAGGTTCACCACAGATAATGTGCTTTTGCAGGAAGTATGTTACCAGATGATGTAGGGCTTCTCAAAAATACTAATCAAAGGAAAGAAGAAAATGTGGCCAACCTTCCCTCTTGTCATTGGGGCCTATGTGGTAGAAAAATTCAAACAAGTGGAGGCGAAAGCCGAAGCTTTAAAGAGGAGTCACTTTGTGACCTTAAAATATCATACGTATGACCCCGAGAAGGTTGTAGCTACTCACTGCAAGAGAGCTAATTTTAACTAGTCATATTCACATTCCAGGCAAGATCATGAAGATGGAGTCAGGAACTAGTATAATGCCACCAGGGAACTTAGCCCCAGTGAGCAACAGGCAAGAGACGAGGAGCTCCTCAAACACTCCCAGGAGAATGTTAGCTTACAAGAGAGGTCATCCACCTTGAAGAGGAAGCAAGAGAAATAGAAGGCAACCGGGAAACTCAAGAAGCAGAAGGAGAAAGAGGTAGAAGATGCCCCGAGTGACCCGAAAAAGGGGGAAGATAATGAGACGTTGGAACAAAGGAATGCAGCCTTAGAAAAGAAGAAACAAGAACTCAAGAGGAAAAGAGAGGAAGAGCTCAAATAATCACAAGGTTCAGGTGACCACAACCAACTTGAGAATAATAGGTGACAGGAAGAGGAAGAAATGAAGAAGCAATTGGAAGAAAAGAAACAAGAAGAGCAGAGGGCCAGGGAAGAAGAAGAGAAGAAGAAGCAGGAACAAGAGCTGAAAGAATAGGAAGAAAAGCTTAGGAAACCCGAGGAACTCAAGAAGAAACAAGAGAAATCTGAGTAAGAGAAGAATCGGTTAGAGGAAGAGCAGAGGAAGAAAAAAGAAGAGGAAAGAAGAAATAAGGAGCAGGGAGAAACCAGTAAAACAACTGAGCCAGACTTAGAAAAAATCGAACTGGCTCCATTACATGTTCCTCCTTCTACTCCCTTCACTGGAGGACATCTTCCCCTACAAGAGCTAGGCATTCTCGAATAAGAAGAATAAGAGGTATTGGATCTCACCAAGCTCACCTTTGACTAAGTTACCTCAATATCAGGAAGTAGAGGAGGAAATGTTATGCTAGAAACCCTGCAGAACCTCTATCGGTCACTACAGCTAAAGAAATTGTTCCTGACACTACAATTATTCCTGATATGATCGCCTCGGCTGGAACCGCATTTGTGACTATGATTAAGCATAATGTTGCTAGGATGAGAAAACAAATCACAAAGCTCCAAAACAGGCTTTACGCATCAGATCAGAAGGTCGCTAGGTCAAAACAAAACAAAAAAAGGGCAGAGGAAGAAAATGTAGCTCTCTGCTTAGTACATTCCAGTACAACAAAACTACAGGCTGGAATAAAATATGAGGCCAATGTTATCACTCTGTAATTTCTTAAGGTTGTAAAAGAAATTGCAAAGTTAGCCACAAAACTACTTTTAAGTTTAGAAGCTAGCCCTTATAAACTGAGAGAGCTATCTCTCTGTTAGATTTAGATTTGTTTGCTTTGTAGGATTTTAGGCTAGATTTGAAAGTTCAGGGTTTGGTTTTTAAAATGGTTTGGTTGGAACAACAAGGAAATCCATTGGGCAATGGAGTTAAAGGGGCTTAGAGTGATCAATTTGCAGAAATATCAAGCTTAAGTGTAATAGGGCAAGATAGGCATGCTTCTGGATCTTTGTAGTTTATGAAATGGAGAAGGAAGAAAATATTAAGAATCATTTTAAATATAGAGCATTTTTACCTGAATTCTATATTTAAACTTCAGTGGAAAACATTGATTATTTCTTTAAACTAGAATAGAGTGTGTTGAAACAAATTATGTACTTAATCTTCTTAAAAAACTAAAGAAATGAAAGACATATGAAAACAAAGAAAAGACAAGATTACAGTAAGAAGAACTTCACCACACAACTATGACACATGAATCTTATAACATATTTCTTGTTTTAATGCAAATGGCCACTTGAGCTCAATAAACAACTTTACAATGAATGGTAGTCTTTCTCAGTACGAATCCCAACATCAATACTTTGAATTCTGAAGTATTTATACAAATTCTATCTAAATATTTTGACATAAAATATCAAGATTTATTACAAAATATCTCAAAGTTTTTTTACAAAAATAGAAAAAAATTATAGGAGATATGAAAATGTTGTGGCTATAGGCACTATCCTTGAGGTTGTTGTTGATGACTGGGCCTGAAGAAGTGATATTCTACTGTCTTTTTTTTGGAGGTGAAACTGTTTTACTCCAGCAGTTCACATAATTTATCCCAACGCTCTTCACTTGGGATAGAAAACTTTATTAACTTCTTGTAAGTCTCATCTACCTCAGTATACTTTTGAAAAGTAGGCTTGGTGAGAAACATATGCTTGATCTCATGCTTGATGAATAGGTCAAACTCTATAGCCTCCAGAAAATTCTTCCCTGTGATGCTTCCTTTAATCACTGCATACTTTGATTTATCTCAGGAAATAGTGTATGATTTATGGTAGTAGTCATTTAAACTGATAAGTTGGTATTAATTTCCTATCAGTCCTGGTAGTCCTTTTATATTAAGTGCATTAAACTTTCTATGAAACTTTTGGACACTAGACTCCATGTTGTGACATTTGTTTTCTAATTGCAACATCAGGTTCCTCTTAGTCAAGACCCTTCTCACCTCTAAAGTTTTTTCTATTCTATCTGCAACTTCTAATTCTTCCAACTCATCCTTGGTTTTTGAATTTAAGATCCTTATCAGTGATGTATGTTCTCCAAGATTTTGTTCGAAATCTGCGTTTATCTCTGCAACTGCTTCTTTTGATTTCCTAATCAACTCTTGATGTTCAAATATAATTTGAATTGAGGGCCATATTTCATTGATGGCCTCATTAATCTCTATCCATATGGTCTCCTTTTCATGTGCCAAAGTCTGGGCCATGGCTGACTCACTTTCTAACTGTTCAATCTTTAGAGTGAGCATATGAGTGTTCTACAAATCTGCTACATAAGAATCGTCTATCTGTAGTTTCTGATCTTGCAAAGTTTTGAGCTGAGCCTTTAACTTTTCAATTTCCTACCCTTGAATGGACAAGTCTTCCATGGCTTTAACTAACTCATTTGGAGAATCTGTACTCTGTGTTGGTGTTGCAGTCGATGTAGATGCTCCTGCTGTTGTTGATACTGAAATAGGGATTGCTATTAGAGGCACTATAGCTAGCTGTGATGACTTCTCCTTTTCCTTGAGAGTAGTTTTTCCATCTCCACTTCCATATCCTTAATCTGGCCACTTTGTTCAATTTTTACCTTGAACATGTTGTTCTATTTTTCTTTCTCAAGCTCCCCAACTTCCTTAGCTTGGGGATCCTCTATGGAGGGAAGTTTGAGTTTTTTCCTCAATGCTACTATGTTTGCATTTTTCCTCCTTACAATCTATTCTGCTGCTTTTACATCTTTGGGTTCATACCCTAGTTTGATTACCAAGTCCTCCAATGATTTAATCCTGGTGTCCTTAGCCAAAGATGAAACCCTTTCAACTTTGAAAAATAGACGATATGTTGCTGAGTGAGGCCTCCAACTTGGAAGCTGTCATGGTAGTGTTGGTTAAGGTAGAGTACAACATTTATCCATTGTGTTTATGTAGGTATTTTTGGTCAATGGGGTGAATCTACTCAGCATCAAAGGAGAAAACAAATTTCTTGTAATCATCTGGAGTCTTCGGAAATGGAATCTGTGCTTGAAGAAATGAAATTTGCATTTCCCTTTTTCTGTATTAATGTCTGAAAGAAGCTTGTGCCGTGAAGAGGTTGTTTTCTTCCAGAATTGGGTGTATGTGGAGGCCTTGAGATGCTCATTCTTCTTCTTAATTTCTCTATATTTTGCAAAGATATTTGGTTCATCCTGGTCCTGAACCAATTCTGATGTCTGAGATGTATCTCTTGGATGTTGGGAAGTTGAGGAAGCTAGAGATCCTTTGAAGATATATTCTCCTATTATATAAGCATGATGGCCTGTTATGGCCTATTAGGACTATGGTAGCCTGCCCCTCATTCTCTTGCTGAAAAACTAGTTGAGAACTAGTCTTGTGCTTCTTTTTGTATATCAGAAATTCTTTGACTCCAATCTCTATCACTGAAGGGGAAACCTCCTCCCTTGGTCTCTTTTCTTTTTTCTCTTGAGGTACTGGAGTCTATGAGGTTGTTGTAGATATGACCTATTCTTCTGCCTCTTGTAGTGTGTTCTCCTCCCATTGACTTTGATTCATGAACTTCTCTATCTTTGGTCTTGGAGTGTGAGTGTAGGGAGTGGTTTTTTGTTCCACTCTCAGATTGGAGATGATTCTAAAAGGGTCATATGACCAGGTAAAGCTCAATTTGAAGTTCATTTGTTTAAGGAGTGAATCTTCCTCTTTACTTGCTACCCTGGTGTTACAAATAAATGATCCCACCTGTGCCTTGATCTTGAACTAGGACTTCTTCTTTGCTGCAAAAAAATGTAAATCATCCATATGTACCATGTGCCTGATATATTCCAATGAGAAGATTCTCTTGGGAATAAACTTAGGAAGCTTGTAGGGTGGAAACTCACACCCATAAATACCAATCCCCTGTTTTAGTCTGCTCATAGAGATGCAAAATTCTTTGTATTTCTGGTCATATCCTAGGCTCTACATCACTGTTTAGTAAGTTGGCAACTGTATGTAGGAATTGATCAACATAATCAGAGAAAGTGTACTTGATGGAATTTTTCCTCACCAAGGAGGTCCAAAGTATTATAGACTGTGGATTACTCTGATCATATAATTTCTACAAAGGGAATGAAAACATATATGCTTGATGGTAAAGAAATAAATACACCAACACTGAAGAATACTTAAAAGTCCCCTCAGTAGAGAACTTGAGGAGCTAGTCATGAATTGACTCTACAATGAACTCACTATAATTGAAAATAGGGGGTTTCTCACCAATTGTAAAGACTGATAGGAAACCAACAATGGCCACATCAACCCACTGATTGGATTGATAGCCAAGTATACATGAAATAATGGCAATTACTTGTTTATTCATCTCGAGTAACATAGAGGATGAGTAAGGGGGATTTTTCTTAGGTAATTGGGCATGCTCTGGGAGAAAAATATCAAAAATCTTGGCTCTCTTTGGGAAGGTCAGTTTTTTGTAGATTTCCATGAGGGAATCTAATGCAAATGGCTTTAAGGAGTTATAATTTGGCAATTCTAGCATCTTAGATATGGTTTCTGTAGTGATGGTGAAAAGGATATCATCATTATGGGACACAATTTCCCTTTGATTAGGGATGTAGCGAAATTGGCACCAGGACATGAATTCTGGGAAGTGATAGGTATGTGGGAATATGAATTGGGGTAGGGAAGATTCCCACAGGCCCAATTCATCACTGAGGTCAAGAAACTTTTGCTTCAACCAACTGTGAAGCTCATACAGGTCAAAATCGCAATTGGTTTCAACAATCTTGTATTACTGGTCCACTAATGGTTGGTGATATAGTTCTATGGTAGGGGGAAGCATAGGGTTGTCATTAGAGGATTTAGATTTTATTTTAGGTGCCATTATCGAAGGGAAAATAAAATGGAATTCAAAATTACCCGGGAAAGAAAAGGTGAAGACTGGTATTCGGGCGCAAAAAGACACTTGGTTGCAGTAGCTGGTTATGCTGACTATTCATGGTGATGGCATGGGTCACTGATTGAATGCTGAAGAAGATTGTGACTGGTTGACTGTGTTCTGGAGTGTCTGATTCCTGTTATCCTGAAATGGTGAAAATAGGAAACAGAACGGGTTTTGGGTGGGTTTATATAGCAAAACGAACTTACCATTGTTATTTAACCATTTAAACGGAGCGGATCCATTGTCGTGGGAAATGGGCAAGCATTTATTGAGAAACATTTTGATGATGTGGTGGTGGGAGTGCTAAATGGCATCATCGGATTGGGTGAGAAGTAATGACAGGAGGTCGTTCTGGAAGTAGGGATTTGGTTCCGCTAGTGTGATGTGGCAAAAAGGTAACCGAGTTCATCGATTGGATATGGTGGAGGGATGGAAGATCGGGTGGATGGGTAGCAGGGTGCATAAGGGTGAGGTGTAAAATAGGCAGTGGAGGGGAAATGATGACGTATGAGTGAATGGTGGGGATGGGGGAGTCCACATGGCAGGAGGTTAGTGGAACGAGAGCAAAAAAGGTCAACGGTCATGTGAGGGGGAAAGCGGGATGATGGTTTTCCAAGGGGAGACGGAGTGGTAAGTGGGAATAGGTGGTAGGGTGTGAAGTACTCTGGAGTCGCCACATTGCAATTCAATTCCGCCTTTTCGAACCCCCCCTTGTGGTTAAACATGAGAGGGGCTTGTGGGGCCTGACTATGATCCTCCGCCATTGATCTGGGCGGGATTGATCGGGACCGTTCAAGACATGCATTCACTTTTCTAAGTAATGAAAAAATATGTCGCATCCAAACTTTATTCATAAATCAAAATTGTGATTTAACTTAACAATTTATCTTAACATTAAACCTTAATCAACCACGTTTAAACACTGTGGTTAATTAATTTTATTTTCACTAATCTAATTCAACTACGATTAAATTGTGTGGCTTATTTATTCACTAAACTAAGCTAATTTTATTTAATCCATTCTAATCACGTTTAAATAGCGTGATTAAATTAACTAATCTACTTCTCCTAATTCAATGTGTCATTTAAATAAGCTACACATTATTGAAATTTTTCTAAGGTACTTCTAATGCAATTTTTCATTTTTGAGTGGCACTTTGACTTGCTCACTTGCATCCATATTTTTTATGGGGTATTTTCATTCTTTTTCTTCTATTTTGATTTTTTTATTCTTTTCACATATATAGTTTTTTGTATCCCCTTTTTATATTTTTCTTCATTTTCCCTTCTTTTTCCTTTTCTTTTTGAAAATAACTTGCAAAATAAAATATTATTTACAACATCTCATATACAAAAAATAACAACAAATAGTGATCTCATCCTATGATATATAGGACCCTAACAGTGGCTCAAATGGGGATGGAACCCTCCTTGTGAGGTGTCAAGAACCTTGTAGATCAGTAGCCTTGATCCATTGGAAAAACTGTCTTTATCCTGCAACTGAATCCGATCCACCTGCTATCAATCATAAATGTGGGTAACAAATCATCAAAATCTTAGGGCCTTCTCTCCAAGCTTCAATTCCTAATGCGAGCCACCCTCACTCTTGTTGTAGAAATAGTAAAATGATATATAAAATGATTCTAAATGAAACCAATTTAACTTTGAGGAAAGTAGTGTTTGAGAAGTCTACCATTGACAGGTCCACTAGGCAGTGGTTCTTCAGTCAAGTCCTTCAAGAAGAATGCATTATTTCCTCTGAAAGCTTCAATTTTGTATGGAACTTTCCACAAACTATCGAACTTTCCATGCTTTCCTTTGTCTTCATTACTTGAGTCCCACTTTAACACCATGTCGCCTAACTGGAAATCATCCGTTTTTGTTCTCCTGTCATAGATATTTTTGATGTTGTCTTGAATAAGTTGAGTTTTGTTATACAACTCTTCCTTGGATTGTTGCAACTGTATGGTTTGGTTTATCCTTCTTTGTAAATCATTAGTTTCCACTTGTGATTCTTGTAACAATTTTAACACAAGAACTCCCAGAGAAATAGGAAACATAACATCAACTCCATATACTAACTGGAATGGAGACATTCCAATAGACTTTTTGGTGCTAATTCGGTCAGCCCACAAGGAATTAATCAACTTTTTATGCCAGGATTTTTTATTCTCTTGTAGTAGCTTTTTGATGATGTTGACTAAACTCTTGTTGGAGGACTCAACTAGCCCATTTCCTTGTGGGTAATAGGCAGTTGAGTGTCCTAATCTTATGTGGTATTTTTTACAAAAATCAACCATTTTCTTTGACTTAAAGGCAACAACATTGTCAGTGATAATCTTATGGGGGCATCCAAACCTAGACAAAATGTTACCTTCTAAAAATTGGATAATGACAATATCTGTGGCTTGCCTGGTTGGGATAGCCTCAATCCACTTGGTAAAGTAATCAGTGGCTGTTAAGATCCATCTATGTTAACCTGAGGAGTTGGGATGGATTTCACCAATGAAATCTAGGCCCCACTGTTGAAAAGGAGTTTCAACTGAAATGGGTTTCAATGGTAAAGGAAAAAGCTTTCTCTTTCCTTCAAAGATTTGACACTGGTGGCAAGTGGTGACTTTCTTATGCACATCTACAAACAAGGTAGGCCAGTAAAAGCCAACCCTTAGGATTTTGTTGGCTGTGGTTTTCCAATACAAATGGCCTCCACAGTCTCCTTGATGAAACTCCTCCATGACCCTGTATGCTTCATATTTTAGTAAACAATTTAGTAAAATACCTCTAGAATCTTTCCAATATACGTTCTGATCTAAATTAAAAAAATTCAGAGCTTTAAGTTTTAGAAATTTAGATTTTGTCTTGGTTAAACCAGGAGGAGCTTATAAGTTTTTCAATAAAAGGATTATGTCTACATACCATGGTGAGGTAACAAAAGGCTCTGATACCTGTGGAGTCACCAGCTCTTCATGTTCATCTAGTGCAACAATATAATTGATATCTAGTGCATGAAAATTGGACTCGGCCATTATATTTTCCAATCCCTGACATTTGATGAGCTTGGTTGGTTTAATCTCAATTTCATACTCGAGGATCAAAAAAATCCATTTCCCTTTTCTGCCATCTGGGTCAGTTTGTGTGAGAATATTTTTTGCCACAACACTTGGGACAAATGATATGATATGAGAATGTAGGATGTACACTCTAAAATCCTTTAATGCCTTTACCAAATCAAAGGCTTGTTTCTCTATAATGTTGTACTTCAGAGATGCATCCCTCAGAGCTTTGCTGAAAAAAGATATGGGTTGTTCATGGCCTTCACTGTTTTTTTTCAATAAAACAACTTCAATAATATGCTCATATGCAAAAGAAAAAATGATAAAATCCTTTGTAAAGTCAGGGCTTATCAAAACAAAAGTAGTAGTTAAAGCTAACTTTACTTCACTAAAGGATTTCTTTGGTTCAATATTCCATTTTATTTCCATGTCTTTCTTTAACATATTTGTAATGGATCTTAAAATTTCAGCTAATTTAGGAATAAATCTTTTGAAAAAATGTATCCTACATATGAGGATTGAGCTTCTTTCTTGTTCCTGGGAGGGTCAATTTTCAGTATGGCTTCGAATCTATTAGGATCAATTCTAATACCTTCTTTAGAAATGATATGACCTATGATTTTTTCTTCCTCTAAACCGAAAAGAGTTTTATTAGGGTTTAAGGAGATACCATATTTTCTACACTTTTCAAAAACTCTTCTTAAATGCAACAAGTGTTCCTCACATGTCTTTGAAAAAATAATTATATCATCTAGGTAAATCAAATCAATTTGTCAATTTCATTAGCAAAGGCTATGTCCATTGCTCTTTGGAAAGTGGCCCCAACATTCATAAGGACAAAAGGCATTTTTACATACATAAAAGTGCCCCATGGTGTAGTAAATGTTGTCTTGTGTTGATCATCAAGATGAACCAGAACTTGGTTGTATCTTGAGAAACCATCTAGCAATGAGATTCTACTGGAGCCAACTACCTTTTGTAGGATGTGATCCATTTTAGGAAGGGGATAGTTATCTTTCAGAGAAACCTTGTTAATATTTCTAAAATCTACACAAAGCCTAATTTCACCTATTTTCTTCCTAGTAGGTACTAGATTTGAGACCCATTTCGAAAATCTAAGGGGTACAATGATCTTTGCATCGAAAAGTTTCTTGACTTCCTTTTCTATCAAAGGCAGTAAAATTGGGTTTATTCTCCTCAATTTCTATTTAAAAGGATTTTGATCTTCCCTAATGGGAATGGTGTGCTGAATGATACTTGTATCATAAGATTTTAAGTCTTCATAGCTCCAGGCAAACACATAAGAGAATTCTTTAAAAAGCTCAATATATTTTTGTTTTTCTTTAGGAGGTAAGGATTTAGACAATTTGACAATTTTGGGGTTCTCTATAGTTCCTATGTTATAATCCTCTACCTCAGCTCCTACTGGTTCTATTTTTGGCTTCTTGGCTACATCATCAAAGTAAAAAATCTCTTCCAATGGTACCAATCCTCTTGGTAACACATTGTCCTTTAATTGCGGAACCTCAATTTCTTCTTGATTATCATCAATTTCATTAATTATTATTTCTTTTTTATTTTCATCTATATCATTTTCTATATCAATATTTACAGACTCAAATTCATCTTTCATTTGTAAGAAGTTTTCTATTTGTTTATCATTACCGAAAACCTGCCAATATCTTACATTATCAGGCATAGCTGGCCTGTGCTTCACTTCCACCACATATTTCCTATTGGAATGAAAAGGCATTTTTCAAGTGCTAGTTAAAACAACCAAGGCATTAGCTAAAATATTTTGGCCTCTAGGAATAACAAAAAAATCATATTCAAAAAAGCATTGCAAAAAGTATAAGACTGCATTTCTATAGGCTCTTAGTCTAGGGTGTTTAGCAGCATATTCACCCTTAATTTGATTGATTATTAGCTCAGAATCCCCATGCACATAAATCTATTTTTCTCCTAATATCTTTAAAATTTGCAGCCCTAAGATCAGTGCTTCATATTCAACTATGTTATTAGTGCACTGAAAATTAAGTTTGTAACCATGTCCCTTTGCCATATTTGTGGATGAGTTTACAACAAAAACACCTACCCCTGCTCCATCCTTATTTATAGCCCTATCGAAATTCTTTTCCAAAGAGCCTTGCCCTCTACATCTTTTTCTTCAGTATCCAATTTTATTTCCTCTGTATCATTGATTTCAACTTCTAAGGGTGAAACTTCATTTTCTACACATTCATTATTGTACAAGATAAATGAATCCATGTTTGAATGTACTGAATACAGGGGGTAATTGTTGGGTTTGTCTTGACTACTAACCATGTACTTCATTAGTGTTTCCCTGTATAATATTCTTGGCTGACCAAACACTGGAATGATAGCATAAGTCATATCCATTTGTAAAGTGCCTTGAAATTTTTCTCCCCGGGATCTAGAGACCAACATTCCATACTTAGGAGGTATGTCATCTACTACAATGTCCATTACTAAGCTCTTTGCTGGTATTTGGACTAGAGTAACACATAAATATTTGATTAATCCTAAGCATCTGACTTTACTTGAATCAAATGAATATAAATCTTTGTAAGGCCTAATTATGTCTAAGCCTAGTTTCTCCATAATAGCTCTAGGAATTAGATTATGTGAGGCTCCAGAATCAAGAATAATATTGTGTAGAATTCTATCATGATTGTTCAAGCTAACGTAGAAAGGGGGTACACTACGATCCTGAGATTTTCCTTCGACCTCAACACCGAACAATAACTAAGGTTGGTCATCAACCAAATTGACTGTCAATCCCTTCCCCTATCTTCAAGGCTTTTATGACTTGTGATCTGTATGCATTTTTATTGATTAATTCAATGAGAGGAATAGAAATTTTTACTTTATCCAGTTCATTTTCAATGCTAAAAGATGTAGGAGGTTTTTCTATTTCTTTAGCAGTTGCATCTTGTTTCTTAGAAGTTTCCTTTTGAGAATCATCTTTAGGCTAACTAGTAGAAGGGGTATCATTTTGGGTCCTTTTGGGAGGAGTGTCAGGAGTCTTTTTAGGAGGAGTGTCAGGAGTCTTTTTACTCCTCAAGTTATATTGTCTATGCACTTCCATAATTGCATTCTGATATCCTTGTTTGTAGTCTTCAGAGTCTAATGGAATGGTTTCTGGTTGTGAGAGTAGGAAAATGTCTTGCTCTTCCTTAGTTAGGAAAATGTGGTCAACTTCGGCTTCCTCAAACAAATTTATTTGATTTTCCTCAAGATCTTCAAGTATGTCAGCTTCCTCATCTGCATAGTTTTCTTGAAATGGAGGTCTAATCTGTTGCTGATCATTTTGGCCTCTCTGCTCTCTTTGTTTAATCTGAGGCTAGTTTTTCCTAAAATTTGGATTTCTAATTTGGGAACCACCTTGGTTTTCCCTTGGAGGGGTTCTATCAACTATATAAATTCTCTCCATCATTTTCTCCATTGTTCTTACTAAAGTGTCCAACTTAACATCAGAGGAAGAAGAAGCATGTTCCTCTTTTATAGTAACTCTCCTTTCAAATTTCATTCTATCTCTCTTTGCTAACAGATTGGCTTCAACACTAACTACATTTCCTCAAGGGTTGCAGGGTTGCTTTCTCTTAATTGGTAGACATATCAGGGTCAAAACCATATGGGAATTTAATCAGGGTTAGCCCCAAAGGAGGTTGTATTGTTGTAGGGATAGAGTTGTAGACAAGGAAAATTTTAGGGGCTAATATTCACAGTTGGGATAATTTTCCATGCTTTAAAAAAAAAAAGATTCGCTAATTTCCATTTTTTCTAAAAATGTTTCGTCCAAATTTTATAATATAAATTATTTCACCTTAAAAGTTTCCAAAATTCTAAATAGAGACTATATAAAACTATTATAAATTTGAATATGTTTACAAAAATATTGTTATATTTGTTATAGATTGCATATGATGGACTACAAGATTCGCCAAGGTTTCTAAACTTCAAGATAAATTTCCTTCCTTCAAATTTTCTCTGGTTGTAGACATTGTTAAATATGATACAATAGTCTTTGACTGATTCACCTGGGGCTCTTTTGATACTTTCATACTCTGCTAAAATTTGTAGAGGGTTCTTTTTCACTTCCCATCTTCTGAGGAAGGTGTCATGAAATTGAGCAAGGTTCGGGATAGAGTTGGTTGGTAACCCTTTAAACCATTTTTTAACCTCACCAGTGAGACTTTGAGAAAACAATCTCATTTTCACATCAGCATCATCTATCTCTTGGAGGTCTAAGTAGTTATTCATTTTATCAATATGCTACTGAGAAATTATGGTCCCAGTGCTACCAAATTGAGGAATCCTATTCTGGTAATCTTGAGGCACTGCATTGAGTTGTGGAGGTAGGACTAAGGGAGCATATTGAGCTGCCATGATTGGTGCTTGAGATGTAGATGGGACTACAATAGGTGTGGGTATGAAAGGTATGAAAGGGGGAGTAATTACACTTTGATGTGTTGTAGAAGTGGTAGTGGTTGAAGATGAAATAGGTATAGTGAAAATGGGGGTGATTATTAGAGGTGTAGTAGGACCAAAAGGAATTTCTATAGGAATAGAAACAACAGGAAACTCTAGAGGGGAAGAAATAGTAGGAATATGTAAAGGAGTAGTACGAACAACTAGAATTTCAAATGGAATAGAAAAACTAAGTGGAATTAATGGAGGGGTTGGGGATGAAGCAGTAGAAGAAGAATGTGAGGATTTAGGTGATTCAAGAGATTTTTGTACAACTTGATCTAATTCAAACACCAACACTTCAAGTTTGTTAAATTGTTTGATGACATCATCCTCGGAGTCTAATTTCACAGTTTTATGCTTTGAAATGTAGGGTTTTAAGATGTTTTCATCAAAAATAGTTTCAGCTACAAAACTGTCAGATTTAGTTCAGAAGAGACTATGTTCAAATGGTAAATCAAATTCTATGTATTCTACTATTTCAAAGCCTTCAAGAAGAGAATTAACCCTAGGGAGAGGATTATTACTTGCCTGACTCTCAACTAAACTTTTCTTTCTAAGATTTTTATTTTTTTTTTTTTTTTTTTTTTTTTTTTTCTGGATTATCTATAATTTTCGGTGGATGTGGATCTCGATTAACTCTAGTATAGACTCTTTTAGGAGAAAAATATACTATTAAGTATTCACAGACAAGATACATACAACTTTTGAAGTGGAATGAAAACTTAAATCAAAATCTATTTCTAGGCCACAAAACCTAGAAATATCTTTAAATACTGAAACAAAAATTTACCAAGGAAATTTAATACAAATAAGATTTGTTTGAATTCCTCAATATGGTCACCAGGATGTTATCACTCCGTAATTTCTTAAGGTTGTAAAATAAATTGCAAAGGTAACCACAAAACCACTCTTAATTTTAGAAGTTAGCCCTTCTAAACTCAGAGAGGTATCTCTCTGTCAAATTTAGTTGTGTTTTCTTTGTAGGATTTTAAGCTAGATGTGAAAGTTCAGTTTTGGTTTTTAAAATGGTTTGGTTGGAACAACAAGGGAAATCCATTGGGAAATGGATTCAAAGGGGCTTAGAGTGATCAATTTGTAGAAATATCAAGCTTAAGTGTAACAGGGCAATATAGGCATGCTGTTGGACCTTTATAGCTTATGAAATGGAGAAGGAAGAAAATATTAAGAATCACTTTAAATATAGAGCATTTTTCCCTAAATTCTATATTCAAACTTTAGTTGAAAACATTGATTATTGCTTTAAACTAGAATAGAGTGTGTTGAAACAAATTCTGTACATAATCTTCTTAAAAACAATAAAGAAATGAAAGACATATGAAAACAGATAAAAAACAAGATTACGGTAAGAACTTCACCACACAACTATGACACATGAATCTTGTAACAAATTTCTTGTATTAATGTAAATGGCCACTTGAGCTCAGTAAACAACTTTACAATGAATGGTAGTGTTTCTTAGTACGACTCCCAACATCAATACTTCAAATTCTAAAGTATTTATACAAATTATATCTAAATATATTGACATAAAATATCAAGATTTATTACAAAATATCTCTAAGATTTTTTACAAAAATAGAACAAAATTATAGGAGATATGAAACTGCTATGGCTGCTGGCACATCCTTGAGCCGGGTTTTTGTTTATGATTAGGCCTGAAGAAGTGTTGTCTTGTTGTTAGAGGTGAAATTGTTTTACTCCAACAATTCACATAACTTATCCAAATGCTCTTCAATTGGGATAGAAAACTTTATTAACTTCCGATAAGTCTCATCTACCTCAATATACTTTTGAAAAGTAGGCTTGGTGAGAAACATGTGCTTGATTTTGTGCTTGATGAATAGGTTGAACTCTATAGCCTCCAGAAAAGCATTCCATGTGATGCTTCCTTTAATGCCTGGAAACTTTGATTTATCTTGGTGTTGTAGTGGCTACAACCACCCTCCAAAATTTTTCCTTAGCCTATTTTGGAGCCTCCCTACCAACCTTCACAGCAGCTTGCCTTGCTTCATCAAGTCCTCAAGCTTCAGCGTTTTTCTTGCTCAAAGGCATCCTGTCGATCACAGTTTGATCTTTCCCCTTCACAGGTTGCTCACTCATACTTGGTACAGTTGTAGGTTGAGCAGATTCCCCTTGAAAATTGTGCATTTCTGGAGGGCAACCAGCCTTCCCTCCAGAAATTGCGCAATCCACTCTAACAGCCTATTGGGCTCCAGGATTGTGCAATCCTGCAAGCCAACCCTCCAAGTAGGATTTGCACAATTTTTCCCAGCAGCAGGTTGTTCAGCCCAAGATTTGCATAAATCTAGGTAGCAGTCAACTGCTTAGCCCAGAAATTGTGCAAATCTCCTGGGCAGCCAACCCAGCTCCCGGCCAGAAATGTGCATTTTTCTCCAGTAGTCAAGCAGTCTCTTGCATGTGTAGCTCAATTGATCGGTTCCCTCTGGGACTGAGAAAAACAAACTTGCATGCATAGGTTGTTTCTCCCAAGGCAGCATGAAAAGTCATCCCTTGTTTTAGGGATCTAGGTTTAACAGTTGCAGGTTACATGCAAGGAACAATTCAGAAACCTACCTCCAAGTGTCGCTTCCCCTAGATTTGTGGCATGCGCATCACAATCATGATGTTATCAAAACTCATCAACCGTATGCTACAGAGCTCATTCCTCACATCAACCTTGTAGCTCTGACATCCCACATCACATCTAGGAGTAGTCGGCACATTCAGCTCAGTTGTTTTGGGTAAGCTCACTTCCCATGCCTTGTGCTACATTTCTGTCACTTTTTGTGTATTCGCTTGTGTGAGTGTTGTTTTCTTGATTTCTTTGAACACTTGCTATCATTTACATGTATTCTAGCTTGTCCTAGCTATGTTTCAATTTTCATTGCTATCTCACTACTGTCGCATGCATGAAATTGTTTTGCATGGATGTTCGCCCAATCGGCGAACTACCTCACCCACATTCATGTTGATCTGTTTGTTGAATATTTCATTCATGTTTTGCATGCATTGTCAATCACTTCTTCTATCACTTAGTGTCGCCATGCATTTACTGTCTTAGTTGCTTTCAATTGGCCGTTGGCGAGTTTTTCCAACCTTGGCCTAGACTCTACCTTCACCAAGGCTGCATTGCACAATCTGGGGAAGGAAGGCTAACATTACTCTCCAGATTTATGCATTCCTAACCAACATTGGCCTCTAGGACTGTCTTGTGCATTTCTGGAGGATAATCGCTGCTTGGCTGAAGAAATTGTGCAAATCTATCCCTCGGCCAACAATCCTTCCCAGCTGGAATTGCGCAATGCGCAATCCCAGCAGTCAACAACCAGATTGGACTTTGCATTGCGCATTTCCAGCAGTGAGTCAGTCTCTTAGTAGCCTGGACTGTGCCTTGTGCAGTCTTGGCAGTCGGTCTCCCGACCTCCCAGCCGAAATTGCGTAACCTTCATGATCAATCACCCAGGTATGTTGCAAGTCAATTCTCATGTTCATTCTGGTTTTCAACTAACAGATTGCTTGCTATGAGTGTTTCCATGTCTCTAGGTATCGCAGGTCTTCATCTTCCTCTCAGCAGTATAGGTAAAATGGCTTCCAGGAGAGCAAAGATGAAGACATCGTTCAAATCACGCTTGGGGATGTAGTAGATCAAGTTTCTATGAGCTTACCTACTCATGAAGACATCAAGTTGTTCGTGGACAATGACATCAAGCAGCAGCATCACAATGAGCAACATCATGAACAACAGCTAAAGGCAGCATACCAAATGAGATGAACGCAAAAAATGAAGTGATCACAGCGAATGTAAGAGGAAGGTTGTTGACAACATAGAGGCAGAGCAAAGTTGCAAGATCAATAATATCCACTGATAATGAAAGAAACTTTGGAGACTCAGGCTATAAAGTGACGACATGACATGAATGTCACGCGAAGGTAGAAGATGGAACAAAGAAGGAGTTGCATGTGCTAAAGAAGCAACTCAGGAAGAACATGAAGCTACACAGACAATCCAATGAGTTGTAGCAAGAACAGGAATAGCAGTGGGTGCAACATGCACTCATGGATGAAACTGTGCCAGTACAAGTTAAGGATCCATCCCAACAACTGACACAAAGAAAACATGGTGAGCAGTGTTGTTGATCGCATGCAAAGGATCTAGCAGCATGCATGTCGTTGAGTGCACGCATGCAATCCAACCCATTCAACACACTCACCAAGGCGAAGATAAGAAGCAAGTCCAACTAGGGCTGAACATGCACTTCGGCAAGTTGATGCGCATGACCACCAGCACACACTTGAAGATCAGCATGGACACTATGCATCAGTGTGTTGCCGGTTCAACCGTACCCAAGAAGACCATGCACATGTTAGCAGACGAGTTGGATGAAGGGGCCAAACCAATGCACCAGTTGCAACAGAGGAAAGAGTTCACTTCAACAAGATTTCACCATGAGGTACATGCACACCATCACAGATGACCAAGCTTGGCATCAGCTCACCAGCTTCACCATCACAAGCATGTCAAAGAGTTGGTCTCACCACAGCGGACCGAGTGTCAGTGATGTCTTGCAAGGCTTTCTCAAGCCATGTTGTCTCACATGAGTACATGTGCATTGTAATGTTGAGTCATGTCAAGTGTAAGTCAAGTGTCAAGAGTGAATGTAACAGTCATAGAGTAGGTGAAGAGTCATGAAGGTAGTTGAATGGCCACAAAGGGGAATGTCAAGGGTCACCCCACCCTTTGCTATAAATAGTCCCTCATAACTCATTGGATATGATTTTGTTCAGCCAAGCTTCTACTAAGACTATCTTGAAGAAGGCTTGGATAGTATTATAACGCACCTTGGCTTCTCCACTCCATGAAGCTAGTACATCTCTTTGGAGGAGCAGGCAGACGTGGCTGTAACATTCCATTGTTGGGGCTAGCACGTTTACATGGTGTATTGTATGATTGTGACTTACACTTCTTTAATAATAAGAGCCAACACATTTTCATGCATATGTTTTTATTGTAGTTGGTCTGTTCTGGTTTCCTTAATGATATAAGTCGTTTAACTTATGTACTTGTATATAAACTGATTTGTATGAAATTATATGAATCTTGTTGTTGATTTGTTGCATATGTTGTTAATGTTGTCACCGTCTGTGTCAACTACTCTACTAGACATCAGACAAACCTTTCTCATGAACCTTGCTATATCAACCATCACACTCGTCTTAGACTGATCCGTGAGTGTTTTTTGTGTTATCTTACCTTGTATGTTGTGACTGCCACATTCGAGTGGACTGCTCTGCCAGAAGCTATGCACATCCTTTGTGTGGTGTGTTCCTAGCCAAGTTGGGACCGATCCCTTTCAACCTAGAACTCACCTTCACCTTCCTCTCCCTTCGAAGTGTTGGAACCTTTCGTACAAATTCCTTGAATCTATGCATCAGTCACACCCTTTCTATTGAGAGATTGATCTTACTTGCTTCTATGCGACATTGCAATCAAGGCATTACCTTACGACCCAATGTTGGGACTCCTACACCAAACAGTCTGAGGTCCAATTGGGACTTCTTACCAGGGAGATCTCCTTGACATGTTGGTAGGTCCAACACCGTCAACATTTTTTGCGCTAGAAGGAGGGCCTGATGACAAGCAGTGTCCTCTCATCCAATTTTGAACCTTTGCATATCTTTCATGGAGTCTTGCATTCTTCTTCCCCCGAGGTGTTTTTTGAATCGTGAAGATGTCTCCATCTCGGGGAAGCTTTTCAATCTCTTGCCCACTCACACATATGATGGTGAAGGCAAAGTGGCCTGGCTTGAGCACTTACATAACTTTCTTTCCATGATTTATGAGGAAGATGAGTTTACTGACGAATAGGCTAGTTTGTTGCTTACATACACACTTCGTGAATCTCCATTTCATTGGGTGCTCAGCCTACCAGCTGACATTGTTCACTCATGTGAGCACTTCTGTGATCTTATTGAAGACATGTTCTATCATTTTGATCAAGACCATCTTGACCAGAAACTTTTACAGCAATGGAAGGCTTTGCATGAATCCGTTATTGATTTTTGGCAGTGCTTCCGTGACTTGCAGTTTCAAGCTCTCAGGAGCCATATGAAGTTCTCTTATCTCTGGGACCAGTTCAAGTACTATCTTAAGAAATATTCACATCCCAAGAGAAAGCTTGATGTCAAGCCCTGCTCAACCTTCTTTGTTGATGGAACTGCGCGATCCCATGTGGGAGCAGGCACTATCTCAATGGACCGCCTGCCTCCATCTCATTCAACATTTCCACCATCGCCCTGTGATGTTGAGTATCATGTTCACACACTTCTTCATCCTTCACACTCTCCCAACAACAATCCACTCAATTTTTGCGCAGATTTGGTTGTGAGTCCTTCGAGTTCTCATATGCATTCTTTTCTTTGACCTTCATCTTTGCCTCCCTTCCGTCCGAGCCTCCTTCGTTCTTTCCTAACATCTTTGGTGAACCTGCCATCCATTATTTCACATGTTTGTCTTTATCCACGGATGCACCCATTGTTCATCACTCGCACGACTCACCGGATGTTAGTCCATCATTCGACAACAGAGAGGATAAGTTACTCATTGAAAATCCTCTTGATCCTTCATCTGTCCTTTCCGGAGACAGAGAGGATGAGTTTGTTCACTTTTCATGTACCCTCTGTTTGATTCATCTAATCATGAGGATGCCGAAAAATTCATTTATTTTTATAATCATGGCGGTCGTGATCCATTTCCTTCCATTTTTTATCACGATCATGAATCTATTGCAGTTGATATTTCGAAGCCACTGATTTATGATAATCTACCTGATGATGAAGTTGAGAAACCCAAGACTATTGAGGCACTTCAGCCTGAGCTGATGGTTATGTTAAGCCCTCGCTCTCTTGGGGTTAGTCTCACTTTTTATCATGAAACTGTTCAATCACCCAAGGCTCCTCATCACTCATCTGTATGCATCGAAGGTCCATCTCACACACAGATCACACTTCCTCCACTCGAACTGCACGATCCCATTGCTCATGCATTGGAGGAATTTTACATTGCAAGCACTCGTGCACGATGCAAGTTGTCTTTGTTTCTTTCGTTTACTTGCATGTCATAGTCAAGAGTCTGATTTTGCTTCAAAGTTGCACGTAGTGTCACACAACACCAGGATAAGTGCATGGACTGTTCGTCATGCACATGCACTCACTTATGTCCCGTGGACACTTTGAAACACGGAGTGTGGCTGTCTTCATTGTTATATCTTTCTTGTTTGCTGGTCCACACAACTGGGTTACTCGTAGACCAAGCCTTCACCAACATGGGTCTACCAATGCGCCGGTGGCTGCATTGGAAGTATCACTTCATGTGATCAGGCCCATGCACCATTAGTGTAGGAGTAGGAGTCGTGTTTGATTTCATTTGCTTGCTTGCATCCTTGTTTGCTTACATGATTTGTTTGCTTGTTTGTTTGTTTGCTTGTTTGTTTACTTGCTTTGCTTTCACTTTTGCTTCTGTTCTTTCTTTGCTTGGTTGATTGTTTCACTTGTTTCGTTCGTAGGTTAGTTTGCATGAAACCATGTGTGACTCATGAAATGAGCTGGGTAAAGTACAAGAGGGCTTGTACAGCTATGACTACTTGGTTATATGTCATCTTTCCTCTGTGTGCTGAGTTTGTTACTCTTAGTCCATGATACGTCGAAGGAAAATACGTACTGTTCGAAGTGAACCTTGGTGAAAACACAACACTTGTGCGCTAACTAGTGTCACCTTCTCTAGTCGATTGTTTTTGGGTTAACCCTTGTCAGCCCAGTCAAGTAGAGTAAGGTGAGGGGGAAAACCTTAATAGGCATGTTAGAGATATAATAAACTACTTCTTTGTTGGAACAACCTCTTATGCTCTCAATAAGTTGGGATCCCTCTTCTGCCTCTGAAATGAATAAGTGTTATGCACAGTGAAAATGAAAAAAATGAAAAGTAAAAAAAAAAATCAAAATGAAAAATGAATAAGGTGAAAGAAGAGAAAGGCTTCTTGCGTGGGGAGGTGATGCAAGTAACTCCGCTGGGGTACTGACTAGGCTCATTGGCAGTGGAGCCATGCTTGTGTTCCTATGTGACTCCATCGGAGCACTGTCTAGGCCTGCTGGCAGTGGAGCAACCCCATAGATGAAATTAAGACTCTAACGACTATATTTCTTGTGCATTTATATACCCCTCAACCCCAATCAAAACAAATGTGTTGCCTTGTCTTGGCATGTGTGTCAATCAACCAAGAGTCTGGAAAATGCTTCATCTTACAATCAAGCTAGTGTGAAGCCAAGATGAGTTGAGAGCTGAACAATACTTCCGGAGGTGTTAGACTTGCTTTTCATGAACAAGGTCCATTTAGAGAGTTGGAGTTCTACCAATGTGTCGCCAAGTGTTGTAGTGGCTACAACCACCCTCCAAAATTTTGCCTTAGCCTATTTTGGAGCCTCCCTACCAACCTTCACAGCAGCTTGCCTTTCTTCATCAAGTCCTCAAGCTTCAGTGTCTTTCTTGCTCAAAGGTAGCCTGTCAATCACAGTTTGATCTTTTCCCTTCACAGTCTACTCACTCGGACTTGGTCCAACTGCAGGCTGAGCAACTTCCCCTTGAAAATTGTGCATTTCTGGAGGGCAACCAACCTTCCCTCCAGAAATTACGCAATCCTCTCTGACAGCTTGTTGGGCTCCAGGATTGCACAATCCTGCCAGCCAACCCTCCCAGTAGGATTTGCACAAATTTTCCCAGCAGCAGGTTGTTCAGCCCAGGATTTGCGCAAATCTGGGCAGTAGTCAGCTGCTCAGCCCAGAAATTGCGCAAATCTCCTGGGCAACCAGCCCAGCTCCCAGCCAGAAATGCACATTTTTCTCCAGCAGTCAAGCAGTCTCTTGCATGTGCAGCTGAGTTGACCGGTTCCCTCTGAGACTGAGCAAAATAGACTTGCATGCATGGGTTGTTTCTCCCAAGGCAGCATGCAAATGCATCCCTTGTTTTAGGGATCTATGTTTAGTAGTTGGAGGTTACATGCAAGGAACAATTCAGAAACCTCCCTCCAAGTGTCGCTTCCCCTAGATTTGTGGCATGCACGTCACAACCTTGATGTTATCAAAAATCATCAACCAAACACTACATAGCTCATTCCTCACATCAACCTTGTAGCTTTGACATCCCACATCACATCTAGGAGTAGTTGACACATTCAACTCAACTATTTTGGGGTAAGCTTGCTTCCCATGCCTTGTGCTATATTTCTGTCTCTTTTTGTGTATTCTCTTGTGTGAGTGTTGTTTGCTTGATTTATTTAAATGCCTACTGTATTTTACCTATATTCTAGCTTTTCCTAGCTCTGTTTCAATTTTCGTTGCTATCTCACTACTGTCACATGCATGAAACTGTTTTGCATAGACGTTCGCCCAACCGGCACGAACTGCCTCACCCACATGCATGTTGATCTATTTGTTGAATATTTCATTCATGTTTTGCATGCATTGTCAATCACTTCTACTATCACTTAGTGTCGCCATGCATTTATTGTCATAGTTGCTTCCAGTTGCCAGTTGGTGGGTCAGGCCAACCTTGGCCCGGACTCTGCCTTCACCAAGGCTGCATTGCGCAATCTGGGGAAGGAAGGTTCACCTTCCTCTCCAGATTTTCGTATTCCTGCCCAACACTTGTTGATGTTGGGTTGTGTTATATTCTTTCCACGACCATCCCACGTAGTTAACCAGGGGGTTAGAGGGGGGGCGGAGTGCTATGGGGTAAAATGCACGATGTATGGAGAATGAAAACTACCCTCAAAGGCCTTCCTGGGACCTTCGACAGACTGTAAGATTATCTGCAGAAGCTACCAAGTTATACACATGTTCATCTATCAAATATCAGTTAACAAAGTATGGAAAGAGGATTACCTCAAGTCTCCTTCTAGATTTGTTTGGAGATCTCAATGCAGCCAAGAAGAACTCCTTCAAAGCCGGCTCCAAATCAATTCCTGCACAAAGGAAAGGAAAACACAATCACAGCATACAATCTTGAAAACTAATATAAGAATGCACAATGAACATCTATTTGCATACAACTAAACCACTCATCTAAACAAGTATCAAATGAACAACTTAATGAATAACGGAAGAGTGATTACAACCATCTGTTGTATCAGTCTTCCTTTGCCCCTTCCGCTTCTCTCTCTCTCTCTCTCTTCTAGCTCACTTATTCAAGTATGTGATAGTTCACAACAACTTAGTAGGCTATCCTTTCAAATGCTCTGACCCTTTTCACAATATCCCTCACTTTGCTTACATAGCAATCGAGTTAGGGTTGCCAAGCTCCTCCTCTAGTTTACTAGGGCAAAAGCAATGAAATTACTCTCCTTTTCAGTGCTTTCCCATTTGGCTTCTTTTCTTAGATTATAAATCCTCCAAATATCTTGATTTTGGATGTTTCCTTGCTTTTCTTTGAGCAAATTTAGGGATAAGTATCTAGATATTTGTGAGTCAATTCGTTGGCTTGACCCATTGAACTTCCCTTAGTTTCACTAACGATGCCCCTGGTCTAACAAATTGAGTTAGTAGGGTCACTAACGCACCTTTAGGCTTGGTAACAAGCTTTACAAAGCATGTTTTCAGTGTGTAACCAGCGTTAGTGTGGAAACAAGGCCTGTAATTGTGGTCTTTGCTTCAATCATCATGTCTTTCACCTCTGAGTTGATGAGGAGGTCATTTTGTTGTATAACACGGAGCCCCCCCCTTCGTTGCACCGATTGCATAGCGGGGGGTTCACAGGGGGTTTGAGGGGTGTAGGTAGCCCCCCTCTATGGGGTCCAGGGCAACGCCCTGGAAAATTTTATTTTTGGACCCTATATTAGGTTGGGCAGACCTACCTATGGTTTTGTGCATGATTTTCACACATGGTTTTGGACGTGATGGTTTTCGTTCCATGGTATTGGATGCTTTGGCATGTATAAATATGTATTGTAACATTGAAAGGAACATAATGAAAAATCAAGTTGGTAGTCCCGGTTTTGGGATCCAGGGGAAAATCTCTATGTATATGTGTTTTATGTGTTATGCTCTCACATTGTTTATTTTCTATGTTTTAGAATTCATATGCAGGTAATTTCTGTATGAGGTTAAAACCTACATTTCGTATTAGAGTTGTTTTGGCTTCAAGGGGATGCCTTTGTTGCTGAGGGGTTTCACTCGGGCCTGTGGTAGACCCTGTTCAGTGGGAGATCTGTGGGATGGATTCTAGTGGTGAAAGAAGATGGCGAGTCGTGGAAAGATAGAGATCGAGAAATTTAATGGTCTGAGTTCTGAGTTATGGAAACACAAGATGGAGGATCTATTGGTGGATAAAGATTAGTGGGTCATGGTAGATCTAGGTACTAAACCAATGGGAGTGTCTAATGAAGAATGGAAGAAGTTGGATCGGAAGGCTAAGAGCACAATACGATTGTGTGTCTCATATTCAGTATTGCTAAATGTATCAGGGGAAGCTACGACGAAGGCTTTGTGGGACAAGTTAGGGACTTTGTACCAATCTAAGTCTCTGGTGAATAAACTATTCCTACGGAAAAGCTGTATAACCTGAGGATGAAAGATGGAGACTCGGTGACAGAACATCTGAACGCATTTAATACTGTGGTAAGTCAGTTATTATCTGTTGATATTAAAATTTCAAATGAAGATAAGTGCATCAGTTTGTTGCGTTCTCTACCAGATTCATGGGATATTCTAGTTATTGCAATAGGTAGCAATGCAACTACCTTGCATTTTGATGAAATAGTCTCATCCTTGCTGACGGAGGAGATGAAACAGAAAAATATGGAGAGTGAGAATGGTGATGCATTGTCTGTACGAGGACGGTCCCAAAACAGAAACAAAAATATGTCATGAGTGGGATATCTAAATCTAGAGGGAGATCTAAATCTCCAGGAAAACCTGTAAAGGTGGTGTGCTGGAAATGTGGAAAGGAAGGGCACTACTAAAGGGATTGTAAATATAAAGCTCCTGATAAAGGAAAGGGATCTAATGATGCTCCTTCTGTAGATCATGAGGCATGTTTGATTGACTCAGGTGCATCCTTTCACTTAACTCCCCATAGAGAGTGGTTTTGCGAGTATGAGAAATATGATGGTGGTGATGTCTTCTTGGGGGATGACAAGAAGGCTAGAATCGTTGGTCGCAGAAAAATAAAGTTGAAGTTGCAAGGTGGAAGGGTTAGAAAACTTCTGGGTGTTCTGCATATTCCTGCATTGGTCAGAAATCTAATTTCTGTAAGCAAGATGGATGATGTAGGCGTAAAAACAGTGTTCGAGAAGGATACCTGCAAAATGGTTCGAGGAGCACTGGTATTGATCCGGGGAGTTCAGATTGGAACTATGTACAATATGCAAGGTAGCACTATTATTGATGGGTGCAATATTTCTGTGGTTCCTGAAAGTAGAGCAGAAAATCTAGCGGTCTCTGGAGAGAAGACCATGTTGTGGCATCAAAGGCTTGGACATATTGGAGAGAAGGGCCTTCGAATACTTCATGGTAAATGTATGGTAGAAGGCATGAGTAATAGCTCTCTGGATTTTGATTTCTGTGAAAATTGTGTATATGGGAAGCAGAACCGGGCGAGTTTCCCCTCTGGTGGTAAGAGGGTGAAACATATATTAGAACTTGTGCACAGTGATGTGTTTGGACCTGTGAAGGTTCCATCACTGGGTAAGTCTATGTACTATGTATCATTTATAGATGACTTCTCAAGGAATACATGGATATATTTCCTTAAGAAGAAATCTGAAGTCTTTGACAAGTTTAAAGAATTTAAGGCTCTGGTGGAAAACCAGACAGAGAAGAAGATAAAGGTGTTGAGGACAGATAACGGTGGAGAGTTTTGCAGCAAGGAATTTGAAGAATTCTGTAAGAAGTGTGGTATAGCACGGCAAAAGACTACTCCATACACACCTGAGAAAAATGGAGTTACAGAAAGAATGAACAAGACGTTGATGGAAAGGGCAAGAATCATGCTTAGTGGTGCCGAGTTAGGACAAGAATTCTGGGCAGAGGCGGTGGAGACAACATGTTACCTGGTCAACAGATCACCTTCATCAGTGTTGGAGGATAAGACTCCACAAGAGGTATGGACTAGTAAGAAACCCTCTCTTTCACATCTGAGGGTATTTGGATGTGATGCATATGTACATGTTCCAAAGGAGAAAAGAACCAAGTTGGATAGTAAATCTGAAAAGTGCATCTTTATTTGGTATAAGGATAGTTTAAAGGGTTATAAGCTTTGGAACCCAGTAACAAGGAAGGTTGTGTACAACCGATATGTGGTGTTCAGAGAGGTGAAAGATGTTATTAAACATGAAGTCCAACCAAAGGAACCTAAGAAGATAGAGTTTGAGCTTAAGGAGGAAGAATCAGACTCTACAACAGAGGAGGAATCAGAAGATGAAGAGCCACAAACTCTGGGTGTGAGAAGATCAGTTCGAGAAAGAAGGCAACTGGAAAGGTATAGTCCATCTGCTTTTTGTTCAAATTTTTCTTTATCTGTTACTGATGATGATCCCAGAACTGTGAAGGAAGTAGTAGATTCAGAGGATGGAAAACTCTAGAAAGAGTCCATGGTTGATGAAATGGCATCTTTGCACAAAAATGAGGCTTGGGATCTGGTGGAGTTGTCGGCTGGAAGGAAACCCATTTGTAGCAAATGGGTGTTCAAAAAGAAGACAAATGCAGAAGGAAAGGTGGAGAAATACAAAGCTCGGTTGGTAGCAAAAGGTTATTCCCAGGTGTCGGGAATTGATTTTGGTGATATTTTTTCTCCTGTTGCCAAGGTAGCTTCTATTAGATTGTTTTTATCTGTTATTGCTGCTTTTGATTTTTAGGTTGAATAGATGGATGTGAAGACAAAATTTCTTCACAGGGATCTGGAAGAGGAGATATACATGAAGCAACCTGAAGGTTTTGTGGTGAAGGGTAAGAGAAAAATGGTATGCAAGTTAAAGAAGTCTCTGTATGGGTTAAAACAGTCACCAAGGATGTGGTATCAGAAATTTGTTACATTTATAAGGGGACTTGGCTTCACCAGAAGCAAAGCAGATCACTATGTGTATTTTAAATTAATTGGTGACCGTGTTATTTATCTGGTCTTGTATGTGGATGATATGTTGCTGGTTGGAAATGACAAAGAAATTATCCAGGATTTGAAGACCCAATTGTCCTCCAAATTTGACATGAAAGATCTTGGTGCTGCAAACTATATTTTGGGCATGGAAATTAAAAGAGATCGGGCAAAGAGGAAGCTCTGGTTAAACCAAAGGAAGTATGTCGAGACAATACTGCAAAGATTTAATATGCAAGATAGTAAACCGGTGAAGGCTCCTATTCCTGTAGGTGTGAGGTTATCTGCTGAACAGTGTCCCAAGACATAAGAAGAGGAAGAGGACATGTCATGTGTTCCATATTCAAGTGCAGTTGGTAGCCTGATGTATGCAATGGTCTGTACTAGACCATACATTGCACATGCAGTGGGAGTATTGAACAGGTTTTTGTCGAAACTAGGGAAGGAGCACTGGACAACAGTGAAGCAGGTTTTTAGGTATTTGCATGGCATTAGTGATTATAGTTTGTGCTACCAAGGAAGACTAGGACTGGATAGAGTGTTGGATATTCATGACTTTGTTGATGCAGACTGGGCTGGAGATCTGGATCAGAGAAGATCTACAAGTGGGTATGTGTTTAACCTATTTGGAGGTGCAGTCAGTTGGATGAGTAAGAAACAATCTATAGTTGCACTATCAACTAAAGAGGCAGAATACATGGCAGCCACTCATGCAAGCAAGGAAGCAGTTTGGTTGCAGAGATTGTGTTCAAGTATGGGGTTAGTACAGGGAGCTATAAGGATAAACTATGACAGCCAAAGTTGTTATCAGGAAATCTAGTGTCTATGTAGCACTGCTAGTCCCACTAAGGCTAG
Source organism: Pinus tabuliformis (assembly GCA_031772625.1). Taxonomy (NCBI): domain Eukaryota; kingdom Viridiplantae; phylum Streptophyta; class Pinopsida; order Pinales; family Pinaceae; genus Pinus; species Pinus tabuliformis. The sequence continues at coordinate 107,853,494 of CM062804.1, forward strand.
TAGCTACCTTAGAAACAAACAAACTAAAACCACTTTCGTTTTCCTTTATGAGAAGTAGATAAGAGGGGAAAGAAGGAGACCAACCTCTGTCTTGCGCTTGGTTCCTTGCTTGATTCCTCTCCCTTCTGATAGATCTTTGCCACTCGCTTCCTCGTCTAGCCAGCTTTACAGAGCACCTGTAGAATCAAAGCAGCATAACACTATCCAAGAATAGAGATCTAATATCATAAACAATATAGGACCAGATATATATTGACCACACAAATGCATATATCATCAATCATACAAGAATGTGGAGGAAAACTTGAATAGATTTATTAATAATCAAGAATAGCAAAGAGGATTACAACTAATTGTTTTGACCCAGTGTCATCCTCTCAACAAGAAAGCCCTTCTTCACCTCATGAAGAGCTTAGATCACCCAACACTATGATGTTATACCAAGAAACCAACAGCACTTCCTCCCAGCCTCCCTGGATCTCTGGGATGAGGGATCCATATATAGATATTTGCAAGAGGGGTGAGTCAGCTCTTGAGATTTGATTAGTGTCCTCTCTTTGATAGTTCTTGATTCCACGTGTTATTGATGATCTCTTACTCATCCCTGGGCGAATGCAAGTGTCACAGGAGAAGTTTCTGGAAGATTCCATGATCCTCCACCTCACAAATTGACCCTGCCATTTGTCCACTCTCGCCCATCGCACCCCATAGAAGGACTTTTCAGTATGCATCGCACCTCCCGTGTGCATTTAGGTGGGATGCAGCGCACTTTGACCATGGAGCAGGTGAGATGGTCCAATTTTGACCAGTTCTGAGTAGTTTTTCATGGAGAACTTCTGGGAGATGCTGTAATCAGTTGACCTTGTTCCTTTAGGGGTTGGAAAAAAAAATTTAGGGACTTAGGAGCCCTTGGTTTATGGACATTTATGATTGGGGTTGTAGTGCCCAAAAATGTCTATAACATTTGCCCCCTAAAGCATGAGGTCGTTAATCTTTTGATGTCGGGTGAAATGCTTTATCATGACGATCCGAAGTTTTTTCAAGCTGGAAGGCAACCTGTAATAAGATACAATACAATACATTATCTTCATAATATTTTCATGATCTAGCTGAGGCGGGCATTTCCCATGCTCGGCTTTATAAATTCATTTTCATGTACATAAGACAGACAATCGTCTGTGTGCAGACTGATGATTCTGGTAGAGCCATCATCCCTTAGATTGGATGATTATCTGTGCAGTAATGATGTACATTTTATGTATTTATTCTCCTGAATATATATTGCAGCCCGGATGGATGAAACTAGATCCGGGGTCTTCAATCTCGTTCGATCTTCACTCAAAGTACAAGTCGATCCATGTGAGAGATGTTCTAGAGTCGAACATGGAAAGACATCGCCTGATTACCAGCCAGTGATGTAAGCTGTTAACAGGCATGAGAGGAATCACCGATAATGATGATGACCCTCAAGGTACTACAGTACAATTCACGTGGTATGAATAAGGGACTTGGCATCGAACACCACGCAAAATCTTTCGGTCGAAAGCCATTGATGTAAACCTGTCACCGGAAGTGAGAAACTTGCCATTGAGGCATGCAAGCTTCAAAGTACTGAAAGGGTTGTTCCTAGATCGACTTCCTAGATAATGAGCTGATGTCGACAAGAAGCGATCCGTCATAGGAGGGTCTTAATGAATCCCACATCTACGACACGGAACGGAGCAAATGATTTTAATGGAGGTGAAAACGATCTGATGATATAAGGTTCAGGGTGGCGGTCATGAGAGAATGGAGCGTAAATGTATTGCAGTGGATGAGACACAAGTGAATTCTCTGAGCAACTTCTCTTGAACATATCGGCGACACTGACATGATGGATTGGTAGCGTTAACCCCAAATGTGGATGGTGTGACGGACCAATGGTGATATGACCAGTGAACGGAACAACCCAACCCGACTCGAATGTGGAGTGAAAGTGTCATGTTCAAGAGTGACTTGCTACCAACAAAGTTTCTTCAAGTTTTCTTCCCAATTTTTCCCCAGTCATTGCTGACCAGTACCTCTTTATTTTTGTCAAGCTTGAGGAGGATAACATATGCTTGTTCTATAATTTTCCCTTCGGGCAAACCCATCGCTATGTTTTAACGAGCCTAGCGATAGTGAAACTCGTTCTTGTTTGTATGGACAAGTTTGTCGCTATTCGGTTTTAACAAGTTTAATGACAAAGATAACTCGGTCCTTTTCAATTTTAGAGAGTCTGAAAAGGGATGTAAAGAAAACTCCAATAATCATTTTTCGTCATGTAATCCCTTGAGTCCGAAAAAGTATAAAATAATACAAAAGGGATGAATCTTCGATATTTTTAACGAGTCGAACTAAACAAGCGCTCGATCTTTTTGTGTAATAATCCCTCTAGTCCAAAAAGATTAAAATCTAAAGGAGGGATATCACTTCTGGTCACTTTAACGAGCTGGAGAGGCCAATTGCTCGGCAATTTTTTCATATCTTACGAGTCAGTTGAAAAGAGCTTAAATGAGACTCGTTTTTTGAGGAACGAGTGATAAATTCAGGTAGCAGCTAATTCCAGGTAAGGTTTGGAATTTTCCAATCATGACAGTGTCACAAGGATGGCTAACAGGATCACTCTTCGCAGCTGTTCCTCAAAAAGGGTAAACAATCAAATGGAGGTGAATGATCAGCCAATATAGAGTGGAGGTGATGATGAGAACACGACCAAGGCTTCAAAGGCTGATGATAATACATTCACGATGGTTATTTACCAGAAATTGGTTCATTTTTTAATGAGCTTAAACTCTGGGAGAACATTTGCTCATTGCTTATGTTTATTTTTTAACGAGCTTGTATTCCGCGTTAAAACTGCTTGATATAATGGTCATTGATTACTTTGATTTTACCATTGACAACTTTGTCACTTCAAAGGTTGTACTGCCTCTTCAATTGCTTCATCAAACTAGTTAGAAACGAATAATATATGCTTGAAAAATGAGTCAAAACACTAATATTTTACTTGCATTGCGTGAAAAGTAATTTAAAAGTGGTTTTTTACCTCTCATTTTACCATTTCATTTGAACTTTGGTTTATTGGAGCTTTGGAGGTGCTTTCCCCCTTGATTTTCACTAGCTGATTCCGGGAGATTCTGTGGGCGATTCTTGGCACCGTCTGGACCAGGTAGGAACTAAACCTGAGCTCTTCAATTTCATCCTTTCCTTTTTGAATTTTGAGCATGTTTTCTAGTTTTTCCGAGCCTCTGGGGTTTGAAAAACTCACCTTGGCTCCATCGCACCTCTTCTATATCGAAAGGTGTGATGCATGCTGGCTTGGCCATTGGCCAGTCAACATGCATCCCACCCAGAACACTACTGGGGGTGCGATGAGCGCAAAGAGGGAAATTTATGCACAGTTTTTTCATGGAAATTTTTGCATATTTTTCACCAAATCAGGATCTTGACTCTTCTCTTGTTTGTTTCAGAGATTTATTGGAGCAAAATGCCTATTACATGGCGAGAAGGTGAGCATGAAGAAGAGGACATGCTTGCTTTACATGATCCGGTTACAGTAAATGCACTGCAGAACTGTGGTCTATTCAAGTTTTTCCGCATCTCTAGCATGAGGCAACAAATCTACTTGTTGCAATATTTTCTCGATGCATGGGATCCTACCACCCAGGTGTTCCAGATTAGGGGCAAGTCCATCCCCTTGAATGTCGTGGACATCTATTTTTTGACTGGCTTATCGAGGCAGGGTGCCCCTATCTCATTATCAGGTTCGGCCAGTGGGGGTGAATCCGTGAGAGATTACATTCGCAGGTATTGCAGAGAGGGATCTCAGCCGAGTAAGGACGGCAAGATCAACATCCGAGATGTCACTGACAGGTCCTTGAGGACCATTCTGTTCACTTTTGCTAGACTGGCTGGTAGTGCGGCTCTTCATGTGGCCAACAGGTCTGCCTAGGAGCCCTTGGTTTATGGACATTTATGATTGGGTTGCAGTGCCCAAAAATGTCTATAACAAAAGTGTAATTTTCTTGGCAAAGAACCCTGCATATCATTCAAAGACAAAGCACATTGATGTTCAGTATCACTTTGTGAGGGATATGATAGAAGACAAAAAGGTGTTGTTGGTAAAGGTGGACACTTTGAAGAATACTGCAGATGCATCGACAAAATCTGTGAGCTCTGAGAAGTTCTATTGGTGTAGAGAAACAATGGGAATTTCAGGGCTCAATAAATGACTAAGCTCTCTTGTGTCCCCTTGTGGAAAGAAAACAACAAGTGGGAGAATGTTGATGTTGGGTTGTGTTATATTCTTTAAACAACTAGCCCACGTAGTTAACCGGGGGGTTAGAGGGTGGGCGGAGCCCCCCCCTTCGTAGTTCCAATTGCGTAGTTGGGGGGTCACAGGGGGTTTGAGGGGTGCAGGTATCCCCCCTCTATGAGGTCTGTGGTAGCACCTCGGAAAATTTTGTTTTTGGACCCTATATTAGGTTGGGTGGACCTACCTATGGTTTTGTGCATGATTTTCACACATGGTTTTGTACTCGATGGTTTTCGGTCCATGGTTTTGGACATGATGGTTTCCGGTCCATGGTATTGGATGCTTCAGCATATATAAATATGTATTGTAACATTGAAAGAAACATAATGAAAGATCAAGCTGGTAGTCCCCATTTTGGGATCCAGGGGAAAATCTCTGTGTATATGTGTTTTATGTTTTATGCTCTTGTATTGTTTATTTTCTGTGTTTTAGAATTCATATGTAGGTAATTTCTATACGGGGTTAAAACCTACAACACTGGCCTACGTGACTCTTTTGCGCATTTCTGGAAGACAATGGCTGCTTGGCTCAAGAAATTGCGCAAATCTGTCCCTGGGCAAGTAGTCCTTCCCAGCTGGAATTGCGCAAGGCGCAATCACAGCAGTCATCAGTCAGACTAGACTATGCATTGTGCAGTTCCAGCAGTTAGTCAATCTCTCACCAACCCATACTGTGCCTTGTGCAGTCTTGGCAGTCAGTCTCCCGACCTCCTGGCTGAAATTGTGCAACCTTCATGATCATTCACCAAGGTATGTTGCAAGTCAATTCTCATGTTCATTCTAGTTTTTGACTAACAGATTTATTTCTATAAGTGTTTCCATGTCTCCAGGTATCGCAGGTGTTCATCTACCTCTCAGCAGTACAGGTACAATGGCTTCCAGGAGAGCAGAGACGAAGACACCATTTAGAGCATGCTTGGGGATGCAGTCGATCAAGTGTCTATGAGCTTGCCTACTCATGAAGACATAAAGTTGTTCGTGGATAAGGACATGAAGCAGAAGCATCACAACGAGCAACATCATCAACAACGGCTGAAGGCAGTATACCGAATGCAGCGAATGTAGAAAATGAAGCGAACATAATGAATGTAAGAGGAAGTTTTTTGACAACATAGAGGTGGAGAAAATTTGCAAGATCAAGTAGATCCACTGATAATGAAAGAAACTTTGGAGACTCAAGCTATGAAGTGACGATGCGACATGAAGATTGTGCGAAGGTAGAAGATGGAACAAAGAAAGAGTTGCATGTGCTGAAGCAGCAACTCAAGAAGAACATGAAGCTACAATGATAGTCCAATGAGTTGCAGCAGGAACAAGAACAACAGTGGGTTCAACATGCACTCATGGATGAAACTATGCCAGTACAAGTTAAGGATCCATCCCAGCAGCTAACACAAAGAAAACATGGTGAGCAGTGTTGTTGATTGCATGCAAAGGATCTAGCAGCATGCATGTTGTTGAGCGCACGCATGCAATCCAACCCATTCAACACACTCACCAAGGCGAAGATAAGAAGCAAGTCCAACTGGGGCTGAACATGCACTTTAGCAAGTTGATGTGCATGACCACCAGCACACACTTGAAGATCATCACAGACACTATGCATCAGTGTATTTTTGGTTCAACCGTACCCAAGAAGACCATGCGCATGTTAGCAGACGAGTTGGATGAAGGGGCTGAACCAATGCACTGGTTGCAATGGAGGTAAGAGTTCGCTTCAGTAAGATGTCATCATGAGGTACATGCACACCATCATGGATGACCAAGCTTGGCATCAGCTCACCAGCTTCACCATCACAAGCATGTCAAAGAGTTGGTCTCACCACATCGGACCGAGTGTCGCTTATGTCTTGCAAGGCTTGCTCAATCCATGTTGTCTCACATGAGTACATGTGCATTGTAATGTTGAGTCATGTCAAGTGTAAGTCAAGTTTCAAGAGTGAATGTAATAGTCATAGAGTAGGTGAAGGGTCATGAGGGTCGTTGAATGGTCACAAAGGGGAATGTCAAGGGTCACCCCACCCTTTGCTATAAATAGTCCCTCATAACTCATTAGATAGGCTTTTGGTCATCCAAGCTTCTACTAAGACTATCTTGAAGAAGGGTTGGACAGTATTGTAATGCGCCTTGGCTTCTCCACTGCACGAAGCTAGTACATCTCTTTGGAGGAGAAGGCAGATGTGGCTGTAACATTCCACTGTTGGGCTAGCAGATTTACATGGTGTATTGTATGATTGTGACTTACACTTCTTTAATAATAAGAGCCAACACATTTTCATGCATATGTTGTTATTGTAGTTGGACTGTTTCGGTTGCCTTAATGATATATTTTGTTTAACTTACGTACTTGTATATGAACTTATTTGTATGCAATTATATGAATCTTGTTGTTAATGTGTTGCATATGTTGTTAATGTTGTCACCGATCGTGTTGGATGCTCTAACGAACATCAGACAGACCTTTCTCATGAACCTTGCTATATCAACCGTCACACTCGTCTCAGACTGATCCATGAGTGTTGTTCGTGTTATCTTACCTTGTATGTTGTGACTGCCGCATCCGAGTGGACTGCTCCACCAGAAGCTGTGCATGTCCTTTGTGTGGTGTGTTCCTAGCCAAGTTGGGACTGATCCCTTTCAACCTGGAACTCACCTTCACCTTCCTCTCCCTTCGAAGTGTTGGAACCTCTCGTACACATTCCTTGACTCTCTGCATCAGTCACACCCTTGCTACTGACAGAGTTATCTTACTTGCCTCTATGCGACATCGCAGTCAAGGCATTACCTTACGACCCACTACTGGGACTCCTACACCAAACGGTCTAAGGTCTAATTGGGACTTCTTACTGTGGAGATCCCCTTGACATGTTAGCGGGTCCAGCACTGTCAACACTCAGGTAATAGTGTATAGTATATTGTAAGAGTCCTTTAAAATGATCAGCTAGTCTCCATTTCCTATCAATCCTAGCAGTCCTTTTAGATTAAGTAAACTATACTGTCTATGAAATTTCTGGACACTAGACTCCAAGTTGTGACATTTGTTTTCTAATTGCAGCATCAGGTTCCTCTTAGTCAGGACCCTTCTCACATCTAAAATTGTTTTTGTTCTATATGCAACTTCTAATTATTCCAACTCCTCCTTGGTTTTTGAATTTAAGATCCTTGTCAGTGTTGTAGCTTCTCCAGACTTTTGTCCCAACTCTTCCTTTATCTCTGCAACTACTTCTTTTGATAACCTAATAAACTCTTGCTTTTCAAATATAATTTGAATTCAGGGCCATATTTCGTTGATGGCCTCATTAATCTCTATCCATATGGTCTCCTTTGCTTGTGCCAAAGTCTGGTCCATGCCTAACTCACTTTCTAACTATTCAATCTTTAGAGTGAGCCTAAGAATTTTCTGCAACTCTGCTACATAAAAATTTTCTATCTATAGTTTTTTATCCTACAGAGTTTTTAGTTGAGCCTTTAACTTTTCAATTTCCTACCCTTGAATGGATAGGTCTTCCATGGATTTAACTAACTCATTTGGAGAATCTGTACTCTGTGATGGTGTTGTGGTCGATGTAGATGCTCCTGGTGTTGTTGATATTGAAATAGGTACTGATATTAGAGGCACTATAGCTAGCTATGATGATGATCCTTTTCCTTGAGCAGTTTTTCCATCTCCACTTCCATATCCTTAATCTGGCTGCTTTGTTCAATTATTATCTTGAACATGTTCTCTTTTTCTTTCTCAAGCTCCCCAACTTCCTTAGCTTGGGGATCCTCAGTGGAGGGAAGTTTGAGTTGTTTCCTCAATGCTGCTATGTCTGCATTTTTCCTCCTTACAATCTCCTATGCTACTTTTACATCTTTGGGGTCATACCCCAATTTAATTACCAGGTCCTCCAATGATTTAATCCTAGTGTCCTTAGCCAAAGATGAAATATTTTCAAGTTTTAATTGTGACTGTATGTTGCTGAGTGAGGCCTGCAACTTGGAAGCTGTCATGGCAGTGTTGGTCAAGGTAGAGTACAACATTTCTCCATTTTTTTTATGCAAGTCTATTTGGTCAATGGGGTGAATCTGCTCAACATCATACGAGAAAACATATTTCTTGTAATCAACTGGAGTCTTTCTTGTAATCAACTGGAGTCTTCAAAAAACATAATCTATGCTTGAAGAAATGCAATTTGAATTTTCCCCTTTTCTGTATCAAAGGCTGGAAGAATCATATGTTGTGAAGAGGTTGTTTACTTCCAAAATTGAGTGTATGTGGAGGCCTTGAGCTGCTCATTCTTCTTCTTAATTTCTCTATATTTTGCAAAGATATTTGGTTCATCTTGGTCTTGAACCAATTTTGATGTCTGAGCTGTATCTGGGGGATCTTGGGAAGTTGAGGAAGTTGGAGATCCTATGAAGATATATTCTCCTCTTATAGAAGAATGATGGTCTGTCAGGACTATGGTGGCTTGCCCCTCATCCTCCTGCTGAAAAACTGGTTGAGAACTAGTCTCATGCTTCTTTTTGTATATCAGAAATTCTTTGATTCCAATCTCTGTCACTGAAGGGGAAACCTCCTCCCTTGGTCTCTTGTCTTTTTTCTCTTGACGTACTAGAGTCTGTGAGGTTGTTCTAGATATGATCTGTTCTTTTGCCTACTGTAGTGTGTTCTCCTCCCATTGACTTTTATTCATGAATTCTCTATTTATGGTCTTGGAGTGCGAGTGTAGGGAGTGGTTTTTTGTTCCACTCTCACCTCAGAGATGATTCCAAAAGGGTCATATGACCAGGTAAAGCTCAATTTGAAGTTCATTTGTTTAAGGAGTGAATCTTCCTCTTTACCTGCTGCCCTGATGTTACAAATAAACGGTCCCACCTGTGCCTTGATCTTGAACTGGGACTTCTTCTTTGCTGCAACAAAATGTAAATCATCCATATGTACCATCTGCCTAATATATTCCAATGAGAATATTCTCATGGGAAAAAACTTAGGAAGCCTGTAGGGTGGCAACTCACACCCATAAACTCTGATTTATGTATAATTTTGGTATAAATACCAATCCCCTGTTTTAGTCTGCTCACTGAGATGCAAAATTCTTTGTATTTCTGGTCCTATCCTAGGCTCTACATCACTGTTTAGTAAGTTGACAACTATATGTAGGAATTGATCAACATAATCAGAGAAAGTGTACTCGGTGGAATTTTTCCTCACCAGGGAGGTCCAAAGGATTACAAACTGTGGATTACTTTGATCATCTAATTTCTGCAAAGGGAATGAAAACCTATCTACTTGATGGTAAAGAAATAAATACACCAACACTGAAGAATACTTAAAAGTCCCCTCAGTAGAGAACTTGAGGAGTTGGTCATGAATTGACTCTGCAATGAACTCACTGTAATTGAAAATAGGGGGTTTCTCACCAGTTGTAAAGACTGATAGGAAACCAACAATGGCCTCATCAACCCATTGATCGGATTGATAGCCAAGTATACATGAAATAATGGCAATTACCTGTTTAGTCATCTTGGGGAACATAGAGGATGATTAGCGGTGGGGGTGTTTCTTAGGTAATTGGGCATCCTCTAGGAGAAAAATCTCAAAAATCTTGGCTCTCTGTGGGAAGGTCAAGTTTTTGTAGAATTCCATGAGGGAATCTACTAAAAATGGCTTCAGGGAGTTAGAATTTGGCAATTTTAGCATCTGAGAGATGGTTTCTGTAGTGATGGTGAAAATGATATCACTATTATGGGCCACAATTTCCCTTTGGCTAGGGATGTAGCGAAATTGGCACTAGGACACAAATTCTAGGAAGTGATAGGTCTGTGGGAAGATGAATTGGGGCAGGGAAGATTCCCACAAGCCCAATTCATCACTAAGCTCAAGAAACTTTTTCTTCAAACAACTGTGAAGCTCATGCAGGTCAAAATTGCAATTGGTTTTAGTAATCTTGTAGTGCTGGTCCACTAATGATTGGTGATCGAGGTATATGGTAGGGGGCGACATAGGGTTGTCATCCAAGGATTTAGATTTTATTTTAGGTGCCATTATCGAAGGGAAAAGAAAATGGAATTCAGAATTATCCGAGAAAGAAAAGCTTAAGACTGGTATTCAGGCACAAAAAGGCACTTGGTTGCAATAGCTGGTTATGTTGATTATTCAAGGTGATGGCATGGGTCACTGACTAAATGCTGAAGAAGATTGTGACTGGTTGAATGTGTGCTGGAGCATTTGATTCTTGTTATCCTAAAATGGTGAAAAGAGGAAACAGAACGGGTTTTGGGTGGGTTTATATAGCAAAACAAACTTACCATTGTTATTTAACGTTTTAAACAGAGTGGGTCCATTGTCACAAGAAACGGGCAAGCATTTATTGAGAAACATTTTGCTGATGTGGTGGCGGGAGTGCAAGATGGCATCACCGGATTGGGGGAGAATTAATGATAGGAGGTCATTCTGGTGCCAGGGATGTGGGGTCTGCCAGTGTGAGATGGTGAAAAGGTAACTGGGTCCACCAATTGGATATGGCAAAAGGATGGAAGATTAGGTGGATGGGTAGAGGGGTGCACAGGGGTGAAGTGATGGACAGGTAGTGTAGGGGAAAGGATGACGTATGAGCGAATGGTGAGGACGGGGTAGTCCACATGGCAGGAGGTTAGTGGTGAGAGAGAAATAAAGGTCAATGGTTGTCCGAGGGGGAAAGAGGGACAACAATTTTCGGAGTGGGGACAGAGCGGTAATCGGGAATAGGTTGGGGGGGGGGGGGGGGTGAAAAGTACTCTGGAGCCTCCACAGTGCAATTCAATTCTGCCTTTTCAGACCTCCCCTTGTGATTAAACATTAGAGGGGCTCAAGGGGCTCGAATACGATCCCCCGCCATTAATCTGGGTGGGGTGGATCGAGATCGTTCAAGACATGTGCTCACTTTGCTATGTAATGACAAAATGTGTCGCATCCGAACTTTATTCATAAATTAAAATTGTGATTTAACTTAACAATTGATCTTAACATTAAACCTTAATCAACCACGTTTAAACACTATGGTTAATTAATTTTATTTTCACTAATCTAATTCAACCACGATTAAACTATGTGGCTGATTTATTCACTAACCTAAACTAATTTTATTTAATCCAGTCTAATCACATTTAAACAGTGTGATTAAAATAACTAATCTACTTCTCCTAATTCAATGTGGCATTTAAACAAGCTACACACTTTATTGAAAATTTTCTAAGGTACTTCTAATGCAATTTTTCATTTTTGAGTGGCACTTTGACTTGCTCACTTGCATCCATATTTTTTATGGGGTATTTTCATTCTTTTTCTTTTATTTTTTCATATGTTTTTATTTTTTATTTTTTTATTCTCTTCACATATATATTTTTGGTATATACCCTTTTTATTTTTTCTTCATTTTCCCTTCCTTTTCTTTTTGGAAATAACTTGCAAATTAAAATATTATTTACAACTTATCACATACAAAACTTAATAGCAAACAGTTAACTCATCCTATGAAATATAGGACCCTAACAACTGAGACGCTTAGTGAAGCCATGGAAATGGTATATGAGGAAATGTCAAACTACATCACATGGTACCACAGATCTTGGCCATACAAACCCATACAAAAGAGAGGGTTGCTATGCTAAAAGAAGTCGTTACTGCTCTAGATAGTATACACGAGTGGTTCATCAAGTATCCAGGGGCACCGATGGTAGTCCCGAAGAAGGATTGGATTACTATGCAAAATACCGAAGTCCAGCTACGCATCAAGATCGAGTGAAAGGAAAAACTGGCCAAAGATGTAGACAAAGTGTTTGCTTCATATAGACACCTTTTCAATAGCCTGGAATCAATGATTGAGATCCATGGAGTCCCGTCCATCAGAGAAGTCAGGAAGGTGAGAAAGCAGGAAGACATCTCACAGGAAGTTCAGGCATTCACCGACACATACAAGCAGGCCGCCTGCTCGTATGACCTACCTATTACAAAGGAGAATATCACAGAACCAGTAAGAATGTATACAAAGCTGGTGACCTTAGGAAATCAGATGAATGCCAAAAGGACCACCGTCATACTGGATGCCCTTGAGTCTACACAAACATGATGAGGAACAACCACAGATCACCCCCATTGTAGTTGAATACAAGCTTTGGTGCACTTACCTAATGGAGCAACTCCACCTGGACATTCCCAAACTTTCTATTGTTAAGTTGATAGAGTAGATTTTGCTCATTTTGTGATTTTGGAAAATTAAGATAGGATAGGAAAATTTTGGAATGTGAAGAGTCATGAGGAAGTCTAAAGGTCACAAGGTAGTTGAAAGGTCATGAGGAAGCCCAAGATTCAGGGGTAGGCCAAAGGTCACCCTCATTTTATAAATATACCCTCATGACACATTGTAAAGGACTTTTAGTTGAGGAATTATTTTGGGACAATATTGTTTTGAAAGAACTTATTCTCTTCTGATAAAAGCAAGGAGTAATTGTTATTTTCAATTATTAAATTGCACTGATATTTTATGCTATGGTGCCATGGGTATTATTTTCTTGATGGAGCAGATGTTCCTTAGAGTTATTTGATCCGCAGTCTATTCATGTACTGTTGTGTGTTACGAACCTTGTTTTTCTACGCATTGATGGTATATGACGTGATAAATCTATGCTTCTATTGGTGAATTTCTTCATTGATATTGGCATCATCTTATTGTTGATTGTGTATTCGCTTACGCTTATAGATGCTTGATTACTATGAACTATTTTATAGTTGTTGAGCACTTTATTTATATAGACATGATCTTATCTAAAGTCTCCTAACAATCACTTTATGTAAGGTTATGTTGTTGTTTTCTAATATTTCTATTCATGGTATTCATGTATAAACATGTGTCGGTTATTTCCTTGTATTTATTGAATTTCATGCATTCAATTGAGTCAGTATCCCACCTCTATCCGAAGCAAACTCAACTCACCTAAATGACAACCTGGCCTATGTACTAGACGGGATCCCTAAATCAAATGGTGCAGGGTCTAGTTGGGATTTTACACCGGTGATACCCCCCTCACCTTTGGCAGAGAATTTCAGCCCGTCAACAAGGCTCTAGCTCCCCTCGTAGGCTCAAGTATGTGATGTTTGTTCTGGATATAAAGAAGAATTTGGTTTCCATCACCGTGTTGGAAGACCGTGGCTACGATGTGATATTTAGCAAAGGAAAGGCATTCCTCAAGCACATTGCCACAGGACAAGTGAAGCAGATTGAGGTTCGGGTGAAGAACCTCTACAGGTTAGATGTGGCAGACTATGCTGCTTTGAGAACAAAGGCGGAGAAGGTGCAGAGATGAGATGTCAGTGAATTATGGCATAGAAGACTTGGTAATTTTCACCATGGAGCTTTGAATATCATGTATCAGATCGATGAATTATGGCATAGAAGACTTAGTAATTTGCACCATGGAGCTTTGAATATCATGTATCAGATCACCACAAGCCTCCCCAATAGAGCACTAGAGCAATAGAATACATGCAAAGGGTGTACCTTGGGGAAGTACACATAATCCTCCTTCAATGATCTCTTGCAGGGCTCATGCAATCCTTGAAAGGATCCACTCTGATGTCTGTGGACCTTTCTCAATAGCCTCCACGACCAAGCACATGTATTATGTTATATTTGTAGATGATTTCTCACGTAAGTGATGGATTTTCTTCATGTAGAAGGCAAACCAGACATTCTCTAAATTTGTTGAATTTTGTTGAGAAAAAAATTGGCAGCAAAGTGAAGGCTCTCAAAAGCGATAACGATGGTGAATATGGGTCAAATGAGTTTAAAAATTTATCTGCAAAGGAAGGCGGGATTTGACAACACCCCATAACCCACAATGGAATGGGGTGGCTGAGAGGAAGAACATAAGTATTGTGGGAGCTACATGAGTGATGTTGCATGATCATGGCGTACCTCTGCACTTGTGGATCAAAGCATGAAACATAACGATATATGTGCAGAACATGAGTCCTCATTGGATTCTCGGGATGAGTACACTAGAAGAATATTTTTCAGGGAAGAAACCAGATGTGCCACACTTCAGGATATTTGGATCATTAGTATATTTCCATGTTTCCATGGATGCAAGGAAAAATTTAGAGCCGACGTCAGAGTTGGGAATATTTGTGGGGCACACTGCTACACCTCACAACTGTCGAGTGTACCTTCCATCTCTCAGGATGACAATTGTTCGTAGAGATGTGAAGTTCGATGAAGAGAAGGAAATGAAGTGTTCCCTTGAGAGGGAGCTTCAATTTCATGCAGATCAAGAGCTTTTGACTCCAAAGGAAGAACCTCAAGAAGATGTGGAGCAGCCGCATGCAGAGGATCAAAGAGTGGAGACAACCACTTAAGCAGAGACATCCAGGGAAGGAAGGAAGCAGACTAGGGAAGCTGACAGATTATTACAGGATGTTAGAGATAATGTGGGAGCACCCACATAACATCACAGAAACATGATGTCACTAGATCGGTACACAAGATACATGGATATTGTTAGTGTCAGTCTTTACAGCCTTCCTCCAGTGATCAAATGTGCTCTTACATAGTGATTTTGAAGTGTCAAGGTCAAATTTTGTCATTTCAGTGAGTCTTCAAGCAAAATTTGGTCACTAGGCATTAGGTCTAGGGTTTGCCTAAATGTCAGTCCATGTCACTATTCAGCTGAGTCTATCATCATTCATATGGTTGTCATTATCATATCAGTGTCTAATGAGTCATTTTACACCTGGTCCATGCTTCAGTTGCCACCCAGGCAAGGTCATTTCCCTCTCCTAGGGTTTTGAAGCCAATTTCTCTTGGATGGTCAAATCACCGGCAAAACTTGTTTCCTGATGTTCATACACCTTCCCCTATCCTTAAAATACCCTATCAAACACTTCCCAACACTCAGATCCCCCAAAATCCTCATTTTTGCACAAACCCTAGTTTCTAGCTACAACCTGGCAATTTTCTAGGTTGGGCCTGTGTTTTGCTCTTTTCGACCCCTTCCCCTCACTCAGTCACTGAGATTCCACTTTCTCCTACTTCCTAACATCCCTCCCCACTCCCACAAATTTCCCCAAGAATTTAGAAGCCCCCTATCCCCTTCATCTCGCTCCATTTCGACAAAATTCCTTGCTTCACACATCGGGACAAGTCGCACTCAAATGATGTTCCAGAGCAATCAAAGATGAATTTTGGAAAACTGAGAGAGGTTTTTGTCCATAACATGCCAAAGAAGAAAAACCTCTTTCACTTTTTACACAGGTGTCATGGTTTGAGAGAAATGTCAAAAATACCGGCGAGAACGAAGGTGCTCCAAGGACGGTTGGCCAAAGCACAAAAACGAAGGAAAACGCCCGATCCACTCCAAATTTTGGCCAAAGCCTCTTTGACTGAGCATGGTACTTGATTGGGGACTCCCAGCCCAAATTTCAAGAAATTTGGAGAAAATTTTGTCATTTGTGAATTTTTTGTGCCAATTACAGGTTTTTCCCAAGAACTGGTCTCACCCCGGGTGAGACCAGTTTGAAGGGCTGCTCGGAATTTTGCAAACTTGGCATTTTTGGAAAGGGCATTCAAAAAGAAAAATTACCAATACTTGGGAGAAGCCTGATTTTGAGTTTTGAGCCTCCAAAAGCTCAAAATACACCTAAAAAATGACTTTCTGCCCACTTTTTGAGTTGCAGAAAGTGACCTTGGGAGAAATGGTTTTTGAGGGGTCAAATCAACACAAAATTCAGAAATTCCACTTGGGATGGAAATTAGACAGGCCAAGCTTTCCAATGAGCCATCTTGCACCTGATTTGGACCAGTGGAACCCACTCAAAAACAGCTGTGAAGGGGCGCGACCAGAACTTCCAGATTTGCCAGAATTCACATTTTTGGTCAAAAAACACTGTTTTGACTATGGTTGACTATTATTACTTATAGATGATGGATGAATGTAATATTTTCATGGCACTTTGATAGGTTTTATCTTTCTTTACTCTTCTAGAAGCTTCCATGATGTAAAAAGTGAAAAATTAATGCATGGATGAGTTAGCTAAGTAATAGAGGCAAGTTGTTTGGCTGCCTATTTTCTAGTTCTTAGTTTAGAATTAGTTCAAACTGCTCCTAGGAAGCTGAGCTCGACCCCTAGAGGTGGGGAAAGGAGTTAGATGGTCTAGATGGTCTATATTATGCCTTCTCTTACTCATTTTTCAAGGTTGGAGGTTGGACTCTTGTGTAAGGAAGCTTTATTGTATATTGTGCATCTATTTCTGCAATTGAAGGCAAGGAAAGCCAGGGTTTTACAGACATCTTTGAGGATTCTTGTGGATCTGATTGTTGATGGTGTGTTCTCTACATGTTCTTGTAAGTTTGTTTATGTGTTTCACATCTCTCTTATGCTTCTAAATTGGACAGATGAAGTGGTAAAGTTTGAACTCATGTTTTGACATGCTCAGCTTTTTAGTTTGTTCAATTTTAATGTTTTCTACTGTCTAGAGAGGATTCGAATTGTGTGTTTTCCCTCTTTAGCTTCTCCTCTATCATCTCTGATCATCCATCTCAGATTAAGACATCAGCACTCATTCCTACCTTGCCCCTTAGATCCCCCTGTGAAAACTGTGCTCAATCCCCGCACTTTGAATTGCACTTCCACCAATTGCCACCAAAACCCCCACAAATCATCAAATCAAACCCCCTATCAATTTACTAGCCTAAAATCTTTATTCTTAATTGGTCAGCCTAATCCTATTGAAAGATCTATCAAATCTGACCCGAGAGAGCCTTCTCATACCTCGTAGGGCTAGCTACGAGGTGAAATGGTTTGATGTAGCCTTGAGAGTTTGTCTATCTCAGCCTAGGTGAATTCCAAGCGCTAACAGATATGATGAGTGAGCTAGTAGATACAAAACCAACCTCATTCGAGGAAGCAGTAGATCAACCGATATGGGTTGATGCTATGGTAGAGGAATATGATTCCATTGTCAGAAACTATGTTTGGGAAGTGGTCCCAAGACCTGCAGACAAGTCAATGGTGGGTTTGAGATGGCTTTACAAGGTAAATCATGTAATATATGGAAGCATCGAGAAGCGCAAGGCCATATTTGTGGCTAAGGGGTACTCTTAGGTAGAAGGGATTAACTATGAAGAGACCTTTTCTCCTGTAGAAAGGTACTCTTCCATTAGATCAATTCTAGCTCTAGCTGCATAGATGGGGTGGAAGATCCACCAGATGGATGTGAAGAAAACATTCCTCAATGGAGTGATTGAGGAGGAGGTGTACATTGAACAACCCGAAGGATTTCATACCTTCGACAAATAGTCACATGTGTGTCAAATCAAGCGAGCATTGTATGGGATGAAGCAATCACCCTGTGCTTGGTACAACAAGATCGATAGCTACCTCACTAGGTTGGGCTTCACAAAAAATGAAGTAGATGCAAATCCTTACCACATTCTGGTAGAAGGTAAATTATTGATTATAGTATTATATGTTGATGAATTGATTCTGAACAATGATGAAAAACTTATCAGGTCTTACAAGGAGGATCTTGCAAGAGAGTTTGAAATGAAATACACAGGGTTGATGCACTATTTCTTTGGTTTGGAAGTGTTCCAGAGAGAAGGGGAACTACTTGTATCTCAAGGTAAGTATGTCAATGAGATACTTCAGAAGTTCCACATGGACAGATGCAAACCCAAGGAGACTCATCTAGTGACCAACTGGAGGAAAAAGGATTCCAGTTCAGGTGAGGAAGTGGATGCTACCATGTAAAGGCAGTTGGTGGGTTCTCCCATGTATTTGGTGAACACACGACCAGACATGTGTTATGTGGTCAATCAGTTGAGCCAAGCCATGGTTCAACCAACCAAATTATTTTGGAGGGCTGCTAAACATGTACTACGATACCTCATAGGCACCACTCAGTTTGGACTCTGGTACAAACAGACAGAGGGAGTGAATCTGCAAGGCCTCACAAATGCAGATTGGGCAAGAAGCCCATAAGATTGGAAGAGAAATTCAGGAGGAATTTTCAATGTTTATTTCTTGGTACAATAGGAAGCATAGATCAGTCTCACTAAGCTCAGCAGAAGCAAAGTACATGGCTACTAGTCAAGACACTTGTGAAGCTACCTAGATGAGAAAGATTATTGTTGGGTTATTTGGTCAGATGATCGATCCTACCATGATTCATTGTGACAATCAGAGTTTTATCAAATCAAACTCTCTAAGAATCCAATTTTTCATGATCGATCCAAGCACATTGATGTTCGGTACAACCATCTATGAGATTGTGTGTAGAGGCGGATCATGTTGTTGCAGTACATTCCGACAGAGGAACAAGATGTGGATATTTTGACAAAGGCCTTGTTAAGAGGAAAATTTGAGTTCCATAGAAATAGGATTAGGATATATGATAATCCCTTTCTTTCTGAGAGGGAGTGTTGAAAATGTAGCAAGAAATTCCTAATTTAATTTTTCCCTTAATTAAATTAGGAGAAAATCGAAATTCCATATCAACAGAAAACTTGAATGAGTTTACTGAGTTATTATCAATCAGTTAGCTTAGTTAATTTGAGTTGGATAATGAACTTGAGTTGTGTACAATGATTCCTAAATTTTAGGAGCCTAGGTTGAGTTAATTTTAGTTGTAACAATTTAATTCAATTAAATTGAGTTATGGTCAGTTGAACTAGTTCCAACTGTTGGAGGAATTAGTTGGAGGTCTAGCAGTGGGGTGCGACTTCAGTGTTTAATCAGTTAACTAATCATCCAACCTATATTAACTCATGCATTCAAAAAATTCAAGTTACCCAGTTGATATTGGAGTTCAAGGGAAGTGTACTATCAATTGTAGAATATTCCAAATTGTACAGGTCATGCATGCAATCAATAGAAGGCCTAAAGGAATTGCACAATTCTTATTGAGGAATTTCCTAATTAATAGGGGCCTAATTCCCAAGGGAACAACACAAGGAAATAGGAGCTTGGAGGCTTGTAAAATTGGCTAAGTATTGGCCAAGGTCAGTCATTCAGGAAGATGATAGAAAATACTTGTGCAAGTTGAGCTCAAGGTTGAGCAGACCATATTGTATTCATCCATATTCTTTGATTAATGCAATGCATATAGTAAGGGGTTTTGAGCAATTTCTTCGCCTAGATATATCTTTGTGTATGTGTGTTGAATCTTGATGCATGTTATTGATTTTTTATCTCAATCATGAATTTACTTTCACAGATTAGCAGAGTAGATTTGAGTCTTATGTTTTAGTAAATTTCACGAGCAGTTTTGAATCTACATTAAAATTATACAAATAAAAGAGCTTATAGAGAGCTTTCTAATGACATATTACAATTTTGAAACAAAGAAAATATGAAGAAGTTATGACTAAAATAGTGTAAAGAAAAAATAGAGTCTGCAATCACTTCCAAGAAGTGTAACTTTACAACTAGAGCTTGGATATGACAACCCCAACCATGGCTCTCTCATGAAATGCAATGTAAATATTGTTATAAGAAAAAAAGGATCGAGGCAAGGACACTGATTCCAAAGCTGAGGAGGTTGCTTGCTTGGGATTTATACAGTTTCTTGTGCAGGAAACTGAATTGTTTTGACAACCATTAAAGGTTTCTTGGTGTGTTTAAATGGATTGGTTTCCTAAAGTTAATGGTACTATAAGAGAAGAACGTAGGCCATGCTGCCTTGGAGAGCACTCACAAGACAAGGAGGACATAAATTAATGAATGGGACTATGTTGTCAGCTAGGACATTGACATTCAAACACTGCACAAGAGAAGGAAAAAGGGGTCGTTCAACCTCATTCAAGACATTCACTTACACTCCTTACTCCTAGACACCCATTCATGCAAACATAAGAGGGCCTATATTCAACAATAGATGAGGAGGAACAACAAAGCAAGTTGCAAGAAGAGAAGAGAA
The DNA here is from genome assembly GCA_031772625.1 of Pinus tabuliformis. Taxonomy (NCBI): domain Eukaryota; kingdom Viridiplantae; phylum Streptophyta; class Pinopsida; order Pinales; family Pinaceae; genus Pinus; species Pinus tabuliformis. The sequence goes on from CM062804.1 coordinate 107,873,766, forward strand.
GAGAAGACAATGGTTATTTAGATTGGCAAGGATGACAATAGGATAATCTCTCCCAGGTGAGGAATATGGCCTCTCGATTCCCCGCATTTCCAGAGGGTGGAGATGGTATTTCTCTGGAGTCCCTTGATGGTTGGGATGGATGATTGTTCCTTGGATTCCTGGAAGGAGGATATTTGAAATCATCCTTGCTGTTTGATTTTACAGTGGATTCTGGAGTCCCAAAAGTGGGTGGAATCGTTGTGTTTTGTTGGAAGGGTGGAGACTAGTTCTTTGGATTCCTTGTGTATTGACTAGCTAGAGAGTGGAGGAAACAAGCCTCTGGATTCCCTATGCACTATTTATATTCTAATTTGATAGTGGGTGGAAGAAGGAGGTCTTATGGAGTCCCTGTTTCAGCTGGAAATTGGTGTTTTTATCCTTTAAGCAAGCCCCTCGGTCTTTGGAATTTGGCTCAGGGGTGGCAGCTGCAAGTGAGCTTGGTTAAAGCTATCCATGGTTGGGTGAAGAGCCCTTATTCTAGGCTCAGTTTCCCAATATATATATATATATATATATATATATATATATATATATATATATATATATATATATATAAGTATTCTCATTATGCTTATACTTTGGTTACAAAAGGAGACCAAGTGCATGCGTAGATGGAGTGTATTACGCCAACTAGTCTTTCTGAAAATGTGCTTTGCCCACAATATATATATATATATATATATATATATATATATATATATATATATATATATGAAAGTGTGCTACAGGTTGAGAGTCGGGATGATGTGTCCTAGAGGCTCATCCTCAGAAGCCCAAGAGGCGCATGCTAAAGGATCGCTAGGGTGTTGGGACGAGGATGTTGTGTCTTGAAGGTCCCCCCCTCGGGGATGTGAATGGGGGAGTAGTTAAATAGCATTGAGATGTATCAGAGCAGGATGTCATGGCACCAAAACACCATGGACCAACGAGAAGCTAGGGAGGTGCGGAGGTGTGTCCCACCGGTCCACGTAGACTTGGAGGTTTACACCCTAGAAGTGCAAGGTGAAGAAGTCAAGGTGAGAGCTAGGGTTATGGGAGCGGGATGATGTGTCTTGGAGGTCCCACAACAGATGTTCAAAGGGGATCAAGGATCGAAGGCACTGGGGTGAAGCAATGGTATGACGTGTCAACTCGAGATTTGTTTTCATGACCAAAGTAGAAGGCATCGTCATGTATTGGCCATGGTCAATGCCTGTAGTGAAATAATTGTCGGGGGCGAGACCTTGTGCTTTGATTGGATGGAAGAGGATCACCATCGGATTTCGATGTTGTGCACCCTCCCCTGGGGTGATGTTAGCAAGGAGGGAAACCCCTCCCACCTTATGACGTTGGTGAGGTGGAGTAACCCCTATGCAAGTTATTGATCGGTTGCACACAATCCTAGCCGTCAGATCTGTTAATGGATGGTGGGGTCTACTAGATTAGGAGGCATGGTGATCCACTATTGGTGTCAGGGATTAGTGGATGGTGGGATGGTCTGAGGCGCCAAAGCAGAAGTGGCATGGAAAATTTCTAATGGTTCTAGGGATGCACATGTGGTGTGCGAGCCATCACAGGCATGGCACTCGCCAATATAATAGTTAGGGAATTTATAAAAATATATAATATGTGTGGGATTATATATATATATGTGTGTGTGTGTGTGTGTGTGTGTGTGTGTGTGTGTGTGTGATATACATATATATATAGATACATATACATACATATATATATATATATATGTGTGTGTATATATGTATATATGTATGTATATATATATACAAGTTTATAACATTGTATAAATAATAGTGGTTGTCGAGACTTTAGTAAGGGTCATTTAAACAAATAAAATACACATATATATGTGGTATAATTTCACAAAATTAAATAAGGTATTGAGTCTTGTGCTTAGGTGCAAAATCGGGAACCATAAGCTTCTTTTGAAAAGAAAAAAGAAAAACAACCCTTGAAGGGGGAATTGATAAGTAAAATAGATAGACAAAAGACAAAAAAATTAGTAATCCCATTCTTCTAATAGTATAAGGGGAGTTGGATTAGCAATAATACCCATCCCATTGGAGAAGGTGGATTGGTGGCTGTTACAAGTGGTATCAGAAGAATCTAGGTTCAACACTTGGACTGAATGGGATCTATCATGGGAAAGTAAATATTTTTTAGAAATTATCTAAAAAACTGTTTAGGTGTTAAAAGTCAGTCTAAATAAACCAATTGCAGGCCTAATTGGAATATTCACTCGGTGATCTAATTAAAAAATTAGAAAGAAAAACAATTAGCATGGTTAAACAAATTAGCAATAGTAATAATTTTTGAATTTTGCAGGGATGAATATTACAATTAGTGATATGTTGTTTTTCTATAACCTTGCACTAATTTCGACTGTTTGCTGCAGATGGCCCATTACAGTGGCTCTATGAGAGCATGAACATGGGCATAATTTTGTTGTTTAATTGTTAATTATGCATTAATAGATGATGTTGCTTGAAATATGATGAAATATTGAGTATCATGGGTATACTAACATGGATGTTCTATCACAATAGAGATCTCCATGACAGCTCCATGAATGCAAGTTCATGTTCATGATATTTGTTTATTTGTCTATCACATGAAGTATCTAATGATGTGTGTGATTGAAAACATATCAAAAGCAACATAAGACCAAGGCACCACAAAAATGAGGACTAGAATGGTGCAGTATAGTTCCTCCCAGTAAAAACATGGAAGTGAAGGGGTCCCGGCTAATGAAGAAATAAGATTGGTTGACCAAGGGGGAGGGAATCACTCTCCAGATTGGATGGATACCTTGAGGATCCTCAGGGGCGAAGTTAGGAGCTTTAAGGAAGATAATGAGATGCTAGTAAGAGATCAAGAGAGACAAGATGAGATGAATGCAATCATTCTAAAAAGTCTCTTAGATTTTCAAAGGCAGAGGCAGTCTGAGATGAGGATTAGTCATAGAGACAAGATTATAGAGACAGGAAGAGCCCTTAGGAATCAGAGGAGAATAAAAATTGGGAATATGGTAGCAGGTCCAGGAAGAAGCACAAGCTTGAAAGTGAGGATACTGTGAATGGAGATGCACCATTGATCACCCCAAGAGGTGGAACCAACACACACATACATCATTTTAGCAGACAATCTAGGTTTTCTACCAAGAGGTGTTGCCATCACCCCCATCATCATAATCATTCAATAAGCAAGGAAAATAATTACATGCTCAAGGAGTTTAATAAGGCCAAGCCACCCACATTTGATGGGGAAATGAAGAAATCAGAGGATGTAGAAGCATGGTTGTTGGGCATGAAGATTTTTCTTAGAATCCATGATTATTTTGAAAACATGAAAGATAGAATTGCCACCTTCAACTTGAAAGGAAAATAAGACATATGGTGGGAAGATTTGAAGAATGCTAGAGGCATTCTTGAGAAGGAATTGACTTGGAAAAAAATTGAAAATATCTTCAGAGAAAAATATTTGTCTGAGCATTATTATGATGGCAAGGCAAACGAGTTCTATGAAATCAATATGGGGCAACTAATAGAAGATGAATATGTCACCAAGTTCCTAGAACTATTAAGGTATGTGCCATATCTCAAGGATGGGAAATCTAAGATTCAAAGGTCTATCAATGGGTTTCCTATGAAATTCAAGGACATAATTGAGTTGTTGGAACCTTAGACTCTCAAGGATGCCACCAAGAAGGTGAATCACTGGTATGAGCCACACCAAACACAAACCAAAAATTAAGCGTAGTTGGCAGACAATGTTGAAAATAAGAAGAATTGGCTTAAGAAAAGTTTAAAAAAGAGGGAAGGTAGGAATCCAACCCCTGTAAATCAATTTCAACAGTAGGCTAATGCTGTTGCTAAAGGAAATGTGCAATAACCAACATCATAGCAACATAATTTTGAGGGCAGAGAGAAATTAAAATGTTGTACATGTGGTGAAAACCACAGGAAAAGGGACCGTCCACACCAAAAAACTATTGGACTAAAAATTTACAACACCCAAGAAGCTCTCATAGTAGGTGATGTAGCTCAAAATTTGCCCAAATTTTATGCAACAATAGACAATTGCTAGGCAGACCACTAGGCATCCATCATCGAGATGGAAGGTAAGCTATGTGATCAAATTATTTCTGTTCTAATTGATTCGGATTCTAGTTACAACTATATTAGCCCACAGCTTGTTGAAATATGCAATTTGGATAAGGAATTACATGAAGAACCATGGTCGGCTCAATTGGAAACCAAAATGAAAAGGAGGATCAACCTGTAGAAATTCCTACTGTAGATCACCTGATAATGCAATAAACTAAAGAAAAATACTTGATCTACTTCTACAAACAAACTTGCGGAAGCTTAATCGATTATGAGCAAGATCAAATAGAGCACATATAACAGAGAATGAGAAAACAATCACATGAAACACAGAAGAATACTCTAGGGAAAGCCTCAGCTAAAAACCCTGCTATCGGTATTATCATACAATTAGAAATACCTCAGAGATTACATAAATCATAGCTCTCACACAGTTATCCAGTTCTCAGTACAATCCCTCACTACTGCTCATAGACAGAATAGACAACACATATGCCTTCCTTTAGTCCTCCAAGCCTCCTATTTCCTTGCGTAGTTTCTCCTGGGGTCCAATGCTGCCACCTGTGTGAATTCCCACCTCACACACTCATCAAACTGAAGAAGTAACTGCGCAATCCTGAAGGAGATGAATTCCTTCTGCATGCAAGAGATATCCACAATGGAATATTCCTGCAACTAATAGTACATTGTCCCATCATCTGATCTCAACTGGGTCTCTCACTGAACTTACATGCATGAGTTATTTATGAGATAATATTCAGTTATCTAAAGTGCAATAGTTACATGCATGCATGCATTAACTAACTGAACTCACAATCAATTCCTCCAACTATTGGAACTAATCTAACTGGACTTAACTCAGTTAACTGAGCTAACTTATTACAACTCAAAGTACAACTCAACCTCATCTCCTTAACTAAGGGATAAATTCCTCAATCAATGGAGAAATTGTTGCATGTCTTCACATAGACTTCATGTTTGATTTTATCCAACTAATCAACTCAAGATGAATTAATTAATTATTAATCAAACAACCGCTAAGAAAAAATTCGAATTTTAATTCTCAATTTTAGTTCAGGGACTAACTAAAATTGGAATCTAACCCAAAATGCTATTTTTAGCATTTCCATTTTATCATTCCTTGTTGTTATGTCCAACACTGGTACCTGAAATGCTATTTACAGCAATGCTATTTTTAGCATTTCTTGTTGCTATTTTCAACACTCCCTCTCAACAAGAAAGGCATTCAACTTGAACCAGATCCTGAAACTTTGGAATGTTCTGCATGCAACACTTCTCCCAAGTAGAGTTTAGGCTTCTGTGATCCATATCAAGTTTACAAAAGATTCTTCGGCGCAGATCACATGAAACATCATTTGTCGACGCGTTTCGAACCAACCAGTGTGGTTCATCGTCAGGACAAGTTGAAGAAACAGATCCAGCTTAGCAAGTTAAATAGACAGAGCAGAGCCTCCACCGGCTAAAGAGACCAACAACTACTTTTGACTAGGTACCTAGGTCAAAACCCTTTTTAATAATTAAAGGGAAAAAATTACCCTAGGGGAACCTAGGGTAATTTTTTCCCTTTAATTATTAAAAAGGGTTTTGACCTAGGTACCTAGTCAAAAGTAGATGTTGGTCACTTTAGCCGGTGGAGGCTCTGATCTGTCTATTTAACTTGCTAAGCTGGATCTGTTTCTTCAACTTGTCCTGACGATGAACCACACTGGTTGGTTCGAAACGCGTCGACAAATGATGTTTCATGTGATCTGCGCCGAAGAATCTTTTGTAAACTTCTCCCAAGTGTTGTTGCTCCAACAACTCTAGAAACAAAAAAACTCCCAACTGAGCTCTCTGTTGGGCTAGAAACACCCTCTGATGCTAAAGCTCCCTCTGCCGCTGACAAGTGATCCCTCTCTAACCTTTGAGCTGCTGCAACATCTCCATGCATCTCGCATTGTTGCACACCTCTATGTGCCATCCTGCACTGGTGCAACACTCCTGTGCCTCTCGCACTGTTGCAGCCTGCTAGCTCTACATAGTCTTGGGACTCCTACATTGTAGCTCTCTCTTCCACTCCATCTGCATCTATCTCTACCCACTCAGCTAGTCCTACTACTCCTCGTCGGGGCTCTCGTAGCAAGGTCTAATCCAAGAGGTTCGGTACCTCAAGGATCCTGCCCCCATTTCAGCCTTCATGAGACTATCTCTTCACATCACCCCACCTCACACCTAGACGTATGGCTGCATGTGATCCCTCTGCCCACCTAGCTCGAAATTTCCCCCTACTGGAGGTCTCCGGACGACTGGATGCCTCCACCCTATCTCCTCTCAACTTCTCTAGTTATGGTTGCTCCACAACTTCCTGAAGTTGCTTCTCCAATTGTGGTTCCTCCACAATTGTTTGAGACTTCTTCTGGTGCTGCATGTTGAGAGGTAGTGTACTCTCCCTCTCAACCACCAAGTCTCCAACATTTGCCTTGCTCCTCAAGAGCATACAGGTTCTTGACTCGTTAACCGATATGCTTCACCTGTCTCGTGGTGATGTGTCTAAGGAAAACCTTTCCCTTACTGAAGACTACATCATAGCCTTTGTCTTCCAGCATTGCGATCGATACGAAGTTTTTCCTCAGTCCTGGCACATATTTAACATCTGTCAAGGTAATGCAAGCTCCATGCTCCCTCTAAAAAACAACCGTGCCTACTCCTGAGACACTATACTTTTCATCATTGCCCATCTCTATGAGTATCTGGAGATCTTTCTCCTCCAAGATACTCAACAAACTCTTATCGCCCGTCATGTGGAATGAAGCTCCACTATCAAGAAACCAACCACATCCCACCATGGATAAAACCATGCATGCGATGAGGGTGAAATCCAACTTGAACTGTGAGGCCAGTGCCTCACCTTCTAATCCTTCCAAGGATCCCTTCTTAGATTTCTTCAGTGGACAATTTGTAGAAAAATGGCCCACCTCATGACAACGAAAGCATCGCACTTTCGATTTGTCAAACTTCTTCCCACCATGGGAAGAACTCGATCTGAGATGAGAATCCTTCTCTTTCCCCTTCTTCGTCTTACTCGCTAAGGTGCAATTTTCTTCATCCTCCTTGGATGATGAACCATCTCTGGTGCTTCTCCTTATCTCCTCCTACATCAAATCTGACCAAAGTCGTTCCAAATCTGGCAGTTTCTCTATTCCATTTACCGAGTCTTGGTAGCTATGCCAGCTCTTAGGAAGACTGAGGAGACCAAGACTCACCATGTCATCATCGGTTGTCGTGATCCCTACACTTTGAAGCTCATCCCTACAGGTGGTGAGCTTGTTCAGGAAAGTAGAGATCATGTTGCCCTTTACACACTTGATTTTTCGAAGCTTGTCTTTCAGTGCCAGCTTCCTCTGATCGTTGTTGTTTTGATATAGATCCTTCAATGTTTTCCACATTGAAAACGATGTCTCCTTCCCATGGAGGCTCAAGACAATGTGGTCTCGAACTCCCTCCAGGAGGATTCTCCTTGCTCTAGCCACACATTTCTTCCATTTTTCCAATTCTTGGGCATTAGCTGTTACGAGCTTGGGGACTTCGTGATCAATGAAGTCCTTCAAACCGTTGTCCTCTAATACCGCTTCCATGTGATCCTTCCAGGATATATAATTCGAGGAGCCATCAAGGTCATACTCGAGTCTCAAACCGTTTACTGCCATTGGTGAATTTGAGATGTGATAAGAACCCGATTTCTATAATTAGGAACTTCAAACTTTGAACTTATCCCTTCTTAGTATACTGTTCTTCGCTTTGATCACCTTTGCTCCGATACCATGTAAAATTTTCTCATTGCAGATCAATCTGATAATGAAATAAACTAAAGAAAAATACTTGATCTACTTCTACAAACAAACTTGCGGCAGCTTAATCGATTATGAGCAAGATCAAATAGAACACATATAACAGAGAATGAGAAAACAACCACATGAAACATAGAAGAATACTCTGGGGAAAGCCTCAGCTAAAAACCCCGCTATCTGTATTATCATACAAGTGGAAATACCTCAGAGATTACACAAAGCTTAGCTCTCACACAACTATCCAGCTCTCAGTACAATCCCTCATTGCTGCTCATAGATAGAATAAATGACACATATGCCTTCCTTCAGTCCTCCAAGCCTCCTATTTCCTTGCGCAGTTTCTCCTGGGGTCCAATGCTGCCACCTGTGTGAATTCCCACCTCATACACTTATCAAACTAAAGAAGTAACTGCGCAATCCTGAAGGAGATGAATTCCTTCTGCATGCAAGAGATATCCACAATGGAATATTCCTGCAACTGATAGTACACTGTCCCATCATCTGATCTCAACTGGGCCTCTGACTGAACTGACATGCATGAGTTATTTATGAGAGAATATTCAGTTATCTGAAGTGCAGTAGTTACATGCATGCTTGCATTAACTAACTGAACTCACAACCAATTCCTCCAACTATTGGAACTAATCTAACTGGACTTAACTCAGTTAACTAAGCTAACTAATTACAACTCGAAGTAAAACTCATCCTCATCTCCTTAACTAAGGCATAAATTCCTCAATCAATGGAGAAATTGTTGCATGTCTTCACATAGATTTCATGTTTGATTTTATCCAACTAATTAACTCAAGATGAATTAATTAATTATTAATCAAACAGCTGCTAAGAACAAATTCAAATTTTAATTCAAGGACTAACTAAAATTGGCATCTAACCTGAAATGTTATTTATAGCAATGCTATTTTTAGCATTTCCATTTTATCATTCCTTGTTGCTATGTCCAACACTGGTACTTGAAATGCTATTTTTAGCATTTATTGTTGCTATTTTCAACACAACCAGTGAGTAAGATCATGTACATTTGAGCTCAGTGGTATGCCTACAACAAAAAACTTAAATATATTACCATTAAGTGCATACAACATGTTATTGGGCATGGATTGCTTGTACTTGCACAAGACCAAAGTGGTTTGTTTTGAGAAGGAGATTGAATGATTGGATGAGCAGGGAAAAAGAAGGGTTTTGCAGGGAAGGATAAAGCCTATTTCAGTAACATTGGTCACGACCATGCAGGCCAAGGATAGCAGCATAAGAGGATGATTGTTTTATGTAGTACAAGTCTTAAATAATGGGGAGGTTGAAAATGATGCTGATAATAAGGAGAGGGAACTGCTAAAAAGGCACCTTTTTTTGCAACAGTATGTAGATGTGTTTCCGGTAGAGGTTCCTGGATTACCTCCTCACAGAGAAGTATATTTCTCTATTGAGTTGGTACCTGGGGCAACACCAACATTTAAGGCACCATAAAGGATGAGTACCCTTGAGTTGGTTGATCCAGATTTAAACAGGAACGCAACAAAATACAGAGATAACCATATACACAAAGATGCAATAGAAATAATACTTCATTTCATTTGTTAGGAAATTATATATTACAAAGCAATGGAACACATAAAATATTGTAGAAATATAAGCACAAAAAATGCATAAAACAAGAGAGACACAGATATACGTGGTTCACCCAGTTTGGGCTACATCCACGGAGAAACAGCCAGTCCTTCTTTTTATATTATCTAGCAAACTGAAGAGATACAACCTACAATAGATCCACTATAACTCCCTCTTCGCTCTCAATCTCCTCTCTCTTCCTCACTCAGAATACCGATCTACATAGACGCAATACAATTCCCTCATATATAGCAAAGGGTTGCCTTCTAGGGCAAAAAACCCTAAATTAAGCATAACTTCTACCGTCAGATCTCCGCCTAATGAACGGCCTAGATTGACTACAAAATTACAACATTTTACAAGGCAATTTTACATCTATTCTTAGCTTCAGGGGCCCTGAAATATGCTTCCAAATAGAAATGGAAATAAACCAGCTAAGGCGATGGTAGCTTATCTTTGAGAAGAGATGTGGTAGCTACAGGCCTCTGAACTATGTTACAGTGAGGCTCGAAGGCCTATTTATTGTTGAGAAAGGAAAACCATAAACATCTGAAAACCTAACCCTAGAAGATGAAATGCCAAACTATGGGCCCTGTTTGGGTAAATTGGTACATCAACTTCCCGGGGTCGTAACTTTGGCATACAATCTTCATTTGACGCGCACAGTATCTCGTTAGAAAGATCTATTCGAGAACTACAACTTTGGGAAGAGCAACATCAATCCATGGACCCATGTTGCTCCCAGTTTTCCCAAAAGACGTTGTTTAGGGCCTCAAAACGACTCTGGAAGTTCAAGACCCGAAAAACTGCTAAAAATATTAAACTGTGCTACATTTAAGGAAACTGACAAGTTGAAAGAAATAATGGTGGGGATCCAAGTGGACTTATAGCAGGTGGCCACCAATATCCACTTGGATCATTCCTCCCCCCTTAGGAAGCAATGGTCTCCATTACATTGAGTTCCTCCATGAGATGAGGAAACTTCTGCTGAACTTGGTCCCTAGTGAGCCACTTGCCCTGGTGAAGGAGTTGGCATGCTTTGAAAACTCGATACAATTGGATATTTTGTTGGCGAGTGTGCTTAATCTATGTGTCCATGATCCGATGAGTTGCAGCTTGTTCCATGCAATCTGGATTTAACTCTGTGGGTGTGAGCTGTTCCACAATGTCAGATGTGTCTAGTAATGGTGGAAAGTATGGCTGAAGGCAGTCCACATTGAACACTGGGTGCAGGCCAAGGAATGGGGGAATGTTGAGCTCAAATGCATTGTCTCCCACAGCCTTGGGAATGGTGTAAGGACCATATCAGAGTGGTCTGAGTTTCTGATAGGCTCTGGTAAGGCGTTCCTTTTGCAAATGCAACCAGACTTTGTCGCCCACATGAAACTTGTGTAGCACCCGATGTTGATCATGTTGCTACTTGTACTTGGCATTTGATTTCTCCAAAATGTCATGGACCTGCTGGCGAATATGTTGGATGTGCTCAATGAAACTATTTTCCTTATCTGTTTCGGACTGGACATGAGCCGAATCTGCGTCAGTAGCTGAAACTGGCATGGCCACATCAATGGCACATAGCGGATGGAATCCCAAGCCCACCTGAAAAGGGTTGTGGCCAGTCGAGCTGTGGAGAGCTCGGTTGTATCTGTGTTGAACATCAGGGAGGCTCTCGTCCCATGTGCGTGGATGCTTTGAGTTGTACATGCACAGAATGTGTACGATCATCCTGTTGACAACCTCTGTTTGGCCATCAGTTTTAGGATGGAAGGCTGTGGACTTATTGAGTTTGGTGTTAAGCATTGACCAGAGACTGGACCAAAATTTACTGAGGAACCTGTTGTCCCGATCTGAGATGATATACTATGGGATCCCAAAGTGTACCCACACTCATTCAAAGAAGAGTTTAACAGTGGCTTCTGCTATGATATTCTTCTTGTAGGCGGCCATAATGGCCATCTTTGAGAACCTGTCGATGACCACAAAAACACAGTTGTTTCCATGCTTAGTGGAAGGAAGACCTGACATGTAATCCATGGAGATGGATTCCCAAGGTCGACTAGGGGTAGGCAGTGGGGTATAGAGGCCTTTATTCTTGATGGTCGGTTTGTCAATGGCGCAGGCAGTGCATGATCTGATGTACTTCCTGACATCGTGTCGAAGATTCGGCCAATAGAAATACTTCTGCAGTACTGCCACCATTTTCTCGACCCCGAAATGTCCAACAGCCCAACTGTAGTGTCCTTCCCAAATCATCTTGGCATGCTCGCTTGAAGGAACACAAAGGTGACCTAGGTGGCATAACAAGGCATCTTGGAGGTGAAAATTTGGAACATCCTGACCCTCCAAGAGTGTCTAGTATGTGTGGCCGAATTCTGGGTTGCTTTTGTAGAGAAGTGGCCAATCAAAAGTCTCGTACCCACAAGAGTTGAGCATAGTGGTTAACGCCATGATCAGTGGTCGACTGAGGCAATCTGCAACATTATTGGTGCTACCCTTCTTATACTTGATATTCAAATGGAACTGTTGCAGGTATGTGGACCACTTCTGATGGTGATCATTCTGCAATTTCCATTGGGTCTGTATGAACTACAGGGGTCAGTGATCTATGTGGATGACCGTTTCCTTCCCCAAAATGTAATGCTTCCATTGTCGACAGGCCTGTACAATGGAATACATCTCTTTGTCATAAGTGGGATACTTCTGGATTGTGTCTAAAAGTTTCTCATTGTGATATGCCACTGGATGCCCATGTTGAGTAAGGACTGCCCCAATAGCATAGTCAGAGGCATCTGTCTCGACCTCAAATGGTTGCTGCAAGTCTGGTAATGCGAGCATGGGTGTTGTGCAGAGGCGATCTTTCAACTCTATGAATGACCTCTGTTGAGATTAAGACCAAAAGAATTTTTCTTTCACTCCTCCCTTGGTGACTTGACTCAAGGGCCAAGTGATATGAGAAAATCCCCACACGAACCTACGGTAGAAGTTGGTAAGACCTAGAAAGTTGTGAAGCTCTGTCAGAGTGGTTGGAGATGGCCAATCTCGAATGACTTGGATCTTAGATGGATCCACATACACCCCCTTTTCATCAATAATGTGTCCCAAATATTGAACATGGGTCATGCGAAAAGTGCATTTCTCCAAATTGGCACATAAATTGTGTTGCCGCAGTGTTTGGAGAACCCATCGGATGTGGTGGAGGTGCTCTTCCCAACTCTAGCTGAAGATCATGATGTCATCCAAGTATACCACTAAAAATGAGTTGGTGAATGGCTGCAATATGTCATCCATTAGCCGCATGAAGGTTGCAGGAGCATTCATCAATCCGAAAGGCATCACCAACCATTCAAACAGGCCCTCCTTAGCTTTGAAGGCAGTCTTCCACACATCAGAGGGTTTGATTGGTACCTGGTGATAACTTGACTTCAAATCGATCTTGCTGAAATATTTTTCCCCCTTCAGTTCGTCCACAAGGTCATCAATCTATGGGATCGGGTACCTATTACGAACAGTGATCTTGTTTAGCGCCCGATAGTCAATACAGAGTCTCCAAGTCCCATCCTTATTCTATACCAACATGATCGGGCTCCCACAGGGCGATGAACTTGGACGGATGTGAGCTTTATGCAGTAGCTCCTGAATCTACCTCTTGATTTCATCATTCTCCATAACGGAGCACCGATAGATTGGTCCATTGGGTAGCAGTGCACCTGGGGTCAGATCGATGGAGTGCTTGACCTGACAGTGCAGAGGAACCCCTGCGGGGGAGGTGAAGATGTCCTCATACTCCTCCACGACCTTGTCCATCTGTAATTGTCATGTGGAGGGGCCCTGTCTAGAGGTCATGGCCACCATCTTCTTCTTTCCTTGAGGGTGTATCATCAGGAAAACAAATTTCCCAGTTTTGGAAATGAACTTACTGCATTGTTTTGCAGTAATCAAAGAGATGGTGGTAGGCGGTGCTACCTCCGGTATCCTGTACAACTTAGTTCCCAAAGTAACAATAACAGCATGGGGCCTTGATTCATACACAACATGTCACTTCCACAAGTATGGTTGTCCTAGTAATACATCACAAACTTTAAGGGTAGCAATGTCACACAATACCTCATCTGTGAAGGGCTTGATGTTGTATGGAAGGCGACACTGCTGGCTCACGCGAAGATCCTGTCCTTGGTGAAGCCACCTGATGGTGTACGGTTGTGGATGTGCTATGGTCAGTAAGCCCAACTGCTTCATGACCTTTGTCGAAATGAGGTTCTTTTGGCTCCCGCTGTCGACAATGAACTATAGCGGGGAGCCCTTTACCCACATTTGGGAGTGGAAGAGACGCTCCTCCTCTCTGGATCTTCAAGTTCCTCCTTCTAGATCTTTGTGGTGGCAATGGTGGCGTTGGGCTCCGCATCGATAATCTGCTTCCCTTTGTCATTCCCCTTATCAGGTCTTGACTCAGAGTTAGAACCTGCATCTGATTCCGAAACCTTTATCTTAGCCACCAATGGCTGCTTGGCCCGACACTCACTTGTGTTGTGAGTGGAGCTCTTATGGAACTCACACCACTTTCCCGTGTCCTTTCTCAGCTTCGCAACACTATTTTTTGCTTGCAGCTTTGGCGGGTTGTCTTGGGCTGCCCCTCCTTGGCTTTGTCCTTTGTTCTGCTGTTTGGGGGCACCTTTCCCTTGCTTCAGATTCGCAGATCCAAAGTCTCGCTTCTTCTATTTAAACTTTTGCTCGACCCTGACAGCATATCGATATGCAATGCCGAGTGAGGAGATGTTCAAGAATTCTATTTCTTCCTGGATGTACTTGTGTAGGCAGCCGTGGTATTTGAGTAGCAAATGCTGCTCTGAATCCTTGATACCCAACTTTGTGTGAAGGGTATGGAAAATATTGGTGAACTCCGGCACGTCTTGGTCCCTTCCCTGTCGCAGCATGGTCCACTTTATGTATTGATCCTCATAGCTTCCAACAGGGTAGTACTACTCCTTGATGGCATCCCGAAATGAATTCCAAGTGGGTGTGGCTAAAAATAGTGAGCATGTACTTTCATCCTTATACTCGCAGTAGGTTTCCCACCAATCCTTGACGTGGGGGGATGCTTTGAGAAGAGCGAAAATAATCTTTTCCCGACTAGAAAAATCATGAACAGAAAAATAACCCTCTAGCAGATTTAACCATTTATCAACGACATCTGCATCTATCTGACCCTCGAATATGGGGATTTCAAAATTAACTTGTACCTTAAGTGGTGTGGCATTTCCAGAGTAGCTGTTTGGGGGCACCTTTCCCTTGCTTCAGATTCGCAGATCCAAAGTCTCGCTTCTTCTGTTTAAACTTTTGCTCGACCCTGATGGCATATCAATATGTAGTGCCGAGCTAGGAGATGTTCAGGAATTCTATTTCTTCCTGGATGTACTTGTGTAGGCAGTCGTGGCAGTCGTGGTATTTGAGTACCAAATGTTGCTCTGAATCCTTAATACCCAACTTTGTGTGAAGGGTATGGAAAATATTGGTGAACTTTGGCACGTCTTGGTCCCTTCCTTGCCGCAATGTGGTCCACTTTATGTATTGATCCTCATAGCTTCCAATAGGGTAGTACTGCTCCTTGATGGCATCCCGGAATGAATTCCAAGCGGGTGCGGCCGAAAATAGTGAGCCTGTACTTTCATCCTTATACTCGTAGTAGGTTTCCCACCAATCCTTGATGTGGGGGGATGCTTTGAGAAGAGCGAAAATAATCTTTTCCCGACTGGAAAAATCATGAATAGAAAAATGACCCTCTAGCAGATTTAACCATTTATCAACGACATCTACATCTATCTGACCCTCGAATATGGGGATTTCAAAATTAACTTGTACCTTAAATGGTGTGGTGTTTCCAGAGTAGCTGTTTGGGGACACCTTTCCCTTGCTTCGGATTCGCAGATCCAAAGTCTCGCTTCTTCTGTTTAAACTTTTGCTCGACCCTGACGGCATATCGGTATGCAGTGCCGAGCGAGGAGATGTTCAGGAATTCTATTTCTTCCTGGATGTACTTGTGCAGGCAGCCGTGGTATTTGAGTACCAAATGCTGCTCTGAATCCTTGATACCCAACTTTGTGTGAAGGGTATGGAAAATATTGGTGAACTCCGGCACGTCTTGGTCCCTTCCCTACCGCAGCATGGTCCACTTTATGTATTGATCCTCATAGCTTCCAACAGGGTAGTACTACTCCTTGATGGCATCCCGAAATGAATTCCAAGTGGGTGCGGCTGAAAATAGTGAGCCTGTACTTTCATTCTTATACTCGCAGTAGGTTTCCCACCAATCCTTGACATGGGGGGATGATTTGAGAAGAGCGAAAATAATCTTTTCCTGACTGGAAAAATCATGAACAGAAAAATAACCCTCTAGCATATTTAACCATTTATCGACGGCATCTGCATCTATCTAATCCTCGAATATGGGGATTTCAAAATTAACTTTTACCTTAAATGGTGTGGTGTTTCTAGAGTAGCTATTGGAAGCCAATGCGTCGCCCCTGGGTAGCCACTGAAGGATCTGGGCAAAGTTGTCCATCACCGCGGTCATTTGTCGCTCGAGAGATTCTTCGAGCAAGATTTTGAAAGGATCTCCTGCCCCCTCATCTTTCTTTTCATCTGCCATGGGAGGTCGTCAGGATTTGCGAGGCTGGTCTTGCAAAGGTTCGATCGGTTCAAGCCCTAACTCCTTATATCCCGACCTCATTAGGGAAATGCAAAGAAAAATAGAGAAAAAAGAAGACTGCTCTGATACCACTAATCTGGATTTAAACAGGAATGCAACAAAATACAGAGATAACCATATACACAAAGATGCAGTGGAAATAATACTTCATTTCATTAATTTAAAATACTAAAATATGCTTCCAAACAAAAATGGAAATAAACCAGCTAGGGCGATGGTAGCTTATCTCTGAGAAGAGATTTGGTGGCTACATGCCTCTGAATTGTGTTACAATGAGGCTCGAAGGCCTATTTATTGTTGAGAAACAATGGAAAACCCTAAACATCCAAAAACCTAATCCTAGAAGATGAAACGCCAAATTGTGGGCCCTGTTAGAGCCTAAATCAACCTTAGGCTGAAGGAAGGCAGAATTCAGGACAACCACAAACCACGCTCAGTCTGGTAGCTAGCCCTACCATAACAGGAGAGGGCTCTCTCTGGGTCACACTCAGTAAAAATAAGCAATAGGGTCTGAGATGACTCAAAATGTATGCTGATTGTAGGCTAGTAAATAGATATGAAAGATGTGATTTATTGAATGACTGAAATTTTCTGGGCTGTATGGGACCAACAGGACCGCATGAGCTGGGAAATTAAATCAAAGATACAGAATATTTCACGAGGCAAGGTAGGCAGGAGGTTTAGCAATCAGATATAAATAAAATGGAGTGGAAAGACCATTGAGAAAGCTAAAAAGGGCATACACATGAATCCTTTTCAGACAGAAGAAGAAACACAAAATATGAATGCCTTACAAGGCAGAGCATAAACTGGATTCTACCTTTCCTACTTAAGAGAATTCAACCAAAAATGATTATGAATGGATGGTAAAAATAACATGATACATATGAAATAGAGAAAAAACACATTGCTAAACTCATACCACAGGGATATCATGAATCAGAGCTGCATCATTTTTTATTAATCTCCTGGCCAAACTGTACAGTGAATAGCTGAGTTTTCTCTCCCACCATTTCCCAGAAACTCCAACCCTTTACAAATGATTTTTCAATACAATAAATAGAATCCATCTGTGAGAAAACAGATTGACACAAATGGGGAGTTGTTTGATCATTAACTAATGGAAGCTGGAAAGCCAACCACCTATTCTGAAAAAGAGTAGCATTACATCTTGTTTTTCTCTGGTGACCAATTAAAAGGCAAAAAATGTAACGTAGATCCCATGAAATCATGACTGAGGACAAAAATGGGCGAGCAGTTCCTATTTCTCTGTTGTGGTAGATATTCTTTGTTCTAATTTGGTTGTCGGTCTTTGACTGTTCATTTGCCTCCTTGCCGTTTGAATAAAACTATTTTTTAATAAAGATGGTTTTGAATTTTGCCTTTGATGATGGGAAACAGAGTTCCGCCAATGCGCCCAAAATTGTTTCCATAGGCAGGTTGTTTCCAAGCACACTGCGCATAGTCAGCTGGGAAATAAAGGTCCTTGGCATCTGGAGCTGGAGTACATAACTCCTTAACAAGTTCGTTATTTTGCCCAAAAAGAGTTGACTTTTCATAAATCTGAACAAAGTTTATACCAAGGCACTGCTCTGCATCCATAGAGGTGACCTCTAACATCCATGTTGCAGGATTATACGTGTCTTTAATCTTTGGCACTCCAGGAACAGACTCAAAATAGTCAATGAGGTTCTTTGAATGGCGACCCAATGCACCAGCATAAATAATTTCACCTCCCTGCTTCATTAGTAGTAACTCATCAAATGCCTCAAAATGTCAATACTTGGCTGGTGAATATTCCGCACTGCTCGCATTGCTATAGCAGCAGCACGTGCATCTAAACCTAAGGTAGGCTCATCCATGAATATGATAGAAGGATTTGTCACAGGCTCTACTGCAATAATCAATCTTTTGTGTTTCTCAGTAGATAAACCACTAACACCAGGAATGCCCACTAGAACGTCTTTCAGATCATCTAATTCGACCAGCTGCATGACTTCAACTAGATATTGCAGCACTTCGTGTACATTCTCATTTGTATCAGGACCAATCCATGCAAATTCGGGTGCGTTTTGGGAAATGAAGGAAGTTTTTGGCAATTTTTTGGCGTCCTGGCTGTGTGCACCGCGCAGCACACCCAGTGCGCCGCGTCGTACCTATGCGCCGCGCCCATGTAAAACTACATTGCGTGGAGGCACCCAATGCGCCGCACGCTCCCAATGTGTCGCGCCACTTAGCTAGTGCGCCGCGCCTCTCTAAACACAATTTTGACTTAGAAAATGGCAGTTTCTTCTGGTCACCAGGTAACCGTCGTTCAGTCGACCATTCATCATGTAAAGTATCCTCCCTTTGCATCAAAGAGATATTCCTTTCACTGGACTTGCATTGGGGTACATCTCTTTTTTCATATTCATCGAGTAATGAAGTTTCTTCTCTAGGAATTGTTTCAGTGGCTTGAAACTCATTTTTGCAACATCTGCAACTTTCCTCTTCTGGATGTCCTATTTCCTGTGTATCTAGACTGCAATTATTGCACTTTGATATCTTAGCATGAGCTTCCCTTTTCTCCTCTGTGACATGAGCATGAGGCTTAGGGGTATCCTCTAACTGATGTTGACAAGTAGAAGAGGTTTTTCCTTCCGAGTGGTACTGCCTCGGCCTATCTCTTGATTCCAGTGTAACGCCATTTTCCACTGTTTTGACAGGAATGTCAATGAGTGCTTTGTATGATGGAATAGTAGAAGATTCAGGCCCAGGACTTCCAACAGGCCCGTCAATAGTTGAAATTTCTTTGTAGCCTTGTCGTTCTTCACATTGCAAAGATTCCAAAATGGCCAACTTGTAATGTAGAGCTTACATGAGTATCACATTGACTTCCATTCCGTGTAATTTGCATTGATGTCCGATCACCACTTGGACAAGATGCTGAGAATCTAGGGTCCTGTATAGCTTGCTGTTGATATGGATAAAGCTGGAAATATGTGCTCGGGGACACCATGCATTTGATAAATGCCCCCCCTGCTTTAGTGTTTTTGTTAACTAGTGGGAAAATGAATCCCTGAGCAGTCAGCGCACGATGTCCTTCAGGACCCCGTTGTAAACCCAGCACTGGAATAGCCACACCAAGTCCACTGGGTATCCCTGGGTAAAAACCACAGGAGTAAGCTGATTTGTGCCTCCATAATTTTCGGGGGTTAAAATCGTTTGAAACATTACTTTTGGCTGTCTCATTGAGTTCTCTTGCACTGTTCCCGTCTGTCCACAATTCTGTGCCGCTTGGTTTAGACTTTATGAATCTATACTTGGCATTTTGTCTGGTAGATTGATATATTTGGGTGAGGAGACATATTCCTGACCTGGTCTCAAGGAGTCTCCAACAACATTCCATCCTTGTGGTTGAGGGAAAACTGGAACTGGCATCCAACTTGGCTTTTGACTTGCATCACTCACTGTATTTCTTGTGCTTGCTGCTGGTTCCTGAAGAAGCCACAGTGGTGGTTTTGTATTGATGTCGGAATGTTTATCCTTGGGATGCATATCAAATGGCAATTTCTCCTTTTTCCTCTTTTGGTTCTGATCAACGTTAATGCTTTCCCACTGAGAGCTTTTCTCGTCCATCTTGTTTTCTTGACTTGGTAAGCATGTTCTTCTAGAAGTGCTTTCAACTTTCATTGGTATGGAAGCTTGTCTTGGCAAAGGATGACCAGAGGCTGCAGTTGAAGTACTTCATGACGGAGGACTTTAAAAGACATACTCATTACAAACAATTAATTTGTTTTGAAGAGGAATCATCCTTGAGCATGATTGATGATAAGAATTTGAAATGAAAACTTATTTTGATCCTCCCTCTGGCCTGCTGGCATTATTGGGCATTAGAACAGGACTGTGAATGATTTCAAAATTGATTCGACAAATGGACCTAAACCAGCAGGTACAAAGCATGAGGGGAAATGACTAACAAGACCCTTCCATCAGATTATGGCATGCCCCTAGCGAAATGCAGCTGAGTGAATGGAGCGAGACACCTAAAAATGAAGTGCAGAAAGAGTTTTGATCTCTGACGAAGGACTGACAAGACCGACTCTAACATTGGCTCCAATTGGGATGGTAGCTACCTGGAGGTGCCAAGAACTGCAGATCTTTGGGTGAGCAGACAGTGCCTTCGTCCATTGGGCTATGGAGTCATTATCTCGACAACGACACAAGACTTTGACTCATTTATTGACTGAAAATTTGATTCAAACTAACTCAACTTTAACTGAAATGACTGCTGAATTGACTGAAAAAACTTGACTTTGACAAACTAACTCAAAATGACTAAGACCTGAACTTAAAACTTAAAGCTAGGTGGTGTTACATGACCACCTGTGTTTCTTACAAGGCAATATACGATCAAACTATATCAAAATGCCAATGTAACCAATCAAGGAGATGCCTTCTTGATTGATTCTCCTGATCAGATCTTCTGGTCAACAACAGATACTCGTAACTAGGCATCCAAAAACATGATTGACCATGGTCTCCTTCATCACTGAATACTGCAAAAATCACCTTCACTGCTGACTGTAACAAATCTGCCATTGGATCCTGAAAAACATGAAGATTTACCTCCTGCTGAAGAAACAAAGTGTCCTTTTCTTTTGATTTTGATCTTCCTTCATAATATACTTCAGAAAAAGTATGTTCCTGGTCCTCAAAAAATTCTGAACAAGTAGATGAGCAAATTTCCTCTTCAAAAAACATTTCAAAACATGAGACATATGAAGAAGAATCTGAAAGGGAATCCTGAATGTTCTGATCTTCTGTAGTCTGAATATAGTTTTGATCATCTTCATATGATATGACAGCCAGATTCTCATTACATTCATCAATCATGAGAAAAGAAACTTCAAATGATTCTTGAAACCCAACACTATCATTTATATCATCTACCACAAATTCATCCAGAGAAACTTTTTCACTTACTTGAACAAAATTCTCATCTTGTTGTTCATGAACTGACTGGATTACCTCTTTATGAAGGCTTTGTTCTGATGACATGAGAACGTTTGGATTCATAACTCTGTCTTCTTTATTCCAGATGTTTTCAGCAGCAGGGTTCTCCTTCATGGGATTCAGTACAAGGTATTCTTGGTCATCACAATCTGAATCTAGATCTGAAATGGCTGACTTAACGTTATCACATTCTGAAATTGAAACTTGACTTCCCTACATGCTGTCTTCTTCTATGGACAGATCTGAAATGACACTTTCTCTTTCATCACTTTCAGCCATATGGACATCTTCAACCTGCTGATCTATAAAGCTGCTTACAGGACTGTCATCCTTTTCAGAAGAGGAAGAAGTTCCACCATCACCTTCTTGACCATGTGCACACTGCAGATCTGCATTAACTTGAGCTAGAACATGACCATTCAAGAGTTGATCTATCTCGTCTTCAGATAGAGGAGATAATACTTTTTGTTTTCTGTTGTTCAAACAGTGATTGTCTTCATTAATTTCAAGTGAAGGAGTGTACAAATTTTCCTCATACTGTTGATCCATTTCATGTAATTCCTGTTGACTGTCAAGATGCAAAATTCCTTTGTCTTCCACCGTACCAAGATCTTGATCCTGCTACAAATTTTCATGATCGTCTTTATGCTGCTGAAATGGATTTTCATACAAGGCTTCCATGATTTCTTCGTCCATCAAGTCATCATGTCCATAAAAATTCTCAAGATCGTCAATAAAACTATGAACATGGCTACAACAGTCCTGAACTAAAGCCAAGGATGGATATGATTCTTTATACCTTTCAAAGAATATTGCATGAAAATCTTTTAAACAATAAATAGAAGCAGGTGGCAAACTTTCATACCAAGATCGGGCTTCGTCTTCCAGAGTAGCCATAAACATTTTTATCAAACAGTCTTCAGGAAAATTGATCTTTAATTTATACACATGAATGTGAAATTTCACCAGATGAAGAGCAACGTCATTACCTTCCACATTTCTGAACATAGGCAAATTCTGAAGCCAATCCACCTTGGGAATTTTATTTGGAAAACCTGGGATGTGATTTCGGCTCATGGGAGCATATATTCTTGCAACCCAATCCATCTTGAAAACCTTAAAGCTACTGATATTCCTGCAGTGGAATCACCATGAAGCATTGATTTCTGGATTTTTCAGTGAATGAAGTCGCCAGGTGAATGATTTCAGCCTTCTTATGTCTAATCATTGTCCACCATCAACCATTAGATCTGAACTTGATACATGTACTCGGGTGATCGTTTAGATCAGATGTTCAGTTTATAAACTAGACCGGAGATTGACTGAAGCAGCTTTTATCTACTTGCGCTAATGCAAAGCAAAAGCGTTTCGAAGGCTACCTGGCTAATCTTCAGGCTCCGTCTGTAGTCTACAAAGCCAAACAATGAAAATAAACTTTCTTCCCCAGTATGGTCGCCACTATGTTAGAACCTAAATCTACCTTAGGCTGAAGGAAGGCAGAATTCAGGATAACCACAAACCACACTCAGTCTGGTAGCTAGCCCTACCAGAACAGGAGAGGGCTCTCTCCGGGTCACACTCAGTAAAAATAAGCAATAGGGTCTGAGATGACTCAAAATGTATGTTGATTTTAGGCTAGTAAATAGATATGAAAGATGTGATTTATTGAATGACTGAAATTTTCTGGGCTGTATGGGACCAACAGGACCGCATGAGCTGGGAAATTAAATCAAAGATACAAAATATTTCACAAGGCAAGGTAGGCAGGAGGTTTCGCAATCAGATTTAAATAAAATGGAGTGGAAAGATCATTGAGAAAGCTAAAAAGGACATACACATGAATCCTTTTCAGACAGAAGAAGAAACACAAAATATGAATGCCTCACAAGGCAGAGCATAAACTAGATTCTACCTTTCCTACTTAAGAGCATTCAACTAGAAATGATTATGAATGGATGGTAAAAATAACATGATACATATGAAACAGAGAAAAAGCACATTGCTAAACTCACACCATAGGGATCTCATGAATCAGAGCTGCATCATTTTTATTAATCTCCTGGCCAAACTATACAGTGAATAGCTGAGTTTTCTCTCCCACCGTTTCCCAGAAACTCCAACCCTTTACAAATGATTTTTCAATACAATAAATAGAATCCATCTGTGAGAAAACAGATCGACACAAATGGGGATCTGTTTAATCATTAACTAATAGAAGCTGGAAAGCCAACCACCTATTCTAAAAAAGAGCAGCGTTACATCTTGTTTTTCTCTGGTGACCAATCAAAAGGCAAAAAATGTAACGTAGATCCCATGAAATCATGACTGAGGACAAAAATGGGCAAGCTGTTCCTATTTCTCTGCTGTGGTAGATATTCTTTGTTCTAATTTGGCTGTCGGTATTTGATTGTTCTTTTGCCTCCTTTCCATTTGAATAAAACTAATTTTTAATAAAGATGGTTTTGAATTGATGACGGGAAACAGAGTTCCGCCAATACGCCCAAAATTGTTTCCATAGGCAGGTTGTTTCCAAACACACTGCGCATAGTCAGTTGGGAAATAAAGGTCCTTGGCATCTGGAGCTGGAATACATAACTCCTTAACAAGTTCGTTATTTTTCCCAAAAAGAGTTGACTTTTCATAAATCTGAACGAAGTTTATACCAAGGCGCTGCTCTGCATCCATAGAGGTGACCTCTAACATCCATGTTGCAGGATTATACGTGTCTTTAATCTTTGGCACTCCAGGAACAGCCTCAAAATAGTCAATGAGTTTCTTTGAATGGCGACCCAATGCACCAGCATAAATAATTTCACCTCCCTGCTTCATTAGTAGTAACTCATCAAATGCCTCAAAATGTCAATACTTGGCTGGTGAATATTCCGCACTGCTCGCATTACTATAGCAGCAGCACGTGCATCTAAACCTGAGGTAGGCTCATCCATGAATATGATAGAAGGATTTGTCATAGGCTCTACTGCAATAGTCAATCTTTTGCGTTGCTCAGTAGATAAACCACTAACACTAGGAATGCCCACTAGAACGTCTTTCAGATCATCTAATTCGACCAGCTGCATGACTTCAACTAGAGATTGCAGCACTTCGTGTACATTCTCATTTGTATCAGGACCAATCCGTGCAAATTCGGGCGTGTTTTTTGCGATGAAGGAAGTTTTTGGCAATTTTTTGGCGCCCTGGCTGTGTGCGCCGCACCGCACCAATGCGCCGCACCCATGTAAAACTACACTGCGTGGAGGCGCCCAATGCACCGTGCACTCCCAGTGCGTCGCGCCACTTAGCCATTGCGCCGTGCCTCTCTAAACACAATTTTGACTTAGAAAATGGCGGTTTCTTCTGGTCACCAGGTAACCGTCGTTCAGTCGACCATTCATCATGTAAAGTATCCTCCCTTTGCATCAAAGAGATATTCCTTTCACTGGATTTGCATTGGGGTACATCTCTTTTTTCATATTCATCGAGTAATGCAGTTTCTTCTCTAGGAATTGTTTAAGTGGCTTGAAACTCATCTTTGCAACCTCTACAACTTTCCTCTTCTGGATGTCCTGTTTCCTGTGTATCTAGGCTGCAATTATTGCACTTTGATGTATTAGCATGAGCTTGCCTTTTCTCCTCTGCGACATGAGCATGAGGCTCAGGGGTATCCTCTAACTGATGTTGACAAGTAGAAGAGGTTTTTTCCTTCCGAGTTGTACTGCCTCGGCCTATCTCTTGATTCTAGTGTAATGCCATTTTCCACTGTTTTGACAGGAATGTCAATGAGTGCTTTGTATGATGGAATAGTAGAAGATTCAGGCCCAGGACTTCCAGCAAGCCCGTCAATAGTTGAAATTTCTTTGTAGCCTTATCGTTCTTCACATTGCAAAGATTCCAAAATGGCCAACTTGTAATGCAGAGCTTACATGAGTATCGCATTGACTTCCATTCCGTGTAATTTGCATTGATGTTCGATCACCACTTGGACAAGATGCTGAGAATCTAGGGTCCTGTATAGCTTGCTACTGATATGGATAAAGCTGTAAATATGTGCCTGGGGGACACCATGCATTTTATAAATGCCCCCCTGCTTCAGTGTTTTTGTTAACTGGTGGGAAAATGAATCCATGAGCAGTCAGCGCACGATGTCCTTCAGGACCCCATTGCAAACCCAGCACTGGGATAGTCGCACCAAGTCCACTAGGTATCCCTGGGTAAAAACCACAGGAGTAAGCTGATTTGTGCCTCCATAATTTTTGGGGGTTAAAATCGTTTGAAACGTTACTTTTGGATGTCTCATTGAGTTCTCTTGCACTGTTCCCGTCTATCCACAATTCTGTGTCGCTTGGTTTAGACTTTCTAAATCTGTACTTGGCATTTTGTCTGGTAGATTGATATCTTTGGGTGAGGAGACATATTCCTGACCTGGTCTCAAGGAGTCTCCAACAACATTCCATCCTTGTGGTTGAGGGAAAACTGGAACTAGCATCCAACTTGGCTTTTGACTTGCATCACTCACTGTATTTCTTGTGCTTGCTGCTGGTTCCTGAAGAAGCCACAGTGGTGGTTTTGTATTGATGTTGGAATGTTTATCCTTGGGATGCATATCAAATGGCCATTTCTCCTTTTTCCTCTTTTGGTTCTGATCAATGTTAATGCTTTCCCACTGAAAGCTTTTCTCGTCCATCTTGTTTTCTTGACTTGGTAAGCATGTTCTTCCAGAAGTGCTTTCAACTTTTGTTGGTATGGAAGCTTGTCTTGGCAAAGGATGACCAAAGGCTACAGTTGAAGTACTTCATGATGAAGGACTTTAAAAGACATACTCATTACAAACAATTAATTTGACAATTTCCTCTTCAAAACAGAGTTTTGAAGAGGAATCATCCTTGAGCAAGATTGATGATAAGAATTTGAAATGAAAACTTATTTTGATCCTCCCTCTAGCCTGTTGGCATTATTGGGCATTATAATAGGACTGTGAATGATTTCAAAATTGATTCGACAAACAGACCTAAACCAGCAGGTGCAAAGCATGAGGGGAAATGACTAACAAGACCCTTCCGTCAGATTATGGCATGCCCCTAGCAAAATGCAGCTCAGTGAATGGAGCGAGACACCTAAAAATGAAATGCAGAAAGAGTTTTGATCTCTGACAGAGGACTGACAAGACCGACTCTAACAGGCCCCATTTGGTTAAATTGGTATATCAACTTCCCAAGGTCGTAACTTTGGCATATGATCTCCGTTTGACGCGCACAGTATCTCGTTAGAAAGATCTATCCGAGAACTACAACTTTGAGAAGAGCAACATCAGTCCATGGACCCATGTTGCTCCTAGTTTTCCCAAAAAACGTTGTTTAGGGCCTCAAAATGGCTCCAGAAGTTTAGGACCCGAAAAACTGCTAAAAATAGTAAACTGTGCTACAGTTAAGGAAACTGACAAGCTGAAAGAAACAGTGGTGGGGGTCCAAGTGGACTTGGCAAGTGGCCACCAATATCCACCTGGATCATTGGTGGAGCTAAAATTGCAGCTAAAGGAGATGCTAGACAAGGGCCACATAAGGCTAAGTGTGTCTCCATGGGGATCACCTGTATTGATTGTGAAGAAGAAGGATGTGACCCTTTGATTATGCATTGATTACAAGAAATTAAGTAAGGTAACCATAAAGAACAGGTACCCATTTCCAAGGTTTGATGATCTCTTTGATCGATTGAGGGAAGTAGCAGTGTTCTCCAAGATTGACTTGAGGCCAGGATACCATGAAGTAAGGATCAAGGAGGATGAAATTCACAAGACTTCTTTCAGGACAAGATATGGGAACTACAAGTTTGTAGTGGTACCTTTGGGCTTAATAATACCCTTTCCATGTTCATGTGCTTAATGAATAGAGTGTTGTGGCCCTATTTGGACAAGTTTGTCATTGCATTTGTTGATGACATGTTGGTGTACTAAAAAACAGAGGAGGAACATGAAACAAATTTGGTTGCAGTGCTACAATTGTTGAGGGAGCATAAGCTCTATGTAAATCTCAGTAAGTGTGACTTTTTCCAGTCAAAAATACATTATTTGGGACATATTGTATCTAAAGAAGGCATATTAGTTGATCCTGAAAAGATCAAAGCCATAATGGAGCAAGTCGGATCATTCATGGGATGGGCAGGTATTACAAGAGATTTATCAAAAATTTCTCCAAGATAGGCCATTCTATCACATCATTGTAGAGAAAAGAAAATAAATTTGAGCGGACAACTCAGTGTGCAACAAGCTTAGAGAAATTGAAACAATTGCTCACCAATGCACCAATGTTGAGAATTGCAGATCCTGACAAGGATTTTGTGGTGTGCACAGATGTCTGCAAAGAAGGACTCGGTGGAGTCTTGATGCAAGAAGGACAAGTAGTATGTTATGAGTCAAGGAAATTAAATGAGCATGAGGTAAATTATGTGACTCATAATCTAGAGTTGGCTACCATCATTCATGCTTTGAAAATGTGGAGGAATTACCTCCTTGGTAGAAAATTTACACTTATGATAGACCATAGTGGGATCAAGTATTTGTTTGAGAAACCCAAGCTAAACGCAAGACAGGATAGATGGCTGGCCATACTTAGTGAGTTTGAATTTGAAATCAAGTACATTAAAGGCAAGGAAAACAAAGTTGTTGATGCTCTTAGTAGGAGGATTCAAGTGAATCACCTGGTAGTTATAAGCTCTTATAAAATGGACCTGGTAGAAAGGGTCAAGAATGCAGGACAACATGATGAAAAATATTAGCAAATGAAGGACAAGCTTCTACAAGATGGTGGGGATGAGGAATATCACCTCACTAATGACGACCTAATTAGGTTCAAAAATAGAATTTATGTGCCAAATATTGTGAAATTGAAGAGGCTCTAATGAAAAAGTTTCATGTCAAGCCTTATTCAGGCCACCCAGGGTATCAAAATACCCTTATAGCCATTAAAAATTTCTATTATTGGCCAAAATTGAAGAAAAAAGTGGTTGATTTTATGGGTAAATGTACAAAATGCTAACAAGTAAAGTCCAAGTGAAAGCATCCAACAAGTTTATTGTGGCCCATTCTTATTCCAGAACGGAAATGAGAGATAATCTCCTTGGATTTTATCATAGGTTTTCCAAAAACCTCCAAGAAGCAAGATGTAATCATGGTAGTTTTAACAAGTTGAGCAAAGTGGCTCATTTTCTAGCAGTCAAATGCACGAATTCTGCTAGTGAGGTGGCACAAATCTTCATAAAGGAGATTGTGAGACTGCATGGTATCCCCAGGAAAATCATTTCAGACCGATATTCTAAGTTCACTTCAATATTTTGGAGGGAAATATTTGTAGGTTTGGGGGACCGAGTTGGCATTTAGTACAATATATCATCCATAACCAGATGGGAAAATAGAGAGGACAAATAGGATCCTCGAGGACATGTTGAGGATGTATGTAATACACCAGCCCAAGAATTGGATACCAAGAATCCATAAAGATGAGTTCATTTGAGGCATTGTATGGGAAGAGTTGAAATACTCCTATCAGTTGGAGTGATCTAGTGAATAGGGTCCTTGTTGGG
Source organism: Pinus tabuliformis (assembly GCA_031772625.1). Classification (NCBI taxonomy): domain Eukaryota; kingdom Viridiplantae; phylum Streptophyta; class Pinopsida; order Pinales; family Pinaceae; genus Pinus; species Pinus tabuliformis. The sequence continues at coordinate 107,902,649 of CM062804.1, forward strand.
CCCGATATGCTCAAGGAAATGGAGAATTCTATGGGAATGAATTCGAAGAATTTTGTAAGAAGGGAAGTATAGAAAGGCACAAGACATACTCCATACACACCTTAGAAAAATGGAGTTGTAGAAAGGATGAACAAGATGTTGATGGAGAAAGAAAGGATAATAATCAACAGTGCCCAGTTAGAATAAGAATTTTGGGAAAAGGTAGTGGACTTTATGTGTTATTTGTTAAATAGATCATCCTCATCAACATTGAATGAAAATAGTTCACATGATGTATGAAATTGTAAGAAACATTTTCTTAAACATCTTACAATATTTGGTTGTGATGCTTATGTACATGTTCCGAGGGAGAGTAGGCGTAAGTTGGATAATAAAATTGAAAAATATATCTTTATTGGATATAAAGATGGTCTTAAAGGTTATAAGCTTTGGACCCTATAAACTAATAAGCTTGTGTATAGTTGAGATGTTGTATTTATATAATTCAAAGATGTTGCCAACAAGAAGTCTTGCCAATGGAGAAAGAACCAAAAAATATAGAGTTTGAATTGAAGGACAATGAATCAGACTCTATAGAAAAAATAAAATAAGAAGAAGAACCACAGACTAAAACTAAATAAATCAATTCGAAAAAGAAAACAACCAAAAAGGTATACTCCACCTGATTTCCATTCAAAATTTTCTTTTTTCAATTACTGATGATGATCCTAGAATTGTTATAGAGGCAATGGATTCATAGTATGACAAACTTTGGAAAAAGGCTATGGTTGAAGAATGGCAACCTTGGACAAGAATGGGGCTTGAAATATGACGGAATTGTCGGTTGGAAGAAAGTCAATTGGTAGAAAATGGTTGTCTAAGAATAAGTTGAATTCTAAAGACAAAGTAGATAAGTACAAAACTCGTTTAGTAGAAAAGGGTTATTCCTAGGTAGAGGGAATTGACTTTGGTAATATGTTTTCTCTTGTTTCCAAGTTAACTTCTATCAATTTTTTTTTTATTTGTTGTTGTTTCTTTTGATGTTGAAGTAGAATAGATGGGCATGAAGACAGCGTTCCTACATGAGGATTTGGAAGAATAAATCTACTTGAAGCAACCAAAATTATTTTTTGTGAAAGGAAAAAAAGAGCTAGTGTGTAGACTGAAATAGTCCTTGTATGGGCTAAAGCAATCACCAAGGATGTGGTGTAAAAATTTTGATAGTTATCTATTGAGATTTGGCTTCAAAAGTAGCAAAGAATATCATTGTATGTATTTCAAAATAATTGGTGATCGTGTTATTTATTTGGTCTTTGATGTGGATGATATGTTGCTAATTAGAAGTGACCGGAAAATCATCCATGATGTGAAAACTTAGTTTCCCTCCAAATTTGACACGCAGGATCTTGGTGTTATAAATTTTTATCTTGAGCATGGAAATTAAAAGAGATTGAGCAAACAAGAAACTATGGTTAAGTCAGAGGAAGTATGTCAACACAATATTGCAAAGATTTAATATGCAAGAATGTGAACTGGTGAAGGTGACTATTCTTGTAGGTGTAAAGTTATCAGCAGATTAGTGTCCCAAGACACAGGAATAGGAAGAGGACATGTCTCCTATTACATATGCCATTTTAATTAGAAGCTTGACGTATGCAATGGTCTATGCTACACCGAACATTGCGTATTCAGTGGGAGTATTGAGCAGGTATATGTCCAAACTCAAGAAGGAGCTTTGGACAATAGTAAAGAGGTTTTTAGGTGTTTGCATGGTGCTATTGGCTATGGATTGTATTACGAAGGAATGCAATGATTGAATAGGGTGTTAGACATACATGGCACTATTGATGCAGATTGGGTTGGAGATTTGGATTGCAGAAGATCTACAAGTAGGAATGTATTTAACCTATTTGGAAGAACCATAGATTGGATGAGAAAAGACAATATATAGTGGCACTCTCAACTACAAAAGTTGAATGCAGGGAAACCACTCATGTAAGTAAGGAAGTTGTATGGTTATAGAGATTATGTTCAAGTATTGAGTTGGTTCAACAAATTGTAAGGATAGATTGTGACATACATAGTGCAATCTTCCTGGAAAAAAACCCAACTTATCATTCAAATAAAAAACATATTGATGTTCGATATCACTTTGTATGAGATATGATTAAAGACAAGGTGTTGCTAGAAAAAGTTAACACCTTGAAGAATGTTGCAAATTAATTAACAAAATATGTGAACATTGAGAAGTTCTCATGGTGTAGAGAAACAACGAGGATTATTGCCTTAAATTGTTGATCATGTACTAATGTGACCCCTTGTATGCAAAGAAAACAACAAGTGAGAGAGTGTTAGGTATATGTTATATTCTTTACACAAATATCCCTACACATTGTTCAATGCGCGATGCACAAAAAAACCCCCTTTGTTTTGGGGGTTTGCAAGGCCGTTTAACAAAAAAAAAATTGGGTGTTTTTTTGGTATATGTATTTGACAATTTTCAACATGCAGTTTTGCTAAAAGCAATTTTGTAGTGCATGGTGGTTTTCTAGTTTCGATTAAGAAACTACAATTATATTCTAAGCTAGGGTAAATGGATTAGTGGTTCATAGATGTTGCAAAATATATATGTTGTATTGAAACATTGTAGAAAGGAATATATATATTGAGAAGTCTTGCTGGTTTTCTCGGGTTTCTGGATTCTAGAATAAAATCTGTGTTTATGTGCGTGTTTGACATTGCATCTTTTCTATTTTATTAAGAATCTATTTGTGGCAATTAATTGTATAGGGTTAAAACCCACATTGTGAACATGCCTGCACACAAAGAGACTCTACTAGTCGCACCTCCTATGGGAACTCTCAAGCCCAAGCCTCAACTTGTCATTTATGCTCACAAACTCCTCTTGAAATTTAGTAGGAGCTTCGGGAGATTAAGGAGGGTATATCCAAAGAAAGGGAATGCCACTCAAATTCAAAAGTGTTAGCAACAATTGCTTACTCGGTTCTAGATATTAGTTGTACCATATGACACCAATACCAATAATGGATAAATTGGACCTCTATTGGCAACTGAAATCACTCTTGGGTAGTGTTACTGGACAAAATTGATGCAATATACAAAATCTTGGGTATGATGGATGAGCTTAAGGTAGAATTGGAAGCCATGGAGAAATGACTAGGCCAGATAGAAGCAACCATCCTATGCAACAAAGACCCTACTGCTTCAGATAGTCCAGCGGACCAATTGTTCATTGATGTGGATGCTTCTACCTCCTCGAAATTTACGTGATATTTGATGTTCTTTATTATGTTTAGCATCAAGATTAATTTTTGTTAGTTTCAATAGCTTACTATAATCTAACAGTTTTGATTGTTTTAGGGATAACAAGCTAAATTTTTGTAATCTTTTAGTTGTTCCAAATAGTTACCTAATCTTCTACATTTTTTTGGGCAAGATAATAACATACAAAAAAAATTCATTTATCTATAATACATAATGAAAAGAAATAAAATAAATAAAAAATTAAAGAATATTAAATTTTAGTACTTTTCAAAATTATATTTATAAATAATAACAATTAAATTAATTGAAAAAATCAATTTTATTAATAGTAACTATTTCATGAAGAGCGAAGAATACGATGTTTGTTAATTAATGTTATCTCATTTTGAAAAACAAAGGTTCTAACCAATAAAAATCCATAGTCTAATAATTATGTTTTTTTGTCCTAAAAGTTATAGAAATTTCGTTTATATTTTGAAAAAATATGGTAGAAATTTTTGTAAATCCAAGTAAAAGCTGTCAAATTTCATAATTTTAGGTGTCTTAGAAGTTTTTGATAGTACTGAATCCATTTCCACCATCAAAAACATGATTCAAACACTACCTCTACAAGATTTTTTGATTTTTTTTTTTTTGCCCGGGCCACTTTTAGCCGTTCGGGCAATTCCTCTAGCTCCGTAGACCACTCCATTAAAATAACTAAACATTCTTTTAAATAATTAAATAAAATTAATGGAAATAATTTACTTATTTTTTTAATTTAATAAGAAAATCATTAAAACATAAATAATTATTTAATAAAAAAAATTAATTGGAAATCTTTCAAATAGAATTTAATTGATGATAATGAAATGTTATGTATAAAAAGATTAATATAGTATTATGTATCAAAACATTTTATGTTCAAATATTTTTTATTTACTTATGTTTATTAAAGCATTTAGAGGTTATAATTGGAAAGGATATCAAATGAAATTTGTCTTTATTACAAATTTTTCTCAATATACAAAAAAAAATGATAAGTAAATGTGAAAAATAAGACATAATTTTTTTCCTTAAGTTCGATATTGGTGAGATTACATCATGGTCATATCTAAGAATAACACCTAAATAGAGAAACTAGCAGGGGTGTATCCAAAACGTTGTGAACAAAAATAAAACATATATTAGTACGAGCTCGAATTCAGAAATACAATGAAAAATAAACACAATAGATAAATTCCTTAAAACAAATATAAGATTTGAAAATATAATTAATTTGTAAGGCTTAAAATATAATATTTTAAAATAAAATTAATTTTGTAATATTTTTGAAAAATTAAAATATAAAAGAAAATTAAATATTTTAATCAAAAAATTTAAATTTTATTAATATTTAAATTAAAGGGAAAATGAATAAATTAGAACATTATTATATAAAATAATTTTAAAACAATCTCCTGAATTTGATAAAAAGTTATTTTTATAATAATAAAGTGCTATGAAATGCAAACATAATTATCCTTTGTAAATTTAATCAAGCTTTCAGTGATCGATAAACATGCTTATAATCTTATCATTCATAATTTATATAATTATGAATCTACTAAGTCACAAAACCGCTTGTTTCGAAAAATATCACCATGAGCGCTCCTCTGGACAGAAAAGACCATCTGATAAAACACCCCTCTCCAAATCCACCATCTTCCGCCCCTCCTCTTCCTCCTCGTCAGGGTGGTCAGTCTCGAATTTCCATAATATGTCTGGAGAAATTTCAATTTGTGGCATCCATGGAGCAACAATATGTAACTCCCACAACTACAGGGGTGGCTGCAAAGTTCACATTTCAATCATAAGAAAGACAAGACATATGATCATGATTATGTGGTTATCGATGGGAAGGCGACTTACCTTGATTAAATCTATGTTCCAAAACCTTGTTGTATATTGGATGCACATTTTCTAATTTCCTATGGCGGTCATTCACAAGATAGAGTCAATAATGGCCAGGTTCATGTGGTCTGGAATCATGAAAGAGGAAAAAATCCACCTTGTTTGATGGAAAGATCTCACTAGGGTGATTAAGGATGGTGGATGGGGTATTCTTGATACTCACAATTTCAATCTCGCATTGATAATTAAGAATAGATGGAGGGCTATGGTAGAGGATAGCATCTAGTCACATATCGAAAGGAAGAAATATATGTTCAGTCAACATTTTAATTTTTGGATCAGAGGTGGAGCAAGGACTAGATATTTCCCATCATTCATCTGGAGATGTATGCAGGATAATCTTCAATGGCTGCTGACCTTTTTGTGATAGGAATTTGGGAATGGCTCCACCGTTGAGATCACACTGGATGCACTTTTGGGTTTTGACGGGAATCATACTCTTTCGTCCCCTCTAATCACAACTCTTCATGAAGTAGGTATCTTCTATTTACAGGGGATCCATCATAATCAATTATTAATCAATCTAGAATAGACTTGGAATAAATCATATGAGATTGGTATACAGGGGGATCTGGCCATTGAATGGGACAATTACATTGCTCATATAAGTGCTTCGGGCATCTATCTTATCACTCAGGTAGACAAATTGATTTGGGATGAGAAAAAGAAGAAGGGACAACCGATGGTAAAGGAGATTTATCACAAAATTCCATGGAATGAGAATGATTTCGAATATTGTATGTGGCTTTAGGAATCTTGGAAATGGAGGATTTGTCATAAACTTAAATGATTTGGTTGGTTGGCGATCCATGACCGCATCCTTAATTGGAATAACCTACTAAAAAGGGGCTTTATTGGACCTGGTATATGCTTGCTATGCAATCAGCCAGAGGAAGATGTGGATCACCTATTTCTTAAATGTCCGATTTCTATTACGGTCTGGGATGGTGTAATGGATGAAATTGGCATTGGACATTGTCCGACTCCTCTCACACTGAAAACAAGCTTATCCTACTGGATCTACTCTCGGTCACAACATTACTCCTTACCCTTATTCATCATTTGGTCCATTTGGAGATGCCAAAATGATCTTATCTTTGACCATAAATTTGTTGTTGTAAGGGATGTTGTCATCAATTTTGTGGCCCTCTTCTCGAAACCAGGAATGGCAATAAAAAAGAAATCGATTCGAAAGATCAAACTTTGAGAAATTGGAAAGGTATTTCCTATGGGATATTTTGATGGGGCTTGTGAGAATAGGAAATGTGGGTGTGGGGAAATCATTGTCACGGAATCAGGAAAATATTTCCATTTCTGATGGGAGGGTAGACAAGGGACAAATAGTAGGGCTGAAATCATTGTCCTATGGGGAGTTATCACATGTGCAAAATGGTTGGGACTTGAGGATATTATGATATATGGGTATGTGAAGGGCATCGAGTTAAGGAATACACACTTTTTAATCCTCCCATCTTAGCTAACTGGATGAGGATAACTCAACTACTGGTAATCTCCTTTCATCACATTGCTTTTGGTCACATATACAAAGAGCAAAATCAGATCACCGACCTCCTCTAAAAAAGAGGAATCACAAAGGATGTCAGTAAGATCCAATTCACTACTTATGAAGAGGATGTATTGATTGATGTTGGATTCTTCTTACATTCCTAGGAACAATTGGAAGAAAGGGATTGTTGAACTTATGGACAAACTCTGTCTTAGTTTACTTTTGCAGCTTGCTAATGTTTTTTTGTATAAAGACACTTGCTTTTTGCTTGGCAAAAGCTCTTTTTGTAAGGATATAATGACACTTGCCATGAAAGTGGTAAAAATATGATTATAGTGATAATTCAAACATATATGTAACATTTGGGAGATATAGGGGAATTAGTAGAAGTATAAAAACCATCTCATGAATTATGTACTCTCTTTTTGTTTTTACTAATGAAAGGGAAGCATTTTTTTCTTCTAAGAAAAAAAAAACTTATTTTAAGTCTCACCTGTATGTCAAGAGGTAGCGTCTCAAGTCCATTCAGTTTCTCTTTCCAGTAGGAGCTGTCATCTTCTTGATAGAGCAAAGCCCCAAACACTTCCAATGACAGAGGCAAACCATCGCAGACCTTTAAAAACCCATCTACAAGATCTTTGAATTCTAGTGGTGGATTTGGCTGAAAGAAGGCATGCCAGTAGAAAGGCTCTAAAGAGCATGGTCTATTGAGGCCTTTTAGCTGATAAACTGATGAGTTTGTTATTCTTGGAGTTCTAAGTACATGCTTGTCATGAGAAGTAATCAAAATCAAGGTCATGGGGTCAAGGATATGCTTAATTGGCAATAAAGCATTCAATTGATGGAGATGATATGCATCATCCAATATTATAAGAGCGCGAGAATATTTGAGATTATTTTGAAGTATCCCAATACCTTCTTCCCAACTCTTAATTTGGATATCTATACCTTTCATGTCCTGAAGGAGATCACTTTGAAAATGAGTTAGAGACTTTGTACGTGCTTTTTCTCTCACATCAAATACAAAGGACGAGAAATTGTAATTTGATCTCTTATTGGTAAAAAATTCTCGTGCCTATAGAAGACGTTTAGTCATGTTTAATTCCTGGTTTACCTTTCTTTTCTCTTAATTGTTTAAATAATCTTTAATAAATTGTTTTTTTCAATACAAAGGAGGAGAAATTGTAATTTGATCTCTTATTGTTAAAAAATTCTCATGCCATTATAAGAAGTTTAGTCATGTCTAATTCCTAGTTTACCTTTCTTTTCTCTTAAGTGCTTAAATAATCTTTAATAAATTGCAATTCTCAATACAAAGGAGGAGAAATTGTAATATGATCGCTTATTATTAAAATATTCTTGTGCCTTTAGAAAACGTTTAGTCATCTTTAATTCATGGTTTACTTTTTCTTTCTCTTAATTGTTCAAATCATCTTTAATAAGTTGCAATTTTCAATAAAATCTTTAATAAATTGTAATTTTCAATCATTTTCCCATTAACAAGGTGCGTGTGCTCTATTAAGTCTAGTGAAATGCATTTCATTGGGATTTCACTAATACCATGGGAAAATATATTCAATTCTTACGTTATTCATGGTATAAACATAAATCTTGAGTTTATGCAAAAAAAAAAAAAAAATTGATGGGTGATAATGATCATTAAAAATTACAAAAACTAAATAAAATAGGAAAAGTGTGGAGCATGGGCATTCCAAATGTCATGATGAACCAAGATGAAACATCCTTACATGAATCATTAAAAGTGTATTATGGTTGAGTTTAATTTTTGAAAAACCACAATAAGTTATTTATTCCATCTATGTCAACTATTCTCTGTAAATCTTGGAGATAAGATTAATATTTTATTCAAAAAAAAATTAAAGATTTGATATTTCTTTTTTAAAGAAAAATCAATATACAAAAGACTTTTAAAATATTGCAATAAAATCTTTATATCCATCCACACCCATTGTTTTTCATAATATTGTTCTCCATAATATCCATTTAAATGAGAGTTAATTTAGCATCCCAAAACTCTTGAAAGGTTTCAATATATTTTTTTTTTAATATTCGTCACTACCAATTATTATCATTGCATCTTATTGAAAACTTTATGTTCCAATAACCAAAAAAAATTATTCATCCAAATACTTTTGAAATGTGTAACAATTGTTTAACAATTATTTTATAGATACTTCATATATAGAGCACAACCACATTAAAAATGTTAATGTGGTTGATATAGCCAAATGATTAATTTGTATCTACCATTGATAAATACACTATTTGTATTTACAAAAAAATATTATTGCAATAAAAATATTATTTTTATCATTATAATTACCATTATTATTTAATATTAAATTTTATTTATTATTATTTAATTTAAAATTATCTAATATAAATATAAACTCTAGGGATTGATATTATAAACCCAAGGGGTTAATACTAAAACCCTAAGGGATTATAAACTCAAGGGATTATTACTAAAAAACCTTAGGGTTTATATTCTCTTGGGTTTATAGTATTAATCTCTTGGGTTTATTATTCCCTCGGGTTTATAATATCAATCCCTTGGTATAATAATCTAAGTGTTCATATTCCTAGGGTATAATATTATTCATAGGTTTATAATATTAATCCCTTAGGTTCAATATAAATCATGGTCAACTAAGGGTTTATATACCTTAAATTTATAATATTAGTCCCTTGGGTTTAATAATATTAGTCCCTTCGGTTTATAATACCTTGGGGTTTTAGTATTAACCCTTGGGTTTATAATATGAATCCCTTTGGTTTACTAATGTAAGGGTTCATATTCCTAGGGTTTAATACTAAAACCCCAAGGGATTATGAACCAAAGACAATAATATTAACCCAAGGGATTAACACTAAAAACCTAAGGAACTATTAACCCAAGGGAATAATGTTAAAATTTAGGGATTAATATTATAAACCCAAGGTATATAAACCCTAAGAAAAATATTATAAACCCTAAAATAAACATGGTTGACCATGGTTGACAATGGTTGATTTTCATTTTGAGACAATCCTTGTCACAATGCAATGTTGGACCATGGTTGACCATGATCAACCATATTTATTCAAGGGTTTATAATATTTATCTTATGGTTTATATACCTTGGGTTTATAATATTAATTCCTTTGGGTTTATAATCCCTTAGGTTTAATACTAAAAATCCAAGGAATTATAAACCCCAGGGAATAATATTAAACCCTAGGGATTAATATTAATTACAAACCCTATAAATAATATTATACCCTCGGAATATTATACCATTGACTTTTTAATATAAAACCCAAGGGATTATAAACCCAAAGGAATAAAATTAAACCCACAGAATTAATATTATAAACCCAAGGTATATAAGCCCTAAGATATTAAATACCCTCTAATAAACATGGTTGGCCATGGTCAACCATTGTCCAACGTCACATTGTGACAACGATGGTCTCAAAATGAAAATCAACCATGGTCAACCATGTTTATAAATCCATTGTATATAAACCCTTGGTTGACCATGATTTATATTGAACCTAAGGGATTAATATTATAAACCTATGAATAATATTATACCCTAGGAATATGAACCCTTAGATCAATATACCCAAGGGATTGATATTATAAACCCAAGGGATTAATACTATAAACCCAAGGGAATATAAACCCTAGGGTTTTTAGTAATAATCCCTTGGGCTTATTATCCCTTGAGTTAATATTATTCTCTTGGGTTTATAATCCCTTGGGGTTTTATTATTAACCCCTTGGGTTTATAATATCATGTCGTTGGGTTTATAATACAAATATTATAAACCCTTGGACCATGGGTGACCATGGTTGACCATCATTAATTTCAAATCGAGAGAATCTTTGTCACAATGCGACAATGTACCATGGTTGATTATCATATTAAGACAATATTTGTCACAGTGCGACATTGGACCATGGTTGACCATGGTTGACCATAGTTTACCATGATTGATATTATAAACCCAAGGGAACAATAAACCCTAGGGATCAATACTATAACCTAGCAGACTATAAATATAAGGGAATAAAATTAAACCCCGGGGATTGATATTATAAACCCATGGGATAAAAATTATAAACCCAAGGTATATAAAACCTTAGATAAATATTATGAACACTAAAATAAGCATGGTGGACCATGGTTGAGCACGGTTAATTTCCATATTGATTGATGAGCCTCAGTATTGCAACAAGAATGTTGCAACTCCCAAGGTTGCCAACTTTAATTATCAACCTAGGGTTTGTACAAACTTAAGAGGTATTGGCACTATATGTGCAACATACAATGTGTCATTCCTTTGATGTTATGATGTACTAGAGATAATGTAAGGAAACCAAATCCTAAACTAATTTCATAAATGGAATTTTTACTTTGGGAAAGAAATTAATCCTAAGCAAGGACGACAATTGTAATTGAAATCCTAAGAGCATGAATTCAAATAAATAAGCCTAATGTACATTGTAAAAAGACATGTACTAACTGGTGTTTATTCTTCCTCAACCATTGATTTAGAGCATAGGGGTCATTATTCAACCCTAAGGGACCAAAACCAATCTTTTTGAGCAAATTTGGGCAAGTATATACACATGGAAGAGTACTACAAGAAATACTGGATGTTAGAGATTTACGACATGAAGTTATAATTCATCGAATGACTGAGAAAATTAAATCCAAATTGGATGGGAATTTTTTATTTATTTAATAGGATGTATTAGGTCTCCATTCCAAGTGGAATCACTCAAAAATACCTCTGTTAACCCATACTAAAAAATAGCAGAAAATTAATAGTCCAAAATCTAGAAATTTGAGAACTAGTGAGCTAGTAAATCTATCAAATGATTAACCTAATTAAGTGAAAATTGTAAATTTTGTTTCTAACTATGATGTTTTTGTGATATAATTCAAGTGGAATCAACTCGATTGAAGCTTGTTAGAATTCTCTAAAAAATAACAGAAATTTATTGTTATTTGCCACAAGGGACTTCCAGAAATCTAGATTTGGGAATAAACAAACTAATCCAAGTAGCTCAATGATTAATATGACCTTCCAAAGTTGTTCCTATTATGAAATGATGCTTGTGACCCTGCAAAATAACTTACTTGAACCATTTAACCCAATCCTACAACAAGAAATCATTAATACTAAATGCAAAAATAGAAAAAAACAAAATAAGCGATGCATGTGAATAAGAAGTGAAAGGAAGAAAAGTAAATGATACAAAAGGGCTCTAAGGCTCCTGGGATGGACAAGCCCAAGGAAACTCAGAGTTCTATGAAGGAGACCAATATTTAGAAGTTTAACATGGCACCAATCTTCATTATTTCCATCAATATAATTACATCCATGCAAGAAATGAAAGTGAAGTAGCAAAAATACGAGTTATCTCCACAGGAAGACTAAGAAAAATCAACCCCTAGAGGAAAATTTGACTTGGTACTTATACAAAATGATTGGGAAGAATTCTCCATGAAATTAGGAAGATTTCGCAACCAAAATCCCTCAAATAGTGGATCTGGTTCCCAGTACTAGGAATTTGCATTAAATAACAGGGAACACATTCCTAGATTTTCTCAATCATTGGAGCTCCAAAATATGTGCAATAATTTCAAAACATATTCTTGATTCATTATTTAATATTGATCCTCCTGTAGTAGGGGGCAAGTCCCTAAATTATCTACTCCTCCAAATCTTCATAATCTACCCAATATTCTCACAATATTCCACAAAAATAAATAATATTAGTCACAAATATGCAATTATCCAGAAACCTTCCTAATGAACATATTAAAGTTAAAAATACATTATATAATGCAAAAAGAGAGGTTTAATGTGCTAAAGGATGGTTAGACGGGCCTTAATTTATGTCTAATTTGGAGGCCCATCATACCCCCTTGCTGAAAGTGTTTCTCATCTTCCGAGAAACTTAGTGAGCTCATTGTGCCTCATTCCTGGCCCTGGTGGCCTCCCTGATTTGTACATTCCTACCTTTTTCACCTTATGCAAGATGGGTTATTTAAGATTTTTCAGTTTGGCAAGATCTTCCACATCCTTTTCCAATCTCTTGCTACTTTTTTCCACCATTTGGACACCTCTGGAATCCTCAAAATCCCCTTAGATGAGATCCTGTAGTAAACTAGGACATCTTGTAGTAATTCTCGTAGTAACTCCTATAGCAGTATGTTTAAACTTGTTTTGAGCAGAAATGATAGTCTAAGCCTAGGTTAGGCCGTCAACGTGAATTCCATGCCCCTTAATTCCATTTTTGACCAAATTTTCCATGCCTTTATCCCCTTTCTATAACATCTTTTAGGCCTTGGACGAAAGCTAGAAAGAGATTAGAGACCCCTTGGAAAGCCTCTTTTCATCATTGCAGTTTGAGTTCTATTTTTATGGTGAATTCCTTCTTGTCTTTTTTTGTCTTCTTCTTATCTTTTGTGGCCTAGATGATTGCCTAATGGGCTTTGGATTTCTCTGTTTTGATTAGGTCTCTCTTAGGCACCGCCATTTTGGTTTTTATCACAATTTGTTCCTTTCTTCCTTCTTGTAGCAACATTTTGCCTTCAAGTAGTAGTCATTCCTTCTCTTTCAGGGTCTTTTAACTGTATGGGAGTGATGAGAAATGATGTAGAGGGTTTGGAGGATGATGCTAGGGCTCAAAAGTAGTAGTGGAGGTTTGTGAAAATTGGGAGGATGTGCTCTGTGTGTTTTTTCAAGAAATATTCAGGGTGAGACAGAGTGTAGGGTTTGTTCTTGAAATTTTTTAATTATTTTCTTATGAAATGGGATAGATGAATGATGAATAGATATTGGATATGAAGTGGATGGAGGGTTTGGAGTGCTTTGGTGACTTGGCCTTTGCACAATTTTCCTCTTTTAATTGTTGTTCCCACTCCTCAAAATCATAACCCTTCCTAATTTGGCTTTTCCATATTTCATGAGTGAGGCAGTTAGCTACAAATAACTAGTTGAGGGTAGATGAGACTGCTAACCCATCCATATCTTTATAAAACCTCACCTCTCATGCATTGACAACAAATTTCTAACTATGATATGATCAAGAGAAGAGGTCAAGAATATTGCATACCTGTACCTACCAGATGGTTGTTAGAGAGGCATGCATGCTGCTGCTGAGTTAATGATCGATCCATGCTTCTAAGGAGGTGTTAATTTTCTTTGCTTGCTTCTGCACATGTCTTCATAACTTGCCAATTCTTTGACTGATAAGGTTGTTGTGCGTAATTTTCTTTCCAGTGTTCAATCTTTTGTTGGTGAAGTGGATGGACTGTTTCCTAAGGAGGGTGTGCCGCCTTTTCAATCTTTAGAAATGGCTTTATGCTGCTCAATGTGGCTAGATCTTCTGTTGTGTGAGTGAAAAAAGAATTGATGTTGAGTTCTGTTGTAACTATGCAGATTGCTTACAAGAGGAATCCTCTTCCTGTAGCAGTCATTTAATTCCTCTTTGAGTCCTCATTTATGCATGTGGGATTGATGGAAATTCATAGGAGGTATAAGGAGAGGGTTAACAAAATCAACAGGTGGTGTAGGTGGTGGAAAAGTTGATGATAATTTTTATTTTTTATTTTTTTCATGTGAGGCAAAGTGGAATTTGAAGATGGAGTTTGGTTAGATGGAGTGGATGACTGATGAAGTGGTGTTGGGGGACCTATATCAACCTTACCTAAACAATACATGACCTTTTGACCCCTTTCTCCAATCAGATTGTCTCCTGTAGCTTCTTTTCGGCCACCCTATAGTACTATAGGATCTTCCTGTAGTAATTCAGGACAACCTTCTATAGTAAACTTGTTTTGTTCATATCTCCCAAATGGTAGAATGGATTGACCTAAAATTTTCTGAGAATGTTGCCATCATTCTTATGCACCTCCCTACAAAAATATTGGCCAATGGAGGGAATCTTGAGAAAAATTAAAAATGGTTGTAGGTGACGGAGGTCAATTTCTCAAAAACTGTGCATTGGAATTTGCTGAAATTGCTTGGGAATGTTATCATCATCCATATGCATCTCCCCATGAAACAAATTTTCAAATGGATGCACGAATATCGAGAAAATTCAAAAATGGTTGTAGGTGATGGAGGTTAATTTCTCGAAATGTATGCACCAGAATTTGTTGAAATTGCTTGGGAATGTTACTATCATCCATATGCATCTCCCCTTGAAACAACTTGGCAAATAGATGCATGGTTTTCAAGATATGACAAAAATAATTTTCTTCTCTATGTATTTTTTTTCCTGTAGTAACTACAAGATCTCCCTGTAGCATTTTAGGACAACAATGAAAATGAGTGGTAAAAGCTTGGGAATGATGAGTGGATGGTGGAAATAGATGAGGGTGATGGATTGGCATGGCCTTGGTCCTTTTGGAGCATCTGAGCAAAGGAGGAGAAAGTCCAAGTTTGACTTCCTTTGACTAGGCTTTTGATCAACTTTTCTTTTGGTGGCTAACTTGTTTTTGTTTCTTGCAGAGGTTGGAAACACCTGAATTCATGAGAGAGATACATGGAGAATATATATATATATATATATATATATATATATATATATATATATATATATATTATTTTATTTTATTATTTTATTTTTATTTTTTCTCTAGGCCTACTAGTCGCCTCAAAGGAGGTTTTCACCTAGGATCTTTTTTTTCCTCTTATTTTTCATTTTTTATTATTATTTTTTCTACCATAATCTACTTGAAAAACAAAATATCTTTCAAGTATAAGAATAATTCCAATGGAGCCATGTACACATCAAGATGACATATAAACTGATGTGTAGCTTGAAATGAATTCTTTGACATGTACCTGAATACAAGAGACCAAATGCTTTGATTGAGATGAGATTCGGAATTGTCAAAGAAGAGTGTGTTGTTGCAACTTAACACTTTTCTGGAACCATATTTCAATATAGTTGTGATGGCCGTGGTCCACTTGCTGATTTGGATCATCTTGGATGTCTTCTTCTTCCATGAAATTCAAATTTTCTTATTTTTTTTCTGATTATTCTTTTGAACACATAGAGGATCTGATGGTAAACATGAGAGCACCTTCCCAATATATGATTCTAATGTGTACTCTTCATCAAGTGAAACCCATGATCCTTTGGTCTTCTCATTTGAATATTGTTTTTCTGCATGTTGTCCTTCAATGATATCAATAGAATCTCTTTTTTGTGATACTCTTCATGAGGTAAGATGAATACCATTTAGATCAAGAGGAGATGTTTGGAAGTGTTGTATCTCAACATTGTAAGTGGGCTGAGCTACTTCATTGTGTGGGTTTGGAAATGGCGTTATAGGTAGTTTAGTGGGAGTGGATATTTGAGATGGATGTGGTTGGGATTGTGGTTGTGGTGGAGGTGAATGGTAGATATAACATGGACTTGGGTATGGATGATATTGAGGAAAATATTGAGGATATTGTGGATGGCTCCCATAAGTTCCTTGTCAACCTTGTTGCTAAGATTGATTTTGGGTTTGAGATGGCCAAGGTTTCCAAGGAATGGGTGTGTTACAATTAATTTGAGATGGATGTGCATTAGCTTGAAATTTTAAATTAGCCTCTTGCATCATATCAGGTTGAATAGCCTTTCATCGTCCTCTTGGAGCTACATAACATAACTGCATTGGAAATTGACTTGCTCCATTGTCCCCTTGGTAAACTGCCTTCAACCTTGGTAATGAGGGGAAAACTTTAACATCATGTGATTTTGCATGGACAACACAAATACCAAAATCTTCTTTTTTCTCATTTTGTATTCCTAACATTTCTACTTGTTTGGTTAGATTGCTAAGAATTTTTGTTTTAAAGTCAAACACATTTCCAAGTTTAGCTTGAATTACCGATCTTCATGTTGATTACTTACTCTTGCCCTTCCTCTTGATATGTGTTTGCATGTTTCACAAATTTCTTCAAATGATATTTGGTATACATATCCTCTAGCCATGAGATCAAGGAGATCAATCCACTCATCCCTAATTGTTCTAAGTAAGAGGGTTTTTAGTGTGTTAGATCCTAAATGATGTAGTTTTTCCCTCTTGATGTTATACATGAACCTCTTTATTAGATCCTCAAGGCTCTCATCTTCATTTTGATTCATTCTAAAGATTTCTTCCTTAATATCATGATCTTTATATTTTTCTAGAAATATCTTGTTCATATCATTCCATGATCTTTTGGATTAGTCCCTAAACTCATGAACCATTTAAGAGCTCTATCCTTCAATGTTGCCAGAAACAATGTTAGTTTTTGAGTGTTTAATAAGTAACCATAATATCTAGAAAGGATTTCAAATTCAAAGAGAAAGGTTTCTAGCTCCTTTGACCTTAGACCATGGAAGTTTGGAAGGAAACATGGAGGGGGTGTTCTTCATATGCACATTGACATCAGTATCTTGAATGAGAAATCCAAGAAGATCTTCTTCATTTTCATCATCTCCAACCATTTCTTCTACCTTATCTGTCACCTCTTCTTCTTCTACATGAAAAAATGAATGGTGATGTGGCTCTTACTACACCACGTGATCAAATGGGGGGGTTGTTGTTGGTGAAGTGTTTTTTCTTTTGAATAAGAATGACAATGAAATGCAATTTTTGTTTTTGAAATGAGATATGCCTAATGCAAATCTTTTTTTGATTTTGTAGAAATTAAAACAAATGAATCAACTAGGGAAGAAAAAAATGCATACTTTTACAACTCCTCAACAACGGCGTCAAAAAGTGATGAGCCTCGGTATTGCGACAAGAATGCTACAACTCCCAAGGCTACCAACTTTAATTATCAACCCGGGGTTCATACAAACTTAAGAGGTATCAACACTATATGTGCAGCATACAATGTGTCCTTCCTTTGATGTCATGATGTACTGGAGTGAATGTAAGGAAATCAAATCCTAAACTAATTTCATAAATGGAAATTTTACTTTGGAAAAGAAATTAATCCTAAGCAAGAACGACAATTGTAATTGAAATCCTAAGAGCATGAATTCAAATAAATAGGCCTAATCTACATTGTAAAAAGGCATGTCCTAATTGGTGTTTATTCTTCCTCAACCATTGATTTAGAGCCTAGGGGTCATGATTCAACCCTAAGGGACCAAAACCAATATTTTTGAGCAAATCTGGGCAAGTATATACACATTGGAAGAGTACTACAGGAAACTACAAGATGTTATAAATTTACTACAGGAAGTTATAATTCATCGAATGAATAAGAAAATCAAATCCAAATTGGATGGGACAAATTTTTTTATTGGTGTTAAAGAGAGATTCCATACAGGTTGGCAGAATTTTTTATGCTAATGGAAAAACCTGTGAGCAATTTATGAAACCAACGTTTTGGACCATCTAGGTGAGTCCATCATCAGGGCAATGAGATGGACTCACCTAGCTGGTCCGAAACGTTGGTTTCATAAATTGCTCACAGGTTTTTCCATTAGCATAAAAAAAAAAATTATTGACTAGGATGTCTTAGGTCTCCATTCCAAGTGGAATCACTCAAAAATACCTTTGTTAACCCATGCTAAAAAATAACAGAAAATTACTAGTCTAAAATCTAGAAATTCGAGAACTAGTGAGCTAGTAAATATATCAAATGCCTAACCTAATCAAGTGCAAATGAAATGGGGTAAATTTTGTTATTAAATATAATATTTTTGTGATCTAATTCAAGTGGAATCAACTCGATTGAAACTTGTTAGCATGCTCTCAAAAATAGCAGAAAATTACTGTTATTTGCCACAAGGGACTTCCAAAAATCTAGATTTGGGAAAAGCAAACTAATCTAAGTAGCTCAATTATTACTACGACCTTCAAAATCTATTCCGATGATGAAATAATTATTTTTAACCTGTAAAATAACTTACTTCAACCATTTAACCCAATCCTACAACAATAAATCAATAATACTAAATGCAAAAAATTGAAAAAAAACAAGAACAAGAGATGCATGTGAATAAGAAGTGAAAGGAAGAAAAGTAAATGATATAAAAGGGCTCTAAGGCTCTTGGGGTGGCCAAGCCCAAGGAAACTGAAAGTCCTATGAAGGAGACCAAGATTTAGACGTTGAACATGGTAACAATTTTCATTATTTCCATCAATACAATTACATCCCTGCAAGAAATGAAAGTGGAGCTACAAAAATGTGAGTTCTCTACATAAGAAGATAGAAATATTAACCCCTAGAGGAAAATTTGACTTGGTACTTATAAAAAATGATTAGGAAGCATTCCCCATGAAAGGAAGAAGCTTTCCCCACAAAAATCCCTTAAATAGTGGATTTGGTTCCCAATACTAGGAATCTGCATTAAATGACAGGGAATACATTCCTATATTTTCTCAATCATTGGAGCTCGCAATAATTTCATAATATCTTCTTGATTTATTATTTATTATTGATCCTCTTGTAGTAGGGAGAAATTCCTTAAATTATCTTCTCCTCCAAATCTTCATAATCTACCCAATATTCTCACAATAATCCACAAAAATAAATAATATTAGTCAAAAATATGCAATTATCCATAAACCTTCCTAATGAACATATTAAAGTTAAAAATACATTATCGAATGCAAAAAGAGAGGTTAATGTGCTTAAGTATGGTCAGATGGGCCTTTATTTATGTCTAATTTGGAGGCCCATCATTGACCATGACTGATTTTCATATTAAGACAATCGTTGTTACAACGAGACATTTGACCATGGTTGACCATGGTTGATTTCCATATTGAGACAATCTTTGTCACAATCTGACATTCAACCATGGTTGGCTATGGTTGACCATGGTTGGCCTTGATTAATATTATAAACCAAAGGGAATAATAAACCCAAGGGAATAATAAACCCAAGGGATTGATATTATAAACCCCAGGGAATAATAAACCAAAAGGATTAATACTACAAGCCAAAAGGAGGAATAATAAACCCAAATGATTAATAATATTAAACCAAACGGACTAATATTATCAAGACATGGTATATAAACCCTAAGATAAATATTATAAACACTAAAATAAACATGGTTGACCATGGTTGATTTTCATATTGAGACAATCATTGTCACAATGTGATGTTGAACCATGGTTGACCATGCTTTAGCATGAGTGATTTTGAAATCAAGATAATCTTTGTCACAATGTGACATTGGACCATGAATGACCATGGTTGATTCTCATATTGAGACAATGTTTGTCGCAGAATGATATTGAACCATGGTTGACCATGATTGAATTTATAAAACATGGTAGACAATAGTTGACCATGGTTGACTATAGTTGACAATGGTTAATATTATAAACCCAAGGGAATAATAAACCCTAGGGATTAATGCAAAAAACTCAAGTGATTATAAACCTAAGGGAAAAATATTAAACCCTAGGAATATGAATCCTTAGATCAATAAACCCAGGCGATTGATATTATAAACCCAAGGGATAAAAATTAAAAACCCAAGGTATATAAACCCTAAGATAAATATTATAAACCCTAAAATAAACATGGTTGACCATGATTGATTTCCATATTTAGAAAATCCTTGTCGCAACGCGACATAGGACCATGGTGGACCATGATTGATTGTCATATCGAGACAATCTTTGTCATAATATGACATTTCTCCATGGTTGACCATGCTCGGCTATGATTGACCATGATTGATTATGATTGACCATAATTTATATTATAAACCCAAGGGAATAATAAACCCAAGGAATTAATACTAAAACTGCAAGGGATTAGAAACCATAGGGAATAATATTAAACCCAAGGGACTAATATTATAAACCCAAGGTATATAAACCCTAAGATAAATACTATAAAAAATAAAACAAATATGGTTAACCATGCTTTATTTTCATATTGAGATAATCCTTATCACAATGCAACGTCAGACCATGGTTGACCATGGTTAATTTTCGTATCGAGACAATCTTTGTCACAATGCGACCTTGGACCATGGTTGATTTTCATATCAAGACAATCTTTGTCACAATGCAACGTTCAACCATAGTTGACCATGATTGACTATGGTTGACCATGTTTGATTCTATAAAACATGGTTGACCATGATTGTCCATGATTTTCATATGGAGACAATTTTTGTCTCAATGTGATATTCAACCATGATTGACCATGGCTAAGCATGGTTTGCTATGTCTGACCATGATTGACCATGATTGATATTATAAACCCAAGGGAATAGTAATCAAAAGGGATTGATATTATAAACCCAAGGAAATAATAAACCCAAGGGATTATGAACTCAGAGGAATAATATTAAACCCAAGGGACAAATATTATAAACCCAAGGTATATAAACCCTAAGATAAATATTATAAACACTAAAATAGACATGGTTGACCATGGTTGGTTTTCATATTGAGACAAGCGTTGTCACAATGTGACATTCGACCATGGTTAACCATGGATGGCTATGATTAAGGATGGTTGACCATGATTGACATTATAAACCCAAGGGATTAATACTAAAACCAAAGGGATTATAAACCCAAGGGAATAATATTAAACACAAGGGACTAATATTATAAACCCTATGATAAATATTATAAACACTAAAATAAACATTGTTTACTACGATTGATTTTCATATTTAGACAATCCTTCTCACAATGCGAGGTTGGAAGATGGTTGACCATGGTTGATTTTTATATTGGGACAATCTTTGTCACAATGTGATGTTAAACCATGGTTGACCATGATTGACCATGTTTGATTTTATAAAATATGGTTGATCATGATTGACCATGGCTGTCCATGGTTGACTATGATTGTCCATGGTTGACCATCATCGTTAATCATGATCAAAGAGACTTTAATCAAGGTTGATTATGATTGATGAAATTCAACCATGACTAATCATGGTTGAGCATGATTGATTTTGGTTGACCACAAAGACATTGACCATGGTCGACCGTATTCGAGCATGATTAACCATCATTGATCATGGTTCACCATAGAGACATTCATTAACCATTATGACCATAGTTGATGATGGTGGGGCATACTTGACCATGGAAGATCATCGTTGATCATGGTAGAAAATAATTAATATTCATTGACCATAGTTGAACATGGTTGAGCATGTTTAACCAAATTCAATCATGGTTGTCCATATTCAATTTTATTAATTTATCAATATTTTTATTAATCAATCAATCAATTAATTAATTAGTATTAATTAGTTAATACTAATTAATATAAATATTAATATTAATTAGACACAAGGGAATAATTATTAAACCCAAGGGAATAATATTAAAACCAAGGGACTAATATTATAAACCCAAGATATATAAACCCCAAGATAAATATTATAAACACTAAAATAAACATGGTTGAACATGGTTGATTTTCATATCAAGACAATCTTGAATATCGTATAAACCATTTTTGTTTTATTATTAAATTATATAAAAAATTATATGGTAAATAAATATTTAATTGATTAAAAAAAATTCAAAAATGATTTTTTTTTTTTTTACAAAAATATTTCAAACGTATATTAAAATAACTTGCTATATTTATTTATTTTATTTTATTTTAGTATTATCAATTATTTAATTTGAAAAATATTTATTTAACTAAAAATTGGAGAAAAAATAGCTTTTTTCAATATTTTTAATAAATTTCGTATAATAAAAACCATTTTCTCTCTATATATATAATATTTATTTGATTTAATAATGGTTGCAAAAATATTTGAAACATATATTCAAATAATTTATTATATTTATTAATTTTAATTAATTATTATTAACAACCATATAATTTAAAAAACAATTATTCAACTCATTTTTTTAATACATTTATTTATTCTATAATTATCACAATACAATAATCAAGTTTCATTTTTCACTAAGATAAATGTGGTTGTTCCTAATTTTTAACCTTCATCTAAAAAGTTTATTACTATTCCACATGTTAACATAACCTTCCTTCCAACTTGCCATATACATGTTTCTCTATCCTTACATTGGTGACTAATAATGTATTTAAGACTTAATGGCCCACACATCCCTTACCATAAGTTGGAACTATATCTTAAATATTTATTATGCTCAAATATTGACACATATTTATTATTAATATATTTTTTATAGTAACTAATTAAAACACGGAATTTTAAGTTGTTAATACCTACTTAACATTTAATTAAATTTTTAGTTAAAAAAATTTATTAAAATTGATGTATATAATAACTTTTTTATTAAATATATCATAACAAATATAGAATTTTTAAAATTATATATATTAAAATTTGAAAAAATCAAAATAAAAAATCTCATTTTTTTTAATAAAAACAATAACGAGTAAACTGCTAAGCTTCTGTACATGCATCCACAACGCTGCAATTACGAGATTGATTTCATTGCTACCAGTGTCTGGCTAAGGAAATAAAATTAGTTAATGTCCTGGCCAGCAAGCGCTCCAAACGAATCGGAATCCGGTAATTTTCTCCAATGGCCATGAAATTATAAGGCGAAATGTATTAACAAATATTTAATATAAATTAACCTTGTACAACTAATATGCTGGTAGAATCTAACACCCCATGGATGTTTAACTAATTAACTAATGATTAAATGCAATAAATATTTACACGACAAAGTGACCTCTATTTATCCAAAACCTTTTGAAAATATATAAAAGTTTATTTAGTTCTATCTATACCAACTATTATTCTTCCATAATAATATTTTGAAAATAATAAGAAAACGGTTGTTATAAAGCAATTAAGCAAAAAAAAATTAAATAAAAAGACTTCACTATGCAATCAAATTGTGTTCAAAAGGTACATGAAATTAATAAATCTTTTATGTTAATCTATTTCAATTTCTCTCCACATTGTTAAGTGTGGAGAGAATGTTTGGTCTCAAATAATCGAGTTATTTTTAAATTAAACAATTGATGCACATGGTATGCCTAATCAACATGGATTATGTAGTTGGTAGTGAAAGAGGATTTATGCACATGTTATATCTAATTAATATGCAGTGAGTAGATGATGGTGAGATACTTAACACATAACATAAAAGAAATAGAGGGAATTGTTCAGTTAGAAAGTTAGAAAGTTGATTTGATTGAGAAAAAGATAAATCAGTAAGTGTAATTATGGTTATTATTATTTTTTAAGTAACAATACATTAGCAAGTATAACATTAAAAAACATTAAACTATAACATAAAAACAATTGTGGAAAATTTTAGGGTCAAAATTTCCTTAATTGGTTATTTTATGGACATTTTCTAAAAAAACTATTTTCCTATTTCGTTAAAAACTTACTTATTTTTTACATATATATATGATTAAATGGATAATATTAGTCAAAAATTAACATTTTTAATAGCAAATTGCATGTTTTCTATTGAATATTCACATACATTCTATATCTATGACTTTTCAAACTAGACCCACTCTTTTTTTACGTCAACTTTTGTAGACACCCACCTACAAGAGACTTCAACCTCTCTTCAATTTTGCAAGCTACAACTTGCTTGAAGCACCCACTCTCATTTCTTACATCATTTTTTGTGGACTCCTACCTATAGGAGGCTTCAACCTCACTTTTCTTCTACAAACTATAGCTTGTTAGAAGCACCCACTTCCACTTATAGGCTCCAACCTATTCTTTTTCAGGTTATTACTTGAAAGGAGCCATCAATCTCTTGATACATTAAAGTTTTAATATGTTGACTTACCTGGTTCTTAATTCTAAATACCTCCTCTTTGTCTTTGTTCTATACATTGTTTCTGCTCCTTTACACCTACTTATCTCCTACTCGTCCTCTTTAATTCTGCTTCACATATGATCTTTCTCTTTCTCTCTTTGCCAACCAGCTCATAAAGTAGTTCTCATAAAAAATCAAATTCACTGGAAACACTATCACTCAAAATACATCTCTTAATATACATAATTTGTTGATTACTTGTATTCCAATGTAGGAATTTTAAGTGAAGGGTTGCCTCTTTGTATTTTAGGGCTCTTTGTGGTCTCTCTCTCCATTTCCAAATTTGAAGATCAAGTCAAGACAAATGGACCTTATAATATTCAAAAAACTAAAGTAATACAAGCAAACAATAATGATTGTGTATGTCAAATTCAATGTAGATTTATTTTTACACATTACAGGATGTATACTTGTTTTTTTTTAAAGACAACTTGTGTATATACTTGGTATGCTGATTTACGATGTGTATATTTTGTTTCATTCTGATTTTTGCTTACTATTCCACTCAAGCACACCATCCACACTCTTTTGGCTCATCAAACATCTTGAAGCATTTACATCACAATATCTGAAAGGATTTACATCACAACATCAGCAAGGCCATACCTATGACAAGCATCACACTCTCGCACAATTCTATATGAGATCTGGGTGGATATTGGTGTCGACCTTCCTATTCCACTTGGATCGCTAACATTGTTTCCTATCAATTTCTTATTTTTCAGCACAGTTTCCTATTTTGTCGGTGTTTTATTTTTGGTAGTTTTCAAGCCCTAAACTTTCAGCGCCTTCTGAGGCCCTTAACGACTTTTTTGGGGAAATGAGAAAATGAAAGTCAAAGACTAAGTTTTGTGGATGAAAGTTGTTATCCTTAAATATATTTTTCTAATGAGCTATTGTGTATGCCAAATGGAGATCACATATCAATGTTACGACCCAGGGAAGTTGACATTCCAACTAACCCCATTGGGGCCCATAAGATTTTGGTGTTTCATATCCTAGGGTTAGGGTTTTGGATGTTTAGGTTTTCTCATTGTTTATTCATGATAAAAATTCCTTGATGCCTCATTGGAACATAGTTCAGAAGACATGTAGTCATCACATCTCTTCTCAGAGATAAACTACTAGAACTCGAGTTAGTTTGCTTTCATTCTGCATGTAAATAGTTTTCAACATTTTTTATCTATTAATCGAAGTTCAATTTCACAATATCTTTGTGTTTTTGGTTTAAATCTGAATTTCATTTCATTCCTTCAAATATAGATCACATGATCAACAATACATACATAGGGGAAACAATACATACTTACTAAATACCTATGATATTGACTACATACTCAATAACATGAATGTCGAATACCTTTGTTATCTCCTAAAATTTAAATAAATTGTGGTTTGGACCCTAAACTTATCTTCATGGCTTCTCACAAGCAACTTGGCTAACACGAGAAACCTTCAACACCCTTTTCCATTAATGACATCGTTGCCAACATGTTAAACACTTTTTTTTTGTCACTTTTTGGTTTTCCTATCATGTTAAAGCACATTAAATAAGAAACTTGGATTTGGACTCCAACAAGTTGCTAGGGACTTATGAGATCCAATGTTCACATTTTTATGTTTTTTCTCAAAGATATGATATATTCTCATTACCCTAGTTTCATAAAATGATTGATTAGTGATTTTAATTAGCTAGGATTTCTATAAATTTATGTTGGCATTGCCTAATTATTATACATTTTATAGTTTTATCAAAATTTGGCAAAATATTTATTGGTCAAATCATGATATCTTGTTAATTAAAATGAGTTTTTGACTCTATATATGAATTCAACACCTTGAAAATATTATGGGCACTTGGATAGTAGAGAGTTCACAACTCAAACATATGATTCCAACAAATCTCTGATGGATTTTTCACAAATTCAAAAAGAAAATATGCCTAGAAAAACTTCAAAATGTATAGCATGAATTTCATGATCAAGCAACTTCTTATAGGTAAGTGGAGAAACACAATATCATTTCAATTTTTTTTCCAAAATGAACTTTAATAAATTAAATAGTAATTTCAATAAAGATAACATAATTTATATTATAATCTAGATTTTCGTAAAATTATTATTCTAACTAATTTTACAAAAATATACATTAAGGAAGTAGTTTAATTGTTCTACATTTTAAGTTTTTTTTGATATATTTTTCAATAAATTTTTGTTTGGTTGGAATAAAAAAATTGATTTGTAAACTTTGCTCAATCCAAATGTTTTAGAAACTTTTCAGTAAAATAGTATCTCTTCACAATTTTAATGTTCATTTTTATGTGAGAAATCGAATTTCAATGTCGAACAATTTAGTTAAAGGAACTTATAAATCTGTAATAATTGACTTAGTGCGAGTTTTAGTAAATTGAAAACCTTGTCATTGTATTAATTCTCAATCAATATTTGGCCACATATTAAGGATCTTGATTTTCATGAAATTTAAAGTATCTATAAATTGTATAATATATTCAAATAATATTTTATTATTAGTATTTTTATGATTTAAAATATCTATAAATTGTATAATATATTCAAATAATATTTTATTATTTTATTTTTAGTATTTTTATGATTTATTAGATATGTTTTATAATTTAAAATTATATTTATTATTATTATTATATTGATTAAAAATAATGATGAACATAAAAATAAATAAAAGACTCATTTATTAAATGGTTACGTACTTAATTAACAAAGAAAAAAATCAAATAATAAAAATTATAAAACACAAAAATGAAATTTGACATAGATCACACAATCTTTTGGCTCTGGATTTAAATAAAAATGTGGTTAATACGAAATTAAACAACCAATATCCACCCACCTTAGGTGAAATTCAATATACACCCTCTCTTCACCTTGCATTGCATAGCAAGGTGATTAATATTGCCCATAACCTTATTTTTTTTAAATGCAAATAATCAATACAATGTTGCATAATAAGGTGATCATTGTTATCCTATTTTAAAATAAGGATAAACAATATCATATTATGCTCCTTAACATGGCCCTTAATGTTTAAACACAAAACACCATGAAATTGTCCCACATACGTTGAAGTCGTTTAAACGTTAAAGATGCCAAAGGACGTCCCACGCATATTCTTTCTCTACCAAACTTTAGAGATATAAAAAATAAGATGTTGGTAGGTTCTGAAGGTGCACTGCCAAAGAAGGATGATCCCTTCCAAGGGCTTCCTCCTTTATGAGTAAGTTCTGCTCCCACAGTAGTTGGGATTCCTCTTCTCTGTAAACGAGTAGAAGATAATGAGCACATCATAAAGGAACAATAACATAAAATTGACTCATGCAATCTGACATTCCTCGATAGCTTTCCTTTACCAACAACATCAAAGATCACCCCAAATATGATCAATTTGAAGGGTTGTGGAGAAAAATTGAGAGCAAGTTGTCAATGCCCTTCCTCCTATGGATGCAAAATACCAAGGTGTTGATAGCGCTGCCACTGAGTCTATTTGGTTTGAACAGATTTTGACCAAGTCTAGTTTTCAATGTTGCGAACATCGACATTGGGATAAAATCAGCAAGGGTCCGAAAAACAAAAAAATTGTAAAAATCGGGAAAATATCAGTAAAAATTGGCAAACATCGGCAAAATTAAGATACCATAAAAATATCTTTAAAAATCGGCAAACATCGGCTAGGCCAAAAAATCGTGATTTCGAGATAAAATCGGGATGTTATCGAGATGTTCGCAACACTCGTTTTCAGCAAGAGAAACCTACTCTAATATGGGGCAATAATCAGAGTGTTATCCATGTTATCAGGCAGCCAGTAGAGCATCAACTTCCCAAACCTGTAGAATTCCATATGCATTACATCGAACAATTGATTAATGATAGGATTATTGATTTGCAGTATTGTCACACACTGAGATGCAGGTTGCTGACATCTTCACTAACCCTTGACAAAGTCTCATTATGTTCAACTTCATACCTTGCTTGGGGTGAAGGAAATTGTCCCTAAGGTGGGGGTAATCTCACTCCCCCTCTCTGATTTTTTTTTGTTCTGAACACTTTGTACATGGTACCTATCATGACCTTGTAGCCAGGACCCATTTTGAGATTTAACATATTTTCCCTATGTCCCTAAGTTGCACTTATGATGGGGCATTGGTGTACATACATCATGTAGTTAAGTTTATTTAGATTACAATGTCTAATCTTGTGCATATTTGACTTATCACTGATTGGTAGATGAACAAGCCAACCACTTATATTTAATGCCATGCCCCTCTCACTGTATTATAAATACAGATGATCTCTTGTAATTAAACACAAGACATATATTCTTTCTGTTAGTTCTGCATTTTCTGTTATTATTCTATTTTGTATGGATTGAAATATTACGATTTCCATTGTATCGCAACAGTGGAGATGATTCAGATTCATTTTATCATGATCTAGAGAGGTATGCTCCAAGAAATTAATTAATTTTTTCAAGTATCTTTCCATTTTCAATCCTTTTGAAACCTTGTGCTAAGACCAGAGACAACCAAAAATATAATTGTTTGCAAATATTATAAAATTGGTAGTGCCAAGTTCTAACCTGTACCATTTAAGAGTTCGTTTACTACCATTTTGATTTCCCACCTAAAGCAGTCACTAAACATTGCAGTGAAAGTGAACTTGAGAAGTAGCTTTCTACTAGTATTCGCACATGATTGCTAAGGAATACTAGAAGAGAGCTTCTTCTCAATGATGTTGTCAAAGTACATGTTTTTACTTCTCAATGAGAAAATATTATAAGCCAAAATGGTGTTCAAAAAATAAATCTCTATGAAAATCCCATGCTTGTTTAGGGGTGCACACAGATTTGTTGTCTTGTCACAGAGACACTTGGCAAACCAAATCCATTTACGTATTGTAAGGCCCGAATCAGCCTTAAAAACCTTTCCAAACCAACCATGGAATGTTAACTATGCATCCATACCCTCAGATCTATCCATGTTAACTTTGATGTTTAGTGTCTAATCACTGTGCATAATTGACTTATTACAGCTTGGCAGGTGAACTACCCAACCACCTATATTTAACGTTGGGCTCCTCATGGTCTATGTCATAGATACAGGTGATCTCCTTGTAATTAAACTTATATAACTCCATGCAGATAAGGAAGAACAACAACATAAGTCTTTCTGTCAGTTCTGCTTCTTCTGTTGTTGTTCTACCTTGCCTGTATGGAGCTCAAGCTAACAAATCAGCCTGGTCAACACTCTTTGTTTTAAATGTGGAGGCCACAGAACTCGAAAAAAATAACAGAGACTCAAAACCAATTTAAGGAACAATATTATCACTGTCTATAAAATCTGTTGTGTCTGGAATACAAAGCAAGACCCTCCATTCATAGCAAACTGGGAAGAGTCCTGCAATTAAGAATTCGGTTGGAAGATATACCAACTAAGGATTTAATGTATTACCTAAGTGAACTTAAACCAAGTATGTACACTTTCACCCACTTAGAAAGTGGTAGAAACATTTCATCGCAATTTTCTTCAAGAGCACAATCATTAGCTGGAGAAGTCAACTCAAAAGAAGCAAAATCATATGAAGATCAAGATTCCAAGGGGCATGCTCATAAAATTGAACACTCCTAATGACTAACTGATGTGTATCTGGAACAAGAAATTTACAACCTTTAACATATTCTGGGTAGCCAACAAATATGCAAACCATACATTGTATGTACATTGCCTTGCATTTTTCTTTGGGGGTTTGGGCCCAACATTGCATGCAAAGACTCTGGGATAGCCAATAGAGGGTGTCCATCCTCTCAAGGCTTGTTCTGGGAACACCCCCTGGACAGATTTTGTGAGGCATGCAATTTTGAACATATTTGGCACAATTGATGGCTTCAGCCCAAAACTGCCAACAAGGACCTCTGGAATGGATCATGCAATTTGTCATCTCCATCAAGCTATGATTCTTCCTTTGCTGTGGATAGTAGGGCATAGTATGTTGTAGGGCCTTTTCCTACCTTCATTAATCACATGAAGTCCACTCTCCATCAATAGTTCAACATGAAAGACTTGAGGCTCCTTCACTACTTTCTTGAGATACAGATCACTTGGTCTGCATCTAGGATAAGCATCTCGCAAACTCAAGTATACCTTGGATCTCTTGAGTAGATTTCACATATTGGATTGCAAATCTACACCCACCCCCTTTTCGTCAAGGGTCATGTTTTCAACCAAGTGTTTCCACTCCTTTGGTTGACGCTATGTGGTATCAACAACTCTTTTAGTTTGCATCTAGGATAGGCATATCATAGTTCAATTGTGCCTTTGATCTCTTTAGCAGATTTCAGAGATTGGATTGCATATTTACACCCACACCCTTTTTGTCAGGGGTCAAGCTATCAACCAAGTGTTTCCACTCCTTTGGTTGATGCTATGTTGTATCGGCAGCTCATTGGAGGCATTTTGTACTTGACTCATAGTTGTCCAGATATCTCCTATGCAGTCGGTTGGTCTCCCAGTCATGAAGGAACCACAGGAGCTTCATTAGAAATCTGCATTCAATATTATTCTAATGGTAATGCAAATTTAGTGGGTTATACTGACTCTGATTAGGTTGGAAATATTGATTACTGCAAGTCCAACTCTGTCTATGTCATTCATCTTGACTCTGGTCATGTTTTTTGGTCTAGTAAAGAGAAAGTTGTCAGTGCCCTTCATCCTATGGATGCAAAATATAGAGATGTTGATAGTGCCGCCACTGAGTCTATTTGGATTGAACATATTTTGACCAAGTCTAGTTTTCAGCAAGAGAAACCTACTCTAATATGGGGCAATAATCAGAGTGTTATCCATGTTATCAGGCAGCCAGTAGAGCATCAACTTCCCAAACCTATAGAAGTCCATATGCATTACATCTAACAGTTTATTAATGGTAGGATTATTGATTTGCAGTATTGTCACACACTGAGATGCAGGTTGCTGACATCTTCGCTAACCCTTGACAAGGTCTCATTATGTTCAACTTCATACCTTGCTTGGGGTGAAGGAAATTGTCCCTAAGGTGGGGGTAATCTCACTCCCCATCTCTGATTTTTTTTGTTTTGAACACTTTGTACATGGTACCTATCATGACCTTGTAGCCAGGACCCATTTTGAGATTAAACATATTTTCCCTATGTCCCTAAGATGCACTTATGATGGGGCATTGGTGTACATACATCATGTAGTTAAGTTTATTTAGATTACAGTGTCTAATCCTGTGCATATTTGACTTGTCACTAATTGGTAGGTGAACAAGCCAACCACCTATATTTAATGCCAGGCCCCTCTCATTGTATTATAAATACAGGTGATCTCTTGTAATTAAACACAAGACATATCTTCTTTCTGTTAGTTTTGCATTTTCTGTTATTATTCTGTTTTGTATGTACTGAAATATTACGATTGCCATTGTATCATAATAGTGGAGATGATTCAGATTCATTTTATCATCATCTAGAGAGGTATGCTCCAAGAAATTAATTAATTTTTTCAAGTATCTTTCCATTTTCAAAACCTTTTGTTAAGACCAGAGACAACCAAAAATAGAATTGCTTGCAAATATTGTAAAATTGGTAGTGCCAAGTTCTATCCTGTACCATTTTAGAGTTTGTTTACTACCATTTTCAAAACCTTTTGTTAAGACCAGAGACAACCAAAAATAGAATTGCTTGCAAATATTGTAAAATTGGTAGTGCCAAGTTCTAACCTGTACCATTTTAGAGTTTGTTTACTACCATTTTGATTTCCCACCTAAAGCAGTCACTAAACATTGCAGTGAAAGTGAACTTGAGAAGTAGCTTTCTACAAGTATTTGCACATGATCGCTAAGGAATACTAGAAGAGAGCTTCTTCTCAATGATGTTGTCAAAGTACATGTTTGTACTTCTCAATGAGAAAATATTATAAGCCAAAATGGTGTTCCAATAATAAATCTCTATGACAATCCCATGCTTGTTTAGGGGTGCACACAAATTCGTTGTCTTGTCATAGAGACACTTGGCGAACCAAATCCATTTACGTATCGTAAGGCCCAAATCAGCCTTAAAAATCTTGCCAAACCAGCCATGGAATCATCCTAATTAATTTTAGCTGTTTTTTGTAGACCATATGAATTCTGGTATATAAAACTAAACATTGTGTTGTCCCCCAATTCCATCTGGAGAATGATTATCCCCTAGTTTTTCCTAGGCTGAAAGGGAAGTTTTATTAATGTATGTAAGCAACTTTTCTAACCAATATATGTATAATTCAAGGAAAGGAATAAACATTGGTATAGTGTAAAGGATAAAAAATATGGTTTTCAAAGTTAGAGTTGAATCTCAATTGGAACCCCTAATACTTAATAAATGACACAACCACATATGACTGCTAAAAAATCACATCATTAATAAAGAATTAATACAGTGACCTAATGTTAGATAACATGATAAACATTGCATAATTTCCTCGCCATGTATCTTATTTTGCAATCTTCTTGTCTTTATTCTCTCGTTGCTAGACCAATCTCTCCCTTACTTGCCGCTCCTCATCCTACCTTTTCTCTTAATACCCTCCCCAGGCAACAATCTTTTCTTTCTAAGAAATTCATCTCTTATCTGGCACCTTCTCCCAATGCCTCATCAACGCACCAGGAGTCAATGAGGGGTTGCTTACTTTCAGGATCAAGGGAGCTCTAGAGCCCAACAAAGAGCATCAAGCATTGCCCAAAGGTGTCTAGCCAATACTCCAAAATATATTAGGGAGAAATTACTCAGGTATAATGTGACATAGCTAGGGGATGTCGTTGTTTGACAGACTTTGAAGTGCTTTGGGAAATAATTGATTGGGTTCCTGATACAAGGCATGCCAGAGTTTCCTATACTCAATACATATACATTTTTGACATCAATTAGCATTTGAATCTCTTGCTTGGCCATGTCTTGCTAGATTGAAATAAGTCCAAAAAAAAAATCCTAGATGTTCTCCTGGCATTAGAAAGGAGCCAATAGCGATGGATGCTTCAAACTTTTTCAAATCCAAATGAAAATTGCTAATCATTTTAGTTTTTTAAGTTACTTTTGTTAATTTTGTATTTCTAAGTTAGCTGATAGATCAAGCTTTCCAGCCCTATAGTATAGTTTTTTTGTTTCTTTGATGAAATTTCAAAGACAATTTGTTTGGATGTTGGAAAATTTATGGTTTTGTCACTGGTTTGGTTTCCCAAGTGGAAAACCAAGGCAAACCATAAACTGCTATGATGTTTTTCTTCAAGGCTTAAATAGATTTTTACTTTACAAAAAATTAAAAATTAAAGACATGAAAAGTATTGCAAAGGGGTTCTTTTTTAAGGCAGGACCAAAACATGGCAAAATCAAGCCAACAATTTCCCAAACCATGTGGGCATCCAAACCAGTTGCAAGGCTACCTAAAAAGCTTAGAGGCTTTTGCAAGCAATAAGGCAGCTCAGTAGGCTGATAGGCCTAATGCTGGACATTCAAGAGGTAGAAATAATGGGATATAGCACCTTGAAGGTTGAAGCCTAATTGATAAACATGGATATGTCATCGAGCATTAGGCTATGTTTTGGCCATCCCCTGCTCCTTATGAGCATACTTAGATCCCAACAAACCACAACAAATCCTATTGCATGGAAGGGGAGAAAGACTTAAATTTACTCTCTAGAATTCATATGACCATAAAGAGTTACCAAATTATTTTCCAAGAAGAGTCAAAGTAGAAGCTTTATCCGCACCTAAAGATAAGATTGTTTTTCAGTAAGTAGAAGAATCCAAAGTTTTTTGAAACCAAAACCATCTTATATGGCATCATCAACTAGAGAAAAACCACATAATGCAAAATCATGTGAGTAAGGTCTTCTTATTAAAGCCATACAAAGTTGGATATCAAGAAATCAAAATCCCCAGAAATCCACATGTTGGACACCTGGATTCATGGGCATGCAAGCTTGCATGTCTGACATGTGTCAAACAGTCCAGCCCCAGCTACCCCTACATATACAACAGTTGAGGCACCAAAAAATTTCAAAAATCTGTTCAGATGTGTTTGATGTGTAAGAAATGTGTCCCAACAGATCAATAAAGTGTCCCAACATGTGTTTGATGTAGCTCCTTATGTCTGCATGTCTTATTTTTTCTGTAATTTTAATATTTTTTTATTTCATATATATAAATAAATTTATATATTTTCACATCCCCTATGTCTTATTTTGTGGGTTCTATTTATCCTTGTGTCAAAGGATGTGGCTAAGAAGAAACAAAGGTAAACATGCTAATCCAAGAGCACTTCATAGTGTTTTTCTTGATTTAACAGTAGGGGATAATGTATTCAGAGGAGGTTGATGGATCATTTAAGCAGGATAGATAATATTCGAAAGCAAGATTTGATCCATTGTAAAACTCCACCTTCATAGCCTATGTTCCAGTAAGCCTGCCAAACTTATATTTGGGATCCTAATGAAGTGTCAGTCTTTGAAAGCACAAACAATAACTCAAGAAAACTGTTGAAAGTTTTAGAAGTTACAAATGATAAAAGGATAGCCAAATATGCTATAATCGATCTGGAAATGGAGGGGTTACCAATTTCTCTTAATTTAAAACTCCTTGACCATGCTTAGAAGTAGACAGTACACTACAAAAACACTCCCTTGAAATGTAGACCTTATTTTGAATGTGGAAAAAATCAAGAAATCTCCCAACAATGGAGAAACGAGATGCATTAAATCCATACACCAACTGGAAGATAGCAAGGAAGGATGCCAAAAATTTCAAAAGGGAAGTTAAAGGGTGACAACCCACTTTAATTTTACAAACATATGAGGAAAGGAACAAAAGCATTGAGGAACACATGGGCAAATAATTCTTAGATATCAACCTAAGAAACAATAAGTCGAGTAAAAACGAGCTTCTACTTAATCTGAAACTGAACCCAATCCATAAGATGAGGAGAACAAAACATAAGAGCACCCAAAAATGTTTGGTATGGACATGTCTGTGCCAATTTTGTAAAAGCATCCTTCAGCTTCTAAGGGAGGAAAAGGATTATTAAAAAGATCCATAAAATACATTGAACGGAGATCAAGAAATCAAGCCTAATATGAAAGAAAATTATATAGCCACATAATCAACATGACAAAGCATAAATGTTTTGCCTAGATGAAGAATGGTGAAAATACATGGACAAATAATTAAAAACAAGATATTGAAATTGGCTGATCAAGCTCTCCGTCGAGGTTCCATCTAGAAGTTAAGAGAGGGGGTAGCCACAATAATGACCTGGGTTCAAAACATTGTTTGCCCACATTATGTGTATGAATTGGCTGGCTTAACAGCCCCAACTTTACTTTAAAGTGGGGAGAGAATCTGAAGATCGTGGCTTATTTGATGTACACATTGACTGCATTCAAATCAAGTTTTGGGACAGATTTCTAGAATTACTGATGTCACAAGGATATCGGTTCTCTTGTTCTTAGAGAGTGTAAGGTCCTTATATGGTAGAGGGATTTGAGATAGAATATCCATACTATTTATTTTCTTGTAGGAATGAGCGCACTTAATGCCACAGTGGCAGGGATTAGCGCAGAACTGAGGTTCATGAGATTGAATTGTGAAGATTCCCTTGAAGCTCTGAATTGTGACAAGTCCCTTTCTTACTGCCATTTATACTATGCAGTGATATGTTTTCTTGAGATTGAAAGCCATCGAAATTGATATAAGCATGATTTGAGGCTCTGGTTTGTTACAGTATGTTGGTTTGACAGCAAAACAAAGTTGCCTTAGATATGCAGAAACCTTCAGAGCCAGTGAATGCTGATTACTGCTGAGCAGAGTGTTCAGACAATGTAAAGAAGTTTCATAATCTTGCAGCAGGGTCTAGGGCTTCATCATTTGAACATTTGAAAGTGGCATGATACTTATTTCAAGAAGTATAGCATCAAAGGGTCTCATTGACAACATTGAATACAACAGTGTCGTTGCAGTTATTGACCTATTGATTTTGACATATGTCAGAACTGAGGTTGAATAGAGGGTACTTGAAAAATTGGTACAGTGAAGTAGAGCATGCTAATGCTAGGGTTTGTTGCAGCACATTAGTCTGTCAACCTATGATACTATCTGCAGTTGGGCATCAATCAGATTGGTGGCATTTAGAGTTATGCTTGTGGAACATTTGATCCTTGGTACGTATTGGATTCTCTCTAGACTATATAGATTCCAGAGTATGGTAGATGATGTTAGGAAAAATGCTAGAAAGGGCCAGGACTCTAAATCAGGATTACATAAGAAACCCTGACATAATCAGATTTGAAGCAAGCTACTCCAGTAGGTCCTGAAGCAGTTAAAATTTGGTAATAAAGGTCTCAATATGAGCAAACTTGAAAGTCTCTTTTCTTTTCAGTTAAGAGAGAACCAGCCCCTTTGTGCAACCCCTATAATCATAAGGAACAGTGATTGGATCCTTGGAAAGCCCAGATTTTGTGATGCCTAAATAAAAGGGACCTTCATAAAATGGATTGGTAGCAATCATGAAGTAGCTGATTGTCTGGATGATCTCATAAAAGGATTTCTTCACCCTGGTTAAAGAAGGATCATGATGATAATTTTTCCGATTAGGAAGCTTTCTAATACAATTGCAGTATGATAAAATCCCATATTAAAGAAGAGGGGCAGATTGATGAAGGCTTAAGATGGAGCTATAGTATCCCTGGATGTCTCTAATAGTTTAACTCTGATGATATGTTATATCTCCTAAGCTGCATATGACTGTGGCTCATAAACCTAAGAATACTGATAGGAACGCTAGCAGATTGTAGATAGCTCGATATTTAGAAGAAGTCATGACCTCGGGTGCAACCATTATCAGATAATAATCCTCTCATTGAGAGGGAGTTGATTTTTTAGAAAGGTCAAATTCATATGCTCTACTTCCAAACAATGTCACATGGTTTAGGTTCGAGTTCGGGTTCGGCAATGATTAGGTTTGATTTGATTTTGAATTTTATGATGAGGTTCGAAAGAGGTTCGCCATTAGGTTAGTATATATATATATATATAACAAATTATAGGATAAAATAGTTAGAAATCAACATCATTAAACATCAAAAATGTTATCACAAACATGGAAACTATAAGGATAAATTACAAGCTTAAGTTGTACATGAGGTTATGAGTTTTGATCTATGCACTTGGTCAATGGCTATGAGGTTTGATAAGGTTCACTAAACCTCAAAAAAATTTTAAGGTTCGCCAAAATTCGAACCTCAAGGTTAAAGTTTGATGAACCTTGTGACATAGCTTCCGAAGCATAGACAATTTATGGATCTTGCTATTTTGGTATATATCTTGCTACAATTTATGACTGCCTATTGTCTGTTGCAATGTTGCGAACATCGGCATCGGGATAAAATCGGCAAGGGTCTAGAAAACCAAAAAATTGTAAAAATCGGGAAAATATCGATAAAAATTGGCAAACATCGGCAAAATCAAGATACCATCAAAATACTGGTAAAAAATGACAAACATCGGCTAGGCCAAAAAATCGTGATTTCAAGATAAAATCAGGATGTTATCGAGATGTTCGCAACACTGGTCTGTTGTACTATGCCAGGAATTTGAACTTTAGTATGAAGAAAAGGCATAAGCCCAAATCTTGGAAGAAAGGTTTGAAGTCTCCCTAATTTCTTACCTCAAGAAGATAGGACCATGATAGGATCCTCTCATTGATTACTGATGTTTATGTCTAAGGATGAAGCTTTTTTTTTAAAGTTGCCTTCGAACTTTGAAGAAAATGAATAAGAGACTAATTATTACATATTGAAGAGTTGTCTGTTGGATCTTCCCAACAATATGACAAAGAGCACCGCCAAAATCATGGCTTGATTGAGTGCATTAATAAACTATCTACAAAGTGGATGGATCTAATGATGAGCAGGCTACCAGATAGATGCTTTGCACTCTGAAAAGACAAGTTTAGGTTGTGGTCTCCTTGAGTAAGAGGGAGTAAAATCAGTCAAATATTTTCTTCATCAAGATATACAAGAAGCAGAGGATTGCTAAGTGTTGCCTACTATATATACATCTATATGCTACTGGATGGAGCTATGAGGCTCCTAGTGATCTAGTCTTGACTTTCAGAAAGCAGCTTGGCGTTATTCCCTATATGAAGGGATCCTTGGTCAAGATTGAACAATTAAGCTCTGGGAACTTCTGGGGGCTTGCTGTACTTATTGAGCTATAAGTGACCATAGGGTGAGTGGTTCACCTTCCCCTGTTGTTGATGACATATGCATAGGATGAGTGGTTCACCTTCTCCTATGGCATATGAGTAGGATGAGTGGTTCACCTTCTCCTATGGATACCCCAGTCAGAGATGCTTATAGGCATCTGTTGACATGTCGGTGGGACGTGGTTCATCCTTTCCCCACATGTAGGATGTTTATTCCCTACGATCTATGGTTGACATGTCGGTGGGATGCGGTTCATCCTTTCCCCACGTGTAGGATCCTTCCTACTATTGTTGATTTGCATGCATGTAGGACGTGGTTCATCCTTTCCCTACTCTCGGTGTTTTGCATGCCTGTAGGAGGTGGTTCATCCTTTCCCTACATATGACTATGACATGTGTTTGTAGGATGTGGTTTCTCCTTTCCCTACGAGTGGTTGTGAGTAGGATGTGATATCTTCTTTCCCTGCTAATGTTCTTACATCATCCTACCCATGTAGTCCGAGACACATGGGAAGTACCTCTCATTTGGCCAATGAGTTGGAAAAGGTGGTTAGGGACCATAGCACTACCGATGGACGCATCGTGTACTACCGTACTCCCTATGACTAGGATGCATGGTGTTCAACAACTTGATCTGGGATCAAGGACTGACTTTTGTCAATGGAGAGTGGTAAGGTCTTGTGACTCACTCTCGATCACTTCTTCATTATTACTTCATGGTTCAGCAGAGAAGAGCAGAACAAAACAATGATGACAGAGATGGTACATGATGACAGGATGGTATGATGATGACAGATGGATTGGCAAGTGGAATGCTCCCTAGTTGAGAGGGAGTGTTAAAATTGGCAACTAGGGCCAAATTCCACTTTGGACAACTCAGTTGATGGAGATAATCATTCAATTGAATTCCTCTTTTCGAGAGGACAAAAATCGACCTAAAGATCATCGAATTTGGTTAAGCGAAAGTGTGATTTTGAATTTTTGTTTCTCCCATATAAAATTATCAAGGTCAACCTCTCCTATATGTCGGCTCACCTAGTCCAATGGTCACGTCTCTTCAACACCATCGAATTGTATATAAGGAGGTGCCTTTCAACCTCATTTGACTCAACAAAAAGGGCTCTAATATATCTGTGAGATAACCACAACTTGAAGGAGCTAGGAGGACATGTATTGGGTATGCTTTTGGTGTGTTTTTCTTTCCATAGGTTCGACCTTGAAGTTGAATGGTAGCCGCAGGTTAGGGCAGTGAAGATTGGTGAGATTTCTCCATTGGTGAAGTATGAATCTCCTTGTAATCATTTCAGGAAGGCCACAGGATGTGTGAGTCTTGGACAGAGGAGCTGAAGGGTTGTTCTATGAAGCAAAATAGGCCGCATATCCTAATCCCAAGTACAGTACACATGGAACCTTGGTGAGGGTTGTTTGCAGCTCAAAACCTTAGCCAAATAAGGTCAGATTTGCCTGAAGGAACATATCTTCAAGCCCTAACTGCAGATTTTCGACCACAGAACTTGTCAACTCTTTGACTAGGCTTCACTGCTCAAATTATGGGATTGTCTTTGCCTCTTCATAATCAGCAAAGGAAGCCACTTTAAGTGAATCAAGTCTGAGCTCTTTTGGAACCTATTGATTTGCTGCTTTGAATTCTATTGTCTACTAGTTAGGGCAGAACTTGTCTGCTATTATTTGAAGACAGAATTACAAACTTGTCTGGGCAGTATATTTGGCATATGGTCAGTGGTTCTAGTCATCATCTTGGCAAGTCATCCTTGACATTGATTGTACTCTCATTCTCTCTCTCTATTGAACATTTGATGATTAATAATAATAAGAAGATTGATCAAGGGTTTTCCCCATCTTGGGGTTTTTCCCTGGCTTGAGCCAATTTATTGTGTCCTCTTGTCTTGGCTTGTCTTCGTTATTTATTATACATGTTCTTCTCTCAATTACTGTCATCATGATAATGTTTCACATGATTGCTAATGAGTTAATAATTGGGCTAATGAGATATTGAAGCTTTTGTCTTCAACAAAGAACATGTGATCCTAAATTTAGCAGTAAGTGACAATGTCGAAATTACAAGCTGGTCTCCAGTATGAGGACAGGTTAGAGGGGTTGTCCAACTATAGTCCATGGAAGGAAAGGAACAAGTTGATATTGCAGGTCAACAATATTTGGGAGTTCTTCGAGAAAGCCATCAAGAAGCCAACTAACCCAAAGGAATTGGAAGTGTCCGGGAAGAACACTGCACATGAGATGTGGATGGCTCTTTAGAATTTGTTGTAGATTAAGAACAAGAACTAAGTACCAGTATTGGAGGATAAGTTGAAGTCCACCAAGATGATACAGGGTGAAGGAGTGACTTCGTATCTGACGAGACTGTCTAAGGTCAAAGATGAGTTTGTTGTCATCGATGTGACTATTTCAGATTCTGATATGGC
This sequence comes from Pinus tabuliformis, assembly GCA_031772625.1. NCBI lineage: Eukaryota > Viridiplantae > Streptophyta > Pinopsida > Pinales > Pinaceae > Pinus > Pinus tabuliformis. The sequence goes on from CM062804.1 coordinate 107,943,890, forward strand.
GAGGATGGCTTTGAAAGGGTTCACAAAGGAATGGAAGCCCTTCATCAAAGGGATTGTTGCTAGAGAGAGGTTTCCAGAGTGGAATAGGTTGTGGGACGACTTCATTCAGGAGTAGTTGTGAGACGAGGATCTTCATCCGAAGAAGAGGGCTTCAGATGATGACATGGCATTTGCAGCATGAATGAAGGGTAAGCAGAAGAAGGACTTGAGTAAAGTCGAGTGTTTCAACTATGGCAAGATGGGATCATTTTTCGTCGAGATGTCCAATGAAGAAGAAGGGAGATGACGAGAAGAAGAAAGGGAAGTAAGTCGTTGGTGTTGCCACTTTTGCTGAGATAGATGCTCTCACCAGGAGATTGGAGGAGGACGACTTTGCTATGATCTCTCATTTCTTGCAGGGTACTATCAATGAGGATGGATGGTACGTGGACAATGGTGCTTCGAAACATATGACAGGGTCACAAGAGGTTTTCGAGACTCTAGCTGAATGGGACTCGAAGTTGCACAGGGTGTTGGGCGACAAGAGTCAGAAGGAGATCCAAGGATCGGGAGTTGTGCCATGTAGGATGGATACAGGATGGGTGATGTGAGTCTAGGATGTATTGTTTATACTAGGACTCACATATAGAGGCTCTAGCTCCACATGTATTGTGCTTGGAGTTAGAGAGCATGGTCTATACAGGCTGACAGGCAAGCCTATGGATCATGGGAAGAAGAAGCAGGTGGAGTAGGTGCAAGTGTAGGCTTCAAAGGTACAGGTACAAGTTCCAGAGAAGAAGGTCCAGGTTCCAGAGGCTTAGAGGGAGTTGAGTTCTAGCGGAAGCTTGCAGATTCAGAGGGAGACTTTGCAACCCAAGAAGAGCGTGCGGTCAGTGGGGAGCAAGGGTGCTTCCACATATACCAAGAAGGAATCATGGAGGGATTGGAAAACGATACAGGAGAAGAAATAGAAGAAGGATGCTTCCAGTGACAGTGACACTTTTGAGAGAGGCGTAATTCATGCTACAACGATTGCTGCAGTGATGAGTGCCAAGAGTTGGGCGAGTGTTGCAAGTAGTGATGATGATGATGAGTTACTTCCTAGTCTTGGAAGTACCTCCCTCGCTAAGAGGGAGTGTTGATTTTTGAGTAGCTTGGGAGGTACTCCAAGCCCTGGGGTTCAGGGTTTGGAGGGGGGAGCACCACAAGAGTCACTTATGGGCTTGGATTGCCCATAAGTGATAAGAGTCAGTGATATTCTCTGTAACTAGATTGTCGGGAAGGCATCCAGAGATTGTATTCAGAAATTACTACTGCTTAATAATAAAAACCCTTAGAGTTGTTGCAGATGGGCAGGATCCTTGAGGAGTCCACCTCTCAGATCAATACCTTACTATGAGAGCCCAAATCAGTAGTAGCAGGATGGACCAGTGTCAGTTGGTGCAGAGGAGTACCGGAGTGATAGTTTCAATGGCTAGGAGCGCCGGAGTGATAGTTTCAATGGCCAGAGCATAGTTACCAGCAGTGCAATTGGCACATGGTAGAGTCAACAACAGCGTAGAGGCTTCATAGGGTCAACACAGAGACAAGCAGCAGTTAGACTCCAACAACGAGATGCATCATACTGAACACAGTTAGTTCAGTATTTGGGATGCTTTTACGTTGTTGATGTAGTAGCAGCAGCAGTTGGAGAAGGATGCAGTGTTGGTAGTGGCAGGGCCAACAGCAGCACAGATGCAGAATTTCAGAGGGAGTTGCAGTATGGATGCAGTGTTGGTAGTGGCAAGGTCAACAATAGTATAGATGCAGCATTTGCATAGTAGTTGGTGGATAGGATGTTAGACATCAGCAACGCAGAAGGAGATGTTACGGAACAGGGTGATGCTCCAGCAAGGTGCATTGCTAGAGCACATTTCTCACTAAGAGGGAGTGTTGATTTCTGGTAGCTTCGAATGTGCTCTAAGTCTCAAAATTTGCAGGGAGGGGCTTGTTTATGGGTGGATTGTCCTCAAACAAGGTTGTCGCAGGCCTGTGGAGCCATTCTGAAGCATGATGCAGTGATTAGAAGGAGAGTCGAGGTCTGTATGAGGGCTAGAACAGCCCAGAATTGCAACATACTAGCACGGACTCTCAAGAAAGGACTACCACAGGTGTAGAGAGCAAGTCTGGGTAGAAAACAAGGGTTGGAAGTGACTGTGGTCTTGCCCTTGTTGAAGAAAGGGCTAACTAGGTTCGGTTTTCATAATGACTTATAATTATGATTTCATGAAAAGAAGAAACAAATGTATTTATTGTATTCCTTGCATCATGGGTTTCATGAGCAAGAAGTGTTTTTCATAGGTCAAAGACTTCTTCTTAATGTCTTTAGGTTTTGTTGTCTTGTTATGAATATAATTAAGAAGTCATGAAGTCATGTTACACATGTCAAAGTTACACTCCAAGACATTGTCACTATCTCTCTTGCAGTCAGCTAAAAGAAGGACAATATTCTCCTTAAGGTAATGTCGACCTATCTCCAGGATCTCATGTCAGCCTAAATGGAAAGCATAAGTCACTATATATATAGAGTAACCTCACCTCATAATCGTCAAGCAATTCGGACATATCTGATCTGAAACAATATGAATCTCAGAGCGAAGAAGATAAGGGTATTACAGTGAAGAAGGAAGGTGACTACATGTGCGTAAATGTCTTAAGGGTTCTCAGACTAAGTCTGTCATCTAAGCGAAGGATAAAAGTTTGTTCTAAGATAGTGGCAGCTACAGTTAAGGGCTATATCAAGCGTTGAATGGTGATAAAAGAAGACCGAAGACAGAGAGGCTATCTTGGACCAAAAGAAGAGATCAGTGAAGGCCGAGGATTGTGTCTAGGGTTGCAAAAGAAAAGAAAAAAGGAGACCGAGACTCTCCTAGTGACAGTGTAATAATAGTGCGAAGAAGGAATGAAGTGATACAGTGCGAAGGAGGAAGACTGTGAAGAGATTTTATTTTTAGTTAAGGCTCCCATTGAGAGCCTTTAGGGATATTGTCATCTAGTCATAAAAGTCTAAAAGAGTCATTGTCATGTAATGAAGGCATGTTACACATTGTAAAGAGTCATACTTGTCTTTGTAAGTAACCCTCCAAGACCTTGTCACTAGCCCTCACTCAAGTCGGCTTACAATGTAAGGATGATTCGAGAGAGATAATGTCGGCTTACCCTAGAGATCATATTGGCCTAATGGGCATGGAAAAACAAGTATATATAGCAGTGCTCAGCCTCAATTGGAGGCAATCAATTCGGTGAAGCAAGTCTCTCATATAAGTGCGCAAATCCTACTAGAAGAAGCCTCTACATCAGCGAAGCAAGAAGGAAGGATAGTGAAGATCGTTGTGGACTGTTTTGGGCTAGTTTACTCACTCACGTGCAAAGGTAGCAGATCCGAAGTTGTCAAGAGGAGGTAAAAGGATTGCAGTCACATTGAGGTGATCCTGTTTGGGTGGAAGAATTCTCTAGAAGAAGCCGAGTAGAAGTGTAACGAGTCTCTCTCTTAAGGAGACTATTCAAGGAGTGAAAATTATCTAGGGTTTATGTTGTAGGGTTACAAACCTACAATAAGAGGCTGAGAATCTAAAGGAAGCCGAGAAGAGGAAGAGGAAGACCAGCTTTGAAGAGGAGGCTGATGACTTGGTCTTGGGAGGACTCTAGTGTCAAGGGTATTTTTCATGGTCTTGGTATTAGTTAATTGAAGGTTCCATAAAAAGAATTCCGTTTGGGTTTTCCTCTCAAAGAGTGAGAGGTTTTTGGCCTTGGCTAACTAGCCTATATACTGTGTCTCTTGTCTCTTTATTGTTCATGATTTGGTAATTGTCTTGATGAAAATAACACGATAATAACTCAAGAAAAAAGATTTCAAGAATTAAAAAGACTATCACAAGCAATTATCATAAGTAGAGAAATCACCTAACTAGTGATGCCCTAGATTTCTCAACATGATAGAGGCATGGATGCAAATTTTCAAAAGAAATTATGTTCCCAAGACAGCAGAATCTAATCCCGCAATGGTTGATATGTGTCTATCACTCACATTCCTTGATACAGACTTACCAAAACAACATGCTTATCCCATGGAACCAATATTTCATGAGGGACAGAACATGACATCATTATGTACTCCCAAGTGGTAGCAAAGGATAATTTTCAAAGTTAATGGGCAATAATTATTACAGTCCTATGCAATCTTGGATGGACAGATCCTGTAGCAGCTTATGTCAACACTTACATGCATTTGAACTTTGAAGCTACCGCTGATTTGCAGGTACCAAAAATTCTTGTTCATCCCATCAGTGATAGAAAACTCAGCCTATGAATGCTGGAATTTTCATGTTTCATTATTTTGCATGATAACTTAGCATAAGGGAAGAAAACATTGTATTGATGAAGTTTTAAAGTGGTTGCACTGGATCAATGATTTTAGGTAGCACCCTCATTTTTCACATGCTACAATAGGGTAGGAAAGGAATAAACTCCTTTGAGCAGCAGTGTAGCATGAATAAGCTCCCTTGATCACTAAATTTGATTTCATGTTGTCATAAATAGATGACTTGTCTTTTGCTTTGTAAAATACAAAATTGTGTGGTGCTTTTACTAGAAGTGGAGGCCATTCTCATATATACATGACAAAATTCTAAGACTCTCATGCACTCCCAAGAAGAGAACATCTTTGAGTTGGAACCTGTGTTACCCCTTATTTTGGCATAGGGTTAATACTAGTGAATTATCAAGAGTTAACCAATTTGATGCTGCGAGGTTGGATATAGAAATGTCAACTATGTTTCCTGAAGGTTGGATATAGAAAATTGAAATGTTAGCTATCTTGAAGGATCAACTTGTTAAGGTCTTCTCCATGATGAAGAATATGCTCACAATGGTCTTTGTGAGGAGTCACTGAAATTGTTCAATCAGCTGCAACAGAATGGGATGACAGTGGATAATTTCACCTTTTCCACTGCTTTTGCAGCATGCGCTAGTTTAGGATGCAGTTCCATATAATCATCATTAAATTTAGGCTAGACTCAAATATCTTTGTGGAGAATTCTCTTGTTGACCTGTATGCCAAATGTGGTAGCATAGAAGAGGTGTGCTTAGTGTTATACAAGCAACTCATAAGTCTCAAAAAAAATTATTGATCGAGGCCCTTAGGGCAAGCATGTTGTTTTGGGTGAATATGACAAAGATTTGACCGAGATGGCTAGGCAAGAACCTAATTGTGGGGTCATTTTATGTCTATGGAGCATCAAAGAGTGCTCCATGGAAGGAACATCATCCTGGAATTCTCTATAGTGTGAGTACAAGCAAGTTAAGAGAATTTCAAGAATGGATTCCTAAGAACTCTCATGTAGTGATTCTATCTCAAGCGTGATCCTACATTGGGAGAAAAAACCCTGGTGAATTCACTATTAACATAGTTTTGCATAGCTTTAATTGAATCTTGGTCAAACTCTTGCACTCTTGCCTGATTGCTCCACTTTCTAGGTTGAGTCTAACAACTTTTCTTTTAGCTTTTGAGATCCCATTGTCATTTGATCTATGATGCCATCTTTCAATCTATACATTCCATTCAACTTGACATCATCAATCACAAAAACAACATCAACTATAGTCAATTTAATCCTTTATCTAATTTTCCCATGCCTGAAAGGTCAAGCCAAGAAATGCACAAAGTTTAGGGCACAAGACATTTTATTGCTTGTTTTCCACTTGTTTCATACTAAAATAAAGTTTACATCTGAAAAGAAAGATGTGTTTACAACATCCTAGATTAATGACACCAAAAGAAAAAATACACTCCATTGGTAACCATAAAATTTTAATAGGGCAGCAAGGAATTACAATTATGAAAAAAGGCAAGGAAAGAAGGATTGAAAACAAAGAAACAATTAAAATAGTGAGCCAATGAGAATGCTATGAAGCCTAATTGATCAACTTGGGACATCCAAGGTAAGTAAACAATAAAAATAAAATGCAGTTAGCTACCTCTTGAGTTGGTTTAGTAGCCTCTGGAAGCTTCTCCTCTAGCACAGAGCCTTAATCCTGCTCGTCTGATTCCATGGCCATTTCCTCAGGATCCAATTTCTTTGCTTTGGGACTCTTAGGAACATGGGTCCAGGCAAATCTGACGCCCTTTTTGGGTCTCTGGAAATTTTAGGGATGACTGGATCATCACAATCCATCTGTGCTAGAGCATCTGGCTGGTGACCACATATGATCTTAAGACATTTGATTTCCTTGTCATAATCAATGTATTATTGCTCTGTTATCTGCTTCTTCGCTAATCTTCGAATTGGAAAGGCACCTGTCATCTTCTTTGGTGAAGCCATTATCGCCCATGCCTTCAGCTTCATCTTCCTCCATGGAATCCTGAACATATAGCCTGTTGAATGCCTAGCTGTGCTTGTCTAGAAGTATTTTGAAGTGGCAAAGAGAGATGGAGGGCTTGGGGCTGGGCCATCGCCCAAGAATGTGGGAACCTTGTGAAAATTCCCTCTTCCCTCTGTAGAATGAAATCACCACGATTGGAGGAACCGAAAATCCAATCCCTTGAATTCAACCAAATGCATCAGATCATATCTGCGACAACATGGCTGTGCCTTTCCTTCGCCCTTCCCTGGACACACACCTTGCAACGTGACGGAAATAAACGAGGGAAATGGACATTTTTTATATTTGAAAGACAAATATCGCAGGAAATCTTGAACTCAAATGAAATACATATGGGTTTTTAAAGGGGAATTAAATGAAATGTGTAAGTTTTTGGTTAATAGGGAAGTATTTCCAATTATAAATAATTATTAATCGTATGAAAATTGTTGGGTTTCTATGTCACTAAACATTATTGGAGGGATTTTGCTTGTGATATTAAAGGTGAATTATGGTGAAATTAAAATAAGTTTTGTGTGGTTAAAAAGTGCAGTTAAGTAGTAACATGATGAATGATTATTTTCAACTAAATGTTTGGTTTAGTAAGGATAAATAATTTATGGATATTTTTTATGATATTCAATATAGGGAGTTAACATGGAAAAGGTGATAGTTTGGCTCCCGCGTGCTTTAGAAAATTGATATCTCTTTGTCCATAAATATTAGGGGTTGAAAAATAACATAGGCTCTAGAGTTAAGTTTGTTCCAACTTAGTTATATCTTGAACCAAAAATTGTTGTTGACCTCATGGATATGATTGGCATTTGGTGGCTTGCAGGGTAGTCTTGTTATGAAATAAATGGATGTACTAGGTTAGGTAGGAGGAACCATTTCGGTGGAACTTGGCCATAAAGGGGACATCTATCTTTGCATAGTTTTTTAAGACCAAATACACCTAGTTGATTATGATTGTAAGGACATCACTAATTTAGAATCTAGGCTAGTGTGCAGACACTGACCAAAGAGTGATTAGTCAAACCCACAAAAGTATTATAGGTGCTTCTAGAGAAGTAGGTGTTTTTGTGCTCTCATAGATGTTCCCCTAAGCTTTCCAACCATATTTGTGCTCAAGGTGTTACCAGACTTCATCGGGTTTATGTGTTCCCTTCGGAGTTGTTCACAACTGGCAGATGGAAAAGCGCCCATGATTTGGGCCTGCGGGGTTCTTTTGTTGTGGAGTGGGACAGTTTCACCAAATCCCTCATTGTCAGTGGTATTACACTATCTAAGGAGGATGATTCTTTTGAATGGGCCTACAACTCCTCATACGAGCATGTCACAACTTGCCATGCCTATTGTGCTATATCAGAAAGCTACCCTTTGCAAAGGGTTAGTTGGCGGCATTCAAAATTATGGTATTGGCCTATTTCCCCTAAACTAAAATGTTTTATGTGGCTTTCCTTAGAGAACCGTATTCAAACTTGGGACTACCTATTGCGGAAAAGTTTTCATGGCCCAAATGTATGTGTTCTTTGCACAAAAGATTAAGAAATTGTCAATCTTTTATTTTTTAATTGTGCCTTTTCCAAGTCCCTTTGAAATCGTGTTTTAGAAGAGTCAAATATTCATAGTAAAAAAATACTTGTTTAATTTTATTTTAGAAAATGTTGTGGAGAAGTACCCAAAACACAAATATTTTGGGTATGATGATGGGTGAGGTCAAATCTCAAAAAGGTCTCATGATTGAGACCCATGTTCAACTCTGGTACAGTTATAGTTGAGACCCATGTTCGAATCCCAAACCTATACAAACATGTTTGATAACATGTTTACTATAATTAACTCAAAAGAAACAGTTGGCCCACCTTAGGAAGAACAAATTATGTTTTTTTTCCAAACATGTAAGTTGATATATTACATTTTAATGAATATGTTTTCCTATTATCATATATGGTTTTATACTTTATGAAAAAAATCACCAAGACTTCACAATGTTTTATAACTTAGTAAAAGATTCACCAAGACTTTACAAAGTTTTATTATTCAGTGCTAAGGCATACTAGAGTGCCAAGGAAGCATGCGGCCAAGATGTGCGAGGTGCCACGGTATGCCAACGCGTGCTAGGAAGTGTTAGGGGGTGTAGGGAAAACACAAGGGACCACTAGGTCAAATTAATGCATGGAAATTAATGAATAAGGGTTTGTGACATGAAGTGTCTGTGAGTTCCAAGTGTGCTAAGGAGGGAGTGGCAAGGTATGCTAGGTAGTGATAATGCATGCTAGAGGCTAGGGCAACATGCCAAGATGTGCCAAGCATTAGCGTGTGCCAATGCATGCTAGGGAGTGTTAGGGAGTGCTAGGGAAACACAAGGGAGCACTAGTTTCAAATGTATGGAAATGAATGAATAAGAGTGTGTTATAGGGAGTATCAGTGAGTTCTATGTGTGCTAATGAGGGAGTGACAAGGTATGCTAGGTAGTGCCAAGGAATGCTAGAGTGTCAGGGAGACATTCCCAGATGTGCCAGGTGCCAGGGTGTGTCAATGTGTTCCAGGGAGTGTTAGGGAGTGCCATGGAAACACAAGGGAGAACTAGTTCAAAATGCATGGAAATGAACGAATAAGAGTGTGTGATAGGGAGTGTTAGTGAGTTTCAAGTGTGTTAAGGAGGTAGTGACGAGGTTATATTCTAGATAGTGCCAAGGCATGCTAAAGTGCCAGGGCATGTCAGGGAGTGGTAGTGTGTGTGAGGGAGTGCCAAAGCATGCCAAGGAATGCAAGGGGTGCTAACATGTGCCACATAGTGCCAAGGGATTGTTAGATGTACCAATTGTTATGGCATGTCAACATGTAAACTATGTTGCTTAGTTGTTTTATGACCACTGTTGGATGTGAGCCTTGACTCAGCAACTTGTAACTTGTTAAGTGGGATAAGTTGGAATTTGACATGAGTAGCCTAAGATGAGTTATAATAAGTTCTTAGGTGAACACAACACAATATAGTTGTAGTAACCATAACTTGGTCAAGCTATTGTAGTCGAGGCAAGAATTGGTTGGGTTCCCAAGTCCCAAAAAAAGGGTAGTTGTGAGGGCATGCAAAGGAATGAAAAGTCATGCTAACACATGTCGAATAGTGTTAATGCATATTGAGGAGTGTTAGGGAGTGCCAAAACATCAGAAGGGAGTACTACGTCAAAATGCATGGAAATGAACGAATAAGAGTGTGTGCTAAGGAGTGTCAATGAATTCTAGGTGTCTCAAGGGTAAAGTGTGTTAGGACAAGGTCAAAATAGGACTTGTAGGAGGCAAGCCTATGGTTACGATAAGGGGTTGGAAAAAGTAATTTCAACCAAGGCATGCTAGAGTGCCAAGGCATGTCAAGGAGTGCTAGGGTGTGTTAGGGAGTGCCAAAGCATGCCAAGGAATGCAAGGGATGCTAACACGTGCCACATAGTTCCAATGGATTGTTAGACGTGTCAGGTGTTATGGCATGTCAAGATGTAAACTATGTTGCTTAGTTGTTTTATGGCCACAGTTGGACGTGATCCTTGACTTGGTAAATTGTTAAGTGGGATGAGTTGAGATTGGACATGAGTAGCCTAAGATGAGTTATAGGTAGTTCTCAGGTGAATAAGGCATAGTCTAGTTGTAGTAACTGTAACTTGGTCAAGTTGTTGTAGTCGAGGTAGGACTTGGTTGGGTTCCCACGTCTAAAAAAAAGTAAGGTTAGTTGTGAGGGTATGATAGCTAAGGAGTGTCAGGGCATGCCAAGGAATGAAAAGGCATGCTAACACATGTTGGAGAGTGTCAATGCATGTTGAGGAGTGTTAGGGAGTGCTAGGGGAACACAAAGTATAACTAGGTCAAAATGCTTGGAAATGAATGAATAAGAGTGTGTGCCAACGACTGTCAGTGAATTCTAGGCATCCCAAGGATGAAGTGTTTTAGGAGAAGCTCATAATAGAACTTGCAAGAGGCAAGCTTATGGTTGTGATAAGGCATGGGAAAAGTAGTTTTATAGAAACGAATACTTTGGGTTGGGCACAACATTATTTTTCAATGACTTGGTTGAGTTCCCAAGTCAAAAAAAATGCTATCTATGAGGGCATGACAACTAGGGAGTGCCAAGGTGTTCCAGGGAATGCCTGGAAGTACTAACACATGCTAGACAATTCCAAGGCATGTTAGGCATGCCAAGACATGCCAAGGGCTAAGGCATGCCAAGATGTGCCAAGTGTCAGGGTGTGGCGCCAATGCATTTTAGGTTGTGTTAGAGCCAAGTGCTAGGGAAACACAAGGGAGCACTAGTTTCAAATGCATGGAAATGAATGAATAAGAGTGTGATGGGGAGTGTCAACTAGTTCTAGGTGTGTTAGGTGTCAAGGAGTGATAGGATGTGCTAGGGAGTGCCAAAGCATGCCAAGGAATGTAGGGAATGCTAACATGTGCCACATAGTGCCAAGTGATTGTTAGATGTTCCAGGTGTTATGGAATGTCAAGATGTAAACTATGTTGTTTAGTTGTTTTACGACCTTGGTTGGATGTGAGCCTTGTCTTCGTAACTTGTTAAGTTGTATGATTTGAGATTCGACATGAGTATCCTAATATGAGTTATAGGAAGTTCTTAGGTGAACAAGGAATAGTCTAGTTGTAGTAACTGTAACTTGGTCAAGTTGTTGTAGACGATGCAGGATTTGGTTGGGTTCCCAAGTTGCAAAAAAAGTAAGGCTAGTTGTGATGGCATGATAACTAAGTAGTGTCAGGGCGTGCCAAGGAATGAAAAGGTGTGCTAACAAATGCTAGACAATGTCAATGCATGTCGAGGAGTGTTGGGGAGTGTTGGGGCACCACAAGGGAGAACTAGGTCAAAATTCATGGAAATGAACAAATAAGATTGTGTGTCAGGGAGTGTTAGTAAATTCCAAGTGTCCCAAGGACGAAGTGTGTTGGAGAATTTTAAAATAGGAAAGCCTACAATTGCGATAAGGGGATAGACAAAATCAATTTCAGACAAAGGGAGACTTTGGGTGTGGCGCCAACACATGCTAGGGAGTGTTAGGGCCAAGTTCCAGGGAAACACAAGGGAGTAGTAGTTTCAAATGCATGGAAATGAATGAATAAGAGTGTGACAAAGAGTGTTAGCTAGCGAGTACAAGGTGTGTTAAGTGTCAGGGAGTGTTAGGGAGTGCCAAAGCATGCCAAGAAATGTAGGGGATGCTAACACATGCTACATAGTGCCAAGGGATTATTAGGCGTGCCAGATGTTATGGCATGTCAAGATGTAAAATTTGTTGCTTAGTTGTTTAATTTTACGACCACGGTTGGATGTGAGCCTTGTCTTCGTAACTTGTTAAGTTGGATAAGTTGAAATTATACATGAGTAGCCTAAGATGAGTTATAGGAAGTTCTTAGGTGAACAAGGCATAGTCTAGTTATAGTAATTGTAACTTGGTAAAGTTGTTGTTATAGTTGAGGTAAGATTTTGTTGGGTTCCCATGTTGCAAAAAATGTAAGGGTAGTTGTGAGGGCATGATAGCTAAGGAGTGCCAGGGCGTGCTAAGGAATGAAAAGGTGTGCTAACACATGCCAGATAGATTTATGGTCTGATGGTTTGATTTAATTTTATGGTGTTATTTTTATTGTCTGCTTTTCATAGCACTATTTTTCCTAGTTTGGAACATTATAGTCAGCGAGTTCCAGGTGTGCTAAGGAGGGAGTGACAAGGTATGTTATGCATTGTTGCCAAGGCATGCTAGAGTGCTAGGGAAGCATACCAAGATGTGCCAAGCGCCAAGGTGTGTGTTTAGTCAATTTAATGTTCTTAAATTGTAAGCATAAATTATCGACCAAGGCAGGTAAACTGATGAAGTACAAGTGCATTGTATGTGCTAGAAGTTGTTTATGTCATTAAGGTGATTATGTTATTGTTATCTAAATTAATGTCAAACTCTAGAATCAGTATTGAGATGATGTTACTATCTATACTAGGATGTTATTTTTAAGATTTGTTAATTGATTACTCTAAATGATATCTCTAGAGTTAGTTCTAATTGAGTTGAGCTTTTTAGAATGGTTGAATAATGATCTTAACTCTTTTCAATGAATATATTAAGTTAATCTACTTTTCAACTTATTAATTGTTTTTGGATTTTTATGCTGTAGCTAAACAAAGCTAATTATGAAAGCATGAAATGATATAAAGGAGATCCTATTTTATCAACTTAAAAGGTGAAATGTGCTTGAGTTCAGATGTTGAGAAAGACTGTCACTCTTATCTATTGTAACTTCATTCAATGCAAAAGTAAAGTAGAAACAAGATTACTAAGCTATGAAATAACTAAACTATGAATGAAACGAAATGATTGAGTTATACTAGGTATAAAGCAAATGAGATAATTGAGTTATGCTAGATGTAAAGCAAACAAGATTATTGAGTTATGCTAGGTATAAAGCAAATGAGATTACTGATACAGAGATCAATCAAGTGAACCTAGTCGCAAACTCCATTGAACTGCATCCTAAAAATATAAAAACAGAGCATCCATAAATTAAATCTATGAAATAAAATAAAATCTAATTGTAGTGAATCAAAGACCTGATCTGCACGCAGGGGCCCTCCACGAGGCAGTCAATAGCTTTAATCAACAACACATAAAATGTATGAACCAAGATCTTTGCATTAATCGGAAAAGAGTTTCTACAGATGCTTCAAAATTACATACGGTGGAGCACCCTTAACATAGAGTTGCCATTGTTCTTATAGAGTTTTTAATTAACAACATGAGAAATTCAAGCCTACAGGTCTTCGCGACAATCCTTATCAAAACCAAATCATATCACTTATTCGTCGATTTTCTATTGAAAAAGAAAATCGATAATATCTCTTGAAACTCGGACTCTATTCCAGCACGTTATCTTTGTGGTTGACTATCATGGTTGACCGTGTTGTAGTGCGAATATCTTGATGGATTAGCTCGAGTAAATAGGAAGAAATCCATGAGAGGATCATTCCCTATCTACCCATATACTCCTTTGCTGAGTTGGCGCACTCGAACCCTGTCAACAATGGAAGTAGTTGTGGATCTGTTGATTAGCTGTAGAATCAGGTCAATTCTGTAGCTGCATGTAAACTTTAATAAAACAATAAGGCATATTGACAAAATATGAAAAAGAGGACATATGAAGGCTTTTCTTAACAAAACCTTATATTTATTGCATTTATTTGGATGATAGTGATAGGAAAAAGGAAGTAACATGGACAAAAATGGTGTCAAGATAAAGCAGTTCTTGGACTCTACAGTGTGCCAATGCATGCTAAGGAGTGTTAGGGAGTGCCAGAGAAACATAAGGGAGCACTAGGTCAAAATGCATGGAAATGAATGAATAAGAGTGTGTGACAGGGAGTGTCAGCGAGTTCCAAGTGTGCTAAGGAGAGAGTGACATGGTATGCTAGGTTGCGCTAAGTCATGCTAGATTGCTAGGGTGACATGTAGCCAAGATGTGCCAGGTGCCAGGGTGTGTCAACATGTGCTAGGACGTGTTAGGGAGTGTCAGGGAAACACAAGGGAGCACTAGGTCAAATTAGTACATGAAAATGAACAAATAAGTGTTTGTGATAGGAAGTGTCAGTGAGATACATGTGTGCTGAGGGAGTAACAAGGTATGGTAGGCAGTGATAAGGCATGCTAAAGGCCAAGGCAACATGCCAAGATGTGCCTGATGCTAGGGTGTGCCAATGCATGCCAGGGAGTTTTATGGAGTGCCAAGGAAACAAAAGGGATCACTAGTTTCAAATACATGGAAATGAATGAATAAGAGTGTGTGACAGGGAGTGTTAGTGAGTTCTAGGTGTGGTAAGGAGGGAGCGACAAGATATGTTAGGTAGTTCCAAGGAATGCTAGAGTGCCAAGGCAACATACCAAGATGTGCCATGTGCCAAGGTGTGTCAATGCATGCCAACGAATGTTAGGGAGTGCCACAAAAACACAAGGGAGAACTAGTTCAAAATGCATGGAAATGAAGAGATAAGAGTGTGTGATAGGGAGTGTCAATGAGTTCCAAGTGTTCTAAGGAGGGAGTGACAAGGTTATATGCTAGGCAGTGCCAAGGCATGCTAGAGTGCCAGGGCATGTCAAAGAGTGCTAGGGTGTGCTAGGGAGTGCAAAGAATGACAAGAAATGTAGGGATTCTAACACATGCCACATAAGGCTAAGGGATTGTTAGACGTGCCATGTGCTATGGCATGTCAAGATGTAAACTATGTTTCTTAGTTGTTTTATGGCCATGGTTGGACGTGAGCCTTGAATTGGTAACTTGTTAAGTGGGATGAGTTGAGATTGGACATGAGTACCCTAAGATGTGTTATAGGCAGCTCTTAGGTGAACAAGGCATAGTCTAGTTGTAGTAACTATAACTTGGTTAAGTTGTTGTAGTCGGGGCAGGACTTGGTTGGGTTCCGACCAAGTCTAAAAAAAAGTAAGGGTAGTTGTGAGGGCATGATAGCTAAGGAGTGTTAGGGCATGCCAAGGAATGAAAAGGTGTGCTAACACATGGCAGAGAGTGTCAATGGATGGTGAGGAGTGTTAGGGAGAGTCAGGGGAACACAAGGGAGAACTAGGTCAAAATGCTTGGAAATGAAAAAATAAGAGTGTGTGCCAAGGAGTGTCAGTGAATTCCAGGTGTCCCAAGGATGAAGTGGTTTAGGAGAAGTTCATAATAGGACTTGCAGGAGGCAAGCCTATGGTTGTGATAAGGCATGGAAAAAGAAATTTTAGAGAAAGGGAGACTTTGGGTTGGGCACAATATTGTTTTGCTAATGAGTTAGTTGGGTTCCCAAGTCACAAAAAAAGCAAGGTTATCTGTGAGGGTGTTAGTGTCAGTCAATGCAGTCTGTCACCAATAATCAAATATGCTCTTACAAGGTGTTGTTAGTGTGTTAAGTCAATTTTTTGTCATTTCAGTGAGTCTTCAAATAAAAATTTGGTCATTGGCTAGTGTGTCTAGGGCTATTTCCACTCTCTCAAGAATTTCATATGCCAGTCACTTTCATCACTCAGTTGAGTCTACCATCATGAAAACATCATTAATATCACTTCAGTCACATCATCATGGTCTCTGTTCAGCTCAGTGTCACCATTAGGTCATTAGGGTTAAGGTCACAAAATCAGTCATTTCATGTATAAATCTGGCAAATGAGGAGTAGCAATAGGTAAATTTGTTCAATAACACTTGATTTCAAATGTAATTTATGTTTTTAGATGTAATAATGTTCCTAAGGTTCTAAAGTTACAAGAATAGGTCCTAAGGCTACAAAACTAAAAAAGAAAGTGAATTGGTGAGGTGGGCCATCCTACCTCATTAATCACTTAGACACCAAAAGAAAATTATAAAAGCACATGGAGGAGCTCATTCACACTCATTTTCACTTGTCTACCATCCTAGCATCAAGCTCCTCCCTCTCCTTTGCAAAAAATTGTGATTCCATAGCCCTCACTAGCAAAAATTGACTCTCGCTACGCACAGAGAGCCTTCACTGCACACCTGGATAGCACACTACGCACAGGAAGGCTTCACTGCGCATGGGGCAAAGTTGTCCAAAATTGTTGTTTGACCACCAAAATTCATTTTTCAAAGCTCCTCTTCAGTCATTTCATCCTCCATGATCTATAACAAGTAAGTTTAATCATTTTCATGCCCTCCTTTGCCTCATATGTCAAAAAAATGATCAAATACTTCTTCTTCTAGGGTTTACATGATTTTCATGGTTTTGATCCTCAAATGATGAGTTTCTGCCCTAAACCATAGATTCATTGTCCCTACACCTCTGTTTGCAGCTAATACACCATTTCCATCCATCACAAATCCTTATCCCCTCATTTTCTATCACTTTCCTCTAAACCCTAATCTACCCTATCTCTTTCTAGTATAGGCCTGTGTTTTGGCCTTTTCCACCCCCTCCCCTCACTCATTTCCCAAAATTCCTTTTTCCCCTACTCACTAACATCATCCCCTACCCTCCTAAATTTCCTTACAAATTTAGGCAACTCCTAAGTCCATCATACCACCTCATTCCCTCACTGCAGCAAATTTCACTGTTTTTGCTTGCCTTTCACCTAGGGTTTGAAGTATGGAGCCTAACTCATCAGCATGAGAGAAGAGGAAGTACAAAAAGAGAGAAAATATACTAAGGTTTGAGCCCTATAATTGCAATGAAACCACTTCCTCCCCATTTTTCATGAAATGCCTTAAAGATGTCAATTGTTTAGGGTTTTGTCAAAGAGTGCAGGAAGTGGCTTGTTACCATGAGCATCTCACAGGTATATTTTCCCTCACCTTGAAGGAAGACAAGATCACCATTGTAGGGACTGATTTCATATTTTCAGTGGATGACATCTCTCAAGCTACAGGCATACCAAACCATGGTGAAAACCGATTCAAAGGCATGAACCTAGACCTAGAAGAGTACAAACCCTACTTGAAATCACAATAAAAAGGAGATCACTCACACGTTTTCCCATCAGATACTTGTTGGAGAGATATGCACCATTGATGAAGGTTGTCATGAAGTTATTCACATGTGAGGGCAGATTTTCTAGGCTATATCAATACCACATAAGACTGCTCATGCACTTTACAGCTACCAAGTCTCTAAATTTGTCCAGCTACTTGTATAGGAGCCTAACCAAAATGTCTGAAAGGGCACAATTGAAAGGAAAAGTACATTATCCCAGCCTATTTCACCATAGCCTGATAAAGGTTATAGTACTCCATCAGTTGAAAGAGAAGAACATGACATGGGACACCTTCATTGAGGCAACCTTGAAAACGCATATAACCACTTCACCAAGCCAGCACCAAACCATGATGTCAGTACAACCCATGGAGGTGGGGTCATCAAGCAAACATGATGAGGTTTCCAAGGCACCTAGGCCTGAGGTGACCTAGACACATCAGAGAGGCAAAAGCCTTGTGTTTTCTCCTCAAATTGAGGAAGGGGCCAAGCCTACTACATCAGCAGAACAGGGATCACCATCACATCATGAGGCTTCTTTGCATGATGAGGAGCCCATTGAGAATGAATTTGACCTAGTTGACTTTGAGGCACATGATGAGAATAAAAACCTGCAACAAGTCATCAAAGAGAAGGATTCTCAGATCATGGAACTCAAGGACAATTTTGAAAGGGCCAAAGTCATCATTTCATTCCTTAAGCAAGAAAACAATCAACTTAAGGAAAAACAACTAGTCATGGAGAAAGAGCAATTTAAAGCCAAGAAACAAGAGATGAAAGACAAGGCAGTGGTGGACCATGAGGACACTGAGAAGCATGAAGGACATGTGGAAAGGAAGAGACCAAGGACAATGGGTCTTAGGAAGGCACTTCAGAGCGAAAGAGAACAAAAGCCACCAATGGAAGAATTGACCTTTGAAGAGAGGATTTCCATGGAAATAAATGAGGACAGGGAGTTTTGGCTTGAAAAAGTCAATTTCCACCTTGAGAATCTCCTTGACAAGGCCAACAGGGATAAAAAGTTTCAAAATAAAATGGCCATCCATTATTACACAAGGAATCAGGTTGCCAAGGTCAAAATCAAGCAGTTGAAGGAAAAACTCAAGGAAACCCTAATCAGCCAAGAGGAGAAGGGTAAGTTAGATTTCCTTGCTAATGCATCCATGATTGCATAACATACCTCATCAGGCATCTCTGGAAAATTTTGGGAGGATTTGGAGAAAATTTTGTGTTTTGGTGTAGACTTGCAATTTTTGGGCAATTTTTTGTCTAGGAGCGCAGCAAGCTCACGCTGCGCTTCTTCCTCAGGGCTCCAAATTATGGAAGATTAGAATTTTTGGAAAGATTATGAGCCCCTCTAAAAACCCATTTGCCCACTTTCCTAGTCTGGGGCTCAGTTTTTGAAAAATTGCAAAAAAGAGGCCAAAAATCACCTTTATGCCCCTCTTTTTCCATTTCGTTGCGCACCTAGAGACACCTTGGGAGAATGGCCATATCTCAGCCAAAAATGGGTCATTTTGAGTGAACAAATACTCTAAAGACATATAAATTCTCCCATATTTCCAGAAAATGCTTCAGATAGGGATTTGGACTTCAGAAAGGCACTCAAAAATGGCCTCCAACAGCTCGCTGCACACCTGGAAATTTCTGAGATTTTTGTAAATTTTTCACTGTGTAATTTTTTGTAATTCCTAGTTTGACTTTGGTAAAAGTCAAAAGGGTGAAGTAGATGAATGTGAGGGGTAAAAGTAAATGTAAATAATGGGTGGTTAGTCTTTGTAAGATATTTTGATGTAAATTTGACCTCATTTATGAGAGAGGTTGGAGTCAAAGTTAATTGTAGAAGTTGTTTTTAACTTCCCTAGACATTAGGGTTTGGTTAGAACACCTCATGGAATAGTTCCTAGAGTCATGGATTCGACCCCTAAGAGTGGGGAGATTTTGTTTTTGTCTTTATGTATCAGTTTCTCAATGATAGAATGGGTTGGATTTCAGAGGAGAGAACTATTGTAGCTTGTACTTGGACATTTTCTAGAAATCAAAGGACACAGTTTGCAACTATTATCTAGGAATTCATGTGCAGTAAGTTTGTGATGTTATTTTTTCTCTGTTATAGCTTTATATGAAATATATTCATCTTCTCTTTCCATTCATCAATTCTTGAATGGTTTTCCTTACATTTTATAAACAAAATTCTTTGCATAAAGCTCTATTTTGATGGAAAAATCATTATGTGTTACTTTCTTTCTTGCTTAATGAATTCATGTTTCATGCTCATTAATACCTTTTGCTTCTTCTAAACACTACACTACACCAAAAAACCCTAAGATCCATCACAAAATTAATGCTACCTTGCTCCTTTATATATTTGATGTTGTAACCCTTTGATCCTCTGACCTAGCTGCCTGGTTTTTCTCCCTTATCCAGCAACAAAACCCTAAATTTTCCAAAACCCACCTAAGCCTAGCTGTCTAGCCTAAAATCCTTTACATTCCAGTCATCTCTTAACTGTGATTTCATATAGAGAGCCCTCTCTGGTTTGGTAGGGATAGATACCAAACTAAAAGCTTGGTCTGTAGTTACCTCCATCGATCTCCTCATCAGCCTGGGACATTGTGGAGGATAACAGAGGCCATGACAACTAGGGAGTGCCAAGGTGTTCTAGTGAATGTAAGGTTCCCAAGTCATGCAAAAATGTAATGCTGGTTGTGAGGTCATGACTTCCAAGGTGTGTTATGGAATTCTAGGGCATGCTAACATGTGCCAGATAGTACGAAGACATGTCAAACAAGCTAAGATGTGCCAAGTGCTAAGGCATGCCAAGATGTACAAGGGTGTGACAATGCATGTCAGGGATTGTCAAGGCAACAAAAGGGAGGAACAAGTTAAACTACAAGGAAATGAGCACATAATAGGGTTAATAAGTCATCAATTTACCTTTTCCATGAGGGGCATGCTAGGCACACCAACACTAGGTTCCAATAGGTGCCAAGTGCCAAGTGCCAAGTGTCAATGCATTCTAAGTGCCAAATCTTCCTTTGTTTCTTCTCATCTAGTTTCCAATAATTGATCTCAAATAACTTTAATATTAAACCATTCCAAAGCATACCAAGTCATCTCAACGCATGCCAAACATGCTAAGACTTGCCAAGT
Source organism: Pinus tabuliformis (assembly GCA_031772625.1). Classification (NCBI taxonomy): domain Eukaryota; kingdom Viridiplantae; phylum Streptophyta; class Pinopsida; order Pinales; family Pinaceae; genus Pinus; species Pinus tabuliformis. The sequence goes on from CM062804.1 coordinate 107,963,928, forward strand.
GCCAATGTGCGTCAGGGAGTGTGATGCATGCTATGAAGTGGAAGAGCATATCGAAGAGTGCTAAGGTGTGCTAAAGAGTGCCAATGCATGTTAAGGAGTGTTAGGGAGTACTAGGACAACACAAGGGAGCACTAGGTCAAAATTCATGGAAGTGAATGAATATGAGGGTGTGTCGGGGAGTGTCAATGAGTGCTAGCTGTCATGCCAAGGAGGGAGTGACAAGATATGCTAAGCACAGGTAAGGCATGCCAAGGAATATCAGGGAATGTTAATAAGTGCTAGAGTGTGCTAGGTAGTTCCAAGGTGTGCTAACATGTGCCAAATAGTGCCAAGGCATGCGGCCAGGTGCTAAGACATGCTAGGATGTGCATGGTGCCAAAGTATGCCAATATGCGTCAAGGAGTTTCAAGGAAAAAAAGGAATAACCATGCTAAAATGCAAGGAAACAAACACATAAGAGGGTTAATAACTCGGTACTTTATCTTTTTCAAAAGGGGCATGCTAGGCACAGTAATAATATGTTCCAATACATGCCAAGTGGCAATGTGTGCCAAGAGCTAATGTTTGCCAATGCAATATTATTCCAAGGTGTTCCAGGGCATGCTAGGGACTATAGGGCATGCCAACACATGATAGGGGAGTGATGTGCTATGATAGGGCATGCCAACATGTCCTTGGGCATCCTACTCATGGCAAGATGTTCTAGGTACAAAGATGTTCCAGGTACAAAGATGTTCCAAGACATGCGAGGTGCCAAGGAATGTTATTGTATTGTTCCAAACCATGTTAAGGTGTGCCATGAGTGTTGAGGAGTGCTAGGTCTCTCTCATTAATATAATTGACAGAGCTTGATTATGTTTTAAATAATATATTTCCTACACACACTAGTGGAACTTTATTTAAAGGAATTTTGCTAGATAATAAACCTAATAGAGATGAATCATGTGTTAACTCATAGGAAAACTATATTCTTATGACTTGATGGAAATGATATAGACTAATTACTTCTTAACAAATTGACTGACTATTATAACCACTATGACCTTGGGCACATAATGAAAAAGACTCCACAACAATGGTCTTAAATCGTTATCTTTTGACAAAAAATATAGTAATAGGTACATAGCGTCATCAAAAAATCATTGGAATGATAAATGATGACGAACATTTTTTGACCATCACCAAAAGTAACCAAAAATAGCATTGGTGAGGGTCAATAAAAGATCGTCACTACAAGTGTCACCAAAGAGAGAATTAGTGATGAGTCTTTAACGACCCTCACCAAAAGTGTCACCAAAGAGTGAATTAGTGACGGGCCTTTAACGACGCTCACCAAAAGTGTTATTGAAAATGGCTTTGGTGACAAACCTTAAAGGACCATCACTATATGCATTTACAACAATGATTTTTTAAAGACCGTCACCATTGCGACATTGGTGATGGACCTTAAAGGTCTGTCACATGCATGAAGTGTCATCAAAAACTCGTTGGAATGATCAATGATGACGAACATTTATTGACCGTCACCAAAAGTAACCAAAAAGATCATTGGTGACAGTCAATAACAGATCGTCACTAGAAGTGTCACCAAAGAGAGAATTGGTGATGGGCCTTTAACGACCCTCACCAAAAGTGTTACCAAAGAGAGAATTGGTGATGGGCCTTTAACGACCCTCACCAAAAGTGTCACCAAAGAGAGAATTAGTGACGGGCCTTTAATGACCCTCATCAAAAGTGTCATTGAAAATGGCTTTGGTGACAAACCTTAAAGGACCATCACTATATACACTTACAACAACGCTTTTTTAAAGACCGCCACCATATGTGACATTGGTGACGGACCTTATGTAGAAATTCCCACCTGTAGATCACCTAATAATGCAATATACTAAAGCAAAATACTTGATCTACTTCTACAACCAATTTAGCGGAAGCTTAATCGAACATGAGCAACATCAATTGAACACATATAACTGATAAGAAGGAATCAATCACACATAACACAAAAGAAATATCCAAGGGAAAGCACCAGCCTAAAACCCCATCTCTGTATTATCATACAAGTGGAAATATAACCAATATTACAAAAAGAATCAGCTCAAAAGCTATCTTGCTCTCTCTGCAATACCTCTGCTGCTCATAGACAGTCAAAGGCCTCTATCCAACCTCTGGTCTGCCCTCCAAGCCTCCTATTTCTTTGCACAATTTTGATTGGGGTCCAGTGCAGCCACTTGTGTGAATTGGCCTCTTCACACACTCACTAACCTCTGATCCAACTACGCAATCCTAAAGGAGATAAATCCTCATCATGGATGAGCTTCCTTTATAGGAAAAATATTCATCCAATTGATAGTACACTGTCCCTTCTCTGATCTCAACTGGGTCTCTATCTGAACTGACATGCATGAGTTATTCATGAGAGAATATTCAGTTATCTGAAGAACAACAGTTATATGCTAGCATGCATTAACTAACTGAACTTAATTTAAACAAATTGTTTAAATCAAATATAACTGGACTTGACTCAGTTAACTGAGCCAACTAATTACTACTCAATATAGAACTCATCCTTATCTCTTTAACTGATGGATAAATTCCTCAATTAATAGAGAAACTGTTGCATGTCCTCACATAGACTTTATGTTTGATTTTTCATAACTATTTAACTCATGGAGAATTAATTAATTTATTTTCAAATAGTTGTTAAGTTCAAATTCAAATTTTACTTCCTATTTCTAGTCCAGGGACTGACTAAAATAGGAATCCATCTTGAACTACTAAAAATAGAATGCTATTTTTAGCACTTCCATTTTTCATTCCCTGTTGCTCAATCCAGCACTGGTACCCAAACTTCTATTTTTAGCACTTCTATTTTTAGCATTTCTTGTTGCCATTTTCAACACCTTAAAGGTCCGTCATAGGCATGACCCTCACCAATGACCTTTTTTATTGTAGTGTTGGGTTTGAAATCACTGAGGTCTTGAGGTTTGGTCTCATTATGCGAGGAGACGAAAAACATTAAGCGCTAAGGGATCATATATATATATATATATATATATATATATATAGATGTGCATGTTGGTCTCGGTGGCTATTATAAAAGGCTTGAGTTGGTGGTTGTATTAAAGGTAAGCACCTCCTCCTTTCGGTTATATATATGATATCCTCTTCCACATAGATTGGGATTTATGTTGGAAGTTAGTATAAAGGAATGCTTGGCTACAATGGTTCTTTTGGGAGTTTTGACTCCAAATTTTAATATAGGTGCTTAAGTTCGGTATTTTTATAAATGATTTCCTCCCACTTGGTATTTATTTAATTATGATATTATTTTAGACTTGGTCCCAAGTCTTGGTTGCAGTGGCTCTTTGGTGGATTAAAGGGTTTGATTCAAATTTGACCGGATACATATACATTGTTAAATTTAAGCCTTAGGCCCACATCACCCCAACATGCGAGTGGGGCCTTGGGGGAAGATATTAGGGAAACTGTAATATTAAGTTCTCTAATACATCCAGGTTAGGATTCACCCACCCCCATGTTACAGGTCTATTTGGGCACATCACTCTCGACATTCAGATCAGTACAATTAGGGCTCATCAAACCCTAATTCAGTTGTTACATGCCCTAGACAAGTCATCAAATTGAATGCTTCCATCCATGAAAGTTTCCTAGCTTGAAACCTTGTTGAAATGCCTCCTAAAGACACGAGCGCAACCTTGTTCAGGGGTAACTGCATTGCAAAGTAGGTAGGACCATTCAGGCCTACACTACAGTGCACTTAGGCCCACTTTGACCTGTGTTGGGCGAGAATGAGTGAAATTGGCATCGGATTATGAGAATATTCCTTGATTCTAGAGCATTCTAGAAGGATTCCATCTCTTATCTCCTCCTAGGAGCTCAAAATTGGATAGGCTAAGGATCCATTATCCTCCTATCCTCTCACCCCTTGCTCCATGGAAACTAACTCCAAGTTTGGAAGGCCATTCAATACCCTCATTTATGACAAAACCATCTTCATTTCCTATAAATTAAGCACTCATCATAGTGATCAGGGGGCTGGAATTGAAGATTGTAGAGAAATACTATTGGTTTGAGATTTGAGTTCAAGTCAAGTAATGTTATGTTGCTGGATTGGTGTGCTTTTGATGTCGCGAGGGTTGGACTGAAGCTGGATGAGTGGCACAGGATCGAACTGTATTGGTTGAAACTCTTCCTTCTACATTAAAAAAGTTATTTATTCCTTTTCTCATCTTCTTGTTCATATCTATGATGATTATGTGTTTCAATATATTTGATTCCATTGGTTTATAGTAGATAGATCATGTATGTTTTGATCATTGTTGTTTCTGTTTTTGTTGACATAGGTACCTATTGAGCGGATTTAGTTCAAGTGGGAGCGACGGGAGCGTTTCAAAGGGAATCAAGGAAGCGAAAGACTACAAGTAAGTTCCTTCATCTCATCTATCTACTATTGGAAAAGGTTAAACTACGTTCTTTCTATTGTTCTAGGTGTAGCTACCCACCTAGGGAAAATGTGTTTATCCGTAAATGCAAATTCCATATAACACCCTACCCTCATGTTAATATGTCGGGGGTGGAGGGAGATATTGGGTAAACCATAATATGTTTTCCCCAATATCTCTCCAACCTCCACATGAAAGTAGGGGTGGGGGAAGATATTTACAAACACATAATTTATTTTCGTCGCTATCTCCCCATACCCACACATGATGGAGAAAACATACGGGTGGGTGGAGATATTGGAGAACCATATATATTTCCCAATATATCCCACCAATATCACCATTATATAAATATGTGGGAGTTAGGGGTATATGTTGGAAAAAAAACATATTATGGTTTCCCAATATCTTTTCCCACTCTCATGCAAGGCCGGTGGGAGATGTTGGGGAAAACATAATATTTTTTTTTCTAGCATCTCCCCCCAGCCCCCACTTGTTTACAAGAAGGAGTGGTGGTATATATCGAGGAAAATGTATCATGATTTTCCCAATATCTCATCTTAGTCTATAGGGATGGGGGGAACATGATGGTGGTTTCCCCAATATCTCCCCCACCCTCATGTTAATATTTGGGGATGAAGGGAACATTTCCCCAGTATCTCTTGTCAATTGCTAGCCCCCAAAATTTAACATGAGGGTGGGGTTCAAAAGAGATATTTAGGAATATATACATAAGGGCGGGAGTGGCAAATGTTTTCCCCAATATCTCCCCCCACTCTCATGTAGGGTTAAGGGGAGATGTTAGAGAAACCATAATATATTTTTTTCCAATATCTTCACCCACCTACCACATATTGACATGAGGGTGGGGATGGTGGCACATATTAGGAAAAACATATTATCCCCTCCCCCCCTTGCCACTCTCATGTAGGGGCAGGGGGGAGATATTGAGGAAACCATAATATGATATCAACTTGAGTCTAGGGAGTGACGAGAGATGTTGTGTAAAACATATTATTTTTTCCCCAATGTATCCTCATCACTGCTAAATGAGAGTGGGGATAGGGAGAGATATTGGGGAAAATATAATATTTTTTCCCAAATATCTCCCAACTACACACCCTGACCCCTCTGCCCCACCACAACCATCATGTAATATATGTTTTCCCCAATATCTCCCCTAAATAATCTTTATTTAGGACTTAAGGTTGGGGTTTCCTTCCAAACCATGTTCAAGGCTAAGGCTCCCTCAAACCATATTAAATTACAATTATTTCTTATTTTTATATTAATTATAAATTATATTATAAGTATTTTCTATTTTAATAATGATTTAGATTAAGATAGTTTGTAAATCTAACTCTTAATTATTTGCCAATTTAAATAGTTTAAAATTTAAAAATTACCCACTTAAAAATTTAAATGATTTAAAATTTTAAAATGATCCGCTTTAAATGCTTTAATAATAATTATAAAGGTCCTTCACCACAATCGGTTTTCGTGCACGGTCTGCTCTGCTCTGCGGAGTTTGGATTAGGTCTGCAGCCGCCGTCGAGACTTGACGCTACCATGAGCGGTCCTGGGGGTGGGGAGGCCGCTCCCACCCCTCCATCATCTTTTGAAGAAGCATTCCGTAGCCTCTTAAAGTAGAAAGGGAAGAAACGCCAGTTCTCAAAAGTGCCGAAGTTCATAAAAAAACTTGAAGAAATTCCAAAGATTGCACTTCCAGAGGAACAATCGATTAAAATCGCTCTTGCTCTGGCTGACAGAGGCCTGGTAGGGCAGTTTATGGGCCGCTGGCCTTCCACAAAAACCACGGACGAATGGATTCAGCGAAACTGGAGACCTCAGCTGAAAAATAACGTGATTTGTTATGCTGTGGGACGAGGCTACTTCATTTTTGAATTTACATCCAAAGAAGATCGTGATCTGGTGTTCAGAAACGGGCCATATTTTATGGGAAATCAGGGACTGTATCTTAACAAATGGAGCCCCGATTTCGATCCCTCCGTCGATGTCCCTAAGGAGGCGCCGGTCTGGGTTCGTCTTCCTAATCTTCCGATACACTGCTGGAGCTATCAATCCCTGCAGAAGATTGGAAATGGGCTGGGTCGTTTCATTGAAAAAGTTGATCACAAGGGCCAATATACCTGTGCTAGAATCTGCGTGGAAGTCGATCTGGAAGCCGGTCTGCCAAAAGCGGTCAAACTCACAGTTGGAGAATGGCAGCATTATCAGAAGTTGGATTACGAGCAGCTGCCTTTCAAATGCCGAACCTGTCATGAGCATGGACACTTTCAGCGAAACTGCCCAAAAGCTCCAACAAGGAACACGGTTGAAGAGGAAGGATGGAAACAAATTAAAAAGGGAAAGGCTATTCCAAAGCCCCCGGGGCAGAATAACTCCGTATCACTGGGGAAGCCACAACCTAATCCAAAGGCCACTGCTTCCAAAGATGGCTCCTCCTCAGGAGAAAAGGTGGATGTCATGGAGACACAAGAGGAAACAGGAAATAAGTTGAAGCAAGTGAAAGAAACTGAAGCCGAATCAACTGTTCCACCAGTTGATGATTGTCAGAGGGGTAAAGAAGGCAACGAAGAGCACATCAGTCTCGCCTCCGAATCTGAGGAAGAATCAGAAGAGAGAGATTCTGAAACTGATAACTCGCAAGTCACTCCTATCAAAACGACTAGGGGTCGGAAATCCAAGAAGAAACAGAGAGAGGAAAAAACTTATCTAGATGTCCTCCAAGGCTCCCAAAAAACCCTCAAAGGAATGATGAATACCAGATCTGGGCGCAAGAGTAACAGGGCTCCAAAAGGAGCCTCAATCCCCCAAGTCAGTAAATAATGAAATACGTCTCCTGGAACTGTAGAGGATTAGGTAGCAGGTTGAAAGAGGAAGCCTTAAAAGACATAGTGAGAATATATTCGCCTGAAATCCTCCTCATCCAGGAGACAAAGCTGGAGGATCTTCTTCTCCTCCAATCCAGTAAAGTTTTTTGGCAAAAAGGTCAAGGAAGAGCGGTTAATGCAAGAGGCGCTTCTGGTGGAATAGCCACCTTTTGGAATAGCGCCATATATGATCTTATTCAAGAAAAAAGTAGCCCCCATTGGCTTTACACTCAGCTTCTCCACAAAGATTCTGGTCAACAGGTAAGTATGTTTAATCTTTATGCTCCTGTTTTGCCAGGCGAGAAATTTTTTTGTTGGAACTTGCTTCAATCCTTTCTTTCAGAGAAAAATCCAGGAAATATCATTATTGCAGGTGATATGAATGTCACCCTTGCTCTTGATGAGAAAAAGGGAGGCTCCATTGTCAGGGACCCTGCCAGAGAATGGGTTGAAGATATTATGCTGGGCTGGGATCTGGAGGATATTAAACCTTCTTCAGGCAAATTCACCTGGTCCAACAAAATATTAGCCCCCAACCACATCGCTGCCCGTTTGGATAGATTCCTTGTCCACTCTTCTTTCCTGACATGCGGTCTTATGGCCACTTCTAAAATTCTACCAAATCTCACTTCTGATCATAAGAACTTCCTCCTTGAGCTTTCTCTGGATGGTAATCTAGGCCCCATCCCTTTTCGTTTCAGTCCTCTGTGGATTCAGCAAGAAGGATTCCAAGAGGTGGTTTCTGAAGCTTGGAATAGGCCTGTCCATGGCTCTCCATTCTTTGTGTGGGAAGAGAAAATCAGGGGACTAAAAAGAAGTCTTAAGGAGTGAGCTAAAAGATTGGAAACACCTACTGCCAAAAGAAAAGAATCTCTTAACAGTCTTGTTGCTCATCAATTAGCTATGGAGCATAGTCCTGTAACACAAAGTCTTCTCTAAAAAGAAGTCGAGCTGCAAAAAGAGGTTCACAGATCTAGCAGGGAGGAGGAAGAATTCTGGAGACAGAAGTCTAGGAATCTATGGTTAAACTCCGGAGATAAAAACACCAGCTTCTTTCATAAACAAGCCGAAGCTCGAAAGCATTTCAAATCAGTTTATGAGATACATTACCAAAACACTGTGGTTAAGGATTTCGATGGCATTAAGAGAGCTGCTTATTCCTTCTTCAAAGATCTTTATTCGGCTCCTGAAGAAACCCCTATTGATCCTCATGCCTACCCGATGGACTTAATACCCAAGTGCATTAAGGAATCAGATAATGCTATGTTGACTGCTCCGATCAGCTTGGACGAGCTTAAGAAAGTTCTGGATTTCATGGAGCCTGATAAAGCCCCAGGCCCTGATGGGTTCACTGTCAGGTTTCTCTTGACTTGTTGGTCGAAAATTAAAAAAGATTTATTGAGAATGGTCAGAAAGTCCTAGAATTGTGCAAAGCTGGGCGGTGGCATCAACTCGGCCTTTCTAGCCTTGATTCCAAAAGAGAAAGGCGCTTCCGACTTCAGCAGATTTAGGCCCATATCCTTGTGCAATTCCAGTTACAAGCTGGTCTCCAAAATAATTGCCAACAGGCTAAAGAATATTTTGCCAGCCATCATCCCTGAAAATCAAGGCGGATTCATAAAAAGAAGAAAGATATTGGACAACATTGCGCTGGTGCAAGAAGCAGTTCACTCTAGCTGCCAAAGAAACGAGAAAGGTATGGTGATTAAGCTCGATCTGGCTAATGCATTCGATAGGGTGAGACATGATTTTTTGTTCAATGTGATGAAGAAGTTAGGCTTTTCAACAGCCTTCATAAACTGGGTGAATGCCTGTATTGCCTCGCCATGGATCGTGCCACTGGTCAATGGCCGTTCTACTGACTTCTTCCAAGCCTCTAGGGGCCTTAGACAAGGATGTCCCTTGTCTCCACTCCTATATGCTATTCAGGCCTCGGTACTAAGTTTCCAGCTTGATCATAACCAGCAGATTCAAACCCTGCCTGGCCTAAGAACGACTCACAAGGTGAAAGACATTAATCATGCACAGTTCGCAGATGACACCTTGCTGCTTGAAGGAGCCAGCATAATCTCTGCCAGATCCTTCAAGAAGGAGTTGGACATTTACAGGTTGCTCTCAGGCAGCAAAATTAACTACCGAAAATGCTCTATCTATGGCTGGAACTGCTCGATCAAGGAGCTGTCTGATATTGCAAGGCTTTTAGAAATGGATGGAATTCGAAATTGGGAGTCATTTAAATATCTCGGGATCCCAATCTTCAAATCCAAGCCTAAAGTTGCTCACTGGATGCCGCTGCTCGATAAGCTAAAGAACAGAATCCAAGCTTGGGGAGCCTCTTGGCTGAATAATGCAGGGAAAGTCATCCTTATGAAGTCGGTCCTTATAAGTATGCCTCTATATCAACACTCTGTTCTCCTTGCCCCCAAAACCTTTCTCAACAAAATGGACAGTCTGTTGAGAAGATTCCTATGGGAAGGTGGGAACAACAACGACAGAAGGCTCCATTTAGTGAACTGGGAGACTCTCAAGAGACCTCTTCTGGAAGGCGGCCTCCACCTGCGTAACTTGGCTGCTCAAAACCTTGCTTTGGGATCCAAGATCCTGTGGAATTTAGTCTCTGGAAACTCTAGCTGGAGTAAAAGAGTCATTTGGAAGAAATACTTCCAAGGGCAACGCTTGAGATGCCTGGATAAGCCCCCAAGATCTTTAAAAGGATCTCCGATCTTCAATCTTTGCAGCTCTGCTATGGAGCAATTCAGCCATTATCTTTACTGGATCCCTGGTAATGGGAGAAAGATCAAAATCTGGGAAGACTCGATTCTGGGTGATCAACCTTTGATTCAAGTGGATGGTCTAGCAAATATCAAAGCTTGGCTTCAGTCCTCCAATTTGCACACTCTGTGGGATATATCTAACTGGAAGGATGACCCAGATAGACTCTGGGACTGTTGGAATCTGGGGGAGGTTCCCCTTATGTTGCAGGGGGAAGCTTCACTACTGTTAGATCTGCTTCAAGGCAAATCTCCTTCAAAGGCCACCTCTAAAGACAAAAGAGGTTGGGGCTCCCTTTCAGGCTCTTACACTGCTTCCGAAGGTTATAAAAGAATGATGGCTGTCCCATATGCTCCTCCTGACCCAGCTCAATGGAAATTTATATGGGATTTCCCCTCTCTCCCCAAAATTGACTTCTTCTGTTGGACTGTTGCGCACAATAGCATCCTCACCAGAGATAATTTGCGAAGACGAGGGATGGAAGGGCCTTCCAGATGCCCCCTTTGTTTGTCTGATGAAGAAACTGTCAATCATCTGCTGTTGCTCTGTCCCTTTGCTTTGGTAGTCTGGAGGGGATTTCTGATGTTAGGCCCAGCTAATCTTGATCTCCCAGACAACATTCCTTCTCTGCTCCGAACTTGGGCCAGCTTATCTCCCTTTTGCCTTAAAAAAAAGTCTTCTTAAAACAAGTTGGATGTGGATCCCTAAATTCATCTGCTGGAAGCTGTGGTTGGAGAGGAATAATAGAATTTTCAGAGGAGAAAGCTGCACTTCTACAAGAGTTATTTCTAAAATCAAAGCTTTGCTAGGCGAGGCTTTGGAAGCCAATACTACCTCAAGGAATGAAATGAGTCTGATCAAAGAAGAGGAGCAATGGCTTAAAGAATTGGTTCCGAATCTGAAAGAAAGGCCCATTCCTCCTGCATTTGCCCATGCCAATTGGGAGATTAGGCTGGAGGAACTGGAGTTTATCAAGTGGAGATCAGCCTTGGATGATCACTGTTTATTCTTCGATGGGGCCTCTAAAGGAAACCCTGGGGTTGCTGGCAGTGGTGGGGTTCTTCTGAGTCCTGGAGGTTCAACGGAATTGCGGTTCCATTGGGGTCTGGGCATCGAATCCAATAACAGAGCGGAGGCTCTCGCACTGTGGCAGGGGCTGAATCTGGCGATTAATAGAAATATCCTCTCTCTCTGTGTATTTGGAGATTCTAGACTCATCATCCAGGCGTTGACCTCTCATAAGACTCCCCATCAAGTTCATTTAGCCACTATTATAAAAAAAATCCAGCTCTTATTGCCCAAGTTCAGTAAAATCTCCTTCTACCACATATTAAGGAAGCTCAACTCTCAAGCTGATATGGAGGCCAATCTTGGCTCCCTCTGTAATCGAAGATCTCTGGTGGTCAATTCGATGGAATCCTCCTGTTCCATTCCATGATGTTTCTGCTGACCGGACTTCTGTTTCTAATTGCTCCTAGGGTTAATACTCTTCTCCTCTTTCCCCTGCTCTTCGGGATCTCTCCTCAGTGTATTATCAACCTATTTAAATCTATGATCTCAGGCCTGATTTCATCTTCAGTCAGTCTTCCTTTCAATGGTCTCTGTCTCCTGTCAGTGCCTTATTTTCAAAGCGCCCACAAACGACCTTCAAGATGTCATCTCAGCTCCAGATTAGAATCTTACTCTGTTCTCACACCTGAAGACCGTTTACATCAATTTCAAAGTTTTTCATCTCCGAAAGGCTGCAATTTTGACTTGTATTTCTGAGGGATGCAAATTTGGGCGTTGGAGCTTCTCCACTACAGTAGCATACTCTCCAAAGTATACGCGGATTCATTACTCTCCACCAACCAATAGCACCGGTCCTCTTATGTATTGCTCGATCATGGAATGCCCAGGGAAGTCTTCTGGCCCTTGGGCGTTGCTACGACCATTGCCCTGCAACATCTCATTCATCTCTGCGGGACATTCTCCTGTCAAAGTTGGCGAAGCGAACAACCCTCTGATCCCGGTCACTTGCCTTACTGGTATTATCTTAAAGTGTGGCGAACCTGCTCGGTGTTCTGTCTCCTGATCTCTTTGACAGCATTTCAAAACAGCTAACCACGAGAATCCTTTCTCTGTCAATGCTGTATTGTAAGAGCCTGCGGCAGCTAGTTTGCCGCCCTAAATAAAAAAATATAACTGTTATTGTCAAAAAAAATAATAATTATAAATATCATTATTATTTTTACAATTAAAAAAAAAAAAACAAAAAACAAACTAAACTCATAACCATAATACTAATAAGTACAAATTTTATTATAGGCATAATGATGGTTCTGTTTTCACAAACTGAACAAACATAATATTTATAGATACTTAGGGAAAATAATAATTTAGATAATGTTAACTGCAATTATTTTATAATTCGAAACCAAAAAAATTTATGTTTAATATCCATTATAATAAACTATGAACATTACATATTACAAAAAAAAATCCATGACACTTATATAGAGATTAAAGTTTTTCGCAAAGATTACCACACCTTAACAATAAAAAAAAATAATAACGTAAGAAAGTATAAAGCCCTATGTGAAAGAGGTGCCTTTTTCTACTCGATCTTCACAAGGATATGTAAACTTTGACACATGTGTTGTTGAAGCGAGGGAATTTGACATATCAGAATCTCAATTTTTAGTCACTACAAAATGTAGATTTCTATAAGAACTAATGATTATGAAATTTTGTCTTTCATATATCCATTTATCTAAGAAATAGTGATTTCGATAGTCACAACACAATGTAGATTTCTATGAATATGAAACTTTGCTTTTTTATAGGTTCATTTATTTAAGAAATAGTTATTTTTATATAAAGTAATTGTTATTAAAATAGACAATTTGTTTAATTTGTTTATATATGTATGTATGGCAAATTGTTGGATTGTGGCTCTAGATAAAATTCAAATGATATCCAATGTCAATATGAAAAATAAAGGATATTTTTTGCCGACTCTTATTTAGGTTTAGTTGTGTTGTTCCATCAAAGAAGGTATATTGATTTGATTTTATCTATATTAATCTCATTTAACACCCTTTTTTATTTGGTTTCAAACTTTGTGCAAAGGATCTAGAGGAGCTTTGTATCTCGTAAAAAATCATTGTTAGTGTAAAGATATTCTTTGAGAACAAAGAAGCATTATTTATCAACTCAATGACTACAAATGCGAAGTATAATTAATCAGAAACATTATATTAACTATCCATCAATCCAACAACAATATTAACAATTAATATTGATGGCCAACCTTGGTCCATCCACCGTTCATCCTTTCATGTCTCTTCAGCGATGATTTGAATGCAAGGTTACTATGTCATGTCTCTTCTGCAATGATTTGAATTCACAGCTACTATGTGACCAAGAATGTTAATTCTCGGGTGATTTACTTTGATCTTTATGACAATGTTGATATGGATAAATTTTTGGTTATGCATACTCAAAGATGGGTGCAACAATATTGTCATCTAGAATGATATTAGCAACCATGTCGTCAATCTGTTTATCACAATTTGCAAGAGCATGTTCTTCCATCGCCTTAGCCTAAATTCTTCCTATAACAAAAGACATTATTCTAGTCTTGCAAATGCAAATGAAGAACCTTCTTGTGAAATTGATCTGTTTCGTTTGAAACTTCTACATCTTTTATATATGTTGAAAAAATTGTTCACTTTGTTGCGAAATTAATTTGTTTCTTTTGAAATTCCTGCAACATTTACCCAGTTGAAAAAATTGTTCACGTCACAAAGATAAGTATAAGTATGTGCTAAATGAACTAGGAATTAAATTAAACAACCTTTTCATCATCAACATTTTCATTAATGGCACTTGTTTCTAGTCACTGCAAAGAATACAAATGATTCAAATAATATAAATAATGATTTTGTTTCTAATCACTGCAAATAATACAAATGATAAAATTCACATTTCAAAAGGCCACTCAGTTTTTTTCACAATGATACTCAGGTTCCAAATAAATAATTTTTGAAATAGCACTCAATTTTTTTTTAATGTTCTGTAGAAATAAACATACTTCCCCAGAACACGGAAATAAGTCGCCAATAATCCTTTATGAAAAAAATAAACTTATGCGCTAAAATGAAGATCCTCAGTAGCCCAATATAACGCCTGTCACGTACTGTTAAACCAGAGCTGAAGTCGAAATGTCACAATCCGTATTCCTTCATAGAACCAGGAAATCCGCAAGCCATTCGAAACTGTAAATTCAAATCCCAATATTTTTTGACATGGCTTGAACTCAATGCCAAAGTTTGCAGAGATGGAAGCCACGCTTTGTGATGAACCTACAGTAAAGAATCAATGGCATGCTTACAAGTTATTCATATTAAAAGCACAAATTGTATGATTCAACAACTATTTTCTCAAGAGGATCGGGTCATTTTTGTTTTCTAATGAAGGATCCATTGCTAGTTTAACACTAGCATGACCCTGTTGGTTTTGAATTATTTTTTTGTCCTATTCTTCGTTATATGTATTAACATTGCTTTTTCATATTTAATCAACCAATCATACTTTCAACTTTTTAAGTTTATTCATTTATTTCTTATGTGTAGAGATTGAAGTGATTAATTGCTTATATAATTTTATCAAACTTTACAAATAACCTCTACTAGATTGATGGAAGTTATTTCATGTTGCATTGTAGATTTTGATAAGAAAATATCAAAAGTACCATGGATTGAAAATCTTTAAAGTTTCCATTTCCAAGGTTTTGTATTTTATATTTTTATTCTTGTTTCAAAGACATTGAGTTCAAAGGAAAAGAATTCAAGAAGGGGAGTGAGAGACCATACTATCTCCATCAAAGATTAACTTCCAAGAATTGGATATGACCCATTTTGAAAAAAACATGAGAGAGAAATTCTATATGCAAGTTCTCAATTTTGATTTGGAAGCATAAAAGATAAATCACTAAGAGAATGCAAACAGTCTCATTGGTACATATCTTGGGAGCCTGTAAGGACAGAGCTCACAGCCATAGATTCTAATGACAGTGTGATTTTGGTAGAGATACCAATCACCTATTTTGTAACTCTTAGACAGCTGCAAGGTCTTCTGTATGTCATATGACAATCTAGGAGGAGGGGACCTTTGTAGGAGACAAGAGACTGGGTATACAAACTGGTTAATGAACTCACAATAGGAAAATGGAGAGTTTTGAACCTCATGGAAAATTGATGACCAAAAGATGACAGACCTTCTTTCCCCCTTAGAATCCAACTTTTTAATGGGGCATTGGAAGCATTCAGACTGGTAATACATGAACAAATGATAGATATATGATGAATATTTAAAGACTCCCTCCCTATCCAGCTTCACTAGCTGGTCATGTATTTTGTTGGCTATGAACTTGGCATAATTATACTTGATAGCAGGGGGCTGTCTTGGGCTGTATGCAGACAACAGAACCAACACTGTTTCATCAATGTGCTCACTTGTTTTAAAACCCAGCACAGAGGAAATCATATCTATAAGCAGCTTGCCCACCTCATTGAAATTGTCATATAAGAAAGGAGGTGGGCCTGTAGGCTGGCAGTCTGCCCTCATGAATGTCTTGGTAATTCTTGCAATTTCAGAGCTGGAAAGCTTGGAGCCTTCATCCAGCAAATAGTTCATGGAGAAAGGAGTCAATAGCTGAGTCTGTTTGAAGTTGAGCATCTGGTTGATGGAATTAGGAGTAATATGAAAAAGTATGCTCCCAGATGGAGGCTTAACACCTCTCTGATTTGGTTCATAGTTCTCATCACACAAATGGATGACCTCAGGAAAAATATTAACAGAGGGAAGGAAATAATAAGGCAAATTGGACTCCCATATGCCATACATGTCACAGTTGTTTATAAAGCTGTTTCTTAGCTGGCAGAAGGTCTTCAAGTGATTTTTGTCCTCAACTAGATCTTGAATGAGGTAATCCTTATCAGCCAGAGGCATGGCTTCAATTTCTCTATTTGGTGGATTCATAGGAGTGACACTGAGAGCTATTGGAGTGGCCATTATAAAACTTTTTGATGTTATATTTGGAATGAAGCTTTACAGCAGTAACAAATTGCTGACAACTGACTCTGAGGATTTGCAAAGGAGTTGCAAAATGAGTTCAAGTGAGGGAATGGCCTTCAATATCTGTAATTATGATGAAAAGGAAAACTTTGCAGAGTTCGAATAAGACTTTATTTTCTTTGTCAAATTCCTTGGATAGAAGACTATGAGGGCAAATTTTTGCAAGGGAACGGGGAGTATTACAGTGAAATTGCAGAGGTTTATGAGTGGAATGTGGCAGAAAGGATAATGCTGAGCTTATTGTAGAGTTTTGATGGAAACCTGAGCTTTAAAACAGCTTCCTGCGGTGATTTCGCGAATTGCCGGGGATTGGCAGGGTTTTCTTTTAACAGTGGGGAGTAGTGAGCGAATCTGGGTAGGTTTTTTAGGCGTATGAGTGATTTCAATTCAGCAATTTGCCGGTTTCAGCATGAAAAATGGAGAAAAATGGTAAGAACAGGGTGAAACTGGTGAAATTGGCAAATACCTGGTAAAAATGGCGCCGAGGGTTGTCGAGCTGGTGCAATGGTGAACAATGGTGGCGTATTTGCAGGCAGCAACAGCGCAATTTGGTCGAATTTCGAATTTTGACACCAACGGGCGAAAAAACGGCACAAACAGCTCCCGCACACAACCAATGAAAATGAAACAAAACGGTCGAAAAGGCATGTTTTTATGAAAAATTTGGCATATTAGCGCTTTTGGCGCTTTTTTGGGATGACGTCAGCCTGACGTCATCGGCGGGTCCCGGGTACGGACGGGTGACGTGGCAGCTGACTCGGATGAAGACGTGGCATAGGACACTCTGGCGGGGTGACGACGTGAGCAGGTGAGGTGGCAATGACACGGGGCATCGGCGGGGATACGAAGACATGACGTCAGAAGCGACACGGGGCTAATGTAGGAGGGCGGAAGGTGGTATCTGGTTTTCCCCGCACCACCTTTCGGCACAGGCGGTATTGGGGGAGGGGCCTTCGAACATGCCGGGAGGCCGACACATGGCGGGGGTACGGCAGGGAAACCGCCCATCCCCTGGACGTTAACCTCCGGCGGCTCGGGGGCTGAAAACGACCGCCCACCGTTGATCTGGGGCGCTGGGGATCGGACGGCTGACGGAACGATCAGGGTGTCGTGTAGTTAGGCGCGGGACCCGCTCGATTTATAAAATAACATTATGCCGCGGGGGTTCAAAAACTTTGAAAAATGTGGGTTGGTGGGTTATGTGTGCCGGCAGCGTTTAAAAATAAACGTTTAAACGCCAAACATTAGTAATGAGCGCTAAAAAAGGGTTAGGTTTATATACAAAAGGGGAAGACGATGGTTATTATTTTAACCAGAGGTTAAAACAACCTCGGGTTAGAACGCGAAAGGGTTAATAGTAGTCCCAGATGGACTATTATTTCCCTAAACTATATATACATAGCTATAATGCTATAGGGTCGGATTTTAATATTTTTTGGGATTTTATATAGTTTCTTGTAACAATAGGGATGGGAAAATTTAGTCAGGGAGCTATATAATAAGATTAGAAGTTAATATGAGTTTGTGAAATGGAAATGTAAGGGGAATGATGCCAAGTTTATGATCTGAAACTTAGACATGAGATTTAAATGGGATATGGAGAAATGATTTTACACAAGAAATGTGGCTTCTTTTCATTTGAGAAAGCCAAAACTTGACTTGATATTTTACAAAAATGAAGTGATAACAGGACTTGTTGGGAAGATCCCAAAGTCCTCAAGGGGGTGTTAGTAAGAAACTTTGAGGGGGAGGTGAAAGGAAGTTAGACATGCTTGCAAAGTTCTTCCATTGAACCACTGCTTTGACATTTCTGTCATTGATGAGACAAGTTCTGATTGATAATACAAAATGTGATCCAAACCTTGCTTCTGCAACCTCAAACTACCTACCCAGCCTAATACACCTAGCATTTTTTTCTTCCTTTTGAATGGGTGCACTTAGATTTGCAAACCCTGATTATCTTTTTTTCTTTTGGGCTGCCCTCCTATCTAAATCAACCCTTATCTCTTCCAAGGACCCAGATTAAGCAGTTGGGCTCCTTCATTTCTCTGCCTATCTACAAATCTGCCAAGATTAAGCTGTTTGGACAGATATTCATTCTCTATATTCTACAACAAGGAACTGAAACCTAGGGAAGCCAAGATTAAGCTGTTTGGACTTCCCTTAACTAAAAAACTCATCAAAATGGATTAACTCATCAAAATTTGGAATACAGCAGTGGCATTTAGATTGGCACACATTCATGGCCTCTTCTTTGGCCTCTTTCTGGAAATATGGAACCTTGCAGCATGAAAATATGACATATTTGGCACTTTCAACTGTCAATCATGAAATATGAACACCTATTGCAATAGGAGGCTAACACGGCGCATGATAGATCCAGAGTTAGATGGATATAGGTTCTAAAAACAATTGCTTCTTAATAAAGCTTTAAACCTACGACATTTTTCCTAAACTTTATTTTTCATAAAACTTTCATTTAACCTTGTATCAAAGTCTCCTTCCAATCTCCACCAACTCCAAAGTTTGCAAGGGAAAGCAAACTTTCTATGTCGATTCGTCCAAAACTATGCCGAGTTGACTAAAGGTTTTACTCGACTGTTGAAAAAGGCCTCTCATTCATTTGGGATGAAGTGGCTCAAAAGGGCTTTGATGCACTTAAGCATGCATTGACCCATACACCGATGTTGCATCCTCTTGATTATCATCGAGACTAATTTTTATTCTTAGTTGCATCCGTTGTCACTATTTGCATGGTTTTAGTTCAGGAAGACGAATTAAAGGAAGAACATGTTATATATTACTTAAGTATAAATTTGACCATTTTTAAAGAAAAATATGCACATGTGGAGAAATTGGCCTTGGCAACGATTCAAGTTGTCCAACGTTTTTGTTACTACATTTTATTGCGCAAAACTATTGTAATTTCCGATTGTAACCCCATGGTTTACATTCTTACTAGTTAATTGATAGGGGGAAAGTATTCCAAATGGATCCTTATCCTACAAGAATTCGATTTGGAATTCATTAAATCCATTTCTAAGAAATCGCTAGTATTTGGTGATTTACTATGTGACTTTCCCCTTGCTGAAACAGAAAACATGGTTCATGATTCTCTTCCAGATGAATCTCTCTTTTTGATCAGTACTTTAGATCCCTGGTATGGAGATATCATCATTTATCTTCAGACCCAGACATTTCAGTCAAAACTGAGTCGAACTGATCGTCGTCATATCTGGTATCAATCCCAACAATATAATATTGTTGCTGATACGCTTTATTGTCATGGTGATGATTCTATCTTTATATGATGTTTAACTAACGAGGAATATGAAAATGCATTAAATGAATGCCATTATGGAGTTTGTGGCGGCCATATGTCAGGGTTTTCCACTGCTCAAAAGATCTTGCGCACAGGGTATTTTTGACCTTCTATGTTCAAAGATTGTATAATTGCGGTTCAGAAATGCCATCATTGTCAAATCTATGACCGTAAAATGCATCCAAATCCATCTCCTCTTCACGCAATCATTGTTGTCGGTCCTTTTTCTAAATGGGGCATTGACTTTCTTACATGTAACCCTCACTTGGCTGGGGGGCATGGGTACATTATCCTTGTAGTAGATTATTTCACAAAATGGGCCAAGGCAATGCCTACATATAAGGATGATGGTGAAACAACATCCATTTTCATGTTCAATCATGTAATTTCTCAGTTCAGAGTTCCACAATCCATCGCCACAGACCATGGTAGCCATTTTCGAAACTTTATGATGACCGATCTTACAACGAAGCTAGGCCTGTGTCATGACAGTTCTACTCCATATTACCCATAGGAAAATGGCCAAGTGGAATTCGTTAACAAGGTTTTAACCATCATGATTAAATGAATTATCGGGACTCATAAATGAGATTGGAATCTAATGCTTTATCCAGCCTTGTGGGCATACCATACCACAACAAAAACTTCAACTGGTTTTACTCCTTTCTAGCTCGTCTATGACATGGAAGCAGTTCTACCGATTAAATGTGAGATATAATCTTTAAAACTGTAAATTGAATTTTTACGAGCCACTTCTACCAAAGAAGAACATTTCCTGTACTTAGCACGTCTCGATGAGACTCGTGGCGATGTTGCATTAGCTAGTGAGGCCCAAAAGAAATGAGTTTTCACCTTGAAGGCTTTGATCCCTCTCGACGCATGATAGATCCAGAGTTAGATAGATATAGGTTGGTATAAATTTAATTTCTAAAAAAAAAAAAAAAAAAAAAAAAAAAAAAAAAAAAAAACTTCTTAATAAAGCTTAAAACTTATGACATTGTTCTCAAACTTTATTTTTCATAAAACTTTCTTTTAACCTTCTATCAAAGTCTCCTTCCAGTCTTTGCCAACTCCAAAGCTTGTAAGGGAAAGAAAACTTTCTATGTCGATTCATCCAAAACTATGCCAATTTGACTAAAGGTTTTACTCGAATGTTGAAAAAAGGCATCTCATTCGTTTGGGATGAAGTGGCTCAAAAGGCCTTTGATGCACTTAAACATGCGTTGACCAATACACCTTTGTTGCATCCTCATGATTATCATCGAGACTAAATTTTATTCTTAGTTGCATCTAGTGTCACTATTGGCATGGTTTTAGTTTAGGAAGACGAATTAAATGAAGAGCATGTGATATATTATTTAAGTAGAAATTTGACCATTTTTAAAGAAAAATATGCACATGTGGAGAAATTGACCTTGGCAGCCATTCAATCTATCCAACGTTTTCGTTACTACATTTTATTGCGCAAAACTACAGTAACTTCTTATTGCAACCCCACGGTTTACATTCTTAGCAGACAATTTCTAGGGGGTAAGTATTCCTATAGGAATTCAATTTAGAATTCATTAAATCTATTTCTAAGAAATCACTGTATTTGTTGAATTATTATGTGACTTTCCCCATGGTGAAACGGAAAACATAGTTTATGATTCTCTTCCATATGAATCTCTCTTTCTGATCAATACTTTAGATCCCTGGTATGGAGATATCATCATTTATCTTCAGACCCAGACATTTCGGCTAGAACTGAGTTGAACTGATCGTCGTCGTATCTGGTATCAATCCCAACAATATAATATTGTTGGTGATACACTTTATCGTCATGGTGCCGATTCTATCTTCATACGATGTTTAACTAACGAGGAAGACAAAAAGGAATTAAATGAATACCATTCTGGATCTTGTGGTGGTCATATGTCAGGGTTTTCCACTACTCAAAGATCCTGCACGCAAGGTATTTTTGACCTTCTATGTTCAAAGATTGTATAATTGCGGTCCAAAAATTCCATAATCGTTAACTCTATGACCAGAAAATGCGTGCACATCCATCTCCTCTTCACCCAATCATGGTTGTCGGTCATTTTTCTAAATGGGGCATCAACTTTCTTACATGTAACCTTCACTCGGTCGGGGGCATGGGTACATTATCCTTGCAGTAGATTATTTCATAAAATGGCCCAAGGCAATGCCTACATATAAGGATGATGGTGAAATAACATCTATTTTTGTGTTCAAACATGTAATTTCTTAGTTTAGAGTTCCACTAGCCATCATCATGGACCATGGTAGCCATTTTCTAAAATTTATGATGACCAATCTTATAACGAAGCTAGGCCTACGTCATGACAGTTCTGCTCCATATTACCTGTAGGAAAATGGCCAAGTGGAATTCGTTAACAAGGTTTTAAACATCATGATTAAATGGATTATCGGGACTCATAAATGATATTGGCATCTAATGCTTTATCTAGCCTTGTGGGCATATCATACCACAACAAAAACTTCAATTGGTTTTACTCTTTTCTAGCTCGCCTATGGCATGTAAGTAGTTCTATCGATTGAATGTGAGATGCCATCTTTGAAACTATAAATTGAAGTATTACCAGCCACTTTGGCTAAATAAGAACATTTCATGTACTTAGCACATCTTGATGAGACTCGCTATGATGTTGCATTAGCTAGCAAGGCCCAAAAGAAACGAGTTTCCACCATGAAGGCTTTGGTCCCTCTCGGCGCATGATAGATCTAGAGTTAGATTGATCTAGGCTGGTATAAATTTAATTTCTACAAAAAAATTACTTCTTAATAAAGCTTTAAACCTACGACATTGTTCCAAAACTTTATTTTTCATAAAAATTTCTTTTAACCTTGTATCAAAGTCTCCTTCCAATCTCCGCCAACTCCAATGTTTGCAAGGGAAAGAAAAATTTCTATGTCGATTCATCCAGAACTACACCCGTTACACAACATCTTTTCACTGTTCATATACTCACCGTTCCTTGATCCTGGAGGACCTCTACAATGAACCCTATATGCTTTCCCTTCATGAAGAAACTCCCATTATGTCCCTCTTCATGAGCAAAGCAATTCCCTTTCGCACCATTTTCCCAAAATCTTCTGTTTTTCCCAGTTTACAAGACCGGCGCTAATGACCCTTGTCCTCCTCATGCCGATGTGTAGGGATTAACACTATCCCTAGCATTGACTAGAGCGACTGAGCCTTGTTCTAGTTGTGCCAATCCTCTTTTGGAAAGTTTTTTAAATAAGGAGCTGAAGCTTCCAGCTCTAGAAGCTTCGTAACGGAAGTCTGGTAAATGGTTGAGCCAGATGGAGTCAAGGATGTCAATTTGGGCTCCTTTCCCCTATAAGGATGGAACTACCTCAAGAGATAAGACCTTCTCCCATGAGAAGAGGAACCATCTCCCATCCATTCATGCTATATAAACCTCCATTTTTCCCAAGCACAAGCTAGTGTTAATGTTGGTGTGCTAGTGCTAATTAAGTTTGGAGTGAACAACAAGCTATTCATAGTTGTAGCTCTCTAGTTGTGTGAGGGAGAAGTGTGAATTTGGTTTAGTGTGAAGCCTAAAGGGAAGAGCCTTAAAACTATCATTGTTGAGGCCATCATGGAATGCTAACGGAAGTGTGTGGGAACCTAGTTTTGTTGGAGGAGAATGGCAACGTCAAGACAATGATTGTAATCTGTTCTTGATTCAATATATATGCAACTATCGACTGATTTCCTACATAATGTGTCATCTTACATGTTTATGTCTTAATGTTTCTTGACTTGTTAAGTAGGTTGAATTACAATTTGTCTATTATCACGGTTGTTGTTTGTTGTTGTTTACTTGTTTCAGGTATTCGAAGAAGGAAACGGGAGATAGGTGGAGCGAGCAAGAAAGGTCATCATCAAACGGGATAAGCGTACTAAGAGGTAGGCCCGCTTAATTAGTTCTAACCTAAGGAAATCTTCCATAGAATGTATCGGTTGTGGCTAGGCCCATTATCGAGCTAGAGGAATTGTTTGTGTCTGTACTCATAATTTTACTTCACCACAAATTGGTGACTCCGCTGAGGATCCAATCCATTTGTTTGTTTATTTGGAATCCCATGGTTTTGTGTGAAATTTTATAGTTTCACCATTTCCCTTTAGCTCTGTTTTTTTTCCTTTGCTTACTAGTCTGGGTTTGAAATTCATAGTACCAAGTCTAGTCCCAACTTTTGGAAATTTTTATTTTTTTCTTAGCATCCTTGCTCAATGTGCTTAATTCGCTGATAGTCCCGCTGATCAACGCGATATGCTGAGAAACAGTTGTGTAACCCCCTTCTGGTGCTTGTTGCCAGTTAGACAGTCACGCCCATGCCTATAGGTGATGATTAGGGTTTGCCCCAAATCTTGGCCAGTGTGTTTTTCTCTCATGATTTCGACCCTGTAAGCTTTTTAGACCGTCTTCTCCCTGACTAGAAAGTTGCTTTTCATTTGGTTTGTTTGCTTGTTGATTTGTCATCTTTTCGCTTGATTTCTTGGGTCATTGGATGGTTAGTGGCACTAGGGCATCTAGGTTGTCATCCATTCAGCTGATTGTGAACTCAGTGAGTCAAGTTGTTGGTGCATTTACTCCTTGCATTTTGTTTATGGTCCTTCTACGGCTTTGACCTCCATTACACAAGTTTGAAAAGTTTTTGTTTGCTTGTCTAAACGTTTCTTTTCCGACATGGATCACATTATTTGTGTTGTTTTTGGTAAATTCGTTGTTTCATTAGTTTGAAAGAGATTCTCTTTTTGTGTTTTTCATTTGCTTGAGAGCTAATTGTCTCGAAATTTTTTCCATTGAAGTGTTTTATGAGAAAATTCGTTTCGTCATTTCATCAAAAGTATAAAATTATAGTTTGCTGCATCAGTATGTTACGATAGTTAGCATATTGAAGACTAGGATTGCATTGGCATTTGAAAAGAAAAATAACACTCTTTGCTTTTGAAAGCACTGTTAGAGTGTACTTGTCAGGAAATTAGGAATTGGAATGTATTTTTCATTAGTTTATTTTCTTGAAAAGTGAAGTAGTGAAAAATCATTTTGCTTTCGGTTGCTTGGTTGTTTGCATTTGACTGTGTGTTTTCTACCCTCTCTAGTGTAGACAATTCATCGAATTGAAAGGGTCTTGTCTCATTTAGCTGCATTTAGGGTTTTTTTCGAGTCATATCGCTAAGGCCTGAAAACTGAGACATAACTCAAGATAAAGTTTAAAATGAACTCAATTAACCTAAGGCGCATTTGAAACTTAATGATCACATCTAGAAGATCTAGGCTAGAGACGTGTTCCGATGTCTTTAAACCTAGCAGCTGTCGTTCGCTTCGGCACTAGACAGCGCTAGTACATATTTTTGCTCCCCGTACCGTCGAGTATATAATGGGAGACCCCTCTAGGTTGCAATCCTTTATCCATAGGAAGCTGAGTCGGCCGCCTTGCAAACGTGATACACTGAACACTGCATTCAGGGAGATCGCCTGCCCATACTTCTCGGTTCGTCAAGAGGTATTCTGCAGTTCACGGTTGCCTGGTAATCCTCTTTACCTAGATCATCCAAAGAAGTCATTTGATATTTTTGACTCATTAAAATTAAAAGGTCATTTGAGCGCTTGTCCTTTTGAGCTCGTTTCCAATCGAAAGTGATAGAGTCATCTTTGTTTCTTTCTCGAATCTTAAAATATGAAAGAGAACCAGTCTATTTATGCATATTAAAAAATTGATTGCCCATGATCTCATAACATCCTGTTAGTCTTTTCTAGACAAAATCATGAGTTTTCCCTAAATAACATTTTAAATCCTTAAATTTTATCTCTCTCTTTTCCTATTGGCTAAGACAAGGTCATCGTGGCTGAACCATCGAGTTCACCTAGTTCCTCTTCCTATCCTTCATCTAAAAGATTGCCTGAGGATCCTTTTCCTGAATTACCAGAGTCACTTGAGGACCAAGGTGTTGAACTCAGAATCATTTTGAGCATTCAACCTTTGTCATCTCATCCTCTGCCTACTTTAGATACTGGGTCACCTGCTGATTTTGGCCCGGAATCTCCAGACAATCCCGTCCAAACTCCTGAGAGTTCGCCGTCTAATATTGATCAGCTTGGATTGGTTATATATCCTCTTAATCCTTTTTCCGACCCTGTTGTGATATCACCATAGCATCCATATAGTTCGTACGATCAGCCGAGTGTTCCTTTGGAATTATCCCCTCATACCTCTTCGGTCGTTCGTCATCGTTTGTTCCCAGCTATGGAACCCGAAGGTGATGCTCCAATTACCTCTCTGGATGAGTCAGAAGTTTCTACTCCACACACTGTTGAGGAGGAAGAACATCCATTTCCTCTTGAAGGTTTCCCCTATACAGGGAGCATTCCCATCAGTGTGTATCGGGAATTGCCGCCTAATTATGTGTCTTTGGCACAATTGGTTTCAGGTACACCTAGTGCCTCATCACTTTACCATAACCCTGTTTGGGCATCTGGCGCCATGCCTACTACAGGTCCGTTCATTATGAACCTGACCTCCCAACAGGTTGTTACCTCAGTCCCAGTGCAACCCACTGTTCTGAACCCTCTTGTATTGTCTGTCCCAGTTACCCGTCCGGTTCAACCGGCGGTCTCGAAGAATGTTACTGTTAGTTCTTTGATCCCTCCAGTAAGTGGCCAAGTTGTGCCACCACCTGGGGGGCAGAATCTGAGTGTTTCTATGGTGTCAGGCACCACCAATGTGAGTAGCTCACATGGTTGCCATGAACCAACCTTCTTCTAGCGTTGTTCAAAACCCTGTTGGATCAAGCAATGCCCAGCACCAAAAGGTTCAAAATCCCGTTGGTCCGTCTAGGTCAAGCAATTTCCAGTATTAGCAGCCTTATGAGGCTCAAGTTTAGTACCAAACTCCTTATGTTCGGTGTTATCTCAAAATCAGAACCTGATAGGCTGCTGGTCAGGCTGACTCTAAGTAACTATTTCAAACCTACTTTAGGCTGAAGCTTAGCCTCCTCAACCTGAGAGGGCTCTCTCTGGATGTATTAATGATTTTGATTTAAAGTAAGATGACTAACTCTTGTAGAATAACTATGACAAATATGACTGCTGGGAATACATTAAACAAGTATCCATTGGGCCTATGGAGTCAACAACACCTTAATAAACAATGATCTTGACTTTACATAGAAGTCAAGGCATTCAGCATTTGAATATTCAGAACACAACTCATATGAAACCACAGTTTATAAATGCATACAGGAAATCAGAGCACAATCAGTGAATTCTGAGTGATTATACATCTATACAACTGTAAAATTTAAGGAAAGGACAAGATCACACATTTTGAACATAGAAATCCTTCATGAATCCTGAGAAGTAAAGCCAAATTATATTACTGAAACTCTGCCTTTACATAAGCCAAATACAATGCTCTGTCATAAAGTTTTTCCAACCTTCATTACATTGCTGTTTGAGCTATATAGAATTCTTATTTTAACTGATCGAGATTCCTCCTCCAGCATGAGGGGAATTCGATAACTACCTCTAATGACACCTATCAACTATTTAACTGACTAATAAATACAATAAAGTGCTGACTGAAGTTTTTGTAGAGTTCTAAATCTACTATGACTCTAACTCCATATGATATGCATGATGGCTTCTCCTCGTTCTTTGACAGCTGGTCCTCTTTCAGTTTGGCTGAGATGGCTAAGATGGGTATTTAATGCCCCATGTTGACCTTGGATGTTGAAACTTTTTAACTGCTCAGAAATATTAGGAGGTTACCCTTGCTTCTCGGCTTCAGTTTTTCCCAAAATCTTCGAATGCACAGAAGCATGTTCTTTAGCCTTTAATTACCCAAAATGTGGAAGACTGCCACGTTTTTGATGCGCTGTAAGCTTTGTCCACGAACATGCGTGCAGGCAAAAGTTTGTTGCAGGCAAACCGTTTGATATATCTTGAACGGTGATCAAGGGACTTTATAACAAAAATTTAAAATTGAATTTGAATATTCAACCTTTTAAAGTATCCACCTGTCTTGACCTGATTGACTGTTGACAGCTCCAGATGATCTCTTGCATTCCCTTTAGGCGTTTCCTTTTCAAAATTCCCGCTCATAATTCAAACTGTTTGATTTACGTTAAAATCATCACTTTCAGCAGTTTCGCAGCGTGCTACGAAACTACTGAGTTATTTAAAACAGTTTGCCTTTGACCCGAGATCTTTATCAACCGAATATTTGATTGCCAAAAACTCCCTTCGACTTTCCACATGTTGAACAGGGATTTATATTTCCTCAGAGAAATAAGATTAAGCAAATTTGTCAAAAATTTGAAACAAAACCTTACTTGAAGTGAAAAACTCATTTAGCAGGCAGCCGGCTTAGCTGTGTCTTCAAATCTTCAATTTGTTTCCTCATAGCTCTATTCCCAGCTCTCAGTTGCATATTAATCCTTCTGATATACTTGGCTTCTTTGATTGCTAGTACTGTCCAGGTGTGAAATTGTGCATGGCCATCAACCACTGAATTCAACTGAGCTTCTAGGGTTTCATTCCCTTTCCATAGAGCTTTATAATATTTTGCATGTATGACTGCATGTTTTCTAGCGGCCTTCTTCAATTTGGCAATCTCATATTTAGCTGCTTCTAATTGGCTCTTTATGGCTGCTATATTATGCCCTTGAGATGTGATGGCTGTTTTGCTTGGGTTTTTCTGTGTCTCTTCCCCTGCTTCCTCTGTTCTTGGCATTGCTTCCTGTACTTGCTAGAATCTCCTTGTCATAGGTCTTCTAGGTTTAAAAACGAATTCCTCAGCTGGCACATCAAATTTGAGCCTTTTTGAGGCCTTGGATTTCTTGGTGCTTTCTTGTTCTGATTGCATCAAGTCGATTTGAACTGGTAGAGACTGCTCGAATTCAATAGCATGTAATAAATCATTCAAACTTGCCTTGGATACTGGACTGTCTTCGATTGCTATAGCTTTACCTTTTTCCTTATTTATTTGACTTCTTGTTCTTACCCTTGAGACTATTTTCGATGTGCTTGTTTCAGGTATAGTCTTCTTCTCATGAGCTTTTTCCTTAGTTGTTTGCTGAGGTTGATCTTGGATGATGAGAGGCTTCACTGGTTTTCTTAGCTGTGACTTTGGAACCCTTTTGGCTCTTGCCTCTTTTTGGAGCTCAGCTATTGTGAAATCTCTGGCCGGTTGAGGAGTGAGGCCAGTCTTGCTTTGGAATCCAGCCATAAAAATAAAAGAATTCCAGTCTCTGTCTATCTTTTGGAGGCCATCTAAAACCAGCAGCTTGATCAAACCATGATGAAACAAAGAGGTTTCACAGTCCTCTTTCCTCAGCTGCACCTTATCACACATCTTACTCAAGCTACGGAACAAATAAAAAGGTAGGTCTATGGAGACTTTCCCAGTGAAATGCAAAAGCAGTTTGAAATGGTAAGAATAAACCTTGTTATACCTTCCTTCACAAGTCAAATATTTCTGTATGCAGGTGAGTAAAAGAGCATAATGTTCCTTGACATAATTCCTGGGCACTGCCTTAGTTAAATCTTCATTTACATATGCATCTTTTAAAAACTCCTTACAAGGATTCATGTCAAATTTGAAATTTTTAAACCATTCCTCTTGTTCTCTTGGGATCTCTGTCACAACAGATATCGCTTCTGGAGAAACCTGCACTTCTAACATGGCTACCTTTGAATTCAAACCAGTGAAGTTTAGTGCAAATTCTTTGGTTACCTGTGCATGCCCTCCTTGTAGCTTTTTGCAAAAGTTCCAGCACCCGGCGTTTTTAAACGCTTTCTTCACCCCTTCATCTCTCAGCGTTATATCCAGGCCCTCAGGTTCAGTCCTTAGACATTTGCCGGATCTGTGCTCTTTTTTCTCCATGGATTCTTCCAAATCTTCGCACACAAAGACTAACAGCTCCGGTTGAAATTGTGATTCAGCTTCTTTTTAATTCAGCCTCGCTTGATTGTCAGCCTCGCTTGATTATCAGCCTCGCTTGAAATTTAAACTCTTCCATTTAAAACCTTTCAATACATAATCTTGCAGATTTGTCACTCATGCAGAACTTACGGCCATCATTAAGGTTTATGCACAATAAAATTTCTTGGGAATGATACTTCGTGCATATCAACAAATTTAGTGGTGGTGATAGTGGCAATGAGCATTCAAACGTGATAAGAGAGGTACATGAGCTGACATGAGAGGACATGACTGATGACTCACCTAACAGACTTGACATTTCGGGAAAGATTCGCTGCGGAATGCACGAATCCATGATTTCGCAGCGCTATTAGTTTGAAATTTTAATGATGCGCTGCGAAACTGCCTAATCATGATGCGCTACGAAATTGCTTAATCATGATTGCGCTGCGAAACTGCCTAATCATGATTGCGTTGCGAAACTGGCGAATGGGAATTATGCTGGGAAATTACTAAAGACACGGTGACTCAGATAAGACAAGATGTGGCTATAGAACAATGATGGGTGGAGGAGAACCAATGGGAGTTGAGAATGACTTGAGTTAAGAAAATCTTTAAAACTCCAAATCCTAGGGGAAGAAAATTAAAACGAAATTAAACTAGCAAGGACCTTTGTCATCGGGCTAGGATAGAAAATTATATGCATCAAATTTTTAGTTCTAAGTGATAACATTCGGTATGGTTCTCAAGGGATGGTCAATCTACCTTACGTCCTTCAGTCTGGGCAGTACGTTCAACCTGGCTCATCTACTTTTCTAGGTGGCTATGGCCAAATTCAGTTCAGAAATTTTCTGGGCACTATTCAAGTACCCTTGCAACAGTAAGGACATCCTCTACAGCAACAAGGGAAACCTTTGTTGAAGCAAGGGCCATCCATGCAACAGTAAGGGAAAATGATACCACAGTAAGGTCAACTGCAACAACTGTAGGAGAAACCCTCGCAACAGTTGCAACAAACCATGCAGCAGCATATGCAGTATGCTCCGCAAACCTCCCAGCCTCTGTCTTCACAAGGCCAATCTCTACAGCCCCAGGGACAACTTTTGCAGCCACAAGGTCAACCCTTACAGCAACAGAACCAACCCGGGCAGTAGCAACCCTTATATACATATCAACAGGGTCAACCCTTGCAAGGACAAGGTCAGGGTCAAGTCCTACAACAGCTAGCCCAAAATCCTAATGTCCTAGGACAACAGGTACATAATCATTTTGCTCAAGGGCAGCAGGTACATAATCCCTATGTCCAAGGGCAACAAGTGTAAAATCCTTATGTCCAAGGACAGTAGGTCCAAAATCCTCTTGTTCAAGGGTAACAAGTTCAAAAACCATATGTTCAGGGACAACAGGTACAATATCCATATGTCCAAGGTCAACAAGCTCAACAACCTCTTAACCCGTATGTTGCTTATCAACAACCTATGACCGGACAGTTCCAAGGTGTTCAAGGTCAAAATCCTCCCTATGGCCAAGGTAACCCACAATGGGAGCAGAGTCAAATGCTATATAGCCAAAATCCCCCACTATGGGGCCAAAATACTTACCAGCAGGGATGGGCTCCTCCAGTTGGACCCACTTATCGACCTCCAATGCCTTTTAATACTCAATTTCCATTCTTGGCCACACTAGAGTTGTCAGATGTGTCTCGCCTTGTGAATGATCCAATTCTTCATTCGCTATACTAGCCTCTGGTTCCATCCAAGATCCCAAGCGATTTTCCTAAGTTCGATGGGAAAGAAAAAGAAGATCCCCAAGCCCATTTGATGACATATCACCTTTGGTGCTCTTCAAATTCTTACGTTGATGATTCTATTCATCTTCGTCTTTTCCAACGAACC
Organism: Pinus tabuliformis; assembly: GCA_031772625.1. Classification (NCBI taxonomy): domain Eukaryota; kingdom Viridiplantae; phylum Streptophyta; class Pinopsida; order Pinales; family Pinaceae; genus Pinus; species Pinus tabuliformis. The sequence continues at coordinate 107,995,354 of CM062804.1, forward strand.
CTCACAGGTGTTGTAGCTAAATGGGACATTGAGCTTCCTCGAAGTACTTACCGTGACTTCAACTCTTTATCCATGGCTTTCCTCACGCATTTCCAGTTGCTGGTTCACTATGAAACTGGCAACTATTTTCTCACATCGCTTAAGCAAGATATTGCGACACACATCTCTGATCACATCCATGAATGGAGACATAGACGTTGCCTGATCAAATTCGAGATTGCTAATCAATTTCTCACCGAATGGTTTACTAAGTCATTCGTAGCTCCAATTGCTCGCGATATAGCTATGGGTGGATGCGTTATCGAAGAACAAGCCATTGCTCGTGCCCAGTACTTAGATCTTGTTTATTCTCAGTTTGGCACTTTATATGAGTTATTACCCGATGCTCCGCGGCCATCATCTGATCCCACGGCATCGAAGTCACATGCTACACCTCCTATTGATGGAGTAATTGGTTCAGTGTCCCATACCCCTACTAAATATTCTTCCAAACAGAAGTCGGTCTCAAACACTGCTTCCAATAGTTCCTCCCATAATCCACCTGGCCCTAGTAAAACCTCAGAGGTCCACGCTGTCCAATCTACCACAGCAGACAAATCCTCGAAAGGTAAGAAGAAAGGAAAAGGCAAGGGTAAAGCCGATGCCCCAAAATAGGGTCCTCCTAAGTTGTCTACTGGTGATTCTTCACAACGGAAGCCTAATTATCCATGCCTCATTTGCAAGGAGGATCAATATACCAAGGATTGTCCTCGACAATGTTGCACGAAGCGGGAGCGAAGCGGAAGCGCGAAGCGGAAGCGCGGAGCGCGGAAGCGTCATTTTCCAAAAATCTAGGGAGCGAAGCGTCCGCGGAAGCGTCTGCTATATATATATATTTTTATATATTTTTTTGCATTTATACTCAAAACAAACATCCCAAATACTAAATTAATTGTAGAAGACATGAAAACATGCATATTTTTGCATAAATCAAGATAGATATGGCATCCATGATTCCATTGTAGTTACTAGTATGTACAACAATCATCTATATTCTAGCTATTACAAACATACATCAAATTTTTAAGCATATTATAAAACATAAAACATTTAAGCATATTATAAAACATAAAACATAGAGCATATTATGATTTATCTAGCAAGTGAGCAACTGTCAACATTTGTCATGTCCAAAATTCAAATAATAATGTTTACAAAATATGTCACTTGGTCACCGCCAAGCCAAAAAGGTTCAAAATTCAAATTCACAAGTCTACAAGTCTAATGACTCATGAGTAATCTATGACAAAAAGAAGTAGATTGTGAATATATCTACTAATCTCTCCTCCTTCCACCACGAATAGAACGTGATGGCGGGCCTCCACGTGGTGGCAATGAAGAAGATGGTCCCTGTGTAAGTCGTGGCACTGGAACTGATGAAGAAGAACCCCCTGCCGTTGGTGTTGAACCATGGAACCTAGAAACCAAGGGACCAGATGGGGGTGGGGGTGGTGGCATATCAACACCCGTGTCATCATCCTAGAATCGCTCAAAAAATTCATGCAAAAAAAAAAAACACTAGTTAACAAAAAAATTAAAAACATGAATTAGAGAAATGCTTTATAAGGGAAAATTGGAAAATTCATACCACAATGGACATACCTGGATAAGAGAATCCTCTAATTGCTCTAGTCGCAACACTCCATCCTCCAAATTGGGCTCCTCTGGGTTCTTGTCCCAAGTCAACAAGTCTTTATTAGACTTTGCATCTTCACAGTAATGGGACAACAATCGCAAGTTGTAATGAACATAAACCAAGCTCTCTGCCCGGTCTAAATTCAACCTGTTCCTTTTAACACTGTGGATGAAAGAATAAGAGCTCCAACACCTCTCTGCAGAAGAAGTGTTTACCACCTGTGATAGCACCCGCAATGCCAAACTCTGTAGAACTGGAGTAGGCCCTCCATGCATGTTCCACCACTCAAGAGCAGAAAAATGCTCTCGATCTTGAATTGCATGCATGCTCGAAAATGGACCAGTGTTGCTCGTATAGTTGCTCACCTGTCTCCGTACCAATGCAGCCTCCTCCTCATCAGGGATTAATCTACTCAATGCAGCCATATATTTTTCGTGAACCTCTTTATCTTGGTGTGGTTTTCTCCTGACTCCCCCCCCAGGTGCTGGTTTTGAAAGCCATGATGGATGATAGTATTTAGGTGTCAAAACATATGCTAATGCATGCAATGGAACATTTAGCATATCCCATCGTTTTTCCACCTCTTCACGAATATAATTGTACAAGGTGGTATCTCTAGGCTCAACAATGTCTTTAATCTGCCCCAACATGCTATCCATTTGCTCATACACCTCCCCAATTACTGGTCGATCTGAATCTGCAAACTTGATCATGTAATAAATTGGTTTGGTGAATTGCAAAACATATTTAACCTGTGACCAAAAGTAACTGTCAAGAACAGTGTCCTTGACTTCATTAGCACCATCTGTACTGACGTTAATTTCATCCCATGTTTCAGCACACACCAGATTAGTTAAAGCTTGTCTCACCCTCACTAGCCGCCTAAAGGTGAGGTAATAACTAGCAAATCTTGTCTTTGCAATTTTAAGCAATTGCAACTTGGAGTAAGTGCCATAGAAGTAGTTTACCCTTGTATGCCCTGTGATGAATTTAATGAGCTGCTTCCCTTTCCTGTAAACCTCAGCAATCCACCCACAATCTTTGTGTTTCACAATATCATGCATCAAAAGGTTCAATGTGTGAACCAGGCACCCAGACCAAAAGATGTGTGGATGAGTACGCTCAATAATTTTTCCTGCTAACTTACAATTTGCTGCATTATCTGTGATCACTTGAACCACATTATTCGGACCAACATCTTTGATTGATTTCAATAGGAGATCTGCAATGTTTGGTGCAGTTGCACTGATGGAGGAGGAGTCATGAGATGCAATAAATACTGCACCACTAGAAGAAACACCAAGAACATTTATCAAATGTTGGTTTCTAATATTTGTCCACCCATCTGATACAATGGATACCCCAGAATCCACCCACTCATGTGTAAAACGTGTCAAAGCTCTTTGAACCTTAGCTTTTTCTCTTTCTAATAACACTGTTCTAGCTTTCTCATAGTTGGGGGCCTTGTATCCTTTTGGGGCTTCATTGATGGCCTTTACCATGTCATGCCAATAGGGAGAGCGAAGCACATTGAATGGTACACCGCAAGCACAAAGAAAACGGACTATCTTTCCATCCACATCATCCCTCCCAGAAACATTAAGGAAATCCCCTATTGTTTTTCTACCTCCAGAGGTTGCAAAAGTACCATGAGGAGATGGGCAACTACCAAATTTAGAGGTTGCACTTGATTCAGAATGAGTTTTTTGTTTCTTGTTTTTTCGTTGTGCAGCCATCTCTATTTTGATGTATTTTTGTCTTTGTTCACTTGAAATGTTTGGGCAAATGGTTACCCCCACGGAACCCTTTTTTTCATCACTGTCTAGCACCCCACAAAGATGCCTCCTCAGACGGGTATATGAACCCGTATATGGTTTTCCTCCATGACAACCATGAGGGCACATCCATTTGTAAGATCCACCACCCTTTCCCCCTTCAAGTTTGGTCACATAGTTCCACAAGGGATTTGATGTACCTTTCCCATCTTGTGCTTCAGTGTCCTCTTCAAGTTCATCCCCTTCCTCTTCAAACCCTTCCTCCTCATCATACATTGGGTCACTACTATTAGGACCAAGTTCATCCCCTTCCTCTTCCCCTCTATTCCTCACCCTTGCCATCATTAAAACCAAGAGTGGAATGATACATAGAAGCCAAAAGAACACCATCTTGGAATATGGATATAGGTGGTGGACAACCTGTAAATAAAGGAGCAAGTAGAAACAATGGGAAAGAGTAGGAGAGGGAGGAGAAAAATACAATTTTTTTTTCAAAAAAACAAGGGAGTTTGGGGTTTGAACTTACCTCTTTAGCTCTTGTAGATGAAGTCCTCCAAGCTCTTGCTCCAAGCTCCTCCTCCTTCTCCTAGCTCCTCCTTCTTCACTCCTCCAAGCTCTCCTCTCTTCTCCTCTCCTTTCCTCTCTTCTCTTCTCCTCTCCTCTCTTCTCTTCTCCAACTCTCATAAACTCAAAGTGAGAAAATGAGAAGAGAATGGGGGCTTTATTCTTTTCTAAAGTCACCCTAAACTCACCCTAAACTCACCTAACCCACCCCCTCATGCTAGTTAAGTTACATTTTAAAACAAATTAAAAAAAAAAAAAGTAAAAATGCGCTGCCGCGGGGTTGCGTCCGGGTTGCGCCTGGGTGGCGTGCGGGTGGCGTGCGCTTCCGGGCAGGTTGCGTGGCGCCACCCCGTGCCCGAAGCGTCCTCCGATCCGCGGTTCCGGGCGGCCGCAACAGCATTTGGCAGGAATCGTTTTTATTTGCCGGAATCGCGCCACCTCCAAATGCGAATCGCGCTTCCAGTGTGGATTCCGGGACGATTCGCTCCGATCCGCGATTCTGGGTTTGGATCCGGCGGGGGGGGGGGCGATTCCTGCAACCCTGGTCCTCGATGATCCGAAGTTAGTTGTTTTGTCAAAGGGACCCCAGCTGTACTGAAAGAGCCATTTCTATCTCAGCAGACTCAAATAGTAGACCAACCTCAATCATCTTCTTCCTCAGGATCTCAAGTGTTCATGATGAGTACGCCTATTAATGTGGCTACTAGATCAAAATATTACCAAACTCCTGCTCCAACAGCTGGGAAAGAGAAAGAGGCCACCCCTTCTTCTTCTGCCCCGAGTTTTTTCCCTCTTCATATCAAGTGCCCTAACCCTGATTCCGCTATTTGACCACCCTCTCAAGGTGTGCTAAGGAAATCCTCGTACAAATCCCTATGCTCGAGCCGCTCAGCACTATAATATGTTGAGGATTTGGCTCAAGCGTCATCAGCAATGTCAGCTCTCGAGGTGCTCCAAAGTTGTCTGTCTCAGCGGAAATCTTTGTTGTCAGCTATTGGGGGTATTGATCATACTGATTCCAATTTGATATGTTTTGATCTAGAGAACCACGTTTTGTGCCTGCCTCATCAGATTTCCTTTCTCATTCAAGTAATCATCAATGAGAAAACCATTCATAGGACTGTCATCGATGAAGGTGCTTCCACCTGCATCATGTCGATCGCCTGTTGGAAGGCCATCGATTCTCCTACTTTGAACAAATCCTCAAACACTTTGGAAGCTTTCGACGTGCACGATTCACGACCCTTCGGTGTCTTACATAACCTTACCATTACTTTGGAGGGAAAGACAGTACAAGTCGAGGTAGAGATTGTTGACGCTAATCTCAATTATAATCTTCTACTCGGTCAAAGTTGGACCCATGCCATGCATGTTGTATCCTCCTCCCTATTTCACGTGATTCATTTTCCCCATCAAGGGAGGATTGTCACTGTCGACGAGCTATCCTTCTTTTCCTCTTCCTCCTCGGATGGCAATGTTCCGTATGTCAAGCACACTGGTGCTCCCTATGAGAGTGTGGGGGCAGGTCTTTTCAAAGATTCTACCTTGATGGAAATTTTCCTGCTCCCACCTCATCATGTTTCCTCTGTCAACATGATCTCGGTCAAATCTGACCCTTGGGTCATACCTTCACCAAATCTTGTTGATACCTGGGGTGAGGTTATGCCACTTAGTCCTGCCGAAATCAATTACGTGGAGATTGTTTTGGCCTCAAGTTCTGTATCCTATGATTCTCCTGTTTCGAGGACTTCTCTCAATACATATTCTCAATCCCCATGGCTTGGTGCTTCAGAATCTCCTGATCCCTTAGCCGAGACTTTTCTTGCTGACGAAAGTATCATGGAAGTAATGTCTCTTGAGGAACCACCTTGGAATGATACTCATCATCATTCCTCATTCCTGCCTTGCCCGACGGTCATGTCTACCAATCTCAAAGAGTTCTCTTCTCAGTTCCCTCCCCTCTCGCTTCTGGCACCGATCCTGACTCATGAAATATGTTTGGAAGGAAATTTGGGTAATATTACCCAAATGATGCCAGTTGATATTTCTATCAAGCCCAGTATTTTTGAACATGTCCATATTGGGGTAACTTGTTCTCCGAATGAGACCAAGACCTATACTCGTATGTTTCAAGAATTCCGTGATGTGCTTGCGTGGTCGTATAAAGAAATGCCTAGCATTGATCCGAGCATCGTTGTGCACGAAATACCAACTTATCCTCACGCGAAGCACATTCGCCAATGGCTCTGCCCAATGCACCTTAGGAAAGTCATCGCTATCACAGTTGAAAAACTTCTCAAAGCTGGATTCATCTATCCAATCCCTCTCATAGATTGGTTGTCAAATACTATCCTGGTGACAAAGAAACAAGGCACGATACGCATTTGCATTGATTACCGTGATCTCAACCATGCCTGTCCTAAGGATAACTACCCTACTCCCTTCATTGATCAAATCATTGATGAATGTGCTAGGAGCGAAATTTTTTCCTTTATGGACGGTTTTTCTGGTTACAACTAGATTAACATTGCACCAGCCGAGCAAGAAAAGACAGCTTTTATCTGTCCATGGGGTACCTTCACGTACAAAAAGCTCCATTTCAACCTCAAAAATGCTGGGGCTACTTTTCAGCGAGTGATGTCGTATTTGTTTCACGATATTTGCAACATTGTTCAACCTTACTTGGATGACCTTCCTTCTCATTCTCGTAAGCGCCAAGATCACCCTAACCATCTTCGGCAGATTTTTCTTCACTGTAGGTAAATGTGTTTTCTACATAGAATCCGGACGACTCCTAGGCTTTATCATTTCCAACGACGGTATCTGCCTTGACCCGCTTAAAGTCGAAGCCATTGTTAATTTACCCCCTCCATATTCATTGCACCAACTCTAGAGCCTGTAAGGAAAGGAAAATTTCCTCCGTCGTTTCATAATCTTGTATCAAAGTCTTACATGTGTATCAAACAAAATTACAATACACAATTAGCAAGTTCTACAACATGGTGGATGTCCTTGTCTATGTGCATATAATGTAGAAGGGAATGGATTATGTGCATGCAATATAACCAAATAAAATTTGGTCATTTTAAGATTTAGAAGAATATTGCATCTCTAAAACAAGTGTAATATGTAAATTATGCTCCATCCCTTACTTATCTCTCTATTTTTGGTTTCTTGTTTTCTTTGCTTCCTCCTATTCTATTCCCCTAGTACTGGTCTGCTTGGATCTCTACTTCCATTGACCATCCCAATGCATATGTCAATCAAAATCTCAACAATGCAGAATGAAATTATTCCACAACAAAGGATGAAGGATTAGGTCTAATATTCGCCCTTCAAAATTTTATACATGAAGCTCTTGCAGAGTGAATTTGGGTTGTAGTGCAATGGAGCACTAAGTACAGAGGTTGCAGTCATGATAGGAAAAGGGAAAAGCTGAGAGCCACAAATATTTCGATTGCAGAAGAAGTGTAGAACCGAGAAGAGTTGCTTAGAGGAGGCACATAGCTGAATAAAGGAGTCCAAAAGTGAAGAAGTTCGAACAGTGCCATAGTCGGGATTAACACAGAGACAGACCCATACTTAACCATTTTTCGCTTTGACGAGAAGTCCGATAATTAATGTGTCGGGGTCGTTATTTTCCAGAACCTGTAATGAAGATCTATAAAGTCCATTAGCAGATGAGAGCGGGAGACAGAAGAATTCTTTGTTACCCAGAGTTGTCAATCTCGAAAGAATTGTTAGAAGCCCAAGTCTAAGCGACCAGGTAGAGATCGGTTGAGACACATCATCCCGTAGATAATAACCTAGATAAAATTGTTTGGAACCCAAAGAGTGAGTGTCGAGCAGACATGGCATGGCCAAGGCGGATGTGATAAGACACCAAACCTTCAAGTGTTGGGCTCTACGTGAGCTCCGGCTCTAAGCGAGCCTTCATATATATTACAGGTGGAAGTGAGGTGGAAATAAACCTCGCCTGACGGTCTTCACCCGATAACTTTGTTAAGTAAATTATTAAGAAAGGCCCCTCTATAGGGAGTGGGCTTACATGGCAAGGTGAACCCCACCTGGGAGGCATACCCAGGTGGATCTACACGAGCCTTCATCATAGTGAACCATAGCATCGACCAATAGAGGCGAGCTAAAATCCTTGACCATGAGGGAGAGTGGGACCCCAAATACGCATTGGTGGAGTTATTGCAACACAACAGAGAAGAAGGTCAGAGATAGACAACCTGTAGCATATAATATGGCACACCAAGGCATTGCGTTGGGTTGGAATGGAGTGGGTGGATCCCACTAGCCACTGCCTAACTCGACAAATAAAATTAGGGGTTCCCAGGCTAAGGCTGAGCTTTAAAGGGCGGGACATGTCGACCATCAATTTAATTTTCCCATTGTTTAAACTTTGGTTCCCGCTGCAGAACTTGGTGTATACACATGTAGTGTATAGCATTGGGTAGTAATTCTTAGCTCCAAGGACTATCATGTGACAGGTTTGGCTCCGATGGCTATTTACAAGAAAGAGCTTGGGTGTTATATATATAAGACTACCAACTCATGTAGAGTTTGGTTGACCTTTCAAGATTCTCCCATTGTAATTTATGTTTTACAAGGAATTTTGATCCTGGTAGAGGGGTTTATAAAGGCATTAAAGGAAGTGCCTGCTGGAGAGAAACTGGGCACTGTGGGAATTAGTAGGTTCATAATTGGACCTGCATCACCTTTGTCCTTGATCGATTCAACATCATTCTTTGGAGTTGCAATCTTCTTTTGTCCTTCACTTTGATCAATATTTTCCTCATTTTTTCCTTGCAAAGTGATGAAGCTTGTGCCTTCGTCACATGGAGCCTTACCTGCTTCTTCTACCTTCATCTTCAACTAGCCAATTCTTGATCTTTCCTGCCAATAATATACAAGTGTTCTTTTTTCCAATCCTTGAACTTGTTGACTTTATTAAGAGTTGTGTCAAGTTCTTCTTGCTTTTGATCAAGGTCTTCTTGAAATTGACTTTTCAATATTTGTCTTCTTCTTTCTGCTACTTCTGTTTGTAGATTCAGAGGAGTGACCTTTTCTACTTCTCTATTGAGAAATTGTACCTGTACCTTTTGCCTTCCATTTTCCTTCCTGAGCCTATCTATTTCTGCAACAACTATATCCAGTTACTTTTGCTTTTGATCAATTTCAGATACGTACCTTGTAATAGATTCCTTTAATTATCTTATTAGCTCTTTCTCTTTCCTTTCTACTTTTTTCATGTATTTCTCATTTTTCATGTAGTAGGGTCCATCGAAAGTAGGAAACATCGGTAATCCTTGGATGAGGAATTAAATTTTGCATCCAACGAGTGCTCCCTCTCGAAATTTGAGTAAAATCGTAGGGAGATAAGTTGAAAATACGAGTTGAAAAAGTAGTTTCTTCTTTTCTCTTTCTTAAATTTGATGATGTAATCTAATCTTATTTTATTATTTCCACTATTATTTTATAATATTCCTTAGGAGGCCCATTTTATACCTCAAAATTTCTCTAATGAATAGGTCGGGTCTTTAATGTCACTGTCAAGTCTATTGTCCAATCTAAGTCTCAATTCAATATTAAGTCATAACAATGCACTGTAGCTATAATAAGGTCAATGTATTGGTGTCAAATAGATGTCTATATTGTCAAGGCTAAATGTCACCGTTTAGTCAATATTGTTATTATATCACTAATATATCAATCAACCATAACACCATCGTTATTATATCAAATCACGTTCCCATAGTAAGTCACTGTTAGAGTCAAATCACAGTCAAATTAATGTGTCAAATAATGTCATCAACATTGTAATATCATTGAAGCTTATATCAACTAGCCATTTTCAAATTTGTCAAGTCAACCTATACATGAACATTGCCAACTTTCAATTTCATTTTGTTAAGCATTACCCAACTCCTTATACAACAAATTTCCAACAATTGTTGTTACTTCTCATATATGTCATATGCAATCAAGTTCTTGTCATATCAAGTCAAGTTATATCAAGGCATGTCACTATCTCAAGTCATTGTTACATATCACATACCTAGTTGTTATATCTATGTCATAGATTGTCATAAAAAACTTTCATATCAATTCACTAACGAGTATATATATGGATTAGGTGTAAAGTTACTAAAATGTTTCACTTGTATATCAGTCGCTACACTCACTGATATATCATTGACTATTGTAACACTTAGTTACTATGTAGATGAGAAGGTCATTGTTATGTATATTTCTATTAAGTAGATGAGAAGTCAATCATTGGGTTAGTGCATTTGATCCTTAAAGTTCACTAATAGATAATGAGATTGTGGGGAGGATTGTTGTCATATATTGAAAACTATGGGTGAACAAACTTCCTTTCACTGCCCTAACTAGACTTGAAACAAACCTAAGAGAAACCACAAGTCTAAGTTCTTGAGGGAAACAACAAATATGTTCTCTCACACAAACAATCATAAGGATATCCCTAATAGAGTCAGAACTTCACTGATATTTAAGGCTTAAACAGTCATAAAATACTCTTCAAAGCTTGTCCAAGACCTAAAGGATATGCTCTAAACTTTGTTATCACAAAGATAGATCTTTTTAGGCCCAAAAACATGTTTTTGGTCTATTGTAGGTAGAGTCGCATTTGTGAAGATAATCTATTGTTTCAAGATTAAAGCATGAAGCCTAAATGACTCGGCCACGTAATAGAAGTCTCAAGCATAACAAAAAGGATCAAAGAATCACGGGATTACAATACGAAATTCTTAGTTTTTCACTATAGGTTTGTGGCCCTAGTGGGGCAAGAGATATCTGTTGGCATTTTAGCACAGGTGTGGCGCTACGGTACAGGTGTTGTCCTTGATGGCAACTCTCTTTGATGACAGATCTCAGTCCAGACTACAAGAATGAAGAGAAATTTCATATACGCAGGTTCATTAAGCCCAAGATGCGTATACACGCCGGTACGCTATATACTAAGTCGCGGATACGCAGGCTTGCTATATACGAAGTCGAGTATACACGCAGTTTCATGAACAGAAAAGAGCGTACATGTCGAGAAGCTTCCCTTTGGTCCGTGGTAGTTAGTCCTTGGTACTTGAGCCTATGTTTTTCGACCAAGGTATCTCGACAGTCGTGTTGATCCCGAGTTTTGAAGTTGATGGTATTGTATTACTATGGTTTTGGCATGTGGTATTGAGGAGGGCCTAATGCTATATAAGGAGAAGAAGATCATTAGGCTAGTGTATCGAAAAAGTCTTGAATATCTAATGAAGAAAGAGATCTAGTATGCAGGTTCTGGGTTGATAATACATTGCTTGATTTGAGCTAAGGAGAGATCACATCGGTTGATGGAAGGATAGATCGGGATCAAATTGTTTAAAATGAACTATCGGTATATGTTTGATTACGCATATTTTAGATCTGCATACTGACGCAATGTTATGTTCTGAGTATGACTGATGACTGGTACATCTGCAAGTTATGAAAAATTATTTTTAGATCTGTATGCAGGTTGGCTTCGGTAAAAGCGCGTGTATACGCGGGTTTGTTTCATTGAAGTAGCGTATATCTTTTGAAGCTTAATTTTTGGGGTTGCAGTTGGGTCTGTCTGTTATTGCAGGGTTCTGTAGTCTGCTCTGTGTTCTGGTGACTGGGTGTTGACAGGGTTTCAGTGGTTCAGTGATTCAAAGTTTGATGATGCTAGTATTGGTTGTTTTGTGCTTCTATGATTTGGTATGAAAAGTGAATCGTGGTCTTCAGATTGAAATGTTGTGCTTCAGGAGTATCCAGTCTGAAAATTGATGAAAAGTGATACCTGAAGGAAAGATTGTAGGCCAGCACCTACGTACTAGTATCTTAGCTAGTACAAGAGCAAAGGGGGTTGGAGCTCCCTTCCAGGAGAGTTTGGAAAACGAGAGAAGGTTGTAGCCTTCTGCAGGTTGTAGCCTGCGTACTGGTATAAGGCTGCACCAGTACAAAAGATTGTAAACTGAAGTTTCTTATTAAAGAAAGATAGAGACGACTTGCAGCAGGTGGTTTTCACCCACATTGGGTTTCCACCTTATATCATGGTGTTCATGTGTGTGGCTTTTGTGTGATGATCTGTTCTGTTATACTGCACCTGTTTACTTTTAATATGGTTAATAATGTCATGATGCATTTACTGAAAATAAACTAACTGAATCATAAGTTTTCTGGTTATACGCTGGTTGCTTTTGACACAGTGGCATGTACACGCTGGTTCACTTAACTGAAGTAGCGTATATGTTTCTGAGTATTGAAAAAGTTTTATTGATTTGATAATACTGATTCACCCCCCCCCTCTCAGTATTATTTCCAACAATTGGTATTAGAGCAGGTCCTTCAGAGAAGCTTGATCGCTTGAAGGTAGATTGTTCATCATGAGCAACTACGAGAGAGAAGCATCAATCAGGCCACCGGTTTTTGATGGGACAAACTTCAATTATTGGAAGGTAAGAGTTACTGCCTATCTTCAATCTCTTGGTACAGAAGTTTGGGACATCGTAGAGACAGGCTACACTTTTCCTTCAGCTACTCCTACAGATGTAGCCGAGAAAAAGAAATATGAAACAAATGCGAAAGCAGTCAGTACTCTATTAGGATGTATATCCCAATCAGAATTCATGAAGGTAATGCACTATAAATCCGCAAAAGAAATATGGGACAAAATTGTCACGAGCTATGAAGGAAACGAACAGGTAAAGCGTGCTAAACTTCAAACTCTCAGGATTAAGTATGAGACTCTCAGAATGTATAATGATGAAAGTGTGGCTAACTATTTCCTTAGGGTAGATGAGATTGTTAATTGCATGAAAAACTTGGGTGAAGAAATAAAAGAGGCTATTGTGGTTGAAAAGGTTCTAAGATCATTGTCCCCCAAATTTGAATCTAAAGTGTCTGCAATAGAAGAAAAGGAAAATCTACGAATTCTTACTATGTCTCAGCTTCACGGAATTCTAACTGCTTATGAAATGAGAAAAGGAGGTCCATCAGACAGAAGAGAAGCTGCTTTCAAGGCTTCAGGCAAAGAAGATTATTATGAAGCAAGTTACGTGCCAGAAGATGAAGAAGAAGAATCAAATTTTGTCAGAAATCTTCAAAGGGGTTCTGGAAGGTTCAGAGGTAAGTTACCTTTTAAATGCTTTGCTTGTGGAAGAGTAGGTCATTATGCTCCCAAATGTCCTCACAAAGATAAGAATGACAAGGGAAAGGAACCTGTTAAATGGAACAAGAAACAAAATGAAAAGAAGAAAAGCTATTACACTCATGAAGATAGTGATGGTCTTTCAAATAGTGATGAAGATGAACAGGGTTATAGATATAAACTTTTAATGGTTTTTGAAGATGATGACTACATGGATGCTATAGATGTAGAAGGCTTTTATGAAGAAATGAATAATCTCAAAGTTTTCTTAGAAGAGAAAAATGCTATTATTGATTCACTACAATGTCAACTGGCAGAAAAGGAAAAACATCTTGAAAAATTGGAATGTGAGATTGTTTGTCTTAGAAAGGAGATTGAGAAAACAAAAGCAATTAATCTTAAATTTGTTAAAGGATCTGAAACCTTGGATGAGATTATCAATGTGCAGCGTTCTCCTCTGATCAAGACAGGTCTGGGATATAATGGAGAAACATCTCAAGCTTCTACCTCTAAAAGTTATCTTGATGCAGCAAGGAGGAGCGAACAAAGACCAAATAAAAGTCATCAGGTGAATCAGGGACAGTTTACCTCAAGAACAAATAAAGACTATCAAGAAGTTCGGGGACAAGCGGCCTTAAGGACAAACAGAAGCTACAATCAGCCACAGGTAAAATCCTCCCAATTTGCCCCAAGAATGGATGTCAATAGAAGCTACAATCGGTTGGATGATAGATCTGATTATCGGAGAAATTTATTTAATGGCCAATGCTTTTCTTGCCATAACTTCGGTCACAAAGCAGCTCAATGTGTTGCCTACAAGACAATCATGACTAGAGAAGCTCAAAAGCAAAGAAGTATGACTGGAACCATGAAAAGGACTTATAACAACTTTTCGGTTCTTGAAAATGAAGTTGAATGCTCTATTTGTAATAACTTTGGTCATGAAGACTCTGAATGCAGGAGCAGGTTCTGGAAGACAACTCAGAAGGAACAAACCTCAAATGTCAGAACATGGAGAATAAAGGAACCGCAACCAGAAAGATGTGGGATAGCCTTTTATGCAGAAGGTCAAGAAAGTCTATGGTACATTGACAGCGGATGTTCGAAGCATATGACAGGGGACAAAGAAAAACTTGAATCATATACCGCATTAGAAAAGGGAAAGAAATTTTCTTTTGGAAACGATATCTCTGCAGCCATAAAAGGAAAAGGCGTTGCTCCGTTGAAAGAGAAGGTCAAAGCTGGAAATGTTCTGTATGTTGATGGATTGAAGCATAATCTTCTGAGTGTCAGTCAGATGTGCGATCAAGGAACAGAGGTAATATTTAGATCAAATGGATGTTGTGTTCGTGATCTTGATACAGGTGAAACAGTGATCAAAGAAAGAAGGACTCCAAAAAATCTATACATATTTGAAGAAAGACAACAACAATGTTATTTGAGCAAGAATGATGAACACTGGCTATGGCATCGGAGGTTGGGGCATCTAAGCTTTCCACAAATAAGGAAAGCATGCAAATATCAGGCAGTTCATGATCTTCCAGATATCAAAATTCCAGACAACACCATATGCAAATCATGTCAGTTTGGAAAGCAAACCAGAACTAATTTTCCTGAGAAGGAAGGATCAGCTAGCATGCCTCTTGAGCTAGTACATACAGATACATGTGGTCCATTCAGAAAAAGAACACCTCGAGGAGAAGAATATTTGATATTATTCATTGACGATTTCTCCAGGTTTGTCTGGTTAGGACTTATGAAGCACAAAGATGAAGCATTCGAAAAATTCAAATCCTTCAAAGCCTTGGCTGAAAATGAATCAGGACACAAGATTAAGTGCCTCAGATCTGACAGAGGTGGGGAGTTTACCTCAAATGAATTTTTCGATTTCTGTGAAGAACATGGGATAAGAAGAGAATTCTCTACAGCTAGAACTCCTCAGCAAAATGGAGTTGTGGAAAGAATGAACAGAACAATCCAACAAATGGCTCGTGCTATGCTTGATGAATCAGGTACTCCCGCAACTTTCTGGGGTGAAGCTGCACATGCTGTGGTTATTATTCTCAACAAAACAAATGTCTGAGTAAATAGCACTCAAACTCCTCATGAGCTCTGGTGTGGTAAGACTCCTTCGGTGAAGCACTTCAAAATCTTTGGGAGCAAATATTATATTAAGAATACTGATGAGAAACTTGGCAAACTTGAACCAAGAGCAGACGAAGGCATTCTTCTTGGTTATTCTCCACATAGCAAAGCATACAAGTGCTACAATAAAAGACTTGGCAGAATTGTTGACAGCATTGATGTTGTGGTTGATGAGAAGGGATACATTCCTAGGCAAGTTCATCATGAAGACATCGAAGAAGATGAAGGCTACCCTCAAAGACAGAATGATGAAGAAGAACCTCAAGAAGAACCAGAGGAGCAGACAAGAATAGAAGAGAAGACTCCATCCAGATATGTCCAGAAGAATCATCCAGAATCTCAGATTGTGGGACAGAAAGAAGCAGGAGTACAAACAAGAAGAACAATTGCAGAAGCTTCAAGCTATTTGGCATTACTCTCTTCCACTGAACCACAAAATGTGAAAGAGGCATGCAAAGATGAATGTTGGGTCAAAGCAATGGATGAAGAACTTGAGCAGATCGAAAAGAACAACACTTGGGAATTGTTTCCTAGACCAAAAGATAAGAATGTCATAGGGACAAAATGGGTCTTCAAAAATAAATTGAATGAAAATGGAGAAGTAATTAGAAACAAGGCCAGACTTGTTTGTAAAGGGCATGCACAGCAAGAAGGAATAGATTTTGAAGAGACCTTTGCTCCTGTTGCAATACTTGAGGCCATCCGAATGTTCCTTGCTCTCTCAAGTTTTCAAAACTTCAAGGTATTTCAAATGGACGTGAAATCAGCCTTTCTGAATGGAGACTTAGAAGAAGAAGTATACATTGAGCAGCCAGATGGTTTCATTCTTGGGAATGATCCAAACCTTGTATGCAGATTGAAAAAGGCTCTCTATGGTCTCAAACAAGCTCCAAGGGCTTGGTACTATCGGTTGGACAAATATCTTCACCAACAAGGCTTTTCAAAAGGATCAGCAAATAACAATCTCTATATGAAAGTTGAAAATAACAAATTGCTAATTCTTGTTGTGTATGTAGATGATATTATCTTTGGCAGCAATGAAGAGGCTATGAGTCAAAACTTTGCCTTGGTTATGCAGAAAGAATTTGAAATGTCATTACTTGGAGAATTGACATACTTTCTTGGATTGCAAATCCAACAAAACGAAGGAGGTATTTTCTTGTCTCAAACCAAGTACCTCAAGCAGATCTTGAAGAAGTATGGCATGGAAGATTCAAAGCCAGTATGTACCCCCATGGTTACAGGATGCAGCCTCAGTACAAATGATGAATCAGCAGCAGTTCATCAACCAACTTATAGATCCATGATTGGGAGTTTGCTTTATTTGACAGGTACCCGACCAGACATTATGCATGCAGTAGGAATTGTTGGAAGATTTCAAGCCAACCCAAAGGAAACTCATCTTCAGGCAGTCAAAAGAATCTTCAAGTATCTTCAAGGGACTCAAAACTATGGCCTATGGTATCCTAGAGATACAGATCTCACTCTTCATGCTTACACAGATGCAGATTGGGCCGGAAGTGTGGATGACAGGAAAAGCACAAGTGGTGGTGCATTCTTCATGGGTTCCAGATTAGTATCTTGGTTCAGCAAGAAACAGAGTTCGATTGCTTTATCTACAGCTGAAGCAGAATATGTGGCTGCGGCATCTTGTTGCACACAACTTCTTTGGATGATGCAGACCTTGCAGGATTTTCAAATCACTTGCACTCCACCTGTCTCTATCTTATGTGATAATACAAGTGCAATAAGCATTTCAAAGAATCCAGTCATGCATTCAAAGACCAAGCACATACCAATCAAGTATCACTTCCTTCGGGAACAAGTGCTTGAACAAAAGGTCAAGTTGGAGTATGTTCCTTCTAAAGAACAAGGTGCTGATATTCTCACAAAACCACTGCCCAGGGAGACTTTTGAATATCTCAGATAGAAGCTGGGAGTAGTTGATGCTTCATCCTGCAGTTGAAGCTTGTCTGTTCTAAAGAAAAGTTGGTGTAAGCGTGTTGTAAAAGGGATATCCGCGTACATACGCTGATTTATACAGGTGAAGTCGCGTATATGGAGTTCTGAACAGCAAGAGCAGATTCTGGTTGGAGAAGGTCTGAGATGGGTATGACAGAGTCCTTCAGGCACAGTTTCAGGGGGAGCAGCAGGCACAGTTTCAGGGGGAGCAGCTTAGAGTCTAATAAAGCATTGTTGGCATTTAGATGCTTTTGGTCCTAGTTCACAACTATTGTTGAAGAAGGAACACAGAAGGAAATCTTGGTTGCTGATCTAAAAAGATGATTATCAGATGCTGCTGGTGACTTTCATAAGTCTTGGTCTAGTTCTTTCGTCTCTGTGTCATGTATCTCTTTTGTGATATCTCTTCTGTGGTGTCAAGGTCATGTAACGGCCTATGTTGGTTTCCCCACTATGCCTGGGATGAATGATGTAATGTAATTGGTTGTTATATGTAAATTTCTGATGTATCCCCTCTTGGTTGGGAGTATGGATGTATGTATTGAGTCTTTTGGTGATAGGAAGGTCCTTTATGATGTATAAGTCTTGGTTCTTTTTGAAGAACATCTTTTACAGATCTTGCCTACAGTCAGGGGGAGCATGTTCAGCACAGCAGAGCAGAGATATCAGCACATTCATAGGGGGAGCACAACCCTTTGCCCTTGATGACAAAGGGGGAGAATGATTCTAAGGATCTTGGGGTTGCCATCAAGTCCAAAGGGGGAGATTGTTGGCATTTTGGCACAGGTGTGGCGCTACGGTACAGGTGTTGTCCTTGATGGCAACTCTCTTTGATGACAGATCTCAATCCAGACTACAAGAATGAAGAGAAATTTCATATACGCAGGTTCATTAAGCCCAAGATGCGTATACATGCCGGTACGCTATATACTAAGTCGCGGATACGCAGGCTTGCTATATACGAAGTCGCGTATACACGCAGTTTCATGAACAGAAAAGAGCGTACATGTCGAGAAGCTTCCCTTTGGTCCGTGGTAGTTAGTCCTCGGTACTTGAGCCTATGTTTTTGGACCAAGGTATCTCGACAGTCGTGTTGATCTCGAGTTTTGAAGTTGATGGTATTGTATTACTATGGTTTTGGCCCGTGGTATTGAGGAGGGCCTAATGCTATATAAGGAGAAGAAGATCATTAGGCTAGTGTATCGAAAAAGTCTTGAATATCTAATGAAGAAAGAGATCTAGTATGCAGGTTCTGGGTTGATAATACATTGCTTGATCTGAGCTAAGGAGAGATCACATCGGTTGATGGAAGGATAGATCGGGATCAAATTGTTTAAAATGAACTATCGGTATATGTTTGATTACGCATATTTTAGATCTGCATACTGACGCAATGTTATGTTCTGAGTATGACTGATGACTGGTACAACTGCAAGTTATGAAAAATTATTTTTAGATCTGTACGCAGGTTGGCTTCGGTAAAAGCGCGTGTATACGCGGGTTTGTTTCATTGAAGTAGCGTATATCTTTTGAAGCTTAATTTTTGGGGTTGCAGTTGGGTTTGTCTGTTATTGCAGGGTTCTGTAGTCTGCTCTGTGTTCTGGTGACTGGGTGTTGACAGGGTTTCAGTGGTTCAGTGATTCAAAGTTTGATGATGCTAGTATTGGTTGTTTTGTGCTTTTATGATTTGGTATGAAAAGTGAATCGTGGTCTTCAGATTGAAATGTTGTGCTTCAGGAGTATCCAGTCTGAAAATTGATGAAAAGTGATACCTGAAGGAAAGATTGTAGGCCAGCACCTACGTACTAGTATCTTAGCTAGTACAAGAGCAAAGGGGGTTGGAGCTCCCTTCCAGGAGAGTTTGGAAAATGAGAGAAGGTTGTAGCCTTCTACATGTTGTAGCCTGCGTACTGGTATAAGGCTGCACCAGTACAAAAGATTGTAAACTGAAGTTTCTTATTAAAGAAAGATAGAGACGACTTGCAGTAGGTGGTTTTCACCCACATTGGGTTTCCACCTTATATCATGGTGTTCATGTGTGTGGCTTTTGTGTGATGATCTGTTCTGTTATACTGCACCTATTTACTTTTAATATGGTTAATAATGTCCTGATGCATTTACTGAAGATAAACTAACTGAATCATAAGTTTTCTGGTTATACGCTGGTTGCTTTTGACACAGTGGCGTGTACACGCTGGTTCACTTAACTGAAGTAGCGTATATGTTTCTGAGTATTGAAAAAGTTTTATTGATCTGATAATACTGATTCACACCCCCCCCCCCCCCCCTCTCAGTATTATTTCCAACAATATGTCAAGTGCAAACAAAGGTTGTATCATCAATCTAAAGAAGCCCAATAAACCAAAAAAAAATCCCAAGTTAAAATAAAGCCAAAAACTTGTACCTTCTGCTTCCTCTTGCCTCAGGATACCACACTTCTCTTCCTCAGAAAATTTCGCTAATCTACCTCAAAAAGGTCGAGTAATTTCACAGATCAAGCATAGAAAGATTCATTGAGATGTTACGTTTTGGAGGTTAGGAGGAGTCTCTTTTTGTAGTGTGGGGTAAGGCTAGTTAGGGGATTTTAGATGAACATTAGAGAAAGCCTTTCGAACGTTTAAATATTATTAATTATCTTGACTTGTTTAATTAACATCGTTAATGTGTCAACTTAAGCCCTAAGCAAAGGTCTAGTTGCCTATAATGAGGGAATTGGGCTAGTGTATGGGTTGACCCCACAAAGAATGATGAGGAATCATTAGTTCTTCACTAGAAAAAATTAGGAACCCTTCTTATTTGAATTTTGATGCCCACAACTAATGAAATTATGCCAAGTATGTGGTTTTAGCCCACCAACTAGGGTCCCCAACTTCAAACGTGAATATCTCTCAAACCAAGAGGCCTCTTGGGGCGTACCACATACCAACATAAACACATTTCTGAGGAGAATGCAATGACGTGGATCTCTAATCCAAACTCAAAGAATTTCCTTTTCAAAAACTCTCAACAAGGTCGAAGTATGTCCTCATACTAGGAAATGTAAACCCTACGACCTAGGTTTTTCACCATCCAATAGTGGAGCTTCCAACTTGATGTAATCCAAACAATTAGTAAGAAACGTTCATTATTAATTTATCATCAACAATTGGTGTTTCAGTCAAAGTCAAACACAATCAAACCTCAGAGTTAACATCATTGACAACACCATCCAACAAGTGACATGTGGAAGATCCTTGTTGATGTGGCAAGGGCTATGAGGCATAAAAATTCTAATGGGCATAGCTTTCAATCTAGAAGTCGGATGGAGGTAAAATTTATATCATTGGAAATCCCTCAACGAGATGAACACAATAGTGTTGTCCAAAGTAAGTTATGCACACTTTGGGGAAAGATTATTTTTTTAACCCCATCTTCATAATGAGGCCATGGAGTTTGGGTTAATTAGAAGTAGCACCTCTCATTTAGCCAGTTTTAACCCAATGGGGTGGGAGGGAGCGTTACATAGTGTTATCAAAGCATCTAGGTTCAACTCTTGCACTAGATGGGCTGAAGACAGATGAAATGAATAGTGAAGCTTCTATGTTGGACCTTCGGAGATAAGTTATAGATTTTTGATACAAAGTATGAGAGTGCCAAAGTACAACATTTAGACTGAATGGTCCTAGGAGGATAAGTTTAATACCTCTATTACATTGTGGAATGCCACACTATGTGTTATTTAAAGGATGATTGTTTGTTGAGTGTAAGTGGGAATTAAACTATTCCAAGTGGCATTCAATCTTGTCCAAGCTTAGCACAATCCTGGTGATAACATCTTACAATGGGTTGATCATTCTTCCATCTAATAGATAGGCTAATCTCAGCCTAGGCTCAACCTAGTTACAAAAAAAAATGAAATATAAATATAAAAATGGCGTTATCTAGCTATTTTACATTTTGGCTTTTTTTACTAGAATCCATTGGTACAATTGTGGGTGGGATTTTCATCTTTGGTTGTTTAAAATGTTTTTTCATTGTGTACATGGATTCAACACCTTGGAGCTCCTAGATTTTGCATATTACATAACTCAAACTTGTGATTATAACAAATATTTGGCGAATTTTGGGAAAATTTGGTTAGAAAATATGCCCAAAAAAGTTCCAAACATAGAAGAGTTAGACTATAGTGATAAAAATTGTTAGTTAAAAATTTAAATTTAAATTATTTTTATAAATAGCAGCCCATGGGGGAGAACTCAATTAGTGATCTTTGTGTTATGAAGTATTATGTAAATTGTGAGATTCAAGGTTCAAATTCCCTTGTTGGTGTTTACCCCTCTCTCTCTCTCTCTCTCTCTCTCTCTATATATATATATATATATATATATCTTAATGCAATTAATTACCCCAGATGGGAGACGAGTGGGGAGGTTCCTTGTTGATGTATTTCCCTATAATCATGGGATGGAACGTGGCATGACACTCCCTAAATGTACTAATTTCGCCACCCCTTTGCTTCATGGTATAACTTGATTGCTCGACATCATTTGATGGAATTTTCCTTGGGAGATGGTATAGAGGTATTACATCAACATTATTAGAGATCTATAAAATATATGGTTTGTACTCATGTAGAGTTCTCGCCGTTGGATGGTCCTGTCCTAGCCACCCTATCCATGCTTGATTATCATTCCACAAGGCTCTCAAATTCAATTTTGCATAATGGATTTAGTCCACACGTGGGTTGGAGAGTTTTGCTCTCTCAAGGCACACTCAAAATTGAATTATGGCAATGCATGGAGAAAGTTGACTTTGTTTGAGAACCTTATGGGCGCGTATTCTATTGGAACTACTATTTATTCCCACTCATATTGGATTGTTCTATCTTTGGTTATCCCAACCTCTTGACCTCTCCATGGAAGTTTTTTTTTCTTTTTCATCTTCCTGCTCTTTGGGTTGTAATTTATTCAACGTTTTCTTCCCTCCTTCCCGATTACCCTCTTTTCCCTCTTTTAGCCCCTTAGTTCTTTCATTCTACACCTGGAGCTTCTCTTCCTCTTGTTCAAATCATAGCCTATGCTTCTCATTGTTCCTTATCTTCTTAATCTCTCGCTCTCAATTTGGTCCCTCCTTGACCCTCTCCTTAAGTTTCTTTCAGTCATAGCTCCTTGTTCGTGGTTTTACTTTCTCATTGACCTAACCATGCCTCGCCAACAAGCTTATGTTTTTCATGGCACTACTTATCCATGTGATATTGAGGGCTCCCAACCTTAGGTGAGAGTAGTGAGCTCAACCCAATGCTAGAAAGACCATACACCTCAACCCATCGAAGCATAGATAGAACAAGTTGAGTGTGATATTGTTAGGGAATGGTATTGTTTGTCTGATGCAATGATCTTAAATGATGTGGGTTACTAGGTACCTAACACGGGTCATGCCCTTGGTAGATACAACTAATATGTGTAGATTATTGATATTTATTAGCATTTTAAGTTTATAATGGGCAGAGTTATATTGGACTACAACGAGGCCAAAGAAGAAATCTTATTGATGCTGGACAAAATGAATCTCATCATCTAGTCATTAGATCGTAGATTTGGATGTGTTCAAGAAAAATTGGGCATATTTCCATACTCGCTTCTCATGTGAGAGTAGTAAAGAGTCTATTGCAGTTGAGGCCTTGGAATCTCATCACTCTATGTTTTTAATTTTCTAGTTTAGTATATAGTTTTTCAATTAGATTATGGTATTTATGGCCCAATTATACAAGCTAGTTTCTTTCACAAATTATTGGACATTAGTAATTTGCTTAAATGGTTTCTTATTAGTCTTCGTTTTTGTATCTAGTTTGGTTTCCTTAGTGACAAGCCAGAATAGACATTTTCCTATTATATAAATTCTTTTTGAAATTGAAAATAGAAAAATTTACCCTAAAAAGAATATCATTAATTAAAAATAAATAAATTGTATTAATATTTACTAACCTAGATCCATCTTAACACTAGATCTACCAAGCATTAAGAGGGATCAAATCTCTTTTCACTCTAAAAGAGGTTTGCATCTCAAGAGATTTGATCCCTCTCTACACTTGGTAGATCGGAGTTAAGATGGATCTAGGGTGGTTTAATTTCACTCTTTAAAGAGGCTATATTCCACATGAATACCATGGGTGAATACCATGAAGTTATTTTTATTTTAACATTATTTTTATTTTATTTTGATCGATTAAAAAGTTTTCATGTAAGGTTATTTTTTATTTTTAGGGTTAAACAAGACATTACAGGACATTACACTACAACATCTCTACAATACTGAGCTGGAGGGCACCTCTCGGCGTAATAAATAGTAACCATAAAATAAAACATAAAAGATAAAGATTAGGATATTTACTAATTAATGTGAGATTATTTCGAAAAACAAAATTTCCAACTTATCAAAAATATCTCAACATTTTAGTAAATAATTAAAAATTAATAGAAATAATTTATTTAAAAGATCATGAAAACATAACTCATAATTTAAAAGGAAATATAATATTTTAAAAATAAAACTAATTTTACAATATTTATCTAGAAAATTAAAATGTAAAAGAATATTAAATATTTTAATTAATAAACTTATATTTTATTAATATCTACATTAAAAGGCCCATGTGATCTGAGAGGATCTTGGAAAGGCCAAAAATTCAAAGTTTTCAAAACTTAATAGAAACAGTTCCATGTTAAAGAGCTTGACAAGATGATTCCATCGCAACTTGAATCACGTCAAACAGAGTCTGTATGAAGAAGTTAGGATGTTCTGAATATTTTGACCAACAGGAAAAAAGTCAAACTTGTTAGGACACATGGCAGCCCCTGGATGTCACACGTGACAATATAGACATGGTGATGTCGTTGATATGGGATGGCATGGCACCAAGTAAAGATGGCATGTGGCATTGAGTCAACAGTGACATGGTAGAAGCAATGATGTGGCAGAGGATGTAAGCGTTAATGTTGTTGGTTGAATAGGAACCACATGGTAAGGCCACAGGCTGACATGTGGCAAAGGAAGTGATGTGGCAGCTGACGTAGGCACTGATGCAGTAGAATGGACGATAGAAACATGGCTGAGTCTGAAGGGATGAGGTGGACCATTTAAGAAGTGACATGTGGCACCCTTCGTACACATCCACATGGCATATCATTGATAGTGACTTGGACCAATCCATAGGCACCATATGTTCTAATCACTAGGCACCACGTGGCACCCCTCGGCTAGCCAAGTTATTCTACCAAAAATGTTTATGGTTGTAATGGCCATGGGTCAAACACTAACCTTGTAAAAAACGGGCCAATTGAATGTCGTTGTGTTACAACAGATGGTCAACAAATAAAGTGGGTGAGTAATGTATAGTAATCAAATCCACATCAAACAACTAAAAGGGGAGGCCCACGAGTTTGACCCTAATACCTCTCCCCAACAAAATGACCTAAAATTAACGCACTATTCAGTCCACCAACATGACACTGTGTGATGTTTTCCCACAAATTTTTATTTAAAACAATGTTTATACATTCATGGGGGGAGAGGGGCCCATGCCCCTAGCTGCAAGTATGAACTCCAAGGAGGAAAAAAGCATGCCCATTCTCGAGCATGAATTTCGAGGCAACCTACATTAATTGCAGAGAGGTACATCTACATGGCATGAAGCCTTAGGCAAAGAAGCTTAGAGGGGTCCAGAAGTGACGATCACAAACACCTATGGTGTTTATAATCACTCCTTCATGATTTTTCGAGACGAGTCCACTCATGTAAAAATAATTTGGATTTGAGCAGTGTAGATGAGGGCTCATGGTTAAAAACCCATATGTGTCATTCATGTTTTGCACGAGTTTCGAGAAAAATATCATATGTTTGAGCTTTTTGGCACAAAAACTATTGTAAGTCTCATTTATTGTTAATTTTCCCATTTTTGAGATTTGTAAGAGGGATAATATGTACTTGCAAATTCTATATAATCTGTATATGTTGCAGCAAGGAAACAAAATATGAATTATTGCAGAGAATTCTTTACTTGAGCCTATGCACACAAACTGAGACAGTGTGGTACTGAAAAGGCCATTTCCACTTGAGAATGTTGAGTTGAGAAGATTGCTACAAGAGGAAGAAGAGCACAAGAAGAGATTGCAAATCCATTTATAAGCCATATAAGAGGCCTTGGTAAAGTTTTAGTGGAATAAAGGCTTACTGAAGCCATCCTCACCCGATCTATAATCGACAACTGAGATAAACAATGTTAGTAATTCTTCAGTTTCATGTTCTTCCCATTATGATGAAGATTTTGGTGTTTTTGAAAATCATTCTGCACGCATTGGGTTGAAGGTAATGAAGAAAATGGGATATGAAGGAAAAGGTCTTGGAGTTAATGGCTAAGGAATTTTGAATCCCATCCAAGTGGTAGAAATACCTCGATATGCAAGGCTAGGCTATGCTAGAAAGGAAGACGAAGCATTCTTTAAGACCGTTGATGAAAGAAACTCCAAAGCCATAGAAGAAAGAGATTCTTCAAGTAATGAGTCTGAATCATTGTAGGATGAGATCACATCACAACATTCCAGCGATCGTGATTGCAAGGCATATCCAAATGGAGGTGAGCATTTCAAAGGATGATCTAAGTAATGTTCTCCTCACTAGATATGCACCAAAGACAACCATTCAAGGTATAACTATTCCAACATTCCCTTTGATTATAAGAAAATTGGTAATGTAAAGCAAATTTTATGGCATAGAAAACCATGTACATTTTTTGGTTTGAATAACCATGTTGTTTCCAAGTGTTAGAAAAGAATGGCTTTGTAGAGGAAAATTATGTCAACCAGGAAGGAGATACGACATAAAGACCCCTCTCCACATCAGGAGAAAAAGAAGGGCAAGAAATTATGGATGTTAAAAAATCAATGCACCTATTGCAACAAGAGTGGGAAATAGAGAGATACATGTTGGAAGCTCCATCTAGAGCTACATCCAAAGAAGGACCAAAAGTTTATGAAAACACCTATGAAGAAAGCAGCCCTTGTGCAAGAACCAAAATATGAGAAAGTAGAGCACATTGAACTTGCTTGGGAAGAAAGACAACGACATGACGATAACCCATTAGCCTGGTTGTGTAAGAGATGGGTAGCCTTTTTAAGTAGTTGAGTGTGGCCACCATTATAAATCACATGTTTCTTTTGAAGACCCCATAGATAGGTGAAATATTTTGTGAAAGTGATGAATTGTATGACATCACTTAAGTATGCAACATAGTGATATTTTAGGCCTTGGGTACTACATCTTGCATATCCCTTGCTCTGCTAATTGTGTCTTGCAAGGTAACGGGTTGGTAGGCTTTGACCCAACCACACAGGGGTTCTGACAACCCTTCTATGAAAAACATGACCATCCGAGCCATTGATAGGTCAGTGATCATTAATGCAAGCCTCTGTAACTCTACGATATAAGATTCAACACTTCCTGTCTGTCGGAGTTGGGTTAGCTCCTAGAAGTACAACTCAGGGTCCTTCCTGTTAAATCTCTCTATCAATCTCTTTGTGAATTTTGTATAAGATATTATGTTTGCATGTCCTAGAGTGATCATCCCGTGTTGCCACCATTCGTGTGCTTCTCCATCAAGATGAAGCGTGGCATATTTAATGGAATCTCTCTCATGCAAGGATTAAGATGGAAATATGTATCCAACTTCTGCACCCATGATCTTGTAGAACACTTTGTTGATCCATCAAAGTAAGGAAGAGTTACTTTCCCCACAGCCTTTTGCAGATCCAGGTTTGACTGAGGACCCCCATATATTGTTTCCTTCCTTTTTTGTTTACTCCTCATGAAATAATATTTGTTGATGGTTAAATTTGATTTCACGTTGGGGGAAACGCATCATATTCCTTCATACAAGTTGTAATTGTCTACACAATTGGTGAAGGAGAGTCTTTCTCCCTGGAGGAATCATCCAAGAATGGAGGCATAGTTGGCCTGCTGAATGGGTTGCTTTGAAAGTTGGCATGTTCATGTTGTTAGCACTCCAAAATTTCCGAGGGTTGTTCAATGTGTTCAAAAGAAATATCAGAGGTAAATACAAACCTACTTTGGAGCTTAGGATCTAGCCTTCCTAAACTCAGAGAGGGCTCTCTCTATGTGATTTAATTTTGTTTGTTTTAATGGATTTTAGGCTAGTTATGTTTGATTGATTTGGTTTGGTTTTGATTTGATGGTGGAATTACTAATTTAGATTGATAGGTGCTTGTCTATTTTCCATTGGGCTATGGAGTCAATATATCAAGAAAACAGAACATAAACCAATTATAAAAGCAATGTTACAGGGCAAGGTAACTGAGCAACAATAGATCCTTAGGCCTGAGATGGTGATATGAGTTGAAATCGGGTCCAAAGAGTAGCTAAGGATTCCTTAAACAGGATAATGAAGGAAGATGAAAGAGGTCAATCGGGATTAGAGGGAAATTAAGGATCCTTTAAACCAGATATCAAAAGAAAACATAAAAATGAATAACAATTCAGAACAGAGTGCACTTAAACAAATTCTGCAATAACATCCCTATTATACCATTCAAATTTAGAAAAACATTCAAGTTTATGGAATAACTTAGAAAAGAACATGAACAATTGAAATATACTTCACTAAAGTGGCTCAACACATGAATCCTGTAAAGAAATGCTTCTATTATTTGTCCTGTCTGTCAACTGGAAAAGTACAATAAACCCTCAGGTTGTAGATGAGTTCAACTATAGAAATATTCAGAAATCCACACTTCAATACTTCGAATTATGAAGTATTTATACAAAAAATACTACAAAATATCCTAAAACTAATTTAGGAATTATTCAAGGAAAATGAAATATCTTCATGCAAGAAGATAGAGATAGTTATCTAACTAATGCAAGCTGTCCCTGCTTATTTGGCTTTGTTGTTTGCTTTCACTGATATTTTGCTGCTTTATCTCTTTTTTTGTTTAGTGTCTTTCATCTGATACTCTTTAAACTTTGTCACTACTTTACTTTTAATCTTTGAATGCTCTGTTTTGACCTTGACTGCTCTTTTACCTATTTTACTTTTACCTATCAAAGTAAATCATTCAGTTTATCCCAAGCCTCTTCATCTGGTAATTTGATTTTTACCATTCTTCTATAGATTTCATTAGTTTCTGTGTACTTTGCAAAAGTAGGCTTGTTTATAAAGAGATGTTTTACCTCATGCTGGAGGTAAAAGAGATTCTCAAAAGTCTGATAGAGCACTTTTCTCATAGGAATTCCTTTCATGGAGGAATTATTGAACTGTTCCTTGGCCACTTCTCTGATTTTCTTGTCATAATCTTCATGTTTCATCAACTTGTCATTAATCACCAAAGGATTAAGCAGACCTTTCTGCCTCAAAACATCAAATTTTACCATGAACCTGTCTACTTCCAGTTGCATGTTTTGATATTTCTCCTCAAGTTGTATCATTAGATTTCTTTTGGTGATTACTTTCTTCACTTCTAATATGGTATTTGTTCTGTCAGTTATTCCAAGCTCCTGCAATTCATACTTTTTTTTCAAATTTAGGAACTGGATTACCCTAGAGGCTTCCTCTGGTTTCTTTCCAAGTTCTGCTCTTACCTTTTGAATTGCCTCACTTGCTTCCTTGATCAAATCTATCTGCTCAAAGATAACTTGGATGGATGGCCAAATATCATTAACAGAGTTAATGATATTGGCCCATAATTGTTGCTTTGCTTGGGCTAGTGGCTCTTTCAGTGTCAATTATTTCTCTAACTTCTGTAACCTTTCATTCAATCTGTTTGACTTCTGTGTTTCATCTTTATGCATGATTTGAACTAGCTTCTTTTCATCCTCTAGACTTTTTATTTGTTCTTTAAGTCTATTTATTTCATTTGTTTGGATGGACATATCCTACATGGCTTTGATCAGTTTACCTACTTCATCATTGGGATGAGTTGTTGTTGTTGTTGAATCTATTGCTGATGTAGTGGTTGATGTAGATGGAACTACTGTAGTAGCTGTAAGTGTTGTTGGTAATGGAGTTGATGAAGTAGATGGAACTGTTGTAGTAACTGTAGGAATGGCAGTGACAGTAACTGCTTCCATGCTGACCTTCTTTTCCTGCACCAATTTGTCCATCTCATTCTCCATTTCTTTCAGTTGAGCTGTCAACTAAATGATGAGATTCATCATTTCATCTTTTTGGCCTTCATTCTCCAAAACTCCTTTTGCTTCTGGATGCTTAGTAGGAGGTAATTTCAGTTGCTTCTTCAATGCAACAATGTCTTCATTCTTCTTTTTGATAAGCTCTTCAGTTGCTTTGATGTTCTTAGGATCATACCCAATCCCCATGACCAATTCTTCAAGTGTTTTGATTCTGTTATCCTTTGCTTGTGAGGATGCCTTCTCTAGTTTTAACTGTGCTTTGATATTCTCTAGAGAATTTTGTAGTTTTTGTACACTCATAGCTTTGTTGGTCATAGTTGAGTATAGCATTTCTCCTGCTTGCTTATGAAACTCAATTTGATCTATAGGATGAACATTCTTGGCAAAAACTTCAAATTTTGTCTTTTTGTAATCTGTTGTTGTTTTTGGGCCTTGTATCAGTGGCTGTAGAAAGGCCATCTGCATCTTTCTAGTTTTGTAGTCGAAAACTGAAAATAACCTATTCTGATCACTAGGAATCTGTTTCATATATTGGGCATAGGTTTCAGCTTTCAATGCTTCATTTCTCAATTTGATTTCTTTATATTTCTCCCTTATGTCTTTTTCTTTATCCACTGGTTTGCTTGATGAAGAGACTTCAACACTATGTTGCTTATGAATAATCTGAGACCCTCCACGAAGAAAATAAATCGACCAACTAGGGTGATAATCAATACCATTGAAACTAGGTTTCAAAAAAGGGTGTGAGTGAATCCCCATCGAAGCTAGACTGACGATCTCTCCTGAAACCCTCGCTGGTTGAAAACTCGCCTAAGCCTTCAACTGAAATGCAAACATAAATTATCCAAATCATGTTTGTTATCTTTCCTTCACCCTTTTTAAAGCTTGATGGCTTGAAAGAAACCATCGGAAAATACCTTGGTTGAGAATTACCTAGGGTTGAAACCATTTGCTCTACACTATTTATTTATTATTATTATTATTATTTTTACTTGGTCCAACTCGGTCAGTTGGTTGGGGATATTACAAAATTGTTGAAGGGCACCACCACCTAGACTTGTTCCATCTGGAGTACCAATTACTCGTTACATTGAGCCTATTATATGGAAGAATTAGAGCTATAGTATAATTTATTTACTTATTTATTTATTTTTATTTATTTATTTGGGGGCATATTTACCCATCAATTTTTCTTTAAATCTTGTAGAGATTTGTTTGAATCATAAATTTGAGCTATAAAACATGCATAATATGAGTGATCCATGGCTTTTTCAACGCGCTAAATCCATTTATGCATTCAAAAACATATTTTAAATGAAAAAAAATCACAATTTCACCAAGAAAGAGCCAAAACTCAGAAGAGTTATATTGGCCATTCAAAAAGTAGGTTTTCTTTCATTTGTGTAAGCTACTTGCGAGTTAGGTTGTGAGCCTAGGCTCAAGAAACTACCTCTAGGATTGTAGCTTCAATGTTGGATGGAAGAATAATTTCCCCTTGTAAAAGAACTGTGAACTATGAACCATTTACCTGGTAGGTTGAGTCTATGTTGGGGCTAGTTGTTACTAGGATTGTGGCCTCAAAACAACTTATTTTCTTACAGTTTAATTTGACAGTCAACCTCTCCCATAAGATCTTATCAGGTCAGGCATCACACAGACCAAAAAAATATCTAAACTTAATAACCCTCTAAGCCTAAGTTAATAGTAATGAGATCGGACGTTGTCTTAACACACTAATACATGAGTGCACCTTGGGAATCATTCACGTGGAAACAAAGCCAAAATTATTACAATGTAAAATGCCTCCAAAATTCCTCTGAACTCACCACCATTATTGAAGCAAACATATACAAGATATTACATCTATCAAACAAATATTTTTAAACATTTTATGGTTGTGAACTGATAGCAAAAAGAACATGCTTAAAAATTGGACTTGTTTATTTATCTCTGACCATCTACTATGACCACATATATTAAAAGTTTTCATGTGAATGATGTATGCTATCCATATAATGTCTTGTTGTTTCTCACTGACGAGAAGGAAATTAAATAACGCAGACTATAGTTGAGGTGGTTATGCATGTTTGTTGGGCAGTGGAGCCCCCATAAGTGAGTTTTTGGGGCTTAAAGCCAAGTTTTGGTCCATGGAATATAAATACCCCGCAAAATGTGGGAGTGGAGCGGAAGAGTCTAGGGTAGTCTGCCCTAAAATATTGTAAATTTAATATAGAGTGTGTCAACCTACCCATGGTTTGTGGACCATGGGATTGTATAAGTAGAGCGAGGCTCCAAGGGTAGAAAGCAGCTTGGGAGAGTTTGATGAAGTTATGAGATGATGAAAGAGCTCTAAGTCTGTAAGTCTGAGTCTTGGGTTATAGTAAAGGGTAGAGGCTCTGCGGCTGAGTACGCAGAGGCCTAATAGAGTTCATAGCTCAGTGCACGGAGCCCTGTAGCTAAGTGCGCAGGAAGGAGTCAAGTTTGTATTGGATCAAGCTTTGAAGAGATTAATAATAAAGATCAGGTGATTGTTATATTGTGCATCTGATTCATGGCTCAGCAATTGAATGTTATGTGTTGATGATACTTGTTTCTTTATCTGCGCACACTTATATGTATGGCTATGATTAAATATCATCTTAGTAATTAACGAACAAACCCTAACTAAGGAAGAACTGGGTAATTAACCTAGATCACACTGCGGATAAGGCTGCGCGGTTCCATAGAACACCAAAAACTGTTGGGTATGCTTAATCCAGTGAGTGCGAAGGCTAGATCGGGTACCGATCTCCCACATCAAGACATCCCTAGGGTGCGGAAACCTGGCTCCAGCGCCCTCCCATACTACCTCGAGTGAGACCTCGGTACGCGCTTTGCGGACTGTTGCCGAAAGGGCTAGTAGTACCGGGATTTGCTTGGATAAACTCACTGCTGAACCTGGGGCAGACCCTTAGTAGCCAACAAATGGATCCATTGCTGGGACCGAGATCTGCCTAAGGGATGTTTGATGTCGGAACACTGGAATCCAACGAAGGAGGAAATTGAATAGTGGTTGGATCAGAAGATTCACGAGTTCGTGACACGGGAAAACAGAACTCCGCAACTATCTGAGAAAAGGTGGCTAGATCGCTACGTGTATATGGAAATCCATGAGATTCTCTTTGCATTCTTTCCATCCGAACTGTATGATTGGATCGCGAGATTAGCCGACAATCAAGGAAGGTATAGGCTTGATCAACCAATAGTGTGGACCCCGGAGTTGGTGCTCAGGCTAAAAGCATTAGAAGACAAGATCATATGGGTTGTGGACCACTGGCTCGACCAGATAATAGGAAGATTCATCACTGAGTTCGGGAAAGATATAACCGTGAGCTACAACAAAGCTAAACGACGTTTTCTCAAGGGACCGCGAGGTAGGTACGTCAAATCTTTAAAAACCTAGATTAAGATGTTGTTATGTGAAAAGAGGGTTATGTGAATACATTAATGTTTGGGACAACGTGGAGCGGAAAGATCTACCAGGGTAGTGAGGGATTGGAAAACAACCCCCTGATTTCACCGTCGCGAGAAAGTGAGGAGGAGCTCACTCGGTTCTCTCCGAGAAGTGCAGTCAAGTTGATAAAACAACGTATTCTGTAGTTACCACATCCACCCACGACACCACCCACTTCACCTCCCTCACCGCCATCCCCTCCCACTCCACCTTCATCAATCCCACCATTCAGCATGGCGAACGCGATCAAGCTACCCATATTCAGAGGAGTAGGAAATGAAGACCCAGACCAGTTCTAGTTCATGGTAAGAGTAGTGTGGGAAGCGCAAGGGGTCATGGATGATAACATTAAGAAGGCTACATTAGTGGGCGTGCTATAGGATCGCACGTTGACTTGGTATATCAAGCACTCTAATGATCACCCAAATGCAGGAATAACAGAGATCCAGAATGCATTGAACAGAGAATTCAGCCGTCCGAAATCTGAAACGCAATCAATCATTGGATTCAAAGAGATAGCGATGCTCCCGGGCGAGACCCCCTAGGATCTGGATCAGCGGTTGAAGAGTACGATCCGCGAGGCTAATATGACGCTGAGAGATGCGCAACACCACACATGGTTTGTGGCCTCTCTGACACCACACCTAAGTACGGCATTGCCACAACAAATTCTTTCAACCCAGGCTGAAGAATTGGAAATGGCGATGAGGTTGCATGAGACCCCAATACAAGATCTTGGGTTGGGAGTTCAACAAATCCATGCACAACTACAGAATCTATGTTTAGAGATGCAAAGTTTGAAGTAGGATAGGGAACCACGGCCATAGGCACATGAAGAAGTGTGGTGTATAAAATGTAAAGGTTAGGGTCACGACAAAGATCACTGTCCAGTATTCGTGAACTACTTGGCCTGAGGGGGACCAATGCCATTGAGACCCAAGCACAGGCAGGGCCAAGTACGACACCAGCGTTATGGTGCATGATCTGTCAGATAGGAGGGAAACACATGACAAACAATTGTCATATGTTGCAAAAGTATACATAGGCCCCACAACAACTATTTTGCAAGTTCTGCAGTTCAGTAGGACACGATGAGTGCACTTGTCGCAGCTATGAGCTAATGATGGATCGGACTCCAGCCTATAGGATGCAAACAGAGATGCGAGGCCTCGACCCAACTGCAGGGATGGTGCGCTGGATTTCAGGGCCGAGGTTGAGGACGAGGAGGAATGGGACCAGGAAGGGGACGCGGATAATTGATTTGTTACAATTGCGGAGGACCAGGGCACTACGCCCGCGATTGCACCAATCCAACAAGGATATCTTGTTTGTATTGTGCTCAGTTTGATCATGAACCAGTGGATTGTCCTACATTAATCGCACAGATGCGCGAAAAAGGGGTACTCCAGCCCCCTCCGACTCAGAACATCCAAATGATGAAATCTGAACCCCGCGATGAAGATCCCAACGTAAACATGATGCTCAGAAGTGGCGCAACCACAGGGGAAGATAAGGGGAAGCAACCTGAGGAAGATACATGGGTTCGCAAGGCTCCTGCAAAGGAACCTGAGTTTGACTTGGAACGCATAAAGGAGACGTTTATGGAAGCTAAGAAGAGCTTCACGGAAGCCTCCACTTCAGGTAGTAAGGACCAACCAGAGCCGGAATTGGATCCTTCCATGCTTACTACCTTTTTGGAGACCTGCATGAAGCTGTTGCGCGACAATAAGGTAGTTAAAGGACTACAAGAATTGATCACTCGGTGTGCGGGATCGGGAGAGCCGAGCATAGTCCGGAAGTTGGGAAAGCATGCCTTGCGCACTGGAAGGGAGATGAGATTAACAGCACAGATTGGTGAATACGAAATGGATCAGGTTATCTTGGACTTGTTCGGACGCGAATGTGCTACCTAAGAAAATTTGGGAACGTATGGGCAGGCCCACGTTGCAGTGGTCCCTTATTCAATTATGAATGGCAAACCAGCAGAAGATCATGCCTATGGGAAGGTTGCAAGGAGTAACAGTCGATATTGAAGGCGCGAGCACACAGACAGACTTTGAGGTGATAGATATTGTCGATGACAGCAACTGATATGAATGGAGTCATCAATCTAAAGAAGAGGAAGATGATATTCGAGAAAAAATCACTGCGCGTAGTAGTCCCGTTAGACCCATCCGAAGGAGCGCACTACACTGAACCAGTGTGCAACGATGAGCTAGATTGCATTTACCAAATAACCGTGTAGGACCAGGATCAGGTGAACCCAACTACGGATGGAAGAATCTCGTGGGAGCGCGATAGCTCCTGCACTTCGGATTCAGACGAGGAAGTAGAACGATGGCAGAACTGGTTGCACGAGGTGACGATGCTAAATTGCCACATGATGATGAGATCGTTTCGTCGTGTAATAACAGAAGTAAGGGAATTGCCAACACATGATGACATGAAAATGGAATTCCTGGGAAACTTTGAAAGCACAGTACTGGAACAGCAGTGGTACGCGACAATGGAAAAGGCACTATGCGCAACATCTACACACAGAGGGAGTACACATCCAAAGACCATGGTAAGCTGGCGCGAGGGTAAAAGGTGGGTGCGATTATGAATGGGAAGCTCCCAACGCCAAATGATAGTCGAGTGGCTAAGACAGAGAAGGTTGCACGTTCCTGGTATCAGCGAATGTGGACTATGCCAACTACAACCAAATTAAGGATCGACACTAGAAACCAGCTGCAACAGCAGAAAAAATGACGCGCACCACAAAAGTGTTACATAGAAGCAATCATAGTGGTATGTGGGATCTTGAGCAAAGTTCACCAGGCCAGCCGGACTGCTTGGGACCAGCGTGTACCAGCGATTCGATGGGCCTATAGGGCCATGAACAAGAATATAAGTGCGGAGATGACCGGCAAGGTTGAGGCCATAGGTAGGGACCAGGGTGAAGGAATTATGCAGCCATGCAGGAGCAACTATATGCAGATTCAGGAAGCCATTCAGCAAGGGTACGCGAAAATTCACAAACTTGAGGAATATCGAGTACGGCTGAGGACGAAAAGTAGGATCCTAAACGAAGAAATCAACAAACTGGAAACCGAAATCACACAGACAGGCCACGCATAGAAGCTAAGCCCGACAGAACAAAAGGTAGGCAGCCATGCTACTACATTAAAAGAAGGGGTGGCTCCGCTACCCTGGCTGTGGCGCGCCTCACTAAACAAAGGAACCAAGGGAGTGCACCGGATCAAGACGAATGTGAAGCACTAATGGACGTTAGGTTGGATGCCGGGTACCCAGGGAGTAGGCTGGAAGGGGCAAGGAAGTCCCGTGCAGGTGGGGTAACCACCTGATTAGTCATAGAAGGCATAGTCTCAACACTCCGAGCAGTTGAAAGAAAGTGCGAGACTATAAACAAGGTTGTAGGAGAATTGTGCGGGAAGGAGGTTACGCGCAAGGAAAATATGTCACAAGGATCATGGTCACGCATAAGGTGTTATAGCTTTGATACCACTTGTTATAGATATAAACCCAGAAATATATGATAATAGAAATATACCCAGAAATAATAAGATAGAAATGCTTCTTTATTGATAAAAACCCTTAAGGTAGGGCAACACCATACATTCACTCCTTAAGGAAGGAGAACACTCCACAAGCCATATGCCTGTTCATACAATATTCCTTGACACCTCTCAATGTGGAGTCTCTAGCCTCTATATAGGCCTCATACATACAATACCATGGGTGATTACCATGGTTCCCTCGATACCATCTATCTAATACCATGGGCCCATTACATTATTACTAGCTACTTGTGGTCCCTTACATGATACGGGTTAACCACCTTATTTATTACTATGGCCCATCCCATTATTACATTATTCCCTTGGGTACCTCCCTTTGTACCCCATATTATCCCCCCCAGGTATATAACATAAGGGGTTGCACTGCTGTGCGGATAAACTGGAAGGTGACCATTGATGTCACTGTTCATGACAAGAGGACCAATTTAAGGTAGAAAGGAGCGGACGATGGGCAATTAAGGCCGGAATCAAAATCTAGAATCGGGATGATCTGCCGCCAAGAAGGCATTAATGACTCAGAAGTGGAGGGAATGGGCAAACTCAAATTCAAACGACACTATAAAATCCCTTGGGCTAGCCTCGAGGCAACACTTGGTTGTTTAAGATTTGAGCCAGTACAGAGCATTGAGCACCAAGCACTTTTGCCACCTTTGAGTACGCAATCGAATGGACTCAGTGTAGATACAATGATGGCTACAAGAACTAGAGTGTGATTCACGGAAGTTACCCCAGAGCCCTGTATGGTCCAGGAGGGGTCGGGAGAGGTGGCAACTGCACCAGAGGTTCCAAAGTCACCCCGCATGCCATGCCCACAGAAAGACAAGCAAACAATGGGGCCAATCCGGGTATCACCACAGAACCCGTGATTTAGTAAATTGTCAATGGCAGAGAAGGGAAAAGCCATCACTCTTGAAACAGAGGAGGAGGAGGAAGATTTGCAAGCCTTGATCGCCCAAATTGAAGCACAAGATGATGAGGCAGAGAATGTCTCCCAAGTACCGTCGGCGATAAAGTTACCCCCCTACATCCCCCCCGTGGAAGGGGAAAGCCAAGATACCCAAGGACTTGGAGGCCACGAAGAGTGTGCTCCAGACCCCGCTCCTTCCTGATGAACTAAGGTTTGACGGACCGCCGCTAGGACGGGTACCGAATATGAAGTTTGAAGACTAGGACCTTGTGAACAGTGAGAAGTTCCCTCAATTGGCCATGGAGAAACTACTGAAACAGAAATGGCTACGCGGAGTAGAGAAGGTTGGGTTACTCCATCTACGATGGATACCCCACTACCACCGTGCGCCTGTCACCATATTTGTCATACGACAGCTGCTATGTTTGGTCCATGATGGGTATCTTTGGCTGGAGGAGCCGATTCCCATCACGACTGACTTAATTCACAGGATTTCCCGATTACCAGTCCAAGGGAATGACCCCACCGCCATAACAGGAAAGAGTAGTGACTCAACTCTTGCAGAAGCAATGAAAGCCAAATATAAGCTGGAGAAGAAGAAAAGAGGGTATGCAATAGCAAGCATCAAGGACTGGGGGGTGTGCATAGCTACCCAGCTACTCGCTGGTAAGCTGATGAGGAAATGTCACGCAGACGAAGTACCAACAACTGTAATTGCGTTGGCAGAGCAGTGCGCAGAGGGGGTCTAGTTCAACTGGGCACGGTTCCTCTGCGACGAATTTTTGACAAATTGTAGAGAGGCCCAGGAGTAGGGTGAGACCTTCCACTATGCGTGGTTGCTCTTATCCATCATGTTGGTTGTAGGAGAGCTGTCGAAGCACAACCAATTTCCCGTGGTCAAGGGCGACCTACCCGAAGCCATGAGGTATGCCTCGCTATGGGCGACAAAAGACGCGATGAGGATTCGCGAAATAAAGGTGTTTTGGGTGTTCGTAGAGGCGAGTATACGAACATGGATCGACCGCAGGCCGCACTTGTCCCCGACAGTGCATAACAATTTGCAAAGCACAATGGAATTCAAGGAAAATATGCATAACATGTATATTCGTGCCCACAAGGATCCTGCACGCACATGGGTAAAGCTCCCATTCAGCACAACGGACGATGCAATCTTTGCGGTAATGGAGTCATTGCCTCCGGAGTGGCGCACCCTAGACTTGGTCGCAATGGAGAAGATTTCGGAGCAGCAGCGGAAGAAGGACGCAAAGCTACGCATCACGCAGCTGGCTCAAAAAAGGTGCCAGGAACAAGAGAAGGCCACACAACTGAAGGCGGTCGAGGCAGCATCGACAGCACAGACAAAAGAGACCACAACCACGCCGATCAAGGAGCCCAACGAAGGCCAGGAAATGTCCACGGAGCCAGACATACAGGGGGAGGATCAGCCAGAGGAACACACAGACCCTACCTCGACTCAACTTAAGAGATCGTGCATCCAAGAGAAATCAGCGCCGCGGAAAAGGATAAAGGTATCAGAGACAACGAATGCCTTGGAGGAATTACTAACAAAGCAGACGATTGTGATGGGGGTGCTCAAAAAGTAGTTGCAGGCATTACAAGTGAGACCCCCAGGAATGATTCCACCACACAGTGCGACAGGGCCATCCGACGCTGGTTAGCTAGTGCGCGCCCACACAACATATATAGTTGGATTACCAGAAGGCGCAGTTCTAGATTCAACCAAGGGTGATGTGGCCACGATTAAGGGCTGGGGGTTGAATTTGGCCGCCCTTCCCAAGGAA
This sequence comes from Pinus tabuliformis, assembly GCA_031772625.1. Taxonomy (NCBI): domain Eukaryota; kingdom Viridiplantae; phylum Streptophyta; class Pinopsida; order Pinales; family Pinaceae; genus Pinus; species Pinus tabuliformis. The sequence goes on from CM062804.1 coordinate 108,034,616, forward strand.
ACCCTATACCAGCTGTAGGATGGGGTAATCGTTGAGCTCTGCGCCAGGGAAGGTTGCGCCCTCTAGGTCTTAATGGAGCAAAAGGGAAATCTTGAGCCGATCAGTCTACAGCGAAATGACCTGGTTGTACACACCCAAGGATTGGAATAGGCCATGGAGGAGACCTATAGCAGTGTACTAGAACTGGCTGTGCTAGCAGAACTCCCAACAGCTGAGAAGATTCACCACATGGCAGCAGGATTTCGTAGGGCCCAAGAGGAGGCCGCGAAAGTTTAGTTGGAGCTGAACTTGCAGATCGTTGAGTTGCAGCTGAAGGCGCAGCCCTCTACACCCTCGAAAGTCAGAGAGCAGCGCCACCATGCCATTCAATCAGGGTTGGCAGCAATAGAGCACGCGATACAGGACTGCACAGGATTGTTAGATCAGTCCCTCCTCATGCTCACTTCATTGCAAGAAGATCCAACCATATAGCAGTTGGAGGCAGAAGCATGGTAGCTACAACAAGCATATGACAATATCAGAGGGACCGCACAGATGGTCGCCCTTACTTAGCGCCTTGCCAGGATGAAGGAGGCCCAGGCTCTCAAGGTACAGGTGGATGTTATGCGCCAGAAAGAAGAAATGCTTAAAGTGCGCATTCAGTTTTGGCTTAAGGAAGCCTTCCTGGTCACCGCCACAATCGAGGAAAAGCTAGAACAAATGTAGAATGCATTTGTGCTAAGGCAATAAGGTGCCCTTGGCAATGATGCATCAGAGAGTCGCGCCAAACTGATACAACATACAGTAGAAGAGTGTGTTTCCAATGTAAGCGAAGCGCAGAAGTTGCTGGATGGACTCCATGCAAAGATCAACATACCATCTGAATGATGTGGGGCGAGTCATGTTCATTGTGTTGGGGGCCTGTTGGGTAGCGGAGTTTTTGGGGCCCCCATAAGTGAGTTTTTGGGGCTTAAAACCGAGTTTTGGTCCATGGAATGTAAAGACCCCACAAAATGTGGGTGCGGAGCGGAAGAGTCTAGGGTAGTCTGCCCTAAAATATTGTAAATTTAATATAGAGTGTGTCGGCCTACCCATGGTCCGCGGACCATGGGATTGTATAAATAGAGCGAGGCTCTAAGGGTAGAAATCAGCTTGGAAGAGTTTGATGAAGTTATGAGATGATGAAATAGCTCCGAGTCTATAAGTCCGAGTCTTGGGTTATAGTAAAGGGTAGAGGCTTTGTAGCTGAGTGCGCAGAGGCCTAGTAGAGTTCGCAGCTGAGTGTGCAGAGGCCTAGTAGAGTCCGCAGCTGAGTGTGCGGACCCTTGCAACTGTGTGTGTAGGAAGGAGTCGAGTCTTTATTGGATCAAGCTTTGAATAGATTAATAATAAAGATCAGTTGATTGTTATATTGTGAATCTGATTCATGGATCTGCAATTGAATGTTATGTGTTAATGATACTTGTTTCTTTATCTGCGTGCACTTATATGCATGGCTAGGATTAAAGATCATCTTAGTAATTAATGAACAAACCCTAACTAGAAGAACTAGGTAATTAACCTAGATCGCACTACGGGTAAGCCTACGCGGTTCCACGGAACACCAAAAATTGTTGGGTATGCTTAATCCAGTGAGCGCGAAGGCTGGATCGGGTACTGATCTCCCACATCAAGACATCCCTAGGGTTCGGAAACTTGGTTCCAACACCCTCCCATACTACCTCAGGTGAGACCTCAGTTCGCGCTCCGCAGATTGTTGCCGAAAGGGCCGGTAGTACCGAGATTTTCTTGGCTAAACTCACTGTTGAACCTGGGTCAGGCCCCTAGTAGCCAACAATGTTGTATGTAGTAACTTTTTTTACAATATTGATTCTTCATATGACTAGAAATTTTCTCTTTTGATTTATTTATAATACATTATGGGCCACCACTGGCATGTGAAAAATATCCTACATTGCAGTGTCACCTATGGAACAACAAAATTTTCGTTTCAACTACAATTTGTACCAAATCTCCAAAGTCCAAATAGATCAATTTAAAGATCTGAAAGCTCTAGCTCATGAAGAATGATGTCTATCACCATTTATGAAATATTAAAATACTTCTAATACATTGTGCTTTCTTGAGTACAAACTCTCCACCACAGACCCCCACATTAATTCCATGTGATTATGATCATGGAGAGGATGCAAAGCATGGAGGATAGCCTTCATTCAACTCTAGAGTCCTTGATATGGAGACTTCTTCTTAGGAAACTTTCTTTGTTCACATTGGTGGAAAAAAAATCCATTTGTTTTCATTGAAATTGCAACATTAAAATGGCTTGATAAAATCCCAAGTCAAGAATACTAATATAGGGAGCATATTGATTGTAATAATGGAAAGCAATGTGAATAAAGCAAAGTTATATATTTGCACATAATTCTTTTCCCTGTGCTTTGGAGAAGAACTAAGAAGTGGAATCTACATGGTTTTGGGACCTATCAATCCCATCAATCCAAATATTTCATTAAATTGATGAAGTTCTTTCGGGGTATCTTGGATCTGAGGAAATTGAAGAATCCTTCTGAGATGGATTCGATAGAAAAGTGGAGGAAGACAAGAGAAGGAAGAGGGGCATAAATTACAAGCTTTAGAGGGAGATGTTTGAGAAAAGTCACAAGAGGAATATTGAGATTATGATTGAATACTATAATCGCATGCAAGAATACTATAACCAAATGGAAAATATGGAGAGATGTAGGCTCAAGAGTGTAATAGCCTTGGTGAAAATTCCATGTAATAAAAGTTAATAAAGGAAAAATAATAACCACGGTTGATGGGACACTTATTCCAAGTTGAATGTTGGGAAAAAGAATAGTGATGGGGATCACTTGTGGTTGTTTAATGGCTAAGGAAATTGGCAAAGGAAATGGCTAAGGCTTTGGAAAGGAAAAATGGCGTTTTTGGTACATTTATTTATGAAAATAATGGAAACTAGGAGAAAAGGGAGGTGAAAGGTCACAGGTTGCATGTGAGGACGAAAATGAAGGAAAATAATGGAAAATGAATAAAATAGAGGCCTCATTGATAAAAATGCTTATGAGGATCAGTTGGTAACATTTTTTTAGTTCAATGTTGGAGCTCTCTCATTATTCTCTTTCTCTCTCTCATACTCTTGGATAGTTAGATTTTTCTTGGAGCACTATTGGATTTTTGGAGCAAGAAGGAAAAGGAAGAGTAAGAAAGTGTAAGAGGACATTGAGATCAGCAGCTACAGTCGGATTTTCTTGCAGGTACCGAGTCGCATGTATGTTTTCCTCACTAGTTTTGGCATGCATGGCATATGCATGTGGATTATTGGTCATGATTTGTGACTGGCATGGAGGATTGCCTGGATTTAAAGTGGATTTCCTAGGCTTGCCATTTCCTAGATAGCCATGGAGATTGTGGGTTTATTTCCTTGTTTTGTTTTGGTTGGTTCTCATGTTTCCTTAGCTTGGGTTGAGTTATTAGTTCTTGGATCCTTGGTTGGACAAATGCTCTGGAGCCCTGTAACAGCTTGGGTTGAGTTACTAGCCCTATAGCCTTGGTTCGACAAACGCTCTGGAACCCTTGGTGGGTTGAGTTACTAGTCCTGGAGCATTGGTTGGACAAACGCTCTAGAGCCCGGGGGCAGCTATGGGTTGAGTTACTAGTCCTAGAGCCTTTGTTGGAACAAACGCTCTAGAGCCCTGAAAGGCTTGGATAGAGATGAATCTGATGATGGTTTTGTGATGTCTGACCATGAGGTGGAATCATTGTTTGATGGGTTGATGTGGTTGGCCTCTGGAAGCCCTGAATGGTTTTGGATTAATGTGTTTTATGAGATCCCACATTCATGCTTGGAATATGGCATTGGGGTGAATGGTTGAAGAGTGATTTGGCTCAGCCATTCTATGGTCGGGTGGAATATGGAAGCCTCATCTCGGTTTTGGATTTTACATCATCAATATGAAGTTATTTCTCCTTGTAATTCTATGAGTATTATAGTGGTTATATGTGCTTTATATGGTTGTGATTTCTTTCGTATTTTTGTTGCTATTGTGCCGATTATATATATGTTTTATGAAAGTAGCTATGTATGGCTCTCATCATGTTTTTACTTGTAAATGAATGAAAAATGTATCTATGACCTAATGGATGAAATGGTAGTTGATGTGTTGAGGCATCAATGTTTCTTAGCGATTCTCAGCTAAGTATGAGACCCCTATGCTCAGATCTATTATTTACACCTGTAGATTACATATTCATGATATGTTTGATGAAATGTTTGTCATGGCTAGTAGGGGTCCAATCAAGGTCTTATTCAAGTAATTGCATTTGTACTATCATTTCCCTGTTATTTTACTATTTTGAAGATGTCATTCAATTCTGGGCAGTGACCTGGGCTCTAGGCCTGAAAAAGTGGCTCAAATCTTGGGGATGTTGGCATAGCACTATGAAAAATAGTCCCTGGACACTGGCTTGAAGGCCTATGAGAGCGTCTAAAGGTCCTTGGATGTTGGCATGCCCATAGCATGAGAGCGTACAGAGGTCAAGTGGTCCAAAATCTCAGTGGGACCCAGGGGCTGGTTGGCAGAAAGGTTGGATTGGTTCCTAAGGGTCCTAATGCTGATGTTGAATGTTTGTATGGTGTGTTTCTGTCGGTTCCACTTCCTTAACGTGACTTAGGAGGTTAAATCATATCATAGTGACCTCTCGTCACATGTTTACCTCGACTGGCCAGTGGCTTGGGTATATGTGGGAGGAGAGTGTTACAAAGAAGGTCGGGTTTGGGGTAGTTGCACTTGGTGCAGTTGTTTCCACCCAGCATAGCGTTTAGAAGTCTTTGGGTAAAGAACAAATCACAAGTACAGAAAAGTTAAGCATTTGGTCAATCTTTTAGTTTTGTTTGTAACAACAATAATTATTAATACTTTTGTGGTGTTGGTTTTCATTTATATTTGAAATATTCATTGTTAGATGAATTTCTATTTCAGAGTCCAAATTTATGTTTCACCGTCTAGAACCAGGTCCATCTTCTAGATATTTAATTTTCATCTTCAATGTCTTGAAGATTGATTTTTACTTTGAACTAATAAAAAATTCATCCAACTTTGAATATTGTGAACATAAATAAAAATAAAAATAAGAATTATTATTATTTTTCTAAAGATCGATTTACCCAAAATATAAATTCTTATTTGAGAGCATAAAAGTTTTTTACTTTAAATTTGAATAAAAATATAAATTTTAAGAATTAATAAGCTCGACCAAGGCTTCTGATATAAACCACGAATCTTTAAAATATATCTTGCATCATATGCCTGGTGGTAACAATGCAATCATCCAAGATTCCCTGATTCAGATTTCCATAAATCCTTCTAAATGAGTAGGGAAAATTTCAATCATATTTGCGAAGAATTGAATTCAATGGTTCCCAAGGACACAATGTTGAGGAAAACAATCCCTGTGAGTCAAAGAGTGGTTGTTTTCATACAGAGACTAGCCACTAGAGATCCATTGCATCTAGTATCCAAGAGATGTGAATTGGGGATGTCGAGTTGTGAAAAGTTGGTATTGGAATTTTGTGTTGCTATGCGCTAGGTGCTTCTCCCTAAATATATTATGGGGATTTCCAATGATTGGATGTAGGGCTTGATGAAAGAGTTTGAAATAATTTCTGGGATTCCTAAGGTTGTTGGGGCCATGTACACTACTCATGTTCCTATTATTTCTCCCAAGATTAATATATCTACTTACTTCGATAAAAGGAACACTAAGAGAAACCAAAGAACATCCTACTCCATTACATTGTAGGGAGTTGTAGATAGCACAAGCTCCTTCACTAATATATGTATAGACTTATAGGGTTCTATGTCTGATGACTTAGTCTTAAAGAATTTTGATCTTTTCAAGTTGTAAATGAATGGTTTAGCTTATCCACTCTTGGATTGGCTTCTAGTCCAATATGTCCAACATAATATTACTTGGACTCAACATGCTTTCAATTATAAGATAAGTGAGATTCAGAAGATTGTAAAGGATGCATTTGGTCGATTGAAAGGGAGGTGACATCGTCTAGAAAAGTGCACTAAAGTGAAGTTGGGGCCATGTACACTACTCATGTTCCTATTATTTCTCCCAAGGCTACTACAGCTACTTACTTCAATAAAAGGAACACTAAAGAGAAACTAAAGAACATCCCACTCTATTGTATTGTAGGGAGTTCGTAGATAACACTAGCTCCTTCACTAATATCTATATAGTCTTACAAGGTTCTATGTCTGATGACTTAAACCTAAAGAATTTTGATCTTTTTCAAGTTGGAAATGAATGGTTTAGCTTATCCACTCTTAGATTGGTTTCTAGTTCCATATGTCCAACATAATCTTACTTGGACTCAACATGCTTTCAATTATAAGATAAGCGAGATTCAGAAGATTGTAAAGGATGCATTTGGTTGATTGAAAGGGAGGTGACATTGTCTAGAAAAGTGCACTGAGGTGAAGTTGCTTGACTTTCCAGTTGTTCTTGGAGCATGTTATGTGCTAGATAATATTTGTGAGCAACACAATGAGGATTTTGATCCAGAGTTGGCATTTGAACTAGTGGATGATGAGATGTGTCTAGAAAGTTGTGTGCAATCTTAGAGTTCTATGCAAGAAAGGGATAAAATTTCCCACAATTTGTTGCATCATGCTCATACTAGCACAAGTTTTCTCTAGACATACTTCCAAAGCCCTTTTCTTCTTTTGGGTATATTTATTAGATTCTATTTTCTAAAAACCATATTTATCTTCCATTCATGCTCATGAGCTTGAAGCATCCCAATCAAAGATGGGATGAATATAGGGTCACTTGTAGTTCACGAATATATTGCCCACAATTTGTTGTATCATGCTCATGCCAGCACAAGTTTTCTCTAGACATACATCTAAAGTTCTATGCTTTATTGTTTTTTTGTTAGGTTATTCCTTCTTGATTCCATGTCAATCTCCCATGCATGCTCTTGAGTCCTCCCACTTCTCTTAAAGCTAGAAGCATCCCATTGAGGGATGGGATGAATGAAGGGTCACTTTTGGTTTTGTGGCTCAAACATTATTCCATGTTTGTTTGTATCAAGGTTACGTGTTTAGACGTTACAAAACACCTAGAAGCAACTAGAAGCATCCCAATTAGAGGAATCCAAATTCCAACCCTAGTTCCCATTATAATTTAATCAAGACCTTGCATAAAAAATGGATGGGAATAAGATGCAAATAAATATATTTACCTAGAGTTACTTCTCATCATTATTTATGTTTTAGTCAACACTTATGTAAATAAAATTGTAAACATGTAAACCTGCTAATGGTTATTACTCACCAAAATTTATACAAATCCAAATATCTAAACAAAAAACTAATATATCCACTTCACATAATTTACAATTTATTATCACTTACTTCTCAAACTAAACTATAAAATTTCATTTACATATAAAATATAAATTTTATAAGCTTTGAGCATGAAAAATAAACTACCTTGCCATATTTGTTTATATAATTATAAAATTATTTTACAAGACTATTGGTTTGAAAGATATATTCGAAATATTTTAATAATAAATGGTCATGTAGTCCTACCTCAATACTGCCACCAACAAACACGATCATCTGGTAAATCACCGCTATCCAGCGCCGCCGTCCTCATCTGCTCCTCTTCTTCCTCGTCGGGGTCGCACCAACAAACACGATCATCTGGTAAATCACCGCTATCCAGCGCCGCCGTCCTCATCTGCTCCTCTTCTTCCTCGTCGGGGTCGTAAGTCTCCAACGGGGTCTTCAATATCTCCAAAGATGTCAAAATTGGCCGTAATGTGTCCATGGATATCACAGTGTCAGGACCTGCCAGCTCCTCTACTTTCAGAGCGCAACATCCCCTTATGTCCAGCCGCTCAAGTTGTGCAAGACCACACAGCCCTCCTACTTTTGTCAATGCACCACAACCCTTCAAATCTAGATGTTCTAGGGTACTTGGCAATGCTCCAACCTCCACCAGATCATTACACCACCTGATCTTCAGTTCCTCAAGGTTGGGACAGACACCTGCCGGGAAGGACACCTCCGATATTTCTGTGAGGTGCAGATGCATCTCACGGAGTCCATTCATACCTCTGCCAATGGAAGAATCCAATTGCCTCCCCTCGGAAGACTCTGTTAAATTAAGATTCTTAAATGGTAGTTCGCGTAATGGGCAGCCGCGTACTCTTAGAATTTCCAGATTGTTCAGCTGCATGACAGAGTCTGGTAAATATTGTATTCCACATTTTGAAATCTCCATAATTCTCATCTGACTGCACTGTCCGATTGAATCGGGCAGACATTTCAATTTCCGGCATCCATGGAGCAGCAAATCTTTCAAATTCTCTAGGTAACCGAGCCATGGTGGAAGCACTTTCAACAGCGGGCTTCCTAACATCAGAACTTCCAAATTGTTTAGGCATACAGTAGGCGCACTGGGCAACTCTCTTATGTTGGTACTCAACAAATTTAACCTTTTCAAGGACCTTTGTTGTAATAGAGGTAATACTTCTATTTGGAGACAACCTGAGAGATCTAAGCATTTCAGCGTCGTGATGTTTCCAAGCGTTTCATTGGAGAGGATCAACCTGCTACAACAACCCAAATGGAGATGCCTCAGTCGCAGTAGATTGTGTGTGGAATCTGGAAGCGCCTCCAAACTTTCACAGCCCCTCAGACTGATAGTATGAACGTTTGATAAATTCTCGGAGAAATTTGGAAGTCTCTACAAATTTACACACTCTGACAGATCGATTTCCTGAAGGTTCATTAAAGCCCCGATGGCGTTTGGAAGCACCTCCAAACTTATACAACCCTCCAGATCGATCTTTCGGAGATTCCTTAAATTCTCTATGGAATCTGGAAGCGCCTCCAAACTTCTACAGTTGCTCAGACTGATAGTATGAACGTTTGATAAATTCTCGGAGAAATTTGGAAGTCTCTTCAAATTTACAAACTCTGACAGATCGATTTCCTGAAGGTTCATTAAAGCCCCGATGGTGTTTGGAAGCACCTCCAAACTTATACACACAATTGGATAGCTCTCTCGGAGAATCCTTAAATTCTCTATGGAATCTGGAAGCGCCTCCAAACTTTCACAGCCCCACAGACTGATAGTATGAAAGTTTGATAAATTCTCGGAGAAATTTGGAAGTCTCTTCAAATTTACACACCCTGACAGATCGATTTCCTGAAGGTTCATTAAAGCCCCGATGGCGTTTGGAAGCACCTCCAAACTTATACAATCCTCCAGATCGATCTCTCGGAGATTCCTTAAATTCTCTATGGAATCTGGAAGGGCCTCCAAACTTTTACAGCCCCTCAGACTGATAGTATGAACGTTTGATAAATTCTCGGAGAAATTTGGAAGTCTCTTCAAATTTACACACCCTGACAGATCGATTTCCTGAAGGTTCATTAAAGCCCCGATGGCGTTTGGAAGCACCTCCAAACTTTCACAGCCCCACAGACTGATAGTATGAATGTTTGATAAATTCGAGAAATTTGGAAGTCTCTTCAAATTTTCACACCGTGACAGAACGATTTTCTGAAGGTTCATTAAAGCCCCGATGGCATTTGGAAGCACCTCCAAACTTATACAACCCTCCAGATCGATCTTTCGGAGATTCCTTAAATTCTCTATGGAATCTGGAAGGGCCTCCAAACTTTTACAGCCCCTCAGACTGATAGTATGAACGTTTGATAAAGTATCGGAGAAATTTGGAAGTCTCTTCAAATTTACAAAACATGACAGATCGATTTCCTGATGGTTCATTAAAGCCCCGATGGCGTTTGGAAGCACCTCCAAACTTATACACACACTTAGATAGCTCTCTCCCTCTCGGAGAATCCTTAAATTCTCTATGGAATCTGGAAGCGCCTCCAAACTTTCACAGCCACGCAGAAGGATAGGATGAACGTTTGATAAATTCTCGGAGAAATTTGGAAGTCTCTTCAAATTTACACACCCTGACAGATCGATTTTCTGAAGGTTCATTAAAGCTGGGATGGCGTTTGGAAGCACCTCCAAACTTCTACAACCCTCCAGATCGATCTCTTGGAGATTCCTTAAATTCTCTATGGAATCTGGAAGCGCCTCCAAACTTTCACAGCCCCTCAGACTGATAGTATGAACGTTTGATAAATTCTCGGAGAAATTTGGAAGTCTCTTCAAATTTACACACTCTGACAGATCGATTTCCTGAAGCTTCATTAAAGCCCCGATGGCGTTTGGAAGCACCTCCAAACTTATACAACCCTCCAGATCGATCTCTCGGAGATTCCTTAAATTCTCTATGGAATCTGGAAGCGCCTCCAAACTTATACAGTTGCTCAGCCTGATAGTATGAACGTTTGATAAATTCTCGGAGAAATTTGGAAGTCTCTTCAAATTTTCACACCGTGACAGAACGATTTTCTGAAGGTTCATTAAAGCCCCGATGGCGTTTGGAAGCACCTCCAAACTTATACAACCCTCCAGATCGATCTCTCGGAGATTCCTTAAATTCTCTATGGAATCTGGAAGCGCCTCCAAACTTTTACAGCCCCTCAGACTGATAGTATGAACGTTTGATAAATTCTCGGAGAAATTTGGAAGTCTCTTCAACTTTACACACTCTGACAGATCGATTTTCTGAAGGTTCATTAAAGCCCCGATGGCGTTTGGAAGCACCTCCAAACTTATACAACCCTCCAGATCGATCTCTCGGAGATTCCTTAAATTCTCTATGGAATCTGGAAGCGCCTCCAAACTTTCACAGCCCCTCAGACTGATAGTATGAACGTTTGATAAATTCTCGGAGAAATTTGGAAGTCTCTGTTAAAAGTGTAATTTCAACGCAGCCGAAAACCACCAAACAAAACCATCTACCTTGTTCGCACCGCCTTTTGGCAAAGGCTGTTTTTCCTTGGAGCCCTCCGAACACATTCAGCATGAGACACGCGTCCAGTGTACGAACCCCCCAAAACCATTTTCCCCGGACAGTAAAGTTCGTTTGTTTTACCCGAGGTTGGTGTGCGAACCTCGTTGGATCAGCCAAGTGATCTGGGCATGAAATCTTCACCGTCGATCTCCGGAAAGTGCACAGGCCCACGTCAAATCAATTTTTACGTGGAGTAAAAGGTCTATGGTTTGACCGCCGTGTAAGAAAAGTCATGGCTTTTAATGCTGTTCGTAATTGTTTGGTGGAGGCCTGTTTTAAATGGTTATGGGCATACGTCCCATTTGTATTTTTTTTTATATATGCATTTACGTAAGTTTAGGTGTAGGCCATTTAATATGGTTATGGGCCACGTTAGTTTTTTTTATTATGTTTTTTATACATGGCTATGTGTGTTGATTTTTTTTTTTTTTTGGGATGTATTGCGCACGGGAGTAAAGAGAAAACTGGTTTTTTACGGCAGTAAGAAGAACCAGAGGGTGTATGCACAGCAGTGCACAAATATGTTGTAATGTTTTTGTGTGGGCATTGAAAAACAGAGGTGAAGGAAAACCATGTGTGGTTTTGCAAGTGCATAAAGAAAATGGTGGAGCGTAAGTTGTTTTACACACCAGTGAATGTAAATTTTGTTTTACAGCAGTAAGCTCATGTAAACTTTTGTTACAGCAGTAAGTTGTTTTTCACAGCAGTGAATATGAAAATGATTTTACAGTGGTAAATCTCTCTCAGAAAAAGAGGATGTATTAGTTTTTTTTTTTTTGTTTTAATGAATAGAAATATTTTATGGTGGTGAAATCCTCTGTTACTCAGTGAAATTTTTTTTTTAAGCTGTCTGTGTATAAAAATCCTGTGGAGGTAAAACAGAGCATTGCCTCTGTGTTTAGTTTGAATCTTGGTTTTGGTATTTTCCCCATCAAAAATAACCAACAGTGGTATCAGAGCAAGGCTTAGGCTCTTTAAAGAAGTTAAAGAAGCTGAAGGGAGAAGGTTGTTGCTGCAGCAAGATCTCTCAGGCAGACAGAAGACACAGACAGCGAAGGATTCAGGTATTCCCCAAAAGCATTTCTCTTGTTATTGCTGAAGACTGTCAGTTTTTTAAAAAAAAACCCACAGTCAAGGATTTAAAACCATAGTTCAAGATGCAAGGAATGGCAAGCACAAGCATGGGTATGTTCAACACCCAGCTCCCACACTTTAATGGGAAGAACTATGACTACTGGTCTATAACCATGAGAGCTTTGTTCATCTCTCAAGATATATGAGAACTAGTAGAATATGGGTTTGAGGAACCAGCAGATGAAACTGAGTTCAATGCATTAACTCAGGGAGAGAAGGATCAACTGAAACTCAATAGGAAGAAGGATGCAAAGGCCATTGTCTTGTTGTATCAAGCAGTGGACCAGAGTATATTCCCAAGGATAGCAGCAGCTACAACATCACACAATGCATGGCAAACCCTCAAGACATCCTATCAAGGCATGGAGAGAGTGAAGATAGCAAAATTGCAAATGCTGAGAAAGGATTTTGAAAACTTGAACATGAAGGAGTCAGACAACATTGAATCATTCTTCACTCATGTGATTGGTGTAATCACACAAATGAGAACTCATGGAGAAACAATTGAAGATAGAAGAATAGTGGAGAAAATATTGAGGGTCTTACCCTCAAGGTTTGATGCCATAGTCACCACCATTGAAGAGACAAAGGATCTCTCAAGATATTCAGTTGATGAGCTACATGCATCACTGATGACTCATGAGCAGAGGTTGAGTAGGAATGAAAACTCATCTCTTGAGCAAGCCTTCAAGACCCAGATGTCCTTTGGAAGAGGAAGAGGTCAAGGAAGAGGAAACCGAAGAGGAAGAGGCAGAAGCCAGAATAGAGGAGGAAGGAACAGCTCATCAAATGCACAAGGAAGAGGCAGCAATACAAATCAGAACCAAGGTCAAGGCAGCAGCCAACAAAGAGATCAGTATCAGGCTCAAGGACAAAGGTATGATAAATCTAATGTTCAATGCTATTACTGCAAAAAGTATGGACATTATGCTAGTGATTGTAGAAAGAAACAACATGATATGAACAGCAGACAAAGTGCAAATGTTACAAGAGAAAACAACAGTCAAGAAAATGTCCTGTTAGCTTGTAACATGGCTGAAACACATAGTGAGGACATATGGTTTTTAGACTCAGGTTGCAGCAACCATATGACAGGGAATGTAGCCCTCTTCTCAGCGTTAAATCAGAATTTGAAATCAGAGGTCACACTAGGAACTGATAGTAAAGTGTCTGTTATGGGAAAAGGGGAGGTAAAAATATTTTCAAAACAAGGAGAAAGGAAAACCATAGCAGATGTATACTATGTCCCCGGAATGAGATGTAACCTCTTGAGTGTTGGACAGCTTATCCAAAAGGGTTACAATGTTTATTTTGTAAATGATGTGTGCACCATCATGGATATACCACCCAGCAAAAGATGCATTGCTGAGGTAAAAATGACAAGGAACAGGATGTTCCCTCTCCGGATCCGGGCAGACTTGAAGAACAAGAAGGAAATGGCAGCAGTCACCCAAGAGGCCTTCCAAAGCGTGCCAAAGGATGAGAACTGGTTATGGCACTTGAGATTCGGGCATCTAAATTTTGGAGGTCTAAACTTATTGAGCAGAAAAGGAATGGTAAAGGGATTACCGTTGATAGAAAAGCCGGACAGCCTTTGTGAAGGTTGTATATTGGGCAAACAACATAGAGAGAGTTTTCCATCAGGGAAAAGTATAAGGGCAAAGGCACCCTTAGAGATTATCCACTCAGATTTGTGTGGACCAATGCAAGCTCCATCATTAGCTGGCAGCCTATATTTCTTGACATTCATTGATGATTTTACAAGAAGGACTTGGATATATTTCCTCAAGAACAAAAGTGAAGTCTTTGAGAAATTACAAAACTTCAAAGCACTTGTGGAGAACCAAAGCGGGCTGCACATAAAAGTATTGAGAACTGATAGAGGAGGTGAGTATATCTCCAATGAATTCCTAAAGTTCTGTAGAGAAAATGGAATACATAAACAGTTCACAACTCGGTACACCCCACAGCAAAATGGAGTTGCTGAAAGGAAGAACAGAACCATCATGGAGATGGCAAGGAGCATGTTGAAGGCAAAGCACTTGCCAAATGAGTATTGGGCTGAAGCTGTACATTGTGCAGTTTACATACTAAACAGGTGTCCTACAAAAGCAGTGATGAACAAGGTGCCAGAAGAGGCATGGAGTGGGAGAAAGCAAGGAGTCACCCACATGAGAGTTTTTGGGTGTGTGGCCTATGCACACATTCCAGATCAGCTAAGGAGGAAGTTGGACAGCAAAGGGGAGAAATGCATCTTCATTGGATACAGTGATGAATCCAAAGCCTACAGGCTGTACATTCCATCTACCAAAAAGTTCTTTGTCAGCAGGGATGTTCAATTCATTGAGGAGGAAGCTTGGGATGGAAGCATAGAGAAAACAGTGAACATTAAAAACTGTTTGTCTCATGATGAAGATGAAGAGGAGGTGGCTGAAATGAATCCCCAAACAACAGCACCAACACAAGGACAGCAAGGTACACCATTGAGGATAAATGAGAGTGCTTCTCCAAGCACGCCACAAGGAGGAAATTCAAGTGCATCTTCAAGCACTTGCACACCAAGTGAACGAGGTAAGAAGTTTAGAAATCTAAGTGAAATTTATGAAGAAGGAATGAATTCCTTATTTGCCTTGTTTTGTCATGTTGATGATCCTATCCATTTTGAAGAAGCAATTAAAGATAGGAAATGGATAGAAGCTATGGATGAGGAGATCAATGCCATAGAGAGAAACAAAACATGGGATTTGGTTGAGCTACCAAAAGGCAAAGAAGTCATTGGTGTGAAATGGGTCTACAAGACCAAGAGCAATGCTGAAGGCAAGATTGAAAGGCATAAAGCAAGGCTGGTTGTCAAAGGCTACAAGCAGCAGTATGGGAGAGATTATGAGGAGACTTTCGCCCCGGTTGCAAGAATGGAAACCGTGAGAGCAGTGCTGTCCATAGCAGCTCAAAACAAATGGAAAGTCTACCAAATGGATGTGAAATCAGCATTCCTAAACGGAGTGTTAATGGAAGAGGTTTATGTGGAACAACCTCTTGGCTATGAGAAGAAAGGTGAAGAGCACAAAGTGTGCAAATTAAAGAAAGCTCTTTATGGGCTGAAGCAAGCGCCAAGAGCATGGTACAGCCGGATAGATTCATATCTCTTGGATAATGAATTTGACAAATGTGAAGGAGAACCCACAGTCTACATCAAGGAAAATGATGGTAAAATTTTAATTGTTGTCTTGTATGTAGATGATGTTATTTTCACTGGAAATGATATTTATCTCATTGAGAATTTTAAATCAGTCATGAAGAATGAATTTGAAATGACTGACATGGGGTTGTTGAGATACTTCTTAGGCATAGAAGTAGATCAAAATGAAAAAGGAATTTTTATATCTCAAGCAAGATATGTAAATCAAGTTTTGGGCAGATTTAAGATGGAAAAATGCAAGGCAGCAATCACTCCCACAGTGATGGGATTAAAGCTCAGCAGAGAGGACAGCAGCAAGGATTTTGATCCTAGCTTGTATAAAAGCATTGTGGGCAGCCTTATGTATTTAACAGCAACTAGGCCTGATTTAATGTATGCTGTTAGTTTGATTTCCAGGTTCATGGAGAGGCCAAAGGAAGCACATTGGCAGGCAGCAAAGAGAATTTTGAGGTATGTGAAAGGTACCAAAATGTTTGGAATTTTATATCATGCCTCAGAACATTCAGATTTGGTTGGGTACACAGATAGCGATTGGGCTGGAAGTGTAGATGATCGGAAGAGCACTTCCGGTTATGTTTTTAATATGGGTTCAGGAGCCATCTCATGGGCTTCTAAGAAGCAGTCCATTGTAGCATTATCTACAGCAGAGGCAGAGTATGTGGCAGCGACAGCAGCAGCATGTCAGGCAGTATGGATGAGAAGGATGTTGAGAAGCTTAGGCCAAGAGCAGGCAAAAGCGACAGTGGTCTTTTGTGACAATAGCTCAGCTATTGCTTTGTCAAAGAATTCAGTGTTTCATAAGAGAACGAAACACATCGACACAAGGTTTCACTACATCAGAGAGTTAGTGAACAATGGAGAAATTGTCTTAGAACATTGCAGGACTCAGGAACAGGTAGCAGACATTTTGACAAAGCCACTGGACCAGAAAAGCTTTGAATTTTTGAGGAAGTGTCTGGGTATGACAGAATGCCCAGCTGTTGAAATTAAAGGGGAGTGTTAAAAGTGTAATTTCAACGCAGCCGAAAACCACCAAACAAAACCATCTACCTTGTTCGCACCGCCTTTTGGCAAAGGCTGTTTTTCCTTGGAGCCCTCCGAACACATTCAGCATGAGACACGCGTCCAGTGTACGAACCCCCCAAAACCATTTTCCCCGGACAGTAAAGTTCGTTTGTTTTACCCGAGATTGGTGTGCGAACCTCGTTGGATCAGCCAAGTGATCTGGGCATGAAATCTTCACCGTCGATCTCCGGAAAGTGCACAGGCCCACGTCAAATCAATTTTTACGTGGAGTAAAAGGTCTATGGTTTGACCGCCGTGTAAGAAAAGTCATGGCTTTTAATGCTGTTCGTAATTGTTTGGTGGAGGCCTGTTTTAAATGGTTATGGGCATACGTCCCATTTGTATTTTTTTTTATATATATGCATTTACGTAAGTTTAGGTGTAGGCCATTTAATATGGTTATGGGCCACGTTAGTTTTTTTTATTATGTTTTTTATACATGGCTATGTGTATTGCGCACGGGAGTAAAGAGAAAACTGGTTTTTTACGGCAGTAAGAAGAACCAGAGGGTGTATGCACAGCAGTGCACAAATATGTTGTAATGTTTTTGTGTGGGCATTGAAAAACAGAGGTGAAGGAAAACCATGTGTGGTTTTGCAAGTGCATAAAGAAAATGGTGGAGCGTAAGTTGTTTTACACACCAGTGAATGTAAATTTTGTTTTACAGCAGTAAGCTCATGTAAACTTTTGTTACAGCAGTAAGTTGTTTTTCACAGCAGTGAATATGAAAATGATTTTACAGTGGTAAATCTCTCTCAGAAAAAGAGGATGTATTAGTTTTTTTTTTTTTTGTTTTAATGAATAGAAATATTTTATGGTGGTGAAATCCTCTGTTACTCAGTGAAATTTTTTTTTTAAGCTGTCTGTGTATAAAAATCCTGTGGAGGTAAAACAGAGCATTGCCTCTGTGTTTAGTTTGAATCTTGGTTTTGGTATTTTCCCCATCAAAAATAACCAACAGTCTCTTCAAATTTACAAACCATGACAGATCGATTTCCTGATGGTTCATTAAAGCCCCGATGGCTTTTGGAAGCACCTCCAAACTTATACACACAATTGGATAGCTCGCTCGGAGAATCCTTAAATTCTTTATGGAATCTGGAAGCGTCTCCAAACTCTCTCGGAGAATCCTTAAATTCTCTATAGAATCTGGAAGCGCCTCAAAACTTTCACAGCCACGCAGAAGGAGAGGATGAACGTTTGATAAATTCTCGGAGAAATTTGGAAGTCTCTTCAAATTTTCACACCGTGACAGAACGATTTTCTGAAGGTTCATTAAAGCCCCGATGGCGTTTGGAAGCACCTCCAAACTTCTACAACCCTCCAGATCGATCTCTCGGAGATTCCTTAAATTCTCTATGGAATCTGGAAGCGCCTCCAAACTTTCACAGCCCCTCAGACTGATAGTATGAACGTTTGATAAATTCTCGGAAAAATTTGGAAGTCTCTTCAACTTTACACACTCTGACAGATCGATTTTCTGAAGGTTCATTAAAGCCCCGATGGCGTTTGGAAGCACCTGCAAACTTCTACAACCCGCCAGATCGATCTCTCGGAGATTACTTAAATTCTCTATGGAATCTGGAAGCGCCTCCACACTTTTACAGTACCTCAGGTACTGCAGGTGACATAAAGAGTTTGGAAACTCTGAAAGTGAAAAAGGAATACGTAACTCCCGCAACTGCAGGGATGGCTGCAAAGTTTCAGTCATAAGAAAGATAAGACATAACATCATGATTCTCATCTATTCAAAATTAGAAATTAAGTTCATCTACATCCTACTCACATACCACAGATTCCCCTTCTTTCACAGATTCCCCTTCTATCACTAAGTGCCACTTCAGTTGTACATGTTTTGAGCGCGGAGGATCAATCCAGCGGAGCCATCTGAGACTTGGTGACCGCACTTTAGTCAATATGCGTTCAACAAAATCTCCCGAACCGTCAAGAAGTTGCAATCCACTGATTCCGAACACCTTATCACTGAAACTTTCATCCTCCCAATGATTTGTTCTCCTGGACCACGAAGGAGCCATTATAATTCCGCGCATTTCTATTACCTGTTTGTGACATAAAAACAAAAATGGCTTACAACACAGCACGCTTCAGAAATTCTTTTGAATAAAAAATCTTTGAAAATTGTTGACAGAAATACAAAGGTTGCGATGATTAAAGCACTTACAGATAATGGTGATTGCTCCAGCAGATCATAGACGTCTTTCAGCGTCGCACACCCGAGACGACGAGGCAATGATGGATCCTGAGCAATACTTCTCCCCATGTCTCTCAGGTGATCGTGCATTTCTATGCGATTGTGGCAATCCACATCAACAAGACATTTATTCTGCAAATTTTGAAACCCCATCGAACCTTTCCACCCTGACCAACCCCATATTTTAATCCACTTATCCTTATCTTCTCCTAAAGAAAAACAAACGATATCTAAAAATATCTGCTGCTCCTCTTCACTCAGTGAATCGTAACTTATTCTTAGTCTCTTCTGTATGTCATCAGGTAGCTTTTGAAGTCCATTCAGTTGCTCTTCCCAGCAGGATCTGTCGCGTTCTTGACAGAGTAGAGCCCCAAACACTTGCAACGACAGAGGCAATCCGCCGCAGGCCTCTAGAAACCCATCTACAAGGTCTACAAATTCTGGTGGTGGATGTGACTGAAAGAAGGCATGCGAACAGAAAAGTTCTAAAGAGTTTGGTCGATCGAGGCCCTTGAGGTGATAAATTGATGATTCTATGGTACATACACTTTGAAGGACACGCTTGTCACGAGAAGTGACCAAAATCAAACTCCTGGAGTGAAGGACACTCTTAACAGGCAAGAACGCATCCAGTTGATAGCGATGATCAACATCGTCTAATATTATTAGAGCCTCACAAGATTTGAGATTATTTGCTAGTATTCCTACACCTTCTTCCCAACTATCAATGGTGATATCTTTGCCTACTAAGTCCTTAATGAGCTTCTTCTGCAAAGAATGTAGGACCTTTTGTGCTGCACTTTCCCTTACATCAAACAAAAAAGAAGAGCCATTATAATTTGATCTCTTCTCGTTGAAAAATTCTTTTGCGAGAGTCGATTTCCCAATCCCGCCTAAACCTACAATCCCCACAACCTTGGCCTCCAGCGTGTTCTGCCCCTCCAGCCGAGATAGGGTTGTCCTTTCAAAATCTTTAATTTTTTCCGGCAGACCAATTTTAAACTTGGCCACAAACAGCGGTGGTTTTGGAACCTTTTCCAAAACTCTTTGCACCACCTTATCCACCAGCTCCACCTCGTCCCTGAATATTCAAATTCAGAGAAAGGTAAAATAACTAGTGTAAACAGGCCAACCTAAGTTGGTTATGTACCTATCAATTAAAATTCTACTTCCTAGTATAGATCTAGATCCATCTCCATCTTCTCCATCTTAATTACTGACCTAAATTTTTTTTTTTTATTTTGACTGAAATGAGAAAATTTTCACTAGACTGTAAAATGTGCCTCTGGCTCATCCAATTCAATCAACTCAATTTAAGGAAAAAATAACATAAATTTGCGAATTAATATGTAGCACAGATTGGGATAGTGAAAGATGCTCACCCATTGCACGCCTCTAGCTCGAAGCCGCTTATATCTGCAACATCAGAAAGAGCCTTCTTCCATTTCTCGATTGTTTCCAAATTATATCGTTGCTTGTGTTTTCGCATGGCATTAGCATACGCTCCTCTGTCTGTCCGCCTGAGCTCAGAAGGTTTAACTTCGTAAAACACGGGAAGAATTGTAGCCCTCTGACTTATTGTATCCCTCCGCGTCGTTTCGAGCATGTGGACGAGCTCGTCCAGGCACCACTTAGATTCTGCATAGGTTTTAGAGAAAATCGCGATCTGGACAGAAGCGCTTTGAATGGCTGCTTTTATCTGAGAAAGAATGAGGTGTCCAGGCTCCAATTCCGGCTGGTCAAGAAAGACCTGCAATCCTCTGGATTTAAGTTCACGGTAGAGAAAGCTAGCAAATGATTTCTTAACGTCGGGACCCCTATGGTTGATGAACACTTGATAAGGGCCATTAGGAGTCGATGCAGAAGAGGAGGATGAAGAAGATGCAGAAGCAGTAGCAGAAACAGAAGTAGTAGCAGAAACAGAAGTAGTAGCAGAAGCAGTAGCAGTAGCAGAAACAGAAGCAGAAGCAGAAGATGCTTTTCTGAACAGAAACAGAAGCAGTAGCAGAAACAGAAACAGAGGCAGAAGCAGTCCCATTGGAATTTGGATGAACAGATAGCAATACTGTAACAAGTGGTGATTAATGGAAACCAAGATTGAAGCTCTGAAAGGTAGTATGGACCAGAGGAAACAGAGCACAAGATTAGGCTTCGGCTTAAAATGAACCAATACCCTCTATCATCCAATTTTTGACACCATGTGCCCCTTTGGGTCCCCAATTTTAAAATGAAGACCAATACCCTCTATTATTCCGCGCTCCTCCTCTCTGCCAATCCACCCTTTTTTTTCCACTGAGTAACAAAATATATATTATTCCACAGCTCTCTATCACACAAAAGTTTTAGCACTACCTATTGCCCTTGATCATGCAAAGGGGACCTGTAAAAATATTGTTATTAATATAATTTAAAAATGTGGACTCGAGGGAGTCAATGAGTACAGTATCAACTATAACTGGTAAATATGTAGCAAGAACATTTTTTTTACTTTGTCTTATAGAAAATGAATTTGTACTAAAACATTTTCATTATGAAATTGTTTCACGTGTAAAAATGTTTACAATAAAAACGGTCTTTGAAATATTGTTATGGATATAAGAGATTTAAATATTGATTTTTAATTTGGAATTTATATCTATATAAAATATTTTCATGATGAACTTGTTTCAAGTTTAAAAACGATTGCAACAAAAATCTTTTTATAAGTATTATCACGGATATAATGGATTCAAATATTGATCTCTAATTTGCAATTTAAATTTATACCAAACATTTTCATGATGAAATTTTTTCAAGTTGAAAAAATGTCTGCAACAATAAACATTGTTTTAGAGATATTGTTATGGATAAATGGGACTCCATATTGATCTTTAATTTGAATGAAATGTCTAAAGGTCATGTTTTTAGTGTTGGAAATACTGAGAAGGGGGTGAATCAATATATCTTAGCAATTAGCAATTTATTAATCTTTTCAAAGCATTAGTTGATCCAAACTATTAGCAATTTATTAATATTTTGAAAGCATTAGTTAATCCAATTTATTTATCTTTTCAAAGGCTCATGAAGTAGTTTTTCCAAACCAGTGTGCCAAGTTGTTGATATTGCTGCAAGTACCTAGTACTAAGGTCTGATGATAACTTTGTCCTAGATGCCTTAGATCATCCTTATGACCTGCTTGTAATGCTCTTAAACTCTATCCAAGGAGGGCTACTAGCATATGTCTTATATTTGCTCAAATAATCAAAGTATTGGTGCCATATAAAATCACTGGTGTGTCATCACCTACTACTGACATGTAAGGATGTCGTCACAATGCCATTGTGATATAAAACATGTCACTGTTACATAAACAATATATTCAATATTGTCAAGTCACTGTTAAAATTCTCAAGACTATTGCATCATAGACAAGGTTATTATTATTTCAAGGTTCTATTTTTATCATTGTATATAGATGGAACCTTCGATTGCTCTTACTTTAGAATACCAATATTTATTGGCACATCAAATCAAGTCACGCACTATCTCATTGAGCACTTAATACTTCAATGTCTTCCTTATATGTTTCACACAAGGAGGTGACAAGATGCCAATAAGATGATGACAGTTTGAGACCCTTACTGTTGCAATGATTTTATCACTTCAAGCTTCAAATATAGACAATAGAACCAAGTCTCTAGTTGAAAGATGCCTCATATGACATTCTCCTCAATGTCAATCAACTCTCATTGAATATTGTTACCAAGCTAGTTGTATAGGTTGACTTACTTAAAGGTATTACACACATTTATGAATAATTATGAATATAATCAAGAATAGGTCACTAATATAACAATTCTACCTCAAAATAGTTCATAACTTAATGACTCTTTGTCTTGAAATGATGCTTAGGTCTGTAACGCTGAGGACGTGAAATATGTAATTGACTCACTATAGCTAAGGGTCGAAAACAACTATAGTTGTTTCCAAATCAAAATAAAACATCGTTACATGTCTGAAACTGAAAACATAGTCTTGTAATGGTTACTATAAAGGTCGAGGCACTAAAGAGAAGCACAAAATTGAAGGATGAGGAACTGTAGTGATTTCACTTGTTTAAGACCAAGATTTATTGGATGAAGGCCAAAATCCTGAACTATAGGACATACCCACTGTTATGGATTATTGTTTTTAGTCGAAGTTCTGAAATGATTAGACCATACAACATAAACAAAACTTGTGTATGGAGATGCCTTTATAGAACCGAAATACCCAACAGAACCCCTCACAAGTGATGTGCAAGCCTGGGCATAACAACCGCAAGAGGCCAGAAGGATGAATAGATGATTTCTTAAGACAACATCAAGGTAGATTAGGTATGAGATAAGGCCGAAAATCTTGACTTGTGTTGCTCAGATATTGAGGCCGAGTTGGAGTAAGCAATAGGTCTATCAATAACAAACAAAATCCCTTTCATTGTTCACAAGAGGAAGGTCTAAAACAACACAAAAGAAATTTCATTGTCTTGAAATGGTGCCCTAATCAGTAATTAAATTGATGAGAACCTACAATCAAACATTCATGACAAACCTAAATTAATCCCCAACGAATAACCCAAAACCAAAGATTAAAGTATTCAAATGAAAACACAAACAATCACAAATTGAAACCCTTCTGAAATGCTTCGTCGTCTTCCTTTGATGGCCAAGAATTTCAAAATTAAGAATAGGATAGGTCGTTGAGTTTAAATTACTTCGAGGTGAGGTATAAGTTCTCTTTTTATAGAGATGAAAAGGGCTTCTAAGGTAAACGTTGGAGGGGAATTTAGGAGGTTAAACACCTTGAATTTTTTTGAATTTTCTAATAGAATATTAATAATTAGTTATCTTAAGCCCTAAGCCAAGATGTTGTTGGCCTTACATAGGAGGAATTTTAGGTTCAAGGGTGCGATAAATACATAATATAGGTACAAACACTAACAATACCCTTCTTTAAAATGATCTCTCCATGAAACATGACAAGAAACCCACATGCTTGATATTAATTCCTAACAACCAATAAAAGCATGCCAAGTCACCATCCCTTGGGGTTTTAGCCCAGAAATTTGAGTTTTCATCTTCAAACTTGAATTCCTTTCAAACTAAGAGGCCTCTCAAGGCGTGCCACATACCAACGGAAATATGTCGACGAGGATAATCCAATGACGAGGATGTCCAAGGTAAACCTAATGTTTTTTCATTTCAAAAACCTCTCACAAGTTTGAGTTATTCTCATTGACCATAGAACCCAAACCTAACTTAGGGTTTCCAGCCATCCAAGTGGAGCTTCCAACTTGATGTAATCCATACAAAAATACGAAGCGTTCATTAATTGTTTGACAACAATGACCACTGTTTAGTCAAAGTCAAATCTCAGGGTTGACATCAATGACATTAAATTAATATTTTGTCAAAAAAAAACCAAGGAATTGTTATTTTTTTATAGAAAAAATAACAATTCAATAAACATTAAAAGACTTTTAAAATATTGCAATAAAATCTTTATATCCATTCACATCAATTTTTTTTCATAACATTGTTCTCCATAATATTCTTTTAAATGAATGAGAGTTTATTGTGCATCCCAAAACTCTTGAAAGGTTAAAATAATTCCTTTATATTCCTTAGTACCAATTATTATCATTGCATCTTCAAAAGAAGAAGAAAACATTATGTTCAAGTAACCAAAAATTAATCCCCAATGGGAGTGTCATTAATGGCTCCTGTAATGACAAATTTAATCGATTAACATGCTAATGGTGAGAGTGGAGAGCAGGTTGGTGGTCTTCAAAACGTGTGCCACACCCTACGCATGTTTATTCACTTGTTGTCGTGTGTCATGAATGTCGTTCCCAGAGTTGGGGTCACCAACACAAGTCCACTTGTGTTAAATGTAGGGAGGTAGTTGCACACTGGAGGAGGTACAATGTATTTTTTCACATTGATGCTTATCATTCTACAATTTATATGAACCAAGTTTCTCAGGGTGGATTGGCCCTTGTCTTGGGAGAACCTGACAAATGGTTCTGTGAGATCATTGATGAGCGCATGATATATGGGAGGAATCTTTGTTTTAAAATGTGTTCCAGGCCTTACACATGTCCATTCCCAAACATCACATATTTTGGTAAATTCTTTCAAGCATTGGTTCATGAAACGTAATCCTCCCGTTATAAATGCATGGGTTTTTTACTAGGGTGTCGATTGGGTAGCATTAGTTGGGGTGGTTAAGAGAGTCTCTCTTCATCAATTTGTTCCAGGTCCTTATTTGTGGTACTATCTAGATGTGGAGGACGTTTGTTTCCTCCCCTTGGTCAATTTCCCATTAGCTCTTGTTCTGGTGTCAAGACGACCTACATTTGCATCTTATCCTTCAATTTTGGGAGCATCGATGGGGGTCAATGTTTTTCATATTGTTTTTACATAAAACAGAGACTGGTCTAGCCTTTGAATTGGTGGTAGTTCTACCCACCTCAATGGTCCAAGGTACTGACCCCATATGTATTTTTTTAAATAGCCTAGTTTTGGTTTTTGGTGTCTGGTATCTACACAATTTCTCTATATGGACTTAAAGGTGGTAATTTCCCTTCCAGTTTTGTAAGTTGTCATGGGTTTTGGGTTTCCTCTTCCATTTGTATATTTCAAGTCAAGGTTATTTCCATGTTTGGAATTCGGGGTGTATTAGGGTTCTGAGGACATTCCTTATAGCATATCTCTTGAAAGTTTTCAAGATTTGTGTTTGTGGTTTACTTAACCTTGAGTCAGTTATTCCGTTATTTAAAACCACTAGTATCAGTTTATATAATAGGGAGCCTATACATAGGTAGTTGGGACTGTCTCCAACGTTGTGTTAAATTCCTTCAAGTGTATATATTTAGAGACAACGTTCTTGTAACACCCTCCTCCCACATCTACCCAAGTAACTGACCAACCATGGTAAACATGCAGCGAGAGGATACTATGGTTAGATTCAACCTCCTATGTGATCTTAAGGAAATGGAAACAATGGAAACACAATACACAAAGCTTCCACATCAGCTACAGGACCCCTGAGGATCATGTCAATACTTCGGGCAACTTTCCCCTTGGTCCCGCTAAATATTTTGGTCACTTATCCTCTAGTCGCTCTCATGTTATAGGCATAAAGACGTCCACGGACCTCCACTCGCTCTCACAGGCTTGCCTGCCAGCGTCTAGGGACCAAATTTTCCAGTCCAGTGCCAGCAACCCTGGGATTTGAGCCACTTTCTCAAGCTCATAGCCCAAGTCACTACCCAAAATGGAATGACATCTTAAAAGCAGTAAAATAACAGGGAAACAATGTTGCAAAAGAAATCAGTTAAACAAGACCTTAACCAAACCCTACTAGCCATGATAGACATTTCATCAAACATATCATCAACATGTAATCTACAGGTGTAAACAACATAATTAGGTATAGGGATCTCATACTTATATGAGAATCACTATGAGCCGTTGTTCCCTCATGCCATTTTTTGCATTATCATCTATTATGTCATACATACATTGTCCATTCATTTACAAGTAAAAACATGATGATAACCATACATAGTTGTTGTCATAAAACATACATATAACCAGCGTAGTAACAACAGAAATACCTTAGATATAACAGCCATAGATTCCACATATAAACCAATACATTTACACAAGAAAATCAAGGGAATGAATTTCTCATTAATAAATGCATAAACCACGTTCCACCCGACCATAGATTGGTTGAGCTAAGTCTCTCTTTAGCCAATCACCCCCATGTCATATTCCAAGCATGAATGTGGGACCAAATAGAACACACCAGAAAGAACCAAACAAGCATGGATGCCACTGGAATTATCCACCTACCACCATGAGGAATTTGAGTGCCTCCTAGTCTCTTAGGCTTTAACGTAATCTGCTGTCTGATCTAGAGATCACTAGGACCTACACCGAGACCCACTCTCCAGGATTTACTATATATCCCATCCCAGGACTACTAGGCACAATGGGGAGCAATCCACCTGTTGAATTTACCGTATATCCCGCCATTCATCGGAAAGGATTCCTAGGCCCACCGAGGCACACAATCCTGGCTTTACCGCAACCCACAGTCTGGCTGACGGGTTACTAGGCCAATGGCTTTACGTGATCCACAATCTGGTTCAGGGACTAGTAGGCCATGTGTTTGTCATTTCGGAGGTCCACCCCACTTAGGTTCAAATCAATCTCACAATCTATCTCAACCAAAGTATGAGAACCCATCTCATCAAGGCTATCAGGAAATGACAAGGCTAGGCTGAAGAACACTGTCACACCTGGAAAAATGCATGCCATGATAGAAAATAACCACATGCAATACCATGCATGCCAAATCTAGAAAGGAAAATAATATGCAAATAGATACCTACATTGAATCCTATTGTAGACACTTGATCCTACCTTTCCTTTGCTCAATCTTTGTTTCCTCTTTCCTTCTTTGCCTTTCTTGCTCCAATGCCAAAGTGCTCCAAGAAAACTCTAAGTATCCAAGAGTGAGAGAGAGAGAGAGATAATAATGAGAGATTTCTAAAACTAAACTGAAAAAAGGTTACCGACTGATCCTCAGAAGCCTTTTTATGAATGAGGCCTCTATTTTCTTCATTTTCCTCCTCACATGCAATTTGTGACCTTTCACCTCATTTTCTCCTAGTTTCCATTATTTTCATAAATAATTGTGCAAAAAATGACATTTTTCCTTTCCAAATGCTTAGTCATTGCCTTTGCCAATTTCCTTAGCCATAATAAACCTCCCATTTCCACTTTGGAATCGCAATAGGTTGTAACAGTCCACCTGGATGTTTACAGTCTACCTTCACACGCTGATAATCAAAACACCTAGCCACAAACTCTACTACATCCCTCTTCAAGTTCAGCCAATAATAAAACTTCTTCACTACAGTTAATGTATTTAGAAAAACCTAGGTGACCTGAATATGGTTTCACATGAAACTCCCTCAAGATCACCTTCTTGAGCTAACTCCTATCTAACACATATATCCTATCTTCTAATCTCACCAGTCCATCCCATGCAAGGAAATAGTCCATATCCTGCACAATTGCACATGTACCTATACCTGTACTATCACCTGTACTTGTACCAACACCCTGTTGCAACCTGTGCACAATCTCCATATACCTGACATCCTGCTGACCTGCCTGCAAGATCCTATCTTGTAAGTCTATCCCATAGGATCTTATAGATGCTAATTGATTAACCTGTATCCGCCTGCTGAGAGCATCTGCCACCCTGTTCTCCTTTCCCTTGATATACATGATCTCGAAATCAAACTCACTGATCGTATCCAACCACCAAGCCTGCCTACCATTCAGATTCGGTTGGTCAAATAGATACCATAAACCAATATGATCACTCATCAGTACAAATCTCTTGCTAAGAAGATAGTGCCTCCACATCTTCAATGCATGTATAATCGTTGCTAACTCAATATCATGTGTCGAGTAGTTCTACTCGTGCTCATTTAGTTTTCGCGACTCATAGCACACCACCTGTCCATCCTAGATAAGGACTCCACCAAGTCCTCTTTTGCAAGCATTTGTGCACACTACAAACTCTTTGTCTGAATCTACAATCTGTAGCACTGGTGCATGTGTCAACAACTGCTTAAGCTGCTCAAAACTAGCCTCACACTCCTATGTCCATTCGAACTTCTTACCTTTCCTCTGCAATGATGTGATAGGATAAGAAATATGTGAGAATTTCCAAATGAACCTCTAATAATATCCTGTTAAACCCATGAAAGATCTCACCTCATCCACACTCTTAGGAGCTACCCACTCCATGATGGTCCTTATCTTCTCTAGATCTACTGCAATGCCCTCCTTGGAGACAATATTCCCCAAGTAATGTACCTCAGTCTGAAAGAAACTTCACTTGCTGAGCTTAGCCTACAACTGATGCTCTCTCAACAACCTCAACACTAATACTAAGTGCTCGACATGTTCTTCCTCATTTTTAGAATATACCAATATATCATCAATGAACAAAATAACAAACTTATCCAAATACAAATGCAACACACTATTCATCAAGCACATAAAGGTAGATGGAGCATTAGTCAAACCAAATGGAACTACAACAAACTCATAATGCCCATACCTGGTCTGGAATGCAGTCTTGTAGATGTCTTCCTCTTTAATGTGTACTTGTTGGTATCTGGATCTCAAATAAATCTTTGAGAACACTGTTGCTCCCTTCAACTGATCAAATAAGTCGTCAATCCTTGATAATGGGTACCTTTTCTTGATGGTCACTTTGCTCAACTTCCTATAGTCAATGCATAATCTGAGAGTTCCATCTTTCTTCTTCACTAACAATATCGGTGTGCCCCATGGTGATACACTTGGCCTAATGTATACCTTGAGAAACATTTCCTTCAACTACAACTTTAACTCTACCAATCTCAGGTGTGATCATCCCGTAAGGTGCTTTTGATGCTGGAGCTGCCCAAGGCACTAACTCAATAGAAAAGTATACCTCCCTGTGAGGTGGAAACTATGTAATGTCCTCAAGAAACACATCCTTGAACTGATGTAAAACTGGGTACCTGCTCAACACATCTTCATCCTCAACCTCCTTACAACACATATTTCATTAATTTTGGAAATTTTTTATTACAAGGATATCACTAAACTTTAGTTTTTTGGTTATTATGAAATTCTATATCTACCATTTAATTCCAAGTTTAATGAAATAGGTGTTTTACCCTTGTCACTAGAAATGTGTATTGCAAATAATATACACCCTTTCGTGTGGCTATGATTTTCCTGCATAGCTATCACCATCCTAAGTAATGTGGCTTTCTTCTTACCCTGCAAGACTCTTGGTTCCCCATTGTCATCAACACACTCAATGGATTTGCCATAACAACCTACCTTGGTTCTATGAACATACAACCAATCCATGCCCAATAACATATTGTATGATCTAAACAGTAATACATTTAGATGTGTTGTGGTAGGCATGCCATTCAAATCAAATGCACAAGCTCTCACCCAATGATGAACTCGCTTCTTTATACTTGTAGCCAACTACACTGACCAAGACTCTGCATGAAATTCCTTACTCAAACCACACTTATCCACCAAGTCAGGACTAACATAGATATAATTAGATCCAGTGTCAATCAAAATATAAATAACTTGATCAAAAAGCTTATCGTCCATCTCAATGATAGATGCATGATGCTCTGCCTGTCTGCTGTCCACAACTGCATAAATATGAGGAATACTCTACCCCACATCTCCAACAGTTTGTGCTTCCTGTACAATGTATATCTTAGGCCTACCACCCTGGTGTTGCGGACAATATCTCCTAAGATGTTCCTCACTGCATGTCCAACACTCCAATCGACCAGTGCCCTCACCTCTATGTTGTTTTTGTCACCCATGTCCCTATCTAGCTGCATTAAACTTCTTTTGTGGTGCCATATTTTCTTTCCCATCTACATTATGAGGCCTTGCTCTCTTAGGCAGCCATTTACCTTTGCCTTTGTCTTTCCCTTTCCATCCTTGCTGAAATTCATTCTTACCTTCTGACTATTCATAGCAATGCTTCAACTTCCCAATGACTTCCTTAAGTGACTGAGGCTCATCATACTCAATCCAATCTCTAAATTCTAATGGCAAACCACTGACGAATCTATGAACTTTAGCCTTCTCATCTGTAAGATATGGTATATACCTCAATAGCTCCAAAAACTTGGTTGTGTACTCTTCCTCTGTCATTGACCCCATCTTTAGCTCATAAAATTCTTTGGCCTTGTTGTTGGAGTACCTTTCTGACAAGTATTTCTTCCTAAAAATCCTCTTGAACTCACGCCAACTAAATTCATTTGTCCTCATGTCTCTGACCCGCTTCACATCCTCCTACCAAATGTCTGATTTACCTTTCAAGCTGAAGATAGTGATTTTCGCCTTCATGTTATTTGTGTACTCATGCATCTTTAAAAAATTGTTCATCCCAAGTATCCAAGCCTCTGCATCTTCTGGCTTTTTCACATCTCCATCAAAATTAGGTGGTTGTGCTTCCTTAAATTCATTTGGTAAATATCCCCTATCACTCCTCTTGTAAGGATGATATAAATGATGATGATCATGATGCCTATCAGAACCAAAACTAGAATATTACTTGTACTCATCACCCCTCCTATCCGAAGTGTCCAACAAATTGCCATCTCTCATCATGTCAGATCTATCCGACCTATGTCTGCCAGGAGACCTACTGCCATATGCTCCATTAGTCTTGTCCTCATGTCCATGGTTGATTCGAAGTGGATATTGTCGCTGCAATTAAGAAAAACTCTAAAGAAGTATAGATTTAACCTTTGATTGTCTCTATTGTGCCTATATGATCCTGGCATTGTTTGCCTTACAACTCCTTATATCTTCCTTTAAGCTTCTCAATGTGTCTACCAAGTCAAAAGAGTGCCCAACACCATACTTCTCATCTGATTCATAATGAGAGTCCTTGTAGTCTATCATCTTGCTATTCATTCTGACCTTCTTCCTGCAAGACATAATATGTCAAATAAACCAAATCATAACAAACCCACGTACCTTAGGATAGTTTTGGGAGGTTACCTCATTTCCGAGATCTTCCAAATCAGTATGATACATGTATAACATAATCATAACATCATATAGACATATACAAATAAGTGCATCAACACATAAACATCATTCTAGTTAGGGTCTAGTAATCAATGCAAGGCCATATCAACATTGAATGCTATGAAATCATGCATGACAACAACCATTACTCCACTATACACATTTCCACATGCAACCATCAACATGCAGAAGCAATGCCTATTCAACTACACACATGTATGAATGCATGTAGTCGACCATAAGTGATCAATTCTTGTAACCAACCTACAACACTGATTCATGCAATCAAACATACAAGAATGCAACATAACATATAAGGATGTAATCAAGTGACATATAACAACATGTAACCAATCATATACTCATGATGATACATTCCACAATAACAACAACAATTCTACATGAAGACATCACTACAAGTATTATGAAACTAGCTCACAAAAGGGGGTTGTACTAATAACAATAAGGGGTTACACAAGTAGTATAGGGGACTAACATGCCCCTCTCCTTCAAAAAGTGTTGTCCTCAACGCTTGAGTAGTTCTTGATGCTTTTGTATAAAATTATTGTCCTCCCATGTGGAATCTTCAACGAGTAAGTTCTTCCACTTGATTAGATACTTTGAAATTGATCGATTTCATAGCCGTTGGGTTCTTGTTTCTGTGATTGCTCCACGTTCCAATATGATTTTTCCTTCCTCTTCAAGTTCTGGCAATATTGTTTGAATTGGGATATTCTACAACTTTTGAATGAGTGGCCACACTTCTTTGTCCTTCCTCCATTCATCCCTTACTTCGTTTATCCAATCTAGTTGGATAATAGAAATAGCACAAAACAATACTTCCACATCCTCATCGTTTCTTGAGAGTGCATATATAACAAAACATTTCTTCCCTTTCTGTAGATGATTTCAAAGTCATAACCCAACATATTTGTGACCCATTTTTTCCGTTCTTCTAAAGATAATATTTGTTCTAAAAAGTATTTAAGACTATCATGATCCATTTTTACCTTGAAGTGTCTTCCCATTGGGTAAGGTAGCCATTTCTTAAGTGCATGTAGTATTGCCAACATTTCCTTCTCATAAATAGCTTGCTTGAGATGTAGCCGTAAAAATACCCAATCACCTACATCAAAACTTTTTTCACTGCGATGTTGGTCTGCCTGTTTTTTCATTCGATTCTGCACCAAAGTGGCATTATCCTTTAAAATTTAGAGAACTTGTTTGTTGATGCTCGATGTGATCTTTCACTACTTGAACCTTTTTCTTCTTGATATTTCCTTCTATCTTGAGAGTTTGAGGAGTGGTAATTTCTTCCAATGTTTTACAAGATATGGTCGGATTCATTTCTTGATGCTCGAAGTGACCTTTCACTTCTTGAACATTTTTCTTCTTGATATGTCCTTCTATCTTGATATTTTGAGGAGTGGTAATTCCGTCCAATGCATTACAAGATATGTTTGGATTTATTTCTTCTTTCTCGGTGATCTTTCACTTCTTGAACCTTTTTCTTCTTGATATGTCCTTCTAACTTGAGAGTTTGAGGAGTGGTAATTCTTTCCTATGCTTTACAAGATATGGTCGGATCCATTTCTTCTTTCTTTGGGGTTGGGTCCTGGCGTATGTCCTCTTCTTTTGATGTTTCTTGATCCTTTTCTTCCTCCTCTTCATACTCTATGTAAAATAATTTCTTCTCAGCACACTTATGACCTTTAGTGCATTTGCTATCACAATTGTAACAAAGTCATTTTTCTCTTTTTTCTTCCAATTGTTGTGGTGTAAACCTTGTAGGTCGTGGAAGGCTAGGAGAAGAAACACTTCCATAATTATAGTCGTGAGTGGTGGGATTCCTTGTTTCCGTAATTTTGCTTTCAATTTTTCTTGCCCACCTGAATGCCTTCTCCAATGAATCAGGTTCCCAAAGATGAACCTCATGTTGAATGTTATCCTTTAAAGCACCTATGAAGAAATCAATCCTTTGATTTTCTGGAATATCATTTACCCTTATATTCAATTTTTGAAAGTCCTCAATGTGCTCTTCCATTGAACACTTTTGTTTGAGATTTATCAATTGGCTAAAGAATGTGTTTCTCTTTGTATCTTCATAATGTGCTATCATTTCCTCCCTAAAAATTGACCACGTAACAAGTGGTTTACGAGAA
Source organism: Pinus tabuliformis (assembly GCA_031772625.1). Taxonomy (NCBI): domain Eukaryota; kingdom Viridiplantae; phylum Streptophyta; class Pinopsida; order Pinales; family Pinaceae; genus Pinus; species Pinus tabuliformis. Next base: position 108,068,037 of record CM062804.1, read on the forward strand.
AAAATCCATTTATACCATAAAAATTGATCCGGCTCTAAATATGAAGATGCAATATGTACCTTTTTTAACAGTTGCACCTCATATAGATCAAAATATTGTTCCATCTCTAGTATCCAATTTACCAGATCCTTGCCATCAAACTTCCTCATATTGCCTTTTCTTGATTTTAAGAGCTCAATCTTGAAACAACTATAACTTTGTACTTTCGGCTCTTCCAGTTCTAAAATTGCAACCTACAGTAGCCCTCTGTGTCCTGTTTCTAATGCCACCAATCTGATCATAATTGAATTCTCCAAGAAAGAGTTATGCACAATCTCCCAAGATGACCTGATTATATACCTTTTCAAAAGAGAAAACTTGTATGAAGTGCCACGTGTCACTATTTTGACCTTTGGATCTAAAAAATATACACAAGAAACTATAGTCTGTCCTATTTTTGTAACTTCTTATGAACTTTCAAACTGATGCTCATAGAGACAGTTATGACGATTTTCCCAAGGTGACCTGTTTGGAATGTAATTCAAGGGTCTGCAAAAACCCTAACTTCCTTAGACTATATCTCTAAAACTATAGTGAGACAGGATCTGAAATTCAAAACCGAGGTTCAGAGCGATGTCTTATCAAATGGGTTTTTGTTTTAGCTTCTGAAACTTCGTAGTGAAAGAGTTATAGCGAAAATCCCACGATGACCTGTTTTAGTTGAAATTCTAGAACTTGCAAAAAACCCTAACTTCCTCAGATCATATCTCCAAAAATATAGCAAGACAAGCTCTGAAATTTGGGCTTGAGGTTCAGCGCGAGTTCATATCAAATGGTTCTTTTTTGCTTCTAAACATTGCAAAAAAAAAGTCATAGCAAAAATGTCACAATGACCTATTTGGAGCAGCGAAACCCTAGAATCCAAAGCTCTGATACCAAATGTTATGAAACCAGCTCACAAAAAGATAGAAAAGATAGATCAACACCTTAGAAATAAGCCTCTTCGAGGGGAAACCTCCTTTACATTACACAAATGAACAATTCTTAGATGATACAAATGACAAGACCTCCTTTCTATATATAGGAGTCTAAGGGGTCATAATATAATCAGAGACGACATAACAATAATAATGTAAGGGCACAATAATAACAATATGGGGACTACATGGGTACAACAATATAATAAGGGGGTTGTACTAATAACAATAAGGGGTTACACTAGTAGTATAGGGGCCTAACAACAACCATGATCAACATTACAAAAATGCAACAAGCACATGAAATGCAAGTGTAAGAGACACACATGCAACTGACATGCATGCATGACCAACACATAGCCCATCTAGTCTGAGGGGTGAACCATGATCTGATACCACTCTATAACACCCTCCTCCCACATCTACCCAACTAACCAGCCAAACGGGGCAAGCATGTGACGAAAGACTACTATGGTTAGATTTGACATTGTATGTGACCTTGGAATTAATGGAAACACAATACACAAACTTTCCACATCAGCTACAGGACCCCTGAGGACCATGCCAACACTTCAAGCAGCTTGACCCTGGGTCCTGCTGAATTTTTTGGTCACTTATGCTCCAGTAACTCTCATGCTATAGGCATGACAACGTCCAAGGACCTCCAGTCACTCTCACAAGCCTGCTTGTTAGTGTCTAGGGACCAAATTGTCCAGTTCTATGCCAACGACCCCGAGATTTGAGCCACTTTTTCAGGCTTAGAGCCCAGCTACTTCCTAGAATGGAATGACATCTTAAAAGCAGTAAAAGAACAGGGATGTAATGATGTAAACACAATAAAGTTAAACAAGACCTTAACTAGACCCCTACTAGCCATGACAGACATTTCGTCAAACATATCATAAACATGTAATCTACAGGTGTAAACAACATAGGTAAGTATAGGGATCTCATACTTATCTAAGAATCACTATGAACCATTGTTCCCTCATGGAATTTTCTACATTATCATCTATTAGGTCATAGATATATTGTCCATTCATTTACAAGTAAAAACATGATGAGAACCATACATAGTTGTTGTCATAAAACATACATATAACCAACTTAGTAACAACCGAAATACCTTAGATATAACAACCATAGAGTCCACATATAAACCAATACATTTACACATGAAAATCAACGGAATGAATTTCTCATTAATAAATGCATAAACCAACTGGAGATGGGACTACCACGTTCCACCCAACCATAGATTGGTCGAGCCAAGTCTCTCTTCAGCCAATCACCCCCATGCCATATTCCAAGCATGAATTTGGGACCTCATAGAACACACCAAAAAGAAACAAACAAGCATGGATTCCACTGGACTTCTCCACCTACACCGTGAGGAATTTGAATGCCTCCTAGTCTCTCAGGCTTTACCGTAATCCACAGTCCGATCCAAGGATCACTAGGCCCTACTCCAAGATCCACGCTCTAGGATTTACTGTACATCCCATCCCGGGACTACTAGGACCAATAAAGAGCAATAAACCTCTTGGATTTACCATATATCCCGTCATTCACTGACAAGGACTCCTAGGCCCACCGAGGTAAACAATCTTGGCTTTACTGCAACCTCAGGGGATACTAGGCTAGTGGTTTTAGCATGATCCATAGTTCAGTTTAGGGACCACTAGGCCACGTGTTTGTCATTTTGGAGATCCACCCCACTCAGCTTCGAATCTATCAGGTAATCCAGCTCAACCGAAGTGTGAGAACCCATCTCATCAAGGCCATCAGGAAATGGTAAGGCTAGGCTGAAGAACATTGTCACACCTAGAAAAACCCATGCCATGATATAAAATAACCACATGCAATACCATGAATTCAAAATATAGCAAGGAAAATACACATGCAAATCGATACCTGCAATGAATCCTTCTATAGCTGCTTGATCCTACCTTTCCATGCTTGATCTTTGTTTCCTATTGCCTTCTTTTCCTTTCTTGCTCTAATGCCAAAGTGCTCCAAGAAAACTCTAAGTGTCCAAGAGTGAGAGAGAGAGAGAGAGCAAGAGTGAATAATGAGAGAGATCTAAAACTGAACTGACAAAATGTTACCAATTGATCCTCAGAAGAATTTTTATGAATGAGGCCTATATTTTCTTCATTTTACAATATTTTCCTTCATTTTCCTCCTCACATGCAACCTGTGACCTTTCACCTCCTTTTTCTCCTAGTTTCCATTATTTTCATAATTGTGCCAAAAGTGCCATTTTTCCTTTTCAAAGCCTTATCCATTTCCTTTGCCAACTTCCTTGGCCATAATAAACCAAATGAACAACCCCTAGGATGTCTTGCCCAACATTCAGCTTGGAATAAGTGTCCCATCAACCGTGGTTGTTATTTTCAACTTTTATTACAAGGAATGTTCACTAAGGTTGTTATATTTCTTTTCATTGGGTCGAGATTTGTTGAATCCAAGGTTCGTCTCCTTGTTCATTTTGTTGGTTTTTGTCTCAATCTATTGTGTGTGTCTTACATGTTCCCCTCTGTAACTATGGCCCCTCGGACGAGAATGCCAAGATGTAGAGGGGTTGCGGGCTACTCATCATCTCATCGTCGTAGGTTATTTGGCTGGGATTCTGGTGAATTATTTTGACTCTGTCCCTCGCGAAGTCTGGAGGGAAATTATCCAACTAGAGTCAAAGGAGTTTGGAGACCGATCACACTGCTTTGATTCAGAGGTAGGAGTAGAGGGCCTCAAATGGATCCCTGACGCGAGGAAATTTAGAAAGAGAAGACTTCACTTTATTCTTTCACTTGCAGTGCACCAATAGACGGATACCCTCCTCTGCATGGTACTCAGATACAAGCAAGTAGATAATTACAAATTGTTTGCAAGGCAAGAAGATATCAAAACAATTCTCTGGAATATTTATTTTTGTTTGGATGATATTGTGTTAAGATTAGCTAAGGTGGAGAAGTATGTGGTTTCTGACTTGGTGTCTGAGATAGAGGAGCCTAATGGTGTTCTATTATTGCATCTCCTCCTATCATTGCCTCTACACTCATAAATTCCTTCCCTCTTTCTCTAGTCATTATATCAAATTGAAGCAGGTTTGACAGATTTAGCTTTCTCCATTTTAGGTGGTCGCATAAGCTTGAACTCATTGGAGGCACTTGGAAATTCCTCTTTGGAATCTTGGTGGTCCACATTATGGCATCTTATTTTTGCATAAGCTTTGGTTTTTTCTACACAGGGATGGCTTATGATGGTTCCTTTGTCTCTGTAATTTTCCAAAGTATTCAGTGTTTTCCAATTCTGAAAGTGTTTAGTCTATGTTTTCTTATGGATTTCCTCATGGATCTACTCTTGTCATCCTCATTTGAATTTTGTAATGTACACTGGCGGAGGCCAAGGATATACTTGGTTGTTATGGTTCAGTCCTCCTTTGGTCCTTTGTCTCAGTAGCTCAGTCTTCAAGTATGATTAGGTAGAAATGATGCTCTTCTTGTTTCACCTAGTTGAAGGAATGCTCTCTGAGGTTATTCTTTTTGGAGTATGCTCTCACTTCTTCTTAGTTTCTACCTGCATTATTTCTTCATAACATTCTGATTCACCAGAATTAGTTAACGATACATAATATAATGAAGGAGAGTATCGTTCAAGGGGTCTACTTATCCTGGTAGATCTTCTAACACCACATTCATTTGTTTGAGGTGCATGCTGTTGTTTTTGTTATGGTTGTTGATCATTATGATTTTCAGACACCTTTACTTTTTCTGTGATCCAATCAAGCATTGTGTATTCTTTGTATTCTTTGTGTAATTCATTATACAGGATACCAGATGTAGCCCCACCTATCGCCACCTCTTTGATTACTGCTAAGAAAGGTAACAAGTTCATCTCCCAGACTAGGAAATTTATTTTTTGTTTGGTTCGCTCCCAAAGTAAGGGGAATATCGTCGCCACATCCATGACCCCCGTGAAGGGTTCCTCCATGCAGCAGCAACAACAGAGGGATACGGTCATGAAAGAACACAGGAACAACTTCTCCTTACCCACAGGGGTACCGCACAAGTTTCAGGTGGGCAACAAAGTCTGGTTGCATCGACATAAAGAACGCCTTACCAGAACCCATCAGAAGCTCAGACCACTTCGACATGGTCCTTACACCATTACCAAGGCTATGGGAAACAATACTTTGGAGCACAACATTCCCTCATTCCTTCACCTGCACCAATTGTTCAATGTGTATCACCCTCGATCATGCTTCCCACCATTACTGGACACATCCGAGATTGCAGAATAGCTCACGAAGGACCAAGTTCAACAGATGGAGGAACTCAATGTAATGGGGACCATTGCTTCCTAAGGGGGGAGGAATGATCCAAGTGGGTGTTGGTGGCCACCCACCTATCCCACTTGGACCCCCACAACTGTCTCTTTCCGTTTTTTAGTTTCTTTAATTGTAGCACAATTTACTATTTTTAGCAGTTTTTCGGGTCTTGAACTTCTGGAGCCGTTTTGAGGCCCTAAACGATGTTTTTTGGGAAAACCAGGAGCAACATAGGTCATAGACCAATGTTTCTCATCCTAAATTTGTATTCCTCATATATATATTTCTAACGAGCTATTGTGAATGTCAAACTGAGATCATATGCCAAAGTTACGACCCCGGGAAGTTGATGTACCAATTTTCCCAAATGGGGCCCACAGTTTGGCGTTTCATCTCCTAGGGTTAGGGTTTTGGATGTTTAGGGTTTTCCATTGCTTCTCAACAATAAATAGGCCTTCGAGCCTCATTGTAACACAGTTCAGAGGCATGTAGCTACCACATCTCTTCTCAAAGATAAGCTACCATCGCCCTAGCTAGTTTATTTCCAATTCTGTTTGTAAGCATATTTCAGTATTTTACACTAACGCAATGAAGTATTATTTCTGTTGCATCTCTATATGTATGGTTATATCTGTAATTTTTTGTATTCCTATTTAATTCCGGATCACCTATGCACTTGCACTTGTACTTGTACCTGTACTATCACCTATACTTGTACCAGCACCGTGTTGCAACCTATGCACAATCTCCATATACCTGACATCCTACTGACCTGCCTGCAAGATCCTATTATATAAGTCTATCCCATAGGATCTTACCGCTGCTAAGTGATTAACATGTATCTGCCTGCTAAGAGCATCTGCCACCCTGTTCTCCTTTCCCTTGATGTACCTGATCTCGAAATCAAACTCACTGATCGTATCCAACCACCAAGCTTGCCTACCATCCAAATTCGGTTGGTCAAATAGATATCGTAAACCAATATGATCACTCATGAGTACAAACCTCCTACAAAGAAGATAATGCCTCCACATCTTCAATGCATGTATGATCGCTGCTAACTCAAGCTCATGTATCGGGTAGTTTTTCTTGTGCTCATTTAGTTTTTGTGACTCATAGCACACCACCTTTCCATTCTACATAAGGACTCCACCAAGTCCTCTTTTGCAATAATCTTTGCACACTACAAACTCTTTGTTTGGATCTGCAATCTGTAGCATTGGTGCATGTGTCAACAACTGCTTAAGCTGCTCAAAACTAACCTCACACTCCTTTGTCCATTCAAACTTCTTACCTTTCCTCTACAATGATGTGATAGGATAAGCAATATGTGAGGAGTTCCTGATTAACCTCCTATAATAGCTTGCTAAACCCATGAAATATATTACCTCATCCACACTCTTAGGAGCTACCCACTCCATGATGTCCCTTATCTTCTTCGAATCTACTGTAATGCCCTCCTTGGAGACAAAATTCCCCAAGTAATGTACCTCAAGTTGAAAGAAATTGCACTTGCTGAGATTAGCATACAACTAATGCTCTCTCAACAACCTCAACACTGATGCTAAGTGCTTGGCATGCTCTTCCTCATTTTTAGGATATACCAATAAATCATCAATGAACAAAATAACAAACTTATCCAAATACAAACGCAACACACTATCCATCAAGCACATATAGGTAGCCGGAGCATTAGTCAAATCGAATGGAACTTCAACAAACTCATAATAACCATACCTAGTCTGGAATGTAGTCTTGTAGATGCCTTCCTCTTTGATGTGTACCTGTTGGTATTCGGATCTCAAATCAATCTTCGAGAACACTGTTTCTCCTTTCAACTGAACAAACAAGTCATCAATCCTCGATAATGGGTACCTGTTCTTGATGGCCACTTTTCTCAACTGCCTATAGCCAATGTATAATCTGAGAGTTCCATATTTCTTCTTCACAAAAAATATTGGTGTGCCCCATGGTGATACACTTGGCCTAATGTTTCCCTTGTCCAACATTTCCGTCAGCTACAACTTTAACTCTACCAATCTCAAGTGTGATCATCCTGTAAGGTGCTTTTGATGCTGGAGTTGCCCGAGGTGCTAAATCAATAGAAACGTCTACCTCCCTGTGAGGTGGCAACTATGTAATGTCCTTAAGAAACACATCCTTTAACTGATGTAAAACTGGGTACCTGCCCAACACATCTGCATCCTCAACCTCCTTACCCTTGCCACTAGAAATGTATACTGTAAATAAAATACACCCTTTCCTGTGGCTACGCTTTGACAACATAGTTGTCACAATCCTAACTGTTGTGGCTTTCTTCTTACCCTACAAGACTCTTGGTTCCCCATTGTCATCAACACACTCAATGGCTTTGTCATAACAGTCACCTTGATTCTATGAAGATACAACCAATCCATGCCCAACAACTTACTGTATGATCTCAATAGTAATACATTTAGATGTGTTGTGGTAGGCATATCATTCAAATCAAATGTACAAGTTCTCACCCAATGATGAACTCGCTTCTTTATACTTGTAGACAACTACACTAACTAAGACTCTGCATGCAATTCCTTAAACCAAACTTATCCACCAAGTCAAGACTAACATAGCTATAATTAAATCCAGGGTCAATAAAAATAGAAATAACTTGATCAAAGATATTTCCATCCATCTCAATGATAGATGCCTGATTCTCTGCCTGTTTGTTGTCCACAACTGCATAAATATGAGGAATACTATGCCCCACATCTCCAACAGTTTGTGCTTCTTGTGCACTGTATATCTTAGGTCTGCCACCCTGATGTTGCAGACAATATCTCCTAAGATGTTCCTCACCACATGTCCAACACTCCAATCAACTAGTGCCCTCACCTCGATGTTGTTGTTGATGTCACCCATGTCCCTATTTAGCTGCATTAAACTTCTTTTATGGTGCCATATTTTCTTTCCCATCTGCATTCTGAGGCTTTGCTCTCTTAGGCTGCTATTTACCTTTGCCTTTGTCTTTCCCTTTCCATCCTTGGTGAGATTCATTCTTACGCTTTCATTGTTCATAGCAATGCTTCAACTTCCCAATGACTTCCTTAAGTGACCAAGGCTCATCATACTCAATCCGATCTCTAAATTCTATTGGGAAACCACTGACGAATCTCTGAACTTTAGCCTTCTCATCTGTAAGATACGGTACATACCTCAATAGCTCTAGAATCTTGGTCATGTACCCTTCCTCTATCATTGACCCCATATTTAGCTCATAAAATTCTTTGGCCTTGTTGTCGTAGTACCTTTCTGACAAGTATTTCTTCTTGAAAATTCCCTTGAACTCATGCCAACTAAATTCATCTATCCTGATGTCGTTGACCTGCTTCACATCCTCCCCTCAAATTTCTTCTTTACCTTTCAAGCTGAAGATAATGATTCTGGCCTTCATGTTATCTGCGTACTCATGCAACTTAAATAATTTGTTCATCCCAAGATTCCAAGCCTCTACAAGTTTTGGCTTCTTCACCAAAGCTTATAACCTTTTAAACCACTTATACCCAATAAAGATGCACTTTTCAGATTTACTATCCAACATTGTTCTTTTCTACTTTGGAACATGTACATATGCATCACATCCAAATACCCTTAGATGTGAAAGAGGACGTTTCTTACCAGTCCATACCTCTTGTGGAGTCTTATCCTCCAACACTGATGAAGGCAACCTGTTGACCAGGTAACAAGCAGTCTCCACCGCCTCTACCCAAAATTCTTGTCCAAACCCAACACCACTAAGCATGCTTCTTGCCCTTTCCATCAATATCTTATTCATTCTTTCTACAACTGCATTTTGCTCAGGTGTGTATGTAGTAGTCTTCTACCATGCTATACCACACTTCTTATAGAGCTCTTCAAATTCCTTCTTACAAAACTTTCCATCATTATCTGTCCTCACCACCTTTATCTTCTTTTGCGTCTATTTTTCCACCAGAGCCTTAAATTATTTAAACCTGTCAAAGACTTCAGATTTCTTCGTGAGGAAATATATCCATGTATTCTTTGAGAAGTCATCTATAAATGATACATAGTACATAGACTTTCCCATTGATGGAACTGACACAGGTCCAAACACATCATTGTGCACAAACTCTAATATATGTTTCACCCTCTTACCACCAGAGGGGAAACTCACGCGATCTTGCTTCCCATATACACAATTTTCATAGAAATCAAAATCCAGAGAGTTATTAGACATACCTTCTATCATACCTTTACCATGAAGTATTCGAAATACCTTCTCTCCAATATGTCCAAGCCTTTGATGCCATAGCATGGTCTTTTCTCCAAAGACCACTAGATTTTCTACTCCACTTTCAGGAACCGCATAACTTGTTGTCATTCACTGCAAAATGTGTTTTCAGTCACCCAAAGTGAAAAAGAGCAGTAAAGTTTGCAGCCATCTTCCAAGCCACATAAGCTCTCAAAGCTAAATCAGACCCTCTTCATTGGATAGGGCTCAGAATAAGCTCTCTAATGGTATATGGAACTCCTCAAATGGACCTTGAGATCAGAAGATATGGCCTGTGAAAGATGAGGGTTTTTTTCACCTTTGAAAGAAGGAAAGAATCGCAAATCGGAGGTCCCGGAACATATCACAAATCGCAAATTTGTGGGTCCAGGCATATCGACAAGGGAATCATAGGTTTGGGGTAAGACTAACGATTGCCGATATCGGAAATCGGTGGTCTGCAGGTTCATGCATATCAGAGATCAGCGGGTCCAATGGACCACTCTTAAGAAGTTGTGGGAGGAATACATCGATGGTGTTAAAACACTGGGAGGGCCGAAAACAATTTAACAAAGGTTTGTAGCGAAAAACCAAGGGCAGGTGGACCCTTTCTCTCTCCTCTAGGGGGCCATGTGGCAGAGCATTATTGGAGCCGATAAAGACATGGTGACACTGACATCACCATGACGTGGAAGTACGGAGGACACATGGCATGAATATATGTTATTTTCAAGGGTCCAAAGAGGGCATATCCAGGTGACACATGTCACCACTTAGGAAGTTCCATGTGGTAGTGATGACATCACATCGGAAATCGCAAATCAGAGATTGAGGCTTATCGACAATTTGTGATGTAGTGCACACACGAGAAAGTGTGATAAAGAGACTTTGATATAGGGCCTGACCCACAGCCAATCTAAAAGAACCAGGGGCTAAGCACGGAGTGTGATCGGCGATCAAAAATCGGCAATTGTGTTGTGCATAAAAAAAGAATCATTGATTGCGAACCTCTAATAAAGGTGCTCCAATAAGGGGGATCGCCTGTGATCACATAAAGGGGCGAGGAACCAAGGGTCGAGCGTTAAAGGGCTATCGTAATTGGAGGTCGCAAACATATTGCAGCTCCAATGTAAAAGTCCCAACTGGAAACCCTGATTGCGATCAACCGACTAGGAGCTCCGATATAAAGGCTGAGCCCCAGGTCATAGCTTGCGATCCTATAATGAAGAAATACTGAAAGGGGCGAAACCAAGGGGGTCTAAGGAGCATCAGGACTCACTGTTTGTAACATCCTCTAGAATAAAAGTCCCAATACAGTGACACCTTGATAGCATGGTACAGTGCTTTAAAGTTGGATGGGTCGAAAGCTGAGACTTGGAATAGAAATATGGAGCATTTGGAGAGCGATATGGGCTAATCCTGTGGAAGCCTCTATAACAAGAAATCTGTGACAAAAATCGCCTCAAAAATGAATTCGATTTATTTGCTGCACATCTTCAGAGAGTAAATGGAGATATGGGACTCAGGAAGACTTAATGTCTCGACATGGGGATCCGCTCAGATACACAGCGAAGGACTTCCAGGACATTCTCCACTTCTACTCTGTAACAGGAAATTAACAGTTGATCCACTCCCTACTTTGGAGAAAGAGTGATTCATGCAGTTAAGGCAAAAGCAACAAAAACCGACCATGCAGCAGGAGGGACGCATTTTGGTAGAGATGTGGCCTGATCAGGGGCCTTCATAAGAACCGAAGGACAATATTTTCCACGATCATCATTTAGTTTCCTCTTTTCTATTTTTCTGTAATTTATTTTATTCTATAATTTCTATATTTCCAACAACGAAATTAAATACTAGGAAATCAGTTTGGGTAGTAGAGCTATCGCGGGCCTAGACAACTAGTCAATCTAACAACTGGCCCTTGGCTGAGATATTTTTTAAATGTGGATTCAAAGCCCCCCCATCCCAGTATAAATAAAGGGGAGAAACACTTAATAAGGGGTTCCGTAATTCTCCACCCACAGTGGTCCAAATTCTGTGGTTCCACTTTGGTTCTATGAAGCTTGTTCATGAGGGACTTGAGCTATATATTGTTGAATGTAAATGGACTGATGAATGGGAATCATTTTGAAGATTAATGAAACTATTTGGTGATTCTAATCACGGAAATGCACAGTATGTTTTCCCCTTTATAAATCTCATTTCATATATGTTTTTCTTTCTCTGAAATAGTGTGATGAAGCTGTCAGTTTCTCTTTGATTCATGGATTTATCTAGCTCGCTAAATAGAGAACAAGTACCTGTGTCTAAGACAGATTGCTTATGTTATTCTATAACCTGCAGTACTTGTGCATAAAAAAGACTTACTTGCATTATTTGATTAACCTGCAGTACTTGTATGAGAACATATTTACTCATGTTGTTTGGTGATAAAGATACCCATGAGGTATATGGCATGAAACTTTAATTTGCGCTCCACTCTTTCCGTTCTTTCATCTCCACCCTCTTTCATATTTCTACTAGAACATCATGGCTTAGGATTCTGGATTGATTTCAGCCCTACGCACTGAATTCCCTCCTTCCTTTTCTCCTCTTCACTTTACTACAACATCAATATTAAGCTGCTTGTTGTTGTGTGTCGACCACCAGAACCAGACATTTCTCTTTGAGGTTGGCCCAATTTACCCCCTGAACATTTAGATCCATGTATTGTCTTGAGTTTACCTTAATGAAGGCCTATTGAAATAAGCCCCCTTTATTATTTTAACTACGTGACAATTGGAGTGCAAAAAAAAGCCCCCATTGATAATCTTCCATGCACTTCCTTCTTCAAGATGTCCTAGGCATTGGTCTACAATCAACCCAGAGGCTGCCTCTAGGAAACTTTCTATGTCTCGTTCTAGAAAAAGTGACAACATAATTGTTGCACCCATCAATAACAGGGCTACCTTGAAGCTTGTACAAATTTCCAATCCAAACTCCCTGCATCAACGCCAGTGCTCCCCAAACCATCTTGCAGGTATCGTTCTCGAACATTGTTTTTACACTTGCATCATCTAGCTTTCTTACAGAAATTAAATTTCTAACCAATGCAGGAATATGTAGAACACTCAGAAGTTTTCTAATCCTTCCACCTTGGAACTTCAACTTGAATTTTCCGCGACCAATGATTCTAGCCTTCCTATCATCCCCTAATAAGACACCACCACCATCATATTTCTCATAGTCGGAGAACCACTCTCTATGGGGAGTGAAGTGAAAATATGCACTTGAGTCAATCAACCATGCCTCATGATCTACATGTGTACTTGAAGAAGAATAAAATTACACATCCCCCCTTTCATCTGAGGTGGTTTTTACCTCTGCATAAGGAGCATCGTCAGATCCCTTTCCTTTCTTAGGAGATTTATATTTACAGTCCCTTTTGAAGTGCCCTTCCTTTCTGAATTTCCAGCACACCTTTATAGGTTTTCCTAGAGATTTAGATCTCCCTCTAGATTAAGATCTCCCACTCGAGGACTTATTTTTGTTTCTATTCTGGGATCGTCCTCATACAGACAAGGCATCACCATTTTGGCCCTCCATATTTTTCCGTCTCATCTCCTTTGATAGCAAGGATGCAACTATTTCATCAATCTGCAAGGCAGTTGCATTGCTACCTATTGCAACAACCAGATTATCCCACGAATCTAGTAGAGAACACAAGAAACTGATGCACTTATCTTCATCTGAAATTTTAATATCAACATTTAATAATTGGTTTACCACAGTATTAAATGTGTTCAGATGCTCTGTCACCGAGCCTCCATTTTTCATTCTCAGGTTATACAACCTTTTTTGTAGGAACAATTTATTCACCAGAGACTTAGATTGGTACAAAGTCCCTAACTTGTCCCACAAAGCCTTCATCAAAACTTCCCCTGATACATTCATTAATACTAAATATGAGGCACACAATCATATTATGCACTCTTCCTCCTGATCCAACTTCGCCCAGCCGTCAGCTGACATTGTTGTTTGTTTAGTACCCGGATCTACTGTGATCCATTGATCTTTATCCACAAGCAGATCCTCCATCTTGAGTTTCCACAACTAAAAACTCTGACCATTAAATTTCTCGATCTCTATCTTTCCACTGCTCGCCATCTTCTTTCACCATAAGAATAGATCCCGCATATCTTCCACTGAACATGGTCTACCACAGGCTGGAGGAAAAACCCCTCAGTAGCCAAGGTGTCCCCTTGAAGCCAAAACAACTCTGATACCAAATGTAGGTTTTAACCCCGTACAAAAATTACCTGCATACGAATTCTAAAAACAGAAAATGAACAATGGTGAGAGCATAAAAAATAAAAAATATATACATAGATATTTTCTGCGGGATCCCAAAACTAGGACTACCAGATTGATTTTTCATTATATTCCTTTCAATGTTACAATACATATATATACATGTTGAAGCATCCATAAACCCAAATCCATTAAACCTGGATTAGAACATAAAAATAGTTCCCTTGACTGGATCTACAAAATACCATGGACAAAAAACCATCATGCACTAAACCATGTGTGAAATCCATGCACAAAACCATAGGTAGGTCCACCCACCTAATATAGGGTCCAAAAAAAAAAATCTCAAGGCGTTTCCCCAAACCCTGTGCATGGGGGCTACATCCCCCTTGTGATTCCCGAGTAGCACCCTGCACAACGTACAAGAGGGGCTACCGCCCCCCTATGACCCCCCAACAATGCCTCGCGTGGGGTAGTCGTGGAAATAATATAACACAACTCAACAATAATTTGTAAAATTAGTCATTTTCTTATTTATGTTTAAATTAGCAAAAAGTATTTATAAATCAGCAATAAACAATAATTGACATAACAGTCAGAAATCCAATAAAGGAAACAAAATAATAAATCAAACAGATAGACATAATAACTATATGGAATAAGAACTTGAATTGTGTAACCTTCTAAATAGCAAAGCAAAACATAACATTGATTAGTATCAATTCAGAGATGAGCAATGACTGGAGCACAGAGAAAAATTTAAAGACCAATATAAACTTTTAGTCTCAATCGATAAGTCAAGCCAACAAGATAGAAGTCGACTCGAACTAAGAAAGAATCATTCGATAGGACAAAGTTACAAAGTACATTTCGAAAACATAGAAATTGAAGATAGAGGCCTCAATCAACTATCAAAAGTTATTTCCATAGTCACTAATAAATATATGGCATGCGAGTCTAACAACATATCACACAAAAGACAGAAATCTTGGTTCAAAAATCAAAGCACTCAAGTACATCCATCTAATCCTAACATGTCACAAACCTTACACATCCCATTGTTGTCAAACATACAACAAAAATCAATTCAAATCACTCCTCAATTATTCACCACCTCGTGCAAAAGGTGGCAATCAGATAGATGCACACATTGAATGATGTTCAAGGATCAAATCAGAAATCGAAGAAACATTTCAAGAAAGAAATTGAGCGAGAATGATGAAAAAATTAATTCCACTTCTATAAAAATTAATAAAGCCTTAGGCTTAACGAAAATATTGCTAAAAATATCGTTTGATACTCCATATGACCTTGACGATATCTTGGACATTCCAAGCCCCACGATCTCTGATTTTAAGCTTTTGGATTGATTTCGAACCACAGAATTTTAGAACAATTTTGTAATGGTGAAGCGTAAAGTCCGCTCTGAAGACAATGAAGTTACAGTAGAGCCAAGGACCAAGGCAAGGTTCGACCTTGTGGGAAATAAAGAACTAGAAGTTTTCATGTACAATATAAGGCAAGAAAAGGTAGATGAACCATCTTGGGAGAAACACTGTAAATCCTTCCTCGAATGGGCCAAACTGATTGACCAGTGGAATTCTCAGTTTGAACAACTACAGAAAATGTGAATGCAGGACATCCTCGGTGGTCCACTAGTGGAAGACCTGAAAGGATTGAAGGAAGAGGCCGCTAAGTATTTCGCCAACACATACCATTATAGTGGAAACATTTGGCTTGCACAACCTCAATCAATTTCTGGGACTTCCATTAATCATATCATAGGTCTACCATACCAAGGTGAAAAAGTGCCAAGCATAACTAACTGTAACAAATGGCTCATGGAGCTTTCTAGCAGAGCATCTGGAAAGAATTCAAGAGGGTTAGCCATCATCCAGGTTTAGGATTCGCTGATTATATGAGTCTGCACAATAGTTTACCTGTGTCTCACAATTGTTGGTTGATCCTCAGACGTCAAATTGATAATGCTCAAAGCAATTGGCGCATGAAAAAATATTCCAAAGTATACAATTGGGTGGAACATGTAGCATACCTCATCAAAGCTAACTGCAATAAATGTCAAAATTAAGGTATATCCATATGTTTCCCCTCTCGTTTAATTTGGTTAGCCATGAAATCTAGCCCACTAGTTGGGGCGATAGACTTCACTAAAAAAGATATGCCTCTTATGAATAATTTTAGGATCTTTTCACATAATTGGTTGAGGAAACCACAATCCTTAGGTCCCCATGAAATTCTTATGAATTGGTTGTTGAACATTAAGAACATTTCCAATAAGTGGCAAGTACCCGAGCATGTATTTCGAGCCTTACCTCCTTGTTCCCATATCTAGTTATGTCTAGATGTCACCAAAGCATGGTATAATAACTCTGCAGAAGTCAACCATCAAGAAATCCCTTACCAACCTTCCATTGACCAAGTGTTCGACGAATTACGCTGACAATCCAACACCAATTTTTTTATTCCATCCAGAGTCTTTGACCCATCGCAAGATATCATTACCCCATTGTCTAATGTTGAATTAGAAGAAGAGGCACAAACCACATTGTACATACTACCTTTCAAAAGTGACTTATCAACACCTTTACCAGAAACCTCCCAAAAGTCTAGCCATAAAAAGTCTCACAACCCTAAGGCCACCCTGAGAATGTCCAAATTATCCCAATGGGAATGAGTACTTTCAAAAATCTGTATGCAAAATCCTAAACATCAATAGAAACTTCATGAAGTTATCCAACAACTGAAGGAAAAAGAAAAAATGGTCAAAAAGACTTGGAAAACCAAATTTCCATCCATTCAAGTAGAGATCTATAATGCAATGGAAAGAGCCAAAGGTGTTTTTGCAGCTAATATTCACTAGAAAGGGCAAGATATTTTTCATACCTCACTAAAGCAGAGTCGTGAGCAGAATGGTACTTCTTCTAGTAAGTAGAATGACAACATTCAACATCAACAGAAGGATATTCCAGACCAAGTTCATAGTCAAAAAAGGAGGTTGTCGACAAACAAACCACTAAAGTAACTTAAATTGATTTAACATATGATACACTAGTTAATTCCCGGACTTAGATTGAGGAAGAGCATAATCAGTTGGGCCAAAACCAATCGGACCAGCAAAATCGAAAAGATAATTATGAGGAGCACTCGCATGACAATTCTTCTAAGAAAACCCACTCCGACGAAACAATCAAAGATTGCAGTCTGAAAACGACTAATGTTTCGACTGACCAAAATCAAGGAGAAATGAATGAAGTACCAGTTACCGATCCTCCAATTGTGAATGATCCACTAGTTACTAAGCCTGCTCTAACCAACATAACCTCCATAGGATCGACTTCAACAAGCACGCCAAGAACTAAAGATAAAATGAGTGTGTTGATATTTATACCAAGTATGATGATATCAAATTTATCATTGATAAAAAAAATGAAGTTTTAGAACATTCTATCAAGGCTGCTAAGAAGCGGTTGCGAAAGAGGAAAAAAGACACCAACAAGCTTCAACAACGACATGAATGAGAAAGAGAGACTTGGCTAGCCTGTCAAAACTAGGCAACAAAAAAACTTAAAATCCCCACTCCAGCCAAGGTTGATGATCATCTTGTTGCTATACAATAGTTGGTGCATCAGCTAATTAATCAAAATGAACAACTTAATGCATAGGTGATAGAGCTTCAAGCTTTACCTTTAGTCACTGGAAATCCAAAGTTTACAAAAATATTGTAGAAGGCTCATGATGAATTTATGGCAACCAAACAAACTTTAGAAAAATACACTCAACAAAGGATCTCCCCTCATGACTACACTAAACAAATGGCCTACTTATTTGGCATCCAATCATACTCGTATCAGAGCACAAGATATGGCCATTCACAATTTGGCCTCAAGACAATCTGCATATCCCAGAGCAGAGAAATCACTCGAGAACAAACTGGAGAAAGAACGATAATTTTATGCACATTTAATGAAAAATGAGTGTTAGTGGCTTAGGGAAGGGAATACAACACAACTAGAAGCCACCAATGCGTCATAATTTTTACAAGGAATACTTAATCAAATTTTGAGCATCGTAAAAGCCAATACCTTCACCCAAAGAATAGCAGAAGACATGCCCCTAGAAGAAAAATTTTAGTACCTATCGGATCTCAAAAAATCTAGTGCTAAAGCTAGATTGGAAGTGTGTGGATAGTCCATCTTTGATGAACATATGCAGATATTTTCTTTAGTCATTTACCAAACCGCCTTTCCAAACATACCACCACCGTCAACTCACTCTTCCTCACCATAACCACCACGGCCCACTCACCAATTCTTCACCCAAGTGTTTCGACATATGATGCAACTTTGGAACAACAACCACACGAAGTTGAAGTCGACGAAGAAGTAAATTAGTGAGAGATCTAGTCTAAGAAGATTCGACGGAGACCACTAAAGTACTTGCTAAAGAACTACCAAATGTATTTCCTTGATTTACCTTTTATTGTAATATGTTTTGTATAAAAAAAAAATCTCTAAAAGAGCCAACGACATCAATTGTATAACTCTTTGCTCTACTAGAATTTTTCTTAGTCTTTTGTATCACTCCAAATATCCCCTTCTTCGGGACAAAGAAGGCTTTGAGGGTGGGGAAATATTGGAGGAGCTAGTTGGCTTAGTCGACTAGCCCAAGTCGGGTCAACAAACATATATTATAACAACAAATGTCATAATAAGTTAACTAATGTCAGATTAGTTATGGTGTCTGGTCAGACAATTAGACTGTTGTAACTATCTCGATAATCTATATATATTTGTCTGTATATAGATGTATCAGTTTTTATTCGACTAATAAGAAATAATATATCAGATTTGTTTAACTGGTTCTCCATTATTATATCTCTGTATCTTACTTATGTTTGTTATGTGATTGGATGTTGCTTGTACTACTGGTAATTATGCTCACTTTTCCCTAGATTACAACAATATCCTACATAACATAGTGCAATTTCTAAAGGTCATACCTTTAGAAGAAATTCAGTCATATTTAATTCCTTGTTTACCTTTTATTTCTCTTAAGTGTTGAAATAATATTTAAGAAATTTGAATAGAATCATTAATAAAGTGCAATTTTCAATAGGTTTCCCAACAAAAAGGTACTCTATTAATTGTATTGTGGTGTCTTTCATTGGGATTTAACTAAGGCCATGGGAAAAATCTATTCAATTCTAAAATTATTCATGGATAAACATAAACCTTGTGCTTAGGCAAAAAATGATGGGAGTTAATGATCATTAAAAATTAAAAAGGCCGAATAAAATAGGAAAATTGTGGAACAGGTGCATTCCAAATTATGTCATCATGAACAAAGATTAAACATTCGTAGACTAATGATTAAAAATGCACCATGGTTGAGTTTGATTTTTCAAAAGCTGCAATAATTTATTTATTCCATCCATGTCAACTATTCTCCATAATATCTTAGAAATAAGAATAATGTTTTCCCGAAGGAAAAAATAAATAAATAAATAAATTATATAATTAATGATATCTATATATCTATATATATATATATATATATATATTATTCTCTTAGACAAAAAAAATCAATATATATTAAAATATTTTAAAAATACTACAATAAAATATTTATATCCATTCACACCCATTGCTTTTCATAATATTTTTCTACATAATATCCTTTTAAATGAATGAGATCTCTTTGTGTATCCCAAAACTCTTGAAATGTTGCAATAATTCCTTTATATTAATCATTGCCAATTATTATAATTTTATCTCAAAAACAATATTCATCACTTTAAATTATTATCATTACATCTTAAAAACAATAAGAAAACAATATGTTCAAGTACTCAAATATTGTTTTCCGTTCTTTTTTTCCTAAATGAAAGTGATTTTATTATCTATTCATCCAAATAATACTTTTGAAATGTTGCAATTCTCATACATGTTAACTTTATTTCACAATATCATTTTTATTAGCATCTTAAAAATATAATTTGTTTTTTTATTTTTTTTATTTTATGGCTATACATGTCAACTTTGTTCCATGATATCATTTTGATTAATATCTTGAGTTCCATAATATTAGTTTGATTAATATCTTGAAAATATGAAATGGGGTAAATATAAAATCATCGTTATGAATCAAAAGACTTTACTACATATCCAAATACTTTAAAAGTTAAGAGTTCTTTGTATTCATCTATGTTTAACTATTTTCCCAATACCTTTAAAAACAAACAAAAAAATATTTTCCATAATATCTTTTTAAATGAATGAGAATTAATTTTACATCCCAAACTCTGGAAAAATTACACTAATTCTTTTATATTCATCATTGCCAGTTATTATCATTGTATCTCAAAAACAATATACGTCACTACCAATTATTATCATTGCATCTTAAAAACAAGAAAAAAACAATATATTAAGTAGTCAAAGATTTTTTTTCCTTCTTTGTTTTTCTAAATGAAAGTGACTTTACCATCTATTCATCCAAATACTTTTGAAATGTTGCAATGCTCATACCTATCAATTTTATTTCACTATATATATATATATATCTATATATATATATATATATATATTATTTTATTTTATTTTATGGGTATACATATAAGCTTTGTTCCATAATATTAATATCTCGAGTTCCATAATATTAGTTTGATTAATATCTTAAAGATATGAGGTATCAAGTAACTATGAAATCATCATTATAAATGAAAAGAATTTATTACATATCCAAATACTTTAAAAGTTATGAGTCATTTATATTCATTCATGTTTAATTAGTCTTTTATATTAATCTATACTTAACTATTTTCCCAATACCTTTAAAAACGAACAAAAATGAGAATTATCTTTTTAAGCAAATGAGAATCCAATATGTATTCAAAAACTTTAAAAGTGACGAGTCATCTATATTCATCCATGTTTAACTAGTCCTTTATATTCATCCATATTTAACTATTATTCCAATAAGAATTATCTTTTTAAGCACATGACAATCCTCTATTTATCCAAAAACCTTTTGAAAATGTATAAAAGTTCCATTTATGTCCATCCATGCCAACTATTCTACATAATGTCTTGGAAATAATAAGGAAATGGTTTGGCCATAAGGAAAAATCTTTTTTAAATAGAGAGACTTCACTATGAAATCAAATTTTGTTGGGTGGCAATCAAAATTGAATCTATGGTATGGTGGGTAATCAAAATTGAATCTATGGTATGGTATGGCAATCAAAAATGAAGTATCGATGGTACCACAAATCGATAGGACAACAACCAATCGCGCACAACCCACACCCACCACATGCTTCATAGTATGGGTCAAGCCCACCCATTTTGTTCAAGGGAAAAACTTTTTTTAAAGAAAGAGACTTCACTCTGCAATCAAATCAAATTGTCTTGAAAAGATACATTAAATATGTTGTCCTTCTATTTCAATTTTTGTCCACAATCTTGAAAATGTGTTCTCTCAAATAATTAAGGATTAAAAAAAAAATGATAAAATATGCAATCAAATTGTGTTGAAAAAAATTAATAAATTTGTTGTTGTCGGTCTATTTCATTTTTTTTTCACAATATCTTGACAATGCTAAGAAAATGGGTTCTCTGAAATAATCAAGGATTTTTTTTTTTTTAAATTAAAAAAAAAAATATTATAAAATATCACTAAACAATTTATGGTAGGTCTAATCAACATAGATTGTGTAGTTGGTGGTGAGATTTTTAACATATATAGGTTAGAATATCTATGTACATATCATGTCCAATCAAGTTGGTGGTGAGATTCTTAATATATATAAGTTTTTTGTTCAATCATGTTGGTAGTGACATGATTAACATATATAAGTTAAAACATCTATATACATGTCATGTCCAATCAACACGAAATGTGTAGTTGGTGGTGAGATGTTTGACACATATAAGTTAGAGGAAATTGTTCAACACTTTCTTGTTACTCTTGGTTTTCCTATTGTATTAAAACACTAAATAAGAAATTTGGATGTGGTCTCCAACAAATTGTTATTCTCAAATGCATTATTCAAATTTTTAAGTTTTTTTTTTCTACTAAAAGATATGATATACTCTCATTGCAATTGTTTCATAAAATGATTGATTAGTGCTTTTAATTTAACTAGGATTTTCTATAATTTTATTTTGGCGTTGTCTAATTATTGTACATTTTAGAGTATTAATTAAAATTTGGTAAAATCCTAATTTTTTGTAATTTAAAATGAATTTTTGATTTCATTTATGGATTCAACACTTTGAAAAACATATGGGCCATTGTGTATTGTAGAGAGTTCACAACTCAAACTTTTGATTCCAATAAATCCCTAATAAATTCTAGACAAATTGGAAAATAAAATAAACCCAAAAAAACTCCAAAAAATATAACACTTATTTTATGACGAAGAAAATTCTTGCCCTTTGGTGAAAAAGGACAATAATATTTAAAAAAATCCTAAAATAAATTTTAATAAATTAAATAGAAATTAAATAAAGATAACTTAATTTATATTATAGTATAATGTGAATTCATTCCAGTTCTTACAATGTAGTGGAGAAACATTTTAATAAATCAAATTGTAATTTAAATAAAAATAACATAATTTATATTATTATTCGAAGCTTTCGTTATAAATTATTTCAACATATTTGTTTATATATTAAGAACATAGTTTAATTATTTTACATTTTGAAAACTTTTTTGATATATATTTTGAACACTTTTTTCTGTTTTGGGTTAGAATCACAAATTTGATTAATAAATTCTGCATGATCCAAATATTTCATGAAATTTTCATAAACTTTCCCAAAAAAAAGACAATCTTTCCTCATTTAATGTCATTGAAATTATTCCATCCTTGACCCTTGACCACAGTGAAATTATTCCATTGCATGTATGTTCGAAAATGCTTCTTAGTAGATTTATCTTTGTTTATCCGTATCATGCTGCTCATACTACTCGCAAATGACATGAAATACCTGACATAATGCATGATCCACACTTGCGACAACTAAGAAATAATGATTTTATGTTATTTAATTTAATTTAACATGGATTCCACCTATTCGTAGGTTTGCCTAATGGACATATGCCCAACATTCTGCAAGCCCTAACATTTAAGTGTGCCTAAATACAAAAAATGAGAAGAGCGATAAAGGAACAAATAGCAGATGTGAAGGCATAGAGCGTTGGCTTCATGGTAAGGTCGAAAGCTAGGCCTCTCCTATTAATCGCTTAATACTTTTTAAGTTTATCAAAATGTTGGAGTCCACATATATAACATGGATATGAAGTATTAATTTGTGTTTATGTAAGATTTTGGGTAGCAAATGAGTCTTATTGCGGCTAGGGATATTATAAAGCACAGGACAGGTGTTGTCTCCTTTCCAAGGACAATGATTTATGTATTATGTATTTTGGGTTCGATATCATCTCAGAAGTAGTCAACCAGAAACTACCTCAAGCTCTCATCAATGATTTAATAGGTTAAATCACCTAATAACCAATCAAACGTTCTGAAGTGTATTGATACACGTTAACTCATTGATAGGAATTCCCACCTACTTTACTAGGAATTCCCACCTACTTTGCTAGCAATTCAATTCTCGATCAATATTCTGGTCACATATTGTACATTGTTTATATGAACTATATAGTATTCTACCTATTAAATAAGAATGCACTACCAGATAAAGTATTCTACCTATTAAATAAGAATGCACTACCAGATAAAGTCAAAAATTGCTAATCAAGCATGCACTTGAAATGAGGGAGACATGGGTTTTTCTTTCAAAAAGGTGCAGAGGAGGTTGAGCAGTCATAAAACAAGAAAATGCAATAAAATAGGTTTGTAAGATTGTTCAACTCTAGGATTTTTCAGCTCTAGGGGACAATTGTCTACATTTGAACTAGACTCCCCTACTGTTGCTCCTATAAGAGCTCTTCATTCCATATGGAAAAAATGCTTCTCGTTCGAAAATGTTCGTGGATATTTCCCCAAGGTTGGTCCAGTAATACCTATTGTAGCTTGCTCTGGTTGTGGTGTTGGAAATAATAATCACAACCACTGCCTTAACACACTAACAAACACCAGGCTTGCCCAGTCAACCACTAAACGGTTGCGATTTTGTTTGCAGGGAGAAGGATAGAAGTTAGAACAGAAGTTCAGAGCGGACCATTCCACAACACATCACAGAGGTTAAAGCATTTAATGAAGTTTAATAAATAGATATGGGCAAACATTCATTCCGTGACTGTTGCCCACACTCCACAACACCTGCAAGTTCAGAAAATCATTTACTATGTAAAATCGCCCATGTTGCGTATTAAATATTTTCTCTGTCATGTAATTAATGTCAAATTCGTATGTTAGGATAAATATGCAAGTAAAAGTCATTTGTAATGTTGGGCATGTTGGGCAAGTTAGAGAGCGAGAGTCTATGAGGAGAAAATAGTGGAGGAAATATTGGTGGGTGCGTGAAAACCAGTTTTATGGAGTTTTACAGAAGTTTACTCCGCAACCCCAGTGAAGCGTAAATCGCAGTGAGTCTTTTGTGTTTTACTTGGAGCAGTAGCCTCCAATTTATCATGCGAGTGTATTTTCCTATGTTTTATATTTTAATCAAAAGTATGTTATGTTGTGATGTAGTTTTAAGCCTCCATGAGTAGATTTATGGCAACCATTTTATTTTACACTGTTTTGCCATGAACTCTTTGTTTTAATTAAGTCCTTTTGTGGTTGTGATATCTTCGCCGCAACTTAAGATTTACCTTTCCCCAACTGAAGTTGACCTTGCTTACTTTGCCACAACCAATTTCTGAGTTCCTTTGCCCTCGTAAAAATTTACTAACATGGTATCAACCTTGCTTACTTTGCCACAACCGATTTCTGAGTTCCTTTGCCCTCGTAAAAATTTACTAACATGGTATCAACCTTGCTTACTTTGCCGCAACGGATTTCTGAAGTCCTTTGCCCTTGTAAAAATTTACTAACATGGTATCAGAGCATGTTAACTATTGTTAGTGTAAAAACAAGTGTTTTTACTAGAAATTAAAATTTGTTTTGAGGGCAGAATTTTTGAAGTATATTTACCAGTAGGTAGAAAGTTTTTTCTTTCACTCAGAAATGGCAACATCAAGCACAAGCTTGACTAATCCTCAGATACCTCAGTTTAATGGCAAAAATTATGATTATTGGGCTATTACAATGAAGGCCCTATTTTCATCTCAAGACATTTGGGATTTGGTGGAGAATGGTTTTCAAGAACCAGCAAATGCAGCAGCATACAATGTTTTGTCTCAAGCAGAAAGGGATTTGTTAAGGGACAATAGGAAGAAGGATTCAAAAGACTTGTTCTATATTTTCCAAGCAGTTCATGAAAGTATTTTTCCAAGGGTTGCAGTAACAATGAAATCCAAGCAAGCATGGGACACCCTCCAAACAGCAGGCATGGCAAAAGTCAAGACAGGAAAACTACAAATGTTGAGAAGAGATTTTGAAACACTTTGTATGAAAGAGTCTGAGAATGTAGACTTGTTTTTTACACATGTAATTGGGTTGGTTACTCAAATCAGGTCTCATGGTGAGACACTTGAAGAAAGAAGAATAGTTGAGAAAGTTTTGAGAAGTTTTCCAACAAGGTTTGATGCCATTGTTGTGGCCATAGAAGAGACAAAGGATCTCTCACAATTCTCAGTGGATGAGCTTCATGCATCACTGATTTCTCATGAACATAGACTGAATAGAGCAACAAGCTCCTCATTGGAGCATGCCTTCAAGACACAAGTTTCCTTTGGTCAAGGTCGAGGCAGAGCAAGATCATATACTAGAGGAAGAGGAAGAAGCCCACACAGAGGTGGAAGAAGCAGCCCTTCAAGCTCAAGTGGAAGGGGCAGCAATCAAAATCCAAGTCAAAGCCCAAGCCAAAATCAAGCACAAGGTCAGAGGTATGATAAATCTCAAGTTCAATGTCATTACTGTAAGAAGTATGGTCATTATGCAAATGAATGTAGAAAGAAGCAATATGACATAAGTAACAAACCAAGTGTAAATTTCACAAAAGAAAATCAGAACCATGATAGCATGTTTTTAGCTTGTAATGTAGCACAAGAAAAACAAAATGATATATGGTATCTAGATTCAGGGTGTAGCAACCACATGTCAGGAAACATAGAAATGTTTTCCAATCTAGAACAAAGTGTGAAATCTGAAGTGACATTAGGGACTGATAGCAAAGTCCCTGTCATGGGAAAAGGAAGAGTTAATATCTTAACAAAGAAGGGAGAGAAGAAGTACATCTTAGATGTTTACTTTGTCCTTGGTCTGAAACATAACCTCATAAGCATTGGACAACTCATGCAAAAGGGTTACAATGTCTTTTTCAAAGATGATGTGTGCACAATTTTGGATAGGCCTCCAAGTAGACAGTTGATTGCAAAGGTGCAGATGACAAACAATAGAATGTTTCCCCTAAATATAAGATCAGATTTGAAGGAAGAAGGTG
Source organism: Pinus tabuliformis (assembly GCA_031772625.1). NCBI lineage: Eukaryota > Viridiplantae > Streptophyta > Pinopsida > Pinales > Pinaceae > Pinus > Pinus tabuliformis. The sequence continues at coordinate 108,094,428 of CM062804.1, forward strand.
CACAAGAAAAACTATCAATGAACTCACAAGAGGATGGAAGAAAAGAGGCAGTGGTCACGCAAGTGAACTATCAAGCAGAGGTAAAAGATGAAAATTGGTTATGGCATTTAAGATTTGGACATCTCAACTTTGGAGGTTTGAATTTGTTGCATAGGAAAGGCATAGTGAATGGATTACCACTCATAGAAAAACCAAACAGCCTATGTGAAGGATGCATCTTGGGCAAGCAACATAGGGAGACATTTCTAGCAGGAAAGTCAGTAAGGGCAAAGGCACCTTTGGAGATTGTCCACTCAGATTTATGTGGACCAATGCAGACACCATCAATTGGTGGCAGCCACTATGTATTGATATTCATAGATGACTACACAAGGAAGACATGGGTCTATTTCCTAAAACAGAAAAGCGAAGTGTTTGAGTGGTTTCTCCAATACAAGGCTCTTGTTGAAAAGAAAATTGGACACTACATCAAAGTCCTTAGGACTGACAGAGGTGGCGAATACATCTCAAATGATTTCTTTTGTTTTTGTAGGGAACATGGAATTCACAAGCAATTTACAACAAGGTATACACCTCAACAAAATGGTGTGGCGAAAAGGAAGAATAGGACCATTATAGAAATGGCAAGGAGTGTGTTGAAGGCAAAGCATTTGCCAAATGATTATTGGGCTAAAGCTATCGCATGTGCAACATATATCTTTAATAGATGTCCAACCAAAAGTGTCCAAAACATAGATCTTGAAGAGGCATGGAATGGAAGAAAGCATAGTGTCACCCACATGAGAGTTTTTGGATGTATGGCTTATGCACATGTCCCGGATGAGTTGAGGAAGAATTGGATAGCAAGGGGGAGAAATGTATATTTGTTGGATACAATGATGAATCCAAGGCATACAAACTCTACAATCCATTAACCAAGAAGGTCATAATCAACAGAAATGTGCAGTTCATAGAAGAAGAATCATGGGATGGAAGTTTAGAGAAGACAGTCAATGTCAAAGCATGTATACCACATGAGGACAAAGAGGAATTGACATCAACAAGTAATTCCTCAACAGTGACTACCTCTACACCTATTCAAGCGCAAAAAAGTAGGCAACAAGGAACACCATCAACAAATAATAGGATAGTGTCATGCAGTCAAGCAAGTGCTTCTCCAAGCACGCTGCAAAGCGCAACACCAAGTGACATATCAAGCCCATCTTCAGCAAGCATAAGAAGACAAAAATTCAGAAATTTAAATGAAATTTATGAGTAAGAAGAAGTTGATAGCAGCGTTGGTCTGAATTCCTTGTTTGCTTTGTTTTTTCATGTAGATGACCCAATCCATTTTGAAGATGCAGTCAAAGAAGAAAAATGGGTTGCGGCAATGGAGGAATAAATAGAAGTAATAGAAAAGAATGACACATGGGAGTTAGTGGACTTTCCGCAAGGAAAACAAGTCATTAGAGTGAAGTGGGTCTATAAGACCAAAAGCAACATTGACGGAAATATTGAAAGGCATAAAGCAAGGCTAGTTGTCAAAGGATACAAGCAACAACATGGAAGAGATTATGAGGAGACATTCGCACCAGTCGCGAGGATGGAGATGGTGCGTACAGTTGTGGCGATTGTCGCACAACATAAATGGAAAGTGTATCAAATGGATGTAAAGTCAACGTTCTTGAATGGAGTGCTGAAAGAGGAAGTGTATGTTGCGCAACCGCCTGGTTATGAGGTAGAAGGCAAAGAAGACAAAGTGTATCGGTTGAGGAAAGCTCTTTATGGGCTGAAGCAAGCACCGTGTGCATGGTACAACATGATAGATGCCTACTTGTTGGACAATGGTTTCGACAAATGTGACAGTGAGCCTACTCTCTACATCAAAGAGAATGATGGTAAGATTATCATTATTGTCTTATATGTAGATGATTTGATTTTTATAGGCAGTGATGATTTCCTCATCATTGATTTCAAAAAAGTCATGAAGAATGAATTTGAAATGACTGACTTGGGGTTGTTAAGATATTTTTTGGGCATAGAAGTAAAGCAAACAGAAAATGGTATTTTTATCTCTCAAGCAATGTATGTGTCAGAAATTTTGGAGAGGTTTAAAATGCAGAACAACAAGCCTGCACCAACTCCAACTGTCATGGGGTTGAAGCTGAGGAAAGAAGATTGCAGCAACAATGTCAATCCGACATTATACAAAATCATGATAGGCAACTTGATGTATTTGACTGCCACTAGGCCGGATATAATGTATGCAATGAGTTTGGTGTCGAGGTTCATGGAGACACCTAAGGAGATACATTGGCAAGCAGCGAAAAGAATTCTACGGTATGTCAATGGGACAAAGCAGTATAGCTTTTTGTACACCACAACAGATGATTTCAGGTTGGTTGATTACACTGACAGTGATTGGGAAGGAAGTGTCGATGATAGAAAGAGCACGTCAGGTTATGTTTTTCATTTTGATTCTGGAGCCGTTTCATGGGCATCCAAGAAGCAACCGATAGTTTCATTGTCAACAGTAGAAGCTGAATATGTCGCCGCAACAATAGTAGCGTGTCAGGCAGTTTGGATGAGAAGGATGTTGAGGGATCTTCGCCGTGACCAAGAGGGAGCGACAACTATTTTCTGCGATAACACATCCGCAATTGCATTGTCAAATAATTCGGTCTTTCACAAGAGGACCAAACATATTGATGCTAAATATCATTTTATCAGAGAGTTGATTAACAATGATGAAATTGTGTTGCAGCACTGCAGGTCACAGGAACAGTTTGTTGATATTTTCACAAAGTCGTTGGCACGTGAATTTTTTTTATTTTTATTTTTTATTTTTATTATTTTTTATTTTTATTTTTATTTTTATTTTTATTTTTTTTATTTTTTTTTATTTTTTATCTCAGAGATTGTTTGGGAATTGTCAATGGCGGAAGTTGTTATTAAGGGGGAGTGTTGGAAATAATAATCCCAACCACCGCCTTAACACACTAACAAACACCATGCTTGCCCAGTCAACCACTGCACGGTTGCGATTTTGTTTGCAGGGAGAAGGACAGAAGTCAAAATAGAAGTTCAGAGCGAACCATTCCGCAACACATCACAAAGGTTAAAGCATTTAATGAATTTTAATAAATAGATATGGGCAAACATTCATTCCGCGACTGTTGCCCACACTCCACAACACCTGCAAGTTTAGAAAATCATTTACTATGAAAAATCGCCCATGTTGCTTATTAAATATTTTCTCTGTCGTGTAATTAATAATGTCAAATTCGTATGTTATGATAAATTAGCAAGTAAAAGTCATTTGTAATGTTGGGCAAGTTAGAAAGCGAGAGTGTGTAAGTTAGTGAGGAGAAAATAGTGGAGGAAATATTGGTGGGAACGTGAAAACCAGTTTTACGGAAGTTTATAGAAGTTTACTCCGCAACCCCAGTGCAGGGTAAATCCCAGTAAGTCTTTTGTGTTTTACTTGGAGCAGTAACCGCCAATTTATGACGGGGGTGTATTTTCCTATGTTTTATATTATAATCAAAAGTATGTTATGTTGCGATGTTGTCTTAAGCCTTCATGAGTAGATTTACTGCAACCATTTTATTTTGCTCTGTTTTGTCGTGAACTGTGTTTTAATTAAGTCCTTGTGTGGTTGTGATATCCTCTTCGCAGCTTAAGATTTACCTTTCCGCAACTGAAGTTGACCTTGCTTACTTTGCCGCAACCGATTTCTGAGTTCCTTTTCCCTCGTAAAATTTTTCTAACATGTGGGGAATAACTTCGCAGAGATTTATAAATTCTCGTTGTTGAAAGTTCTGGTACAATGATTTTTTTAGTTAAATTGTAAAAGCTTATGGTGCATGAATTTTTTATTTTAGACTTGACAAGAAAGAATAGAGAATATGTGAATGTCTTGTACTAAGGTTCTTGCAGTTTGCTACTATCGTTGACCATGTTCTAGTAACTCGAAACAAGCACTGGCTAATTCATAGCATGCTCCAAAATCTTAAATATATTAAAAAATTGCAGCTCAGATCTCACAAACATGTACAGTGAAATTTATAGATAAAGCATGTAAATGGTTTATACTAATTTGATTTCATATTGTAACAGGTACTAGTACATCCAAAAGCTAGAACTGACTGATGCATGCATGCTGAAAACTCTTAGAAATATCAAATGTGAATGTCTTGTACTAAGAGGGACTTGCAATTTAATATTGCTGAGAGCAATGTTCTAGTAACTCCAAACAATAACTCCCTAATCCATAGCATACTCCAATATATTAAATGTGGCTTAGGTCTCACAAACATGTACAACGAAGTTTATAGATAAAGCATGTAAATGGTTTATACTAAAATATTGTTTGTATTTTCTATTGTAACTAGTACATCCAAAAGCTAGAACTGGTTGATGCATGCATGCATGCTGAACACACTTGAATATCAAGATGCCTCAAATAATTCATAAAAGTCAATGTCATCCTTTCTAACTTTCCCAGACTATAAAACTTGTTCCTTGAAAAATTCTTCTGCATAGAGCTGAAACTCCTAAAGAATATCAAGATCTCTCAACTTTGCACCACTATCTTCGGAAGGTGTATATGACTATAATTTTCTATTCTCCCGAAATATTTATCATTGTGTGAATTAGTTCCTTTAATTTAAACTCAAGCTAGCTAGTATGCAGTTCAAATTTACATGCAAATCAGTGGCAAAATAAAATTTTATATTTTAAAACAATTAGTTTTTGATTTCCTACTGTGAAAATTGGAAACTTGATTGTTTTTCATTTATTATAATAGAAATTCTACAATTTCAATCCCATATCAAAGGATAATGTAGAGTTGAGTTTGGAAACATTTCATGGGTGTATATGATCGAACATTTTGTAATCCTTTTATTGAACAAGATGGAGATTTTCTTAGAGAAAGGGCCTCCCACTCTCCGACTAATTTCAATGAGCATTTTAGCTCTCCTGCTTTTGTTAAGGGACAAGATCCAACAACTGCTTTGGATTGAAAACTTCTTTCAAGCATTACCCAAACTTCTTTTAAGCATCTCCTTTTACCAGACAACCTCTTCATTTGGTACTACACCGATGAGGTAATGCAACCTAATTCATGCAAAGGCAGGTTCAATATAATGTTATACTGGAGTGGATTTGCAAAAGAATTATCATAAATAAACAAAGTTCACGCTAGTATCTTTGAAAGGGAATATCTTTCTACTCTAAATGAGTTGCAGTTTGATAATTATGAACAGTAATCGACGTAAGCATATCCTTTTTTATTGGGAATTCCCCCATATGATGAATAAACATATTGATGCTAGGTACTCTATGGTTAAAGATTGAGTTCTTTGAAAAGATTAGAACTTGCAGACCTTAAAAAACCCTGCTGTTTTGTAAAGGGAGAAAAAGGTATGAGTGGGCAGGCGTAGCCTTCTCTTAAATAAAAATTCTTATTATTTTTTGTTCTATTCGCTCTTATACAACAAGTCGCAAGATGGAGATCTTTCGTGTTTGGTGAATCATCTAGGGAAGTGGGAACTAGAAAACATATAAATTTTGGTGTTGGGAAGGACCTTTCAAATAAAAATTGCATATTTCCCATTAAATTTTAGAACTTAGAGGTATAAGTTGTTGGCTTGTAAATCAGTTGGAAGTGTCAGAGATTCCTTACATGAGAAATAATGCCTTCTTCTATGTTAGTCCTACATGTGATACATCTATTATAAAATTATATTTCTGAAGAAATACCCATGGTGTGTTAATTTTCTAGTCAATGTGTTATCTGTGTAAAATACTTCCTATGGATTATTATTTATGATTCATATTTCTCTTTTAGTCACATTTTTGGATAATTATGAAGGACTTTATCAAGAAGATCCTAAAATGTTGGAGGCAAAGTGCCTTTATAGTGCAGTGGAATATTTAACATCCACTTATGTTCTTGGACTCTATATTGTGAAGATCACTAATTTTACCTATTTCCTTAGTTAGTGTTCTCCTTCAATAGCATCATAATATTCCTCCTCAACATTATATTCGCTAATACCAGCAATGGATTGGTGCACTCAACAAAGTTAGTGTAGCCTCAATTCCTGTGAAGACTGTAATGGATAGAGTGAGTGGAGTGAAAGCGCGACATAGAATCTTCAGTGAGGTTGCAACAACATTTATAATCATTTAAAATTCAGCCAACTTGGAATTGGACTCGGAATTTGGATCAGTAATTTTAATCAGTAGTGGGAATAAATTATCGAAGTATGGTAGGATGTCTTTCTCTCATGCATGTCACAAGATTTGTACAATGAAATTCAAGTGTGTTGAATCTTTATAATTCGATTTTTTTTCTTCTATTTATGTCCCATGTCAAAGATAATAAAACATGATTACAAAAGTTAATAAAATTAAACTGGTTCAAATTTGAATGTTAAAGTATATTTTTTCTAGTGCTTTGTGTGGTTCGATCGCTAATTAATGATAACATTCTTAGATTCCTATATTCATTTACTCATAGTCCAAAAATCAATCCAAGCATCATGCCTTAAATTTTTTTATGAAAAAGGTATGTAACTAAGTTGACAGGTTCAGGGTTCAAATCCTAGTGGTTGTCTCTAAATTTCAACGTTGTAGCAGAGCCTGATAATTGGATGTTGTGTCCTAATTATGTCTTGCTTAGGATGTTCATCGATTGCTGAGAAAACTTGGTAAAATGGGCGGGCCTTAACCTTTACGCTTTATATGTAAACTCGGGAGTCCCAGTCAAGATGTTCATCAATTGTTGAGTAAACTCGATAAAATACGTTGCCAAAATTTCATTACTTGTTTCTTGGTAGCTCCCAGCTCCCCTTGTTTAATTATGAAATTATATTGGAAATACCATTTGTCTAAAAGATATATTCAAAATATTTGAATAATAAATGGTCAACTAGTCCTACCACTAATAATGCTTCCAACAAAAATGACCACGTGGTAAAACACAACTATACCTCCTCTTCCTCTTCCACTCCATTTACATCGAGGTCCTCTTCCTATTCCTCTTCCTCTTCATGCACATCAGGATGGTAAGTCTCCAATGGGGTCTTCAATATCTTCAACGATCTCAAAATCATTCGTAATGTGTCCATGCATAACAAAATTTCAAGACATGGCAACTCCTCTACTTCCAGGGCACAACATCCCCTTATGTCTAGTCGCTCAAGTTGTGTAAGACCACACAACCCTCTTACTTTCCTCAATGCACCACAACCCCTCAAATTGAGACCTTTTAATGTGGTTGGTAATGCTCAAACCTCCACTAGATAATTACACCACCTAATCTTGAAGGTTGGGATAGACACTTGCAGGGAAGGACACCTCTGATATATCTGTGAGGTACAAATGCATCTCACGTAGTTGATTCGTACTTCTGCCACTAAAAGAATCCAATTCCCTCCCTTGGGAAGACTCTGTTAACAACGATGGTTCTCCTTCTCCTTCAACCTTCTTCTTTAATGGTAGTTCACGTAACAGACATCCACGTACTCTTAAAGTTTTCATATTGTTCAGCTACGTGATAACTGGTGGTAAATATTAGATTCCACATTTTGAAATCTCCATCTTTGTCATTTGACTCAATTTTCCGATTGAATCGAGCAGAAAGTTCAATTTCCGACATCCATGGAGCAAAAATTTGTCCAAATTCTTTAGGTAACTCAACCATGGTGGAAGCACTTTCAACACAAGGCTTCCTAAGATCAGAACTTCCAAATTGTTTAGCCATACAGTAGGCCCATTGGGCAACTCACCTATGTTGGTACTCAATAAATTTAACCTTTTCAAGGACCTTTGTTGCACCACCTATAGAGGTAATACTTCTATTTGGAGACAACCTAAGAGATCTAAGCATTCAAACATGGTGATATTTCCAATCATTGCATTAGAGACATTCATCCTACTACAACAACTCAAATGTAGATGTGTCAGTTGTAATAGATTCCCCAGGAAATTTGAAGGCATCTGCAAATTGGAGGAGTGAGATGCATCGATATATATGAGGTTTGAATTTGGAAGTTCCTTCAAACTTCTACAAAGACCCATATTGATGCTTTGGAGATTATTTAAATTCTCTATGGAATCTGGAAGGACCTCCAAACTTGTATAGTTGTACAGATTGATATTTTTAAGATTTGATAAATTCTCGGAGAAATTGGGAAGTCTCTTCAAATTTAAACACCCTGACAAATTGATTTCATCAAGATTCATTAAAGTCACGATTGCATTTGGAAGCACCTAAAAACTTTTACAGTTCTCCAGCTTGATCCCTTGGAGATTTGTTAAATTTTTGATGGAATTTAAAAGATCCTCCAAATTTATACAACCCCCAAGATCTATGTCTAGGAGATTCATTAAATTTCAGAAGGCATTTGGAAGTGCCTTAAAACTTTCACAGAGACCCATATTGATGCTTTGGAGTTTTTTTATATCTTCAATGGAATCTGGAAGCACTTCCAAACTTTTACACCCTCTAGATTAATATCCTAGAGATTTGTTAAATTTTCTGATAAATTTAGAAGTCTGTTCAAATTTTCACACCCTAACAGATCCATTTCCTGAATATTCATTAAAGTCCCCATGGCATTTGGAAGCACCTCCAAACTTGTGTAGTTCCCCAACTTGATGTTTTGGAGGTTTGTTAAAATTTCAATGCAATTTGGAAGATCTTCCAAACTTATAAAATATTACAAATCAATCTCTTGGAGATTCGTTAAAGTCCAAAAGGCATTTGGAAGCGCCTTCAAACTTTCACAGAGATCCATATTGATGATTTGGAGATTCTTTAAATTCTCTATGAAATCTCGAAGCACTTCCAAACTTGTACAACAATTTAGACTGATATTTTGAATATTTGATAAATTTTCGAAGAAATTTGGAAGTCTCTTCAAATTTACACACCCTGATAAATTGATTTCTCGAAGATTCATTAAAGTCCTGATGGCATTTGGAAGCACCTTCAAACTTCTACATTTTTTCAGCCTGATGTTTTGGTGATTTGTTAAATTTTCAACGGAAGTTGGAAGATCCTCCAAACTTATACACCCCTCTATATCAATCTCTCGAAGATTCGTTAAAGTCTAGAAGACATTTAGAAGTGCCTTCAAACTTCTACAGAGATCCATATTGATTCTTTGGAGATTCTTTAAATTATCTATGGAACCTGCAAGCACCACCAAACTTGTACAACCACTCAGACTGATATTTTGAAGATTTGATCAATTCTGGAAGAAATTTGGAAGTCTATTCAAATTTAGATACCCTAACAGATCGATTTTCCCAAGATTTATTAAAGTCCCAATGGCATTTGGAAGCACCTGCAAACTTTTACAATTCCACAACTTGTTGTTTTGGAGATTTGCTAAATTTTCAATGGAATTTTGAAGATCCTCCAAACTTATACAACCCTCTAGATTTATCACTTGGAGATTCATAAAGTCCATAATGAATTAGGAAGCACCTTCAAACTTCTACATAGACCCATATTGATGCTTTGGAGTTTATTTAAATAATCTATGGAATCTGGAAGCACTTCCAAACTTGTACAGCAGTTCAAACTGATATTTTGAATATTTGATAAATTCTCAAGGAAAATTTGGAAGTCTCTTCAAACTTACACACCCTGACAGATCGATTTCCCAAAGATTCATTAAACTCTCAATGGAATTTGGAAGCACCTCCAAACTTCTACAGTTTTTCTGCTTGATGTTTTGGATATTTGTTAAATTTTCAAAGGAATTTGGAAGATCCTCCGAACTTATACAACCCTTGAGATCGATCTCGTGGAGATTCTTTAAAGTCTATAAGGGATTTGGAAGTGCCTTCAAACTTATACAGAGACCCATATTGATGCTTTGGAGATTATTTAAATTCTATATGGAATCTGGAAGCACCTCCAAACTTGTACAATTGCTCAGATTGATATTTTAAAGATTTGATAAATTTTGTGAGAAATTTGGAAGTCTCTTAAAATTTACACACCCTGACAGATCAATTTTCCGAACATTCATTAAAGTCCCGATGGCATTTGGAAGCACCTCCAAACTTGTACAGTTCCCCAGCTTGATGTTTTGGAGATTTGTTAAATTTTCAATGGAATTTGGAAGATCCTCCAAACTTATACAACCCTCCAGATCGATCTTTCGGAGATTCGCTAAAGTCTAGAAGGAATTTTGAAGCGCCTTCAAAATTTTATAGAGATAAATATTGATTCTTTGGAGATTCTTTAAACTCTCTATAGGATCTGGAAACACTTCCAAACATCTACACTTCTCTAGATTGATATCCTAGAGATTTGATAAATTCTCAAAGAAATTTGGAAGTCTCTTCAAAGTAAAAAAAAAAAATTCCAAAACAGAAAAACGCTTTCAGATTAATAGTAATGAGAAAGTACAATAAAACAGGGAATTAGGATCATGTTGTTTGTCTTCTGCGTTTGAAGCAAAATTATCCCTATACTTGATTAAACAATGCTCTAAAAACCAGTTCTTATGGTTGATTAACATTTCTCTAAAAATTGAACGCAGAGTTGGATCATTCCTATTACACATTATTATGGATGTTTATTAGTTCATTAAAAGGTGCACTCAATTAAATCAGAATGTGTTCGATTGTTGGAAAGAACCAAAGGCAAAATATTTGAAGAAGATCTTGTCAGGATCTGAGCTGCAACCTTCCTTTGAAAGGCGATCTGCTTTGCCATTTTGTCTCTCATAGATGTGAGTGATGGAGACATAGCTGAAAACTTGGAGCAGGACTTTGATTTAGCATTTCCATGTCTCTAGGTTTGATGAGTTCAAGGAGCCTTGATTTTTTTCCGAATCAATAATGGATTTTGAGCGCCCAAAGAAAGTGAGAGTTGAGATTTCAAACCAAGATGCACAGAAAAGGAGCCCCCTAGAGAGTAAGGATTTATGCTTGAGAATTATTTCTAGTACCGTAGTGCTAATTGAACCTACAGAGTCTCTTGGGGCTTAGATAGATAACCATGTCGCATCCACAAGAGTCAAAGGAAGAGGCCCCATTAAAAAAACTGACCAGGTAGGAAGACCATATGTTTTGAGGAGGAGAAGGACTTCAAATTTACACACCCTATAATACTTTTCAAATTTACACACCCTGACAGATCGATTTTCAGAACATTTGTTAAATTCCTGATGGCATTTGGAAGCACCTCCAAACTTTTACAATCACCAGCTTAATCACTTGGAGATTTGTTAAATTTTCAATGGAATTTGAAATATCCTCCAAATTTATACAAACCTCTAGATCAATCTCTAGGAGATTCTTTAAAGTTTAGAAGGCATTTGGAAGTCCCTTTAAACTTTCAAAAAGACCCATATTGATGCTTTGGATATTCTTTAAATTCTCTATGGAATTTGGAAGCACCTCCAAACTTGTACAACTAATCAAACTGATATTTTGAAGTGTAGGAAAGGGAGAGGACGATAGGCACAAAATAACAAATAATTCACACGCAAAATAACATGAGAGTTGAGGTTCTTCTATTGATCACACAAAAGCTTGATGGTTACAATGAACCCGATGAGGGGTATTTAAAACTTTTTCAACTAGCAACTCACTTAAAATAACTTGACAAGCAACCACACACAAAATTTGACTTTACTCAAAATACGGCTTAACTTGACTTTACTCAACTTGACTGAACTTTACTCAACTTGACTCAGTTAACTAACTCTCTAACTTTAGGCAACTCCCCATGTGGGAGTAATTAGCTATTTTAACACTCCCCCTTAATTACAACCACTAAACTAGGACATGAATCATGAAAACTCAAGCATGTTTGTTGGTTTATGTCTCATTTAGGCTTACAACACCCAAGTTTCTTTTTTGAAACTCAAAGACATATTTTTCTAATGGCTTAGTAAATATATAAGCCAATTCATCACTCGATTTACAAGGTTTCAAGTGAACTTCTCCATTGCTCACAAGTTCTCTAGTAAATGATATCTAGTATCAATATTCTTGCTCTTTTGATGAAAAACCCTATTCTTGGATAGTGCAATCATTGAGGTGTTGTCACAATATATTTTTGTTGACTGTTGTTGTTTTTGCTTGAGTCCATCCAATACGCTTCCTCACCACACTGCTTGGCATGATGCTGATGTTGTTGCTACATATTTTGCTTCTATTGACGAAAGTGTCACAATAGGCTGCCTCTTAGACGCCCATGAAATCACACCTAAAGCAATATGGAACACATAACCAGAAGTGTTCCTCCTATCTTCCAAACTGCCTACAAAATCGCTATCTATATATCTAATCAAATTCTTATTTTTTGTACTTACATACATTATCCCACCATCTCTAGTTCCTACTATGTATCTCAAAATTATTTTTCCCGCTCTCCAATGTGTGTCTTTTGGAGTCTCCATAAATATGGAAATCAAACTCACTCCTTACATAATATCTGATCTTGTAGCTATGATATACATGAGGCTTCCAACCAATCTTTTGAATAGAGTTGGTTTGACATCTGATCCTTCATCATCCTTACTTAATTTTGTACTTGTTTCAACTAGTGTAGGGACAAGATTGCAATTATCCATCCTGAATCTTTTCAGAAAATCTCTAGCATATTTATTTTGACAAATAAAAATTCCTTTTTTAGGTTACTCAACTTCTATTCCAAGAAAATATTTCTTGAGACCAAGATTTTTCATCTCAAATTATTTCATCGTGACTGCTTCAAATTCATCCAATTCAAACTCACCTGTATGAATCATGTCATCAACATATAAGCAAACAATCAAAAAAAAATTCATGCTCATTTACCTTTGTGTACAAGGTAGGCTCAATGTTTCTTCTGCAAAATCCATTCTTGATCGTATAAATGTCAATTTTGCTATACCAAGCTCTAGGTGCTTGCTTCAGTCCATAGAGAATTTTCTTCAACCTGTAAAATTTATCTTTATTACCTTCAACTTCATAACCTGGAGGCTGTTGCACATAGATTTCTTCTTCTATAATATCATTCAATAAGGCTGAGTTCACATCCATCTAATACACTTTCCACTTGTTCTGAGTTGTTGTGGCTAGAATTGTTCTTACAGTATCTAATCTAGCTACCGGAGAAATTTCTCCAAAATATATTCTTGGTTGTTGCGAAAATCCTTTTGCTGCAAGTATTTCTTTAAATCTATCAATTTCACATTTCCCATTCAACTTTGTCTTGTACGCCCATTTTACACCAATGAGATTTTTGTCCTTCGGAAAATCAACCAAATCCAATGTATCATTATTTTCAATAATTTCAATTTCTTCATCCATGGCTTGCACCCAATTTTCATCTTTGATTACTTCAAACGAAGAAGGTTGGAATGACAAAAATGCAATGTTTGAATCATCATAAATATCTTTCAAACTTCTCATTTTTCTCTTACCATTGTGTTGATAAAGAAAAATGTCTTAATAAACATTTGGGGAAATCCACCCAATCAAGACTTGTAACTTAGATCTATATATGTTGAAGTGGTGGCTTCGACTAGTACTGTGGGACTAGTTACCCTTTCACAACAAGTGTATAATAAGGAATAAATGAAATATAAGCTATTTATTCTAAGCTAATAATTGCATAACTATTTCTCTAATATAATCTAAACTATTAACTTACTAACTAGATATACCCTCGCTTAATTGAGTTGACATGTTTTTATAATTTTCCAATATTACTTAGTAATGTAGATCAATAAGTAAAACTGGAAAATGAACCTCTTAAATAATAAAAGTAATCTTGATTAAATAGTTAATCAACACTAGCTTTTGATAACAACGGACATGTAAAACTCAATTAGTCATTCAATACTGAATATCACTTTTATTGATATCTCCAATAGTGAAAAATACCAAGTCTAATTCAATATACATAAATGAATGAAATAAATGATTTCTTTTAAAGAACAGAAACATAATAAATTTAGAATAATAGTACCAGAGAAGAATTCGGTTATGCCTTCTCCAACAATGCTTAATGGTTATTCAATAAAATAAAAGCGGTTACAGATAATAGTGCAAATATAAGTGTCTTTTCGAATACAAATCAGAACCTCGATCTCATAATCGAGATAGGTATTTATACATTTGAATAAATAACAATCTTCCCTAATTTCTCAACTAAAAATTACATAAAAGGAAAACCAGACAATACATAATATCCAATGGATAATCCTAGCCTAATCTCAGCTAAACTTAGAAACTAAATCTGAATCCGATTACAACAGAAATTGCATAAGATGAAGGGTTATTTCCAACAACATCCCTGAATATCTTTATCAGCAATCTTTGTTTTATTTAGAGCACTGAAGTAGTTGAATTGTCCGATTAAAATCGGAAATCCAAAACCTGATAGAATCGCCCCCCTGGATTATCCCTGCAATCAAAATAAAATAGAGCGATAATAATTTTATTATAAAACAAAAAAAAAAATTAACAAACATAAGGAAAACCACAATAACAACCCAAATCCTTGAAACGGAGTTTGTACAGACTTTATAGCAGCGATCAAATCATAGTGTGACAGGTGGGAATCATGGATATGAATAAGAGATTTTGATATAAGAGGTTTATAACATGACACAATTTACAAATTTGTTATATAGAAAATCTTTGATGTATTAGACAAAAAATTACATTAAAACAATTATAATAAAGCTTTATCGCATCCGCATATCATATTGACGATTGGTGAAAATCAGAGGTGGCACTATATGAAAGTTGTGATATGGACGTATGCGATATCATATTCAACTTGTTTAAATAATGATATCAGGGATAAAACCAAATCGGCGATCAACGATTTTAAGTTCTGACATAAAACAAAACCTTTGATATGAGAATGGATGCAATATTATATTGAACTTCCTTTAATAACTTTATTGGATCTGTATATCGGATACAATATTATATTAAATCAATTGTATAACCATATCAAGTTCATGTATCAGAGCTTGAGAAAATCAGAGGTTTGTGATTTCACACTTCGGCAATTGGAGGAAATCGGAGGTGGCACTATATCAGCGATCAAAGGTTTTGTGTTGTGACACATAATTAAAACAAATATAAATGACTGCTTCGATAGGGTTTCATTATATGCAATGTGTGTAATATTTTCATTTGCAGACGTTGGTTAAAATATTTCCAAAGTATTTGTTTATAACTCTGACAATGTGTTATTACTCAAAGGCCCGATTTAACTTTGGTCCAATATAAAAGGATTCAAGTCACACGATAATACAAGTCTTTGACTTGGGGTCTATTTGTTTTATTTATTCTAATTAATTAATTTTAAAACAAAGTTTTATTAAAATAATATTAAAGCACACTTTAAAATAAAGTCAAATGAAAATACAGAAGGGTCCCCATTATTATTATGATAATAATAAAGTCAAAATAGGGGTTTTGTGTTTTCTACCACAACACATTGCTTGATTCATCACCTGATTGATTGCTAGGAGAATTCTGGTCTCTTGATATACTTGAAGATCCATGTTTCTCAGAAAACCTTGGAGTCCTTGTTGGTGTGACTTTGTTTGGTGTCTGCTCTTTTGATCCCTGCTGCTCATTTTCTGCTACTTCATCCTCTTTCATCAATGGTACTTGTGCATCAATAGTTTTGTCTATAGTCACATTCCATGACTATTTTTTTTTTATCACAACATCTATGCTAATTATGGTCTTCTTGGTGACAAGGTTATACAATTTGTAAGCTTTTGACTGCTCACTATAACCAGTAAATATGCATTTTTCACTCTTATCATCCAATTTTCCTCTTAGTTCTTTAGGCATGTGTACATAAGCTACACATCCAAACACTCTAAGATGAGATACGCTACAAAACATACCTGACCATGCTTCTTCTGGTACTATGTTCATCATACTCTTTGTAGGGGATTTGTTTATCACATAAACAACACATGCAACTGCTTCTGCCCAATACTCATTAGATAAGTTTCTCCCTTTTAACATGTTTTTTGCCATGTTCATAATTGGATCGTTTTTTCTCTCTTCTACACCATTCTTTTGTGATGTGTACCTAGTTGTAAACTACCTTCTAATTCCATGTTGTTTGTAGTAATCATGGAATGCATTTGAATCATATTATCCACCATGATCTGACCTCAATACCTTGATCTACCAATCACTTTGCTTCTCTGCTAAGGCTTTGAATTATTTGAACTTTGCAAAAATTTCATACTTCTGCTTCAGTAAGTAAGCCTAAGTCTTTCTTCTATAGTCATCAATGAAAGTGAGGAAGTAACAACTTCCACCAATCGAATGTGTCCTCATAGGTCCACACAATTTGTATGCACTAGCTCAAAAGGTTGCATTGCTCTGTATGCAATTCCATTTGGAAAACTCTCACGATGCTGCTTTCCCAAGATGCAACACTCACAAGTATTAGTTGGTTCTTTGATGAGAGGTAATCCTCTAACCATCTATTTCTGGTGCAACAATATTAAACCAGAGAAGTGCAAGTGTCCAAACCGAAAGTGCCATAACCAATAATCATTAGAAGATGCAACTATAAAAGAAATGACCTGATCACTGTAATTCATAATTAGAGGAAAGAGTTTGTTCCTCGTCATTTTCACCTTCGCTATCAGTTGCCTGCTTGGGGGCTTGTCATATATAACTCACTCTTGTCATTGAAAAGTAACTCTGTATCCTTTCCGTATCAATTGACCAACACTTATCAAGTTATGTTTGAGACCAAGGACATATTGCATCTCTGATATTGTCTTCGGCTCCCCCTACTTGATCAGAATGTTGACCACTCCTTTTCCATTTATATCCATAGTCTTTTCAATGCCCAAATTTACCTTTGTCTTCACCAAATGATCCAAATTTGCAATCAAATTCTTATTTCCTATCATGTGGTTACTGCAACCACTATCTAATAGCCACACATTGTCATAAGGTTCATGCATGGTATGGAAATCTAGGAACATGGAGTTCGTATTCTCTGTAGTGACATTATCTCTTTGGTTTCCTTGATCAGCTATCCTCTTCCGGCAATCACAGGCATAGTGACCAAATTTATTGTAATAATAACATCTCACATTTGATTTGTCAACTCTTTGATTATTGTTGAAACTTATGTTGTTGCTTCGACTTTCACATTCATTCTCTTCTCGTCCATCTCTCTGAACACCATGTCTTCCGCCTCGTCCTCTCCCTCTTGAGCTACTTCTACCTCGACCTCTGTCTCTTCAAATAGAAACCTGACTTCTGAAAATGGTTTCTAAAGTGGAATCCTTATTTATGTCTATTGTTGCCTCATGTGATAGAAGTGATCCCCTTAACTCATCAAGTGTCAATGATTCCAAATCCTTGGATTCTTCTATGGATGCTACCACAACGTCAAATTTGGTAGAAAAAGATTTGAGGACCTTTTCAACCACTGTTTGATTTTTAAAATCTTCACGATATATTTTTAACGGATTATAACAATCATGACTCGATTCATCAATGAATCGATGTCCTCTATCTCCTTCATCTACACAGTTTCAAAAACCCTTATAGTATTCAACAACTTAACAATATTGACTTTGGCCATACCTTTATAGCTTGTTTCCAAGGTCTCCCATGCTTTCTTTGCTGAAGACGTGATTGTAATATTTTGGAACACTTCTCGGTCCACTCCCTGTTACATAAGATGCAACACTTGTGCATTCTTCTTTTTGTCTTTCTTTTCTAGATCCCTCTCTACATTAGTGAGAGCTCGTTCTTCTGCTTCATCCTTAGGTTCTCAAAACCCAAACTAGACATGATCCCAAACATCATGAGCCTTCAACATGATATCCATCTTAATGGCCCACACATCATAATCCTTCCCTATAAATAGTGGGAACTAGGACTGGAAGCTTGATGAGGCCATCTTAATTTTTTTTTATCTTCAATTAATAAAATTCTCTTTTGCTATAGAAATTTATAAACCCTCTTCAATATTCTTTAAAAAACACTTGATCAAAAGCTCTTTTAAAAGAACTTTAACAAACACTTTTCACAAAAATTGATAAATAACCTTTTAAACAAAATTTATAACCCACCTTTAATATAGTCCACGTACATTTTTAAAAGTTCTTAAAAAAAATCAGGTACCCATATGCTTAATACGAATTCAATCTAATTCAACGCGATTTTTTTGAAATTTTGGATCGACGAACTTTTAACATTTTAATTCCTCATGGGGTTTGCATGCCCTCGACACACATCAACTACGCAAATTCCCTGAAATTTGAAGATCGTAGGTTTTTGACCAAATTCTGTAGTTTTTGAATTAACAAAGTGCAGATTTCACACCCTTCTTGCGCACTTGTAATTATTTAATGGTGCAACGATTCTGCAACACATTTTTTTAAAAATAATTGTCGGCCTTCTTCACTTAGCCTTCTTGTAACTGGCTCTACAAGCACCACGAATCTTATGATCCTTCCTTAGCTCAAATACCAATTTGTTGGAAAGCCAGAGGATTATAGGCACAAAATAACAATTAATTCACACACAAAATAACATGAGTTGCGGCTCTTCTATTGATCACACAAAAACTTGATGATTGCAATGACCCCAATGAGGGGTATTGAAATTTTTTTCGACTAGTGACTCTCCCAAATAACTTGACATGCAACCACACACTAGATGCGACTTTACTCAAAATACAACTTAACTTGACTTGACTGAACTTTACTCAACTTGACTCAGTTAACTAAATCTCTAATTTTAGCCAACTCTTCATGCTGAAGTAATTAGCTATTTTAACATGAAGATTTGATAAATTCTCAAAAAAAATTGGAAGTCTCTTCAAATTTACTAGATCCATTTCATGAAGGTTCATTAAAGTCTCGATGGAATTTGGAAGCACCTCCGAACTTGTACATTTCCCTAGATTGACCACTTGGAGATTTGTTAAACTTTCAATGGAATTTGGAAGATCCTCCAAACTTATACAAACCCTTAGATTGATCTCTCGGAAATTCGTTAAAGTCCAGAAGGCATTTGGAAGCGCTTTCAAACTTTTACAAAAACCCATATCGATTATTTGGAGATTCTCTAAATTCTCTATGGAATCTGGTAGCACCTCCAAACTTGTACAACCGCTCAGACTAATATTTTGATGATTTGATAAATTCTCAGAGAAATTTGGAAATCTCTTCAAATTCACACATCCTGACAGATCCATTTCCCAAAGATTCATTAAATTCCCCATAAATTTTGGAAGAATCTTCAAATTGTGGAAGTTGCTTAGGTTTAGGAATTCCAATTAGGATTGAAGATTACAAGAATCTTCTGGCAAAGCTTCTAAAGTTGATAGTCTACTCCTGAAATAATAGTCACCCCAATCCAATATTGCAATCTTTTGGAGGTACCGCATGTGACATAAAGAGTGTTGGAATATTAATTCCAACTGCATGCAGCGTGGACACGGACGTGGACAGCAACTCAGCCAGCACGCAGCAACGAAACCGCTCAGCAAAACCACCTGACATTTCGGACCGCCTATCTTGCAATTGTGGTTTCCGTACGCTCACCTCCGATACAATCACCTGTGGACGCGTGGTCTTCTATACGTCCGCTGAACCTGCCATATCGGAGCCTAACGTTCAACAACAAAAGGCCTCCCGAAATCTCCGTCCACCGTCTGATTTTCATCCTCAATCTCCGCCGTCCATCAGAGAAACCTGCATTCGAGCCAGCATTAAAAACATTGCGTGGAGTAAAATCAATTTCAGCTTGACCGCCGTAAAAGCATTCAATGCATAGTTATTGTGGTTCGTAAATTTTTGGTATAACATTAAATTTTAATTACACCGAAGGTATGGGCATATGCACGTTATGTGTTATATTTTTTTTGATGGCATACATATTAAAAAAAAGGTTAACGTTTTGTTGAATCGACTATTGTGAAATGAGAGCGCCCGACAACGAAAAAAAAAACTTGAGTTGTTGACCATTTTGTAAAAGGTGCCAGCAGCGAAAAACAAGTGTGTGCACAACAGTGCAAGAGAGCGAAGGAGTTAATGAAATAGAAGGAAGACCAATGTGTGAAGCAGGGAGATATTGCATAGCAGTGCATTGCGTAAATAAAAAAAAATGAAGACGAAGATTGTGTGAAGCAAGGTGTAAAAAGGAACAGGGGCAGCCCGTGTTAATTTTTTTTTGTGTGGAGAATGATGCGCAGCAGCGTGACTGTGATGAATTTTTTTTATGCAAGTAATGCAGTGAAATGCAGTGAGGGTAAGGGCACAGCAGTGTGAGAAATTTTAACGCACAGCAGTGCGAGAAGAGAGGAACAGGGGAGCAAGAAAATGAAACCAGAGCTAAGTGAGAATGAAGAAATGTGTTTTTACACATCAGTGAAAAGGTGAATGAAGCAAGAGGATTTTTATTTACAGCAGTAAATGTAAGTAAATATTTTTTATTACAGCAGTATATGTAAAACTCTGTTTTTACAGCAGTTAATGTAAAAGGGATTTTTACACACCAGCAGTGTAAAATCTCAGGAGGAAAACAGAGTAATATTTTGTTGTTGAAATGTTTTCTTGGTGGATCCCTCAGTTAAAGAGGAAGGTGCTTTTCAGCACAGTCACTTGGTGAATCCCTCTGTTAAAGAGGAAGGTGCTTTTCAGCACAGTGTCATGGTGAATCCCTCTGTCAAGAGGAAGATGCTTTTCAGCATATACTGGTGAATCCCTCTGTCAAGAGGAAGGTGCTCTTCAGCACAGTCTCAGGTGAATCCCTCTGTTAAGAGGAAGACTCTTGATTTTTTGTGGAACTGCATCTGAAGCAGTGTTGGTGAATCCCTCTATGTGAGGAAGATGTTCTTGTAACAACAGTTGGTGAATCCCTCTATGTGAGGAAGATGTCTTTGTAAAAGCAGTGTTGGTGAATCCCTCTATGTGAGGAAGACTCCTTTTAGTAACAACAGTTTTGTAATCCCTCTGTTAAGAGGAAGACCTTTTTTTGTAACAGGCAGTCATATTGATGAATGCAAAGTTTTTTTTTGGGGTGTAGAAAAACTATGTTTCTCTGAGACAAAACAGCTTCCCTGTGCAAAAGATCCTGTGGCAGAAAAACAGAGCACTGTCTCTGTGTTCTGTTCAGTTATTTTGTTTTTGGGATTTTACCAGAAAAATCCCCAGCAGTGGTATCAGAGCTTGTCCAGGCTCTTTGAAGCTGTCAAAGAAGCTGAAGGAAAGATTCTTGTTGCAGCAGTAAAAACTTCTCCAGCAGTGTGAAGTCTCAGGCAAAAGAATCCAGGTATTTCTCAGATTAATTTTCTGTGTTGCTGTTGAAGAAACAGTGAGTCATTTTAAAAACACAGTCAAGTATTTTAAACATAGTTAAGAATGGCAAGGTCAAAGAAGAAAGCCTCCAATCCTCCTAAGGTTGTGTCTCCCTCTTCTACTAAAATAGAAGACAATCTATTTGAAAGCATTCTATTTGAGGCTTCAAGGTTTAATGGAAATTTTGATATGTGGGAAATAAAAATGAGGACTGTCTTACAGTCTCAAGGGATTGAAATCTGGGAATCAGTGATTGATGATAGCAAGATGGATAGAGAATCCAAGGAATACAATGCAAAAGCAGCAAAGACAATCTTGGATGGACTACCTGATTCTATAAAAAGGAATATAGGAAAATATTCATCAGCAAAGGAGATATGGGACAGACTTCATGACCTTCATGCAAAGGGAGCACTGACCATGACCATCAGTCAAGAAGGAAATTCTGAACCCATCATAGAAGCTGAAAATGAGAAGGTTGACCTCATCAAGCTTCAAGTAAAAGAAAGGGATGAAAAGCTCGTCAAGCTTAAGAAGGAGCTTGATCAATGCAAGAGGAAACATCATGAAGAAGTCATATCCATGACAAATCAGTTGAATAGAGCAAAGAAGCAGGAAGATACCTTGTCAAGTCAACTTGAACAAAGGCACAAGAGAGTGAACAAACTTGTAGAAGAGATTGGATAGTACAAAGTAGAGGTCTCCTCCCTTAAGTCTGAACTACAAGAAGCCAGGAAGCAGGCACAAGGAGCTGAAAAGAAAATGGAGAGCAGTCAAGCAGAAATCTCCAAAATGAAGTCAGATATTATCTCCCTTAAAATAGTAGCAGCTGAAGCTACTCGTAGCAAAGAAGAAACTGAGGAACAACTTGCAAAGAAAAATAATGAGTGTGAAAGATTGGAAGAAGAGATTGTCCTCCTCAGGAAAAAGGTTGAAGGGATGAACAAAATCATGAAGAGCTCTCAAGAATTGGATGACATGCTCAGCTATCACAGATCTCCATATGATAAATCAGGACTCGGGTATGTAGGTGAACCGTCAAGCAAGAATGGAAATGCTTTAAACAAAGGAGATGTGAAGAAGGCAGAAAGAAATGGTGATGCTCCTAGTACCAGCAAAGGCAAGGAGAAAGATCAAGGCTACAATGGAAGAAATCCTACTCCAAGCAGAAAACCAGCTCCAAGAAGAAATGTTGATGATGTCAAAGAGGCAAGAGGCAATGGTTACCATCAAAGGATCTCAAGGCAGAAAGGATTTAGAAGTACATCCAGGAAACCTCCATCTCCCAGGTACCAAAGTTCATTTTTTGGTTATTGTTATTCTTGTTCAAACTTTGGTCATATGGAAAAATACTGTAGAGAATTTCATAGAGATAGATGTTATGGTCTCTGAAAACCTCCAAGAAACAATTTTACAGGAAGAAATTATGAAATCTTATTCATGAACAATGTAGAATGTTTCAAGTGTCATAACATTGGGCATATGGCACGTGATTGTAACTTAACATGGGCTCTTACACAAACTAGACCCACGCAAAAGAAGAAAGTTACACAAGTATGGAGAAGGAAGGAAATACAGTCTGAAAGTCCCTTGAGCTCTCTAGTCGATCTAAGTTTCTTTTGAGAAAACTTTGTTGAAAGAAGACAATGCATACAGTTAAGGGGAGCCTGTAATTCTTTATCATTATCGCTGAAGCTATTAGTGAATGGGTTCTTATGAAATCCTTGCTAAATTATATTCTTATAGGGGAGAGATATGGAATTAAATCTGTCATAAAAGCAGAGAAGAAAAGGTCGCAGAATAGCTTGGAGGTGCAAAGATTGGAAATCTTGCCTGAAGCAGAGAGAAAGAGAATATTACATGATTGGAGCACCTGAGCATAGCAATGAAAGCGATGAAGGGAAATCTGATATGAATAGGCGGAAAAGCTTTGAATTTTTTTTGGTGTTTGGGTATGTTTTAAATGCCCAACAGTTGAAATTAAGGGGGAGTGTTGGAATATTAATTCCAACTACAGGCAGCGTGGACACGGACGTGGACAGCAACTCAGCCAGCACGCAGCAACAAAACCGCTCAGCAAAACCACCTGACATTTCAGACCGCCTATCTTGCAATTGTGGTTTCCGTACGCTCGCCTCCGATACAATCACCTGTGGACGCGTGGTCTTCTGTACGTCCGCTGAACCTGCCATATCGGAGCCTAACGTTCAGCAGCAAAAGGCCTCCCGAAATCTCCGTCCACCGTCTGATTGTCATCCTCGATCTCCGCCGTCCATCAAAGAAACCTGCATTCGAGCCAGCATTAAAAACATTGCGTGGAGTAAAATCAATTTCATCTTGACCGTTGTAAAAGCATTCAATGCATAGTTATTGTGGTTCGTAAATTTTTGGTAGAACATTAAATTTTAATTACACCGGAGGTATGGGCATATGCACGTTATGTGTTATATTTTTTTTGATGGCATACATATTAAAAAAAAGGTTAACGTTTTGTTGAATTGACTATTGTGAAATGAGAGCGCACGGCAGCGAAAAAAAAAACTTGAGTTGCTGACCATTTTGTAAAAGGTAGCATCAGTGAAAAACAAGTGTGTGCACAGCAATGCGAGAGAGCGAAGGCGTTAATGAAATAGAAGGAAGACCAACGTGTGAAGTAGGGAGATATTGCACAGCAGTGCATTGCGTAAATAAAAAAAATGAAGACGAAGATTGTGTGAAGCAAGGTGTAAAAAGGAACAGGGGCAGCCCGTGTTAATTTTTTTTTGTGTGGAGAATGATGCGCAGCAACGTGACTGTGATGAATTTTTTTTATGCAAGTAATGCAGTGAAATGTAGTGAGGGTAAGGGCACAGCAGTGTGAGAAATTTTAACGCACAACAGTGCGAGAAGAGAGGAACAGGGGAGCAAGAAAATGAAACCAGAGCTAAGTGAGAATGAAGAAATGTGTTTTTACACATCAGTGAAAAGGTGAATGAAGCAAGAGGATTTTTATTTACAGCAATAAATGTAAGTAAATATTTTTATTACAGTAGTATAAGAAAAACTCTGTTTTTACAGCAGTTAATGTAAATGAGATTTTTACACACCAGCAGTGTAAAATCTCAGGAGGAAAACAGAGTAATATTTTGTTGTTGAAATGTTTTCTTGGTGAATCCCTCTGTTAAAGAGGAAGGTGCTTTTCAGCACAGTCACTTGGTGAATCCCTCTGTTAAAGAGGAAGGTGCTTTTCAGCACAGTGTCATGGTGAATCCCTCTGTCAAGAGGAAGATGCTTTTCAGCATAGTGTGGTGAATCCCTCTGTCAAGAGGAAGGTGCTCTTCAGCACAGTCTCAGGTGAATCCCTCTGTTAAGAGGAAGACTCTTTTGATTGTTTGTGGAACTGCATCTGAAGCAGTGTTGGTGAATCCCTCTATGTGAGGAAGATGTTTTTGTAACAGCAGTTGGTGAATCCCTCTATGTGAGGAAGATGTTTTTGTAAAAGCAGTGTTGGTGAATCCCTCTATGTGAGGAAAACTCCTTTTAGTAATAGCAGTTTTGTAATCCCTATGTTAAGAGGAAGACCTTTTTTTGTAATAGGCAGTCATATTGATGAATGCAAAGTTTTTTTTTGGGGTGTAGAAAAACTCTGTTTCTCTGAGACAAAACAGCTTCCCTGTGCAAAAGATCCTGTGGCAGAAAAACAGAGCACTGTCTCTGTGTTCTGTTCAGTTATTTTGTTTTTGGGATTTTACCAGAAAAATCCCCAGCAAAGAGTTTGGATACTCTAAAAGTGGAGCAACAATATGTAACTGCTACAAATGCAGAGGTGGTTGCAAAGTTCACTTTTCAATTATAAGAAAGATAAGACAGACGATCATGATTATCATCTATTGAAAAATAGAAATTAAGTTCATCTACATCCTACCGATGCATACTTCTGCCTACCTGAGATTCACGTTGCCACAATCTTTCCAATATATGCTCTCGCACTTCTAAAAATATTAAATCGCGCTTTGGGATATAGGAGGGAAGAGAATATCAGGGACACTCATTCCAGTGGAGCCATATGAGATTTGCTGACCGCACTTTAGTCAATATGCATTCGACAAAATTGCCATCAGCTTCAAGAAGTTGTAATTTACTGATTCCAAACACCCTATCACTAACAATTTCCTCCTCCTAATGAGTTTTCCCCCTTCCCGTGAACAACCAATGAGCCATTATAATTCTGTGCACTTCTATTACTTGTTTGTTGCATAAAAACAAAAATGGATAACAAGACAACACACTGCAGATTTTTTAAATAAAAATTCTTTGAAAATGGTTAACATATACAAAGTTTGCGATGATTAAACCACTTATAGATGATAATGATTGTTCCAGTAGATCATAGATGTCTTTCCACGTCGCACACCCAAGACGACGCAACAATGATGGATCATGAGCAATACTTCTTCCCAAGTCTCTCAGGTGATCATGCATTCTTATCATATTTTTTCCATCCACTTCAACCAGACATTTAATCTCCAAATTTCAAAGCCCCATGAAACATTTCCACCCTGACCAACCCCATATTCTAATCCACTTATCCTTCTCTTCTCCTAAGGAAATAAAAGCAATATATAAAAATATATGTTGCTCCTATGGACTCAGTGAATCGTAACTTATTTTAGGTATCACATGTACGTCAGGGGGTAGTGTTTGAAGTCCATTCAGCTTCTCTTCCCAGTAGGATCTATCATATTCCTGATAAAGTAGAGCCCCAAACACTTCCAATGACAGAGGCAATCTGTCGCAGGCATTCAAAAACCCATCTACTAAATCTTCAAAATTGTTGGTGGATGTGGCTTAAAGAAGGCATGTGAGCAAAAAAGCTTTAAAGATCGTGGTCTATCAAGGCCTTTCCGTGATAAATTGACAATTCTGCGATTCTTGCACTTCTAAGTATATGATTTTCATGAGAAGTAATCAAAATCAAGCTCGAGGGGTGAAGGACATGCTTAATTGGCAATAAAGAATTCAATTGATGAAGATGATCTACATCATATAATATTATGAGAGTCTGAGAAGATTCGAGATTCTTTTCAAGTATCCTAATACCTTGTTCCCATATCTTAATTTGGACATCTATACCTTTTAGTTCCTGAATGATCTTCCTTTGTAAATGAGTCAGAGACTTGTACGTGCATTTTCTCTGGGAAATGAGGAAAAATTGTAATTTGATCTCTTACTATTTAAAATTTCTTTGGCTAGTGTCAATTTCCCAATTCCACCCAATCCTACAATGCCCATGACCTTGGCCTCCATTTGGTCCTGCCCCTCTAGCTGAGATAGGACTCTCCTCTCAAAGTCTTCAAGTTTTTCCTGCAAACCAATTTTGTGCTTGGCCACAAACAACCGTGGTTTTGGAACCTCTTTCAAAACCCTTTGCACAACCTTATCCACCAACTCCACCTCGTCCCTTATATTCATAATCAGAGAAAAGTGCAAGAACCAGTGAGAACAAGCCTATTAAAGTTTCTCATGTACCAATTCCCCAAATTAGAATAAATAACATAAATTTTCAAATTAAAAACTATCAAAAATCAGGATAGTGGAAGATGCTTACCCATTGCATGCCTATAGCTCGAAGTTGCTTATATTTGAACCACGGAAAGAGTATTTTTCCATCCCTGGATTTTTTTCCAGTCGTTTTGTTGATCCTATTCGTGCTTCTGTAGGGGTTCAATGCACTTTCATTTGTTTCTTCGTGCTTTTGTAGGGCTTCAATGTACTTTTGTTTGTTTAACCACCAGAGGTCAACAAGCTTAACATTGTAAAAAATAGGAAGAATTGTACCCCTCGAGTTGAGCATGAGGACGACCACTTCCAAGCACCACTTCGATTTTACACAGTGTTCAGAGAAAATCGCGATATGCACAGAGGCGACTTCAATAACGAATTTTATTTGATCAGAAATGTTGTATCCAGCCTGCAACTTCGACTTGTTAAGAAAGACTTGCAATCCTTTGGATTTAAGTCTGTGGTAGAGATGAATAGAAGAGGTGTTTTTGACATCACATCCCCTGTCATTTATGAAAACGACATAGGGACCATAATAAATCGTAGATGAAGAGGAAGATTCATCATCTAATGTAAACTTCGCCATTGGGATTTGGACGAATAGATATGCGGTAATAATATCAACAAATGGCGAGCGAGTGAGTGACCAGGCAGATCGATCAATGGAAACAAAGAGAAGTTTGAAGCACAAGAAAGAGCTTTAGGTAATAGAAAAAATAAGCTTGCAGGCGGCTTTGGCTTTGACACCATGTTATGGTTCAGTTAAAAGACAAATTATGAATTCCCACTATCTTCTAAATTGAATTACGATGCCACACATACAGGTTTAGAACTGTTTTCATGTCATGTAACGTGGCTTCTTGAGCACTCTACATTGATTAGATGTTGAAAAGTGCTAAGATGCCATGCAAACTCTGTTGGAAATTTCTGGTAATTTCAAACAAATATTGAACAGAGGAAATACTTTGTTTCTGCCACAGGATCTTTTGCACAGGGAAGCCCCAAAAAAATTCTGAGCAAAGCAGAGTTTCTCAGCTAAAATAAACTTATATTAATTTATAAACTGCCTGATACAATTTTCTTCCTCTCTCTCAGAGGGATTCACCAAAAACTTTCACCAAAAACAAAATACTCTGTCTCTCTTTTACAAATGATTTTTACACTGCTGTGTAAAATCTTCATTCACATTTACTGCTGTAAAAGGGCTTTTACATTTACTGCTGTAGAATAAAAATTCTTACATTGATTTACTGCTGTAAAAGCAATTTTCTTACATAGGTTTACTGCTGTAAAATAAAAAAAACTTTCACATTCACCCAAGAAGAATTTCTTACATGCCTTGCTGGTTTTTCACATTACATTTAAACAAAATTTTCATTTATGCTACTGCTCCACACCATACATTTCATTTCAATGCATATGCTCCACAATTTTATTCGCACTGCTGTGCGTTGGATTTCTTGTTGTTTTCTTTGCTCCTGCGAGCCCTCTTTTCATCCCCTGTTACAATATGCGATAAAAACACAAAAACTAAAAACATATACCAAAACAAAAGGGTTTTTTTAAATGTTCGTTGACTTACCCATACCTGTTTTAAATTCCCCATACTTCTGTAAGCAATAAAAACATTAAAATTTAAAGCTTCTACCTAAAACTATGACTAAGCATTAAATGCATTAAATAAAAGCCGACGGTAAAAGTAAAAATAACGTTCTGGTAGGTTGGAGCGAATCCATATGCGTTGACCTGATCGGACGATTTTCGCACACCTAAATCACACAAACCAAACGATTTTTAACGTCCGGGAGAAGGGCAGTATTGGGTTCGTACAGCAGACGCGTGGCAGCAGCTGATTATGTCAAAGGGCTCTAGGGAAAAACAACCTTTGCCAAAAGGCGGTGCGATAAAGATAGGTGGTTTTCGGGAATGGTTTTGCTGGAGTTAATGCGGGCTGTACGGCAGGTGAAATTAATGTTTCAACAAACTCATGTATTTCCACTTTAAGAGTGCATAGATATGTTGGAAATCACCATGAAATTTCACATTGGGTTAACGCGTTAAACTGTTAAGATGCGAACGACGAGCTACACAAATTTTCTCGCTACCCATCCTGATCTTACATACTGGCACAATCAACATCGAATCTCTATTTATAAAAGAAATTATTGTTTATTTGTAGGATAGTGGTCGCTTTTCAACGTGACAGTGGTACACTATTTGGTTAAAGGTTTTTCAATGCATCTTCCTCGCCATACTCTTTCAATTTCTCAGCGACTTCTTAATGGTTGAATGCTTTGGAAGTTACATAGGAGTCAAATATGGATTTCCTGTTTCCCTCACATTGTTTGGTTTATATATTGATAAGCTTGAAGAGTAGATAAGAAATAACGAAGGAGAAGGCATCCAATTAGGAAGATATATGGTGAAATTGTTTTTATATGCAGATGACCTTATCTTTATTGCTAAATCTGCCCTAGGTTTGAGAAAACACTTGAAAGCTCTAGAACTTTTTTTTCAAGATGTGGGAATGCAATTAAATACCCACAAAACTAACGTCATGATTTTCTCTGGAAAAGAAAGAAATAACATGTTACTTTTCTCTTTGAGGGCAACCACTTGGAGGTTGTGGATGAGTACAAATATCTAGGAATTGAGTTCCACTACAGGCTTAGTTGGGAGACATGTAGATCAAAGGGAATCCAAGGAGGGTGGAAAGATTCCTACCTTCTCTAGAGCAAGTGTAGAAAAGCAGAATTATGGGATAGGAAGACTAAGAAAACCCTTTGGTTTATTAGTCATGTAAATTATCCTCTAAGGTTGTGAGATATGGGGGAATGACATGTCAAGCCACAAATGGTGGTAAATAGAAAGAATCCAAAAGAATCTAATCAAAAATATCCTCAAATTCAAATCAACAGTTCCATATGATATACTTTTAGCTGAGGTTCGTATGTTTCTAATTGAGGCTTTAGCGATCATTCATTTGCTAATTTACCTATAAAAGGTTGAAAATATGGATAAGCATTGATGACCCAAGTTGGTTTTCAAAGAAGAGGTAAGTCGGTAGAAAAAGACATGGATGAAGAAAAATAAAAAGTGGTTTGGCAAATGGGACATAAATCTGCATGACTGTCCTCACTCTAAGGAGGAGATAAAAAAGTGGGTGTTATAAAAATTCAAAACTGCCATGTGGACAAAACAAGTAGGTAGAAAAAAAAGAATATTATGTCAAATAATTTAACCCTGCATGGAAGCATGATGATAAAGAGTATTTGAGTTCCATAATCAATGGAAAAGCTAAAATATTAATTGCACGGCTGAGGAATAGTTCCCATCATCTAAGGTGTGAAACTGGTAGATGGGTGACCCCTAAAAAAGAGTGGGAAGAATGAACTTGCATTTTTTGCAACACAGGGGTGGTAGAAATAGAATGGAATTTTATCAAAGAACATGCAACGTATGAAGGTATTCATTATCAGTTTGATAATAGTCTAAAGGTGAACAGTCTCAGTGAACTTTTTGAGGACGAGAGACTTCACAAAATAACAAATTTCTCACTCCATATTCACGACGACATAATTAGCATGGAAAAGAATCTGAATATGTTTTAAGTTATTAGTTGGTGGTCCCTTAGACCATGGGGTTTCGTGGAAGTCATTAAAAAACCATTCATTCATTCATTAATAGCATATTTGAGGATTGGGTCTCATCAACTCAGTGTGAAATTGGTAGATGGACAACTCCAAGGGAAGAGGGAAAGAAAGAATCAACATATTTTGTAGGAAAGGAGAGGTTGAAACATAATGGCACTACATCATGGATTGACCCACTTATGAGGATATTCGTAATCAATTTGAAAGTATTCTGAAGGCAGATTTTTTGAACAAGTTGTTTGAGGAAGCGAGACTTATAAAAAATGCAAGCTTCTTGGTCAAGATTCATGACAGGATAGTAGGCTTGGAGAAAAAATTGAAGTTGTGATGTGTATGGAGACCTAGGTCTCTTAGACCACTTGGCCCTGTGGAGATCATTAAAATCCCTTCTTACTATAATAATATTATGAAAGCGAATTTGTTTTCGTAATAGGAATTTTCAAAGTTGTAAGTATATTTTCTAATTATTTAAAAAAAAATGTATAAATTTAATATAGTTTAAATGAAAATTTTGTATAAATTATTATAAATATGATATATCAATATTAAAAATACATTTACAAAATAAGATAAAATCTTTGACTATTAAACTTATTCAAAATATTATTTATGGTATGACGACTTTGATAACTACATTTATCTCAGTGAAACTAAATGATCTTTATTAATTACGCTTGATTTTATGAGGGAAGAGATACAATTGATTGTTCAATGTGTACTTCAGTATGTCTATTTTAATGAAAAGATTTGCAATTCTTTTCCTGGGGAGAAAAGAAGTTTGATCGCAATTCAAGCAATTCTATAATTTTCAAACAAGAATCCCATTTCTGTAATTTTAAGACAAGAATACCATGTTGTTATGATTTTGGGAGGGAAGAAATACAGTTGATAGTTTAATGTGCAGTTCAGTAGGATAATGAAAACTAAGCTTCCAATCCAAAAGACCAATATATTATAAGTGATCTTGGAAAATACCAGTTGTCCGGAGGTATAATTGATGAAACCAGAAGTGATTTTGTAAATAAAAGATACACGGCCTTCGTTCAAACATCGGACCTCTCAGGAATTTTGAATACCTTGGACATCGATGGCAATGGCAATGGCATGGTTACTGCAAACGATGTATAAGGGTTATTGGAAAAACTGGAAATTCAACATATCTCTGATGATAATATGAAATTAGTGATGGGCTCTTGGACCATATGAACCTTATAGTTTTCTTTCATTTTATCTCATGACTCTTTTAATAGCTATTTTAGTTTTTGGTCTATGGTAGTCATTGGTAGTCATTTTAGTTTTTGTTAGTTACTAGTTTTCTTTAGTTAAAATTAAAAACTAATTTAGTTTAGCTTAAATTTATTTTAATTTTGGTTTAAGCTTTA
This sequence comes from Pinus tabuliformis, assembly GCA_031772625.1. Taxonomy (NCBI): domain Eukaryota; kingdom Viridiplantae; phylum Streptophyta; class Pinopsida; order Pinales; family Pinaceae; genus Pinus; species Pinus tabuliformis. The sequence continues at coordinate 108,126,330 of CM062804.1, forward strand.
GTATTTAGTTTTGATTTAGTAACCTTGATTTATGATTTTATTATATAATAGTTTTAATTTTTGTTTCAATGATAATATTAGCATGTAAATTTGATTTTTAGTTTGATTTATTTTAAATTTAATTTTTATTTAAGATTACTTTTAGTTATTTACTTTAATTTAATTTAATTTAATTTAAATTTTATATTAGTTTTATTTTTATTCTTAGATTTTATTCAAAGTTTTATTTAGATTTAGTTTAATATTTTGTTTTAAAAAATAGTTGGTACTTTGGGTTGTTGGTGGATATGGAAAATATGAGGCACAAAATCGTGAGAGGCTAAAGAAACTCAAAGAGTTATAAAGGAGCATGAATACAAAGTTCGAGTGATTCCATTTTTTTTGCAAAAATAGGCTTTTTGTACTATTTTGAGAAACTTATGTGGCGTTTCTTTGCACCTCTCGATGCAGTTGCTAGTATAGAGATTTTTGGAACATATGACATGTTCTCATTACCATAGCTTTATAAAGTGAATGATTGACATTTTTAATGAGTTAGGTTTTTATTAATTTATTTTTGTATTGTATAATTATTATATGTTTTAGAGTTTTTGATTGAAATCTAACAAAATATTTTTGGCTCAAATTGTGATCCTTTTTTATTTAAAATGTGTTTCTCACGTTAAATATGAATTCAACACTTTGGAAAATCCGTAGAGCACTTCAATTGTGGAGAGTTCACGACTTAAACTTGTAATTCTAACAAATCCCTAAAGGATTCTAGAAAAATTCAACCAAAAAATATAGCTTCAAAAGCTCTAAAACATATAACATGAATTCCATGATGAAGAAACTTCTTACACCTAAGTGAATAAAAACTGTATCATTTTTAAAAAATCCCAGAAAGGACTATAACAAATTAAATATAAATTTATATAAAATTAACAATATAATATATATATATATATATATATATATATAGATATATATATGGAAAACTTATCATAACTCAGTTGTCAAACTAGCAGTGAGAACGCTATCCGAGAATGCAGGTTGTCTCATCAACCTTCTTCAAGGAAAACCATACCACCAAGAATAACCCGTTAGTAAGGGGGCAAGCTTTCATTCCTCCCAAATGCCTCTAAGTCTTGGGTCCCTAAGCAAAAGCACTTTTAGGGCATACTCCATAATTTATATTATTATCTAGAACTTTTATAAATAGATTATTCTAATTGATTTTACAAAAGTATAAATTAAAGATGCAGCGTAACTATTTTATATTTGGAAAGTTGTTGGGTATATTTTTTATCAAAATTTTAATTAAATAATAATGTAAATAAAAATAACATAATTTATATAAATATATAGAGATTTTTAAAAAAGATAATTTTAACCAATTTTATAAAAATATATAATTATTTTATATTTTGAAAGTATTTTAATATATTTTTGGTTAATTTTTTTGTGAAATCTGCATAATCTAAATATTCTGAAAATATATTTGTGAATATTACACAATCTAAATATTTTGAAAAATAAAAATAATAATAATAACTCTTCACAATTTTAATGGTCATTTTTATCAATAATACATACTCTTTCTATACTAAAAATTATTATTTATTTTTATGTGAAAATTTATACTAAAAATTATTATAAATTATTATTTATTTTTATATAAAAATTTATACTAAAAATTATTATTTATTTTTATATGAAAAGTCAGATCTCAACGATAGACAATTCAATTAAAAATACTTATAAATCTCACTTATTGCAAGTCTTATGTATTTCCATTTAAATGGAAAACCTTGCCCCTATATGAAGTCTACATCAATATTTGACAATATATTAAGGATCTTGATTTTCATGAAATTTAATATATAAATTTTAAATTTATACATTATATAATGTATTAACATTATCAGATGAATCAATCTTATATATTTTTATATTTGTTTTTTATATATTTATTATCATTTTAATTATTAAAGTTTTTGAATAAAATTATTTTGTTATAATATTTTTATGGTTGATTATTTATATTTAATAATTGAAAATTATATTTTTAAAATAATTATTATATTAATTATAAATTATATATATATATATATATATATATATATAAATATAAAAATAAAATAGAGAGATAGAAACTAATTAAGCTATTATATAATATAAAATATAATTAATAAACTAAAAAATCAAATAATAAAAATTATGAAATACAAAAATGGAATTTGATATTAATATTATAATTTTATGGATTTTGATTTAAATAAAGATAGGGTTATAAGGAGTTTATATGTGAATCTTTTTGGAGTTTTTAAAATGGATTTTTGGTCGGAATTAAGCTAAAAAATTTGTGTTGAGTTTTTTTTTTGTTAAGTGGTTAAGTTTATGATGATGATGATGATGGTTAACGTTCATTGAGACCAAAATTTAGTCTATCGGACCTAAAGAAACGAATTATTTAATTTGTCCTATGCTCAAAAAGCTTGGAGAGAAGCCCCTTGAGCTCACTATAATTTTGACATCGTAAAAGGCTATGAAGGTCAATGTTGCAACAAAGATTATGAAACTGAGATGTAATGTGGTTGTACACGGGGCTCTCTAAGAGGAAGTGATTTTCATCCTCGATGTTCATATTCTCACAGAGATGGCATATCCTTTCCATCCATGGTGTTTTAGGAACTGCCCAATGACTCGTTTCACTATGGAGCTCATGAGAGTTCGTTCTAATCTTGGCTATATTAATTTTCTTCTTTGAGCTAGTTAAAATAGAGAGATACTTTTGATCTTCTAGGGTGGGGTTGATGACCTCCTTATAATATCTTAATTTTCTTTTAGCTGCTAAATCTTTCTCACACCACATTTTTTCTTTAAACTTAGAAGTAACAATATTTTTAATGTTATTAATGATTTGCAATGCAACATTCTCGTTGATCTCCCAATGGTTTAACTAGGCCCTCGTCTATTTATACCAACCTCTTTTGAGCCTTAGGTGTTTTTGGATGGAATTTAAAGCTAGCTTAGGAAGTCTATGGTCTCCTATGTTATTGAGTTTATGCTTGTACAACAAAAGCCTAGTCATAGTTAGGCTCTCGATAGGGGAAAGACCCACTTCTATAAGGAGAATAGGATAGGGTGTATTGCTTTTAATTTTGAGGTTATACATTATAAAACACTTCTAGATTTGCTCAATCTTTCTCCAAGATTCTCTAGAGATGCTGCAACCCCAAACCTCACATCCATATAAGATAACAGGAGTGACTAAAGTTTCAAAGAGGAACTTCTTTCTATCCCACATTACGAGGTTTGTCGTTTTACAATTATTTTCAAGACCAAAATAAGATTTCCACCCCCCATTAATCATTTTCTCAATGCTATAGTTCCAGTTGATCTTGTGATGAATATCAATTCCTAGGTACTTGTAAGAAGACACTTCCTCCAAGTTACTATTGTCATACATAAAATTAGCGTAAGTGTCCTTCTTGGATTTGATAATCATAACTTTTGTTTTGTCAGTGTTAATAGTCATACCCATGGTAGAGCAGAAATCCTTAAGAAGTCTAAGTTGCTTATCAAGATCAGATGGACACCTTGTGAGAAGAACAATGTCATCATCGTAGAGAAGAAGGATTATGATATCCCAGCTAAGATCGTGCCAGCATAGCCTGCTTCCTCTAAACAACCTTCTAGCTTGTCGATGTAAATGCCAAATAGGGTAGGGGAGAGGGGGCAGCCTTGTTTAACTCCAATATTACACTTAATATCTTTCGACCACCCCTCATTGCTCTTTAGCTTGGCAATTATATTCTCGTATAACCTTATAGCGGCAACTATTAACTCGAAAGGAACCTTTAGCTCTTCTAATTTATTCCATAGGTTGTTTCTAGGAACCGTATCAAAAGCCTTTCTAAAGTCAACAAAGCAACAAAAGAGATTGGATTTATCATTGCGACATTCCTCCACAATGATCCTAAGCGTAACGAGGTGGTCCTTTGTTGAGTGTTGCCTTCTTAAACCCACTTGGCCTTTAGCCCGCTTACCTTCACTTTCAAGCCATATGCTCAACTTCTTTTCCAAAATAATACCATATAACTTGGCTAAGAGAGGGTTGATCATGATTGCCCGATAATTAGAGGGGTTATTTGTATCCCCATTTTTAAAAATAGGGATAATGAGGCTCTGAGTCCATGGTTTTGGGAACCCTTTCTTGACCGCTTGATTAAAAAGCTTGTGGATGTGGGGGGAGAGGACAGAACCCCCAATTTTTAAGATTTCCGCCTGGTAACCTTCAATATCCTTAGCTTTCCTATTTTCCAGGCGTTTAACCCCAAAATCAATATCTTCTAATGAGAAAACTTCTTTCATTGTGAGCAGGGTTTCAAAGTTATCTATGACATTTGGAGATTCATAAAGCTTTATAAGATAGGAATTCCAGTCTTGTAAAATTTTTTTATTATTATCTTTAGTTTTCCTAGTTAGAATCTGCCTCCAGAATTTCGTAGGAGCTACCTTAGAGAGGTGTAAGAGATTCTCTTGTATTTTATGAATATCGTGCCTTTTTTCCCTTTTAGTTAGGGCTTTGTATATTTTTATCTTGCCAATTTTACGAGATTCATCAACAACTTCCTTAATTTCTCTCCTCGCACTTTTACAAATTTTGTCATACCATCAGTTGGTTTTGCTATTTCTTTTATTACTTGAAACTTCAATTGCGAACTTGTTAATAGAATATGAGAGGGTTGTAGTAAAATTATGATAGAGGTCTTCTATGTTGTCTATACTGGATAAAGGAAGCAAATTAGTTTTTAATTCATTTAGAAAGAGATCGTTTTTATTTCTATCAAAGATTAAGTTCTTTTGGCTATAAGGATTATCTTCTATGAGATCTTTATGCATGACAAAATTGAGAGTTATAAGTAAAGGCCTATGATCAAAGTCAGGCTCATGGTCGTTTAAGATGTCAAAATTTATTATTTTGTTGTATAAAGGGAGATCAGAAATAACATACTCTACCACGTTACTTCCAAGCCCATGGATGTAGGTCATCTGGCTAGAATTGGGCCACTTCTTTAGACCATTGCAAATTATGAGATCCTGAGCACTACAGAGCTTGATTAGCTCTGACCCAAACAAATTCTCCTCGAGGTCTTCAAAGCTCCTTTTGTACCGGCTAGCTAGAGTAGGGTCTTCATCTAACCAAAGAGGATTAGGGTTGGAATTATTTCTTAGAAGAATAGCTTGGTTGCTTGAAGTTCGAGCATTAAAGTCACCCATTAAAAGGATATTACCTTCATTCCTTAGGCTAGAAATATCATTCTCTAAAACATTGTAAGGACTATTTTTATCTAGATTCTTTTTCTTATAGAAGTTAGAATTGATGGGGGGGAATTACAAATTGCTATGTAGGTCTTTTTATCATTAATGTCAGTAATATCTATCCAAATATATTGGTTGTAAGGGTCGTTTTTATAAATCCTAGCATGGGGGGATATGTTCTTCTTAATGTAACAAGCTATACTCCCAATGCCTCTACGGGAGGATCGCTTGTTCCAGGTAGACCATAGTGCAAAGCCATCTATGTTAGGGACCTTAGATTCTTCGTGCTCCCAAGTTTCAACAAGCAATATAATATCAACATCATTCGAGATCCAACTTAGCTTGGGGCCTTTGTTCCATGGAAAGCCCCGGCAGTTCCAAGAAAGAATCTGGAGCATGTTGAATTGCTATTTATTACTATATTTTTGGTTTCTATCTCGAATAACGGCTTTTATATTTCTAATTATTGCCCATTTTCCTTCCTTCCTAGATTCTTTTACCTTTTAAACCTCCTTTATTAATTCTACTTGATCTTCTGGAATGAGATCTTCATTTATAAATATTCATGTTCCTTTTAGACTTGAGGTTTTACTAAGTATGTCATACTTATGGTCAGTAGAGTTCACCTTTATTCGAATCAACCTTCCTTTATTCTCAGTTAATTTCCCCAACCTTGTTTATGAGACACGTTGTTTCAATTTGTAATCTATTATGTAATTCTGTCTAGGCTATGGCTAAAGTATCCTCATCGACCTCCTCTTTCAAACCGAAGATTCTAAGGTTCAAGGCCCTTTTGTTAAGCTCATGGTCTAATTCTATCAATTTTTTCATTTCATCTTTAATTGGTTTAATATCTAATTTACCTGCCATGTTATTTAGGGTGAGGCAACTATTAACTTTTTCTTCTAGTTCTTTAATCATGTCCTTCATTTTAAGACTCTCTAAAGTATCAACATCTCCTTGCTAGGATGTTTGGTTCGTAACTTGGTTTTGTTTTTCTATAAACTGCAACCTAGTCTCCATTGCCTCCATTTTATTCTCCAATAGTTCTATTTTATTTTCTATTTTTTTTGGATCTTGTCTTCAAGAGATGTGAATTTATTTTCCAGCATGGCTTCTAACTCCATTTGTAGCTTGACTTCTCTTTCTTCTCTACATTTCTCTAAAGACTCTATATACTCATAAAGGCTCTGTAGAGTTACTATGCTAGGTCTACCTTAGGTAATCTTTGGTAGTTGTGGTGAATTATTCATACTTTAAAATATATGAGTAGATATGTATTAGAAAAAGACAAGGAATGTGTGCACCTGATATCAGCACACTGGACCGCAAACTGCACCTGCCCCATATTGGATCGAACCGTAGCCCACAGACCAGATTGGATCTTATTGTATCCTGAATTTCTATAAATTGACCATAAATCGCAGACCCGAAACCACAGAGATATCACAAAGTTTAAATTCGAGGCCGCAGAGATATCATCGCAAAGTTAAACCCTTGCTGCAAAGAATTATCAAATTCAAGCTGCATAAAATTATCCGAGCATTTTTGTGGAGATCACATCCGCTCTGGATCATGTCAACTGTTAACATGACTGGATTTTTGCCCACAGAGTTTTGAACCAATGAACTTCACATCACATACTGACTTAAGGGTACATCCCATCATTGTCTATTCTATGCCCCATGGGTGTGGTGAAATCTTGATTTGTTTAGTTTAAATTGGTTTTTTTCAAAAACCCCAGGGGCACTTTGATTGTGAAGAGTTCACCCATCAAAATTGTGCTTTCAATGAATCCCTGCAGAATTCTAGACAAATGAGATTGGAAAATAAACCAGAAAACTTTTCGAAAAATATCACTTATAGACAATACCTATAGTCTCACTTATATCAACCCACCTTACTACATTCCGCCAGATTCACTATAGCAAGGTGATTAATATTTATTTTCGATAACGCCCACTATAGGAAGGATAAGACAAGAATACCACTCAAGTTATTCATACAAGTCATGAGAACAATTAGCTTAGACAAATGGGATTAGACCAATCCTACTGCTTGAGTTTAGCCATTGAGTCCCAACCTTGTTCCTTACTCTGTCTCTGTAAGCGTTACAACCATCCATCCATACATCAAAACAGGTCAGGGGGTGTAGGAAAAAGAAGTGTAGTAGACAAGAAAGAGTAGCTCTAGTGAGTAGAAGAACATATGTTCCTTTCTGCATGGCAATAGCTAAAACCCTGCTTTTATGCAACATGGGAACAAATAGAAATGAATTTCATGCTACAATGTTGATAGATCTTTCTAAACATAAATAATCAATACAATGTTGTTTGATGAGGTGATTAATGTTATTAATTAATATTATTTTTATTTTAAAATAAAAATAACTTATAACATAACATGATTATGTTGTCAAATATACTAATCAATGTTTAAACACAATTAACCAATGTTTAATATCATTTAATTTACCTAGTGTACTTATTTAGCTCTCATTTAGCTTTGTTATTATGTGATGTGGTGCAAGTGATTGAGCACTCTATATAGGTTAGAGGTAAAAATTATTTAAACACAATTAACCAATTTCTACTATCATTTAATTTACCCAGTGCACTCATTTAGGTTTGTTATTATGTGATGTGGTGCGAGTGATTGACCACTCTACATAGGTTAGAGGTAAAAATTACTTAAAAGTTTAAGTGAATAAACCTATCATAACTCAATTGTCAAACCAGCAGTAGAGACAATTATTTCTGGCTACTAATAGCTAATATAAGCTAATTATTTTTCCATATTATATATAAAATATTTAATAAATATAATAAAATTATTATAACATAATATTTACCATTAAAACATAGGTTAAATCCCCACCTTTCCACACTTGTTATTTCTTTGTTCACCTACAATATTTTAAGCTTTACGGAAGAGCTTTCAGCAAACACTATGAATTTCAGCAAACTTCAGGAACACCTAAAATCTTGAAATTTAACAACTTTAATCTAAATTTACAAAAATTCCTACCATAATTTTTCAAAATATTACCAAAATTTTCATAATTTTCTAGGAAAAAACAATGTGGTTAGACTATGGATTTCGCTGCAGTTTGCTTAATCATGATTTTTGTTACTTATATTTTGTTACTTTAGCAATTTTAGAATCCATGGTGATGCTGGGAAGCAGCGGGTTTAGTTGTGGCTTTTCTCATTCCTTTCTACTCTAAGGACCAATGATGCTGCTGTGAAACAGCTGGTGAAAGACGCTCCTCTGTTGACAGTGAAGATAAATTCCACGCTTTTTCTACGTTTGTTTAAAGATAATGGTGCATTGACTTGACTTGGTGCCACTAGTGATTTTTCACGGAATATCCAAATTTTTTCTCTTTACCTGGTTAAAGATAATGGTTCATTGACTTGACGTGGTGTCATCGCTGTTCATTCATGGAATATTGGCAAGGGGTTTTCAACTTTCTTTACACAAGTTGGAAGACGTTATTTTCGAATAAGAGGGTAATGTAGGGTAATTACAAATGGAATCATTAATAAATATTTTATTTTTATTTTTAAAAATATAATTATGTGGGTAGCTATGTTTATTATGGAATGAGTTTTTAAAATTTTAATTTAATCAATTTATTTATACTAAGAAGTATAAGTGTAAAATTAAGATGGATTTAAATTGGGCATTTTATAATAGATTTTTTCAAATTTTTAAATAGGCTTCACCATAACAAATACCATGGTCTACGCAATACTATGGGCTTGTAAACCAATATTCGTAAACTCATCAAATTACTAACTGAAACTTATATATAAAGATCCATCTTAAAGACAAATCTAAAATAAGGGATTCAATTTCTCTCTGTGTAATTTTTTTTATGAGCCGACATTATTTAAATTTTTTGTATAGTTATTTTTTTTTATAGATTTTTTAATATTTTTATTTTGGCCAACATGACAGGGTTACACATCATATTGGGTTGTAGAATGAGCCTCTCGGCTCAACTAGCATACCCTCTAAGTGGGGGAAAGGAAAACCTAATAGTTTATAATGGAGCTCTCAAGAACAATAAAATGGTGCCATATAAAAAGAATATTCCAATGACTATTGGTGTACAAGGAAATAGATCATCATTATGTATCATGACATTTTCATGGGTGACATACGATTTCATGGGAAGCTTAATAATGTTCACACTTCACCTCCACATGAATAGTTTCTAATGGAGCTCTCAGGAACAATACAGTGGTGACATGTAAAGAGAATATTACAGTGACTATGGTGTACAAGGAAATAGATCATCATCATGTATCATGACATTTCATGGGTGACATACAATTTCATGGGAAGCTTCACAACGTTCACACTTGCACCTCCACATGAAGAGTTTCTAATGGAGCTCTCAAGAGCAATAAAATGGTGATATATAAAGAGAATATTCCAATGACTATTGGTGTGCAAGGAAATAGATTATCATTATGTATCATGACATTTTCATGGGTGACATACAATTTCATGGGAAGCTTCACAACGTTCACACTTGCACCTCCACATGAAGGGTCAATAATTGCATTATATAGCATTGTCAGATCAATGAAATAGTATATAAAAATAAAGTGATGAATGTACTTCCTTACACCTTCTTTATTGTTGGCACTATGACTTTGGAAACTAAAATCATTCATGCAAGGACTCTATGTGTTACACATACATATACACACATATATGTGCATGTGAGTAATAAATGTTTTAATCGTATTTGATTATTCCATGAGAACATGTAAATCATCTTATTTTTGGTGACATACATTTTCTTCCTTGCAATACTTGTTTTAAGTGAATTTTTAATTTTATATTCAATACATTTACATATAATCAAATTTAACCTTTTCCTCTTTAGTGTTCCTTCCCTTGCTTAGAGGGTATGCTAGTTTTTTAATTATTTGTCTCTAAAATTGAGTACAATGTAGACAAAGTTAATTTCTGTGTAACATAATTGTATTATATACTTACGACAAATAAGTTTGGCAAGGAAAAAGATGCAATTGAGGTGGAGCTTATCGATTGACATGACATGGTTCACTGTAAGCCATGGATAGCTATCTTTGCAAACCAGGTGAACATGATAAAAATGGCAATGTTTGTATTAATGAAAATAAAACCCACTGGTTAGCTCTACGAAAGAGAGTCTGAATAGAATACACGGTTTTAGGGAAGTTAGAACAACATCTTAAGAAATAGAAACTAATTCCTATCCTGAGGCTACGTGAACCAACTTTACGTATTCTAGGATATTCTCCATTATCTTCAACACTCCCCTTTAATGGAGAATGGGTTCACATATATGCCTAACATCTCCCTAAACATTTGAAATTTTACTTTTCCAAGGGGCTTAGTGAAAATGTCCGCAACATTATCACATGTATTACAATATTCCAGATGAATTTCTTTAGATTGCACTTTCTCCCTTACAAAATGGAATTGAGTATTAATATGTTTCGTGTTTTTATGAAACACCGGATTGTTGGCCAGCTTGATTGAACTTTGATTATCACATTTTATTATTGTTGTGGCTGTCTATTCTTCCCCAACATCCTGGAGAAGTCTCTGCAACCAAACCGCCTCGCACGTTGCTGCACACATGGCTTGATACTCTGCTTCTGTTGAGGACAAGGAGACTGTGTTCTGCTTCTTGCTGCTCCAAGTGATCACCCCGGATCCAAGACTGAATGCATAACCTGTTATAGATCTGCGATCATCTACATTTCCTGCCTAATCTGAATCTGCAAATCCTGCCAATCTAACATCAAAAGAGTCAGTGTAAATAATTCCATAATCTACAGTACCTTGTAGATACCTCAAAACATTCTTCGTTGCATTGCAATGGCTTTCAAGTGGATTAGACATAAATTGGCTGAACAAGCTGACTGCATAAGCCAAATCAGGTCTAGTGGTGGTTAGGTAGATCAGACTCCCAACCAACTGTCTGTAAAGTGTTGCATCTGCTGCTTTTGAGCCATCCTCACACTGCAATTTGATGTTCTGCTGCAATGGTACCGGTGCAGACTTACACTGATCCATTCTAAACTTTTCTAATAGGCCTTTGACATACTTTGCTTGAGACAGAAATGTTTGACCTGAATCTCTCCAGATCTCGAGACCTAAACAATATCTGAGTTCACCGAGATGCTTCATCTCAAACATCTGTGACATCTGCTGCTTGATTTCATCAATTAGATATATAGCATCACCTGTAATCATCTACATATAATGAAATCAACACTATGCACCCTTGTTCATCTTTCATGGTGTAAAGATTAGGGTCATTCTTACTTCTATGATAGCCAGCTTGTAGAAAAAATGAATCAATTTTCTCATATTGCGACCTAGGAGCTTGTTTTAGTCCATAGAGTGCTTTCTTCAACCTACAGACTAAATGTTATTTTCCTTTCTGGACAAACCCTTCTGGTTTCTCTAAATAAACCTCTTCTTTCAGTTCTCCATTCAAAAAAGCAAACTTTACATATAGTTGGTACATCATCCAATGTTTCTTGGTAGCTAAGGCAATTAACATTCTGATGGTATTCAATTTAGCTACAGGGGTGAAGGTTTCTTCATAATCTATCCCTTCTTTTTGTGTGTACCCCTTTGCAACCAACCTAGCTTTCAGTTTTTCTATAGTTCCATCTGCATTGATTTTCAGTTTATATAACCATTTGCAACCTATGACCTGTTTTCCTCTAGGGAGTTCTACCAATTCCCAAGTGTTGTTTCTGATTATTGAATCATATTCCTGTTCCATGGCCATTTTCCATTCATTACTTTCATTTTCTTCTTTATAACTAGACGATTCAACAACATTCATCATACTACTTATAAATGCATTTTCCCTATATCTTGCAGGCATTTGAGCTTTCCTACTTGATCTCCTGAGTGGTGGGGTGGTGGTTTCAAACCTTATTTCTTCCTGTTGCTGTTGCTGTTACTGTTGCTGCTGTTGTTCATCCTCTGCCTTTGTTTGCTACTGATCCTGATTGTTCTCTGCATCCTCTTCTTCAAAGTACGGAATGTCCCATCCATCATAGTGCTCATCAGTTTCTTCACTATCCTGCTCATGGAATTTAACATCTCTGCTAACAAAGATCTTATGAGTAGAGGGATTAAATAATCTGTATGCTTTATGTGACGAACAATACCCTATAAAAGTGCATCTGATGGCTTTTGAGTCTAATTTCTTTCTATCTTCCTTTGGTATGTGGGCAAATGCTTTACATCCAAATATTCTTAAGTGTTTTACTACAGGCTTATATCCATACAAAGCTTCAAAAGGAATTTTAAACTCAAGACTTCTTGTAGGATTCCTATTTTTTAAATAAACCGCAGTACTCACTGCTTCAGCCCAAAAACCATTTGAAAGATTCTTACCTTTTAGCATACTTCTCGCACATTCCACCAGAGTTCTGTTCTTCCTTTCTGTTACTCCATTCTACTGTGGAGTATGGGGTACTATAAACTGCTACAAAATTCCATGATCTTTACAATATCTGATCAGCTCATCTTTCCTGTATTCTCCCCCTTGATCAGAACGAAGAATTTTTATCTGTTTCCCTGTTTTTCTTTCAATTATATTTTTAAACTACTTAAAGTATTCAAATGTATGACTCTTCTTACTTAAGAAATACACCCAAGAAAACTTAAGACAGTCATCAATAAACAATAGGAAACACACTGCACCTCCTAATGATTTTGTTTGCATGGGACCACAAAGGTTTGTGTGCACTAACTCTAGTATATCCCTCTGTTTCTTTTCTACTCTAACAGGGAATTCTTCTCTATGCATTTTTCTTAAAGTACAAGCATCGCAATCATTACATACTTGCTTTAGCATATGAAGATCTCTTACCATTTCTTTCCTCTGTAGTAACAACAAATCATTGTAATTGATGTGGCCAAATCTCTGGTGCCAAAGTTCGTCTGTAGTCAAGCTCGCTGCTATCAATGCTCGAATCGGTGCAGGTCTTACATCCAACTTGTACAGTCCTCCTATTCAGATCCCTGTAGCAATTGTCTTCATTCCATCTAGCAGATCCTTAATGTAACAGTTAGATTTTGAAAATTCAACTTTCAAATCTTGATCTGTAATCATAGATACAGAAATCAAGTTCTTAGTTATGCCAGGCCAATACATTACATTATAAATTTGTTTGATATTACCATCAGGTAGAATAACATAAACTTTCCCACATCCTTTCATTTGATGGCTTCTATCATCTCCTAGGTAAATCTGTGTGCCTTCGTTGATCTCTTTAAAATCCTCCAGCCAGTGCTTGTTTCCTGTCATGTGTGTTGACACTCCTGAATCTACATACTAGATGTTTGCATCAACATTTTCCTCACGATCTACCATGAACAACCTTTAATTTTGCACCTGATCACTGTTCGCGAAATGACCTACATGTCTCTTTGACTTCTGCTGTTCTTCATGATACTTCTCTTTCCTACATTCCCTGGCAATATGACCCAATTTTCCGCAATAAAAGCATTTAGTTTCATAGTAGTTCTTATTCAGATGCATACCTTGGGTTAGATTTGGCCGTTTATGTGAACTTGCTCCATTTTGCTGTTGTGGACCTCCTTTCCCTTTACAGAAGTTCTTCCTCGCCACCAATGCAAGATGGGCATTCTGGGGCTTTAGAGTCGATCTCCTCTCTTCTTCCTGCATCAGTATACCTGTCAACTCTTCAAAATGTGGGATCTTTTCTCTGGCATTGATCCCAGTGATGAACATCTGATAATCATCAGTGACACCATTCATTGTAATGGTCACAAGATTTGTATCGTCCATTGTATGACCAATATCTGATAATTTGTTTTTCAGATCCTTGATCCTTGCTACAAATGAAGCAATCATTTCATTCTCCTCCATCTTCATGGACAGAATCTTACTCTTGAGGAACAGAAGACGATTTGAATTTCTGATCTCGTACAATTCCTTCAGAATTCCCCAGATCTTGTTAGCTGACTTACCTTCTTTGATGTGCGGTATAATGCAGTCTTTCACTGACATCTTTAACATTGTCCTTGCTCTGCTTTCTCATTTCTCCCAATCTGAGACCAATGCTGATCTAGCCGCGGGCCTCAGCTCATCCCCATTCACAATCTGCTAAGCACTCTGCGCTTCTAGCAGAGTCTGCATCTTAAACTTCCAATTTGCATAATTGGAACCATCAAGCTTGTTATGCTCGTTCATGCATGCTTCAAATATGTTGTTATTCATTTTTGTAATTTAGAAACAGAAAAATTCGATAGGTAAAAAATGTTAAATTTACCCCAGATCTGTGACAGAGACGGATCACTGTTGTTCGATCTCGCAACACATGTGCAGATCACCATGGATTTCTTCTTAGCCTCCAGACAACCTCTTGTTGTCAGCGACAGCCTTGTCCTTGGCTTCCCCACTTAGCTTCTCTGACAGCTACAGCCTTGTTCTTGGCTCCCTTTGCAATTTCTTTGATTTACACAATCGTCGCTGATATTTGCCCAATATTCGAGACTAGTCACTGAAATACACCAATTTTCCGAGACTAATTGCAACTGTCACTGATATTTGCCCAATATCTGAGACTAGTCGCTGAAATACGCCCAATTTCAGAGATCGTCGTAGTTTTTCATCAATTTTCCGCGACCATCGCGGCTGTACACCTGAAAACTGCGATGATTGAGAAATAAAAATTCCAGAAGTGCAAGAGTGATCGTCGCGGCTATCCACTCAAAACCTGCGATGATTTAATAGTGATTGCCGCAGCTGTCCACTCAAAACCTGCGACGAGCGTACATGTTCCTCAGCCCTGACGCTCTAATACCAAGATAAAAATGGCAATGTTTGTATTAATGAAAATAAAACCCACTCGTCAGCTCTACGAAAGAGAGTCTAAACCAAGAGAGTATGGCTTTGCAGAATGCTCTACATTATTCATCAATATTACACATTAAATAAAATACATGGTTTTAGGGAAGTTAGAACAACATCCTAAGAAATAGAAACTAATACCTATGCTGAGGCTAAGTGAACCAACTCTACCTATTCTAGGATATTCTCCATTATCTTCAACAGAACACTTGTCATCTTTACAACGAAACTTTTTTGAATATTCGATACATCTTCTGCAAACCAAAAAACTTTAAAAATTAATTATTTACTTTGTAAGACAATGAGTCAACGTGTATTTTCAAACTAAATTTCTCCCTATACATCCTCCACCAACAAAAGAATCCAAAAGCTTCTGAACATGGACAGGCAAAAGAACCCAATGGATTGCCCAACAATTGGAAAAAAAGACACTAGAATATCAATTAACCAACACCATTATCAATATATACATGAATTGTGCTGAGAAGAAGTGAATGCAGAAGATTTTGATTGGAGTATTTCTGAAAACAATTATAACTCTTTAATGTGAGTCATGCGTTGCTTTCACACCAATGTTTTCTCCCAAAATAGAAGATAAGATGTGGGTTGTCCCATTGGAATTTGGATGAACAGATAGCAATACTGTAACAAGTGGTGATTAATGGAAACCAAGATTGAAGCTCTGAAAGGTAATATGGACCAGAGGAAACAGAGCACAAGATTAGGCTTCGGCTTTAAATGAAGCCCAATACCCACTATCATCCAATTTTTGACACTTAGTGCACGCGTTTAGCACTATTGTTCTTGAGCAGTCCATGATGAATCGCAGTTGCGATGTGACGTAGACGTTTTTAATTAACAACTAAAAACAGTGCATGGTTCTGCCCAACAATATGTGCCCCAGCTGGGGTGAGTCGCCCTCTGACTCCGCACTTTTGAAAGTGATGCCAAACGACTGTTTCGCGCTTCTTGTTTCTCGATGAAGTCGCCGCCTTATGGGTACGCATGCACTTTTAAAAGTCAGTGAAGTCGCCTTATGGGTACGCATGCACTTTTATGTTCTGCGTTTCTTGTTTTTCGGTGAAGTCGCCGTATGGGTACGCACTTTTAAAAGTGAAAATGCCAAACAGCTGTTCCGTGTTTCTTCTTTCTCGATGAAGTCGCCCTATGGGTACGCACTTTTAGAAGTGAAGATGCCAAACAACTGTTCCGCGCTCTTCTTTCTCGATGAAGTCGCCTTCTGGGTCCGCACTTTTAAAAGTGATGATGCCAAATGACTGTTCCGTGCTTTTTATTTCTCTGCCAACCTTTTTTTTCCTATTTCAATATAATGGGAGTAAATATTGGTTTATTTTAAATAATTTAAGATGGTTGAGAATTTGTTATTTTTATTTTTTTAATTGACGGGTTAGATTAATTCTCAAGTGAATATGTTAAATATATGTTTAGTCTAAATATTTATCCAAAGCTATAGTGTGTAACAAAGTTTGTTTGGTTGCATTGATTTTTAAATTTTTTTAAAAATTAGAATATTGCCAGATGGCCACTTGCACACCATTTTCTTAGAGATTTGAAATTATTCCAATTTTAATAAGTTCATATTCTAATTAAATAGGGAAATTAATATATAAACAAATTATAGTTAGCAAAATAGTCCATTTTACAATAAGATGTGTAATTTCTTTTTTTCTCAACTTAAAATTGACACATAACATATTTATATATGGTTACTCAAATATAAGTATACATTAGTAAGATATTCTTTATATTGCAATATTTTTTTGGTACAATATTTTTTTAATTATATTTATAAAACTTCAACTATATTAACCACATTAATATTTTTAATATAATTATAATAGTTGCATTAAAAAAAGTTATGTGCATGTGTTTCTTCTTAAGAGGTCATAGGGTCAAAACTAGAAGAGGATAAAGTATGTATGCCTTTGTAGACTTAGCAGTTAAATTGCTTCATTGAAATAGATCGTTTGTCCCATAAACAAAAAGATTTCATACACCAATTTAGTGTCTGACTTCACTATGACCTTAAAAATAAATATTATTATTATTATTTTAAAAATTTACTAAAAAAATAAAAATTCAATTTCCAACTCTCTTCAGAAATATAAAGTTATGAATATGTCTATAGATGTAGACTAGTTTGGTGCAGCTGCACCACATCAAGGTCTCCATCGTAGCCATGTGAAACTCTACTTGGTCTCCATAACACCCATGTGCAACCCTAGTTTTTTGGGTCGTCACGAGCAAACGAGCAACCCACTCCTCGCGTGGGCATTCTGAATTGATTTGTTTGGTTTAATTATTTCGAAAAGACAAAGTGTCACATGTGCAGTGACAGTCCTCCTTTAATACCTCGTGTTGATTGTGATGTTGGACCGAAAATATATAAAAATACTTCTTCAACGGTGCATTTGCCTTTTACAGACAATAATTAACACAAAATAATATTGTGATAAAGAAATTGAAATTTTAAACTCTGGCAAATCTTAACGATGGTGGGTGGAATTAATATTGTGATAAATTGAAATTGAAATGGAAGGCAATTGAAATTGAGATACTGCCTTTGATAAATAAGAGCTAATATTGATTTTTATTTTGAAATTTAAATAAAATATTTTTTTTGGAATTTAAATGTATTTTAGATATTCTTTTGTTTTGTTGCTTAGTGAAATTTTTAAAAATAGTGTCTTTACAAGAAGTTTAGTCATCTTTAATCTCTGGTTTGTCTTTTTCTTTTTTTAATTTTCTAAATAATTTTTAATAAATTTCAATTTTAAATCAAATCTATAATAAATTGTAATTTTCAATAATTTTCCCATTAAAAAGGTATTCATACTTTATAAATTTAGTGTAATGTCTTTCACTAGGATTTGACTGATACCATGGGAACAGTGTATTGATTTCAACATTATTCGTGGGATAAACATAAACCTCAACCCTATGCAAAAAAAAATGATGGGTGATAATGATTTTTAAAAATTCCAAAGACTAAATAAAATAGGAAAATTATGGAGCATGGACATTCCAAACGTCATTATGAACAAAGATGAAACATTAAAAGTATATCATGGTTGAGTTTAATTTTTGAAAAGCTACAATAAGTTTTTTATTTTTCAAATTCAATATACAAAATACTTTTAAAATATTGCAATAAAATCTTTATATTCATCCACACCAATTGTTTTTATAATATTGTTCTCCATAATATCCATTTAAATGAATGAGAGTTAATTGCACATCCCAAAACTCTTAAAACGTTGCAATAATTCTTTCATATTTGTCACTACCAATTATTATCATTGCATCTTGAAAACAAGAAGAAAACTTTATGTTCCAGTTGTTAGAAGTAATGCTTCCATGTCATATGTAATTGTCATTGTGAGTTCCCACCGCCAATCTAGAAGTTGTTGATTCTTATATAACGAGTTAGAGTAATGATCTAGATGTGTCGATGTTAGTGTGTTATGTCCTATATATGTAACTATTGTGATGAATAATACCATAGTGTGATCTCTGTTGTGCTCAGTCTCTCTCTGCTCATCTCTCAATTTCTATCATGGTATCAAAGTCAGTTTTTGCCTGACTCCATGGGAGGGAAAAGAATATGTGAGAGAGTCTTGAGTTTAATTATTCTATGTAAATAGATTAGTTGAGTTTTTGATTTTCTATATTTCCTGTGTGTTGTGTATTTCGTTGTGTTAAGGTGTTACAATTTGTTTGTTTGGCAGCAGAGTTGTGGAAATTTATTTATTTATTAGTATGAATCAAATTTGCTGAGCAAAAAGATCCAACGTTATCTGACTAGATTTAAAATTTTGGAGCGATCGTGTCATACGACACAAAACAACGACGAAATTTGGATATGAGATCTAAGAGGGTGATCCATGTCTGTCAAACAAGAATTGTCATCTAATCGCATTCAACGCAAAGAGGAGGGGAACCTAAGATATAGGGGTAAACATGCGACGAGAGGCTACTATGGTTGGATTCGACCACCTATGTGACCTTAAGGAAGTGGAATCGACGAAAACATGACACAAAGACCTTCCACATCAGTTACAGGGCCTCTAAGGACCATGCCAACACTTCAGGCAACTTGCCCTTGGGTCCCATTGAATTGTTTATCAAATTAACCCTGAGTCGCTCTCATGCTATAGGCATGACAATGTCCAAGGACCTTTAGTTGCTCTCACAAGCTTGTCTACCAACATCCAAAGACTCTTTTGTCAGTGTTATGCTAGCGTCCCTTAGATTTTAGCCACTTTTTCAGGCTCAGAGCCCTGGTCACTGCCCTTAATTACATGACATCTTCAGAAACATAAAATGACAAGGAAACAATGATGCTAGAGAAAATACTTAAACAAGTCCTTGACCAAACCCCTATAAGCCATGACAGGCATTTCGTCAAACATATCACAAACATGTAATCTACAACTGTAAACAACAAAGTTAAGCATAGGGATCTCATACTTATCTGAGAATTTCTAAGAACCATTGTTTCGTAATGTCGTTTGTTGCATTACCATCTATTAGGCCATAGATACATTATCCACTCATTTACAAGTAAAGACATGTTGAAAGCCATACATAGTTGTCGTCATAAAACATACATATAACCAACATAGAAACAACAGAAATACCATAAATATATCAGCCACACATGAACCAATACATTTTCACATGAAAACCAAGGAAATGAATTTCTCATTAATGAATAAAAAAACTAATCAGAGATGGGACTACCACGTTCCACCCGACCATAGAATGGTTGAGCCAAATATCTCTTCAGCCATTCAACCTCACAGCATATTCTAAGTATGAATGTGGGACTCAAACCAAAAGAACCAACTAGGTCATACCGAGGCTATACCACCTCACCCTCATATATAGAAACCAGGCTTTACCGTAATCCATCCTCAATCACTGGGCCAACAAAATGAACACATCATAATAGGATTTACCATGATATCCACCCGATCACTAGGCCAAACAAGCATGGATGCCACCGGATTTCTCCACCTACATTGTGAGGAATTTTCCTGTCTTCTAGTCTCTTAGGATTTACCGCAATCCAAACCTGGA
Organism: Pinus tabuliformis; assembly: GCA_031772625.1. NCBI lineage: Eukaryota > Viridiplantae > Streptophyta > Pinopsida > Pinales > Pinaceae > Pinus > Pinus tabuliformis. Next base: position 108,146,653 of record CM062804.1, read on the forward strand.
TCACTAGGCCCTAAATCGAGACCCACTCTCCAGGATTTACCGCATATTACCCGAGATTACTAGGCCCAATGGAGAGAAAACCACCTCTTGGCTTTACCATATACCCTGTCATTCACCGATAAGGATTCCTTGGCCCACAGAGGCGACACAATCCTAGCTTTACAGCAACCCACAATCTGGATCAGGGGTCACTATGCTAATAGCTTTACCATGATCCACAGTTTGCTTCAGCGACCACTAGGCCATGTGATTTATCATTTAGATATCCACCTCACTCAGCTTCGAATCCATTCGGAAATCCAGCTCAACCAAAACATGAGAACCCCATCACACCATGGCTATCCAGAAATGGAAAGGCTAGGCTGAAAAACTGTTACACCTGGAAAAACCCATGTCATAACAACAAAATAACCACATGTAATACCATGCATGCCAAATCTAGTAAGGAATATACACATGCAAATCGATACCTGCAAAGAATCCCACTATAGTTGCTTGATCTTGCATTTCCCTGCTTGATCTTTGCTTCCTCTTTCCTTCTTTACCCTTCTTACTCCAATGCCAAAGTGCTCCAAGAAAACTCTAAGTGTCCAAGACGAGACAAAGAGAGAGAATAATGAGAGAGCACCAAAACTAAACTGACAAAATGTTACCAAATGATCCTCATAATCCTTTTAATGAATGAGGCTTCTATTTTCTTCATTTTCCTCCTTACATGCAACCTGTGACTTTTCATCTTCCTTTTCTCCTAATTTCCATTATTTTCATAAATAATTGTGCCAAAAAATGCCATTTTTCCATTCCAAAGCCTTAGCCAATGCCTTTGCCAATTTCCTTAGCCATAAACAACCAAATGAACATTCGCTATGATGTCTTTCCCAACATTCAACTTGGAATAAGTGTCCCATTAACTATGGTTATTATTCTTAACTTTTATTACATGGAATTTTCACCAGGGTTGTTACATATGTAAAACGCAATGAATAAGTTATTTAGTGAGGACAATGAATTGTTGCTTAAGTACCATGTACTTCCCATTTATAGTCCCCAATCAGTGCTCCAGTTTAGTTTGAGCCACATAGTGAAATTCCCTCAACGTTACACCTCTGAAATTGAGTTCTTATTTATCTGTTGCAAGGGTAAAAAAAATTTAAACGAAAATGACCTGGAGTAAATGGTTCTATACGGGTTTCTCAAAGAGGGTACCAACAAAGGATGGAGACCAAGAATAAAGGAATTTTGTCTAGCAATGATCTAGGCAACAAAGTTAATTTTTTTTTTCCAAGCAGGAAAGTTTTTAAGCAATGGAAATCTGCTCAGAATGGGAGTTTCGAGTGCTTCATGATGCTATAGATTGCACTACAGACAATGGTGAAGTTTGGTTTGCACTAAAGACAAAATGGTGGTTGACAGAAAACACTTTCTTGCATGGATCACTTCTTGAGACCAGGCGACATCTGAGTCGTTAAATGGTGATTGAAATTGTGTTAATTGCAAATTTCGTGTCGACTTTCATGCCATCTAGAAGTTGAATTTGGCATGGAGTCCTCTCAAGAAATACGGTTTTGTGTCAAAGGCTTGAGCAGCCTGCTCGACTCATTTTTGGTCTCCCTTAAATTGTCGGCATGAAAGTCAAAGGAGCCTGCCTTAGAGTTTGTGTGTAAGTGTGCCTGAAGTTATGTGGACGTCGGTATGCATGTTGTATCACAGTGTAAGCCTGCATGGATCTATGTCTAAAGAGTCATGGATATGTGCTTTGCAAGTCCCCTTCAAGTAGCCAAAGCTTCAAACAAAGAAGTTGTCACGATGTGCTCTAATGTACTGTCTTAGAAGAGCCTCATGTGATGCTTGTTTTGGAAGAGCCTCCTGCAAAACTTTTTGAATACACTTGAGTAAGTATATCAATCAAGACAGTTAAGACATCTCCCTCATTGATGGATTCAATGTAAGAAGAGATGGTGGCAACAATATATATATATATATATATATATATATATATATATATATATTGTGGTGATGTGTAGAAGATTGAGGTTTGTTGGGTTTCTTTAGTATTGTTCAATTAAATTGGTGTGCAAAGATATTATGATTTTATTTCTAAAATTGAAAGAACAATTAATGAATAGAAAAACATCTTTCAATTTAATGGTTATCAACGTCTTCGGTGCTGAGAGAACACATCATTGACTTGTTTATGTGTCTCTGTTATACATTGATGGGTCTTGTTGTGTTTTGGGCTTCAAGGGAATCAGTTACAAGATATTTTTGTGACAGTGTAAGTGTGTATGTAAAAAGGTTAGTTGTATGATGGACTATTGGATAAGCTCAGTAGATTGAAAACTTAACTATATAAGTAGAAATTTGTATTTCAATGCATACTACTAGGATGTAAGCATGTCCATATAGATATTAAGTATCTAGGCTATTCTTCGGGGTAGTCAATAAGCGTCAATTGTATAAAGGTAATCAATGATGGTGAGAGGCAGTTATGTTTTAAATGGAGTTCAAGTGACAACTCAAAGATGTGGTGGTGAAGAAATAGATGTGTTTGCGAGACTTCAAAGTGGATGTGAGTGTTGAAGAAGACCAATTAGAAAAAGATTCATTTATTGTTGTAATATGTGTTTTCTATGTAAGCATCAAGGGAGGGTGTTGGAAGTAATGCTTCTACATCATGTGTAGTTTTCATTATGAGTTCCCAAGTGCTAATCTAGAATTTGTTGATTCATATGTAATGAGCTAGATTCATGATCTAGATGTGTCAAAGTCAGTGTGTTATGTCGTATATATGTAACTATTGTGATGAATAATATCATAGTGTGATCTATGTTGTAACAACTCTGGTGAAAATTCCATATAAAAATATATAAGACCATGGTTGTTGGGACACGTATTCCAAGATGAATGGCGGGAAAGACATCCTAGTATGGGTGTTGATTTAGTTTATTATGGATAAGGAAATTGGCAAAGACAATGGTAAAGGATTTGGAAAGGCATGAGGCATTAATTAGCATTTTATTTATGAAAATAATGGAAATTAGGAGAAAAGGAAGGTGAAAGGTCATAGGTTGCATGTGAGGAGGGAATTGAATGAAAATAATGGAAAATGAAGAAAATAGAGGCCTCACAAGCTTCAAAGAATCAATGAGCAAGCTTGGTCAGTTCAGTTTTGGAGCTCTCTCATTTTTTTGTTCTCTCTCTCTCTCTCACTCTTGAACATAGAGTTTTCTTGGAGCACTTTGGCATTGGATCAAGAACAGAAAAGAAGGCAAGAGGAAGGAAGGGGCAAGCACAGAAGAGCAGGATCAAGCAACTACAACAATATTATTTGCAGGTACCAATTTGCATGTGTGTTTTCTTTATTATATTTGGCATGCATGGTATTGCATGTGGTTCTTTCTGTCACGACATGGGAAAGGCAGGCACTGGCGGGACTTGAAGGTCACCGTTACAGCCGCCTGTCACTAAGGACAGCTTCAAACTATCGTAGTTTCCGTAACAAATTAGCACCCACTAAACGTGCTTCCAGAATTTTTTTTCCAAGTGTGACATTGTTTTTAGCCTAGCCTTGCCATTTCCTAATAGCCTTGATGAGATGGCTTCTCATACTTCGATTGAGTTGGATTGTCGGATGGAGTCGAAGCTGAGTGATTCGGATCTTCGAAATGAAAAACACATGGCCTAGTGGTCCCTGAACCAGAATGTGGATCGTGGTAAAGCCACTTGCCTAGTAACCCTTGAGCGAGACTGTGGGTTGCGGTAAATCTAGGATTGTGCACCTCAATGGGCCTAGGAATCCTTGTCGGTGAATGACAGGATATGCGGTAAATCCAAGAGGTATATTTCTCTCTGTTGGGCCTAGTAGTCCCAGGATGGGATGTACATTAAAGCCTAGAGAGTGGGTCTCGGTGTAGGGCCTAGTGATCCCTGGATTAGACTCTGGATTTAGGTAAAGCCTGAGAGACTAGAAGGCACTCAAATTCCTCATGGTGTATGTGGAGAACTCCAGTAGCATCCATGCTTGTTTGGTTCTTTTTGGTTGGTTATGATTCCCACATTCATGCTTGGAATATGACACGGGGGTGATTGGTTGAAGAGAGATCTAGCTCAACCAATATATGGTCGAGTGGAACATGGTAGTCCCATCCCTGGGTTGTTTCTACATTCATTAATAAGAAACTCATTCCCTTGGTCTTTCATGTGTAAATTTACTAGTTTATATGTGGATTCTATAGTTGATGTATTCACGGTATTTATGTTATTATGTTGCTGGTTATGAACATGTATTTTGACAGTGATGGTGTATGGCTCTCCTCATGTTTCTATTTGTAAATGAATAAACAAAGTATCTATGACCTAATAGATGGTATTGCAGCTAATTATGTAAGGGAACAATGGTTCTTAGCGATTCTCAAATAAGTATAAGACACTTATGCTTAGATTTGTTGTTTACACCTGTAGATTGCATTGATGCCAAGTGTTTGACAAAATGTCAATCCCGGTTGGGAATGATCAAGCCTAGTCCTAGAGCTAGTTTCTGTTTTATTAGTTTTTCATTACGTGTTTAATGGATTCCATAAGTTACAATAGGTTCTGGGCAGTGACCAAAATTCTAAGCTTGAAAAGTGCCATAAATTCCCTAGACTCTGGCACAGGTCTGCTGGAAATAGTCCCTGGATGTAGGCATAAAGGCTTGTGGGAGCGTCCAAAGCTTACTGGACACTGGCATTCCCATAGCACGAGAGCGTCCAAATGTTATGCAACTAGCTCACAAAATAGATGAAGAAATAGACCACCGAATTCAAAATTAGCCTCTTCGAGGGGGCAACCTCCTTTACATTACACAAATGAACAATTATTGGATGATACAAATGAAAGACCTCCTTTATATATAGGAGTCTAATGGTTCACAATATAATCAGAGCCTACATAAAGATAATATTATAAGGGCACAACAATAATAATAGTGGGCTTGTATGGGGCACAATAATAACAATATGGGGACTACATGGGCACAATAATACAATAAGGGGGTTGCACTAATAATGATAAGGGGCTACACTAGTAGTATAGGGACCTAACATGCCCCTCTCCTTCAAAAAAGTGTTGTCCTCAATGCTTGAGTAGTTCTGGATGCTTCTGTATAAAATTCTCATCCTCCCATGCAGAATCTTCAACAATTAAGTTCTTCCACTTGATGAAATACTCTAAAATTGATCGATTTCATAGCTGTCAGGTTCTTATTTCCATGACTACTTCAGGTTCCAATATGATTTTTCCTTCCTCATTAAGTTCCAACAATATTGTTTGAATTGGTAGCTTGTCACCTATAACATTCTTTAAGCATGAAACATGGAAAATTGGGTGCACTCAGGAAGATGCAAGAAGCTCCAATTTGTATGCCATAGGACCAATATTTTGCAACATCTTGTAAGGACCATAGTACTTTGGTGATAATTTATTATCCTTCTTAGCTTGCTTGAGGGGCATTTGTTTTTATGGTTGTAGCCGTAAAAATACCCAGTCGCATACAACAAAACTTCTTTTGCTGAGATGTTGATATTCTTGTTGTTTCATTCGATTTTGTGCCAAAGAGAGGTTATCCTTTAAGAGTTGGAGAACTTTTTATTGATGCTTGATGTGATCTTCCACTACTTGAACCATTGAATTTTCTCTTAAAGATGATGTGGTGGATGGTGGATGATATCCATAAAGTGCCATAAATGGGGTCATTTTTGCTGAAGTGTTATACCACCATTCAACCAGAAGTAACCACTTAACCCATTGTGTTTGTTTATCAAATACAAATCAACGAATATATACTTCCAAACATTTTTTCACTATCTTTGTTTTTCCATTTATCTTGAGAGTTTGAGGAGTGGTAATTCTTGCCAATGCATTACAAGATATGGTCGGATTCGTTTCTTCTTTCTCTGGGGTTGGTTCCTAGTGTATATCCTCTTATTTTGACGGTTCTTGATCCTTTTCTTCCTCCTCTTCACAATCCATGTAAAATAATTTCTTCTCAGCACACTTATGACCTTTAGTGTATTTGCTATCACAACTATAACAAAGCCCTTTTTCTCTTTTTTTCTTCCAAGTTTTGTGGTGTCAACCTTGTAGGTTGTGGAAGGCTACAAGCAACAACAATTCGATATTTATAGCTGGGAGTGGTAGGATTCCTTGTTGCCGTATTTTTTCTTTCAATTTTTCTTGCCAACCTGAATGCCTTCTCCAATGAATCAGGTTCCCAAAGACGAACCTCATGTTGGATGTTATCCTTTAAAGTCCCTATGAAGACATCAATCCTATGCTCCTCTGGAATATCGTTTACCCTTATATTTAATTTTTGGAAGTCCTCAATGTGCTCTGCCATTGAACCCTTTTGTTTGAGATTTATCAATTAACTAAAGAAGGTGTTGCTCTTTTTGTATCCTCATAATGTGGTATAATTTCCTCCATGAAATTTGACCAGGTGACAAGTGGTTTATGAGAAAAATCCCCTCTATACCATACAAATTGATTCAGTTCTAAATATAAAGATGCAATATGTACCTTTTGTGACGGTTGCAAATCATGTAGATCAAAATATTGCTCCATCTGTAGTATCCAAGTTACCAGATCCTTGCCATCAAACTTCCTCGTATCTATCTTTGGAATATGGTGGGTCTTTAATCCAACATTAGATTATGAAATCATGTTTAACATTTCTTTTGTTCTCATCATGAGTTTCCTCTACTACATTTTCTTCATTAGGAAGCCTTTCTTGTAGCAAATTTGTCCAACCTTCCCTATTTTTCTTCAAATATTCCATGTTGCCTTTCAAATTTTCTTCTATACCATCAATCTTAGCTTCCATGCCATAGATAAAACAATTGATCTTAGCTTCGATAGCTTCTATTACTTTTTGTGAGAGAAAAAATGTTGCACTTGGTCCCGTAATTTTGATATATCATGTTGCATTTCTTCCTCTGCTTCATGTGTCATGGTAGAGATTTTGGGTTGCTTGCTAGGTTTTTCTATTTTCTTGATTCGAGTCATTTTGAAATCAAACAATGATATTTATGTTTCACTACTCCCTTTGAATCACTTCAATTTTTTTTCTTCAAACAATTGTTATGCAAATTTTAGAAAAGTACACACCTTTTTTTTTGCTTTGTAGGAGCTTGATATTGAATTTGTTGTATCTCTGCAATTTTGGATCTCCAAGGTTTGAAATTGTGTCCCATAGTATCTTTCTTTACAACCCCACAAGTCTGATCGAGATTGGATTTTTCAAGAAAGAGTTATGCCCAATCTCCCATGATGGCTTGATTATAGACTAGTTTAGTAGAGCGAACTTTTACAAAGTTCCACGTGTCACCGTTTCGAACTTCAGTCTTGAAAATGATACCCAAGAAACTGAAACCTGTCTTATTTCTGTCACTTTTTACAATATTTAAATCCGATGCTCAGAGAGAATGTTATGCCTATTTTCCCTAGGTCACCTATTTGAGATGGAATTCTGGAGGCTGCAAAAACCCTAACTTACTCATGTCATAACTCTGATAATATAGTGAGTAAAGATATGAAATTCGTACATGATATTCATAAATATTTTGGCTCAAGTGGATTTTAATTTTAGCTTCCGAAGCTTCGTAGAAAAAAATTTACAACAAAAAATCCATGATGACTTGTTTGAAGCAGCGAAACCATAGAATCCAAAGCTCTAATACCAAATGTTATGCAACTAGCTCACAAAATAGAAGAAGAAATAGATCAATGACTTCAAAATTAGTCTCTTTGAGGGGGGAACCTCCTTTACATTACACAAATGAAAAATTCTTGTGATATATATATGAGAGAGTGTGATTAAACACATAACAAATCACACATTGTTTATTGATCATACAAATGAGTTACATATATAAGAATTAGATCACCGACTTCTAGATGATAAGATCTGAAGAAGGTGAATCTATGACTCATAGCAAACTCAAACACATAGGAAATAATTACTTCTATAATGACACCTAGGGACTCACAATGACAACTCACAACACATGGAATCATTACTTCCAATACCTTCCCTTAATGCTTACATGGAAAGTATAGAAAAACACACATTACAATAATAAATGAATCTTCGTCCGACTGGTCTTCATCAACACTCACATCCACTCGGGAAACTCACAAACATCTCTCTTTCTTCACCACCACATATTTGAGCTTTCACTTGACCTCCATTTAAAATATAAATGCCTTTGACCATCGTTGACGTGCTTTGCATAATTGACACTTCTCAACCTCCCAGAGTGCAACGGGTTAGTCTACTGAACGATCCTATGGAACTTCCACCATCTGTTGAATATATGGCTTTCCGCTATATTCACCAATTATCTAGGATAACATTATGGATACAAAATGTCTTCAGCAGAAAATTCTACAAATTGATCTTGTATAAATAACTTGTACTGACACTCCTAGAGCATGACATGCCACATCAGCTTGACCTTATTAAGAACTACCCGTGACTAATGCTCCCAGAGCACGAAGGGTCACATTAATCTGTTGAATAATTGACCTATTATTTGTGGTTCTGCATCATATTTTTATGCACTAAAATAATTTTGGAACCAATAAAAACACAAATACCAATACGATTCCTCACACACTTTTTTTTTTTTTTAAACACACAATCAATACTATAGTCATATCACTAATAAAACAATCGCCCAAGCCCAAATTTTTGCAATGGAAAAACACCCATTAACCTCCCAAGATCTTCACCTCTTTGATCTATCATATTTCCTCCACGCAAGTGATGAGGGATCAATTTGTATTCGAACTCATGCTCTTGGAATGAACTTGTTGGAACCATATTCTTCATTAACATCAAAGTTTCAGAGCATTGCGATCTTATGTGTGGATTGGAAACACCCTCATGAAAGACACGATGGATTGGTTGTGCGACATCACACAACAAGGATATATGTGCATGAAGTGGCTAGAGACAGCCCCTCAACTTGTTATTCACATCAAGAGACAAACCCTCCCTGCGCAGAAACTGGGGACGATTCAACTTCAGGGCGTTGATGCTTGATATTTGAGTAGATCAGGTTCTTCTCCTTTGTTATGACAACAACCTAAATTTTCTTTCCTCCCACAACAGTTCTCACATGCAAATCTAAATTCTCACACCACTATCACACATAGATTACACATCTCTTCATCAAATAGAACCAATAGGTTTTGTTAATCAATGAAGGACCAATCACATCTCGTCACCCGTACAAGTTTGAACCCTGTTGTCAACGCCAAAAAATATATATATATATGTAACCCGTGGTGCTGGGATTTAGATCTTGCCTTCGGTCTGTGATTTAAAAAGAATATGATGAAATGAGCACCAATGTTATTTTCCACGATCTTCCAACTATCCCTCCATAGCTATTGATGTGCTACAGTTTTGATGTGACCCAGCTTGGTCGTAGATTGCTTCTTCGAGAGGAATTAAAAAGATGAAAGAGAGAATTTCGTGGATTTCAGATAGGTTCGGATTTTGAATATCTTGCAGATCTTGGTATTCTTTTATGTCAGAGTGATGACTCTCAGCACACAAAGCTCTCCTCGGTAGATTAGACATGACACTTCAACAAATATACATTTTAATCATTTATCACGACTTTTAACAAGGACAACTCTACACAATGCTTAACAAATCAATAATCAAAACACAACAAACCATGCATAGGTTTTTTAATTGATCACTCCACACAACATGATCTCCTATCCTATTCATTTATAGAGGAATAAAATTCAATGTTATCTCGCATTTTCTTGGCTTTCCTGTAAGGGAATCAAGCCAAAACCAACTCTGATACCATGATATAAATATGAGAGAGTGTTATTAAACACACAAGAAATCACACATTGTTTATTGATCATACAAATTAGTTACATATATAAGAATTAGATCACCGACTTCTAGATGATAAGATTAGAAGAAGGTGGATCTATGACTCATAGACAACTCACACACATAGGAAATAACTACTTCTAGAATGACACCTAGGGACACACAATGACAACTCACAACACATGGAAGCATTATTTCCAATATCTTGGATGATATAAATGACAAGACCTCCTTTCTAAGGGGTCACAATATAATCAGAGCCGGCATAACAATAATATTGTAAGGGCACAACACCAACAATAGTAGGATTCTATGGAGCACAATAATAGCAATATGGGGACTACATGGGCACAACAATACAATAAGGGGGTTGCACTAATAACAATAAGGGGCTACACTAGTAGTATAGGGACCTAACACCAGAGGTCAAGTGGTCCAAAATCTCAGTGGGACTCAGGGGTTGATTGACAACAAGGATGGGTTGGTTCCTGAGGGTCCTAATGCTGATGTTGGATGTGAATATGGTGTGTTTCCGTCGGTTCCACTTCCTTAACAGGATTTAGGAGGTCGAATCATATCATAGTGGCCTCTCATCGCATGTTTACCCAGGCTGACCGATTACTTGGGTAGATGTGGGAGGAGGGTGTTACGTGTGTTGTGTTCAATCTCTCTGCTCATCTCTCAATTTCTATCACCAATAACCAAAGAATTTTTATTCATCCAAATACTTTTCAAATGTGCAACAATTGTTTTATAAACACTTCATGCTCATATATATATCAACTTTATTCATATATATTTCAATTTTGTTCCACTATATCATTTTTATTAATAATTTAAAAATATATATATTTTTACTAAGAATGAAATAATCTTTCTAGCTATAACATTTTTTATAAATGAAAAAACTTTACTACTTATTCAAATACCATCGATATTTAACTATTTTCTAGAATATCTTTAAAATCGAAAATGAAAATTATCCTTTTAAACAAATAAAACTCCTCTATGTATTCAAATCTTTTGAAACTATATAAAGTAACCTCTATTTATCCAAAACCTTTTGAAAATATATAAAAGTTTATTTACGTCCATCTAAACAAGTATTATTCTTCATAATATTTTGAAAATCGAAAATGAAAATTATCTTTTTTAAACAAATGAGACTCCTTTATGTATCCAAATATTTTGAAACTATATAAAGTAACCTCTATTTATCCAAAACCTTTTGAAAATATATAAAAGTTTATTTATGTCCATCCATACCAACTATTATTCTTCATAATATTTTGGAAATAATAAGAAACGGTTGGTATCAAGTAAATAAGGAAAAACATTTTTTAAATAAAGAGATTTTACTATGTAATCAAATTGTATTTAAAAAATATACTAAATTAATAAAAAAAAATTATTTTAGTGTATTTTAATTTTTCATTATCTTGACAATTGCGAAGAGAATGTTTTGTCTCAAATAATAAAGGATTTTTTCTTTCTAATTAAAAAATTATTAAACCGTGTATGCACATGGTATGTCTAATCAACATGGATTGCACATGGTATGTCTAATCAACATGGATTGTGTAGTTGATAGTGAGATGTTTAACACATATATGTTAGAGAATTTATGTAAATGTTATATTTAATTAATATGCATTGTGTAGATTGTGGTAAGATGCTTAACATATATAATTTAGAAGGATTTGTTCAGTTGGAAAGTTGAGTTTACTGAGAGGGATTGAATTAGTTACATCATTCATGATCATCATTTTTTTTAATAGTTATCTGAACTATTATATAAGCAACATTACATCATATGAATAGCAACATAAGAAACAACTGTGAAAAATTTTAGGGACTAAATTTGGCTAATCGGCTATTTTTTGAACATTTTCTAAAAAATATATTTGCTAATTTGGTTTAAAACTTGCCTATATATATATATATATATATATATATATATATATATATGAGATTAAATGGATAATATTCCCCCAAAAATTACCATTTTTAATAGTAAATTACATTTTTTCTATTGAATATTCACCTACATTCTATATCTATGATTTTTCAAACTAGAATAGTCACTCATACTACTATAAATAGGAATAATATTTGAATCCTTAAAAAATATGTTGGAAAAATAAGTGAAAACTCATAAAGGGAAAAACCATTAATTTTTTTGTTGTGATGTAAATGCAAGCACCCACTCCTTTTTCACATCAACTTTTGTAGGAACCCACGTACATGAGGCTTCAACCTCTCTTCTATTTTGCAAAGTACAACTTGTTTGAAGCACCCACTACCATTTCTTACATCAATTTTTGTGGACTTCTACCTACAGGAGGATTCAATCTCACTTTTCCTCTACACGCTACAACTTGCTAGAAGCACCCACTTCCACCTACAAGCTCCAACCTATTCTTTTTCATGCTATTACCATAAAGGAGTCACCAAGCCCTTGATACATTAAAGTTTTAATTTGATGGCTTACCTGGTCCTTAATTATGAATACCTACTCTTTGTCTTTGTTCTATGCTTTGTTTCTTCTCCTTTACAATTTCTTATCTCCTGCTCTTCCTCTTCAATTTTGCTTGACATCTGATCCTCTTACTCTTTCTCTTTCTCTCTTTGCCAACCAGTTCATAAAGTAGTTCTCACAAAAATTCAAATTCATTGTCATCGCTATCATTTATAACACATCTTTTTATATACATAATTTATTGATTGTTTGTATTCCAATGTAGGAATCTGAAGTGAAGGGTTGCCTCTTTGTATTCTAGGGCTCTTTGTGGTCTCTCTCTTCATTTCCAAATTTGAAGATCAAGTCAAGACAAATGGACCTTGTAATATTAAAAAAACTGAAGTAATACAAGCCAACAATAATGATTTTGTAAGTCAACTTCAATATAGATTTCTTTTTACACATTACAATATGTATACATGTTTTTCTTAAAGGAAAATTGTGTACATACTTGGTATGCTGATTTAAGATGTGTATATTTTGTTTCATTCTGATTTTTTTACTATTCCATTCAAGCACACCATCCACACTCTTTTGGCTCATCAAACATCTTCAAACATTTACATCACAACATCCGCAAGGATTTACATCACATCTACAAGGCCATACCTATGACAAGCATCATACTCACTCACAACTCTATAAGATGATCCAATGGATACTGTTGGACACCTTCTTATTCCACTTGGATCCCTAGAACTTTTTCCTACCAATTTTTTTTATTTTTCAACACAATTTACTATTTGAAGACAATTTTCTATTTTTTGTGGTTTTCAGGTCCTAAAATTTCATAGTCATTTTGAGGCCCTAAACGACATTTTTTGGGAAATGAGAAAATGATAATCAAAGATTAAAATTTGCAGTTAAAAGTTGTTATCCTTAGATAGGATTTTCTAATGGGATATTGTCTATGCCAAATGGAGATCACATATCAATGTTACAACCCCAAGAAGTTGACATTCCAACAAACCCCACTAGGGCCCATAAACTTTTGGCGCTTCATCTCCTAGGGTTAGGGTTTTAGATGTTTAGGGTTTCTCATTGTTTATTTATGATAAAAGGCCTTAGTGTCTCATTGTAACATAGTTCAAAAGGCATGTAGCCATCACATCTCTTCTTAAAGAGAAGCTACTACCAATCGAGCTAGTTTTATTTCGTTCTGCATGTAAATAGTTTTCAACATTTTCAATCTATTAATTGAAGTTCAATTTCACGATATCTTTTTGTTTTTGGTTTGAATCTATATTTCATTTTATTCCTCCATAAATATATATCACATGATTAACAATACATACATAGGGGCAACAATACATACTTACTAAATACCTCTAATATCGAATACATACTCAGCAACGTCAATGTTGAATACGTTTGGAATCTACTAAACTTTAAATCAATTGTGGTTTAGACTCTAAACTTATCCCTGTTGCTACTCACAAGAAACTAGGCTAACACAAGAAACCTTTAACACCCTTTTCCATCAATGACAACGTTGTCAACATGTTCTAACACATTTTTTTGTCACTTTTGGTTTTCCTTCCATGTTAAAGCACATTAAATAAGAATTTTGGATTTGTAATTCAACAAATTGCTAGGGACTTATCAAATCCATTGTTCACATTTTCAAGTTTTTTCTCAAAGATATCATATATTCTCATTACCATAGTTTCATAAAATTATTGATTGGTGCTTTCAATTAGCTAGGAGTTTCTATAAATTTATTTTGGAATTGTCTAATTATTATATATTTTATAGTTTTTGATCAGAATTTGGCAAAATACTTTTTTGGTAAAATCATGATATCTTGTTATTAAAAGAGTTTTTGACTCCATATATAGATTCAACTCCTTGAAAATTCTTCGGGAACTTGGATTATCGAGAGTTCACAACTCAAACATATGATTTCAGCAAATCCTTGGTGGATTTTGGACAAATTCAAAAGGAAAATGTGCCTAGAAAAACTTTAAAATGTATAGCATGAATTTCATGATCAAGAAAATTCTTGTCGGTAAGTGGAGAAGCACAATATCATTTCAAAATGAACTTTAATAAATTAAATGGTAATTTAAATAAAGACAACATAATTTCTATTATAATCTAGATTTTGGTAAAATGATTATTCCAACTATTTTAACAAAAATATATATTAAGGATTTAGTTTAATCGTTCTACATTTTTAATTGTTTTTAGTATGTTTTTGAATCATTTTTTTATTAGAATAAAAAATTTGATTTGTAAACTTTGCTCAATCTAAATGTTCCAGAAACTTTTCAAGAAAATAGTAACTCTTCACAATTTTAATTTACATTTTTATCCACCATAAATATTGTCACTTTATACTAAAATATTATTATTTACTTTTATGAGAAGTCAAATCTCAATGACACACAATTCACTTAAAAATACTTATAAATTCATAATAATTAATTTATCACAAGTTTTAGTAAATTAAAAACCTTTTTATTGTATTAATTCTTAATCAATATTACCACATATTAAGGATTTTGATTTTCATGAAATTTAAAGCTTATATAAACTATACAATATATTCACATTATATTAATGTGCATAATCATTTTATATTAGTTTATTTTGATATTTATTAAAATTTAATTAATAAAGTTTTTAAATGATATTTCGTTTTATTATATATATTTATGATTTATTATTATATTTTATAATTTAAAATTATATATATATATTTTTATTATTACATCTCTTAAAAATAAGTATATAGAAAAAAAAAACGTTTTATTAAAGTATTACCTATTTAATTAACAAACAAAAAAATCAAATAATAAAAATTATAAAACACGAAAATGAAATTTGACATAAACGACATAATCTTATGGCTTTAGATTTGAATAAAAATATAATTAATACGATGTTAAACCACCAATATCCACCCACTTTACTACACTATATCCACCCACTTTACTACACTAAACCACTGATATCCACCCACCTTACTACACTAAGTGAGATTCAATATGCACCATCCCTTCACTCTGCATTGAATAATAAGGTGATTAATATTGCCAAAAGGACATCCTAAAATTTAAAGACGCCAAAGGACATCCCACGCGTATTTTTCTCTACCCACCAAAATTGCTTTATGTTATTCCAAGCACATTATTATTTCAATCAGACTTTAGAGATATAACAAATAAATGGTGGTCCTGGAAATGTCTCCGAAATCTCTTTATGTTAAAAAAAATATTATATATTTGTATCTGAGCATGCAACATCTGAACTTTGGCATGGGGTATAGGACTATACAACTTCATTAAAGATTCTTTGGTTAGGGTTTGCTCAATCATGATTTTTTTTTTGTTAACTTTTGTCATCAGTTTGGTATATTATCCTGGAAAGGGTAAATAATAAAATTTATACCAATTTAATTTAGTGAAATATGTAATATATTTTTCAGTTTAATAAAAATGTAATTTTATCGAATTATTTTTTATTTTATTTTTATGAATTATTTAATTCATTTTTATGTCTTAAACTATTGGGTATTAATTTGAACTTTTTATTGGTCCATGTTTTAAATAACAAACCCAAAAGTACAACTAGTGGTTTTTGGTTGATACTGAGATATGTGCAAGGTGTATGGAGGGTTTAAATCCAAGGACTTGTCATAATTGGACTTTGAGACATTTGATTCATGGTGTGTTTGCATTTATATGATTTCTTTATATTTCAGCCTCTCAAATAATGGGATTGCTTAATAAAGCAAAATTCATGCATGTAGTGCACTTTCTTGTTGCACTTTGACATCTTTTTTTATGGAACAGTCTATATTGCGATTTTTTTTGGAAAATGTAACTACTAGAAATGTTTTTCTTCGAGTCGACGTGACAATCCTCGCCCGTCGTCGTGACATCCACCAAAGTTCCTAGCCTATGCCATTTCAAGTCTCCATCCGCCGGTAAAAACTATGTCATGTTGTTTACATGCATGCCATGGCTCTACCTCATCTCATCACACACTTTTGTCTACACCATGCATCCATAATAGAGCCATGAGGCCATGCGTCCATAATAGAGCCATGAGGGAACACATTTTATATGCAGTCATAGCATACCCTATTCACTTGGATTGACATCAAAATCTACGACCATAATGTATTATATCCCACCCGAATCGATATCCAAATCAACAGAGTGGATTAAAGTTGAATGGTTATGTTGTATCTCACTTAGATCGACAACCAAATCGACGGAGCAAATTAAATTTGAATGGTTGGACTATGTATTTAGAGGCTTCTCAAGGATATGATGGAGTTCGAGTATGCACACTAGGGTGTGCTTGTCATTCCCTGCAATGACATGTTGTTTGAATGCATTCTAGGTCTCTTCAACGAAAATGACGAGGGTACTATGAGCATTCCGATACACCCTGGGAAACATGTTTAGTCATCTTTTCCATCCTTTTTGCTTTTCTTACCATTTGAGTGATTCCTCTCAACATTTTTTTTGACATGTTACATCTCTGCAACATTTAAAAGGTATTGGTATATATAATACAAAGCAGAATCGAACATGCTTTTTCTTGATGATAAAACATCAGTTTGTTAATGTACATTACCTTGCATTTTATTTGGGGTTTCACTTGTATAGGTTCCATATCCTACACTGCATACACAAACAAGGCCAAATCATGCAACAAATACGATTCCAGTAAAGATTACTTTAAATCGAAATCATATTTTGTCAAAAGCCCCATACCACCATCGACCTTGCATGAAGCATGGAAATTCTTGGAAGAGAAGCTTGGAAATTCCTATGTTATTCTCGATGCTCTCGGGGGATAATGGATCAAACACTGCCCTTATAGATATCGTTCCCCCATCGATAAGGGAATTTTCACTCGATACGGAATCAAATTTCATGGAATGATTTGAGCAAATATGTAGAGTCTATCACTTGGATTTAAAGGTTATACGAGTGTATGACTCCTTATGTTTCCAACTCCCAATGGGATAGCCATAGTTGAAGAAGTGAGGTCATGGGTGAGAAATGAAAGAAATTTATGGGGGAAAAGGGAGGAGTCTTTCCCTCAAAAATTCAGTTGCGGAGATCAAATCTTTAGTTGGGCGATCAAATTGCAACTAGATAGGAGCTAAAAAACACAGAAATTTAACACATAGGAAGACAGAGTAATCCAAAGAAAGCTTGAAGAAAAAAAAAAAAAACTTTGGATTATAATTCTTAATGCATGAAATACATTCACATGGAGGTTTCGGCTCCTTCACCAAGTAAATAAAAGTTCTTACTACGATTTACGTTTCACCAGGGGTTGCAGAGTAACTCTCTGTAAAACCTCGTAACAAACTATTTTCATGTGCCCACCAAAATTTGCTCCACGGTTTTCTCCTCTTCACCGCTCAAACTTACACCCTCGAGTTTTTCTAAAAAAAACCTTTTACATACATATTTATCAAAACATATATCTTTGGCTCATTAATACATGACAGAGCAAAATATTAAGACATAGTATGGGTGCTTGTACAAAATAAATGATTTTCTAAACTTGCAGATGACCAACCCTTCATTAAACTTCCATTGTTTTTAAATGCTTTATGTGTGTTGAAGAATGGTCTGATGTGCTGTGGAATGGGGAACTTATACTCCTGCTTAAAACTTTTGTCCTTCAGCGTGCAAACAAAATCTGTGACCTGCAAAAGATATACTTGGAAAGTATGGTTGTTGTTAGTTTAGTAAATGCGGTGGTTGGGATTAATTTTCCAACACTCCCCCTTAATCAAAATTACTGCCATTGACAATTCCCAAACAATGTCTAAGATAAACAAAATTTTCACATGCCAATGGCTTTGTGAAAATGTCAGCAAACTGTTCCTGTGACCTCTATTGTTGCAACAATTTCACCATTGTTAATCAACTCTCTAATAAAATTATATTTAGCATCAATGTGTTTGGTCCTCTTGTGAAAAACATAATTCTTTGATAATGCAATTGCGGAATTGTTGTCGCAGAAAATAATTGTTGTTCCCTCTTGGTCATGGCATAAATCCCTCAACATTCTTCTCATCCAAACTACTTGGCACGTTGTTTCTGTTGCAACAACATATTCAACTTCTGTTGTTGACAATGACATTATTGGCTACTTCTTGGAGGCCTATGAAATGGCTCTCGAACCTAAATGAAAAACATATCCTAACGTGCTCTTTCTATCATCGACAATTCCTGCCCGGTCACTTTTAGTGTAACCAACAAGCCTAAAATAATTTTTGTGGTGTAATAAATACCATACTATTTTTTCCCATTAACATACCTGATGATCCCCAGTGTTGCAACAAGGATATTGTGACTCCTAGGGCGACCAACTTTACTTTATTAACCTAGGGTTCATAGAAACTTGGAGGTGACAGTGTTATATGCACAACAGATGCAACAGTCTACTCTTGTCACTTCCCAACTGGGGCGATAGACCACTAGGGTTTTTCAAACCAATCTTCTATTGGCTAGAAGGAGGTTGGCTACTGTCAGTGAATGTAAATCTATCTTTGATGCAAAAATTAAATGCTTGCCTATTTTAAGGAAATGAAAGTGTTGAATAGAAAGTGATATGAAATGACATGAAATTACCTAGCTAAGAATTAACACACATTACTTTGCAGAAAAGACCTAATTTAACCGTGCATTCTATCATCTAGCTATTTGGACTAAGTAGACATGGAAATTATCATAACATTGCTATGACTGATGTATGCATGCACTAGCTAAATATTGTAGAAAATAGTCTTTTGGATTTCGATTTAGACATGTAAATTCTAAGCTAAACAAGCTGATATTTTGTAGGGGAGGAAGGTATGGAAAAGCTAGTCCAAAATGGCATTGAGGGGTATGGAGATCACATTGAAGGCCTACCCTAGGCTCTAATCATCATTTCTTCCCAAAATAGTCTAAAACAGGATGCTACAGGGTTTCCTGTGGTTGCTATACGATTTCTTGTAGTTACTACAGGATGTCCTGGTTTACTACAGGAAACTTAGCTGAAAGTCGCAAGAATATAGGGAAGGTGAAAGGAAGTGTTGGGAAGATGTATAATGGTGGAATAAGGTATGGGGAACGTGCACACTACCCAAGGATCAACTCAACTCTTTAGGATGGTTGGATTTTCTCAAGGTGGATGTCCATAGTGGCTACAAAACAAAAATATGAATTAGTGGTTGGTAGGGTTGGGTGAGAGGTGGAGAAGACTTAGATGAGGCTAGTGGAATGAATTCCTCAATGTAGACCAACAACTCCTGCAACAACACATATTCTTTTCTTCATTCATGCACAACTTTATGTAAATGTGGAAAATATGAGTTGAATTTGAGAAACTTATTTATTGATGGCTAATGGCTTAAATCTATGGAATGGAATGCTTTCTAATCTATAGAAAACTCAAGAAACCAAAATGACAATTGCAGGTGCTTCTAAGAAATCATCAACAATGATCTACTAAACAAGAAATCCTAAGATATGTAATAACTGAAAGATAAATCTGTTTTTGGGGCTGTGAGAGTGGGGTCATCAACCCATGATCCCATGAAGGAGATGAGGATGAGGCCACTGCCACAAGATTTTCTAAAGTCTTTTCTTTCACTACTATAACACCGATCTACTTCTCCAAATAATGGAAACAAAACTAACCAATCATTCAAAGACTTGTAAATTAAACAAAGCGGCGATAACTTTAGCAACTAATCTATGATTCTAATCTAGTAATACATGTACTAAAAGAGGAACCTCTACTACTAGCATTGGTCCCTAACCCAAGAGCTTTAGCCCTTTGAGCCAACTTAGTGCTGGATCAAAGAAACCCTTTCCATTATCACCAAATGTCAAAAATAACATGAGAATAACAATCAAAATATCTTAGCTCGAAATTGCCTACAATAAAAAGTCCAATCCTAATGAGGCCCTATGCCTTCTTATCTATACAACTGAAGCTACCAAAAAATTCCTTAAAATTAGGGAGGCTTGGCTCCCAAACTCGAGATTGACTTCTCTTCAACTATCACTGGCTTGGCTGCCAATGAACTTGGTGGGCTTGGCTCCTTGTAAGTCTGAGCTGATTAGATATGGTGGAGGAATCTTTGAGTGATTGAGGAGTTAAGGAGTCATACCTAATCTCCTAAAATACCTCTTGCTTTTCTACTTCAAGTTCCTGCACTTAAATTAGCCCAAAATTGCTCCAAATCATGCGATTAATGCACATTATGCCACATGACATAACATATCACCTTCACCCTTCTCACCAAGGAAAATATAATAAAATTTAAATAAATGCGAGGAAAGTTGATTTTAATATGTTGGAGAGTGGCATTAAGGCCCATATAATTTACTTATTGATGAGCCTCATCATCACCCTCCTATTGGAAGTGTTGCTCATCCTTTGAGCAACTTAATCTATGTCCATATCTTTCATAGCTCTTGTGGCCTCTCTGACATCACATGCCTCTGTTGATGGAGTTTCCTCTTGTGGATAAAACTCTGCATGTTTCTCTATTTCCTCCCACTGCTTTCTTTCCTCTTCCTCCTTTATACCTTCTAGCATACCCAATAACAAGGGTGGACTGAGTTTCAAACCAATCCAATTGATTTTGAGTCTCTGCAGTGCATTCTTATACAATGGGGTCCTTTCTAGTGCATCTCCCATCCTTGTAGGGGAATGATACTCCATGATCCTTAGGCTATATGGTATGGTGCTCCATCCACGGGGGCGTCACTGATAAACCAATATTATATCACGTGCGTTCATATTAGGGCATTAAAAATGGAAAAAATCACAAAATAATATATTGGGGTTATGATGAGGGCCTAAAGGGTTTTAATATACCATAACATAATATATATAACCTAATGTATTCTTTATAAAAAAATTGGCCAAGCAGAGGGAAAAATACACCAAGCGGAAAGGTCACATTTTGCAGTCAAGCCTCTCTACAACCCTAAGCATTTCTGTGTTTCTGAGTTTGAATCCTAAGCTTTTCTGCATTTCTAGCTTGAGCAAGACACGAGAAGTAGAGGGAAACCGTGGGAAGGATCGCATTTTGCAGTCAAGCCTCTCTGCAACCCTAAGCCTTTTTGTGTTTTTGAGTTTGAATAGTAAGCCTTTTTGCATTTCTATCTCGAGAAAGACATGAGTAGCAGAGGGAAAGAGTGGGAAAGGTCGTATTTTGCAGTCAAGCCTCTCTACAACCCTAAGAATTCTGTGTTTCTGAGTTTGAACCCGCAACCTTTCTTCATTTCTAGCTTGAGCAAGACACGATCAAGACCACCTTTCTACCTTTCCAGCTTGAGAAAGTTTTGCCTACAAGACTGCCTTTCTACCTTTCCAGCTTGAGTGAGACCTACTTCTTTCGTTCGAATCTCTAAGCCTAGTTTTCTTGCTTATAAAACCAAGCTACCTCATTTCCACCCACCCAACTACTCTCTTGTTCTCATTCTGGAGGGAGACCATAACACAAAATTAATGTTTTGTGTCCAGGAACTATAACCTTCATGATCAAGGATTTACAAAATGATGGGTTCTACGAACACCTAACACAAATAGAAGAAGAGGTGAAGGGTCGGCTTGTGGAGTGTAACAAGTGGTATTAGCAATTGATTCAAAGTGTTTCCTAGTGAATCTCTATAATATACAGGTATACCCTTAAATAATTGTCTTGGCTCCTTCACAAACGTGCTCACAATTTCAACTTCTTTTACTTCAGAATTTTAGCTTCTTCAATTTAGATTGACTTTGCAAAACGTGCTCAGAAATTTCTTCATGTAGCTTTAACTTCAAAACTTCAGTAACCTTTGACAGTGGTCTCAAAATAGGACTGATGCCCAACATAGCCCTTCAACTAATGCATAGGAGTGGCTTTTTGGAGATTGTCCTTCTAGGGCTTATGCATAGAACCATACACAAATTTCAAACTATAGACAAAGGGTTTTACTCCTTTCTAGGATTGATATAGTTTCCGATAGGAGGGCCTTAAGTGTCTTGCAAAACTATAACAATCCATTCTTAATAATTTCACTGATCAGTAATGTACATACCAATTTTTGTGTAGATGTTCATAAATTCGGTAATTTGGAAGATGCGGACCTAGTGGGCACCTTTTTGTTTTTCGCTCCAAAGTGAAGAGGTGCAACTTCTATTACGTTGTTAGATAATTCCTTTGACTCTTCAAAAATATGCTCCTTATGCCTTTTCTCTACTAAAGAAGGTTTGCGGTCTTGATTGTAGAGATAAGAGGACTTTGTTGATTTCTACTTTTCACTGTCCAAGACTTGGGGAAATTGGTGTGAAAAATAGAAATACTTGTGTTCCTCTAAAGCAACAAATTCATCATCAAGGATTTCATAACTTGTGGAATCTTGATACTCATTATTAGAAATGCCAATGTTTGGTGCAAAATCCTTATTGTTGTCATATTTGGAGCAAAGTCTCTTGTCCTAGGAAGGATATTCTATCCTCATTTCTTATGAAAAGTCTAGGGAGGTTAGTTCAACACTGTTATAATATGACACAATCTCAAAACCCTCCTGACGGATTCTTGTGAAGGGCTCAAAATCAAACTTCCCCTCTTCTTCGTGATCACCAAACATCAGTGGTCCATGCTGGTAGTGTATACGACTTACCTCTACCCAACCCCAAATATATGTTCTGATGATTGATCCATATTGATGAGAGGTGTCAAGGCTTATGTTTTCATTATTATGATTATCATGTACATAATCCATAAGAGGAGGGAGTGTTGTTGTTTTTAGTTTTGAGCATAAATCCCACACCAAATTCATCTCAAAATTGCTACTACTTTCTTCTTTAGGGTCTGCAACATTGTTTCCTATGGGGAAGCCAATAAAAACATCACTAACCTGATGTCAATCCTCACCAGAAAGAGTGACACATCTATCATTTGAAGGTGGTGTAATAATGCCATCATAGTTTTCATGGTGGTACTCATTTATGTGTTCAACAATCACTCTAGATGCTAAAATGGCCCTCCTTCCTATCATTGCTGCCACAAGGTTGTTCATGTTACAAATATCTATTGTTTTCATATTCAAATTCTGAGCACAATCCCTCTTCCATAGATGCTCCACTTCCATCCCCAAAAATGTTATCATTGCCTTCAAAAAGACCAAGGAGGCCTTCCTCTTGTAGGGATGTCAACAACTCTTGATATGTACCATCAAATTTTTGAATTTGAGGAATATTTCAACTAGAGCTTTGAGAGAATTTATGCTCTTTGGGCTACAAGAATTCTTCAGCTAGCCACCATGCCCTTGTCCCAAAGAAAGAATAAATAACCTTATCATGGAACCTTCATCTCTTTCCATCAATTCCCATATATGCTTCATAAATTCTAGGACATGTGGGGCAGTAGCAAAAGAGCTCCCCTCAAACTGTGGAAGGTCCTTGCTATAGCTAGGAGGACATGATTTTTGTGTGACAACCTGTTATTCTCTGATACATGGAAATAAAATATGCCCAGAAACTTAGATGTGTATAAACTCATCACATGAAACTCCTATTCTATAATCTATCATACTTCCATGAAAATTTCATTACAAAGGTGAAATATTTATAGTGCAACCTACAACTACCTTGAGTGATGTATAAGATATTCCTTTAATAAATTGTGGATGGAACCTTCAACCATAATTGCACCTAGAGAAGTGAGGTGATCTTACATCCCAGTTGGATGAGACGTGTAACATATGTTTGTATGTCCATCACATTAGTAAAATAAAATGGAAAAAATTGATGTCAGATATCAAATATTAAAAGGAAAAAATTTAATGTTAGATGTCAAATGTTAAAAGGAAAAAAGGAATGGGCAGAAAAAAATGGTTAAATTCAAGACTAGCCCTTTAACTGTAATTGTGCCTAGATAAATGAGGTGCTCTTGTGGTCCAGTTTGATGATATGCATCACACGTGTGGAAAAAAATTGAATTCAGATGTGAAATGTTAAACATAAAAATAAAAATAAAAAATGCATAGATCCATCTTAACCCCACTATTTTAAACACCAAGTTCTCGTTATGCACACATATTTTCTTATACTAGAACTTTGGAACATTAGGCATTATCGAATCTAACACTAAATATTTAAACATTATTGAGCACCTGCCAATTTTTTTTCACATCATCTACATTTATTGTTTATTCTCTTGAAAATTGGGTGCTTTCTACGAGCATTATTGTTCTTATTCTTTTAAGGTGTGAAAGGAAGAATTTATGTTGCAGATGCATGCAACACTATGAGATTTGTTGTCTTATGATGACTTCTTTACTTTTTGTTGAATTCTAGTATGGATGTTATGCTCATGCATTTTGTTGTATATTCAACATTCTAATGGTAGTTGGTGTACCCAACTTGTACATGGTGGAAAGTGTGGATAACTCTAAGGTAAGTTTGATGAACCTGGAAATAATTTATTTATTTTCTATTTAGAAATTCCTTTTATATCTTATGAGTGATTCTTGCAACCTGTATCAGATATATATGTTTGTTTAAATTTTAAAGAGCCAAGAAACATTATGTTTCGTTATGACATCTTGAATGGCTTCATCTGATGTAAACATTTTGTTGGATTAATCTATCACATATATTCTAGATAAATAACTATATTTAATTCCATAAACATTATTGTTAAGAGATGAAAGATAGTGTGAGTATTATGATTTAGTTGTGTAAATCTTAACTTGTATTTTTGGTACTAATTTATGTGCAATCTCTTCTTGTATCTTTGATTCTCAAATTATTCTAAACTATAGTTTTATATGTGTCTTTATGATATAAGATTTAAATCATTTAGGAAGATGCAAATAATTTTCATACATGAGAGGAAGAATACCTTAATGAGAATTAATTCCATTTGCAGGGTCTATAGGGTACAAAAACTTGGCTAACAATGAAGGGTCACTAGCCTTGAGAATGGCTGCAATTAGGGCTTGAAAAACTACCTAGAACTTCTTCTACTTTCCTTCAAAAATTTGGCTCAAGGAACTTGATCTTATTGCAGTAAAATTAAATAAAAATTGATCTTCTTTCTGCGCACTATTCAAATCTGTAGCTCTGATACCATGTTGATAAATCTAGGGCTTAATAGTTAGGGTTATTTTAAATTTGATTTATCTTCTATCCATGACATTTTCTTGTGATATTATTATCATCATTTAGTTTTTTTCTTCCGAAGAAAAAGCTAACTTTTTATTAAGAAAATAAAAAGTTACAATGCATATGCTGTGAGCATTTCAGATGCTTCTGTTTGACTGCTTTTGCAATCAGATATGAGACAAAAACTTTCTGCCATTTCTATCTGGCTGTCCTAAAAAAAAAAAACAGCTGAGTACCTTTAAAAAAAAACTCTGAAGGCTTGCGCCACTGTTCTTCAGCTCTGCCAGCACATCAGCCTCATGCTTGCTCCTGTAGGCCTTCTTTGTTTTGTTTATCCCACTAGAAAGGCTGGATAATCCACTCTAGTGGCATTGAACAGCTATCCCAATCCCTCCTTTGCAGCTGCTGAGTTCATTGAGATTTGATTTCTGTTCAAACTCCTCCAATTTTCTCTCCTGTAACTAGCAGATCATAGAAGACCAAGATTAACCAAAAACAAGAGAGAATGCTTCCCCTGTTATTCGCCTCTCTGACATTTGCTGAAAGGTGACACGAACCATATCTTTTGTGTAGGACCTAAGCAGGCAAAACGTCTTTTTGGATTTTCTGAAAGGTGACACGAAGTTAGCTGATGAACTGTTCAGAATTTTGACTGTAGGAGCAACCTTTCATTAAGAGAGCATCCAATTATAAAAACCAAGAAAAAAGCGTTTAGTGTCTCCTCGATAAGAGGAAAAAACCCCAATACAAAAGTTGTATGATCATAGTGCCCATGAAAAGACGAGAGAGGGATAACAGTATTATTTGAGAAGAGCATTGATGCCGATATAGAGTCTGAAAAAAAAAAAAATTGGCAGGAAAGAAAGCGGAAAAGAGTAAACACAGTCATTGCTGAAGAGCGAAAGGAGGCTGATCGGATGAATGGATCTGTCCCTGCCGATCTTCTACAACTTTCCAGGTTCCCATAGTCTGCTGCAAGCCTTCCTTAGAGAGCAGGTCCGCTGAGGCGTTGCTGTCCCTGAAAATGTGACAAATGGAGAGGCTGTTAAAGGATGATTTTAACCCCTGCAATTCTTCCAACAGAAGCTTCAAAATTTGATTTTTGCAGGAACTTTTCCCATTGACCCAATTTATAACGTTTAGGGAGTCTCCGAAAATCTGTATTGAGAAAATGTTTCTTTGTAGAAGCCAACAGAGGAGAAGTCTCAGAGCTGACAGCTCAGCGAAATTATTGGATCCTGACCCTAGGCCTACAGAGGCTTTTAAAGAATGATTTGCATTTATGTGAATGACCATTCCTGCTCCTGCCCTGTTGTTTTGAGATGCTCCGTCAAAAAATGCCCAGGGGATGCCTTCTTTAATGATTACAGGCTTGTGATGGGCTTGTTGATTTTTAGTATCAGGAACAGGGATGGACGAGTAGATGGAGGCACAATGAATAGCAGTAACATTTGCCGGAGTTTCCTTCTCTTGAAAGAGGCTCCTGTTTCTAGCTATCCAGACCCCCCAGCAGAAAATGAGGGGAAGATTTCTCATGTTCCCATCGGGGTATTTTTTCCACCAAATTCCCCAAACATCTTCCAAGGATCCATTCCCCCATTCTGCCTGAATGTTTAGCAATTTCCTTATCTCCCCCCATATCTTTTTTGATTCAGAGCAGTGGATAAAAAGATGGTTAATAGATTCCTCATCAGACTTGCACACAGGACATCTCCCTGGACCGTACATGTACCTTGACTGAAGAATATCCCAGGTTGGGATTTTCCGTTTTAACAAACACCAGAAGAAAAGTCTAGCCTTGGCTGGACACTTTAGCTTCCAGATGTGCTTCGACCACCATTCTGGGTCACCCCATCCTTTCCTTGACATAATAAATTTATATCCACACTTAGGAGTGTATTCTCCAGATTCTCCATGAGCCCATATCAGCGTATCCGGACCATCTTTTAGTCTGACATTGGATCGATTGAGTTCTTGAATGTAGGAGTTCCATTCGTTCCTCCATCTAATGTTTATTCCTAAGTCTTCCCCATCTTTCCAAGCCTGTCCCCACATAGTAGATTGGCCTTCCTTCTCCACCTGGTTTAGAGTAGAGATGCCCATATTTTCTAGATGTCTGATAAGTCCTGGGGATAGTGCAAATTTTTCGTTGCAACCTACCCAGGGGTCCAATCCTATCTTCAGGTTCCTGCCATTCCCAATCTTCCACGCCAGTCCTTGTTCAATCACCTTGAACGCCTCCACCGATGCTTTCCAAATAACTGAGACATTCTTCTTATTCTTCACGGGGCTCCTTATCCAATCTTCCAAGGGGGCTGGTTCTATATATTTCCTTTTCACCACTTTAGTCCATAAATTTTCCATCGAAATTAATCGCCACCCTGATTTTGCTGCCAGAGAGAGACTAAAATCAGGAAGCCTTTTTATTCCCCAACCTCCCCATTCCTTTGGCCTTGCCAGTTTGTCCCAGGCCACCCAAGGAAGCACCGAGTTCTCTTTTGAGCCATCCCACAAGAATCTACAGCATATTCTTCTGATTTTCTCCAAAACTCCTTTAGGTACCCAGGTTAATGCTGCCCAGTAGACTGGGATGGCCAGAAGCACAGATTTAATAAGGGTCAATCTTCCAGCTCTGGAGAGCCATTTGAAACTCCAGTGAGAGATTCTGGATTCTATCTTGGCAATCAGCCAATTCCAGTCCTCTTTTTTATATGCGCCTGGTTTTAGCCAAAACCCCAAGTATTTGAAGGTGGAGTCCATAGAGCTATATTGAAAAGGAAACAGAGCTTGCAGATGAATCCTCTCCTGTCTGTCCATTCCTGCCACTGACATCTGAGATTTCCTAGGATTTATCTGCATTCCAGTTGCTTTCAAAAACAAATCTAGAATGGATTTTAATTCCTTAAGTTCGTTAGGAGCTCCGCTTGAGAAAATCAATATATCATCAACAAAAAGAAGATGAGAGATGAATAGATTGGTTGCTACCTCTATACCTCTTACCTTCCCCTCCCTTCTAGCTTTTTGGATCAGCCTGCTTAAGCCTTCTGCCACTAAGAGAAAAAGCAGCGGAGACAAAGGACATCCTTGCCTTAAACCTCTCTGGCCTCTGAAGAAAGGTGATGCTGATCCGTTGATTAGAACTGCATAACTGACATTTGAGATGCACCCCATGATCCATCTGATAAAGTCATGTTTGAACCCCAAGTGAGTTAGAAGCAGCCGAATATAAATCCAGTTAATCCGGTCGTATGCTTTGGATAGATCAATTTTTATTACTACACCCTTCTTGTTCTTTTGTCTGACACTGTGTAAGACTTCTTGGGCTACTCCGATGGCCTCATGAATTTGTCTTCCATTTAGAAACCCGAACTGCTCCATTGAGATGTGGCTCGCCAGAATGGGCTTGATTCTGTTTGCTATCACCTTAGCTATGATCTTGTATAAGCAGTTGCATAAGGAAATCGGCCTGAAATCTTCAAAAGTCTCGGGAACTTCCTTCTTCGGGATGAGGGCTAGGAAAGTAGCATTGAAAGGACTGTAGACTTCTCCTTTCTTTCTAGATTCTTCAACTACTTCGGTTATTTCTGCACCAATCAAATCAAAAAAATGAAGGAAAAGTTCTATAGACCATCCGTCTGGCCCAGGACTTTTTTCCTTTGCCATAGATTTCATTACTGACTCTACTTCCTCCTTAGATACCGGACTTAACATCTCCTCTGCTTCTTCCTCCTCAACAAATCTTGGGAAACATTGAGCTGTCTTTATTACCTCAGCAATGGTAGCCTCACCCGGATCTGCAAATAAACTCTGAAAATGTCTCTGTCCAAGACCTGATAATGAGTTGAAGGACCGAAATTCCCTCCCTTCTTCGTTTTTAAGGCTCCATATGGTGTTTGCAGATTTCCTCCCTTTTGCATAGTTGTGGAAGAAGCTGGTGTTCTCATCTCCAGCTTTTAACCAAATCGCTCTGCTCTTGAGCCTCCATTCCTCTTCCTTTGCCAATAGAATTTGATTCTGAAGTTTCTCCAGGTGTAGGATCCTTTCCTTTGAAGCCTGGGTAGCATATCCATCCGCCTCTATGCTTTCCAGTTTTTTCAGTTCTTCACTTATCCTGAGCTGCTCCTCGTTCTGCTTTGCCTTTCTATCTTTTGCCCAGAGGATTGTCGCTTTTTTCAGTCTCTTGAGATTTTCCATAAACAGGAAACTTTTATCCTCTCTTGAGTTATTATCCGGGTGTATCCATGTTCCTTTGAAGAGATTGATAAAAGAAGGTTCTTGCAGCCATGAAGAGTTGAATTTAAAAGGCGCAGGAGGCTTTGGAGGGGGGATGGAGAGGTCTAGAAAAACAGGGAAATGATCAGAAGACCCCTTTTCTTCAACCCATTGCCTGAAAATAGGAACCTTTGAAGCTAATTCTTCAGAGATGAGAAACCGGTCCAGTCTTTTCGCCACTCTAGCCTCCCCTGCTCTCCGATTCCTCCAAGTCGGCTTTAGTTTTATCGGATTGACATCTATGAATTTGCTGTCCGTTAGGAGATTTAAGAAAAAGTCTGTCAAAGGGTCTTCCCTGGCCGACGGTCCCCAAGCCTCTGCTCTCCCAACAGAAAAATTTAAGTCTCCTCCCAACACCAAATGATTTGTCTTCAACAGAGATTTGGACATCAAGTCATTCCAAAAGAGCTCCCTTCCTTGACAGGGCCCGTATACATTGAGAATAGTAATAGGCAATGCGAAGTCAGGGGATTGGACTTCCATGCCCATCACTTGTTTCATTCCCCACTGATTAGTCACCTTTACTCTCCCTTCCTTATAGCCTATTGCCAAACCCCCTGAATGACCCACTGAATCTACTGCTGTGAATTTCCAGCCAGGAAGGAGGGCATTTAGAGACAGTTCTACTTCGGCTCCGTTCCCTAATGTCTCTTGCAAAAAAAGAATCTCTGAATTTGAATTTTGAATCAACTCTCTAAGGGCCAGTCTTTTAGGTTTACTGGCCAGACCCCTGCAATTCCATGATGTCAATATCATTTTATAACATTTTCAGGGGTCTGCACCGCTCTAAGAACCCCAGTGATGGACTGTTGTTTCCCATCAGCTACATCAAATTTTGCTTTTATTTTAGCCTTGGCTAGATTAGACTTCCTTCCTCTTTTATTTTTGAATTGGCCTTGAGAGGGGAGCTGACCTATACCACCTACTGAATCTGAAGTAACAGGCTTACAATCATGGGATCTAAGATTGTAAGGACATGGAGTTTGGAGAAGAGAGGAGGCAGGATGAGGCAAGTCATCTTCACAATGCGGATCTAGGGAGGGCATGGCAGCCGAAATAGATTCTATGCCAGTTTCCACCGGTGATACGGCAATATTTTCGCTTAGACCTTTTTTATGAATGGAAGAAAAGGAAGGAGAATTTATAGGCTGTCTATCAACATTTGGTTCTGAAAGAATAATGGGAGAGGGGGGAGAGTCTAAGCACATATCCATTACTTTTTCATTGACAGATGGATTTTGAAAAACTGTCGGCTCCCCAGAGATCTCCTCTTTAGCTTTAACTGGGTCCGGCTCCAGTTCCTTGTTCAAATCACTGTACTGAGGTGCTTCCTGAGGCTGCCCTTCCTGAAGAACCTCTGTCTCCAATCCTTCAGCATTCTGATCCCCGAACCCCTCCTTCTCCTGATTGAAATGAGAATGACTGATGTCCTTATCCCAGTGAGATGATGTCCTCCGAAAACGCCTTCTTCTCCTACCCAAAGGACATTCCATGGCCAAATGACCGTATACATGGCATCTATGGCACCGAAAAGGCAAGGATTCGTAATCCAGTATCTGCTCGAAGACATAGTCTTTGTATTGAAGGTTTATCTTTTCTGCAAGGCCTCTGCTGGGGTTGAGACTCACTAAGATCCGAGCCATAGCCTTGTTCCTGGTTTCAATGAAGGACATATCAGCTTCCAGAAAGGAGCCCAGCCTATCCCCTATTGCTTTGAAAACTGATTCAACCCATAGAAATGAAGGCAGCCCTGGGGCTCTTACCCAGACGGGAAAGACATCCGTTTTCTCGTGGATAGCATCAAACAGGGGATTCCATTTCTTCAGCAACACTGGAATGTTTCCTATGGCCCAATTCCTTTCTAAGACCCAGTCTGCTGCCTCTTTGTTTTCAAAACGGAACATGAACCATCCCTTTGCAAGGTTTGAGGCTTCAAAACCTTTGATTTGGTCAGACAGAAAGTTCTGTTCTCCCCAGGCTTGGATAAAACATGAGGTGAATTTCTTCCCTCTCGCCCTGCCAACCAGAGTACAATCTGCCACCTCCAAGGATTCCTCAATCGTCACATCCATGCCCAATACCAAGTTCCCTTCTATTTTCTGTGAACCGATTGGCCTCTGGTTTTTCCTCTTTTCCCCTTTTTTCTTATTCCCTGCGGCTACTTCCGTTGGCTCCTTATTTATAGCGTTTCTAGCTGGATCTTCCTGGTCCTGAATCGGAGGGGTTTCGAGCTCCGGGCATGAGAAACTTGTGAAAGCAGGGAGGGAATCGGCTAGCGATTGTTTACGAGCCTGTGCACCTACAATTCCTTCTGCTCCTACCGCTTGAAAAGCAGGAGGGACTTCAAAACCTTCCGCCGACCGATCTCCTGTTCCTTGAGAGCGGACCTGATCTTTGATAGAAGATACCCTGTAAATCGCTGGAACCCTTCCAGATCCCCTTGCACTTCCTTGCCCAGAGTTAAGCCCTAAATTTGCTATGTCCTCTATACCTCCTGAGTTAGAAAAACCGGCCGTGTAGGGCTTGCCTTTGTTGCTGTAGCCCTGGGGATAATTTGCATGCCGCACATCCTCACCAAGTCTGCCTGTCTGCTGTGAGAAAGGCGGTTCCTGTTGCTTGGAGACATTTCCTTCCCGTTCCTTGAGAAACTGGAGTGGAGAAAGTTTGATTTCAGTCGATTTCTGCAAGAGAGTTTCAGATCTTGAAGACTCATAACCTCCAAAATATCGCTCTATATTCCTCGCAGAAGTGTCTTTCCCCCAAACCGATAGTATATCTTCCATTTCCGGTTCAAGATCCACCAGTTCATTTGGATTAACCATGATTACTTTGCCCGCGCAGGGAAAGGCGCCGGAAACAGTTCTGATGCCAGCACAAAAATAGACCCTGTCTTTTACTGTTTCAGAAAGGCGAAGAAAAACGAGATCGCAGAGTAATGATCCCCCAGCTGCCGGCTTAAACTGCTTTTGACCTCCGGCTGCCAATCCTCCTGTCGCTATCCCTCCTATACCTATGTCTGCAAACTGTGACCACCTATAGGAACCCTAACCCGCGCCTGATCCTGGTTCCGATCGGAGTCTTTGCTCCCAAACCTTCGCCATGTTCACCCCAACATCGATCATCATCATTTAGTTATGTTTGATAATCAAGACAAATGCCAATAATAAGATCACAATCAAAACACAAGAACACTAGATGTAGGCTGCTAGCCAAGGCCAAAACCTCTCCTAGAGAGGAAAACCCGTAAAAATATCTTCTTATAGAATTTCAATGAAGACTTCCAAGACCTTGACCTTGACCTTGACCAAACCCCAAGTGATGAGCTAGCAAAAACCCAAAATATATCTTTGCAAAAACTAGAATGAGGAAACCCTAGTTCTTCCTTCAAACTCACACGTGTGAGCAACAAAGACAAAATTTCGTATCCTTCCACAGATTTGTTGGCCTCCCAAGAATTCGCTCTCCTTCCCACACAATTTCATTGGATCAGACCTCTCTTTTCTTTGTTAGGATCATAGATAACTTGTTGTTCAATGTGTGTATCAAATGAGGTGAGGTTCTTCTTTTTATAGGCCTCCATGAGAGCGAATTAGGCCTCTCTAGGCTGACTTGAATAGGGTTGGATGACTCATCACTTGGAGGCTTCTACACATGACATATTACATTAAATATTTTTCCTTCTTGTTACATGGGCCCTCCAAGGGATAGTACATCATGACCTTGACTCTTGAATTGACAACAAGACCCCTAGAGAACACAATGGGTGCTTTGACCTTGGACCACAACATAGTAGGCAAGAAACCCATTTCAATAAAATAATTTTTCTTTCACAAATAATTTTTTTCTTTTGACAAGTACATCAATAATTATATCAAGTCATGACTCAAGAACAATTATGAAGACTGACACTAGTTACATTTTAACAACTAGTGCCTTCTAGTTCGTGTTAACACAGGTTCCTTTTTTGTATAGAGTGTGACCCTAGCTATTAACGCATTGTATAACCTAGAAACCCACGTTAGTTCCCTGAAAACCTTATTCTCCACCCTCCTTCTGGATTTCATTGTTTTGGCTTTTGCTTGTTTGCTGGTTCCGGGGTCCATTTTGTCTAAACTCTGATCTTTTTAGCCATTAGTTTATGTTATTTTGGTTTGTTTTGATCAGTTTAATGATGAGTTGTTTATTCTGAGTTGTGAATGTCTGCATGTACTAAGATATATTAGAAGATGCATTAGGGTTGTTTGTCTTGGAAAATATGTTAGCACTCTCTCCTTGTAGAAACTATTTTTCTTCGAAAGTTAATTGAACAACATTATTTTTGCATGGTTTGAGTTAGGTCTCACAAACTTCATACGTCAACACCCTTCCAAAGACACTAATAAAGTTCCTTTAAAAGAAACATAATAAAAGCAATTAGTAACTCTTTATTTTAGAAAAACACACATTAGCTTAGGTTAGGGTCTTGGGTTAAGCTATGGAAGTCAACTCCCTGAGGTTGTAAAACTAAACTAGTGTCATTAAAGAGAGAAAATCCTACTGCACTCACATCACCGTGGCTTCCACCGATCTCATCATCAGTCTTGATGACTGCAAGGTCTTCCTCCACTTTTTGTGGAGGAATTTCTGAGTGAATCAGATTCTCCTTTTACTCAGGGGAGTTGGTCTCTAGTTTCTAATTATGAATCATTACACACTGGCCCAACATCAACTCTGCCCGAAGACGCTTTTACTAAAGGTCTAGTACCTCCTTTTAATCCTCCTCTGACAGATCCTCTTGGGCCTGTTTCGATCCAGGTAGCACCTTTCCCTACAATGTCTTCATTTGTTTCTACTCCAAATATCCCAATGACTATTGGTGAGTCATGGTCTTTTATGGACACTTTTGGTCCACCATTGTATACCCCACCTGTTTCAGCTTCTACACCATTTTTCAGTTATCCCATTATCAAAACTATGTCTAATCCAGGAACCTTAGTTATGCCAACTGTGGGTGGAGGATTGCAATGAGTGCCTCCTGCCAACCCTTATCCTTTTGTTTCGACTCCTGGACCTTCGATTAACACTCCTTTCAGCATGAACGGTTCGTTAACCTTCAATAATCCTTTCTATTGGAATCCTCTTCTAAGTTCAATCCCACCTTTACCACAAGGCAAGGGTAACATTTCTGGTAGTTATTCGATAGCTAGGGGAATTCCTGCACGCACCCAACCCATGGTACAATGATGCATTTCTTTTCTTGATTCTATTAATGTTGGTGGTTATCCTGTTAATTCTAGTCCCATTATCGTAAAAGGTGGTAGTCCTATGCCTAGCCTATCTTATGTGGCCAACTATGTCCCATATCCTAGGTCCGCTGCATCTCCTTGAGGCCTTCCAACTCAAACATCAATACATGTTGGAGGAAACCTCTATTATGGGGGTAACCAGTTTACTTGTTACCTCCCTCAGGCTAGGGGCATACCATATGGCTCACCACTTTAGACAAATCCACCTCCACCACAAGGGAATTATTATCCAATCACACCCATGTACCCTTCTGAAAACTAGTTGATGGCTAGACCTTCTGGTCCTTCAGGTCAACATAGTTTTCCCTAGTCAGATTCCATGCCACCTACTCCACTGCCATTTTTGGCTACTCTCCACATCCCATACTATACAAGTTAACTAATGACCCCATCAACCACAACTTGTTGTGGCCTCCGACCCCACATAAAATTCATGCTGACATTTCAGAGTTTGAAGGCAAGCAGGGAGATGACGTGATGACACATGTCACTACATACCATCTTTGGTGTGTTTCCAATTCCATGATTGATGACAATATCTGGCTCAGGCTCTTCCCTCGTACCTTGAATGGTAACATTGTTGGAGCGTAGTTGGATCTATGCCATGAAAGCCATTGTCTCGTCGGTCTTCTGACTTATCTGTTTTCCTCACCAAGGGAAAATTGTGATAGTGGACCAACTATATTTTTGCACCCTTAACTTTCAACTGCTTACTTCTAGCAACGTTCCTTCAGTGGGTGGTACTCTTGAATATTTTGTTGGTATTGGTACCGGTATTTTGAAAGACTCCTCTCTTCTAGGATGTTTCCCTCTACTGCCACTTGAGGTTCCTAGGACCATTTTTATGCTCTCTGTTGTACCTAATGGATCCATGAATCATACCCTTTACAACCATCACATGAAAACTAAGTTCTCCAACAACCCCATAGGGCCATCATATGAAAAATAAGTTTTCCAGCAGCCTCTTAGGGCCATCACATGAAAACTAAGTTTTTAGAAACAAGAAAAAAACTATTGGTAATAAAGATCAATGACACCAAACCATCAAACCCTAATAAAATTAACTATTTCTATTCTTTTTGTTGCTCAAATGATATCTGGCAAATTCATTTTAGCAACTATGAAATGTCATTGATATACGTATCAACAATATAATCACCCCCGTCACTTTTTTTAGATCTTATGAACGACCTATATAGTTCCTTAGTGTATTTTTGTACTGTTATTTCTTTTTGCTTCATGTTTTGCAACTTTCTGGATAGATTCAACAAGTCGTCTACATGTAGACTTGTATTAAACAATAGCCATGAGAACTTAATATATAACAAATTTCATAAACATAAATATAACATGAGAACATAAATGCATTTCACACCAACGAATAGTAAAAGCCACAAGGGTTTGGTTTTGACCTCTTTAAGACACAAAAAAGTGATGTAAATAAGGCCAAAATTGAGGAAACTCTAGGGCCTAAGCTTGCCTATAAGTTTTTCAATGTTTGACTCAATAAATTAGCTCTCAAATCTGTTTTAGTAATTTGTTTTACTTATGGTTTTAGTTGCATTTGAGGAATCCTCTGATAGTACATTTTGAATCAAGGTGTTTCATCCAAATAATAATATCTCTTCATGTTTTTTCGAGCTTTGAATTGAAATTTCACACCTTGCTTCCTTGCTCTTTGTTTTATAATAAACCAATATTCTTGTGGAATTTTACTTACTTTTTCATTTATTTATGTCTAAAAACAAATGGAGCTATTTTATAAAATTGCTACCGGTGAAGACAATTATATCATTGGCGTGGTCAAGTTTTGAGAAGGTTGTGCATTTTTTGTAATCCGTGATGAAATTGTGGATGATGAAATCATTGGATACACTTTTGACTTTATCCATGATGGAATAAGTTTAAATCCAAAGCAAGAGAAAAAATGGAGAGTTTATACAACACTTTTAGGCATCAAGAGGAAACTAGCCACATTTGATGTGGAAACAAAGTGTTCAAATGTAGTGGAAACAATACCAATATTTGAAAACATTGAAGTGAATGTGTAGGGACCTATGCATAAACAACCAAGAGTTGAAAATATGTCTTTGTCAATGGAACAAGCCATTGTTGTTGATCCTAGTGTATTGGCATCTTGGGAAAAAAAGTTAAAAGTTTAATGGAAGAGTTTGTCAATGAGAAAATTGCTCTCAAAGTATATTCAGAAAAGGGAGAATCTAAAATAAATATCCATTATGAAATTTGTGGCATTGATTATGGAACAAGTGATGTATCCTTGGCAATGCGAACAATACGCAACTTCAAAAACCATCATATGAAAATAGGGGCCCATCAACAATGCCTTTAAATGCCAAGTGGTAGTGAAATTCCTTCATGTAACGAAGTACAATAGACGATGATGGTTGGAGATCAATTTCATATTGATCAAGCAATCAAACATCTAGATTATTTTAACAAGAAACAAGAGCCTAATTTGTTCAAAGTGGCAGAGGCAACACTTGCAGACTATAAGGACATGAAAAAAGCGAGAGTGGAAAGTACACAATGCAATAAATGGTTTTGTTTAGTGCCGGCAAGTGGTAATATTTTATGTTCTCTAAATGAACACATGAAATCAAAGAAGCACACTACTACTACTACAAATGAGGGTTCACATGAGGAGATTGTGTTATGAAACCAGCTCACAAAAAGATAGGAAAGAGAGATAAACGCCTTAGAATTCCGCCTCTTCGAGGGGGCAACCTCCTTTACATTACACAAATGAACAATTCTTGGATGATACAAATGACAATACCTCCTTTATATATATAGGAGTCTAAGGAGTCATAATATAATTAGAGCCGACATAACAATAATAATGTAAGGGGTGCAATAATAATAATAGTGGGCTTCTATGGGGAAAAATAGTAACAATATGGGGGACTACATGGGTACAACAATATAATAAGAATAAGGGGTTACACTAGTAGTATAGGGGCATAACAGATTGGGTTGAGGAGTAGCATGGTTGGGAGACCCACGAATCCTACCATTGATAAGTCCCAACAAAGTTTGACTAGGTTCTTGGTCCCATTATCACCATCAATATAATTACATAGGGGTTCTACAAGTGAAAATACTTCTAATTCAGGTGTGTTAATTAACAACTTAGACTAAATTGGAATATGAATTTGTATATATATATATCTTCAAATTTATTTGTTTTTTATTGTGTTGTCATCTTATTATAGCTCAATTATCTTCCTTGCTACTAAAATGTTGGGGGTATTGGTATCCTTATATTGATAGAAATGGGGAGAGATTGTAAACAAATGTCTTAATGGACGATCAATGGGGTGGAAAATTATGGGCCATAGAGAAGCATACCAAGATCATGCTATGTTATGAGGGTATTGAATGTTGTATTGATAGTACATATAGGCATATTCATTACCAAAGGCCTTTTGAAACAGGGATCCCATTTGATTCATTAACATGCAAATTTTGTAAGTTAGTTCCAGAATGTGATGACTTCAGGATGCGATTATATCGTGAATCAATGTGCACCAATAAAAGAAGTGAACAAGACACATGAAAAGGTAGAAGACTGGACTATTTAACTCAAAATGAACTCAATAATGTTGCAAGGGTTACAAATGCTAACCATAGATCAACAATGCGAGCTCTTTGGTGGGACAGGACAAAGGTTGCTACACTCTCTATTAGAATGATATCCCTAAATGAATTTTTTTTTTGAATCGACAGGAAGGAAGGATGTATTTAGGTTTTGCAAGGATGTCTGTGAGGCACATAAGCAAGGAAAATTACAAGGTAAAGATGTAGTTTGGGAATTTGTTAAGGATATCTTTCATAACTTGATGCACGCAAAAGAAGGGAGAAGGTATAGTACATCCACAAAATCCCTTTATGATATGATCAAGTTATGGGGAGGTCCTAGATTGCATAGCTTTATTAGCTTGAATTTGGATGGTCCTTCAATATCTACGACTTTAAGGCAAGTTAAAAAGTCATTAGCATATATCCCAGGGGAGCATGAGCACATTTTTGAGGCAGTCAGAAAAGTTTATGCTTCTTATAAAGCCAAGCATGTTATATATGGCCCAATTCCTGTATTGCTTGTTAAAGATGAAACAATTGTGAAAAAATTATGTTAGGTGGGTAGAAAAAAGTGATACACTGGTGGGGTTTTGTGGTGCGAAAGAAGAACATCAATGCCAATCACATTTCTTGGTGATAGTTGGTGAGGGAGTTGTAGGCTATGAGATTATAATAGATTCTTTTAAGAAAATGTTATTGGCCATTATGCACTTGTTATTATTGCAAACCCTTTACATGAAAATATTCCTCGTTTGGTTGTGGTTTTTCATCCAACATGAAATAGGTTCAATGCAAATTTTGTTTATCAACAATGGGAAAAGGTAGAATCTATGTGGAAGGAACACATGGAAAATAATTTGGGACCTATTGTTGGTCATTCCTCAGATGGGGATAGCAGAAGAAGAAAACTTACGTTGAAGAATTATTCTTCATCATCAAGTCTTTGATATCAACTTCCTTGGGAAGGGTGGAGGCTAATTGGGCTGTACAATGGTTGCAATGTAACAAGATTTCATGACCAAGATTACATCCACAATGGCAAAAATCTAGTGAATCCTTGTTTAGTGGTCGACGAGAATTGGTTTTAGGAAATGAGTACATAAGTTTTGGTTATGTCAGAATGGTATATCACACTTTTAAAGTGGATGATCACATGCTTAAGGGTGAAGATATAGAGACGACGGATCAACAAAATTGGGGATCCGCACAAAGCATTTCTTCAAGGCATGTTCAGAGGTGTTTGAAAGAGTTGAGAAGTACACCAAGTGGAAAGTTAGAGAGGACACTAGCTACAAAGACTTATCTAATGATTGTTGCTGACTACATTGACATCTCTATGTGTCATAGTTTGAGCCTTTGGGAAAGGGTGCAAAATGCTTCACGAGTTCATCATTTCTTCACATTATGGTTATGTTGGGTACAAAAACAATCTCATACTAATGTCAACATAAATTTCATCAGTAGAGAGGAATATCAAGACGTGAAAATTTCTTTCCATTTTGTAGTTTTGTTGATGAAATTGTTTCGAGATCATTACTCTAACTTTCCACGTGTTTTGCATATGACTGGGTCAGATGTACGTGAGAACTTCTTTAGTAAAGTTGGTGGGATGGTTGGAGTGGAGAGGGTCTATGATTTCACTGACTTGCTTCAAGTTAGTGGAACCCTTAATAGAGTTGCTGAAGAAGAATCAAATCCCCAAGGGATTCAGTTTAATAAATCTCATAAGAAGCAAGAAAGCATTTGGAATAGATTGCACCAAGAAATAATACAAAACATTGACATATTGTCGCAATATGATTCAATATCCACAGACGCTAAAATTGTAGAAGCCCTTAAGATTGGATTGAAGGATGCAAAAGACATTTTATCAACTCTTGGAATGTGACCAAAAAATTACACTTGATCTTCATGGTGGGTTAAACCATGGATAGAGGATTAAAATTATCCAACATTCCAAATTGTGGATGAAGTAGTTGATGATTCTCCACCGAGTTGTTCAAACTCTATATTCCAATATTCATCATCATTGGTACACAATGAAAGTGAATTGCAAATAATGGAAAGTGAGTGGAGACACGAGTTGGATGAAGTTTTAGATTCAATTGATGAAAATGTAAGCAAAACCATAAAGCCAGTAGTCGATCTTCATGTTATGGACATGTTTAAATCATGTTTGGTTAGTCAATTGAATGGAAATTCGACATTATCCAAAGATAGGTTGAAGAAAGTGAGAAATGGGGTCTACTTTGGGCGAGATGGGAAGGCTCCACAAAAGGGTGTTTCGAATGGCTTTGGAATTGGATCAGATTGTGTGGTGTTGTTTGAAAGCAACTCAATTCCCCCCACTGAATGTACTGCAAGAAAATGTGTTCCTCGAAGTACAAACCAAGGTGTTTCTTGTGGAACTTGGTACATTGGAAGGGCTAAAAGAATAAGGAATAAGGATGGTAATAGGGTGTTTGATTACCATAATGCCATTGACCTTTTGGATAGATTAGAAAGCATTGAGCTTCAATTATGTTGGTATAGTAGAATAAAGGGGCAGCGCATGTATAAGTATCATTTGATAGATCATGCTTTTGTACAACTTGAATCTATTATAGCAATCGAAAACTTATCATACAAGCTAGGAATGATACGTACAAATAAGAAGAAAGTGATTACAAAGTTTTTTCAGGTTTTGTGAAAAAATTAAACAAGGTATATTTTCAAAAAATTCTACTTTCTCTTTCCTTATGTATTTCCATATGTTGGATCATTTATAAATAATTATTGGTTGTATTTTTTTTGATTTGTTTGTACGAAACTGATGTTAATTTTGTACTTTTTGGTGTAAGGTCTAGTGAATAGTTCAAATGGTAAATGTTCAGGATATCTCAACTTTTTTTTCTACCTGCTTTTTGTTGTAAGTTTCTTTCATTAGCCATTCATCTTTTTGTAGTTGTGTTTCATTCAAACATCAATTTGGTATTTCCTCTATAAAAACGATAGAATTACATACCTATATAATTATATGTACCCCTTACCTAAACACATATATACAATTTGGAGATAAGGGTACCCCTTACCTCAACACTTGTGTTGGATGCCTTCCACTGTGGTTCCTCTGAATTTGGTCCATTTAATCATGAAAAGCAAGAAGAGGTGGTTCTTTTTTCATGAATATATTTTTCGGTTAATTATGTGGTTCTTCTCACTAATGTTAATGTTTTCCTTGAATTTTTAGATTAATGGTTCGCTTTCTAGAAAGGATATCAAGGATCTGATGGCATGAGCTTCAGTCAGGATGGTTTATGCTCACTCAAGTCAACAAATTTACACTAGAGCAATGTCTAACACATGAAGTGCATTTTATTTTGAATGTTTATGTGGTATTTGCTTTTCCTATTTTTTAAATTGGACATATAAATCAGAGTCTGTAGTTCAAATGCGCCATCATAGTATTTTTGGAAGTATTTATATTTTTACCATACGCATGGGGTCTACAACAGTTAAATTACACTTGGTTATTATTGACAATTGAGTCCTCAATCATATTTTGGGCATCTCCTTCCAGTTCTTTCAATAAACGACATTAACATTAATTACTATCTG
Organism: Pinus tabuliformis; assembly: GCA_031772625.1. Classification (NCBI taxonomy): domain Eukaryota; kingdom Viridiplantae; phylum Streptophyta; class Pinopsida; order Pinales; family Pinaceae; genus Pinus; species Pinus tabuliformis. The sequence continues at coordinate 108,188,960 of CM062804.1, forward strand.
TAAATGCTTTATAACATGTGATGGTAGTTTGTTTTTAAATTGTTTGCAACTTTATTGAGATATGTGCTTCTTGTACATTGGAAGGGTGATGAAGCTTTGCTTTCTTATTTTTGCCTACATTGATATATATATGTTTGATGGGCCTTGCAACATGTGTGTCTAATCCAAGGGGTATTTTAAGGTGAATGGTATCTGATTTTTTGTAACTTTTGGATTGACAAGAATATGATAGGGTGAATTGTATGCAAATTTTAATTTATTATATTTTTCCATAGAAAGAATGCATAAGTTTCTATTTTATGGTTTGGGAAAGGAAAATACATAGAAAAGTAATCATTGATAAGAAAAAGCTCAATTCAATTTAGGAGGGCATGGTAGACTGTGAATTGTATGATATGTACTTTTCAACTAACAGATGAATATTCTAACACCAGGCTTTGTAATGTGTCTTAATAGTGGTCATAGGTTTTTCACTGTAGTCGTAGGTTTTCTGTAGTGCTTTTACAAATATCTTTTTGACTAGTGCTTAGCAAGCAGACTTTGCTCTAGGTCTATGGAGTTGTTTAAAAGATTTAATTTGTTCTAGCATGAAGCACGATCCTAAACATGCAAGCTTTGAGTTTGTAGAAGTGGAAATTTCTAGAGTTGGATGTACAAATCTACTGTTGGTTGTATCGTCATCCGATAAACAACTGTTTGATGGAGATGTTCTTTTAAAAGCTATATCATAATATTTAAGTATGGGGGATTACGCAGTGCATTATATTAGATATCATTTTTGGGATTCAACTGCGTTAAGTAAGTCATTCAAACGTATGACCATTTCCATGAGAGGTAGTCGTAACTGACTAATTTCTCATGATTTTTGAATAGTTCACTTAGCACTCATTGCATCGGGTGATGCTCACAGGGGTGAAGAAGTGGGATTGAAACTAGTGAAATGTGGAGAACGAATCACATAGCATCAATCATCACTTCCGGGGCTTGCACCCGGTAACCAGGACTTCCCAGGAGGTCACCCATCCCAGAAGTCCTCTGGCTCAAGCGCGCTTAACTGTGGAGTTTTTCCCCACAATCAAGCCCACTTAGCTTGCTACCCCATTTGCAAAACCTTAGCAAGTATTGTGCCTCATGAACCATTCAAGTAGAGATCCCTTGACTCTTTTTGAATTTAAGTATGGGGGATTACGCAGTGCATTATATTAGATATCATTTTTGGGATTCAACTGCGTTAAGTAAGTCATTCAAACGTATGACCATTTCCATGAGAGGTAGTCGTAACTGACTAATTTCTCATGATTTTTGAATAGTTCACTTAGCACTCATTGCATCGGGTGATGCTCACAGGGGTGAAGAAGTGGGATTGAAACTAGTGAAATGTGGAGAACGAATCACATAGCATCAATCATCACTTCCAGGGCTTGCACCCGGTAACCAGGACTTCCCAGGAGGTCACCCATCCCAGAAGTCCTTTGGCTCAAGCGCGCTTAACTGTGGAGTTTTTCCCCACAATCAAGCCCACTTAGCTTGCTACCCCATTTGGGGAAAAACTCCACAGTTAAGCGCGCTTGAGCCAGAGGAGTTCTGGGATGGGTGACCTCCTGGGAAGTCCTGGTTACCGGGTGCAAGCCCCGGAAGTGATGATTGATGCTATGTGATTCGTTCTCCACATTTCACTAGTTTCAATCCCACTTCTTCACCCCTGTGAGCATCACCCGATGCAATGAATGCTAAGTGAACTATTCAAAAATCATGAGAAATTAGTCAGTTACGACTACCTCTCATGGAAATGGTCATACGTTTGAATGACTTACTTAACACAGTTGAATCCCAAAAATGATATCTAATATAATGCATTGCGTAATCCCCCATACTTAAATTCAAAAAGAGTCAAGGGATCTCTACTTGAATGGTTCATGAGGCACAATACTTGCTAAGGTTTTGCAAATGGGGTAGCAAGCTAAGTGGGCTTGATTGTGGGGAAAAACTCCACAGTTAAGCGTGCTTGAGCCAGAGGAGTTCTGGGATGGGTGACCTCCTGGGAAGTCCTGGTTACCGGGTGCAAGCCCCGGAAGTGATGATTGATGCTATGTGATTCGTTCTCCACATTTCACTAGTTTCAATCCCACTTCTTCACCCCTGTGAGCATCACCCGATGCAATGAGTGCTAAGTGAACTATTCAAAAATCATGAGAAATTAGTCAGTTACGACTACCTCTCATGGAAATGGTCATACGTTTGAATGACTTACTTAACGCAGTTGAATCCCAAAAATGATATCTTATATCATAATATTTTTAGGCCTTGGCATATATTTGTTGTTTAGATTTAAATTTTGGAATGGTTGGCAATTTGGAATTTGGTTTTTGATGGTGCACAACCTAGATATTTTGAATTTATGCTATATAGTTGGGAACTTTCAATGCAATATGGTCAGATAAAGAAACTTTCTTCTTCATTATGATGTAGATATACAAATTTAGTGTTGTTTATAGTGGAGACTATGTTTTTTCACGTTATTTCATGGTGATGTGTATTTAGTTTGTGTTTTGAGTCTTGACAGTATGATGTTTGTTTACACCATAATGTTTAAACTAATTTTGCTTGGTTGGTCCAAGAGCTTGATTCTTCTCAGGGCTCTTACACTAGAGCAGACATTGTAGGTGGCGCAATTTTTATGAAACATCCTTGTATGATTGCTTGTTGTGTTGCTATAGCGATGCTTGAATTCTATTAGAAGGTCACCCACTTGCATTTGCTATTAACTGTAAGAATATCATAGTTTTAGACTATAGTATATTGTTTTATTACGAAATTAAATTAGAGTTATAAGAATCTATTAGCTTATGTTTTCAACTTTTGTTTGAATTAGAGGAAACTAAGTTGGACTAAATCCTACGAGTTATAGGCAACTAAGTTAGACTAGAGTTGATCAAAACATTTTTAGCATGGAATTTTGTTTCCAACTTCTTTTTTTATTAGATGCAACAAAGTTTGATCAAATGCTGCATATTTCTATTTTCTCAGAGTAAGTTTAGAGGTATTGAAAGAAAATTGTGTGCATTCTCTTCAATTGATTCTTCCATATCTATTATGCAACTTATTGTGACATATTGGTAAAATGACCATTATTCTGATTAAGAAGTTGTGTTTTTAGAAACACTAGCTACTGCAAAATTATCTTTGGACATATCAGTAGTTTAATAGTTTCATGTAGAAAAATGAAGGACAATTGGTTTAGCTTTGAAGATTCTATAATATATGTCGTGTAAGATGATGTGAGTCCTACTGATCTTGCACAACTTGAGCTTCCAAGGTAATAAGCAGATTCCCGCACTTGTGCTTTTAGAAGTGCTCAAACCTCATTGGCCTTTTATAACCTTTGGTCTACAGGTTTTCGTTAGAAGCTTTAGGATATTTGTAAGCATGGTTGTATATAGCGAAAATGGTTGTTCTCTATTATAATCTTGACACTGAGAAGACAATATTAACTGAAGTGTTTATATAAACAACTGGATTAATCCCCTGGGAAAGAACAACGAAAGGATTATTTTCAATTTTTGGCAAAGCTTTTCTCCTATCATTTCCTCCTTGGACATTTAATCCCATCTTGTGAGCACCTCCATTCAGATAATCGTTATATAAAATCTTGGAAGTCTGATCCCATGCTTCTCAACTGGTTTTCGAATTTGAAAGTCCCATATCATGCTTTTCAACTAATTTTGGCATTATAGATGTTTTCTCTGGCATAATTGTGTACCTAGATGTTCTTTGGCAGGTTTTTTCTGTAAATTTAATCTTCAATAGGTTGCTTCATTATAGGGTGATAAGGATCTTGGTTCTTGGTGTTCAAGACATTGCTTTAATATTATTTAGATTAATTTTTCAAGTGATTCTCTATTTATAGAAATTCCAGGGTCATTCCTATTTCAAGGAAGTGATATTAGTTCTTAATATTGTTGCTAGGGCTATTTCTATTCCCTATATGATGTTAACTACAATGTGATCACTCATTATGTAAAATAAATCCCTAGGTAAATAATCAACTTCATGAAAGAGACCTTAACCACTATATCCATCTTGAGTGGGCCTAATGGTTAAGAGCATGTGTTTCCTCCTAAAAGGTCATAGGTTCAAAACCAGAGGGGGTAGATTATGTATACCTTCTTTGACTTAGCAGTCAAATCTCTGTGCGGAGGTGGGTCCCTTGTCCCAAAAACAAGGGGGTCTCATACACCAATGTGGTGTCTTGCTCGGCTGAGACCTGAAATTGGATAATCAAAATATTCTCTAGAAATTTTAGAATTGTATTTCAAAAGTATGAGAGTGCAAGGAAGCCTTGTCTTTAGTGAGGTGCACAATAAGGTAATGCTTTCCTTCAACATGTAGAAAATCTTGTAGAAGTTTGGAGGTTTATTTTGGAATACACCATTGTTTTTAGCTAGCCAAATGGAGCAGATCACCTCTACAACCAAAATTTTGTCTTATGTTCTAGTTGTATTCCATTCATTTAATGCCTCTGCGTTATCTCCAATCCATTGTTTCATTTTACATAGTCTATGATTGATAGCCCATATCTCATTGGTGAGATGACAGTGAATCAAAATGTGATTTCATGCTTTCGTGTTATTCCCTTAAGAGCGCATGTGTTGGGACTTGTCCATCCTCTTCTTCTAAGCATGTCTAGGTTGGGATTGCACCCTTGATTTGAGATTTGGGGCCCCAACCTTGGTTGTAGAGAGTGGTATTACATTTAGAGGGTATAGAATTGTACTTGAACACCTTATTTGGTGCAAACCTATTCATAAATATTCATCAATTGATTTTTCGTCATCATATAGATCAATTTATATGTTATTTTATATACCTACACATAATCAATCTTCTAAAAACAGGGTTGAACTTTGTGTGCCTTAGATCATTAAATTGCCACAGATCATAATGAGATGTGCTTGAGTGTGGGTTAAGTAATTGCATTGTGGGAGAACTAATATTCATTTACAATGTATATCAAAAGAAGAAATGTGCATTGTAGAATGCGTGTGGGGTCATAAGAGAGGCATCATGTCACTATACTAGGGATATAAAAATAAAAGGGTATAAAAAATATGAATAAAAAAATGGATACATATAATATTTAGTGAAAATAGGGGGTTTTTAAATTGGGAAGGTGTATTGGATTTATATTGGTAGGGGGTTAAATAATGTGATTTTAGAGATATTTTCCAATATGTAGTCAAATTAAAGTTATTGTTTAGTATGCCATGAACGCACGTGCTATGTCAGAGGTTCAGTGAGTGAAGCCCCCATGCACATAATACAATATGTACACTTCAACGTATATCCAACATGTACATAGCACCATATATACCCAGCACTGAATATGCAACATTCATACAACATTATCTCTATTAACACCCTGTACATAATATTGCATAAAAAACATGTAAACACACTACATATGCACAATAATGCATGCACACAATCATCCCAGATGCAACATGTACAACATGTATGACATATGCACAACATTAATACCATGCATCCAAAACCACACTACCTCTACCAAGCAACCTTGCTTCCAGCGTCTTATCCATGTTTTTCCTAGCATGCCGCAAACCAAGTTGCTTTCATTTCATTGATGTATTCCTTGGTATAACCTGTCCATAACATAGACATAATATAATCATATAGCATTAACTCATAACCACATGATACTGACCTCATATATTTTTCATGAATACTCTTCCAAATTGATTTCTCGTAAGATCAGGAACCTCTTCATGTCATTTTCTTGCCTAAGAAATAATTTCTCCATAAGAACGATTCCTAATGACCCTATCAGATAGTGGCATATATACATTGACACACACATACATATACATAAACATTAGCATAAGACAATCATGATCCATGATGACCCTATTAGATAACAACATACATAGATACATATATGCATATAATCATTAGCATAAAGCAATCATGAGCACAACATAAATACTAGATATCAAGGTCAAGGTTAAGATAACTTCCTTTATTCATGCACAACATTGAGAACCACAGTTTCCAACCTAGTTTAACCATTTGACATATTAGGTCCATTTATTTTACCTTTTCTGGTTACCTTTCTCCTGCCTATCCTACCATCACCCATTTACACTAATGGACCCAACTAGTCCAACTGGCTGTCATAGTCCTACCCTCTGCTGTGCTTACTTGTGCACAAAGCTTCATATGAATATTACATTACCTTTCGGGTACCACACAACTCTACTCAGCTCCAAGAAATTTCCTCTTTCCCAAACAATTTCGAAGATTCAAAACATAAAAGGCAAGACAAGAAATAAGTAAGAAGAAAACAATGAAAGTCAATAACAATATGACACCACAACAAAGTGGAAAGGCCTTGCAACAGACATAAAAAAAACCACAATCAAGCTCAATAATTCATAAAATACCAAAAGCACAAGACTGGCAACAAAAACGATGACTCAATCCCCATGGTTCTGAATGCTTCCAAAGGAAAGGTCAACCTGAGCCTTCTTCAAAATTTCATGGCAATTTCTTTTGCCATGAAATCCCTTGCATCATACTACCATAAACACATAACTGTTAGTGTATATATAACATAACAATACACCAATTACCTTATCTTGTTATGCCAAACACGGTGCCTTGTAGCTGAACACATCCGTGCTATCTCTCAAGGGACTCTAATTCCCTTGATAGATCCACCTGCAACTAGAGACTGGCTAATATACCTACCAAGTACATGTTCATCACTATAGCACATATCCACATAATGTCAGACGAGTTTAAGGTTAAGAAGACTTCCTGTATGCAAATCACTCACTCATTTGGGATAATGGTTTCCAAACATAGCCAAAGGAATTCTTGCCCAATTCCTTCCTTTTACCTTTTTATCTTGTTGCAATCGAGGCTTACTATGCGTTGTCACATCACCCAACTGTTAGTTATGTAAACACATATATTGATATCCTATCACACTAATACCAAGCATGTTTCCTACAACTATTTACACATGTCAACCACATGTTCTAGATATCAAGACAATCACATCTATCAATTTAAAATCAACCTTTACCAAGGCTAACAATCACGTCATAATCCGTAGTCAACTTAGATTTATTAGACATAATTCTACAGCTATTACCTACTATACTCAGGTACATATCAACTGTCTCGACACATATGTGTTAGTAAAATCATCTTAAAACAAAATCATTTGAACATATACTCATATTATGCAATTCATCAAACATTCAACCAACTTGCAACATACCATGTTAGATAAATCAACTAGATGACATAATCAAACAACCCAACACCAAGTATACTTGGGAGGATTTCTGTTCACAGTGGTCTCATTTGACCTTTTTTCAACTCTACCAACTCGTTTGACAGAGTCTTGATGGTGTGGGTGAAGCTCTCAAGATCAAGAGTTTTTTTCTCTTTGGCCTTGCTTACAGAGGCTTGAGATATTTTTCTCGTGTCTTTGGAGCCTTTTTTTTGGTTCATCATCTATAATGACCCCAATCATGCGCAAGTCCTTTTCAACTACAATATCCTCTTCATAATTTTCTGTAAGTGTTTGTTTCGCAATTCTCTTCATAAATTGCGTAATGCTTGTCGGCAAGGAAAAAGTGTAGTAATAAATGGTAATGGAGTCATGAGGTTTCGTGTTTGCTAGAAATTTATTTAAAATGCATTTAAACCTCTGATTGAAATATTTCACATTTTCTTTTTGCTACATCCTGAGATTACCCAATTCATTCAACAACATGGCGGGGGTTTTGTCATCAATGAATTTTTCAAGAAAAATCTTCTTAAATCCTCTCTAATTCTGGATGGAATTTAGAGGAAGACTATGATACCATACAACTTATCTACCATCTAAGGTGCACAGAAAAATTCTACATGCAACATCATTATAGCGTACCTCCAACATTTGCAAATGTAGGTAGAAGTTGTCTAAATTGTCCTCTGCCTTTATTGCTTTGTTAGGGTCGTACTTCGTTAGGATCTTTTTCGGATGCCTTGGTATCTTGTGTAGAACACCCAGAAGTGCAAGAAGACCTTGAGACATCTAATCCTGATCTTGATCTTCCATGTCTTCATCTTTGTCCTCTTCCTCTTTATCAGAATTTGGTGGCTCCTCTTCCTCTTCTTATTCACCTCCCAACCCGTGGAAAATATTGTCTGAGAGTACAATCAATGTTGTATGGTGGATTTTGTTCTAGGTTTTCTTCGTTCTCCACAAAATCTACTAATTCCTCAAGGGTGGTGAAAACCAAATCTTCAGTGGTAGAAACCAATATCCCTGTAGGGGTGGTTGGGTTCTTTTTCGGAAAATATGGAAGGTTGTGTACTCTCGGAATTAATTTAATAACTTTTGAAATTTGACGAGTTACAAGATAGATGGTGATGTACCTGCCAACATTCAAGGGATATCCACGATATGAAGTCCCAGTTAGACCTCACATTGTTTGGTGTAGGAGTCCCATCCAGAATATGGCGAGGTTATTGAATTCTTAAAGATTTTCCTTGGCTCTAATTGTTAGCAAAAGAGAGGGATGTGATGGTGCCTTCAAAAAACAAGAAGGTGTGCCTGGTGAGTGTTCAATTGTAGACGTGTCAAAGTTCTTCTAATGTGGAGGGAGTGACAAAAGTGAGCCTCTAAGAGAGAGGTAATATTACCACCCAAGAAGAGACACACACGAACAAGAAAGATCCATCTAACATCCAGCGGAATAGTCCACAAGAGATGTGACAGTCATTACAACCAATGGATGAGAAAGATCTATCCAATATCCCGCAGAATATTCCACAAGGATGGGATGAAAATATCAACCATTACAACACATTCTCAATAAGATAAGTACTAAAATAACCGAAATATTTCAACTACCTTAGCACATGTGAAAGAAAACATGAAATACAAACATCTGCAAAATAATCTTACAAACATTCATAATCCATGCATGAAGAACATGTTGGCCTTGAAGGTTGATGTTATTAAGTAAAAATTCCAAGACACATGTATATAATGAACATCACTGGCTCCAATAGTGGAGCATCAAAGCCACTCCTTGCTCCCCAAAAGAACTAGCTTATCTCTCTAATGCTTGACAGGGGGAGCGAAAGTGAAAAGTCCTTTGCTCTTACAATGAGGGTCTATATATAACAATGAGGAAATGATGCTTCACCTTCCTTGTGACTCTTCATATACGATCATGATTGTTTGACTTCCTATGACTTTTCAACTTTACATGACTCTTCATATTCCACACATCCTTTGGGCTTCCACTTTACAACACATTTTTGAAACACAATTTACACGATTAACCACAATGGTGTGGCATGTGACAACTCATGACATGACATGACATGACACTACTGACATAGACTACTTGATGATGTGGCAATGTCAAGCCACTGCTGCTACTGTGTGTTGAGTGTCTTCTTGAGAATGATTTTATTTTCCCCTCTGCATGGCTTGGTGATAAGGAATCTTCAATGATATCAAGTCTTAAATGGTGATCACAAACTGGTGTCCCTTTGATTTCTCTTGATTGATCAGCTTGCATATTCAGCTTGCCTTGGTATCTTGTGTAGAACACCCGGAAGTGCAAGAGGACCCTAAGACATCTAATCCTGATCTTGATCTTCCATGTCTTCATCTTTGTCCTCCTCCTCTTTATCAGAATCTGATGGCTCCTCTTCCTCTTCTTATTCACCTCCCAACCCATGGAAAATATTGTCTGAGAGTACAATCAATGTTGTATGGTGGATTTTGTTCTAGGTTTTCTTCATTCTCCACAAAATCTACTAATTCCTCAATGGTGGCGAAAACCAAATCTTTAGTAGTAGCAACCAATATCCCTGTAGGGGCGGTTGGGTTCTTTTTCGGAAAATATGGAAGGTTGTGTACTCTTGGAATTAATTTAATAGCTTTTGCAATCTGACGAGTTACAGGACAGATGGTGATGTACTTGCCAACATTCAAGGGATATCCCCGATATGAAGTCCCAGTTAGACCTCACATTGTTTGGTGTAGGAGTCCCATCCAGAATATGGCCAGGTTGTTGAATTCTTAAAGATTTTCCTTGGCTCTAATTGATAGCAAGAGAGAGGGATGTGATGGTGCCTTCAAAAAACAAGAAGGTGTGCCTAGTGAGTGTTCAATTGTAGATGTGTCAAAGTTCTTCTACTGTGGAGGGAGTGACAAAAGTGAGCCTCTAAAAGAGAGCTAATAGTACCACCCAAGAAGAGACACACACGAACAAGAAAGATCCATATAACATCCAGCGGAATAGTCCACAAGAGATGTGACAATCATTACAACCAATGGATGAGAAAGATCTATCCAATATCCCACAGAATATTCCACAAGGATGGGATGAAAATATCAACCATTACAACACATTCTCAATAAGATAAGTACTAAAATAACCGAAGTAGTTCAACTACCTTAGCACATGTGAAAGAAAACATGAAATACAAACATTTGCAAAATAATCTTACAAACATTCATAATCCATGCATGAAGAACGTGTTGGCCTTAAAGGTTGATGTTATTAAGTAAAATTTCCAAGACACATGTATATAATGAACATCACTAGCTCAAATAGTGGAGCATCAGAGCCACTCCTTGCTCCCCAAAAGAACTAGCTTATCTCTCTAATGCTTTACAGGAGGAGCGAAGGTGAAAATTCCTTTGCTCCTATAATGAGGGTCTATATATAACAACGAGGAAATGATGCTTCACCTTCCTTGTGACTTTTCATATACCCTCATGATTTTTCGACTTCCTATGACTTTTCAACTTTACATGACTCTTCATATTCCACACATCCTTTGGGCTTCCACTTTACAACACATTTTCGAAACATAATTTACATGATTAACCACAATGGTGTGGCATGTGACAAATCATGACATGACATGGAATGACACTACTAACATAGACTACTTGATGATGTGGCAATGTGAAGCCACTGTTGTTACTGTGTGGTGAGTGTCTTCTTGAGAATGCTTTTATTTTCCCCCCTGCATGGCTCGGTGATAAGGAATCTTCAATGATATCAAGTCTTAAATGGTGATCTCAAACTGGTGTCCCTTTGATTTCTCTTGATTGATTAGCTTTCATATTCAGCTACAAGAGTTTCTTTCAACATGTTTCCTTCCTTCATCTCCTTCTTCACCATCTCAGCATGGCAATATAAGGTACCTATTTCTGTAATTCACTCATGATGAGACAACATTAGTCTCAAAACCCCCTAGTGTAAGACTTTTCATATTGATCCATTAACTAAGATGAAACTGGATAAGAATTTGGGAATGGGGCTCTGTGATTGCGTAGTTCAAGCAGTCAAGGGGGAGCCTTGAGCCTTAAGACTGCACAATGCACAGTTTAGGCTGGGCTAAGGGAGAAAACTACGCAATTCCGGAGGCCAATGAGACAGGCTGAGGGGATGGGCACTAACTGAACACATTGTGCGATTTTGGGAGATAAGGGAGGTTGGGCCATTGCATATTTACGCATTGCAGGAGCTCAAGGGATGAGATTGAGGCTAGAGACTACTCAATGTGCACTTAAGGCCATGCTAGGAAGAAGAATTATGCAATTATGGGAGCCAAGGTCGGGGTTTGAGCACTGAAACTACGCAGTGCAGTAGTCCTGGGAGGCAGGAACTGCACATTGTGCAGTGCCAAGAGACAAGGTCACAACTAGAGGTCTGAGATTGTGGAATGTGCAGTTCAGGGAGGCCATGTGAAGCCAGGTTGCTTGCTTGGGAAGATTTTTCCCATAAATGGCTAAGTGTGGGATCGAAGAGACTAATGTGAAAAGTGATGATACTTCGACTATGATCACACACTTAGAATACTTGACAACACAACAACATAGATCATCCATGACATATGAACAATGCATTTCCCTCTATGTGATAGCTTTACGACAACCTACAACAAGTGTGACACTTAAGATACACTTTGCGATGACCGTGATGACACTTTTGCGACAGTGCTTAAAAATTTGGAAATGAGTGCGACATATGTTTACATTGTTAGAACAACTCATTTACACAAAGATGACCTCTTGAAACCACTTGAGTAGGCTTATATACATGATGCAACACCTAACATGTGAAAATATGACATTTTTCCTATCTTGCAAAAGGGAACAAAGCACTTCAAGAAAACATATGGAATGAGTTTCCATGTTTGTGATGACAATGTACAATACCAAGGAAGACTACAAAATTGAGTGCATGATTTTTTTTTTGGAGGGTGTTGTAGCAATGACAACAAACATGTAGACTTCATATTTGTGATATGTTTGACGAAATTCATGTAATGGCTAGTAGGGGTCCGGTCAAGTACTTTGTTAAATTATTACATTAGTAGCCTTATTCCATTGTTATTTTTCATTTCTGAAAGTTTCATGAAGTTTTGGGCAGTGGCCTGAGCCTTGGCCCTGAAAATGTGACACAAAATCCAGGGTTGTTGGTTCAGAACAAATTGGAAAAGTCCACAGTCGCTGGAATGCCTTGCTATGCGAGTCACTGGCATGCATGGCTTGTCATGGGAGTGAATAAGGGTACAAATCAACAAAAAGTCAAGTTGTCTAAGGGGTTGGTCACCTAGAAGGGTTGGTTGGATCCTGAGGGTTTTGTAGCATGTGTGGAAGGTTAGATTGGTTTTGTTTTGTCTATTCCACTTCCTTAATTGTACAAGGGGATTTTAATCACATCATAGTAGCCTCTCATCACATTTTTACCCTAGAAGACCTGTTAGCTTGGATAAATGTGGGAGGAGGGTTGTTACATCATATTTCCTTGGATTGCATATAGTGTAGACCCCTAAAGGTATTTTTATTTCTCAAAGCAAGTATCTCAAGGAAGTGTTGAAGAAGTTTGGCATGGAAGAATTCTCTTTAGTGAGCACTCCAATGGTGATAGGCGGAAAGCTTAGCAAGCTAGATGAATCTCCATAAGTGGACAAGACTCTTTACAAATGGCTTATTGGAAGCCTATTATATTTGATAGTTTCAATGCCAGACATCATGCAAGATATTGGAATAGTTGGCATATTTCAAGTAGCTCCCAGATAAAACCATCTCTTACTTAGATATCTCAGAGAAACCATGGACTATGGAATATGGTACCCAAGAGGTAAATATTTTTCATTTATTGTTTTTACTAATGTTGATTGGGTAGGTGATTTGGATGACAGAAAGAGCACAAGTGATGGTGCTTTCTTCCTTGTAAATTGTCTAGTCTCATGGTTGAGCAAGAAGCAAGCTTCTATTTCTTTATCTATAGCTGAAGCAGAATACATTGCAACAACATCATGTTGTACTCAACTTCCGTGGATGAAGCAGACTTTGCAAGATGTCCAAGTGTTTTATGATCAGTTGATCCCCATAATTTGTGACAACACAAGTGCAATTAGGATGTCAAAGAATTCAGTCTTTCACTCTAATACCAAGCATATTCCCATCAAGTATCATTTCTTTAGGGAGTAGGTTATAACCTAGATTGTGAAGCTCGAGTATGTTACCACAAAAGAACAAGTCATTGATATCTTTACAAAGCCACTCCCTAGAAAACAATTTGAATATTTGAGGCAAAGAGTGGGAGTCATTCCTCTTGCATCCTTCCACTAGCTCTTCCTTTCAGAGGAGGAAAGGCAGTTGTTGCATTATCAACATATTAAGGTGAAGCTACTAGGTCCACAAGGATCAACATAATAGGGGGAGCATGATAGTGTCTTTTAACATTGATGTCAAAGGGGTAGTGATGATGAAATCAAAAAAGAAGAGGGGGAGTGGTCTAGTGATCAAACAAAGAGTGTGCAAAAGAAACAACACCAGAAAAATTACCACAACAATTGAAGGTCAAGAAGAGTGTGCCATCTCCGAGGGAGAAGAACTTAAAAGACTTAACAAGAGCAAAGGGTGTTTTCAAACAAAAGGTGTTTTGTTTGATTTTAGTGTTGCTATAAATGCCAAAGGGGGAGATTATTGAGGTATATTGTTTTCGATGATGTAAATAGGGTGATGGAAACAAAGTGTTTCCTAATAGTCAAGAGGCAGAAAAAGTGTCTAAGAAGGCATCATGATGGAGCAACATGACATAATGGAAACAAATAGGTGAAAAAGGCTTTGGATCCAATTCCAGAGCCAATTCTAGAGCACCAGAATATATTTCCAACAGTATATGGAAGTCCCAAATTGGCCTCCTGGATCAAAAGTTAGAGCTAGTTGAAGTTCGGTGACCCCAAGGCCTTCATAACAAAGTTAAAAGTGGCTGGAAGCCTTGGCACATAGCCAAGTTTGGCACATGGCCAAAGCATCACAAAAATACATGGAAGAGCCTCTAAGTGAGAGCTCTAGGGTCACGTGGAAGCCACAAAAGCAACATGAAGCATTCCCATTAGAGAGGATTGGAGTGGGTGGAGCTCGCCTGACAAGCTGGCTTGATAGGCTTACCCTAGATGGTTAACCTCGAAGTTGTATTGTTATGCATCAGGTCTAAGCGACCTTGAATATTTTGTAGCTAGCCCACAGTATTGGATGACCCGACGAGGATAGCCCTACAAATTCACCCCAACACGATTCTTTTGATGCCTAAATCTTAGCGATTGGGAGGAAAGCGTCGGGATACATGGAAACTATTCGATGGAATTGAAGACTTCCCTTTAAACGTGCTTTCTGGTCACAGAAGTGGTCTTTCGAAACTTTTGATTGTTTAGATCAATGAATGGGGTCTACCCCAATTTCACTTTTCCAGAAAGCACAATCCTCTTAGGAGTGGTGTCGAGGAGAGAAAGGGTTGAACCCAATGGTTTTTTGGAAGAAACAAATAAAATGAACGGGAATGTTAAAAATTAAAATACAAATAAAATAGTCTCAAAACAGAGGTCTGGAGGAGCTCTTATCTCTCCTCTAGGAGGACAGATGGTAGCATGCGGTTGGCCCAGACAACGCAGAGGATGACATTGGCACAACCACTAGGAGGTGGAAATGTGGCAGGAAAATTTGAAGTTTTTTTGGCACCCATGTGGCCTATTTTCGGGTGACATGTGTCACCAATCCGGAGGTGCCAGGTTTCCCTGGTGACATCATCTTGATGGAATGAGCTTGGAAGTTTAATATGGGTGCAAAGAAAAAGCGTCGGGAGAAGACATTGTTGGGACACGTTGGTAGATGCCATTTTGTCGTATTGAATAGAGCTGCAATCAATGAATGAAGGGCCAGGAGGACCTCACAAATACAAATCAACCTACAGGTTAGGAGCCCAGAGGTTTCTAATTCTTGCATTTTTCGGCAGTGCCTGGCAGAAAGGGTCGAGATAGCCAATGGAGTTAGTGTTGGGTGGTCCCCATGGACATTTCAATCCAGCGGAAGAACCCTGACAGGTTCAAAAAGGAGCACACAAATAAAAAACTGGGAGGAAAGGAGCTATGGGCTATGTGCCCACACAGGGTCCCATGCAAAGGATGGAGGACGAGGGGTGCATCAAAGTAAAAAGAGTTGTGAAGGCACAACTAAGTGTTGGATCCTTTTGGTTAGTCCTTGGTCACTTCGAGTAGAATTGGGACCGATGGTTAGAGGGCCGATAACAAAGGAATTGGCTCGCGGAGGGTTCAAACAGCTAAGCACTGTGACGAACGACACGGAGCCATTAACAAAGAAAAAGAGGCTCTAATAAAGTTTAAAAAGGCCTAGCCCTTAGAGCTTAAGCCGATGATCATAGAGATTAGTCCTATTGAAGGAAACAGGGGAAAATATCATGTAGAGGGATTTTATGGAAGAATATCAAAACTTCTAGTTTTGGCAGTTAAAGCCAAGTTAACTGGAGTTAAAGATAGTAGGCGGACTGCTAAACTCTGTGTAAATTCTAGAGTAGATAGATTTAGAAAAAATACTCAGTTTGAGTTGCAGAAAGTGGTTGTTAAGAGCCATGCATAAATTAAGAGCCAAATATAGAAAAAGGAAAATCTATATAAACAAGCCTAGTCAAGCAGAATTGATTTACAGTGTTTTAGATTACTTTTGAGACAGTTCTCATGGCACAAAGAGGTATTGGTATGGTGAGGTTGTTGTAGGTGCTTTTAAGTAGTTGTTGAAACATAAAGATTGTTTTGAAAAGCAGGGAAGGAAATTGTAGAATATGAAATGACTTATTTCCAGCCAAATGAGAAGCCAACAGTACTATGAAGAAAAATACATATAAAAAATAAATAAAACAATTAAAAAAACACAGTTACTGTTTGAGCTAAGAAATGCTGCAAATCTCATATATTAATTCAACTATAAACTACATTCTTAAATAGTAAAACTATTACTAAAATGTTTATCAATCAACTCTGGAATAAATTTACTGGCATTACAGCTAATTTCCAGCAACTTCCAGCAGTGACCATCCTAACAATCTGCTGCTTTAATTTTGCAGAGAACACAAAATCTGCTGGCTACTTTGTCAGCAATTTACATAACTAATTAAGCATTATTCCCAACACTCCCCCTTAATGATTAATGAGGATTTACTATCTTATCTCGTAGTGCCAAAAACTGATCTTTTGCAACTGCTTTAGTGAATGTATTTGCTAGTTGATGCTGAGTATTTATATGATTCAATTCAATCTCCTTCTTCTACACCAAATCTCTAATGAAGTGATATTTCAGGTCAAAATGCTTTGTCCTGTTGTGATGAACTGGATTCTTTGCTACCTTGATGGCACTTACATTATCACAATAAATCACTGTAGGCTGAACTTGTTTTTCTCCAATTTCTTCCAAAATTTTTCTGAGCCAAAGAGCTTGTGTACCTGCTGAGGTAACTGCAACATACTCCGCTTCTATGGATGAGAGGGCAACAATGCTTTTTTTTTTGGAGCTCCATGTAATCAAACCAGAACCAAAAGAGAAACAATTTCCAGATGTGGACTTACGGTCATCAAGACTACCTCCCCAATCTGAATCACTAAATCCAACAAGATTGAACTTTTCAGAAGAGTAGTAATGAATACCAAAATTTAGAGTGCCTTTCACATACCTTAAAATCCTCTTGGCTGCCTTCATATGTATTTCAGATGGATTTGTCATATACCTTGAAACAAGTGAAACTGAATATGTAATATCAGGCCTTGTGTGGGTTAGAAATATCAAGCTTCCCACAATACTTCTGTAAGTTTTCTCATCAACTAAATCAGCACCATCATCTCTACATAACACCTCTCCATGAGCACTTGGAGTAGGGGATGGATGACAATCAAGCATATCAAATTTATTTAGCATATCCTGTGCATACTTTGTCTGACAAATGAAAATCTCATCCTTACTTTGATAAACCTCCATTCCTAGAAAATATTTCATGATGCCTAGATATTTCATCTCAAATTCATTCATCATAGCAGCTTTGAATTTATCATTCATCTTAGAACTACTACCCATATACAATAGATCATCAACATACAAACTTATGATTAAAATATCAATACCTTCTTGTTTGTAGTAAAGGGTAGGATCATTCTTACTTCTCTGGAAGCCATTTTGCTGAAAGTATCCATCAATCCTTGCATACCACGCTCTTGGTGCTTGCTTAAGGCCATACAAAGCCTTTTTCAACTTGTAGACATTATTCTCCTTTCCTTCCACTTCAAAACCTTGTGGCTGCTCCACATATACTTCCTCTTCTAAGTACCCATTCAAGAAGGCACTTTTCACATCCATATGATGTATGCTCCACTTTTTATGAGCTGCTAATGAAATCAACATTCTAATGGTCTCCTGTCTTGCTACTGGTGCAAATGTCTCTTCATAATCAATTCCATACTTCTGTGTGAATCCTTTAGCAACTAATCTTGCTTTGTGTCTTTCAACACTCCCATCACTGTTAAATTTAGTTTTATAGACCCATTTGGTGCCAATCTTTTCCTTGTCATGTGGAAGCTCTGTCAACTTCCAAGTGTCATTCCTTTGAATGGAATCCATCTCTTCTTGCATGGCTTGCATCCAAACCTCATTAGTACATGCATCTTCAAAACATGATGGTTCAAATTCAGCCTTAGCTAATAAAGAAAAATTGACTATCTCACTTATTGGGCTTTCTTCATGTGCTTGATTTGCACTCCTCTCATAAATATCACTCAATCTTCTTACCTTCCTTGTAGAACTTGGAGAAGAAGTTGGACTTGAACTTGATGTTGAAGAAATTGATGAAGGGCTGCTTGGTGGAGTTAAGCCATTAGTTACAGAAACATTAGTTGGCTGCTCATTATCATTATCAACAATTATATCATCATTCAAAATAGATTTTGTCTTCTCAACATGGCCTTTTTGATGACCATAAACTCCCCCTTCATCAAAAATTACATCTCTTGAGACAATAAGCTTGTTAGTTAGAGGATTATACAATTTATAAGCCTTGCTTGTCTCACTATACCCAATAAAAATACATAACTCACTCTTTGCATCTAACTTTTTCCTATTCTGATCAGGTACATGCACATAAGCCAAACAACCAAAAACTTTGAAATAATTAACATTCGGCCTTTTTCCATACCAAGCTTCATAAGGAGTCATATTTTCCAGTGCACTGGTGGGGCTATGGTTGAGGATGTATACTGCTGTAGCAACTGCATCTCCCCAATAAGAGTTGCTCAATCCCTTAGTTTGTAGCATGCATCTTGCCATTTCAACCACAGTACGATTTTTTCTTTCAGCTATGCCATTCTGCTGGGGTGTGTATGCTGTAGTATGCTGCCTCCTGATGCCATTCATATCACAATAACTCTGGAAAGCTTTTGAGCAGAATTCTCCTCCATGGTCAGTCCACAAACATTTGATCTTGCACCCTCTCTCATTTTCTACAAGGGCTTTGAACTTCTTGAATGTATCCAGGGCTTCACTTTTGGCCTTCAAAAAATATACCCAACAATTTCGTGAGTAATCATCAATAAAAGTGATGAAATATGATGACTTACCCAAACTCTTAGTCTGCATAGGACCACATATGTCTGAATGAACAAGCTGAAGTGGGTGATGAGCCCTCCATGCACTACCCTTTGGAAACCTTTCCCTTGCATGCTTTCCTTTAGCACATCCTTCACAAACCTCCTTATGCTCTTCTACCTTGGGCAAACCAGAAACTAATGCATGTGAGGTTAGAAACTTCAAACTGTGAGAATTTAAATGCCCATACCTGAGATGCCATAACCAACTTGAATCCTCATAAGCCATATTAGCAAGATTGCTGTTATGTTCATCAAACCTTAAGGAAAACATCCTATTTCTTGTTATAGGCACAACAGTGATCACCCTATTTCCCTTATTCTTATCATAGATAGTACATGTCTTATTTTCAAAGACTACTTTATAATTTTTCTCACATAGTTGTCCAACGCTCAACAAATTATGCTTCAATTGTGGAGTATAATAAATGTCATGAATACTCTTTATACCTTCTTTTGTTTGGACCTCCATAGCTCCTTTGGCAGCAACCTCCAATGATTTATCATCACCAAGCTGGATCTTGGATTTGAAACTTCCATCCTTTGCTGAAAACAACTTCTCATTCCCTGTCATATGGTTAGAGCATCCAGAATCTAGGTACCAAACATCTTTACTAGTATTTTCACCTTTGGCATAAGATAAAAATAAGTGATCTGAAGGATACTCACCACTTTCATGAGCATAATTATCATTTTTACCTTCTTTCAATCTGCATTCTCTTTCAAAGTGACCATACCTGTTACAATGGTAACATTGAACATTTCTCTTATCAAATTTACCTCTACTTCTTCCTCTGAAACTACCTCTTCCACTTGAGCCACCTCTTCCTCTACCTTTTGAATAATTTTGGCTTTGCCATTTACCTTGACCTTGATGGCTTTTGGTACTGCTACTACTTGCATCTTCATTCTTTGTAATTTGTAATTTAGAGGAAAAAGCTTTCTCTACAGCTTCAAAAGTTTCCTTCAATCTTTCTTCATGAGACATCAAAGATCCAACCAATTCATCAAACTGTAGTTTTGTCAAATCCTTACTTTCTTCCATGACTATTGAAACATGATTCCATCTATGTGTTAAAGATCTCAATACTTTTTTAATTAAAACTTCATTACTTACAGCTTCTCCAAGTGTAACCATTTTATTGACCACATCTTTGACTCTCACACAATAGTCACTGATACTTTCAGCTTCTTGCATCTTCAAATTCTCGAACTCTCGCTTCAACGTATGAAGCTTGACCACCTTAACTTGATCACTACCTTGGTAAGCTTCTTGTAGAATCTCCCAGGTAGCTTTAACAGTTTTTGCTCCTGATATTCTTGGAAATAAGCTCTTATCAAGAGCTATCTGAATGTGAAACAAAGCTTGAGCATTCTTCTTCCTTGCTTCCTTTCTTGTTGTTCTTTCATTAGCTGTAAGAGCATTCCAATGAGCTGGCTCCTCATATTCTGATTCAACAATCTCCCACAAATCTTTTCCAATCAGAAAGGTTAGCATCTTAATGCACCAATAATCGTAATCGTTACCATCAAATTCTGGAACTAGCATCTGGTTAGAATTCGACATGATTAACTTTGGCGAAATTCCAACAATACAGCTTTAACCCAAAACAATTTTACCTGCTCTGATACCACATGTAGAATATGAAATGACTTATTTCTAGCCAAATGAGAAGCCAACAGTACTATGAAGAAAAATACATATAAAAATAAATAAAACAATTAAAAAAAACACAGTTGTTGTTTGAGCTAAGAAATGCTGCAAATCTCATATATTAATTCAACTATAAACTATATTCTTAAATAGTAAAATTATTATCAATCAACTCTGGAATAAATCTATTGGCATTACAGCTAATTTCCAGCAACTTCCAGCAGTGACCATCCTAACAATCTGTTGCTCTAATTTTGCAAAGAACACAAAATCTGCTGGCTACTTTGTCAGCAATTTACATAACTAATTAAGCATTATTCCCAACAGAAATCATGGGTCCAACAGAAATCTTGGTTGTTTGTCCAATCTAGAGGGATTTTATTAATTCAATGCTTGGGATTGATCTCTTTGGCGAGGGGTAATTTCTAGTTTATTTCAGTGGAACTCGTATAAACTGTCTGATGTCGCAAAGGGCATTATTCCAGTACTTAGGCTTGGCCTCTATGGTAGAGGGTAATTTCTGGGTTACATTATTATTGTTTTGGCTCTATGGTTTCTATGTGGAAAATATTTTGTAGTGGTCGTTGTTTGGTTGACCGTAAATGGCTAGCAGGTTCAATGGTTCGTCATCTTCACTGTCTGTCTCTCATATATGGCGACAGTTCACAAATACTTTTCTTAATGCAAGATTTGTGGTTGGGAAATAAAATCTTTTGTTCCAATAGCCGTTTTCGCCGGAAATAATTTATGGAAAAGGATTGCAACAGATACAACCAAGGATGGAGGCAATAAAGCTTTAATAATTATAATAATGGAGATTATTGGGGTTACTAGGTTGGAAGCCTTAATCCTAATCCTCATTTCTGAAAGTGATATACCTAGTTAAATTGGCTCTGCAACTGCTGCTCAAGCCTCCTATAGCTAGACCCACCAGAGTACTTGGTAGTGGCAAGCATCACGTTGGATTGAATTGAATATGGAAGCAGGCATACAGAGAGGTCCAGTTTCTTCCACAGGTGCGTCAGTAGAAAAATATCCAACAGATTAGATTTGGCTTCACTAACATTCACGGACCCTTTGGACAGCTGAATCCTTTTGAAGGGCGATTTCATGTAGGCAATGTGAGAAGAATAATTAGAATAGATTCGACTTCATTAACATTCAGGGACCTTTTAGATAGCCAAATCCTTCCGAAGAGCAATTTCATGTAGGCAATGTGATTTTTTTTAATAGATGGAAAACTAATGATTACCCTGTTAATGTTTTATGTCGATGCACATATTGTACTGACCGACAGAGTGTTTGTGCTGTTGAAGTTTTGATGAAGTTTTATGAACATGTGCGTCGGACGTGTTTCGTGACAGTGTTAGTGATAGTGTTTATTTACAATGTTGAAGCACCATTCTGGGGAAAAAATAAGTTTGATCGTAATGCATGCACTTTTGTGATTTTGTGACAAGAATACCATGACATTGTGATTTTAGGAAGGGAAGAGATACATTTGACTGTTAAATGTCTAGTTCAGTAGAAGTCTGCTTGCAATGCATGCAATTTTGTAATTTTGAGACAAGAATACCATGTTATTATGATTTTACGAGGGAAGAGATACAGTTGATTGTTCAATGTGTACTTCAGTATGTGTATTTTAAAGAAAAGAATTGCAATTATTTTGATACATAGGGAATTATTTTGGGAAAATTTTGAGATATTTAGAAGAAAATTTTGCCTCTGCCTAAGTCGCACTTAGTTAGGGTTATAGTTTTGTCTCTGCCCAAGCCGCACTTAGTTATGGTTATTTCTATCTCCAATGTTAGTTTGACAATTGAATTTTGAGACTCTAGTTGTGCTAATTGAATTATGAAAAAGTTTGGAGACTCTAGTTGTACTAACAATTAAATTATGATATAAAGATTGAACACTCTAGTTGTGCTAACAATTAAATTATGATAAGTTTTGGATTATTATGATATAAAGTTTGGAGACTCTAATTGTGATAACAATTAAATTATGATAAGTTTTGGATGACAATTGAATTATGAAATTATGAAAAATTAATTATGATAAGTTTTGGATTATGATAATTGAATTATGAAAAGTTTGAAAGTTTGAAAAAGTAACAAGAGACTCTCATCGGGAAGACGCTTGCGACTCTCCAAGAGGCTCTCATAAGAATTTGACCCCCTGTGGCAAAAGAAGCATAATTGTGTCCAACGAGTGCATCTAGGGAACTAAAATGATGAAAATTCTAGATTGACACCCCTATGGTGAAAGAAGTGTGTTTGTGTCCAAAGAGTGCATCTATGGAAGTAGTTATATGATGGAGTTTATAGATGGTTAGGATTATTCTAGATCTTTTGACTTTAACGTTGTGGTTACCATAACCACTAATGACCCAAGTAAGTTTCTTTTTCCAATCCTTCTACATTTTTTATGTTTTCATGTTCAGGGTTCTAGGATAATGAAGACTAGGTTTCCCTAACTTTGCAATCCAAAAGACCAATATATTATAAGTGATCTTGGACAATACCAGTTATTCAGAGGTATGATTGATGAAACGAGCAGTGATTTTGTAAATAAAAGATACATGGCCTTAGTTCAAACATGGGACCTCTCTGGAATTTTCAATACCTTGGACATCGATCGCAATGGCATGGTTACTGCAGACAATGTATAAGGGTTATTGGGAAACTTAAAATTCAACATATGTCTAATGATAATATGAAATTAGTGATGGGCTCTTAGGACCATATGAAATTTATAGTTTTCTTTCATTTTATCTCATGACTCTTTTAATAGCTATTTTAGTTTTTGCTAGTTACTGGTTTTGTTAGTTTACTTTTATTTTAAATTACATTATTTTAGTTATATTATTGATTTTCTTTAGTTAAAATAAATAAATAAAAAAAAACTAATTTAGTTTAGCTTAAATTTATTTTAATTTTGGTTTAAGCTTTAGTATTTCGTTTTGATTTAGTAATGTTGATTTCTGATTTTATTATTTAATAGTTTTAATTTTTGTTTGAATGATAATATTAGCATGTAAATTTGAATTTTATCTACTTACCTTATAGTTTGAGTTATTTTAAATTTATTTTTATTTAATATTACTTTTAGTTATTTACTTTCATTTAATTAAATTTAAATTTTATATTAGTTTTTATTTTTATTTTTAAATTTTATTCAAGTTTTATTTAGATTTAGTTTAATGTTTTGTTTTAAAAAATTGTTGGTACTTTGGATTGTTGGTGGATATGGAAAATTTTGAGGCACAAAATCATGAGAGGCTAAAGAAACTCAAATAGTTTTAAAGGAACATGAATACAAAGTTCAAGGGGTTCCATTTTTTTGCAAAAATAGGCCTTTTGTACTATTTTGAGAGACTTCTATGACGTTCCTTTGCATCTCTTGGTGCAATTGCTAGTATAGAGATTTTTGGAACATATGACATGTTCTCATACTATGGCTTTAGCAAGATTTTGCTCCTGCCAGATGCCTCTGGGTCTTGGGTCGTTAATCTGTTTCCTTAAGTCCAAGGAAGACGAACTCTTAGCCAAGCAAAAACAGTTTTAGAGCATACTCCATAATTTATATTATTATCTAAAGCTTTTATAGATAGATTATTTTAATTGATTTTACAAAAATATAGATTAAAGATGCAGTTTAACTATTTTATATTTTGAAAGTTGCTGGATATATTTTTGGTCAAATTTTTAATTAAATAATAATGCAAATAAAAATAACATAATTTATAAAAATTTATAAAAATTTTATAAAAAAATTATTTTAAATTATTTTATAAAAATATATAATTATTTTATATTTTGAAAATATTTTAATATATATATATTTTTTAAAATCTACCTAATCCAAATATTCTGAAAATATATATACACTATCTAAATATTTCCGAAAATAAAAATATTAATAATAACTCTTCACAATTTAAATGATTTTTTTTATCAATAATACATACTCTCCTTATGCTAAAAATGCTAATAAATCTCACTTATTGCGAATCTTACGTATTTCCACTTAAATGGAAAACCTTGCCCCTATATGAAGTCTACGTCAATATTTGAATATATTAAGGATCTTGATTTTCATCAAATCTAAAGTTTAAATTTTAAATCTATATGTTATATAATGTATCAACTTATCAGATGAATCAATCTTATATCATTTTTAGATATTTATTAAATTTTTAATTATTAAAGTTGTGAATAAAATTATTTTGTTATAATATTTTCATAGTTTATTATTTATATTTAATTATTTAAAATTATATATTTTTAAATAATTATTGTATTAATTATATATATATATATATATATGTGGGGGAGAGAAACTAATAATATAAAATATGATTAACAAATAAAAAAAATAAATAATAAAAATTATGAAATACAAAAATGGAATTTGATGTTAATATTATAATTTTATGGATTTTGATTTAAATAAAAATAAGGTTGATAAGGAGTTTATATGTGAATTTTTTTGGAATTTTTCTACGGATTTTTGGTCGGAATCAAGCTAAAAAATTTGTGGTGATTTTTTGTTTGTTAAGTGGTTTGAGTTCATAAAGGATTATATCAGGTTTGAATTCTGGCTTGAGAAATCAGAGCATCTAAACCGTCAAAATCATCTGGAGATCACACTCGCTCTGGACCATGTTAACCATTAACATAACTGGATTTTTGCCCACAGAGTTTTTAACCAATGACCTTCATATCACATAGTGACTTAAGAGTACATCCCATCATTGTTTATTCTATGCCCCATGGGTGTGGTGAAATCTTGATTTGTATTGTTTAAATTGGTTTTTTTCAAACACACCTAGGGCACTTTGATTGTAAAGAGTTCACCCATCAAATTTGTGCTTTTAATGAATCCCTGACAAATTCTAGACAAATAAAATTAGAAAATAAACCAGAAAAGTTTTCGAAAAATATAATTTATAGACAATACCTATAATCTCACTTATATCAACCCACCTTACATTCTATGAGATTCACTATAGCAGGGTGATTGATATTTATTTTTGATAACGTCCACTATAGGAAGGACACGGCAAGAAACCCACACAAGTTATTCATACCAGTGACCAGTGATGAGAACAACTAGTTTATAGATGAGATTAGACCAATTCTATTGATTGGGTTTGGCCATTGAGTCCCCGATTTGTTCCTTCCTTATTTGGTACCTTGGTCCTTACTCTATCTCTGTAAGCATTAGAACCATCCATCCATACATCCAATCAGGTCAGGGGTGCAGGAAAAAGATAAGTGTAGTAGATAAGAAAGTAGTAGCTCCAATCAGTAGAAGAACATATGTTCCTTTCTGCATGACAATAGCTAAAAGATAAGTGTAGTAGATAAGAAAGTAGTAGCTCCAGTCAGTAGAAGAACATATGTTCCTTTCTGCATGACAATAGTGTTAAGCTCCTTTACGTTTTCCTAACTGCTCCATACAATTACGGAAGTAAACTGCAGTCATTTCCTTAATTTCTGGAAACCAACTGTAGTAATTTCCTTAAATTACGGAAATCAACTACAGTTAATTAAATTCTTGTTGGGAGCTTCTGAAGTGGTCCATTACTCTCTCTGGAGTTCTCTACCATGATCTGTGGAACACTTGACACATAACCAACAGAAGCTTGATGGAAGCTTGGCTATATATACCTCTGTTTGGTCCCCAAGCTCACTATTTCAATCCCCTTCAGCTTCACACCATCAAGTCAGAGAAGGTAGAGCTTGGAAGTGCCATACAGATAAGGAATTTCAGGTAAATTTTGTAAATCTAAGAGGCACTGTCCCACGCACATGATTGCTTCTGGTTTTTGCGCCACCTGTTCTTGACTGCTCCTGCTGCATATTGCCTCCACTCACTGTCATTTCGATACCCAGCCATAACGTGCCTACTAGTGGAGTGCGCCTCATTTAACAGTAGCCAGATGTTAAAGAAAAGATCATTTAGGTTATTTAAAGAACAGTCTCGGACATTCGAGTCTCCTTTTTACTACGTCTATAAAAAGATTTTATTTTCTGTATAATTACAGAATTCTTCGGCTCCCTTTTATGCATATTTTTCCTGTTCTCTTCAACTGTTATCGTTGATTCTTCTTATACTTTGGTGTGGACGGATTTTGTGAGAAATGATCGTATTTCTCACACCTTTTCTGTGAATAATGATACGTGGAAAATAGAAAGGATGATGCTTGTGGAAAGAGCAGCAAGCATAAGAGCTGGACTGAATTGCAGCTCGTGGGCTTTGTGGAAAATACAAGAAGGGACTGCTTCAAGCTTAGCAGAAAGTTTGTTTTTGAAGTGTGTTTAGCATCAATGGCTGGAGGTATTTTTCTTGAGCATAAAAATTTATTCCGCATTAAAGTTTAGATTTAACATTGTTAAAGTTTTTGATTGTTATAGAATAATTGTTATTTATGCTTACATTTGGTATCAGAGCCCATATTTTATCTCTGGTTTGGTGATATAGACATACTGGCCTACCGCCTGGTTGAATTATCTATCCATGGCCCTTTTTTTCATTATCCTTTGGTCCTCCAAAGCTACAATAGGCATCAGTATTAGTTTAAACTGCAGTAATAATGTTTTGAAAACATATAAACTAGTGAGTGAAACAGCTAAATAACATTTATAGATTTATGCTATTACTCTAAGAAAGAAATGCAGTTGTGGAAATATGGTTGGCGAGAATTTAATTGTTAAAATTGCGATTGAATTTAGATGATTCAACCCAATAATCCTATTTCTGGGTTTTTTTGTCATTTTGACTTATTCCTTTCACGAAACATTATTTTTACTCTGGTTAAGATTTGTTTATAATCTTATAAGTGAATTTTAAGTGTTTCGTGTGAGTGTTTCCGTTTTCTATATTTTTTAATTGCTTCATATTAAACTGTGTATACGCCATTTCACGTAGCATGAAATGTGAAGTACTGTGTATAGTTTTGTTTATGCAATTTATGTAAGAAATAATGTCTAGTGATCCATATAATTTTAATTGATTAGAGAATAGCCACAACATCTCTAATTAAATAATATTATATATTATGATAGATTAGGATCACATAAAGATTATTTAGACATTAATTGCAATTAATTATACTAAATATAATAAATTTTATCCCATAGGAATTCTTATTATATTTATATAATTAATTAGGATAAAATATTCATAACTTACCCACAGGAATTATGAATTAATAGTTTTATCATAAAGTTCAAATCTAAGATAGAATTTATATCAAATTGTAATCATAATATACCCTTTAGAATTATGAATTAAGTGAATAATTTGATAAATTCTATCATAAAGAATAATTGAATCTGCTTGAATTGAAAATTTAGCCCACAGGCAATTTTTATGTCAATAGATTCAATTTTAAGCATGATTTACATTGGTAAAGCATGAAATTTTATTTAGGCCTCAATTTTAACATAAGCATGTGATTTTTAATTTTGATGCTGTTTTACAACTTGCAAATTTCTCTGAAATTCATTGTGATATCCCTGAAATTAAGGGAGATAACTATAAGGTCTAGAAGGAGAGGGTTCTCCTTCATTTGGGGTGGATGGACATAGACTATGCTATTAGGAAAGATGAACCACCGGCACTCACTAATACCAGCACTGCAGAAGACATCACGTTTTATGAACGATGGGAGAGATCTAATCGCCTAAGCATGATGTTCATTAAGACTAAAATTTCAGCTAGTGTTCGTGGTTCCGTTGATCAGCATGAAAAGGTCTGAGACTTGCTGAAATCCATTGATGATCAATTCGTCACTTCAGACAAGGCACTAGCAAGCACCCTAATCATGAAATTCTCATCCCTAAGGCTCACCAGTGTGAAAGGTGTGCGCGAGCACATCATGCAGATGAGGGACACTGTGGCTCAATTAAAGAAACTCGAGGTTGAAATATTGGAGTCTTTCCTAGTGCACTACATCCTGAACACCCTTCCACACCAATACGGACCCTTAAAAATCTCATACAACACACATAAGGATAAATGGTCAATTAATGAACTCATGACCATGTGTGTTCAATTGGAAGAGAGACCGGCGATGGAACTGGGAGAAAGTGCAATGCTGGCAACGTGTGGAAAGGGAAAATCTCAAGCCAATGGGAAAGGGAAAGGTAAAGTACCTCCCCAAGCTAATATAAAAAAGGATTCCAAGTGTTTCTTCTGTAAAAAGAAGGGACACATGAACAAGGAATGCGCCAAATTTCAGAAATTGCTTGCGGACAAAGGTAATTTAATCTTGTTTGTTTGTTATGAATCTAATATGGTTAATGTCAATATTAACACATGGTGGATTGATTCTGGATCAACAATTCACATTTCGAATTCCTTGTAGGGTTTGCAAAACCTAAGGAAGCCAGTGGGAAGGGAGCAAAGCATCTTATTAGGAAACAAGATGGGCTCGCATGTGGAAGCTATAGGAACATGCTATTTAACTTTAAGTAGTGTTTAGAATGAGAAAAGACCTTTTATGTTCCAAGTTTTTCTAGAAACTTGATTTCAGTTTCAAGGCTTGTGCCTTTTGGATATTCCTTTAACTTTTTAGAAACATCCTTCAGTATATTTTATAAATCTGATTATGTTGGGAATGGTATTTTGTCTAATGGTCTTTACTGCATTAATTTACAAAACAATGTCAGTTATGATTCAATGCATGTTCACACTAGCACTAAAAGATGTGTTATTAATGAAGATTCCTCTAAATTATGGCACCGGAGACTAGGTCATATCTCCATAGAAAGAATTAAAAGATTGGTAAATGGAGGGGTACTTAATACTCTGGATTTTACTGATTTTGAGACTTGTGTGGACTGCATAAAAGGAAAGCAGACCAACAAGTCAAAGAAAGGTGCCAATAGGAGTTCGGACATATTAGAGATCATACATACTGCTATATGTAGTCCAAACATGGACTCACATGGTCAAAGATACTTCATCTCTTTTATAGATGATTACTCATGATATATGTATCTCTACATGCTTCATAAAAAGAACGAAGCATTAGAGGCCTTTAAGATCTTTAAGGCTGAAGTAGAGAAACAATGCGGCAAGCAAATTAAGATCATGAAATTAGATAGAGGTGGAGAATATTATGGTAGATACACAGAAGATGGCAAGCACCTGGGCCATTTGCAAAATTTCTTCAAGAGCATGGGATTGTTACCCAATACACCATGCTTGGTTCACCTGACCAGAATGGTGTAGCAGAAAGAAGAAACCGAACATTATTAGACATGGTGTGGAGTATGCTTAGCAGCTCCAATCTTCCTAAATCCTTGTGGACTGAAGCACTTAAGACGACAGTGTATATATTAAACCGAGTTCCAACCAAGGCTGTTCCTAAAACGCCATTTGAATTATGGAAAGGTTGGAAACTGAGTTTGCGACATATGCACGTTTGGGGATGCCTGTTTGAAGTGAGAATATATAATCCACAAGAGAAGAAGCTAGACCCAAGGACCATTAGTGGGTATTTCATTGGATATGTTGAAAGGTCTAAAGGTTACAGATTTTATTGTCCATCTCACAACACTAGGATTGTGGAATCAAGAAATGCAAAGTTTCTTGAAAATGACTTGATCAGTGGGAGCGATCAAACCAGGAACATAGTTTCTGAGAAGGATCATTCAGAATCTCAACCTTCCACCTCAAGTGATAGATTGGTTATTGTTCATAGCACCCCTCAAGTACAAACTGGTGTTGAACAACCAATTGTTGAAGTTCCACAAGCTGCTGATAACATTCCAGTAGATCAGGTAGTTCAAGAGTTGCCAATAACTTTTGAACAACGAGTTGAACCACATACTTCTCAGGAAGATGATGGTACAACATTAAGAAGATCTACTAGACCAAAGAGATCAGCAATTCCTGATGATTATGTTGTGTATCTGCAAGAATCTGACTACAACATTGGAGCCGAAAATGATCCCGAGTCTTTTTCACAAGCCATGAGTTGCAAAGAATCAGAATTATGGTACGATGCCATGAAGGAAGAGATGAATTCTATAAAGAGTAACGAATTCTGGGATCTTGTTGAGTTGCCTAATGGTGCAAAATCCATTGGATGTAAATGGGTCTTTAAGACAAAGAAAGACTCATTGGGCAACATTGAGAGATACAAGGCAAGACTCATTGCTAAGGGATTCACTCAGAAAGAAGGAATCGACTACACGGAGACTTTCTCTCCTGTATCTAAGAAAGATTCCTTACACGTTATTATGGCATTAGTAGCCCATTTTGACTTGGAGTTGCAACAAATGGATGTGAAAACGACATTTCTCAATGGAGATCTAGAGGAGGAGGTTTACATGAAACAACCTGAAGGATTCCTCTCTAGTGATGGTGAGCAATTGGTTTGCAAGCTCAAGAAATCATTATACGGTTTAAAACAAGCATCCCGCCAATGGTATTTGAAATTCCATAATGTAATTTCTTCTTTCGGTTTTGTAGAAAATATTATGGATCAATGTATATACCTGAAAGTTAGTGGGAGTAAAATCTATTTTCTTGTTTTATATGTGGATGAAATTTTGCTAGTAACCAATGATAAGGGTTTTCTACATGAGGTGAAACAATTCCTCTCTAAAAATTTCGATATGAAGGATATGGGTGATGCATCTGATGTCATTGGCATTAAGATCCATAGAGACAGGTTTCGAGGCATCTTGGGTCTGTCACAGGAAACCTATATTAATAAAATTTTAGAGAGATTTCGGATGAAGGATTGTTCACCAAGTGTAGCTCCCATTGTGAAGGGTGATAGGTTCAATTTGAACCAATGCCCGAAGAACAACTTTGAAAGGGAAAAAAATGAAGAACATTCCATATGCTTTTGTTGTCGGAAGCCTAATGTATGCTCAGGTCTGCACAAGACCTGACATTGCATTTGTTGTGGGAATGTTGGGACGATATCAGAGTGATCCAGGTTTAGACCACTGGAGAGTTGCAAAGAAAGTAATGAGGTACCTTCAAGGAACCAAAAACTACATGCTTATGTATAGACGGACAAACAATTTGGAAGTAATTGGCTACTTAGATTCTGACTTTGCTAGATGTGTTGATTCATGCAAATCAACATCAGGATACATTTTTATGATGGCCGGTGGAGCTGTATCATGGAGGAGTGCCAAGCAGACCTTGATTGCCACTTCCACTATGGAAGCCGAGTTCGTCTCCTGTTTTGAGGCTACTTTACATGGTGTATGGATTAAGAGTTTCATTTATGGGCTTAGAATTATGGATTCTATCTCTAAGCCATTGAGAATATATTGCGACAATTCAGCTGTTGTTTTTACGGCTAAAAACAACAAAAGTGGGATTCGAATAAACACATCGACATTAAGTATTTAGCTATAAGGGAACGTGTTAAAGAAAAGAAAGTGGTCATTGAGCACGTCAGCACTGAGTTGATGATCGCTAATCCTTTGACTAAGGGCATGCCACCATTTAAATTCAAGGATCATGTAATGAGTATGGGACTTGGTTCCATTATGTAGTTTCTCATTGTATGGACAATGTTATTTTAATGAAATTCTTAATTATTGTGATGTTTTTCTCATATTTATGTGCACCTTAATTTGATTTGAGAAAATTCATCTGTGTAGGAACCAAAAATAAACATAAGGTTTATTCATTAAGAAATTGTTGCCACATAAATTATAATAAGAATAAATACATAGTGATACATGGAAGATAATACTCGTCATTAGAGGACTTATCACCATGATTCATGTATCTATTACTTAATACATATTATCAATGGGTTTTAAGATGAGACATTAAGATTGGAAGTATGGACCAAGTGGGAGAATGTTAAGCTCCTTTACGTTTTCCCAACTACTGCCTACAATTACGGAAGTAAACTGCAATCATTTCCTTAATTTCTGGAAACCAACTGCAATAATTTCCTTAAATTACAAAAATCAACTGCAGTTAATTAATTTCTTGTTGGGAGCTTCTGAAGTGGTCCATTACTCCCTCTGGAGTTCTCTACCATGATCTGTGGAACACTTGACACATAGCCAACAGAAGCTTGATGGAAGCTTGGCTATATATACCTCTGTTTGGTCCCCAAGCTCACTATCTCAATCCCCTTCAGCTTCACACCATCAAGTCAGAGAAGGCAGAGCTTGGAAGTGCCATACGGATAAGGAATTTTAGGTGAATTTTGTAAATCTAAGAGGCGCTGTCCCATGCACATGATTGCTTCTGGTTTTTGCACTGCCTGTTCTTGACTGCTTCTGCTGCATATTGCCTCCACTCACTGTCATTTCGATACCCAACCATAACATGCCTGCTAGTGGAGTGCGCCTCATTTAACAGTAGCCAGATGTTAAAGAAATGATCATTTAGGTTATTTAAAGAACAGTCTCGGACATTCAAGTCTCCTTTTTACTACATCTGTAAAAAGATTTTATTTTCTGTATAATTACAAAATTCTTCGGCTCCCTTTTATGCATATTTTTCATGTTCTCTTCAACCGTTATCGTTGATTCTTCTTATACTTTGGCATGGACGACTTTTGCGAGAAACGATCGTATTTCTCACACCTTTGCTGTGAATAATGATAAGTGGAAAATAGAAAGGCTGATGCTTGTGGAAAGAGCAGCAAGCACAAGAGCTGGACTGAATTGCAGCTTGTGGGCTTTGTGGAAAATACAAGAAGGGACTGCTTCAAGCTTAGCAGAAAGTTTGTTTTTGAAGTGTGTTTAGCATCAATGGGTGGAGGTATTTTTCTTGAGCATAAAAATTTATTCCGCATTAAAGTTCAGATTTAACATTGTTAAAGTTTTTTATTGTTATAGAATAATCGTTATTTATGCTTACAAATAGCTAAAATCCTGCTTTGATGCAGCGTGGGGATGAATAGAAATGAATTTCATGCTACAGTGTTGCTAGCTTTTTCTAAACATAAATAATCGATACAATGTTGTTTGATGAGGTGATGTTACTAATTAATATTATTTTTATTTTAAAATACAAATAACCTATAACATAATATGATTATGTTGTCAAACATGTTAATCAATGTTTAAACACAATTAACCAATTTTTATTATCTTTTAATTTTTCTAGTGCACTCATTTAGCTCTTATTTAGCTTTTTTATTATGTGATGTGGTGCAAGTTATTGAGAACGTACCATAGGTTAGAGGTAAAAATTATTTAAACACAATTAACCAATTTCTACTATCATTTAATTTACACAATGCACTCATTTAGCTACGTTATTATGTGATGTGGTGCAAGTGATTGACCACTCTACATAGGTTAGAGGTAAAAATTACTTAAAAATTTAAGTGAATAATTGATTTATTATTTCTCCATTTTTTTTACACACAAAGAAAACTTATCATAACTTAGTGTCACACCAACAATAAAGACAACTATTTCTAACTACTAACAGTGAATGTAAATTGATTATTTTTCCATATTATCTATACAATAAAATAAAATAAAATAAAATATTTAATAAATAAAATAAAATTATTATAACGTAATATTTACCGGGTTAAATCCCCACATTTCCGCACTTCTTATTTCTCTTGTCACCTACAATGTTTTAAGATGTAAGGAAGAGCTTTCAAAAAACTCGATGAAATTGGCCCACATGTGTTGAGTTCATTTCTTGGATCCTCACCTTTAAATGTTAAAGATGCCAAAGGACCTCACGCGCATGTTTTTCTACCCATCGACATCGCTTTATGTTATTTCAAAGAACTTTTAACCTACATTTAACAGATTATTATTTCAAACCTTGCTTTATGTTACAAATTTTTGTAATATTTTGATAAAATTCAGTAGGGATTTTTGTAAATCTAAGTTGTCAAATTTTAAAATTTTGGGTATCTCAAAAGTTTTTGATGGTGCTGAATTTATTTCCACTATCAAAAACATGATTCAAATATTGTTACTACAAAATTTCCTAAAAAAAATTACCCAAATTCAAACCACTTTTAACCATCCAAATAATTCCTCTGCCTCTATAGACAACTTATTCTAATACTAATAAAAATCCATAATAATGCAGCTAAACCGCGAGTGTAATTCTCGCTTTTCTCATGCCTTTCTACTCTAAGGACCGATGATGTTGCTGCTATGGAACAACTGGTGAAAGGCGCTCCTCTGCTATCACGTCCCTTTTAGCTCATAAATTTTGACACTGAAGATAAATTCCACGCTTTTTCTATGTTTGTTTAAAGATAATGGTGCGTTGACTTGATTTGGTGTCACTGCTTTTTCTACGTTTGTTTAAAGATAATGGTGCATTGATCTTTCATGGAATATCCACATTTTTTCTTTTTTCGTTAAAGATAATAGTGCATTGAATTGACTTGGTGTCACTGCTGTTGATTCATCAAATATTTGCATGGTGGTTTTCAATTTTTTTATGCAAGTTGGAAGGCATTGTTTTCGGATAAGAGGGTAATTTATGGTAATTACAAAGGGAGAGATTATTAAATATATAATTTTTATTTTTAAAAATACAATTATGTGGGTAGGTATGTTTATTATGGAATAGCGTTTTCATAATTTTAATTTAATCAATTTATTTATACCAAGAGGTATAAGTGTAAAGTTAAGATGGATTTAAACTGGGTATTTTATAATGGATTTTTTCAAATTTTTAAATAGGTTTCACTATAACGAATACCATGGGTTACGCAATACTATGGGCTCGTAAATCACTATCCATAAACTCATCAAATTACTAACTCAAATTTATATATAAAGATCCATCTTAAATACGGATCTAAAATGAGCTGAGAGGATCCAATTTCTTTCATGTGTAATTTTTTTTATAAGCCAACATTATTTAAATGTTTTGTATAGTTATTTATTTTAGATTTTTTAAAATTTTTATTTTGGCAGACATTCAACTTTGAGAACTGAGGGACAGGGTTACACATCATATTGGGTTGTAGAATGAGCCTCTTGGCTCAACTAGCATACCCCTAAGCCGGGAAAAGGAAAGCCAAATAGTAGCCAAATAGTTTTTAATGGAGCTCTCAAGAACAATAAAATGGTGTCATATAAAGAGAATATTCCAATGACTATTGGTGTGCACGGAAATAGATCATCATTATGTATCATAACATTTTCATGGGTGACATACGATTTCATGGGAAGCTTCATAATATTCACACTTCACCTCCACATGAATAGTTTCTAATGGAGCTCTCAACAACAATAAAATTGTGACATATAAAGAGAATATTCCAGTGACTGTTGATTAGACATTGAACAGTGCTAAGATACGCTGGCAATCATCATGAAATTTCACAGTGGGTTCACGTGCTTAACTGTCAACATGCCAACAAGGAGCTCCACAACGTAGTAATTTTTCTTTTAATTATTTAAAAAATTTCAATAATTTCAATTTATAATTTAATTGAAATTTCAATGAAAATTTGTGTAAATTCATATGATATAAAAAACAATATTAAATATATAATTACAAATTTTAAAAACTTAGACTATTAAAATTACTCAAAATATTATTAATGCCATTATTTATGCATGAGAAATTAGATGATCATAATTAATATAGAGATTTTTAGAATATCTTTTTATAGTTTGGGATTTTTTTTTAATATGGGAGTTTAGAAAGGACTATCACATCACCCATTATGTCAATAAGACTTGAATTAAGTAGGGAGGTTATAATTAAACGCTCCTAACTACATGGTATACATTCAATTGACATGAGATTTTAGGTAGATATGATATGTTCTTATTATTATGGCTTCATAAAGTGATCCAGGTGGCTCCAGAGACATACAGGACAGAGAGGGCTTATGAACGCTAAAAAATCAAAGTGTTTGGATTATGCTCGAACTAGGACCACAGCATAGATCTCTTCGTCTTGGTTGCGGCTGTGCAAACGGTTCGTCAAACCGAGTTCATATGCAAAAGTTAGAAACAGTCAAAGTTTTGTTGACTTTTTGCTGATTAGGCAGGCTTAAGGAGGCTATAATTTGGATGGAATCCGGCCATCAGATTCTGGCCAACTCCAGCCAAATTCCGGGCGAATTTGTGGCTTGATTAGTTTGTCTCCTTTGGTCAAAATCCGATTTTTCAAAAAAAAGTTGTGATTTGTTATTTTTAATAAAAACAAATATAAAAAAAGGGTGGTGGTGGGCCACCACCCCCACCACCCACCACCATTAACCATACATAAATATTAAGGTGAGGCCAGCGGGAGTTGAACCTGCCCGGCCATGTGGGCTGGCCCCCACCGGGTGGCCTCATATGAAGGACCTGACATCCATTAAAACAAACCCCAACCCAACATTTAAACTGAACCCAAAAAAATGTGCCAACCAACTCAATTAAGGAACGCCGACAGAGGTGGGTACGGTGGGTGGGCCGCCCAAGGCGAGCCCAGCCCAACCAACCCGAAATTTAAAAAAAAAATTAGTAATGTATAAAACGGGAGGGTGCGAGGTTTGACCACCCGACCTCCTCCCTCATAACCAAATCATAAACCAACATGCCAAACTGCCTGTTTGTTAAATCCGCCGGAGAAATTTTATATAAACCCGTCAATTTGCCCAGTGCGCCTAGGCATGGAGGAACCAGGAGCGGGCATGGAAAATGAGGCAGTTAATTTTTAATTAATTTTTTAATGAAGGTGTCATCATTCATGTGCGAGCAGCCATTTTCATGCGATTCGGTGTCGTGAGATCGATGGCACGAACAGCTTCAACAGTTTGACATCCTTTCCTTCAGGTGGCCCTGGATGTGAGGTATATGCAACATTCATGTACTTATTTTTGCTATGCATTGTGCTGCACAGATCCCTGTTTGATGCTTGATGTGGGATCTTGTTTCTTTCTTGTTTTCATGATTCTTGCTTGATGTGATGCAGAATCATATATGTGATGTACTTGTCGTCATGATTCATCATGTTATGTTTTGAGATCCCTTTGTTGTATGTTGATGGGATACTCATGTTGTCATCATGCATGTTTGCACTGAAATCCCTTTTATGCCATATTGGCGGGATGCTCATCATGCATAAGTTTTATGTCATACTTATAGGAGTCCTTTTTGACGGAGAGTTCCTATAGCAGAACATCTCTTGGAGCCACTCCTGTGTGAGGGCATTTTCCTTGTATGATAGCAACATCACCTCTTATGTACATCATCACTATTGACAACACTTAATACAGTGGCCTACACCATCTTGACACCAGGGCTCGGAGACGTAGTCCCTCCTAGACGAACTCCGTTATCAACGGCTTATGTTTTCGTGTGTTGATGATTGTCATGTTCCTCTTCTTTACAACATGCAGATGTGTTCATTAATGTTCTTTTAAAAATGAAATTTAACACATCACGAAAGTAAAAGGTCTTGGAAGGGTCCTTTGTCACACCCGAACCTAGATTAAGCGGTCTTTGCGTGGATGTGAATTGCAAGCATGAACAATGGAACATGCAGCAACAGAGGATGAAAAAGTGATGTACAAGACCATGCTCAAAATTTCCAAAAGAGTGGAAATAATGTATGAAACTCAACAGAAAGAGATAGAGGAAAAGGAGCGATTGCAGCTTCAGTTGCAAGCCATGGAAGAGGCCCTGGAAGAACTGAAGCACAATAACGAAAACCTTCAAATAGAGAATGTTGAGTTGAAGATGTGTCTACAAGAAGAGAAAGAGGAGAAACATAGTTTGCTACGCCAGCTGCAAGCAAAGGACGAGGCCTTGGAAAAGTTGCAGCATGACCCATGTGAGGTAAAAAATAATTCTCTGAATTCATGTATGTTTCATGATGATGACTTTGTTATTTTTGAAAATCGTACCACAGGAATTAGCTCCAAACTATTGAAGAGAATGGGGTATGAAGGAAAAGTCTTGGGCATTAATGGCCAAGGCATTGTCAACCCCATCAAAGTAGAAGAATTACCTCGTTAGGCAGGACTTGGGTATGTCGGAAAGGAAGTTGGGGAATGCACCGAGACAGCTAGTGAACCACCAACAATAGATGGTGAGAGGCCCTCATCGGTTCTTTCCAAATCGACAGAGGAAGTAAAAGATGTTGATTTCCTTTCAGTTTCGTCTTCACATAGTAAGATTTATGTTCGTGATTTGGAGATCCCAATTACAGGGACAAACATGAGGCTCCTTACAAGCACGAGGCACAAGGAGGAAAAAGAACTTGGTGTTAATAACCAAGGCATAACTCAACCATTGGAGGTTGTGCATAGACCTCAATTTGCAGGCTTGAGATACACCAAAGTAGAATGATCAAAGGTGTCATATGCTTCTGAGACATCGTCAGAATCATTAAGGAAAGAGAATGATGGGAACACATCCCTATCATCCCATGGCAGTTTCCATTGCAAGGAAAGACCCGAGGCAACCTCTCATCACCATACTTACACCAGAAACGGCAAGGAAAGGTATAACCAGTTTCGATATTCGAATGGTCATTTCGATTATAATCATGTTGTTAATGATGAATGTAAAACATGGCATCAGAAAACATGCACCTTTTGTGGATTACATAACCATACATTTTCTAAGTGTTGGAAAATAATGGCAACACACAAAAGGAGGAGGCATGAAAGACCCTCTCAACAACAGGTGAAGAAACATGTTAAGCAGATCTGGAGGAAGAAGATGTATTGCAATCATTGCAATAGAAGTGGCCATCAAAGAGCCACTTGTTGGAAGCTGTATCCAGAGTAGCGCCTTAAAGACAAAGTATCGGTGGATGAACCAGGTGAAGCAGTTGTTCGACAAGCAAAACCGCCACAAGGAGGTCAGCCATTCACATTGATAAGTGAAAAATGGTTTCTAGATATGTTAGCAGTTCATGGTCGTGATTTTGTAAATCATTTGTTGCATTTTAAAATGTAAAAGTGATGATGTATTTTCCATCACTTGTTCAGCAACAATGATGTTTGGTCTTAGTTTGAGTTGCATGATAAACTGTGAAAGTGATGTCGTGTTTCCATCACTTGTCAAAGAAAAAATAGTGTTTGGCCTTATCTTTGTGAATCATGTGTTGCAGTGATGATGTGTTTTCCATCACTTATTGAAGAAACAATGATATGTTGGGCTTATTGTCATAGCTGGGGTATTGTTTCCATTTTGATGTAAACTTGATCGTCGAGTATGTGTTATAAACTCATGGAAAGTATGGGATGCTTTGGTCATTATTTGGTCATGAAAGTCAAGCATGTAATTTGAAAAACAATGTACTACAGGTTGCAGAGGTTGCAGGTGTCGGCTCATCACTTAAGGCTCCAAAGAACAAAGGTGAAGGAGATGGAAGCGAGACCTTTTACGCTTGTGATGCAGATAGGGTACAAAGAAGTTTCATATTATTTTTCATGCTTTTGGAGGACCAAAAGCTCCTCAGTGGGGAGGATTGATCCAGGTGGCTCCAGAGACACACAGGACAGAGGGCTTATGAACGATAAAAAATAAAAGTGTTTGGATTATGCTTACACTAGGTCCAGAGCGTAGATCTCTTCATCCTGATCGTGGCGGTGTGAATGGTTCGACAAACCGAGTCCGTATGCAAAAGTTAGAAGCAATCAAAGTTTGGTTGACTTTTTGTTGACTAGGCAGGCTTAAGGAGGCCACAATTTGGATAGAATCCAGCCACCGGAATCCGGCCAACTCTGGCCAGATTTCGAGTGAATTTGTGGCTTGATTAGTTTGTCTCCTTCGGTCAAAATCTGATTTTTCAAAAAAAAATTGTGATTTGTTATTTTTAATAAAAACAAATATAAGAAAAGGGTGGTGGTGGGCGACCACCCCCACCACCCACCACCATTAACCATACGTAAATATTAAGGTGAGGCCAGTGGGAGTTGAACCCGCCCGGCCACGTGGGCCAGCCCCCATTGGGTGGCCTTGTATGAAGGACCTGACATCCATTAAAACAAACCCCAACCTAGCATTTAAATCGAACCCAAAAAAAATGTGCCAACCAACTCAATTAAGGAAGGTCGACAGAGGTGGATATGGTGGGTGGGCCGCCCAAGGCAGGCCCAGCCCAACCAACACGAAATTAAAAAAAAAAATAGTAATGTATAAAATGGGAAGGGGTGGGGTTTGACCACCTGACCTCCTCCCTCATAACCGAATCATAAACTAGCATGCCAAACTACCTCTTTGTTAAATTTGCCGGAGAAATTTTATATAAACCTGTCCATTTGCCCAGTGTGCCCAGGCATGGAGGAAGCAGGAGTGAGCACGGAAAACAAGGCAGTTAATTGTTAATTATTTTTTTGATGCAGGCGTTAGCATTCATGTGCGAGCAACCATTTTCATGCGATTCGATGTTGTGAGATCAATGGCACGCATAGCTTCAGTAGTTTGACATCCTTTCCTTCAGGTGGCCCTGGATGTGAGGTATATGCAGTGTTCATGTACTTATTTTTGCTATGCATTGTGCTACACAGGTCCCTGTTTGATGCTTGATGTGGGATCTTGTTTCTTTCTCGTTTTCATGTTTCCTGCTTGATGTGATGTAGAATCATATATGTGATGTACTTGTCGTCATGATTCATCATGTTATGTTTTGATATCCCTTTGTTGTATGTTGATGGGATACTCATGTTGTCATCATGCATGTTTGCACTGAAATCCCTTTTATGCCATGTTGGCGGGATGCTCATCAAGCATGAGTTTTATGTCATACTTATAGGAGTCCTTTTTGATTGAGATTTCCTGTAGCAGAACATCTCTTGGAGCCACTCGTGTGTGAGGGCATTTTCCCTGTATGATAGCGACATCACCTCTTATGTACATCATCACTATTGACAACACTTAATGCAGCGGCCTACAC
Source organism: Pinus tabuliformis (assembly GCA_031772625.1). Lineage (NCBI taxonomy): Eukaryota > Viridiplantae > Streptophyta > Pinopsida > Pinales > Pinaceae > Pinus > Pinus tabuliformis. Next base: position 108,230,505 of record CM062804.1, read on the forward strand.
CATCTTGACATCGGGGCCCGGAGACGTAGTCCCTCCTGGATGAACTTCGTTATCAACGGCTTATGTTTTCGTGTGTTGATGATTGTCATGTTCCTCTTCTTTACAGCATGCAGATGTATTCATTAATGTTATTTTAAAAATGCAATTTAACACATCACGAAAGTAAAAGGTCTTGGAAGGGTCCTTTGTCACACCCAGACCTGGATCATAAAGTGAATGATTTGGCGTTTTTAATGAGGTAGGATTTTTTATAAATTTATTTTGGTATTGTCTAATTATTATATGTTTTGGAGTTTTGGGTTGAAATCTAACCAAATATATTTTGATCAAATTGTCATCTTTTGTTATTTAAAATGAGTTTTTGACTTTATATATAGATTCAACACCTTAAAATCTTTGGGGCACCTGGATTGCGGAGAGTTCACAATTCAAACTTGTAATTCCAACAAATTCACAAATTCTAGCGAAATTCAACCAAAAAATATACCCTGAAAAACTCTAAAATGTGTCACATGAATTCCATCCTAAGAAACGTCTTACACCTAAGTGGAGAAGAGTGGTATCATTTTAAAAAAATTCCCCAAAAGACTGTAATAAATTAAATATTAAATAATAATTTAAAAAAAAATAACATAATTTATATTATTATCTAGTATTATAACTAATTTTACAAAAATATATATTAAAAATGTAGTTTAACTATTTTATATTTTGAAAAGTTTTTTAGTATTTTTTTGTTCTGCACTGATCCAAGTATTCCAAAAGTTAAAAAAATGTGTTGACCTTCACAATTTTAATGCCCATTTTTATCCGTACGTACTTTTTCTTTATGCTAAAATATTATTATTTATGTCTATGTGAGAAATCAATTTTTAATAATAAATAATTCAATTAAAGATGCTTATAAATTTCCAACTTACTGCAAGTTTTACTTATTTCCGCTTAAATCGAAAAACTTGTCATTATATTAATGTATTAATTCTAGATCAATATTTGACCATATTTTGAAAATCTTGATTTTCATGAAATCTAAAATTTAAATTTATAAACCATATGATATATCAATATTATAAGATTAATCAATGTTATATCATTTATTCGTATTAAAGTTTTAATTATTAAAATTTTTGAATTAAATTATTTTGCTGTAATATTTGTATTTATATTTAATAGTTTAAAATTATGTGTTTCTTTTTTTAAATAATTATTATTTTTTGTTTTCAAAATAAATTATAGTAATTGGTTCAAAATGTCTATTAAAAAAAGTGATTATATGATTAATGTGGAAAACCATTTCAAAAACAAAATAAATTATTAAAACTTAAAATAAAAAATAATTATTATATCAATTAAAAATATTTATATAAATAAATAATTAAATTATTACATAATATAATATGAAACACGGAAATGGAACTGGACCTTAATTACATAATCTTATGCATCTAGATTCAAATAAAGATATGGTTAATACGATCTTAAACCACCCATATAAACCCACCTTGTTACATTAGGTGAGGTTTACTACTTTCCCTCATAGCATAGCAGGGTGATTAACCAAATACTTTTTCTAAACCAAAATAATGAATACTAGGTTGTTTAATAAAGTTATTAATATTATTTTATTAAGGATATATTATTTTTATTTTAAAATAAAAATAACATTTTTATGTTAAATAAGATGACTATGTTGCTTAACATGGTGATCAAAGTTTAAACACAATTAACCAATCTCCGCTAACACCCCATGTGTTCATTTAATTCTGTTATCTTTTGCTCACTTTACATTGATAAGAGGTAAAAATTACCTCAAAGTCAAATAAATATTAAGCGTCATATAATATCTCTAATTGATTGATTTATTGATTTAATAATTGATTTATACAAAAAATAATAATAATAAAGTATTTAATAAATAAAATGAAAAAATAAATAAATTATTATAACATAATATTTAATATTTATCATTAAAATATTAGTTAAATTTTCACATTTAAATTTAAAAATAAATGTCAAATAGACATTCACGGTTTTTATTTTTCTAGTCATTAACAATGTTTAAGTTATCTTAAAGAGCTTTCAATAAGCACCGTGAGATTGTCCTGCATACGTTGAAGTCATTTCTTGGGTCTTCACTTTTAAAAGTTAAAGATGCCAAAGGGCGCCCTTGGCCTCTTCTTTCTCTGCCCACCAACATTACTTTATGTTTTTTTTTGTAAATTTATTTGAGTGATTTCTATTGATAGGAAAAGATATTACATTGGGAACCCTTCATACCAGCTACTGACCTGGAGGATCATGACTGCCCACTAAGATAATCATAAACACAGCAAAAACTACCGTTAGCAAAAATTTGCAAGATGGGACTTCCCTACTAGAATGCATGAAGGTTGTGGACTATAACAAAGTCTACTAAGATCTTCTAATTTCCTTAGGGATCTGACTAAGTCATACAAAATGCAAAAATTGAAATAACATAGGGTACAAGATGTAACCTCTGGAAATACTAACAAAACAACATAAGATTACTTACAAAAAACAAGTTCATACCTTAGAGACTAGAACAGATTGCATGGTGGAATTATCAATCCAAAATGATGGCTGGCGAATGAGGAGAAGAGTTTGCATGGCCAATGTTCAGAGGTGGTGCGTTGATCACTGCAACCTCCTCTTGATGATCATTGGAGTCAGTGTTTGAATATGAGAGCACAAAGTGTTCCACTCGATTCAATCTGACCACGATATCATCCAAATTATACCTGATATCCCTCAGGATTCTCTTAATCTCCTCCTGACCTGCAAAGAGCTTGTAGTTGTCAACTTGCTTGTTACAAATTACCATGGTGAGTAGCGTTTCCAATTGATGGTGCAAGGTGATAGAATGAAGGAAGTGTAGACTTCTTCTCTGAAACTTCCTTGGATTGGGAACCCATTTGAAGTTGTTGCCACCAATATCTCAATTAGAGAAATATTTACGATCCCTGAACTCCCTGGCTTCCAAATGTAGAATTCCCTTTCTAACCTCGAGGGGAGATGAATTGGAAAAAATTGCCATTGATTCCCACCTGAATAGAAACCCATGTCTTGGAGAGGATGCCCTAGGAGCACCACCCTTCCAGTTGGGTAATCATTGGCGTGGAGCCATATAGGCATAAGACCTACAAACAAACCACAAGAAGATGACATCATAAGACTGAATGACCAATTTACGACTAACGATAGGATGATAAAACTTGTTATGACGTGAACCGTAGATCCAACAGTAACACCAAAGAGAAGTATATGTGGGCGGAATAGGGTGAATTGAATCCCGCCACAAACCCAAAATAATACCTACCCAGACTTTCCGAAACCTCGAATTTTAAGTGAACGACGAGTCACTTGAATTAAAAAAGCTTGAAATAGCAGAGTTTTAGTGAGACCATGACTTTTTCAAAACTAAATGGAGAAGGTACTAAGGTACCACACTCCACATACCAACATTTGGCAACTAAACGAAATCCTGGAAGGGTCAGAGGTCTTAGGTGCCTCCAAGGGTAAGACTGCCACCAATTCAAAGGGCATAATAGTCCTTGAGTTGTGTAAAAAGAGCACAAAGAAAATTGAAACATAATAAGAAAGGAAGAAGACTTGGAAGAGAGTTGGTAACCTCACTATTAATGGCCACGATATGCAATGATACCCAAAACTTTGAAATACCACAAGACAACCCTATAATGACCAACTGAGGAAATAATAGTTAAAACATACCTCTAGTGACTGTAACATGGTCTTCTTTTGGCTACCATAGAGATGATAATGATTCAGCCTTAAATCCACCAACAACGAAGCCACCACCTTTCTGCCACCCTAAAACCAGGGTGGAGCAAATATAATATATCACAGACGTGATCAATCAAGTATGATGAATGAAATGAGCACCATAAACTCTTCGTAACAAGGGCCAAGTGTACAGGCTGAACTAGAACTCAACCATCCTAAGACGTTGCCGCATGATGAGGTCATAAATGAGCTTTCCCTGATTGTTAGATAATTCCCCTTCCGCAACCAATCCACCATGGGAGGGACAATTCATTTCATAGTAGACATAAAGAATTACCTTGCCAAAACCACTGTCATAAACAAAATCCCATCATCCTAGTTGTTGGCATTTAATTCAAATAGACTTAGGTAGGTGACCCAAGGTATGTGAACTGTGAAATAACTAGTCATGTGGGGCCAGGTTTAGAGCTAGGCTCTATCATTGAGGGATGCCTCTCCTTTAATCATACATGAAACCCACGTGCAAATTATTGCTTTTAGCGGAAAACTAACGTCGTGGGAAAACCTCATACTAGTCATGCCTCCTACAAGAATTCCATTAACGTGAAAACACCCCTAGAATAACATTGTTGTATGTTATTTCAAAAAGATTCCAACCCATGTTATAACAAACAAATTGTTAGTATTTCAACCTATCTTTACTGATTAAAAAAAAAAATGGTGGTCCTCTCTCTATGAAATCTCTTTATGTCCAAAAATGTGATATAGTTGTATCTTAGAAGCGACAAATGAACTTTGGCATGGAGTTCACGACTGTTTTCTCTATATATTTTTAAAGATGTAAGTTACCCTTGTCTTATCAACATCATATCAATGCTTTTGGTTGGAGATGAAATTAGTATGGTGTCACACCACATGACGTTTTGCTAAGGTTTTCTTAGTTACATTATTTTTATTACTTATATTTATTTTCTCTTTAACAAGTCTATGGGCATGTTGTCTATGGATGTGAGGTAGTTAACATGTATTTTTGTGAAAATAAATTTGTATTTTAATCTTTGATTTATGAATATATTGTTTAGTAGAGATTGGAGGCAAGCTTGTGGTTTTAAATACAAGTACAACATATATATATTTTCTGAGTTTGGTGTATGTGTCATAAAAAATATATAGAAAATGCCTACTGCATTCCAAATCTAGATTAAATTGTTATTGGGTGTCTTTTAGACCGCGAGGTCTTGTGGACATCATTAGAAAACAAAGTAGTCCAACGAGGCCACAATTTTGCCCGGAAAATAATGGAAATTTCAGCAGAAATTTTGGGAAATTTGGGTTACAATTGTCAAGCTTCATGATTTTGGGTGACTTGGGGTTTTTGATGGTGTGGAATCCATTTCCACCATAAAAAATCATTTCAAACACTCCTATGGTAAGATTTTTTGAAAAAAAAAGAATGCCAGATTTTGGCGAAAAATCACTTTCTGGACGAAATTGTGACCGCGATGGACCATAATGATAAACCCCTTCTTTGCAAAGTTTTTTGGAAGCATACTAGAAAATAAAATCAGCAAGTGGGAGGAAGAAAGAGATAAATGTGCTAAAGGGCAAGAAGTTCTTAGACCTAAACATTCCATATTTGATCATGGTATAACTTCAAGGCACATCGTTGGAAAAGTTTGGCAGAAAAAGGAAGAAGCCTTTTGTTTCTTTGTTGAGTTCAAAAAATCCTTTGACATGGTCCCTAGGGATAAGCTTTGACACGAAATAGAGGAACTTGGGGTTCCTAGGCATTTTAGAGCAATTGTGCATAGGCTTTATGAAGAGGTGAAAGTCAAAATTAGAACTTCAGCAAGAATCTCTAAAAGTTTTAGAAGTGATATCGGGGTCAAGCAAGGTTTCCCATTGTCTCCTATCCTTTTTGGCTTATATATTGACAAACTTGAAGAGTGGTTAAAATCACAAGGGGGTGGTAATGTCCATTTGGGAGAGTCTATTGTAAGGCTTCTTTTGTATGTGTATGACCTTATTCTGATTGCTAAATAGGCAGTAATAATAACAACAAATGGCAAGCGGGCAAGTGATGAGGCAGATTGATCAATGGAAACGAAGGGAAGTTTGAAGCACTAGAAAAAGCGTTGGGCAACATAAACAATAAGCTTGTGGGTGGCTTTGGTTTTAATTAAAGGTTGTCCATATGATATCTGCACCATGATGTGGTTCAATCAAAAGACAAACTACGAAGTCCCACTATCTTCTGAATTGAATCATCATGTCATGCATACACGCTTAGAATTGTTGTCATGTCATGTAACATGGCTTCTTGAGCACTCTGCATTAATTAGACATTGAACAGTGCTAAGAAGCCACACAGCCTCATGTGTTTCCACTTTAAGAGTGCATAGATATGCTGGCAATCACCATGAAATTTCACATTAGGTTCACAAGTTCAATAATGACGAGCTCGAAATTTTTCTCACTGCCAACCTATTCTTACATACTAGCACAATCGACATCGAATCTCTATTTATAAAAGAAATTATTATTTATTTGTACGAGAGTGGGAACTTTTCAACATGACAGTGGTACACTATTTGGTTAAAGGTTTCTCAATGTATCTTCCTCGCCATACTCTTTCACTTTCTCGACGACTTTTTAATGGATGAATGTTTTGGCAATTACATAGGAGTCAAATAGGATGTCTTCTTTCCTTCACATTGTTTAGTTTATATATTGATAAGCTTGAAGAGTGGATAACCAATAATTAAGGAGAAGGCATCCAATTAGCAAGATATATGGTGAAATTGTTTTTATATGCAGATGACCTTACCTTTATTGCTAAATCTACCCTAGGTTTGAGAAAACACTTGAAAGTTCTAGAACTCTTTTGTCAAGATGTGGGAATGCAAGTAAATACCAGTAAAACTAAAGTCATGATTTTCTCTCGAAAAGAAAGAAACAACCTGTTACTTTTCTCTTTGTGAGCAACCCCTTGGAGGTTGTAGGTGAGTACAAATATCTAGGAATTGAGTTCCATTCCAACCTCAGCTAAGAGACATGGATCAAAGAGAATCCAAGGAGGGTGCAAAGATTCCTACCTTCTTCAGAACAAGTGTAGACAAGCAGAATTATGGTATTAGAATACTAAGAAAACCCTCTGGTTTATTAGTGGAGCCAATGATCCTCTAAGGTTGTGAGATATGGGGGAGTGACATGTCAAGCCACAAATGACAACAAATAGAAAGAATCCAAAAGCGTCTAATCAAAAGTAGCCTCAAATTAAAATCAATAGTTCCATATGATATACTTTTAGCTTAGGTTGGTATGTTTCGAATTAGGGCTTCAGTGATCATTCATTTGCTAAGTTACCTAAAAAATGTTGAAAATATGGATAAGCACCAATGGCCCAAGTTGGTTGTCAAAGAAGAGCTAAGTCGTCGAAAAAAGATGTGGATGAAGCAAAATAAAAAGTGGTTAGGCAAATGGGACATAAATCTACATGAGCGTCCTCACACTAAGGAGGAGATAAAAAAGTGGGTGTTAGAAAAATTCAGCACTGCCATGTGGACAAAACAAGTAGGCAGAAAAAAACATATTATGTCAAAGAATTTAACCCCACATGGAAGCATGATGATAAAGAGTATTTGAGTTCCACAATCAAAGGAAAAGATAAAATATTAATTGTGTAACTGAGGACTAGTTCCCATCATCTAAGATGTGAAACCGGTAGATTAGCGACCCCTAAAGAAGAGTGGGAAGAACGAACTTGCAATTTTTGCAACACAGGGGTGGTAGAAATAGAATGAAATTGTATCAAAGAATATGCAGCGTATGAAGGTATTCATCGTCATTTTGATAACAGTCTAAAGGTGAATAGTCTTAGTGAGATTTTTGAGGAGGAAAGACTTCACAAAATAGCGAATTTCTTACTCCATATTCACAACGACATAATTAGCATGGAAAATAATGTGAATATGGTTTAAGTTGTTAGTTGGTGGTCCCTTAGACCGTGGGGTTTCGTGAATGTCATTAAAAAGTAGTCATTCATTCATTAATAACACAGTTGAGGAATGGGTCTCATTATCTCAATGTGAAACTAGTAGATGGGCAACTCCAAAGGAAGAGTGTTAAGAAAGAATCAAGATCTTTTGTACGAAATGAGAGGTTGAAACATAATGGCACTACATCATGGATTGTCCCACTTATGAGGATATCCGTAATCAGTTTGAAAGTATTCTGAAGGTAGATTGTTTGAACAAGTTGTTTGAGGAAGCGAGACTTATGAAAATGGCAAGCTTCTTGGTCAAGATTCATGACAAGATAATAAGCTTAGAGAAAAATTTGAAGTTGTGATGTCTATGGAGTCCTAGGTCTCTTAGACCGCTTGGTCTTGTGGACATCATCAAAATCACTTCTACTATAATAATATTATAAAAATGAAGTTGTTTTTGGAATAGGAATTTTCAAAATTATAAGTGTTTGATTTCATCAAAATTTCTTTAAATTATGCTTGGTAGTGAATTTTTTTCTAATTATTTAAAAAACAATAATGTATAAATGTAATATAATTTAAATGAAAATTTTCTATAAATTATTATATATCAATATAAAAATACATTTACAAATTAAAAATCTTACATTATTAAACTTACTCAAAATATTATTTATGGTATGACGATTTTGATAACTACATTGATGCAAGGAAAACTAGATGATCTTTATCAATATAGATATTTTTGGAAGATATGGCATGTTCTCATTACCATAGTTTTATAAAGTGAATGATTGGCATTTTTAATGAGTTAGGTTTTTTATTAATTTATTTTGATATTGTCTAATTATTATATAGTTATTATATATTTTGGAGTTGTTGATTGAAATCTAATAAAATATTTTTGGGTCAATTTGTGATCCTTTTTTATTTAAAATGAGTTGTTTACTTAAATATGAGTTCAACATTTTGGAAAATCTGTTGAGAACTTGAATTATGGAGAGTTTACAACTTAAACTTGTAGTTCTAACAAATGCCTAAAAGATTATGGAAAAATTCAACCAAAAAATCTAGCTTAAAAAGCTCTACAACATATAACATGAATTCTATGATGAAGAAACTTCTTACACCTAAGTGACGAAGAATGACCAGTATCATTTTTAAAAAATCCCAAAATGGACTATAACAAATTAAATATAAATTTAAATAAAGGTAACATAATTTATATTATTATCTAGAGCTTTTGTAAATATATTATTGGGTGGAATCAGGTGAAAAAAATTCGTGGTGGAAATAGATCAGCATCATGTATCATGAAATTTTCATGGGTGACATACAATTTCATGGGAAGCTTCACAACGTTCACACCTCCACATGAATAGTTTATAATGGAGCTCTCAAGAACAATAAAATGGTGACACATAAAGAGAATATTCTAATGACTATTGGTGTACAAGGAAATAGATCATCATTATGTATCATGACATTTTCATGGGTGATATACAATTTCATGGGAAGCTTCACAACGTTCACACTTGCACCTCCACATGAAGGGTCAATAATTGCATTATATAGCATTGTTAGATCAATAAAATAATATATAAAAGTAAAGTGATGAATGTACTTTCTTACACCTGTTTTATTGTTGGTCAACACTATTGCAAGACTTTGGAAAATAAAATCATTCATACAAGGACTCTGTGTGTTACACATACATATACAAACATATATGTGCATGTGAGAAATAAATGTTTTAAACGCATTTGATTATTCCATGAGAACCTATAAATCATCCTATTGTTGGTGACATACCTTTTCCTTCCTTGCAACACTTGTTTTAAGTGAATTATTAATTTTGCATTCAATACATTTACATATAATCAAAATTTAACGTTTTCCTCTTTGGTGTTCCTTCCCTTTCTTAGAGGGTATGCTAGCTTCTTTTAATTATTTGTCTTCTAAAATTGAGTACAATGTAGATAGAGCTAATTTCTATGTAACATAATTGTATCAGATACTTACAACAAATAAGTTTTGCAATGAAGAAGATGAAATTGAGGTGGAACTTATCGATGGATATGACATGGTTCATTGTTAGCCATGGATAGCCCTTTTTGCAAACCAAGTGACCCTCGTCATCTTTACAACGAAACTCTTTTTGACTATTCGATGCATCTTTTGCAAACAAGAAAACTTTAAAAATCGATTGTTTGCTTTGCAAGGAAATGAGTCAACGAACAATGTACCTTAGAATTAAATTTCTCCCCGTACATCCTCCAACAACAAAAGAATTCAAAAGCTTCTAAACATGGATAGGTAAAAGACGCCAATGGATTGCCTGGCAATTGGAAAAAAGGATATGAGAATATCTGTTAACCAACACTCAATATCAATATATACATGAATTGTGCTTAGAAGAAGAGAATGCATAATATTTTGGTTTGAGTATTTATGAACACAATTATAACTCTTTAATGTGAGTCATACATTGCTTTCACACGAATGTTTTCTCCCAAAATAGAAGATATTAGTTTGAATTTAAGAAAAAATATTGAAATCCATGTTATTCATGAGTATAGGAAGTGGACTATATTTGTGTTATTTGGGTTAGAGACGAGGTTTGACCATGTGGTGGATTATGATAATGTGTGAATCTTTAAGTGCATACATATGGGCCTACCATTGTGTTTTGAAGGTGTTGTGGAAGTGAAAGATTACTTGCTTTAGGGAACCATAGTATTTCTAATCAAAAGGGGTTAAGAGGGGTGAGAAAATGAAGAATTGTATGTCAAAGAGCAATATTGGAGAAAGTGGCACAATGTGGACAATAGGTCTAGAGCTTTTTAATTTGGGAAAAGGTAAAAAATCAATGATGGTTAAGATGGAGAAGATGCAATTCGGTCTTAAAAAGACTTCGAGGGAAACAATATTGATTGCAAGGACTAATAAAATGAATGAATCTTAACCCTTAATCATTAACCATAATCCCTTAACTACAAAATTATTAACCTTAAAGCCCAATTAGTTAGCTCAATTAGTTCTAATGAATTGTTTCAATGTGGAGTTTGTCTTGATATCTATTCCATCTAATGTTAAAGTCTCATTGAGTTTCATTGCATTAACGATTGCTATTATAGTTGGGGGTTAAACCACCTTCCATCTAAATGTTCTAGGGAAGATAATGGATATTGTCACGTTTCTTTTGAAAAAATAAACAAACATTGTTAATCTTCCCCCACAACTTTGAACTTTAGCCTTGAACCTATAATGTTCTTAGGCCCCAGGTCTTAATCCATACCTTAAACTCTTAAATCCTTAAGTCTTAAGTCTCAATTAATGAGTTTAAAACCTAAACTCACAATCTTAATACTTAAACCCTTAACCTTGATCCTTAAACCCTATAATCCTTAAACCCCCAACCAAACTCTTAGCAGTTACCCTTTGAAACATATTCACCAACAATAAACCTTATTTCTTGAAGCTCAACCCCTAACCTACAACCTTTAGTTTTTTACATTAAATCCATAACTTTAAGTTTTAAACCTTAACCTATCATTAATCACAAATACTTAACGATAACCTCATCTTTAATCCAAACCATAAGCTCTAATAAAGATAATGTTAAAGCTAACCTGTCAATTTTTTAAAATAATAACTTGTTTTCTGAATTTGAGGTATAAAATGTTGAAACCTGTCATATTTTAAAATGCTAGTGATAATGCTAAAGTCAACCTATCATGTTTTTAAAATGATAGCTTATTTTTTGAATTTTGGGTATTAAATGCTGAAACTTGTCATATTTTAAAATAATAGCTTATTTTCTAAATTTTGGATATAAAATGTGGAAACAAAAATAATGTTAAATCCAACCTGTCAAATTTTAAAATTATAGCTTATTTTCTGAATTTGGCGTATAAAATGCTGAAAGAATCAAAACAAAACGTAACAATCAAAACAAAACATAGGTTTTTGACAAGTGTATGAAAGTGATGTTTTGTCATCTTGACATGAAAACATCATATCCATGTAAAATTGAAATGTCATACCAACTAGTCAAGTCTCACTAGCACAACTGGTTGAGGATGGGCCTCGTCAACAAGGTGGTCCATGACAAACCTCACGGGGGGTGGTTGTGCCTTGTGCTAGGGGGAGATGACATGTTTAAAAATCCAGTTAGCTAAGGGTTGGTGTGACCCAAGCTAGGTGTGATCCTCGGGTGACTTTGACGACTTGGATGCCCCTGGGTCGTGGCTCCTCAAGCCACAGGTCAAGCCTGGAGGATCACAGACAACTTGACAAAAAAAATTGTCATACCAACTATCATATCTATGTATAAAATTGGAATTTCAACTGAAATATCATATATTGTTCTCTCAAATGTAATAATGGCTATTTGAGAATGGCACTAGGTAGGCAAATCCCATTGAAATGGGAGACATTATTGTTTAACAATATGCAGACAAAATCCATAAATATGGAAGGCATTATTGGTTGTCAATAAAGATGGGTGATACCACAAAATTCCCTGCATCCTTCTCTTTTCATCTCATAAAAAAGTTGAGTGATTGTAAAGTGGCTTTGGAGAATTAGGAAGGATAATTCTACGGAAGCATAAGTAAGCCAAGCTCTCTTATATCAAGTTTACCAAACTATAAAAATGATACCAAAAAGAAAGGTTTCAAAGTACAACACTTCCTAATAAGTCACTTTAAAAGAATTGATCCAATTCACTACCCTCTTAATATTCACTTGGATGAACCTTAGAAAAATATTGTTTACCTTGCAGTCTAGAAGGATCATTCCCACCTCAGAATCTATAACACTTTTGCAATAAAACACAGTCTTTAGTGTTGACTTGGTTGAACATTGGAGAAATATTTTATTAGCTCCCATTCTATTAGGATTATCCACACTTACGATTATATAAAAAAAAACCAATAAGACCCTTCTATTATATCATAAATATGTACAATTGGGTGTGTGTGCATCATAGATATGTACAATTACACTTATTCTATTTTACAATGTATTATTAATAATCTACATTATCCAAAATAATACCAATTTGCCATTTTTATTCAAATAATAATAATTATTAAATATTAATTATATAAAAATTAATTTATAATTTATCCAACTATTTTATAATTTATCATTAATAATATACATTGTCCAAAAAAACACTAATTTTGTCATTTCTATTCAAATAATAATTATTATTAAATATAAAATTTAATTTATTAATTATATAAAAGTTAATTTTGTAATTTAATTATAATATATAAAAATTAATTTTATAATTTAATTATAATTTTGTTAAAAAATCAGCATTTAATTCACACACTTTAAGATTAACTCTATAATTTATTTGTCCAAATAAAATATTTAGATAATGTAAGTCTCATTCTTAGAATTTTCTATTTTAATTTTGAATAAATTATTCATAGGTTTTGTTTAAACCAATTGATTTAATAATAATAATTAAATAAAAAAGGAGTGGAGGGATTGTCTGGAATCGGGGTAATTTTTTTTTCAAATTTTTTTGTAAAGGCAGTGTTTGAATCGTGTTTTTGATGGTGGAAATAGATTCAGCACCATCAAAAACCTCTAAGACACCTAAAATTTTGAAGTTTAACAACTATAACTTGGATTTACAAAAATCCTTGCCCAATTTTCTCTAAATATGACCGGAATTTCCATAACTTTCCGGGCAACTCCTCCACCTTGTTAGACTACACAAATAAAAAAGGAGTCGTCTAAAGAGGCGGAGGAATTGCCCAGACGGCCAAAAGTAGCCGCAATCTGGGCAAAAAAAATTCAAAAACTCTTGTAAAGGCAGTTTGAATCGTGTTTTTGATGGTGGAAATAGATTCAGCACCATCAAAAATGTCTAAGACACCTAAAAAATTTCACCATGTTTCAAAAAACAAATTACAAAGTGCTGAATTGAATTGAATGCCACGCATAAGAGTTTAGCAATATTGTCCTGTGATGTGACGTGGATTCTTGAGCACTCTGCATTGATTAGACGTTGAACAGTGGTGACGTGTGTTTCCACTTTAAGAGTGCGTATTGCCTCGACGAGGAGCTCCACAATTTTTCGAAATTGCAAGTGTATGATTTCATTGAAGTTTCTTTAAACTGTGTTTCATAGTAATTTTTCTTTTAATTATTTAAAATTTTTCAATAATTTAAAATTATAATTTAATATAATTTCAATGAAAAATATGTGTAAATTAATATAAATATGATATAAAATACAATATTAAATATATAATTATAAATTTTGAAAATTTATATTATTAAAATTATTATTAATTGCATTATTTATGGTATGAGATTTTTAGGATTTTTTTTTTACCTCGAGTTTGGAAAGGAGCATCACTTATTAGGTCAATGAGACTTGAACTTAAATGGGGAAGTTATCATTAAATACTCCCAACTACATGGTTTACATTCAATTGACAAGAGATTTTAAGAAGATATGATATGTTCTCATTACCATGGCTTCATAAAGTGAACGATTTGGTGCTTTTAAGGAGGTAGGATTTTTTATAAATTTATTTTGGCATTGTCTAGTTATTATATATTTTGGAATTTTTGGTTGAAATCTAACCAAATATTGTTTAGTCAAATTGTCATCATTTGTTATTTAAAATGAGTTTTTGACTTTATATATGGATTCAACACTTTAAATAATCTCTGGGGCACCTGAATTGTGGAGGGTTCACAACTCACACTTGTAATTCCAACAAATTCTTGACAAATTTAGAAGAATTCAACCAATAAATATACACTGAAAAGCTCTAAAATGTGTAACATGAATTCCATCCTGAGAAAATTCTTACACCTAAGTGGAGAAAAGTGGTATCGTTTTAAAAAATCCCCCAAAAAATTGTAATAAATTAAAAATTAAATAATAATTTAAAAGAAAGTAACATAATTTATATTATTATGTAGTATTCTAACTAATTTTACAAAAATACATATTAAAAATGTAATTTAACTATTTTATGTTAAATTGAAAGTTTCTTTTAGTATATTTTTGGTCTTTTTTTTTTTTTTCTGAATAATTTTTTGAACTCTGCACTATCCGAGTATTCCAAAAGTTAAAAAAATTGTTGACCTGCATAATTTTAATGCCCATTTTTATCCATACATACTTTTTCTTTAGGTTAAAAAAAATATTATCTATTTCTCTGTAAGAAATCAATTCTTAATAATAAATAATTCGATTAAAGATGCTTATGAATTTCCAATGTATTGCAAATTTTACTTATTTCCACTCAAATTGAAAAACTTGTCACTATATCAATGTATTAATTCTAGACAATATTTGATCATATATTGAAAATCGTGGCTTTCATGGAATCTAAAATTTAAATTTATAAACTATATCATATATTAACATTATAAGATGAATGAATGTTATATCATTTATATGTATTAAAGTTTTAATTATTAATTTTTTTGAATTAACTTGTTTTGTTATAATATTTTTATTTATATTTAATAATTTAAAATTATGTTTTTTTTCTTAGTTATTATTTTTTGTTTCGAAATAAATTATAGTAATTGGTTAAAATGTTTAATAAAAAAATATTATATGATTAATCTGGAAAACAATTTCAAAAACAAAATAAATTATTAAAACCTAAAATAAAAAATAATTATTATGTCAATTAAAAATATTTATATAAAAAAATAATTAAACTATTATATATGTAATATAATATGATTATAACACAAAAATAAAACTGGACCTTAATCACATAATTTTATGGATCTAGATTCAAATAAAGATATGGTTATACTACCCATATCAACCCACCTTGTTACATTAGGTGAGGTTTAGTACTCTCCCTTGCAGCATAGCAAGGTGATTAACCAAATGCTTTTTCTAAACCTAATTAATCAATACTATATTGTTTAATAAAGTTATTAATATTATTTTATTAAAGATATATTATTGTAAGATGACTATGTTGCTTAACATGGTGATCAAAGTTTAAACTCGATTAACCTATCTCCGCTAATACCCCATGCATTCATTTAGCTCTGTTTTCTTGTGATGTGGTGCCAATGATCGAGCAATTTACATTGATTATAGGTAAAAATTACTTCAAAGTCAAAAAATATTAAACATCATATAACATTTCTAATTATTGATTTACTGATTTAATAATTGATTTATTATTTTTTTTCATATTATTTATAGAATAAAAATAATAATAAAGTATTTAGTAACTAAAATGAAAAAAATGAAATTATTATAACATAATACTTAATTTTTATCATTAAAACATTAATTAAATTTTCATAATTAAATTTAAATATAGATGTGAAACAGACATCTACGTATTTATTTTTCTAGTCACTAACAATGTTTTAAATTATTCTAAAGAGATTTCAACGAGCACCATAAAATTGTCCTACATAGTTGAAGTCATTTATGGGACCCTCCCCTTTAAAATTTAAAGATCTCTACTCACCAACATTGTTTTATGTTTTTTTTTTTTAATTTTTTTGAACGATTTCTATTGATAGCAAAAGATATTACATTGGGAACCCTTCATACCAACAACTGACCTCGAGGATTCATCGGGGTAAACATAAACATAATCAGGATAAACATAAGCATAACACAACAGAAACTATTATTAGCAAAAATTTGCAAGATACACTGCAAAAACTACTGTTAGCAAAAATTTGCAAGATGGGACTACCCTACTGGAATGCACGAAGGTTGTGGATTTAACAAAGTGCACTAAGATCCTCTAATTTCCTTAGGGATGTGACTGGGTCATATAAAATGCCAAAATTGAAATAACACAGAGTACAAGCAGTAACCTCTGACAATACTGACAAAACAACATAAGGTTACTTACAAAAATCAAGTTCAGCCCAACCTTAGAGACTAGAACGGATTGCATGGTGGACTTATCAGTCCAAAATGATGATTCTCAAATGAGGAGAAGAGTTTGCATGGGTAATGTTCAGAGGTGGAGCATTGATGACTGCAACCTCCTCCTGATGATCATTAGAGTCAGTCTTTAAATATGAGACCACAAAACGTTCCACCTGATTCAGTTTGACCACGATATTCTCCAAATTATACCTGATGTCCCTCAAGATTCTCTTAATCTCCTCCTGACCTACAAAGAGATCGTAGTTGTCAATCTGCTTGTCGCGAATTACCATGTTGAGTAGTGTTTCCAACTAACGGTGAACAGTGATAGAATGAAGGAAGTGTAGTCTTCTTCTCCGAAACTTCCCTGGATGGGGAATCCATTTGAAGTTCTTGCCACTGTTGGGATGAGAAAAAGGTATGTTTTATCCTTGTAAATAGCCTAATTTAGCATTTGTCTTCATATGTTTATCTTCATTTTACGGATCAAAATAGAGGAAACAACAACTAAAGTTGGGTAAAAGCGATTAATAGCACATTGGATAAATTTGGGTGTAGAAAACTAACTTTTACTATCTTTATGTGCAAAGACACATATTGGACGATGGTTGTTCAATCGACATAATAACAATAGCAAGTAAAGGAAAAAGACAGCATCTGGGGACAACAGAAGATCGGGCAGACCAAAGCTATTTTATGATGAAATCAGATCGAGTATTGCGAAATCCTCGGGATCCCCTGATTCTGACGATTCACTTTTATCTATTTACTTTTCTAAATGTTATATAAGGCTGAAAGGAAAACTGAACAACTAGTTTAGAAATTCACAGATTGTAACTATTATTTTGGACATATAATACTTTCATCTTGGTGATGTTGTAACTCTGTTACTTATTTTAATGAAGAAGACTGCATTTAATTCATAATCGTGTTTTGAGTATCTAATAGCGGGAACTTCTGGCGACTTTGGGCCCAGTCAAGAGAAGATATACTGCTTCACCTGTGTTATAATAATTTCTGTTATTCTTTATTGTTTGTTATTGTTAAGTTAATATCATTCTGATTACCGTGAGGATTGACGATTTTGATTTACATTTGTTGTTTATTCAAGATTCAAGACTTAGCCGTGTGATTATATATGCGTGATGCTCTTTATTGAAATGGTTATGTTATATGCGTGATGCTCTTTCTCGAATTGGTTATGTTCATTTCAGATTGTTGTTCATTCTAAGTAACGTTATCATAGGTTTCAAACCTAGAGTTTACTGCTTTCTGTAAGATGCTTATATTGTCATTTGTTGTTCAATTATCATAGCTCTCTTTCATGTTAAATAAGTTAGTTTCAATTCCAGTTAAGATTGCCAAGTGTGATTCTTTCTATTTGTATTCAAATTCATTTGCTTGCAGAATAGATTAAGTAGAATTGCAAGGTGTGTTATGAATTCCTTTCAGAGTTGTTTAGATTGAATTTAAAGAGATAGTCATTAGTAATTGCAACGATTCCAACATAGATTGACCTTTGAATTCACTGCATATATAGTGCTGACACTCTTGAAATAAAAAGACTTGCCCTGGGTTGATAATGAATGTAGGTATTGATATCGTTTGTAATAAGACATCTTAGTGCACCAACATTTTGGCGTCGTTGCCAGGGAGAGTGTTTCAAAGTGATTTCCTTTTATCTTTCTATAAGAGAATTGGGTTTTAAAAATGAGAGGTAAGAACCTGTGTGACCAGCAAGTAAAGTGCTTTCTCATTAGCTGGCTTTTCAACAAAAGCATAGAGGTTAAATAGAAATAGTTTACTTTATGAATGACTAGGAATAGAAAGATAGAAAAAGATCAGAACCCCCCACCTAAATCCACAAAACCCAAGGGATCGGTGAGCCTTGGGAGAACAAATTTTATAGACGAAATCGTAAGAAAAGAAGAGTCTCAGGCATCAGTAGGATTCCAGACTATCACTGGAAAAAGCCCTACTGTAATCCCTCAGGCAGCAGGCTCACCATCTGCAGCCTATGCTGAGATTCATAGCCAAATTGGAGGATCTGAACAGAGTTTTCAGGTTACAACAAATTTACATTCTGATCCTCTACAAGAGGGAAAATCGTGTAACTTAAGAGAAGGAGAGGGAGAAACCAGTGGAACTGCTAAGGCAAGACATCAGTCGTATGGACAAGGATATCCTGTGATCCCATATCTAGGAAGTACTGTAAAGCCAACTCGGATTGCTAATCCTCTGCTTACTCAAATAACACCCCCTGAAATTCCTGAAGGATATTGGCACATTTTCGACCAAATGGCAAATCAACCACCTCAAGGTCAAACATCGACATTGGAATACCCCATAGTTGACCAAGTGGCCAATGCCCCTATGAAATCTATTCCCTTGCAGAGCATCCCCACTTTTCATGGGATGATCAAGAAGGATCCTGATGCCTTCCTATTCGAATTTGATGTCCTTTGCAGAGGATATGACTATACCACCGACCCTCAAAAACTAAAATTGTTCCCTTCTACTCTGAAAGGAGCAGCCTTGAGATGGTTCATGGGGTTGGGCGGACGTACTATTAACTCTTGGGATGACATGAAAACTTCCTTCCTCACAAGATACCAGGACTTTTGCAAGACTAGGGAATTAAAAGATTAAATCTTTAAGATGGCTGCAAAGGATAATGAAACTCTAGAAGAATATGTCGAGTGGTTTCATTATAATTTGTAGAGATCTCCTCACACCACCTTACCAAAAGAAGTCCTAAGAGCTATATTAATTAAGGGAATGAAAGAAGGATGGATAGAAACTCTAAATTTAATGGGGAAAGGAGATATTTCTCAAGAATATTGTGATGAAATCGTTCGCTTGCATATCAGTTGTTTGCGAGGAAGCACACGAACAGGAGTAGGAATCCAAGATCCTATGACCAGAGGAAGCAAACCACATAGTGGAGGTGTAACCCGAATGGAAATCGGTAACCTCTTGGAAGATTTCAAGACAGACATTCTGGGCATCCTCACAACACAGCCGGACATCCTATAGGCTAAACAAAAACAAGCCTTAGCAGAATAGAACTTGGCCGTTTTCTTCCCACACTGCCGAAAGAAGCACAACCAATGAGAATGTCCATTGGACATGGTTCAGACATGCACTATCTGCACCAAGGATCACGCCATTGAACAATGTCCATCACTTCCAGGGCTGAAAGCAGTTTTCAAGGAAGAAAAAGAAGAGACAGAGCCAATATATTTAATGAACTAGCGTCGTCAATGGCAGACCAAACCTATAGGTATGTCACAAGACACATCCCAGTTCTTTCCTTCTTCACCATTTAATCAACAATAGAACCCTGGAGCAGCATGGCAAGGCCAGTCACCTTACTCAAATTGGCAATCCCAACCATTCCCTATGACACCTTGGCCAACTCAGTCCTTTCTGGGTAATGGCTGGCCAAATTCTCCTTTTACTCCTGTTTGGCAAGGTAATCCCTATCCATCCTAATGGCCTGCTTCTACTTCTCAAAACCTAAGCTAGTCTCTGAATTGGCAACGACCTTTAGGGATATCCAATACACCTATGGGAACATGTCCTAAACCTCAACTTGCATTATCAGCCCCATATCCATTACAGAAAAATCCTCAACCTCTTCTATGTCCTCAATTGCTAGCTCAATTGAATCCGAATCCTAATAAAAGACCGGTTCAGCTGGTGCAAATTGTCGAAAGCGCATAATATGAGATTGAACAAAAAGAATGTAATGAACTTCAATTGAGGTTGAGATGTATCATTACCCCCAGGGAAGTCAGAGACCAAACATCAATTGAATTGGAAACCCCACCTGTACATATACCGTCAACTATAAATGATACATAAAAAAAACAAGGAGAAGATACAGATCATCATAAAGATCCTGAGAATCTCATAGTCACTTCTCCCCCATTCCCCGAAAGGCTAACAATACCCAAGCCAATTGTTTATCCAGATTTTGATCTTGTAGGGGAACTAAAAAATCTTTGTATTAAAATTTCTCTCCTCCAGACCATCCAAGATATTCCTATTTATGCTAAAACAATTAAAGAGCTATGTGTAAAGAAGCCCGTGAGGAAAGCAAAAAATTCACCCACCATTCATGTTTTAGGGACCTTATCTAATTTACTCTTCGGAGGGGAAACTCCAGTAAAATATGAAGATCCTAGGAATCCCATTGTTACTGTTCAAATATATGTTCGCTCCTTTCCAAACGCACTAGTTGATCTAGGTGCAGCCATTAACATATTAACAATAGAAACCGGTTAGACACTTGACATTATAGCTCTAGAACCAACCACCACCCTGTTAGAACTTGCTGATCATTCGGTGGTAAGGCCAGAGGGAACTTTATAGTATATTACAGTTTCTGTTGATTCATGGGAGCATCCAATAGATTTTCTTGTTATAAACCCAAAGAGTCGATTGGATGGGCACCCTCTAATTCTAGGCCGACCTTGGCTAGAAACAACCAATGCTTACATAGGTTGCCGAGAGGGCAACATGACTGTTGCTAAAGGGGATGCTATAAAAAATACCATTTTATATCCTCCTGCCAAACCAAGTTTTCCCATTGTAAAAATATGTAAACATCCACCTGCATACCTGGAAGAAAGCATTCATTCACCACTTATAGTAGTAGAGGCACTTGAATTCAAGGATTAGACTGAAGATGATGTTATCAATAATTTTATCAATAATGTGAACAATGTCAAATGCCAAATGTTAAAAGCATTCTTGATAATGAAGCCTTGGAAGACCCTTTGAAAGACACTAATGATTAGCATATCCAGACAACTGTTGTTCATAACGACAAGCCTGTTGAAATTGAACCAGGCAAAGTTTTAAACATTAATGATAGCCTAGACAGTGATCAACAACAAAAGTTCATTCAGGTCCTGCAAAAATATAAAGGGGATTTTGCCTGAGATTATCCTGATATGAAGGGTATAGACCCAGAGTTGTGTACACATCATATCGACATCAAAAAGGATGCTTGTCCTATCTGGCAGCCTCAACAGAGATTGAATTCGTACCTCAAGGATATTGTAAAAGAAGAATTACAAAAGCTGCTGGATGTGAATTTCTTTTATCCCATTTCAGATAGCAAATGGGTCTCTCCATTGGTAGTTGTCCCGAAGAAAAATGGGAAGTGGCGTATCCGTGTGGATTATCGGGAATTGAACAAGGAAACACAGAAATATCGCTTCCCTCTTCCATTCATTGATCAAGTCCTTGATACTTTGGCAGGGAAGCCGTTCTTTTCCTCTCTAGACGACTTCGACGACTACAATCAGATTCAAATCACCCCTGAAGACCAAGACAAAACAACCTTCACCTGTTCCTAGGGTACATTCACTTACAAGGTGTTATCATTTGGCTTATGCAATTCCACAGCTACATTTCAAAGAGCTATACTTAGCATTTTTTGCCGATCTGATAAATGAAGGACTTGAAGTTTATATGGATGACTTTACCCCGTATGGGGATGACTTTGATCAAGCACTACAAACATTAGAAGAGGTTTTAAAATGATGCATTGCTACCAGGCTATGTGTAAGCAATGTCAAGTGTCACATGGTGATGACCAAAGGCGTAATCTTGGGAAATTATATTTCTGCAGCAGGGATACAGGCAGATTCGAAAAAAACATAGGTAATTCTTTTACTGCCTACACCCTGTACTCAGACGGAGGTACGTAGCTTCCTGGGATATGCAGGTTATTATTGCAGGTTTATCAAAAAAATTTCACAAATTGCTGCGCCTTTATATGCTTTAACTAGAAATGTTGATTTTAAATGGTCTGACAAATGTGACACAACTTTTACAGATTTAAAGAAACTAGTTTCGATGGCACCAATATTACATGGATCAAATTGGGAACTTCCTTTTCACATATCCACATATGCATCAGATGCAGCAATAGGCGCTTTCCTTGGCCAGGAGGAGGATAGAAAACCTTATACTATATATTATATCAACAAAATTCTTACTGCTACTCAACTTAATTATATAGTAACAGAAAAATAATTCTTAGTTGTCATTTATGTTGGGTGTGGAGCCTGATTATCTTTTGTATTCAAAGGTTTCAGCCGGATGTATACCCCAGGAAGACTGTACACCCCTCCACGCGGGGGGAACTTGTCCCCCTCACGGGGGTCCGGGGGGGCTAATCCCCCCAGCTGGGGGGTCCGGGGGCCAGCGGTCCCCCGGCAGGGGTTTGGGGGCAGCACCCCCGAAGCTAAAAATAGATGTAAAATTTCCTTGTAAAAGTCTAGTAATTTCTAGTCAATCTGGGCCGTTCATTAGGCGGATGATCTGATGGTAGAAGTTATGTTTAGTTTAGGGGTTTTTTTCCCTAGAAGGCAACCCCTCACTATATATGAGGGAATTGTATTGCGTCTATGGATATCTGTATTCTGAGTTACGAAGAGAGAGGAGATTGAGAGCAAAGAGGGTGTTACAGTGGATCTGCTGTAGGTTGTATCTCTTCAGTTTGCTGGATAATATAAAAGGAAGGACTGGTTGTTTCTCCGTGGACGTAGCCCAAACTGGGTGAACCACGTATATCTGCGTCTTTCTTGTTTTATGTGTTTCTGTGTTTATATTTCTGCAATATTTTATGTGTTCCATTGCTCTGTAATATATAATTTTCTAACAACTAGTATCAGAGCCGAAGGTCTATTTGGCTGATAAACTCGCAAGAGAGAAGGGTTCCTGGTTCGAGTGGGAGAAATGGCGGAAGATGGTAGGTTTAGGGTCGAAATTCAATGGCCAAAACTACCAACTGTGGAAGATGCAGATGGAAGATTATCTGTATCAGAGAGATCTGTACCTACCATTAAGTGGAAAGACAAAGAAGCCGACGAGTATGATAGACACAGAATGGAATATTCTCGAGAGAAAGGCACTTGGAACAATATGGTTGTGCCTAGCGGCATCGGTAGCATTTAATATTTCAAAGGAAACAACAATAGAGGGTTTAATGTTGGCATTAGCCAAACTATATGAAAAACCTTCGGCCTCAAATAAGGTATTTCTTATGAAGCGTTTATTTAATGTGAAGATATTAGAAGGTGGATCTGTTGCAGACCATTTAAATGATTTTAAACAATTACAAGTCAATTAAGTTCTGTAGGGGTAAATTTTGATGATGAAGTTAGGGATCTGTTATTTCTATGCTCATTGCCAGAAAGTTGGAATGGTTTAGTTATGGCCATTAGTAACACTGTCTCTGGATATAGTACTTTAAAGTTTGATGATGTTGTCGGTGCAATCCTTAGTGAGGAAATGCGATGAAAAAGCTCCGGTGAGACATCAGGTAATGCTTTGACTGCAGAGACTAGGGGAAGAAAAATGGAAAGAGGAAAGAGCCCAGGATATTGTAGTAAGTCAAGAAAAGGCAGATCCAAGTCCAGATCGGGGATAGTGTGCTGGAAATGCAGGAAGAAAGGACACCTAAAGAAAGATTTCAAGTCTCAAAAGGGAAAATAAGGAGACGTGCAGCAAGAAACTAATCATGAAGCGAATCTAACAGGTGATGTGTTGCAAGATGCTTTGATTCTTTCATTAGAAAATATTATTGATGCCTGGGTGGTAGATTCAGGGGCCTCATTCCATGCCACACTTGTTAAGAATCATTTTCATGATTATGTTCAAGAAGATTTTGGACAGGTTCGATTGGGTGATGATAAACCCTGTCAAATAGTTGGAATGGGTACAATTTTTATAAAACAACAGAATGGAAATCAATGGCTATTGAAGGAGGTAAGGCATGTTCCAGATTTGAAGAAAAATCTGATTTCAATAGGGCAGTTGGGAGGTGAAGGTTGCATAAGTACTTTCACAGATAATACCTGGAAGGTCACTAAAGGATCCTTGGTAATAGCGAAAGGAGGAAAGGTTGGTACATTGTATTTATGCAATGGTATTTTTAATTCTGTTAATGCTTTAACCTCTATAGGAGAAGATACGACATTGTGGCATCATAGGCTCAGGTGCATGAGTGAGAAGGGGATGCAGATTCTTCACTCAAGAAATTTTTTACCAGGTTTGAAGCATGTTGATTTAAAATTCTGTGAAAATTGTGTTTATGGAAAACAAAAGAGAGTCAGATTCCTTAGAGTTGGGAAAGAAAAGAAGAGCGAAAAATTAGAGCTTGTGCATATAGATGTATGGGGACCTGCTTAGGTATCATCTCTTGGTGGCTCTCGTTATTATGTTACTTTTATTGATGATGCAACCAGAAAAACCTGGATTTATTGTATTCGAAATAAATCTGATGTATTTGATACTTTCAAGAAATGGAAAGCTTTGGTTGAAAATGAGACAGGGAAAAGGTTGAAGTGTCTCAGATCAGATAATGGAGGCGAATATTGCAACAAAGAGTTTGATAGGTACTGTTCAGAGAATGGAATTCGCAGAGAGAAGACAATTCCAGGAACACCACAAGAAAATGGTGTGTCAGAAAGGATGAATAGGACAATCATGGAGCATACAAGGTGCATGAGATTGCATGCAGGATTGCCTTTACAATTTTGGGCAGATGCTGTAGACACTGCTATTTATCTAATAAACAGAGGGCCTTCAAGTTCCTTGGATAGTGGTATTCCAGAGGAGGCATGGACAGGTAAAAATGTAAACCACTCATTTTTAAAGACTTTTGGTTGTGAAGCCTTTGTCCACATTAATAAAGAAAATAGAACAAAGCTTGAGGCAAAATCAAAGAAATGTACCTTTATTGGATATGCTGTTAATGATTTTGGTTATCGCTTATATGATTATGAAAATCATAAAATCATTAGGAGTAGAGATGTAATATTCAATGAAAAGGTCTTGTATAAGAATTAGTTGCAGGAAAAGAAACAAGGAAAAGAAAACAAAGAATAGACAGTGCTTGACAATATCACAGGAAAAGTGATGGTGCCTGAAAATCATAATGATCAATAGCTAGAACAACAACCAAAATAGCAACAAGCACCTCAAATACCTGAAAGTGGTGTTAGAAGATCTACCAGGATAAGTAGACCCCCTGAATGATACTCTCCTTCATTGTATTATGTATTGTTGACTGATTCTGGTGAACCAGAATGTTATGAAGAAGCAGTGCAGGTAGAAACCAGGAAGAAGTGGGGGCAAGCCATGAAAGAAGAGATGGACTCCTTAGCACATAACCAGACTTGGGACTTAGTCAGGTTGCCTGCAGGTAAAATAACATTGCAGAATAAATGGGTTTACAAGCTGAAGGAAGAAGATGGAGGTAGAAAAAGGTATAAAGCTAGACTTGTGGTGAAAAAGTTTGCACAGAAAAAGGGTATAGACTTTGATGAGATATTTTCTCCTGTTGTGAAAATGACTTCAATCAAAACTATTCTAAGTCTAGTAGCTGCTGAAGATTTACATCTTGAGCAGTTAGATGTAAAGACAACCTTTATCCATGGGGATTTGGAGGAAGAGATATATATGCAGCAGCCACAAGGATATGAGGTAAAAGGGAAGGAGAAACTAGTGTGCAGGTTGAAGAAGAGCTTGTATGGCTTAAAACAGGCTCCAAGGCAGTGGTATCTAAAATTTGATAGGTTTATGTTTGAACAAGGTTATACTAGGTGTCACTCTGATCATTGTGTTTATCTCAAAAGGCAAAATGATGGCAGCTATATTATATTGTTATTGTAAGTAGATGACATGCTTGTTGCAGGTTTTAACATGCAGGAAATAAATGTGCTCAAAAGGAAATTGGCAAACTCATTTGCAATGAAGGATTTGGGTGCTGCAAAACAAATCCTTGGTATGAGAATAACTAGAGACAGGAAGAATCACAAATTAACATTGTCTCAAAATGAGTACATAGAAAAGGTGTTGAAAAGGTTTAGTATGCAGAATGCAAAACCAGTTGGTATACCTTTAGCTAGCCATTTCAAATTAAGTAAGGAGGCGTGTCCCAAGGCTCAGGAAGAAATGGCTCATATGTCTAAAGTTCCATATGCATCAGCAGTTGGAAGCTTAATGCATGCAATGGTCTGCACAAGGCCTGATATTGCACATGCAGTGGGAGTTGTAAGCAGGTACATGAACAATCCAGGAAAAGAACATTGGATGGCGGTGAAGTGGATTCTCAGGTATTTGAGAGGTACCACAAATCAAGCATTATGCTTTGGTGGTTCAAACATTGGTCTACAGGGATATGTTGATGCAGATATGGCAGGTGACAGAGATAATAGGAGGAGCACTATAGGATATGTATTTACTGTAGGTGGAACAACTATCAGTTGGGTTTCAAAAATCCAAAGTGTTGTTGCACTTTTAACAACAGAAGCAGAGTATGTTGCTGTTATAGAGGCTAGTAAAGAAATGATTTGGTTACAAAGGTTTCTGGATGAATTGGGTAAGAAGCAGGAGTTGGGCAGGTTATACAGTGACAACCAGAGTGCCATACATCTTGCAAAGAACTCTACATTTCATTCCAAGACTAAGCATATACAGCTCAAGTACCATTTCATACGGTTAGCATTAGAACATGGACAGTTGAAGCTAGAAAATATACACACTAGCCAGAATCCTACAGATATGCTGACAAAAGTTGTAACTAGGGAGAAACTGAGAATCTGCTCAGTTTCAATTGGTCTTCAAGTATGATGAAGAAGATGAGAAACAACCAGGTCCAAAGTGGAGTCATTGTCTAGCAAATGAAGTAGCGGTGGAGTTGCTATAATCAGTCTCCAAGTGGGAGATTGTTGGGTGTGGAACCTGATTATCTTCTGTATTCAAAGGTTTCAGCCGGATGTATACCCCAGAAAGACTGTATGCCCCTCCACGTGGGAGGGTGTGGGGGGGACTTGTCCTCCCCGCGGGGGTCCGGGGGGGCTAATCCCCCCCCAGCTAGGGGGTCCGAGGGCCAGTGGTCCCCCGAAGCTAAAAATAGATGTAAAATTGCCTTGTAAAAGTCTAGTAATTTCTGGTCAATCTGGGCCATTCATTAGGTGGATGATCTGACAGTAGAAGTTATTTTTAGTTTAGGGTTTTTTGCCCTAGAAGGCAACCCCTCACTATATATGAGGGAATTGTATTGCGTCTATGGATATCTGTATTCTGAGTGAGGAAGAGAGAGGAGATTGAGAGAGAAGAGGGTGTTACAGCGGATCTACTATAGGTTGTATCTTTTCAGTTTGCTGGACAATATAAAAGGAAGGACTGGTTGTTTCTCCATGGACGTAGCCCAAACTGGGTGAACCACATATATCTATGTCTCTCTTGTTTTATGTGTTTTCTATGTTTATATTTCTGCAATATTTTATGTGTTCCATTGCTCTGTAATATATAATTTTCTAACAATTTATGCCATAAACAAATTTATACATTATATAACTTGTTATCAAGTTTTCTGTATATTGAGCATTTCGCCATTAGGTACTTAGCCAACAAACTTACTATAAATGGTCGAGTGACTCGTTGGTTATTGCTTTTGCAGGAGTTTGATATCACCATCAAGGATCGTCCAAGGAAGGAAAACCCAGTTGTTGATTTTCTGTCTTGAGTTCCAAAGGTAAATGATCCATTGGCAGTGGATGACCAATTTCCAGATGAACATTTATTTGCCGTAGCAGTCAAAACGCCATGGTATGCAGATGTAGAAAACTATCTGGCAGTGGGGAAGCTGCCCAAGCACTTGACAGCAAGGGAAAGAAAACAGATTGTCCATCGCAACACCTAATTTTCTTGGATTGGTAGATACCTTTTTCACACAGGGTTTGATATGTGTATACGCAAATGCATTCGTGAGGATGAGATTTATGACATCCTGAAGGCTTGCCATGATGAGCCCTACAGAGGACACTTCGTAGATCGTAGGATAGGGCATAAGGTACTACAGATGGGCTATTATTGACCCACTATTTTTAAATATGCTAAGAAATATGCATAGGCTTGTGATAACTGCCAAAGGATGGGCTGACCTGGTCAACTCGATGAAATGCCACTTCAACCCCAATTGGTGATAGAACCCTTTGAACGATGGGCACTGGATTTTGTTGGCCCATTTCATCCACCATCAAACCAAAAGGCCTACATACTGGTTGCCACAGATTATGTGACGAAGTGGGTAGAAACAATAGATTTTCCAAGAGCTATAGAAGAATTTGTAATTAATTTCCTTTTTGGGTTATTCGTGTGGTATGGTTTACCTTAGGAAGTGATAACAAATGGGGGAGGGCAATTTGTAGGACACAAGATTACAACCACTCTCAGAAACCACCACATTACACATAGAATCACTTCCCCATATCACCCGCAGGCGAACGGGCAGGTTGAAAGCACCAATAAGGTCATCGAAGCAATTCTGACCAAGACAGTCTCAACACATCGGCGAGACTGGGCTGCTAGATTGCCAGAGGCCTTGTGGGCCTATCGCACCACTTGGCGAAATACTACTGGATATTCTTTGTACCAACTAGTGTTTGGAAAAGAACATATTTTTCCTTTCGAATTTGAAATAAAGACTCTAAGAACGGCTCAAGAAGTGGGATTGGATCTAACAGAAGCCCAAACCAAGCGAATTCAACAAATAAATGAATTGGATGAGGCTCGACTACTTGCCCTGCAACGTACTGCAATTATTCAGCAGCAAAGGGAAAAGTGGCATGACAGTCTTATAAAAAATAAGACGTTTCAAAAAGGATATTGGGCACTCCTCTATGACTCTAGATTCCAGGACTTTCTGGGCAAGTTACAAACAAGGTGGCTTGACCCTTATGAAATTCAAGAAGCACATAGCAATGGTACTTTCACTTTGACTACCATTGACGGGTCTGACCATTCTTTCAAGGTGAATGGGCATCAGGTGCATCTTTATCACAAACCACTCACCAAGGAGTCTTTCTGCCAACAGGTACGTGAGGACCCCACCATGCAAATTTTAGCTGCAGGGAGTAATGACCCGACAACTTTTCTCTCATGAAATTGCATTTTTCTTTGATTGTAAATAATGTATATATTCCTTTACGGTTGATTGCAATCTAGTTAGGCATCACCATGTAAATACGAGGATTTTTCTTGTCTTTGGGCGTGTTTCGTAGGTGTTGTTCAATCAATTGAACGATTGTTGTTCAATCAATTGAACAACACTTATTGTTGTGTGCATATTGTTGTTCAATCAATTGAACGATTGTTGTTCAATCAATTGAACAACACTTTTTGCATGTTTGCTGTTCAATCGATTGAATGATTGTTGTTCAATCAATTGAACAACACATTTTTGCATGTTTGTTGTTCAATCGATTGAACGATTGATGTTCAATCAATTGAACAACACTTTTTGCATGTTTGTTGTTCAATCGATTGAACGATTGTTGTTCAGTCAATTGAACAACACTTTTTGCATGTTTGTTGTTCAATCGATTGAACAACACCTTTTTCATGTTTGTTGTTCGATCAATTGAACGATTGTTGTTAAATCAATTGAAAAGCACTTTGTGAGTCTTTATGATTATGCTGTTCAATCGATTGAACGATTACTGTTCAATCAATTGAACAACACTTTTGTGTCTTTACGATTTTGATGTGCAATCAATTGAACAACACTTTTTGCGTTTTTACGATTTTGTTGTTCAATCGATTGAACAATTGTTGTTTAATCAATTGAGCATCACTTTCTGCGTTTTCCAATTTTTGTTGTTCGATCAATTGAACAACACCTTTGCGTTTCTATGATTTCACTGTTCAATTGATTGAACAACACTTTTTGTGTTTTTTTGTTGTTGTTTAATCGATTGAATGATTACTGTTCAATCAATTGAACAACAATTTTTGAGTGTATGTTGTTCAATTGATTGAACGATTGCTGTTCAATCAATTGAACAACCTCGATTTTGTTTTTTGTGTGCTTATTGTTTAAATCAGTAGAATGAATAACTGTGATTTCTCTTTATTCTTTCATTGTTGGTCATTCTTTTTGCCATTTTTCTTTTATGTTTTGAATAAAAACCATCTAGTTGGATTTGTGCCTAAGATAAAGAAAAACAGTAATGTTAATACCATTATGATCTATGAAACCTTTTGATGGCTATCTTTAATTCAAAAGCTAACATGGTGCATATCTATAATGACTAGCTGAATATCTTCCCTTTGGACACATCATAAAATGGTTTATTATTTTAATACCATGTTGGTTTATCTTTCACACTTTCAAATGGGTAAACCCCTTTGATATGATGATATGGGGGTAAAAGTATAACTTTCATTGGCATTTTTTACTTCTTACGCCATCCCTGACTCTTAAGGAGTAAATGAGCCTCCCTCTTTTTATAATAAAAGCATCAAAATATGAAAATATGAAAATATGGAAATATGAAAATGCAACAAACATTGTCTTAAAGAGGATAGGGGGTCTTAGCATGAGCCAACCTACCATGATCATAAGGATGTAACGGGTGACATTCCATTTTGGCCACCAAACCAAGGTAATGACCTTATTGATAATTAAAACTATGAGAAGGACAGGGGGTCTCATCATGAGCCAACCTACTCACTTTGTTATATCTTGGTGGATGACACTATGATTATCTGGTTACCGTGTGAGCATAGTGGTCTCTTAATAGAAAAAAAAGAAAGAATCATATGAAAATCAAAAGGAGGACTCTGGTTCATTTGAAGGGTTAAAAAGAAACCTTGTCGAGGCTATGGACGCTTGCTAGTAGCAATGGCTCTTCTTGTGGTATTGAAGTACTATGTGACATAGCCAAATTCTTTTTATTCTACTACCACCCATGGATTCGTTTCTAAAGGAAAGCTTCCCATTTGAACAACATTCCTAAAAAGCCAACATGCATGGTAACTTATATCACATATCCATTATATCATATTTGTCCAATCACTTTAATTACAGTCATTAATACTTATCGTCAATCTTGCGTTTGATACTTTTCCAATCTCTGTTTTACTTTACGAACATTTCAAATTTGTTGACTGCACTTCTTTGATTGTCGTTGTCATATATTGTGCCGCCTTTATTGATTGTTTGCGTACATTTATGATTTACTGACGCTTTTTCTTGTTTTTCCCATGCTTGATAGACGTGGATTCCCTTTTCCCATTGGAAGGGGGATGTTCTACGTATGAACAACATGTGTGACAATTTATGGATAGTTGTGTGATAATTATTAAACTGATTTCCGGTTAAAGGACTGCATGATGATTGTGTATGTGTAACAATTATCAAACTATTTCTGATTGGAGGAAGGACAACAACCATTGTGGATAGCATGCGGACTAATTATGATCCCACATCAAATATTATCGACGAGACAAATGACTGGACTGTATGTGATATTAATTCTCAAAACAACATCATTTCCTTGTCAATAACCTTAACGTTCTCTGATGCTATTCTAAATTGCGAAAGTGCGAGATACGTGCATGCAAGTGAACCAGTCACTGGAAAAAAATAGCCATAGGAGATAGAGCCATCCGAAATGAACCCACATTGCTCATGGTATCAGACCAAGCTCGGGCAATTCTTGAGTGCCCCAGCTGGCTGCAATATTTGAATAAATTACAGGGATTTCACGAAGAGCTGACACTTGAATTTTTGCAATTTGTAGAATGGCAGCACCACGGTAAGAGGCAGGAACATAACAGTCTCTGAAGCAGTCATAGCCAAAGTCACTGGACTTCTAGCTGAAGGAACACGGTGGATGGATAAACATGTTCTTTTGCATAATGTGGTCATAGTATTTCAAGACCCAGACGAGAAATTGGTGCAAACAGGGAAAGGCGTTCACCCTACAGCTCTGAGATAGCCATGGCAGGAATTGGTAGCCATCGTGCAGAGGTACATCACATGTGATGGATGACAGGACATGGTAAAGCCCCGCCAACTCAAACTGTTAGCTATTTTAAAATAGAAAATTACAGTTAACTTGTCGTTTTATTTAAATTCCCTATTGCATGATGTTGCTCGTCGAGTTAGAAAAGAAAAGGACCCACATACAGTCATCAGTCATCATGGGCTGATCAAATTGATTATCATTCATGGGCTGGCCCAACAATAGCTAACCTGGGATAATATTGTAAATCCTACTCTGGCCCCACCTATAGAAAACCCAGCAACTGAATAGCAAGGGCCAAGAGCCACAAGTCCGAAAAGGACACAAAAAAGGAAGAATTCCTCTATGGCCTCGGGCCCAGCAAAACGAAGATGCTTTGTGCGGGTGAAGTCGTAGTGACACACCCCAATTCAAATAAATGAGGCTGGGCCATCTCACACACCCCCTCCAAGTCTACAGGATGACTCCTTGCAAGACTATGAGGAAGAGGTGGCCAGAGTACTGGAAAACATGGGGATATTTGGTGAAGGAAGGGAGCAATTTGAGAATTCTGAAGGGAAAAATTGTGCCCCCAACCAGTCTGCCCCTGATGGCAGTCCTGGTCATGATCAAACCTTGTCGTTTATTGATAATTTGGAAGAACAAAGGGAACCAATCCCTCCTGTGGAAAAACCCCTTGAAGCAGAAGTGCATGCAGAAGAAACCATTAAAGAAGGAAATCAAGCAGCAGCTACCGGTCCATTGGAATCCCCAACTGAGGAAGAACCTAAAGATGAAACCCTGGGAAGTGAAAATAAACCAGGAAATGCTAGTTTTATGAAGTCCCTTGAGGACGAGGCCCACCTTGAAGAAAGCCCCGAAAACGAGAATTGCTCAGCCGACACCATTCTATTGGGGTCTCCTAAGAAAGAAATTCATGAAGAAAGAGACCTGGAAGGTGAAGATCCATTGGGAGATACGGTTCCAATAGAACCTCACCCTAATGTTGACACAATTCCACTTAAACAGGGACCTGAAGTAAATACAACCGTGCCACTGCTAGTCAGAAGCCTCACAACAAAGCAAACATACAAGGATAGACTCAGGAAAATGCTCAAGAAATATAGGAGGCAAAAGAAAATAATTAAGTAGCTAAGACAATGGTTGAGGGAAGAAGTCAGGGTTAAGAAAGTGAAAGCAAAATTAGAGACCACAGGGGCCCAAACTGAATATTGCTCCAGGGAAAATGTTGGAACCCAGACTGAAACCTTGTTGGTTTATTCAAAAGAAACCCAAACAGAGCCATGTCTTGTAGAAGACAGTGAAATGCAGACAGAGGATCCTTATGTTTGCCCAAAGGAAACTCAATGGACTTCCCTACTGTCGATATTGCCATTCAAACTGATACTGAAGATAACACCCAAGATGATTGTTGCATGATTCGAGAAGTGACCGAGGCTGCTGTTCGAACTGATCCTGTGGAGACATAGGATGATGAGGTCCAAACAGATGAGACTTTTGCTTACATTCCCTTAGTAAGGGAAGCGGTCATTAGGAAATTGCAGAATGAACTAGTCAAGGCTCAGGAGGAATTGAATCGACATAAAGAGGAAGTAGTGCCCCTGCGAGTGCACCAAGAATTACGAAATAAATTTGAGGCACTCACGGTCACAGAGGATGAAACTTTTGCAAATTATAAGGCTGAGAAAAAGAAGGTTGAAAAAGCACAGGTCAAGTTACAGAAGGCTAAAGAGCAATTGGAGATTGTTTGCTCTATTTATTCAGATGCCCTGTCATGCCGAGCTCCTACTACTAACTATGCATTGTTCCTCCTAGAAAGGTACCTCCTACTGAAGATCAAAGCTGTTAAAGTTGGCAAGTCTATGGAAATCAAGACCACCCCAGACTTCGTCAAGTGTTTCAGAGAACAGAATGAGCAGGTACAACGCCTCTTGTGTGAACTTTACATGCATAATTTCTTTTTAGAAGATGACAGAGACAACAATCCTGACCCCTTCATAGGGGATATCCAATTCCAAGTCTTTCTATCCTTTGCTACTAACCAGATCAAACGATCCAAGTTCCATAATACTTTTAGGAAACAAGAATATGGCATAGACCTATGGGTTATGGGAGAGCCTACAAAACCCCTGCACCTCTCTGTCCAGCACAAACAATTTATGAAACGAACAGGTGTTGTGGGCCAATTAGGGCCATTCCACATAGACATTATACAAGCAAGGAAGGAGTACTTCTAGGAGATCAAAGAAGAAGATTTATCTGCAGCCAGGCAGAGATGGGAAGCCTCCAACAATACTATCAGAAACAAAGAGCCATTTGGATTCAGGAATTTCAAAGTTGCCTCCTCTCGCTTACATAAATACAGTAACATGGTCTTAACCATGGGGCCTGAGTGGATAGGGTGTTGGTATAGAAGCCCAATTATATGGTATCCCCCAGATAGGTACCACAATGATTATAACTTGACAGATCAAGAAGTGAACCAGGCTTTCATTGTGCTTAAAAAGAAAAATGGTTTCAGGCTGTACAAGGAGGAAGTATACCCAGCCTATTCCTTAACTCAATTACACCTTAACCATCTGATTGCATGAGGACATGCAATAAGGTAAGTTGGGGAGTATGTTGGGATGAGAAAAATGTATGTTTTCTCCTCATAAATAACCTAATTTAGCATTTGTCTTCATATGTTTATCTTCGTTTTATGGATCAAAATAGAGGAAACAACAACTAAAGTTGGGTAAAAGCAATTAGTAGCACATTAGATAAATTTGGGTGTAGAAAACTAACTTTTACTATCTTTATGTGTAGAGATGCGGATTGGACAATGGTTGTTCAATCGACAGAACAACAACAACTAGTAAAGGAAAAAGACAATGTCTGGGGCAAGAAGGATAGCGGAAGACCAGGTAGACCAAAGCTATTTTATGATGAAATCAGATCAAGTATTGTGAAATCCTCAGGATCCCCTGATCCTGAGGATTTGCTTTTATCTATTTACTTTTCTAAATGTTATATAAGGCCGAAAGGCAAACTGAATAGCTAGTTTAGAAATTCACAGATTGTAACTATTATTTTGGACATATAATACTTTCATCTTGGTGATGTTGTAACTCTATTACTTATTTTAATGAAGAAGACTACGTTTAATTCATAATCGTGTTCTGAGTATCTAATAGCGGGGACTTCTGGCGACTTTGGGCCCAGTCAAGAGAAGATCTACTGCTTCACCTGTGTTATAATAATTTCTGTTTATTCTTCACTGTTTGTTATTGTTAAGTTAATATCATTCTGATTACCGTGAGGATTGATGATTCTGATTTACATTTTTTGTTTATTCAAGATTCAAGACTTAGCTGTGTGATTATATATGCATGATGCTCTTTATTGAAATGGTTATGTTATATGTGTGATGCTCTTTCTCGAATTGGTTATGTTCATTTCAGATTGTTGTTCATTCTAAGTAATGTTATCATAGATTTCAAAGCTAGAATTGATTGCTTTCCATAAGATGCTTATATGGTCATTTTCTATTCAATTATCATTTGTTGTTCAATTATCATAGCTCTCTTTCATGTTAAATAAGTTAGTTTCAATTCCAGTTAAGATTGCCAAGTGTGATTCTTTCTATTTGTATTCAAATTCATTTGCTTGCATAATAGGTTAAGTAGAAATGCAAGGTGTGTTATGAATTCCTTTCAGAGTTGTTTAGATTGAATTTAAAGAGATAGTCATTAGTAATTGCAATGATTCCAACATAGATTGACCTCTGAATTCACTACATATATAGTGCTGACACTCTTGAAATAAAAAGACTTTCCCTGGGTTGATAATGAATGTAGGTATTGAGATCATTTGTAATAAGACATCTTAGTGCACCAACAACCACCAACCTCTAAATTTGAGAAATATTTACGATCCCCGAACTCCTTGGCTTCCAAAAGTAGAATTTCCTTTCTGACCTTGACAGGAGACGAATCGAAATTTTTTTCCACTAATTCCCACTTGAATAGAAACCTGTGCCTTGAAGAGGATTCCCTAGGAGCACCACCCTTGCGGTTGGGTAATTGTTGGCATAGAGCCATATAGGCATAAGACTTGCAAACAAACCACAAGATGATGGAATTATACGATTGAATGATTTATTTACGGCTAACGATAGGATGGTAAAACCATGCTATGATGTGAATCGTAGACCCAACAGTAACACCAGATAGAAGTATATGTGGGGGAAAGAGGATGAATTGAATCCCACCACAAACCCAAAATAATACATGCCTAGACTTTCCGAAACCTCGAATTTTATGTGAACCAGGAGCTGCTGGAATTAAAAAAGATTGAAATAATAGAGTTTTAGTGAGACCATGACTTTCTTCAAAAACAAATGGAGAATGTACCAAGGTACCACACTCCACATACCAACACTTGGCAACTAAATGAAATCCTGGAATGGTTAGAGGTCTGAGGTGCTGCCAAGGGTTAGATTGCCACCAATTCGCCACCAATTCAAAGGACATACTAGTCCCTGAATTGTGTAAAAAGAGCACAAATAACATTGAAACGTAATAAGAAAGGAAGATGACTTGCAATGGAGCTAGTAACCTAAATGTTAATGGGCATGGGATGCAGTGATACCCAAAAAGTTGAAAGACAACAACACAACCCTACAATGACCAATTGAGAAAATAATAGTGAAAACAAACCTCTAGTAATTGTAACACAGTCTTCTTCTAGCCAACATAGAGAGGATAATGATTAAGGCTTAAATCCACCAACAACGAAGTCACCACCTTTCTGGCACCTTGAAACCAGGGTGGAGAAAATATAATATAT
This sequence comes from Pinus tabuliformis, assembly GCA_031772625.1. Taxonomy (NCBI): domain Eukaryota; kingdom Viridiplantae; phylum Streptophyta; class Pinopsida; order Pinales; family Pinaceae; genus Pinus; species Pinus tabuliformis. The sequence continues at coordinate 108,267,832 of CM062804.1, forward strand.
CACAGATGTAATCAGTTGAGGATGATGAGTGAGGTGAGCACCATAAAATCTTCATAACAAGGGCCAATTGTATAGGATGAACCATAACTCATCTATCCCAAGACGTTGCCACATGATGAGATCGTAAATGAGCTTTCACCGAATATCAGATAATTTCCCTTCCACAACCAATTTGCCATAGGATGGACAATCCATTTCATAGCAGACATAAAGAATTACCTTGCCAAAACCACTGTTGTAAAAAAAACCCCATCTTTCTAGTTGTTGGCATTTAATTCAAATGGACTTGGGTAGGAGACCCAAGGTATGTGAGTTGTAAAATTGATAGCCATGTGGGGCCAGGTGTATAGCCAGGCTCTATCAATGAGGGTCTTTATCATTGAGGGTTGCCACTCCATTAACCATACATGAAACCCACATGCAAATTATTACTTCCGCTGGAAAACTAACACTATAGGAAAACCTCATACTAGTTATGCCTCCCATCGGAATTCCATTACCGTGAAAACACCCCTAGAATAACATTGCAAGTTATGTTATTTCAAAAAGATTCCCAAGCATGTTATAACAAATAAAATGTTATTATTTCAACTGATCTTTACTGATATAAAAAAATGAATGGTGGTCCTCTCTGTATGAAATATGTTTATGTTCAAAAATATTATATGGTTGTATCTTAGAAGCGACATTTGAACTTTGACATGGAGTTCACGATGGTACAACTTGATTAAAGATTCTTTTCTCTGCACACCTTTAAAGAGGGAAGTTGCCCTTTGTCTTACCAACTTCATATCAATGCTTTTGGTGGGAGACGAAATGCGTATGGTGTCACACCACATGACTTTTTGCTAGGGTTTGCTTAATTACATGATTTTTATTACTTCTATTTATTTTCTCTTTAATAAGTCTATGGGATTGTTGTCTATGGATGTGAAGTAGTTAACATGTATTTTTATGAAAATAAATTTTTATTTTAATATTTGATTTATGAATATATTGTTTAGTAGAGACTGGAGGCAAGTTTTTGGTTTTAAATACAGGTCATTCATATATATATATATATATATATATATATATATATATAGATATTCAGTGTGTTGTGTATGTGTCATCGAAAAGATGTAGAAAATGATTACTACATCCAAAATATAGATTAAGTTATTATTGGGTGGTCTCTTAGACCGTGAGGTTTTGTGGATGTCATTAGAAAACATAGTCCAACGAGGCCACAATTTTGCCTTGAAAATATTGGAAATTCCGGCAATTGTTTTGGGAAATCTGGGTTACAATTGTCAAGCTTCAGGATTTTGGGTGCCTTAGAGGTTTTTGATAGTGTTGAATCCATTTCTACCATAAAAAACACTTCAAACACTCCTATGGTAATATTTTTTTTTTTAAAAGGGGCCAGATTCTGGTGAAAAATCACTTTTGGGGTGAAATTGTGCCCTCGATAGACCATAATGATAAACCCCTTGTTTGAAACGTTATTTGGAAGCATGCTCGAAAATAAAATCAGCAAGTGGTAGGAAGAAAGATATAAATGTGCTAAAGGGAAAGCCGGTTTTAGACCTAAACATTCCATATTTGATCATGGTATAACTTTAAGGCACATCATTAAAAAGTTTGGGAGAAAAAGGAAGAAGCCTTTTGTTGGTTTGTTGATTTTAGAAAAGCCTTCGACACAGACCCTAGGGATAAGCTTTGGCACAAAATAGAGGAACTTGGGGTTCGTGGGAATTTTAGAGCAGCTGTGCATAGTCTGTCTAAAGAGGTGAAAGTCAAAACTAGAACTTCAATAGGAATCTCTAAAATTTTTAGAAGTGATATTGAGGTCAAGCAAGGTTTCCCATTGTCTCCTACCTTTTTTGGTTTATATATTGACAAACCTGAAGAGTGGCTAAATTCAAAAGGGGGTGATAATTTCCATTTGGGTGAGTTTGTTGTAAGGCTTATTTTGTATGTGTATGAACTTATTCTGATTGCTAAATCTACTCTTATTTTGCAAGAGCACTTACTTTCCCTTGAGAATTTTTTTAGAAGGGTGGGGATGCATGTCAATATTAGCAAAACGAAAGTAGTGGTTTTATCTAGCAAAAGAAAACATAACAAGTTCTAGTTTGAAGGAAACACTCTTGAAGAAGTTGCAGATTAAAAATGCCTCAGAAATTATTTCAACATAAATCTAAGTTGGGACAATTGTACAAAGATAAGAACTTTGGGGGGTAGGAAAGCATTTTATGCTTTTGAAAATAGGTGTAGAGAGGCAAAGTTATGGGACTAGAAGACCACTCAAAGTATTTTTGGGCTTTTAGTGATTCTAGTGATTCTCTATAGTTGTGAACTGTGGGCTAGCAATACAAACGACATGCAGTGGAAACAAATTGAGAAAATTCAAAAGCGTTTACTGTGAGAATTCATAAGAAAAAGATTGAATACAAGAATTAGATGGCGAAACAATTTATCCCATACGCTATCTTTAACCTCGTGGACGTTAAAAATAATTTCTTTCTTTATTTCTTTTAATCAAATCAAATTACAACCATAGGCATAAGGCAATGTTCTGCTATGAGATTGTTGTTTAGTAGTCTGCATTCAACAAGATTGTGATATGACATGCCACTCTAGGAGTTCTAGTAATGTGTTGAGAACTGATGATTGTGGAGTACTAAAGAAGGTATGTTTTTGGTAATTATTTCAGCATCTTTTCATTAGAACTTACAAACCTTTTGCATCATGAACTAGGTAAATGATAAGGAATTGTAATAAAACCTGTGAGATTAATGTGCAAAATGAAAACACTGACAATTGTCATTTTCTTATGCAGGAAGAAGGAAAAACGAAAGACTGCCATTCCAAAGGAAAGGACAAGGCCGGGTTAACCGCTGTCCCTTTGACGGGGAACCATATGCAAACAAGGCAAACCAAATCAAAGCATATCAGCCCTGGAAAGGAAATGGAGATATCGGCTCGGCACAAGAAAGAAAAGAGATAACTGAGGACTAACGGTTCGGCGAATCCCTCAGGATCCTTTGATCCTGAGGGATCGCTGCTTTAACTATTTTTGCACCTAGACATCTCCACCTTCACCATTATAAAAAGGGGCAGCACTGTTAGCCCGGAGAGTCTGTTATGTTTTATGTAATTTCTCTTAAGATTGAAACTTTGATCATCGAGTCTCATTGAGAACTGATCTACTGTAATTATGTCTTATGCATTAATACAAAATTGGTTGCTATTTCATCTCTGAGTCTAGAATAATTTCAAGCGGTGTACCCCTGGAGGTTAAGGGCCCGGCCTTGGAGGAACACTTGCTCCTGTACTATTACGTTTGGTTTATGCGTGGTTTGCTTATCATCATTATTCGGTAATCTGATATGTTCTGTTAGTTTACATCACATGCTCTGTTATGTTTGATTTATTGAAGTTTCTGAAGACAGAACCATTGTATTAACTTTGCAACATATTACTGTTCCTTTAAGTGCTGATATAATATCGCCGGTCTTTACAGAATACTGTTGCTGTTCAATTACAGAGTATCTGTGTGTACACTTATTTCATTGGTATTACTGAACTCATCTTAGGGATTATGTTCTTTGCGATTGTTGAATCTATAGACATTGCTGTTCCATTTTGAAATACAGTCGTATTCTTTATAACTGAGATTGACAACCGGATTACCAGAATCAGATTACTATTAAGGTGTGCCGTGTGCATGTATGAGTGGCTTTCAAGCACTGTTCTATAATCCATTATTAATCAGTGCTATTCCATTTTTGTGTGTTGTTCAATTCGTCCTTAAAAGTGAAGGATTGCCATTTGATTCCTGTAGGACACGATTATTGCATTTGATCTTGTAGACTAAGGTGTTGTTGCTTATTAGACTTAATTGCTGTTACAGTTTCCTGTTTGCTGTTCCATTTCAGGTTTGCTGTTCTATTTCTTATTTGTTGTTCCATTTCTTATCTGCCGTTCCATTTCCTGTCATTTGCGTTATTGTTATTTTGGTGTGAAGAACGATCTAAGACTGTAGCGGGCGTTGACATTTACTGTCTGGCCCCCAGATCCATGATCTGTTCTCTGATTTCCTTTGACCCCATCAGTTTACAAAGGGACGAGTTACTGCTACTGAACCCTTGACTGATAAATTGCTTAGTTTTCTGAATGTGTGGTTTAGTCTTTCAAAGTAGTTTGTTGTAAACAAGCATCCATTTACTCTTGTATTTTTGAGCACTGTACTACTAGCATTACTCTGGCAAATGATAGCCTCAGACTGAGACACTCTTTGAAATAACAAAACATTCCTGGATTGACAAACTAATGTGAGGTAATTAGAGGTGAAAGAGACCCTTTTTATAGCTCGACATTTTGGCGCCGTTGCCAGGGAAAGAGTGTAGCCATTTGTTTCTTTTCAGAGTAGTGTAAGAACCTGCTAGGGAAGAATTGGGTTTTAAAAATGGAAGGTAAGAACCTACGTGTGGAGCATGTAACAGCCCTGCTCCCCTGCCTGCTTTCCTACAGATTTGCTGCTGTTTTGTTTGGGTAGAACCTAGCAGTTGATTTGTGTGCATGACTAAGCATAAAAAGCCAGAAAAAAATTCCAAACCTCTACCCAAGCCAGAAAAAGCTAAGGGGCCAGTGACCCTTGGCCGATCAACCTTCATAGACGAAATCTTCAAGAAAGCAGAATCTCAGCCTTCAGTAGGACCCAGAAAAGTTATTTCTAGACAACCTACTAGTTCCCTTCAGGCCACAGGATCACCATCTATAGCCTTTGCTGAGGTGCATAGTCAAACTGAAGAGCAGGACTTTCAAGAAATTGAAAATTCTACTCCAGAAATATTGCAAGAAGGAAATTTTAGCAATCTTTGTGAAGGAGGAGGATGTCACACGGAATTGGTCAAGGGTGCGGACACGACTGACCTTCCTATAAGTCTAAGACGTTCTAATGACAAACAAGACAAAATGGAGTGATCTTTCTCTAAATACACCTTTTACAACATGAAAACTACAAGTGTTTAGGCTTACCTTATTCCAAAACGCTGTTGTTGAAGTCCGTTCTTGACGATCCGGATGAGCTCCTCCTTCAAGTCAATTCCTGCAACCACAAACAATCAAACAATTACCAAGCACTTGCATTTCATATAATAAAACATATATTCAACATGCAGACCAAGGAACACATGAAATAACTCATTAACACAAGCTATTGAGAAAAATAAACCAGTTTGTATTAATAACGAAACAAAGAAACTCTTACAACCTGGCCTTGGTGTTGTGCAAGTTCCTCCCAGGGTCCATCAAGGGTTTTCCTCTACTTTGACAAAGCTCACCCTCTTCCAAGTAGAATCAAGTAAAGACAATCTCTCCTTACAAAGGCTCTAATGGAAGACCTAAATCCTGCAGCATTTACCCAAAGAAAATGTATAGCTCCAACCTCTTCTCCTTCTGGCTCAATGCCTTTATTTATAGTGCTGTAAAGAGGTTATTCAGGTCCACTATCAATGGGATCATCCCCCTCTTTGGGTGGGATAGCTCCCTTATTGATGGGATAAGTTCCCCCTTAATAGAGATACATGAACCAACTGGAGGCGCATCCATTTCATCAAACCGACCTCTAGAATGTTCTAGAAGTAACCACAAGTAACTTTTTCAAGATAAAACTCACGCATTTTGCCTTTTACAGAGGGACGCACCTGTCCCTTAACATACAGAGCGTCCATGGACGCAGATTTTGTGAACATGGTCAGCGTCCCCGCAGGTAAGGCTAGAGAGAACCTGCGACCCCAGAGATAAACATAGTTTTTACAAGACTTTCTCTCTTCTTTGAGTTTGAGATGGATAACAGAGGCATGAGACTTGCCTAAGAGGGTAGCATGACTGTTGATTTGAGCCATACTAACTGTGAGTAGTCAAGGTGACATTTTTTAGTGTAACAGAGGAGAGACAGGGGAAACTGAGGAACCGAGGTCTCCTCTTGGGACAACTCAGCCATTGAACAACCCAGACAAGGGAAGTGCTGCAAAAATCATTTTTGAAGAAACTCAATCTCCTCAGACATTAGGCACTCTCATTATCCCGGATAGAGGAAGCGCTATTAAAACCATTCCTATTAAAGCCATTCCCTCTCAACCTAGGAATATCCTCCTAGATATCCCAGAAGGTTATTGGCATATATTCAACCAAATGGCTCAAAACCAGCCAAACACCCAAACCTCTACATTGCAATACCCCATAGTGGATACTGCAGCAAATTGCGCCAATGAAAGCAATCCCTCTTCAACATATCCCTACATTCCACGGTCTTACATCAGAAGATCCAGATGCATTTCTATTTGAGTTCGATGTGCTGTGTAGGGGATATGATTACACCACCAACCCCCAGAAATTGAAATTATTTCCCTCTACATTAAAAGGGGTTGCCTTAAGATGGTTTATGGGATTAGGTGGCGGGGTTATAAATAACTGGGATCAAATTAAAGAATCTTTTCTAAAAAAATATCAGGACTATTGCAGGTCTAGAGAACTGAAGGACGAAATATTCCAGATGGTAGCTAGACCAAATGAAACATTAGAGTATGTGGAAAGTTTTCAGTATAATCTTCAAAGATCTCCTTATGCATCACTACCTTTACCTGCCAATGTGTTAAAAACCGCATTAATTAGGGGTATGAAGGAACAATGGATCGAAACATTAAACATTATGGGAAAAGGAGATATTTATCAGGAAAATTTTACTGACATTATCAATTTATGTATCAGGAGCTCGAGAGGCAACACAAGATTAAAACCGGCAGAACATGATCGGTTTGTAAGAGATAATAAAATTTCGACAGAAGGAGTAACGCGTGCAGAAATTGGAAATTGATTGGAAAATTTTAAAACTGATATACTATGGACACTGACTACACAACTTGATATTATGCAGGCCAAACAGAAGCAAATGGAGGCAGAACAGAATTTGGCAATCTTCTGTCCCCGATGTAGGAAGAAACATAGCGATAAGGAGTGTCCATTAGATGCAGTCCAAACATGCGCCATTTGCACAAAAGATCACCTTACGGAAAGCTGTCCCTCACTTCTCGGATTAAAAGCAGTATATAAGGAAGCAGAAGAAGAGCTAGAATCGGTGTATCTGCTCAACCAGTGCCGTCAGTGGCAGCCGCGACAATCTGGTATGTTTTTGGACCCAACTTCTTCTTTTCAGTCTCCACAGTATAATGCTCAACAATATAATATGTGGCAAAATCAACCTCAACCCCCATTTCCAAATTGGTCACCACAGTCGTTTCCTTCATCAACCCCGTGGCCGAATCAGGCAAGCCAATCTAGTTGGCCGAATTTTCCCTATGCCCCACCATATTGGCAAAGTAATGCATACCCAGCACAATGGACTCCCCCTACTTCACAAAGTCCAGCCTGGCAGACAAACTGGCAAAGACCGATGCATCAGCCAGTAGGAACCATTCCGCTCCCTCAACCTACACTGCCAGCCTTACAACAAAATCCCCAGTCTAATCTGAGACCGCAACTCCCAGCCCAACCCAACCCTAATCCAAATAATAGACCGGTCCAATCTGTCCAAATAGTAGAAACATCAGAAATAGGAGCCGATCTGAGGGAGTGTAATGATCTTCAGCTAAGATCTGGGCGTATTATTGAAACTGAGGGAGATAAGACAGCCCATGTTGAAAATCAGTTACCCAGAGAACAACTGTCACAAAAAGAGGATGTGAACAAACAACAAACTCATAACCAAGCAACCACATCCTCTCCCCGTTCCCAGAATGATTAATCATACCTCGACCTACACAATATCCTGATTTTGACATTCTGGGAGAATTACAAAATTTGTACATAAAAATTCCATTCCTCCAAGCCATTCAAGACATCCCGATATATGCAAAGACTATCAAAGAATTGTGTGTAAAGAAACCAAGGAGGAATATAGCAAACAATCCAAGAGTCCAAGTAGTTGGCACTCTATCTAACTTATTATCAGGAAAAGAAACACCCATTAAATACAAATACCCAGGAAATCTAATAGTCACCGTACAAATTTATGGTCAAACCTTCCCCAATGCCTTAGTTGATCTAGGAGCTACAATCAACATCTTAACAACTACTACTTGCCAAAAGCTAGGCATTACATTTGTAGAACCCACCTCTACCTTATTAGAACTAGCTGATAGATCTGTGGTTAGGCCAGAGGGCACACTACATGATGTCATGGTATCTGTTGACTCCTGGGAATATTTGACCGATTTTCTGATAACAAATCCCAAAAGCCGACTTGATGGACACCCATTGATTTTAGGTAGACCTTGGCTTGCAACTGTCGATGCCTATATTGGCTGCCGACAAGGCAATATGACCATAACGAGAGGAGCGAATATCAAGAACTTAGCTTTATATCCTCCAGCACAGCCAAGTGTCACAATAATCAAAACTAATAAGCACCCTATATCATACCTTACTGATAACATTAGATCTCCATTAACTATACAAGAGGCACTTGATTTTAAAGACCAGACAGAAGACGATGCCATTAATAATTTTATTAGTCAAACTGAACTCATATCCCGCACACAATGTCACATGATACAGGCAGCATTCGATAATGAATTAGAAGAAGATCCTCTTAAAGATACACATGATCAAACAATACCTGTTACCTCTGTTGCAAATAGTAAAGTTGTGGAAATTGAACCGGGAAAAACCTTAAACATTAATGCCAACCTCACCTCCGAACAAGAAACGAAGCTCATCCATTTATTGAGGAAATATAAAGAAGCATTTGCATGGGACTACCCTGATATGAAAGGAATTGATCCCCAATTATGTACACACCACATTTACATAGAAAAAGATGCGAGACCTATTCGCCAACCTCAAAGGAGACTTAATCCTCATCTAAAAGATGTGGTAAAAGCTGAACTTCAAAAACTTTTAGATGTCAATTTCATCTATCCTATCTCCGATAGTAAATGGGTCTCTCCGCTTGTGGTGGTACCAAAAAAGAATGGGAAATGGAGAATTTGTGTGGACTACAGAGAACTAAATAAAGCAACACAAAAAGACCACTTCCCTCTCCCATTCATTGATCAAGTATTAGACACTTTGGCAGGAAAGAAATTCTTTTCTTTCCTAGATGGCTTCAGTGGATACAATCAGATTCAGATTGCCCCTGAAGACCAAGACAAAACCACTTTTACTTGTCCTTGGGGAACATTTTCCTACAGAGTTCTACCTTTTGGCTTATGCAATGCTCCTACCACATTCCAAAGGGCTATCCTCAGCATTTTTGCAGACTTAATAAATGAAGGACTTGAAGTATACATGGATGACTTTACATCGTACGGAGACGATTTCGATCCAGCATTGGATACACTGGAAAAAGTCCTACAACGCTGCATTGCTACCAGGCTTTGTTTAAGCCATGAAAAATGCTATATGATGATGACTGAAGGACTTATTCTAGGACACTATATTTCAGCAGCTGACATTCAGGTAGACCCAGCCAAAATCCAAATAATTTTGCTTATTCCCACTCCTACCACTCAAACAGAGGTACGCAGTTTTCTTGGATTTTCTGGTTATTATAGGAGGTTTATAGAACATTTTTCACATATTGCTGCACCTTTGTATGCACTAACAGGTAATGTTGATTTTATTTGGACAGAAAAATGTGAACGTCCTTTTCAGGATCTGAAGAAGCTCGTATCCACAACCCCAGTCCTTCGAGGACCAAATTGCGATTTGCCATTTCAGATATCATCAGATGCCTCAGATACAGCTATTGGAGCAGTCCTTGGGTAGGAAGAGGATAAAAAACCATATGCAATTTATTATATTAGCAAAAATTTATCCCCTGCTGAACTAAATTACACTGTTACTGAAAAAAATTTCTAGCTGTAATACATGCTGTCAATAAGTTTAGACATTACATTACTGGATATCCTATTATCTTGTATACAGATCATTTTGCCATAAAACATTTAGCAAACAAGCCTATCACAAATGGAAGAATAACTAGATGGCTGATTTTATTGCAGGAATTTGATATTACAATCAAGGATCGACCTAGAAAAGAAAATCCTGTAGCCGATTTTCTCTCAAGAATACCAAAGCCAATCGATGCAGCAGCAGTTGAAGATCAATTTCCGGATGAGCATCTGTTTGCTGTTGCTGTTAAAACGCCCTGGTATGCTGATGTTGCCAATTACCTAGCAGTAGGTAAACTACCGAAACATCTAACCCCTAATGAGCAGAAACAGATTGTTCAGCGGAGTGCTCAATTCTCTTGGGTTGGAGGCTACCTGTTCCACACAAGGGCAGATATGCATATCAGAAGATGCGTTCGGGAGGATGAAATCTTTGACATTTTAAAAGCCTGCCATGATGGACCATGTGGCAGACATTTCGCCGATCGCAGAACTGGACATAAGGTGCTGCAAACAGGGTATTATTGGCCTACAATTTTCAAAGATGCAAAGAAATTCGTCCAAGCTTGTGACAGTTGCCAGAGAGCAGGATGCCCTGGTCAGTCCGATGAGATGCCCCTGAATCCACAGCTAGTCATTGAACCATTCGAACGATGGGCCCTTGATTTCGTTGGACCAATTAACCCACCCTCGAACCAGAAAACATATATTTTGGTGGCAACAGAATATGTCACCAAATGGGTTGAAGCAGAGGCATTGCCGAGAGCTACAGAAGATTCTGTCATACAGTTCTTGTTCCATATATTTGTGCGTTATGGCCTTCCAAGAGATGTAATTGCAGACGGTGGACCACAATTTGTTGGGAATAAAATAGCTGCAACACTCAAAAACTATCATGTCCAGCATAAAATCACTACTCCATACCACCCACAGGCAAATGGTCAGGTAGAAAGCAACAATAAAATAATAGAAGCAATCCTAACAAAAACCATTGCGTCACATAGACGTGATTGGGCTGCCAGACTACCAGAAGCACTGTGGGCTTACAGAACAACATGGAGAAGTACCACTGGTTACTCACCTTATCAATTAGTGTTTGGAAAGCAACCCATTTTTCCCATAGAATTTGAAATCCAAACATTGCGAGCAACACAGGAAGTTGGCTTAGATGTAACCGAGGCACAGATTAATCGATTACAGCAAATCAATGTGCTCGATGAAATCAGGCTCTCTACACTCCAAAACACTGCACTGATCCAACAGTAGCGAGCTAAATGGTATGATGCTCTCATTAAAAATAAAGTCTTCCACGAAGGAGACTAGGCACTTTTGTACGATTCCAGGTTTCAGGACTTTCCCGAGAAACTCCAGACTTGTTGGTTGGGACCATATGAAATCCAGAATGTACATGACAATGGTACTCTTACACTAATCACGATTGATGGTTCTGGATATGCCTTCAAGGCAAATGGCCACCGAGTTTGTCTTTATCGCAAACCACTCACTCGGGAGTCCTTCTGTCAGCAGCTACGCCAAGACTCTGATATCAAAATTTTGGGGGAGGGAGAGAAGTCTTCCTCACCTGTGATTCATTAAGTGATTTATCTCTTTTCACAGTTTGTACATAATTTCTTTTGTTTTGTTCATTTTTGTACATATTTTTGAATCAACACTTTGCCGTTACTTTTCGAAGCAGCAGCAATGTTATTATTTTTGCTGTTCCTTTTCTCAAAGGGACAACATTTTCGTTCTGTTGTTCCTTTTTCAAAAGAACAACACCTTTTGGATCAGCCGTTCATTTTGCTTTAACTTTGTTGTTCCTTTTTCCAAAGGAACAACATTTTCGATTTTTGCTGTTCCTTTTCCAAAGGAACGGCATTTGTGTGTTCTGCTGTTCCTTTTCCAAAGGAAGAACATTTTCAATTTTTGCTGTTCCTTTTCCAAAGGAACGACATTTGTGTGTTCTACTGTTCCTTTTCTAAAGGAATAGCATTTTTTATTTTTGCTGTTCCTTTTCCAAAGGAACGACATTTGTGTGTTCTGCTGTTCCTTTTCCAAAGGAACATCATTTTCGATTTTTGCTGTTCCTTTTCCAAAGGAACGACATTTGTGTGTTATGCTGTTCCTTTTCCAAAGGAATGGCAGTTTCGATTTTTGTTGTTCCTTTTTCAAAGGAACGGCATGTGTGTGTTTTTTGTTGTTCCTTTTCCAAAGGAACGACATTTGTGTTTTCTGCCGTTCCTTTGGTTGTTCCTTTTTCCAAAAGGAACACCACTTGTATTCTTTTGCTCTTCCTTTTTGAAACAACAACATCCTCGTATTCCTTTTACTTATGCTTGCTCCCCTTGCTGTTCTAAATTAAGGATGCTTACTGTTCTTGTTCTTTCAAGTCTTTTGGAATACAGCTATGCACTTATGCAATGGATACAAAATCACAACATACTGAAATTGGTGAATTATAAAATCGCTATTTTTATAAGAAATTGCTCTGAATTGGTAAGAGGACAGGGGGAAGGACACTTACCCATTATCTTTTGCTGTCATTGTTCCACTAACTCTGCTCTGATTGGTTATCTTTATCATGTTGGTTCCTTTTAATCCTCTTTGATTATTATTCAGGAATAAGAGCAAAGGGTTTATATCTTCCTATTGAGATGTTAAGACTTCTTCCACCATTCCTACTCTTAAGGAGTGTTGAACCACCCTTTGTGTATAAATAGGAAAGTACTTTATGAAAAAGAAAGAAAAAAAGAGCAAACAATGATGTCTTAATGACTTGTTTATATAAGTTGTCAAATGCAGGATAGGGGGTCTCATCAAGAGCCAGCCTACCATGATCATGAGGAAGAAAGTGAAATGGCATTCTCACTATGGCCACCACACCAGGGATATGGTCCAAAAGGTATATCAAATAAAGAACCCTTGGAATAGGAGGTCTCATCACGAGCCGGCCTGCCCACCTTTCGCTCCTTCCTCGTGAATGGCATTATGGCTAACTGGTCACCAAGCCAGCATAATGGCCTACATTTTGACATCACACAACATTTACTAAGCATACACAAAGGATCATGGTTCCATGGGTGAAATAAACAACTCTACCAAGGTTATGGACACCTGTCGGCAGCAGAGCACTGTTAATGGTATTGAAGTCACATTATTTACACCAATAGGTAGTTATCAGCACCCTTCTGTTTCTTATACCTTAGTAATAAATCACATAAGAAGAATGTATATTATTTCCCGAACCATACAACACATGTAAATCTATTATCACCAATCATGACAGAACAATTGACAATGACCGCATGAGACTCGGTATGCACGGCAGATGTCCTATCCTCCCAACCTCGCATCATATCACAGCAGTCTCTTACGTATTAAGCGATCCAACTTTACACCTCGATTTCGGTAATCTGCTACTTTTGTAAACATGGCATATTGCCATATGCTGTTCCTTTATGACTCTGCTTCAGAACAGAACGGCATGCCGCTCCTTTATTTGACGGTCGGGATGGCCTATCACATTGTGGGGGGGGGGGGGGGGGGAGGTTAACCTCATCATTCCCTGGATTACGTGTCAGACCACTATTCGGGAAATTGCGTACTTGGGAATAGCACGGCTCAACGGTATACTATTTTTTATTTTTGCATGGCTTGCTGTTCCTAAGCCATTTCCATAGTATGCTCTGCGGCATTAGTAAAGCCCTTTAGATTTTGAGCGAGTCCTGCGTCTGTCAGCCTCTCTGTGTTTTAACAGCGTGAACAACTGCTGTTCCATTGTCAAATTCTGAGATTTTACAGCGAAACCATAAACATGGGAGGAAGATCGATTCGGAGAGAACCACAGGTGTTAACAGTCTCTGATGCTGCACGGGAAATCCTGGCAAGAGCAGGGTGGTTAACTTATCTCAATCGCTTACAGGAATCCAACGAGACTGTAGCAATTGAATTCTTGCAGAACTTGCAAGAGGATCACTCCATAGTGAGGGGGAGACACATAGCAGTCACCGATGACATAATCGCAGAGGTCTCGGGACTGCCAGCCGCTGGACCTGTATGGACGTTAAAGAAGGAGAGATTGCAGAAGATCATAGAAACCTTCCAGGAGGAAGGCCAGAGCCTGACAATTAGAGGAAAGGGGGTTCTACCAGCAGCATTAGGAGAACCGTGGGTGGAATTGGCGAAGACCATTCAAAGCTACATCACCTGTGAAGGAAGAAAAGACGTGGTAAGACCACGACACCTTAAACTTTTAGCTGTATTAAAGCAAAAATGCTCTGTAAATTTACCTGCATTTTTGAATTCATTACTTCATGACGTTGCACGGAGCATGAAAAAGGCACAACATGTAGAATCAGTTGTTAGTCATCATGGGTTGATACGGTTAATAGTTAGCCATAGCCTTACCCAGCAGCAGAGCAGCTGGGAAGAGCTAATTGCCATGATAGATGGAGGATTGACCACACCATCCCCAAAACGTAAACATGCCACCAGTACACTTGAGCGTCCAGAAAAACGAAGGAAATCGGTCCAACTAGCACGGCTAAAAGGGAGGCTGGAAAATTCCCAAGGAGATACCAGCCAACCTGTAGAGATAGACGATACAGGGGATGAGCAACCCCCACGATTAGAAGGAGAAGACAATGAGAAAGGAATGCAGGAAAACGAGGAAGGAGAAATGGAGGAAGAAACCGAGCAACCTGAGCAGGAGGAGGAAATGGAACAGCAGGAAGGCAGCACATTGCAGAATCCATTGAGAGAAGATGAATTGGCCAAAATTTTGGCCAATATGGGCGAATATGGCCAACCTTCCAGCCCACCAGATCTCCATGCTGAAGAAGAACCAAAAGAACACTCTGCTCAGGATAGAAATGCACCTGAAGAATTACATGCTGAGGAGGTAGAAAAGGAGAGTCAGCCTGTTCATGATGGAAGTACGACGGGAGAAAGAAGTGATGCAGAACAGGAACAATCTGTTCCTAGCCAGACTACACCAGAAGAAATTCTGGAAGAAGGGGAGGCGGAAAAAGAAGTCACCCAAGGAATAACAGAACCAGCTAGGGTTCTTGGCCCTGAGCAACCTGAGCAGAGTAATGAAGAAGCCCCACAAGGAGAAAACCAGGGAATTAATCGAGATAATGGTCCAGGCCACAGTGAACAGTCTGCTGTTCCTTCTAAGGAAATTGAGGAAATTAAGAAATTACGAAAAGAACAACAAAGAATACTGAATGTAATAGTTCAGCTTCGACAGTAGATCAGGATTTTGAAAGCAAGGAAAAGGGTAAAAAGGACTTCGGGAGGGAAACATGCAACCACTCCAGCAAAACCCCTCAAGGCAAAGGATCGGAGGACCAGAGTCCATCCTGCTGTTCAAAACCCTGTCGAAAAGCGGGCTGCTGTTCCAAATGTTGTTGAGGAGCAGTCTGCTGTTCAAAATCAAAAGGAATAGCATTTGACTGTTACCCATGTTGAAATACAAACGAATGATATATTGACCTACGATAAAGAAATTCAGACGGAGGCACAACCCTTAGGAGAAATATGGGCATTGAACGCAAGACAACGCAATAGGAAAATTCAGGTAAATCTCCCGGTCTCCACCACCGTATGGGAAAGTGATCCGAGAACGGTAACCCTACGAGAGGGTTTGACGCAAGCTCAGAAAGCAGCAAAAAAGCTCATAGAGCAAACAATCCCTCGAGAAAGGTATGAAGAGCTACAACAGGAGCTAAGGAATGTCAATCTATCTGAAAGTCAGGCCTTTGAAGGGTGGCGAAGGGAACAAGAAAAAGTCGCGAAGGTAACTCGTAGGTTAGATATAGTTACCAAGCAGATGGATACCTTATGTTCTTTGTGCAATGACGTCCTAGCATGTAGAGCCCCTGCTAAGAATTATGCCTTGTTTTTAATGGAACGATATTTGCAATTGAAAATAAAGGCTGTTAAAGCAGGTGCTCCTATACAAATTAATACCATCGATGATTTTATAAACTGCTGTAAGCACTACGGGGTAAAAGTTCAAAGATTACTGTGTGAGTTTTATTTGCATAACCTTGTATTAGACCAAGAGACCGAGCTGAACCCCGGCCCTTTTGTTGGGGATATCCAATTACAGGCATTTATTTCATTTGGGGTTAATCAAATTAAATGGCTTAAAGCCTATAATGCTTTCCAAAGGCAAGAAAACGGATTAGAGTTGTGGGTAAGAGTTGAGCCTAGGGAACTAGTACAGTTGTGGAGAGAACATAGGAACCTCATGAAGAATCCAGGTGTAATTGAAGCATTAGGACCCATTCATACAGCAGTCAATCGGCAGGGAATAGAATACTTTTTCACTATTAAAGACCTTGCCATTGATGCGGCTAAATTTTGATATCAGATCTCTAATCCGAATATCCAACTCAGGGAACCATTTAAGTATGAAAATTTTAAGTTAGCCACCAACCGCTTGCACCTCTATGGCGAAGTCATTTTGAGGGCAGGGCCATCCTGGTTAGGATATAGGTTCCGGAGTCCAATTATTTGGCACCCTACACTTGGATACCAAGCCCTGTATGAGATGCCTGAGGGTCAGACAGGCCATTTCTTTGAACACCTAGTTATGCATCATGGCTGTAGACCTCCACATGAGATTCCATCTCCAGCCTACTCTCTCACTGCCTTACATGTCAACTACAATGTTTTCATGAGGGCATGAAAAAGGGTCAGCAGGGGGGCGTGTGGAGTACTAAAGAAGGTATGTTTTTGGTAATTATTTGAGCATATTTTTCATTAGAACTTACAAACCTTTTGCATCATGAACTAGGTAGATGATAAGGAATTGTAATAAAACCTGTGAGATTAATGTGCAAAATGAAAACACTGACAATTGTCATTTTCTTATGCATGAAGAAGGAAAAACGAAAGACTGCCGTTCCAAAGGAAAGGACAAGGCCGGGTTAACCACTGTCCCTTTGATGGGGAACTGTATGCAAACAAGGAAAACCAAATCAAAGCGTATCAGCCCTGGAAAGGAAATGGAGATATCAGCTCGGTGCAAGAAAGAAAAGAGATAACTGAGGACTAACGGTTCGGCGAATCCCTCAGGATCCTTTGATCCTGAGGTATCGCTGCTCTAACTATTTTTGCACCTAGACATCTCCACCTTCACCATTATAAAAAGGGGCGGCAATGTTAGCCCGGAGAGTCTGTTATGTTCTATGTAATTTCTCTTAAGATTGAAACTTTGATCATCGAGTCTCATTGAGAACTAATCTACTGTAATTCTGTCTTATGCATTAATACAAACTTGGTTGCTATTTCATCTCTGAGTCTGGAATAACTTCAAGTAGTGTACCCCTGGAGGCTAAGGGCCCGGCCCTGGAGGAACACTTGCTCCTGTACTATTACTTTTGGTTTATGCATGGTTTGCTTATCAGCGTTATTCGGTAATCTGATATGTTCTGTTAGTTTACATCACACGCTCTGTTATGTTTGATTTATTGAAGTTTCTGAAGACAGAACCATTGTATTAACTTTGCAACATATTACTGTTCCTTTAAGTGCTGATATAATATCGCCGGTCTTTACAGAATACTGTTGCTGTTCAATTACAGAGTATTTGTGTGTACACTTATTTCATTGGTATTACTAAACTCATCTTAGGGATTATGTTCTTTGCGATTGTTGAATCTATACACATTGCTGTTCCATTCTGAAATACATTCGTATTCTTTATAACTGAGATTGACAACCAGATTACTATTAAGGTGTGCCGTGTGCATGTATGAGTGGCTTTCAAGTGCTGTTCTATAATCCATTATTAATCAGTGTTGTTCCATTTTTGTGTGTTGTTCAATTCATCCTTAAAAGTGAAGGATTGCCATTTGATTCCTGTAGGACACGATTATTGCATTTGATCTTGTAGACTAAGGTGTTGTTGCTTATTAGACTTAATTGCTGTTATAGTTTCCTGTTTGCTGTTCCATTTCAGGTTTGCTGTTCTATTTCTTATTTGCTGTTCCATTTCTTATCTGCCATTCCATTTCCTGTCATTTGCGTTATTGTTATTTTGGTGTGAAGAACGATCTAAGACTGTAGCGGGCGTTGACATTTACTGTCTGGCCCCCAGATCCATGATCTGTTCTCTGATTTCCTTTGACCCCATCAGTTTACAAAGGGACGAGTTACTGCTACTGAACCCTTGACTGATAAATTGCTTAGTTTTCTGAATGTATGGTTTAGTCTTTCAAAGTAGTTTGCTGTAAACAAGCATCCATTTACTCTTGTATTTTTGAGCACTGTACTACTAGCATTACTCTGGCAAATGATAGCCTCAGACTGAGACACTCTTTGAAATAACAAAACATTCTTGGATTGACAAACTAATGTGAGGTAATTAGAGGTGAAAGAGACCCTTTTTATAGCTCGACAATGATGATGCTGCAAAAAAGTTGGTATTGTTGTCCGTTTTATGATGTCTTTCTACTATAAGGACCGATGATGTTGGTTTGAAACAACTGGTGAAAGATGCCCCTTTGGTATCATGTCACTTTTAGCTCAACACTTTTGACACGTTGAAGATACCAAAAAGGTATTCCATAATTTTCCTTCATCTTAAATCTAATGGTGCATTGAATTGACTTGGTTCCTGTGGCAAGTTTTCATGGCATATCCACACCTTTGTATGTTTAAAGGTAATGGTGCATTGACTTGAGTTGGTGCCTTTGGTAATCTTTCATAAAATATCAACATTTTTTCATGCTTTTCTTAAAGATAATGGTGCATTGACTTGACTTGGTGCCTTTGTTGTTCATTCATGGAATATTTGCGTGAGGGGGATTTTCAATTTTCCATATACAAGTTGGGAGGCATTATTTTCATATATGAGGGTGGGTTGGCAATGTATCATGATTACAAAGGCAAGTATTATTAAATATATCATTTATATTCTTAAAAATATAATTATATTGGTCACAAGTATGCTTATTTTGGAATAAGGCATTCACAATTTTAATTTAATCAATATATAAGCATCTTAAATCCATATCTACACCAAGAGTGATCAAGTCCAAAATTAAAATGAATTTAAACCAATACTCTTACATTCCATAATGGATTTTTATCATAACAAAAACAATGGGATATGCAATATGATGGCTTTGTAAACCACCATAAATGAACTCATCAAGTGATCAACTCAAGATTACATAACACCTTACATAAGGTTTTATAACATCGCACCTCTCAACACAATTATTAATAATAATTAAGTGCATGGTAAGGATTTTATAAAAACCCAAATCGCTTAATCTCATATATAAAATCTAAATAGTTTTATAAATTAAAAGGCCAAGAGAGGGACAGAAATTCCATTGATTGAAGTAGGAGATTGCTTGAGGTAATTGCTAATAAAATGTTAGTTCTTCATTGGCTGAGGAGGTCACTTGTTTGGGATGTTCAAGGTTTCCTTGATGCAGGGAAAACTTTAACTAGTTATGTCAGCCATTAAAGGTTGGTTGGTATGTTTAATGCACTGGTTCTTAGAATTAAATTGGGCTAAAATAGAAGTATGTAAGGCCATACTACCCTGGGAAAAATTACAAGGAAGGGAGGACAAAAGTTATGAGGATTTGATTATGTTGGTAGCAAGGAAAATGGAAGGAAATCACTACAAAAGAGAGAAAAGAGAAGGGGGAGGGAATGAGAGGGGGATCTCGTTCGATTCTCAAGTTTGATCCTCCTTGAGTAGATAACAAGAGATCAGAGGGAGAGAAGGCAGGACTAGGAGCGGATTTTCTGAGCTCTAAGGAGAGTAATAGACCAACTAAAGGGCCTATCGAAACTTGTTTGACATAAACATTACAAAGAGCAACAACTTTCCTTGAGGATGAAGACAGGTGTGGTGGTATGTTATAGGTGGTATCAAAGCATCCATGATCAACACTTGGATTGGATGGGATCTATCATGGGAATGTAACAGTAGGTCCCTAAGTAAGGGTGTTTCATAATAACTTTTAGAAAAGTAATAAAACAAATATTTAGGCATTAAAATCTGGTTGTAAATTATTTATGACATGCATGATTGAAGGGTTACCTTGTGACCTAAGTATGTAGTATGGTACTAATGCATGGGTCCCTTATGATGTGTGTTTTGTATAACTATGCTTAGTTTAGTGAGTGATAGGCACATATATTATATATGTTGGTTGGGATGTGGAATTCCCATGGTAAGTATGTTGTAGGAGGCTAAGAACCTCAGTTGAGGTTGATTGTTTCTTATATGTTGATGTTACAGAGTTCCTCATAATGCTTGTTCCCCTTGGGTAAGGACTTCCTTGTTTAAGTAAGGGGAAAGGGAAAGATCAGTGAATGCTTGCTTATACATGTGGGTTTCGGGTGTTGTTATCACTCAGGTTGTCCTTAAAGCTCCAAAAAAGGATACGGCCGAGGTAACCACAAACCAACTTTGGACTGCAGGTTCTAGCCTGCCTGCAGTCAGAGAGGGCTCTCTCTTTTAGATTTAGCTTTGTTTGAAAGGATTTTAGGCTAGGTCTTGGGTTCAGGGGGTTCTTTGTTTTGTTTTGGTGGGAAAATTGATTTTTTTCAGGTAGAGAGGCAGAGCATAGTCTAAGGGTTTCGAACCATTGGGCGTGGAGTCGAGGAGAAAACCGCTGGTGCGTTTCCTTAATAACAGTGAGGGAAAATGGAGCAAGATAGCTGCACTTGAAACAATTTCTCAGGTTTAAGGGATGGAAAGAAATGCTAAGTAATGAGAGGCAGTTAAGAATCTCTCAATCAACTTAACAGAGGAGGTAACAGAGCGCTACCTAGGGGCAGTTAAGAATCCCTAGATAATTGGCAAACACAGGTGAATTGGGGTAAACATGAGCCAGGATGAATTCATATTCATAACCAATTCAATTAGAGGAAAACATAAAGAAATAGCAGAAACTGAGCATAGAGAGTATTTAAACTAATTCTAGGCTATTCTTTCTTTCTTGCTATTTAGATAGTGGTGAGCAATAAAACAGAGGTAAGATGCACTTATTGCTTCAGGCTGCAGCACAGGAATTCCATCTTCAAATCTTCAAATAGTGACTAACAACAGACAGTTCGCTCTCCAAGCTTTCAACAATATTTGATTATGGAAAAACTCAGGTATACAATGCGAGTCTCTAGTGAAATTCTCAATTGACCAACCCTTAAAACAATGCTGAGGGTGGTATATATAGGGCAGAACTATCTACAGAGTTCTTTATTACATCTTGACCTAATCAGGTCATAATTAATTGACCTAACTCTACCAGAAATAAATGCATGAAATAACTCGGGCTGCGCTGAGGGCGGCCGTATCAAAACTGAATAACTTAAGTTGTCCTTGGCGGCTTAGTGCAGGTGCTTCTGAAATAAATGTGTATGGGTTTCTGCTTCTTTGCTGTCCTATGGCTTTGAATGCCTTAATTGTGATTTGAGGGAAAGGATGGGCTTACGCCTCTTGATTTGACTTTTTGGGGGGGGCTCATCAATGTTCAGGTGCTTCGCGCCCCTAAAAAATCTTCGGTTGATACTCTTTGGCTTTTTTTATTCCTCTGATACTCTTTGGCAATAAATCGATGCTGTTTTGACGTGCTGTGGGTCTAAATCATCATTTAATGGCCGCTGTTCGGCCTCTGTATCCTCTGAAATTGTTTTCTGCTCCTTTCGGTATGCTCTGTGAAGAAAACGGATCATTTTTGCGCCTTTCGGGCTTCCTAGGGGCTGCATAACGAAAAGATTCCCTGAAGATTCCTTGAAGATTCTCCAGTTTGGCCTAAAAAATCCTGCGATGAGTTTCCCTGAAGATTCTCATCAAAAACTGCCTCAGAATCGGATTCTGGGGCTCCGAAGTGCGATTTTTTGCCCTTCGCGCCAAAAAAGTGTTGATGACGTCAGCATGACGTTAGCATGATGTGACATTGTATGGCGGGTGACGTCAGCATGACGATGTGGCAGGATGACGTCAGCATGATGCCATCATGTACGGATGGTGACGTGGCAGGTACGGTGGCAGGGATACGTGGCAGTGACGTGGCAGGAGGCCACGCAGGCAGGTGACTCGACATGGTGACTGGGCAGGGGGGTGACGCGGGATGTGACGTCACGGGCGGTAAGTGGTTTTGTGGCGCACCGCTTATGGACAAAGGTGGTTTCAGGGGAGGGGGCTCCGCCACAGCCCAACAGTTGACGCGTGGTGGGAGGTACGGCAGCAATACCGCCCATCTCCCGGACGCTAACTGTCGGGCAGGTCAGGGATGGGATGGCCCGCCCATCGTGGATCTGTGGGGTGGGCGATCCAACGGCTGGCGGGGAGTGTGATGTGACGGAAGGATAAGGGGCAGGGATATTGCAGGAATATTCCTTTAATATTTGCGCGGGTGGGTTTAAACTTAGGGAATGGGGTTTTTGTGTGTTAAAAGGCGTGGGTTAATATATTTACATTCGGACTTAGGGGTAAGGGTGGAATATGGGTTTTTTGACAAGCGGGGTTAATATTTTATGCACAGAACGTAGGAAACAGGTGCAAAAAAGGGTTTTTGAAGGTTTTTGAGGGGGTTTTTGGGCTAGGGAAGAGGTTACTAGCTGACCAGATGTCAAACTAGCTCCTTAATGACTCGGATGGGCTAAAGATAGCCCCAACTAGACTGTGATTTCCCGGACTTATAGGAAATATGGCTATATTGCCGGGAGGGGGTATTTATATAAGGGAGTTTTATATACATGATTTTAATAGGGGAAGGGGAAAACTGATAGGGAATTATATAATACTGTTAGTAGTTAATATGGAGATGAACAGAGGGCGCTAAGGTATGAGACCTTAGGCTTTGTTGGGAAAAGAAAGCTCACAGAAGATGAGTGAGCAATCCTTGGGTGAAGCAGATCCTCACCAAGGCGAATGTCATGGAAATGATGAAACTGAGAGGCTCAAGCAGATCTTGACCTCTTGGGGGATGTTAGTAAGTGACTTGGGGGAAATGAGAAGAAGGGGAGGTTAGTGAATTCCAGCTTGAGTACCTCCTTTGAATGGAAAACTGCCTGATAACTGTGATCTGAAAAGATAAGACATTGTGAGACACAAAATTGATCATCAATCATCATTCTGCCACCAAACAGCTACCTACCCAGCCTACTTTTCTAACATTTTTTCTTCTTTTTCTGATTAGGGTGCACTTAGACTTGCAGACCCAGACTTACATTTTTTCTTGTGAATGTTTCCTATCTAAATCTGCACTTATTTCTGCCAGGGCCCAGATTAAACAGTTGGGTCCCTTTGATTCTCTACCTATCTACAAATCTGCCAAGATTAAACTGTTTGGACAGATGCATTCTCTATATTCTACAATAGGAAATTGAAACCGAGGGAGACCAAGATTAGACTATTTGGACCTCCCTTAAATGAAAAACTCTTCAAAACTGGAACAACTCATCAAAATGGAATCTCAGTAGTGGCATTTGGACTAGCACACTCTCATGGTATCTTCTGGAAATATGGAACACTGCAGCTTGCCAAGTATGACATATTTGGCATGTAAAAATGTCAATCATGAAAAATGAAACCCTGTTGCAACAGGAGGCTAACAGTGGCTCCACTTGGGGATGGCTTTTCCTTGTGAAAAGTCAAGAACAACAGGTTAGACTGCCTTGATCTTCTGTTTGTTGCTGTGGACTGAGAAATTCTTCTTTGTTCTGGCTGTTAAAGATATGAAACTTTGAAATATGAACAACTCCTCCTCAACTGAGTTACTGTGAATTGTACAACATCGCCTGCTTTCTTCTGCGTGCTTGATCTCTTATGTAATGCTGTTGGAACATGCCTTTTAAAACAATTTTAGGACATGGATCAAACTGTTGTGTTTGCCTTGCTTTTGCTTAGAGCAAGGTGCTGATATGAACTGAAAATTTTTCTCTGTTTTGATACTCTTGAGACTGGAAAATTTGCATTGGCTGCGTCCTCACCGAATTTACTGTTATTCCTCAAACAATCGGCCTGTTTATAAAAAATAAAAACTGAGTGCTGGTATTTACAAATAATATTGTACAAAGATATTTACAGAATTTGCATTGTTTCAACATCCTGCCATTCACAAGGCCTTCTTCAATAGTGCTGTCCTCCATAGATATGAGAAAATAAGTGTTGTTTCCCTGAACAACAGAAATTTCAAATGGACCTTTCCATAGAAAGTCAAACTTGGCATGTTTGCCCTTGTCTTCTCTTCGTGAATCCCACTTTAAAACTTTGTCACCGATACTGAAATCTTCAGCTTTAGCCCTCTTATCAAACATCTTTTTGAGCTTTTCTTGTAAGATTTGAGCTCTATCATAAACTTGTTCTCTGGTTTGCTGAAGGTGAATTGTCTGATTAATCCTTCTTTGAATGTCATTTGGTTCAGCCTGAATCTCTTGTAACAGCTTGATAGTAGGAATGCCCAGGGATGAAGGAAATCTAGCCTCCATGCCATATACCAGCTCATACGGGCTCATTCCAATGGATCTTTTGCTTGAAAGTCTGTCTGCCCATAGGGCATTCACCAGCTTTTTGTGCCAGTTCTTCTTGTTTTCTTCCAGCATTTTCTTTATGATGTTGATGAGGCTCTTGTTAGATGATTCGGCCAATCCATTACCTTGAGGGTAATACGATGTGGAGTGGCCCAGTGTAATATGGAATCTGTGGCAGAAATTGATTATCTTTTTGGACTTAAAGGCAGCGGCATTGTCAGTGATGATTTTCTCAGGGCAGCCAAATCTGGAAAGGATATTGCACTCGAGGAATTGGATAATGATGGTGTCATTGGATTGTCTACAAGGAATGGCTTCAACCCACTTAGTGAAATAGTCGGTGGTTGTTAGGATCCATTTGTGCTGACCTGAGGAAGAGGGATGGATTTCTCCAATGAAGTCAAGACCCCAATGTTGAAAAGGTTTTCCTGTGGAGATGGGTTTAAGGGGCAGGGGCAACAATTTTCTCTTGCCCTCAAAAATTTGGCATTTGTGACATGACATGGAAAACTTTTTTACATCTGCAAAGAGAGTGGGCCAGTAGAAACCAACCCTTAGAATTTTATCAGCAGTGGACTTCCAATAGAGATGTCCTCCACAATCACCTGCATGGAATTCTTTCATGACGTTGTTAATTTCATTCATGGTTAAGCAATTAAGCAATATGCCTTCATGATTTCTCCAAAATAATGCACCATCTATAACACAAAACTTTAAAGCCTTCATTTTCAAAAATCTTTTCTTTGTTCTGGACAATCCTGGGGGAGCACACAGGTTTAACAATACAAAGCAAATATCAGTGTACCAGGGGCATTGCAGAAATATTTCACTGATCTGTGGAGTCGCCAGCTCCGGTTCATTGTCCAGCTGGTTAATGTCTAAGGCCTGAAAGTTTGTTTCAGACATCAGTTTAGCTAAACCTTGTCCCTTTATCAGCTTGGTTGGTTTTATTTCAATGTCATATTCAAGGATACTTGCATTCCACTTACCTATTTTGCCTTCTAATCCGTCTTGGGTCAATATGTCTTTTACAGCAGCATGTGGGACGTATGCAATCACGTGTGAATACAGTATGTACACTCTAAAATCCTTGATGGCCTTAACAAGTGCGTAGGCCTGTTTTTCCATGATTGGGTACTTCAACGGGGCGTCTCTTAAGGCTCAGCTGAAAAAAGTGATTGGTTTTTCAGCACCTTGTTCATCCCTTTGCAAAAGGACAACGGCTATTGTATGCTTTGATGCAAACGAAAATATGATAAAATCTTTATCGAACTGTGGACTAGTTAGGACAGGGGTTTGGGTTAAGGCAGATTTGATACTCTCAAATGCTTGCTTGGCTTCCAGGGACCATCTTACCTTGGCATCCTTCTTTAACATGTTGCTTAATAGTCTTATTAATTCAGCCAGATTTGGAATGAATCTTCTCAAAAAGTTGATTTTCCCAAGGAATGCTTGTAGTCCTTTTATGTTTCTGGGGTATGGAATTTGGAGGATGGCTTGTATTCTCTCAGGATCAATTCTGATCCCATCTTTTGATATAATGTGGCCAAGTAATTTTCCTTCTTCAAGGCCAAATAAGGACTTCTTAGGATTCAAGGAAATGCCATATTTCCTACATGTTATAAAAATTTGCCTAAGGTGCTTGAGATGTGTGGAGCACCTGGAAGGTATGCTTTTTGATAAGTAATCTAGCGGTTTTTCAATACTATTTCTAATCTTTTCTGCATTATGAGCCTAAAAATATAAGGGTTTTGGTAAATTGTGTGAAAATGGACAAACGAAGCTCAATCACTAATAATCGATGTTTTCTATGCAGAAGGACGCGGAAATAGGGAATTATCGAGTAAACACAAGAAGCGCAAGGAAAGTAACTGCTGCCCCGTCGACAGGGAACCGGATGCGGACAAGATCAAGTAAAATTGGAGCCGAATAATCCAGGAAAAGAACGCAGGGCACCGTGACGGAGAACGCAAGAAGGAAAGAGGAGACCCGAACGATTAGCGAATCCCTCAGGATCTTCGATCCTGAGGGATCGCTGCTTTAAGCTTATCTTTTGTATCTAGACATCTCCGTCATTTCTGTTATATAAAGGTACCACGCCATCGAGCGTGGGGAGAAAAAAGGACGACTGTTATTATAATTATAAACTCAGAACGATTTTGATCACTGAGCTTTTGTAAGATCTGATTTTGTACACTTTTGTTAATGCAATCAATATAAAGGATTTGGTGTTCACTTCGTTTCTGCATCTAAAGTAACTCTAAGCAGTGTACCATCGTAGCCAAGGGCCCAGCTCCGACAGTCACTTGCTGTTGTATCATACGGTGATTTGTGTGGTTTGCTTATTTCTTTTATTACAGTAATCCGATATATCCTTGCTATGATAGACTATGCTTCTTAATTAATACTTGAATCTGAATAAGTTCTTTAATTCATGTCTCTGTATTACACAAACTGAATCTATTCGAATTGCATCCATTTCCACAGCAAGTTATTGGTATGAATGTTATCATTATTGGATTCATATGAAATAAGTATTTGTGAGGCTTGAAGATAATATCACTTTGTTCAGAAACATAGTCGCATCATACATTACTCTCGGATCGCTACAGTAGTATAGACCGTGTACATACTTCGTGGTTTGCTGTTCCATTTGGGTTGCTGTTCCATTTGGATTTGCTGTTCCATTTGGATTTGCTGTTCCTTTTGGGTTTGCTGTTCCATTTGGATTTGCTGTTCCATTTGGGTTGCTGTTCCATTTGGGTTTGCTGTTCCATTTTATATGATTGACGTTTCCTGTTTATGATAGTTTGCTGTTCCATTTCATTACTGCTGTTCCATTTCATTACTGCTGTTCCATTTTAAGAATTGCTGTTCCATTTTACTTTCGTTAATCTGCCTTTATTGCTTTCGCGTGATAGCAGGCCTAAGGCTGTCGTGAGCCCAGCAAGACGCTGCCTAGCTCCCTGACCTATAAGCCCATGCTTTGGTTTCCTTTCTTTATCAGTTTCTAAAGGGAAGGGTTATTGGTTCCGTACCCTTGACTGATCATTTGCCTTGTGTGATTTCATTTTCTGAATTGGTTTAGTTACAGCTTAGTGTTTGTTTCCTTTCAAGTCATTAGAACGCTATACTACCGAGCACTACTTGGACAGAACAACCTCGGATTGAGTTACTCCTTGAAAGAACAAAACGATCCCGGATTGAATTAATAATGTGGAATAATTGGTGGTGTGAGAGACCCTAGTTATCGCTCTACATTTTGGCGCCGTTGCCGGGGAAGGGGTAATAGCCATTTGTCCTTTATAGAGTAGTGCGCAAATCTGCTAGGAGGGAGTTGGATTTTAAAAACGGAAGGTAAGAACCTGCGTACGAAGCATGTAAAAGCCCTGCTCCACCGTCCGCTCTCTTAGTAGAATTGCTGGTTAAATAGGATTTAGCAATTTAATTGGAGTGCATGACTAAGCAGAAAAAGTTAGAAAAAGATCAAAAACCTCCATCCAAAGCCAAGGGGCCGGTGACCCTTGGACGAACGACCTTTATAGACGAAATCTATAAGAAAGTCGACTCTCAGCCATCAGTAGGTTATAAGAAAGTCAATTCTAAACAGCCTACTAGTTCCCTTCAGGCATCGGGATCACCATCTAAAGCCTTTGCTGAGGTGCACAGTCGAACAGAGGAGCAGGATTTTCAAGAAATTGAAAATTTGACTCCTGGACCATTGCACGAAGGGACCCAAAGTAACCTTTGTGAAGGAGAAGGAGAAATAGGGGAAATTGAGGAACCTAGATCTCCTATTGAATTAAACCAGCCTTTGAATAGCCCGGACAAGGGAAGCGCTGTGAAAATCCTTGTTGAAGGAATTCATTCACCGCAGACAGTTGGGGCCATTATCATCCCTGATCAAGGGAGTGGTGTCAAGACAATCCCTGTTAAGACTACCCCTCCTCAACCAAGGAACACTCTCTTGGAAATTCCTGAAGATTACTGGCATATATTCGATCCCATGGCGCAGAATCAGCCAAACACCCAGACCTCCACATTGCAATATCCGATAGTAGATTTTGCAGCAAATGCGCCCATGAAAGCCATTCCTCTCCAGCATATTCCCACATTTCATGGCCTCACATCAGAAGATCCGGACGCCTTCTTGTTCGAATTTGATGTATTATGTAGAGGATACGATTACACCACCGATCCCCAGAAACTGAAATTGTTCCCCTCTACATTAAAAGGGGCTGCGTTGAGATGGTTTATGGGCTTAGGTGGTGGGGTTATTAACAATTGGGATCAAATGAAAGAAGCCTTTTTAAAGAAATACCAAGATTACTGTAGATCGAGGGAATTAAAAGATGAAATCTTTCAAATGTTAGCCAGACCAAACAAAACCTTAGAAGAATATGTGGAACGTTTCCAATATAACTTGCAAAGATCCCCTTATGCATCACTACCTCTGCCTGATAACGTGTTGGAAACTGCATTAATTAGAGGTATGAGAGAGCAATGGATCGAAACGTTAAACATCATGGGGAAAGGAGACATTTATCAGGAAAATTTTGCTGATATCATTGATCTGTGTATCAGGAGCTCAAGAGGTAGCACGAGGATAAAACCAGCGGAATATGATCGCTTCCCCAGAGATAACAGAACATTAACAGAGGGAGTAACACGGGTGGAACTTGGAAATTTGCTAGAAAATTTTAAAACTGATATCCTGGGAACATTAACTACACAACTTGACATTGTGCAGGCTAAACAGAAGCAAGCTGAGGCAGAGCAGAATCTAGCCATTTTTTGCCCACAATGCAGGAAGAAACACAGCCATAAGGAATGCCCGCTGGATACAGTCCAAATATGTGCTATCTGCACCAAGGAACACCTGACCGAAAGCTGCCCTTCACTGCCTGGTTTGAAGGCAGTATACAAAGAAGCAGAAGAGGAGTCAGAACCAGCATATTTTGTTAACCAGCGTCGTCAATGGCAACCTAGGCAACCAGGTATGTTTTCAGATCCCTCCTCTTCTTTTCAACCCCCGCAGTTCAGTACACAGCAATAGAACATGTGGCAAAATCAGTCCCAACCCCCGTTTTCAAATTGGTCACCTCAAATGTTTCCTACTCTGAATCCTTGGATGTCCCAATTTGGTTGGCCAAACTGCCCTTATCCTCCACCATATTGGCAGAATAGTTCCTATCCTCCACAGTGGACCCCTTCCACTTCGCAAGGCTCATCCTGGGAGACAAGCTGGCCAAGATCGACATATCAGCCAGCAGGATCAATCCCACTCCCTCAACGAACTCTG
The DNA here is from genome assembly GCA_031772625.1 of Pinus tabuliformis. Classification (NCBI taxonomy): domain Eukaryota; kingdom Viridiplantae; phylum Streptophyta; class Pinopsida; order Pinales; family Pinaceae; genus Pinus; species Pinus tabuliformis. Next base: position 108,297,589 of record CM062804.1, read on the forward strand.
CTAGCTTTACAACAAAATCCCCAGTCTAATCTGAGACCGCAACTCCCAGCCCAACCCAATCCCAACCCTAATAATAGGCCAGTCCAATCTATCCAAATCATAGACACATCAGAGATTGAGTCTGACCTAAGGGAGTGCAATGATCTTCAGTTAAGATCGGGACGAATAATAGAAACAGAGGGAGACAAAATGATTCATATCGAAAATCAGTTACCAGTAGAACAACCCCCACAACGGGAGGATGAAAACAAAGAGCAAAAAAATAAACAAGCAAGTACATCCTCTCCTCCTTTCCCAGAACGATTAGTCATATCTCGACCTATACAACCTCCAGACTTTGACATTTTGGGAGAATTACAAAATTTGTATATAAAGATTCCATTCCTCCAAGCTATACAAGATATTCCTATATATGCGAAAACCATAAAGGAATTATGCATAAAAAAATCAAGGAGGAATACAAATACTAACCCTAGAGTCCAAGTAGTTGGTACTTTATCCGACCTATTATCAGGAAAGGAGACACCTATCAAATATGAAGATCCCGGGAACCCAATTGTAACCGTTCAAATCTATGGCCAAACCCTGACTAACGCTCTAGTCGATCTGGGAGCTGCAATCAACATTTTGACAACCTCCACCTGCCAAAAGCTTGGCATTACGTCAGTAGAACCTACCTCTACTCTGTTAGAATTGGCAGATTGATCTGTAGTTCGACCAGAAGGTACTCTGAATGATGTCATGGTTTCCGTAGATTCATGGGAGTATCCCACAGATTTCCTGGTAATTAATCCTAAAACCCGACTAGATGGACATCCGTTAATCCTAGGCAGACCCTGGCTTGCTACTGCCGACGCCTACATAGGCTGCCGGCAGGGAAACATGACTATAGCTAAAGGACCCGATGTTAAAAATTTAATTTTATATCCACCAGATCAGCCAAGCCTGCCAATGATTAAAACTAACTCTTATCCTGTATCATATCTTGCTAACAACATCAGATCTCCATTAACTATACAGAAGGCGTTAGACTTCAAGGATCAAACAGAAGACGACGCCATTAAGAATTTTATTAGTCAAACTGAAGCTAGAAAACATATGCAGTGTCTTATGATAGAGGCAGCATTTGACAGTGAACTAGAAGAAGATCCCTTAAAAGATCCGCATGATCAGACAATACCAGTAACTGTTGTTGCTAATAGTAAAGTAGTGGAAATTGAACCTGGTAAAACTCTGAATATTAACGCCAATCTTACACCAGATCAAGAGACAAAACTTGTTAGTCTGTTACAAAAATACAAGGATGCATTTGCGTGGGATTACCCCGACATGAAGGGGATTGATCCTCAATTATGCACCCATCACATCTATATAGAGAAAGATGCAAGACCTGTTTGACAGCCACAAAGAAGACTCAACCCTCACCTAAAGGAGATAGTGAAAGATGAACTTCAGAAGCTTTTAGATGTTAACTTTATTTACCCTATCTCTGACAGTAAATGGGTCTCTCCCCTTGTGGTGGTACCCAAGAAAAATGGAAAATGGAGGATTTGCGTCGATTACAGGGAGTTAAACAAGGCTACACAAAAGGATCACTTTCCCCTCCCATTTATAGATCAAGTATTGGACACGTTAGCAGGGAAGAAATTTTTCTCCTTTTTGGATGGCTTCAGTGGATATAACCAAATCCAAATTGCCCCTGAAGACCAGGATAAAACTACCTTTACGTGCCCTTGGGGAACGTTTGCCTATCGTGTATTACCCTTCGGCCTATGTAACGCCCCTGCTACATTTCAAAGGGCTATTCTCAGTATTTTTGCAGATCTAATAAACGATGGACTTGAGGTGTATATTGACGACTTCACACCGTATGGGGATGAATTTGATCCAGCTCTGGATACCTTGGAAAAAGTTCTACAACGCTGCATTGCTACCAGAATCTGCCTGAGCCACGAGAAGTGCTACATGATGATGACGGAAGGGCTCATTCTAGGGCACTACATTTCAGCAGCTGGCATCCAGGTAGACCCTGCTAAAATTCAGATTCTTTTGCTCATCCCTACCCCCACTACTCAAACAGAGGTACGTAGTTTCCTTGGATTTTCCGGATATTACAGACGCTTTATAGAACATTATTCACGAATTGCAGCACCTCTATATGCTCTGACAGGTAATGTCGATTTTTTGTGGATAGATAAATGCGACCAGGCTTTTAAAGAATTGAAAAAGTTGCTGTTAATAGCTCCAGTCCTTCGAGGACCAAACTGGAATCTGCCATTCCAGATCTCATCGGATGCCTCGGATACAGCAATCGGTGCAGTCCTAGGACAAGAAGAGGATAAGAAGCCATACGCTATTTACTATATTAGCAAAAATTTATCCTCTGCCGAACTCAATTATACTGTTACTGAAAAGGAATTTCTCGCTGTAATTCATGCTGTTAATAAATTTAGGCATTATATTACAGGTTACCCTGTTGTGTTATATACAGATCATTCTGCTATTAAATATCTAGCAAACAAACCTGTCACGAATGCTAGAGTAACTTGATGGTTGATCCTGTTGCAGGAGTTTGACATCACAATTAAGGATCGACCTGGCAAGGAGAACCCTGTAGCCGACTTCCTCTCAAGAATACCCAAATCAATCGAAGCAGCAGCCGTGGAAGATCAATTCCCTGACGAACATCTGTTTGCCATTGCCATTCGAACACCCTGGTATGCTGACGTCGCCAATTACCTTGCAGTGGGTAAGTTACCAAAACACCTAACCCCTCAGGAACGAAAGCAAATTGTTCAAAAAAGCACACGATTTTCGTGGATTGGAGACCATTTATTCCATACAGGGGCAGACATGCAAATCAGAAGGTGTATTCGAGAGGATGAGATCCTAGACATCTTAAAGGCTTGTCACAGTGGACCATGCGGGGGGCACTTTGCCGACAAGAGAATAGCACATAAAATACTACAGGCAGGGTACTATTGGCCTACAATCTTTAAGGACGCGAAAAAGTTTGTGCAGGCCTGTGATAGCTGCCAGCGAGCAGGAAAACCCGGTCAAGCTGATGAAATGCCTCTGAGACCACAAGTGGTTATTGAGCCATTTGAACGATGGGCTCTCGATTTCGTCGGGCCCATTAATCCACCATCAAACCAAAGGACATGCATCCTGGTAGCAACAGACTATGTTACTAAATGGGTTGAGGCTGAATCATTAGCTAGGGCTACAGAAGATTCGGTAATACAATTTTTGTTCCATTTGTTTGTACGTTATGGACTTCCGAGAGAAGTAATTACAGATGGTGGACCACAATTTGTTGGAAACAAACTAGCTGCAACATTTAACAATTATCATATCCAACATAAGATTACTACCCCCTACCATCCGCAGGCAAATGGACAAGTAGAAAACAGTAACAAGATAATTGAGTCAATCTTAACAAAGACCGTCGCATCACACAGGCGTGATTGGGCTGCTCGGCTACCTGAAGCACTGTGGGCTTATAGAACCACATGGAGAAGTATGACAGGCTATTCACCTTATCAATTGGTGTTTGGGAAACAACCAATCTTTCCTATCGAATTCGAGATCCAAACACTACGAACTGCACAAGAGGTTGGCCTAGATCTGAATGAGGCACAGATCAATCGACTACGACAAATCAACGAATTGGATGAGATTAGGCTCTCTGCATTACAAAACACAGCATTAATCCAACAGCAGCGAGCTAAGTGGCACGATGCACTTATAAAGAATAAAGTCTTCCATGAAGGAGACTGGGCTCTGTTATACGATTCTCGGTTCCAGGACTTCCCGGGGAAACTCCAGACTCGCTGGCTAGGACCATATGAGATCCAGAAGGTGCACGACAATGGGACCCTCACTCTGATCACGATTGACGGTTCTGGACATACGTTCAAAGTAAATGGCCACCGAGTTCGTCTCTATCGAAGACCTCTTACTCGGGAATCCTTTTGTCAATAGCTTCAGCAAGATACTGATTTGGAGATCCTAGCAGAGGAAGTGAAATCTTCCTCACCCATAAATTAAGCAATTTGTTTTTCATAATTTGTACATAACATCCTGTATATATGTTCTTTTCATCTTTGTTTTGTAGTATTTTGGTTACCTTATTTTGCACAGCACTCGTTTGATTTTGCTGTTCCTTTTCAAAAGGAACAGCACTCGTTTGATTTTGCTGTTCCTTTTCAAAAGGAACAGCACTCGTTTGATTTTGCTGTTTCTTTTCAAAAGGAACAACACTCGTTTGATTTTGCTGTTCCTTTTTAAAAGGAACAGCACTCGTGTGATTCTGCTGTTCCTTTTCAAAAGGAACAACACTTTTGGTGTTTTGCTGTTCCTTTGCAAAAAGGAACAGCACTTGTTGTTTTGCTGTTCCTTTGCGAAAAGGAACAACACTTTTTATTTTGCTGTTCCTTTGCGAAAAGGAACAGCACTTTTGCGTTTTGGAATTTTTGCTGTTCCTTTGCGAAAAGGAACAGCACGTTTGTGTTTTGGAATTTTTGCTGTTCCTTTGCGAAAAGGAACAGCACTTTGGCGTTTTGGAATTTTTTGCTGTTCCTTTGGAAAAAGGAACAGCACTTTTTGTTTTGCTGTTCCTTTGCGAAAAGGAACAACACTTTTTGGCTTTGCTGTTCCTTTGCGAAAAGGAACAGCCCGTGTGGATTTTTGCTGTTCCTTTGCGAAAAGGAACAGCCCGTGTGGATTTTTGCTGTTCCTTTGCGAAAAGGAACAACACTCTTTGTGCTTTGCTGTTCCTTTGCGAAAAGGAACAGCACTCGCATATTTCTTTTTTAGATGCAGAATTTGGTTAATTCCGCTATTTTCCGCAAGACGAGTCATCCACATGCTTAGTGCAGAGAAGACACCATCAGAACCTTTCTGCTTCTATTTGGACGCTTTGCGATTATACTCTCCTAAATCCTTCAAATATAGCAATGACATTATGCAATGAACATAAAAGCATGATATACCGAAACCTGCATATCATAAATCGCTATTATTTTAACAGTCAGTATATATAAGAAGTCAAGAGGAAGGACATTAACTTTTGTCTTTACTGTCATTATCTTGTTCCTGAACCATGGTTTGGAAATTTTTATCATGTCGATCTTCCTAAAAACTTTCTTGATCATTACTGAGGAATATGAGCAAACAATTTATATCTGTCTGTTGGGATTGTAAGACTTCTTCCACCATTCCCCGCTCTTAAGGAGTGCGGAACCACCCTTATGTAATTGAACAAAGAAAAAAGAAGTGTGCTGCAAAAGAAGAATAAAAGAAAAAATAAGAACAAGACATGAAATCGTCAAATGCAGGATAGGGGGTCTCATTCAGAGCCAGCCTACCATGATCATAAGGATGGAAGCGAAGTGGCATTCCCATTACGGCCACCACACCAGGGATATGGTCCAAAGGTAAAATAACAAGCAAACCTTGGAACAGGAGGTCTCATCACGAGCCGGCCTGACCACGTTTCGTGCCTACCTTGTGAATGGCATTATGGTTATCTGGTCACCAAGCCAGCATAATGGCCTGCATTTTGACAAAGCACTCTTCAGTAGATACACAAAAGATAATGGTTCCGGAGGGTGAGATAAACAACTTTGCCAAGGTTATGAACACCTGTTGGCAGCAGAGCTCTGTTAATGGCATTGGAGTCGTAATATTTACACCAACAGGTATGATATTAAGTCTGTTTGTCTTTTATATCCTTTGCATGTATCATATGTCACACCCTGATATAATTATCGCATGAGCATTATCACCAATCATGGCAACGGAATTGACAATGACTACTGGAGACTTGGTACAGTTGACAGACGTCCAACCCTCGGTTCCTCATTATATCACACTGGCTTATCTTAAAAGCGATCCATTTTTCTGCCTCGGTTTCGGTACTTCATTGTCCTTTTACAACATGGCATAATTTCCACCTGCTGTACTTTATGATTTGACTCCCGACTGGCTGCTGCTCCTCTCTTTGACGGCTGGGGGCAGCCTATCAGATCGCGGGGGGGGAGGTGACCTCATTACTCCAATGGTTACGTGGCTGCACACCATTCGGGCAAAATAATAACACGATTTAACGGTATGATGATCTCATTCCACGGACTGCCACCCACGGTCTTTCTCTTTGCTGCATGCTCTGCGAAAATCCTTCCTAAAAATAGCATCGAGTACCCTCTCTGTTCGGTAAATACCGCGGACAGTTGCTGTGTCATTCCCGAATTCATTCCTGAGAGTAAGCTATGGGCGGGAAAACAATCCGAAGTGAACCACACAAGCTGACCGCGTCTGCTGCTGCCCGCGAAATTCTGGAAAATGCAGGATGGTTGAATTACTTCAACCGCCTACAAGAATTGAACGCTGTAGCGTTGGAATTCCTGCAAAATCTGCAGGAAAACCACTCTATAGTCGGAGGAAAGCGGATAGAAGTTACGGAGGACATTATTGCAGAAACCTCAGTATTACCAGCTGTTGGACCCAGATGGGAGCTGAAGAAGGAAAGACTGCAGAAAGCAATGGAAATTTTCCAAAGCGAAGGCCAAAGTCTGACAGTCAAAGGGAAAGGAGTTCTGCCGACAACACTGGGGGAACCCTGGACCGAGCTGGCAAAGATAGTGTAGAGCTATATCACCTGCGAAGGGAGAAAAGATGTGGTAAGGGCTCGTCACTTAAAACTTCTAGCTGTTTTGAAGGGAAAATGCTCTGTAAATCTCCCTGCCTTTTTAAATTCATTATTACATGATGCGGCCTGAAGTTTGAAGAAGGCTCAGCACACAGAGATGGTTGTTAGCCACCACAGACTGATTCGGCTAATAATAAGCCACAGTCTTGCCCAACAGCAAGACACCTGGGAGGAATTGGTCGAAACAGTTAAAATGGGACTGGCTTTACCTCGAACCTCCAGCACACTGGAACGTTCAGAAGAACACAAGGAGCCAGCAGCAGAAAAGCATGCTGTTTCAAAACGAAAGCAGTCCTCTAGCACGCCGGAACAATCAGAGAAACGTAAGAAGCCGGCGGCAGAAAAGCATGCTGTTTCGAAACGGAAGCGATCCTCCGATACGCCGGAACGACCAGAGGAACCTAGAGAACCTGTTTGTAGGAATTTACAGGGTAAGTTCCACAGAAAGAATACCAAAAGGACACCGCTCACAACCAGATCTCAAATCAATACACCAATATTTTTGACGTGGTTAAAACCCTCAGAGTGCAAGGAGGGAAACAGTCCACGGCCTGTCCCAACGTGGGTACTACAGGCAATTTATTAATCAAAGAATGAAAATTTACATAAGCTTCTCTCATGCACGGATTACCCGAACAATGACCCTCCATGCGCTTTAAATAGAACTCATGGACCAATCGGGTGTCAAGCCACGGATCAAGTGTCGGTAATACCGAGGTGAGAGTGAACCGTCGGATCACTACATATCGTGACCGTCGGATTGTAAGTTACAAAATGTACAACGGTAAAGAAACACACTTTACCTAACTCTAACCTAACTCTATACTAGACCAAGTTGAACTTAACTATATCCTATGTGTCGGAATATCCTAACATCCCCCCTTAAGAACAACTTGGGATAGGATTGAAGGATTTACAAATATGACACAATAGGAGAAGGAAGGAGGCACTAGAGCCTATCCCCCCTTAGTGACAACTTCCTGAACTCCAAGCATATATCGAAGTTTAGTGAACTTCGCCTCTGTGAGAGCCTTTGTGAAGATGTCTGCAACCTGATCATCTGTTGGACAATATTGCACTTCAAGAACATGGTCATGAATGAGCTTTCTGATGAAGTGCATGTGTAGTTCAATGTGTTTGCTGCGCTGATGCTGGACTGGATCTTTGCATAGCTGAATGGCACTTTGATTATCACACCAAAGTGTGGTTGGATGCTGCTGCTCAAAGCCAAACTCTGATAGGATCTGACGAAGCCACAAGGCTTCCTTACTAGCTTCCACGGCACCACGATACTCTGCTTCTGCTGACGAAAGAGAAATGGCAGCCTGTTTCTTACAAGCCCATGTAATAGGTCCTGAACCAAGAGTGAAGACATAACCGGCAGTAGACTTCCGATCATCAGGGTCACCAGCCCAATCAGAATCAGTGAAACCAACTAACAGAGGAGCTGCTTTGGCACTGTAATGAATCCCAAACTGTACTGTACCTCGAACATAACGAAGTATTCTTTTAGCTGCTTTCCAATGACTTTCACGGGGGTTTTGCATAAAACGAGCAACAAGGCCAACAGCAAAGGAAAGATCAGGACGAGTATGGGTTAAATACAAGAGTTTTCCGACAAGTTGACGGTATAAGGTAGCATCAACTTCAGGAGAAGTACAAGAGACTGAAAGTTTGACTCCAGACTGAAAGGGAGAAGGGGCTGGCTTACAGTCTTCCATGTGAAAATGACGAAGAATATCACAAGCATACTTGGACTGGGAAAGGGAAATACCCTCCTTGGATTGCAAGACTTGAAGACCGAGAAAATAGTGTAAGTGTCCTAAGTCTGTCATTTCAAATTTCTTTTTAAGGCTAGACTTCACATGGTTTATAAGGTTGGGATCACTACCAGTAAGAATAAGATCATCAACATAAAGAACAAGGATGATAAGAGAGTTGCCCACTTTCTTGGTGTAGACAGTATTGTCAGAATGACACCTAGAAAAGCCAGATTCTAAAAGAAAGCTATCCATTTTGGCATACCAAGCCCGAGGAGCTTGCTTGAGACCATAAAGGGATTTCTTAAGTCGACAAACAAGGCTGGAGTCTGTTTGTATGAAGCCAATGGGTTGTTCCATATAGATTTCTTCCTGCAAGTCCCCATGCAAGAAGGCAGATTTAACATCCATTTGATGGACTTCCCATTTTAAAGAGGCAGCAAGGGAAAGAACAAGGCGGATAGAGTTCATTTTGGCAACAGGGGAGAAGGTTTCAGTGTAGTCAATGCCTTCAACCTGTGAAAAGCCCTTAGCAACAAGACGAGCTTTATGTTTATCAACTTTCCCATCTGGTCCATACTTGGTTCTGTAAACCCATTTACATCTAACAAGTTTGCGTCCCTTTGGTAGAGGAACAAGATCCCATGTATCATTTGTCATCAATGAATGATATTCTTCATTCATAGCTGCTTCCCAATGTGGATGGCCTGAAGCTTCTGCAAAAGTGTCAGGATCATGATTTACTGGAGCTTGAGCCAGTAAAGAAGAGGCTCTTTCAAACTGAGAACGTGTACGTCGCTGATCTGTAGGATCACCGGCAAGATCACCTGCTGCATCCCGAGTAGCACGGACCCATCTTGGAAGTTGAGGATCCTGAGAAGGTGGGGGAGGATTATCATCCTCGCTTTCATCATCTGAAGAAGAAATGTTTTCAAAAGTAGAAGAGATAGGAAGAGGTGGCACATCCGCCGGACTAGGCTCGCAGGCCGATTTATTTTCATCAAATTTTACATCTCTTCTAATGATAACATTTTTGGACTTAAATGGAATAAGTCTATAACCTTTTACATCTTCAGAATATCCAACAAAAGTACATTTCTCACTCTTAGGTTCTAAAGCTTTATGCTTTTCATCTGGAATATGGGCCCATGCTTCACTTCCAAACACACGAAAGTGACTTACATCTGGTTTAATGGAACTCCAAGCTTCTTCTGGAGTGATATTCTCTAGAACCTTAGTAGGAGTGCGATTGATTATATAATTTGCACAATTAATTGCTTCGGCCCAAAAACTAAGACTGAGTCCTTTAGATTGCAGCATACAATTAGCCATTTCCTTTAAGGTGCGATTTTTCCTTTCAGCTACACCATTTTGTTGTGGAGTGTATGGAACAGTATGTTGCATTTGAATTCCATTTTCGGTGCAAAAGTTGATGAATGTGTTTTTAACATATTCTCCACCATTATCAGTTCTTAGCTTAAGAATTTGATGTCCAGATTGTTTTTCAACAAAGGCTTTGAAGGCCAAAAATGTGTTAAATACTTCGCTCTTGAGTTTTAAGAAGTATACCCAAGTGCGTCTGGAGAAATCATCAATGAAAGTTAAGAAGTACTTGCAGCCAGAGAATGAAGCAACAGGAAGAGGACCACATAAATCACTGTGCACAAGCTGTAAAGGGGCTGAGGCGTGCCAAGAGGCACGTTTGTCAAAACTGTCCCGATGATGTTTTCCGAGTACACATCCGGAACAAACACCATCTCTGCAAGATACCATAGGAAGACCTGTCACCATATTTTCTTTACATAGATGCTGAAGGGAGCGATAGTTTAAGTGACCAAATCGCTCATGCCAAAGTTTGCTCACTTCATCATTATGAGCAACAAATACTGAGGGAAGATGTGATGACCCAAAGTTGTGAAACTTATACAACCTTGTGGAATCATCAGCAAGACCAGTAGCTAGAATCTGTTTAGGATCTTTTAGATCCTTGATTACAACATCATGAGGTGAAAATTCAACAATTTTACCTTCACCTGAATGAGTTATCTGATAGACAGATAGAAGGTTGCAGGATAAGGTTGGAACACATAATACATCATTAAACTGACCATTGTCTAGATGAACAGTTCCAGTCCCTACAACATTAAGAGATCTATCATCACCAACATATATATTTTTGGTGTTACAATCATTTAAAGAAGAAAACATGGCTTGGTTTTTGGCCATGTGATAAGAGGCTCCAGAATCAATGAGCCACTCATGAGAATGAGAAGAAGAAGAAGATACATTTAATGCATAACCAGACTGAGATGATTGACAACGACATGCAGAAAGTGCCATTCCGGAAGTTGAAGTTGAAGTAGGCTCCACATGGATGTTATGTTTCTTCATTGCGGCTTCCAAGGCTTCCATCTTCTTAAAGCATTTAGATTCTAAGTGGCCATCTCGATTACAAAAGTTACAATGTCTATCAGTCTTCTTCCATTTGTTTTTATTGGTCTTATCATTTTGCTGAAATGATCTTTCATTTTGAGGCTGAGATGGTTTAGGACCATTCTTTTGAGGATATGACTTCTTAGGATTCTTTGAATTTGGTTGCTGCTGGGCGGCTAACGCTTTCGTGGAAGAGTTTCCAAGATTAAGAAGACCAAGGTGTAAGAGTTTTTCTTGTTCTCTTATTAAGGAATCACAAAAGGAGTCAAAGGAAGGGGCCTTGTAGTCTTGTCCTTGACAAATGAAAGCTTCCCTTGTAGAATGGAAAGTGGAAACAAATACAGAGTAGGCTGGTCCCAACTTAGTAAGGATGGAATAAATAAGGTTACCATCTTCTTTCTTAACTTTAACACCTTCCAAGAGATATCTAAGGGTCTTGAATTTGGACAAGAAATCTTCAATGCAAGAAAAATTATTAGGATCCAAAGTAAGCAGCTCATTTTCAAGTTGATGGGCTCTAATTTCATTTTTAATCCCAAAAACTTTAGCAAGTTTTTCTAATGCTTCATGAGGAGTCTCAAGTTCTGCAATGTGGAATCTAAGATCAGGAGAAATAGACATCCCTATCAAACCACGTGCTTGATCTTGTCTATTTTCCCATTTTGCCGCCTTGTCTTCATCTTTTGGTTTCTTCTCTTGGTCTGTGGCTATTCTGAAGAGACCTTTACTTCTAAGTAAATCTTCCATGTAGGCTACCCATTGGAAGTAGTTAGTGCTGTCAAGAATGACTTGGCATGGACTTTCCATTTTTTAAAAAAAAACTGAAGCTGAAGATGCTGAAAGTAAGTGTTCCAATGGATAGATCTCGAAAAAATAGGCGGTTTTAAAAAAAACGGCTCTGAAAAAGGCTTCCGGATGAAGAAGTTATGGCTTTTTGAAAAAAAATTGTTGACGTTGCCGGCAAAGTGCGCGAATGTGCGGGAATGAAAAAATCCGCCCCCACAAAATGGAGACTTGAACCCAAGACCTCTACTCTCTTAAAATAGCTTTGAACCAATTGATCTATACAAAAAATTTGAGAGAGAGAGAGAGAGAGAGAGAGAGGGGGGGGGGGCCTTGGTTTGCGTGCTTGCCTTGAGAAAGCTCTTTTTCCCTACAAAACACAAAACACAAAACCCAACACGAATATGCAAAGAAAAACGAACCTTGCGGCTCGAAGTTAGCTTTAGCCAAAAAACTAGAAATTTAAAAAAAAATCTCAAAGTTAGCTTTAGCCGAAAAACTAAATATTTTTCTCAATGTTTCTGATTTTCCGAGATCACACTAAGGTGCAGGGAAAAGAGCATACGCATGAGAAAAATCCTTCCTTTCTGTTTCTGATTTGCCCAGATCGCACAGAGTCGCAGGGCAAAGAGCATACGCAGAAATGAAAGGTATAGATCCGGTTAAAAAAAAAGGCTAAATAAACTGAGACCGAAATAAGCAGAGAGAAAATAACAGTAAACTGCAAAAAAAAACACTGTATACCTCCCGATCTGAAAAATGACGCAGCTAGGGCTACCGGAAACCTTTTCGCGTGAAACGAAAGGGGTTCCTCACTGGAACAGATGCTCCGAACGCAACAGAGCAGTCCTCTCGGCCCGAAAGCAGTCAGAAACAACAGATCTAGGAAACGACAGCCGCATGCAGTTCTACCGGCTTCAGATTTGGATCACCAACGGACGCGGCCCTCAAATAGCTCTGATACCATGTAGGAATTTACAGGGTAAGTTCCACAGAAAGAATACCAAAAGGACACCGCTCACAACCAGATCTCAAATCAATACACCAGTATTTTTGACGTGGTTAAAACCCTCAGAGTGCAAGGAGGGAAACAGTCCACGGCCTGTCCCAACGTGGGTACTACAGGCAATTTATTAATCAAAGAATGAAAATTTACATAAGCTTCTCTCATGCACGGATTACCCGAACAATGACCCTCCATGCGCTTTAAATAGAACTCATGGACCAATCGGGTGTCAAGCCACGGATCAAGTGTCGGTAATATCGAGGTGAGAGTGAACCGTCGGATCACTACATATCGTGACCGTCAGATTGTAAGTTACAAAATGTACAACGGTAAAGAAACACACTTTACCTAACTCTATACTAGACCAAGTTGAACTTAACTATATCCTATGTGTCGGAATATCCTAACACTGTTGGCACTCCCAACCTGCCTGAAAGACCCAGGAAGTCAGCTCGATTGGTTCGAATACGGGGAAGGTTGGAAAAGATTCAGAAAACTGCGGCCCAACCAATTGAAATCGAGGACGAACCTTCGGAAGAGGAAGGTGAATTACCCGAAGGAAATGCTGAGCAACTAGAGGCTGGAACTAACCAGCCAGAAGAAGGAATTGAGGAAGAAAACGCACAATCCATGGGGAGCCCGTTGCAAGACCATCCAGGAGAAGAGGAATTGGCAGCAGTTCTGGCCAATATGGGAGAATACGGCCAAGCCTCCAGTCCAGGAGGCATCCTTGACGGTCCCGCAGAAGAAGAATTACCTAAGGAAGGGCATGCAAAAGAGGCAGGGGAAGAAAACCTGCCTGTCTTTGGTAATGAAGCAGAAGACATCAATTCGGGGCAATCTGTCCCCAGGGCGCCGGAAGATGTTCCAGGAGAGGAAGAAGAAGTAAGATTGAAGGCCAAACCCTCTGCCGAGGCTAGGGAAATTGCAAAATTGAGGAAGAAGCACCAGAGGATGCTGGGCACGATAGCCAGACTTCGGCAACAAATCAGAATGTTGAAAGCCAGTCTGAGAATACAGAAAACTGCAAGGCAAAGGAAAAGGACCACGGCAGCAAGAACCCCGAGGGTTAGGGTTCGTTTTGATGGACGAAACCCCATCAGGAGACCTACTGTGGAGGAACAGTCCGCTGTTCCGAATGATAATGAGGAACAGGGTGCTGTTCCAATAGAAACTGCTGTTCCATCTGGCCCGGAGGAACGAATGGACATTCCAATGGAACAGCAAGAGGCTCCGGTGGTAGGAAGACCGTACCAACCCTTTGTTCGCATAAAAAAGGAGACGGATAGCAAAGAGGTTCAAACGGAAGCACCCCCCTCGGGTGTAATTCGGGTCCAAAATTCCAAACAACGCAATAGGAAGGTCCAGGTTAAACTTCCAGCTTCTACGGCTGCCTGGAAGAAAGACCCGAAAACCAGAACCTTGCATAAAATGATGAAGGAAGCCCAGCAGGAGGCCGAGCAGTTACGAGAACAGACGGTCCCCAAGGAAAGATATGAGGAGCTCCAACAGCAACTTCGAAACATCAGTCAGTCTGAGAGCTAGGCCTTTGAAGGATGGCAGAAGGAGCAGGAAAAGGTTGCTAAGGTAACTCGTCGACTAGATAGTGTTGTTAAACAGATGGACACCTTGTGTTCCTTGTATACTGATGTTTTGACTTGTAGAGCCCCTGCTAAAAATTATGCTTTGTTTTTGCTTGAACGATATTTGAGATTAAAAATAAAAGCTGTTAGGGCAGGAGCACCCATCCATATCAACACTGTTAATGATTTTATAGATTGCTGCAAGCACTATGGAGTTAAAGTTCAAAGGTTGTTATGTGAATTCTACTTGCACAATCTTGTCTTAGACCAGGAAACTGATTTGAATCCTGGCCCTTTCGTTGGCGATATACAATTTCAAGCCTTTATCTCATTTGGGGTGAATCAGTTAAAATGGCTTAAAGCTTACAACATCTTCCAGAGGCAAGAAAATAGTTTAGACCTTTGGGTACGAGCTGAACCTAGGGACCCAGAAGCATTATGGAGAGAGCATAGGAGTATGATGAGGATCCCAGGTGTCATGAAGATATTAGGTCCCATGCATGGAGACTTGATCCGAAATGGTCTGGAGTATTTCCTGACTATTAAAGACCAGGCCTTCCATGCTGCAAAGTTTCGCTACCGAACCTCTAACCCAAACATCCAGCTCAGGGAACCCTTTAACTTTGAGAATTTTGAATTGGCTGCCAGTTGATTGAGTCTCTATGGGGAACGGATTCTGCGAGCAGGACCATTGTGGTTGGGGTATCGATTTCGCAGCCCAATTGTTTGGCATCCTGCACCTGGATATTAGGCCCTATATGAGATGCCTGCAGATCAGTTAGACCAGTTCTTTGACCATCTAGTTGCTAATCATGGTTGTCGGCCTCTTCGTGAGATCCCTTCTCCGGCCTACTCTCTCACAGCCCTGCATGTCAATTACAACGTTTTCATGAGGACATGAAACAGGGTAAGCAGGGGGGTGTGTGGAGCACCTGGAAGGTATGCTTTTTGATAAGTAATCTAGCGGTTTTTCAATACTATTTCTAATCTTTTCTGCATTATGAGCCTAAAAATATAAGGGTTTTGGTAAATTGTGTGAAAATGGACAAACGAAGCTCAATCACTAATAATCGATGTTTTCTATGCAGAAGGACGCGGAAATAGGGAATTATCGAGTAAACACAAGAAGCGCAAGGAAAGTAACTGCTGCCCCGTCGACAGGGAACCGGATGCGGACAAGATCAAGTAAAATTGGAGCCGAATAATCCAGGAAAAGAACGCAGGGCACCGTGACGGAGAACGCAAGAAGGAAAGAGGAGACCTGAACGATTAGCGAATCCCTCAGGATCGAAGATCCTGAGGGATCGCTGCTTTAAGCTTATCTTTTGTATCTAGACATTTCCGTCATTTCTTTTATATAAAGGTACCACGCCATCGAGCGTGGGGAGAAAAAAGGACGATTGTTATTATAATTATAAACTCAGAACGATTTTGATCACTGAGCTTTTATAAGATCTGATTTTGTACACTTTTGTTAATGCAATCAATATAAAGGATTTGGTGTTCACTTCGTTTCTGCATCTGAAGTAACTCTAAGCAGTGTACGATCGTAGCCAAGGGCGCAGCTCCGACGGTCACTTGTTGTTGTATCATACGGTGATTTGTGTGGTTTGCTTATTTCTTTTATTACAGTAATCCGATATATCCTTGCTATGATAGACTATGCTTCTTAATTAATACTTGAATCTGAATAAGTTCTTTAATTCATGTCTCTGTATTACACAAACTGAATCTATTCGAATTGCATCCATTTCCACAGCAAGTTATTGGTATGAATGTTATCATTATTGGATTCATATGAAATAAGTATTTGTGAGGCTTGAAGATAATATCACTTTGTTCAGAAACATAGTCGCATCATACATTACTCTCGGATCGCTACAGTAGTATAGACCGTGTACATACTTCGTGGTTTGCTGTTCCATTTGGGTTGCTGTTCCATTTGGATTTGCTGTTCCATTTGGATTTGCTGTTCCTTTTGGGTTTGCTGTTCCATTTGGATTTGCTGTTCCATTTGGGTTGCTGTTCCATTTGGGTTTGCTGTTCCATTTTATATGATTGACGTTTCCTGTTTATGATAGTTTGCTGTTCCATTTCATTACTGCTGTTCCATTTCATTACTGCTGTTCCATTTTAAGAATTGCTGTTCCATTTTACTTTCGTTAATCTGCCTTTATTGCTTTCGCGTGATAGCAGGCCTAAGGCTGTCGTGAGCCCAGCAAGACGCTGCCTAGCTCCCTGACCTATAAGCCCATGCTTTGGTTTCCTTTCTTTATCAGTTTCTAAAGGGAAGGGTTATTGGTTCCGTACCCTTGACTGATCATTTGCCTTGTGTGATTTCATTTTCTGAATTGGTTTAGTTACAGCTTAGTGTTTGTTTCCTTTCAAGTCATTAGAACGCTATACTACCGAGCACTACTTGGACAGAACAGCCTCGGATTGAGTTACTCCTTGAAAGAACAAAACGATCCCGGATTGACTTAATAATGTGGAATAATTGGTGGTGTGAGAGACCCTAGTTTTCGCTCTACAAGATGTTCTTCATCAGATTTGGAAAATGGGGTTAAGTCATCCAGGTAGACAACTAGGAAGTCATGTATTTCTTTGGCGAAAGCAATATCCATTGCTCGTTGAAAAGTAGCACCAGCGTTTTTAAGTCCGAATGGCATCTTTACATACTTAAATGTTCCCCAAGGTGTGGTAAAAGCTGTTTTGTCTTGGTCATCTGGGTGAACAAGTATTTGGTTGAAACCTGAAAAACCATCTAGTAAAGAGATTCTAGATGATCCCACTACTCTCTGCAATATGTGGTCCATTTTGGGCAAAGGATAGTGGTCTTTTAAGGAGACTTGGTTTAAGTTTCTGAGGTCTACACAAAGTCTGATTTCACCTGTCTTTTTTCTTGTAGGAACAAGATTGGACACCCACTCAGAAAATCTGATAGGTGCTATTATGCCTGCTTCAAACATCCTCTTTACTTCCCTCTCAATCGGGGGAAGAAGCATAGGGTTAATTCTTCTAAGTTTCTGCTTGAAGGGTTTCTGGTTGGGCTTCAATGGAATGGTGTGCTGAATCACTGATGTATCATAGGATTTTAAATCCTCATAGCTCCAAGCAAATACATCTTGGAATTCTTTGAATAAATCAATGTACTTGGGCTTTTGATCGGGTGGTAAGTTTTTGGACAGTTTGATCATTTTTGGATTTTTTGGTGTCCCGATGTTATGTTCTTCTATCTCAGTGTTTATGGGCTGCAATTTTGGTTTTCTGGGAACATCATTAGAGTCAAACATGTCCTCTAGCGGGGTTAGACCAACAGGCAAAAATTTTCTTTCAAGTGAATGACTTCTGCCTTTGTTTTGTCTATTTCTTCTACCTGCGTTTGTTTCAGCTGTTCTATGTTTTCATTGTCAAAAATAGTTGGTTTCAGGATCTGTTTGGCTGTTGCAGCGTTTAGAGTTTGCTGATTTTCTTGTTAATTTTCGTTAGCTTGCTGTTGTGGATTTGTCATAGCATCCATGTCAATGTTAATATTTGAAAATTCATGCTCAAGGGTAAGAAAACTGTTAATTTGGGCATCATTTCGAACACTTGCCAATCTCTGACGTTGTTTGGGACCGTAGGCCTATGTTTTATTTCATCCGTGAAGTGATGGCTTGGGTCAAAAGGAAGCTTACATGTACTTGCAAAGGTGGCTAGGCTGTGTGCATGAATGTTGTGATTTCTGGAAATCTTGTCAAGCTTGAATTCAGTGAATGATTGGAGTATGTTAGTAGCAGCAGTTCTATAGGCTCTCATTTTGTTGTCATTGGTAACAAAATTACCTTTCATCTATTGTATAACTAGATCAGAGTCACCTAAGATGGAGACTTTTACAGCTCCTATAGCTTTGAGGAGTTTAAGGCCTAACAACAGGGCCTCATACTCTGCCATGTTGTTTGTGCATTTGAAATTCAGTTTGTAGGCATGTCCTTCTGCATGGTTATTGTGTGTATTGTGAATCCAGACACCTGCCCCTGCTCCTAACTTGTTAACAGAGCCATCAAACTCTAGGTACCATGTGTTTTCTGGCTTGTGGTTAGTGCTAAGAGTTTGAGCTGTTTTAGGATTGGGCAGATCTAAAATTTCTGTTTGGGGAGGTTCTTGTAACATGCTGGCTGCATTTTCTGTTTTGACAATTTCTTCTGTGTGGGTAACCAATTCTTCATTGATATGTGTGTCTGCTTCTAAAACCAGCGGTTTATCATCAATGGGCAGATTTATTTCATCATTAAATAAAATGAAGGAATCCATATCGGAATGGATTGAATAAATGGGAAAATTTTCAGGCTTGCTCTCACTACTTACCACATATTTCATGAGCGTTTCTCTATACAGTCTCTTTGGTTGCCCAAAGACTGAAATGGTGGCATAGGAAAGGTCTAATTGAAGGGATCCTTGGAGCTTTGCTCCCCATGATCTTGATAGGAGCATACCATACTTTGGTGGGATGTCAGCCACCACTACATCCATGAGGATGGTTTTGTTAGGATATTGGACTAAGGAGACACACAAGTCTTTGATAAGGCCTAAACATTTCACTTGACTTGAGTCAAATGAGTATAAATCTTTGTAAGGTCTTGTAACATCAAGATTCAGTTTTTCCATAACTACATTGGGCATAAGATTGTGCGATGCCCCTGAATCAAACATAGCATTGTGTAAGACTTTGTCATGTATATGCAGACTGATATAAAAGGGTGGAACAGGTCCATGTGTTGATTTTCCGTTAACTTCTAGACCAAATAGCAGTTCTGGGGTGTCATCCAAAACATTTACGTCATCTTTGTTTTATGGTATTTGAAGTGACCTTTGAATTTGTTGCCTATATACATCGTGTTTTGCAAGTTCAGATAGAGAGACAGCTATCTTGAGTTTTCCTATTTCTGCCTCTAAGTTAAATGGCTTTTCCAGTGGAGTCTTGCTGTTGATAATGGCAGTTTTTTCTTTTTCATTTGCATTCTCGGCAATCTTCTCTCGCTTATCAGTGTTACGGGAAATTTCTACTTGCGGTTTTACATTTTCAGGAGTGCTTTTTGGGACGCTGTTTGAATTTTATTTTGAGGAGGGAGGTGGCAGAAGCTGCTCAACAAAAGGCTGAGTGTCTGTTATATCTTCTACAGTCACTTGATGTGGGTTTGGGACAGTTATATCAGCTGGTTCTGTTACAACAGCTTTGTTTTTAATCTTGTTGGGCTGTTTACCTTCCTTTGTATTGCTAGGCTCAGAGATGTCAATGGTCCTAGTTCTGAGCTTATACTGTTTGTGTACTTTATACACAGCAGTATCATAACCCTGTTTGAAATCAAAAGACTCCCCAGTTTGGTTTGAAATTGATTACAGTTATGTTCATTTTGGTCTTCTTGTGTCAGGAAAGTTTGATGCTCACCCTTTAGATCCATTAAGTTCATGTGAGAGTCATCTGTAGGTTCACTTGAAGTGGAACCTTCAACATAGTTGTCTTGAAACAGGGGTCTAATGTCATGGTCTTGGTTAGACCTACCAGCATTTGTGTTCTGGGTTTTCCTAAAATTTGGGTTTTTTATGGGATTGGCGTGCTGTCCTTCCCATGATGCTTTTCTTTCAACATTTTCTACTCTTTCTCCTAGTCTTTGCAGGCCATTGATGATAGCATCAAGCTTTTGGTCAAAGGCTGAGGGTTCTTCCTTAAAGGTGGTTCTTTTTTCCATTCTCGCTCTGCTTCTCTTGGCAATTAAGTTAGCCTCTACGGTAACAACAACCTTTTGCGCGTCTTCAAGAGTTGCAGGGGCTCTTTCTTTTAACTGGTATGCCATATCCGGGTCGAATCCATCGGGAAATTTGTACAAGGCCAGATCAGGTGGAGGCCTTAAGTTCTGTGGTATTGCGTTATATACATTATTGAATCTTGCACAATACTCCAGAACAGTCTCTTGGGGACCTTGTTTGATCGTATCGTATTCAGCTAGTATGTGCAAGGGATCTTTCTTTTTCTCCCACCTGTTGGTAAAGGATAGGTAAAGTTCATCAGGAGTGGTTATGGAATTTTCGGCAAGTGATCGGAACCAAGTTCTAACATCACCTGTCAGACTCTGAACAAAAATTCTCATTCTTACACTATCATCATCTATTTCATAGTTTTCGAAATAGTCTTGCATATTTTTGGTATGCTGAAGGGCTGTGAGAGGACCGGTACTATCAAAATATGTGATTTTGGATTGGTAATCTTGAGGTAAAGCCGCAGCGTTAGCAGGTAATTGCAGGGGTGCATATCTATTATCCATATTGTCCAGGATAACAAGAACAACAGGAGTTACAGGGACAACAGGAGTAACTGGAACAGTGGAAACAACAGTAGTGTTAGCCTGTGCAGTGGATGAGGGTGTGGAAGGAGTACTACGGGATGTAGATGATGAACTAATGGAAATAGGGGTTGAATGGAACAAAACCTTGACAGGAGTCGGAATATAGCTAGGGTAAGATGTTTCAGGGCTCAAATCAGCAAAATTTTCCTGTCTTTCTTGTTTCCTAAGGATTTTTGGGATTATGTTAGGGTTTTCAAAAATAGCTGGAGGATTGGGATCTGGATTGGATCTTGTATATCGTGGATTCTTCTTGGGAGCCAGCTTCTGAATTGTTTTTGTTTTTTGGTATTTTATGGGAATATTATTGTAATTAACAAGGGACAGATCGGATTTTGGAAAGGCTGTGTATGGCTGAAAACTAGCATGAAGATTGACTGAAGCAGCTTTTATTTACTTCTGTTAATGTAAAACAAAAACAGTTTCAAAGGCTTCCTGGCTGACATTCAGGCTTCATCTGTAGTTTTAAGAAATATACAGCAATTAGAAAATCGATTTTTCCAGGGATTTCCAACCTTCTTTGTGAAACTTAACTGAGGAAGATCCCCAGTGGAGCTTTCCAACTTAATCAATAAAAATTTCTGAGGATTAGGTCCCCAGTGGAGTCGCCATTATGTTATCACTCAGGTTGTCCTTAAAGCTCCGGAAAAGGATACGGCCGAGGTAACCACAAACCAACTTTGGACTGCAGGTTCTAGCCTGCCTGCAGTCAGAGAGGGCTCTCTCTTTTAGATTTAGCTTTGTTTGAAAGGATTTTAGGCTAGGTCTTGGGTTCAGGGGGTTCTTTGTTTTGTTTTGCTAGGAAAATTGATTTTTCAGGTAGAGAGGCAGTGCATAGTCTAAGGGTTTCAAACCATTGGGCGTGGAGTCGAGGAGAAAACCGCTGGTGCGTTTCCTTAATAGCAGTCAGGGAAGATGGAGCAAGATAGCTGCACTTGAAACAATTTCTCAGGTTTAAGGGATGGAAAGAAATGCTAAGTAATGAAAGGCAGTTAAGAATCTCTCAATCAACTTAACAGAGGAGGTAACAGAGCGCTACCTAGGGGCAGTTAAGAATCCCTAGATAATTGGCAAACACAGGTGGATTGGGGTAAACATGAGCCAGTAGGAATTCATATTCATAGCCAATTCAATCAGAGGAAAACATAAAGAAATAGCAGAAACTGAGCATAGAGAGTATTTAAACTAATTCTAGGCTATTCTTTCTTTCTTGCTATTTAGATAGTGGTGAACAATAAAACAGAGGTAAGATGCACTTATTGCTTCAGGCTGCAGCACAGGAATTCCATCTTCAGATCTTCAAACAGTGATTAACAACAGACAGTTCGCTCTCCAAACTTTCAGCAATCTTTGATCATGGAAAAACTCAGGTATACAATGCGAGTCTCTAGTGAAATTCTCAATTGACCAACCCTTAAAACTATACAGAGGGTGGTATATATAGGGCAAAACTATCTACAAAGTTTTCTTTATTACATCTTGACCTAATCAGGTCATAATTAATTGACCTAACTCTACCAGAAATAAATGCATGAAATAACTCGGGCTGCACTGAGGGCGGCCGTATCAAAACTGAATAACTTAAGTTGTCCTTGGCGGTTTAGTGCAGGTGCTTCTGAAATAAATGTGTATGGGTTTCTGCTTCTTTGCTGTCCTGTGGCTTTGAATGCCTTAATTGTGATTTGAGGGCAAGGATGGGCTTACGCCTCTTGATTTGACTTTCTGGGGGGCTCATCAATGTTCAGGTGCTTCGAGCCCCTAAAAAATCTTCGGCTGATACTCTTTGGCTTTTTTTATTCCTCTGATACTCTTTGGCAATAAACCGATGCTGTTCTGACGTGCCGTGGGTCTAAATCATCATTTAATGGCCGCTGTTCGGCCTCTGTATCCTCTGAAATTGTTTTCTGCTCCTTTCGGTATGCTCTGTGAAGAAAACGGATCATTTTTGCGCCTTTCGGGCTTCCTGGGGGCTGCATAACGAAAAGATTCCCTGAAGATTCTCCAGTTTGGCCTAAAACTGCGTCAGAATCGGATTCCAGGGCTCCGTAGTGCGATTTTTTGCCCTTCGCGCCAAAAAAGTGCTGATGACGTTAGCATGATGTGACATTGTACGGTGGGTGACGTCAGCATGACATCAGCAGGACGACGTTGCGGGATGACGTCAGAATGACGCCTTCATGTACGGATGGTGACGTGGCAGGTACGATGGCAGGGATATGTGGCAGTGACGTGGCAGGAGGCCATGCAGGCAGGTGACTCGACATGGTGACTGGGCAGGGGGGTGACGCGGGATGTGACGTCACGGGCGGTAAGCGGTTTTGTGGCGCACCGCTTATGGACAAAGGTGGTTTCAGGGGAGGGGGCTCCGCCACAGCCCAACGGTTGACGCGTGGCGGGAGGTACGGCGACAATACCGCCCATCTCCCGGACGCTAACCGTCGGGCAGGTCGGGGATGAGACGGCCCGCCCACCGTGGATCTGTGGGGTGGGCGATCCAATTTCTGGCGGGGAGTGTGATGTGACGGAGGGATAAGGGGTGGGGATATTGCAGGAATATTCCTTTAATATTTGCGCAGGTGGGTTTAAACTTAGGGAATGGGGTTTTTGTGAGTTAAAAGGAGCGGGTTAATATATTTACATTTAGACTTAGGGATAAGGGTGGAATATGGGTTTTTTGACAAGCGGGGTTAATATTCTATGCACAGAACGTAGGAAACAGGTGCAAAAATGGGTTTTTGAAGGTTTTTGAGGGGGTTTTTGGGTTAGGGAAGAGGTTACTAGCTGACCAGATGTCAAACTAGCTCCTTAATGACTCGGATGGGCTAAAGACAGCCCCAGCTGGACTGTGACTTCCCGAACTTATAGGAAATATGGCTATATTGCCAGGAGGGGGTATTTACATAGGGGAGTTTTATATACATGATTTTAATAGGGGAAGGGGAAAACTGATAGGGAATTATATAATACTGTTAGTAGTTAATATGGAGATGAACAGAGGGCGCTAAGGTATGAGACCTTAGGCTTTGTTGGGAAAAGAAGGCTCACAGAAGATGAGTGAGCAATCCTTGGGTGAAGCAGATCCTCACCAAGGCGAATGTCATGGAAATGATGAAACTGAGAGGCTCAAGTAGATCTTGACCTCTTGGGGGATGTTAGTAAATGACTTGGGGGAAATGAGAAGAAGGGGAGGTTAGTGAATTCTAGCTTGAGTACCTCCTTTGAATGCAAAACTGCCTGATAACTGTGATATGAAAAGATAAGACATTGTGAGACACAAAATTGATCATCAATCATCATTCTGCCACCAAACAGCTACCTACCCACCCTACTTTCCTAACATTTTTTCTTCTTTTTCTGATTAGGGTGCACTTAGACTTGCAGACCCAGACTTACATTTTTTCTTGTGAATGTTTCCTATCTAAATCTGCACTTATTTCTGCAAGGGCCCAGATTAAACAGTTGGGTCCCTTTGATTCTCTACCTATCTACAAATCTTCCAAGATTAAACTGTTTGCACATATGCATTCTCTATATTCTACAATAGGAAATTGAAACCGAGGGAGACCAAGATTAGACTGTTTGGACCTCCCTTAAATGAAAAACTCTTCAAAACTAGGACAACTCATCAAAATGGAATCTCAACAGTGGCATTTGGACTAGCACACTCTCATGGTATCTTCTGGAAATATGGAACACTGCAGCTTGCCAAGTATGACATATTTGGCATGTAAAAATGTCAATCATGAAAAATGAAACCCTGTTGCAACAAGAGGCTAACAGGTGTGACAACATGATTTGGGTGAATATATATATCTATATATATATATATATATATATCTATATATATATATATATATATATATATATATATATATCACGGTTTGGGAAACTATCTATATATGTACAATATACTCCAAAAATCGGAAAAATATAAGTTGTAAAGTGTAGGTGTATGATTGTATGATGTTATAGCCTGGATAACATGGCTTGTTTCTATTTAAATGAAATTATGTGTACATGAATGTATTGATTGGATGGGGAAGTCCCATTACTAGATTGTTACATGGCAAAGAACCTCAGTAGAGGTTGACTTTTTCTTTATGGTGATTGAGGTATTCTTCCAGTATATTAGGCAAGCACTTATAAATGTATCTCATATGGTGAGAACATGGTTTAATATGTCAATGATATTGTTGTTTATGACAATCAATTTTATGGGATGCATTGCTATCATTTTCCGTGCATGAAAAAGCTGAACATACATGATACTTTAGTCACTTGTGAGAAAGGATGCTCTCTCGAATTAGTGGTGAAAGTCTTAGTAAAGAGACTGAATGAAATCAATGAAGGCTAATGTTCTTCTTAAATTTGAAGGCTGATTTTAAAAAGTAATAATAGGGGTATTAGTAAAGAGGATAATAATAATCAATGCTAATAATTTTGAGTAAAAGTATGAAATTTAATTTAGTAAAGATATGATTATGCATGTAATGATGTCAATGTATTTAATGGCTTCTAATTAAATCCTTAAGGTTGCATAAAGGTTGCATTTAAACTATTGATTTGGACTTAGTGTAGAGTTTGAATGAACTAAATTGTGTTGATTTTGGCATGGTATCTGGTTCCTGATTATAAATAAGCTTGATGAAGAATCTAGAATCTTTTGAATGCATGGTTAGGAATGACTTGATATGCACATGTGCACGTGCATGTAGAAATTCTGGTTTTGGAAAATTGTGTTGAGATGTTTATGCCTTGAGTTTTGAGACATGTGACTAATATGTAAAATTGAGAAATGTGTCCAGCTGTAGGGTGACATGCTTGATACAACAAGACAATAAAACTGGTATATTTATCTCTCTCTCTCTCTCTCTCTCTCTCTCTCTCTCTATATATATATATATATATATATATATATATATATATATATATATATATATATATATATATATATATATATATATATATATTCCGGCCGACACATCTGTATGTAGTGGGTCAAATGTAGCCTCATGGAGCAACTAACCAGTGGTAACTGTGTCGGCGTTGTAAGGTATATATATAATTTCGCAGGAACTTCACGATGGACCAACAAGTGGACACTTTGGAGGAGATACTACAACACACAAAATTTTACATGCTGGATACTACTGGCCCACTCTCTTCAAAGATGCCCACGCATATGTGAGGAAATGAAAAACATGCCAAACTACTTTTGGAAGACAAAATTAAACTAGCTTTGTCTCTGCAACCAGTCAACGTCGATCAGTCATTCGAACAATGGGGACTGAATATCATAGGTGAGATCGTTCCTCATTCTTCTAAACAACATAGGTATATTCTAATTGCTGTAGATTACTTCACTAAGTGGGTGGAAGCAGTTCACTAAAGGTAGTCAATTCTGAATCTGTTATTGAATTTATTGATTAATTTATCATTACAAGATTTGGGTTTCCTTCTGAACTTATATTTGATAACACATATTATTTTTCGGGTACTAGTGTGCTTGAATTTGCAATTAGGAGAGGTTTTAAACTCAAATATTTTGGTAATTACTATCCCCATGGAAACGGTTTGACAGAATCCACTAATACAAATATCCTTAGAATAATCAAAAGAACTGTAGATCAAAATCAAAGAAAATTGCACAAAGCTTTAACATTTGTTTTGTGGGCTGATAGGATAACTCAGAAGGCCTCTATAGGCACTTCTCCATTTAACCTAGTCTATGGGAAGGAAGCCATTATTCCATCACATTTAGCTCTTCCTTCATTAGCCCTAGTTCAATTTATTGAAGAAACACCTTCTTCTTCATTGCAATTAAGAAATTCAAAAATCATAAAACTAGAAGAAGAAAGGGAAAAGGCCAAACTCACATACGCCAAACATCAACAGATGGTGGAAGCTTCTTTTGATGAAAGTTCAGTCACACAAAGATCCTTCTAAGTTGGGATCTAGTTCTCAAGTGGGACAAAGTACACAAAGAAAAAGGGAAACATACCAAATTTCAGAAATTATGGCTTGGTCCATTTCAGATTGTTGAACAGATAAGCCCATCTACATTTATACTTCAAGATTTATCACGAAAGAGAGATTCTCTCCCTGTAAATGGGCTCATCTTAAAGAAATTCTTTTCTTAATTTCTTATATATATATATATATATATATATATATATATATATATATATATATATATATATATATATATATATATATATATATATATATATATATATATAATAAAGAATAAAATCTGTAAAAATTCACTCCCATTGTACATCCCACTGCAATTTATTTTCCTTCTACAGATTTTGTTGAATAAATGTTAAATAGTACTGTGTTGACTTTTCAAACATCTGTTGAAGTTATTTTTATTTTTCATTTTGAAGGTAGGAATTTTAAGAAGTGGTTACCAAAATTGAAAATTAGATAAAAATTATATAACTCTGAAAATATTTTCCATTAAGTTGTAAAATCTTGAAAAATACTCAAAAAAATATATCCTTTTACTCTAGTTTCAGTAAAAAAGGTTATCCTTAAAAAGTAAAGAACGTCTTACGACTTAAAACTTTCAACTTGGATTTGTCATCCAAAACTCTTAAGGAGTCAACGATCCTCCCCATCCATTAAAAAATGAATTTTTAGAGTGTAATTCTAAAATATAATAAATCTAAAAAGATAAGAGGTCTCATCACAAGCCTGGTTACCACATTCATAGGGAACCAATTAAACTGACATTACCACTCTTAACACCAAATCAGGTTAATGGGTTATGATTTTTAATCATAAGACAAGGGGTCTCATCACAAGCTAGCTTGTTTAGTTTAATTGTTACTAGTGAATGGCATTGTCATTATCTGGCCACCAAACCAAGACAATGATTTTTTAGCATAAAAAACTAAAAAATATTACATCTAATTATTGCACTATTAAATGGATGGGACACTAGATTGTTGTTGGTTAAATGTAACCCTGTCGAGGCTATGAACACCTATTGGCAACAGTGGCTCTACCTGTGACAAACGAGTACATTTTAAAGCTATGTCGTAAAAGCCTCCTTAATTTATTTTTTATAAACTGATTAATGACTGATACAAGTAAATAGGATTTTTTCATTCACAAAAGGTTTCTAAAAGAGATTGCAAGTTAATGAGTTTTATAGTCAGAGTAATTTTATTTATCTAGATGTTTCGAAAAGCAAGTCTCACTTCTTAAATCATTTTTACTGATTTTTTGGAAAATTTCATTTATTAGAGATAACTGGTTCTTCTAGTGAATTTCCAAACAACCCCCATTTTAATGTATTATAAATTTCCTATGAAATTTATTATATTAAAATAGGGACCCTTCATCTTAAAAAATCTTATAATTAAAATTTTAATACTTAGGATTTTTAATTAAAACCTAAATATTAAAATTTGATTATCCCCAAAAAAATGAAATTAAATATCCCCCGAGACACAAAATATACGTAGGCTTTAAAAAATTTAAGTATTTAAAAATATGGATTATCTAAACAAAATAAATAAGAGTTTTAGACCCCCAAAGTTCAAATCTTAATAAACTTCGACTCATCCTGCCTCCCCACATCGCATCCATACCCTGCATCGCAAGTTTCATAAGGCTCAAGACCACTCTGCCAACTCCATTGTGATTGCGATATAAACTGGACCTGTGGGGATTATCCAATACAAACCATAAAACCTCACATTCGTAACTATCACAAGAACCAAAGGCTTAAGGCCAAAACCCGCTACACACTGTTGATTGTGATTGTGATATAAGTCCCAAACCCAACAGGAAAATCCATTACAATTCATAAAACCCCACGTCCCTGACTACAACAAGTTCTAAAAAAAGCTTAAGTCCATACCCCACCGCTGATTGTGATATGCAATTAATCCCATAAATCCCAGAACTACGGGGATTATCATTTTCACTTTTTTAAAATCCACATCCGTGCAATCGCAAGAACCATTTCCTTATGCTGATTGTGATATGCGATAAGGCCCGTAACTGTTGGGATTATACATTGTGATTTATATTTATATCGTGTCTGGGGCCTATACCGCAATCGAAAAATTCTAAATAAGTCATGCCTCATCCTAATGCTGATTGCGATATGACATCAGCAGTGACGTCAAATCCATGTCATCCTCCACGTCAGTTGCCTCGTCATTACCACGTCTCCCACCATGTCAGATCCACATCATCTTCCACATTATCCACCATGTCATAGTGACATCAGTATGACATCATCCTTGATGCCACCTCGGGATCCCGCAATCACAAATTTAAAGGGACATGACTTATAATAAACCCTTCACTCTAGCCAATTTGTGATTTACGATTAGACCAGACCCAACGGGATTATTCACTCCAACTTATACATACCCCGCATTTGGAACTATCGCAGTTTCCAAAGACTCCTGTCTATTGCGATAGCGATTAGATCAGACCCGATAGAAGCATATGCTACAATCCTTAAATCGCCACGTCTGCGTCTATCGCGAATAACAAAAGAACATCATTTCTTTGTCTCCTGCCCATTCTGATTGTGATTGCGATTTTATTTGAGAAGGCCCCCTTTTGGATTTTATATGAAATACTCCCGATCTAAACCAATTGCGATTGTTCTAAAGTTTTTCCCCTGATTCTATTTCGATTGCAATTGTTTTATGATCTGCCCCAAAACTCTGATTTCTGATTGCGATAAGCCGTAAAACTACACCTCTTCACTCTGCATTCCTCTCCATGATGTCAGTGTCAGATTTATTACACTCTACATTTACCTGATTTCCTGCAAAAGTGATTTGTTTCAAATAAAATTCGTTCATCATCTCATTTATGTTTATCTTATCGATTCTTGTTTGCCATGTCTAGGTTCATGACAGAGAAATACAGTTGTGCTGGGAGTAGCAGATCAGATCAAACATTTAGACAAACATCCAAAGAATTCGATGGAACAAACGAAGCTTATGAAGACAAAAAATCATTTTCAGAAACTTCTAAAAAAATATTTTTTTCCTTTAAGCATTGTTGAAGGGATCTGTTTAATTCCCTTAATGCTTTGCATAATAGATTAGAATTATTTTCTATTATTTAAGCCTAGATGCTGTAGGAAAGAAGGGTCCTGAATTTTATGAAGAAAGGCTTACGAGAGCTCACACTATTGTACCTTCATACTTTTATCAATAGAATGATTGGAACATTGTTTTTCAAATTTTCATAAAGAATTTTGAGAAGTTGCACTACTGTACTCCCGGAATCATCTTTGTGAGAAGGACTAAACTGTTGTTATTCCTTTTATGAGCCGAGCGAAGTACATCTGGTATTTCTATCATTGTACCTCTTTTTTGTTCATAATTAAATGGTAAATTTATCTTTTCAAATTGCTTATTACTTGATATTTAAAGAACAATGTTACATGCATTCACTACTGATCATGTTGCCATTGATATTTGTATACATGTTAAGAAATTTGCTGTGATATTCTAAATGCGATATGAGTTTACACATTATTTTGATTAACTACTTAATCAAACTAATAATTTTCAAACAAGTTTCATTTCCATTAGTGTTGAGCAATCTATATTGTCATTTACTAAGGAAAATCATTATAGATCGCATCTAGATAAAAGTTAGACAAGCCTGGGTTATAGAATATATTAATGATATTATTCTTATATTTGATTCATTGCTGCAAATACATATATTTCACTCAAATATAAGCATTACACATCATTGAATCATCTTCCATTAGGAAATTGGTCCCATTATCCCCAGTCAGAGTCACTACTTAAACGAAAAAGGAGTTGTCTTAAGGTTCGGGTAGGGTGGTTTTCCCCTTGTGTTGAAGTAATGATTTTTGAGGCCTCAACACTTTTTGGTGCTAGAAGGAGGGCATGCAGACTATGAATGGAAAGTATGTCAAATCAAAAAAAAAGGCCATTCCAAGAGTCATTCTTGTAGAATTTTTCTACAAATCAGCTAGCTCTGATACCATGTAGAAATTCCCACCTGTAGATCACCTGATAATGTAATAGACTAAAGAAAAATACTTGATCTACTTCTACAACCAATTTAGCAGAAGCTTAATCGAACATGAGCAACATCAATAAGAACATATATAAGTGATAAGAAGGAATCAATCACACATAACACAGAAGATATAACTGGGGGAAAGCCTTAACCTAAAACCCCAACTCTATATTATCATGCAAGTGGAAAAATAGTCGGGATTACAAAAAGAATCAACTCACAAGCTATCTTGCTCTCTCCACAATCCCTCTGTTGCTCATAGATAGTCAAAGGCCTCTCTCAAACCTTCTTCTCTGCCCTCCAAGCCTCCTATTTCTTTGCGCAATTTTTCTTGGGGTCCAGTGAAGCCACATGTGTGAATTAGCCTCTTTGCACACTCACTAACATCTGGTCTAACTACGTAGTCTTGAAGGAGATAAATCCTCATCATGGATGAGCTTCCTCTATAGGAAAAATATTCATCCAACTTATAGTACACTGTCCCTTCTCTGATCTCAACTGGGTCTCTATCTGAACTGACATGCATGAGTTATTCATGAGAGAATCTTTAGTTATATGAAGTGCAGTAGTTATATGCAAGCATGCATTAACTAACTGAACTTACTTAATTTAAACAAACCATTTAAATCAATTATAACTAGACTTGACCCAGTTACCTGAGCCAACTAATTACTACTCAAATTAGAACTAATCCTTATCTCTTTAACTGATGGATAAATTCTTCAATTAATAGATAAACTGTTGCATGTCCTCACATAGACTTCATGTTTGATTTTTCACAACTAATTAACTCATGGATAATTAATTAATTTATTTTCAAACAACTGTTAAGTTCAAATTCGAATTTTACTTCCTATTTTTAGTCTAGGGATTGACTAAAATTGGAATCCATCCTGAACTGCTAAAAATAGAATGCTATTTTTAACACTTCCATTTTTCATTCCTTGTTGCTCAATCCAGCACTGGTATCCAAACTGCTATTTATAGCAGTGCTATTTTTAGCACTTCTATTTTTAGCATTTCTTGTTGCCATTTTCAACACTCCCTCTCAATAAGAAAGGCTTCAACTCGAACCCGATCCTGTAACTCTGGAATGTTATGCTTGCAACACTTCTACCAAGTGTGGTTTCTCCAGCAACTCTCGGAACAAAAAAAAACTCCCCACTGACCTCTCTGTTGGGCTAGAAACATAATCTGATGCTGAAGCTCTACTTGCTGCTGACAAGTGCTCCCTCTCTGACCTCTGAGCTACTGCAACACTCCATGCATCTCGCACCGTTGCACACCTCTCTGTGCCATCCCGCACTGGTTCAACACTCCTGTGCCTCTCGCATCGTTGCAGCCTCCTAACTCTACACAGTCTTGGGACTCCTGCACTGTAGCTCTCTTTGCCGCTCCATCTGCATCTGTCTCAACCCAATCAGCTAGTCCTGCTACTCCTCATTGGCGCTCCCATAGAAAATTCGAACCAAAGAGGTTGGGTACCTCAAGGATCCTAGCCCTCCTCCTTGGGACGATCACTCCACATCGACCCACCTCCTACCTGGAGGTATGGCTGCTTGTGATCCGTTTGCCCACCTGGCTTGAATTTTCCCCCTACTGGAGGTCTCTACATGAGTGGATGCCTCCACTCTGTCTCCTCTTGGCTTCCCTAGTTGTGGCTTCTCCACAACCTCCTGAAGCTCCTTCACCAATCGTGGCTCCTCCACAATTGTCTGAGACTTCTTTTGGCACTTCATGTTGAGAGGTAATGTACTCTCCCTCTCAACCACTGAGTCTCCATAAGTTGCCTTGCTCCTCAAGGCTTTGCATGCATCTTGAACCTCAAGAGCATATAGGTTCTTGACCCATGAACCGATCTGATTCACCTGTCTAGTGATGATGTGTCTAAGGAAAACCTTTCCCTTACTAAAGACTACATCATAGCCTTTGTCTTCCAGCGTCGTGATCGACACCAAGTTTCTCTTCAGTCTTGGTACATACTTGACATCGGTAAAGGTAAGGCAAGTTGCATGCTCCCTCTGAAAAATAACCATGCCTACACCTGAGACACTATACTTTTCATCATTACCCATCGCTATGAGTATCTTATGATCTTCTACTCCAAAGTACTGAACAAACTCTTGTCTCCGTCATTTGGAAAGAAGCTCCATTGTTAAGAAACCAACAACTTCTGAAACCATGCATTTGAATAGTGTGAAATCCAACTCGAACTGTGAGGCCAGTGCCTCACATTCCGATCCTTCCACGAATCCCTTCTTGGATTTCCTCAGTGGAAAATTTGTAGCAAAATGGCCCACCTCATGACAAGGAAAGCATCACACTTTCAATTTGTCAAACTTCTTCCCACCATGGGAAGAACTAGATTCGGAATGAGAAACCTCCTCCTTCCCCTTCTTTGCCTTACTTGATAAGGCACAGTTTTC
Organism: Pinus tabuliformis; assembly: GCA_031772625.1. Lineage (NCBI taxonomy): Eukaryota > Viridiplantae > Streptophyta > Pinopsida > Pinales > Pinaceae > Pinus > Pinus tabuliformis. The sequence continues at coordinate 108,330,713 of CM062804.1, forward strand.
TTCATCCTCCATGGATGAAGAACCATCTCTAGTGCTTCTTCTTATCTCCTCCTGCATCAAAGCCGACCAAAGTCATTCCCAATCGTAAAGTTTCTCTCTTCCATTAACCGAGTCCTGATAGCTATGCCAGCTCTTAGGAATACTGAGGAGTGCAAGACTCACCATGTCATCATCAGTTGTCGTCATCCCTACACTTCCAAGCTCATCCCTAAATGTGGTGAGCTTGTTCAGATACGTAGAGATCATGTCGCCCTTTTCACACTTGATATTTCGAAGCTTGTCTTTCAGTGCTAGCTTCCTCTGATCATTGCTATTCTGATATAGATCTTTCAATGTTTTCCACATTGAAAATGGTGTCTCCTTCCCATGGAGACTCGAGACTATGTGATCTCGAACTCCCTCCAGAAGGATTCTCCTTGCTCTAGCCACACATTTCTTCCATTCAGCAAATTCAATAGCACCAGTTGGCTTGAGGACTTCTTGATCAATGAATTCCTTTAGACCGTTATCCTCTAGTACTGCTTCCATGTGATTCTTCCAGGCTATATAATTCGAACTGCCATCAAGGGCATATTCGAGTCTCAAACCATAGAATGCCATAGGTGAAATAGAGATGTGATAAGAACTCGATTTCTATATTCACGAATCACAAACTTCAACTTCTCCATTCTTGCATCGTATTCTTCCTTGATCACTTGTGCTATGATACCATGTAGATTTTTTCTACAAATCAGCTAGCTTTGATACCATGTAGAAATTCCCACCTGTAGATCACTTGATAATGCAATAGACTAAAGCAAAATACTTGATTTACTTCTAAAACCAATTTAGTGGAAGCTTAATCGAACATGAGCAACATCAATAAGAACACATATAACTGATAAGAAGGAATCAATCACACATAAAACAAAAAATATAACCCGGGGAAAGCCTCAGCCTAAAACCCCAACTCTGTGTTAACATAAAAGTGGAAATATAGTCTGGATTACAAAAAGAATCAACTCACAAGCTATCCTTCTCTCTCTCCAATCCCTCTGCTGCTCATAGACAGTGAAAGGCCTCTCTCAAACCTTCTCCTCTACCCTCCAAGCCTCCTATTTCTTTGTGCAATTTTTCTTGGGGTCCAGTGAAGCCACATGTGTGAATTGGCCTCTTCACACACTCAGTAACCTCTGATATAACTACGCAGTCCTGAAGGAGATAAATCATCATCATGGATGAGCTTCCTCTATAGGAAAAATATTCATCCAACTGATAGTACACTATCTCTTCTCTGATCTCAACTGGGTCTCTGTCTGAACTAACATGCATGAGTTATTCTTGAGAGAATCTTCAGTTATTTGAAGTGCAGCAGTTATATGCAAGCATGCATTAACTAACTGAACTTACGTAATTTAAACAAACTATTTAAATGAATTATAACTGGACTTGACTCAGTTAACTGAGCCAACTAATTACTACTCAAATTAGAACTCATCCTTATCTCTTTAACTGATGGATAAATTCATTAATTAATAGATAAACTGTTGCATTTCCTCACATAGACTTCATGTTTTATTTTTCACAACTAATTAAGTCATGGAGAATTAATTAATTTATTTTCAAATCGCTGTTAAGTTCAAATTCGAATTTTACTTCCTAATTTTAGTCCAGGGACTGACTAAATTTGGAATTCATCCTGAACTGCTAAAAATAGAATGCTATTTTTACCACTTCCATTTTTCATTCCCTGTTGCTCAATCCAACACTGGTATCCAAACTGCTATTTATAGCAGTGCTATTTTAGCACTTCTATTTTTAGCATTTCTTGTTTCCATTTTCAACGATTCCCCTTCCAAATCTCATACAACTTCCAAATCCCCTCCAAAAGCTCCTACTTTTAGATCAGGAGTTGTACAATCACCTCCCAAGTCTCCTAGAATACTTCCTGAGGTAATCCATGAAGATTATACTCTAGAATCACCAGAAATTACAACTTTGATAAGGTAATTGGAAGACATCTCCATTTCAATAGAAAATCCTGAATCATCTGAAGATTCTGAAGGAAGAATAAATTCTATTTTTCAAGGAACTTGTGTTTTAAGTTGGTCCCAAAGTGCAAAACTTGGCATCTCTCCATTTGAATTTCCACTTCAGTCCCATCGAATGAAAACTGCTACATCAAATTCCAAAACATCTCCTAGTGATATTACCTCATTCTCTCATTCACCAACATCTTCATTTCTTCCTTTTTCATTTCCTTTCTCTCTACCATTCACTTCATCTATTTCCATTTCCTCTACACAAACAACTAGTGCTTCCTCAAGCAGTACTATCACAACTACCAATTCTTCTTTCATCACATCCACCTCTCCAACTGTTATAATGGCAGCTAGACCATGGTCCAATCTGGGAGTTATTCAAATGCTAACACCACTTCATCCTCTACCAAAACATCCTGAAAGATGGCTTCCCAAATTCAATCCTGATGATGGTTTACCTACTGAAGAACACCTTCACAACTATATGTTAGCCATCAGTCTTAATGTGGTAGATGAATAAGATGTTATTGTTAGATTATTCCCATACACTCTTACAGGATCAGCAGGGTCTTGGTACTTTTCATTACCAACCAATTCTATTACTAGTTGGGATATTTTTGAAGAACAATTTTTGATTAAATTTGGTGATGATCACTCAACCGCATCTCTTATCAATGACATTTCCAATTTAAAAATGAATTCAGGGGAAAAGATAAAAGATTTCAATTCCAGATTTAACAAATTTCTAAATAAAATCCCAACTACTTCTAGACTTGGTGTCGATGTACAAATTGAATAATATATTTCATCTCTTCCTTCTAACATAGGAATTTTTGTAGATATAGCTAATAAAAATACCTTGGTAGATAACATGAAAGAAGCTGTGTTTGTAGAGGAGGAGATAAATGCACTAGAAAAGAAATTGAGCAGGAATACAGAAAATTAAAAAGAGTTACATTTAAGGATGACACTAAAAAGAAAGCACCTAAAGATCCCTTTGATCTTGAAGGCTTACAACGAGTCCTTATAACTTTGTCTAATGAGATGGTAGAGATAAAAAAACAAGTAGTTGAATCCTCTTCCAAAAAACCTTTTAGACCATTCAAAAGAAATTAGCCACCTAATCCACAACATCTAAACATGATCTCTAATGTAGAAACTGATGATGAAGATGAGGAAGAAGCATCATTTTCTGTTGATGAATCCCAAGACGAACAAATATCTTAGTTAAATGGAATATGGGATTTTATGATTCCTATTTATGACAGTGAAAACGAATATGAAGCATTACCTGTTAACACAAGAAATAAAGTTTTAGTTGATCCTATACAATCAATTCAGAAGCAGAAACCTTCAACTTCCATTGCTAAAGATAAATTCGTTGTTAAAAAATCCACTTCCACTTGTCCCCAAGTAATTCCATCTTCATCCAGTTCTCCATCTTCACCCAGAACCCTAGTAGTTTCAGATACTATTGAGTACAATATAGTTGAGGATATGAAGAAAATAAAAGTAAACATTTTCCTCCATGAACTCACTAAACTCAAACAACAACAAATTTTTTTACTAAAAGAGTTGAATGCAGTACCTGCTTCTCCTCTTCCTACTGCTGTGGTAACCAAAGCGTCTAACGGGATGGGCAAACCTCATGTTCATCCATTATTCGATTCCTCGAATGCTATTATGATAGGTGACAGGTCTAACTCACATACTCCTCCTTTTCTTTTGAATTTTAAAATATTTAATAAAAATGTACATAACTGCTTAGTAGATTCAGGGGCTTCATCGAATATCATGCCGTATTCAGCTTGTCTAAAATTAAACATGTCACCCCAGAAAACCCAAGTTCACATTGTGCAACTCGATAGGAAAAAAGTCAAAGTCATAGGAGAAATGAATTCAGGTTTTATTAGATTATCTTTGAATCCTGAATTTTGTCAAATAATTGATATACTTGTTGTCGATATCCCAGATTTCTACGGTTTAATTCATAGTAGATATTGGTTAGAAAAACTACATGGTTATTTTTCCACTAATTGGTTTCACTTATGGCTCCCATTTAATGGAAATCCGAATCAAATTAGAATCAACCGATAAAAACACATGAAACATGCAGTAACAGATTTCAAAGGTGAAAATGAGGCAGTAGTATTTAATAACAACATTCTTGGAAACTACTCTACTGAATCATGTTTTGAGAATTTTAAAGCACAAACGTCACCATTTCTGATTAATTCTGTAACTTCTCAAATTGAAATTTTTCACAGAAAAACTTTTCCAGATGTGTAAATATGTTAGAAAAACCACTAGTTAATTCTTTATTCTAGACATTGTATTTTGATGGGTCGAAATCAAGTGATGGTGTAGGAGCAGGTTTCATATTGATTAATCCTAAAGGTGTGAAGACAATGCTGACTTGCAGATTGGAATTCGAATGCACAAATAATATTGCAGAATATGAGGCATTGGTCCAAGGTATGTATAAATAAATTAGCCTTGACGTTAAATACCTGCAAGTTTATGGAGATTCAGAAATTGTAGTAAAACAAGTAAGAAACATGATGCATTGTATCTCTACACACTTGAAGCATTATCAATCTTTGGTTCAATCTCTCACTTCACATTTTTTAGTGTTTAACATTTCTGCTATTCCTAGAATTCAAAATACCAGTGCTGACCTTCTAGCTAATGCTGCATCAAAATTAATCCCATTCGAAGATTACAGTCCTGATAGATGTTCTGTAGAATTAATCTTTAGGCCATCCATTCCCGATAATATCACCAACTGGTAGGTATTCAATGATGATGAAAATATTTTAAGTTTCTTAACTTCTAAAAAATCATACGATGACCAAATAATTGATGAGGATGAACACAATGATCAATTAAAATAGAAAATTGAGGATAATCCCATACTCAAATCTGTAGTTAAACTTGAGGATCTATATGATTTAAAAGATAGATTTAAAAGAGATACTAATTCAAAACTGAAAAGTTCAACTCTGAGATTTGAATTAACAAATCTTGGGACAAATGTTAATCCTTAGAACATTAATTTAGGACTTGGTCTTTTGTCTGAAGAAAGATTATCATTCATTAATTTGTTAAATAAATATAACGATGTCTTTGCTTGGAGTTACGAAGATCTAAAAACATTTGACACTTCTATCATTTAATATACAACCCCGATGATATCAAATGATAAACCTGTCCAACAAAAACTAAGGAAAATTCATTCGAACTTAGAAAATCAAATCCTAAGATAATTGAATAAACTCCTTAAGGCTAAAATCATTTTTCCTATTAGGCATTCAAGATGGGTTTCCAACTTGGTACCCGTTAGGAATAAAAATGGTGATATTTGAATTTGTATAGATTTTAGGAATCTTAATAAGGCTAGTCAAAAGGATAATTTCCCTCTACCCACTATGGAACAGATTTTACGATCAGTTGTTCGTTCCGAACTTATGTCTTTCCTTGATGGTTTCTCTAGATATAATCAAATTATGGCCCACCTAGATGATAGGCTAAAGACTACTTTTAGAACCAAATGGGGAACTTATGCCTACCAAAAAATGCCATCTAGTTTAATAAATGCAGGGGCCAGTTTCCAACGATCCATGGATATAGCTCTTAAAGGTTTTTCAAATAAAATAGTTATTGTTTATCTGGATCACATTATTGTTTATTCATAGAACATAAATATTCATTTACAGGACAATACATATTTTTGAACGCTATAGAAAATATGGTATTTCATTAAAATCGAAAAAAGTCTTTTTTCGCTCGTAGTTAAGGAAAACTTTTAGGATTCCTTGTGTCAAAGAAATTTCAGAAATTTCTCCACCATATAGTAAAAAAAGCATGCAATCATTTTTTGGACAGATCAATTTTGTCAAAAGTTTTGTCCCTGATTCACACAAATCATTTTACCGTTACAGGAAATGATTAAGAAAAATGCAGTTTGTAAATGGGGCCAACATGAAAGAAAATCATTTGATTTAATTAAACAAGAAATTATCGATGCTCCTTCTTTAAATACTCCGAATTTCTCCAATCATTTCATCTTATATACCTTTGCTTCTTCAACGTATTATGTCGTTGTTTTGACACAAATTAATAATCAGAAAATTGAAGTACCCCTCTCATTTTTGAGTTCAAAATTTTACGGTGCTGAATTGAATTATTCAGATGGAAAAAACGAAGTTGATGAAGACAACAAATCATTTTCAGAAACTTCTACCAAAATATTGTTTTACTTTAAGCATTGTTGAAGGGATCTGTTTAATTCCCTCAACGCTCTGCACAATAGATTAGAATTGTTTTCTACTATTTACGCTTAGCTGCTATAGGAAACAAGGGTCCTAAATTTTATGAAGAAAGGATTACGAAAGCTCGCACTTTTGTACTTTCATACTTTTCTCAATAGAATGACTAGAACATTGTTTTTCGATTTTTCATAATGAATTTTGAGAAGTTGCACTACTATACTCTCCGAATCATCTTTGTGAGAAGGACTAAATTGCTGCTATTTCTTTTACGAGTTGAGCGAAGTGCATCTGGTATTTCTATCATTGTACCTCTGTTTTGTTCATAAGTAAATGGTAAATTTATCTTTTCAATTTTCTTACTACTTGATATCTAAAGAACAATATTAGATGTATTCACTACTAATCATGCTGCCATTGATATTTTTATACATGTTAAGAAATTTGCTGTGAATGCGATATGAGTTTACATATTATTTTGATTAACTACTTAATCAAACTAATTATTTTGAAATAATTTTCATTTCTATTAGTGTTGAGCAATCTATATTGTCATTTACTAAGGAGAACCATTATAGATCGCATATAGATAAAAGTTAAACAAGCCCCGGTTATAGAATAAAGTAATGCAATTATCTTTCCATTTGATTCATTGCTACAAATCCATCTATTTCACTCCACTATAAGCATTACACATTCATTCAATCATCTTTCGGTCGGAAAGATGTTATGAAACCAGCTCACAAAAAGATAGAAAAGATAGATCAACACCTTAGAAATAAGCCTCTTCGAGGGGGCAACCTCCTTTACATTACAGAAATGAACAATTTTAGATGATTCAAATGACAAAACCTCCAATCTATATATAGGAGTCTAAGGGGTCATAATATAACCAAAGCCAACCTAACAATAATAATATAAAGGCACAAAAATAACAATAGTGGGATTCTATGGGGCACAATAATAATAATATAGGGACAATAGGGGCACAACAATAACAATAAGGGATACAATGACAATAGTAATGGGGGAATCACTAGTATTATAGGGACCTAACATGTCCCTCTCCTTCAAAAAAGTGTTGTCCTCAACACTTGAGTAGTCCTGGATGCTTCTATATAAATTTCTCATCCTCCCATGTGGAATATTCAATGGGTAAGTTCTTCCACTTGATGAGATACTCTCAAATTGATCGATTTTGTAGCTATTGAAAAAAGGACTCTGACCATTCAAGGGCTCAACACAAACAGAGACTGAATATAAATGATGAAGTTTTAGTGAATGCAGGATTTACTTCTAAAAATTGTCGCTTCCCAAACAACAAATCTAAAAACAAATATCCAATCCTCAGGCGACCATGCGCGAGTCTCCACATGACCTCTCTCCACGGGTCTTCACTCAAGCGCCTTACAGCTCAAACCTCTTTCGGATTACAGGAACTGTCCTCAGACAGGCGGCCCAGTAGGCTTCAATATTAATAAAAGTAGAATAGAAATACACAAAGCTTATTACAACAAAGTGTCTCAGATTGAGTGATCACAAAAGAACAAATGACTCGAATGATCAGGGTGATCATAATGGTCTGCAGACTCTTTCTTATATAGACTTTCTAAGCATCTAATCCTATCTAAGCCATGACGTCAAAAGAAAATAATTGAGGGTCTGTCGGTATCTTTTTCCACCGACGGTGTCTACTCAATCTTTTCTGTACAAAGGAATCCTGTTACAACATGTGATCAATATTATCACATTGATGACAAAGATTCTACCAAGGGCTCGTTGGGCTTCTAGTTTCCCATAAGTCTTCTTCGGATGATCCGGGAGATGGTTCTTACTCATCTATCATCTGGCGGTAGTGTCTTTTCATCAATCGGTCATACTGTTCATCGATTCCTTCATTTGGATCTTGTGCATCTGTCATTTCATCTTTTTCTTTCGGCTGCATTATTGTTGTCCGGCGAGATGCTGCTGACGATGATTCTCCTTTGCTGATATTCATTTTGATTTTATGGAGGCCCGGTTGTTGTGAGGTATACATCAATTCTTGCTTTTCCCATTTATTCAAAAAAGGAAGAGCACTTACTTCAATATCAAGAAACAAATCTTTAAAGGCGTTCCGGGTTGCAGGTGCTCTGCCAGTTCGATGCCATCTAAATATTCCCACTTAAAGATCTGGAACATGTTAGTGGAGCTTTCAATAGCGTGTTGAATCCATAATCGACAATTTTCATTCAAAATATCTCTGTGCTGCCATCCAAGTTCAAAAATTATTGATGTGCATATCCTTTTTGAAATCGTTAAACTGATAAGATGGACGACATTATTATTCCAATTCGAAGATAAGACTGAAATGGTTATTAGTGCCTTCTGATTAATTATGAACTTCAGGGCTTTAGGCTGTCCTTGTAACCCATCAAATTTATTCAAGATTTGCAACTTTTCTGTCAGTCTGAGATTTCCAAATTCATGGAACCATTCAGCATGCTGTTTAATTAACTCTTGGTTGTTACTAGTTTCGAAGCTGCCAATCCTTTCATGACTAAAAACTTGAGCAAATGGATTTGGCTCTATATTATCTCTTATCCTTAAACTGTGAAAATCCTAGGGATAAGCAAATGTCTTTAAATACTGTGCAGTGCTTTGTATACACTAGGACACTCTGGTAACCTGAACTTTTCTGCACTCTCCTCCTCTGATCTCCCAATCTGCAAAGTTTTCAAAAATTTCATATTGAGGGAATGTATCAGTAAGATGATAATTCTCATCAATTCTCTGGAGAAAAGAAGCTTCGAGCTCCTAAAAAATATCTGGGATTTTTAATGTCACCAAATATTTTATCATTTCTTCTGTCATGGGAATTTCTTCTAAATCTAAAATCTTGGCACCTGTAAACAGACTGAGGGAAAAATCAACACCTCCTATGATCTGGTAGTAATTCAAAATCATGAGTGTCCAGATCATTTCTTTTGTATAAACACTAGACCATAAATCACATAAACTCCTAAAGAAGAGTTTTACCTTCATATTTGGTAAAGGGAATATTTTTACCAAATTCTCATCTAAGCCTAGTGAGATGCCCACGTTCTTTGATTGCCATGCCTGACATTTTCTGATCCACATATTTCTTCTGAGTCTCAAACCGACCACTTTCTTGATTTCATCTGTTACCCAATTTGCATGACTTTCTAGGATTCTAAATCTATCTACAAATGTAGCAAAACTATCATCTTCAGGGCCTTTACTTGGAATTTCAAAAACTAAGTATTTACAAGTTATAAACATCTTATTCATATCTCTTGTCAAGGAATCTGTCAAGAAATTTGAATTGCCTGGGATCCACTCTACCTCAAATTCAAACTGCTGAAACCAAATTTGCCAGGCTAGAATTCAGCCTTTTGCAATTTGCCTTGAAATCTTGGCAAACAAAAAATATTTAAAATTTCTGGAGTCTGTTCTGATTAAAAACTTTACTGGGGTGAGATATACCTCAAAATGCTGAATTCCATTGAAAATAGCTAATGTCTCCTTTTCAGCTATGAAGTAATTCTTTTGACTTGCTGTAAATTCCCCAGAAGCATATCCACACAAATTTTCTTGGACTTCTCCCTCTTTATTCTTTCTTTGCTCTAGAAGTACAACTGCCCAAAAATCAAGTGAAGCATCAGTTTGTAAAATAAGTAAACCATCACCTGGAGGTTGAAGCTTGGGTAGGTGCTGGCATTCTTCTTTAAGCTTCTTTACTGCTGCAGTAGCTTCTTCAGACCAACCTTGGTTGATGTGTCTTCTGATTGGGGCTGTTTTCTCTGACAAATTCGGGATGTATTTGTGGAGATAATTTAGTACTCCAAGAAATCTTTCAATTGTCTTTTTGTCCTTCAATTCATCAGGAAATTGTGTTAATTTTGTTAGCACATGGGGCTGCATTTGAATAGCACCATTAGCAACATTAATCCCCAAAAAATCAATGCTATCCTGAAATAAGGACATCTTTCTTTCTAACAGAACAATTCCATGCTTTTTAACCTCTTGAAGAAAAATCTCTAAATGCTTTAAATGAGTCTGTACATCAGGACTATGTATCAAAATATCATCTATATAAGTGACTATAAAATCATATTTAGCGAAAATATAATCCATCCTTCTTTGAAAAAAGGCTGAAGCGTTCTTCAAGCTGAACGGAACAACTTTCCATTGATAAAATCCTGCTGGGCATATGAAAGTTGTTTTATGTCTGTCTTCTGGCTGGATCTGGATTTGATAGTACCCAGACTTCATGTCAAATTTGCTAAACACCTAACTGTGCTGAATCTTCTGCATAATCACTTCGGGTCTTGGCAATGGATAATTAAAATTCTGAGTGATGGCATTAAGAGGTTTATAATTAATAACCATTCTTGGCTTACCTCTTACGATCTCAGAATGATTTCTTACTAGAAATGCAGAACATGCATAGTGAGATTCACTTGGCTCTATCAGCTGCATTTTTAGTAATTCTTGAATCTGATTCTTTATCTCTTGTTCATCGGCTGGTGTACATGGAATCAGCTTTCCCTTTACTCCATTGTCATGTAAGGTGACTATTTCCTGCATCGGACTTTCAGTTTCCCAAAATTGCTGTGGATTGTCCGAGCAACTCTTTAGAAGTCTCTGGTAGATATCTTTCTGCTCTGTAGACCAATTAGTGTCAATGCATGCTAACTGTTTTGTTTTATTTTCTGCTCTGGCTTCATAAATTTGTAGGACTTCCTGCCAGTCATCTGAATCTTTTACCGGCTTTCTAGTTCCTACTCTTTTTTGACTATTCTCATGCCTAGCTTCAGAATTTGCAATACTCAATCTAGGTACTGATATAGCCTTTTTCTTCAAGTTTATTATCAGCTTGTCCTGGCTGATAGTTACTGGTAGCACAGAGTTTATGAATGGCATGCCTAACATCAAACTTGCTGAAGGGTCGTAATGCTGAATTGCTGAGATTTTAATAATACTCCCTCCAACTTTTAAAGAAACATTGTCTACATAATGTGTGAGCTGAACAGACCCTCCAATTGTTTCTAACACTAGTATATTTTTTAACGGTTTCCACAGGGGTTTGAACAGAGATGGCCTAGCCAGATTGTTAGAACCTCCAGTATCTACGAATGCATCTACAAAAATCCATTCACCTTTTACTTGCACTTGTACTGGAATATAAATCAGGCTATCTGTCTTAACAATCTTTTTTAACAAAGTATTCTTCTCTTCTTTAATACCCTCTAGTTGTGGCATACTGGTTGATGGAGTTATTTTCTTTTCATACGGACAGAAAGAATTAAATTGAGATACAGGCACTGCAGGTTGCTTACCTTTATCTTTGCTGACTGATGCTATGCTCTCTGATTCATCATTTGAATCATCTTCTGTCTCGCTTGTCGATTCAAGATTTGAAGAACTCTCTATATCACTGTAATGCTGTTCACTAGAATATTCTGAACAAGATGTACATACATTCATCTTTTGTACATTATCACTTTCATCTTCAACATCTGAAACTTCTGTAAGAATATATACATCAGAAATTTCATCATCTAATTCTACAACAGACCAGTCATCTTGAAACTCTTCAATATCTACACAAGCTTTGAGTTTACTAGATGATTTCTGGGGGCACTTTCTAGCAAAGTGTCCTTCCTTTTTACAAATGAAACAACAATTGTTGTTTCTGGGCTTGTTCCTTTTCTTCAAAAATCTGTATTTTCTGAAAGGCCTCTTTGGGTTTGATATTCTTTTGGGTTTGTATTTGCCATACCTTTTGGATTTCTTCTTTGCTTTAAAAGGTGTCCATGGCAATACTGATCTACAGACATCGGAACTTGGAGTGATGTCGTGTGCTTTCTTCTGCCAACATAGATATTTTACCTTTTCTGAAACTCTGAACAGAAGATCAACCCAATAGATTTGATCTAGAATTTTTAACTGAACTTCTAGATATTTCATTATTAGATCTCCCAAATTGCCCAGTAATTTTGATAAAAATGCAATTTTTTGAGCAAGGTCATTAAAAAGATTAGCTTTAAAGAATTTAGCCATAAAATCTTTACCAAACTGATCTAAATACTTTAGATCTTTTAATTCCATATGGCTAAGGTCAGTTAAAAGCTGCTTTCTCTCATCTGCTGGTTCTGGCACAAATTGGGTCTTTAGCAAAATTTCTACTGTGGACAAACTAGCTTCCATGACTGCTCTTCTCTCTGTTTCTGATCCTCCCATCCACCAATCAAAAACAATTCCTGCCATCCTTTTTTTAGCTAGAATCATAATAGATATATTATCTAATTTTGTAGTGACCTGCATCTGGTATAAGGCTCCTATCCAAATTCTGATAGACTCTCTAGGATTGGATGAACTATCTAGATCTAGAATATAACCACTAGAGTTTGTAGCAAACAGGTCTTCTTCGACTCTAGGATATTTTGTAGTTTCTTTCAAAATATGAGCTTTATTCTGATTATGGATGGACGGCATAATAAAAGATGGGAATTTTGTTGCAGCTTGTTCTAATGTCATGACTTCCTTTTTAGACTCAAAGGGTTTGTCTATTTTGTATGTCTTTGAAGATTTTGTATCACTGGTTAATTTACCAGTACCTATGGAAGTTCCTTCTCCGGCACTAGATTGAGCTGCTTCCTTTTGATCTTCTTCGTCTTCTTCTAAATCCCAATAGTTTGGAGCGGACATATCTACATTGAACTTTGGGATTTTCTTGGCCTTCTTTTTCTGTTTCCTTCTTCTCCTTTCTTCTTTTTCTGCTTGTTGCTCTTCATATAACAGCTTTAAGTTTTCATTTATCAAATCAGCTTGTTTTCCCAAATCATTTAGAACATCCTCTGCATGAGAGCACCAAGTAGTCAAGTAGTTTCCTACCTGATAGACCTGATCCATATCATTTGGGTCTTGAGAATTATGTTCTAACAAGGGAGCACAATCTGCTCTTGTAGGAGGCTGTCTAGTCTGAGATGAAGAAACACAGAACTTGGTTTTGGGTGGCCATTTCCCGCCTCTAACAAATCTTTTATTAGCAAACTGATATTCTTCTATAGGTGGAAAAGTATTTACATGAGTCCTAAACATTTTATTGACTGCAAAAAAGGGTTTTTCTTCAGGAATATACAACTGATTTTCAGACCGGGGTGTACTAGTGGAAGTAGAAGGTTGTTCTTCTGGTATAGTGAGCTGTCTATAAAAAGACCTTCTTCCACTTTGGATTGAATTTTCGGCTGGTAATACATGTTTCTCTGGCAAGACTATGGGCTGTGGAATTCTAGGATGGTCTGGATTGGGTATGATTTTTACACCACCATCCATAAGAGCCATTCTCTTAATTCGTTTATTTGCATTATCTGAAGCCAAAGACTTATACTGGATATACCAGTCATTGGGTAGGGATTCCTTTTCATAATGCACACCTTCAATTTGAGCATTTCCTATCCCAACTGTTACACAATCTTTCAACACCGGCTGTTTTAATTTTGGATGAACTGTATTAGTAAGCTGAAAGGAAGTCTGGACTATTACAGACAAGAATTCGCTGTCATCTACCATAGATAACCCTTGTACTCCTATCAAGGCTTTCCAACAGTCTTTAAGATGAGCATCTGTTAGACTGATAGCATAATCAGGAAATATTGTTCCATGTTGACAAACTTATCATCTGGTTGTCAGCATGGAACAATATTTCCTGATTATGCTATCAGTCTAACATATGTAAATCTTAAAGACTGTTGGAAAGGCTTGATAGGAGTACAAGGGTTATCTATGGTAGATGACAACGAATTCTTGTCTGTAATAGTCCAGACTTCCTTTCAGCTTACTAATACAGTTCATCCAAAATTAAAATAGCCGGTGTTGAAAGATTATGTAACAGTTGGGATAGGAAATGCTCAAATTGAAGGTGTGCATTATGAAAAAGAATCCCTACCCAATGAATGGTATATCCAGTATAAGTCTTTAGCTTCAGACAATGCAAATAAACGAATTAAGAGAATGGCTCTTATGGATGGTGGTGTAAAAATCATACCCAATTCAAACCATCCTAGGATTCCACAGCCCATAGTCTTGCCAGAGAAACATGTATTACCAGCTGTAAACTCAATCCAAAGTGGAAGAAGGTCTTTTTATAGACAGGTCACTATACTAGAAGAACAACCTTCTACTTCCACTAGTACACCCCGGTCTGAAAATTAGTTGTATATTCTTGAAGAAAAACCCTTTTTTGCAGTCAATAAAATGTTTAGGACTCATGTAAGTACTTTTCCACCTATAGAAGAATATCAGTTTGCTAATAAAAGATTTTTTAGAGGTGGGAAATGGCCACCCAAAACCAAGTTCTGTGTTACTTCATCTCAGACTAGACAGCCTCCTACAAGAGCAGATTGTGCTCCCTTGTTAGAACATAATTCTCAAGACCCAAATGATATGGATCAGGTCTATCAGGTAGGAAACTACTTGACTACTTGGTGCTCTCATGCAGAGGATGTTCTAAATGATTTGGGAAAACAAGCTGATTTGATAAATGAAAACTTAAAGCTGTTATATGAAGAGCAACAAGCAGAAAAAGAAGAAAGGAGAAGAAGGAAACAGAAAAAGAAGGCCAAGAAAATCCCAAAGTTTCATGTAGATATGTCCGCTCCAAACTATTGGGATTTAGAAGAAGACGAAGAAGATCAAAAAGAAGCAGCTCAATCTAGTGCCGGAGAAGGAACTTCCATAGGCACTGGTAAACTAACCAGTGACACAAAATCTTCAAAGACATACAAAATAGACAAACCCTTTGAGTCTAAAAAGGAAGTCATGACATTAGAACAAGCTGCAACAAAATTCCCATCTTTTATTATGCCGTCCATCCATAATCAGAATAAAGCTCATATTCTGAAAGAAACTACAAAATATCCTAGAGTCGAAGAAGACCTGTTTGCTACAAACTCTAGTGGTTATATTCTAGATCTAGATAGCTCATCCAATCCAGGAGAGTCTATCAGAATTTGGATAGGAGCCTTATACCAGATGCAGGTCACTACAAAATTAGATAATATATCTATTATGATTCTAGCTGAAAAAAGGATGGCAGGAATTGTTTTTGATTGGTGGATGGGAGGATCAGAAACAGAGAGAAGAGCAGTCATGGAAGCTGGTTTGTCCACATTAGAAATTTTGCTAAAGACCCAATTTGTGCCAGAACCAGCAGATGAGAGAAAGCAACTTTTAACTGACCTTAGCCGTATGGAATTAAAAGATCTAAAGTATTTAGATCAGTTTGGTAAAGATTTTATGGCTAAATTTTTTAAAGCTAATCTTTTTAATGACCTTGCTCAAAAAATTGCATTTTTATCAAAATTACCAGGCAATTTGGGAGATCTAATAATGAAAGATCTAGAAGTTCAGTTAAAAAGTCTAGATCAAATCTATTGGGTTGATCTTCTGTTCAGAGTTTCAGAAAAGGTAAAATATCTATGTTGGCAGAAGAAAGCACACGACATCACTCCAAGTTCCGATGTCTGTAGATCAGTATTGCCATGGACACCTTTTAAAGCAAAGAAGAAATCCAAAAGGTATGGAAAATACAAAACCAAAAGAATATCAAACCCAAAGAGGCCTTTCAGAAAATAAAGATTTTTGAAGAAAAGGAACAAACCCAGAAACAACAATTGTTGTTTCATTTGTAAAATGGAAGGACACTTTGCTAGAAAGTGCCCCCAGAAATCATCTAGTAAACTCAAAGCTTGTGTAGATATTGAAGAGTTTCAAGATGACTGGTCTATTGTAGAATCAGATGATGAAATTTTTGATGTATATATTCTGACAGAAGTTTCAGATGTTGAAGATGAAAGTGATAATGTACAAAAAATGAATGTATGTACATCTTGTTCAGACTATTCTAGTGAACAACATTACAGTGATATAGAGAGTTCTTCAAATATTGAATCGACAAGCGAGACAAAAGATGATTCAGATGATGAATCAGAGAGCATAGCATCAGTCAGCAGAGATAAAGGTAAGCAACTTGCAGTGCCTGTATCTCAGTTTAATTCTTTCTGTCCGTATGAAAAGAAAATAACTCCATCAACCAGTATGCCACAACTAGAGGGTATTAAAGAAGAGAAGAATACTTTGTTAAAAAATATTGTTAAGACAGATAGCCTGATTTATATTCCAATACAAGTGCAAGTAAAAGGTGAATGGATTTCTGTAGATGCATTCGTAGATACTGGAGGTTCTAACAATCTGGCTAGGCCATCTCTGTTCAAACCCCTGTGGGAACCGTTAAAAAATATACTAGTGTCAGAAACAATTGGAGGGTCTGTTCATCTCACACATTATGTAGACAATGTTTCTTTAAAAGTTGGAGGGAGTATTATTAAAATCTCAGCAATTCAGCATTACAACCCTTCAGAAAGTTTGATGTTAGGCATGCCATTCATAAACTCTGTGCTACCAGTAACTATCAGCCAGGACAAGCTGATAATCAACTTGAAGAAAAAGGCTATAGAAGTACCTAGATTGAGTATTGCAAATTCTGAAGCTAGGCATGAGAATAGTCAAAAAAGAGTAGGAACTAGAAAGCCGGTAAAAGATTCAGATGACTGGCAGGAAGTCCTACAAATTTATGAAGCCAGAGCAGAAAATAAAACAAAACAGTTAGCATGCATTGACACTAATTGGTCTACAGAGCAGAAAGATATCTACCAGAGACTTCTAAAAAGTTTCTCGGACAATCCACAGCAATTTTGGGAAACTGAAAGTCCGATGCAGGAAATAGTCACCTTACATGACAATGGAGTAAAGGGAAAGCTGATTCCATGTACATCAGCTGATGAACAAGAGATAAGGAATCAGATTCAAGAGTTGCTAAAAATGCAGCTGATAGAGCCAAGTGAATCTCACTATGCATGTTCTGCATTTCTAGTAAGAAATCATTCTGAGATCGTAAGAGGTAAGCCAAGAATGGTTATTAATTATAAACCTCTTAATGCCATCACTCAGAATTTTAATTATCCATTGCCAAGACCCGAAGTGATTATGCAGAAGATTCAGCACAGTAAGGTGTTTAGCAAATTTGACATGAAGTCTGGGTACTATCAAATCCAGATCCAGCCAGAAGACAGACACAAAACAACTTTCATATGCCCAGCAGGATTCTATCAATGGAAAGTTGTTCCGTTCGGCCTGAAGAACGCTCCAGCCTTTTTTCAAAGAAGGATGGATTATATTTTTGCTAAATATGATTTTATAGTCACCTATATAGATGATATTTTGATACATAGTCCTGATGTACAGACTCATTTAAAGCATTTAGAGATTTTTCTTGAAGAGGTTAAAAAGCATGGAATTGTTCTGTCAGAAAGAAAGATGTCCTTATTTCAGGATAGCATTGATTTTTTGGGGATTAATGTTGCTAATGGTGCTATTCAAATGCAGCCCCATGTGCTAACAAAATTAACACAATTTCCTGATGAATTGAAGGACAAAAAGACAATTGAAAGATTTCTTGGAGTACTAAATTATCTCCACAAATACATCCCGAATTTGTCAGAGAAAACAGCCCCAATCAGAAGACACATCAACCAAGGTTGGTCTGAAGAAGCTACTACAGCAGTAAAGAAGCTTAAAGAAGAATGCTAGCACCTACCAAAGCTTCAACCTCCAGGTGATGATTTACTTATTTTACAAACTGATGCTTCACTTGATTTTTGGGCAGCTGTACTTCTAGAGCAAAGAAAGAATAAAGAGGGAGAAGTCGAAGAAAATTTGTGTGGATATGCTTCTGGGGAATTTACAGCAAGTCAAAAGAATTACTTCATAGTTGAAAAGGAGACATTAGCTATTTTCAATGGAATTCAACGTTTTGAGGTATATCTCACCCTAGTAAAGTTTTTAATCAGAATAGACTCCAGAAATTTTAAATATTTTTTGTCTGCCAAGATTTCAAGGCAAATTGCAAAAGGCAGAATTCTAGCTAGGCAAATTTGGTTTCAGCAGTTTGAATTTGAGGTAGAGTGGATCCAAGGAAATTCAAATTTCTTGACAGATTCCTTAACAAGAGATATGAATAAGATGTTTATAACTTGTAAATATTCAGTTTTTGAAATTCCAGGAAAAGGCCCTGAAGATGATAGTTTTGCTACATTTGTAGATAGATTTGGAATCCTAGAAAGTCATGCAAATTGGGTAACAGATGAAATCAAGAAAGTGGTCGGTTTCAGACTCAGAAGAAATATGTGGATTAGAAAATGTCAGGCATGGCAATCAAAGAACGTGGGCATCTCACTAGGCTTAGATGAGAATTTGGTAAAAATCTTCCCTTTACCAAATATGAAGGTAAAACTCTTTTTTAGGAGTTTATGTGATTTATGGTCTAGTGTTTATACAAAAGAAATGATCTGGATACTCATGATTTTGAATTACTACCAGATCATAGGAGGTGTTGATTTTTCCCTCAGTCTGTTTACAGGTGCCAAGATTTTAGTTTTAGAAGAAATTCCCATGACAGAAGAAATGATAAAATATTTGGTGACATTAAAAATCCTAGATATTTTTGAGGAGCTCGAAGCTTCTTTTCTCCAGAGAATTGATGAGAATTATCATCTTACTGATACATTCCCTCAGTATGAAATTTTTGAAAACTTTGCAGATTGGGAGATCAGAGGAGGAGAGTGCAGAAAAGTTCAGGTTACCAGAGTATCCCAGTGTATACAAAGAACTGCACAGTATTTAAAGACATTTGCTTATCCCTGGGATTTTCACAGTTTAAGGATCAGAGATAATATAGAGCCAAATCCATTTGCTCAAGTTTTTAGTCATGAAAGGATTGGCAACTTTGAAACTGGTAACAACCAAGAATTAATTAAACAACATGCTGAATGGTTCCATGAATTTGGAAATTTAAGACTGACAGAAAAGTTGCAAATATTGAATAAATTAGATGGGTTACAAGGACAGCCTAAAGCCCTGAAGTTCATAATTAATCAGAAGGCACTAATAACCATTTCAGTCTTATCTCCGAATTGGAATAATAATGTCGTCCATCTTATCAGTTTAACGATTTCAAAAAGGATATGCACATCAATAATTTTTGAACTTGGATGGCAGCACAGAGATATTTTGAATGAAAATTGTCGATTATGGATTCAGCACGCTATTGAAAGCTCCACTAACATGTTCCAGATCTTTAAGTGGGAATATTTAGATGGCATCGAGCTGGCAGTACAGAGAGCGCCTGCAACCCGGAACGCCTTTAAAGATTCGTTTCTTGATATTGAAGTAAGTGCTCTTCCTTTTTTGAATAAATGGGAAAAGCAAGAACAAAAGCAAGAATTGATGTATACCTCACAACAACCGGGCCTCCATAAAATCAAAACGAATATCAGCCAAGGAGAATCATCGTCAGCAGCATCTCGCCAGACAACAATAATGCAGCCGAAAGAAAAAGATGAAATGACAGATGCACAAGATCCAAATGAAGGAATCGATGAACAGTATGACCGATTGATGAAAAGACACTACCGCCAGATGATAGATGAGTACGAACCATCTCCCGGATCATCCGAAGAAGACTTATGGGAAACTAGAAGCCCAACGGGCCCTTGGTAGAATCTTTGTCATCAATGTGATAATATTGATCACATGTTGTGACAGGATTCCTTTGTACAGAAAAGATTGAGTAGACATCGTCAGTGGAAAAAGATACCAACAGGACCCTCAATTATTTTCTTTTGACCTCATGGCTTAGATAGGATTAGATGCTTAGAAAGTCTATATAAGAAAGAGTCTGCAGACCATTATGATCACCCTGATCATTCGAGTCATTTGTTCTTTTGTGATCACTTAGTCTGAGACACTCTGTTGTAATAAGCTTTGTGTATTTCTATTCTGCTTTTATTAATATTGAAGCCTACTGGGCCGCCTGTCTGAGGACATTTCCTGTAATCCGAAAGAGGTTTGAGATGTAAGGCGCTTGAGTGAAGACCCATGGAGAGAGGAGGTCGTGTGGAGACTCGTGCATGGTCGCCTGAGGATTGGATATTTGTTTTCAGATTTGATATTTGGGAAGCGACAATTTTTAGAAGTAAGTCCTGCATTCACTAAAACTTCATCATTTATGTTCAGTCTCTGTTTGTGTTGAGCCCTTGAATGGTCAGAGTCCTTTTTTTGAAATCGTTAAACTGATAAGATGGACGACATTATTATTCCAATTCGGAGATAAGACTGAAATGGTTATTAGTGCCTTTTGATTAATTATGAACTTCAGGGCTTTAGGCTGTCCTTGTAACCCATCTAATTTATTCAAGATTTGCAACTTTTCTGTCGGTCTTAGATTTCCAAATTCATGGAACCATTCAGCATGCTGTTTAATTAACTCTTGGTTGTTACCAGTTTCGAAGCTGCCAATCCTTTCATGACTAAAAACTTGAGCAAATGGATTTGGCTCTATATTATCTCTTATCCTTAAACTGTGAAAATCCTAGGGATAAGCAAATGTCTTTAAATACTGTGCAGTTCTTTGTATACACTGGGACACTCTGGTAACCTGAACTTTTCTGCACTCTCCTCCTCTGATCTGTTTCTTTGACTGCTTCAGGTTCCAATATGATTTTTCGTTCCTCATAAAGTTTTGGGAATATTGTTTGAACTAGAAGCTTGTCACCTATAAACTTATTTAAGCATGAATCATGGAAAACTGGGTGCAATCGGGAAGCTGCATGAAGCTCCAATTTGTATGCCATAGTACTTATCTTTACAACACCTTGTACGGACCATAATACTTTGGTGATAATTTATTATCCTTCTTAGCTTACTTGAGGGAAATTCGTTTATATGGTTGTAGCCATAGGAATACCCAATCACCTACATCAAAACTCCTTTCACTGTGATGTTGATCTACCTGCTGTTTCATTCTATTCTGCGCCAAGGTGAGGTTATCCATTGCTTGAACCTTAGACTTTTCTCTTAAATATGATGTGATGGATGGTGGATGATATCCATAAAGCGCCATAAATGGGGTTTTTTTTGTTGCAGTATGGAAGGAAGTGTTATACCACCATTCAGCAAGAGGCAACCATTTGACCCATTGTGTCTGCTTATCAGATACAAAGCAACGAAGATACCCTTCCAAACATTTGTTTATTATCTTAGTTTTCCCATCAGATTGAGGATGATAAGATGAGGTATGAGCTAATTGAGTACCAAGACAAGAAAATAATTCCATCCAAAATTTTCCAGTGAAAATGGGATCTCTGTCGCTTACAATAATCTTTGGGTTTCCATGTAGCTTTTGAATTGTTTCCATAAATGCAGTAGAAACTGTACTCACTTTAAATGGATGAGATAATGCACAAAAGTGTGCATACTTCGTAAGTTTGTCAAATACCACCATGATAACACTCTTTCCTTCGGACTTGGGTAAACCTGTGATAAAATCCATTGAAACATCCTCCCAACATTGGCTTGGAATGGATAAAGGTTGTAATAGTCTCGGGGTCTTAATTGTTTCAACTTTATTTTGTTGGAAAACCAAACATTCCGCCACATACTTTTGAATATCCGATTTAAGGCCATCCCAAAAAAAAACCTTCTTAACCCTGTGGTAGGTTTTTAGAAATCCTGACTGCCCTCCTAAGGGAGAGGTGTGAAATTCCCTAAGAATCTTTTGTTTGAGTTGGGAATTCTTACATAGGTATAACTGATCCTTGTACCATAACGAATCATTTTTCTAGCTAAATGTATCAGATGTACTGGGATCTTGTTGTATATTTTGAATGAGTGTCCAAACTTCCTCATCATTCTTCCATTCATCCCTTGCTTCATTTATCCAATCTAGTTGGATAATAGAAATGGTGCAAAGAAATGCTTCCACATCCTCATCCTTTCTTGAGAGTGCATCTTCCACAAAATTTTCCTTCCCTTTTTTGTAGATGATTTCAAAGTCATAGCCCAACATCTTTGTGACCCATTTTTGCTGCTCTTCTGATGATAATCTTTGTTCTAAAAAGTATTTAAGGCTATCATGATCTGTTTTTACCTTGAAGTGTCTTCCCATTAGGTATGGTCGCCATTTCTTAAGTGCATGTAGTATTGCCAACATTTCCTTCTCATAAATAGCTTTGTGTAAATATGTTCCTTTGATTGGACGACTTTCGAAAGCAATGGGTCTTTCTTCTTGCATTAAAATAGCACCAATTCCATTTCCTGAGGCATCACATTCCACAATAAAGATTTTTGTGAAGTCCGGTTTAGCTAAGATTGGTGCTTGGCACATTTCCACTTTAAGATGTTCAAAGGCCTTCATTGCTTCTAGAGTCCATGAAAATGCTTCTTTCTTCAATAATGTTGTTAGAGGTGTTGCTATTCTCCCATAATTCTTAACAAAATTGCAATAATACCCTGTCAACCCAAGAAATCCTCGTAGATGCTTTATGGATGTGGGGATTTTCCATTCCTTAATGGTTTTAATTTTGCTAGGGTCTACCTTAACACCTTCATGAGATATAGTATGACCCAAATATTCCACCTCTTGTAGTCCAAAGAAACATTTGGAGATTTTTTCATATAATTGTTTCTTCTCCAATAGTTTGAGCACCGTGTCAACATGTTGGACATGATCCTTCAAAGACTTGTTGTAGATTAGTATATCATAAAAAAATACTAAAACAAATTTTCTAAGGAAGGGTTTGTAAATGGAATTCATCAAATCTTGAAATGTAGAAGGTGCATTAGTAAGGCCAAAAGGCATGACCAAAATTCATAATGATCCTCATGAGTTCTAAATGTTGTTTTTGCAATGTCTTTAATCTTCATTCTGATTTGATGATATCTTGAACGAAGATCCAACTTGGTGAAGTAAATTGATCCATGCAATTCATCCAATAATTCATCAATGACAGGAATGGGAAAATTATCTTTAATAATGAGCTTGTTGAGCTCCCTATACTTTGGACACATGCGCCATGATCCATCCTTCTTGTGAACCAATACTACTGGCGTAGAGAAAGAACTTTGACTAGGTTGAATTATACCAGCCTCTAGCATTTCTGCAACCATACGTTCAATTTCACTCTTTTGGACATAATGATATCTGTAAGGCCTGATGTTTGGAGGAACACTTACTGGAATCAAATTAATAGCATGATCATGATCAAGAATAGGTGGGAGGCCTTTGGGAGTCTCAAATACCTTTGAATGATTGTCCAAGACTTTTTAGAGATCTAGAGAAATGGATGATTTCGATGTGGGAACCTCTAGTGAACATAATTGTGCAATTATGCCTCGTTATTCTTTCTTTAGAATCTTTGTCATTCTGTTAGAGCTGATTATCTTTCCTGGTTTCCCTGTGATACCCCTTAATTCAACTTCCTTTCCTTTTGAAGAGAATTTCATGAAAATTTCTTGAAAATTAAAAGCTATTGTACCCAAGGATTGTAGCCATTGGACTCCTAATACAACATCAACACCACCCATTGGAATGGAAAGCATTGGGCTATTCAATACATATTTTCCCATGGATAGCTTGATATTATGGCACTTTCCTAAGAAATTTATGGTTCCTCCACTTGCAACCATCACTTGACACTCTGGTGCTAGATATAGGAAGCAATTCAATTCCTTGGCTATCTTACAACGAATAAAATTATGGGTACTTCTCGAATCAATCAACATTATTACCTTTTTCTTCTTGATATGCCCTTCTATATTGATAATTTGAGGAGTGGTAATTTCAGCCAATGCTTTACAAGATATGGTCGGATTCATTTATTCTTTTTCTAGGGTTTGTTCCTAGTGTATATCCTCTTCTTTTGACATTTCTTGTTCCTTTTCTTCCTCCTCTTCACAATCTACGTAAAATAATTTCTTCTCGACACACTTATGACCTTTAGTGTATTTGCTATCACAACTGTAACAAAGCCCTTTTGCTATTATTTCTTCTACTTGTTGTGGTGTCAACCTTGTAGGTTGTGGATGGCTAGGGGCAACAAAACTTCCATCTTTATGATTGTGAGTGGTAGGTTTCCTTGTTGCCATAATTTTGCTTTCCATTTTTCTTGCCAACCTGAATGCATTCTCTAATGAATCTGGTTCCCAAAGGTGAACCTCATGTTGGATGTTACATTTTAAAGTCTCTATGAACGCATCAATCCTATGCTCCTCTGGAATATCTTTTACTCTTATATTCAATTTTTGGAAGTCCTCAATGTGCTCTGTCATTGAACCCTTTTGTTTGAGATTTATCAATTGGCTAAAAAAAGTGTTTCTTTTTGTATCCTCGTAATGTGCTATCATTTCATCCGTAAAAATAGCCCAAGTGACAATTTGTTTACAAGAGCAAAGCCATCGATACCATACAAACTGATTTGGTTCCAAATATAAAGTTGCAATGCACACCTTTTGTGTGTTTTGCACATTATGTTGATCGAAAAATTGCTCCATTTGTAGTATCCATGTTTCAGGATCCTTTCCATCAAACTTCCTCATATCGATCTTTGGGACATGGTGGTTCTTCCCAACGTTAGAGTCTATCAAATCATGATTAACATTTATTTTGTTCTCATCATGATTTTCCTTTACTACCCTTTCGCCATTAGTAAGCATTTCTTGTAGAAACTTTGTCAAATCTATCTTCAAATCTTCCATGCCTTTCTTTAAATCATCCATCTTAGCTTCCACGCCATCCATATTAGCTTCCACGTCATTCATCTTAGCTTCTATGCCTTTCTTTAAACCATCCATCTTAGCTTCTGTTACTTTTTGTGTGTGTGAAATTTGTTGCACTTGGTCTCGTAATTTTGATATATCATGTTGCATTTCTTCCTCTTCTTCATGAGTCATGCTAAAGATTCCAGGTTCCTTACTAGGTGTTTCCATTTTCTTTCTTCAGGGCATCAATTACCGATAATAATGCTTCACTATGCCCTTTGAATTCCTTCAAACTAATTTTTCAAACCAGGCTTATGCAAAAATTAAAAAAAAACTACACACATTTTTCACTTTGTAGGAGCGCGATATTGAATCGGATGTATCTCTGTAATTTTGGATCTCCAAGGTCTGAAATTTCTTCCTATGGTAACCCTCTAAGTAGTATTTCTAACCCTACAAGTCTGATCAAGATTGGATTCTCCAATGAAGAGTTATTCCAAATCTCCCACGATGACTTGAGTATAGACTAGTTTTGTAGAGCAAACTTGTACGATGTGCCGCAGGTCACTGTTTCAACCTTAGGTTCTAAAAATGATATCCAAAAAACTATAGTCCATCCTATTTCTATAAATTATTACAAAAATTCAATCTGATGCTTAGAGCAGAAGTTATGATGATTTTCCCAAGGTCACCTGTTTGGAATGTCATTCGGGGGTCTGCAAAAACCCTAACTTCCTCAGACTATATCTCTGAAAATTTGGAGAGAAAAGATATGAAATTTGGGCCCGAGGTTCAGACCAATTCCATCTCAAATGGGTTTTTCTTTTAGCTTCTGAAACTTTGTAGCGAAAAAGTTATAGTGAAAATCCCACAATGACTTGTTTGGAGCAGTGAAACCCTAGAATCCAAAGCTTTGATACCAAATGTTATGAAACCAACTCACAAAAGGATAGAAAAGATAGATCAATGCCTTAGAAATAAGCCTATTCGAGGGGGAAACCTCCTTTACATTACACAAATGAACAATTATTAGATGATTCAAATGACAAAACCTCCTTACTATATATAGGAGTCTAAGGGGTCACAATACAACCAACGCTGACCTAACAATAATAATATAAACGCACAAAAATAACAATAGTGGGATTCTATGGGGCACAATAATAACAATATGGGGAAAATAGGGGCACAACAATAACAATAAGGGATACAACGACAATAGTAATGGGTAAATCACTAGTATTATAGGGACCTAATAAAACTGGTCCCATTATCCCTAGTCAGAGCCACTACTTAAAAGGAAAAGGAGTTGTCTTAAGGTCCAGACCGGGTGGTTTTCCCCCTATGTTGAAGCAACAATTTTTGAGGCCTCAACACTTATTAACCCCTGAAAAAGACTGTGGGTTGTCATAAAGTCATATTGTGTTCCTCGATGAGCCTTGGAATCCTTGCTGACGAATGACGTGATATACGGTAAAGCGAAGAGGTGGATTTTCTCTCTGTTGGGCCTAGTGGTCCCAGGATGGGATGCACGGTAAAGCCTGGAGAGTATGTGTTAGTGTAGGGCCTAGTGATCCTTGGATTGGAGTTTCGATGCACGATAAAGCCTAAGAGACTAGGAGGCACTCAAATTCCTCATGGTGTAGGTGGAGAACTCCGGTGGCATCCATGTTGATTGGTGTTTTTTTGGTGTGTTCTATGAGTCCCACATTCATGCTTGGAATATGGCATGAGGGTGATTAGCTGAAGAGAGAATTGGCTCAACCAATATATGGTTGGTTGGAACGCGGTAGTCCCATCTCTGGTTGGTTCATTGCATTCATTAATAAGAAATTCATTCCCTTGATTTTCATGGGTAAACGCACTGATGTATATATATGGATTTTGATGGTTGATATATTTATTGTATTTCTGTTCCTATTATGTTGGTTATATGTACATTTTATGACAACATCTATGAATGGCTCTCAGCATGTTTTTGCTTGTATATGAATGGATAATGTGTGTAGACCTAATAGAGGATATTGCATCAAATGACATGAGGGAATAATGGTTCATAGAAATTCTCAGATAAGTATGAGATCCGTACACTTAATTCTGTTGTTTACACTTGTAGGGTACATGTTGATGATGTGTTTGACAAAATGCATGTCATGGCTAGTAGGGGTTTGGTTATGGTCTTGTTTATTTTATTACTTTTGCAACATTGTTTCCATGTATTTTTATTGTTTCTAAGCTATCACTCCATTATAGGCAGTGGCCTGGGATCTGGGCCTAAAAAAGTGGCTTAAGTCCTAGGGTCGCTGGCACAGAACTGGCAACTTTGGTCTCTAGTCACTAGCAGGCAAGCCTGTGAGAGCGACTGTGGCCTAAGAGATCTAGAACAATAGTGGGACCCAGGGACAGGACATCTGAGTGGCTGACTTGTCTCCTGAGGGTTCTGTTGATGATTTTGGATGGCTGTGTGTGATGTTTCGTTGATTCCACTTCCTTAAGGTCACATAGGAGGTCAAATATGATCATAGTAGCCTCTCATCCCATGTTTACCCCGGTTGGCATGGTTCTTGGGTGGATGTGGAAGGAGGATATTACATCTATAAAACATGATAGGAGTATCAGATAATCCATTTCTTGTTGAGAGGGAGTGTTGAAAATGCAACAAGAAAATCTAGTTTTGACTTTTCCTTGGTCAAACTAGATTAAAATTTGAATTTCGATTTCAGTAAAATTACTTGGAGGTAGTTAATTGGGGTGATATGGAACTTATCGATCAATTCAATTAGTTTATTTGAGTAGGAGACACTTGAGCTCAGTTTAGTATGATTGATTGCTAATTTATAGCAATCTATTTTAGTTAATTTGAGTTATTGTGAGTTTAACTAGTTCTAACTGATAGAGAACTAGTGGAGGGTCCAAGAGTGTGGTGTGTACCTTAGTGATCAACCAGTTAACTCATAAATCAACCCAAAATAATTGATGCATGTAGGAAACTCGAGTTACATAGTTGATATTGGAGTTCAAGGGAAATGTACTATCAGTTATAGACAATTCCAAATAGTATAGGTGGTGCATGTAGTCAGAGAAGGGCCTTCATGAATTGCGCAATTGTGGATGGGCAATTTCCTTAATTAATAGGGGATAATTCCTTATTAAACAGTGCAAGAAAATAGGGACTTGGGAAGGCAGGAATTTGGTTAAGTATTGACCAGAGGTAGTATGTGAAGCAGTGAGATAGACTATACTAGTGCAGAGGGTTCTTAGGCTTGAGAAAGCATTGTATTTCTTCTCTATTTTATGATTAATGTAGTACAAATAGGAAGGGGTTTTGAGAAATTGCTTTCCCCTAGATAGTTCTCCATGTTTTTGTATTGATTCATGTCGCATGTTTATGATTTCCTTTCTCAATCGTGAATTTCTTCCCACGGATGAGTAGAGTAGATTCAAGTTTTATGTTTTAGCACATTACATGAGCAGTTTGAATATACATAGGAATTTATACAGTTTTGTAATAGTATTTTATTCTTGCAAAGTTGTGTTGACATATACTAAAACATGGTGTCCAAAATATTCAAAGGATATTCTATCAATCCAAGGAGTGCATTTTTGTTTTATTAACATTCAGAATCTGGAAGTTTGGCTCTCTGATTAATGTTTGCATTGTAAAGACATGAAAAGGACATGAATAGTATCTTGTGAATCAATTTGTAGCAGAGATATAGGGCTTGGAGTTGTTTTCTTGGAACCTTGGTAACACTTCTACAAAGTATGCTTGGAATCTCAATAACATATTTCAAAACCATGGGCTTCTTTCTGGGATATTTCTTCACACCCATGGGGCTTGTTTACTTAGTAAATGATAGCAATGAAACAATTGAGACATAAATAATAAAATAGTTAGTCTTCTTGGAAAATCCATTCCTTTTGTTGAGGGATTTAAAAGTCCCAGGAACATTAATGTAAGAGACTTGGTCATTAGTGTATGTCTCTTTGACTCTTGTCAAACTAGGGTAATGCCCAAGATATGGTGAAATATATACATATTTTAAGTAATTTGAAACCCTTTCATCTATGAATTAGAGATTCATGTGAACCTATTGTTTGGTTACCTTATGTTTTGAATTATTCTTGCTACTATTGTGTGGATTCAATGATTTATATTTAAGGTGCACTTATCAATTAGAATCAATGGTTGCAATTTGACCTCTTGACAAGATTGTGATGTTTATCTTGTGATATTAGACAAAATTTGGATTTTGTAAGATAGTCCATATTTTATTCTTGCAATGTTGTGTTGACATATGCCAAAGCATGGTGAACCAATTATCCTAAGCATTTTCTATTAGTCCCAGGAGTGCAATCTTCTTTATTAGCATTTATAATTTGGAATTTTGGCTCTCTGATTAATGTCTTCATTGTAAAGACATGAAAAGGACGATAATAGTTCTTATTAATCAATTTGTAACAAATATATATTACTTGGATTCAATTTCTTGAATCCTTGGTAAGACTTCTATAATGTATGCTTGGAATCTCAATAAAATATTTCAAAACCATGAACATATTCTGGGATCTTCTTTCACAAGCATCGAACTTGTTTCCTTGGTAAAATATAACGATGAAGCAATTGAGACATAGACATAAAATAGTTAGTCTTCTTGGTAAATCCATTATCTTTGTTCAAAGATTTAAAATTCCTAGAAACAATTATGTAAGAAACTTGGTCATCAGTATGTCTCTTTCACTCTTGTGTGATTAGGGTAATGTTCAGGATATGGTGAAATTTATACAACTTTTAAGTAATTCGAAACCATTTGATATTTGAATTAGATACTCATGTGAACCTATCGTTTGATTACATTATGGTTTGAATTATTCTTGGTACTACTGTGTAGATTTAGTGCTTTATATTTAATGTGCACTAATTGATTAGAATAAATGGTTTCTATTTGACTATATTGTTATTCTTTTTATTTCCTTTGATCACATCCAAACAATGGAATCTTTGAATTTTCTTACACCTACTTTTTCAACTTCTTTGTTATAGAGCCAAGTACTCACATTTTCACTATTAACAAAAAAAAATAAAATTGAAAAAAGAGCACAAAAGACTATTGTCTCAATAGGCTCTATGGAAATGAAAAATATTTTTGCATTACATGGGTTAAAGCTACAAGAAATTGATCACAAGTTATCTACATTCAATCGATATAGATTGGAGCTTTTTTCTATTATCCTAGTGACTGTCTATTTGACTCATTTGTTGTTGTTCTTCACTTCCACTATACTGTAGTTGAGATACGACAAGGAAATGTAAACCATGCCTGGCATTTCTTGATTCCTGAGGATGACACTCCTATGCATTCATTTCATATTGAGTATCTTCAATACCTTCACTATGTTAATGATGTTGAAACATATTTGCAAGGATTATCTACACCTTTTGTTTGTGCTCCATCTATAATTAGCCTATGGGGAGATGCCTTTTGTATCAAATTCTTCTCTAAATGGTTGTCGATTCTAGTCAATGTTTGGTTATTCACAAATGGAAAACCATATATCCAATTCAATAAAGCTACTCATGGCTATCAATATAATATTTTTCTACCTAACCAAAATCCTGTGTGTGGCCATTTTAAACCACTCCTACTATATCATACAAAAGACATTCTAGCTCCAATTGTTAGATCAATTACTCCATGCATTTTGCATCGATACAATTTGACATGTCAATTCAACAAATTGTATTTCAAGAAGGCTTCTTGATCTATGAACACATTTTCAATGATGGTCATGACTCTTTGTTCGGGTCTATTTGTACACTTGCACAATGGTTTGATATTTTTGCTATGAGAAAAATAATTGGAAAAACTAATTGTTTCAATTGCAATGACATTAGAGCTATTAATTGCTTGCATGAACACTTACATGCTAGAACCATTGAACAAGAAAAATGTATCAATGATTGGAAAATTTATCTTATTAACTTATCAATGCCATATGCATATGGCCATATAGAAGGAAAATATTTTGCAATGCAATGGATATGTGAGATAATTTATGTTAATATACACATTTCGAATACAAAGACAAAAAATATTTCTTCAAGATTCTATTCATTCAATTGTTCATCCAAAGTATTATACCTTATGCGCATACTAGTATCCACATCACATTCACATTTCCATGCACTCTCGCAAATTCATGATTTTGAGAATGCCGACCATAGTGACAATGTACAAACAATGCTCAAAGAAAAAACCTACAATACAATGTCATGTGTGCATTCTAGCCATCTTGTTAGCACTGAATCTATTCCTACTGTTTCATGTACCCAATTGAACTATCAATCAAATGTCAACATGGCATTAATAAAAATAAATCTGTTGGAGTCCCTAAATATTTCACTTTGTCAAAGTAGGATGGTAATTATTTGGCAATGCATGCACAAAACAAAAACTTAGTCTCCATTTATTTTTCTTGGGGATCTAATAAGAAACACACCTAGTTTCATAGGTTGAAATATGTAATGAGAACACAAGGTGCCTTGCTACGTGGAGAACAAAAAAGGCATGTGTAGTCAAAAAAAGAAGTTGAGGCATATTTACAATCAATAGAAGACACACCTACATATGCATGTTGCATTTGTGACAGATTGTTCTTTGGAAAAGATATGAAAGCCATTGACAAAATTACATTATTGACTACTTGTTATCTCATGGTTACAACAACGGTCAATGTAATCAACATAAATGAACATATTTGCAAATCCTATAATAATGAAATACTCAATGGCAAGGAACCTGCTTTTGCATCACCTTTGCATATTCATCGAAACCATAAATTGGTCTCTGTTGCACAATTGACATATTTAGAGGAAAGGCTAGTGGCATCAAGAATGTATTTTGCACAAATAAGACAACTTGGTTAAAAATGATCAAAAATTGGATTGATATACACAATTATAAATGTCCTATGAACTTGGAGAGAGTTCAAACAACTTTTCCTATAGATCTCGATGAGAATATGATAGTTACAAATATGCTAAAGAGAAAAATGGAGTACAAGATTATTTGTCCAGTAACATTCGGCTCAAGAAAGTGATGGATTCTTTACAGACTTGTGTGATACTCCTCCATACAAAAAAGAACAAATAGTAATCAATGATGAATGGAAAAAACACTTTGATCAAAGGAAAGAACATCATGAGAGTAATAATCAAGCAATAGATCAACTAGATTCACCAAATACAGATGATGATTTAGAGCCAAAAACTAAAACACTTATGCATGGTTACTTAGACGCTCACCTCATCCATGATCTTGATACAAGAATGATACAAATTGCACCTTCTGAAGGATCCCATCCCTTGGGCATTTTCCAAGACAAATTCTCTGAAGAACTTAACTTTGACATTGTTTTATGGATCAAGCCAACCATCGATGTTATCAATCATTTATCTTATCAACAAATTACACAATGGGAGCTATTACATATGTTTGCTGACTTCTCAACACATATTACAAATATATTGTTTAAAGCAATTCGTATTTGATAAATCGGGTTTATACCTTGGCTTGGATTTCTATTTGTAAAGGAGAACTAAAGGGATGGAAACTACTTGCCAAAGATGTCGAGAATCAAAATAGTCTTCAATGACTATTGTAGCCACCAATTGCATATCAATGTTTGAAGAGCATTCATACATCTCCTGAATACTCTGAATGCATACGAAAATACTTTTTTTTAATGATACGAAAACTTTGTCCACCAACATTTTTTGTAACATTCACAAGTCTTGAACATCTTCTGGATCCATTGAAAAATGCATTGAAAAACAAAGATCCAATTTTGGAACAAATCAGAACAAAAACTTTGCTTATGAGTACATTGACACATTAATTAGGCATCATCTAGTAGTTTGTAGTAGATATTATAGACACAAAGTCTCATCACTATGTACCTTGATTGCAAAAAACAATGAATTGTTTGGTGAAGTGCAAGATCATTTATTTATCACAAAGTTCCAAATTAGAGGAATATAAGATGAGCATGGATTGATTTAGATTCAAGATGAACCAATATATCAACATTCTGCTAATGCTGATGTTATAACTTTCATTGATCTGATTATTTGAGTTGTGACTCAGTAGTGTTTCCAAAAGAAATGATTCAAATTCAAACTCATCCTCACACAAAATATTGAAAATAACATAAACATTCTACCTATAGGTATGGCTTCCCTTTGCCACTAATCGATGAGTCTCCTATCTTGCAACCTTTGTCCAGTGAAAACAATGACAATCAAGAAATGCAAAAAAAATTCTTCTCTTCTACAAAACAAAACCTATACATAAAACATAGCATTTGACCATTTTCTTATTGATCTTGGTATTACAAAAAGGGAATACATAATCCTCCTAGGATATCATGTCACTCGTCTTATTGTACTTCTCAAATGAAACCATTTTGATGTGTGGATAAATGGATTTGCAAAAAAAATCCCACCATTATGGTAAGCGAACGCAGATTCCCAATTCATATTAGATGCCTATGTTGCATCAATGTATTGTAGATCATATACGAAAAATATGAATAAGTCAATGACATCTGCTTTCAAACAAATTTGAGAAAATTTCATGTGTGATGGAGACAACAAAATTCAAACAATTCGTAAACTTGGAAACACATTGCTAAATATGCAACAAATGTCAAGTCGAAAAACAATTCACATTGTTCTATCATTTCCCTTATACTCATCTTCTAGAAGGACAATTTTCATTAACACTGCTCTAGTTGAAAAACAAACATATGTGCTAAAAAGACCTATGATATTGCAACAAGAGCTTGACAATTCTAAAGATATTATCTGCATGACAATTATTGATAGATATGTCACGTGACCCATTGAACTTGAGAAAATTTTCTCGGAAAAATATGTTTCCTCCTACTCAACTAGGAAAAGAACAACAAATAAAATAAAATGTCCATGTGTCATACAGTTCATTTGATACAATGAACACAAGGACCCCAAAAACCATTATAGAGAAAAAATTATGCTCTACATCCCATACAAAAAATCTAAATACACATTAAAAAAGGCTAGTGAAACATGGACTAAGGCATAATTGTCATAATGACATATTGTTAATGTCAATGAAAAATGATTTTCCCATTTAATCTGACCATGGGGTGATATTGATGTTGCTTCTACTACAATCAGATCCAAAAATGAGGACATATTTATACTTCACTTCTTGTTGGAAGATGACACTAATACTTGTTCTATTGAAAAATATGATATTCAACATGACCTGCAAGAAAAGATGTAATTTGGAAACATTCAAACTGGACAAAAAAAGACCAATGAAGTCATTAAACATCCCTTTGTTTTGGACACATTGGCATATCATGAAATTAGGAGACAACAAAATCAAGAATAACATTCAATATTAAAACAACTAATACTATGGAAAAAAACAATCCAGGAAATTCGTTCTACTTGTTTATCATTGGAGGTGTAGGCATAGGAAAAAAATAATTGCACAAGTACTTTACCATGCATTGGTGTGCCTCTATAATAAATACTTGCAAAGTGATCCTTTGAAAACAAAAGGGTCTCATAGTTGCATTTACTGGAAAAGTTGCATATATTGTAAATGGTGTCATAGTGCATTCAACTTTTCACTTGCCACTTTCACCATCTAACATGATGCCATTGAATTCTAACACACTTGATATATTGAGCAAAGAATATGGAAAACTTAATTTTTTCTCATAAATGAAGCTTCATTGATTGGCTCTCGATTGTTATATAACATTGACAAGCGACTCCGTGAAATCATGCACACTCCATCTGTGCCATTTGGAAATATTGATGTAATATTCTATGGCGACCTGTGCCAGGCACGACCTGTACATGATTGTTGGATATTTGAGCATCCACTTCCTAAAGGAACTACTGTTCCTTACAATTTCTGGAAAGACAATGTCAAAACCTATGAACTAAAACAAGTGATGCGGAAGAGAACAAAGAGTTTGTGTCCATTTTAAACAAAATTAGGACATGTTCACACACTGATGATGATCTTTCATTCTTGAATAAGCATTGTTATAGATGTGTACTAGATGATCAAACATTTCCTTATCTCTTCTACATAAAAAAGAATGTACAAGAACACAATGAAAGAATATTGTCTCTCATCAACGCAGAAGCAATCACATTAAATGCATATGATAGAAAAATTGAGTCAATAAATATAGATTGCATTAGAAATATCAAAATGAAATTGTCATCTACCATTGTGCTCAAAGAAAATATGCTTGTTGAACTAATTGGTGGAAATTATGATATTCAAGATGTCTTAGTCAATGGTGTTGAAGGTATTTTTAGGGCATCCACAACACTTGATAATGGTGCAATCTGGATTGAATTTTTTGATTCGGCCCATCGACATTGTTCAAAAAAAAAAGCGATACACTTGTTAAAAAATGGAATAATGTCTAATTGGACACCTATTACTAAAATATGTAGGCATATTCAATCAAATAGAAAGAAAAGTTTTACAAGAGAACAATTCCTTGTTCAATTGGCATGCCCACAAACGATACATCAATCATAAAGCTCGACGATGGATAGACTGGATTTTGACCGAAAGGAGGTTAGGCAATATGGACTTATCAAAATTGTACTTTCTCATGCCAAGGATGTTAAATCCTTTTATTTTCTAAACAAATTGGAACATAAAAATTTTTCTCTTAATAAAAGAGTCGTTGTTGAGCTGCAAAGACTTAGGGAAAGTGCTCTTTATCAAATTTAATACAAATTACATTCAACTAAAGAAAATTAATTGACAATATGTTCATTGAACAAGTGTAGCTTCTCATTCCATTTTCAACATATCATTGCTAACTATGATCTAATGAATGTGTTGACAGTGCTGGAAATCCGTCAACTAAGGGGACCTCCCCAATATGAAGTGCCAACTAGACATCACACTGTTTGGTGTAGGAGTCCTTTTCGTTATAAATGCCCTGTTTCCATATACTTCAAGATTTTCCTTGGCTCTGGCTGTCAGCACATGAAAGTGTTACGCTGGTATCTTCAAACAACAGTGTAAGTGTGCTTGGTGAGTGCCTAATGTAACTCGTGTCTAGGTTCCCTTACTACAAAGGGGGAGAGTAAAGTGAGCCTGTAAGTGAGAGGTAATAGTACCACCTAGGAAGAGACATGCGAAATAGAAAGGTTTTTCCAACACCCAATGAAATAGTCCACAACGGATGTGGCAGTCGTTAAAACCAAAGTGAAGGTGACAACACGTACAACACCCAACAGAGTAGTCTACACAAACATGACAATCGTTATAGCCAGAAAACAAAGATGGTCTGTCGAGTATCCCGTGGAGTAGTCCACAAGGATGTGTCAACAATGATAACCAATACAAAAAGGTGGTCTATCTAGTATCCCACAGTTTATTCTACATGGATGAGACATCGATGATAACCAAATTAGCACATTTCCAACAATGTAAGCACTAAAACAACTGAAGTAGTTCAACTATCTTAGTACATGTGAAACAAACATGCATTACAAATGTCGAAAGAATACTCTTACAAACATCCACAAAACATGTATGAAAATGTTCTTGCCTTAACAAGGTTCTAAATTAAGCAAAAGTTCCAAGACACATCTGTAAACCATACATCACTAGTCCTACTAGTGGGAAATTGGAGCCACTCGCTCCTCAAAGAACTGACTTTCTACTCTCAAGGCTATGTGGGAGGAGCCAAGGTGAAAATTCCTTGCTCATATAATGGGAGGGGTATATATAGCCAAGGGTGATGCTTGACCCTTGTGACTCTTGGACTACCCTCATGACTATTGAGCTTCCTATGAATTTTCAACTAACATGACTCTTCAACTTCTTGTGTGCGTCCATTGGAATTTCACTTTACATTACATTCAGTTACAACAGATATGGCCCATAGTGGTGATGTGGCATTGAAAACTCATGACACAACTTGACACAACACTGTTGACATGTACTAGCTGGCTGTGGTGTCCATGTCAAGCTGTTGTGCTGCTAAGTGATGGATGTATTCTCGGGTCTGCTTTGTCTTCTCCTCTGCATGGCTTAATGTTGCGGAGTCATCAATGGTTTTGGTATTGCAAGATGGTTACGTGCATGTGTTCCTTTCATCTGCTGCTTCTTTCTCCCATCCAGCTACATGTAAGTCTTCTAGCATGTGCACTCCTTTTTAATAGTGTTCGTCATCTTGCCATGATCTATTAGTGTACCTGTTCCTACAATTCAGTCATGATAGGACGAAATCAAATCCAAAACCTCCTAGTTTGACATGATGCATTTTTTTATGTGTTTTGGGCTCAAGAGAGATGATAGGATGGGAAGAGGGCCCAGTAATTGTGCACTGCATAGTTCTAGGTGACAAGGAGGGGGGACTAGTCATTGAGACTGTGCAGAGCGCAACTCATGCTTGGACAAGGAACTTTGGGGCACAATATTCACTGTCCAACAAAACTGGGTAGAGGCCACTGTGAGACATAATTACACAGTTAAGGACACTAGTGGTAGTTGCAAGGTAGGAACCTAAGGGACACCTATGCATAGTTTCCAAAGGGAAGACAAGGCATGACAATAGAGGGACCAAGGGAAAGTTTTGCATAGCTTTTGAGAGCAGTGAGTCCCGACTGAGGGAAGTCACTGGGAGGAAATCTCTATGCAATTTCTGGGAGTAGTTTAGGCTCATGTCTCTGTGCAATGCGGGGTTCTAGCAAGCAGGAAGGAGGCCTGATGGTTGTTATTGTGAACTGCGCAGTTTAGATAGGAAGTGAGGTAGATTCTACGCAATTCTAGGAAGGAATATAGGTTGCTCACCTTTGGGATTGCATAGGGAAATTGACCGAGAGGAAAAACTCAAGCACTGCACAGTTTCAGAGAGAAAAGCATCACAACTTAGGGCTAAGACTGTGCAGTTCAGCTCAGTCAGGGCTCGATGAAGTGGGGTTGTTAAGTCGAGAGATTTTCACGAAAATGGCTAAGTGTGAGATGCAAGTGAACTTGTGATGACTCGACATTATGATCACACACTTAGCATACTTAGACAACATGACAACACTAACCATTGGGACAACATATCAAATCATGACCCTCTGTGGGACTGTCTAGAGCTAAAAGAGACAAGTGCAACACTTGGGATAGACCTTTGGATGAACGTGATGACACTTGCATGAAAGTGATTACAACTTTGTGTGTGAGTGAGACGGGTATTCACATATCTAGGACATCCCAAACAATCAAAGACACCTTTGAAATCACAAGAACAAGATCGCAAGCATGAAAAAGCAATCAACATGCCAAAATACGACAGTTGGTTAAGCAAGAAAAAGGGAGAAAGACATGTAGAGGAAACACATGGAATGACTTTTAGTGCTTGCAACTATGCACGTTATTGAAGAAATAATGATATGACAATGATAAGTAGTCCTTCAAGCTACACTAAGAGGTGTATTTCAAAAGATGTGCTTTGTTTTTCATACCTACCCTCCAAGGGTTGTGCGTCAGATGGAGTCTTCATGCAGTCTTGATCTTCTATCATACCTTGGGTTCCTTGGTCTTCTTATCTTCCTCCTCAGCTCCTTGAGATTCCTCTAGCATGTCATCCTTCTTGTGATCACTAAGAGACACATATGCATAGTTTCAATGGGCAGTGAATTCTACGGGATGAGGCCCTAGAAGGACACATTTACGTAGTTTTAGGATGTAAAGCAGACTGAGTAGTTGAGGGACAAAAATATGCAATTTTAGGATGCAGGGAACTACTGCGGGATGAGGTATTGGGAGGACACATCTACACAGTTTTAGGATGCAAGGCAGACTGGGCCACTGAGGGACAAAACTGTGCACTTTCCGGAAATAGTGGGTTTCAGTTGAGGGTAGGACACTGGCAGAAACCACTGCATAGTTTTGAATGCTATGGGAGGCTGGGAAGATTTCCCCTTGAAGCAAAACAAACCTCCCTTTGCATAACAAGTGATAATCCCCATCCCCAAAGATGACACATAATGTGTAAAGATAAATGTGTGAATGACTCTTAATATCGAAAAGGGGAGCTTGAGATAATCATCTTACCAATTGGGTGACTAAGGAATGTGTTATAGACATATTTGAGCACTGCAACCCCAATCATATATGTTGATAAACCAAGGGATCTTTAACCCATAAAAGTGTTGTTTTATACCCTAAAGGATCATGGTCAACTGATAACATAATTTCCCAGAAGTTCCACCTAAAAAACCACTAATAAATGGCCAAAACTGGACCACACTAACTGCTCCATGGTCAGGGCGCGATGCATACTGACTCCTACACTAGCCAGGTGTGATGCATACTGAAGAAGCCTTCTGTGGGGTGCGATGAGTGAGAATGGACAAATGTCTGAGACAGTTTGCTAAGTGGATGCTCATGGAATCTTCTAGAAACTTCTCCTATGACACTTGCCTCTCTGAATTCGCCCAGGGATGAGTAAGAGATCCAAGAAATCTCCAAGTGGAACTAAGAACTACAAGTGGAATGACACTAATCAAAAACCCATAGATGACTCACACCTCTGCAAACATCTATAAATGGATCCCTCATCTGAGAGATTTGGGGGCTGGAATTTTGTAATTTGTAAATAAGTGCTGTTAGTTTGTCTTTGAGAAGAAGCATTGTATTGTTGGGTGATCTTGCTTTCCATGAGGTGAAGAGGGATTTGATGTTGGGAGGATGATGTTGGATCAGACAGCTGGGTTGTAATCCTCTCTTCTATTATTAATAAAGTTCTTTGAGTTTTCCTCCATATAATCGTGTATTTGTGAATCTTGTTATTTGTGAATGCAATTGTATGGTCAATGTATTTCTGATTCTGCATTGTTTATGATATTATAGATCGAGATGCTTTGATGGTGTTTTGTCACTTCGTTTCTACAGGTATTCTTTAAAACGGGACAAGTAGGAGAGGAGTTGCAAGCTCTATCAAGGGGGAGATAAATCAAGCAAGGAGTCAAGCGGAAGATCCAAGTTGGTCCTCTTTGCTTCTCTTTTATCTATCACACATAAAGGAAATCACAAATTGCTTTGATTGTTTGTTTCTAAGATAGCTACCAATCTTAGTGGGACTAGCAGAACGAAAAGACACTATTTTTCCTGGAAACAAAATGGCGACTCCACTGGGGAACAAATAGTTTGTTGTTTGTTATTGTTGTTTGCTTTATAAACTACAGACAGAGCCTGAAGTTAGCCAGATAGCCTTCAAACTGCTCTTGCTATGCAATTGCACAGTAGATGAATGTTGCTTCAACCAATCTTCAGGTTGGTTTATGAACTGAACATCTGGCTTACAAGCATTCTAAATGCCCTTGTGGTAGCTCAATAACCTCCTAAGATCATACCCCTGTACTTTGTTTTTACTGTCCATCATAGCTCAGCTTAAATCACTGAACTTAGCTGCAAATTTTGAGCAAAAAACCAACTCAGTTTCGCTCCCTGGCCCATTACACTGTCTGTAACTAGAAACCGGTATGCATCACACCTCCTGTGTGTATCAAGTGAGATGCATCCCTATTTCTGAGAAGCACAGGTGCGATGACTAAGTAATACTATTTCTCTCTTTGAAATTTGGGTTTTTTCTCCTTGTTTTCAGCTCTATTCAGTTGTTTTGCTACTTATGATCAGTATCTCATTGTTGAAGCCTCCTTCCTTTACATTGTTCAGCCTCCATTGATTAGGATTAGTAAATGTTTTTATGTATTTGTCCATCATTTACGATCCTTAGTCAAAAAGTAGCTTAAATCGAACTGTCGTTTTGATGCAAAAAAGTGTCGTAACTGTCATTTTGAGTAAAAAAGAAGAGTGTTGTAAAGTCTTCCTCCTCTAGATAGTCGATTGTAATTTTTTCATTGTATTCGATTTGAATTTTTAATATTTGA
This sequence comes from Pinus tabuliformis, assembly GCA_031772625.1. Taxonomy (NCBI): domain Eukaryota; kingdom Viridiplantae; phylum Streptophyta; class Pinopsida; order Pinales; family Pinaceae; genus Pinus; species Pinus tabuliformis. The sequence goes on from CM062804.1 coordinate 108,371,647, forward strand.
AGTGTCGAAAGCAGTTTTCTATTCGAAATTGCAAAGTGTCATTTTAGTCTTCCTTTCATTTTGAAAATAAATTGTCGAAATGTCGCTTTGAATAAAATAGTTCAGATCTGTACTTAGTTTTCCTTTTTTGGCATTCTCACATTAAGGAAACGAAAAACAAAATACATGCATTTGCATTTGCATTTAGAATGTGTGTGAAAAATGATTTAGGAAAAGTGCGTTTAGTGTGTGCTCTTTGCTCTTTGTTTGAAAGAATCGTACTCTTCTTTCCTTAGTAGCTAGGATTTTCATTGCTAAAAGAAAACAATGATTGTTTATCATTTTAGATTGCATATTTAGGAATTTTACATCTACATCACACGGTGAACCTTGAAAGGCAAACTTCTAAACAAGATCAACTCTAAAATAAATCTCATTGAACTTAACAACACTTTGGAACCTAACGCAACACATCTAGAAGTCTAGGCTAGAGACGTGTTCCGGCATTGTAAAACCTGGTAACTATCGTTTTCATCGAAGGTTGGGTGATTCCTCCTCTTTGATACGAGAAGTTCGAGTACAGACTTGTGTTCCCCGTACCATCGAGTATATATTGGGAGACCACAATAGGCTAATATCCTTTATCCATAGGAAGCTGTGTCTGCCGCCCTATCAATCGCAATGCACTAAACATAGCATTCGAGAAGATTGACTGCCGTACATAAGTCCTTGGTAATTTCTCTTTAATTTACCACCAAGATGTATCTTGTAGTTTTGCGATTGGTTTGGTAATCCCTCTGTCTAGATTTCCAGAGTAGTCACTTTCGTTCCTTTTCGACTCCTTCAAAGGAAAGGTCCATCTAAGCACTTGTCACTTCAGGCTCATTAAAAATTGAAGGGGACTAGATTCATCTTTAGCTTTTTCTCGATTGTTAAAAATTGAAGAAGAAAAGTTGTGTCAAAGCGTCATTAAAATTTATTTAATTCGGAATAACATTTTCCCCTTTTTAATTTTGAGTTAATCAAGTAATCTGCAATCATGGAAGAAAGTCAATCAAAACCCTGTCATTCGTGGAGACTAACGAGTCAACCATCTTTGACTCCAGAGATGAAACCATTCCGGGCAAAACGGTCTCGTTTAACTGAGTCCAATTCTCCTGGTTTATTTGAAACTTGTGTTTCAACATCATTAGAGACTACAGTTACTCCGATCATTTCTAGTACATCTACCTTTACAGAAGAAGCTCTGTGGTTACAAGAGGACATGAGAACTGATCCTAGTGTAATGGTAGAAAATTCTATACCTGAAATAGCTCCATCTAGAGCTGATCCAGAAACTGAAGTTCACTTACCTGAACATCTGGGAGTAGAGTTCCAGAATTCAAAAGGTGTCACCCCTCCAGTGTTTGTTACTGCAGAAGCTATACCTTCTTCGGCTCTAGAAATATTTTATGGGCCCAACGGTCTACCACTTCCACCTGGGTTGATTGCTATAGAAGAGATAGTAGAGGATCTTCCATCCAATACCCCGTTGCATTTTGGAACTGGGATCCACTTATATCCTTCTACTACTAAAGTTAGTTCTTTTAATCATCCTTCATCGCAAGTTCCTGTCGAATAGTTAGGAAATATTTTGGATAGACTAAATATGTCTGAGCAACCATCAACATCTAGGACTGTGTCATTTGATATAGCCACAACAGAACTCCCTGCTGCCACTCTGACGATGTTTGTTGGTATACCATCTGTCCCAACTAGTTATCAACCACTAGATGGAGTCCACCCAGGGACTGTTTCGACGACATGGTCTATTCCTATTTGTTCATCCGGGATCCTATCTGGCATTTCTTATGTTGAAACTCAACAAATTGATCCTGCATACCAGTTTCAATTTGGGCAACCCAGTCTTCAAAGACCGATCTATCCTTTGAGCACTGGATTGCCACCATATGGGGGGCAGTATGCTTTTTCATTGTTCCCTCCTGGAGAACAACCATATGAGAGTTCACAACAAAATTCAGGTCAAACTGGAGTTACATCCAGTGGTTGGGTACCAATACTACCTCAACAGCCAAGGGTTGTATATTCAATGCAACCAGCCCAACCTGTGTCAAATATTACCACTACACCTACTATTGTGACTGTGTCGCAAGTACAAGCACTGCCTGTTGTATGTCAACCTCAAGTCTCTCAGGTTGCAATACAACAACCTCTTGTCTCTACGGCCCAATCACAACCTCAGATTAGTGCTTCCTTAACTGGAATGACTCAGGCTCAAATGGGTACTATCACTCCACATCTTGGTCAATCATCCAGTATTGGGCAACAGCAAATGGTCCAACAACCATGGCTGGTGCAATATCAACAACCGCAATTCCAGCAAGCTTACCAAGGACCTAAGCAATAAGGCTTTGTAGGTAATGGGCAACCGCATTTTCAAAATGGTTATCAACAACCATACTATAATGGTTATGCCCATCAACCTTATCAAAGTTATCAGCATCAGATACATTATGCTGGTATGCAAAGACCTACTGCTCAGGCAATCCCATCTTATCCTGGGTATGCTTCGCCAAACCTGAATCAATAGTTTCCTTTTGCAGCAACTCTAGATCCCATCAACCTTATCAAAGTTATCAGCATCAGATAAATTATGCTGGTATACAAAGACCTACTGCTCAGGCGATCCCATCTTATCCTGGGTATGCTTCGCCAAACCTGAATCAATAGTTGCCTTTTGTAGCAACTCTAGAATTACTAGATCTGAATCGGCTGACAAATGATCCAATTGCTTATGCCCCTTGGTGGCCAGTGATTCCTCATAAACTTCCCTCTAATATTCCTAAATTCAATGGAAATTCGGGTGAAGATCCATTGAATCATGTAATGACTTTTCATTTGTGGTGTTCATCTAACACCCTCAATGATGATTCGATTAGGCTTCACCTTTTTTAGCGAACGCTAACTAGTTCTGCAGTGAAATGGTACATTGAATTGCCTAGAGCTTCATTCGATAACTTCAGCGTCCTTGCCACTACTTTTTTAACCCACTTTCATTTACCCATAAGGTAAAAAATGGGAACGGAACTCCTTACCAACTTTAAACAGACAACAACCACTCACATATCTGATCATATTCATGAGTGGCGATGTCGTCGTCGAATGGTAAAGACGTATGTTCCTGATCAACTTCTAGCTGAGTGGTTTATTAAGTCATTATTACCTTCTATTACTGAAGATGTGGCGAAGGAGTTGTCACTGAAGAGAAAGTCATTGCTCGTGCACAATATTTAGACTTGATCTATACTTAGTCTTGCATGCTCTATGACAAAATCCTTGATGCTTCTAGACCAGAATTTTCCGCTCCTCCCGCTCCTAAATCAAATAGGGACTCTCATGCCAGTGATGTCATGATTGGTACCTCAAGTACGCAAACTACAAAGGCTCCATCTAGTAAATCCCTTGCAGTTTCTAATCAAAAAGCAAATGACAAACTTCTTGCCTCGGAGGTTAATGCCGTGTCATATGATAAGGGCAAAGAACCAAAGCAACCAGGGGGCAAGAAGAAAGGGAAAAACAAAAAGAAGAAACAGGAAGATTCAACTCCTAAGAAACCTTCTGGAAACCCTGCTGGGCGAAAGAAACCTAATCAGCCATGTTTCATATGTAATGAGGACCATTATACAAAAGATTGTCCACATCGAGCTGAGGTCACAAAATTTTTAAAAACTTCTAGTACCTTAGTAGTATTGTCCGATCCGTTTCCAAACCCAGAAACTAATCTAGTTGCTATCGATCATGCTTCCCCATCCCAAGTGCTTATGTTATCCATCTCGAAATAGTAAAATGATGCTTTGATATCGACAAGGAATAAAGATCATGGGAATCCACAGTCGTCGAACAAAAGGTTACAGTTCAACCAAGTAGTTCGACAACAACTTCACCAGAAGTTGTTCCGCCCATCATTCCTGAATTAACTATAAAGCCACCAAAGGGAGTAGTACATAAATCAACATTTAATCCTCGTGCCCGAGCAACACAGAATTATAATATAGTGGAGGATCTAGCTCAATCACCATCTGCTATGTCGACACTTGAAGTACTGCAGAATTTCCCCTCCCAAAAGCAGGCTTTGTTATCAGCAATAGGTGGGATCGATCCAACGGATTCCAATCTTGTGGCCTTTAACCATAAAGGATATGAACCTCAGTTACCGGCCCAACTCGCTTTCCTTATACAAGTAAAAACCCTCAACAAAACTGTTCATCGAACAATCATTGATGAGGGGGCATCTACCTATATTATGTCAATGAGTTGCTGGAAAACTTTAGGTTCACCACCCTTGTCACGATCATCAACGACATTAAAAGTGTTCGATGGAAGAACATACACACTGTATGAGATATTAAGTAACTTGCAAGTTGAACTGGGGGGCAAGACAGTAGAAATTGAAGTTGAGGTCATTGATGGAAACCTTGACTACAATATCTTACTAGTCAGTCCTTGGATTTATGCTTTGGCTGCTGTTGTGTCAACATATTTTAGAAAGATTGCATTTCCCTTCCAAGGCAGAATTACACTCGTTGACCAACTAACCTTTTTCCCCGACAGTTCACAAGCTACTGGAAGCATTCCAATGATCCATGGATGCTCTCAATCGCTTCAAAATGTCGGAGTAGGTCTCCTGAAAGACCCCACCTTAATGGATACTTTTGCCCTCCCACCTCCAAGTAATCTGGCAGAAGTGGCCACAGTGGAAACTTGTCATATGATATCTTCTACAAAGATTAAGAACTCTGACCATTTTGGTAGTATGGATCATCGCGAGGTGTTTCCCCCAAGCCCCATAGAAATTTTGTAGCAATCAATTTTCTGGGCCTGGGCGGCGAACCTAAATCAACTCTCAGCAAGTGTTTGGATAGACAGGTCTCTAGAGTATGGCACCTCTTCCGATCCTTGGTCTCGTATACAATCTACAGATGAAGGAATCATTCAGTTGATGATGATAAGAGAGGCACCATGGGAAGATTACCACCATCGTTCCCACCTTCAAGATAACAACGAATATTGTTCTAGCGACCTTAATCATCCCTCAGTTTTTTATTTTCTATCAAATACTGTAAATACAGTGGATTCTAAGCGAAATCTTTCCAATATTGAGGAAACTATCGCCATTAATATCTCAACCAAACCTAATGTTGTAGAGAATATTCATTTTGGCAAATCTTGTTCTCCTTCAGAACTAGAAATATACTGCACTCTCTTTCGTGAATTCAGAGATGTCTTTGCATGGTCATATGAAGAAATTCCAGGCATTGAATCAAGCATCGTTGAACATGAAATCAAGATGTATCCAGATGTAAAACGTGTATGACAACAGCTTCGACTGGTTCACTCGAAGAAAGTCGCTGCCATTAAAGTAGAAGTTGAAAAACTTTTACATACTGGTTTCATTTACCTTGTTCCTCTCACTGATTGGGTATCGAATATTGTTCCTGTGATGAAAAAGCAAGGAATGATTAGAGTGTGCATCGATTATAGTGATGTAAATCAAGCTTGTCCAAAGGACAACTGCCCTACACCCTTCATCGACCAGATAATTGATGAATGCACCAGATGCAAAATATTTCATTCATGGATGGATTTTCCAGGTACAACCAAATCAATATCCGCCCACAGGACCAGTCGAAGACTGCATTTATATGTCCGTGGGGCACATTCACGTACTGTAAACTACCTTTCGGTTTGGAGAATGCTGGGGCAACTTTTCAGAGAGAAATGAATTATGCCTTCCATGACATCAAGCACATCGTTCAACCGTATCTCGACGATCTACTAGCTCATTTGCGAAAGCGGACTGATCATCTGCAACATTTGAGAGCCATATTTCTACGTTGCCAACACTACAAGATACGACTCAATCCACACAAGTGTGTGTTTTGTGTTGGTTCTGGTCGATTACTTGGTTTCGTGGTTTCTAAGGATGGAATTTGACTCGACCCATGTAAGGTTTAGGCAATTATTGACATGCCTCCACCTTCAAATTTGCTTCAGATTCAGAAACTCCAAGGGAAAGCAAACTTTCTAAGGAGGTTCATTCCAAATTACGCCGAACTTGCTAAAGGTTATACACATCTTTTGAAAAAAGAAGTACCCTTCAACTGGGATCAGGTTGCGCAAGCTTCCTTTGATGCTTTAAAGGATTCCCTAGTAAAAGCATCATTAATGTACGCTCCTAACTATCAAAAAGACTTTAACCTGTATCTTGCCACTACAGATACAACCATCGCAATGGTTTTAGTACAAGAAGACAATGGAAAAGAACATCCGGTATATTATTTAATCCCCAACTTAAATGATACAGAAAGCAAGTACTCCTATATTGAAAAGCTGGCTCTAGCATCTATTCAAGCAATACAGAGTTTTCAACACTATATACTCTTTTGCAAAACTACCATTTTGTCAGATTGCAACCCTATGACCTACATTTTGTCTCGTCAATTGCTAGGGGGGAAATATTCCAAATGGATAGCCATTTTGCAAGAGTTTGATCTAGAATTCACCAAATCCAAATCAAAGAAATCTCTAGTCTTCGCGGAGTTACTTTGTGATCTCCCATCGTCGTCCAATGATTCAACATCTAAAGCATCAATCGTGGATGAAACTCTGTTTCTGATATCATCAAGCGATCCGTGGTATGGAGATATACTGATCTATCTCCAAACCCAAACCTTTAGGCCTAACACCTCTCGCTCTGAACAGCGACGTACTTGATACCAAGCCAAAGACTACATGATCGTCGGTGATACACTTTACCATCGTGGTGTCGATATAGTTCTGTGAAGGTGCCTCACGCATGAGGAGGCCGAAAAAGTCCTGAATGATTGTCATTTAGGTGCGTGTGGGGGGCATCAATATGGTTACGCTACAGCACAAAATATCTTATGAGCTGGTTACTTCTGGCCCACTATATTCAAAGATTGCAAAATTGTAGTCAGAATTTGCCATGCTTGTCAGATTTTTGACCGCAAAACCAGATTACCACCTGCACTGCTGCATCTAGTAATTCCTGTTGGGCCATTCACTAAATGGGGCATAGATTTCATGACATGTAACCCCACCTCGGCCAGGGGGCATGGGTATATCATAGTCGCAGTCGACTATTTTACAAAATGGGCTGAGGAAATGCCTACATTAAACAACAGCAGCGAAACAACTGCTCTTTTCTTTTTTAATCATGTAGTCTCTAGATTTGGTGTTCCACAGGCTATAGTCACAGATCATGGATCGCATTTTCGCAATCACATGATGGTTGAATTGACTGCCAAATTAGGATTGTCCCACGATAGTTCTACTCCATATTATCCGTAGGCTAACGGATAGGTTGAGGCAATCAAAAAAGTCCTGAAGCACATGCTGCAAAGGAGGATAGGAGTCCACAAACGGAATTGGCACTTAATCTTGTACTTAGCTCTGTGGGCATATAGGAGATTAGTGAGAAATGTGACCGGATTTACACCCTTTCAGTTGGTGTATGGCCTGGAAGCTGTCTTCACGATTCAATGTGAAATTTCATCTCTCAAGCTCGCAATCGATCTACTTCCCAAAACTTTGGAGGAAGAGGCTCGTTTCTTGGAACTAATCCACTTGGATGAAACCCGTCATGACGTTGTGTTGGCTAATGAAGCACATAAGAATGTGTCAAAGCTCAATTTGACAAAAATGTAAAGCCTTGCATCTTCTCAGAAGGTGACCTGGTCTTGCTGTATGATCAGGACTCTGACAAATTGGGAGCAGGTAAGTTCGAACCATTATGGATGGGCCCCTACATTGTTAAACGAGTATTGGCAAAAGGAGCCTACGAGCTGGTAGATTACGATGGGATTCCACTGTCGCAACCCTGAAACGGGTTGTATCTTAAGCATTACTATGCTTGATTAAGTGTAGTAATCTCTTAGTAAATATGCTTTTGTTACATTTTTGTTTTCATTAAGAGTTGTCATTTTGGTTAGGTAATCCACTTTGCATTTGTTGCAGATGTTGGACTATTTGGAAACATTCATTGGGTATGCCGATGGAGCTAGTCGTAGTACGCAGAACCTATCTTCTGCAGCCTGGGCCATTTTGCTCCAAGCGACAAGTTAGAGAGTTTCATGGGGATATGTATTAGTTGATCAATGAATAACATCGTTGAGTACATCGAATTGATAGAGCTTCTCTCTGATGCCATTTCACATGGCATACACTGACTTGTTGTCAGGCTAGATTCGCAACTCGTCATTCTACAGCTTACTGGCGTCTATTCCGTTCGGAACCCAGCTATCTATCGTATGTTCCTAAGAGTTAGGATTTTGGAAAGGCAGTTTGATTCCATTCAATATCAACACATTTCCAGAAACTTAAACACATTAACTGATTCATTAGCAAATTATGTGTTAGATAGACATTTGTAGCATTTGTAAAGAAAAGCATTTCACATTAACATTTGCATCAGGATCACATAACTTAACCAAAATAAAACTCCAAAAATCAAAAATATATAACTGTTTATAGTTTTTACAAAATGTTTTGTGTCCAAGACAAAATCGGTCATATGACCAAGAAACTCAAAAATGAATGCAGAAAATCACCCTAGACTAATGGTGCTGGTGATAACATGTCACCGCCTGTGTGATCATACGCAAGAGCCTAGTCCATCGACTCGACACACCAGTAGTATGGCACTGTAACCTCAGAGGTAACTCGTCGGTCCTCACATCCTGAATACCAAGAGTGAGACCCTTGATTTGATCCTGCAACACTACCAGGGTCTCTACTATGTCCAGATCGTGAAGGACAGCCCTCCCTACAGCCTCTCCTGCTGGAACGTCAGCTGTCGCCCTTGGGCGTGCTGCTGGTCACACTGGCCCAACATCTGCACAAATATATGAGTTTGATTAGTCTTGATAACATTTAAAAACACCAAAACATTATAAAACTGATAAACAAAGATATGGTCAAATCATTTTACCCATAACACTCCACTGCTCGCCAACCAGTAACGCCAAATCCGGGTTGCCTCGGAAATCCATCCCAACGTATGGATACTCCACAAAGACCATCTCCTGACGGTTGAACCACTCAAAGAAGGCATCAGAGAAAGAAATATGTGACTGACCAGCATGTCTGGCCATGAGATCAACCCATCTCTGCATCCGTGGTTCCCTCGATGTTGGCAATCCTAGTGAAATGCACTGTGGCTACATCAGTGGAATCCTCTCCAAGGAGAAAGCAGTCAACATGGAATCGTAGCCAAAGTTCTTGGATCTTCCATTCTTTGCCTTAGAGAGCTATTCTTTTATGACTGGAAGTACCACCTCACACGAGTTGAATAGCTTTGGTTCCAGGCACTCCAGGGTGTACTGCATATAAGATCTGTTGGCCAAATGAAGAGCTGCGCTACCAGCTAATCTAGCAAAGGTGAATAAAATGGTCCTCAAGGGCCGACCAATGACATCTCGGATATTGATCTTGCCATCCCTGCCGGGCTGAGATCCATCTCTTCAAAACTAGAGAATATAATCCCTCACAGATTCACCACCATAGACAGATCCCTATAGTGAGAGAGGGGCACCTTGCCTCGATAACCCCGTCAAAAAGTAGATATCCTCGACTATCAATGGAATAGATTTTCCTCTAATCTAGAATACCTGGTTGATCAGATCCCATGCATCGAGAAAATATTGGAAAAAACTAATTTGTTGCCTCATGCTAGATATGCGGAAGAATTTTAGCAAGCCACAGTTTCGCAATGCAGTGACTGTACCCTGGTCATGTAAGGCAATCATGTCCTCTTCTTCATGTTCACGTTCACGCCATGTGATGACCATCTTGATCTGATAAATCTATGAAACACAAACAAAAGATGAATTAGGATCCATTTTTGAGAAAAAACAGGCAAAATTTACATGAAAAATCAATGTGCAAAGTTTCCCTTCTACGCCCATCGCACCCTGCCTTTGAGCAAGGTGAGATGCATATTGACTGGCCAGTATCCAGCTCAATATGAATTGCACTTTTCGATGCAGGCCAAGTGCGATGGAAGGCGAACGAGTTATTCCATCGCAGAAGCAGGGAAAAACTTGCTCAAAATTAGAAAAGGATGGAATGAAAATGAAGAGCTCAAGGTTAGCTCCTACCTGGTCCTGATGGCATGAAGAATATTCCACCAGATCTCCCGAAATCAGCTGATGAAATATGAGGGGGAAAACACCTCCAGAGCCCCAAAATTCCAAATTCGAAATGAAATGGTAAAAATGAGAGATAAAACTACTTTTATGTTACTATTCACGTACTTCAAGTAAAATGTTAGTTTTTAATTCATTTTTCAGGCATGTATATGTATTTCTAATCAATTTGATGGAGCAATTAAGCAGGTTGAATGACCGACGAAAGAATCTAACGTGTTAAATGGTGAATTGAACATCTTTGACCACCATCATGAGCAATGTTTCCACAAGGTTCAAGCTCGTTAAAAAATAAACTTGCCAATGAGCAATGTCTCAGCAAGGTTCAAGCTCATTAAAAAATAACCTGCCACTGAGCATATGTTGACACAAGGTTCAAGCTCATTAAAAACTAAACCCGCCTTTAGTATATGATCTCTGTGATTTCTATGCTATCAGCCCTTTTGAGCCTTGGTTGTGTTCCTACCATCACTTCCATTCTTTTGGCCGATCATACGCTTCCACTTGATTGTTTACCATTTTGAGGAACAACTGTGATGAGTGATTCTATTACCCACCCTCTTCACACCGCCATGTTTTTGGAATTTCCAAACTTACTTGGGACCAGTTGCTACCCGAAAACACCACTCGTTCCTCAAAAATGAGTCTCTTTTAAGCTCTTTTTAGACTCGTTAAATATGAAAAGATTGCCGAGCTACTAGCCTTTCCAGCTCGTTAAAGTAAGGGGAAGTGCCATCCCTCCTCTACATTTTAATCTTTTTAGACCTGAGGGATCATCCCACAAAAAGATCAAGCGCTTGTCTTTTTCGGCTCGCTAAAGCGATCGAAAAGTCATCCCTTTCGTATTATTTTATACTTTTTCAGACTTAAGGGATTATGCTATGAAAAATAACTGCTGGAGTTTCCTTTTCGTCCCTTTTCAAACTCTCTAAACATGAAAAGGACCAAGTTATCCTTGTCGTTAAACTCGTTAAAACAATAGCGACAAACTTGTCCACCCAGACAAGAACGAGTTTCACTGTCGCTAGGCTCACTAAAACATAGCGACAGGTTTGCCTGAAGGGCAAATTATAGAACAAGCATATGTTATCCTCCTCAATCTTGACAAAAATATAGAGGTACTGGTCAGCAATGACTGGGGAAAAAGAGAAGAAAACTTGAAGAACTCCATTGGTAGCAGGTCACTCTTGAACATGACACTTTCACTCCATCACCATGATTGAGTCGGGTTGGGTTATTCCGTTCACTGGTCATATCACCATTGGTCCTCCGTACCATCCATCTTTTGGGGTTAACGCTACCAATCCATCTCAGTGTCACCGATATGTTCAAGAGAAGTCATTCAAAGAATTCACCACCCAGCTAATGCCTCATCCACTGCAATACCTTCACCCTCCATTTTTAGTGTCGGTCTTGAAGCCCTCCATCAGTGATCAAAGCTCTTTGCATTTGCATAGGTAGGTGTCTCATCAGTGTTAAGTTTTGCATCCCGTTAGGCATGCCATAACCCTGATGGAGGAGCTGGTTTATTTATACCCCTCTTGGTCTTGTTGGATCAGGTCATATAAGTCATTAAGCTCTTTCAAGCTTGTCTTGTTTTGTCTTGAGGTTAAAGGTCCTAGGTCTAGGGTTTTGGTCATTTATCTCTGCAAGGTCATGTCTTTGAAAGTCCTTGAGTGCCCAGTGAGACAGAGGGAGGATTGTAAACATGTTTCTTTGATATTTTCATCATGTACAGTTCATTTTTAACCTTGGATTTAAAAACTCTGTTTTTAAAGCCAAGGTCATGTTAAATTTTTGTAAAAAGAATGAAATTCCAAAAAGTATTCAAAAGGGCAGCAGTAACCCTGGTCCCCTTGCCAAAGTCCCTCAGATGATCTACCTACAAAAAGAATCAAGCCAAAGCACTCAATGAGTCAAATTCAGGATAAAGGAAACCAAAAATCAGTGTTATAAAGTGTCAAAAGAAAAAACATTAGAAAGTGGGTTTGTAAATGAAATTTTTTCAAATGAGACTTATAAAAGCCCAAATTCCCTCCTTTCACTCTCATTGTGCATTCTAACGCTTGCAAGAGAGTTAGAGAGAGTGATTGAGAGAAAGGAGCGAAAGAGAAGCAATTTCGGGCAGCAGAGAGGGGCGCGACCCATCGAACCAGGTGCGCGACCCGTTGGGTGGTGCGTGACCCGTTGAGAGCTCTTTCGCAGTTCAGAAAAGCAACGTGCGTGACCCGTTGGGAGGCCTGCGCGACCCGTTGAACTGTTTTGCTGCAAACTTCAAACAAGTTACCTCAAACTCTTTCCAAGCTATCAATTTGCTCGAGGTAGGTGTTCTAAACATGGATTAATTGCTCGTTATGATGGTGGGTGTCATGGACATGTTAAAATGATTAAAATTTTGCAAGTGGAACTCCTTATATGGCTGCAATGTTAATGAGCAAATGGTGCTAGGGTTTATGTTGTTTCAAGTTATTTTTCCCTTTGGTTTGTTTCCCTCCTTTCCCTTTCACTCACCCTTATATGTTCATCTCCTTTCCCATATTATTTTACAAATGAAATGCAAATCTTTCCCCATCCCCAATGACTAAAAATGTAAACCCTACCCCTCTCCCAAAGCATACAAAACCCTAATTTCCCTCTACCATATACATGTGTAAACAAAGGAAAAATTCATGTGAAAACAAAAGAAAATGTTGATGAATATATCAGCAGGTTTTGTGTATGGTTTCCCTATTTCTCCTGTTATACATGTATGCATATTCCCATGTTCACTTTCATACATGTTTTTTCCCATATGTAATGATCTTTGCAAATGATTTCCCAATTATAAATATGTATTCCTATATGCATAATGATTTGCAACATTTCCCTTAAAAATTCCCTGTTATATTTATATATTCCCATTCCTTGTTAAAGAATCCCTCCCCTAACATTTCCCTCATGTCTTTTTCCCCTTGAAACAGCATAGAGTTCAGCATTTTTTGCAGGCAGAGACAACAGTTCAGTTTGTCCACTTTGCTCCTAAACCATGTCAGAAACTGAAACTTATGAGCAAAGTGATGACCATTCATCATCTACAGAGGTTGAGGTACAGAGGAGGCCTCGTAGGGGAGGTAAGGGTGGACATCATAAGCGAGAGGAGCCCACCTCTTTGGCAGAATTACAGTCTTGTCCCATGGCAGTGACTTGTTTTCAGTACATGTCTTGTTATCAGTTTTGTGAGAGGATCTCCCGGATTCAACATCACAGAGAGTTGGCCCGCCTCTTTGTTTTACATTTGCATGATGGACATGTCAATCTAGCAAGGGTAGATTTTACATTGACACCCGAGGTGATCTCACATGCTACAGGGATACCTAATGTTGGTGAGGTGTGGCCTAAACGCATGTTGCTAGATTTTGTTCACTTTGAGCCCTATGTCCGGCCACCATTCGTGAGACATTTGGCGGGTGTTTTTCCTTTCAAATTTCTCCGAAGCGAGTATGCTCCCATCATGAGGCTTATTATGCATTATTTTACCTGTGAGGGCAGATTTTCACAGGTGTACTCATATCACATTCGCCTTTTGATGCATTTCACCCGAGTGAGGATGATGAACATCCCGGTCTTCTTCTTTCATAACATTCAGAGGATGGTGCCCATGTTGCAGAAGAAGACCCCGGCCCAGCAGTACAGGAGCTTATGTCATTATGGTTTGATTCAGCTCATAGTCTCACATCAGTTGACTCAGCAGGGCATCTCATGGGAGGAGTTCATCTCCTGTGAGTTTTTCACAGCACCACCCTAGCCACATCCTGAGGTCATTCATGAGGAGGGTGGACCGTCTCAGCAGCCTGATATTCCGGTCACTAGACATGTTGTTTCTTCACTTCAGCTCACATATCAGAAAGGCCTGAGGGCCTTATTTGTAGCAGCTAGGCGAGTACTATCTCCACAGCAGGTGGAAGGGGTCTCGCCTTCATCTTCAGCTCAGCAAGTGTTATCTCCACATCAGGTGGAAGGGGCCTCGCTTTCTTCACTAGCACAGGTACTACAGAGGGGCAAAGAGCCCATGATTCATGAGGGTCCGGTGATTGATCTTGAGGCCAGTTCTCCTAGCCAAGAGGCGAAGGAGATCATTCAACATCTCAGTGCTGAAAATGATGTTTTGCAGAGGAGACTTGAGGGTGCCCAATGGACTATCACTTACCTGGAGCAGCGGAACAAACAATTGGAGGAGGAGAAAGCACTTGATGAGCTATGGAGGATTCGCAGCGACCGAGTCTTGAACCGTAGAAGACCCGGTGATCCATTGCCTGCTGACCGAGAGTCTATGCTCATTCAGGAGAATGCCCGCTTGGAGAGGTTGTTGGCTAAGGCCAACCAAGAGAAAAAGCTGCTAAGAAACATGAAGAATCACTATTGGGCAAGGATGCATGTATGCAAGGCCAAAATGAAAATGTTCCAAAGGAGGTTGTCCGAGGCTCTTAGGCGGAGGAAGAAGACCAATCCACTCCGTATCTTGGCTGAGGCTTCACTCAAGGATAATGGTACTCAATAGCCTAGCCACAGCTCAAATCCCAAATTTTTTTGAGAATTTTGGGTAATTTTGGCATTTTTTGGAAAATTACAGGTTTTGGCTCCTCAACGGGTCTCACCCCCGGTGAGACCCTTTGTCATGTCAGCTCCTTTTTGCAAAAACTCAGCATTTCTAGATTTATTATGCAAAGTTACATATGCCTATGGATGGACTTGAGTTTTTATGGGGTTTTGGGCCTCTAGAAGGTCAAAATACATGCAAAATTTGACTTTCTGCCCCTTTTTTGAGTTGCAGAAACTAGTCTTGGGAGAATTAAGTTTTGACAGGGCAAATGACCTCCAAATTCAAAAATTCCAGTTGGGTTGGAAAGTAGACTCACAGACCTTTCCAACAAGTTATCCTATACCCAATTCTGACACCTGTAAGTGCCTCAAACAGAGCTCCCAATGTGCGCGACCCGTTGAGCAGATGTGCGTGACTCGTTGAGCAGATTTTGCCAGAATTGACTTGTTCAGCCCAGAAAACGCAGATTTGACTCTTTTTGACTTTTTGAGGTTAATGATGGTCCTCTTGGATGTAATTGTGACACTTTTTAGACACTTTTACCCTTTTGTAACTCTTCTAGAAGATTCATTCATGTAATGGGTAAATATTTAATGAATGGATTGGTTTCCTAGCTTATAGAGGCAAGTTGTTTTGACTGCCTAGATTTTAGTGCTCGATTTAGATTTAGTTGAAACAGCTCCTAGAAGGATGAGCTCGACCCCTAGAGGCAAGGGAAGAGGTTGGCTTGCTTGTATTATGTATTTTCTTAATCATTTTCAGAGGTTGGAAGGTTGGACTCTTGAGGGAGAAGCTATCATTATATTATTTCACTTGTATCTCTGCAATTTTTGGCTAAGGAAGACCAGGGTTTTGCAGTCATCTTTGGGATTCTTGTGGACTCATGTGTTGATGGTGTGTTTCTAAATGTTCTTGTAAGTGTGTTTATGTGATCATCTCCTTTCTTT
This sequence comes from Pinus tabuliformis, assembly GCA_031772625.1. Classification (NCBI taxonomy): domain Eukaryota; kingdom Viridiplantae; phylum Streptophyta; class Pinopsida; order Pinales; family Pinaceae; genus Pinus; species Pinus tabuliformis. The sequence continues at coordinate 108,387,378 of CM062804.1, forward strand.
CCTTCTGCATATTAAACAAATGAAGTGTTAAAGTAAGAATTCATGCTTGCCATGCTCTGCTTTTAAATTTGTTTAATTTCTATGTTTTCTACTGTTTAAGGAGAATTCAAAGTATTATTTGCTCTCCTTAGCTCCTCACCGGTCTTTTCCATCCACTCACCTCAGTCATAGGCATCAATACGGTCTCTTACCTCGCCCCAAAGAACCCCCTGCAGAAACTGTGTCAAATCCCCGCACCCAAAATTGCAATTCCTCAATTTGCCACCAAAAACCCAAAAAACCCCAAATCAACCTTTTTAATCAGTTTACTAGCCTAATATCAGTGTTACCTTGTTGGTCATCTCATCCCATTGAAGATCTGCCGAGATTGACCGGAGAGAGCCTTCTCCTGCCCCGTAGGGCTAGCTACGAGGCTAAATGGTTTGATGTTGCCTTGAGGTTTACCTTTCTCAGCCTGAGGTGAAATTTCAAGCGCTAACACACTGGTAATATCACCATTGGTCCTCCGTACCATCCATCTTTTGGGGTTAACGCTACCAATCCATCTCAGTGTCGCCGATATGTTCAAGAGAAGTCATTCAAAGAATTCACCACCCAGCTAATGCCTCATCCACTGCAATACCTTCACCCTCCATTTTTCATGACTGCCATTCCAGAACCTTGTATCATCAAATTGTTTTGACCTCTAGAAAATCATTTGCTTCGTTTCGTGTTGTAGATGTGGGATACATTAAGGCCCTCCTACGATGGGTCACTTCTTGTCGACATCAGCTTATTATCCAAGAAGTTGATTTAGAAACAACCCTTTTAGTACTTTGAAGCTTGCATGCCTCAATGGCAAGTTTCTCACTTCCGGCGACAAGTTTACATCAATGGCCTTCGACCGAAAGATTTTATGTGGTGTTTGACATCAGATCATATATTCAAACCATGTGAATTGTACTATAGTAACTTGAGGGTCATTATCATTAACAGTGATCCCTCTCGCCCCTATTAATAGCTCACATCATTTGCTGGTAATCAGGCAATGTCTTTCCATGTTTGACTTCAGGACATCTTTTCACATGGATTGACGTGTACATTGGCCGAAGATTGAACGAGTTTGAAGACCCCGGATCTAGTTTCATCCATCCAAGCTGTGATATATTCAAGAGTATAAAGACATCAAATGTACACATAAGTTGCACAAATGATCATCCAAGCTAATGGATGATGACTCTACATACAAAGAATCACCATTCTGCAACAACAAACGATTATCTGTCCTATGTACATGAAAATGAATTTATAAAGCTGAGCATGGGAATGCCCGCCTTAGCTAGATCATGAAAATAATATGATGATGATGTATTGTATTGTATTTTATACAGGTCACCTTCCAGTTCGAATACCTTGGATCCTCATGATAAAGCATTTCACCTGACATCAAAAGATTTACGACCTCATGCTTTAGGGGGAAACAGTTATAGACATATTTGGGCACTGCAACCCCAATCATATATGTCAATAAACAAAGGGATATTTAACCCCTAAAATTGTTGTTTCATACCCTAAAGGATCATGGTCAACTGATTACATCATTTCCCAGAAGTTCCACCTAAAAAACCACTCAGAACTGGCCAAAACTAGACCATACTGACTGCTCCATGGTCAGCGTGTGATGCATATTGACTCCTACACTAGCCAGGTGCGATGCATACTGAAGAAGCCTTCTGTGGGGTGTGATAAGCGAGAATGGACAAATGTATGAGATAGTTTGCTAAGTGGATTCTCATGGAATCTTCTAGAAACTTCTCCTATGACACTTGCCTCTCTGAATTCACCCAGGGATGAGTAAGAGATCCAAGAAATCTCCAAGTGGAACTAAGAACTACAAGTGGAATGACACTAATAAAAAATCCAGAGATGACTCACACCTCTACAAGCATCTATAAATGGATCCCTCATCTGAGAGATCTGGGGGCAAGAATTTTGTAATTTGTAAAGAAGTGCTGTTAGTTTGTCTTTGAGAAGAAGCATTGTATTGTTGGGTGATCTTGCTTTCCATGAGGTGAAGAGGGCTTTGATGCTGGGAGGATGATGCTGGATCAGACAGCTGGGTTGTAATCCTATATTCTACTATTAATAAAGTTCTTTGAGTTTTCCTCCATATAATCGTGTATTTGTGAATTTTGTTATTTGTGAATGCAATTGTATGGTCAATGTATTTTTGATTCTGCATTGTTTATGATATTATAGATCGAGATGATTTGATGGTGTTTTGTCACTTCGTCTCTACAAGTATTCTTTAAAGTGGGACAAGTAGGAGAGGAGTTGCAAGCTCTAGCAAGGGAGAGAGAAATCAAGCAAGGATTCAAGCGGAAGATCCAGGTTGGTCCTCTTTGCTTCTCTCTTATCTATCATACACAAAGGAAATTGAAAATTTCTTTGATTGTTTGTTTCTAAGATAGCTACCAATCTTAGCAGGACTAGCAGATCGAAAAGACACTAGTTTTCCCAGAAATAGAATGACCGATCATAGGATCCACAGTAGGCTCCGAAATTTGAGTACAGGCCAAAATTTTGGAGGGTGTTACAGTTGATACAACACTTGGTGACACATTAGTTGAATTCCAGCTTATCTTTCTTAGTTCGTTCAGTGCAGGGTCTTGGTCCATCAGGGAGTATTGATTCACCATCTAGATTACTTTGGCTTCCCCACTTACCCCATGGACATACATGGTTCACCTTGTACCAACTCAGTTGAATACAACACAAGATTCAACCAGATCATAGTGTTTGAAATTGGGAAGGGTAGTTTGGCTCGTGAGCATAAGATTTTCAGAGTATATTTTTTTCATCTCTGGTGTTGCTCCACTACCAACAGGCCTGGACAATACCCTGAAAAAGTCATGCAGGATCGCAAACATTGCTCCACTTCTAGCGAGCTTGGACAGTACCTTGGTGGAGTTTCTTTTTTCACCTCTCTACACAGGAAGTCTTTCTCTTCTTTCACCGTTGTTATTTTTGAAAGAAAACTTTGCATATTAACTTATTTATTTTTGTGGTGGAAGAGGGATCCCAATTTATTGAGAGTGGGAGAGGTTATTCCTTCAAAGCACCATATAAAGAACTCTGATTTAGGTTTGTTCGTTTATATTTTCCCCGTCTCCATTTCTACTAGTTGAATAATCTTGAACACACCAAAGTAGAAAACTGAGCATAGGCATGAGGTTCCCAGTCTGGACATAGATTCATGGGTGGACCAAAGCTCTCCTTACGGACGGATCGTATTTTCCATCAAGACTTCATCGGCCAAAAGTTACAGTCGAACACACGGAATATGGACACACGAATAGCCAACTACTGCAGTTTCACAAGACTCTTTGAACTTCAGCCACATATAGATCTAGAAGCTAGGATGCAGGTCTAGGAACAAAAATTATTCGCGTAGTGAAAAAAGAAAAGAAAAATTGAACAAGGAAGGAAACAAAGCAACAAGAATGAAGACATAGAACTAGGAAACCAAAATCGAAAGACAAGACAAAAAAATGACTAAAGCGAACATGATGTAAAATCAGAATAAGAAAACCAAAACGAACGACTCAGAACGAGTGCAAGGAAAGGAAAACTAAGATGCAACTAATCCTACTCCTATCCTAACAGCTAGATGGTCAGGGTTACGTGTAATGAAATTTTCAGTGAATCCACCGTAGTCATTCCCGCCCTTCATCCACAAAGATATGAATGATTAAAACAAATAAAAAGTGACATGCAACAGAAAATACAGAAACTTTAAAAAATTTCACATGGCATTGTCAAGGTTAATCCTCTCTATGGATAGAGATGATCCCTCTAGCCCAATGAGTGGTTCTAGGAACTCAAGTGACAATCAACTAGAAATATTCCTAGGTTATAACTGAAAAGAAGAACAAAAGAGATGGCCTACCTTGTTCTAACGCTCTTCGGATTTCCTTTGTTGAGGAGCTTGAACTGCTTGTGTCACGGACTTGTTCCTGCTTCTCTTAGTGTTTATGTACCTGCACAAGTGATGAAGAGACAACGAAGCATGCCAAAACCAATAGAAAATCCAATAACAACCTACTTAACTAATAAAGGAATGTCAAGCTAAATAATACATGAACATATATATTTTGGGAAGATGAACCAACAATTGTATATTATTAGAAGATAAAGGGAGGCTTAACACCAAAGCCTTGATGTTGAAAGGCTCTCCTTGAGTGGTAATCCAAGTCCAAGCCAAGAACTCTCCAAGCACTCCTTCTCCAAGTCTAATGAATAACCTCTCGGCACAAGCTTAGCATAAGGGTGCAAATAGACATAGACCAACCATTTTGGAATGGGAGAGGATGAATTTATAGGTTGGGAAAGGGAGTTAGGACTTATCCAAATATAGGATTAGGCCCTCATCTTAAAGAGGCATCTCTTAGGGATAATACTAAGAGTCCAAGATGAGAGGATTCAACCTCATCTATGTGAAACAACCTCTAGCTCGCCACTCTGGAAGCTTCTAGATCACGAAGCTTCTCAACCTCTTTGGGAAAATTACATTTTTGGGATCATCGCGGGTATGCAAGGGCACAGAGGGATGCCATCGCTGGCTAAGTACAATGCAACAGGTGACCATTGCTGTATTAAGCCGTATAAGAGTGATGATCCTCATTTTAGGGTTTTAAGAGCTATTTCTTCAGGGAAAGCTCATGGCATTTTCCAATCAAAGTCTTAGGAGGGATATGAATTGTATACATGGATGGGTATATTATATAATGGTCATGTTTTGGGCACTTCAAGATATGTCACAGGGAAGTGTAGGAGGTGTGACAAAATACTGTGTAACAGATGCCCCCTAAAGCATGAAGGCAGAACAAGGAGTGATGGTTGAGATGCTTTACAAGCTCTTGTAGGTACGAGGACATGCACTGTCAGGATACCTGCAAATCAAGGATGCATATACATATACATATTTGAGATCGACACATTAATCCATGACATGGACGCAGCCATCTGTATGATGAAATATACGAAAAGATCCATGGTATGGGCGTAACCATCCAAATAACAATGATCATCATCAATATAAAGTATGGTCACAGTTATCTGTATAGTAGAAACATGTGTACAATGATGAATGACATATAACTCCATGCAACCTGAGTCATAATAGAAAATACTCAAGGTCTTGCGCTCCATCTCGACCTTATTGTTACACAGCAATTTGTCACCGTTTGTCACCATCCCTGTTACCCCTCTCCTACACACTGGAGGACTCATTCCGGGACCTGTGAGAAGTGACATGACCTGAAACCACTTGCATCATATTCCTCTAAGTATGAGCTTCATATGCCCTGAAGACATCTCCTGCAAAATACTCATGAAAACAGCTCTTTTTTCATTAGCGCGGGTCTACAGTTCACTGCTTGCGCCAATGAGGGAAATCCTCTAAAAAGGGCGCGCCATTGGCGCTCTGTCTCAGAGTCGCACTCACGCCAATCGAATTGAGTAAAATTTTTAACCAACAAGCTCCCGAAGGTTCTCTTCAACTCATTCACCAACTGAATCTATGTTGAGCTAGGATGGTTTGGCTTCGAATCTCCATAGAAAGGAAAGTGGTTTGCCACCTTTCATGGAAATTTCCAAGTGATAAAGCCAATCCCATGAATAATGTGGTTGATCCTATCTCTTTCTTCTCTATCTATAAAAGCTTGCCTCTATGCCTTGAGCAAGCTAGTCATAGTTACAATAGTTCCAGTTCTAGCATAGTGATAGAGAGTTTGAAGCTGCAAGAGCCTTCTTTGCACCCATAAGGCCAAATCTAAGTAAGGAGATTCTTGTCACCCAAAGAGAGAGAGGCTTGTTCCCCATCCCAACAAGCTTTGCAAGACTTGTGTAGCTGACTACCCAACCAAAGGAGGATTTGACGTTAGAACAATGGTTGTATTCTTCTTTGTTATTTATTAATAATAGATGACTATCATTATGGTTCCACTCTCATTGTCTTATGTTTGATGTTGAGTTATATCTTTTCTGACTGATATATAATTGCATCTACTACATTTTATTCTTGTTTTCGTGTTGTTCTTTGCATGTGCAGGTGTCCAATCACAGAGATCGTGGGGATCGTGACCGGCCAAGGCAAAGGAACGAGGGCGATATCTCTTCTACGAACACTAGCGTTGGAATCCAAGTAGATTCTCACCATCTACTTTTTATTTTGCAATTAGGGACTTGCGTGATAGCATTGTGTGATTGTTGCTAGACCCGGTTTGGGCTAGTAGGGATCGTCTCTGTCCGCAGAGGGGATTTACCTCCACAACAATTTGGCGACTCCGCTGGGGAGTTAGCTTGTTGTTTGATTTGTAAACTTTAGACAGCGCCTAAAGTACGGCCAGATAGCCTTCGAAATGCTATTGCTTTGCATTAGCGAAGTAGATCAACGCCAATTCAGTCAATCTCCGATTTGGTTTACGAACTAAACAACTTGGAGTTTGTCTTGTCTCTTTGGTTTCTCTTGTTTTGATTGCTTAGATAGCTTTCTGGGTTGGATGCTCTGTTGTCTCTTGTTGCTTGGTCTGTCTGGATACTGTCAACCAAGCCTTGGACTGCTTGTTTTTATTTTTAAGCTAGCAAACTTGATTGGCACTCTTTTTTGCATGACAGTCGCGCCAATTGGCGCCACTTTCCAGTGTACAGCCCGCGCCAATCCTCAATTGGCGCTAGTTTTCCACCTGACAGTCGCGCCAGGCCTGTGAACTTTTCCAGTTTGCTTGTTTGCAGCCTTCCAAGCTTGGGTTTTGTGTCTAGCTACCCTTTTTTCAATCACTTGAGTGTGTCAGAGTCTTGTTTGACTGGTTTTGAGTTTTTTTTTGGAAAATTCTTAATTTGATTTCCTTTGAGTGTTTTTAGTTTATGATCTTTGGAACTCACACCCATTTTTCTTGATTTGCACTTGATTGTTTCTTAGATTACATTAGAATCATCGTGTGTTTGAGAATTCTCTTGCATAGATTACACTTGCATAATTAGAATTATCATTTTCAGGATATGAATGAAAAGTGTGCATAGATTACATTTGCATACTTTGGGTGTTTGCCATTTTCCACCAATTTCACATTTTAGCCCTAGGGCATCTAGTGGCTTTGTGCATCAAGCCTTCCTTAGGAGTTTTGGTCTTCTTTTGGTCCAGTCAACTTTTTGGTTACTCTCTTGCACGTGTTCAGTGATTGTTAAACTTTTTATTGCGTTATTCAAGTGATGCTCTTTTTCCGCTTGGGTTTCGCTTGACTTCGTTTGGACTTGGATTACATAGCCCATAGAGGTCTTTGTGTTTTCTTCTTGGTTTGAAGGACTGTTTTGGTGTTTTGGGGATTCGATTGTGTGCTCATTGAGTGAAATTGATCTTTTGCTCGGTGTTACTATCTCTCAAAATTTGTTTAGTGCACTTTGCCATCAAAAAAGAAACAAACAATCTCTTTTGCTTTTCATTAGTTAATGGAAAATAAAGCTTTTCGTTGTTATTAGTGATTAGTAACTTTAAAGAAAAGTTTCATTTATTGCCATTAGCTGCATTAGAGTTATTTTTGCTTGTTTTATGGTCATTTTGTTTGATTGAAAAGTTCTCAACTCTCTCGTAGTTAGTGTTCATCGAACGAAATGATACTTTTTGGCATATAGTTTGCATTTAGGAAATTGTGAGAGATTACATATGGTAGGACCTGGAAATCGAAACCTAATCAAAGATCAACCATAAAATGAACTGAATGAACTTAAAAATGCATTGGAACATAACGCTCACTAATTAGAGGTCTAGGCTAGAGACGTGCTCCGACGTCGTTAAACCTAGTCACTGTTGTTTCACACTACGGTTGGGTGATTCCTCCTTTTGTGACTCGATAGTGGTCTAGCACGGACTTGAGCTCCCACGTACCGTCATGTATATAGGGGAGACCCCACTAGGTTATCATCCTTTATCCACAGGAAGCCGTGTCTGCCGCCTTACAAGCCGTAACGCACCGAACACAACATTCGGGAAGATTGATTGCCGTACGGGAAGTCCTTGGTTTTCATATGACTGCCAAGGTGTATATGCAGTTTTACGGATTTGTTTGGTAAACCCTTTGCCTAGTCTCTCCAGAGTAGTCACTTTTGATCCTTTTCAGACTCCTTAAAAGAAAAGGCTCACTTGAGTAGTTTGTCACTTCGGGCTCACTAAACATTCGAAGGAGACTAGAGTCATCTTTTTGTCCTTTTCTCGACTCTTAAAACATGAAAAGGTCAAGTTGTGTCCTTGCGTCTTAAAATTTATTTGGCCACGATTAACATTACCCGGTTAGATCTTGTTTGCGTTAGCTTGAGTAGGTTTTTTTTCGTTCTCGATGGCAACTTTTCCGGGGTTAACCAACCCAGGAATCCCCTCTGACGGGAACCCTGGTCATTTCGCTCCTTTTGGAAATGTTGGTGCTCCTTATATGGCGATGTTGTCCCTCCCAGGGTTAACTGTTGGGTTGTCGGTTTGGTTGTTCTCAACCTCTTTGGTCCCTGCCGTCTCACCGTCTAGTCAATCTGTCCCTCCACCTGAACAACATCATGTTGATTCTAAGGTGGATCTCTCCCCTTCTACACCCACTTCTACGTCCTCATCTTCTACTTCACCTGGTGAAAGTCTAGATTCGAGTAACTAGGTGGCTAAGAAGAAGAAGAAGAAGAAGAAGAAGGCTCCTAAGGGAGAGGTTACAAATGCAGCTACCCCCTCGAGTACACCTGAAGTCGGGCCCCCTTCCGCTCCTCCGCGGAAGGTCAAGTTTCCTTGTCGATTATGCAAGGAGGACCATCTTCTTCACAATTGTCCTGGCATTCCCAGGGTACCAGAAGTATGGTCTCGTGATCCGGCCCACCCCTCATCGTCCTTTGAAGCTCACGGCGATGCTACCTTATCAGTTGGGAATGGTAAGGGAAAAGGGAAGATTCGAATCCCCTGTAGACTTTGTGAAGGCAATCATCCCCTTCACCTTTGTCCACTCATGGATAAAGCCTCTGTTGTCTTGGAAAGTCTTACAGATCCTTCACCTCAACTTCCCATTGGTTATCAACGTCTCTCTGTAGCCGCAGATCATTCCCCTGCTGACAAAGAGATTGATTCATATTCTTCTCTTGTCCAGCCTCCTCTTCCCGAACCTGGCTGTGCCCAGCCTGTTCCAGACCAACCATTGGTCGGAAAGAGTGTCGACTTGAGTCCGCCGCTCGCTCACTCTGTTTCGGAAGAGAATCACGCCCATGTTCTTCTCGTCTCTTCAGATTCTCCTGAGTCCCAAAATGACTCTCCTAACCTAGCTGCTCCCGAAGGTTCTCCTTCGGTTCCTTTAGCACATGGGGGCAATCATATGATTCCCCCACCAAGTAGTCTGGTCACTTCCTTTGATTGGAATCGCCTGATCACCGGTCGCCTTCCATCCCATATGCCTTTCTAGATCACAGTACATGCCTGTGCTAAGGCAGTACCTGGCACTGTTTTGGATGAAGGGGCGTCTGTCAGTCTTATGCCGTACACTACTTGGCAAGCTTTAGGTTCCCCGCAGCTTGGGCCAGTCACTCAGAATCTGTTGGCCTTCGACGGAGGAGCCTGTCCATCTCTAGGAGTTCTCCTGAAGTTCCCTATTACTTTGGGAGGTAAAACCGTCTATATAGATGTCTTGGCTACCCAAGGTGTTTTAGACTTTAGTATTCTCCTCGGTCACGACTATGTTTATGCCATGGGGGCCCTCGTTTCTTCACTTTTCCGTGTGGTTTGCTTTCCGCACTATGGAAGAATTGTGACTATCGATCAAGTGTCATTCGTTAGTCCCCCGATGCCTCCTGCGCTGTTGCCATCCCCTCCTAGTTTTCATCCACAAGTTGCATCTACCCCACAACAGATCAACTACGTGGCCACTTATCCCATGCCTGGATCCAGTGATGCTGCCATCGTGCATAGTGTCCTGGGGGCATTGGGCCCTGACTTTCAAGATGTTTCCCTTCCACCGGGAGTGGCAATCTTGGAAGCCCTGACTTTCTATTCATTATGATGAAGTTCGGCTGGAGCATAGTTCCTTTCCGGTGTCAAGCTCCTTAAAAAATGAAACTAGGTTTGGTGGAGCATAGTTCCTTTCCGGCATCAAGCTCCTTAAAAAATGAAACTAGGTTTGGTGGAGCATAGTTCACTTTCCTATGTCAAGCTCCTTAAAAAATAAAATTGGATCTGGTCGGAGCATAGTTCCTTTCCTAGGTCAAGCTCCTTAAAAAATGAAATTGGATCTGGCCGAGGATAGTTTTGATCTTGTGACGACCTCGTTAAAAAACGAAACAAGGTGGTCGAGCATAGTTCCTGATCTTGTGTCAAGCTTGTTAAAAAAATGAAACAAGGGTTATGAGGATAGTTCTTTCACTGTGTCAACCTCATTAAAAAATGAAACAACTCCTCCTTTTCCAAATCGAGTCTTTCCAAGATCTCGAAAGTGAACCTTCATTCCATCCACTTTGTTGAATGCAATGAAGCTTGGGGGGCATGTACCTCGATTTGCGTTATTATGCTGGGGGCATGCGAACTCATAACAAGCATATTTTTTCATTTCAAGCTTGTGTAAACATGAAACCGAATCCAAGCAAAGTTCTCCATGGTTCAAGCTTGTGTAAAAATGAACCCATACCCGATTTACATCTCGTGATTGCCATTTTTATCCACTGAATTCTGCTAGATGAGCCTTGGTTGTTTTCATTCCATCGCCACCATCTCTTTGGCCGATCATATGCTTTCACTTGGTTGTTTATCCTTTCCTGAGGAACCGCAGCGATGAGTGGTTTTATTAGCTAGCCTCTTGACCATTACATGTTTTGAGCAGTTCCACCATTGCCGGAACCAGTTGCTACCTTTTATACCACTCGTTCCTCTAGGATGAGTCACCTTTAAGATCTTTTCTGACTCGTAAAATATGAAAAGATTGCCGAGTATTTTTCCTTTTTTGACTCGTTAAATAGAATAAAAATGGAGGTCTGCTTTCAGCTCTTTTCCGACCGTTTAAAGATGAAAAGATTGCCGAGTTCCCTCTTGACTCGTTAAATGGAAATAAGAGGCGGTCGTCTTTAAACTCTTTTCCGACCGTGTAAAAATGAAAAGATCGTCGGACCCTTGTCGTTTCGGGTTCGTTAATGGTGACGAAACGACGTGATTTCGGTCGCTTTTCTACTTTTTCAGGTCGATGTCACTACATATGAAAAGTACTCCTCGATTGTAATGATCGGGCGGTTCTTTCGAGCATTGTTTTATACTTTTTCGGGCTCGAGAGACACAACTTTACGAAAAAGGACCCCCCTGGAGTTCACTTTTCTGCTGTTTTTTCAGACTCTCTAAACAGGAAAAGACGCCAAGTTCTTCCTTTGTCAGGCTCGTTAAAACTTAATGACATCAGATTCTATCGTAATGACGCCTTACAAGCATATGCTATCCCCGTCAAGCTTGTTAAAAATAACTGGGGTACTCGCCAAAAATGGTGGGGAAAATGGACCCATAATTATTGTCGTGTCAGCAGTATGTCACTCTTGAACATGGCACTTGTCTGCTTTCGTGTCTGGGTGGGGACATATCATCTCGTTTTTCACTTGCCTCCATGGACTTGGGATATCCTGTTTGACCTCTCGTCTGCTCATTGCCTCGTCACCATGACCTTTGATACGTTGATGTCAAATACTACCAAGTACATTGTCGTGCCGCCGATATGTTCAAGAGGAGTTGACCTCTGCAATATTACAACCTCCCTCTGATACCTCACATAATTCTGATTCACCACAACATTCTTCCTCTATCTCGTGTCAATGATGTGGGAAACACTATGGCCCACCTTTTATCAAGGTCACTTCCTGTCGACTTCAGCTCATTATCCAGGAAGCTGATCTAGAGACTCCCTTCTGGTGCCTTAGAGCCTGCATGCCTCAATGGCAGGTTCTTCGTGTTCGACGCGAGGTTTTCATTATTGGCCTCTGATCGAATGATTCTACGGGTGTTCGACGCCAGCTCACTCATTCGCACGCCATAGATTGTACCTATAGTACCTTGAGGGCCATTGTCATTATTGGTGGTACCTCTCGTGTCTGTTAACAGTTTTCATCATTGACTGGTAATCAGACGATGTTCATGCGTGTTCGACTTCAACTCATGTATTCACATGCTTGAACTTGTACTCTGTTCGGGTCGAGATGGAGCGCAAGACCCTGGATTTTGTTTGTTGGGATCCAGGTTGCAATTTGTGGCTTATTATGATTATTACATGACTCATTCACTGGATGGCTGCGACCATGCCTGAGTCTACTTTTCGATCCTCTCTGGATGGCTGCATCCATGCCTTGGATCTAGATTATTATATACTCTCTTATGGATGGCTGCACCCATACCACATACATCATGTACTTGAGATATCTGTTGTACTTCTTTACGCAGGTTCTCCGGCGGCCATGTTTTCAGTCACGCATGTTCTTGTAAAGCATTTCACCCCTCTCTCTCTCGGGTCTCATGCTTTAGGGGGCATCTGTTACACAGCAATTTGTCACCGTTTGTCACCGTCCCCGTTACCCCTCTCCTACACACTGGAGGACTCATTCCAGGACCTGTGAGAAGTGACATGACCTGAAACCACTTGCATCATATTCCTCTAAGTATGAGCTTCATATGCCCTGAAGACATCTCCTGCAAAATACTCATGAAAATAGCTCCTTTTGCATTAGCACGGGTCTACAGTTCACTGCCCGCGCCAATGAGGGAAATCCTCTAAAAAGGGCACGCCATTGGCGCTCTGTCTCAGAGTCACACTCGCGCCAACCGAATTGAGTAAAGTTTTTAACCAACAAGCTCCCGAAGGTTCTCTTCAACCCATTCACCAACTGAATCTATGTTGAGCTAGGATGGTTTGGCTTCGAATCTCCATAGAAAGGAAAGTGGTTTGCCACCTTTCATGGAAGTTTCCAAGTGATAAAGCCAATCCCATGAATAATGTGGTTGATCCTATCTCTTTCTTCTCTATCTATAAAAGCTTGCCTCTATGCCTTGAGCAAGCTAGTCATAGTTACAATAGTTCTAGTTCTAGCATAGTGATAGAGAGTTTGAAGCTGCAAGAGCCTTCTTTGCACCCATAAGGCCAAATCTAAGTAAGGAGATTCTTGTCACCCAAAGAGAGAGAGGCTTGTTCCCCATCCCAACAAGCTTTGCAAGACTTGTGTAGCTGACTACCCAGCGAAAGGAGGATTTGACGTCAGAACAATGGTTGTATTCTTCTTTGTTATTTATTAATAATAGATGACTATCATTATGGTTCCACTCTCATTGTCTTATGTTTGATGTTGAGTTATATCTTTTCTGACTGATATATAATTGCATCTACTAGATTTTATGCTTGTTTTCGTGTTGTTCTTTGCATGTGCAGGTGTCCAATCATGGAGATCGTGGGGATCGTGACCGGCCAAGGCAAAGGAACGAGGGAAATATCTCTTCTACGAACACTAGCATTGGAATCCAAGTAGATTCTCACCATCTAATTTTTATTTTGCAATTAGGGACTTGCGTGATAGCATTGTGTGATTGTTGCTAGATCCGGTCTGGGCTAGTAGGGATCGTTTCTGTCCGCAGAGAGGATTTACCTCCACAACACTTATCAACGTACGAATCCAAACATGCGAATAAATGTGTTGAAGTCGAACATGCTAGAAAACCATATGATTACTGGCCAATGATGTGGACTGTTAACAGTTACGAGAAAAACCACCAATAATGAAAATGGCTCTCAAGGTACAACAATACAATCCATGAATGTGATTAAGAGGCTGAATTTGAACACTCATGGAATCACCCGATCAAAAGCCAACAATAAAGACCTATCGTCGGATGCAAAGAACTTGCCAATGAGGCATGCAAGCTTTAAGGTACTAAAAGGGAGTTTCTAAGTCATCTTCTTGGATAATGAGATGAAGCCGACAAGAAGCGACCCGTCGAAGGAGAGAAATGATAAATCCCCCATCATCAACATGAAACTAGGAATAAAGTGGAATAATTTTCAAGACTGTAGCAATGACTCAATGATCTGATAAGGAAGATCTTAGACAATTATTAAGGTATTACAGACTCATGTGCATGTGTTTTCCTATGTTACTTTGTGCAAAGGATAGATAAGATTGCGAAATACATAGACAATGAAGTAGTTAAAGAAGATAATAGACAAACACACATAAACACAACAATTTTAATATGGAGTTCACCCAAAACTCCTGGGCTACATCTCCTGGTCCAGCCTTCAGTGGTGACCTCTCTATTATGTCTTCAGAAGCAGATTTTTTACAAAAGTGAGCTCAATTTGAGTCTCACACAACAGATACAAAACAACAAGGCTTTACTTGGATCCCCCAAGTCTTTCTGAGTACACAGACTCTCCTGATTGACTCTCTGTGTTTGTTTTCTCTCTGTCTCAATACTGCTTATATCTATCTCTTCTAGTATGTGGCTTTAAAGCCAATCGACAATGTCTATTCATTTCTCCTTCTCGGGCTCTCTGGCTTCCCGACCTCTGTCTGCTCAGATCCCCCTCTGAGTGTTAGCGATCATTGCTAAACACTTTCAGGGATGGTGGCCACCTGTTCTGTAACGGAATGGGTCCTCGGGCCTTTGAAATCCCCAAAAACAACATTCTTTGTGTTCACATATAAATACACTAAAAACACAGGAAATTCGCCAAACTGTTGTTTATCGGATTTGAAACACTATAGATTCTACCTCATAACTCCTTTCGGGTTCGCCTTTATATCGCTTATCACATCTCCACCGTTGATCTGGGAGATCTAGATACTATGAATATGGTTCATTTTGGGCGGCTCATTTGTACGGGGGTTAATCACCAGAAACGAGTGGTTTTCTCTCTCCAAGGTCTGGACATGTGGCAGCCAATGTATGGGCTCAGGCGGAGCCCGGCCAAAACCTCTTACCGCCTTCGGTCCTCCCAAAATCCCGCTTGTATCGTGATTTCCCTTTGTATTTAAAAATACATTAAAACATTGAAAATCCCACAAAAATGGCTTTAGACGGACTTGAAATATTATATATTTGCATTCACAAACCCTTTCGGGTCCGGTTTCATCATATCAGTGCTTTTTCCTTTGTATTTCGTTTATTTAACGAAAACACGAAATACAAAGGAAAACCCTGTTTTCCGGATCTCAAAATATATATAATACCATCTATATTTCCATCGGGTCCGGCTATTGCAAGTTATGTTTATATCGGCCCCACTCCATTGTAATGTTTCAATGCGATGTTGCGATGTGATTGATCGCAATCGCATATCGCACATACACCGGGCCATTTGTAATCACTCCTATGTAATCGACGATTATGATATCGCGATTCAACTTGGGCCGTTGATCTGTATGCTTGATCGATGGTCCTCATTGACCGCGTTGATCGCTATCGCAATAAGTCTATGGTAGCCTCCAATAGTCTCCGATAGCCTCCGCTGATTGCGATTTGCCGATCGGATCTAGACCGTTGATCGACTAGATCTGATGACTCTCATGCAAAGTTGTTTTAAACCATTGATACTCTATTTTTCAATTTTTTCTCTATGTTTTTTCCTCTCGATAGTGTTATCCGACTTTTTAAAAGGTTCTTCTTTTGCAATAGTCTTGAATGTTTAGAAGACTTTGAAGACTTAGAGGGTTTTCCAGGATCCCTTTGGATCATGCCTTCCCACTGAAAAAGCTTTTGGACCACCAAAAGTTGGTTTTTAAGCATCAATAAAGTGAGGATACAACTTCCTCACTTGTCCAATCTCTATCCATCTTGCACTGCTTGGTTTTGAACCTTGAGTATGATTCTTAGGTACTTAACATCCCCTCTGCGCGTAGTTCTCACCTTCCTATCCAGAACTGTATCTTCTTGCAACTCATTGAGATATTCAGGCAACAAATCAGCAATAGACAGAAACTGACTTTGCTCTTCAGGATCTTCAACCAATGAAGGTTCATATAGTCTCAAGTTCTCTGCATTAATGACTGAATAGATATGCATATAAACTGGCAAGTCAAGGCGAAAAGCGTTGTCACTAATTATCTCAAGTATCTTGAAAGGCCCATACCTTATTTGCTTCAACTTCTTACCTTCACCTTGCATTTTGTCTTTGCTGATGTACAGCCAGACTCGATCACCAACTTGGAAGCTATGCTCAATTTGATGCTTATCATGCCTTGCCTTGTACTTGGCTTGGCTCTTTTCTAGCTATTCCTGCACTGCCTGGTGAATTTCTTGGATATGTTCAATGAACTTGGTTGCTTTGTCCACATCACTGTGTCCATCAACTTCTATGTCTTTACTAAAGACAAAATCCAAGGGAGACCTTGGTGTAAAACCAAAACAAGTCTCAAAAGGAGATATTTGTGTAGAAGAGTGTTTAGCATGGTTGTAAGCATGCTGCACATATCATAAATGTTCATCCCAAAGCTTGGGATGGTTGCTGCAGTAGCCTCTGAGAAACTGGATCACTGTCTTGTTGACCACCATTGTTTGGCCATCTGTTTGTGGATGAAATGTTGTGCTCTTCTTCAATCTAGTGTCCATTAACTCCCATAGACTTGACCAAAACTTCCCAACAAATCGAGAATCTCGATCAGAGACGATAGAAGTGCGTAACCCAAAATGGACCCATACATGCTGAAAGAAGAACTTTGCTGTTTGCTGAGCTGTAATCTGCTTGTTACAAGGTATTAAAATACACATTTCGCTAAACCTATCCACAATATCATATAAATAGTCATGACCTTTTCTAGATTTTGGCAATCTCCCAACAAAGTCCATGGAAACACTTTCCCAAGGATGAGAAGGAACTGGAAGTGGAGTGTACAAGCCTATTTTTCTATTGTCGGGCTTGCTTTTAGCACACATGGTACACCCTCTAATATATCTAGAAAATGTTTCATGCATTCTTGGCCAATAACAGAACCTTTGCAGCTGTGCAACTGTTTTATGTACACCAAAATCACCTGATATTAGAGAAGTATGTGCTTCTCGGATTATGTTAACTCTTTCAGTTTGAGGAATGCATAACTTTCCCAAATGATACAAGAGTTGGTTCTTAACATGATAATCCAATTCTTCTACTTGTTTTCCATGACTTAAAGTTGCATATAAATCTTTAAAATCTACATCTTGAGCATATTGTTCAATGTAGCTTTCATGCAATACTGAATTATGCTTAAGTATAGTAGATGCATTTATGATTGGTCTTGATAACATATCTGCAACTTTATTGTGTATGCCTTTCTTATATCTAATGAAAATATGAAATTGTTGTAGAAAACCCATCCACCTATAGTGTATTGATTGCTACAATTTAGTTTGTGAGTGTAAATATTAAAGTGGTTGATGATCAATATGTATAACTGTTTCTTTTCCCAATACGTATTGTTTCCCCATTTTCACACTCTGCACTAATGCATACAATTCTTTATCATATGTGGGATAATTAACTACTACAGAATTAAATGTCTCAGAATGATAACATATGGGTTTACCATGTTGCATCAACAATGCTCCCATGGCATAGTCACTGGCATCTGTTTCAATCTCGAATGGTCTTTGAAGATCTGGAAATGCTAGTATTGGTGTTGCACTAATTTTTTATTTCAAGGTGTCAAAGGCTTTTTGTTGTTTGCCTCCCCACTGAAACACCTTGTTCAATCCTGTTAAAGCATGTAAGGGAGCTACAATCAAGGAGAAGTTAGCAATACACTTTCTCCAATATTGTGCTACTCCTAGGAAGCTCCTAACTTCTGTAGCAGATTTGGGTTTAGGCCAGTTCATAATGATTTCAACCTTAGAGGGATCTATCTTCAATTCACCACCCCCTACTATATGACCCAAATAATTTAAAGATGTTTTGCCAAATTCACATTTTGATAACTTCAAATAGAGATTTTCTTTTTTCAAAACATCTAGAGTCTGCTTTACATGCATCAAATGTTCTTCCCATGTTTTACTGAAAACAAGAATGTCATCTAAATATACAATTAAAAAATCATCAATAAAAGGTCGGAGTACATCATTCATAACTCTCATGAAAGTGGCAAGAGCATTAGTTAAGCCAAAAGGCATAACTAGCCATTCACACAACCCTTGCTTTGTTTTGAAAGTAGTCTTCCATGCATTTTGTTCTGCAACTCTGACCTAATGGTAGCCACTACGCAAGTCCAACTTGGAAAATTAAACAACTTCTTTCAACTGATCTAATATATCATCTATCCGAAGAAGAGGATAACGATTCTTGATCATTATTTTATTCAGTGCTCTGTAATCAATGCACGTCCTCCATGAACCATATTTCTTTCTCACCAACACGAATGGAGATCCGCATGGTGATGTGCTTGGTCTTATGAACTCTTTCTCGAGCAGCTTCTGTACCTACTTCTTGATCTCTGCATTCTCTAAATCTGATAACCTGTACATTTCGATGTTAGGAAATGGAGCATCTTGATGCAAATGAATATCATGTACTATTTCCCTTTTGGGTGGCAGACCTTTAGGTTCTTGAAATAGGATATCATATTCTGAAACAACTTTTTCTAAATAAGCTTTCTATTTAGCATCACAACCTTCAAATACATTGGTTTTATCAAGGTTCTTTTCCTTTACAACCATTAGTAAAAATTTCTTGCATGAATTTACAATTCTTTTCATCTGCCCTGAGTTAATGAGAGTGTAGTTATTTTTGAGCTGATGAGCTCTTACAATATATTCTATTCCATATTTTGTGAGTTGATACTTATTTTCAGTTCTATAGAAAATGGCTTTTCTATCATACAAGTAAGGACTTCCTAAAACAATGCCACATATATCCAGGGGAACTATATCTAACTGAACCTCATCTACAAATGTTGACCCAAAAGAAAACCTGAGTTTACATTGTCTAGTCACTTGTAGCTTTTCTTTATCACATACCCAACCTAATGAATATGGCTTCTTGTGAGGTGTTGTTAGTAGTCCCAACTTATTTACAATTTCTTCAGGAATCAAGTTTACTTGTGAATCACTATCAAATAAAGTGTCAATATTTTGATGCTTGGAAATAACTCTAATATGAAAAGTCTCATGTCTTTTCCTTTCATTTTCTTCATTATCAATAGATTGTGCACAAGTACTAGTAGATGCTTCAGAATTTTTTACCTTTTATACCTATGGCTGTGACTGTTGTTTCATCACCTGAATTTGACACTAAATCTTTTTGAATAGCAGTAGCAGTCTTCTTCTTCTTTCCATTGAAATTCTTGGTTTTCAACTTCGGATGCAAAGACCAGCAATGTTAATCATCATGTCCGTCCTTCTTGCAGTGAGTGCATGAAGTTTTGTTTTTCTGTACAGTGTTTATCTTCCTCTCCTTCCATTTTTGCTTCTTCTTTTCCTTGTTCTTGCTTGTAGTGGATTTTGATGATCCCCCAATCTCTGGGTTCACATTCTTGCCTCTAGCCTCCAGATGTGTAGCCTGAACTGATACCTCATCTATGCTAGTAGGGTTAAACATGAGAGTGGTGTGCCCCAAATAGCTATGCAGACCACCTATATATTTTAGCAAAGTTTCAGGTGAGTCTAGAGAAATGCCTAGAATTAAAGCTCTTTTTCTAAATTCCTGGGTATAGCTTTGTACACTTTGCCCCTTTAATTGGCGAATAGTTTGCCAACTCATCATTGCTTACCACATATAAGCTAGTGGAAAGAATTGTTTTTTAATGGCAGAAACAAATTCACTCTAGGTAGAAAGAATTTTACCATGCTTCTTCTAATCAACTTGTGTCCTACCTTCCCACCACACTAGGGCAGTTCCTCCAAGGCGAAGGCTATCCAGCTAAATCTTTCTCCTTTCTGAATCAATGTTCTGCACCCTGCAATATACATCAATCTGTCTAATCCAGTTATCTAGCTTTTCTGCATTTAATTCTCCATCATATATTGGAAAATCAAATTTTACATCTAATTTAATCAAAGGGCTAGAAGGAGGTGTTGATAGAGGAGGCTCTTTCCCTTTCCTGTTGCCTTCTGAATGGCCATCTAGAAGAGGTTCTTCTATTCCTTTATCTTGTTTGGAGGTTGAAGTATCTTCACCTCGACCTTTCTTAAATTCTCGATACATCTCTTCTACCATGGCTCTCATGGTCATGAAAGTGTCCATGAACTGAGAGTCTGATTCCAAGGGAATTTCTTCTACCATTTTCCTCTTAGGATAGAATCTTCCAATTTCTAGGTTAGCCTCAACCAGTTCTCCTTCTTCTAGTTTGAGCTTAGACCTAGTTAGCATTCAACAATCTAGCACAAGCTTGTCTAACCTTAGCAAACCTAAAGCTCTGATACCACTTGATCTGATAATGAAGATCTTAGACAATTATTAAGGTATTATAGACTCATGTGCATCGATTTGCCTATGTTATTTTGTGCAATGGATAAATAAGATTGTGAAATACATAGACAATGAAGCAGTTAAAGAACATAATAGACAAACACACATAAACACAACAAGTTTAATATGGAGTTCACCCAAAACTCCTGGGCTACATCTCCTGGTCCAGCCTTTAGTGGTGACCTCTCTATTATGTATTCAGAAGCAGAGTTTTTACAAAAGTGAGCTCAATTTGAGTCTCACACAACAGATACAAAACAAGGCTTTACTTGGATCCCCCAAGTCTTTCTGAGTACACAGACTCTCCTGATTGACTCTCTATGTCTGTTTGCTCTCTGTCTCAGTACTGCTTATCTCCATCTCTTCGAGTCTGTGGCTTTAAAGCCAATCGACGATGTCTGTTCGTTTCTCCTTCTCGAGCTCTCTGGCTTCCTGACCTCTATCTGCTCAGATCCCCCTCTAAGTGTTAGAAATCATTGATAAACACTTTTAGGGATGGTGGCCACCTGTTCTATAACAGAATCGATAATTAGGTCTTTGAAATCCTCGGAAACAGCGTTCTCTATGTTCACAGAGAAATACACTAAAAACACAATAAATTCACCAAATTGCCGTTTATCGGATTTGAAACACTATAGATTCCACCTCATAACTCCTTTCGGGTCTGCCTTTATATCGCTTATCGCATCTCCACCGTTGATCTGGGAGATCTAGATCCAATGGCTATGGTTCATTTCGGGCGGCTCATTCGTACAGGGGTTAATCACCTGAAATGAGTGGTTTTCTCTCTCTAGGGCCTGGACATGTGGCAACCAATGCATGGGCTTAGGTGGAGCCCGGCCAAAACCACTTTCCACCTTGGGTGCTCTCAAAATCCTACTTGTATCGTCATTTCCCTTTGTATTAAAAATACATTAAAACATTGAAAATCCCATAAAAATGGCTTTGGACATACTTGAAATATTATATATTTGCATTCAGAAACCCTTTCGGGTTTGGTTTCATCGCATCGGTGCTTTTTCCTTTGTATTTCTTTTATTTAACGAAAATGTGAAATACAAAGGAAAGCCTTGTTTTCCGGATCTCAAAATATAGATAATACCATCTATATTTCTATTGGGTCTAGCTATCGAGAGTTATGTTTATATCGGCCCTGCTCCATTGTAATGTTCTGATGTGATTTTGTGATGTGATTGATCGCAATGGCATATCGCACATACCCCGGGCCATTTGTAATCGCTCCTTTGTAATTGCCGATTGCGATATCATGATTCAACTTAGGCCGTCGATCTGCGTGCTTGATCGACAGTCCTCATTGACCATGCTGATCGCTATCGCAATAAGTTTGTGGTAGCCTCTGATAGCCTCCAATAGCCTCCAATAGCCTCCACTGATTGCAATTTTCCGATCGAATCTGGACCATTGATCGGCCAGATCCGGCGGCTCTCATGCAATGTTGTTTTAAACCACCGTTACTCTATTTTTCAATGTTTTCTCTATGTTTTTGCCCCCTGATAGTGTTATCCAACTTTTCAAAAGGTTCTTCTTTTGCAATAGTCTGAATGTTTAGAAGAATTTGAAGATTTAAAGGGTTTTCTAGGATCCCTTTGGATCACTCAAATAGTGTATAGGTAAATAACTACGTATTGGACATCTCTTGAACATTGGCGACATGAGTCCAGAGTGTGACAACATCTGACTCGACATAGGACTAAAGGCCATGATGACAATATGGAATAGTCAAATGAGAGGCAAAAATGGATCATCCAAACCTGAGAGGACAAGTTATTGAGTGAGGATATCCCAAACCCGACACGAGAGCATAAGAGTGTCATGTTCAAGAGCGACATGTTGCCTATACAAAGGATGTTTCATCTTCATTTTTCCCTCGCTATTTCTAGCGAGTACCCCAATTATTTTTATCACAAGCTTGAAGGGGATAACATATGCCCTTCATGTAAGTTCTTTCTTCGAATGAATCCATCCTAGTAAGTTTTACGAGCCCTAGGAATGCGAAGCTCAGTCTCATCATGGTGATGAGTCTTTTGACATAAAACTTTAACGAGTCTGACGTAAGAATAACTCGATATATTTTTCATATTTAGAGAGGTTGAAAAAGAGATGAAAAATAAAATTCCATCATTCCCCTTTTCGTAATTTGTCTCTCGAATCCAAAAAGGTAGAAAACAATATCCGAGAGAATCTCTTGACCATGTCGATCAAGGTGTACATTTTTCGTAAATAGTCAATCTTGTCCTGAAAAGGGGTAAATGTATATTGAGGTGGCGTCGATTCATTTACTTTAACGAATTCAAAACGACAAGTACTCAACAATATTGTCAGTTTTTGAGAGTCAGAAAAGAGCTCAAAGATGACTCCAAGGGGGTTCCTTTCTTGTTTATTTAATGAGTCTGAAAAAGAGATAAAATAAAACTCACAAGAATCAACCAATAATGATCAATTTTCAATCAAAGGTACCTGTAATTGCACAAAGAAAAGCACCCATCACTGATATCGAGAGAAAATTTTAAAATATTATGAAAATATTCATAAAAATGACTTGCAAAACTTATAAATAGCCAAAAGTAATTTTATTTTTCACCATTTTACCATAGTAAGCTTTGAAATTGAATTTGTGCCCTCATTCTCTCGATTTTCAAGTGGCTGTTACGGGAGATCTAGAGTGCCATTTCGCGAACCGTCTGCAATAGGTAAGAGGCTTATCCCTGCTTTTGCATTTTATCACCTTTTTATGCATTTTAAATGATGATTTATATGCTATAAAGGAGGATTTTTATTTTTTAGGGTGTTGATGACCATCACGGGTATGGTCATCGGACCCATGATGATCGCGCTCGAGCCCAAAGGCTCACGTGATGACATCGCTCTATTTGTAAAAACAGGCGCGATGGCACTGAGGTGGATTTTTTGGAAGGAAAACCCTCTTTTCAAGCAAAAATTTATGATTTTAATCCATGAAAAAAGCATTAATTGGTGTTAAATGATGTTTTGCAGGAGATCATGGTCTTGGAATGGAAGGAAAGAGGCCATGAGGCCGAAGACCACCAAGCAGCTCAGAATCCTAAATGCATAAATGCTTTAAGGAATTGTGGGCTGCTAAAGTTCTTCAGGACCACAGGGTTAAGGGCTCAGATGGAATTGCTTCCCTATTTGATCAGTCTCTGGGATGTAGATCGAGAGATCTTCATCATAAAAGGCTAGGAACTAGAACTTGAGGAGATGGATATCTACTTCATCATGGATTGTCCCAATGTGGGGAAGTGATCCAAATCATTGGATGTCGCCAAGGATGTAAAAGTAAAAGGACCCTAGTCCAAAGGCATTGTCTAGGTGCCGAAATGACCAATGGAGGGAAGGTGAAGATAGCAACAATCACCAACAACCTCATCTTGAGAACAATCTTGTTCACTATGGCAGGTGTATCCGACACACAAGCCTTGCATGTAGCTTCAAAAGCTCAGTTCGAGTAAGATATTGCATGTTTGACTCCCACCACATTTAACTGGTGTGGAGGCCTTATGACAAATATGAAAAGGCATCTGACCAAGGAGAATCATGGACACTTGAAGAAATTTGGGTTCGGTTTGATATTTGTGACCTTATTTTTAAAGCGAGTGCCCTTATTCTAGTATCAGTGGGTAGTGGTACCAAATCCTGCCCCCCCCCCCGAGATCTGAGACTAGTGAGATGGAGTCAAATCACACTGCGAGGAGGAATGGGTTAGCATATACATTACCCACCACAATTTTTCGCTTGGCTAGAACACCAACTACTTGTGGTAGACGACTAGGCTTATGTTGGCATGGATTTTAGGTGGGATCTAGATCTACCTCTGTCACTAGGGGAACAGTGGACCGATGCAAGTAAAAACTTGTTTTTTGGATTTTTTTCAAGTTTTATGATTTTTTGTAAAAGTGTAAACTAAGACTCCTTGCGATAAATGTGCAGATATGGAATCAAAGATACCACTAGGAATGTCACCAGTAGTGCGACGAGTTTCACATCAGATAGTGGGCACAGACTATGAATAAGGGGCAGACCCCTTAGTTGAGATGGAGGACAACCCGGAGGCAATAACTTGAGGAATCGCATAGTATGCCACTATTGAAGATGCTCCATTGCGTTGGCAGAGACACACAGTGGGAGTATCTTTGAGATTGTGTTGGCTATTAGGCCGAGTGATCAGAGTGATCTCATGCTATCATGAGCACCGTGCATGATGATAACCTTTCTAGCTCTTTTAAACATTTTGTAGGCTTTGAAAGCCAAGTGTACCAAAACACTCTATTTTTTTATATTTTGATATAAACATTGTGACAAAAGTGTCATATCTATATATATATATATATATATATATATATATATATATATATATATATATATATATATATATATAGATAGATAGATAGATAGATAGATAGATAGATATCAAGAACGAAATTTGCTAATGCATATGTTAATGTATTTAAATTATGTGGAATATGTTGATATGTGATGAAATCAAAATTTCTTTCTAGTAATCTAACACATATATACATACATAATATTTGTGGATTTCTCACTGAGTAATGATTGTTTAGTTGTAACACAACGAGCTGCGAATCCAACTTGACAACTAAATCCCTAATGCCAAGAGCAACTGCTTCTGACAAGAGTTCAATGACTACACTGTATTCAATAATATTGTTGGTTGTTCGACCAAGGCAGATACCTTGTAAGTTAATCAGCTCGCCATTAGGGTCATAGAGCACCCATGCTGTGGAAGACAGGTTTTGTGTGCTACGACAAACACCATCAGCAAAACCAATGTAATGGCTTGACGACATCCACAAACTGAGTGGAATACAGGATAAGCTGAAAAACACATGTCTACAAAGAAAACAAAGAAACCAAAACTAAAAATGCACACTAATGAATTAACACACTAATGTAGAAAAGTCATTACACGAATTTCACGTGTAAAAATTTCAGATGGAGACTGTTGTTGGACTTGGGTAATCGATGAAGAGAGAATAAAACTGTAGTTTCACCATTGATATGACCTATAGGCATCAACTTGGCCAAATAATAAAGTAAAACTCATAAAAGGCTATGCCCCCATGCCCCCTGGGTGAGTGAGGGTTACGATTCATAAGATGAAAACCCCATTGTGATGATGGGCAAATGGTAGAGACTCAGGGAAAAAATCTCGTGAGAGGAGGCAAGAAAAAATTAATCTCATGACGAGGAAAGGGTGCCCCCAGTTGAAAGATTTTGACGATTTTAGGTTGGATTGAAATGTCAATCATTAGGGTTGCAATAATGTTTCCCATATTACCCTCCGACAGGACTTCATGCACCAGGATATGTGTTTGAAGTGGAGGCGTTGGGCAATGAGAAGCAAATGCTTCAATACATGGAGGCATCTCACCGAGGCTGGGAAGAAATGAAGAATGATGATGGAGACCGTTCTAAGGAGTTTCGTCTAGAGACATGAACTCAACGATAGTCTCGTCAGTGGGGAATGTCTCGTTCAAAGGATCCAGAGAATCCTAAGAACCAAGCCAAAGGGATGGCACATAAGTGTCTAGGTTCATAGTGAAAACAATATGACTTTCTGAAGCGACCATCGAAGCTAAGACAATTTCTTGATAATTTTTCTCCAATGGACTTAAAGGCATAGAATTGCCAAATGAATCAATTTGATCTGGGGTAGGGATAATCCAAGGATTCATAGAAACCAAGATCATATTGATTGAATTAACATGTGGAGGTGGGAGAGTAAAAGTACCCATTAAAGCAGAGTCTTTGAAGAGACCTGCCCCCACACTCTCATAAGGAATTTCAGTATTTCCCACGTAAGGGACATTGTCGTTCAATGAACCAGAAGAGAAGAAAGACAATTGATCGACGGTGACAATTTTTCCTTCGTGAGGAAAACGAAGCACCCGAAACAAAGAAGAAACCACACAAAACATAGCGTGGGTCCAGCTTCACCCGAGAAGAAGGTTGTAGTTGAGATTCACATCTACAACTTCTACTTCTAATTCAACGGTCTTTCCTTCCAATGTAATTGGCAAGTTCATGAGAATACCATATGGACATGAGCCTCTACCATCAAAGGCCTCCAAGGTGTTTGGGGACTGGTTAAGAGAAGGAGAGCCAATGGCCTTCCAACATGAAACATACATGATGCAAGTAGAAGCACCTTCATCAATAACAGTCCGATGGATCGTCTTCCCTTTAATAAGAACTTGTATAAAAAAAGAAATGTGATGAGGAAGATGAGGCACATGGTTTTCAAGCTCAAATGTAATGAGACTTGAATTGACAAGATCAATAGCACCTATAGCAAGCAATAGTGCCTTCTGCTGCGTTGGACAGGTTTGAATAACCTCCAAGGCAGACATCGCTGAAGGTGTTTGAGCTAAATCCTCAACAATATTGTAGCGTTATGCAGCTTTAGAATTCATATTAAAAGATTATTTCCGAAGAACACCCTTGGGAGTTAGTCAGATTACGGACTCACTGTTAGGGTGCTCAATATGGAGTGGAATAGAACTAGACGTAGTAGAAAAAGAAGGGACATCAGTGACTTTTTTCTCCATCGTCTACTTGTGTGGTTTGATAGTCCTTTGTTCTAGTAACAATAGAAATAGGTGATGAACCTTGCATCATGAAAACTTGTGAACCAAAAGAGGCAAAGGCTTGTGGTTGGTCTACCAACTGCATCTGCTGAGATGGAAAAGGTTCTTTTAAGACAGTCGGAGTCCCTTTCAACAAGCGATTAACTTAAGAGTGTCGGGGACATTCCTTGGTGTAATGATCTTCCTCATAGATGAGGCAAGGATATTTCGGCTTTCTTTTAGAAGCATCATCAACAGATGATTTGGGTGGGTCCTATTTTGGGTCATCGGCTTCAGCTTTACCTTTTCCCTTCTTCTTACCTTTAGAAGCTTTATCTACTGTGGTAGACTGAACAACATGTTCCTCAAAGGTTTTACGAGGACTGGATGAATTCTTCGAAAGATTATTGGAACTAGTGCTTGAAACAGATTTCTGCTTCGAAGAAGATTTCATGGAAGTCTGAGATATGAAACCAATCACACCATCAACAAGTGGTGCATTAGGATACTTTGATGATGTTAGCTCCGAAGATGGTCCCGGAGTATCAGGAAACATCTCATACAACATTCCAGATTGCGAATAGATTAAGTATAAATACTGGAATGGGCAATAGCTTTCTCTTCAGTAACACATCCATCCATAGCTATATCCATAGTAATCTTGTTAATGAATGATTTTGTGAACCACTCAATCAACAGCTCATCAGAAATCTCGAAATTGATGAGGTGATGTCGATGTCTTCATTCGTGGATATGATTAGAAATGTGGGTCGCGGTATCTTTCTTAAGAGACATGAGAAAATAAGTTCTAGTTTCATACCAAACCAGTAATTGGAAGTGGGTGAGGAAGGCCATAGCCAGAGATTTGAAGTCAACATAGGTACCTTGAGGCAACTCGATATACCATTTTGTGGCAGTACCTGTGAGGGTTCTCTGAAAGAGGCGAAGATGGATTGAATCGTCAACATATGAATTGGAGGAGCACCATAGGTGATGTGTCATCACATGGGCTTGTGGACCCTCTTTAGATTTTCCCTCGAATTTGGGATAATCGCTTGGAATTTTAGTTGGAACAGGAGGCTAGTAAGACGAATGAAGAATGGGATCATTCGTGAGCCTTTATAAATCGGGAAGCTCCAACGTAGCCAAGAAAGGAAATTGCATGTTAAATGACATATAGGACCTTTGAGGAGACCCAAACTACGGGTTCCAACCTTGCTGGTAAGGATATTTCCCCCATAGTGGAGTATGTTTTCCATACGGGACCTGATTTTGTCCCCACTGAAGGTTACCTTGACCATAAGGATGATTTGGTCCAGGGTAGGTTTGATATTGACCCACCATAGGTCGCTGATAAGCACTGTATGCAGTGTATGGGTTATAAGGTTATTGAACCTGTTAACCCTAGACATAAGGAGATTGACCCTGTTGCTGCAAGGGTTGAACTTGGGCTTGCAAAGGCTGACCTTTTTGATCCACATATAAAGCTTGCTGCCATGAAGGTTGAACTTGTCGCTGCAAAGGATGAATTTGCTTCTGTAAAGATTGACCTTGCTAGTGCAAAGGTTGGCCTTACGAGTAAAAAGGTAAAGTAGACTATTGGAAAAAATGAGTTTGTAGTTGCAAAGGCTTCTGAGACTACGACAAAGATTGCCCTTGCTATTGTAATAGTTTTCCTTGCCGCTGCAATGTTGGCCCTTGCTGCTGCAATTTTTTCCCTTGCTGCTACAAAGGTTGCCCTTATTGTTGCAAAAGTTGTCCTTGCTGCTGCTAGGGCTACTGGATAGTTCCTTGGGATATACCTTATGGGTACTGATAATTCCAAAATTGAATCTGACCATATACACCAAGAATGGCGGATTGACCGGGCTAGACATAAGCTCCTGCTTGAGGAATGTAAGATGGATTAACCAAGGCTTGCGAACCATATGGGACATAAGCCTGTTGGAGTGGAAACTGAGCCATAAAAGGTTGCTGATATTGGATGTTACCTAACCTAGATTGACCAACAGGGTTAGGAATACTACCATAATAAGGTTGATTCACTCCAACCATGTGAGTTTGTAATCCACTCACATTGGTTTCACCTAACACAAGAGGAGTATTCGGATCTTGCCCCCCAGGCGGTGGCACATTCTATCCACTTGACAAAGGGGTAGAAGAACTAACTGAAACCTAACCTGAAACAGTCAGTTGTACCGGAAGGGTCAGTTGAAATGATGAGACAGGCTGTGATGGAATCGTAGGTTGAACAAGAACTGACGTGACAACAGTTTGTATAGAAGTTCGAGAGGTCGTGTTTGGAATGAATGGACTAGATGTAGGCATAGCATTTGAAGACCAAATGGGATTTTGATACAATGATGAAGCACTAGGAGTACCTGAAACTAACTGAGCTAAGGTTGTATAACCAGGTGGCAACATGGGTCCACTAGTTTCAGGGAAAGTGAGAGACGGGACTCTTCCTGTATAAGGAAAGCCTTCTGGAGGAAATTCATATCCTTTCTCATCATCAATATGAGGAGTATGGGTAGCGGAAACTTCCGAATGACCCAGAGAAGAGGTTGGGATTTCACCTTCTGACTCCATAGATGGAAACAATTGGTGACGAGGAACCCGAGATGTGCGAGGAGATAACTCCAAAGGAATACCAGGCTGATCATAAGGACTGTAAGGACGCTGAGGAGATATCACAACAGAATCAGATTCTTGAGGTGACCAAGAATCCGATGGAGGTGGATGAGAAGACAGAGGTTGGATACTTGGAATAATCCCAAGTTCAAAACCTTGATCTTCAAGTGACTGAGGAAGCTCCAGATGAACTCCTTGGGAGGACCCTTCAGTATCAGACAATGAAGGGGAACTATGAGATGAAATTGATGGTTCAGCCACGATGAATTCCTCTCAAAAGAAAAAAAGGAAAGGAAAATTGTTTAGGGATTTATTAATCTTGAAATTAACAGGGAATTACTCAATATTGGTCCAAGAAGAAACTGCTTGGTTTCAACATGTTTATCATGGGTAGTTATTTTTACAAAAAAAAAAAATTTCCTTTTCATCTGTTAAGAGTCGAGAAAAGGAAGAAAAGTTGACTCTAGTCACTTTCGATGGTTTAGCAGGCTTGAAAGGACAAGTTGCTCGATGATATTTTCAATTTTAAAGAGTCAGAAAAGATCGAAATGACTACTCACATGAATCTAGGTAAAAGGAGTACCAAGTAACCGTGAACTGCAATATACACCTCAACAAATAAATTTACCAAGGACTTGACATACATGCAGTAAATCTCCTCGAATGTTGTGTTCGGTGTATCACGTTTGTAGGGCAGAAGACTTAGCTTCCTATTGATAGAGGTTTTCAACCTATGGGGGTCTCCCTTTATATACGTGATGATACAGGGAGCACAACTGTGCTAGCTTTGTCTAATGCCGAAGCGAATGAAAGATGCTAAGTTTTATAGATGCCAGAACACATCTCTAGATTAGACCACTGAGTATGAACGTTAATGTTTCAAATGCTCCTTAGATTAATTGATAGATTTTAAATTTAATCTTGGAATTATGTTTCTATTACAAGGCCTTAATGATGTTACTTTTTCCTAAAATGCAACTAGATGATGAAATGAAATCTATCTATGTAGGGAAGAATATCACTCAAATCATGCATCAAACCAATGCAAAAGTGCATCCATGACAATCTTCAAACGCTAAATTCAAAAACATGAAATCTAATCTTTCATATCATAAGCAAATGCAATGCCAAAACAAACCTTAAAGCAAAACTACCTTAAGATATAATGATGATTTTTTTTCTTTTCACTTTAGTGCAATCAATGTAATCTAATGCAAAAAGTAAAAGAGAATGCAAGCAAGCCAACAAACATGAAAATCTCTTTCACATTGATGATTTGAATGCAACAAAAAATGCTTCGAAAACTACGAAAAGATAAACACTTTCACTTTCACTTTTCGAAACACAAAACTCAAAGCAAACACTTCCTTTCAATTCAAATGAGACAATCAATTTGTAATCTATTGTTTTTCAAATAGAACTTAAGCGACTTTCACAGTATCTACTCAATCTAAAACTAATGAAAACAAATTAAGACACAAGAACCAAAAGTGATCTGCAAAGGATGTCCAAACACACAAAAGACTCTTTAACACAAGTAATTGATCTCTGATGAGAAGACCAACGAGTGGATGAAGGTTGACCTAGAAGACCTAGAAACCCTAAAAGGCTAATCAAACTTCAAACATACTCAAACCAAGTTAAAAGGGGATTGCAATCAGACACTAAAAGTGTCAACTAAGATCACACTGGTAAATCAATGGGATAAGGCAAAAAGAACTGAAAATAAGAATACAAACCCTAAATTTATTTAACTTCTACAATCATCGCACCTATTAAGAGAAAATAAGCGATCATCGCTACTGTAATCAACAAACCCGCGATATCATCGCGACTGTCATGGCTAAAAATGTGATGGGCGAGAAAAAAAATTAAAAAACACAAAATCTTCAAGAACAACTAAAATCAACAACCTTCAAGCATCTACTAGAAAGTGAGACTAACTACAGACAAGAAATGAAGGCTAATAATGAATGGTTGATCAAACTCGTCAAAAGACAAGGTGAATAATGAGAAGGAAAGGATCATAGGCTCCCCACTGGAGTCACCATTTTGTTGTCAAGGTTAATCCTCGTTGTGGAAAGAGACGATCCCTCTAGCCCAATGAGTGGGTCTAGCAACTCAAGTGACAATAAAATAGACATATTCCTAGGTTATAATTGAAAAGAATAATGAAAGACATGGCCTACCTTGTTCTGATGCTATTCCAATTTCCTTTGTTGAGGGCCTTGAACCACTTTTGTCACAGACTTATTCCTTCTTCTCTCAGTGTTTATGTACTTGCACAAGTGATCAAGAGACAAAAAAGCATGCCAAAACCAATAGAAAATCCAATAACAACCTACTTAACTGATCAAGGAATGTCAAGCTAAATAATACATGAACATATATATTTTGGGAAGATGAACCATCAGTTGTATATTATTAGAAGATAAAGCGAAGCTTACAACCAAAGCCTTGATGTTGAAAGGCTCTCCTTGAGTGGTAATCCAAGTCCAAGCCAAGAACTCTCCAAGCACTCCTTCTCCAAGTCTAATGAATAGCCTCTAGGAACAAGCTTAGCATAAGGGTGAAAATAGACATAGACCAACCATTTGGGAATGGGAGAGGATGAATTTATAAGCATGGAAAGGGAGTTAGGACTTATCCAAATATAGGATTAGGAGGCCAAGATGAGAGGATTCAACCTCATCTATGCAAAACAACCTCCAGTTCGTTGCTCTGGAAGCTTCTAGATCACGAAGCCTCTCATCCTCTTTGGGAAAATTACCTTTTTGGGATCATCGTGGGTATGCAAGGGAACAGAGCGATGTCATCACTAGCTAAGTACACTGTAACAAGTGAAAATCACTATTTTAAGCCTTATAAGAGCGATGATCCTCATTTTAGGGTTTTAAGAGCTATTTTTTGAAGGAAAGCTCAACGAATTTTCCAATCAAAGTCTTAGGAGGGATCTTAGTTGTATACATGGATGAGTATACTCTATAATGGTCATGTTTCAGGCACTTCGAGGTATGTCATAGGGAAGTGTAGGAGGTGTGACAAAATACTGTGTAACACATGTGAAGGAAGGTATTTCCTATGGATAGAAAGATGTGCCACAACCACTACTTTTACCCAATGCACATGCTTACCTCTTTGATGGATACTGCTTTTCAACAAACCATGGAAGCCTATTGTGGGTGCGTCCTTGTCTGCATCGAGATTCTTAGAAAGTGAAGGATTGAAACTTGATGCCTGAAATAGAGCTTAGCAAGTAAGATTGTTTAAGCCATCGAATGATTGGATCGTAAAATTTATTATGGTTGTCTTGAAAGCCTCGTGATCTCTGAAAAGTTGAATTTTTTATTCAAGAAGCAGGATCACGATGGGAATATTGTAAGGAAAAATACATCTAATCATCCTTGGTGGTCATGCTAAGATAGTAAGGACTTGCCATAACCATTAGCGAAGGGTGAAGTGCCTCACTTGTTTGATGGAAATATGAATAGAGAGATGTTAAGCTATGAAGATCAGAGAACGCAAAGCAACTGCCATCAGATGTACTGATGGGAAAATGACAAAATGAATGACAGTCACCTAAGATAGAGCAATGATTAGATGAACTAACTGAGACATCAGATTCTCTGTTTGTAATAAACAAAGAAAATTCCATTTGAACAATCTTGCGAACACTCCAAACAATAGAACCAAGTTCATTGTGAGTTAGATATGATGGATAGATTTGTAGTGAAAGGTTTGCAAGAAGGCTGAGGAGCTGAACATGAAGAGGGAAATTCGATAAGTATGATTGTGGGCAAAGATAGTCTTTGAGATGATCAACTTCATAATTCCATGACTTCATTAGAGATGAACATTACCAACCCGAGTTTGACATAAGATATTTACATGAAGATGAATGAGCTGTAACAGATTCGTGAATTCAGTAATATGTGAAATTTTGAAATTTTGAAACATCACACCCATAATACCAAACATTTCTTACACGGGGGTCCAGATTGAATGAAATCGTGAAGATAGACAGATTGTGCATGAGAAACCAGATCTAATTTGGTTTAGGAGGCTTACGAGAGTCACGAAGTCCTAACATAACCATCAACAAATGTTCAAGTGCCTCAACTCCGTAACATGTCCCAAAACTTTCAATAATTGTAGAATTTCATTTTGAATCATGAACTAGATCATGCGTGGACTGAAAGTGGTTGTTGCTACTAATTTCAAAATTGCTCTCCAGATGGTAGCCATCTTTGTCACAAGTTTCAACAACAATCAGATTTCTCAATTGAAGAGGCTCTTCTGATGGTACATCCAAAGATAAATGAATTGGTGAGCTCGCATGAGCAAGCTGATTTGACGAGTTGTCTTCATGCAACATAAGAGATGATGAGGGGTGGGAAGAGTCCTGTGTGATTAGACTGTTTTCAATTTTATCATGGACAACCTCACTGTCTTGTGTCAATTGAGGAGATAACTCATTAGATGGAGAAACAAAAGAGCATGGAGTATCTTTGCCACATGTATATGTGTTGCGAATGGTAGGACACAAGGGAAAGTGAGGTGAAGAGGAAGTTTCAATATGGACATCTTCTTTGATCGGAGCACATTCTAGATCTGAGTTAGAGTCTTCATGAGAAAATGGAAGACCGCATGATGTGATTGGGTGTTCATCATGACATATGGAAGCATGGGAGTGATGACTGCCCAAGACTGGGGGTTTATTGAAAGAATTGATTGTACAAGATGTTCCACTGAGATTAGCAAATTGATAATCGTTCAAGAATGGAATCTCATTGTTTTGATGCAGACAATTTTTAAATAGAGAGGTAAGAGTGATAGTTTCCTCACCTTTTTGCTCCTCTACCTGTGTAATGTGACTACCTTGCACCTGATCACAATTTGAAGCAGAAGCTTGGGAATCAAGAGAATGCGAATAACTGGCTGGTGAAGCATATTGATCAAGTGAGTCATGGTACAAGGAGTCATCTCTTGTAGATGATAGAGGATGGCAACGACGTAGATCAGATTCGAGACTTAAGACGTCCTTGTATGGAATGGGGGAGTGATTCTTCGTTGTAGGCTTCTTGACCCATTCTGGAATTTCCTCCATTGAAGCGGGATATAGGCGAGAAGATGGGTTGGGGACATGATGCGTAGATTTCTTGGCTTCATGATCATCACAAGGGGGAACCCACATCGGGACCGGAAAAGGAGGAGGACAAGGAACAAATGGGGTAATGGGCTCCTCCTCTATAATCTGAGGTGCCTCATGATCCACAAGAGTTGGGGAGGAAGGGAAATTGGGAGGTTCACCGTATTGGGAGACATGAACCAAGCGTTTAAACTCTTGTCTCAAGAAATTTGAGTTCAAATTTTTGTTAATAATTTCATAATATAGGTGAAGGAACCAATTATCAAAGTCCTCAACTCATTCATCAGGCTTCATTATTAAATGACGAAACCTTTCACAAACATCTTGGTGGTTATACTTAACGAAAGCTTTATACAACATCCTACTAAGCTAAAACGGATGAACGGATTGAAGAAAAGGGTAATGTATGACACCATTTTTTAACATGAGCTTTGAATGTGAGGGTGAGTAATCTAGCCATGACATCTTCGGAACCTACTTTGTGACAGAGATAGAGATGGATAACTTCAAACAGATGTTCATGAAAAGTTGACTCACCCTCACCATTGAACTTAAGTTCAAACACGTCATGAATAACCTCTGCAGGGATGGTAAAATTAAGCCCTTTAGAAAAACATCCTGGGATTTTGATTTCTGGAAGAGCCATTTGAAAATAGGAGATTCAAAATAGACTCTACCGGCACATCCTGTTGTCTAGCCCTCCTTCTAACACCATTTTGTTGACGGTGCTGGAAATCCATCAACCAAGGGGGTCCCCCTGATATGAAATCCGAGCTAGACCTCACACTGTTTGGTGTAGGAGTCGTGTATGATGTAAAGGCCTAGTTTCCATATACTTAGAGATCTCCCTTGGCTATAGCTGTCCTCACATAAGAGTGTTACGCTGGTATCTTCAAACAACAAGGTAAGTGTTCCTGGTAAGTGTGTAATGTAACATGGGTCTAGGTTATCTTATTGCAAAGGGGGGAATAAAGTGAGCCTCTAAGTGAGAGGTAATAGTAGCACCCAAGAAGAGACACACACAAACCAGAAAGGTCTATCCGGAACCCAGCAGAATAGTCCACAGCGTATGTGGAAGTCATTAAAACGACGTGACAGTGACAACACATAAACCACCCAGCATAATAGTCCACACATATGTGATAGTTGTTATAACCAGAAAACAAAGATGGTTTGTCGAGTATCTTGAGTCCATAAGGATGTGATAGTGGTGATAACCAATACACAAAGGTGGTTTTTTGAGTATCCCACAAAGTAGTCTATAGGGATGAGACAATGGTGATAACCAATATAGCACATTCCCAACAATGTAAGTACTAAAACAATTGAAGTAGTTCAACTATATTAGTACAGGAGAAACAAACATGCATTACAAATTTCGAAAGAATACTATTACAAAAATCTATAAGACATGCATGAAATTCTTTTGGCCTTAACGAGCTTCTGAATTAAGAAAAATTCCCAACACACATCTATATACCATACATCACTAGTCCCACTAGTGGGACATTGGAGCCAATCCTCGCTCCTCAAAGAACTGACTGTCTACTCTCGAGGCTATGTGGGAGGAGCCAAGGTGAAAAGTCCTTTCTCATATAATGGGACGGGTATATATAGCCAAGGTTGATGCTTGATCCTTATGACTCTTCGACTATCCTAATGACCATCGAGATTCCTATGACTTTTCAACTGACATGACTCTTCAACTTCTTGTGTGCGTCCACTGGAATTTCACTTTACATTACATTCAGTTACAACATATATGACCCATAGTGGTGATGTGGCCTTGACAACTCATGGCACAATTTGACAAGACACTATTGACATGTACTGGCTAGCTGTGGTGTCCATGTCAAGCTGATGTGCTACTAAGTGATGGATGTACTCTTGGGTGTGCTTTGTCTTCTCCTCCGTATGGCTTGATGTTGTGAGGTCTTCGATGGTCTTGGTCATGAAATATGGTTTTGTGCATGTGTTCCTTTCGCCTACTGTTAATTTCATATGTCTAGTTGTAGGTAAGTCTTCTAGCATGTGTGCTCCCTCTTCATATTGTTCGTAATCTCGCCATGATCTATTAGTGTACGTGTTCCTGCAATTCACTCATTATGGGACGACATCAAATCCAAAACCTCCTAGTCTAACATGATGCATTGTTTTTCCGTGTTCTAGGCTTAGGACAGATGAAAAGCTTAGAAGAGGGCCTCATAACAGTGCAATGTGTAGTTCCAGGTGACAAGGAGGGGGGACTATTCACTGAGACTACACAGAGCGCAGGGTAGGATTGGAAAAGGAACTCCGAGACACAGTCTTCACTATTTAGGAAAATTGTGTAGAGGACACTCAGACACTGAGAGGCACAATTGCACAGTTAAGGACACCACTAGCAGTTGTAAGGTGGGAACTTGAGGGACACCTCTGCACAGTTTCCAGAGGGAACACAAGGTAGGACATAAGAGGGACTAGAGGACAGTTCTGTGTCACTTTTGAGAGTAGTGAGTCCCATATGAGGGAAGTCACTGGGAGGACATCTCTGCGCAATTCATGGAAGCATTGCAGGCTCAGTTCTTTGTGCAATGTG
This sequence comes from Pinus tabuliformis, assembly GCA_031772625.1. Lineage (NCBI taxonomy): Eukaryota > Viridiplantae > Streptophyta > Pinopsida > Pinales > Pinaceae > Pinus > Pinus tabuliformis. Next base: position 108,424,806 of record CM062804.1, read on the forward strand.
GGGTTCCAACAAACATGAAGGAGGCTTGATGACTGTTCTTGTGAAGTGTGTAGTTCAGATAGGAAGTGAGGTAGTTTCTGCATAGTTCTAGGAAGGAAGACAAGCTTCTCACCTCTGGGATTTCATAGTGCAACTGACCTGGAGGACAACCTCAAGCACTATGAAGTTACAGATAACAAAGCAACACCATTGAGGACTAAGACTGCACAGTGAAGCTCAGTCGGGGTCCGGTGAAGTGGGGTTGTTCCGTCGAGAGATTTTCAGGAAAATGGCTAAGTGTGAGAGGCAAGTGAACTTGTGATGAAAAGACATTGTGATCACACACTTAGCGTACTTCGACAACATGAAAACACTAACCACTGGGACAACATAGAAAATAATGACCTTGTGTGGGACTGTCTAGAGTTGAAAGCAACAAGTGCAACACTTGGGATAGACCTTTGGACGACTATGACAACACTTGCACGAAAGTACTTATAACTTTGTGTGTGAGTGCGATGGGCATTCACATAGATAAGACAACCCAAAAACACAAAGACAAACCTTCGAAATCACCATAACAAGATCGCAAGCATGAAAAAGAAATCAACATGCCAAAAGACGATAGTTGGTTAAGCAAGAAAAAGGGAGCAAGACACATAGAGGAAACACATGGAATAACTTTCAATGCTTGAAAATATGCATGTTATTGAAGACATAATGATATTACAATGATAATCAGTCCTTTAAGCTACAATAAGAGGTGTATTTCAAAATATGTGCTTTATCTTCCATACCTACCCTCTAAGGGTTGTGTGTCAGATGGAGTCTTCATGTGGTCTCGATCTTCTATCATACCTTGGGTTCCTTGGTCTACTTATCTTCTTCCTCGATTCCTTGAGAGTCCTCTAGCATGTCATCCTTCTTGTGATCACTAAGAGACACATTTGTGCAGTTTCAGTGGGTAGTGACTACTACAGGATGAGGCCCTGGAACGACACATCTGTGTAGTTTTAGGATGCAAGGTAGACTGAGAAGCTGAGGGAAAAAACTACATAGTTTCAGGTGACAAGGCACTGTCGCGGGATGAGGTCCTAGGAGGACACATCTCTGTAGTTTCAGGATGCAAGGTAGACTGAGAAGCTGAGGAATACAACTGTGAAGTTTCTAGAGACAGTGGGTTCCAACTGAGGGAAGGAAATTGGATGAAACCACTGTGTAATTTTGAATTCTAAGGGAGGCTGGGCAGATTTCCCCTTGAAGCAAAACAAACTTCCCTTTTCATAGCAAGAGATAATCCCCATCCCCAAAGATGACATGTATTGTGTAAAGATAAAAGCATGAATGACTCTTAAGATCGAAAAGGGGAGCTTGAGATCATCAACTTACCAAATAAGTGACTAAGGAACGACCGATCATAGGATCCATAGTAGGCTCCAAAATTTGAGTACAGGCCAAAATTTTGGAGGGTGTTGTAGCCGCTACAACATAATTCTAATATCCTTTGTTTGCAAGAAACAAGAACAAAATACCCTCCATCAAATCCAATGCATACAAACAAATATCACTACATACATTTATTTCACTTACATGGAATTCTTACATACTATACAAAAAATATTGTTGTTGACAATCATCTCACCTATACAACAAGCAATATTGAATCAGAAATCACAAGTTTTCATCTTCAAGAAACACCATCACACTTCTGAATATATACATTGCACCAAACATAGGCACTGAAGATATAATTTGTAACAACCCAAGTTCATTTTCCATGTAAATAAATTAAACCAAGGTCATGGGACACGTATTCCAAAATGAGCGGAGGGAAAAATATTAAAGTGGCATCACTTGTGGTTTATTAATGGCTATGGAAATTGGCAAAGGCATTGGCAAGGGAAAAGAGGAAATACATGGAAATTTAATAAAAGAAATAAAGGAAAATAGGTGAAAAGGAAGATGAAGAGACAAGAATATGCATGAGAAGGAAAATGAAGGAAATTGAAGAAAAGAAAAAGGAAAAGAAATAAAAGAGGGGAGAAATCATTCTAGCTCTCTTCTTCCACACTCTTACACACTCATACACTCTTACACACTTACACTCTTGGAGCATTCTAGAATTCACTTGGACATAGAGTCATTATCACTTGGACTTGGAGAGATAGAGCACTTGGACAGAAGAAAGAAAGAAAAGTAATTAATGTGCAACGAAGAAGAAGGTTGGAAAAGAAACTACAACAGTAGAACATTGTAGGTAACAGGTTGCATGTTTGATTTCCTTGGTAAGATTTCAATGCATGGTACATGCATTTGGTTATTTGGTCACTTTGTTGTCATTGACATGGGATTTTCCTAGCTTGATATTTATTTAAACCTTTCCTTGCCATTTCTTGGATAGCCATGATGTATTGGGTTCCCTATTTTGATTAATTTTTGGATGGTCGATAGACTTTTGATCTTGGTTGAGTTGAACTTGGGAAAATTCCCAAGGGTTGAGGTTGGAGATGGTGTTTGTGTTGGAACTCTTGACGGATAATTAGAGATAGGAAAATTCCTCTAGGTATGGTTAATCCAAGATCTTTAACTTCAATGATGCATTTATAATTGCATATAGCAGAGAATATTAACCAAGTAACTTAAACCATGTGAAAAGAAATAGAATAAACATAAGAAAACATGAGATCAAAGACACAATGATTTGATTATGGAATTCACCCAATGTGGGCTACGTCTCTGGGCCCTGCTCAATAGTGGGAAGGCCTTATTTTAGTAAGTGGCATCAAGAAATCAATTACAAACAAATTTACAAAAATGACCCTTATACCTCCAATCTGGATGATGACCTAAAAATGGAGAGCTCATCTTGAGAAATGGACATCACCATTGGATTTTTGCTGCAAAATCGTGTAATATCGACTATAAATTTGTCCAATTCTGTCACCAACACCTCTGTGTTGAAAATAGCAACAAGAAATGCTAAAAATAGCACTGCTATAAATAACAATTTGGTTACCAGTGCTGGATTGAGAAACAGGGAATGAAAAATGGAAGTGTTAAAAATAGCATTCTATTTTTAGCAATTCGGGATCGATTCGTATTTTTAGTCAGTCCCTGGACTAAAATAGGAAGTAAAATTCGAATTTGAACTTAACAGCTGTTTGAAAATAAATTAATTAATTCACCATGAGTTAATTAGTTGTAAAAAATCAAACATGATTTCTATGTGAGGACATGCAACAGTTTCTCTATTAATTGAGGAATTTATCCATCAGTTAAAGAGATAAGGATGAGTTCTAATTTGATTTGTAATTAGTTGGCTCAGTTAACTGAGTCAAGTCTAGTTAGATTGATTTAAACAGTTTTTTGAATTAATGTAAGTTCAGTTAGTTAATGCTTGCATGCATATAACTGCTGCAATTCAGATAACAGAATATTCTCTCATGCATGTCAGTTCAGATAGAGACCCAATTGAGATCAGAGGAGGGACAGTGTACTATCAGTTGGATGGATTTTTTCTATAAAGGAAACTCATCCATGGAGAAGGATTTATCTCCTTCAGGATTGCGCAGTTAGATCAGAGGTTAGTGAGTGTGTGAAGAGGCCAATTCACACAAGTGGTTGCACTGGACCCAAAGGAAAATTGCCCAAAGAAATAGGAGGGTTGGAGGGTAGAGGAGAAGGTTTGAGATAGGCCTTTGACTGTCTATGAGCAGTAGAGGGATTGCAGAGAGAACAGGATAGCTTGTGAGCTGATTCTTTTTTTAATCCGGACTATATTTCCACTTGTATGATAATACAGAGTTGGGGTTTTACGCTGAGGCTTACCCCAGGTTATTTCTTCTATGTTATGTGTGATTGCTTCTCATTCTCAGTTATATGTGTTCTCATTGATCATGATCAATTCGATTAAGCTTCCGGAAAGTGTTGTAGGAGTAGATCTTGTATTGTGTTTTAATATATTGCATAATCTGTTGATCTACAGTGGGAATTTCTACATGGTATCAGAGCAAAGGTGATCAAAGTAAAGAATAGTATACAAGAAGGAGGAGTTCGAAGTTTATGGTTCCTGAATATAGAAATCGAGTTCTTATGACATCTCTATTTCACCTATGGCATTTAGTGGTTTAAGACTCGAGTATGCCCTTGATGGTAGCTCAGATTATATAGCATGGAAGGATCGCATGGAGGCAATGTTAGAGGATAACAGTCTAAAGGACTTCATTGATCAAGAAGTCCCTAAGCCGACTGATGCTACTCAACTGGCAGAATGGAAGAAATGTGTTGCTAAAGCAAGGAGAATCCTCTCGGAGGGAGTTTGAGATCACATTGTCTCGAGCCTCCATGGGAGGGAGACTCCATTTTTCGATGTGGAAAACATTGAAAAATTTATATTAGAACAACAATGATCAGAGGAAGTTGGCGGTGAAAGACAAGCTTCGTAAGATCAAGTGTGAAAAGGGCGACAAGATCTCTACATATTAGAACAAGCTCACCACCTGTAGGGATGAGCTTGGAAGTGTAGGGATCACGACCGCTGATGATGACATGTTGATGAAAGGGAAGGAGAAGTATTCTCATTCCAATTCGAGTTCTTCCCATGGTGGGAAGAAGTTTGACAAATTGAAATTGCGATGCTTTTGTTGTCATGAAGTGGGCCATTTTGTTACAAATTTTCCACTGAGGAAATCCAAGAAGGGATCTGTGGAAGGATCAGAAGGTGAGGCACTAGCCTCATAGTTCAAGTTGGATTTCACACTTTTTGCATGCATGGTTTCATCCATGGTGGGAAGTGGTTGGTTTCTTGACAATGGAGCTTCTTTCCATATGATCAGCGACAAGAGTTTGTTCAGTGCTTTGGAGGAGAAAGATCTCCAGATACTCATAGCGACGGGTAATGATGAAAAGTATAGTGTCTCAGTTGTAGGAATGGTTTTTTTTTAGAGGGAGCATGGAGCTCGCATTACCCTGATCGATGTCAAGTATGTACTAGGACTAAAGAGAAATTTGGTGTCGATCGTGATGCTGAAAGACAGAGGCTATGATGTAGTCTTCAGTAAGGGAAAGGTTTTCCTTAGACACATCATCATGAGACAGGTGAAGCAGATTGGTTCATGAGTCAAGAACTTGTATGCTCTTGAGGTTCAAGATGCATGAAAAGCCCTGAGGAGCAAGGAAAATAATGGAGACTTGGTGATTGAGAGGGACAGTACATTACCTCTCAAGATGCAACCATAGGAGAAGTATCAGACGATTGTGGAGGAGCCACGATTGGTGAAGCAACTTTAGGAGGTTGTGGAGCAGCCACAACTAGGGAAGCTAAGAGGAGACAGAGTGGAAGCATCCACTCATGCAGAGACCTTGAGTATGGGGAAATTTCGAGCCAGGTGGGTAGAGGGATCACATGCATCAATACCTCCAGGTAGGAGGTGGGGTGATGTGGAGTGATCGTCCCAAGAAGGCTAGAATAGGGGTAGGATCCTTGAGGTACCCAACCTCTTTGATTCGACTTTGCTACAGGAGCCCCAATGAGGAGTAGCAGGACTGGCTGAGTGGGTAGAGATAGATGTGGATGGAGCGGTAGAGAGGGCTACAGTGCAGGAGTCTGAGGACTGTGTAGAGCTAGCAGACTGCAACAATGCGAGAGGCACAAGAGTGTTGCACCAGTGCAGGATGGCACAAAGAGGTGTGCAACGGTGCGAGATGCATGGAGTGTTGCAGCAGCTCAAAGGTTAGATAGGGAGCACTTGTCAGCAATAGGTAGAGCTTCAACATCAGAGTATGTTTCTAGCCCAACAGAGAGGTCAGTGGGAGAGTTATTTTGTTTGTAGAGTTGCTGGAGCATCCACACTTGGAAGAAGTGTTGCATGAAGAACATTCCAAAGGTACAGGATCGAGTTCAAGTTGAATTCCTTTCTTGTTGAGAGGGAGTGTTGAAAATAGCAACAAGAAATGCTAAAAATAGAAGTGCTAAAAATAACACTGCTATAAATAGTAGTTTGGGTACCAGTGCTGGATTGAGCAACGAGGAATGAAAAATGGAAGTGCTAAAAATAACATTCTATTTTTAGCAATTCGGGATGGATTCCTATTTTTAGTCAGTCCCTGGACTAAAATAGGAAGTAAAATTCGAATTTGAACTGAACCACTGTTTGAAAATAAAGTAATTAATTCACCATGAGTTAATTAGTTGTGAAAAATCAAACATGAAGTCTATGTCAGGACATGCAACAATTTCTCTATTAATTGAGGAATTTATCCATCAGTTAAAGAGATAAGGATGAGTTCTAATTTGAGTTGTAATTAGTTGGCTCAGTTAACTGAGTCAAGTCTAGTTAGATTGATTTAAATAGTTTGTTGAATTAATGTAAGTTCAGTTAGTTAATGCTTGCATGCATATAACTACTGCACTTCAGATAACTGAATATTCTCTCATGAATAACTCATGCATGTCAGTTCAGACAGAGACCCAGTTGAGATCAGAGGAGGGACAGTGTGCTATCAGTTGGATGGATTTTTCCTATAAAGGAAACTTATCCATGGAGAAGGATTTATCTCCTTCAGGATTGCGCAATTAGATAAGAGGTTAGTGAGTGTGTGAAGAGGCCAATTCACACAAGTGGCTGCACTAGACTCCAAGGAAATTTGCGCAAAGAAATAGAAGGCTTGGAGGGTAGAGGACAAGGTTTGAGAGAGGCCTTTGACTATCTATGAGTAGTAGAGGGATTGCAGAGAGAACATGATAGCTTGTGAGCTGATTCTTTTTTTAATCCGGACTATATTTCCACTTGTATGATAATACAGAGTTGGGGTTTTAGGCTGAGGCCTTCCCCAAGTTATTTCTTCTGTGTTATGTGTGGTTGCTTCTAATTCTTAGTTATATGTGTTTTCATTGATCGTGCTCAATTTGATTAAGCTTCCACAAAGTGTTGTACAAGTAGATCTTGTATTGTGTTTTAGTATATTGCATATTTTGGTGACCTACAATGGGAATTTCTACACTCTGGCCCTCTAAGGGAATATTTTTGGCATCTTTCATATTTCTTGACTCATGGTTTGGCTACCTCCTCTGCTCAGGGTTCCATCCATCCTCTGTCGCTATGCCCCTGGTCGAATGAATTATGCGAGTTTAAATACATTTTTGAGGGTGTATTTATCAATGGAAGGTCATTGGAATATTGGTAGTGCACCCAAATTGGCTTGGGTGGGTAGGGAGTTCCAACCCCACCGAGCCCCCCCATATGGATGGCGCATTGGTTATGAAGTTTTGATGCATATTTATTTTAAAATAGTCGATTGTTATAACCGTTGGCGTCACACACTGACTAATGGTTTTATGGCATGCTGGTCAAGTTTGAAAAGATGGTTATATGTTTTGTTGGAGTTCCGTTGTAACTGTGGAATAAGTGGTTATCGCGTTTAATTGTATATAGTTGCGGAGCGATGAACATACATTTTCATATGGTTTCGTTGGAGTTTGATCCACCGGCGAACTGACTGATTGTTAAGCCAGGTAGGTTTGACACCCGCCGGAACATCACCGTGGCAGTTTATATATAATATGTAATACATATCTATTTGGTGTGGGTGGGGCCCTGGGTCTCCCGCAGGTTCCCCCCCCCCCCCCGCAAATTGTTTCATGTATATGCAATAATTGTTGGTGGGGGTGGCAACTAGCCACACCTAAGATATATTTAATTCATTTTTTTAAAACACAATGGTTAAAACTTTCCACAAAAAAATAAGGGTTACTGGAAATATTAATGATTCGACAAATTCATCTTTTCCGGTGGCCGGATTCTATTTGCCAGGATGCTTCCAAATTGTTGCCTCCTTAAGGCTGCCACTTGGCCAATTTTGACTTGAACTTTCACCAGCTACAACTTGAGCATACAAACTTGAATTTGAGTGTCATTCACACTGTTGAAATCAGGGCGAAGAGCACTATGATCTAGTCTGGGTTTCACTTCCATCTGAGGGTTTTGATTTTTGAGCTATTTTCAAGGCCACTTGTATTTTTGGATCCTACTGGATCATTCCTCCCCACTGAGGAGCTTTTGGTCCTCCAAAAGCATGAACACATCCTGCACACTTCCTGTGTCTTTGTCAAGCCACACTTTCAACATCTACATTGCATGCAAATCTGGTACATTTTTTGTAATCATATACAAAACCACACATGACTCAAACAACCCCATACTTGCCAAGAGTTTATAACACACACTCTTTGGTCAAGTTTACATTATAATAGAAACCAATACCCCAACTATAAAAAAAGGCCAAAACATCATCATCGCTTTAATAAGTGATGGAAAACACATCATCACTTTTACAATTATTTGCAACACATGATTTACAAAATGTGGCCATGACAAGCTACTATATCTAGTAAAACCATCTCTTACTCAATAAAGTGGACCACCATGAATGTGGTGGATTCGTTTGTTGAAAATCTTCGCCAGCTAGCTTCTTTATCGGTGCTTTCTAGGCATGGAGCATCTGACACATGGCTCTCTAGTGTCCAACCTCGTTGCAGTGACTACAATGATTCTTTCTCCTCCAAACTTTCTGAATCGTCTTGGAACACTTATTTTTGGTGCGCCTCTGATACGTGCCCATGGAACCCTCACTATCACTGGAATGTGATGAAGTTCTCTCATCATCTATCATTGGTTGGTCATTGGATGTCTTGGAGCATTCCCCAACCTCTTTTCTGACATATCCAAGTCTTACATAACAAGGAAATTCCTCCACTTTGATGGGATTCACAATGCCTTGGCCATTAATGCTGAGGCCCTTTCCTTGATACCCCATTTTCTTCAATAATTTTGATCCAATTCCTATAGTATGTTTCTCAAAAGTAGTGAAATCATCATCATAAAAAGTACATGAAATTGAAGATTCACTTTTTACCTCAAGCTTTTTATGATACAACTTTTCTAAGGCCTTGTCCTTGGCTTGTAATTGACGGTGAAACCTTTGTTTCTCCTTCTCTGCTTCTTGGAGGAGTCCCCTTAGTTCAACATTCTCCGCGTGAATGCTTTGGTTGATTTCTTTGAGTTCTTGAAGCCATGACGAATTTGGTTCCCTTTTCATCTTTGGTACAACATCTGCTGAAATATTTGTCTCATCGTTCGAATCGAAACCCAAGTTGATGGGTCCATCTACCCTAATCTCAAGAGCTACAATCTTCATTTCTTCACCTAAATCTGATCCCAGGTCAAATGGTCCACTGCCTGGAAATATCGTAGCTGTGATATTCTCATCCTCCTATGATTCATGTTCTTGGTCTTGTTGCATGCTTGCAACTGTCTTATGCTTCTCTTTTCTATCATTGCTCTTAAGTCTCAATTTTGGATGCAGTTTCCAGCAATTCACCTCATCATTCTCTTCTTTGTCACAACGAGTACAAGAGGGCCTTGCTTCTCTTCTCTTGGCAGCTGTTATCCTCTTCGGGTGGTTATCTTTCTCATACTTCTCCCTGCTTTCAAGATGTACAATCTTCACACTGGCTTCATCACGAAACTTAGGTTCAAATAATAACAATGAATTGCACAAATAACTATGCAAAGAGCCAATATATTTCATCAATGTCTCAAAAGTGTCTAGTGGAACATTAAACGCTAATGCTTGTTTTCTAAACTCCTCTAGAAAATTATGAATAGTTTGACCTTTGTTTTGTTTCAAATGTTTCCATTCCATCAAGGCCTTCTTTCTATAATCCAATGGGTAAAATTGCCCTCGTAAAGAAGAAATGAACTCAGAAGAAGATGACAGAAGTTTACGACTACTCTTACCACCTTATTGTAGCTTGTGTTCCCACCAGATGAGAGCGGTTCCACTCAATCGAAGGGATGCTGGCTAAATCTTGGTTTCATCCTCCTTTATTTATTGTATGCGGCAATACACTTTAACCTGTCTTATCCAGTTATATATGTTTTTTGCATTAGATTCTCCACTAAATATAGGTAAATCAAACTTGACATCCAACTTCAAAAAGGGATTTTTAGATGCATTCCTCTGATTCATGTTAGAATGATGAGAAGAGTAAGAAGAAGAAATTTAATTGGAGGTCAAAGAGGGAGGAGAATCTCATTCTCCACCTTCATGGTGTACCGATGCATGATCCTCGTGCTCTTTATTCTCTGGATTGATTGTCTTCTCATATTCTGCAAATAACTTGTCAACTTTCTCTGCCATGGTGAAGAAGATCTTGCGATAATTTTTCTCTTCTTCCACTCGTGCATCCTCATCTGCCATATTCTGTCTTCATGGTGCACACCCCACTTTGGGATGAAAGGATTTGAGTTTTTCTTCACCTCTTTGGAGCTTGTTCCTGGTTAGCATTCAATCATGCAACCCACATCAAGAAGACCTGCTCTGATACCAAACTTGATCCAATATCTTTAACTTCAGGGATGCATTTAGAATTGCATATTGTTGGGCCTAAGAATTATCCTTAAAATACATCCACTTTCACTCCATTCACACATTTTCTCACCTCTATTTCACCACCATGTCATCACATCAAGCTTCACTTTCATCATTATATGGGTTACCCTTGTGTTTTCCAAAACATTATTAATTCTTAGTATTTTTAAGTGAATTTGTGGTTAAACTTTAGGAAATAATATCCTTATACTTGTACCTAACAATTGGAATGATAAATTTGACATGTGTAGGTACAAAGGAAGCTTCCAAGGCATCTTTATGTGGCACTCTATGTTCAATTTCGAATTTTTGGAGATCATGGACCTCATGGAGAAGATCATGGACCTCATGGAGGAAATCATGGAGGATAGGGTTATGTGTCACCATTGGTTGAGAAATATGTGGATCAAAGGAGGGAATAGTGGATCTACATTTATGAGTTTGTTATCATAGCTTTTGTATAAATATGAGTGTTATCTCCTTCATTTGTAATCTTAATTTTTAGAATCTTAGAACCTAGTCCTTCATTGTAACCTAGTAATGTTAATCTAGATAGAATTTAGAATAGTTTTGGTTTGGATCATATGAGCTTATAGCCATTGTACTTTGAAAATTATGATGAATAAAATGGAGCTTCTTTGATCCTCTACATTTGACTTCTCTTTTGGTGTTCTTGTGAATCCTTGGAAGGATCCCATTGCATAGCCAATACACTTTTGTTTTGGTAAGATTTTATTTTATGTTTGTTTATTTCATTAGATTAAATTATTAGGTTCAAATGTTTGAAATATTAATGAATGACCTTTCATAAGAAAGTATTAATGTTTACTTCAATGAATCTGATTTGTAATTTAATGTTTGATTCCATTAGTTTAAGTTTCTGATTTATATGCTTGAGATATAAACGAATAGTCTCTTGTAAGAAAGCTTTAACGTTTCATACAATCAATCAGAATTATGTTTAATAGCTTCAATTTCATTAGTTTAAATAGTTGATTAGAAATATTAATGGACAGTCTCCTGTAAGGGAGATTTAATATTTCTTCACCTAGCTTAGTTTAGTTTGTCTCTGAGTCGATATATTGGATGATCCTTGAAGTTTTACTTACCCGGGTTGACAATAAATGAAACTCTAATTTGCATCCACATTTTAGACCCAACACATATAACAAAGCATATTAACTGAGTAACTTAAACCACATGAAAATAAGCAGAATAAACACAGTCAAACATGATATCAAAGACACAACGATTTGATTACGAAGTTCACCCAATGTGGGCTATGTCTCTGGGCCTTGCTCAATAGTGGGGAGGCCTTGTTTTATTAAATGGCATAAAGAAATCAATTACAAGAAACTTTACAAAAATGACCCTTATACCTCCAATCTGGATCATGGCCTAAAAATGGAGATTTCAACTCGAGAAAGAGATGTCACCACTGGATTCGTGTCGCGAAATCATGAAATATCAACTATAATTTTTTCCAATTTTGTTACCACCATCTCTGTCCCTCTAAGGGAATCATTTTGGTATCTTGCATATTCCCTAGCTCATGATTTTGATGCCTCCTCTGCTAAGGGTTCTGCCCATCCTTCGCCACTCTAGCCCCTGACCGAATGAATTGTGTGAGTTTAAATACACTTGTGAGGGAAGTTTTACCAATCGAACGTTGTTGGCCTATTGGTAATGCACCCAAATTAGTGTGGGTAGGTTGGGCGTTCCAACCCCAAAGACCCCCCCATATGGATGGTGCATTGGTTATGAAGTTTGAGTGCGTATTTATTTTTAAATAGTTGATTGCTATAACTGTTGGCATCACACACCAGCTAATAACTTCATGGCATGAAGGTCAATTTTGAACAGACGGTTATACATTTTGCTAGAGCTCCATTTTAGTTGTGGAATAAGTGGTTATGGTGTTTAATGGTATACAGTTGTGGAGTGGTTGACATACATTTTCATATGGTTTGGTTGGAGTTTGTTCCACTGGCAGACCGACTTGCCGTTAAGCCGGGTGGGTTTGACACCCACCAGAACATCAATGTGGTGGTTTATATATAATATTTCATGGTTATAATATGAAATACATATCTACTGGGTGCAGGTTGTTTTATATGTAATTTGCATCTACAGATAAACACATTTTCCCTATGTGGGTAGCTACACCTAGAACAACAGAAAGAAAGTAGTTTAACCTTTTCCTATAGTAGATAGATGAGATGAAGGAACTTACTCGTATTCTTTCGCTTCCTTGATCCCCTTTGAATTGCTTCCATTGCTTCCACTTGAACTAAACCCACTCAATTGGTACCTGTATCAACAGAAACAAAAACAAAAAATTATCAAAGCATACATGATCTATCTACTATAAGCCAATGGAGTCGAAGACATTGAAACACATAATCATCATAGATATGAACACGAATATGAGAAAAGGAATAAACTATTTATTAATGTAGAAGGAAGAGTTTCACCCAATACAGTTCAATCCTACACCACTCACCCAGCTTCAGTCCAACCCTTGCCACATCAAAAGCACACCAATCTAGCAGCATAACATTACTTGACATGAACTCAATTCTCAAACCAACAAAATTTCCTTACAAACTTCAAATTATAGCCCCCTGATCACTATGATGAGTGCTCAATTTATAGGAAATGGAGGTGGTTTTTGTCATAAATGAGGGTATTGAATGGCCTTCCAAACTTGGAGTTAGTTTCCATGGAGCAAGGGATGAGAGGATAGGAGGTTAATGGATCCTTAGCCTATCCAATTTCAAGCTCATAGGAGGAGATAAGAGATGGGATCCTTCTAGAATCATCTAGAATCAAGGAATATTCCCAGAACCCTATGCAAATTTCACTCAATCTCGCCCAACGCAGGTCAAAGAGGGCCTAAGTGCACTGTAGTGTAGGCCTGAATGGGCCTGCTTGCTCTGCAATGTAGTTACCCCTGACCAAGGCTGTGCTGGTGTCCCAAGGAGGCATTTCAGCAAGGCTTCAGGCCAGGAAACTTTCATGGAAGGAAGCATTCAATGTGATGACTTGTCTAGGGCATGTAACAACTGAATTAGGGTTTGATGAGCCCTAATTGTATTGATCTGAATGTCAAGAGTGATGTGCCCAAATAGACCTGTAATAGTTGCCCCCTAAAGCATGAAGTCGAAAATAATAATGTCGAGTGATATGCTTTACGATGTGATGGGAGGATTTGAAGCAGACGATGACCTGCATTGATTACAATACATAAGATCATGATAGTTTGAATTTTTCATGAATTGCTGAGGGAAGGGATACCCATACTTAGCATATGAAATTTTCATTACGTGTACATGGATAGTCATCTACAGATATAAACCCATGATAGTATGACCGTTTGTGTAAAGCCATTTTACAGATGATTTAGTACTCTCCTGAAATCGTAGCCTAGATGGATGAAATTAGATCCAGTGTCTTCTATCTCATCCAATCGTTCGTTGAAGTACGAGTCTAACCATGTGAATATGTGATCTAAAGTCGAACATGGTAAAACACCGCCTGATTACCAGCCAATTATGTAAGTCATTAACGGACGTGAGAGAGATCACTGATAATAATAATGATTCTCAAGGTACTGCTGTACATTTTGCATGGTGTGAATAAATTTTTTTGATGTCGAACACCATACAAAGTCTTTCAGTTGAAGTCCAATGATGTCAACTTGTTGCCAGAAGCGAGAAACTTTCCATTGATATATGCAAGCCCCAAGGTACTAGAAGGGTGTTTCTAAGTCAACTTCTTGGATAATGTGTTGATGCAAGAGGGCCTTGATGTATCCCACATCAATGACATGAAATGAGTGTAATGATTTTGGAGATGGAATGTGATTGACGACATAAGGTTCAAGAATGGCGGTCATGAAAATGAAGGTTTATGAGTATTACAAAGGATGAAGTTTACTGAGTGACTTCTGTTGAACATGTCGCGAAACTAAATGAATTGGTAGCATTGACCCAAAACCAAAGTGATGAATGTTGTGATAGACCATAGGTATTGTTACGTTCCTATACCAATAGGAGTCATAATTTTGAATGAATGAGGTTAAGCCTTGTAATATTGTACATATCTTTGCTTTCTGCAAATTTTTTCCATATTAAAAAATAAAAAAATGTAAAGAGGGTATGTCCTAAAAGAAATATCAAGGGACAAAAGAGAAAAAGAGAAGGTCAAAAAATGGAAATATATGAACCCCAAAAAACAAAAAGAGACCATGAAAGTGAGAAAGGCTAAATGCCACTACTATTTACTTTTATGCATAATAATGATTGTGTGCAGCTTGTTATTCATGCCACAATCCATGGTAATCAAACTATTTAATCTTGATTATATCATGCCTTGCATTTTATGTTTATAGTTAGAGAATAAAATCTGACCAAACAGTTTAATCTTGGCAGATCATTAGATAGGTAGAGAAGATAAAAGGATCTCATCAGTTTAATCTGACCCCCTGGATGATATAAGGTTAGAAATAGATAGTTTGTTTTATTAAATAAAAGATAGAATAAGGATTTTCTAGCCTAAATGCACCCAAAGAAATGAAGAAAACTGTTAGGTCCCTATAATACTAGTGATTACCCCATTACTATTGTAGTTATACCCCTTATTTATATTGTTGTGCCCCTATTACCCCCATATTGTTATTTCTGTGCCCCATAGAATCCCTCTATTGTTATTTTTGTGGCTTTATATTATTATTGTTAGGTCGGCTGGATTATATTGACTCCTTAGACTCCTATATATAGAAAGGAGGTTTTGTCATTTGTATCATCCAAGAATTGTTCATTTATGTAATGTAAAGGAGGTTGTCCCCTCGAAGAGGCTGAATTCTAAGGCGTTGATCTATCTTTTCTATCTTTTCTTGAGCTGGTTTCATAACATTTGGTATCAGAGCTTTGGATTCTAGGGTTTCGCTGCTCCAAACAGGTCATCGTGGAATTTTCGCTATAACTTTTTTTCTGTGATGTTTCAGAAGTAAAAAAAAAAAACCCATTTGAGAAGAAATCGTGCTGAACCTTGGGTCCAAATTTCAGAGCTTTTCGCGCGATATTTGCGGAGATATGATCTGAGGAAGTTGGTCTTTTTGCAGACTCCTGAATTACATTCAAAACAGGTGACCTGGGGAAAATCGTCATAACTTTCTCTCTGGGGATCGGATTGAAATTTCGTAAGAAGGTACAGAAAGAGGACGGACTGTAGTTTCTTGTATGCGTGTTTCAGATCCAAAGGTCAAAACAGTGACTCGTGGCACGTCGTACAAGTTCGCTCTACTGAACTAGTCTATAAGCAAGTCACTGTGGGAGATTTCACATAACTCTTCCTTGGAGAATCCAATTTGGGTCAGACTTGTGGCATTGGAAAGAGGACATAGAGGGCTACTACAGGTCACAAATTCAGAACTAGATGATTGGAAAGTACAGAGATACATCAGAGGCAATATCGAGCTCCTACAAAGTGAAAAAAGGTGTGTAGATTTTCTTAAATTTTTGCTTAAGCTTGGTTTGAAAATTTATTTTGAAGGAATTCAAAGGGCATAGTAGAGCATTATTATCGGTAACTGATGCCCCGAGGAAAGAAAATGCAAACACCTAGTAAGGAACCTGAAAGCTCTAGCATGACTCATGAAGAAGAGGAAGAAATGCTACATGATATATCAAAATTACAAGACCAAGTGCAACAAATGTCCCTTGCACAAAAAGGAACAGAATCTAAGATGGATGGTTTAAAGAAAGATGTAGAAGCTAAGGTGGATGGTTTAAAGAAAGGTGTAGAAGCTAAGATGGACTGTTTAAAGAAAGGCGTAGAAGCTAAGATGATTGACGTGGAAGCTAAGATGGATGATTTGAAGAGAGACATGGACGAATTGAAGATAAATATGAATAAGTTGCTACAAGAAATGGTCCTAATGGTGAAAGGGTACTAAAGGAAACTCATGATGAGAACAAAAGAAATGTTAATCATGATTCCATAGATGCTAATGTTGGATCGAAGACTCACCATATTCCAAAAATCGATATGAGGAAGTTTGATGGCAAGGATCCCGCCACATGGATATTACAGATGGAGCAATTCTTCGATCTCAATAATGTGCAAAACGCACAAAAGGTACGTATGGCAACTGTATATTTGGAACCAAATCAGTTTGTATGGTATCAATGGCTTTGTTCTCGTAAACAATTTATCACTTGGGCAATTTTTACGGAAGAATTGATAGCACATTATGAGGATACAAAAAGCAACACTTTTTTTAGCCAATTGATAAGTCTCAAACAAAAGGGTTCAATAATGGAGCACATTGAGGAGTTCCAAAAATTGAACATAAGGGTAAAAGATATTCCAGAGGAGCATAGGATTGATGTGTTCATAGGGTCTTTAAAGGATAATATCCAACATGATGTTCGCCTTTGGGAACCTGATTCATTAGAGAAGGCATTCAGGTTAGCAAGAAAAATGGAAAGCAAAATTATGGCAACTAGGAAGCATACCACTCACAACTATAAAGACGGAAGTGTTGTTGCCCCTAGTCTTCCACAACCTACAAGGTTGACACCACAACAATTGGAAGAAAAAAGAGCAAAAGGGCTTTGTTACAATTGTGATAGCAAATACACAAAAGGTCATAAGTGTGCTGAGAAGAAATTATTCTACATAGATTGTGAAGAGGAAGAAGAAAAGGAGCAAGAAAGGTCAAAAGAAGAGGATATACTCCAGGAACAAAGCCTAGATGAAGAACAAATAAATCCGACCATATCTTGTAATGCATTGGCGGGAATTACCACTCCTCAAACCATCAAGATAGAAGGACAAATCAAGAAGAAAAAGGTAATAGTGTTGATTGATTCAGGAAGCACCCACAATTTTATTCATTGTAGGGTAGCAAAAGAATTGAATTGCTTCCTATATCCAGCACCAGAGTGTCAAGTGATGATTGCAAATGGAGGAACAATAAATTGCTCTGGAAAGTGCCATAATATCAAGCTATCCATGGGAGAATATGTATTGACTAGCCCAATGCTTTCCATTCCAATGGGAGGTGCTGATGTTGTACTAGGAGTCCAATGGCTACAATCCTTGGGTACAATAGCTTTTAATTTTCAAGAACTTTTCATCAAATTTTCTACGGAAGGAAAGGAAGTTGAATTAAGGGGTATTGCAGGGAAACCAGGAAAGATAATCAGCTCTAATGGCATGACAAAGCTTCTAAAAAAGGAGCAAAGAGGTGTAATTGCACAATTATGTTCGCTAGATGTTTCCACATTGGAATCATCTATTTCTCCAGATCTCCAAAAAGTCCTGGACAATCATTCCAAGGTATTTGAGACTCCCAAAGGTCTCCCACCTATGCGTGATCATGATCATGCTATTCATCTGATTCCAGGAAGTGTTCCTCCAAACATCAGGCCGTACAGATATCCCTATGTCCAAAAAAGTGAAATTGAACGTATGGTTGCAGAAATGCTAGAGGCTGGTATAATTCAACCGAGTCAAAGTTCTTTCTCAGCTCCAGTAGTATTGGTGCACAAGAAGGATGGATCATGGCGCATGTGTCCAGATTATAGGGAGCTCAACAAGCTCACTATTAAAGATAAGTTCCCCATTCCTGTCATTGATGAATTACTGGATGAATTGCATGGATCAATTTACTTCACCAAGTTGGATCTTCGTTCGGGATATCATCAAATCAGAATGAAGATTGAAGACATTCCGAAAACAACATTTAGAACTCATGAGGGTCATTATGAATTTTTGGTCATGCCTTTTGGCCTTACCAATGCACCTTCAACATTTCAAGGTTTGATGAATTCAATTTTCAAACCATTCCTTAGAAAATTTGTGTTAGTATTTTTTGATGATATACTAATCTACAGCAAGTCTTGGAAGGATCATGTTGAACATGTTGACAGGGTGCTACAACTATTGGAGGAGAAACAATTATATGCAAAAAGATCCAAATGTTTCTTTGGAGTCCAGGAGGTGGAATATTTGGGTCATATTGTATCTCATGAAGGAGTTAAGGTAGACCCTAGCAAAATTAAAGCCATTAAGGAATGGAAAATCCCCACATCCATAAAGCATCTGCGAGGATTTCTTGGGTTGACAGGGTATTATCGCAAGTTTGTTAAGAATTATGGGAGAATAGCAGCACCTCTAACAACATTATTGAAGAAAGATTCATTTTCATGGACTCCGGAAGCAACAAAGGCCTTTGAACATCTTAAAGAGGCAATGTGCCAAGCACCGGTCTTAGCTACACCGGACTTCACAAAAACCTTTATTGTGGAATGTGATGCTTCAGGAAATGGAATTGGTGCTGTTCTAATGCAAGATGAAAGACCCATTGCTTTTGAAAGTCGTCCAATCAAGGGAAAGTTTTTAAGCAAAGCTATTTATGAGAAGGAAATGTTGGCAATACTCCATGCACTTAAGAAATGGCGACCCTACCTAATGGGAAGACACTTCAAGGTAAAAACGGATCATGATAGCCTTAAATACTTTTTAGAACAAAGATTATCCTCTGAAGAGCAACAAAAGTGGGTCACAAAGATGTTGGGTTATGACTTTGAAATCATCTACAAAAAAGGGAAGCAAAATGTGGTGGCAGATGCACTCTCAAGAAAGGATGAGGATGTGGAAGCATTGTTGTGTGCCATTTCTATTATCCAACCAGATTGGATAAACGAAGCAAGGGAGGAATGGAAGAATGACGAAGAAGTGTGGGCACTTATTCGAAAGCTACAACAAGATTCCAGTACTTCTGATACATTTAGCTGGCAAAATGATTCGTTATGGTACAAAGATCGCTTATACCTCTGTAAGAATTCCCAGCTAAAACAAAAGATTCTTATGGAATTGCACACTTCTCCCTTAGGAGGGCACTCAGGATTTTTAAAAACTTACCACAGGGTTAAGAAGGAATTTTTTTGGGATGGCCTTAAATCAGATATTCAAAAGTTTGTGGCGGAATGTTTGGTTTGCCAACAAAATAAAGTTGAAACAATTAAGACACCGGGTCTATTACAACCTTTATCCATTCCAAGCCAACGTTGGGAGGAGGTTTCAATGGATTTTATCACAGGTTTACCCAAGTCTGAGGGAAAGAGTGTCATCATGGTGGTAGTTGACAGACTTACCAAGTATGCACACTTTTGTGCATTATCACATCCATTTAAAGCCAGTACAGTTTCTACTGCATTTATGGAAACAGTTCAAAAGCTACATGGAAACCCAAAGATTATTGTAAGTGACAGAGATCCCATTTTCACTGGAAATTTTTGGACAGAATTATTTTCTTGTCTTGGTACTCAGTTAGCTCATAGCTCATCTTATCATCCTCAATCTGATGGGCAAACTGAGATAGTAAACAAATGTTTGGAAGGATATCTTCGTTGCTTTGTATCTGATAAACAGACACAATGGGTCAAATGGTTGCCTCTGGCTGAATGGTGGTATAACACTTCCTTCCATACAGCAACAAAAATGACCCCATTTATGGCACTTTATGGGTATCAACCACCATCCATCACATCATATTTAAGAGAAAATTCTAAGGTTCAGGCAGTGGAACATCACATCGAACATCAACAACAAGTCCTCCAACTCTTAAAGGATAACCTCGTGTTGGCACAAAATAGAATGAAACAACAGGCAGATCAACATCGCAGTGAAAGAAGTTTTGATGTAGGTGATTGGGTATTCCTACGGCTACAACCATATAAGCAAATGTCCCTAAAGCAAGCTAAGAAGGATAATAAATTATCACCAAAGTATTATGGTCCGTACAAGGTGTTGCAAAAGATTGGTACTATGGCATACAAATTGGAGCTTCCTGCAGCTTCTCGATTGCACCCAGTTTTCCATGTTTCATGTTTAAAGAAGGTTATAGGCGACAAGCTCCCAATTCAAACAATATTGCCAGAACTTGACGAGGAAGGAAAAATTATATTGGAACCGGAAGCAGTCACAGAAACAAGAACTCGACAGCTACGAAATCGATCAATTTCAGAGTATCTTATCAAGTGGAAGAACTTATCCGCTGAAGATTCCACATGGGAGGATGAGAATTTTATGCAGAAGTATCCAGAACTACTCAAGCGTTGAGGACAACACTTTTTTGAAGGAGAGGGGCATGTTGGGTCCCTATAATACTAGTGATTACCCCATTACTATTGTAGTTATACCCCTTATTTATATTGTTGTGCCCCTATTACCCCCATATTGTTATTTCTGTGCCCCATAGAATCCCTCTATTGTTATTTTTGTGGCTTTATATTATTATTGTTAGGTCGGCTGGATTATATTGTGACTCCTTAGACTCCTATATATAGAAAGGAGGTTTTTTCATTTGTATCATCCAAGAATTGTTCATTTATGTAATGTAAAGGAGGTTGCCCCCTCGAAGAGGCTGAATTCTAAGGCGTTGATCTATCTTTTCTATCTTTTCTTGAGCTGGTTTCATAACAAAAACATGTTAGGGTAAGTAGAAGAAAGGTTGTTGAACTACAAAGTTGATTGGATCAAAACAAATGCATTAGGCTTAGACACATATTTCAATATGTATGATCAACTGTGAAAGAAAAAAAAGGTTTGCAAGTTAATGTGATTAACTCCTCGTCATTCATTTTTCCCCTTACTTACTAATTTCCTATCCACAAGTATGTTGTAGCACTTTAAATCCTTCAAGTCAAAGAGGCTCAGAGCATAAATTTGACTTTTGGTGGGACCGGACCCTCGACTTAATGACTTAAACACATCAAGTGATAGAATCCCCTTCATGAAATTCATCTTCCCATCATTACCCTAATAAACCCCCTTTTCCTAAGGTTAAAACTCTTTTGCCTAGGAAAAGTAAAAACAACTCCATGTTAAAGCCCTTTTCATTCAAAAAGCCCACAAAAACATCTTCGAGTATATGTAAATAAAGTGCACAAATATTACATTTACATTTATACATAAAGATATACCCACTCTTCTCATCACATTTCATATTAATTTTTAATTTAATTATATAAATTCCCAATATACCTATCCCCGTATATTAAATAAATCCCTTAAATAAATATCTCAACCCTTAGTTTTGATAAAAACTATACAGTTTACCCCTTATCCCGACAAAATAAATAAAACCCGTCATTAAAACCCACCCGATAAACGAAGCTCGTGATTAAGTCTTAAATTAATCACAAACTGCTGGGGATTAAAGCCTTGGGCCCCCCAAAACCCATGCTCTTATCACTCGTGCACCTCCCTCGACTGACTATAGTCTGATCATCTTCCCCTTCATCCGATGGTCCACAGCCATATTGGCCGTGCCCAATGGCTGATCGTTACCCACCCGATAAAGTGGTTTTCTCCGGCCCCTCGACTGCTACGTGTCACGCTCTGGGGTAGATCAGGTGACCCCTTCGAAATATCGCCCAACCTCCATAAGCGGTGCGATAGCCTGGGAAACTGCTTCCCCTCTCAACCTGCCAAACCACCCACTGTACATTTGAAATCACCCGCCAAAAAATATCCGTTGCTCCATAAAAATGCTAAGAAGCCCTTTTTCACCTTCTTTCGCTCGTTTTCTCTGTGAACCTCTATGAACCAGTGTGATTCCTGCAAACCCCGAATTCATCATTTAAACTCTGAATGCACTCCTAAAGAAAGCTGCAGAGACCCTAGTCAACCTCTCAGTCCGCACCAGATCCATTCGAACCTCTGCAGCTGCTGTGAACTGCAAATTTACAAATAATTCACCAAATTCCAGGTATTTCATTGTGAATTACCACTCACCCTTTCAAATTTGGAAAACATTCAGCCTGTGAAGTATTTTAATTAAGTAAAACTAATTAAAAAATACTTTAAATTTGAAAACCCACGGCCAAACCCTTTGAATTAAACCTTTAAAGCCAAATTTAAATCCACAAGAACTAAATTATGGCTACCCCTATTTCCTTGGACGTTAGACCTATCACAACTCCCCATTTGGACCCCGACCACCTTCCCTTGGCTGACAGGGATTTTCAAATTAAGGATACATCTACCCAGACCCCCTCCTGCTTATAATCCATTGTTCAAGTAGGGACAAATACCTCAACCATGCTGATGATATCAACTTTTAGGAGTCAAATTCGCCCAAATACCAGTTCCCACAAGTACATGTTTTCCCTGAAGTTGCCCACCAGTGCTATGCCTGTTACATTCACATCCTAAGAGCTATTATGTCCCTTGACCAAAATATTCTATTCAACATTACAACTGATTCCATTAATGAAATATTGCAAATCCAACTAGGTCAAAACCTAACCCCACTCTCCATTGGGGATTTGCTAGACCAGTACTCCAAGTTGAGTCTATCCACGTTAGCCCAAATATTCCAAACATTCATTGTAGAAGAGTGGTATATTGCCAAAGATCCCCCTCCATATGTTTCTGCCATGTTCTCCAAAAGGGGAAAAAATCATCACCATCATATCATGTGTTCTTGGCTGCACCATTGATGAATTTGTTGATGAACTTGTCCTAGCCTTCACGTCAAGTTATACCCTAGGATAGCCTCCAGTTGTTTTGTACAATTATGTTGAGTTCATAGCTGAGAGAATGCATGAACAGTTCACTAGGATGCACAATGAGAGAGTGTTTAAATACTCATCTATCCTCTACCATATGTTCCTATACTATCAACCAGACAGATTTCCTTTTTCCCTTCAGAAGCTAGATACTAAAGGCCAGCCCAGGTTTGTCATTTTTTGGACCCCACTATTCCATAAGTTTCAGTCACCATATACCTATTTAGATTTCATAAATTCTTTTGTTCATCCAGTCATGACTATGCTGATAGGAAGCCCTCCACCCAGGATAAGTCTAGAGATCAAAAGGGTCCTTCAGTTGTCTAAACAAAGCAAAGTGGGAGATTGGTACCTTTACCAAAACCACATAGAGATAAGAATTTATGGTTGCCAGCTTGCACCATATAAACTACCCAAATACCTCCCCATGAGGTTATTTGCTGTAGAGTACTATTTTCCCCTTCATCTACAATTCTAGAGAGGCAGGGGAGGAGTCAGACCAAAATTTGCAGCAAATGAAGTTCCAAAAGAGTTTCATGTGGAGGTATGACCCTCAAGAATTTATGACCAAATTGAGAAAGAAGGTCAAGTTGGGACCTTATATTCACCACCCTATAACAGATATAGAAAGATATGCCAATCAATTTGAGTGGGTGGAAAATATTCTTGTAGATAGAGATATTACAAAGGTGGATGTATAGAATACCTTATGTGACTTGGAAAGATAGCTTGATGACAGCTCGTTTATGCAGGTACCTGAACAACAAGAAGCAGCCATGAGCACCCCTCCTATCATGCAGACTCCTCAAAATGAGGAAAAGAACCTCAACAGGACCAGGGAGGAACCCTCAAGTTTAGGAATGGGCACTATTGGGCATGGAATCCCCCCACAGCATGTTTTGGGGCTCAAAGCCCAAGTTTTGAGTAATATTATTGTAAATCCCCGCGAATTGCGGGTGCGGAGCGTGAATTGTATGTTAGAGTCATAGGGTTGTCTGCCCTAAGTTTTGAATGTAGTGTCAGCCTACCCATCGTCCGCGGACCATGGCATTGTATAAATAGAGTGAGGCTCTAAGTTGTAAAGTAGTCAGTCAATGAATGGAATCTAATGGATGATATAAGAGGATAGTGAAGCATAGAGCAAGAGTCTAAGTCTCTTGGGTTTTAGTATTAGGAAGAGGCTCTGTAGCTGAGTGTGCAGAGGTCTAGTAGAGTCTACAGTTGAGTGCGCGGATCCCTACAGCTGAGTGCACAGGGTAGATTTGAGTATGTAACAGAAGGAAGAAAATAATGAAGAGAATCTTTGTTACCAATTCTGTGTATTTGTTCTTGGTTACTACATGTTTGATATTAATTACAATTATATTGTTTATTTACCACGCACTTGAATGAATTGTGAATATTGTTAAATATAACTGAAAGTGTACAAATAATTTTACTTAATCGCCTAATATCAGGTTGCGAGTGAGGGCTTGGGTAATAACACTATTCGACCCTCGAGTAGGGCTGCGCAAAGGCAGCAACTCAGGCTGTGAGGTACAGGTAAGTGCGCATAGAGATGTGCGTGTTGGGTTGAACTGCGGACCACTTGAAACCATCAGAAATCTCTAGGGTGCGGAAACCTGGTTCTAGCACCCTCCCATACTATTTTGGGTGAGACCTCAGTCTGCGCTCTGTGGACTGTTGCCGAAAGGGCTAGTAGTACCAGGATTTGTTTGGCTAAATCATCTCTGAACCTGGGTAAGGCCCCACTAAGCCAACAAATGGTTCCGTTACCAGGACCGCGATATGCATAAGGGATGTCTGATGTCGTGTCACTAGAATCCGACAAAGAAAGAAATTGAAAAGTGGCTAGATAGAAAGATTCACGGGTTCATAGTGCAGGAAAATAGGAATATGTGAGTATCAAAGGAACATTAGTTAGAGCACTACATGTATACGAAAATCCATGAGATTTTCTTTGTATCCTTCCCCTCTAAATTGTATGAGTGGATTGTGAGGTTAGCAAATAATCAAGGGAGGTGTAGGCTCGACAAGCCCATCGTGTGGACTCCAGAAATGGTACGTAGACTAGAAGCATCGCTAGATAAGATCGCACACATTGTGGAACATTGGCTCGACCGGATTATAGGAGGATTTATCACCGAGTTCGCGGTAGACATGTCAGTTAGCTACAGTGAGGCAGAATGACATTTCCTCAATGGACCGCGAGGTAAGTACATTAAATCTTTGAATGCCTAGATTAAAATGCTACTGTGTGAAAAGCGGGTTATGTGAATAAATTAATATTTGGGACTACGTGAAGTGGGAAGATCTAGAGAAACGGAAGTAGCGAAGAATTAGAAACCAGTCCCTTGATTTGACCCTCATGAGGAAGCGAGGAGGAGCTTCGCGAAAGTTTCTCTGAGAAGCATGATCAGCCTGATAAGGCAACGAATTCCACGCATACCACCCCCACCTACACTGCCACCGGTTTCACCATCATCACCTCCATCTCCGCCCACACCACCTCTACCACCAATACAGTTCAGTATGGCGGGCGCGATAAAATTATTGGTATTCAAAGGAGTAGGAAACGAAGATCTAGACCAATTTTGGTTTGTGGTAAAGGCAGTATGGGAAGCGCAAGGGGTTATGGATGACAACATAAAGAAGGCAACACTAGTAAGCGTGATGCAGGATTGTGCACTAACATGGTACATTAAGCACTCTAATGACAATACGAACGTAGGGATCGCAGAAATCCAAGCTACACTGAACAAGGAGTTTAGCAGGCCAAAGTTAGAGACACAGTCGATTATTGGCTTTAAGGAGATCGCGATGCTTCTAGGTGAGACCCCATGGGAACTGGACCAGAGGCTAAAGGGAATGATTCACGAATCCAACATGACCTTGATGGATGGACAACACCGCGCATGGTTTGTATCACCACTAACGCCACATCTGAGGACGACGTTGTCGCAGCAGAAGTTCTCCACCCAGGTCAAAGCATTGGATATTGCAATGAGACTGCACGAGACCCCTATGCAAGATCCTAGCCTGGGATTTCAACAAATCCATGTGCAACTGAAAAATTTATGTTTGGAAATGCAGATTTTAAAACAAGACAAGACTACTCACCCCAAGATGCGTGAGGAGGTATGATGCATCAAACGAAAGGGACAGGGACATGACGAGGATCATTGTCCAGTCTTCGCGAATTACTTGGCGGGAGGAGGCCCAATGCCATTGAGACCAGAAGCACAAGCAAGGCTGAGAGCAGCGCCTGCATTATGGTGTGTGATTTGTCAAATAGGAGGAAAACATGCTACGGACAAGTTTCATCTATTAGAGAAGTACATGCAGACGTCCCAGCAATTGTTCTGTAATTTCTGCAGATCGGTAGGTCATGACGAGTGCACCTGCATAAGTTATGAGCTAATGATGGATCGAACCCTTGCCTATAGGGTGCAAACTGAAACACGAGCCCTCGATCAAAATGCAGGAATGGCGCACACTGGATTTTAGGGGTGCAGACGAGGTCGAGGTGGAATGGGACCAGGAAGGGGTCGCAGATAGTTGATTTGTTACAATTGCCGAGGGCTAGGACATTATGCCCGCCATTGTACAAATCTGACAAGAGCATCATGTTTATATTGTACTCAGTTCGACATGAGATGGAGGATCACCCTACACTGATAGCGAGGTTGTGCGATAAGGGAATAATCCAGCCTCCCCAGACTCAAAATCTACAAATGATGAGGTCTGAGCTGTGCGAAGAGGACTCGAATGTGAACATCGTGCTTTGGAGTGGTATCATGACAGGAGATGAAAAAGGTAAGTAACTTGAAGAAAGTGCGTGGGTTCGCAAGGCTCCTATAAAGGAACCTGAATTTGATTTGGAGTGCGCAAAGGAGACATTCATGGAAGCCAAGAAAAGCTTCACGGAGGCCTCCACTTCAGGTAGTAAGGATCAATTAGAACCAGAGATGGATCCTTCAATTCTCATTACCTTTCTGCAGACATGTATGAAGCTGTTGCGTGACAGAAAGGCTATGAAAGGACTACATGAACTTATCACTAGGTGCACTAGGTCAGGAGAACTGCGCGTAGTTCAGAAGCTCAGGAAACATACATCGCGAGCAGGAAGGGAAATGAGATTGACTGCGCAAATCGGTGAGTATGAAATGGATCAAGTAATTTTGGATCTAGGATCGGATGTGAATGTACTGCCAAAGTAGACATGGGAACACATGGGCAGGCCCGCGTTGTAGTGGTCTCCTATTCAATTTTGAATGGCAAACCAACATAAGATATTACCCATGGGAAGATTGCAGGGAGTAATGGTGGATATTGAAGGTGCGAGTGCGCTGGCGGATTTCGAGGTGATAGAGATTTTCGACGATAGAAATCCCTATCCCGCACTACTGGGCATAGACTAGGCCACTGATATGAATGGAGTCATAAACCTGAAGAAGCATAAAATTATTTTTGAGAAAAAGTCACTACGCGTAGTAGTACCGCTAGATCCTGCCGAAGGAGCGCGATACACAGAACCAGTGTGCAACAAAAATAGTGATGACGATCTCAATTGTATCTACAAGATAACTGCATGAGAGAAGGATTGGGTGAGTCCAACAACAGTTGGTAGAATTTCATGGGAGCACGACAGCTCTTGCAGTTTGGATTCAGACGAGGAAGTGGAACGATGGCAGAACTGGTTACACAAGGTAACCACACTAAATTGCAACATGATGATAATATCATTACGTTGTGTAGCAATAGAGGCAAGGGATATGCCCATGTATGATGGGTTGACATCGATGGATGAATTACTGAACAAATTTGAAAGTGAAGTTCCAGAACAACAGTGGTTCGATGCTCTGAAATGCACACTGTGAGCTATGCCTGCAAGGTGGTGGGGTACGCACCAACAGAGTTTCGAGGATTGGCGCGAATGCAGAAGGGTGATGCTTATACGATTTGGAAAACCTCAGCTATGGATGAGAGCTAGTTTTGAGGGGAAAAACAACTTGTGCACCCACCTCTCCATATGGATATAGGCGCATGGTATGTGTTAGCACTCCAGGAAACTCTCCTAGGTTGTAGCTCAGAGATGGCTGGTAACATATAAATCTTCAATATCATTCTCTAAAATATTGGAATGGATTGGCATTTGGATAAAGTCAGATGATTGTTTCAACTTTTTTTTTTCACTCCAAACATGCATGAACACCCTCAGCTTGACAAGGCTTTAGACCACTAATGCTCAATAGTTCATAGATTCAATGGATAGATGGAGAATACTAACTGTACCAGTAGATGCATACATAAACACATATGAATGGATAGCTACAGAAAGTAAATGAAGCTTGAAAATCTAATTTATCAATGCAGAGATAAGATGACATTTATCTGGCATTAGACACAGAAGAAAAACATGAATAACCTATTCAAGTGCAAGCTTAGAGCAGAGGAGGAGATGGAAATTGAACATGTAACAACAAAAGAAGTTTGTATTACTGGAATGAAGATGAGACACTGAGAGGAGCAGAGTCTCCATAGTCTCCAAAATTTGAACCCTTGATACTTCGAACTTTCAACCATTTATAGGCTTTTTACAATGCTCTTGAACCCTCTCAGGCTCGATATGTCTTAATCTATCCCCTCTATCTTTTTAACTACTTGATGCCATAACTAGACAAACATGAGCTCAGAGTTCTTTTTTTCTAACAACACAGTAACCAAATTCTGGTAATTTTTCCACGCTGTCAGGTGGCTTGCTCATGCCAGTGATGTTCCATGACCATTTCTGTTGGTTCTGCTGCACCATCCTGCTGTTTTTCCCCTTTCGGCCATATATTCCGTTATTTCAGTTCACCTGTCTGGTTGTCAAAAATACTAACAGAGCCAAAATAGAGCTATCGGGAGCTATCGGGAACTATCAGAGGAGAAAAGAGCATAACGGAGCTATCAGAGGCCAAAAACCATATATATATATATATATATGCATTCAACACAATTGGCAGAAAAACATATATAGATAGGGCTATATGCACTATTAGCGGCATAAAACCATACATATATGCAATACACTATCGGAGCGGGCATAAATATTGGTGACAGTGGAAATAAGAGGTTCGTCTATGTGCCATCACACCAAACCCCCGATTGTGATACATATATGCGGACCTGCTGCAACATTGTGCTCTGGTTTAATGTATATCGCATCCACCCATCGCATAATGCCCAAAGGGCTGTCCTCCGCAAAGCGCCGATTGCGATTGCAAGACCGGACCCGATGCAACATCGCAATTTGGCTTAATGTCATATCGCGTCCATCGGCCATCGACCATTGGCGACTGCCGATTGCGATTACAAGGTGGACCCGAAGCAGTTATAGATGCGAGAGTAATATTTTTGAAGTCCGGCTTATGGCCAAAGCAGAGCAAGAGGAGACATGGAGCATCGGGGATAAAATAGGGGAGATTTCCGTTAAAATAGCAGCAGTGCACCCCAGGGCTAACACTGGCTCCTTTTGGGGATGAAAGCCTCCCTATGAGGTTTCAAGCATTGCAGACTACTGCCTTTCCAGTAGCTACCAAAACAAACTTATCTCCTAGTGTTCCATTGGGCATGGAGTTTATTTGCATAAAAAACAAAAACTGAAAAAACCTATTACAATCTTAAGGGCTTAAAGCCTCATATGAAGTAAAGTTTCAAAAACCGCCCATTGATTGGGCCATCAAAAACACCTTCCCCCTCCAAATTGTGTAGAATGAACGTATTTTTCATCTGAACTTGAGCGATGACAAACAGTCTCGTCCATAAGGCATCGAATTTACTATGGTTGCTCTTCTTTTCCTTCAATGCATCCCATTTGAGAACCTAGTCACCAACCTGAAAACTGTCCATTTTTGCCTTTCTATCAAAAGTTTCTTTGATCTTCTTTTGATGAATTCTTGATTTCTCAACCAGTTGTTCTCTGATCTGTTGTAATTCAACCAAGTTACTCATTCTCTTCGCCATGTCATTCTCTTCATCCTATTCTTCTTGCAAGAATTTGGCCACAGGGAGAATCAGTTGGATAGGAAAAACAACATCAACGCCATAAACCAGCTTAAATGGAGAATTTCCTATGGACTTCTTGTTGGTAACTCTGTTAGCCCATAGTACAAACTTGAACTTGGAATCCCAGTTCTTTTTGTTGTCCTCCAATAGTTTTTTGATTATCCTTACAAGACTCTTGTTAGATGATTTTGCTAGGCCATTGCCTTGAGGATAATATGAGGTAGAAAGCACCAATTGAATTCCCATGGATTCACACATGTCCACCAATTCTTTTGCCCTAAATGCTACTACATTATCAGTGACTAGTTTGGTTGGGCAACCAAATCTAGTGAAAATATTCTCATTCAAGAACTTTATGATAACCTGATGATTAGCATTTTTAGTGGGTATAGCCTCAATCCATTTGGTGAAATAATCAGTGGCTACCAAGATCCATTTGTCATGACCACTGGAATGTGGATTGATCTCACCTATGAAGCCCAAGCCCCACTGCTGGAAGGGACCATTGGCATGTACTGGCTTCAGGGGCTAAGATTTTAGCTGTTATCTTCCTGCAAACCTCTTACATTTTTCACAAGACTTCACAAAAGAAAACACATCAGAAAACAGAGTAGGCCAATAATACCCAGCTCTCAGGATCTTGTGGGCTGTGGTTTTCCAATAATGATGCCCTCCACAGATGCTAGAATGGAACTAGTGCATGACTTCCACAGATTGTCCTTTGTCTAGACATCTCAAGAGGATTCCTGATGGGTCTTTCCAATAAAGTAGGTTTTTATTAATGTAGAATTTGGCTAATTTGAGCTTAATGGCCCCCGCTTGACTTGAGCTAAGCCCTGGAGGGACTTTGAAATTCTGCAAAAAATGAACTACACTGGAATACCATTCACAGGTGGCTAGATTTTCAGCCAAAAACTTATTCTGCTCTTGCTCTTCTGCTGCTTCCTCTGTCTGCTCATTACCTGAATTTGAACCGATGCAATTGATGTCTAACAAACTGCAATTTTCCTCAGCCATAAGCTTAGCCAAGCCCTGGCCTTTGACAAGCTTGGTGGGCTTCACCTCTATGTTGAACTCTATGAATTTTGCAATCCATTTAGCTTTCTTTCCATCAATATCTGGTTTAGTTAGGAAATATTTTACTGAGGCTGAAGGTACATACACAACCACTTTGGAATGAAAAATATAAATTCGGAATGCCTTTAAAGATTTTATGATAGCATAGGCTTGTTTTTCAATAAGGTCATACCTTAGTTCAGTGTCCCTCAGAGTTTTGCTGAAAAAGGCCACAGGGTGCTCTACACCTTCATCATTTTTCTGCAATAGAACTGCTGCAAGTGTATCATAAGAGGCAAAAGAGAAGATATAAAACTCCCAGGTATAATCTGGATTGATTGGAGTTGGAGCTTCCATGATAGCTTGTTTGATGGCTTCAAAAGAGCTTTTTTCACCATCTGTCCATTTTATTTCTAATCCTTTCCTTAGCATGGAAGTGATGTTCTTCACTAGCTCTGCAAACCTCTTGACAAAGTTAATCTTACCTAGGAAAGATTGAATGTCCCCTTTTGACCTTGGGATGGACAATGTTTGAATTGCTTGAACTCTTGTTGGATTGATCTTCACACCTTCAGCAGAAACAATATGTCCTAGAAGTTTTCCTTCTTCTAGGGAAAACTGTGACTTCTTTGGGTTCTCAGAAATTCCAAACCGTCTACACTTTAGAAATACCTTCTTTAAATTTTGCAAATGGTCCTTGTGACTGCTAGAAAAGACTGTTATGTCATCAAGGTAAATAAGGACAAACTTGTCCTTCTCTCCCACAAAGGCTATGTCCATGGCCCTCTAAAAAGTAGCCCCAGCATTCATCAGTCCAAAAGGCATCTTGGAGTACATGAAAGTGCCCCAAGGAGTAGTGAAGGCGGTCTTTTCCTGATCTTCTGGATGTACAACAATCTAATTGTAACCTGAAAATCCATCTAAGAAAGACATGACTCTAGCCCCTGAAACCTTTTGTAGCAAGTGTTCCATCTTAGGTTGAGGGTAGTTGTCTTTTTTAGAGCCTTTGTTCAAATTCCTGAAGTCAACACAAAGCCTGATTTCTCCATTCTTATTTCTTACTACCACAAGGTTAGCTATCCACTTTGAATACCTTAGGGGAACTATGATCTTGGCATCCAACAACTTCTTGATTTCCTTTTCAATCAAAGGAAATAAGAGAGGGTTGATAGGTCTTAATTTCTGCTTAAAAGTGATGGTGTTCTTCTCTAATGGAATCTTATGCTGAATGATGTTAGTGTCATAGGTCTTAAGATCACTATATTCCCAAACAAATATATCAGCGAATTGTTTCATCAGGGTGCAATACTCAGAACTTTGGGAAGAAGACAAGTGAGTGGACAAATTTATGTACTTTGGATGGGCTGGACTCCCTACATTAGGTCTATGAACTACAGACTCATTTTCCTTTTTGGCAGGCATATAAGGTACATCATTATGATCAAACAGCTTCTCTAGGGGCACCAATCCTTTGGGTATGTGGTTACTAGGAAGCTGAACAATGCTATCCTGACCAATCTCATCCTTTAGCTTGGACTGGTTGCATTCTTCAATGGTTTCATTTTCTTAGTCAATGTGCATTTCAGAAAATTCATCAATGACTTGTAAAATCCTATTAATTTCATCATCATATTCAAAAAATTTCCAGTATTTGACATTGTCAGGTAGAGATGGTCTATATTTCACCTGAACTTCATAAGTCAATTTAGGAGGCAAAGGAGGAATAAACGTGCTAGCAGACACAACAAGGGAATCAGCAAGCTGGTTCTTCATTCTAGGGATGTAAGAAATGTTGAAACTATTAAAAGAACCCATGAGCTTCCATACCTCATCTCTGTATGCATTCAGCCTTGGATGCTTTGCTTGGAAAGTTCTGTTCACCTGCTGAATGATAAGGTCTGCATCTTCGAACACCTTCAAACCCTTGATGCCCATTTCTTTAGGAGCGTTTAAGCCCAATATCAAGGCTTCGTACTCTATTATGTTATTTGTGACCTGAAAAGTTAACTTGAAAGATAAATGAATGCATTCTTGTGAGGGGGACATAAGGACTATCCCTGCCCCTGCAACTTCCTTAGAGCAAGCACCATCAAAGAACATGTCCCAAATTTGCAGGCCTTCTTCCTCTGTGATCTGGCAAACCAATTTCCTAAGTTGCATGGAGGTCATCTGGGATTCCTCAATCTGAAGAATACAGGCTCCAAAATCAGTGTCGATAGCATAGATGGGATGATTAGTGGGATTCCTTTCATCACTGATGATATAAGCCAACTGATATTCTCTGTCTAATCTCCTACTCTCACCTCCAAAAACTGGGACAGTAGCATAGGACAGATCATTTTGGAATGTCCCACCTAATCTCTTGATCCAACCTCTGGAAAGCAACATGCCAAACTTGGGGGGTACATCTGCTACCACAATATCCATCATCATGCTCTTTATGGGCAGCTGAGACAAGGTGATGGCTAGGTCTTTAATTAGTCCCAAACATTTTACTTTTATAGAGTCAAAAGAAAATAGGTCATGATAAGACTTGGTAATGTCAAGACCCAACTCATCCATGACAGTCATGGGCATTAGATTATGGCTGGCTCCCATGTCCAGAAGGCATTTGTGAAGGATTTTGTCATGAATAGTCAAAGAGACATAGAATGATGGGGAGTTGTCATCACAATTTTCAATCATTGGGCTGAGAACAACAACTGGTTTGTCGTCTTGCAGATTTACATAGTCAGTGGAGGCTTGGATGGCTTTAGGCTCAAGGGCATCGAGGATAGATCTCTTGAAGGACTCATTCTTCACTAGTTCAATCAGAGGTATAGGTATGATTAGCTTTTGAATTTCTGATTCAAAACTGAAAGGAGAAGGAGACTTGTCAATGCCTCTTACCTTGTGAGTTGGAGCTTTGAGGATGATGGGATCAACTACCGGTCGTTTCTACTTTTTAGCTTGCTGTATTATAGGGACAACAACTCTCTGAACAGTAGTTTCCTTGGCATTATTCATCTTTGACCTCAGATCATATCTATGTTGATGATCAGTTAGCACTTCCTTTGACTTCCAGAAAATGGATCTCATCAGCTTCTTCAAACTTCTCTTCTTCCATGACTACATTCTGGAAAGGGGTCTTCACCCTTTGGTCTTCATTGGCATCTTTGCTTCTTTACAGAATCTGTAACTGCTCATTAGCTCTTCTATATGGATTTGGGTTTCTAGGAGCAAAGGTATTAGGAACTCTTCCTTTCCCAGGGTGCTACTCAACCTTTGATTTGGAGATTTTAGAGGCTAATGACTCTATCATCTTGGTCATTTTATCTATCATGGGATCTGAAGATGATGAAGATTCCCCCCTCTATCTCCTTCTATCAACATTCCCCTGGAGCTTCTATGCAGCCATGATGTCTGATTCTACTTCCAATGCTGCATCTTGCATATTGGTCAAGGTAGCACATCGTCTCTCCCTCAATAGTAGACAGAAGTCAGAATCAAAGGCACTAGCATAGATGAGTTTAGCATAGGTAGTGGTGGGTTTTACTTCAGTTGGTATCTTGTTGTACATGCGGTTAAATCTCTTATTAAAATCAGACAACAACTCACCATTTTCCCTCTTTAAGTTCCCAAACTCGGTGTGGTGGTAGAGTAGATCCTTCTTATCTCCCCAATGCTTTAGGAATGCATCATCTAAAGCCTCAATATCTGCTATAGACCTTGGGGTCATTTCTCTGAACAATTTCCTAGCCTCTCCATCTAGACTTTGGATGAAGACTCTCATCCATACATCATCTTCACTAATGTCCAGGTTATCAGCATAGCTATAGAATGATTCAAGATGTTCCTTAGCTATAACACCTTTCGTCCCAGTGAACTTAGGCATATACTTCTGATATTCTCTAGTAGGCATGGCATTTAAAGGAGTGGGCAATACTAGAGGTCCATACCTAGCAGCTATGATTCTTTCCGTTTTGGTAGGTGTTGCCATAGCTGCGGTGGCTATAAGGGTACTGGAAGTCTGAATGACAAAGGGTTGAGGAGTGACTGATAGGACTAGAGGAGTATGATGGATAGGAGGAGAGGCTTCCTTTAGGCTTACAACGAAAGGAGAACCTAAAGAATAAGGAGCTCTATGAATCTCTGAGCTCTTTTCTTCAATGCTAGTATTAGATGCTATACTCTCAACATGTATTTGTTCTATTACAGGATTTTCTTGAAGAGATATAGAATATCGTTTAGATCTACCTAAACCTAATGCTCCTTTCTGCAACGCCTTGCTTTCTTTGATGATTTTTTCAGGGTCAGGTATTGGGTCAACTAGTGGCTTCTAAGGATTTCTCCTAGTATGCCTCACAAACTAAGCCAACACTATGGAGTGGAGTTGCCAAGAGGTTCGTCCTCCAGTAGAGTCACCAGATAGATTATTACAACTAAAAACGTGTCCAGACTTTGTCCATCATCAAAGTTGGATCCGTGTCATCCCCTAGGGAAGCTAAGCTTCAGTCTCCTCTCCCTAGCAACAGTGCCAATTATGTTAGCACTCCAGGAAACTCTCCTAGGTTGTAGCTCCGAGATGCTTGGTAACATATAAATCTTCAATATCGTTCTCAGAACTATTGGAATGGATTGGGGTTTCGATCAAGTTAGATGACTGTTTCAACTCTATTTTCACTCCAGACATGCATGAACACCCTCAACTTGACAAGGCTTTAGACAACTAATGCTTAATAGTTTATAGATTCAATGGATAGATGGAGAATACTGACTGTACCAGCAAATGCATACATAAACACATATGAATGGATAGCTACATAAAGTAAATGAAGATTACAAATCTAATTTATCAATGCATAGATAAGATGACAGTTATCTGGCATTAGACATAGAAGAATAACATGAATAACCTATTCAAGTGCAAGCTTAGAGCAGAGGAGGAGATGGCAATTGGACATGTAACAACAAAAGAAGCTTGTATTACTGGAATGAAGATGAGACACTGAGAGGAGCAGAGTCTCCACAGTCTCCAAAAGTTGAACCCTTGATACTTCGAACTTTCAACCATTTATAGGATTTTTACAATTCTCTCGAACCCTCTAAGGCTCGGGATGTCTTAATCTATCCCCTTTGTCTTTTTAACTACTTTATGCCATAAGTAGACAAACATGAGCTCAGAGGTCTCTGTTTCTAACAACATAGTAACCAAATTCTGGTAATTTTGTTGCGCTGTTGGGTGGCTTGCTCGTGCTAGTGACATTCCATGACCATTTCTATTGGTTCGGCTGCACCATGCTGTTGTTTTTTCCCCTTTCGACCATATATTCCGTTATTTCAGTTCACCTGTCTGACTATCAAAAATACTAACAGAGCCAAAACAGAGCTATCGGGAGCTATCAGAGGAGCAAAGAGCATAACAGAGCTATCGGAGGCCAAAACCCATATATATATATATATATATATATATATCTATATATATATATATATATATATATATATATATATATATATATATATATATATATATATATATATATATATATATATATATATATATATATATATATATATATATATATATATATATATATCTATATATATATATATATATATATATATATATATATATATATATATATATATATATATATATATATATCTATATATATATGTATATATATATATATAGATGCATTTAACACTATCAGCGGCATAAAACCATACATATATGCAATACACTATCGGAGCAAGCATAAATATCAACGACAGTGGAAATCGGCGATTCAGCTATGTGCCATCACCCCAAACCCCCGATTGTGATACATATATGCAGACCCGCTGCAACATTGTGCTTTGGTTTAATGTATATCACATCCACCCATTGCATAATACCCAAAGGGCTATCCTTCGCAAAGTGTTGATTGCGATTGCAAGACTGGACCCGATGCAACATCGCAATTTGGCTTAATGTCATATCACGTCCATTGGCCATTAGCATTGGCCATCGGACATCGACCATTGGCAACTACCGATTGCAATTACAAGGCGGACCCAAATGGTTATAGATGCGAGAGTAATATTTTTGAAGTCTGGCTGGTTATCACTATAAAAAAGAAATTGGACAACTTGTATGGTTTCAAAGTTGTAAGTCAGTCTTGGTCAAGTCATTTCTACTGTTTTGTTTAAGGAGTCTAAAACATAGGATAGAGTCTTGTTCCCATTGTGAAATAAGGTCAACAATCTTGTTTTAACTATCATTAGTCCCACATTGGTTCATAGGTGTCATGTGTTAAGACTGTTTTAAACTTGGCATGCACTACGAAATCAATTAGGAGTTTTTGCAGCGCAAACTCATAAAAATACACTATGTGCACTATGAAAACAGGGATTTTTAACTAGGAGATTTCGTAGCACAAAACACAGAATTTGCACTAGCTGCGTTATGAAATCGGGGATTCATGCTAGATCTTATCTAGCTGTATTTTCCATCAAAATCCGTTAATATTTCATCACCATGTGTCAGTCCTTGAACCATGCCTATCACATGTAGCCATTCATTCTCATCATTAGATTCGTTAGATGTCTTGTACGCATTCTTTCAAATTTCAAAAAAATTAAGGTGAGGTGAGTTAGTCTTGGTTTTTCCCGTGTTCCTTTCATGCATAAGAAGACAATTGGCAAGCTTAAGGACGACACTCATCAGAACTTTTTGAAAGCTCAAGTGAGGCAGTTCTCAGTTTCAAGTTCAAGCAAGGCAGTGTTCAAACCAATACAGTGTAGGTTTATCTTCAAGTTTCCT
Source organism: Pinus tabuliformis (assembly GCA_031772625.1). NCBI lineage: Eukaryota > Viridiplantae > Streptophyta > Pinopsida > Pinales > Pinaceae > Pinus > Pinus tabuliformis. The sequence continues at coordinate 108,462,693 of CM062804.1, forward strand.
TGCAGGGATTTCATAGACATGTCTGAAGAAAGGAAAAATCACAGATCAGGCTGGTGTCTTAGAGTTGAGCCTGAAGGTTTAGATGTGCTCATGAGAAGCAGAGAGGTTGAACATGCATTCAAACAGGTGGGTTGTTGGAGATTTTGCGAAAAACTTCAAGGTGGTCACGTTCAAGTAACCAAAGATTTTGCTTTCAATTTCACTAGTTTGAATTCAAGAGTTGGAGTGCTAGAAATTCCAATTTCTCCTGAGGTCATATCTGCAGTCACCGAGATACCAAGAGGCTAGGAAAGATGGTTCAAGAACTTTAAATTCGAAATGGCACCCTGCCAAGAATTTTTGAAGCCAGAATTCATAGGCTCAAACTTAACCAAATCAGTGCCTAGAAGATATGTAAAGGATTCATATGCCAACTTGCTGACATGCATACAAAGATATTTTACCTATGAGGAGAGATACCATAAGGTGTACTCTTACCATTTTAATCTCCTCTTACATTTCACTGGAAAAATATCTCTTCATTTACTTTTTTATCTATTTCGTAGCTTAGGCAAAATGTCTGGTAAGGTTCAATTGAAGAAAGAAGCTTGTGAGACCTCCTTGTTCCATCATGGGTTGATCAAGTTGATTGTTTTACATGAGCTTTAGAAGATTGGAAGAGAATGGTCTGCCTTCTTGTTTATGACAGGCTTTAAAACTGAAACAGGACTTAGCCCTAAGGCTAAGGAGATTTCTTCACCAACAGTAAGTCATCAAGAGGAAACAAGATCAAGAAGATTTGTGAATATGAAAGCCAGAACACAGATGAAGGAGCCTATGACACCACTAGTAGTTCAAGACACACCCCAATAATCACAGAGGAAGAAGGTTCAGATCAATGAGGTGGTACAAGAGCAATCTGTTGATAAAATTGTCCAAAGAAGAGTAACAAGAAGTCAATTAGCCAAGGAAAAGGGGAAGACTGTGATTGTTGATGAAAGCCCAGCTTCAAAGGGAAGTTTGAACGATCTCCTCTACGCTATTGACATAGAAGAGACTCCTCTGGTCCAAGAAGATTTACTTGAAGCAGGTAAGAATAAAACAAAAAGAGTTAAATCTTCTAAAAAGCTTCAATTTGATGACCAAATATCAGAGTTTGTGGCAAGAAGCAAGTGAGATAGGGGAGGTTGTAGAATTATTTGAAGAGCCGGTGGTTCCATCAGTACAATCATCACTAGTGCACAAAGATGACAGAGGCAAGACAGTTATCACTCATAAGGAAGAATGTAGCTTTGAGGAAATAAAAAAGAAATTAGTGTCAGCCAATCTTGAGATTGCCCAACTCAAAGAAAGGGCAAGGAAACATGTAGTTGAAAAAGCACATTTCAAAAGAGTGATAGCCAATTGGGAAGAGGGAAAAGTTCCAAGAGATGAAGCAATGTGCAGTTATCACCAATATTACACTTGGACCATCACTGCAATAAAAGAGGCAAGATATATCAGAAAGGTCAATGAAAAATTAAGAACTAGAATCCGAATGATGAAAAGACAGATCGAAGATTTTAAGATTCAACTAAATGAACCATAAGAACAGCGTCAACATAAATGAAGTAGACAATAAGTGAAGCAATTTTGAGACAATTTTGATGTGAAGTTTACTTTTTGAAGATTGAAGGTTATTTTGGAGAGATAATGTCATATTATTTGGCTCATAGCATGAGGATAAGCCATCAAAAAATCCCAAAAAATGACAAAAATTGTGTTCTTGAATGACACAGCAGGTTGGTAGCACACTATGAAACTGCTAAAAATGACATATAATGCACAGCAGTTTCGTAGCGCGCTACGAAACTACTAAAGCTACCAGTTTTGTTTTTTTTGAATCAATTTTGAAATGAAAAGGGGGAACCATTATGAAAGAATGTTGCTGCAGAAGATACAAAAGGGCCACTTCAGAAGTTTTGAATACTAGGCAAAGGAAAATTCAAAGAATGAGAGGCATTTAATAACTCCAAACTTTGCGCTATGAAAACAACAGTCATTTTGTAGCTTAGACAGTTGTCATGCTTCACCAATTGGCAAGTCTTTGAAGATGATCAACAAGTAAAAAATTTCATTGAATTAAAAGAAGAATTTGAAAGCACTCAAGTGGATCAACAAAACATGTTTGTTGAATCAAAAGAGAATTCTGAAGTCTTACAATTAAAAAATAATTCAATACCAAAAGGTCTTATTCCTCTTGAGAAGTTATTCGATCAAAATGATGTGTTCAAATCCCCAAAGATACAGGCTGATGAGGAGGAAGTAGAGAGCTGCAATTTAGGGACTTCAGTTGTACCTAAGATGATTAAAATCTCAAAGTTTCTTTCAACTGATATGAAAGCCAAATATGTTGAGATGATGAAAAGGTTTGTTGATGTTTTTGCTTGGAGCTATGCTGATTTAAAACAATATGATTCCTCTATTATTCAACATACTATTCCTATTAAAGAGAATGAGAAACCTTTCAAACAAAAGTTAAGAAGAATTAATCCTCTTCTCATGCCATTAATTGAAAAGGAAATTAAGAAACTCTTTGATGCCAAAATCATTGTCCCAATCAGATTCTCAAATTGGCTTGCAAATTTGGTTCTAGTTAGGAAGAAGAATGGAGAGATCAGAATTTGTATTGACTTCAGAAATTTGAATAAGGCTTCATTGAAAGACAACTATCCTCTTCCCAAGATGGATTTAATTCTGCAAAATATTGTTGGTTCACAAAGAATGTCTATGCTTGATGGCTTCTCAGGGTACAATCAGATTCTTGTGCATCCGGATGATCAAGAGAAGACAGCCTTCACAATGCCATGGGGTACATTCATGTACGCCAAGATGCCTTTTGGTCTCATGAATGCGGGGGCCACCTTTCAAAGAGTGATGGATATTGCTTTTGCTGAAGAAAAGGATAAATCAGTGCTTGTTTATCTTGGTGACATCACCATTTTTCAAAGAGAGAAGAGGATCATTTGAAGCACCTTGAAAGAATTCTGCTGAAATGTAGAAGGTTTGGTATTTCTCTTAATCCCACCAAAAGTATCTTTGCTTTAACATCGGGCAAACTACTTGGTCATATTATTTTTGAAGAAGGAATTAGGATTGATCCTAATAGAGTTAATGCAATTCAAAAGGTAGATTTGCCAAGAAGTAGGAAAAAGATCTAATCTTTTCTTGGAAAGGTGAATTTTGTTAGGCGTTTCATTCCTAATTTTGCTGAGATAGTCAAGGATATAACAAGGATGTTAAAGAAAGGAGTGGGCTTTAAGTGGACAGCTGAAGAAAAGAAATATTTTGAGGAAATCAAGAAGGCACTTACGCAAGCACCGATACTCATCAGCCCAGATTTTACCAAGGAATTTCTTATTTTTACATTTGCTTCTGAGAATACAATTGCTGGAGTTCTGCTACAAAAAGGAAAACAAGGTACTGAACAACCTATTTCTTTCTTTAGTAGGACATTAGCAAATGCTGAACTGAAGTACAATATTCTAGAAAAGCAAGCTTATGCCTTGGTGAAAGCTATAAAAGATTTCAGAATCTATGTTCTACATTCTCATATTGTGGCATATGTCCCAAGTGTTGTAATAAAAGACATTCTAACACAAGCAGATCCAGATGGTAAAAGGGGAAAATGGATAGCCAAATTGCTAGAATATGATATTGACATCAAACCTACCAAATTGGTGAAGGGTCAAGGCTTGGCAAAGCTAATGACTCAGTCAAATCTGGACTGTCTTGACATAAATCTGAATGCAGAAATCTCAGAAATTTCTGAAAGTGAGGAAGAATTGGTCCAAATCAATGAGAAATTCTTGGTTTCAGAATGGTACAAGGATGTGGCTTTTGTTCTACAACATAATAAAGCTCCTGCCAATTTAACAAAGTCCAAAGCAAGGTTTGTCAAGCTGAAATCCTTAAGATATTTTGTATATGACCAAAATCTGTTTTGGAAAGATGTAGGAGGGATTTTGTTAAATTGTCTCCTTGAAGAGGAAGCTGATAAAGTGATTGAAGAATTTCATAAAGGAGATTGTGGAGGACACCATTATTGGAAAGCTACTGCAAATAAGATCTTAAGAGCTGGATATTTTTGGCCAACTATGTTCAGAGACATTTACAAAAGGGTGGCTGCATGTCATGAATGTCAAATCTTTGAAGGAAGAAGAAAGCTTGTGCCTTTGCCTTTGGTTCCTATATATGTGGAGGTGCCTTTCCAGCAATGGGGATTGGATTTTATTGGAGAAATTCATCCTCCTTCATCAGGGCAACATTGCTGGATTCTCACAGCCACAGATTACTTCACCAAATGGATAGAGGCGATTCCAACCAGGCAAGCTAATGATTCAGTAATTATCTCTTTTCTAGAAAATAACATATTGTCTAGATTTGGCTACCCAATGAAGATTATAACTGATAATGCTCAAGCTTTTAAGTCCAAGAAAATGATTAACTTTTGTCACCAATATCACATTACTCTTGGACACTCTACTGCTTACTATCCGCAAGGGAATGGTCTTGCTGAATCATCAAACAAAAGCATTGTAAGGATCATTAAAAAGGTGCTGCAGGAAAACAAGAAAGCTTGGCATTTGAAATTGAAGTATGCCTTGTGGGCTGATAGGATTTGTACAAAGAGATCTATTGGCACTTCACCATATGAATTAGTGTATGGTGCTGAAGCTATATTTCCAACATCACTTGGAGTACTGGTAATGAAACTAATTCAAGGACTAGAAGAGGAACCAAATGCCATTCAAAGGAGAATCAATCAGCTGATAGCCTTGCAAGAGAAGAGAAATGAAGTATATGACAGTCATCAACACGGTCAGAACAGAATCAAGAATACATTTGATAAAAAGATCAAAGAAGTTAGTTTCCAGATCCATGACAAAGTGCTGAAATGGGAGGCCAGAATCGAAGAAAAAGGCAAGCACGGTAAGTTTGAGAATTTGTGGAAAGGTCCTTATCAGATTGCTGCTTTCCATGGAAACAACACTTACATTCTGCAGGAAATTGATGGAGGATCATATGCTGGAGGACCTGTTAATGGCAGGTTCCTAAAGCATTATCATTGTTGAAGTACTACCAATTTCTCATAACATTGTATATATGCGTTTTATCAGTTTTTTGCTAATAATGACAAGTTGAAACAGAAGGCTTAAGCCCGAGGTGAAGGCCCAAGAAGCTTAAAGGGGATGCTTGTCAAATAAATTTCTGTTTATCATAAGTGGATGAAGCAATGGAACTGCAAGTTCATAGAGTCTTGTTCACATTGTTAAATAAGGTCAACAATCTTGTTTTAACTATCATTAATCCCACATTGGTTCATAGGTGTCATGTGTTAAGACTGTTTTAAACTTGGCATGCGCTACGAAATCAACTAGTAGTTTTCGTAGCGTAAACTCATAAAAATACACTATGTGCGCTATGAAAATAGGGATTCGTAACTAGGAGATTTCGTAGCGCAAAACAAAAAATTTGCACTGGCTACGATACGAAATTGGGGATTTGTGCCAGATCTTGTCTAGTTGTCTTTTCCATCAAAATCCGTTAATATTTCATCACCATGTGTCAGTCCTTGAACAATTCCTATCACATGTAGTCATTCATTCTCATCATTAGATTTGTTAGATGTCTTGTACACATTCTTTCAAATTTCAAAAAAAGTAAGGTGAGGTGAGTTAGTCTTGGTTTTTCCCGTGTTCCTTTCATGCATAAGAAGACAATTGGCAAGCTTAAGGATGGCACTCATCAGAACTTTTTGAAAGCTCAAGCAAGGCAGTTCTCAGTTTCAAGTTCAAGCGAGGCAGTGTTCAAACCAATACAGTGCAGGTTTATCTTCAAGTTTCCTTGCAGGGATTTCATAGACATGTCTGAAGAAAGGAAAAATCACAGATTAGGCTAGTGTCTTAGAGTTGAGCCTGAAGGTTTAGATGTGCTCATGAGAAGCAGAGAGGTTGAACATGCATTCAAACAGGTGGGTTGTTGGAGATTCTACGAAAAACTTCAAGGTGGTCACGTTCAAGTAACCAAAGATTTTTCTTTCAATTTCACTGGTTTGAATTCAAGAGTTGGAGTGCTAGAAATTCCAATTTCTCCTGAGGTCATATCTGTAGTCACCGAGATACCAAGAGGCTAGGAAATATGGTTCAAGAACTTTAAACTCGAAATGGCACCCTGCCAAGAATTTTTGAAGCTAGAATTCATAGGCTCGAACTTAACGAAATTAGTGCCCAAAAGCTATGTAAAGGATTGATATGCCAACTTGCTGACATGCATCCAAAGATATTTTACCTGTGAGGGGAGATACCATAAGGTGTAATCTTACCATTTTAAGCTCTTACATTTCACTGGAAAAATATCTCTTGATTTACCTTTTTATCTATTTCGTAGCTTAGGCAAAATGTCTGATAAGGTTCAATTGAAGAAAGAAGCTTGTGAGACCTCCTTGTTCCATCATGGGTTGATCAAGTTGATTGTTTTACATGAGCTTTAGAAGATTGGAAGAGAATAGTCTACCTTCTTGTTTATGACAGGCTTTAAAACTAAAACAGGACTTAGCCCTAAGGCTAAGGAGATTTCTTCACCAGCAGTAAGTCATCAGGAGGAAACAAGATCAAGAAGATTTGTGAAATTGAAAGCCAAAAAGTAGGTGAAGGAGCCTATGAAGCCACTAGTAGTTCAAGACACACCCCAACAGTCATAGAGGAAGAAGGTTCAGATCAATGAGGTGGCACAAGAGTAGTCTATTGATAAAACTGTCCAAAGAAGAGTAATAAGAAGTCAATTAGCCAAGGAAAAGGGGAAGACTGTGATTGCTAATGAAAGCCCAGCTTCAAAGGGAAGTTTGAACGATATCCTACAGGCTATCGACATAGAAGAGACTCCTCTGGTCCAAGCAGATTTACTTGAAGCAGGTAATAATAAAACAAAAAGAGTTAAATCTTCTAAAAAGCTTCAATTTGATGACCAGGTATCAGAGTTTGTGTTCAAGCCAAGAAGACCTGTGACTAGACATTTAAGAAGAATACAAGAGGTAGAGCAAGAAGCAAGTGAGACAGGGGAGGTTGTAGAATTCTTTGAAGAGCTAGTGGTTCCATCAATACAATCATCACTAGTGCACAAAGATGACAGAGGCAAGACAATTATCACTCATGAGGAAGAATGTAGCTTTGAGGAGATCAAAAAGAAATTGGTGTCAGCCAATCTTGAGATTTCCCAACTCAAAGAAAGGGCAAGGAAACATGTAGTTGAAAAAGCACATTTCAAAAGAGTGATAGCCAGTTGGGAAGATGGAAAAGTTCCAAGAGATGAAGCAGTGTGCAGTTATCACCAATATTTCACTTGGACCGTCCCTGCAATAAAAGAGGCAAGATATATCAGAAAGGTCAATGAAAAATTAAGAACTAGAATCTGAATGATGAAAAGACAGATCGAAGATTTGAAGATTCAACTGAATGAACCAGAAGAACAGCCTCAACATAAATGAAGTAGACAGTAAGTGAAGCAATTTTGAGACAATTTTGATGTGAAGTTTACTTTTTGAAGATTGAAGGTTATTTTGGATAGATAATGTCAGATTATTTGGCTCATAGCATGTGGATAAGCCATCAAAAAATCCCAAAAAATGACAAAAATTGTGTTCTTGAATCACACAGCAGTTTCGTAGCACACTATGAAACTGCTAAAAATGACATATAATGCACAGCAGTTTCGTAGCGCGCTACGAAACTGCTAAAGCTACCAGTTTTGTTTTTTTTGAATCAATTTTGAAATGAAAAGGGGGAACCATTATGAAAGAATGTTGCTGCAGAAGATACAAAAGGGCCACCTCAGAATTTTTGAATACTAAGCAAAGGAAAATTCAAAGAATGAGAGGCATTTAATAACTCCAAACTCTGCGCTATGAAAACAACAGTCATTTTGTAGCTTAGACAGTTGTCATGCTTCAACCAACATCTAAGGGGTTTTGTCTTAGCACGAGTATATGAGCAGGACCTTTGGTCTAATTCAAGGCATCATATGTTATTAAAAGCAATAAAATGGTTAGCAGAATTCGAGGAACCACTTTGGAGACCAAAGCAAAAAAAACAGGGGTAGTTTTCCTAGTATCTAGGGATAGCTAAAGGACAAGCAATCAAAGGCCAGCATGAAGTTTAAAATCATCAATCAAGTCAAAGATGAGGAGGGAGACGTGGAGCATCGGGGATAAAACAGGGGAGATTTCCATTAAAATAGCAACATTGCACCCCAAGGAAAATAATACGCCGCCCACACGAATGCACACTATTCTCACGATCGAAAATAGGAACAACAAGAAGAAGAAAGAAAGACGAAGTGCGATAAAGATTATCTGTAGGGAAGCCTTTGACAAGGTGTGCGAAGTGCTGAACAAGGTCCACCATGTGAAACGCACTGACTGGGACCTACGTGTGCCAGCAGTTCGATGGGCCTATAGGACCATGTGCAAAACCCTGACTGCAAGAGCAGTTCCGAAGCTGAAGTATGAAACAGGGGCTAAAATCCTGATGGAGCATGCAAAGTCGAGTTCGCGCATGACAACAGCCGTAGATACAACGATCCATGCAGATCGAAACAAAGAAATCACACAGCTACACGAAGCAAAACAAATAAAACTTCAGGAAGAAATTTGATGGGGAAACTTTAGACTTCGTGAACTCAAAAAAGACTCGGTACGACTAAGGAAGAAAGGCGCTTTAATGAACGTAGAGGTCAAGAGGCTGGAAAACGAAATAAAGGAAGAATTTCTCGTTGATAAACCAAGGATCGCAAGGCAATGCGCATATGATCATACTAACGAATTAGTGGACCATCACCGAGAATTGGTTAGTCTGCTGCTGTGGCTGGGACCGCATATCGCCAAATGCAGTAACCGGGGTAGCGCCTTATAAATACTAGAGCACGCGGTGCCAATCACCATAATGGCAGATGATGATTCTCCGCGAACCATGCTAGAGGACTAGATGGAGCCCCACATAGGTGGTGTGACCACCTGACTAGCCATAGGAAAGGCAGTCTTATTGCTCCAGGTATTTGAAGGGGAGTGCGGGACTATAATTTATTCTTCTTGGGAGCACCGCGCTTTGAGTGGTGCGTGTAGGAGTAGAACGTCACAAGGTTCATGACCGCGCATGGAGGGCTGCGCTGCCACGCGGGTTGGCTGGGAAGTGACTATTGGTGTCACTATTCACGATGGGATGTGCGATTTGAGGCCAAATGGAGCAGGTGATGGGCATTTAAGACACAATTTATGGGCAAGATTTGGGAAAATCTTCCGCCAAGAAAGCATTGATGGCCCGAAATTGGGGGGAACAATCGAATTTGAATTCAAAAGGTGCTATAAAACTCAAAGGGCTAGCCAGCAAACAACACTTGGTCATTTGAGAATTGAGCGGTTGAGCTGAGCAAAGAGTGTTGAGAGCCGAGCAATAATTGAGCCCCTAAGTTTGCGAGAGACATAATACAGTATAGAGATGATGACAGCGACTAAGGATGGGTTGGGAATTGAAGAGGGAACCTCTGGCGAGGTCGTGCAGACCCCCATGGTACAGGATGTTCCCGAAGGCACTGGAGTTGTGACAGAAATCCCCAAATCACCACGGACGCCAAGGTCGAAGAAGGATAAACAGGCAATGGGATCAGTACGCATGTCCCTGAGGAATCCGTGGCACAACAAGTTATCAATGGAAGAAAAGGGGAAGGCGGTCATAATTGAAACAAATGAGGAGGAATAAGACTTGCAGGCCCTGATTGCCACCACAGAGGAAGAAGAAGACATGGAGGAGGATACCCAACCGTTGTGCTTTGCAACAAAACTCCCCACGTATGTCCCTTCGCTAAAAGGGAAAACCAAAATACTGAAGGATCTGGATGCAACGAAGAATTCACTCCAGAACCCGCTCCTCCCCGAAGGCATTGTATTTGAGGGAACACAACTAGGCCATGTGCCCACCATGCAATTTGAAAACTGGGACCTCGCTGACTGCGAAAAGTTCTCGCACCTAGAGAAGGCAAATCTGATGAAGCAGAATACTTAGGGGGTGGTGATCACGTTAGAGCCGTGAAAATGGCTGCACGGTGTGCAAAAGACCGGGTTGCTACACTCGTTATGGATACCACATTTCCACCACACGCCCATCACCATTTTCGTCATTAGGCAGCTGCTATTCCTAGTGCATGATGGGTATCTATGGCTGAAGGAGCCCATTCCCATCATGACAGACCTCATTCACCATATTTCTCGGCTCCCCTATAAAGGAAAGGACCTTGAAACCATAGCCAGAAAGAGTACCGATTTGGCTCTTGCAGAAGCCATGAAAGTGAAATAGAAGCTGGAGAAAAATAAGAGGGGCTACGCCATCTTCAGCATCAAGGACAATGGGGTGCACGTAGCAACTCAACTCCTGGTCAGTAAAGTGATGAGAAAATGCCGCGTGGATGAGGTACCAGTGTCATTGGTCACGTTGGCTGAGCAGTGTGCGGAGGGGGTCTAGTTTAACTCTGCTGAGTTCCTCTGCAAGGAGATTTTGTTAAACTGTCGCGAAGCCCAAGAGTAGGGTAAGACCTTCCACTACACGTGGTTGCTCTTATCCATATTGCTAGTAGCAAGAGAACTGCCAGAGGATAGTCAGTATACCAACATCGACCGAAACTTACCAGAGGCCATGAAGTACGCTTCACTCTGGGCCACCAAGGACGCAAAACTGATTCGCGATACAAAAGTTTTCTGGGTGCTCATGGAGGCAAGCATCCAGATGTGGATCAACAGGAGGCCGCGCCTATCACCTACGGTGCACAATCGTCTGCAGAGTTTCATAGACTTCAAGGTAGATATGCACAACATCTATATCAGGGCACGAAAGGATCCAGTGAAGGAGTGGACAAAGCTACCATTTGTAGCCACTGACAACGCAATCTTCACTGTATTGGAGACATGGCCTCCTGAATGGCGTGCCCCAGATCTAGGAGAACTCGAGAAGGTGGCGACACAGAAGGAAAAGGACAATGCCAAGTTGTGCATCACCCAATTAGCAGAGAGAAGGTGGAACAAAAGGCAACATCTGAGGTAAGGGCAGTGTGTGAGGCAGCACAAAAAGCCGCGGAGCAGAAGCAGCAGCAGTGGCACAGACAACAGAGGCAGCAACAACATAGGAAGACGAGGGCTAGGCAACATCCTCAGGGTAGGAGGTAGAGGACACAAAAATAGCAGAAGGGAGTGCGGACCCAGAGACCGCATCTACACAGCTCAAGTGCCCATGCATTGAAGAGAGATCGGGCCCAAGGAATAAGGTCAAGGCCTTGAGGCTAGCCATTAAGTCGATCACCTTAACTGAAGGAGATCTCCATGACATCGGTGAGATGGTTCATGAAGTCACAAGTGAAGTGCTTCAAGAGTTTATGATGGAGCACCAGACTGTGTTGGGGGCCCTTAGGGCGTCGCTGTAGGAGTTACAGGTGTGGCCCCCTTAGGAAGGTACCCTATCTACCCATGTTGCAGCAGGCACTTCAACAACAGAGCAGATGCTACGCGCAAGGATGGCCAACACAATAGTGTTGCCAGAGGGAGCGCTAGTCTCGGCAAATGCGATGGATTGGTTGTCAGTTAGCATGATGAAAGACCTTGGCCTTAATCTAGCTACCATTCCCCGGGACATGCTATATTAGCTCCAAGATGGGATCACAGCAGAGCTACGCGCTAGGGAGAACCGCACACTCCAAGTTCTTAGTGAAAAGAAGATCAATATGGAGCAGCTCAGGTTGCAGCATGACGAGTTGGTGTCGCAGAATCAACTGTTGGTGCAGATGGTAGATGATGCTTTCCGACATGTCCCAGAGCTGGCTATCGTAATAGATCTACTGGTAGAAGTGCGGAGCCACAGTTTGGCAAGTGGAGTCCATGACACGATAGAAGAGACAACAAAGGTTCAGCTGGAGCTGAACCTTCAGATTGCCAAGTTGCTGTTGAAGGCGCAACCTTCCACTCCCACAGAAATTAGAGAACAGTGCGCCAGTGCTATTGCAGCAGGGTTGGAAGATATTGGAGGTGCAGTGCAAAAATGTATGAATATGTTGGAATAGGCATTGGAGGTCCTCACGACTTTGTAGGAGGATCCCAATATCCAGCAGCTGGAGATAGAGGCATGTGAACTATAGAAGCAATACGAAAAAATCAGAGGGACTATGCACACAGTAGTCCTCACTCAGTGGCTTACAAGGATGCAGCAAGCCAAGGTGTTAAAGGAGCAAGTGGACATGGCGCACCATAAGGAAGCAGTTCTCAAAGCATGCATCCAACCATGGATTAATGAAGCCTTCACAATCATGGCAGATATTGAAGGGAAGCTCGCGCACATTCAGGGGATGCATGACTAGATGCAGGGTAGCATGACAGACACAGAGGTCTCTGAGGAACGGATGCAGCAAGTTTAGCAAGCAGCAGCTCAGTGTGCTGCGGACATCAGGACCGTTTGAGAGCAGCTAGAGGGACTCCGTGAATTGTATGTTAGAGTCATAGGGTTTTCCACCCTAAGTTTTGAATGTAGTGTCAGCCTACCCATGGTCTGTGGACCATGGGATTGTATAAATAGAGCGAGGCTCTGATTTGTAAAGTAGTCAGTTAATGAATGAAACGTAATGGATGATAGAAGAAGATAGCGATGCATAGAGCAAGAGTCTAAGTGTCTTGGGTCGTAGTAGTAGGAAGAGGCTCTGCAACTGAGTGCATAGAGGCCTAGCAGAGTCCGCAGCTGAGTGTGCATACCCCTACATCTGAGTGCATAGGGTAGAGTTGAGTCTGTAACAGAAGGAAGAAAATAATGAAGAGAAGCTTTGTTACCAATTCTGTGTTTTTGTTCTAGGTTACTACATGTTTGATATTACTTGCAATTATATTGTTTATTTACTACGTGCACTTGTATGAATTGTGAATATTGTTAAATATAACTGGAAGTGTACAAATAAGTTCAGTTAATCACCTAATATCGGGTTGCGAGTAAGGGCTTGGGTAATAACACTATTTCACACCCAAGTAGGGCTATGCGAAGGTAACAACTCAGGCTGCGAGGTACATGTAAGTGTGCGTAGCAATGTTCGCGCTAGGTTGAATCGCGGACCACTTGAAATCTCCAAACATCTCAAGGGTGCGGAAACCTGGTTCTAGCATCCTCCCATACTGATTCGGGTGAGACCTCAGTCCGCATTCCACGGACTATTGCCGAAAGGGCTAGTAGTACCGGGATTTGTTTGGCTAAATCATCTCTGAACCTGGGTCAAGCCCCACTAAGCCAACATGCACATCAAATATACAATATGAGACCAGTCAGAGCAAAAGACCTAGGCTAAATCTTGTTTCAGAGCAGGAAGAGACAAAAGTATTAATAGAAATAACTAATATTGAGCTGGACAGAAGTAAAGGGACAACTCCATTTGAGGAAACGCACGGGCCATCCACATCGTAGATCCAGATTTTGGAAAGGCAGCTAAGTATAGAAGTATCCTCATTCAGTAGGCTTGCTGATAAGGATAAGGATATAAAAGATAGATATAAAGAGATCAAGATGAGAAATGAGAAACTAAAGGCCCAAACTTATGCTCAGTATCTCAAACTCACACCTACTAATCAGACCAGGTTGATGTCTACTTTTGACATCAAAGAAGGAAAACTACAAATGTCCTTCATAAAACAAACTATACAACAGCCAAGGACATCATCAGATTACAAGAGAATTGATTTTGAAGTGATGGCAAGGGATATTCATCCCATAGACCAAATTGAGTTTCATAAACAGGATGGAGAAATTATTTACTCCACCATTACAGGTAAAGCCATAGCTTCCCATCAACTATAGAATTCATTGACCAACATCTCAACTCAATATCAGTTAGAGAAGGCCTCCTCACAGGCCAAGGGTACTAGAATCAAGTCTTTGGAAGACTTAGTGATCGAATTGGGACATGATCCCAAAGACATTAAAGTCACTGAGCAGCTGATTAAGAAAAAGAACGATGACATTCTAGCATTGAAAAAACAATTGAAGATACCTGAGTTGCAATATCCCCAAACGCTGGAAGTTTTGGAGAACCAAACTAGACATGAAGAATTAATGGACCTAGTCCTGAAATTGAATGATCAGACAAGGGAGACAGAGAAGGAATTAGAAACTTTAATTCAATTGAAGAAAAGTGATATTGCCACTATGTTTGCAAATGTCATCCCAACAATCTCAACTGTATTCCCTTCCATGTTGGTAGCCTCATTGGCTCCCATAGCCCCTATGCCTACAACACAACCAATTTCAACGGAGTCTACATCAACAGTAGGTGCATCAGGTGAAGAAGCAACAAAGTTGGTCAGAGCCATGGAGGAAATGTCCATACAAGCTATAGAGATGAATAAGTTGAAGGAAAAAATGACAAGCTTGGAAACAGATTGCAAGCTTTCCAAGATCATGCATAAGGAAGAAGTGCAGAAAGCTACCAGAATGAATGAAAGATTAAAGGCCATGGAGAAAGATCTAACACTAAAGGAACCCCTTGGGCAAGCCAAGGAACTATTATGGGCCAATATCATTGACTCTATCAATGATATTTGGCCATCCATTCAAGCGATTTTTTAACAGATAGATCTGATAAAGTTAACTACAGAAGCTATCCAAAAAGTCAAGGAAGAAATATGAGAAATGCCTGAAGATCCTACCATACTTATCCACTTCCTCAACAGTAAAAACAAGTATGAACTTCAGGAATTGGATATAGAGGATAGGACAGAAACAATTTTGGAGGTAAGAAAGGTCCTTTCCAAGAGAAACTTAATGTTAAACTTGGAGGACAAGTGTCAAAATATGCAGGTAGTAGTTGATAGATTTATGGCCAAGTTTCAAATTTTGAGAGAGAAAGGGTTACCCAGTCCCTTGGTCATAAATGAGAAGCTCATGACACAACATGATTATGACAAAAAAATCAAAGAGTTAGCTAAAGAACAGGCCAATACATCATCGATAAAGGCATTGCCAACAGGTAAAGTTCTTTACCAGACATTTGAAAACCCATTTTTCCTCCATAACTAGGTGAAACACCTATTCATCACTAGGCCTACTTTTGCTAAGTACACCGAGGCAGATGAGATATATAGGAGGATGTTGAAAATAAAGTTACCTGATGCTGAATTATGGGAAAAATTGACTGATTTATTATAGTACAATGTAGTAAAAAGGTTAATGTACAGTCAACAGGGTAAAGGGTAAGAGTAGGTCAATATGATTAAAGAGTATCAGTGTCAAAGTGTATCAGATGAAATCCAAAAGTGAATGTAGCTTCCAGCGTAAAAAAACGGAACAACAAGGTAGCATAAAAGGCTAGAAACCCAACTATAAAGGCCAGTAACACCAAAATACTAGGGATAGCATGAAGCAGTTCAATAATTGTCTCTACCTTCTAGGAAGAAGATATTTTTATTTCCTAGATTAAATCTCAAGTTAGTTTGGGATATTTTGTAATAAAATTTTGTATAAATACTTCACAATTCGAAGTATGTAGTGTGGATTCTTAGACATTTCTATAGACTTCTTGATCAAAAGACTGTAAAGCTATTGTATCACTGTCTAGGCCAGCAAGCTAGATTGATGAATAAAGACAAGATATTTCACAGGATTCATGTGTGAAGCGAAGTGCAGACACGTATTTTCTCATGTTGTTGTTATCTTTCTTAAAGTTTTTCCACAATCTTTAATCTATTTCTGAATCTGAATGCTATAACTGGAACAATATCTTAGAATTTGTTTAATTACACTCTGTTTTAACAGTTAGGCATTTAAATTTTTTCAGCTGATATCTATGTTAAGGAATTCTTAATTTCTCCTTAGTTTAGGTTGTTTCTTGCTAATCCATATCAAAGGATTCTTAATTGCCCTTTGTTCCGACTACCCTCTATTCCTCCTTTATATCTCAGTAATTATTCATTTCTCTATCACCTTGATTAAAACCATTTCACCCTCCTATTCCAAAGACCCGCACTTTACTCTGCTAGCTTGCCCTCTAAACATTCCCTTTAGTGAGTTGATCTAGTATGTCTGCCCTTCTGTTGACTACATAGCCCAATGGTCTAAATACATCATTCTATCCATCTATTTTAAGGATCCCACCATCCAGTCTTCAATACAAATCAAAAATTCCCTTGAACATTCATAACTAGCCTGAAATCCCAGCAAACAAAGCTAAATCACATAGAGAGCCCCCTCTCTGAGCCTAGGTTGGCTAGAGCCTATTCCCAAAAGTTGGTTTGTGGTTACCTCGGTCGTTTTCTTTCTTCTAATAACTCTAGAGAAAATTATGAGTGATAACATAGTGGTGACCATACTGGGGACATCAAATCCTCAGTCCTAATAAATCTTTAAGAAAATCCTAAATCTACATTTTGAGCCTTTTAAAGTCACTTGTTAGAAGTTATCTTGAAAAAATCTCACAAAAACAATTAAAAATTTTGAAATTTTGGCTTCCAGGAAGACTCATTTTACTAGGGATAATCCAGACCCAAACCCTGCCCCAATAGTTCATAATCCTAACTTAATTTCAAGAAAATCCAAAAAAGAAGAAAGTTCAGTTAGCTAGATACCATTAGTTAAAGCTAATTCATGTCCTGATGAGTGGTTATTTTTAGAAGAACTTTCCTTTGATGTGCCATTTGAACATTCATTATTCAGAACAAAATCCAAAAATGCACTCAGTGAAAGTGTTCTAGATCTTAATTTTATTGCAGACCTTGAAGTTCAATAGGACGACAAATCCATTGATGAATACATTATGAAATCTCCACAATCATCCATTAATACTACCTCGACCCCTGAGATTTCTGAATAGTTGTCCATTACTTTGAGTTCACCATTGTTGACTTCAACTTCAACAATAATACCTTCTGAAGTCCATTCTTCACCACCATTTATACCTACACTCCCTCACCAACCTATCATTACCCATTCATCATCTACTAGTCCTGGTTCTTCATGCAGTACTGCATCATCTCCAAGTACCTCAACCCCACATCTTACTCGCTCCCAGCTTACAACCATGGCAAATAGATATGCTCCTCTTGTTTTACCTTCCCAACTTGATGTTATGCCAGCAGACTACCAAAGTAAAATTGTTCAATTTGATGGCACAGGACATTACAGTGCACATCAACATGTCAACAAGATAACAGATTACTTTGAGTTGCATGAGATTGAAATAGATAATGTTCAAATGAAACTTTTTGCCCAGACTTTAGTTGGTGATGTTAGGAAATGGTTTAGAGCATTGCATGCTAATAGTATTGATAATTTATATGCATTTTACCAACAATTTTTGAAAATATGGGAAAAGAAAAAGAATCCCCTACAAATCCTTTCAGAATATGAGAATATTAGAAGAGGACCTAATGAAATTGTTCAATATTACTACACTAGATTCAATAATATATATAACGCCATCCCAGTTAATCTTAGACCCCCACCTGAATTAGCATTAATAAAGTTCCTTGATGGTTTTGACACAAATATGGCATACCAACTTAGGGAAAGAAACCCCCCAACATTAGAAGAATTGCAAAATGTAGCTGTTCGTGTAGAGGATAATTTGTTAGCTAAGAGGGCTAGAGTTAGAAATGAAAGGAGAGGAACTACAAAGGATGAAGATTCACCGTCTGACATTAAAATAGATATTTTAGCCAAAAGTATGGAAAAACTAAAGGATAGAATAGAGAACATAGAAAGGAAACCCCAATGGGATAACCAACAAGCGCCTCCACTTAGAAACCCAAATTTTAGAAAAAACCAAAACCAAAACATTGGCAAAAATGGACCGGATCAGAAGATTAGGCCTCCTTTTCAAGAAAATTATGCAGAGATATCCCATCGAGAAGATCCAGAACAAGATACACAAATTAATATAATGGGAGTAAATGACGAGGACATTGTTTTTCTAACCCAAGATGAGCGGGAACTATATATGTTGCAACAATTACAGTTACAGTTTGGGGAATCATTTTATTATAAATAGGAATATGATTTTGTGATTTTTGAATTTCATAAGCAATATAACCTAAGAAGCAAAAAGAATGTTGATGTCCTTGACCAAACCAAGAAAATAGTAGAAAGTTAACCCAAGAAAACAAAAGAATCCCCTATTTCAGAAATCCTCCAAATTCTCCCTAGGGAAAACCCAAAACCTTCCAGCCCCACAATTGTAGACATAACCTCTGATCAAGCTTTTGTCGATCCACCATCCACTTCGATTCCACCTAAGGAACCAGTGGACAAAGCTCAAAACATCAGATTTGAAAATCCACCTAAGGAGGTCCCCAATATAGGAAAATACGACAAGCCTACTCAAGTCCCTGCTGCGAAAATTCAAAACCTTCAAGCAGAAAAAGTCTCTTTGCCATTCAATATGGGAGTAGAGATAGAAAAGCTAAATATTTTAGTTCCTTTAACAAAACTAATCAAGAATGAAACTTACAAATCACAGATAAACCAGACCTTAAACATTGCTAAAAATGAGGATTCAGTCAACTTGTTTGATGACCAACTGGAACTCATATTTGGTCTAGATGTTAATGGAAAACCATTAGAAGGAGGAGTTCCACCTTTTTACATCAACCTTAGTATCCCTGACAAAATTCTACACAATGCAATGTTGGATTCTGGGGCCTCTCACAACTTAATCCCCAAATTAGTGATGAAGAAATTAAACCTAAACATTACAATGCCTTACAAAGACTCATTCTCATTTGACTCCAGTCAGGTACAGTGCCTAGGATTGATCAAAGACCTGTGTGTCACTTTAGTCCAATATCCCGCCAAAAGAATCCCTATGGATACTGTAGTTGCTAACATCCCACAAAAGTATGGCATGTTGTTATCCAGATAATGGGGAGCCAAACTTTAGGGATCCTTACAACTAGATATGTCATATGCAACAATCTTTTTGGACAACCTAAGAAGCTATACTGTGAAGCCTTAATGAAATACATGGTGAGTAGCCAGGATCGACCTCAAAAGTTTCCCATCTACTACATACACTCAGATATAGATTCTTTTATCTTGTATAATGTTGATCAAAGACAAGAAAACAGTACTAATACATAACCAAAAGAAATTGCAGTTTATACACAAACTGAAACTGACCAAACTATAGAATTGTTCAATGAACAAGATGGTCAAATTGTTGTAAATAATGAAAAATTTGTTGCACCAGATAGTGAAAATTATGAGCATGATATATTATGGCATCTAGAATTTGATGGGTCAGTCAATAGGTTAGGAGTAGGAGTGTGGATATATAATTTGGAAAATAATCACTCAGAAGGCCATGCATATAGATTGAATTTAAAATGTACCAATAATATGGTCGAGTATTAAGCATTAATTTTAGGTGTTAAGTTAGTTAGGAATATAGGAGCCAAAAGAGTTTCTGTCATGGGAGACTCTGAACTAATATAAAACAGATTGATGCTGTATATATGAAAAAGGACCCTAGATTAAGTTGTTATAGGGGAACTATCATAGAAATACTTAACACTTTCCTAGAAACAAAGCTTGCAGTAATCCCTAGAAAACACAATATGCAAGCCCACAGTTTAGCAATGTTTGCCAACACCTACAAATTACCCTTCCAACCTAACCATTAGTATACTATTGAAGTTAGGCACAAACCTGCAATTCCAGAGAATTTGAAGAAATGGCAAATATTTTTTGATGACAAACAAATAAATAACTTTTTCCTTTCAGAAGAAGAGTTTGTAAATAACAATATAGAAACTGATACATCAATACGTTAGAAATACTGAAAGGGGGGGTGAATCAGTATTTCTTTTTCTGAGTAGTGTTTATCCAATTAAACCATTTATATTCAAAACACAAGATGTATAACATGAATAAATGCTTTTATTATTATAAACTTTGCAGTAAAATAGATACAATATATATAGATGGTTGCAATCTGTTGCCAAGCACCAACTTGGACTTTTGTGAGGCTCCAACCTCCAGAGCTCCAATTCTATTTCGCCAAGGCACCGATCTTGGACTTAGGAGCACCAACTCCCAAGGACTTCAATCCTTCCAACTCCTAAGACACCAGTCCCAAGGACACCTATCCTTCTTACTTCTAAGGCAACAATCCAAAGGAATCCAGTCCTTCTTACTTTTGAGGTATCAACCCCAAGGACTCCAATCCTTCTTACTTTTGAGGCATCAACCCCAAGGACTCCAATCCTTCTTACTTCTGAGGCACCAGCCCCAAGGACTCCAATCCTTCTCACTTCTGAGCCACCAACCCTAAGGGTTCCAACCCAATCTTGTCAAGGCATGCTTGACAGTAATGTTCTGCTCTCAGAACTCTTCTCTGCTAAGTTCTATCTATTTATAGCTTAACTATAGTCACCATGCTACAACATCAATGACCCTCAGTCTTCTTATGAAGGAGTCTATAAAACTCTTCATACTGCCCACACAGAGTGTCCAATAGCCTTCATGACCTCTGATAATGTCTTCACACAACTTTAGTCAGTCTACTGTTAGCCGCACTAAGCTCTACATAAAGAACAACTTTCTGTTCAAGCATCTGTTCTAATGTCACAGTGAATGCTTCAGCAAGACTCCTTCTCTGCTCACTACTTCTCCCATCAAACAATGTTAGACAAAAGAATTTGTTTCCACTACATAACAGAGTTATTCTTCACATTCCATTGTATACCTGATTAATTCATCATGGGTTTGAGTCTTTCAGAGGGTGATACAATCAGCAGAGATGCTCATCCTTTGAGTGCCTCCTTTTCTGTTGGTCCTTCGGCCTTTTCCTATTCTGCTGGACCCTCACACTGCCTTTGTTTCCTCCAGCTTATTTCAACAACATTCAACAATGCCTTTTGTTCTCTGTTTTTCCTATTTTATTCATTCCCCATGCCTTTGTCTATCGGTTTCCTCTTTTCATTGCCTCTTTGGCTTCCTCCTCAGTCTTTGTGGTTTCCTCTGTCTCTTTTTTCTCACCAGCACTCCTGAGACACGTTGATTCAATGGCAAGGACCAAATCATTCACAGTGAACACATATTCCAAAAACTGTAATAGTGCTCCCCCTTTTTTCAATGATTGTGGGCATACACAGAGCTTTACAGTGTAACGGACATGCCACGTTCCTATCGCAATCGAAATCGGTTTGATTCAGCCTCCTGAACTATCGGGAGAATTCCTTAACATATTTCTTCCTTCAAATGCCGCGCAAGCCAAATATTCAATTACATAGGAAATATGAGCAAAAACAGGCAAAAAGGCTAAAGGGCAGACTTCAAGAATCAATACACCCACATCTATACTGTATCGGGTCCACAGTATAATCACAATCAACGCTCAAGACTTTCGAGGGTCATTTATATATCGAGACCATGACATCGCCGATCCTCCACTAGATGTGATATTCTATTAAGCCATGTTACAATGTTTAAGCGGGTCCACATGCTTTATCGCAATCAGCGCTTTTCAAGGTCCGATAGGCAGACGCGATATATAATACAACGTTTCATAATGCGCAGCGGGTCCGTTATATAATATATATATATATATATATATATATATATATGTTGCAATTGCTTAAGGCCCACATACATAACAATATATATGAAATACTACCTAGACTTCATCTATTTATATACCCGGCCATATATGTCGTTGGGTCCGCATATATGTATCGCAATCGGGGGTTTGGGGTGATGGCACATAGCCGAACTGCCGATTTCCACTGCCACCGATATTTATGTATATGCCCGCTCTTATAGTATATTGCAAATACTTAAGTCTTCCACCCCGATAGTGTATTTGCCGATAGTTTATTTGCCATGAGTCTACGTTGACAGTGTATTTGCCATATAACTCAGTTTTTGGCCGCCGATAGTGTTAATGCATCCATTGCTCCTCCAATGGCTCCCGATAGTGTAATTGCATGCATATATGTGATTTCTACTTCCGATAGTGTATTCCATCGGCATATCACTATATTACTCCCAATGCATGCATATAAGCTTTTGTGGCATGCATTGCTCCAATAGCTCCCGATAGCTCAGTCAGCTTCCTCCATTGCTTCGATGGCTCTGTTTTGGCATATATATATATGCTATCTATCTATATATATATATATATATATATATATATATATATATATATATATATATATATATATATATATATATATATATATATATATATATATATATATATATATATATCTATATATATATATATATAGATATATATATATATATATATATATATATATATATATATATATATATATATATATATATATATGTAGATATAGATATAGATATAGATATATGGCTCCTCCTATAGCTCCTCTTGGTTCTTCTTGGGCATGTATTACATGCAATGCTCCTTCGATATGGCTCCTCTTGCTCCAATGTGGCTCCTATAGCTTGGCAGTGTCTTTCAAATACCTCCTCTTATACCTTCATGCCTTGATTTCTTCCTTTTCCAATATGCCTCTCTTGCTCTGATATGCCTTCTTGCTCTAAAATTCCTCCTTTGTTAACTCCTCTAGCTTATGGCTTAGTTACCCTGACGGCCTTGCTCCTGTCTCTTCATGGATCTGTTCTGCTTCCCCTTGGCTTCATATCATCATCTAGTATCTAGAATATTGCCATATTGACATCAATGACAACCTAGGTCAACAATATCCCCCTTTGTTATTGATGTCAATATTATTCTTCTCTACCCCTTTGACATCAATTGCAAAGGAGTGCTTTGGGACTCCCCCTATCAACCTGCTTCAGTTCTTCATGAATGGTAGATCTTCATGGGTCTGTGACTCCCCCTATCATATTGCTCCTCTTCTTTTTACTCAAGATAGAAGGATTGTTGCTTTATCATCAATTAGCACATTATTCCGTCTTCATGTCTCAGAACTACTTTATCAAGGCTTCGACAATGCTTAAAGATGCTCTACTTCAATGCTTTCAATCAGATTGCACATAGCCATACACCAAGTGTGCAAGTCTAGGTTTTTATGCTTCAAACCATATTGTTGTTTCCATAGGCAGAATTGAGAGACCTTCATAGTCTGAATCAAGAGAAAATGTCACTGAAATTTTCTTTCTTGTTATCTTTCTTCAAATCCGAGTTCCTTTGTGTCTATGTGCTTCTCCTTGAGTCGATGCCATCCAGTATTCAACATCACTGCATTTAAATGAAATGGTGAGGCGTTGTGCCTTACTGTTGCTATATTTTCTAAGTGGCCAGTATCAACATAAGTTATTTTTTACTGCACAACATTCTCCTTTCTGTGAGCCATCTTTTCCTTGTGTTCTTGTACATATCTCAGCAAGTTATTTCCTCTTAGCAGATTATATATCTAATCTGTGACTATCTTTTAAATTCATTCTACTGATTTGCATCTTCTTACAATGCTTCAGTTTTGTTATATGCTGCCAGCTGCTCTTACTTCAAAATCCATTCCAAATGCTTCTGTTTGTTTGAATATTGCCTATATTAGTGTCCATAATTTATCTGTTCTCATATTAAATCCCTGACTCAAGACATTTAGCATCTGTAATATCAACACCATAATTATTTGCCCTATTTCTCTAGTATTAGATTCCATTCTCTGTTGTTCCAAATACTACTTAGAGATTAAGTGGAAAGCATCTTTAACAACAATCCAAAGAATGGTTGCAGGATCATGTTCTTCAGTGGAGTACTCCTGAGAAATGATCTTCATCAAAGAATGACTGTTAATCTAGCTCAACAGGGATTTCATAGGGACCTTTTCAATCATAGCTTTTGTAATAATGATCAATAATCACAGGCTCCCCCTAACTGTATGCATTGTCTCCTTTTGGCAGAGTCTTCCCATCAAATGCTTAGATTGTCAAAATTCAGGCCAACGACATATGCTATTGGCTAGAGAGCTCAAGGGACTTTCAGACTGTATTTGATTTCTTCTCCATACTTGCATAAATTTCTTCTTTTGCATCGTTCTAGCTTTTGTAAGAGCCCATGTTAAGTTACAATCATGTGCCATATGACCAATGTTATGACACTTGGAGCATTCTACATTTTTCATGTATAAGAATTCATGATTTCTTCCTGCAAAATTGTTTCTTGGAGATTGTTGGGGACTATAAAATCTATCTCTATGAGATGGTTGGGGACCATAACATCTATCTTTATGATATGCTTTACAGTATTTTTCCATGTGACAAAAGTTTGTGCAAGAATAACAATAACCGAAAAATGAACTTTGGTACCTGGGAGATGGAGATTTCCTTGATGTACTTCTGAATCCTTTCTGCCTTGAGATCCTCTAATGATAACCATTGCCTCTCGCATCTTTGACGTCATCTACATTTATTCTTGGAGAAGGATTTCTTCTATTGTAGCCTTGATTTTTCAACTTTCCTTTGCTGGAATTGGGAGTCTCACCATTTCTTTATGGATTCTTCACATCCTTTTTGTTTGAAGCATTATCATTCTTGTTTGAGGATTCACCTGCATACTCGAGACCTGATTTATCAAATGGACATCTGTGATAGCTAAGCATGTCATCCAAGGCCTGAGAGCTCTTCAATATTTTGTTCATCCCTTCAACCTTTATTTTGAGGAAGACAATCTCTTCTTTCAATCTTTCACACTCATTATTCTTCTTAGCAAGTTGTTTCTCAGTTTCTTCCTTGATATGAGTAGCTTCATATGCTTCTATTTTAAGGGAGATAATAGTTGAAGTCATTTTGAAGATTTTTTTCATTCTTTTCTTGACTGCTTTCCATTTCTTCCTTGATCCTTGTGGCTTGTTTCCTTGCTTCTTGTAGTTGAGACTTGAGAGAGGAGACCTCTACCTTGTACTGACCAATCTCTTCTTCAACTTTGTTAAAGCTCTTGTGCCTTTGTTCAAGTTTACTTGACAAGGTATCTTCCTGATTCTTTGCTTTATTCAATTGATTTGTCATGAATGTGACTTCTTCATGATGCTTTCTTTTGCTTTGATGAAGTTCCTTCTTAAGCTTGGCAAGCTCTTCATCCCTTTCTTGTACTTCAAACTTGATGAGGTCAACTTTCTTCCTTGTTTGATCTTGGTCATCAACTAGAGCTATCTTCTTAAGTTCCTCATTTTCCTTTTTCAAATTGTTAATCTCTTCCATGGCAGTCATAAGTTGAATGAGGAGTTCTTCTACAAAGTCATTTTCATTCCCTTCATCTTCTAGGTCTGCTTTAGCTTTGAAGTCATCATTCTCATGTTCAACTTCTATGATGGGTTTTGGATTTCCTTCTTAACTGATGGTCATGGTCAATGCTCCTTTTGAGTGAAGGTCATGAATTTTGTCCCATATACCCTTTTCTGGTGAATATTTTCCTAGATTGCTCTTTACATAATCAGGTAGCCCATTAAAGATTGCCTTCATTTCTTTTGCATTGTACTCCTTGGATTCTTCATCCATCTCGTTAGCAACAATCACTGATTTCCAAATTTTAATGCCTTAAATCTGTAA
The DNA here is from genome assembly GCA_031772625.1 of Pinus tabuliformis. Classification (NCBI taxonomy): domain Eukaryota; kingdom Viridiplantae; phylum Streptophyta; class Pinopsida; order Pinales; family Pinaceae; genus Pinus; species Pinus tabuliformis. Next base: position 108,488,252 of record CM062804.1, read on the forward strand.
GAAATTCCTCATTCTTGCTTCCCATATATTAAAGTTCCCATTGAGCCTTGGAGCCTCCTCAAATTGATTGTCTTCTTTTTTAGTAGAAGAGTGAGACACATCCTTAGGAGGATTTAAGACTTTCTTTCTTAACTTCGCCATTTGTGTTCTAAAGATAAACCTTCAAGCTGTTAGGCTTTGAATGAAGGTACGGGCTCTGATACCAATTGCTGGAAATACTGAGAGGGGGGGGGGTGAATCAGTATTTCTTTTTCCGACTAGTGATTATCCAATTAAACCATTTATATTCAGAACAAAAGATGTACAACAAGAATAAATGATTTTATTAATATAAAATTTGCAGTAAAATAGATACAATATATATAGATGGTTGCAATCTGTTGCTAAGCCCCAACTTGGACTTTTGTGAGGCTCCAACCTCTAGAGCTCCAACTCTATTTCGCCAAGGCACCAATCTTGGACTTACGAGCACCAACTCCCAAGGACTTCAATCCTTCCATTTCTTGAGACATCAGTCCCAAGGACACCTACCCTTCTTACTTCTAAGGCAACAATCCAAAGGACTCCAACCCTTCTTACTTCTGAGGCATCAACCCCAAGGACTCCAATCCTTCTTAATTTTGAGCATCAACCCCAAGGACTCCAATACTTCTTACTTCTGAGGCACCATCCCCAAGGAATCTAATCCTTCTCACTTCTGAGGCACCAACCCAATCTTGTCAAGGCATGCTTGATAATAATGTTATGCTCTCAGAACTCTTCTCTTCTGAGTTCTATCTGTTTATAGCTTCACTGTAGTCTCCATGCTACAACATCAATGACACTTAGTCTTCTTATGAATGAGTCTTTACAACTCTTCATACTTCCCACACAGAGTGTCTAATAGACTTCATGGCCTCTGATAATGTCTTCACACAACTTTAGTTAATCTACTGTTAGTTGCACTAAGCTCTGCATAAAGAACAACTTTCTGTTCAAGCATCTGTTCTAATGTCACAGTGAATGCTTCAGCAAGACTCCTTCTCTGCTGGCTACTTCTCCCTTCAAACAATGTTAGACAAAAACCTTTTTTCACTACATAACAGAGTTATTCTTCGCATTCCATTGTATACCTGATTAATTCATCATAGGTTTGAGTCTTTCACAGGGTGATACGATCAGCAGAGATGCTCATCCTTTGAGTGCCTCCTTTCCTGTTGGTCCTTTGGCCTTTTCCTATTCTACTGGACCCTCACACTGCCTCTGTTTCCTCCAGCTTATTTCAACAATGTTCAACAACATTCAACAACACCTTCTGTTCTCTGTTTTTCCTGTTTTATTCATTCCCCATGCCTCTATCTATCGGTTTCCTCTTTTCGCTGGCTCTTTGGCTTCCTCCTTGGTCTTTGTGGTTTCCTTTATCTATTCATGCTTACCAACACTCCTAAGACATGTTGATTCAACGACGAGGACCAAATCATTCACAGTGAACACATATTCCAAAAACTGTAACAGCACTCCCCTTTTTTTCAATGATAGCGGGCATACACTGAGCTTTATAGTGTAACGGACATGCCACATTCCTATCACAATCACAATCGGCTTGATTCAACCTCCTGAACTATCAAGATAATTCCTTAACGTATTTCTGCCTCCAAACACCGCATAAGCCAAATATTCAATTACACAGGAAATATGAGCAAAAATAGGCAAAAAGGCTAAAGGGCGGACTTCAAGAATCAATACACCCACATCTATACTGTATCAGGTCCGCAGTATAATCACAATCGATGCTCAAGACTTCCAGGGGTCCTTTATACATCGAGACCATGGCATCGCTGATGGCTGACAGCCGATCCTCCACTGGACATGATATTATATTAAGCCATGTTACAATGTTTAAGCAGGTCCACATGCTTTATCGCAATTGGTGCTTTGTAAAGTCCGATAGGCGGATGCGATATATAATACAACGTTTCATAATGCGTAGTGGGTCTGTTATATATATATATATATATATATATATATATATATATATATATATATATTACATATACATATATATGTTGCAATTGCTTAAGGCCCACATACATAACAATATATATGAAATACTACCCGGACTTCATCTGTTTATATACCCAGACATATATGTCATCAGGTCCACATATATGTATCGCAATCAGGGGTTTGGGGTGATGGCACATAGCTGAACCGTCGATTTCCACTGCTTCTGATATTTATGTATATGCCTGCTCCGATAGTATATTGCATATACTTAAGTCTTCCACCCCGATAGTGTATTTGCCATAGTGTATTTGCCGATAGTGTATTTGTCGTGAGTCCGCGCTGATAGTGTATTTTCCATATAACTTAGTTTTTGGCCATCGATAGTGTTAAAGCATACATATATGGGTTTTTGGCCACCAATAGTGTTAATGCATCTGTTTCTCCTCCAATGGCTCCCGATAGTGCAATTGCATGCATATATGTGATTTGTGCTCCCGATAGTGTATTCCACCTGCATATACACTATATTACTCCCGATCCATGCATATAAGCTTTTGTGGCATACATTGCTTCGATAGCTCCCGATAGCTCAGTCTACTTCCTCCATTGCTCTGATGGCTCTATTTTGGCATATATATATATACATGGCTCCTCCTGTAGCTCCTCTTGGTTCTTCTTGGGCATGTATCACATGCAATGCTCCTTCGATATGGCTCCTCTTGCTCCAATGTGGCTCCTCTGGCTTGGCAGTGTCTTTCAAAGACCTCCTCTTATACCTTCATGCCTTGATGGTTTCTGCCTTTTCCAATATGCTTCTCTTGCTCTGATATGCCTCCTTTGTTAACTCCTCTAGCTTATGGCTTAGCTACCTTGATGGCCTTGCTCCTGTCCCTTCATGGATCTATTCTACTTCCCCTTGGCTTCATATCATCATCTAGTATCTAGAATATTGCCATATCGACATCAATGACAATCTATGTCAACACAATAGATCCTAACACTAAGGGTGAGATAGAAATAAATGAGATACAAGGTGATGAAATGAATAGACTCAACCCAACTAAATTTATGAAGTTAGATGTAGATAACCTAGAGAAAATTGAGGTTGATGAAATAATCAGTGAAGAAACCGAAGTAATTAATCTCAAGGATAATTTCTTACCAAAGGGATTAACCCCTCTAGAAGATTTATTTGATTCAAATGATGTTCCTAGGAAACACAAAATGGAACCTTCAAGATCTCGTATAGAGGAATGTGATATAGGCACCAGTGAAAATCCTAAACTGATCAAACTTTCAAAATCATTACCCCCAACTGAAAAAGTGAAATACATTGAGTTGTTGAAAGAATTTCCGGATGTCTTTGCTTGGAGTTATGAGGACCTCAAATCCTATGACACCAACATCATCCAACACACAATTCCTATTAAAGAAAATCAAAATACTTTCAAACAAAAACTTAGAAGGATTAATCATTTCTTATTACCTACAATTGAAAAATAAATTTAGAGGATGTATGATGCCAAAATAATTGCACTAATCAGATTTTCTAATTGGGTCTCAAACTTGGTGCCAACTAGAAAGAAAACTAGTGAGATCAGACTCCGTGTGGATCTCAAAACCTCAACAAAGTGTCACTAAAGGAAAATTACCCTCTCCCCAAAATGGACCACATTTTACAAAGAGTAGTTGGATCAACCAAGATGTCATTGTTCGATGGGTTTTCTGGTTACAATCAAATCTTGGTTCATCTTGATGACCAACCCAAAAATGCTTTTACTACTCCTTGGGGCACATTTATGTATGTGAAAATGCCTTTTGGGCTAATGAATGTAGGAGCCACTTTCTAGAGGGCTATGGATATAGCCTTTGCAAAATAAATTCATGACTTCCTTGTGATATATCTAGATGATATTACCATATTTTCAAAATCTGACAATCAACATTTGGATCATCTAAGACAAGTTTTTATTAAATGCAGGAAATTTGGAATCTCCTTGAACCCCAAAAGTCCTTGTTTGGGTTAGAAGAAGGAAAGTTGTTAGGTCACATAATTTCAAAAGATGGTATAAGAATAGACCCTGCGAGAATAGAAGCCATCTTGCAAATACAACACCCTAGGAACATTAAAGAGTTACAAGCTTTCTTAGGAAAAATTAATTTTCTTAGAAGATTTATATCTAATCTAGCAGAATTAATTAGATCACTAAACAACATGTTGAAAAAATACTCCACCATAAAATGGACTGTTGAGGCTAAAAAATCCTTTGAAGACATTAAACTAGCCTTGACTAAAGCACCTGCATTAATCAGTCCTAAATTTGATAAATATTTCATCTTGTTTTCCTTTGCTTATGAGCACACAATTGCTGCAGTTCTATTGCAGAAAAATGACCAGGGCTATGAACAACCCATTGCTTTCTTTTGCAAAGCCCTGATAGATGCCCCCTTGAAATATAATATAATGGAAAAACAAGCATTGGCTTTAGTCAAAGCCAATAATGACTTTAGGGTATACATCTTATATTCTCATATAGTAGCATATGTTCCAAATTCAGTAGTCAAAGACATCCTAACTCAAGATGGTCTTGATGGAAAGAGGGGAAAGTGGATTGCTACTATTTTAGAGTATGATATAGAAATCAAACCTACTAACTTAATCAAGGGTCAAGGTTTAGCCAAGCTCATGGCTGAATTGAACTATCAGGCCTTCGATATAAACTTTATTACAACAATGGATAATGAAGAGGAGATGGCGACTCCACTAATCAGCTAGGCCTTTATTGAATCACCTTTGTATGATGATATTATTTATGTTTTACTGAACTTACAAGCTCCTCCTGAATTATCTAGGACTAAAAGCAGGTTTTTGAAGATGAAATCCTTGAAATTTTGTATATTAGACAATGTTTTGTTTTGGATAGATCATGAAGGTATTCTTCTCAATTTCTTATTAGAAAAAGAATCTGACAAAGTTTTGCAAGAGTTTCATGCAGGTGACTGTGGAGGACACCTTTACTGGAAGACTACTACAGATAAAATCCTTAGAGTTGGTTTCTACTAGCCTACCTTATTTGCTGATGTCAAAAAATATGTGACCTTCTGTCACAAATGCTAAATTTTTGAGGGGAAGGAAAAGCTTTTACCTTTACCACTCAAGCCAATCTTTGTAGAAATACCTTTTCAACAATGGGGTTTAGACTTCATTGGTGAAATTCACCCACTCTCATCTGCCCAACACAAATGGATCCTCACAGCCACATACTACTTCACAAAATGGATAGAGGCCATACCTTCAAGGAATTCCATAGACACTGTTATCATAACCTTCCTTGAAATGAATATTCTATCAAGATTTGGATGTCCAACTATGCTCATTACTGATAATGCGACAACCTTTAAATCCAAAAGAATGATAGATTTCCGCAATAAGTATCATATCACCCTGGGCCATTCTACAACCTATTACCCTCAAGGTAATGGACTGGCAGAATCCTCAAACAAAATCCTGGTAAACATCATCAAGAAGTTACTAGAGGACAATAAGAAAACTTGGAATAAAAATCTAGTCAATGCCTTATGGGCAGACAGATTGACTAGTAAGAAATCAATTGATACTTCTCCCTATCAACTAGTTTATGGGATGGAAGTTGTCTTTCCATCCTCTTTGGGAGTTCCAGTAATGAAGATACTTAAAGAATTGCAGGTAGAACCAAATAGTATCCAAAGAAGAATCGACCAAACTATTCATCTACAGCAAAACAGAGAAGAGGTCTATATCAGGTCTCAAGTTTTGCAGGAAATGGTTAAAAAGATTTTTGATAAGAGAACCAAAGCTGAAGATTTCTACCTTGGTGACAAGTTTCTCAAGTGGGATTCAAGGAGGGAAGACAAAGGTAAACATGGGAAATTTGATTTCCTATGGAAAGGTCCCTATGTCATTTATGCTTACAGAGGAAATAATGCTTTCTTCCTGAGAGAAATTAATGGTACAGATGCAGAAGGTGGGCCAATGAATGGTCGAATGCTAAAACATTACTTTGAACCAAGTTACTAATTTTCATTTCCCATGTTGTACATACTTCATTTACAAAGCCTAGTTTGGATTGGGTGGTGATCTTTGAAGTTGAAGCCCGAAGAGAAGGCCCTAAGCTTTAAAATATTTACTGTCATAAGTATCAATAATGCAGATGCATAGAAGAACACTTTGCAAGGTAACATCAACAACAATTCAAAGGCTACTGATCTTCATTAGTTCTTGACATCTTTTCAAAAGATGCCATCCCCAAGTGGAGCCACTGTTAGGTTCCTATACCAATAGGAGTCATAATTTTGAATGACTAAGGTTAAGCCTTGTAATATTGTACATACCTTTTCTTTTTTCAAATATTTTCCATATTAAAAAATAAAAAAAATGTAAAGAGGGTATGTCCTAAAAGAAATATCAAGGGACAAAAAGAAAAAGAGAAGGTCAAAAAATGAAAATATATGAACCCCAAAAAACAAAAAGAGACCATGAAAGTGAGCAAGGCTAAATGCCACTACTATTTACTTTTATGCATAATAATGATTGTGTGCAACTTGTTATTCATGCCAGAGTCCATGGTAATCAAATTGTTTAATCTTGATTATATCATACTTTGAATTTTATGTTTATAGTTAGAGAATAAAATCTGACCAAACAGTTTAATCTTGGCAGATCATTAGATAGGTAGAGAAAATAAAAGGAGCTCATCAGTTTAATCTGAGCCCTTGGATGATATAAGGTTAGAAATAGATAGTTTGTTTTATTAAAGAAAAGATAGAATAAGGGTTTGCTAGCCTAAATGCACCCAAAGAAATGAAGAAAACATGTTAGGGTAAGAAATGGGTAAGTAGAAGAAAGGTTGTTGAACTACAAAGTTGATTGGATCAAAACACATGCATTAGGCTTAGACACATATTTCAATATGTATGATCAACTATGAAAGCAAAAACAAAGGTTTGCAAGTTAATGTGATTAACTCCCCGTCATTCATTTTTCCCCTTACTTACTAATTTCCTATCCACAAGTATGCTCTAGCACTTTAAATCCTTCAAGTCAAAGAGGCTCAGAGCATTTCTCTAACTTTTGGTGGGACCGGACCCTCGGCTTAATGACTTAAGGACATCAAGTGATAGAATCGCCTTCATGAAATTCATCTCCCCCTCATTACCCTACTAAAATCCCTTTTCCTAAGGTTAAAACTCTTTTTCCTAGGAAAAGTAAAAACAACTCCATGTTAACACCCTTTTCATTAAAAAAAACCACAAAAACATCCTATCCTAAGTATTGAGTATATGTAAAGAAAGCGCTCAAATATTACATTTACATTTATACTTAAAGATGTACCCACTATACTCATCACATTTCATAATAATTTTTAATTTAATTATATAAATTCTCGATATACCTATCCCTATATATTAATTAAATCCCTTAAATAAATATCCCAATCCTTAGTTTTGATAAAAACTATACAGTTTACCCCTTATCTTGACAAAATAAATAAAACCCGTCATTAAACCCCACCTGATCAACTAAGCTCATGATTAAGTCTTAAATTAATCACAAACCACCGGGGATTAAAGCCTTGCCCCCACCCAAAACCCATGCTCTTATCACCCGTGCACCTCCCTCGCTCGATTGTTGTCCGATCATTTTCCCCTTCATCCAATGGTCCACATCCATATCTGCCGCGCCTGATGGTCAACTGTTACCCACCCGATAAAGCAACTTCCTCCGACCCCCCGACTGCTACGTGTCACACTCTGTAGTAGATCGGGTGACCCATTCGAAATACTGCCCAACCTCCATAAGCGGTGCGATGGCCTGGGAAACCGCCTCCCCGCTCAACCCACCAAACCACCTACTGTTCATTTGAAATCACTCACCAAAAAATAACCGTTGCTCCATAAAAAGGCCGAGAAGCCCTTTTTCACCTTTTTTCGCTCGTTTTCTCTGTGAACCTCTGTGAACTAGTGTGATTCCTGCAAACACCGAATTCATCATTTGAACTCCGAATTCACTCCTGAAGAAATTTACAGAGACCCCAGTTGACCTCTCAGTCCGCAAGAGATCCATTCGAACCTATTCAACTGCTGTGAACTCCAAATTTACAAATAATTCACCCAATTCCAAGTATTTCACCACAAATTACCACTCACCCTTTCAAATTTGGAAAACATTAAGCCTGTTAAGTATTTTAATTAAGTAAAATTAATTGAAAAATACTTTAAATTTGAAAACCCATGGCCAAACCCTCTGAAAAATCCCAATTGCCATGAAAAACCTCTGAATTAAACCTTTAAAGCCAAATTTAAATCCACAAGAACTAAATTATGGCTACCCCTATTGCCTTGGATGTTAGACCTATCACAACTCCCCATTTGGACCTCGACCACCTTCCCTTGGCTGACAGGGATTTCCAAATTAAGGATACATCTACCCAGACCCTCTTGCTTACAATCCATTGTTCAAGTAGGGACAGATACCTCAACCATGCTGATGATATTGGCCTTTGGGAGTCAAATTTTCCCAAATACTAGTTCCCACAGGTACATGTTTTCCCTGAAATTGTCCACAAGTGCCATTCCTGTTACATTTCCAGCCTGGGAACTATTATGTCCCATAACCAAAAGATTTTGTTCACCATTACAGCTGATTCCATTAATGAAATATCGAAAATCTAACCAGGTCAAAACCTAACCCCACTCTCCATTAGGGATTTGCTAGACCAATACTCCAAGTTGAGTCTATCCAGGTTAGCCCAAATATTCTAGACATTCATTGTAGAAGAGCAGTATATTCCCAAAGATCCCCCTCCATATGTTTCTGCCATGTTCTCCGAAAGGGGAAAACAAATCATCACCATGATATCATGTGTTCTTGGCTGCACCACTGATGAATTTGTTGATGAACTTGTCCTGGCCTTCATGTCAATTTATACCCCAGGACAACCTCCTGTTGTTTTGTACAATTATGCTGAGTTCATAGTTGAGAGAATGCATGAACAATTCACTAGAATGCACAATGAGAGAGTGCTTAAATACTCATCTATCCTCTACCATATGTTCCTATACTATCAACCAGAGAGATTTCCTTTTGCCCTTCAGAAGTTGGATACCAAAGGGTAGCCCAGGTCTGTCATTTTTTGACCCCACTGTTCCAAAAGTTTCAGTCACCATATACCTATTCAAATTTCATAGATTCTTTTGTTCATCTAATCATGACTATGCTGACAGGAAGCCCTCCACCAAGGATAAGTCCAGATATCAAAAGGGTCCTTCAGTTGTCTAAACAAAGAAAAGTTGGAGATTGGTACCTTTACCAAAACCACACAGAGATAAGAATTTATGGTTGCCAACTTGCACCATATGAACTACCCAAATACCTCCCCATGAGGTTATTTGCTCTAGAGTACTATAGATAAATAATGAACTATGATGAAATAAATTTTGTCTCAGCCAAGAACAGATCACAATTCAAAGTAAAAAACCAATTATGCCCCTTCATCTGCAATTCTAGAGAGCTAGGGGAGGAGGCAAACCAAATTTTGCAGCAAATGAAGTTCCAAAAGAGTTTCATGTGGAGGTATGACCCTCAAGAATTTATGATCAAATTGAGAATTAAGGTCAAGTTGGGAACTTATATTCACCACCCCATACCAGAGATAGAAATATATGCCAATCAATCTGAGTGGGTGGAAAATACTCTTGTAGATAGAGATAGTACAAAGGTAGATGTAGAGAATACCTTATGTGACTTAGAAAGACAGCTTGATGAGAGCTTGTTTCTGCAGGTACCTGAACAACAAGAAGCAGCCATGAGCACCCCTCCTATCATGCAGACTCCTCAGAATGAGGAAAAGAACCCCAAAAGGACCAAGGAGGAACCCTCAAGTTCAGGAATGGGCACATCAAATATACAATAAGAGACCAGTCATAGCAAAAGACCTAGGCTAAATCCTATTTCAGAGCAGGATGACACAGAAAGCTCAGTCGAAATAGCTGATACTGAGGCGGATAGAAGTAAAGGCACAGCTCCATCTGAGGAAACACAGGGGCCATCCACATCACAAACCTAGATTTTGGAAAGGCAGCTAAGTGTAGAAGTATCCTCATTCAGTAGGCCTGCTGATAAGGATAAGGATATAAAAGATAGATATAAAGAGATCAAGATGAGAAATGAGAAACTAAAGGCCCAAACTTATGCTCAGTATCTCAAACTCACACCTACTAATCAGACTAGGTTGATGTCTGCTTTCAACATCAAAGAAGGAAAACTACAAATGTCCTTCATAAAACCAACTGCACAACAGCCAAGGACATCAGCAGATTACAAGAGAATTGATTTTGAAGTGATGGCAAGGGATATTCATCCCATAGACCAAATTGAGTTTCATAAACAGGCTAGAGAAATGATTTACTCCACCCTTACAGGTAAAGCCATAGCTACCCATCAACTGCAGAATTCATTGACCAACATCTTAGCTCAATATCAGTTAGAGAAGGCCTCCTCACATGCCAAGGATACTAGAATCAAGTCTTTGGAAGACTTAGTGATTGAATTGGGACATGATCCCAAAGACATTAAAGCCACTGAGTAGCTGATTAAGAAAAAGAACGATGACATTGCAGCATTGAAAAAACAATTGAAGATACCTCAGCTACAGCATCCCCAAACACTGGAAGTTTTGGAGAACTAGACTAGACATGAAGAATTAATGGACCTAGTCTTGAAATTGAATGATAAATTAAGGGAGACAGAGAAGGAATTAGACACTTTAATTCAATTGAAGCAAAGTGATATTGCCACTACATCTGCAAATGTCATCCCAACAGTCTCAGCAACAGTCCCCTCCATGTTGGCAGCCTCATTGGCTCCCACAGCCCCTATGCCTATAGCAGAACTAGTTTCAACGGAGTCTACATCAGCAATAGGTGCATCAGGTGAAGAAGCAGCAAAGTTGGTCAAAGCAATGGAGGAAATGTCCATACATGCTACAGAGTGAATAAGATGAAGGAAAAAATGACAAACTTGGAAACAGATTGCAAGCTTGCCAAGATCATGCACAAGGAAGAAGTGCAGAAAGCTGCTAGAATGAATGAAAGATTAAGGGCCATGGAGAAAGATCTAACACTAAAGGAACCCCTTTGGCAAGCCAAGGAACTATTATGGGCCAATATCATTGACTCTGTCAATGATATTTGGTCATCCATTCAAGTGATTTTTTAACAGATAGATCTAATAAAGATAGCTACAGAAGCTATCCAAAAAGTTAAGGAAGAACTAGGAGACATGCCTGAAGATGTTGCCAGACTTATCCACTTCCTTAACAGTAAAAACAAGTATGAACTTCAGGAATTGGATATAGAGGATAGGACAGAAACAATTTTTGAGGTAAGAAAGGTCCTTTCCAAGAGAATCTTAATGTTAAACTTGGAGGACAAGTGTCAAAATATGCAGGTAGCAGTTGATAGATTTATGGCCAAGTTTCAAATTTTGAGAGAGAAAGGGTTACCCATTCCCTTGGTCATAAATGACAAGCTCATGACACAACATGATTATGACAACAAAATCAAAGAGCTAGCTAAAGAACAGGCTAGTACATCATTGATAAAGGCATTTCCAATAGGTAAAGTTCTTTACCAGACATTTGAAAACCTGTTTTTCCTCCAGCATGAGGTGAAACACCTATTCATCACTAGGCCTAATTTTTCTAAGTACACCAAGGAAAATGAGATATATAGGAGGATGTTGAAAATCAAGTTACCTGATGCTGAATTATGGGAAAAATTGATTGATTTACTATAGTAAAATGTAGTAAAAAGGTTAATGTATAGTCAGCAGGGTAAAGGGTAAAGGCAGGTCAGCATGATTAAAGAGTATCAGTGTCAAAGTGTATCAGATGAAAGAAAAAAGTGAATGCATCTTCCAGCATAAAAAACCAAACAGCAAGGCAACATAAAAGGCTAGAAACCTAACTATAAAGGCCAGCAACACCAAAATACTAGGGACAACATGAAGCAGTTCAATAGTTGTCTCTACCTTCTAGCAAGAATATATTTTTATTTCCTAGATTAAATCTCAAGTTAGTTTGGGATATTTTGTAATAAACTTTTGTATAAATACTTCACAATTCAAAGTATGTAGTGTGGATTCTTAGACATTTCAATAGACTTCTTGGTCAAAAAACTGTAAAGTTGTTGTATCACTGACTGGGCCAGCAAGCTGGATTGATGAATAAAGACAAGATATTTCACAGGATTCATGTGTGAAGCAAAGTGCAGACAAGTATTTTCTCATGTTGTTGTTATCTTTCTTAAATTTTTTCCACAATCTTTAATGTATTTCTGAATCTGAATGCTATAACTGGAACAATATCTTAGAATTTGTTTAATTACACTCTGTTTTAACAGTTAGGCATTTAAATGTTTTCAACTGATATCTAAGTTAAGGAATTCTTAATTGCTCCTTAGTTTAGGTTGTTTCTTGCTAATCCATATCAAAGGATTCTTAATTGCCCTTTGTTTCAATTACCCTCTATTCCTCCTTTATATCTCGGTCTTAGAATTCTTAATTGCTCTATCACCCTGATTAAAACCATTTCACCCTCCTGTTCCAAAGACCTGCACTTTACTCTGCTAGCTTGCCCTCTGAACATTCCCTTTAGTGAGTTGATCTAGTCCGGCTACCCTTCTGTTGACTCCATAGCCCAATGGTCTAAAGACATCATTCTATCCATTTGTTTTAAGGATCCCACCATCCAATCTTCAATACAAATAAAAAACCCCCTGAACATTCATAACTAGCCTGAAATCCCAGCAAACAAAGCTAAATCACATAGAGAGAGCCCTCTCTGGGCCTAGTTTGGCTAGCGCCTATGGCCAAAAGTTGGTTTGTGGTTACCACGGTAATTTTCTTTCTTCTAATAACTTCTAGAGAAAATTCTGAGTGATAACATTATGAGCCTCTTAAAGTCATTTGTTAGAATTTATCTTGAAAAAATCTCACAAAAACAATTAAAAATTTTGAAATTCTGGCTTCCAGGAAGACTCATTTTACTAGGGCTAATCCAGACCCAAACCCTACCCCAGTAGTTGATAATCCTAACCTAATTTCAAGAAAATCCAAAAAATAAGAAAGTTCAGTTAGCCAGATACCATTAGTTAAAGCTAATTCATGTCCTGATGAGTGGTTATTTTTAGAAGAACTTCCCTTTGATGTGCCATTTGAACATTCATTATTTAGAACAAAATCCAAAAATGCACTCAGTGAAACTGTTCTAGATCCTGATTTTATTGCAAACCTTGAAGTTCAACAGGCCAACAAATCCATTGATGAATACATTCTGAAATCTCCACAATCATCCATTAATACTGCCTCGACCCCTGAGCTTTTTGAACAGTTGTCTATTACTTTGAGTTCACCATTGTTCCCTTCAAATTCGACAATAATACCTTCTGAATTCCATTCTTCACCACCATTTATACCTACACTCCCTCAACATCCTATCATTACCCATTCATCATCTATTAGTCCTGGTTCTTCATCCACTAGTGCATCATCTCCAAGTACCTCAACCCCACATCTTAGCCCCTCCCATCTTACAACCATGGCAAATAGATATGCTCCTCTTGTTTTACCTACCAAACTTGGTGCTATGCTAGTAGACTACCAAAGTAAAATTGTTTAATTTGATGGAATAGGACATTACACTGCACAACAACATGTCAACAAGATAATAGATTACTCTGAGTTGCACGAGATTGACACAGATAATGTTCAAATGAGACTCTTTGCCTAGAATTTAGCTGGTGATGTAGGAAATGGTTTAGAGCATTGCCTGCTAATAGTATTGATGGTTTAGATGCGTTTTACCATCAATTTTTGAACAGATGGGAAAATAAATAAAATCCCCTACAAATCCTTTCAAAATATGAGAATATTAGAAGAGGACCTAATGAAACTGTTCAAGATTACTGCACTAGATTCAATAATATATATAATGCCATCCCAGTTAATCTTAGACCCCCACTTGAATTAGCATTAATAAATTTCCCTGATGGTTTTGACACAGATATGGCATACCAATTTAGGGAAAGAAACCCCCCATCATTAGAAGAAATGCAAAGTGTAGTTGTTATTATAGAGGCTAATTTGTTAGCTAAGAGTGCTAGAGTTAGAAATGAAAGGAGAGGAACTACAAAGGATGAAGCTTCACCCTCTGACATTAAAATATATAGTTTAGCCAAAAGTATGGAAAACTAATGGATAGAATATAGAACATATAAAGGAAACCCTAGTGGTATAAGCAACAAGCGCCTCCAGTTGAAACCCAAATTTTAGAAAAAACGAAAACCAAAACATTGGGAAAAATGGACCGGATCAGAAGATTAGGCCTCCTTTTCAAGAAAATTATGTAGAGACATCCCATCTAGAAGATCCAGAACAAGATACACAAATTAACCTAATGGGAGCAAATGATGAGGACATTGTTTATCTAACCCAAGATGAGCAGGAACTATATATGCTGCAGCAATTACAGTTACAGTTTAGGGAATCATTTGATTATAAACAGGGATATGATTCTGCGATTTTTGAAGTTCATAAGCGGTATAACCTAAGAATAAAAAAGAATGTTGATGTCCCTAACCAAACCAAGAAAATAGTACAAAGTCAACCCAAGAAAATAAAAGAAGCCCCTATTTCAAAAATCCTCCAAATTCTCCCCAGCGAAAACCCAAAACATTCTGCCCCACAATTGTAGACATAACCTCTGATCAACCTTTTGTTGATCCACCATCCACTTTGATTCCGCCTAAGGAACCAGTGGACAAAGCTCAAAACATCAGATTTGAAAATCCACCTAAGGAGGTTCCCAATAAAGGAAAAAAAGACAAGCCTACTCAAGTCCCTGCTGCAAAAATTAAAAACCTTCAAGCACAAAAAGTCTCTTTGCCATTCAATTTGGGAGCAGAGATAGAAAAACTAAATATTACAGTTCCTTTAACAGAACTAATCAAGAATGAAACTTACAAAACATAGATAAACCAGACCTTAAACATTGCTGAAAATGAGGATTCAGTCAACTTGTTTGATGACCAACTGGAACTCATATTTGGTCCAGATATTAATGGAAAACCATTAGAAGGAGGAGTTCCACCTTTTTACATCAGCCTTAGAATCCATGACAAAATTCTACACAATGCAATGTTGGATTCTGGGGCCTCTCACAACTTAATGCCCAAATCAGTGATGGAGAAATTAAACATAGACATTACAAGGCCTTACAAAGACTTATTCTCATTTGACTCTAGTTAGGTACAATGTCTAGGATTGATCAAAGACCCGTGTGTCACTTTAGTCCAATATCCTGCCAAAAGCATTGTTATGGATATTGTATTTGCTAACATCCCACCAAAGCATGTCATGTTGTTATCTAGATCATGGGGAGAAAAACTTCAGGGATCCTTACGACTAGATATGTCATATGCAACAATCTCTATTTTTGGACAACCTAAGAAACAATACTGTGAAACCTTAATGAAATATATGGTAATTAGCTAGGATCGACCTCAAAACTTTCCCATCTACTCCATACACTCAGATATAGATTATTTTATCTTGTATAATGCTGATCAAACACAAGAAATTTTTTTAGACAATACTAATACAGAACCAAAGGAAATTGCAGTTTCTACACAAAATGAAACTGACCAGACTACAGAACTGTTCAATGAATGAGATGGTCAAATTGTTGTAAATAATGAAAAGTTTGTTGCAACAAATAGTGAAAATTATGAGCATGAGATATTATGGAATCTAGAATTTGATGGGTTAGTCAATAGGTTAGGAGTAGTAGAAGGAGTGTGGATATATAATTTGGAAAATAATCACTTAGAAGGCCATGCATATATATTGAATTTAAAATGTACAAATAATATGGCCAAGTATGAAGCATTAATTTTAGGTCTTAAGTTAGTCAGGAATCTAGGAGTTAAAAGAGTTTCTGTCATGGGAGACTCTGAACTAATTATAGAACAGATTGATGCTTTATATATGACAAAGGACACTAGATTAAGTTGTTATAGGGGAACTATCGTAGAAATACTTAACACTTTCCTAGAAACAAGCTTGCAGTAATCCCTAGAAAACACAATATGCAAGCCCATAGTTTAGCAATGTTTGCCAGCACCTACAAATTACCCTTCCAACCTAACCATTAGTATACTAATGAAGTTAGGCACAAACCTGAAATTCCAGATAATTTGAAGAATTGTTAAATATTTTCTGATGACAAATATATAAATAACTTTTGTCTTTTAGAAGAAGAGTTTGTAAATAACAATATAAATATTGATACGTCAATAGATCCTAACACTAAGGGTGAGATAGAAATAAATGAGATAGAAGGTGATGAACTGAATAGACATAACCCAACTAAATTTACCAAGTTAGATGTAAATAACGTAGAGCAAATTGAGATTGATGAAATAATCAGTGAAGAAAACAAAGTAATTAATCTCAAGGATAATTTCTTGCCAAAGGGATTAACCCCTCTAGAAGATTTATTTGATTCAAATGGCGTTCCTATGAAACCTAAAATGGGACCTTCAAGATCTCATATAGAGGAATGTGATATAGGAACCAATGAAAATCCTAAACTGATCAAGCTTTCAAAATCATTACCCCCAACTGAAAAAGTGAAATACATTGAGTTGTTGAAAGAATTTCAAGATGTCTTTGCTTGGAGTTATGAGGACTTCAAATCCTCTGACACCAACATCATCCAGCACACAATTCCTATTAAAGAAAATCAAAAGCCTTTCAAACAAAAACTTAGAAGGATTAATCCTGTCTTATTACCTGCAATTGAAAAATAAATTTTGAGGATTTATGATGCCAAAATAATTGCACCAATCATATTTTCTGATTGTGTCTCAAACTTGGTGCCAACTATAAAGAAAACTGGTGAGATTAGACTCTGTTTGGATCTCAGAAACCTCAACAAAGTGTCACTAAAAGATAATTAACCTCTCGCCAAAATGGACCACATTTTACGAATAGTAGTTGGATCAACCAGAATCTCATTGTTGGATGGGTTTTCTGGTTACAATCAAATCTTGGTTCATCTTGATGACCAACCCAAAAATTCTTTTACTACTCCTTGGGGCACATTTATGTATGTGAAAATTCCTTTTGGGTTATCGAATGCAGGAGCCACTTTCCAGAGGGCTATGGATATAGCTTCTGCAAAAGAAATTCATGACTTCCTTGTGATATATCTAGATGATATTACCATATTTTCAAAATCTGACAATCAACATTTGGATCGTCTAAGACAAGTTTTTATTAAATGCAGGAAATTTGGAATCTCCTTGAACCCCAAAAAGTCGTTGTTTGGGTTAGAAGAAGGAAAGTTGTTAGGTCACATAATTTCAAAAGATGGTATAAGAAGAGACCCTGCGAGAATAGAAGGCATCTTGAAAATACAACACCGTAGGAACATTAAAGAGTTACAAGTTTTCTTAGGAAAAATTAATTTTCTTAGAAAATTTATATCTAATCTAACATAATTAATTGAATCACTAAACAACATACTGAAAAAAGACTCCACCATAAAATGGATTGTTGAGGCTAAAAAATCCTTTGAATACATTAAACTGGCCTTGACTAAAACACTTGTGTTAATCAATCCTAAATTTGACAAAGATTTCATCTTGTTTTCCTTTGCTTCTGAGCACACAATTGTTGTAGTTCTATTGCAGAAAAATGACCAGGGCTATGAACAACCCATTGCTTTCTTTAGCAAAGCCCTGAGAGATGCCCCCTTGAAATATAATATAATGGAAAAACAAGCATTGGCTTTAGTCAAAGCCATTAAGGACTTTAGGGTATACATCTTATATTCTCATATAGTAGCCTACATTCCAAATTCAATAGTCAAAGACATCCTAACTTAGGATAGTCCTAATGGAAAGAGGAGAAAGTGGATTTCTACTATTTTAGAGTATGATATAGAAATCAAACCTAGTAAGCTAATCAAGGGCCAAGGTTTAGCCAAGCTCATGGTTGAATCGAACTGTCAGGCCTTGGATATAAACTTTATTGCAACAATAGATAATGAAAAGGAGATGGCAACTCCATTAATCATCCAGGCCTTTATTGAATCACCTTGTTATGCTGATATTATTTATGTTTTACTGAACTTACAAGCTCCTCCTGAATTATCTAGGACTAAAAGCAGGTTTTTGAAGATGAAATCCTTGAAATTTTGTATATTAGACAATGCTCTATTTTGGAGAGATCATGAAGGTATTCTTCTCAATTTATTATTAAAATAAGAATCTAACAAAGTTTTGCAAGAGTTTCATGTAGGTGATTGTGGAGGACACCTTTACTGGAAGACCACTATAGATAAAATCGTTACAACTGGTTTCTACTGGCCTACCTTGTTTGCTGATGTCAAAAAATATGTGACCTCCTATCACAAATGTCAAATTTTTGAGGTGAAGGAAAAGCTCTTACCTTTACCCCTCAAGCCAATCTTTGTAGAAATACCTTTTCAACAATGGGGTTTAGACTTCATTGGTGAAATTCACCCACCCTCATCTTCCTTGCACAAATGGATCCTCGTAGCCACATACTACTTCACAAAATGGATAGAGGCCATACCTTAAAGGCAAGCCACAAACACTGTTATGATAAACTTCCTTGAAACCAATATTCTATCAATATTTGGATGTCCAACTAAGATCATTACTGATAATGTAGTAGCCTTTAAATCCAAAAGAATGATAGATTTCTGCAATAATTATCATATCACCCTGGGCCATTCTACAACCTATTACCCTCAAGGTAATGGAATAGTAGAATCCTCAAACAAAAGCCTGGTAAACATCATCAAGAAGTTAATAGAGGACAATAAAAATACTTGGAATAAAAAGCTATTCAATGCCTTATGGGTAGACAGATTGACTACTAAGAAATCAATTGGTACTTCTCCCTATCAACTAGTTTATGGGATGAAAGTTGTCTTTCCATCCTCTTTGGGAGTACCAGTAATGAAGATACTTCAAGAATTTAAGGTTGAACCAAATAGTGTCCAAATAAAAATCAACGAAACTACTCATCTACAACAAACTAGAGAAGAGGTCTATATCAGGTCTCAAGTTGTGTAGGAAAGGGTTAAAAAGATTTTTGATAAGAGAACCAAGGTTGAAGATTTCTACCTTGGTGACAAGGTGCTCAAGTGGGATTCAAGGAGGGAAGACAAAGGTAAACATGAGAAATTTGATTTCCTATGGACAGATCCCTATGTCATTTATGCTTACAGAGGAAATAGTGCTTTCTTCCTGAGAGAAATTAATGGTACAGATGCAGAAGGTGTGCCAGTGAATGGTCGAATGCTAAAACATTACTTTGAACCAAGTTACTAATTTTCATTTCCCATGTACATACTTCATTTACAAATCCTACTCTAGATTGGGTGGTGATCTTTGAAGTTGAAGCCCGAAGAGAAGGCCCTAAGCTTTAAAAGATTTATTGTCATAAGTATCAATAATGCTGATGCATAGTAGAACACTTTGCAAGGTAACATCAACAACAATTCAAAGGCTACTGATATTCATTAGTTCTTGACATTTTTTGAAAAGATGCCATCCCCAAGTGGACCCATTGTTAGGTTCCTATACCAATAGGAGTCATAATTTTGAATGACTAAGGTTAAGCCTTGTAATATTGTACATACCTTTGCTTTCTGCAAATGTTTTCCATATTAAAAAAATAAAAAATGTAAAGAGGGTATGTCCTAAAAGAAATATCAAGGGACAAAAAGAAAAAGAGAAGGTCAAAAAATGAAAATATATGAACCCCAAAAAACAAAAAGAGACCATGAAAGTGAGCAAGGCTAAATGCCACTACTATTTACTTTTATGCATAATAATGATTGTGTGCAGCTTGTTATTCATGCCACAATCCATGGTAATCAAACTGTTTAATCTTGATTATATCATGCTTTGAATTTTATGTTTATAGTTAGAGAATAAAATCTGACCAAATAGTTTAATCTTGGTAGATCATTAGATAGGTAGAGAAAATAAAAGGAGCTCATCAATTTAATATGAGCCCTTAGATGATATAAGGTTAGAAATAGATAGTTTGTTTTATTAAAGAAAAGATAGAATAAGGGTTTGCTAGCCTAAATGCACCCAAATAAATGAAGAAAGCATGTTAGGGTAAGAAATGGGTAAGTAGAAGAAAGGTTGTTGAATTGCAAAGTTGATTCGATCAAAACACATCCATCAGGCTTAGACACATATTTCAGTATGTATGATCAACTGTGAAAGAAAAAACAAAGGTTTGCAAGTTAATGTGATTAACTCCCCGTCACGCATTTTTCCCCTTACTTACTAATTTCCTATCCACAAGTATGCTCTAGAACTTTAAATCCTTCAAGTCAAAGAGGCTCAAAGCATTTCTCTTACTTTTGGTGGGATCGGACCCTTGGCTTAATGACTTAAGGACATCAAGTGATTGACTCCCCTTCATGAAATTCATCTCCCCCTCATTACAACATCACGGAATTAATCGTTAGTTGATGTAGGCATGGAATAGGTTGCCAAATAATTGACCCATGGCGGGGAAGATACCATTGGGACAAAAGGACCATTTAGGGAAGATGTTTGACTGGAAGCCATATTTGGATTGGCGAATAAAAGCTTGTCAATGGTGAAAATTCCACCTTCATGCAGGAAACACATCACTCGAAATAGTGTTGAAACAATAGCTCCCATGTCATAAACATAGTCGTGCCCAAGAAGTAAATTTTAATCTAAAGGGCCTCAAACTACCATCACATTGATATAAACAATTTTTCCTCCCAAAGTAATAGGAAAATGAGGAAGGATCCCTAATGGTTGACTGGTTCCACTGTTAAAAGCCAACAAATTCCAGGTAACAGGCAAAAGTGGCAACGAACTAAGCGCCTACCAAGCAGTGGAGGAAAGGATACTCATAGATGCACCTTCATCTATAATAGTGCTAGATACAATCATATTATAAACTTGTACTATGATCTAGAAAGACACATAAGAAGGAAGACGACATCCTGCCAGTCGATTCCAATCAAAGGAAGTGACCAGATTACTTGGAGGGGGTACCGTAAGAATTGGAGAATTACCCCCTTGAGTTACGAGAACAGGAGGATTTTCCTCCTTTCTTGATGGAATAGGAGGGTTGCCTCCAAGCTCATTGGATTCCGAAGAAAGGAAAAGAAACTGAGTGGTATCATACTCACTCTCTATGGGAAAGGTACGATTAACTGAAGGTGAAATTGGTTCAACTGTTTCCTTGACCTATGATTGGTCAGGTATGGAATCATAGGATTCACATTCAAAGAGAGTGGGTTTGACCGACGGCTAATTTGGGTCAGTCACTTCATCAACTAGTGAAGGATGAAGGGAAAGTCTCCTGTAACCAGATGGAAGTCGCTATGGAGAAGCAGGATGGTTATCCAACAATTTTTTGGCTTCATCCAGATAGGGACAAAGGTGAATGGGGTGATTCCCTTCACATAACCTACAAGGAAACTTAACTTTACCCTTCTTTCCATGAATTTTACTACCACTAGTTGATGGTGTGTCACCAACATGATCTCAAAAATTTGATGACATGGGATGATGTGAACGAGAAGACCATTCTTCTAAGATATGAGGAATACCAGAACAATTTCGAAGAATATGGTCTCCCGTACAAAGTTTGCAAGGATATCGAAGTTTGTGAGGCTTATCATATGGTTTCTCATCAGAAGTTGCATTCGAAGCAATAGTTGCTTGGTTGCCCCTGGTGAATTTGCTTCTTCTTCTTCCCTTTCTTCTTCTTCTTAGCCATATGGTTACTAGTTTCAATACGTTCACCAGGCGAAGAGGAAGAAGGGGAGGAAGAAACAACCAACGAAGAAGGTAAAGGGTCAACTTTAGTATGAACTAGAGGTTGATTTTCTCCAGGTGGAGGATTATTCGATTGCAAATAAATCACGACATTTTGAACCAAGGAGGTTGAAAATAACTGTACTAGCAAGCCAATGGTAAATCCTGGAAGGGATAATGTGGCCATATATGGAGCACCAATATTTCTGAAAGGAGGAAAAGGAGTAGGATTCCCATTAAAAGGAATTCCTTGATCGGTGGACTCTATAGTGGTTGCCATATGTCTCAACCTAAGATCAACTAAGGAGTGACGTGGAAGATGTTATCTGTGGTCAATAATTTTATTTTAATCAAAATAACATAACAAAAGAAAAGAGGGATAATCTAGGCAAAAGGATTACTAGGTAACTATGAACTGCAATATACTGGCTCAGTAAACCGAGGACTTAACATACGTGCAAGCAATCTCCCTGAATGATATTTTAGGTGTATCACAGTATATAAGGTGGCCGACTCAGTTACCTATGGATGGATAGAAACTTAATGTAGTCCTCCCAAATATACCCAAAAGTACATGGAGACCTAATCCATGTTAGCGTTGTCTAATGTGAAACTGCACAGTGAGAGCATTTCTTTATACTTTTTGTACTGTAACACTGCCCTATGTACCCAAAAGTACGTGGACAAGCTACGATATACTTACGTATGTGGAATGAGGTATCACATTCAGAATGTATCAAAGACCATTAGCAACAACTTCTATGTTTAATGACGTCGGAACATGTCTCTAGCCTAGACCTTTAAATGTTATGCATTAAGTTACAATGCTCCATTAGGTTAATTGATATAAATTTTAAGTTTATCTTCTTAATAATTTGCCTTTCAAGTTGTTATCACTTGGATTGAACCTCAGGCTGAAGAAAGGCAATGCTAGGGTAACCACAAACCATGCTTAACCATGTAGCTAGCACTACTAGGTCGAGAGAGGGCTCTCTCTATAAGGATCTTAGCCCAGATGACTGGATCAGGAAAATGATTTTAGGCTAGGTATAGTAGCACAAAGTTTTGATTTGATTTTGAAGGGGTTTTGCTGGATCAGGAGGAGTTGGACAATTTAGGTCTAGGGAATTAGGTCAAAATTGCAGGGTGTTCAATGGGGCAAGGTAGGAATAAGCTTTAGCACTCTAGGGTTTGATGGGTGAGGTGTTTAATACTAGTGAGAGGCTAGGAAGAGCATGTGATTATCATGGATCCTTCCCAAACTGTAGAAAACATGAAATGGTGAATGTTTTCCCAAAGCAGAGCACTGATGTAATGAATTCTGCCTATCAACTTGAAAGCATTCACTTAGAAGCAATGAAATGATTAACGAAGTATACAAAACACATTAACATATGATCACAAAAGAAGAAACTATACTAAAACTCCATACCACATGGATCCCATAAAAATAGCTACAATTCTTATTAATCTCCTACTAAAATGCTACAAAATAATTTACAATCAAGGTTTGAGCATCCAGCTGAATCCAACCCTTTACAATGAGAAAGAAAAGGAAGATATAGAAATTGTTTCAACCTCCTCCCATCCTCAGGGTCGAATCCCTAAGATGAGGAGCTAATCTAACCAACACTGAACAAGAAACTAGAATCAAGGCATCTTAACAACTTGCTTCTAAAAGTGAGGAAACTGATTCATTTGTGCTCAAAATGACTTTTAATCTAATGAATCTACCTTCTACTACTAATTGTCCATCATATTTACAATCCAATTCATCATTTACATCAATAAAACAACCTCCATGAGAGAAAATCCATGAACGCAGTAAAAAAAATGGAAAAATAGCTATTCTATGCAAATTTGCCCTATGCGCAGCGCCACTTTCAGGTCCCTTTTGGAGGCCTTCTCGGCATCCAAATTGAGCTCATGATAGCTCATTGGAAAGGTATTCAAGTATAATTTCCAAAACACCTATAATTTCTTCATTTGAAGCTAATTTGACCCCTCAAAAGTTGATTTTCCCAAGAATGCTTATGTGTGTCCAAAAAGTGGCAGAAAGGTCATTTTTAGGGTGTTTTTTGACTTTTTGATGGACCATTTCTGCCCCAAAAACTTAGCAAATACATAGGGTGCATGTAATCATTTCTATGAATCCAAAAATACAAGCCATTTTTCCATTGGGTGCCCCTAGGAAAAGCACAACGCCAGTGGTGCTGCGTGTTGAGCCACCTCTTGAATGCGCAATGCCACTCACCTGAATGTGCAACGCCACTTCTTGAACGTGCAACGCCACTTCCCTGAACGTCTAGTGCCACTTTAAGATCACTTTTTACTTCCTTCCTGATGTCCAAACTGAGTGTTACACAAAATATTGTCACCATGACTTTCTGCAGTCAGTGTGAGTCTATCACCACTCATACTGTCCTCCTTTGCAAGTCTCAAACCTCAGCTCTTCATGTCAAGCTTTAAAAATGAGAGAAAGTCTTTGAAAATCTATAAAACTCTGGTTCCACACTTTCTCTTACCATTACTTCCAGTCCCGCACCCCTTGGTCATGTTACCTGTGGACCTGCCTGCTCTGTCTCTAAAGGAGTGGGTGTGGACCCCGGTGAAAGTAAAAAAGGCGCAAGTTTATTCTTAAAAACTCACTTTGGGTTAATTTTGGACGCTTCTAGAAGAAATCTTAACATGTTTGGTTCACTCCTAGGTGGTTCATGCATCCCATAACTAAAGGAGCTAACCCCTTGATGAGAGGAGCTTATCCCTTTGAAGGAGGACTCTATCCCTTTGAAGGTGGACCTAGTAACTTCCCTCCTCTGCACTATAAATTGAGGCATTGGGCTGGTTGCTAGGGAGGTTGAAAGCTGAACATTTTTTAGGGTAAATGCTGTTGGAATTGAGACTTCCTAGTTAAGCTTGAGAGGAGAGATTACATACCTTTTGGCTTCTTTGGGAAGAGAGTGAAACTTGTCAAAGTAGAGGAGATTCTTGTTGGACCCTGGGAGGAGCTTGTACAACATCAAGGCACCAAGGTTGTAAAGTTCTTCTTTGATTAAATTTAATACAATCAGATTCATTTTTCTCAATAAATTGTCTTCTATGATTTATTTCATGAATTCCTTGATCATCATGATAAATATGCTTTATTATATTGGCTATGTAGGTGCTATTTAATATGTGTGCTTGTTTGTGTTTGTAGATTCTTTAAAAGGGAGCTCATTTGGATCAACGGAGTGTGGCTTCCACAAACTAGCACTGGACCCGAGGTAGGCCTAAAACATCTATTAGCCTTTATTTATAAATTGCATATTTAGAGAAAGATAGAATTTGTTTGGTTTGCTTGTCGTTAGATATCATTAGATACTAGGGAGATCGGTCTTGTCCGCAAGAATGATTCATCTGCCCGACACTGAGCGAGGGATAGCTCGTTGGAAATCTTGTCGAGTCTACTTTCCAGAACATCTTGATTTTTTCTATTTGGAGCTCATTTACCCTATCAAAAGCTCAATCTCCCAAGACTGGTCAAAATGTGTAGAGTGAGGTTGCCAAAATGTAGAGTGTTGTTTCAGTCAATGTTTGGAGGTATTCCTCAACTCCAAATTGAGCTCATGATAGCTAATTGAAAATATATCTATGTCTAGTTATCATTTGACTCATCAAGCAAGTAATTTGGTCACTCTAGCTTGGAGAAAGCTTGATTTTCCCAAGGTCACTCTAGAAGTGCATCAACTCTCCTGAGGCAAATGATGTTTTAGAGATTTCTCCCAAACTGTGAGACCTGTGTAAAAATGGGAGGTTTTTCTTCTTGGGTCTATGATGGAAAAAAATCTCTCACTTTTGTCGAATTCATCTTTTCTTGCTCATAAAAATCATTTGAATAAAACCTATCCCGATGTGTGGAACAGGGGATTTACAGAAATGAAGGGAAGTGAAGGGGATGAGGGGCTTCTAAATTCTTGAGAAACTTTTGGGAGGTAGGGAGGGATGTTAGGAAGCAGGGGAAAGTGTAATTTCAAGGATTGAGTGAGGGGAAGGGGTCCAAAAGGGAAAAACCCAGGCCTAACTTAGAAAAGTGTCAAATTGTAGCAATAAGCTAGGGTTTGTGGGAAAACAACACTTTTTGAAGGAGAGTGGCATGTTAGGTCCCTATAATACTAGTGTAAACCCTTATTGTTATTAGTACAACCCCCTTATTATATTTTTGTGCCCATGTAGTCCCCATATTGTTATTATTGTGCCCTTACATTATTACTGTTACGTCAGATCTGATTATATTATGACCCCTTAGACTCCTATATATAGAAAGGAGATCTTGTCATTTGTATCATCCAAGAATTGTTCATTTATGTAATGTAAAGGAGGTTGCCCCCTGGAAGAGGTTGAATTCTAAGGCGTTTATCTTTCTTTTCTATATTTTGGTGAGCTGGTTTCATAAAAGATATCAGTGATGGGAAGTGTTTAAGAAGGTATATTAAGGATAGGGGAAGGTGTATGAGCATCAGGATACAAGTTTTGTTGATGATTTGACCATCCAACAAAAATTACCTTCAAAACCCTAGGAGAGGGAAATGAGCCTTACCTAAGCATAACTGAAGCATGAACAAGGTGAAAAATGACCCATCGGAACTTGAAATAATGATGACAACTCTTTGAATGATGGTACACTCAATGAATGGTGACAAGGACCAATACATGGAAAACTTTGGAAGGAGTGAAAACAATCCTAGACCTAATGGAGAAGGACTTTGACTATAGATATCATCCAACAAATCAGTGACTGGATCATGAAAAACTTGAAAAAACTGTTGCAACACATTTTCTATTGGTTCCAATGAGATTGCATAATTTTCTACAGGCTGCTCATCCTTTATTGAAGATATACTATGCAAATTTCCCTTGAAAAACTGAAATGATTCAAAACATAATGGTACAGAATCATCTTGCATCATTTGATTATATGTTCCAGCTTCCAAGTCTTTATCTGCAACTTGACATTCAATGGCATTCGATGGCTGCAAATCTATATATGAGAAGTCTTGAACAAGGATTTCACTGCCCTCTAGATGGTCCATATCAAAACTTATTGACAGTGATTTCTGATTGCATGAATGTTGTCTCTGATGAACTGAAACGAAGTAAAACAAAGAGGCAAAAATCCTTCACCTACTTCAAAAAAAAATTCACTTTCCTCCTCACTTCCATAGCTGACATGCAACAGCTGATCACTGTATTCGAGCTACTGAAAGTGAACTTCCTCCTTCCACAAACTAGCTGTTGTTTTGTATGCAAGACTAGGTTCTCTTTGGAGAACATAATCATCATCATACTGATCAAACATAGGTAAATCATCAGTATAAAACACATCATCAAGCATACATTTCATATCAACGGATCTCTCTTCTGCAAGCTGATCTATAAAGCAATCCTTATCAGATCTATGACAACTAGGATAAGAAAGGAAATATTTTGGATCAACCGCTTGTTTCTCTTCAATTAGCGAGCCATGGTCTTGAACATCATACTCATTCCTTGTGGTGATGTTTTGCATCATCTCTTACACTGCACTTACCAAAATGTCGAGTTTTACCTCTAAAGATGTCGATTCCTCTGGATCTATGTTCTTCCTCTCTTCTTCCTTCAACTTTTCCCTTCTGATCAACAGATTAGCCTCTACATCTACTGCACTGTTTTGCATCTCTTCAAGTGTTGCAAGGTTCCTTTCCCTCAGCTGAAACTCCATTTCCGAATCAAAGGCTTCTGGGTAGTGTAAGAGAGCGGATCCAAGAGGAGGCCTTATATTAGTAGGCATCGAAAAATAGACTTGGTTAAACCTGGTAGAAAACTGTTGTACTGTCTCCACTGGCAGTCTTTTCAGCTGGTTATACTCTTCTAGAATCAAAAAAGGGTTTTGTTTGACCAACCACATGTCGAGGAAAACTTTGATGAATTGCTGGAAATCTGAGATGCTCGCATCAGGCAGGGTTTTGAACCAACTCTTGACTTTGCCTTGCAAAGAAAGAGAAAAACGCCTAATACTAACATCCTCTTCATCAACTTCAAAAAGGTCAAGAAAAGACTCGAAATTCAGTACGTGTCTCTCAGCAGTGATGTCACACTCACCATCAAATCCTGGTAGATATAGGTAATGGTTTTTAGGGAAAGCATGGGATAATGGAGGTAAAATTATAGGCTTGTGTCTATCTGGAATTTTACAAGGTATAGGAGTATATACAAAAGATGTAGAACCAATCTTGGTCTCTTTAAGCTCATTAGTTTGAAGATGGTCATCATAAGATTCAGAAGAAGGGTTTTGATCAAGATTAAAGGCATGTGAATATTTTGTATTGACAATCTTCAAAGGGAAGGAATCACATGCAGGTCTAGGATATTTTCTCAAATACAATATACATTGTAAAACCTTCTTGACATTCTCGGGAAAAGAGAAGAAATAATTTATAAGAAAGAACATAATGTGTTGGATGAAATTCCAACATGAATACCTGATATTTCCATATTGTTCGTTCATGTTTCTGTTGGTCAGGTTCATCTTCCAGTGGAGTCCTTGGATTTGATCTCAAAACTGATTTGGAGCCACCAAGTGAATGATTTCAGCCTTCTGGTGTCTGATCATTGTCCACCATCAACAATCACATCTAAAATTGATACATTTTGTTGAGGAACATAGAACTACATTCCCGAGTATGGTCGCCACTATGTTATCACCTAGATTGAACCTCACGCTGAGGAAAGGCAATGCCAGGGTAACCATAAACCACTCTTAGCCAAGTAGCTAGCCCTACTAGGCTAGGAGAGGACTCTCTCCATAAGGATCTCAGCCAAGATGACTAGATCAGGAAAATTATTTTAGGCTAGGTATAATAGTACAAAGTTTTGATTGGATTTTGAAGGGGTTTTGCTGGATCAGGAGGAGCTGGACAGTTTAGGTCTAGGGAATTAGGTCAAAATTGCAGGGTGTTCAATGGGGCAAGGTAGACATAAGCTTTAGCACTCTAGGGTTTGATGGGTGAAGTGTTTAAGATTGGTGAGAGGCTGGGAAGAGCATGTGATTGTCATGGATCCTTCCCAAACTGTAGAAAACATGAAATGGTGAATGTTTTCCCAAAGCAGAGCACTGATGTAATGAATTTTGCGTATCAACATGAAATCATTCACTTAGAAGCAATGAAATGATTAACGAAGTATACAAAACACATTAACATATGATCACAAAAAAAGAAACTGTACTAAAACTCCATAACACATGGATCCCATAAAAATAATTGCAATTCTTATTAATCTCTTGCTAAACTGCTACAAAATGATCTACAATCAAGGTCTGAGCATTCAGCTGAGTCCAACCCTTTACAATAAGAAAGAAGAGGAATATATAGACATTGTTTCAACCTCCTCCCATCCTCAGGGGTCGAATCCCTAAGACGAGGAGCTAATCTAACCAACACTGAACAAGAAACTAGAATCTAGGCATCCTAACAACTTGCCTCTAAAAGTGAGGAAACTGATTCATTTGTGCTCAAAATGTCTTTTAATCTAATGAATCCACCTTGCACTACTAATTATCCATCATATTTACAAGCCAAGTCATCATTTACAAAACACTTGGAATTTATTCATTCGAAGCTAACTTTACCCCTCAAAAGTTGATTCTACCAAGACTACTTTTGTGTGTCCAACAAGTCGCAGAAAGGTCATTTTAGGGTGTTTTTGACTTTTTGATGGACTAGTTGTGCCCCAAAAACTTAGCAAATCCATAGGGTGCATGTACTCATCGCTTTGAATCCAAAAATTCAAGCCATTTGTCCATTGGGTGCCCCTAGGAAAATTGCAGTCCTAGTGGCGTTGCGCGTTGAGCCACCTCCTGAACGCACAGTGCCACTTCTTGAACACGCAATGCCACTTCCCTGAACGTGCAACGCCACTTCCTAAACACGCAGTGCCAATTCAACCTCACTTTTGAATTCCTTCCTAATGTCCACATTGAGCGAGGGATATCTCATTGGAAATCTTGTCGAGTCTACTTTCCAAAACATCTTGAATTTTTCAATTTGGATCTCATTTGCCCTGTCAAAAGCTCAATCTCCCAACACTGGTCAAAATGTGTAGAATGAAGCTTTCAAAATGCAGAGTGTTGTTTCAGTCAACTTTTGGAGGTCTTCCTCAACTCCAAATTGAGCTCATGATAGCTCATTGAAAAGATTTCTATGTCTAGTTATCATTTGACTCATCAAGAAAGTAACTTGGTCACTCCAGCTAGGAGAAAGCTTAATTTCCCCAAGGTCACTCCAGAAGTGCATCAACTCTCCTGAGGCAAATGATGTTTTAGACATTTCTCCCAAACTATGAGACCTGTGTAAAAACTGAAGGAGATTTTTCTTCTTGGGTCTATGATGGACAAAATCTTCACTCACTTTTGTCAAATTCATCTTTTCTTGCTCAGAAACATCATTTGAATAAAACCTATCCCGATGTGTGGAACAGGGGATTTGCAGAAATGAAGGGAAATGAAGGGGATGAGGGGCTTCTAAATTCTTGAGAAACTTTTGGGAAGTAGGGAGGGATGTTAGGAAGTAGGGGAAAGTGTAATTTCAAGGATTGAGTGAGGGGAAGGGGTCCAAAAGGGAAAAACACAGGCCTAACCTAGAAAAGTGTCAAATTGTAGCAATAGGCTAGGGTTTGTGGGAAAATGATGAATTTGAGGGATATCAGTGATGGGAAGTGTTTTAGGGATAGGGGAAAGTGTATGAGCATCAGGATGCAAGTTTTGTTGATGATTTGACCATCCAAGAAAAATTACCTTCAAAACCCTAGGAGAGGGAAATGAACCTTACCTAAGCACAACTGAAGCACGAACAAGGTGTAAAATGACCCATTGGAACCTAAAATAATGATGACAACTTTTTGAATGATGGTACACTCAGCCAAATGGTGACATGGACCAATACTTGGAAAACTTTGGAAGGAGTGAAAACAATCCTAGACCTAATACCTAGTGACCAAATTTTACTTGAAGACTCACTGAAATGACAAAATTTGACTTTGACACCCTAAGACCACTTTGTAAGAGCATGTTTGATCGCTGGTGGAAGGCTACAAAGACTGACACTAAAATTGGCTCCATTGGGGATGGTAGCTCCTTGGAGGTGCCAAGTGTTAGCCTCCTGCTGCAACAGGTATTCATCTTTCATGATCGACATTTTTACATGCCAAATATGTCATACTTTGCATGTTGCAATGTTCCATATTTGCTACAGCGGCCAAAGAAGTGTCCATGAGAGTGTGCTAGTCTAAGTGCCACTGCTGTGTTCCATTTTTGATGAGTTGATCCATTTTGATGAGTTTTCAGTTAAGGGAAGGCCAAACCCTTTGTTTTTCTCTAAGAAACCATCTCCTAATGCAAAGGACTCCTTGCTATGCATAAAACCCCTTCCGAGGCCTCAAGAATCCCTCCTTTTGCTTAAAAGCCCTTCTCCGATCATATAAGCCCACCTCCGATTTCCTAGGCCTTAGCCTTTGCATAAAACATTGGTCCGATGCATTAAGGTTTCATTTGGGCCCCCTCCGATGCGATATCGCTATCGGGAGGGAGCAATCATACAAGTAAACATGCTTCACACACTCTGCCGAATGCATGGCCCTCCCTTCGATGCGATATCGCCGTCGGAGGTCGGGCAGTGGTAAACTGTTGGCTTTATTTATGTGTGCAAGGGGTTTCGGCGCCAATGATCCATCACCGATCGCATATCGGCGATCAGGTTTCGCAACATGGCACATCGCATATATTATATAACATTCCCCGCCGATGCGATTTTGGGTTATATCGCATAGTCTATATTATATTGCATTTGTTAAACATTTCGCATCACTCCCATATGGCTTCGACTGGCGGAGCCGAAAAGTTATAGAGTGCAGCATAAAAGTGTCGGGTCCGAAGGGATCCTTTGTACAGAAAGTGGGAGGTCTCCGATATTCTGGAGCCGAAAGACTATGAAGTGGAGCCTAATGCATTTCGGGTCCGCGGCATTTCGGAGGTTTTATGTGGCCACTCCCCGGTCCGCCCCGATGCCGATTTAGTGATTTGATCTGGGCTGTTGGATCGGCCCGCGCCGGATCCAATATCCACGATTTAACATTTTGAACAGTGGTGCGGCAGCGTCTGAATTTCATTGAAATTGCATGTTTTTAATGCATTTCCGCCTGTTTATTGAAAATGGGCCATTTGCACAGGTTTTACACAGAGCGCCCGTGCCTGCCCAGGTATAAAGGAAGTGATGGTTTCCTTAGCTGTTTTTAAATTGCTTTGTGCCCAGGAGTTTCAAATTGCGGGGATTTCACATTGGCGGTCCTCCAATGATCCTCTGGTCATCCAGATTGCAATTTCTCACCATTTTTGAGGCATTTTCTGATCGGCAAGGGTCGATAACGACTCCAAAGGTGGCAGAAGGCCGAACAGCGGCCATAAAGGGATGATTTGACAGTTTGGAGCATTCGGAAGCCAAGAAGCAGCCCAGGTTCAGTGAAAGTGTATCAGAGGAAGCGGAAAAGTGTATCAGTTAATGTTTTTAATGGAAATCTTTATTTCCAAAGCAGGTGAACATTGAATGGCCTCCAACAAAGTCAAAGAAAGCGGTGAAGCCATTTGAAGATCTCAGATGGTGACATATAGATGATATAACCTATATAAGTTGAAAAATAGAGACAAGGAAGACTTATTGAGTCATGTGGGAGCACGAGAATTCTGTAGCCACTCTTTAGCCATTAAACATACAACAGATAGTCCATCACCAAACTCTTCAGCTATCTTTGATTATAGAAGTTTCACAAATATACAGTGCGAGTCTCCTCAAGAAAATCAACCAACCAACCCTTTAAACAATGAACAGGGTGGTTTATATAGAGAAAATATCTACCAAATATCTACAACAGCAGATCTTAAACAGATCTGGGGGAAATGAGTTCTTTAATCTGATCTTATCCTGAAATTAATGCATGAGTATCTATCTAATGCTGCGCTGGGGGCAACCGCCTCAAAAATGAGCTGAAATCTGTCCTTGTGGCTCTGTGTTGTTCATTTAGCCATAACTGCGCATTGGTCTCTGATCCATTGTTGTTCGGTGGCTTTAAATGCTTTAATCACTGATCTGAGAGCTTTAAATGGCTTCACCGCTTTCTTTGACTTTGTTGGAGGCCATTCAATGTTCACCTGCTTTGGAAATAAAGATTTCCATTAAAAACATTAACTGATACACTTTGTCGCTTCCTCTAATACACTTTCATTGAACCTGGGCTGCTTCTTGGCTTCCGAATGCTCCAAACTGTCAAATCATCCCTTTATGGCCGATGTTTGGCCTTCTGCTTCCTTTGGAGTCTTTATCAGCCCTTGCCGATCAGAAAATGCCTCAAAAATGGTGAGAAATTGCAATCTGGATGACTAGAGGATCATTGGAGGACCGCCGATGTGAAATCCCCGCAATTGGAAACACCTGGGCACAAAGCAATTTAAAAACAGCTAAGGAAACCATCACTTCCTTTATACCTGGGCAGGTGCGGGCGCTCTGTGTAAAACCTGTGCAAATGGCCCATTTTCAATAAACAAGCGGAAATGCATTAAAAACATGCAATTTTAATGAAATTCGGGCGCTGCCGCACCACTGTTCAAAATGTTAAATCGTGGCCATTGGATCCGGCGCGGGCCGATCCAATGGCCCAGATCAAATCGCTAAATCGGCATCAGGGCGGACCGGGGAGCGGCCATATAAAACCTCCGAAATGCCGCAGACTCGAAATGCATTAGGCTCCACTTCATAGTCTTTCGGCTCTGGAATATCGGAGACCTCCCACTTGCTGTACAAAGGATCCCTTCGGGCCCAATGCTTTTATATGCTGCACTCTATAACGTTTCGGCTCCGCCAGTCGGAGCCATATGGGAGCGATGCGAAATGTTTAACAAATGCCATATAATATAGAATATGCGATATAACCCAAAATCGCATCGGCGGGGAATGTTATATAATATATATGATGTGCCATGTTGCGAAACCCGATCGCCGATATGCGATCGGCGATGGATCATCGGCGCTGAAACCCCTCACACACAAAAATAAAGCCAACAGTTTACCACTGCCCGACCTCCGACGGCGATATCGCGTCGGAGGGAGGGCCATGCATTCGACAGAGTGTATGAAACGTGTTTACTTGTATGATTGCTCCCTCCCGATAGCGATATCACATTGGAGGGGGCCCAAATGAAACCTTAATGCATCGGACCAATGTTTTTATGCAAAGGCTAAGGCCTAGGAAATCAAAGGTGGGTTTATATGATCGGAGAAGGGCTTTTAAGCAAAAAGAGGGATTCTTGAGGCCTCGAAAGGGGTTTTATGCATAGGAAGGAGTCCTTTGCATTAGGAGATGGTTCTTAGAGAAAAACAAAGGGTTTGGCCTTCCCTTAACTGAAAACTCATCAAAATGGATCAACTCATAAAAAATGGAACACAACAGTGGCACTTAGACTAGCACACTCTTATGGACACTTCTTTGGCCTCTGTAGCAAATATGGAACATTGCAGCATGCAAAGTATGACATATTTGGCATGTAAAAATGTCGATCATGAAAGATGAATACCTGCTACAGCAGGAGGCTAACAGTGGCTCCACTTGGGGATGGCTTTTCCTTGTGAAAAGCCAAGAACAGGAGGTCAGCAGTTTCCCGATCTTCTCAATGGTTAACAAAGCTATATCTGATGGCAAGATCTCCATTTCAAGCACCAGCAAGCACAGGCAGCAAAGCTCATTGATGTTTATAATGCTTAAGTGGCTGCATTGGTTATTTCATTTCACCTAACCAGCAAAGTAAGTGTTGATTAGAGTAGGTAGGTAGGATTTCAGTTTTTTGTTTGGATAGCAAGCTTGCTACAGTTGAAGCCCGAAGTGAAGGCCCTAAGCTCTTCAAGTCTGCTGTCATGTATATAAATAAAGTAGCCAGCACAAGGGAAATTTTCAGTTCTACAGCAACCATAGAAGATCAAGAAGAGCTTTTGATCTAGAAATGGAATTTCTTTTGAGGGAAAGATGCCTGTCCACTATGAAACAAATGCAGGACATAGCTGTGGACGTGGAGGCAAATCTAAAGAGGAGGGAAGAACAGCGCAAGGCAGAGCAAGAAGAGAAGCTTCATAGTTTGTTACAGAAGTCAGAGGAAATGATGCAGAGGATCACAATGAGAGTTGAATGTTTAGAGTGCCAAGACACATCTTTTTTGCACAGGGAAGAAATTGATATTCACGAGCAGTTTTCCCCCAAATCAGATGACATATTCATAGAGCCATACATAGAGGAGCAATCTCCTGATCTACTGTGTGAATATAATGGCTTTTCTTCTTTTAGCTGTCTGCCCAAAAATCTTTTCTTGGTTCTGGACAATCCTGGGGGAGCAAACAGGTTTAACAATACAAAACAAATATCAGCATACCATGGGGATTGCAAAAAGGTTTCACTGATCTGTGGAGTCGCCAGCTCCTGTTCATTGTCCAGTTGGTTAATGTCTAAGGCTTGAAAATTTGTTTCGGACATCAGTTTGGCTAAACCTTGTCCCTTTATGAGCTTGGTGGGTTTTATCTCAATGTCATACTCAAGGATGTTAGCAATCCACTTGCCTCTTTTGCCTTCTAATCCCTCTTGAGTTAATATGTCTTTTACAACAACATTTGGGACATAGGCAACAACATGTGAATATAAAATGTAAACTCTGAAATCCTTGATGGCCTTAACAAGTGCATAGGCCTGCTTCTCCATGATTTGGTACTTCAAAGGGGAATCTCTTAAGGTTCGGCTGAAGAATGCAATTGGCTTTTCATTTCCTTGATCATCCTTCTACAAAAGGACAGCAGCTATGGTGTGATCAAATGCAAAAGAAAAAATGATAAAATCTTTGTCAAACTGTGGACTTGTGAGGACTGGGGCTTGGGTTAAGGCAGCTTTGATACTCTCAAAGGCTTGCTTGGCTTCAAGAGACCATTTTACCTTGGCATCCTTCTTTAACATGTTGCTTAGCATTCTGGTTAACTCAGCTAAGTTTGGGATAAATCTCCTTAGGAAATTGATCTTTCCAAGGAATGTTTGCAACTCTTTTATGTTTCTTGGATACGGGATTTGAAGGATGGCTTGAATTCTTTCAGGATCAATTCTAATCCCATCTTTTGAAATGATATGGCCTAGTAATTTGCCTTCTTCAAGCCCAAATAAAGACTTCTTGGAGTTCAAGGAAATGCCATATTTCCTACATGTTAGGAACACTTGTCTTAGGTGTCTGAGGTGCTCTTGATCAGATTTGGAGAAAGGGGTTAAGTCATCAAGGTAAACAACTAGGAAATCATGGATTTCCTTGGCAGATGAAATATCCATTTCCCTTTGAAAGGTGGCACCTGCATTCTTTAGGCCGAAAGGCATTTTCACATACTTAAATGTTCCCCACGGTGTTGTAAAGGTTGTCTTGTCTTGGTCATCTGGGTGAACGAGTATCTGATTAAAACCTAAAAATCCATATAGCAAAGAGATTCTAGATGACCCTACTACTCTTTGTAGGATGTGGTCCATCTTTGGCAGTGGGTAGTGGTCTTTAAGGGAGACTTGGTTTAAGTTTCCCAAATCTACACAAAGTCTAATCTCACCTGTTTTCTTTCTTGTGGGAACAAGATTGGATACCCATTCTTAAAATCTAATGGGTGCTATGATACCTGCTTCAAACATTCTTTTTACTTCTTTCTCAATCAAAGGGAGAAGCACAGGATTGATTCTCCT
The DNA here is from genome assembly GCA_031772625.1 of Pinus tabuliformis. Classification (NCBI taxonomy): domain Eukaryota; kingdom Viridiplantae; phylum Streptophyta; class Pinopsida; order Pinales; family Pinaceae; genus Pinus; species Pinus tabuliformis. Next base: position 108,525,002 of record CM062804.1, read on the forward strand.
TAGTTTCTGTTTGAAGGGCTTTTGATTTGGCTTTAAGGGAATGGTATGTTGAATAACAGAGGTGTCATAGGACTTCAAGTCCTCATAACTCCAGGCAAAGACATCTTGGAACTCTTTAAACAAGTCAACATATTTTGGCTTTTGATCAGTCATCTCTAACCTCCATTTCATCCTTTTTCAGCTTGAATGTTGTTTTATGTGTATCTATCCTGCTCTGTATTCCTCTTGTGACCAAGAAAAAGCACCAGCAGTCCTACTCCTTGACTCCATGCCCAATGGTTTGAAACTCTCACACTATGCATGCCTCTCTACTTGAAAGCATCATCCTTCCCACCAAAATCAAAACAAAACCCATGTACACCATAACTAGCCTAAAATCATCCTCAACAAAGCTAAATCATAAAGAGAGAGCCCTCTCTGATTGCAGGTAGGCTAGGACCTACAGTCCAAAGATTGGTTTGTGGTTACCTCGATCGTATCCCTTAAGGAGACAAGGGACAACCTGAGTGATAACATAATTGGCGACTCAACTGGGGACTTATTCAGAAAATTCCAAAAAGCAACTTGGAAGCTGGCTCCAAAGAGGAAATCTCGTTTTCTGGAGAAAGTCATCTTTTTCTTCAGAACCGTTTTACAAGTTTAGTTTTGATCTGTGATGGTGGACAGGGATCAAACACGCCAAAGTTAAAGTCATCCACCTGGCGACTCCACATCATTTTTTGCAATCAAGACTCCACTGGAGAAATGAACCCAAAAGAACTATATGAGCAGACCAGGCTTTTAACCTGGAATATTATCCAAGAAATTATGTTCTTTCTCTTCCATAAAATTTTGCAATGTATATTGTATTTTGCAGACGATTTTAGATCAGATTTTTATGATTTTCCTTTGGAAAATGTTGTTGAAAAGCCTCCTTGCACACTTGAACAACAGCCTTCTAATTCTGTTGAAGATCATTATACAGCCAAGGAGGAACCAAAAATAGAGCCCAGTCTTCCAATCCCTGTACATACTCCCGTGCCTCGTAAAGTTCCTGATAGATATAAGCCTCTCATTTTGCCTCCCGTGCTCAATCCTTTGCCTAAAGATCATCCTGAGTATCTCCCAAGATTTGATGGAGAGAATGGAGTTACTGCTCAAAAGCATATCCAAGCTTTTGAAGACTATCTTAATATTTTTGAAGTAGAAGATGAAGATGTTAGTCTTAGGCTTTTTGCCCTTTCTTTGCAAAGTGAAGTTAGGACTTGGTTTAAGACCTTGCCTGAGGCTAGCATCTCAAATCTTGAGCAATTACTCAAACTCTTCCTTGATAGATGGATGGTCAAAGTTAATCTCCTCATGCTCATTGAAGAATACAATCATTTAGAAAGGCATCCAGATGAAACAGTTCAGCAATTTTCTGACAGATTCAATCAAGTCTATCAGTCCATGCCTTTAAATATAAGACCTCCCCCTGATTTAGCTCTATTGCAGTATCCAAGAGCTTTTGATCCAGAAATGGAATTTCGTTTGAGGGAAAGATGCCCGTCCACTATGAAACAAATGCAGGACATAGCTGTGGACGTGGAGGCAAATCTAAAGAGGAGGGAAGAACAGCGCAAGGCAGAGCAAGAAGAGAAGCTTCATAGTTTGTTACAGAAGTCAGAGGAAATGATGCAAAGGATCACAATGAGATTTGAATGTTTAGAGCGCTAAGGCACATCTGTTTTGCAAAGGGAAGAAATTGATATTCACGAGCAGTTTTCCCCCAAATCAGATGACATATTCATAGAGCCATACATAGAGGAGCAAACTCCTGATCTACTGTGTGAATATAATGGCTTTCCTTCCTTCAACTGTCTGCCCAAATATGATCTGTATGATGATGATTATGAGCCTACTGACCAAATCAGCCTTGCAGAGGAATCAGAAGCTATTTTGGCAGAAAGCAATGTTCAGGATCAGCAGCCTGAATTCGGTGATCGGCCTGATCATTTCACCTATGAAGAGTAGGAGGAGAATGCAGAAAATTTTGAAGCGAGCGAAGGAACTTTACCATTTTGTTTTGAACTTTTCAGTTTATCAGGGATAATTATTATGCAATTAATAATCAAGTGTCAGCGTGCTTTGATACTGACCATCTAGAGGAGAGTCAAATCCTTGCTCCTAATGCATTACCTCTAGATTTGCAGCCTCGAAGTGCCATTGAATGTCAGATTTCAGAAGAAGACTTGGAAGCAGCAGCATGTGATCAAGAAGTCCCAGTTCTTTCCCTGCCTCTTTGTTTTCAGCCATATGAGCTATTTGAAGAAGAAGAGCAACCTATGCAAGCCTGTCATGTGCCATCTGAGCCTGTTTGTAACAAATTGCAAGTATCATTCCATGTCTTGAATGATTTATCTGCTGGCAGATTAGATGAAGAAATAAATCAGCTCTCTTCTCCATTAGCAGGCTGCAAGGCTCATTATCAAGATGCTGCTGATTTCCCAATTCAAAGGCATGATAGCTATCCAAAACCTTTGTACAATTATTTAGTTCAGCTCAGTAATTATGTATATAAGTTGCAGGACCCTTTTGTACAGTATTTAGATTCAACAAAGGAGGTCAGCAGTTTCTTGATCTTCTCAATGGTTAACAAAGCTATATATGATGGAAAGATCTCCATTTCAAGCACCAGCAAGCACAGGCAGCAAAGGTCATTGATGTTTATAATGCTTAAGTGGCTGCATTGGTTATTTCATTTCACCTAACCAGCAAAATAAGTGCTGATTAGAGTAGGTAGGTAGGATTTCAATTTTTTGTTTGGATAGCAAGCTTGCTGCAGTTGAAGCCCGAAGTGAAGGCCCTAAGCTCTTCAAGTTTGCTGTCATGTATATAAATAAAGCAGCCAGCACAAGGGAAATTTTCAGTTCTATAGCAACCATAGAAGATCAAGGCAGTCTGACCTGCTATTCTTGGCTTTTCACAAGGAAAAGCCATCCCCAAGTGGAGCCACTATTAGCCTCCTGCTGCAGCAGGTATTCATCTTTCATGATCGACATTTTTACATGCCAAATATGTCATACTTTGCATGCTGCAATGTTCCATATTTGCTACAGAGGCCAAAGAAGTGTCCATGAGAGTGTGCTAGTCTAAGTGCCACTGTTGTGTTCCATTTTTTATGAGTTGATCCATTTTGATGAGTTTTCAGTTAAGGGAAGGCCAAACCCTTTGTTTTTCTCTAAGAACCATCTCCTAATGCAAACGACTCCTTCCTATGCATAAAACCCCTTCCAAGGCCTCAAGAATCCCTCTTTTTGCTTAAAAGCCCTTCTCCGATCATATAAACCCACCTTCGATTTCCTAGGCCTTAGCCTTTGCATAAAAACATTGGTCTGATGCATTAAGGTTTCATTTGGGCCCCCTCCGATGCGATATCGCTATCGGGAGGGAGCAATCATACAAGTAAACATGTTTCATACACTGTGCCAAATGCATGGCCCTCCCTCCGACGCGATATCGCCGTCGGAGGTCGGGAAGTGGTAAACTGTTAGCTTTATTTATGTGTGCGAGGGGTTTCGGCCCTGATGATCCATCGCCGATCGCATATCGGCGATCGGGTTTTGCAACATGTCACATCGCATATATTATATAACATTCCCCGCCAATGTGATTTTGGGTTATATCGCATATTCTATATTATATCGCATTTGTTAAACATTTCGCATCACTCCCATATGGCTCCAACTGGCGGAGCCGAAAAGTTATAGAGTGCAGCATATAAAAGCGTCGGGTTCGAAGGGATCCTTTGTACAGCAAGTGGGAGGTCTCCGATATTCCGGAGCCGAAAGACTATGAAGTGGAGCCTAATGCATTTCGGGTCCGCGGCATTTCGGAGGTTTTATGTGGCCGCTCCCCGGTCCGCCCCGATGCTGATTTAGCGATTTGATCTGGGCCATTGGATCAGCCCGCGCCGGATCCAACGGCCATGATTTAACATTTTGAACAGTGGTGCGACAATACTCGAATTTCGTTGAAATTGCATGTTTTTAACGCATTTCCGCCTGTTTATTGAAAATGGGCCATTTGCACAGGTTTTACACAGAGTGCCCGCGCCCGCCCAGGTATAAAGGAAGTGATGGTTTCCTTAGCTGTTTTTAAATAGCTTTGTGCCGAGGTGTTTCCAATTGTGGGGATTTCACATTGGCGGTCCTCCAATGATCCTCTAGTCATCCAGATTGCAATTTCTCACCATTTTTGAGGCATTTTCTGATAGACAAGAGCTGATAACGACTCCAAAGGTGGCAGAAGGCCGAACAGCGGCCATAAAGGGATGATTTGACAGTTTAGAGCATTCAGAAGCCAAGAAGCAGACCAGGTGCATGCCAAAGAGTATCAGTGTTGCGACAAAGAGTATCAGTGTTGCGGCAAAGAGTATCAGTTAAGTGTTTTTAGTGGAAATCTTTATTTCCCAAAGCAGGTGAACATTGAATGGCCTCCAACAAAGTCAAAGAAAGCGGTGAAGCCATTTAAGGCTCTCAGATCACAGTTGATGATATTAAAGCCACCTGAGAAGTGGTGGATCAGAGACCAATGCGCAGTTATGGCTAAATGAATAGCACAGAGCCACCAAGACAGATTTCAGCTCATTTTTGAGTCGGTTGCCCCCAACGCAGCATTAGATAGATACTCATGCATTAATTCCAGGATAAGATCAGATTAAAGAAACTCATCTCCCCCAGATCTGTTTAAGATCTGCTGTTGTAGATATTTTGTAGATATTTCCTCTATATAAACCACCCTGTTCAATGTTTAAAGGGTTGGTTGGTTGATTCGCTCTGCTAGAGACTCGCACTGTATACTTGATCTTTTCCGTAATCAAAGATAGCTGAAGAGTTTGGTGATGGACTGTCTGTTGTATGTTTAATGGATAAAGAGTGACTACAGAATTCTCGTGCTCCCACATGACTCAATAAGTCTTCCTTGTCTCTGTTTTTCAGTTTATATATGTTATATCATTTGTATGCCACCATCTGAGTTACAGAACGAAAGATTAGCTTAGAATTTGCTTGACAACACTCTATGCTCAGTTTCTGTAACTTTTATATGTTTTCCTCTGAATTAGCTATGAATATGAATACCCCTTGGCTCATGTTTACGCTAGTTCCATTATATGAAACTGTTATTTAGGAAATCTTAACTGCTCCTAGATAAAGGTTCATTCACTTTCCCCCTGTCAACTAGGTGAAAGATTCTTTGCTGCCTTTCATCTATGACCTCCATTTCATCCTTTTTCAGCTTGAATGTTGTTTTATGTGTAGCTATCCTGCTCTGTATTCCTCTTGCGACCAAGAAAACGCACCAGCAGTCCTACTCCTTGACTCCATGCCCAATGGTTTGAAACTCTCACACTATGCATGCCTCTCTACTTGAAAGCATCATCCTTCCCACCAAAATCAAAACAAAACCCATGTACACCATAACTAGCCTAAAATCATCCTCAACAAAGCTAAATCATAAAGAGAGAGCCCTCTCTGATTGCAGGTAGGCTAGGACCTGCAGTCCAAAGATTGGTTTGTGGTTACCTCGGCCGTATCCCTTAAGGAGCCAAGGGACAACCTGAGTGATAACATAATGGCGACTCCGCTGGGGACCATTCTCAGAGAAATCCAAGAAACAGCTTGGAAGCTGGCTCCAAAGAGGAAATCTTGTTTTCTGGAGAAAGTCAGCTTTTTCTTCAGAACCATTTTACAAGTTTAGTTCTGATCTGTGATGGTGGACAGGTATCAGACACGCCAAAGTTAAAGTGTTGTTGGGAAAAGTATCCAATACGGAATGACCCTATCCCACTCTAAGGGTGATAGTTCCTTAGCAACAATCAAAGCAAAGCTATCTAAGATTACTTCTTTATGAGATGTAAAAGAGGGGAGAAAGAGATCCACTAACCGATGTCTTTCGCTAATGGTTGATCCAATCTTCTCTCCTTGCTGCTTGCCCTCAGCTCCTTGCTCTTTCACTGGCCCAGCTACACCAAGATCCTGCAAAATGGCAAGAGAGGGAAACTACAAGAAGCATACATTCATAATCGATTCAAGGATTAGAATAAATCAAATACACAAGTATAACAATACACCATTGAGACACATGCATATAGAAGAACCTCAAATGCTTTATTAATGGAAGAAGTAAGATTCAGGAAGTGATACAACCATAAGAGGCCCAATCCAGCATCACCTTCCCAGCAGAAAGAAATCTCCTCTTCACCTCCTTCAAAGCAAATCACCCAATAGTTCTAAACTCAAACCAACAGCAATTCTTTACATTCACAAGATTCCAGCCCCCCTGGATCTCATGGGAGAGAGATCCATATATAGGAGTTTGGAGAGAGGATGAGTCAGCCTGAGATGTGACTAGTGTCCTCTCCCACTCCAGTTCTTCTTCAGTTCTTGAGTCCACTTGGAGGTTCTTGCTTCCACTTGGAGATCTAGAACCTCTTACTCATCACCAGTCGAATTCCTTGATCCAAGTGTCATTTTGGAAGCTTCCTGGGCATTGACTCATTGAGGAATGAGACTTCCACATGTCAAAACTCACTCAGTGCAGGTAGACTTTGTTGGAGTTGACATTCAACGCAGGTGGTCCATGGAGCAGTTGACATTCAGTGCAGATGCTCAGTGGAGCAGTTGACATGATCCAGAATTGCCTTGTTTTTGAGTAATTTTCAGTGGAGAACTTGTTTGGATTGCTGTGGTTTACTGACCTTGTTCCCCTAGGGGTAGGAACAACATGTTTAGGGACTTTGGATCCCTTAGATTATGGACATTTCATGCTTCATGCTGTAAGGCACAAAAATGTCTATAACATAAAGTCATCCACCTGGTGACTCCACATCATTTTTTGCAATCAAGACTCCACTGGAGAAATGAACCCAAAAGAACTATATGAGCAGACCAGGCTTTTAACCTGGATTATTATCCAAGAAATTATGTTCTTTCTCTTCCATAAAATTTTGCAATGTATATTGTATTTTGCAGACGATTTTAGATCAGATTTTTATGATTTTCCTTTGGAAAATGTTGTTGAAAAGCCTCCTTGCACTCTTGAACAGCAGCCTTCTAATTCTATTGAAGATCATCATACAACCAAGGAAGAACCAAAAATAGAGCCCAGTCTTCCAATCCCTGTACATGCTCCCGTGCCTCGTAAAGTTCCTGATAGATATAAGCCACTCATTTTGCCTCCCGTACTCAATCCTTTGCCTAAATATCATCCTAAGTATCTCCCAAGATTTGATGGAGAGAATGGAGTTACTGCGCAAAAGCATATCCAGGCTTTTGAGGACTATCTTAATATATTTGAAGTAGAAGATGAGGATGTTATTATTAGGCTGTTTGCCCTTTCTTTGCGAAGTGAAGTTAGGACTTGGTTTAAGACCTTGCCTGAGGCTAGCATCTCAAATCTTGAGCAATTACTCAAACTCTTCCTTGATAGATGGATGGTCAAAGTTAATCTCCTCATGCTCATTGAAGAATACAATCATTTAGAAAGGCATCCAGATGAAACGGTTCAACAATTTTCTGACAGATTCAATCAAGTCTATCAATCCATGCCTTTAAATATAAGACCTCCCCCTAATTTAGCTCTATTGCAGTATCCAAGAGCTTTTGATCCAGAAATGGAATTTCGTTTGAGGGAAAGATGCCCGTCCACTATGAAACAAATGCAGGACATAGTTGTGGACGTGGAGGCAAATCTAAAGAGGAGGGAAGAACAGCGCAAGGCAGAGCAAGAAGAGAAGCTTCATAGTTTGTTACAGAAGTCAGAGGAAATGATGCAGAGGATCAAAAATGAGAGCTGAATGTTTAGAGTGCCAGGACACATCTATTTTGCAAAGGGAAGAAATTGATATTCACGAGCAGTTTTCCCCCAAATCAGATGACGTATTCATAGAGCCATACATAGAGGAGCAATCTCCTGATCTACTGTGTGAATATAATGGCTTTTCTTCTTTCAGTTGTCTGCCCAAATACGATCAATATGATGATGATTATGCGCCTCAAATCCAAATCAGCCTTGCAGAGGAATCAGAAGCTATTTTGGCAGGAAGCAATGTTCAGGATCAGTAGCCTGAATTCGGTGATCGGCCTGCTCATTTCACCTATGAAGAGCAGGAGGAGAATGCAGAAAATTTTGAAGCCAGCGAAGGAACTTTACCATTTTGTTTTGAATCTTTTCAGTAAATCAGGGATAATTATCTTGCAATTAATAATCAAGTGTCAGTGTGCTTTGATACTGACCATCTAGAGGAGAGTCAAATCCTTGCTCCTAATGCATTACCTCTAGATTTGCAGCCCCGAAGTGCCATTGAATGTCATATTTCAGAAAAGGGCTCGGAAGAAGACTTGGAAGCAGCAACATGTGATCAAGAAGTCCTAGTTCTTTCCCTGCCTCTTTGTCTTCATCCATATGAGCTATTTGAAGAAGAAGAGCAACCTGTGCAAGCCTGTCATGTGCCATCTGAGCCTGTTTGTAATGAATTGCAAGTATCATTCCATGTCTTGAATGATTCATCTGCTGGCAAATTAGATGAAGAAATAAATCAGTGCTCTTCTCCACTAGAAGGCTGCAAGGTTCAATATCAAGCTGTTGATGATCTCCCAACTCCAAGGCATGATAGTGATCCCAAACCTTTGTACAGTTCTCTAATTCAGACCAGCAATTGTGTATATATGTTGCATGACCCTTTTGTACAATATTTAGATTCAGCAAAGGAGGTCAGCAGTTTCCTGATCTTCTCAATGGTTAACAAAGCTACATCAGATGGCAAGATCACCATTTCAAGCACCAACAAACACAAGCAGCAAAGGTCATTGATGTTTATAATGCTTAAGTGGCTGCATTGGTTATTTCATTTCACCTAACCAACAAAGTAAGTGCTGATTAGAGTAGGTAGGTAGGATTTCAGTTTTTTGTTTGGATAGCAAGCTTGCTGCAGTTGAAGCCCGAAGTGAAGGCCCTAAGCTCTTCAAGTCTGCTGTCATATATATAAATAAAGCAGCCAACACAAGGGAAATTTTCAGTTCTACAGCAACCATAGAAGATCAAGGCAGTCTGACCTGCTGTTCTTGGCTTTTCACAAGGAAAAGCCATCCCCAAGTGGAGCCACTATTAGCCTCCTCCTGCAGCAGGTATTCATCTTTCATGATCGACATTTTTACATGCCAAATATGTCATTCTTTGCATGCTGCAATGTTCCATATTTGCTACAGAGGCCAAAGAAGTGTCCATGAGAGTGTGCTAGTCTAAGTGCCACTGCTGTGTTCCATTTTTGATGAGTTGATCCATTTTGATGAGTTTTTAGTTAAGGGAAGGCCAAACCCTTTGTTTTTCTCTAAGAAACCATCTCCTAATGAAAAGGACTCCTTCCTATGCATAAAACCCCTTCCGAGGCCTCAAGAATCCCTCTTTTTGCTTAAAAGCCCTTCTCCGATCATATAAACCCACCTCCGATTTCCTAGGCCTTAGCCTTTGCATAAAAACATTGGTCCGATGCATTAAGGTTTCATTTGGGCCCCCTCCGATGCAATATTGCTATCGGGAGGGAGCAATCATACAAGTAAACATGTTTCATACACTTTGCCGAATGCATGGCCCTCCCTCCGACGCGATATCGCCGTCGGAGGTCGGGTAGTGGTAAACTGTTGGCTTTATTTATGTGTGCGAGGGGTTTCGGCGCCGATGATCCATCGCCGATCGCATATCGGCGATCGGGTTTCGCAACATGGCACATCGCATATATTATATAACATTCCCCGTCGATGCGATTTTGGGTTATATCGCATATTTTATATTATATCGCATTTGTTAAACATTTCGCATCGCTCCCATATGGCTCCGACTGGCGGAGCCGAAAAGTTATAGAGTGCAGCATATAAAAGCGTTGGGTCCGAAGGGATCCTTTGTACAGCAAGTGGGAGGTCTCCGTTATTCCGGAGCTGAAAGACTATGAAGTGAAGCCTAATGCATTTCAGGTCCGCGGCATTTCGGAGGTTTTATGTGGCCGCTCCCCGGTCCGCCCCGATGTCGATTTAGCGATTTGATCTGGGCCGTTTGATCGGCCCGCGCTGGATCCAACGACTATGATTTAACATTTTGAACAATGGTGCGACAGCGCCCGAATTTCATTAAAATTGCATGTTTTTAACGCATTTCGGCCTGTTTATTGAAAATGGGCCATTTGCACAGGTTTTACACAGAGCGCCCGCGCCCGCCCAGGTATAAAGGAAGTGATGGTTTCCTTAGCTGTTTTTAAATCGCTTTGTGCCCAGGTGTTTCCAATTGCGAGGATTTCACATCGGCGGTCCTCCAATGATCCTCTGGTCATCCAGATTGCAATTTTTCACCATTTTTGAGGCATTTTCTGATCAGCAAGGGCCGATAACGACTCCAAAGGCGGCAGAAGGCCGAACAGCGGCCATAAAGGGATGATTTGACAGTTTGGAGCATTCGGAAGCCAAGAAGAAGCCCAGGTTCAGTGAAAGTGTATCAGAGGAAGCGGCAAAGTGTATCAGTTAATGTTTTTAATGGAAATCTTTATTTCCAAAGCAGGTGAACATTGAATGGCCTCCAACAAAGTCAAAGAAAGCGGTGAAGCCATTTAAAGCTCTCAGATCAGTGATTAAAGCATTTAAAGCCACCGAACAGCAATGGATCAGAGACCAATGCGCAGTTATGGCTAAATGAACAGCATAGAGCCACAAGGACAGATTTCAGCTCATTTTTGAGGCGGTTGCCCCCAGCGCAGCATTAGATAGATACTCATGCATTAATTTCAGGATAAGATCAGATTAAAGAACTCATTTCCCCTAGATCTGTTTAAGATCTGCTGTTGTAGATATTTGGTAGATATTTTCTCTATATAAACCACCCTGTTCATTGTTTAAAGGGTTGGTTGGTTGATTTGCTTGAGGAGACTCGCACTGTATATTTGTGAAACTTCTATAATCAAAGATAGCTGAAGAGTTTGGTGATGGACTATCTGTTGTATGTTTAATGGCTAAAGAGTGGCTACAGAATTCTCGTGCTCCCACATGACTCAATAAGTCTTCCTTGTCTCTGTTTTTCAACTTATATAGGTTATATCATCTATATGTCACCATCTAAGTTACAGAACGAAAGACTAGCTTAGAATTTGCTTGGCAGCGCTCTATGCTCAGTTTCTGTAACTTTTATATGTTTTCCTCTGAATTATGCTATGAACATGAATACCCCTTGGCTCATGTTTATGCTAGTTCCATTATATGAAACTGTTATTTAGGAAATCTTAACTGCTCCTAGATAAAGGTTCATTCACTTTCCCCTTGTCAACTAGGTGAAAGATTCTTTGCTGCCTTTCATCTCTGACCTCCATTTCATCCTTTTTCAGCTTGAATGTTGTTTTATGTGTAGCTATCCTGCTCTGTATTCCTCTTGCGACCAAGAAAACGCACCAGCAGTCCTACTCCTTGACTCCATGCCTAATGGTTTGAAACTCTCACACTATGCATGCCTCTCTACTTGAAAGCATCATCCTTCCCACCAAAATAAAAAAAAAAACCCATGCACACCATAACTAACCTAAAATCATCCTCAACAAAGCTAAATCATAAAGAGAGATCCCTCTCTGATTGCAGGTAGGCTAGGACCTGCAGTCCAAAGATTGGTTTGTGGTTACCTCAGCCGTATCCCTTAAGGAGCCAAGGGACAACCTGAGTGATAACACCAAGAACACCGTAGACCAAGTAGCCTTATCCATTGGGCATGGAGTAAAAAAAAACTCAATCTAAAATACATGACTGAATATTGATGACTCAAAGACACAAACTGACTTTTACTCAACTAAAAACTGACTCGATACTAAAACACAACTGAAAAAATGGAAAATATGCTCAAAATGGAGCTTATTCAATAAAACCTACTCTACCTATTCCATTCATCACCTGATCAAGTGAAATGAAACAACCAATGCAACCAAGTAAGCATTCTAGTTGTTGCTTGAACTCTCGGCAAGTGCTTGTTTATGAGAAAGAAGAAAGAACTACTGAAATGCAATTCCCATGAGAACTTGTAAATATATCCAAATTTTCCCAGAGTGAATAATATGGATTCTCTTTCTGACTCCAAAAGCACTACATGAGGATCTTGAAATTCATGTGCACTGGGACTTAGCTCATCCAATGGATTACTTTGTTTCTCCTCATACCATGAATGCAAAATTTCATCTGAGCTTTGTGATGATACTCCTACTGAAAATGACCAAGAAACCGGCTGCTGGATCAAGTTTGTATCAATACTTTTTTCAAGCTCAAAGTTAGCTAATGGAGAAGGACTTTGACCACAGATATCATCCAACACATCAACGATTGGATCATGAAAAACTTGAAAAGGCTGTTGCAACACATTTTCTATTGGTTCCAATGAGATTGCATGATTTTCTACAAGCTGCTCATCCTTTATTGAAGATATACTATGCAAATTTCCCTTCAAAAACTGAAATGATTCAAAACATAATGTACGGAATCATCTTGCATCATTTGATCATATGTTCCAGCTTCCAAGTCTTCATCTGCAACCTAAAATTCAATGGCATTCGGTCGCTGCAAATATAGATATGAGAAGTCTTGAACAAGGATTTTATTGCCCTCTAGACGGTCTAGATCAAAACTTATCCATGGTTTATTTCTGATTGCACTAAAGTTGTCTCTGATGAACTGAAACGAAGTAAAACAAAGCGGCAAAGATCCTTCACTTCAAATTTTTATGCACTTTCCTCCTCACTTCCATAGCTAATATGCAACGATTGATCACTGCATTCGAGCTGCTAAAAGTGAACTTCCTCCTTCCACAAACCAGCTGTTGTTTTGTTTGCAAGACTAGCTTCTCTTTGGAGAACATAATCATCATCATACTTATAAAACTTAGGGAAATCATCAGTATAATACACATCATCAAGCATACATGCCAAATAAACAGATCTCTCTTTTGCAAGCTGATCTATAAAACAATCATTATCAGATCTATGACAACTGGGATAAGAAAGGAAATATTTTAGATCAGTCACTTGTTTTTCTTCAATCAACGAGCCATGGTCTTGAACATCATAATCATTCCTTGTGGTGATGTTTTTCATCATCTCTTACACTGCACTTACCAAAATGTCGAGTTTTACCTCTAAATATTTCGATTCCTCTGGATCTATGTTCTTCCTCTCTTCTTCCTTCAACTTTGCCCTTCTGATCAGCAGATTAGCCTCTACATCTACAGCACTATTTTTCATCTCTTCAAGTGTTGCAAGGTTCCTTTCCCTCAACTGAAATTCCATTTCCGGATCAAAGGCTTCTGGGTAGTGTAAGAGAGCGGACCTAGGAGGAGGCGTTATATTAGTAGGCATTAGAAAATAGACTTGGTTAAACCTGGTAGAAAAATGTTGTATTGTCTCCCCTAGCAGTGTTTTCAGCTGGTTATACTCATCTAGAATCAAGAAAAGGTTTTGTTTGACCACCCACTTGTCGACGAAAACTTTGATGAACTACTGGAAATATGAGATGCTCACATCAGGCAGGGTTTTGAACGAACTATTGACTTTGCCTTGCAAAGAAAGAGCAAAAAGCCTAATACTGACATCCTCTTAATCAACTTGAAAAAGGTCAAGAAAAGACTCAAAATTTAGTACATGTCTCTCAGTAATGAAGTTGTCACACTCACCATCAAATATTGGTAGATATAGGTAACGATTTCTAGGGAAAGCATGGTATATAGGAGGTAAAATTAGAGGCTTATGTCTATCTGGAATTTTACAAGGTATAGGAGTATATACAAAAGTTGTAGAACCAGTCTTGGTCTCTTTAGGCTCATTAGTTTGAAGATGGTCATCATAAGATTCGGAAGAAGGGTCGTGATCAAGATCAAAGGCATGCGAATATTTTGTATTCACAATCTTCAAAGGGAATGAATCACATGCAGGTCTAGGATATTTTCTCAAATACACTATACTTTGTAAAACCTTCTTAACATTCTCGGGAAAAGAGAAGAAATAATTTATAAGAAAGAACATAATGTCTTGGATGAAATTCCAACTTGAGTACCTGATCTTTCCATATTTTCCTTTCATGTTTCTTCTGGTCAGGTTCATCCTCTAGTGGAGTCCTTGGATCTGATCTCGAAATTGATTTGGAGTCGCCAAGTGAATGATTTTAGCTTTCCGGTGTCTGATCGTTGTCAACCATCAACAATCAGATCTGAACTTGATACATTTTGCTGAGGAACATAAAGCTACGTTCCCGAGTATGGTTTCCACTATGTTATCACCTAGATTGAATCTCACTCTAAAGAAAGGCAATGCCAGGGTAACCACAAACCACGCTTAGGCAAGTAGCTAGCCCTACTAGGCTGGGAGCGGGCTCTCTCCCTAAGGATGTCAGCCAAGATGACTGGATCACGAAAAGGATCTTAGGCCAGGTACAGTAGCATAAAGTTTTGATTGGATTTTGAAGGGGTTTTGCTAGATCAGGAGGAGCTCGACAATTTAGGTCAAGGGAATTAGGTCAAAATTGGAAGGTGTTCAATGGGGCAAGGTAGGCATAAGCTTTAGCACTCTAGGGTTTGATGGGTGAAGTGTTTAAGATTGGTGAGAGGCTGGGAAGAGCATGTGATTGTCATGGATCCTCCCCAAACTGTAGAAAACATGAAATGGTGAATGTTTTCCCAAAGCAGAGCACTGATGTAATGAATTTTTCCTATCAACTTGAAAGCATTCACTTAGAAGCAATGAAATGATTTATGAAGTATAAAAAACACATTAACATATGATCACAAAAGAAAAAACTGTACTAAAACTCCATACCACATGGATCCCATAAAAATAGTTGCAATTCTTATTAATCTCCTGCTAAATTGCTACAAAATGATGTACAATCAAGGTCTGAGCATCCATTTGAGTCCAACCCTTTACAATGAGAAAGAAAAGGAAGATATAGACATTGTTTCAACCTCCTCCCATCCCTAGGGATTGAATCCCTAAGATGAGGAGCTAATCTAACCAACACTGAACAAGAAATTGGAATCTAGGCATCCTAACAACGTGCCTCTAAAAGTGAGGAAACTGATTCATTTGTGCTCAAAATGACTTTTAATCTAATGAATCTACCTTCTACTACTAATTATCCATCATATTTACAAGCCAAGTCATCATTTACATTAGTAAAACAAGCTCCATGAGAGAAAATCCATGAACACAGTTAAAAAAATGGAAAAATAGCCATCCTGTGCAAATTTTCCCTAAGTGCAGTGCCACTTTCCCAACGCACAGTGCCACTTTTAGGTCCCTTTGGAGGCCATCCCGAAATCCAAATTGAGCTCATGATAGCTCATTGGAAAGGTCTTCAAGTATAATTTCCAAAACACCTTGAATTTCTTCATTTGAAGCTCATTTGACCCCTCAAAAGTTGATTCTCCCAAGACTACTTCTGTGTGTCCAAAAAGTGACAGAAAGGTCATTTTTAGGGTGTTTTTTGACATTTTTATGGATCAGTTCTGCCCCCAAAACTTAGGAAATCCATAGGGTGCATGTACTCATTGCTTTGAATCCAAAAATTCAAGCCATTTGTGCATTGGGTGCCCCTAGGAAAAGCGTAACACCAGTGGCGATGCACATTGAGCCACCTCCTGAACGCGAAGCACCACTTCTTGAACACGTAGTGCCACTTCCCTAAATGCGCAGTGCCACTTCTTGAATGTGCACCACCACTTCCATAAACGTGCAACGCTACTTCTCGAACATGCAGTGCCACTTCACGCTCACTTTTGACTACCTTCCTGATGTCCAAATTGAGCGTGGGATAGCTCGTTGGAAATCTTGTCAAGTATACTTTCCAAAACATCTTTTTTTTTTTCAATTTGGATATCATTTTCCTTGCTAAAAGCTCACTCTCCCAACACTGGTCAAAATGTGCAGAATGAAGCTGCCAAAATGCAGAGTGTTGTTTCAGTCAACTTTTGGAGGTCTTCCTCAACTCCAAATTGAGCTCATGATAGCTCATTGAAAAGCTATCTGTGTCTAGTTAGCATTTGACTCATCAAGCAAGTGATTTGGTCACTCCAGCTAGGAGAAAGCTTGATTTTCCCAAGGTTAATCCAGAAGTGCATCAACTCTCCTGAGGCAAATGATGTTTTGGACATTTCTCCCAATCTATGAGACCCGTGTAAAGACTGAAGGAGGTTTTTCTTATTTGGTCTATGATGGAAAAAAAATTCACTCACTTTTGTCAAATTCATCTTTTCTTGCTCATAAACATCATTTGAATAAAACCTACCCCGATGTGTGGAACAGGGGATTTGCAGAAATGAAGGGAAATGAAGGGGATGAGGGGCTTCTAAATTATCCAAAAACTTTTGGGAAGTAGGGAGGGATGTTAGGAAGTAGGGGAAAGTGTAATTTCAAGGATTGAGTGAGGGGAAGGGGTCCAAAAGGGAAAAACATAGGCCTAACCTAGAGAGTGTCAAATTGTAGCAATAGGTTAGGGTTTGTGGGAAATGATGAATTTGAGGGATATCAGTGATGGGAAGTGTTTAAGAAGGTATATTAAGGATAGGGGAAGGTGTATGAGCATTAGGATACAAGTTTTGTTGATGATTTGACCATCCAATAAAAATTACCTTCAAAACCCTAGGAGAGGGAAATGAGCCTTACCTAAGCACAACTGAAGCACGAACAAGGTGAAAAATGACCCAATGCAACCTGAAATAATGATGAAAACTCTTTGAATGATGGTACACTCGGCCGAATGGTGACATGGACCAATACTTCGAAAAGTTTGGAAGGAGTGAAAACAATCCTAGACCTAATACCTAGTGACCAAATTTTACTTGAAGACTCACTGAAATGACAAAATTTGACTTTGACACCCTAAGACCACTTTGTAAGAGGATTTTTGATCACTGGTGGAAGGCTGCAAACACTGACACTAACATTGGCTCCATTGGGGATGGTAGCTCCTTGGAGGTGCGAAGAACACTGTAGACCAAGTAGCCTTATCCATTGGGCATGAAGTAAAAAAAAACTCAATCTAAAATACATGACTGAATACTAATGACTCAAAGACACAAACTAACTTTTACTCAACTAAAATCTGACTTGATACTAAAACTCAATTGAGAAACTGGAAAGATGCTTAAAATGGAGCTTATTCAATAAAACCTACTCTAACTATTCCATTCATCACCTGATCAAGTGAAATGAAACAACCAATGCAACCAAGTAAGCATTCTGGCTGTTGTTTGAATTCTTCGCAAGTGCTTGTTTATGAGCAAGAAGAGAGAACTACTGAAATGCATTTCCCATGAAAACTTGTAAATATATCCAAATTTTCCTAGATCGAATAATATGTATTCTCTATCTGACTCCAAAAACACTACATGAGGATCTTGAAATTCATGTGCACTGGGACTTAGCTCATCCAATGGATTACTTTGCTTCTCCTCATACCATGAATGTAAAATTTCATCTGAGCTTTGTGACGAGACTCCTGCTGAAAATGACAAAGAAACGGCTACCGGATCAAATTTGTATCAATACTTTTTTCAAGCTCAAATTTAGCTAATGGAGAAGGACTTTGACTGTAGATATCATCCAACACATCAATGATTGGATCATGAAAAACTTGAAAAGACTGTTGCAACACATTTTCTATTGGTTCCAATGAGATTGCATGATTTTCTACAAGCTGCTCATCCTTTATTGAAGATATACTATGTAAATTTCCCTTCAAAAACTGAAATGATTCAAAACATAATGTACGGAATCATCTTGCATCATTTGATCATATGTTCCAGCTTCCAAGTCTTCATCTGCAGCCTGACATTCAATGGCCTTCGGTTGTTGCAAATCTAGATTTGAGAAGTCTTGAACAAGGATTTCATTGCCCTCTAGATGGTCTATATCAAAACTTATCCATGGTTTATTTCTGATTGCACGAAAGTTGTCTTTGATGAACTAAAACAAAGTAAAACAAAGAGGCAAAGATCCTTCACTTACTTCAAAGTTTTCTGCACTTTCCTCCTCACTTCCATAGCTGATATGCAACGGCTGATCACTGTATTCGTGCTGCTGAAAGTGAACTTCATCCTTCCACAAACCAACTGTTGTTTCATCTACAAGACTAGCTTCTCTTTGGAGAACATAATCATCATCATACTAATCAAACTTAGAGAAATCATCAGTATAAGACACATCATCAAGCATACATGTCAAATCAATAGACCTCTCTTCTGCAAGCTAATCTATAAAACAATCATTATCAGATCTATGACAACTGGGATAAGAAAGGAAATATTTTGGATCAGCCACTTGTTTTTCTTCAATCAGTGAGCCATGGTATTGAACATCATAATCATTCCTTGTGGTGATGTTTTGCATCATCTCCTACACTACGCTTACCAAAATGTCGAGTTTTACCTCTAAAGATTTCGATTCCTCTGGATCTATGTTCTTCCTCTCTTCTTCCTTCAACTTTGCCCTTCTGATCAGTAGATTAGCCTCTACATCTACTGCTCTGTTTTGCATCTCTTCAAGTGTTGCAAAGGTTCCTTTCCCTCAGTTGAAACTCCATTTCCGTATCAAAGGCCTCTGGGTAGTGTAAGAGAACGGATCCAGGAGGAGGCCTTATATTAACAAGCATCGAAAAATAGACTTGGTTAAACCTAGTAGAAAACTATTGTATTGTCTCCCCTGGCAGTGTTTTTAGCTGGTTATACTCTTCTAGAATCAAGAAAGGGTTTTCTTTGACCACCCACTTGTCGAGGAAAACTTTGAAGAACTGCTGGAAATATGAGATGCTCGCATCAGGCAGGGTTTTGAACCAACTCTTGACTTTGCCTTGCAAAGAAAGAGCAAAAAGCCTAATACTGAAATCCTCTTAATCAACTTCGAAAAGGTCAAGAAAAGACTCAAAATTCAGTACATGTCTCTCAGCAATGATGTTGTCACATTCACCATCAAATCTTGGTAGATATAGGTAATGATTTTTAGGGAAAGCATGGTATATAGGAGGTAAAATCAGAGGCTTGTGTCTATTTGGAATTTTACACGGTATAGGAGTATACACGAAAGCTGTAGAACTAGTCTTGGTCTCTTTAGGCTCATCAGTTTGAAGACGGTCATCATAAGATTCGGAAGAAGGGTATTGATCAAGATCAAAGGCATGCGAAATATTTTATATTCACAATCTTCAAAGGGAAGGAATCACATGCAGGTATAGGATATTTTCTCAAATACAATATACTTTGTAAAACCTTCTTAACATTCTTTGGAAAAGAGAAGAAATAATTTATAATAAAGAACATAATGTCTTGGATGAAATTCCAACTTGAATACTTGATCTTTCCATATTGTCCTTTCATGTTTATTCTGGTTAGGTTCATCCTCCAGTGGAGTCCTTGGATTTGATCTCGAAACTGATTTGGAGTTGCCTGCTGAATGATTTTAGCCTTCCGGTGTCTGATCGTTGTCCACCATCAGCAATCAGATCTAAACTTGATACATTTTGTTGAGGAACATAAAACTACGTTCCCGAGTATGGTCGCCACTATGTTATCACCTAGATTGAACCTCAGGCTAAAGAAAGGCAACGCTAGGGTAACCACAAACCACGCTTAGCCAAGTAGCTAGCGCTACTAGGCCGGGAGAGGGCTCTCTCCATAAGGATCTCAACCAAGATGACTGGACCAGGAAAAGCATTTTAGGCTAGGTATAGTAGCACAAAGTTTTGATTGGATTTTGAAGGGGTTTTGCTGGATCAGGAGGAGCTCGACAATTTAAGTCTAGGGAATTAGGTAAAATTTGCAGGCTGTTCAATGGGGCAAGGTAGGCATAAGATTTATCACTCTAGGGTTTGATGGGTGAAGTGTTTAAGAATGGTGAGAGGCTGGGAAGAGCATGTGATTGTCATGGATCCTTCCCAAACTGTAGAAAACATGAAATGGTGAATGTTTTCCCAAAGCAGAGCACTGATGTAATGAATTTTTCCTATCAACTTGAAAGCATTCACTTAGAAGCAATGAAATGATTTACGAAGTATACAAGACACATTAACATATGATCACAAAATAAAAAACTGTACTAAAACTCCATACACATGGATCCCATAAAAATAGCTGCAATTCTTATTAATCTCCTGCTAAACTGCTACAAAATGATGTACAATCAAGATCTGAGCATCCAGCTGATTCCAACCCTTTACAATGAGAAAGGAGAGGAAGATATAGACATTGTTTCAACCTCCTCCCATCCTCAGGGGTCGAATCCCTAGGATGAGGAGCTAATCTAACCAACACTAAACAAGAAATTGGAATTTAGCCATCCTAACAGCTTGCCTCTAAAAGTGAGGAAACTGATTCATTTGTGCTCAAAATGACTTTTAATCTAATGAATCTACCTTCACTACTAATTATCCATCATATTTATAAGCCAAGTCATCATTTACATTAGTAAAACAAGCTCCATGGGAGAAAATCCATGAACACAGTAAAAAAAATGGAAAAATAACCATCATGTGCAAATTTTCCCTAAGCATAGTGCCACTTCCCCAACGCATAGCGCCACTTTCAGGTCCCTTTTGGAGGCCATCCTGACATCCAAATTGAGCTCATGATAGCTCATTGGAAAGTTCTTCAAGTATACTTTCCAAAACACCTAGAATTTTTTCATTTGAAGCTCATTTTACTCCTCAAAATTTAATTCTCCCAAGACTTGTTCTGTGTGTCCAAAAAGTGGCAGAAAGGTCATTTTTAGGGTATTTTTTGACTTTTTGATGGACCAATTCTGCCCCCAAAACTTATCAAATCCATAGGGTGCATGTACTCATCGCTCTAAATCCAAAAATTCAAGCCATTTGTCCACTAGGTGTCCCTAGGAAAAGCATAGCACCAGTGGCACTACACATTGAGCCACCTCTTGAACATGAAGTGCCACTTCCTGAATGCACAACGCCACTTCCCTGAATGTGCATCACCACTTCTTGAACACGCAAGGCCACTTCCCAAACACACAATGCCACTTCAAGCTCACTTTTGATTGCCTTCCCGATGTCCAAATTGAGTGTGGGATACCTCATTGGAAAGCTTATCGATTATACCTTCTAGAACATCTTTTTGTTTTCAATTTGGAGATCATTTTCCTTGCTAAAGGCTCAATCTCCCAAGACTGGTCAAAATGTGCAGAATGAGGCTGCCAAAATGCAGAGTGTTGTTTCAGTCAACTTTTGGAGGTCTTCCTCAACTCCAAATTGAGCTCATGATAGCTCATTGAAAATATATCTATGTCTAGTTATCATTTGACTCATCAAGAAAGTAATTTGGTCACTCCAGCTAGGAGAAAGCTTGATTTTCCCAAGGTCACTCCAGAAGTGCATCAACTCTCCTGAGGCAAATGATGTTTTGGACATTTCTCCCAAACTATGAGACTTGTGTAAAAACTAAAGGAGGTTTTTCTTCTTGGGTCTATGATGGACAAAAAATTCTCTCACTTTTGTCAAATTCATCTTTTCTTGCTCATAAACATGATTTGAATAAAGCCTACCCCGATGTGTGGAACAGGGGATTTGCAGAAATGAAGGGAAATGAAGGGGATGAGGGGCTTCTAAATTATCGAGAAACTTTTGGGAAGTAGGGAGGGATGTTAGGAAGCAGGGGAAAGTGTAATTTCAAGGATTCAGTGAGGGGAAGGGGTCCAAAAGGGAAAAACACAGGTCTAACCTAAAGAAGTGTCAAATTGTAGAAATAGGCTAGGGTTTGTGGGAAATGATGAATTTGAGGGATATCAGTGATGGGAAGTGTTTAAGAAGGTATATTAAGTATAGGGGAAGGTGTATGAGAATCACGATACAAATTTTGTTGATGATTTGACCATCCAAGAAAAATTACCTTCAAAACCCTAGGAGAGGGAAATGAGCCTTACCTAAGCACAACTAAAGCATGAACAAGGTGAAAAATGACCCATTGGAACCTGGAATAATGATGAAAACTCTTTGAATGATTGTACACTCAGCCGAATGGTGACATGGACCAATACTTGGAAAACTTTGGAAGGAGTGAAAACAATCCTAGACCTAATACCTAGTGACCAAATTTTACTTGAAGACTCACTGAAATGACAAAATTTTACTTTGACACCCTAAGACCACTTTGTAAGAGCATGTTTGAATGCTGGTGGAAGGCTGCAAAGACTAACACTAACATTGGCTCCATTGGGGATGGTAGCTCCTTGGAGGTGCCATGAACCACAATGCCATGGTAACCACAAACCACGCTTAGCCAAGTAGCTAGCCCTACTAGGCCAGGAGAGGGCTCTCTCCATAAGGATTTCAGCCAAGATGACCGGATTAGGAAAATGATTTTAGGTTAGGTATAGTAGCACAAAGTTTTTCTTGGATTTTGAAGGGGTTTTGCTAGATCAGGAGGAACTGGATAGTTTAGGTCTAGGGAATTAGGTCAAAATTGCAGGTGTTCAATGGGGCAAGGTAGGCATAAGCTTTAGCACTCTAGGGTTTGATGGGTGAAGTGTTTAAGACTAGTGAGAGGCTAGGAAGAGCATGTGATTGTCATGGATCCTTCCCAAACTGTAGAAAACATGAAATGGTGAATGTTTTCCCAAAGCAAAGCACTGATGTAATGAATTCTGCCTATCAACTTGAAAGCATTCACTTAGAAGCAATGAAATGATTAATGAAGTAAAAAAAACACATTAACATATGATCACAAAAGAAGAAACTGTATTAAAACTCCATACCACATGGATCTCATAAAAATAATTGCAATTCTTATTAATCTCCTCCTAAACTGCTACAAAATGATGTACAATCAAGGTCTGAGCATCCAACTGAGTCCAAACCTTTACAATGAGAAAGAAGAGGAAGATATAGACATTCTTTCAACCTTCTCTCATCCTCAGGGGTCGAATCCCTAAGATGAGGAGCTAATCTAACCAACATTAAACAAGAAACTAGAATCTAGGCATCCTAACAGCTTGCCTCTAAAAGTGAGAAAACTAATTCATTTGTGCTCAAAATGACTTTTAATCTAATGAATCTACCTTCTACTACTAATTATCCATCATATTTACAAGCAAAGTCATCATTTACATCTGCAAAACAACCTCCATGAGAGAAAATCCATGAACACATTAGAAAAAATGGAAAAATAGCCATCATGTGCAAATTTTCCCTACGCACAATGCCACTAGCCCAATGCACAGTGCCACTTTCAGGTCCTTTTTGGAGGCCTTCCTAACATCCAAATTGAGCTCATGATAGCTCATTGGAAAATTTTTCAAGTCTACTTTCCAAAACACCTAGTATTTACTCATTTGAAGCTCATTTGATCCCTCAAAAGTTGATTCTCCCAAGACTTGTTCTGTGTGTCCAAAAAGTGGTAGAAAGATCATTTTTAGGGTGTTTTTTTACTTATTGATGGACCAGTTCTACCCCAAAAACTTATCAAATCCATAGGGTGACTTCTTGATGGATCAGTTCTGCCCCATAAATTTAGCAAATCCATAGGGTGCATGAACTCATCACTCTGAATCCAAAAATGCAAGTCATTTGTCCATTGGGTGCTCCTAGGAAAAGCGCAGTGCCAATGGCACTACACATTGAGCCACCTCCTGAATGCGTAGCGCTACTTCCCGAACACGCAACGCCACTTCCCTAAACGTGCAGCGCCACTTCCTGAACACGTAGCGCCACTTAAATCTCACTGTTGTCTTCCTTTTTGATGTCCAAATTGAGTGCGGGATAGCTCATTAGAAAGCTTGTTGAGTCTAATTTCCAAAACATCTTGAATTTTTCAATTTGGAGCTCATTTTCCCTATCAAAAGCTCAATCTCCCAAGACTAGTCAAAATGTGCAGAATGAGGCTGCCAAAATGCAGAGTGTTGTTTCAGTCAACTTTTGGAGGTCTTCCTCAACTCCAAATTGAGCTCATGATAGCTCATTGAAAATATCTCTATGTCTAGTTATCATTTGACTCATCAAGCAAGTCATTTGGTCACTCCAGCTAGGAGAAAGCTTGATTTTCCCAAGGTCACTCTAGAAGTGCATCAACTCTCCTGAGGCAAATGATGTTTTTGACATTTCTCCCAAAATATGAGACCTGTGTACAAATTGATGGAGGTTTTTCTTCTTGGGTCTATCATGGAAAAAATACTCTCTCACTTTTGTCAAATTCATCTTTTCTTGCTCATAAACATCATTTGAATAAAACCTATCCCGATGTGTGGAATAGGGGATTTGCAGAAATGAAGGGAAATAAAGGGGAGAGGGGCTTCTAAATTCTTGAGAAACTTTTGGGAGGTAGGGAGGGCTGTTAGGAAGTAGGGGAAAGTGTAATTTAAAGGATTTAGTGAGGGGAAGGGGTCCAAAAGGGCAAAACCCAGGCCTAAGCTAGAAAAGTGTCAAATTGTAGAAATAGGGTAGGGTTTGTGGGAAAATGATGAATTTGAGGGATATCAGTGATGGGAAGTGTTTAAGAAGGTATATTAAGGATAGGGGAAGGTGTATGAGCATATGATATAAGTTTTGTTGATGATTTGACCATCCAATAAAAATTACCTTCAAAACCCTAGGAGAGGGAAATGAGCCTTACCTAAGCACAACTGAAGCATGAACAAGGTACTAAATGACCCATTGGAACCTGACATAACGATGACAACTCTTTGAATGATGGTACACTCAGCCGAATGCTGACATGGACCAATACTTGGAAAACTCTGGAAGGAGTGAAAACAATCCTAGACCTAATACCTAGTGACCAGATTTTACTTGAAGACTCACTGAAATGACAAAATTTGACTTTGACACCCTAAGACCACTTTGTAAGAGCATGTTTGATCGCCGGTGGAAGGCTGCAAACACTAACACTAACACAAGGTTCACCACGTGATGTATGTTTTCAATTCCTATAATGCAACTAACATGAGAAATATTATTTCATTCAATTAACAATGAAAATTGTAGCTAGTAAGGGATAGATCAATAAGATCTTTGAAAAAGAGCAAAGAGCACACCTGATGCAATTTCCCTAGCTATTTCTTTCAAGCATTCACAAACTACAATATGCACAATGCAAGTTTTTATTTTTAGTCCCTTTAGTGTTTAGATGAACAAAAAGGAACTAGATGCACAAACGACCAATCAATGCTTTTCACAAGAAACAAAGACTTTACGACGGTTTCTTTTTCAAAGAAATGAGGACTTTACGAAAATTGTTTTTGAGAAAAGTAAAGACTAATCAACGTAATCTAACTTTGACAATGAATTGATAATGATAAAGAAATCTCTTAAGAAACACTAAACAATCAAGGTCAAAGTAGGGCTAGGAGAGGAAATGCAAACTGATTTCAGAGGCATAAAAAACTTTGATCTTTCAACAAATAACATGAGAAGAAAATTTGGAAAAAATCAAGCAAAATATGGGTTTTTTAGCTTGAGAGGGACCAGCGCAGGTCTAAGTTGGAGACAGTGCGCTGTAGTGCACTGTCTCTAAGGTAAGGTTGCACTGTAGTGCACTGTCCCTTGACCAAGGGTGCACTAGTACTAGCACATTCCTAGAATAGGTATTCTAATGCAAAGTTTGACCAAAAAATCTTCAAAATGACTCAAAAGAGATCAATGAAGTCAAGTAAAGTCTACTAGGATGTAATATGATAAGGGTAAACTACCAGGAATGATGGTCGTTCCCTAGTATGGTCGCCAATTTGTTATATGGAATTTGCATCTACAGATGAACACATTTTCCCTAGGTGGGTAGCTACACCTAGAACAACAGAAAGAAAGTAGCTTAACCTTTTCCTATAGTAGATAGATGAGATGAAGGAACTTACTTGTAGTCTTTTGCTTCCTTGATCCCCTTTGAATCGCTTCCGTCACTCCCACTTGAACTAAACCCGCTCAATTGGTACCTGTATCAACAGAAATAGAAACAACAAATGATAAAAGCATACATGATCTATCTACTGTAAACAAATGGAATCAAATACATTGAAACATATAATCATCATAGATATGAACAAGAATATGAGAAAAGGAATAAACTCTTTATTAATGTAGAAGGAAGAGTTTTACCCAATATAATTCGATCTTGTGCCACTCCTCCAGCTTCAGTCCAACCGTCGCCACATCAAAAGCACACCAATCCAGTAGCATAACATTGTTTGACATGAACTCAATTCTCAAACCAATAGAATTTCCTTACAAACTTCAGATTCTGGCCCCCTGATCACTATGATGAGTGCTCAATTCATAGGAAATCGAGGTGGTTTTTGTCATAAATGAGGGTATTGAATGGCCTTCCAAACTTGGAGTTAGTTTCCATGGAGAAATGGATGAGAGGATAGGAGGTTAATGGATCCTTAGACTATCCAATTTCAAGATAATAAGAGGAGATAAAAGATGGGATCATTCTAGAATCATCTAGAATCAAGGAATATTCGCAAAACCCTATGCAAATTTCGCTCAATCTCTCCCAGCGCAAGTCAAAGAGGGCCTAAGTGCACTGCAGTGCAGGCCTGAATGGGCCTGTCTACTCTACAACATAGTTAACCCTGACCAAGGCTACGCCGGTGTCCCAAGGAGGCATTTCAGCAAGACTTCAGGCCAGGAAACTTTCATGGAAGGAAGCATTCAATGTGATGACTTGTCTAGGGCATGTAACAACTGATTTAGGGTTTGATGAGTCCTAATTGTATTGATCTAAATTTCGGGAGTGATGTGCCCAAATAGACCTGTAACAGGTTGGGTCTCGGGTCTCCTGTGGGCACCAACCCAAATTGTTTAATATATATGTAATAACTATTGGCAGGGGTGGCAACTTGCCACCCCTAACATATATTTTTCTCATTTTCTTTAACACAATGGTTAATTTTTTTTGCCAAGGAATAAGGGTTACTCGACAAATTAATGATTCGAAAAATTCTCCCTTTCCGGTGGTTGGATTCCATGCATCGGGATGCTGCCAAATTGTTGCATCATTAAGATTGCCACTTGGCCAATTTTGACCCGAACTTTTACCAACTATAATTTGAGCATACGAACTTAGATTTGAGTGTCGTTCACACCACTGGAATCAAGGAATCTAGTCCTCGTTTCACTTCCATATGAGAACTTTGATTTTTTTAGCTATTTTTAAGGCCACTTGTATTTCTGCATCCTGATAGATCAATTGTGAAGAAATTTGGAAGGAATCCAATCTTGTTTTGTTATTAGTGATTTCTGGACTGGTTATTACACTTCATTTTGTCGCATTAGGCAAATGACCATCTATTTGGATCTTTTGCTATTCGCAAATGTGTCCCAAGAAAATTCCCCTGCAAAGATAGAGACAAACAAGAGATCAAAGCATACATCTAATCAAAGAGATAAATGAACTAATCAACTAATTATATATGTAAATTGATCAATTATGCAACCAAAAGTTATGTGGGTGATCAAGGAATCCTACAAATTAAATCAATGGATATGTAACTAAGAAAGAACAATTGCTTATATTCATAAAAATAGAGAAAATCCTTACAACCATATACCCTTGATGTTTCAAGTCCCTTCTACAATCTTCAACCCTCTCCCTTGCAAGAAAATCCATCCAACCTAATCTCAACAGCATAAACCTACTTCTAACAATCCTCCCTAATCCTCAGACTTGTAGTGGCTTTATAGGCCAAGAATGGGAAGTTATGGATCCATTCTCCAAGGGATGAGATCCACTATTAGTGGGATAGAGGTTCCACAAAGGAAGGGGAGTTACTCCATGATGGGAGGGATCAATACTGAATAAGCACTCATTCGAAGCTTGTTGGTTGGGATAGATGCTACAAACAATGCTTCTATAATTTACTTTTTATTTTTATGTACTTCAAGTCATGTTCACTGGTCATAGTGGAAGACCTTGCATACTTATGTGCCGATAGTAACTATCTTCTCTGTGTATGCAC
The DNA here is from genome assembly GCA_031772625.1 of Pinus tabuliformis. Taxonomy (NCBI): domain Eukaryota; kingdom Viridiplantae; phylum Streptophyta; class Pinopsida; order Pinales; family Pinaceae; genus Pinus; species Pinus tabuliformis. The sequence continues at coordinate 108,552,975 of CM062804.1, forward strand.
ATAAATTAACTAGGAAACTGTGAATATAATCAAATTTAGGGTTTTGTACCATAGGATCCAGAAATTCCAATTTCTCTAGAATGATTTTGATTCAAACTTTGTAGAGGAATGTTCTTGGGACACATTTTCAGATAACAAAAGATCCAAACTGATGCTCATTTGCCTAATGCGACAAAATGACGTGTAACAGATTCCCCCCTAAAGCGCAAAGTCAAAAGAAATATTTTGATGACTAAAGTGATTTATCATGCGAAGCTTCAAGTTGGAAACTACAACCTCATTCCAGTTAAATATGGTACCCTGGAAACAATCCACAACAGTCTACATCTGAGCCTTCATGAGCAAATGTAAATATGTATTACCACACAACCGTGCAATAGTAAACCCGATAGCTTTCAAAGGAATCTGAGATATGGTCTTGATATCAATATGACCATATTTAAGAGTGGTCATATTAGTGCAATATTGTATCAAATAGGTATCATTGGTATTGCCACCACGCCTATGTCCATACAGGTTGAGTTCCACACCATAACGTGGAAGTCCACTCAGGAAGTAAATGTCATCAACATTGATGACAAGTCTGTGGTCTCTGACTATGAAACATTCTTCCTGAATGTTCCACTTGCCCACCATCCATTGAAGCAAGTCTAATTGGTCCTTCATGCTTGGAATGGTGAAAAACTTGTATAAGCCACAATTTTTCAAGGTTTGTATGGTTGCTAGATCATTTAGAGAAACTATATCTTGTTCTTCGTGCTCACGCTCTCTCTATTTTACATTTCAAAATCCTACAATTAAACATAAAAGATCATTAGAATCAATTATGGAGATATTTAGCAAAATATTTGGGGCATTTTCATTTTACTTTTTTTGCCTTCAGTGTTGTGTGCTGTCGACTTTGAAAAACAGTGCGCATGTGCTTTGTTTATTTCCAAGAAACTGTGGACATAGCATTAAAAAATAAGTCGGTGTGCGCAGGCCCGATAAGGGGTACCTGCGCACATCGAGCACGAAAAATATTTTAAAATCCCTCCCCATAAACACTAAATCTACAGTGAATAGGTAAATAAATGGCATGAAAAGGAAGATCTCAGATATACTATTTACTTGAAGAGCACGGCTCGCAATTTTGTCCAACGGTTTGTCTGAAATCAACTTCAGAAGTTTATGGTAAAAGCTAATTTCTATCTCTCTCAAAAGGGTAAAAATGAAAATGGTGAAAACTTTTTACTGTTTTGGACTTTTTATAAGTTTTTAGGGTTATTTAAATATTATTTTGTATCTATTAACCTTTTTAAGTCTGATTTTATAAATGTTTTCACATTAGAGGAATTTCGAGGTCTAAAATGGGCCTCCTAAGAAAAATGTACAACCAAAATAAACTTTATAAGAACCAATAGGATTCAAGATGATGATGTCAACCATGGGGGATGATTCACCATTTTTGGAGTAAAAGTAAAAAGATTAAAAAATAATAAAATAATAAAACTATTTTTTCAACTCATATTTTCAACTTATCTCCCTACCGTTTTACTCAAATTTCAAGAGAGAGTACTCGTTGGATGAAAATTTTAATTCCTCATCCAAAGAGTACTGATGTTGCATACTTTTGATGGACCGTACTACATGAAAAATGAGAAATACATGAAAAAACGTGATTGCAATCACGTTTTTTCATGTACTTCTCATTTTCCATGTAGTAGGGTCCATTGAAAGTATGCAACATGGTACTCCTTATATGAGGAATCAAGTTCTGCATCCAAAAAGTGTTCCTGCTCGAAATTTGAGTAAACCCATAGGGAGATAAGTTGAAAATACGAGTTGAAAAAAATAGTTTTTTCTTTTTTCCCTCTAAAATTTGGTGATGTAATCTAATCTTATTTTATTATTTCCACTATTGTTTTATAATTTCCTTAGGAGGCCCATTTTAGACATCAAAATTCCTCTAATGATTTTATTTTCGAGAAGAGATAATTATTTCGAGTTTAAGTGTGCAGGTTATAGCATAATTATAGAAAAATATCATTTTGCTACTGAGTACATTTTATCAATTTTTCAAACTCATTGAAACTTACAAAAAATCAAAACCATGGAGTTCTATTTACGCCCTTTTCTGACTCCTTAAAAATGAAAAGATCGCCGAGTACTTGATTGTTCGTACTTGTAAAGTAAATGAACAATTTTCCATTCAATATAAGTTTACCCCTTTTATGAACTGAACCAGACTATTTACGAAAAAGGTATACGTTGACTAATCATGGTCAATAGAGTTCTATCCTACATTATTTTATCCTTTTTCGAGCTTGAGGGACTAAATTTACAAAAAAGAAAAATGCGGAGTTTACTTATGTTTTTCTTCTGACTTCCTAAAAACTGAAAAGCGTTGAGCTTTATTTTCTCCAAACATTTTAAAATTTTAAAGTAAAAGAGTTGAATGAGTTTTCTTTTTGTGTATTTTCAAACTCTTTAAACATGAAAACCAAATCAAGTTACTCCTTTACTAGACTCGTTAAAATTAAATAATATACAACTACTTAAGCATGATGAGACCAAACCACTCCTTAGGATTCGTTAAAAATACTTCGGAGGACTCATTTGAAGGATGAGTTTACAGGAGAAGCATATGTTATCCTCCTCAAGATTGTAGAAAATAGAGAAGTACTTACCAGTAATGGTGAGGGAAAAGTGATAAAGAACCTTTGTTTTGTATTTGTAAAAGGTAGTAGTCGCTCTTGAACATGACACTCCATCACTTTTCTTGTTCGGGTTGGGAAATCCATTTGTTACTCAGTCGACCATACCTCATTGAAAGTCTTCATATGGTTTGGGTTTTAATTTTAAGTCAAATGTTACCAAGTCATTATGGCGTCTCTTTGATATTTTCAAGAGAAGTTCAACCTAATTCAAAATTGCTTTGTCAGTATTAGCCTTTAGTTGCATTGACCATCCCTGAGTTAGTCTTGGATTATTCTAAACTACCATTCTTAAAAAAATTACATGAGTTTTGTGTCATAGGCCCTCCTGCGATGGGTCACTTCCTATAGACTTCAGCTCATCATCTAGGAAGTTGATCTACAAACCTTCCGTACCTTGAGGCGTGCATGCCTTAATGGTAGGTTTCTCGCCTTCGACGAGGTTCTCATAATTGACCTTGGATCAAATGATTATATGAGTGATTGACATCAAATCATCTATTCACACTTCATAGATTGCATTGGAAGTACCTTAAGAGCCATTGTCATTATTAGTGGTTTCTCCCACACTTGTTAACAGTTCACATCATTGACCACTAATCAAGTGGTTTCTACCATGTTCGACTTCAAGAAATTCACTCGCATGGTTAGATTCATACTATGGATCGAGATATGGATACCAAGACCCTCGATCTAGTTTCATCCATCTATTTTGTGTGTTTTTATTAAATATTCATGATTGCAAACATAGATCCATTGATGATTGCATCCATACTATGTCGTATATTTACATGGACCTTTAGATGTATTTCCGTACTATGCTTTGAAACATCTATGTTCCAAGTATGGGAATGCCTATTGTCGGCTTAGTAGGCCCTGACCCAGGTTCAACGTTAGTTAGCCAAGAAAATCCCTACACTACTGGCCCTTTCAGCATCAATCCGTGGAGCACGGACTGAAGTCTCACCCAAAGCAGTATGGGGTGGATGCAAGAACCAAGTTTCTACACTGAGAGATGGTAGTGATGTCGTTTTATACCCTAAACCTGTCTTCGTGTAGATCGATAAGCCTTTTAGGTCTTATTGATATAATTCTCTTATCCGGCTTCTAGACCTTCGCGAAGGTCTGTGATTGTCCTTCATGGACCCTAAACAAGTGATTTATCTACTTACGAGCTTCTGTAAATGTTCTTACCTATGCATTTACCCTGATCGTCTTAAGTATGTGATAGCTTCAACATTCATTAAGATATTCTTTGTGTAAATAGATGTTATTACTTGCGTTCTTATAACAAAGTAAAACATATATATTCGCGCATCAATAGAGAGTTAAATCATAAACCCAATATTCTTCATAACATAACCACATGCATTCATAACAGAAGTAAATAGATCAACACATGTAATTCCATAATAATCCTCTTTATTAATGCTTCAGATCTTCTTTACAGACTCTAACTATCCTGCGCACACAGCTGCAGGAGTCCGCGCACTCAGTTGCAGACTTATACCCTAGGCCTTTGCATACACTGCTACAGAGCCTCTTTCCTACGCTAAGACTCTTCACTCTTAGCTCTTACTGACCCATTACATCAACATTTGTTACCAAATCGAATCTAAACTTCCTTAGGCTCTTTTAAGACTTCCCTTTTTATACAATCCCATGGTCCACTGACCATGGGTAGATCTCCTAGAGACGACATGACTTACATAAAACAAGGGCAGAAACACTTTCTAACTGTTGGAGGGAAATGTTCCCCTAGGGCTTTTTGGGTTGAAACCCTAGCAGACTGAAAGTTATCTATTCAAAGAAACACACATTCACACAGCCATTATGCTATTATAAGCAAATTCTATTGTAAAGGGGACGTACCTTAGGTCCTATGTTTGAGAAGGCCCTTAGGGTCCAAACCCTTCTTGGAGTTCCCTTCTTCTCTTTTGTCCTGCAAAACAACCAATTCCAAAGAACACAGCAGTATATGGACAAAACCTTATAAAGAAACCATCTTCATGTTATAAATAAAGGTAGTTAGTTATGAAATCCAAACAACCATTTACTTATGAATTCTAAACATGAATATCATAAACATAAAGAAGATTTATATTGGGAACCAAGACATGTGTTTCTTTTATTATAGACAAATAAAGTACATAAAAAGGAATAATTTCACCTGAGTCACCTTCAGCAGGCTCCAAGAAAAGCTTCCTTCCGGATCCGTTCCAGCCTCAAGCCTCTAACAAACTCCTTCCATGACTCACTCAATGATGTCATAAATGGTGGATGAACATCAACACACAAGGAAACAAGGGTTTCTTGTACAAATGGGGGAAGTGCAGAAGGCATAAGGGAATTCAGACCTGGTCAGGGAAAAATCTTAGCATAATGTTGTGGCCACCAACAACCCCCCTCTTTGTTTGGTATTAGCGATAACACCAAGCAAATCGGGACCCTTAATAAAAAATCCAAAAAACATTTTATCAAAATTTTTGTATTTTAACTCCCCAAAGCTATATCGCATTGCGAGAAAAGAGTGAATTTTTCCTATGCACATAATAAACTGCAAGAAGCGACGCGAAATTCATCGCATCGCATATATTGTGAAGCGTTCTTAAATGAAAAACTTAAGGAATCGCTGACGGCCGATATGCGACGTCGCATATCGCAACATCGCATAAGCAGCACACGGTGATTGGATGACTATTTGCGATCTGCGATATTGCGATCTGCAACGAATGTGACCATCAATCCCTGCGATGACATATCTTGACGATATAATCCTCGATATTGTGATGCGAGTCGCAGAAATCACTCATCGCAAATTTTCCTCGACACAGTATTCAAGAAAAGCTGTCTGTATACCAAAATTGGGTGCACGCCTTAAAAGAAATTAATGATTGTACGCCAAAGTATCCAAGAAGGATTGTGTTGTGTTTTTCGAAGAGTCAGTTCATTATGGGTGTCATGATTATGCATTCATTAGAGCTTAAAGCTTTCATGTCAATCTTTTCGTCATTACTCTTTTCCTTTGCGTAAACTGTAAGACAGCAACTAACATAAAGCAATGTGCAGGAAACATCTAAGGAAAAGGGGAAAGCATCAATACTCGGAGAACAGAGAAGAGATGCCTTCGCAAACGGATGCCGCATGCAACAGGACCGCGGATTCCAGAGTATCACTCAACAGATGCTAATGTCAATAGACCATCCAACGGCCAGAGTCAAAGGCGCACAAAAGCAGCATGTTTACAAAAGATCCTGAAGCTTAGACTAGGTAAAGCAAAAAGAAAAACGCTAAAGAGGGAAAACGCACCAGAAAAGCCTGGAACAAAGAACGGAAGCAGTTTTTAATACAAAAAATTGTTCAGAGAGCAAAGTCCCTAACTTATTCAGTCATTCGCAAGGCCGGAAACCGAAATAGCAAAAGCACAATCAGTTTGAGAGAAATTTGGGTTATTACCAAGTATACACGCAGTGAATACACCAAGCCAGAGGAAGATTTTCGAAAATATCTTCTAGTCTGCCAGAAAGCGGTGCCAGCTCTTGTTATTTCTATTTTCGTAACTCAAACGAAAAGGGAAGACGACCAGCCGACTCTCCCCAGGCGAATGTTGCATTGCTTACAGCACTAAGGAGCAAATACAGAAACGGTTAGAAATTAGATTCAATTTTTAGAAATAAATTTGCTTTAGTAGAAGGGCGGTCATTTGAAACTGTGTCCTAAATTTATGTAATTAAGATTAATTAGTTAGCAGTATTTAAACCCTTCTCAGGCATTTGGAGAAGGGTCCGGAAATTTGTCAAAAAACTTGTCCTCAGAACATGCACTTTTGCACCCTCGGAGGGGGTTTTTGATGAATGGATGGATCGAGATTTATCAATGTTTGCATTTAATGTCTGCTACTGATGTTGCACTTTTGTACTCTTAGTAGATATTAGAACAAGTAGAGATAAATCGTTGTTGCTTGAAGCTTATGAGTGGAACCAGTCATAAATGGTACTTTTATCTCTTGACCATTTCTGCTTATATTCTTAAAGTGATATGCAGTTTTCAGTTGTTTATATGTTAATGCATGAATGTGTGGGTTACCATTTGGCACTTCTGTACGGTGGAGTCATTTATTTGTGTTTGATATATGAATAACTTATTATGCGATATGCTGTTCACAATTGTTTTGCTTAACTTTTTATGCAGAATGGTTTATCTTAATTGATTTCTATTCTTATGATAGCTGAATGATCTTTATTACCAGTTATTGTTTGAAATCTCTTTAGATCACATAATAGAAGAAATACACCCCGGGTTAGCGTAGATTAGATGTGTTGTTTCTCATTAGATTACAATAGCATAGAGTTAGTTTAGAAGTTTGAATTAAATTAGCTTTAAATACTCCTAGATCAGCATCATCCAACTCTACACACGCACACACCCCCTTAGATTGGGAAACTAGTCCCATTATCCCCAGTCGGACCCGCTATACCAAACGAATAAGGAGCTGCCAACCAAGGTCCGGACCGGGTGGGTATCCCCCTTGTTGTCGACCCGATTTTCGGGGCTTCAACATATTTGGCGCTAGTAGGAGGGCACGAAATATGAATGGCACCTAAATCAAAATCTAAATACCATTCTGAGAGTGAATCGCCCTCAACAACTCCCCCGACTTCCCCAGTACGTTTAAATCTAGAGTCAGAAGTCACTCGAGTATCAACCGCTGCTATATACCCTAATATTTCAGACCAATTTATCGTTGAACCCCCTAAAGTTCAAACTCTGATTCGCAAACTCCAGGGATTTTCTATTTTTACTCAGAGGTCTGATAAATCTCAAAGCAGCGTGACTTCGCAGTACAATCCTGCTCATCCCCTGACCAGATTGAAGAGTGAAAAAATTGGCATCCAGCCAACTGAATTCCCTCTCCCCACCAGGAAAAGAGCAAGGAAAACACCACCAAAGTCTGACAGTAAGACTCTTTCATCTACTTCGTCCATTTCAACTCCTTCACCGCGAAGTCAGCCACCCACATCTTCATTCCAAATCACTCATCCCTCTTCCACAACCCCTCCTCTTCAATCATCAAAGATCATAATATCTTCATCTTCCCAGCATCAGGGATCATCCTCTGCACTTTCATTTACTAGCAGCTCAACGATGGCCCAGTCTCCATGGAATAATCCTGGGGCAGTTTTAATGCCTCCACCCCTGAGCCAAATACCGGCCCATCCTGAGAAATGGCTACCCAAATTCAATCCAGAAGCAGGCATGCTAGCTGAAGAGCATATTAATAATTTTATGCTTTCTGTCAATCTCAACGGAGTTACCAACGAGGACGCTGTCGTCCGGCTTTTTCCCTATACAATGCAAGGAACAGTCGGGTCATGGTACTTTTCGTTACCTTCCGGGTCTATCACGAGTTGGGACATTTTTCAAAGTCAATTCCTTACCAAGTTCGGTGATGACAGATCAACGGCGACGTTAATCAATGACCTATCCAATCTTAAAGCCGAGGCTAGAGAACCCATTAAAGATTTCAATTTACGGTTCAATAAAATCCTCAACAAAATTCCCGCTGCTTCCCAACCCAGCGAGGAAGTAAGATGTGAATGGTATATTACGGCCTTACCATCAAACTTGGTGATCTTCGTAGATAGGGAAAATAAGACAACCCTAGTTGAAAACTTGACAGAGGCGATAGTAGTAGAGAAACGCGTAGTAGCCCTGGAAAAAAGATCTGCGATAGAGGAACGCAAATCTAAGAAAATCTCTTTCAAGGAAGACACCAAGAAGAAACAAACGAAAGATCCTTTCGATTTGGAAGGATTACAAAAAGTATTAAAGGCCATGTCCAATGAGATGATTGACATAAAAAAACAAGTAGCAGAAACTTCTTCCAAAAAGCCCTATAGAACTTTTAAAAGAAGTCCTTCAATGGATGTGAAACCACCCAATGCTATCTCAAACGTCAAATCCGAAGAAGAAGAAGAAGAAGAAGAGAATACCACTGAAGGGCAGACCGATGATGAAGAAGTTGTGGAACTACAAGGAATGTGGGATCTCATCCTCCCACAAGAAGAAGATCAAGAAGTATTTCCGGTTAGCACACGAAGCAAAAATCAACTTGATCCTCCCCAAACTACCCCTAAACAGAAGGGCGCAAGCCCTGCAACAAAAGATAAGGTCGCAACAAAGAAAACAACCGCTAAAGTGACCTAATCTAGCCCAGTCCAATTAGATCAAACACCTCCATCAAAAACACTGATAGTGTCGGATGAAATGGAATACAATATTATTGATGACATGAAAAAGACTAGGGCTAATATCACTCTTTATGAATTGAGCAAATTGAAACATCAACAGAAAATAATGATGAAAGAATTGCATGCCGTGCCTACTACATCTTTGCCTACAGTTGTAGCTTCCCACAACATGGGAAGACCTCCAACCAACACGATCAATAAAGTTGACCCAAATGACATCGCCTTGATTGGAGGAAGATCAAGGTCTCATACTCCCCCTTTTCTCCTCACTTATGATATTTTCAATAAAAATGTACACAATTGTTTGGTTGATTCTGGTGCTTCAACGAATATTTTACCCAGATCAATATGTGCCAAGTTGAATGTTCAACCACAAAAATCTGCAGTGCGCATAGTTCAACTTGATCGATCTCAAGTCGAAGTGATTGGTGAACTTAATCAAGTGACCATAAGATTGTCGTCTAACCCGAAGGTATGTCAGGTTATTGACATTCTAGTAGCTGATATCCCTAAATTATATGGCTTAATTCTTAGCAGGGATTGGTCCGAAAAACTCCATGGATACTTCTCAACTGACTGGTCGCACATGTGGTTACCCTACAACAGTAAACCGAATCAAATAAAGGTTGAACGAGAGTTACACCAGAAGTACATAGTGACTGAATTGGAGGGAGAAAATGAAGCAATAGCATACAACAGCAGTATCATAGGCAATTACTCGGTAGATTCTTTCCTCGAAAATTTCAATGCTCATACTTCACCTTACTTAGAAAATTTAGTTTTGTCCCAAGTCGAAATTTTTTCCCAAACTGATAATTCAAAGTGTGTTAATTTTTTAGGTAACCTTGTAAATACATATTTGTTTTGGAAATTATATTTTGATGGCTCTAAATCTAACGAGGGAGCAGGAGCAGGATGCGTTCTGATTAGCCCAGACGGAAATAAGACCATGCTTACGTGCAGACTTGAATTCGATTGCACAAACAATACGGCGGAATACGAGGCCTTGGTGCAAGGCCTATACAAAGCAATCGGGTTGAACGTTAAGTACCTTCAAGTCTTCGGAGACTCTGAGATTGTCGTCAAACAGGTACGTAACACCATACATTGCCTATCAGGTCATTTGAAGCACTATCAATCTTTAGTACAAGATCTGACTGCACATTTCATAGCATTCAATATTTCGTCAATCCCAAGACTCCAAAATGTGAGCGCAGACCTGTTAGCTAACGTAGCCTCTAGACTTATTCCCTCTGAAGATTTTAGTCTAGATAGATTCTCAATAGAATTAATCTTTAGACCATCCATCCCTGACAACATCACAAACTGGAGAGTATTCAATGACGATCCTGACATTGTAAATTTCCTCACTTCTGAAGGATCCTACTCCAATCAAATAATTGACGAAGACCGTCATGATCACCAAATACAACAAAATAGCACTGATAATGCTATACCTAAATCGGTGGTCAAGTTAGAAGACTTATATGATTTGAAAAGTCGGTTTAAAAGGTCTACCAATTCTAAGCTCTACAGTTCGACTCTGAACTACGAATTAGTAAACCTAGGAACCGATGAGAAACCACAAAACGTTAATCTAGGCCACGGCCTAGCCCCTGAAGAAAAATTAGCATATATCCGTCTTTTGAGACAATACAAAAACGTTTTTGCCTGGAATTACGATGAGCTGAAGACATACGACACTTCTATCATTCAACATACTATCCCTATGATTGACAATGAAAAACCTGTCCAACAGAAACTCAGAAAAATCCACCCCAATTTAGAAAATCAGATAAAAACTGAGCTAAATAAGTTATTGAGAGCCAGAATAATTTTCCCCATCAGACATTCCAAATGGGTCTCCAATATGGTGCCCGTTAGAAAGAAAAACGGAGATATTAGAATTTGTATCGATTTCCGGAATCTCAACAAAGCCTGTCAAAAAGACAATTTTCCCCTCCCACCTATGGAGCAGATATTACAGGCAGTAGCAGGCTCAGAATTAATGTATTTTCTGGATGGATTTTCAGGATACAATCAAGTGCTGGTACATCCCAATGATCAGTTAAAAACCACATTCCGAACTAAATGGGGCACATACGCATATCAGAAGATGCCATTTGGTTTGATCAATGCCAGCGCTACATTTCAGAGAGCCATCGACATTGCATTCAAAGGTTTAGTCAATAAATCCGTAGTGATTTACCTGGATGATATAACAGTGTACTCCAAGAAGTGAAGCGACCATCTCAAAGACTTGAAACAAATCTTTCAACGATGTTTAAGGTATGGGATTTCACTTAACCCAAAGAAATCTTTTTTCGCATTAAGTGAAGGAAAACTTCTAGGATTCATAGTGTCAAAATCTGGTATTCACATTGAACCTGACAGAATCAAAGAAAACTCTGAAATATCCATGCCTCATAACAAAAAAGCCATGCAATCTTTCCTTGGTCAAATCAATTTTGTGAAGAGATTTGTCCCAGATTTTTCACGTATTGTTTCTCCTTTGCAAAATATGATTAAAAAGAATTCAAATTTTAAATGGGGTCAAGATGAGCATGAAGCATTAAACTTGATCAAACAAGCTATCATTAACGCTCCATCTTTAGCAACCCTGAATTTTTCAGAATCTTTTATCTTATACACATTTTCCTCAGAGAAATCTTATGTCGCGATTCTAACTCAAGCAAATCAAGAGAAAGCAGAAGCTCCAATCGCATTTTTTAGCTCGAATTTACAAGGTGTTGAACTCAACTATTCAGACGTGGAGAAACAGGCATATGCTGTTTTCAAAGCGATCAAATATTTCAGACCTTTCTTACTTAAAGCCCATACTAAGGTCATAGTACCGTTTCCAACGGTAAGAAACCTTCTAATACAGAAGGATGTGGGCGAAAAAAGAGCAAATTGGATCACCGCTTTACAAGAATATGATCTTGAGATCAAACCAGCAAACATTGTAAGAGGTCAAGGCTTCTGAAAAATTTTGGCTGGAGCATCGCAAATTTCTGAGAATTCATCTGAAGAGGTACATACGTATGAGGTAAGCCTAAACGATGCAGGATCATTATATGCTGACACCATTTATTTTCTTAAGAACGGGTATGCTCCATCACACCTGGATCACACCAAGAAAAGAGCTCTGAGATTGAAAGCTAAACAATACCAGCTCATAAATGATGTTCTGTTTAAAAGGAATTACGATTCTATGCTTCTTAGGTGTCTTAAGAAAACTGAAGCCGAAAAGGTTTTGCAGGAACTCCACGATGGACCAGCGGGCGGACACTATGCTGGAGATGCTACTGCACATAAAATCTTACGTGCAGGATATTATTGGCCCACGCTGTTCAAAGACTCACACAGTTACGTGAGGAAATGCCAAGTCTGCCAGACTGCTGCAGGGAAACAAAAGAAACTGTCCATGCCACTACAGCCGGTAAACATCGAGCAACCATTCAGTCAGTGGGGCTTGGACATAATAGGTGAGATCGTTCCTCACTCTTCTAAGCAGCATAGGTACATCCTCATGGCAACATATTATTTTACTAAATGGGTAGAAGCAGTTCCTCTCAAGACAGCTAATTCTAAAAACATTATTGAATTCATAGATCAATTTATAATCACTAGGTTTGGATTGCCAATGGCCTTAATGTTTGATAATGCCTCATACTTTTCTGGAAATGCAATGACTGAGTTTTCACTTAAAAGAGGGTTCAAACTGAAATATTCTGCCAACTACTATCCGCAAGGTAATGGATTGGCTGAATCAACAAACAAAAACCTGATCAGGATTATTAAAAGAACAGTCGACCAAAACCAAAAGAATTGGCACAAAGCGTTGGTAAATGCTTTATGGGCAGATAGAATAACGAAGAAAGCTTCAATCGGCACTTCTCCCTTTAATTTAGTTTATGGGAAAGAAGTGGTTCTTCCAACTCACTTAGTCATTCCCTCTTTGTCTTTAGTACAATACATCGATGAAGTATCTACTTCCTCCTTACAATTAAGACAAATGGAAATAATCAAATTAGAAGAACGATGAGAACAAGCTAAGAAAACCCATGCTCATCACCAAGCGCTAATAAAATCCTCTTTTGACTCAAGCATAATGACCAGAAAGAATTTTCAGATGGGAGATTTAGTTTTGAAATGGGATAAGGCTCATGAAGAAAAGGGCAAACATACGAAATTTCAGAAAATGTGGCTTGGTCCTTTTTAGATTGTAGAAGTCATAGGCCCATCAACGTTTGTGTTGCAGGATTTAGCAGGTAGAAGGGACTCTTTGCCTGTTAACAGACAGATCCTTAAAATATATTTTCCATAGAAGATCACTCTTCTATTTTTGTAGGATAGTTTTAGTTTTTATTTGTTTTTCTCTTTCTTATAAATAAAACTAGTTGTAGATGGTTACTAAAAAGGGTTCATGAAAAAGACACCAATTCTCTATCAGATTTTGATTTCGCTTGTACAAGTAGCAAAAATTTTCACAAATCTGATTTTTATTATTGACAAATAGAGTTAACTTTAGCCTAGACATGATACTAGTTTCAACTTCAAAAATTTGATGAAAGCAACCTTTGGTAAAAAATTGTTTTATATCAGCACTATGAAATGTATCAATAATAAAATAAATATTCTCTGTAAAGTTGCTGTTTTCAAACTCTATTATTGTCATCCAGAGCTCTCTTAAGGAAAAACAATGACTTCCTCCCTACTAAAGGAAATCGTAGCATTCAGAGGAACAATCCGAGAAAACACTATATCTCAAAGAATAAGAGGTCTCATCACGAGCCGGCTTATCATGATCACAGATATTATAACTTGCTGACTTTGCCAATACTGTCTACCAAAACAGGGCAACGATCAAGATTGTTGCAATCAAAAGACAAGGGGTCTCATCACGAGCCAGATTGTTCAGCAAAAGTGTAAATCAAGTGAATGACTGTGTCATAATTTGGACACCAAACCAAGACATTGTTCTTTAGAGAATAAAAAAGGAAAAAGTGTCAAAAAGGGTTTTCCTCTGAAAAGTTGTAAATAGCCTTAAGCAGGATAAAGGATCATTGCTGGGTAACAGGTAACCCTGTCGAGGCTATGGACGCCTGCTGGCAGCAGAGGCTCTACCTACGACAAATGAGCATATTTTAAAAAGCCAGCACGCAGAGAAGACCTTATTTTATCTTTAAAAGACCAAGTAATGTCTGGTGTGAATACAAAGACAAAGCCTGAGGAAGCAAACAATTGGAATAGAAAAAGGTTGAAACAAAATATCATTGATAGGATAAGGTGTAATGTACTCTATCTGTCCATAACAAAATTTAGACATATGAAAAAAATTTCTGCTTCGGAAGTTAAATTTCAATAGAAAAGCAGAGATAACTGGTTCTTCACAGTGAATCGCCATTGTTGTGGCCACCAACAACCCCCCTCTTTGTTTGGTATTAGCGATAACACCAAGCAAATGGGGACCCTTAATAAAAAATCCAAAAAACATTTTATCAAAATTTTTGTATTTTAACTCCACAAAGCTATATCGCATCGCGAGAAAAGAGTGAAACGTTTTTCCTATGCGCATAATAAACTGCGAAGAAGCGACGCGAAATTCATCGCATCGCATATATTGTGAAGCACTCTTAAATGAAAAACTTAAGGAATTGCCGACGGCCGATATGCGACGTCGCATATCGCAACATCGCATAAGCAGCACACAATGATTGGATGACTATTCGCGATCTGCGATATTGCGATCTGCGATATTGCGATCTGCGATATTGCGATCTGCGACGAATGCGACCATCAATTCCTGCGATGACATATCTTGACGACGCAATCCTCGATACTGCGATGCGAGTCGCAGAAATCACTCATCGCAAATTTTCCTCGACACAGTATTCAAGGAAAGCTGTCTGTATACCAAAATTGGGCGCGCGCCTTAAAAGAAATTAATGATTGTACGCCAAAGTATCCAAGAAGGATTGTGTTGTGTTTTTCGAAGAGTCAGTTCATTATGGGTGTCATGATTATGCATTCATTAGAGCTTAAAGCTTTCATGTCAATCTTTTCGTCATTACTCTTTTCCTTTGCGTAAACTGTAAGACAGCAACTAACATAAAGCAATATGCAGGAAACATCTAAGGAAAAGGGGAAGCGTCAATACTCGGAGAACAGAGAAGAGATGCCTTCGCAAACGGATTCCGCATGCAACGGGACCGCGGATTCCAGAGTATCACTCAACAGATGCTGATGTCAATAGACCATCCAACGGCCAGAGTCAAAGGCGCACAAAAGCAGCATGTTTACAAAAGATCCTGAAGCTTAGACTGGGTAAAGCAAAAAGAAAAACGCTAAAGAGGGAAAACGCACCAGAAAAGCCTGGAACAAAGAATGGAAGCAGTTTTTAATACAGAAAATTGTTCAGAGAGCAAAGTCCCTAACTTATTCAGTCATTCGCAAGGCCGGAAACCGAAATAGCAAAAGCACAATCAGTTTGAGAGAAATTTTGGTTATTACCAAGTATACATGCAGTGAATACACCAAGCCAGAGGAAGATTTTCGAAAATATCTTCTAGTCTGCCAGAAAGCGGTGCC
Organism: Pinus tabuliformis; assembly: GCA_031772625.1. NCBI lineage: Eukaryota > Viridiplantae > Streptophyta > Pinopsida > Pinales > Pinaceae > Pinus > Pinus tabuliformis. The sequence goes on from CM062804.1 coordinate 108,568,516, forward strand.
AGCTCTTGTTATTTCTATTTTCGTAACTCAAACGAAAAGGGAAGACGACCAGCCGACTCTCCCCAGGCGAATGTTGCATTGCTTACAGCACTAAGGAGCAAATACAGAAACGGTTAGAAATTAGATTCAATTTTTAGAAATAAATTTGCTTTAGTAGAAGGGCGGTCATTTGAAACCGTGTCCTAAATTTATGTAATTAAGATTAATTAGTTAGCAGTATTTAAACCCTTCTCAGGCATTTGGAGAAGGGTCTGAAAATTTGTCAAAAAACTTGTCCTCAGAACATGAACTTTTGCACCCTCGGAGGGGGTTTTTGATGAATGGATGGATCGAGATTTATCAATGTTTGCATTTAATGTCTTCTACTGATGTTGCACTTTTGTACTCTTAATAGATATTAGAACAAGTAGAGATAAATCGTTGTTGCTTGAATCTTATGAGTGGAACCAGTCATAAATGGTACTTTTATCTCTTGACCATTTCTGCTTATATTCTTAAAGTGATATGCAGTTTTCAGTTGTTTATATGTTAATGCATGAATGTGTGGGTTACCATTTGGCACTTCTATACGGTGGAGTCATTTATTTGTGTTTGATATATGAATAACTTATTATGCGATATGCTGTTCACAATTGTTTTGCTTAACTTTTTATGCAGAATGGTTTATCTTAATTGATTTCTATTCTTATGATAGCTGAATGATCTTTATTACCAGTTATTGTTTGAAATCTCTTTAGATCGCATAATAGAAGAAATACACCCCGGGTTAGCGTAGATTAGATGTGTTGTTTCTCATTAGATTACAATAGCATAGAGTTAGTTTAGAAGTTTGAACTAAATTAGCTTTAAATACTCCTAGATCAGCATCATCCAACTCTACACACACACACACCCCCTTAGATTGGGAAACTGGTCCCATTATCCCCAGTCGGACCCGCTATACCAAATGGATAAGGAGCTTCCAGCCAAGGTCCAGACCGGGTGGGTATCCCCCTTGTTGTCGACCCGATTTTCAGGGCTTCAACACATAATAACCTTTCTCTCTCTTCTCTCCTCCCTTAGGCCTTCCCTTTGAGGTCTTTTTATACCTCTCCCAAAGTAGTTTTTTAGTTGGGAGTTGGTTGGGAACAGTTGGGCCACGGGCACTAACAGGTGATCAGCAGGTAAAACCCGCGATCTCCGCCTGAAAATAAGGAGTTTTATATTTTTTTAAGTGTTTTAATACATATACGCGGGTTGGGTATACACAGACCCGCGTATACACGCATTTAACTCAGGGCAATGTCGCGTATAAGGGATAAAACACTGTTTTTTAAATTTTAGGACCAGGTCTGGAAGGAGGGGTTGCCCTAGGCCATGAGTGCAGCATCACAAACCATAAGAGTGAGATTTGGAGCTATAATAGATGCCCCCTAATATATGAGGTCAGAAGGGGTACATGATGGCCGAAATGTATTATGTAAGTACATGGAAAGGAAATCTGTCAAAAACCGAGGAGGACTTCACCAGAATTTAGCCTGCCAAGCCAGCAAAGGAGATCAGAAAGAAACACTGTCTGAGGTGGGCATACCCATGCTCATAAAAAGTAAAGCATGTCCGCATATCAAGTACAAGCGGATCCACTAAGTATACAAGTATAAATGACTGCAAAATACATAATGGATCATCTGATCATGATGAACAAGTACATGTCTGAATATCACATATAAGACTGTCAATGATGCTGAAAGATGCAACGGATCACTGATATCAAAGACTGATCCCAAAAGGTACCAATTGAACATGATGGAATAGGATGGTACTACACAAACTCAGGTGCCAGCATATAGAATGTCGCCATGACTGACTGCAACATATAAGGTGGAGTGGTATCAACTAGCAGCAACAGAAGCAACTGGCAAGTGAACCAGTGAATGCTGATACAACCTGAGGTCTTCACCGACTGCCGTGGTACATTTCTACACCATGGGAATAAATGATCTAAAGTCGGCCATGTGAGAAATCGTTTGATTACCGATCATTGATGTATACCGTTAACAAACGCGAGACTACTCACCGATAATGATAATGAGCGTCAAGGTACCCAGTACAATCTAACAAGTGTGAATAGATGAGCTGGAGTCGAACACCTGTAAGAATCTATCGATCAGGAGACAATGATGGTTTCCCACTGTCGATAGCGAAGGATCTGCCACTAATGACTGCAAACCCCAAGGTACTACCAAAATGGACTCTAGATCTTTGCCCCAGAGCAATGAGTCGGAGTTGATAGGGAAAGATCCGCTAGAAGGAAGGCATTAAGGCATCCTTCATCAATCTAGCGCGAGTGTAACCCGTAGGCCAATAATGTGGAAGGAATCGGACGAAAGAGATGTAGTAACCGAACCGAAGTACGTTTCCGGTGTACACAAGATGTGGCTAGTGCACGACAAAAACCCTCTGAACCAACCAATAATGAAAGTTGACACAGAGGCGAGGTATCCACCAATAGGGTCAAATGGAAACCAAGGTACTGCACGAATCCCAATGTGTGATAATGTAAGCTGATGTCGAACACAAGGGAAACCACTCAGTCAAAGACCCATGATACTGATCGATGCTGAGCACAAGGTGATCTATCAATAATGAAAATAGGGCCAGGGTGCAGCTCTAGGCCTGTCCTCAGAGCAAGGTGTCGTCGTCGATAAGGACAAGACCCGCCAGTAAGAAGTCAATGGGGACCTTCTCAAATCGGCATGAGTAAAGAACCAATATAGTTGATGTGATGATAGACATGATACTGACAACCAGGGATGGCCGACTGAAAAAGGAGTCAAGAGACACAGCAGAAAGGCCGACTCAGGCTAACTTCCCTTGAACAAAAGCACGACTCAATGTGACTATGTGGCAGCATATGATGACTCTGTATAAGTTCATCATGCAGGAGGCACGAACAAACCCTCCATATGATTGGAAGAGATAACCAATCGGGGGAGAATTGACTCAATAACAAGGTGAAGGCGTACCTAAGTCAAACTAAATCCCACCCAAATGGAGGAGACTTTGTTTTGAGTGCTTTGTTCAAGGGCGACACGACTGACTCTAGCTACCAAAAATAAATGGAAATAATGTCCCATTCCTGCTCTTTTTTGGAATATTTAATTTTTTTTGTCTTTTTCTATTAAGCTTGAAAAATAATAAAAGAATGCTATGGTATAGTGGAAAGAACGAGTGTCAGTGAAACAGATGATCTAGTTCCTGGGAATGGAACGTTCCTATGCTCAATGCAGGGAGGTGAAAACTGGTCAGTGACACTCAAAGGTGTGTTCCTTCCACGGGTCAAGGTGTGTCAAGTTGCAGAAGTCAAAGGTATGCAAGGTTGATTTTGCAGTCGTCATGGTCAAAAGTTGGCTTAAACACGAGTCCAAGTGAAGCCAGCTCTAGGCCAAAAGGTGCAAGTAGTCAACATGCAATGCAGTAGTACAACTCAACACAAAGGAGCCTCTAGGGTATAAGGCCAGAATGAAGCGAAGAAGCAAAGAGGAATGAGTCTTCAACGCATAAGTCATGGCGGGACTACAGAGGACTCCCGAGCCTACTCAAATCGGAGCAGCATGGGCAACAAATGTCAGTGAGGTGCTAACTACAATGCCCATGTAAAGGATGGCTCTACCATCGTGTCATGATTTAAAGAATCAGTGAGTGAAGATGGCTTACGAACCATACCACGATGGAGTCGACCCTATGGCAGATGTATCGGCAAATGGAGGCTAGTATGCATAATGCAATGGAAAAATGGTGTCCCTAACCTATATTCCAGTCAGAAAACGATACATACCATGACGGGTCAGCAGTCATGGAACCGTCTCGAAACTGAAAAACATCCAAAATGTCCTGAAAAACAAACCAATCTCGACATTCCAAGCTCCCAAGTTAAAAGTCACATGAGGCCAAACAAAATAAAATTTTGAAAAAATTTTGCATTTTCAAAACTTATAAAAGAGATTTTGGACTCACCATTTTTACCATTTGAGTTTGAGAGCAAAGGATTTGGAGCAAAAGGAGCAAACTTCCCATAGCCAGATTCAACCGTTCAAATTCATCAAAAACCTCCAGGTAACTCTTATACTTAGCTTGCAATTGATTGTGACTGGTTTTAAGATTTTTGATTAATGTTTCACCGTTGAATTTTTTGCCCAAAATTTCTCCACGGTGTATACGCGGGTTGGTAATATGAAACCCACATACACGCGGGCCCTATACGTGACTGTGTGCACAGGGACCCGCGTATACGCCGCGAACAATTTTTAAACAAAAACTAACGGTTACAAATCATTTTTTTCTCAGAATGCCTGTCATGTGGCATGAAAGAGAGCACGCAGCGGTGGATAATGAAGTTATGAACAGTCCAGAAGCTTTAGATGCCCTACGGGGATGCGGTTTGTTTAAATTTTTCAAACTACCGAATATGAAAGCAAACACACGTTTGCTTGAGATGCTCATTGATTATTGGGACGTCAAGGAGGAAGCCTTTATGATCGATCAGATGCCACTCAGGGTAGAAGTGGAGGATATCTATTTCATCACGGGCCTTTCCCGAAGGGGAGAGGTAGTACATTCTCGGGGCAGGACACAGAGTAGTCTCACGATAAAGGACTATGTATAGATATATTGCCCGGGACATCCCAAGAAGGTTGGGAGCCAGATTTCCATCACACATGTGGTGAGTTTATCACTGAGGATAATCTTGTTCACCATAGCTCAAGTGAATGGATCATCCTCTATGCATCAGGCATCACGGCTGACCATGAGCATGGCAGTTGACTGTCTCACTACTGTGTTCGACTGGTGTACTCCTCTTCTGGCCAACATGAAGAGCCAGCTCACTTCTATCAGGAGGGGACAGACCAAAAACTTCGGATATGGGACTATCCTGTGTACTTTCTTTTTCGAGAAGGTTCCCGCACTCCGCCCCAGGGTAGCAGTTTCCATCAACACCCCACGCAATCCACGCATGGGCCGGTGGGCTGATCTGATGAAACGTCTGGGGGGTGGGGAGGTCCCAAGGACTGCCTTCGATGATGACTTCTTCACCTGGTGGGATTAGCAGATCATCACCGTGGATGACTACCCCTATGCTGGGCTGGATTTCCGAGGAGATCCTGATCTAGCGTTACCACCGAACACAACATGGGGCGAGATTGGTAAGAATTTTTTAATTTTATGATTTTTTTGGATTTTTCAAATATAATGATGAATTTTGAAAAATATTTTTGATGAGATTCAAATGACTGATATGATGATCATGTTCTAGACATTGGGCCGGTACGACCAGATGGGTTCCCGCGGCATGGACGGCGTGACCGAGGAGCCGAAGAGGTGGCTGCTGATACAGAACGGACTCTAAACAACGTCCAGCGACACTTGGCAAGACTGAGCTGCCGAGTACCGATGGCCGCCATAGAGGACCTTCCTGAGGATATGTAGCGTCATGTGGTTGGCATGCCATGTGACTGGGTTCGCGCTTTTCGGCGTGTGGCCAATGTAATAGTTACATACTTAGCCGCTCATCCTGAGCCGGGGCATTAGATATGCCAGACATGATTATGGGCATTTGAGTCCCAATTTTGTATATTTTTGGACACACATATGTACACTCGAGACGCTTTATGATATATATATATATATATATATATATATATATATATATATATATATATATATATATACAGTTTGACTTTTTGATGCTTGATTTTATTGTGATGAATGATTGATGTGCCAGTCTAATGCCTGATTAGCGATAGAATCAGCTAACCAATTATGAGATCTTGGAATGTGCAAATAATTAATATAAGTAAATGATCTTTGCAACAACCTCACCCTTAAATACTGGCGATATAAAGATGGATCCCTTACCCGATAAATGTTATTTAATTGAGACACTATCAATTGAGAATCAAGATACACTACCAATGAGTCAATCCCATGAGAGATTGCCTCGGATAATAAATTGATAACGGCAGTATACTCAGCCATATTGTTTGAAGCAAGACCGATGCATACGCCTCTTGATACCATCAATTGACCAGTTGGATAATAGAGTACCCAAGTTGCGGAAGCGAGATTCCGAGTGTGTCGACTAGCACCATCGGCGAACCCAAAATAGACCAAGTCATCCGTCAACACATGCCACAACAGACCAAAAAGCGCTGATATCAAAAACTCTCGATGATATATGTACAAATATACATAAAGTACAAAGAAGCCATTGCTTGGCCAAAGCTAAGAAAAGCACTTCCTGAGGTAGAGCCCGTCAGGGGGCTCCGCCACCTTACTCCTAGGGATGTTTATAGGTACAATTATCGAACCAATCAATATACTTCCTTCGGCGAATAACTGTGTTGGAGCCAAAGGGACCGTACAAACATCGCTAGTCAAACTGGAGGACCGAGATTCGACTTCATGCACAGGGGAATGAAAACATGACCGACGATGTAGATCATCCAAAGGTTGATCTACAACCGTCATTGCTTCGAATATTGCTTCGTCCGATGGAAAAACAATATCCGAGCAATCCGATGCAGAGGTGGAATCAAGGGTCCGAAAATGAGCCACATCACCATCTATCTCTTTCCCAGAGGAAGTAGTAGAATGGTTATCTGCAGAGTTATCGATAGATTCACATCTAAGCTCTACTGCAGACATAAGAGATTCTATTCCACCCGCCTTGTCGTCATCTGGTGTGGTCACAGATGAAGCTAAGGTTCCAGGATCCGAAAAATAAGGAGTTTGAACAAACTCTCTCCGTAAAGGGTCCCTGGAGGATGAAATTGTATCTATTCCAGCTGTAGGAGGGGGAAGATTAAACGTACCCATCAATGAAGAGTACATCCCGACTCCTAGATTCTCAATAGGCAGACGGGGGTTACCCACTAAAGGAACAGTAGAGTCAGAGCTTGCTTGAGGATCGACTGGACAATAATCCATTTGATCAACCTTAACGATTTTCCCCTCATGAGGAAAGCAAATGACATGAAACAGAGTCGAAACAACGGCGTCCATTTCGTATACCCAGTTCCTTCCTAATAGGAGATTATAGTCTAGGTTAGCATCTATGACCTCTACTTCGATATTAACGACCTTTCCTCGAACACATATAGGAAAGGTCGGGATAATCCCGTATGGCCTATGAGAATGACCATCAAACGCTGTCAAGAGGGTAGCTGAAGGAACAACCGAGGGTGATCCAATGGCCTTCTAGCATGACATAGAAATGACACACGTGGAAGCTCCCTCATCTATAACCGTCCGAAAAATATTCGTTTTCTGGTAGGTAGACTTTATCTGGAAAGCCATGTGATGAGGAAGTATCTTTTTGACATTATTCATATCAAAAGTGAGAGCTAAAGAATTACTTGGATCCACTGCCCCCATTGCCGATAGCAAGGCACTTCTTTGAGCAGGACATGACTGGAGAACCTCTAAAGCAGACATAGCACATGGACTCTGAGCCAGATCCTCAACAATGGAGTAATTCTGGGCTGCCCTAATATTAGGGTTGATAGTCACGCGTTTAGCGGAACCTTTCGGTACTCGAGGTATAGTCTCAACAGAAGGTCGCTCAATATGAACTGGGTTGTTAGTTTCGGGAACTGATTTACCCTTGGAAGTTTCACCTTCACCATAATTGCATGACTGTGTGGCCACATTAGCGTGAGAACCCATCATGAAAACATTTGATGACTTGTCCCCTTCCTGGTTGCCCCCTGCAGAGGTACCAGGATTTGAACTCGTGCCAACAAGAAGTTGCTGCCCTTGGGGAAAAGGGTTTGTTAACACAGCCTGAGAACTAGAAGTCCCTTGCTGTCATAACAAGCGCTAAGCATCTTCAATCTTAGGGTAGAGATGAGTTAAATGGTCTCCACTGCACAACTTGCATGGAAACTTGACTTTCTTTCTAGACTCATTTCTACCACCACTAGCGTTGTTGCCAGACTTATTTGCATCAGGCTTCCCATCCTGGTTCTTTTTCTTACCTCGTCCTTTCCTTTTCCCATTGGAATTTTGATTTCCTTTGGGGTTATCAGATTGGACGACATTAATTGAAGAAGTTTGGGAAGCTGGGGGATTAGACGATGTGACTTGGTTGTTAGAAGCAATTTGTAAGGACAACTGCTGTAATTGGTTCAACAAGTTCACGGTAGTTTTGTCTACCAACCCAACGATATCATCCATGTGGGGACATGGCTTCGACTTAGCTATGTCAACCTTAGACCCAGGAGCATCTGGCAAGTATTTTTGTAGGATCCCAGACTGAGAGTAGATTAGTTCTAATTGCTGGGCCCTAAAAATGGCTTGCTCCTCAGAATAGACTCCAGACATGGAGACATCCTTGGAGATCTCGGGTTGTAAAGATTTCAAAAACCATTCGAGACGGTACTCCGTAGGAATTTCGGCTTTAATGAGCCTCTTTCTCCATCTCCATTCCTGAATATGGTTAGAAATGTGAGTTGCCTTATCCTGACGAAAAGTGGCCAGAAGTTCAGTTCTGGCATCATAACGGACAGGCAACTGGAAATGATTTAAGAAAATATTGGCTAAGTCAGCGAAAGATGTAAAGCTACCCCCTGGCAACTCTATATACCATTTGGCCGCATTACCAGTCAAGGTGCGTTGAAAAAGTCTCAACCTAATCGAGTCATCGATAAGGGAGTTAGATGAGCACCACAAATGGAATGTGGTTACATGGTCGCCTGGGTCCTCACCACTCTTCCCTTCGAATTTTGGAATGTTCGAAGGGAGTTTGGTTGGGACCGGAGGCTAGGCCGGTTTGTACTTGATTGGATCATTTGTTAACTTAGTGAGATCTAGCAAGTTCAACATTGCCAGAAACGGAAGCCTAGGAGGACCTTGGGGATTCCACCCAGACTGGGCGAAACTCCCAAAGTTCTAAAAAGATTGGCCTGGATTTTGGAAGGCACCAGGCTGCCCGAAGTAACCAGTAGAACCGGCTGAACCAAAAGGCAAGCCTTGTGATCTAGCAAAATTCGGAGTTTGACCAACTCCGGCCGCAAAGCCTCCATAACCAGCAAAGTTTCCTCCTAAAGGATTATAAGGAGTTGATAACCCCTGATACGGATTCCAAGCCGAAGCTAAGGGAGGAATACTTTGAAACGAACTAACCGTGGAGTACGGCCTATTCCCTTGTTGGCCGATAAACAGATTCCCAGTTCCCGCACCACTAACCCCAGGGTTAGTCCAACCTTGGAAAGGATTACTGCTTTGTCCTACAGAAGAAAAAGGCATGGATCCTATCATCGGGTTGGAATGTGGTATATGACCACTTCCAAAAGGAAAACCCTGGAATGAAGCCAATCCGCCCATCATGGACGTAGTGGCACTAAACGGAACCGATGGAATACCCTGTGAGTGGGTGCCAAATGGGAAGAATCCAGTACCAAAAGCATTGGTTTGGGCATTTCCACTCGTGGACGGAATGGAGGTAGACCCAACTAAAGATGTGCTAGCAAAAGATCCAAACAAGGAAGCAGAGGAGATGGAAATCGTTCCTCCCCCTTGCACCGATGTTGGAGTTTGCATAGTCGTAGCACTTGTAGAAGCCATGCTTCCAGTAGTGGTCATCGATGGTAAGTGCGTAATGTAACCTGGACTTGATGGTCTATGCGTCGGAGTCCCAACGTATTGTAATACATCTGGATGACTAGATGGTAGTGGAGAATTCAGAGCCGCTAATGACTCTGAGAGTTCTTCTACCTCTATGTTATTCTCCGCTTGAAAGAGAACTCGAGAAAGGACTAGAGTGTCCCTCTCTTGTTCGGAAGTGTCAGGCCTTGCTTGAACACTAATGCCCCCGAGAGGAGGATCAATCCCCGATGTGTCAACTGCCGTGGGACGAAACCCACCAGTAGTATTACCTTTGCGCCTTCTAGGAGAAGGCTCTAAACTTGGTGGTGAAAGACCACAAAGTCTTCGAGACTGTCTGGGAGATCAGTCAGCCACTTTGAATTTTTTGTTATGATCTAACTAAAGACTCAAAAAATTGAAAGCTAGGCCAACTAAGAGCACAGAGCACACACTATAAAGTCCCTAAAGATAACAGCCAGTCAAACAACTTCCAAGTATTTCCGCTCCGGGTGATTAGGACCGGACACCAAAATACAAGAAAGTGAATTAAGGGGCCTTCCGAAGATAGTCTGGGATGATGAGGGCCTAGTCCTATCAGCGAAGGTATCAGAGGAAGTTACACTGACCTCCTAACAATAGCCTGCGCTAGTGCAAGCCCCTAAGCTTCGCAAGGGTGCCCTCCAGTAGTACTGTCGAGAGTGATGCAACGTCGACCTCAGGTGCCACGGGATTCCCCTCCGCAGCCACCTGTGTAGATCCCTAGGAGTAGCAACTATGGATACCAACTCGTCATAAAAGCCAGGCAGAATAGTCGTGAGGTAAGTTCGGACAAGTAGGAGAGGGGGTATCTCTCTTCCCTGTCTTCACAGACCCTCGTGATTAACTCCCAGATCCGGAGCTTTCCTGGTCTTCCTAATGCTATTGGATTTTCTCTCGCTATTAAGACTCCTATGTTTGAAGTTTATATGGCCTTGGAGAGTTAATTCTCCACTCGCCTAATCCAAGGCCCTAACATCCTAAACTTGTTGGTGTAACTAACTTAAACAAAAAGTTCTAGTGAATTCTAGTTAGCGCTTGATTTTAAAATAGGTTGTTCTTTAAGTCACAAGGTAACGGAAGTGAAACTAGTGGTGTTTTTTGATGCAAAAGAAATTAATAAAAACTTAACTACATGCACATGCACTTTTTTCATTTTTTGATGAAGAGCAATTTCTATAGGGTTCAGAGGAACTTCTAATAAAACAAATTTTTATTTTCTTTTCATTAATTCACGCTTCACACTCACAAAAGTTAACAAAGCTATGTATGCCTAAAAGGGTATGCAAATCTATCCTAATGCAACAAATATATGCCGATGCAAGATTCGAAACTACTCTAAAAACAAAAAATGAAAGTTGCTTGCTTATCAATCTTTATCTTGCCACTTAAAATGTCTAGATGGAATATGAGATGCTACCATTCATTTCGTCTAAACACTAAAAACAAGTTCTAAGACAAACATAAAGCACTTTCATTCACTAAAAGGAAACCAAATGAAAACCAAGTTCAAGAAAGCAAAACTAAGTTTTTCAAAAAGATTTTCTTCAAAAGTAACAACAAAAGAGTCTTTTCAAAAATGCTCTCAACAAGACTGAAACTTTGTGATTGAAGAATAGGCAACAAACACTTTTGCAAGTTGACACCACTCAATGGATGAAAACTCAACAAAAATAAATGTGTTTAAAAGGTGCTCTTCACAATCAAAAGCAGTAATGAAAGCTTTGGCAACAAAAACCAAAAAGATCAAAAAGACAAATTTCAAGAAAGTGTCAATCAACAACTTTCATGAGACAAAGAAGCGGATGGTCACAAAAGCGGTTTTGTCAAGCAAACAAAAAGTCACCAAAAGCAAGATTTGACACGAAGATTGAGATCAATCTCCCTACCCTGATGAATCAGAGTAGCCAAGATTCCAAACAAGAAATCTTGTGTGCTTGAACAAGAAAAGATGATGCTTGCAATAACAAAAAACAAGACCAATACTCCTTATAATCAGAGAGAATTTGGAACAAGATGCTCGCTGTAAAAAGAACAACTGATACTGGAAAATGACTGTTTCAGACTGACTCAAACTACCAGACAAACCTTCAGAGACAAAAAGATTTACAAATCTTGAAAATTGCAAGATATACGCAACTGTACTTATGTACAGATTGCGTGTATACGCTACTGTAACTAAGGAAACTTGCGTATACGCGGGTTCACTTAAAGAAACATGCGTACATACACCTCTGTAACTAAGAAAAACAGTGTATATAAAAGGTTTCAAGAAAAATAAAAAACAAACTGAAGAAACTGGCAAAACTTCAAATTCAAGAACAGACCAGACAGTAACAACAAGCAAACAAGGCAGCTGAGCCCTGATTGGCTTGAAAACACCCAAACTAGGAACAAAAAGAGTGTTGTCCCCAGTGGAGTCACCAATTCTGTTGGAGGGAAATGTTCCCCTAGTGCTTTTTGGGTTGAAACGATAGCAGACTGAAAGTTATCTATTCAAAGAAACACACATTCACACAGCCATTATGCTATTATAAGAAAATTCTATTGTAAAGGGGACGTACCTTAGGTCCTACGTTTGAGAAGGCCCTTAGGGTCCAAACCCTTCTTGGAGTTCCCTTCTTCTCTTTTGTCCTACAAAACAACCAATTCCAAAGAACACAACAGTATATGGACAAAACCTTATAAAGAAACCATATTCATGTTATAAATAAAGGTAGTTAGTTATGAAATCCAAACAACCATTTACATATGAATTCTAAACATGAATATCATAAACATAAAGAAGATTTATATCGGGAACCAAGACATGTGTTTCTTTTATTATAGACAAATAAAGTACATAAAAAGGAATAATTTCACCTGAGTCACCTTCAGCAAGCTCCAAGCAAAGCTTCCTTCCGGATCTGTTCCAGCCTCAAGCCTCTAACAAACTCCTTCCATGACTCACTCCATGATGTCATAAATGGTGGATGAACATCAACACACAAGGAAACAAGGGTTTCCTGTACAAATGGGGGAAGTGCAGAAGGCACAAGGGACTTCAGACCTGGTCAGGGGAAAAATCTCAGCATAATAACCTTTCTCTCTCTTCTCTCCTCCCTTAGGCCTTCCCTTTGAGGTCTTTTTATACCTCTCCCAAAGTAGTTTTTTAGTTGGGAGTTGGTTGGGAACAGTTGGGCCACAGGCACTAACAAGTGATCAGCAGGTAAAACCCGCGATCTCTGCCCGAAAATAAGGAGTTTTATATTTTTTTAAGTGTTTTAATACATATACGCGGGTTGGGTATACACAGACCTGCGTATACACGCGTTTAACTCAGGGCAATGTCGCGTATAAGGGATAAAACATTGTTTTTTAAATTTTAGGACCAGGTCTGGAAGGAGGGGTTGCCCTAGGCCATGAGTGCAGCATCACAAACCATAAGAGTGAGATTTGGAGCTATAACACTAACACTTTACATCTTCACGCTCCGGGACCAAAAAATGCAGAGACTTTACATTTTTACCCAAAAAACTTGAGCTTTCTTCCCCAAAACTACACTAAGGGACTCGTTCCCAACACCTACCTCAGCGATGATATTATATATTACATTGTAATATTTGTTTGATTGTTTCAGGTCTTCGAATAGAGTCTCTAACCCAAAACTTCACATGATAAAGCCCTTCAATCATCAAAATATTTCTTATGACTTTGCACTTTAGGGGGCAATCTGTTACATGCCATTTTTGTCGCATTAGGCAAATTACCACCGGTTTCGATCTTTCACTATCCACAAATGTGTCGCAAGAACATTCCCTTGCAAAGTTTGAATCAAAATCATTCTATAGAAAGTGGAATTTCTCATTCTTATCATACAAAACCATGATTTTGGCTAGATTCACATTTTCCTAGTTAATTTATGTGCATACATAGAGAAGGCCTTAATGCCTACACATAAGTACGCATTGTCTTCCACTATGACCTGTGAACATGACTTGAAGTACGTAAAAATAAAATTAAAGTCTAGAAGCATTGTTGGTAGCATCTATCCCATCCAACAAGCTTTGAATGAGTGCCTATTTAGTATTGATCCCTCCCATCATGGAGTAACTCCCCTTCCTTTGTAGAACCTTTATCCCACTAATAGTGCATTTGGAGAATGTATCCATAACTTCCCGTTCTTGGCCTATAAAAATACTACAAGTTTGAGGATTGTTGGAAGGATTTTCATGCAACGAAGAGGGTTGGAGATTGTAGAAGGGAATTGCAACATCAAGGCTATATGGTTGTAAGGATTTTCTCCAACTTTATGAATATAAGCAATTGTTCTTTCTCATTTACATATCCATTGATTTGATTTTTAGGATTCCTTGATCACCTACATAATTTTTGGTTGCATAATTGATCAATTTACATATATAATTGGTTAATTAGTTCATTTATCTCTTCGATTATATGTTATATGCTTTGATCTCTTGTTTGTCTCTGTCTTTGCAGATATATTTTAGGAAATTGCGGAGAAGCTATTAAGAATGATGAGAGGACATTTAGATCATGATAGATCAAGTGATTGAAGGCTTTGAGGGACTTCATCAATAAGTTCGCTAAACTGGTAAGAGGTCTCTTTCATTCTATTTTCTTTCATTCGATCAGAACTTAGAGAAAGATAGAAGTTATTATTTGTTTTTTACTAGGGTTGTTTGAATTCTAGGGAGATCACTCTTGTCCACAAGAGGGATTTGTCCACATAACACTGGTTGAGGTGAAATCACTTTGGTTAAGGGTAGAGGTGGTTTATCCTCTAGATTTCCTAGTTGGTTTTGTTTTGGTTTATCCCATGTGATCCAAAATTCATTCTTGGAATATGGCATGAGGGTGATTTCCTGAAATAAAGAATTGGTTCAACCCCATCTATGTTCGGGTGGTACGTGGAAGTCCTTGACTTGGTTGGTAGTGTGCATATGTTACTGTGTGTTGTTTCGTATTGAGATCAATGAGCACATGTTTTGATCTAATGTGTGATCTATGACTGGTTTTTCATGGTTTCATTTTAGTTAAATTTTGGTTACGTGCATGAAATATTTCCTATTATATGATGTGCTCATGTTATGGTTCTATTCCATGGTTTTACAGGATGTTAGATTGTTATATGAATTCATGGGCCAATATGTGTTGTTGAAACTAATAAGAGAGGGTAGTAAGCCTTCTTGATGAACCTCTAATGAAAATAATGAATCAGTGAACATAGATGCAATCATGACCCACAGGTACTATGTATACAAAGTGTTTGTATAAATGAATACTTTTGACCGCCAACTTCCCCAAGTCATATCTTTGGTATACGATCTTCGTTTGGCTATCACGATACTTCATTTCGAAGTTATCCACAAGGAGGTTGACAATAAATATTGGGAAACAAATTTTGGCACTATTTTTTGTCTCTCTATTTCCCTGAAAAATGTCTTTTAGGCACTTAAAACAACCTCGGAAGTTTAGGACCCGAAAAATTGCCAAAAATAGAAAGTTATGTTAAATTTAAGGAAACTAAACTAAAAGGTAATAGTGTTGGGTCAAGTTAGGCTGATAACAATGTGATCATGTGTCACTGGGTGTTTGTAGTTTGTTTTGGAAATGTGGACCCCATTTTCCATAAGTGCATTTTGGAAATTGGGTCATGCATAGTAACTCTCATCTCATGTTTACCTTGGTGAGCAGGTTAATGTGGGTAAATGTTGGGTGGGGTGTTACATAATTGATTTCATTAAGTTCATTTTCGAGCACACACCCAAAAAGTACCCAATTGTGCTTGCTAGTGACTTGAACTTGGATATGCTACAAAATAACAATGATCAACAAAGAAAACTACTTCTATTCATGCAAAATAACAACTTCAATTTTCATACAAAAAATCCAACAACTGATTATTACTCTATGCTTGATCACTTTTGGAAAAATGTGCCAGTTAATAGTGTTTCGTTCCATGTCTTCGATGCATGATGGATAAATAATCATACAATTTGTCTTAGCGTACCTTTGTTGTTGGATTGAACCATTTTGGCAATCTTCATGTTCTACAATTTAGTCACTCAATTCTTAGAGTATTTGTAAGATCTCAACATTGTCATTCTAAAAAAATGTTATTATTTGTAAACAAGGAGAAAACAAAGGAGTTGTTCACAACAATAGACAAGTAAATAAAAAGAATGTAGATATCAAATTTTTGTAAGAAAAGTCGCAAAGGAATTTTCCATAACATAGATACTATGCAACTTGCCCATGTATCAATTTTCAGTTTACCACATTTTGTTCTATATACTATATAACATTTCTTGATATATTTCCTATATCATGTATCAATGTTTCTTGTGCAATTACCTAGATGAGAAAAAAAAAGAAAAAAAATGCTTTCCATAGTGATCCTCAATAGCCGCAACGCACAATGAAACTTTGTTAGGTCCCTATAATACTAGTGTATCCCCTCATTGTTATTTTTAGTGTAGCCCCATTATTATTGTTGTTGTTCCCATGTAGTCCCTATATTGTTATTATTGTGCCCCATAGAAGCCTACTATTGTCATTGTTGTGCCCTTACATTACTATTGTTATGTCGACTTTGATTATATTGTGACCCCTTAGACTCCTATATATATATATAAAGGAGGTTTTTTCATTTGAATCATCAAAGAATTGTTCAATTGTGTAATGTAAAGGAGGTTTCCCCCTCAGAGAGGCTAATTTTGAAGTCGTTTATCTATCACTTCTTCTATTTTGTGAGTTGGTTGCATAACATTTGGTGTTAGAGCTTTGGATTCTAGGGTTTCACTGCTTCAAACAGGTCATTGTGGCATTTCCGCTATAATTTCTTTTCTATGAAGCTAACCACTTGGAGCCAAAATATCGGTGAACCTTGTATATGAATTTCAGATCTTGTCTTGCTATATTTTCAAAGATATGATCTGAGGACGTTAGGGTTTTTGCAGGCTCCATAATTCCATCTCAAACATGTGACCTTGGGAAAAACGTCATAACTTTCTCTCTTAGCATTGGATTTAAATTTCATCAAATTGGATAGAAATAGGACGAATTTTAGTTTGTTGGGTATCCTTTTTAGGGCTGAAGATCGAAATAGTGACACGTGGCACTCCATACAAGTTCACTCTAATGAACAATTTTATAATCAGGTCATTGTGGGATATTGGGCATAAATATTTCTTGAAGAATCCAATTTCGATTAGACTTGTGGGGTTGGAAAGAGAACTCATAGGGCTACTATAGGAAGAAATTTTAAGACCTTGGAGACCCTAAATTATAGAGATACAACAGATTAAATATCAAGCTCCTACAAAGCGAAAAAAAAGGTGTGTAGTTTTTAAAATTTTCATAAGCTTTGTTTGAAAAAATACTTTGAAGTGATTCAAAGGGAATAATGAAGCATAATTATCATTAATTGATTCCCAGAATAAATAAATTGGAAACACCAAGCAAGCAACCCAAAATCTCTACTATGACACATGAAGAAGAGGAAGAAATACAACATGTTATATCAAAATTGCGAGACTGACTAGAACAAATTTCACTCTCACAAAAAGTAACAGAAGCTAATATGGATGGTTTGAAGAATGGCATGGAAGCTAAGATTGATGGTATAGAATAAAAACTGAAAGGAAACATGGAAGATTAGAATAAATACTCGACAAAGTTGCTACAAGAAATGCTTCCTAATGGTGAAAAGGTAGTAGAGGAATCTCATGATGAGAACAAAATAAATGTTAATCATGATTTCATAGACTCTAAAATTGGATTGAAGACCCACCATATTCCAGAGATCGATATAAGGAAGTTTGATGGCAAGGATCCCATAACATCGACACTAAATATGGAGCAATATTCTGATCTACATAATGTGAAAAACACACAAAAGGTATGCATTGCAACTTTATATTTAGAACCCAATCAGTTTGTATGGTATCGATGGATTTTCTCTCGTAAACAAATTGTCACTTGGTCAATTTTTACGAAGAAACTGATAGCACATTATGAGAATACAAAGAGAAACAACTTCTTTAGTCGATTGATAAATATCAAACAAAAGGGTTCAATGGTGGATCACATTGAGGACTTCAAAAAATTGAATATAAGGGTAAATGATATTCCATAGGATCATAGGATTGATGTATTCATAGTGACTTTAAAGGATAACATCCAACATGAGGTTTGCCTTTGGGAATCTGATTCATTAGAGAAGGCATTCAGGTTGGAAAGAAAAATTGAAAGCAAAATTATGGAAACATGGAAGCCTACCACTCACAACTATAAAGATGGAAGTGTTGTTGATCCTAGCCTTCAACAACCTACAAGGTTGACACCACAAAAATTGGAAGAAAAAAGAGAAAAAGGGCTTTAATACAGTTGTGATAGCAAATACACTAAAGGCCATAAGTGTTTTGAGCATAAATTATTTTACACAGATTGTGAAGAGGACGAAGAAAAGGAATAAGAAACATCAAAAGAAGAGGATATACACCAGGAACCAAACCCAGATAAAGAAGAAATGAATTCGACCATATCTTGTAATGCATTGACAAGAATTATCACTCCTCAAACTCTCAAGATAAGACATATCAATAAGAAAAATGTAATAGTGTTGATTGATTCAAGTAGTACCCATAATTTTATTCATTGTAAGATAGCCAAGGAATTGAATTGCTTCATATATCCAACACTAAAGTGTCAAGTGATGGCTTCAAATGGATGACCCATAAATTTCTCTGGAAAGTGCCATAATATCAAGCTAGCCATGGGAGAATATGTATTTAATAATCCAATGCTTTCCATTCCAATGGGTGGTGTTGATGTTGTATTAGGAGTCCAATGGTTACAATATTTGGGTATGATAGTTTTTAATTTTCAAGAACTTTTCTTGAAATTATTTTGGGAAGAAAAGGAAGTTGAATTAAGGGGTATCATAGGGAAACCAGGAAAGATAATCATCTCTAATGGCATGACAAAGCTTTCAAATAAATAAAAAGAGAGCATAATTGCACAATTATGTTCACTAGAGGTTTAAACATCGAAATCATCTATTTCTCCAGATCTCAAAAAAACCTTGGACAATCATTCCAAGGTATTTGAGACTCCTAAAGGATGCCCACCTATTTGTAATCATGATCATTCTATTCATTTGATTCTAGGAAGTGTTCCTTCAAAGATCAGGCCTTATAGATATCCCTATGCCCAAAACAGAAAAGTTGAACGTATGGTTGCAGAAATGTTAGAGGCTGGTATAATTCAACCTAATCAAATCTCCTTCTCTATTCTAGTAGTATTGGTGCACAAGAAGGATAGATCATGGCGCATGTATTCGAATTATAGGGAGCTCAACAAGCTCACTATTAAAGATAAATTTCCCATTCCCGTCGTTGATGAATTATTGGATGAATTACATGGAGAAATTTACTTCAACAAGTTGGATCTTCGTTTAGGATATCATCAAATAAGAATGAGGACCGAAGACATTTAAAAAACAACATTCAAAACTCATGAGGGTCGTTATGAATTTCTGGTCATGCCTTTTGGCCTTACTAATGCAATTTCTACATTTCAAGGTTTGATGAATTCCATTTTCAAACCCTTCCTTAGAAACTTTATGTTAATATTTTTTTTTTATATACTAATCTACAACAAGTGTTGGAAGGATCATGTTCAACATGTTGACAAGGTGCTCAAACTATTGGAGGAGAAACAATTATATGCAAAAACCTCCAAATGTTTCTTTGGAGTGCAGGAAGTGGAATATATGGGTCATATTGTATCTCATGAGGGTGTTAAGGTAGAGAAATTTATAGTTCCTCCATTTGCAACCATCACTTGATACTATGGTGCTGGTTATAGGAAGCAATTTGATTTCTTGGCTATCTTACAGTGAATAAAATTATGGGTACTACCCGAATCAATCAAAACTATTACCTTTCTATTCTTGATATGTCCTTCTATCTTGAGAGTTTGAGGAGTGGTAATTCCTGCCAATGAATTACAATATATGGCCGGATTCATTTATTCTTTCTCTAGGGTTGGTTCCTGGTGTATATCCTCCTGTTTTGATGTTTCTTGTTCCTTTTCTTCCTCGTCTTCACAATCTATGTAAATAATTTCTTCTCAGCACACTTATGACCTTTCATGTATTTTCTATCACAACTATAGCAAATCCATTTTTCTCTTTTTCTTCCAATTGTTGTGGTGTCAACCTTTTAGGTCGTGGAGGCTAGGGGCATCAACACTTCAATCTTTATAGTTGTCAGTAGTAGGCTTCCTTTTTCCATAATTTTTCTTTCAATTTTTCTTGCAAACTTGAATGCCTTCTCCAATGAATTGAGTTTCCAAAGGAAAACCTCATTTTGGATGTTATTCTTTAAAGTCCCTATGAAGAAATCAATCATATGTTCCTCTAGAATATCATTTACCCTTATATTCGATTTTTGGAAGTCCTCAATGTGCTCCGCCATTGAACCCTTTTGTTTGAAATTTATCAATTGGCTAAAGAAGATGTTTCTCTAACAATGTAAACTTTGAAAGAGGAATTGATATTGTTACCCGTTTTGTAGAGATAGCAAAAGAGTGACTTGATTTTGAAAAGGGATGATGCAGAACACATATTTTTTTTAGAGAATAGTTTTTGGCACTTCAATTTTTATTTTATTTTATTTATGTACATTATGTTTTAGAATGTTAGTGATTTTCATGCTGATTTAAAAAAGTGGTGATTCTGCATCAGGTCCTTTTTTTAAAAGACCTATTTTTTGCTTTTAAATTTTCTAATGTATGAAATGTAAATAATGATTTTCTAAATTTAACCATTTTTGAAGTGGTCTTCTTCTTCATATTTTCTTGTTTTTATTTTTTTTTATTTTTCTTATTTTTTTTGTAGTGAGGTTTTTATTGTTTTTCATATTTAAAGAAGAAGGTCAATATTTTGAAGTTTTGATATTCTACATATTTATACACTGTTAATTAAATTTTCAATGCACATGAAATAATTGTCTCTAAAAAACAATAATTTTTAACAATTGACATAAAAGTAACCATTTTCATCATAAATATAACTAAAAAATTACACATTTTGATAATTTTTTGCTAGAAATGACATGTTAAAATCACAATTTTTATAGGAAAATTTTAACTAAAAATGGTTAAATAATATTTTTCTTTTGAATTTCATGTCAAAAAAATAATAATAATCACAGTTTTTTTTCAAAAAAGATGATTAACATAAAAATTAATGCAAAAATCACATAATACAAATATTGAACAGATAACAACATTAATCGAATGCTTATTCTTCTCATAAAATGTCAAGTCAAAACATTACAAGTATAACTAATTAATAGTTACAAAAAATGAGCTTGATTTCCAAGCATAACTTAAATTTAATCAACAATATCACGTAATCCAAACTCTTCATCCTCTAGAGTTTCATCATTGTCTTCTTCCAGAATATTTTCTGCTTCATTTTTCTCATTTTCCTCTTCTATTGGATCTTTGATGTCTGCGAATCTCCCAATGTATGCCTTTCCAATCATTCCATGTAATTGGGGGAAAGAAATGAGGAAAGCACTTTGATAGGCTTCCTCTATGGAATTAGGGGAAAGAATACTAATCTCATCTAATATCTCCATCTATAAGCCATTCACAAACCTTACTGCTTTTTCTGTGGTATCTTCAACATAACCCGCTCGCAAGTTCACTCTGAATTATTTTGTATACTCCTTCACAGTCATTGCTCTTTGCTTCAGGTTTTGCACCTACCTATATAGAGCAATCTGATAATCTTTAGGTAGAAACTTATTCTTCATCTTAGCAATCATCCTGTTCCACTTTTTGATCAACGGTTTATTTGACCTCCTTCTTTCTGCCTGCACACTATCCCACCATAGTACTGCATGTCCCTTCAATTTGGTGGCTGCAAACCTGACCTTCTTATCTTCACTGATTTCTTCACACTCAAAATATTTATCCAGCTCACTAATCTAGTCCAACAATACCTCTGTAGATAAACTGCCATCATAATTCGAAAGCTCTGGCTTCAGCTTGCTACTTGCCAACAAAACTAATCTCAATAATTTTATCTCTGGTCCCTCTTCGTCTGACCCATCTGTCATGGCTGCAACTTTTTCTTCATTCTCATCACCACCTTCTGGATCCCTACGCCTCCCTACTTCCACTGCTTCCAATCAGGCACTTAGGATCCTGATTTCTTCTCGCAGCCCTTCATCGGCTACTCTCCTGATAGCTCTAACTCGTCCTCTTCTTCCTACTTCCATTTTTTTTTTGAGAAAAGAACTTGCTCTGATACCAAAATTTGATGGCGATCCCGAGATGGTTGTTTGGCAAGACTTACGTCGCAGCTGGCCCGTCCTTGGTCCTTCCCGTGCTAGCACACACCAAGTTTTTGTTATAGCTCCAAATCTCACTCTTGAGGTTTGTGATGCTACACTCATGGCCCAGGGCAACCCCTCCTTCCAGACCTAGTCCAAAATTTAAAAAATAGTGTTTTATTCCCTATACGCAACATTGCCCTGAGCTAAACGCGTGTGTACGCGGGTCTGTGTATACCCAACCCGCGTATATGTCTTAAAACACTTAAAAAAAATAAACCTCCTTAATTTCGGGCAGAGATCACGAGTTTCACCTATTGATTACCTATTAGTGCCCGTGGCCCAACTGTTCCCAACGAATTCCCAACTAAAAAACTACTTTGGGAGAAGTATAAAAAGGCTTCAATGGGAAGGCCTAAGGGGGAGAGAAGAGAGAGAAAGATTACTCTGCTGAGATTTCCCTGACTAGGTCTGAAGATCCTAGTGCCTCCTGCACTTCCCCCATTTACAGGAAACCCTTTTTTCCTTGTGTGATGATGTCTATCTACTACTTGTGATATCACGGAGTAAGTCATGGAAGGAGTTTGTTAAAGGCTTGAGACTGGACGAATCCAGAGGACGATTCCGCTTGGAGCCTGCGAAAGGACGAATCAGATGAAATTATTCCTCTCTGTACTTTAGTTGCCTATAATAAAAGAAACACTTGTCTTTGTTCCTGATATAAATCTTCTTCATGTTTATGATATCCATGTTATGATTCATATATGAATGGTTGTCTAATTGTATAACTAACTACCTTTCAATATACTATGAAGATGATTTCTTTATGATGTTTAGTCCATATACTGCTATACTTTCTTGAATTGATTGTTTTGCAGGTTGAAGGAGCAAAGGAACTCCAAGAGGGTTTGGACCCTGGCAGGATCTCAAACGAAGGACCCCCAGGTACGCCCCTTATCATAGAGTTTGTTTATACTAGCATCATGGTTGCATGGAATGTGTGTTTCTCTGTATAGATAACCTCTGATCTACTAGGGTATTAACACAAGACCCTAGGGGAATTTATCCCTTAACAGAATTGGTGACTCCATTGGGGACAACAGTATTGTTGTTCCTAGTTTGGGTTTGTTCAAGCCAATCAAGGCTCATCTATCTATTTTCTTGCTGTTACTGTGTAGTCTGTTCCTGTAGGAACTTGAATTATAAGTTTGATCAGTTTCTTCATACTGTTTTTTGTTTTTCTTGAAATCTTTTATATACGCTATTTTTTGAGTTTACAGAAGCATATATACGCATGTTTCCTTAAGCTTAGTCAGATATACACACAGCTGTGCACTGACACAGTCGTGTATATCTTATAATTTTCAAGATTTTTTGAATCTTTTGTTTCTGAAGGTCTGTTTGCTGGTCTGATTCAGTCCTGAACAGTTACTTTTCTGTGTCAGTCTTTAATTTTACAGCAAGTATCTAATTTCAAATTCTCTCTGATTGTGGAAAGTGTTGGTCTTATTGGTTTTATTGCAAGCATCCTCGTTTTTGTTAAGCACACAAGATTTCTTGCTAGGAGTCTTGGCTGCTCTATTTTGTCAAGGCAGAAAGGTTGATCTCAATCTTTGTGTCAAATCTTGTTTTGGTGACTTTTTTGGTTTGCATGTCAAAACTATATCTTTATGACCATCTGCTTTTCTTGCTTTCCGAAAGTTGTTGGTTTACACTTTCTTGAAAGTTGTCTTTTCAATATTTTGGTCTTTATTGCCAAGCTCTTGTTGCTGCTTTTTGATTGTTAAGAGCATTTTTTGTTGAGTTCTCTCTTGTTTCGTGTTGCAAACTCGCAAAGTGTTTCATTGCCTATTCTTCGATCATAAAGTTTCAGTCTTGTTTAGAGCACTTTTGAAAAGTCATTTTTGTTTTGCTTTTGAAGAAAACTTCTTGAAACTTGGTTTTGCTTTCTTGAACTTGGTTTTTATTTAGTTTCCATTTTGAGTGAAAGTGCATTTTTGTTTGTCATGAAACTTGCTTTTAGTGTTTAGATGAAATGAACGATAACAACTCATATTCTATCTAAACATTTTAAGTGGCAAATTAAAAATTGATAAACAAGTAACTTTCATTTCTTGATTTAAGAGTAGTTTTGAGTTTTTCATCGGCATGTACTTATTGCATTAGGATAAATTTTTGCATCTTTTTAGGCATACATAGTTTTATTAATTTTTGTGAGTGTGAAGCTTGAGTAAAAGAAAAGAAAAAGAAAATTTGTTGCTTTCTTTGAAGTTCCTCTAAACCTAGTAGAAATTTCTTTCAACGAAAAACAAAAACAAGTGCATTTGCATGTAGTTTGGTTTTTATTAATTTCTTTTGCATCAAAACACCACTAGTTTCACTTCCGCTTATCCCTTGACTTAAAGAACAGCCCATTTAAAAACAAGCGCTAATTAAAATATACTAGAACTTTTTATAATTGTCAAGTTAGACACACCAACAAGTTTTAGGATATTTTAGGGCCTTGGATTAGGCGAGTGGAGAGATAACTCTCCAAGGCCATTTAAACTGTCAAACATAGGAGTCTGAATAGTGAGTGAAAATCCAATAGCGTTAGGGAGACCAGGAAAGCTCTGGATCTGGGAGTTAAGCACGAGGGTTTTTGAAGACAGGGAAGAGAGATACCCCCTCTCCTACTTGTCCGATCTTACCTCAAGACTATTCCACCTGGCTTCTGACATGAGTTGGTAACCTTAGTTGCTACTCCTAGGGATCTACACAGGTGGCTGCGGAGGGGAATCCCGTGGCACCTGAGGTTGACGTTGTATCACTCTCAATGGTACTACTGGAGGGCACCCTTGCGAAGCTTGGGGGCTTGCACCGGCGCAGGCTGTTGTTAGGAGGTCAGCGTAACTTCCTTTGTTACCTTCGCTGATAGGACTGGGCCGTCATTATCCCAGACTATATTTGGAAGGCCCCTTACTTCACTTTCTTGTATTTTTGTGTCCAGTCCTCATCACCCAGAGCGGAAATACTTGGAAGTTGTTTGACTGGCTGACTTCTTTTAGGGACTTTTTAGTGAGTGCTCTTTGCTCCTTGTATATAGTTGGCTTTAGGTATTTTTGTCTAGTCACGTTTGGACTTTGTGTTCTGAGTGACTGGCTTACCACTCTGCCGATCTTGAAAGGCTTTTGGTCATTCTTTCAGAAGTTGTGGAGTTGCCTCCTCAAGGGCAAAGGTTTTGATTGCCTATCTATATTCCTTGAAAAGTTATTTCTACATTCCCGTAAGGGAAGGGTCTGCGAATCAGTTAGATATGGCCAATATTCCTGTAGAAACCAACCAAGGTACCCTTCCAAAAGGGGATCCTTGTGCTTTTCCTTTCTTTGGAAACATTGGTACTCCCTTGATGGACACCTTGAATATTCCTGGATTGAATGTTGGGCTACCAGTTTGGCTGTGGTCCACTCCGAATATTCCTAACGCT
Source organism: Pinus tabuliformis (assembly GCA_031772625.1). NCBI lineage: Eukaryota > Viridiplantae > Streptophyta > Pinopsida > Pinales > Pinaceae > Pinus > Pinus tabuliformis. The sequence goes on from CM062804.1 coordinate 108,593,995, forward strand.
CTTGAAGCTTCTCAGATGAATGCTTTATTTCAGGGGCATCACATGGGTGCTAATTGTTCATCTTCTTAAAAAAAAAAAAAATCTGGGATTCCTTTTTCTCCTCCTTCTTGTAACAAGAAATCTAAAAAGAGGAGAAAGAGGAAGTCAAAGAAGAAGAATAATTCTAGCACTTCATCGTCAACCTCTACTAGTCATGTTGGAGATGAGCTTTCAGCTGCAGCTAGTCATCTTGGGGGCACAAGTCTAGTCACTGCAAGTCATACTAGCACTTCATCTTCAACCTCTATTAGTCATGTTGGAGATGAGCTTTCAGCCGTTGCTAGTCATGCTGGGGGCACAAGTCTAGTCACTACAATTCATACTAGCAAAGAGTCACCGACCTTTGCAAGTAATGTTCAGGACTCTCCGTAAAGCACTGCTAGTCATGTTGGCAGATTGGAGGTTGATAAGAATCCTAGACGTAGAAGTTTTAAGCCTAAGTTCCCTTGTAAGATATGCAAGGGAGACCATCTTACTCATTTATGCCCTGGTATTCCAGAGGTTCAAAGGATATGGTCCGAGTCTGAAATTACTTCTACTCCTACCTCTGATATGGTTTCTCATCAATCCCATCAACCATTGGTTGAGAATGTGGTAGAGCCAGTGCAATCACTAGTCGATTACACTACTCTTTTGGGGGGTGAAGTGCCTAACAAAAGAGTCTGTTTCATCTCTAGTATAGAGTCTTCTAGTGTAGGGGGCATTCCAGTTTCTTCAAATGTTCCCCCTCCAAGTTCTAGGAGTGTTTCCTTTGATTGGGATAATCTTGTTGAGCCTCGTCTTCCTTCCGCTGCACCTTTCCAAATAAAGGTCAGGGTTAATTCCACAAATGTCTATCGATGTATGGTGGATGAAGGATACTCTGCAAGTATTATATCCTCTTTGACTTGGAAAGATTTAGGTTCCCCAAAGTTGTTGACAACTCAGAGTCAGTTGTTAGCCTATGATAGAAGACCTGGTGAATCTATGGGTGTTCTTCCTCAATTGCCTATCACTTTAGGTGGGAATACTGTCTTAATCGATATGATAGTGGTTGATAGCTCTTTAAACTTTAATATGCTACTTGGGCGTGATTATGTCTATGCTATAAATGCTATGGTGTCTTCACTCTTTCGAGTAATGTGCTTTCCTCATAATGGGAATATTGTCACTATTGATCAGCTTGCATCTGATAATTACCACCCTAATTCAAATTTATTACAGAATGCCCCTTGGTTTGTTCCAAGTGTTCAAGTAGACTCTAGCCCGCCATGGGTGAATTATGTGGCATTGAATCCTCAATGTTCAATCACCTCTGAGAAGGATCCTTTGACCTATTGTTCTCCTTCTTGGGACTTGATCCTGACAGTTGACCGAGAGATTCTTCCTATAGGGACATGGGACCCCTTAATTCCCTCTTTTGATCCTTGTAGTCCTCATGATTTCTCAGAACTTGTTTTGCCTTCACAGGAGGAACTCTTTGAAGCCATGAGTTTTGACTACCAAAGGAGTCCTTGGCCTGAGCCCTACAAGGGGTTTGCTAGAAGAACTATTATACGTAAGCCGCAAGGTTGCGTGGTTCCCTGTACCATATTGTATATATGAGGTACGCATTTTCAAGTTTTTTATTCTATAACACAAGATTTTATATGAAGTTTATATGTGGGATGTATTAACTTCTTTCCTAGTGTTCCTATTTATGTATACAGAACTTGGAAGATTTCTCCTTTGGAGATTTTTATGGTTGGTCCGTTCTGGCAAGTATTGGTTCTCGAAACTGGCATATAGGTTAGGTTTTTCCGCCTGCATTGTGCACTTATCAGTTTCCTTTTCCATTTTGGCCTTAGGATCGACCCCACCAAGTTATGGTGTGGAACCTTCTTATTACTTAGAAGTATCATGACTTGTGTGGTAGAGCCTACCTTATCATGGGTGCCCTAGTTAGTACCTTGTTGTCACTTGGCACTCATGCTGATTTTTTGTCCCTAGGCTCGGGAGTCCTCTGTAGTCCCACCATGACTTATGCGATGAAGACTCATTCCTCTTTGCTTCTTCGCTTCGTTCTGGCCTTATACCCTAGAGGCTCCTTTGTGTTGAGTTGTACTACTGCATTGCATTTTGACCATTTGCACCTTTTGGCCTTGAGCCGACTTCACTTGGACTCGTGTTTAAGCCAACTTTTGACCATGACGACTGCAAAATCAAACTTGCATACCTTTGACTTCTGCAACTTGACACACCTTGACCCGTGGAAGGAACACACCTTTGAGTGCCTTTGACCAGTTTTTGCCTCCCTGCATTGAGCATAGGATTGTTCCAATCCCAGGAACTAGATCACCTGTTTCACGACACTCGTTCCTTCCACTGTACTATAGCATTCTTTTATTCTTTTTTCTAGCTTAAAAGAAAAAGACAAAAAAATTTATATATTCCAAAAAGAGCGAGAACGGGACAATATTTCCACTTATTGTTGGCAGCTAGAGTCAGTCGTGTCACCCTTGAACAAAGCACTCAAAAACAAAGTCTTCTCCATTTGGGTGAGATTTAGTTTGACTTAGGTACGCCTTAACCTTGTTATTGAGTCAGTTCTCCCCTGATTGGTTATCTCTTCCAATCATATGGAGGGTTCGTTCGTGCCTCCTGCGTGACGAACTTATACAGAGTCATCATATGCTGCCACATAGTCACATTGAGTTGTGCTTTTGTTCAAGGGAAGTTAGCCTAAGTCGGCCTCTCTGTGGTGTCTCTTGACTCATTTTCAGTCGGCCATCCCTTGTTGTCAGTATCATGTCTATCATCACATCAGCTATATTGGTCCTTTACTCGTGCCGGTTTGAGAAGGTCCCCATTGACTTCTTGCTGGCGGGTCTTGTCCTTATTGATGACGACATATTGCTCTGAGGATAGGCCTAGAGCTACACCCTGGCCATATTTCCATTATTGATAGGTCACCTTGTGCTCAGCATCGATCAGTATCATGGGTCTTTGACTGAGTGGTTTCCCTTGTGTTCGACATCAGCTTACATTATCACACATTAGGATTCATGCAGTGCCTTGGTTTCCATTTGACCCTATTGGTGTATACCTCACCTCTATGTCAGCTTTCATTATTGGTTGGTTCAGAGGGTTTCTGTCGTGCGCTAGCCACATCTTGTGTACGCCGAAAACGTACTTTGGTTGGGTTACTACATATTTTTCGTCTGATTCCTTCCACATTATTGGCCTACGGGTTACACTCACGCTAGATTGATGAAGGATGCCTTAATGCCTTCCTTCTAGCGAATCTTTCCCTATCGACTTCGACTCATTGCTCTGGGGCAAAGATCTAGAGTCCATTTGGCAGTACCTTGGGGTTTGCAGTCATTAGTGGTAGATCCTTCACTATTGATAGTGGGAAACCATCATTGTCTCCTGATTGATAGATTCTTACAGGTGTTCAACTTCAGCTCATCTATTCACACTTGTTAGATTGTAATGGGTACCTTGACACTCATTATCATTATTGGTGAGTAGTCTCGCGTTTGTTAACGGTATACATCAATGATTGGTAATCAAATGATTTCTCACATGGTCGACTTCAGATCATTTATTCCCATGTTGTATAAATTTACCTCGATGGTCGGTGAAGACCTCAGGTTGTATCAGCATTCATTGGTTCACTTGACAGTTGTTCCTGTTACTGCTAGTTGATACCACTCCACCTTATATGTTGCAGTCATTCATGACGACATTCTATATGATGGCACCTGAGTTTGTAGTGTGGTACCATCTTATTCCGTCATGTTCATTTAGTACTTTTTGGGATCAGTCTTTGATATCAGTGATCCGCTTCATCCTTCAGCATCATTGACATTCTTATATGTGACATTCAGACATGTACTTGTTCGATCGTGATCAGATGATCCATTATGTATTTTCCAGTCTTTTATACTTGTATACTTAGTGGATCCGCTTGTACTTGATATGTAGACATGCTGTATTTTCTCTGAGCATGGGTATGCCCACGTCAGACAATGTTTCTTTCTGATCTCCTTTTGTGGCTTGGCAAGCTGAACTCTGGTGAAGTCCTTCTCAGTTTTTGACAGATTTCCTTTCCATGTACTTGCTCAATACATTTCGGCCATCATGTACCCCTTCTGACCTCATATATTAGGGGGCATCCGTTATAGCTCCAAATCTCACTCTTGAGGTTTGTGATGCTACACTCATGGCCCAGGGAAACCCCTCCTTCCAGACCTGGTCCAAAATTTAAAAAATAGTGTTTTATTCCCTATACACGACATTTCCCTGAGCTAAACGCATGTGTACGTAGGTCTGTGTATACCCAACCCACATATATGTCTTAAAACACTTAAAAAAAATAAACCTCCTTAATTTCGGGTGGAGAACACGGGTTTCACCTGTTGATTACCTATTAGTGCCCATGGCCCATGTATTCCCTGACCAGGTCTGAAGATCCTAGTGCCTCCTGCACTTCCCCCATTTACAGGAAACCCTTGTTTCCTTGTGTGATGATGTCTATCTACTACTTGTGATATCATGCAGTAAGTCATGGAGGGAGTTTGTTAAAGGCTTGAGACTGGACGAATCCGGAGGACGGTTCCGCTTGGAGCCTGCGAAAGGACAAATCAGGTGAAATTATTCCTTTCTGTACTTTAGTTGCCTATAATAAAAGAAACACTTGTCTTTGTTCCTGATATAAATCTTCTTCATGTTTATGATATCCATGTTATGATTCATATATGAATGGTTGTCTAATTGTATAACTAACTACCTTTCAATATACTATGAAGATGATTTCTTTACGATGTTTAATCCATATACTGCTGTACTTTCTTGAATTGATTGTTTTGCATGTTGAAGGAGAAAAGGAACTCCAAGAGGGTTTGGACCCTGGAAGGATCTTCTCAAACAAAGGACCCCCAGGTACGCCCCTTATCGTAGAGTTTGTTTATACTAGCATCATGGTTGCATGGAATGTGTGTTTCTCTGTATAGATAACCTCCGATCTGCTAGGGTTTTAACCCAAGACCCTAGGGGAATTTATCCCCTAACAGGTTTGGTGAGGGTTTATGGTGCCTTCAATGTGCATCTGGCTCGAGGTTGGTCTCGTTTTGTGTGAGCACAATGTCTATGGTATGGCTCGACTTGGGCTCATTTGCGTTGTTGTTCGTCTGAGTTATGCTTCTGTTCCTCTATGGCTTGTTTGGTTCGGCTCTGGAAGAAGATGGGTCTCTATTGCCTAATATCCTCTTGGTTCTTCTCTGGTTCCGATCCTCTATTGTTTGCTAGTTATATGAATGTTTTTTGTTGGACCTAGTGGCTGCTGTACACCTGGTTTTCCATGGAGGTCTCAACTTTGGTTTGTCATTCTGGGTATGCCTTATTTTGATTGTTTGTAAATGATTCTTTTACAACTTGTAGGTGATGTTTTCTAATTGGGTTTTTGGTTGCATTTCATAGGCCCTTCACCGATGGCTTGGCTGCTTATTTTACAGGTAAAAACCCTGTTCCGATTCCACTGTTTCGCCTTCCTGTAGTTTTTATTAACAACCTTCCTCCTGGTGAGTAGGCTGTGGTATCATGGCACTTCACCCGTTGGTTGGGCTCGGGTTGGGGTTTCAAATCGTGGCTCGGTTTTGGAGTCCGGCCTCCCCTTCAGGTATTCATTGTGGGTCAAGTTCCTTGTTTTTTCTCTGGTGTCGTTGTTTGCTATATAGCTATGCTTCCTCTCTAATAATCTTCTTGTCACTGTGCAAGTATCCCTTTCCTCTTTGTTGTCGTTGCAAGGGGCTGGCTCTCGAGGATGAAACACCATGCTCTCGTCCTTTAAGATTTGGGTCCGATGTGCTTAAATCAAGTATCATCCTTCCTTGACTGCGCTCTGCGGTTGCATTTTGGTTTCGAGCTATAGTTGTTTAACCCTTGGGGTTTCAGTTTGTTGGTTTGCCGATACTTGGTTGCCTCCTGTGCAATGAGCCCATCCTGTCAATTTTGTTTTCTATTCTGGAATGTGTTTCGGCCTTCTGTTGTTGGTTGGTGTGTCTTTTGTTTCTTCTATGTACTGCTTTGGTCTATCTGGGTTATGGAAACCCTCCTCCACCTATCTCATTTTTATGAAGGACTGTTGGTTATTTTTTTGAGGGCTCTATGTCTCGAGGCCTATGTGGAATCTGGAAGTTCTGTCCTGTACTTCTGTGGACCTGATGAATATATATATATATATATATATATATATATATATATATATATATATATATATATATATATACTGTAAATTTCTAATTTAAATCAAATAGTATGTATTTGGTAATGTACCTGGATGGTTTGGCTCTGTCGTATTTGATCCTTTCAGTCTCGATGCGCAGTTTGAATGTTAATCACATAATTTGTTGTTTAATTTCTATGCATAGTAATTTATACTTGTCGCTTATGAAATAGTGAATACCTGTAAGCTTTCTTTAAATTCATTTTAAAAAAAAAAAATGTTCAGAGTTATGCTTTCTTTCCCTTTTTTTCATCTAGATGGCAGCCACCCCACTTTTGATTCTGGGTTGCCTATTTATGCTTGTTGGCAGCCTCACACTGTTAAGGAACCACCCTTAGTTACATTATAGTTATTTTCCAATTTCATTCAGTTTCATTTCTAACTTATTTTAAATAAATCCTATTCTAACTACTGTTCAGTTTATAAATAAAAGCATTGGCTATAAGAACCTTCATTTAAAAATAAAAATAAAACTAACTAAAAGTGAACTTAATCAAAACATCTTGTCCAACTATCGCCTCCCTAGTTGGATGCTCCTGCATCAATACAATTATAATAAAATGAGACCATGAGAGGTTTTAGCCTACATAACTATATAACAATAGACATGTAATCATTCAATATCTAGGGCTTCATAAGAGCTTTGAGGGTTAAAATGGGGCTCACATAGGGCTTATCATGCCCCTCCTCTTCAAAAATGTTGTCCTCAACACTTGACTATGTGTGGGTGATTCTACATGAACAATCTATCTTCTAGTGTTGCTTCTTCCTTTGGTAGGTTCTTCTATTTGATGAGGTACTCAATAATTGTCCTTGTTTCCAAGATTGTTTCTCATTTTAGTATTATTTTCCTTTCTTCATTAATCTCTAATAGAATAGTTTGGACTGGGATCTTGTCACTTATTACCTTCTTTAAGCAAGAAACATGGAAGATTGGATGTAATACATGAATATGGATGCAACTCCAATTTCTGAGTCATACTCGAATCCTCTACAACACCTTATAGGGTCCATAATACCTTGGTGCTAATTTATTGTCTTTCTTTTATTGCTTGAGGGACATATCTTTATAGTAACAATATTTTTGGATTTGTTAGTTGTGTGATTGGCATGAGGAATGTGTTTGACGTTTCGGGTGGACACTCCACCCATCCTCAAGGAACATACAAAGCAAGATGATTAGAAAAGAGTGATGTCGGCTGGATAAGTCGTTCTTGCGGACAAGACCGACCTCCCTAGTATCTAATGATATCTAGCGATAAGCAAACCAAACAAATTCTATCTTTCTCTAAATATGCAATTTATAGATTAAGGCAAACAAGTGTTTTAGGCCTACCTTGGGTCCAGTGCAAGTTTGTAGAAGCCACGCTCTGTTGATCCAAATGAGCTTCCTTGTAAAGAATCTGCAAACACAAACAAGCACACACATTAAATAGCACCTGAAAAGCCAATATAATAAAGCATACTTATCATGATGATCAAGGAATTCATGAAACAAATCACAAAAGACAATTTGTTGAGAAAAATGAATCTGATTGTATTAACTTTAATCAAAGAAGAACTTTACAACCTTGGTGCCTTGATGCTGTACAAGCTCCTCCCAGGGTCCAGCAAGAAGTCTCCTCTACTTTGACAAGTTTCACTCTCTTCCCAATGAATCCAAAAGGTATATAATCTCTCCTCTCAAGCTTAACTAGGAAGTCTCAATTCCAATAGCATTTACCCTAAAAAATGTTCAGCTTCTAACCTCCCTAGCAACCAACCCAATGCCTTAATTTATAGTGCAATGGAGGGAAGTTACTAGGTCCACCTTCAAAGGGATAAAGCCCTCCTTCAAAGGGATAAGCTCCTCTCATCAAGGGATTAGCTCCTTCAGTTTTGGGATGCATGAACCACCTAGGAGCGAACCATCCACGTCAAGATTCCTTCTAGAATCATCTAGAATTAACCACAAGTGAGTTTTTAAGAATAAACTTGCGCCTTTTTGACTTTCACAGGGGTCCGCACCCACTCCTTTAGAGACAGAGCGGGCAGGTCCGCAGGTAACATGAACAAGGGGTGCGGGACTGCAGGCAACAGTGAGAGAAAGTGCGGAACCAGAGCTTTATTGATTTTTAAGGTCTTTCTCTCATTTTCAAAGCTTGACATGAAGAGCTGAGGTTTGAGACTTGCTAAGGAGGACAATATGAATGATGATAGACCCATACTGACTGCAAATAGTCATGGTGAAAATATTTTGTGTAACAGATTGCCCCCTAAAGTGCGAAGTCTGTAGTAGATGAGGATTTCATTTATCATCTAAGAATAGTGAAGTACTTTATCATTTCGAGGATCATCTTGTGGAGAGCCCGGTTGGAACCTGTAAAAACATTCAATGCAAAATATATATATGAGATCATATCATCGCTGAGGTAGGCATTCCCATACTCAGATCAAAACTAACTAGAAAACTAACTACTGCTCTGATATAGGAATGATCTTGTAATACATCACAAGTATAGACACATGTAGACATAGTATGGACACAACCATCTGTTTATGAATAGTCCACAGTATAATGAATACAAAATTCCTCGCAGCCTGGATGGTGGAAACTAGATCCAGGGTCTTGATTTCTACTTCCTGAAATAGTACGATTCTATCCATGTGAATGAATGTGTCGAAGTCGAACATGGTAGAAACCACTTGATTACCAGTCAATGATGTAAATTGTTAACAAGTGTGAGAGAAACCACCAGTAATGTCAATGGCTCTCAAAGTACTCAGTACAATCCATGAGATATGAATAGATGTGTTGATGTCGAACATGTCACGGAATCCTTTGATCGAAGGTCAATGATGCAACCTATTGTCGAAGGTGAGAAACCTGCCATTGAGGCATGCAGATCCCAAGGTACTGACGATTTCTAGATCATCTTTCTAGATAATGAGCTGAAGTCGATAGAAAGCGATCCATCGTAGGCAAGCCCACAACACGAAATCATAGATCAAGTTTGAAGAAATTTATTTGAAAGGACTGACTCAAGGATGGTCAAGATGGATGACAGATATTTTACAGATGAATGGTTTATTTGCACTGACCTCTTGAACACATAACGACACAGCAGATGGTTTGGTAACAATTGACCCAAAGTTAATACCCAGAAACCGGCTGAAGACTTTCAATATGGTTTGATCAACTGTTAGGCAAAGGATCTCCCAACCCAGGTGAATAAAAGTGTCATGTTCAAGAGTGGTTACAAAGTATGACAAACAGGCTCATTTTTCTCTCTTTTCCCCCACCATTTCTGGCAAGTACCTCTTTATTTTTGACAAGCTTGAGGAGAATAACATTTGCTTGATTATAAGCTCATCCTTCGGATGAGTCCAACTTAGTTTAAATTCGAACCCTAAGAAGGAGTGGTCCGTTCCTGTTTGTAATTGAATAGGTCCTTCACTGTTAAATTTTGACGAGTCCAGTATAGGAGAAACTCGGCGTTTTTCAATTTTAGAGAGTCTGAAAAAACTTAAGAAGACTCCATGGTTGTCCTTTTTCGTAAATTTGTGTCTCCCAAGCCCGAAAAAGTATAAAATAATACTTGAGAGAACCGCTTGATCATTACGACCAAGGAGTACTTTTCATAATTAGTGCCTCTGATCCGAAAAAGTAAAAAAGTGATCAATGGCACGTCGTTTTATAACCAATATCGAATTTGAAACAACAAAAATCTGGCAATCTTTTCATGTTTTTACGGTCAGAAAAGGGCTGTAAGTGGACCATCTTTTTAGTTTCGTTTTAACGAGCTTAAAAAGAAAAACTCGGCAATCTTTTCATGTTTTAAGAGTCAGAAAAGAGCTTAAAGGTGACTCTAATGTTTTTTGTCGAAAATGAACAATTTTACCTGAAAAATCCGTTATCCTGCACAAAAACTCAAACATTACTCATACCTGTTTAAAATGGATAAAAATGCTTCAAAAGTTACCTCTTTAAAGTAAAAAATAAACAAATTAAAAACTCGTTTATTCAAAAAAGCTTATAAAAAGGGCTTTTGTAAATTCATTTTTACCGTTTGACTTCAGAGTGAGAAAAGAGAGCTTTTGGTCAGAAACTTCCTGTGAAGATTGCGGAAAATCCGTCCGTTGGAATCAAACGCCGTCTCCTCCAGGTAATCCACATCATCCTACTCTTTCATTTCATCCGTTTAAAAATTGTTTTTAGGGCTTTATTTTGTTTTTTAGGAAATTTTTTAGGTTAAAACCCATGCGTGGGGGTCCGCAGGCATAGCACAGGAAACCTGCGGACCCCGACTTTTTCGTAAAAGGAAAAAAGTCAGGGGTCCGCACCTGCCATGAAGGCAAAGTGCAGACCCACACACTGTCTCTAACAGAGAGGGTGCGGTCCCCACAACAAAGGTTTTTAAACCTAAATTTTTCAAATTCCACCCAAAAATTTTGATTTTAGATATTCTAATCCGCCTTTTTATTGAATGTAGGGTATACATCATGCTTGATTGGCAGGAACGGGAGCATGAGGATGTAGATCTCGCCGTGATTAATCATCAACCTTCAATTGATGCATTGAAGGCATGTGGCCTATACAAATTCTGGGCCATACCTGGCATGAGGGCCCAGGTGGACTTTTTGCAGTGGCTGGTAGACAGATGGAATATACAGGACCAGTACTTCTTTATTGGTGGTCACCAGCTCGAAATGGAGCCATAAGACATTTACTTTTTGACTAGTTTGCCTAAGAGAGTTTAACATTTGACTCTATTTGAGACTAGGCCAGGTGGCCACTCTGTCGATAGCCTCCGGCTAGAGTTCTGTAACGACCAAACTAGAGACAAAGGGATAGATATCAAAACCATATCCCTTCTTGAGCTCAAAGTGATTGCGTTTACTGTGACCAGGCTCTGTGGAAGTGCAGCACTACATATAGCCACTGGATCCCAAATGCGGATGGTAGTAGACTGCTTTCGAGGCACCATCTTCAACTGGTGCGATGCTGTGTTTGGCTAATATAAAAGGCCAACTGACTAGAGAAAAGAACGGACAATTGAAGACCTTTGGATATGGTGCTTTAGTTGTGAGCTTTGGTCTGGAGAGGGTCCTAATGTTGGTCCCACAGCATCTTAACATTGGAGCTGGACTTCCCCGAGAGCCCAAACTGATGCGTTGGGTTGCAGTTATGGCCCGTCATCCTGAGGAGGGAACAGAGGTCGTTCGATTCACTCCTGAGTATTTTCATTGGTTGGAGAACCAAGTTTTTGCTATTCAGGACTTTCCTTATACTGGGGTGGTTATTGTGGTGACCCAGACATGGCTCTTCCACCAGGAGAGCAATGGGATGACTCAGGTAAAATCATTTTCAACATTTTCTAATTAATTTTTTTTTTGTTTTTATCTCATCCCAAAATTGATAGTAAAAGTTTCAAATGCAGATGTTGGTCCACGGCGACCAGCCACTCTCCGGCCCTATGAGAGGAAACAACCAGCTGTAGTAGCACTAGCCCCACAGGACGAATCTATAGAGACCTTTGCCGAATTGGAGAGTCATCTAGAGCTTTTGACAGCAGACATTCCGGAGACCAGCATAGATGACATTCCTCTTAGGCTATAACGCTATGTGATTGGGGTCCTAGGACCTTTCAGGAGGTTCCTTTGTAGGGTGGCCCATACAGTGGTTTCTTATCGTGATCATCACCAGTGATAGGATGATCGCCTGTTGTAGACACATATGACATTTTTTGCTTTTTGTACTATCATTTTTGCTGATCATAAGGTGTTTTTCAACCTATGATCGAAGACGATGTATATTTGACACACTTCTATGCCATACTATATCACTATTACCGGCTTATCTTGTAAAACATGTTATGGAATGTTTTTAAATTTACTTGTATGATTATTGCAAATGTTTACTTAACATTTGAGAAGCAATTGCATCTGCTAATGTATTTAAATATCTTGGAATATGTTGATATTCAATATAGTCAAATTCATGTTCCAAGAGACGAACTCTCAAAAATAATCTCAATAACACTGGATTTCTAATGGCATATACTCTATTAAGCTGTAATACAATGAGTTTAGAATCTAACCTCACTATCAAACTCTGAATCCCAAATGAGATAGATTCAGATAATAACTCAATCACTGCACTATACTCGGAAATGTTGTTTGTTGTTTGACCGAGGCTTACCCCATGCATAGATACCAACTCGTCAGAGGGCGAATAGATAACCCAAGCTGCGGAAGAAATGTTCCGTGTATTACGACAAGCACCATCAGCAAAACCAATGTATGTTTGGAGAGGCGTCGACATCTGCAATATCAAGAGTAAAATCAAGATAAGCAGGAATAACGACAAAAAACACTCTCTAAGCTAACCACACTTTTTGATCTAAAACACACCAGCTAGAAAGAAAATTAACCTAACTAAAAAATCTCCACACCCAGATTTAAGCATAATACCTCTTCAGGTAAAGACCATTTCTGGGTTTACCTAAAGAGACCCCGTTAAAGTCTACCAATTCATAGGACCCTTTTGCCAGCTTTTGCTTAACAACATAAGGACCATGCCACATGGGTACGAATTTTCCAACGCCTAATTTATCATTTGCTTAATCGTACAATAAGACTAGGTCTCCTTCCAAAAAATTATGAGGGGTAACATTTCGATCATACTGAGCTTTAATACATTTGGCATGAGTTTCGATTGCTAATGCAGCATCACATCGATTCTCATCTAGCTGAGCCAAGTATAACAAACATTTTTCCTCTTTAGAAGTGGCTGGAATTAATTCAATGGCCATTTGCAATGATGGGATTTCGCATTCAATGGGTAACACAGCTTCCAGACCATAAACTAGTTGGAAAGGAGTGAAACCGGTTGACGTTTTTACTGAGGTTCGATACGCCCAAAGCGCTGAAAATAGCATGTTATGCCAATTCAACCTATGAATCCCAATGATTCGTCAGATCATGATGACTAGAACTTTGTTGATGGCTTCAACCAGACCATTAGCCTGTGGATAATATGGAGTTGAACTATCGTGACGCAGGCCAAGTTGGTCTGTAAGTTCAGTCATCATAATGTTTCGAAAATGATGCCCATGATCAGTGATAATCGCTTGTGGAACACCAAACCTAGCAATTATATGATTGAACATGAAAATTGCAGCAGTTTTGCCATCTGCCTCAAATGTAGGCATCGCCTCGGCCCACTTGGTAAAATAATCTACTGTAAGGATGAAATACGCATGCCCCCCAGCCGAGTGAGGGTTACATGTAATAAAATCGATACCCCATTTGGCAAAAGGACCGACGGCAATTATAGGGTGGAGAGGAGCAGGTGGAGCGCGCATCTTTCGATCAAAAATTTGGCAATTGTGGCATTTTCGGATCGCGTTAATACAATCTTTAAACAAAGACGACCAGAAATAGCCAGCGTGCAATATCTTTTGGGCTGTGGCAAACCCAGACACATGACCGCCACATGCTCCAGAGTGACAGTCATTTAGAACCCTTTCAGCTTCCTCATGAGTTAAACAACGTCGGAAAACAGAGTCCGCCCCATGACGATAAAGTGTATCTCCAATAATTTTGAATTGTTGGGATTGGAATCGTATTTCCCGACGTTCTGATCTTGAAATTTCTCGCCGAAAGGATTGGGTTTGGAGATAAACTATGATATCCCCATACCATGGATCTAAAGTGCTGATTAGAAACAAGGATTCGTCCGCAATGGGCTCCTCCGCCACAGTTTCTGTGTCAGCACGTGGGAAGTCACACATCAACTCCGCAAAAACTAAAGATTTCTTTGACTTAGACTTTCAAATTCTAAGTTAAAGTCCTGCAGGATCACAATCCATTTGGAGTACTTGCCCCCTAGCAATTGTTTGGTCAAAATATAGATCATAGTGTTGCAATCGGAAATTACTGTAGTTTTGCATAGTAAAATGTAATGATGAAAGCGTTGGACAGCTTGAACAGCTGCCAATGCCAATTTCTCCACATGTGAATATTTTAGCTCAGTTGGATTTAAAGTGCGACTAAGGTAATATATCACATGTTCAGTACCGAATTCATCTTCCTGAACTAACACCATTCCAATGGTGGAATGCGAGGCGGCCAGATATAAGAAGTAGTCCTGGTTGTAGTTGGGAGGATGCAGTAACGGTGCATGGGTCAATGCGTGTTTTAGTGCATCAAAAGATTTATCAGCTATCTCATCCCAAAAGAATGGAGTATTCTGTTTCAACAATCGGGTAAAACCCTTTGTGATCTTGGCGTAGTTAGGAATTAATCGACGTAAAAAGTTTGCTTTCCCCTACAAACTTTGGAGTTGGCGAAGACTCAAAGGAGGAGGCAATTTGACAATGGCTTCAACCTTCGAGGGATCGACGCGAATGCCGGCTTTCGAAACAACAAACCCTAGTAACCGACCCGTTTCTATACAGAAAACACACTTGTGTGGATTCAACCTAATTCGATAATGCCTACACCTCATAAAGATTGCTCGTAAATGGATGAGATGATCAGCTCGATGTAATGAATGAGCAGGTAAATCATCAAGATAGGGTTGCACAATGTGCTTGATGTCATGAAACGCGTAGGACATGGCTCTTTGAAAAGTTGCCCCGGCATTCTTGAGCCCAAAAGGTAATTTGCAATAAGCAAATGTCCCCCATGGACAAATGAAAACCATTTTTGGTTGATCAGTAGGTAGAATATTTATTTGATTGTATTCGGAAAAACCATCCATGAAGGAGAATATTTCACTGCCGGCACAATCATCAATGATTTAATCGATATAGGGAGTTGGGTAATTGTCTTTTGGACAGGCTCGATTAATATCCCTATAATCGATACATATTCTTATTGTTCCTTGTTTTTTGTTAACAGGAACAATATTCGATACCCAATCCGTTAACGGAATTAGATAAATGAAACCTGCTTTAAGTAATTTTTCAACTTCTGCTTTAATGGCAGCAGCTTTTCGTGGGTGGATCTAACGCAAATGTTGCTGGATGGGTTTAGCATCCGAGTAAGTTTTGATTTCATGAACAACAATTGCTGGGTCAATTCCTGGCATTTCCTCATATGACCAGGCAAACACGTCGCGGAATTCTTGAAATAGGGCCTTATATGTTTGAATTTCAATTTCCGTACAAGAGGCACCTATATGAATGTTTTCAACAATTCCAGGCTTAATCGAAATATCAATAGGAATAGTTCGAGAAATGTTTCCCAAATTTAACTCAGAATCAGGATTTTTCATTGGATTCTGAGGTTCCTTGACATATTCAGTCATAAAAATAGATGAAAAATCATTTTCAAAGCGATCAATCTCAGGTAAAAATGAAGATCTATGATGAAGATCTTCCCATGGTAAATCATCAACACACAGGATTTCACGAATTTGCTCATCAGTGTAAACAAGTTCGGAAAACATTATTGAATCTGAGTCTGACGTTGAAAGTGATTCTTCATGGACCACATTCATTAAGTGAATTTCGGTTGAAGAAGGGTCAGAAAATGATTGCACGGCCTGATACGCAATTTCATATGGACTCAAAGGCATAACATCACCAAATGTTTCATATGGACTCAAAGGCATAACATCACCAAATGAATCTATCTCAGATTCGGAAGGTACGATCCAAGGATCATCATAAACAATAGTGTCTGACAAAATCATATGAATGGTTGCAGTAGAAGACGATGTGTTGATAGGAGGAAAAGGAAAAGTTCCTAGTAAACTAGAATCTTTAACTAGTCCTACTCCAACATCCTTATACGGGATAGTTGTTTTACCGACATGCTAAATACTTTCAGAAGAGGTTGGGTCGGATGAAAAGTAAGTTAGCTGGTCTATAGTTATGATCTTTCCATTATGAGGGAACTTTATAAGCCGAAAGACTGATGAAACAACAGCTGTCATAGCGTAAGACCAACTACGACCCAAGAGAAGGTTGTAATCTAGAGGGGCATCAACCACCTCCACATCTAGATTAACAGTTTTGCCTTCAACCCCTATAGGTAAATCCTGTAGAATGCCAAAAGGATGGAACCCACGACCATCAAAGGCCTTTAGAATCGTTGGGGATTGATTAAGTGTAGGAGAACCAAGCGATCTCCAACACTGGATCGACATAATACACGTTGAGGCTCCCTCATCAATCACAGTCCTATAACAAGGTTTGTTTTTTACTAACACTGGAATCTTGAAAGCCAATTGATGAGGTAAGCGAGGTGTACTATTTTCTAGATCGAAAATTATAAGGTTCGAGTCCTAAACGTCAACAGCTCCTATAGCCGACAATAGCAATTTACGCTGTGCTGGACATGATTGCAGCACTTCCAAAGCCGACATTGCTGAAGGTGAAATAGCCAAATCTTCAACAATGTTATAGTTCTAAGCCGCTCTCGCATGTGGATTGAAAGCTGACTTTCGAAGTATACCCTTGGCGGCTGGTTTGATTACTAAGTCTCGGTTAGGTTTCTCGATCTGTAAAGGATTGGAACTGGGAGTTGAAATTGATGGGTTCGAATTAGAAGATTCTGCTTCCTTTCCACCAACATGACTTTTACTTCCGTAATCTTGCGATCGAGTCACAATCCTAACATGGGACACATCATTATGGGTTCTTGGGAGGCATTTGAGGAAGAACCTATCATCTTACTGTCTTGACTAGGAAAAGGATCCTTTAAAACAGTAGGCGTTTGGGAACCTTTGACGATTTTCGCAACCTCAGCGCGATGAGGGCAGTCTCTTGTAAAATGCTCTTCATCACAAATGAGACAAGGATAACGAGGTTTACGTTTCTCATCAGTTGATTCCATTTTTTCTGGTTTCTCTTTCGAATTTTTATCTGTTTTATTTTTCTTCTTCCCTTTCTTTTTACCGCTGGATTTTGATTTGGCTGTAGATGACTCTACAACATGAATATCGGTGGAAATTTCCGCAGAAGAATCTCCTGTCGGGGAATCTGGTAAAGTTATGATAGGAGAATAATTCTTGGAAGATTTCTTCTTACTTTTGGTATTAACCGTACCAATCATACCATCAACGACATGAGATCCTGAAGGAGCTGCAGTTATTTGATTTTGTTTAGGAAGGTCGGGGATTTTCTCGTGTAACGTACCTGACTATGTATAAACTAAGTCAAGGTACTGAGCTTGAGAAATTACTTGCTCTTCAGTAACGACTCCTGCCTTAGCTACATCCTCAGTGATCTTCGGTAATAAAGATTTTACAAACCATTCAGCTAAGATCTGATCCGGAATAAAAACTTTCACTAAACGTCGTCGATGTCTCCATTCATGAATGTGATCTGAAATGTAAGTGGACGTTGACTATTTTAATGAAGTTAATAATTCCGTGCCATTGTCATATCTGACTGGCAACTGAAAATGAGTTAAAAACGAAGTAGCTAACTGACTAAAGTTATAAAAAGTGGCTCGCGGTAACTCAATGTACCACTTGGCCGCAAGACCAATTAGAGTGCGTTGGAAAAGCCTTAAACGGATTGAATCATCTGAAATGGAGTTAGACGCACACCAGAGGTGATAAGTCATCACATGGCTCGATGGGTCCTCTCCTGATTTGCCTTCAAACATAGGAATATCACTAGGCAACTTATTTGGCATTGGTGGCCAAAATGGAAGATAGTTAATTGGATCGTTCATAAGGCGCGACAAGTCAGGCAAGTCCAAATTTGCAATGAACGGTAACTAACGATTAGGGTCCCTGAAACCCTGGGTCATGAGACCAGCCCCAGGAGGAGGATATCCAGGATAACTAGGAATTGGAATTGCATTTGGGATATTATATCCTCCCGGAAAACCAAGATTAACCGGACCGTACTGGGGTTGTTGAGGTTGTTGATATGTATATCCAGGGTACGGTTGATACTGATAGACTCGCTGCTGCACAGCAGGACCGAATTGGTACTGTCCCTGGTACGATTGATAAGTAAATTGAGGTTGACTTGTGACAACCGTACTTGGACCAGGTTGTCCTACAGGCATTTGAATCGAAGTCTGAATTGTGGATCCAGACTGAGGTAAAGATGTCTGAGGAGTTGATACAAGAACAGTAGAAACCGGAGCTGTCGATACTCCAGAAGTAGGTGGGGTAGATTGAACAGATGTTGCAGCAGTTGCAGCAGTCGTTTGAGGTGGAGTACAAGGCGTACTAGGCCCAGGCTGAGAAACTACAGAAGGTGCAGAAGTTTGAATAGTAGACTGGATAGGTTGCTGGGTTGAACCAGAAACCAAGGGTTGTCCAGTTTGAGATGACAACTGCACATTCGGTTGCAAGATCTGTTGGGATTGAGATGATCCCACACTATATTCATTCTGGGGTACGGAACCATAGCAGGTTGAGAATATTGAGGACCATAATTGGGTTGAGGGTAGGGTTGATAATTCAAAGGTACATTTCCAGCTCCTTGGACAAATGATTGACCGGAAGGTGGTTGGAAACCTTGGGTTGGGTACTAACCTTGAGGTTGATAACCTTGAGGCACGTACTGATACTGGGGTTGACCTTGAGGTACATATTGATACTGGGGTTGACCTTGAGGTACATACTGATTCTGGGGTTGACCTTGAGGAATGTACTGTCCCGTAGGTATGTACTGTCCTTGAGGTTGCCCCCCAGGCGGAAATTGGGTACCTTGAGGTTGCCCCCCAGGCGATAATTGAGGACTTTGAGGCTGCCCCCCAGGCGGTAACTGGCCACCTTGAGGTTGCGGATTAGGAATAGTACCTGACATCATAAGAATATCTTCTACACTCAATGGCTTAGTTCCGTTATTACCAGTTAATAACCCTTGTTCAATAGGTTGAGGAGATGCTCCCAAAAAAGTACCAGTAAGTGACTGATACCCAGAGGGAACAGAAGGACCGCCGTATAAAAAGGTTTCTGGAGATTGAGAAAACATGGACAACTGTCTTGACATATTTAATGAAGGATAATAACCTCTAGGTGTTGGATGAAAAGGAATGCGAGGTGGTGAAAAACTTAGTCCCGGGTTTTCCAAAAAATTGGTCAATGAAAGATACCAAGCGTCCCTCCTAGGCGGACTATAAAAGATCGATTCACGCTCCCTAAGTTCTATAGCTGGTTGATTTTCAGGGATAGGGATACTTTCTTCTGGAGTAACAAGTTCTTCAATAGTAATAAGTCCAGAAGGAAGATTTTGGGTAATGACTCTTTCTACCCTGGGTGAACCAGGACCACTGGAAGTTGGAGAGGCAAATCCTGATGTTGGAGTAGCAGCAAATTCAGTTTCAGGTTCAGATATTTCAGGTTCCTCAGCTAAATCACTAGTAGATGAAAAACTACCAGTAACTTCGGAAAATGAAATAGATTGTGGATTATAATCTGTTACTAGAGCTTGATAATCAGGATGTACAACCAATGAAGACTCTCCTTCTTCAGGTGACCCAACTCTATTGTCACTAGTAGTTACAAGGGCTCGAAGCCCTTCAAGCTGGCTCAATGAAAACTCAGGAGGTTGGCCCCGAAGTCTACGGGACTTCCTCGGTAATTCAGCCACGATTAAATATTTTAACTACTTCACACGCAAACAAAGAAAAATCTCAATGAAAACCACCTAAAGCCTCTAAAGAACCAAACAATTTTGAATCACACACCTAAAGAATCTAGGAGATCAAACCACACACAAACAGTAACTTTCCGTACCGAAAACACTAGTTGGTGATGAAATCCAATGTCGCAGAATTCAATAAAGAAATGGCGGTTGGAACAGTTACCCCGGCAACCTGCTTAATGAATAGACTGACACAAGTTTCTCCACTAAACTGTCTCGAGTGAAGAGAACCCCCCGGAAAATCCAAGTGAGTCTAGTCGATGTCTACTCCAGGTACAGTGGGATCTTCCCTCCACCGTCACCTTAGGAAAGAATCCTGTAGAATATGGTCACTAAGGTTACCAACAGAAACAAATATACCTGGGGGAACAGTCTACGATCCGATACGCACGCAAGGGCAGAGTAACAAGCTCAATCCGCTTGAAGGTTCCTTGACATAATCCAAGGTTTACCAACAAGTGACCCCAGGCTCCTCGACAATGGTCAATCCGAGGTTTACCGTTTTTAATACGTGAATATCTTCTATCGTTCCCAATGAGGAAGGATTGATTCCCACACTAGTTCAGATATGATCTCGTGCTTCTCCTTTAAGAGGAGCTTTCCCAGAGCATAGATGTAACAATTGGAATTTATCTCCTACCGCAAGATACAGCTACTTGTTTGTTTTACTATCTTGGAGAGTTAATTACTCCCTACTCCAAGATACTAGCCTAAGCTATGTTGGTGATAAAGAGCCCTAGAAATAAAAAAGATTACTAGATAGATTTTAATTTAAGCGTTATTTTTTATTGGTTTTTTCTTAAGTCAAAAGGTGCGGAGATGAAACTTATGGTGTGAAGACTCGACTCCAAATCACTAAAAAATGCACTTAAGATGATAAGCAATCTTTTCCCTTCAATGAATTTCTAGCTAAGAAAGAGTTGAGAATGCAAATGCTTATAAAAACAAATCTTTCCTTAACAAACAAATCAAAAGAAGAGCTTTTTGCCTTTTCCAATACACTCAAAAACGAGACAACTAGTTATGCTCACGAAAATTTCCCTTTCTTTTCAAACACTCAAATACTACTAAAACAAACTTTTTCAAAAGAGATTTTATTATTTTTTATAAAACGATCAAAACTATGGAAAAATATAATCTTGAGATCTATAAATTCTAAGAAAACTAATTGAAGTAAAAGATTACAAGATTTCTTTTCAAGGATGTTTTACTTAGCTATAAGCAAACCAAGGACTAATTTGTCCAGAATCACAAATCAGTCAAAAAACAACCAATATTTGTTTTCTTTTCTAAAAATGAAATCCAAAACTTTTAACACAAGTCCTTTCGAAGTTTCGCAAAGAGAAAAACAAGATGGATTCTTCAACAAAGGTAGATTTTGCAAACAGTCAGACTCATAAGAAGGCCAGTAAAAACCAAGGTGATCTGAGGCTTTTAAGGCTTCTAAGCTCTGAGCTACTACAAGACCAAAATGAAAATCAAGCCTAGCAACCAAAACTTCTAGGAATTTCACCTAAATCCCTAATGCCAATGGAATTAACCTAGAAAAGTTCCTGACAAGTCACATGCAGATCTGGGCAGAGGCTAAAAACACATTAACAAATCCTAAGCTGACTGAAAGAGAAAATATTAAGTTTTTCAAAATTTTGACAGGGTCCGCAGGCTCCCAGTTTACCCAGGTGCGGGACCGCTCTGTGTGTAAAGCAAAAGTGCGGATAGGTCTGCACTGTGTTACAAGCAGAGGGTGTGGTCCTCTCCCAAAAGTATGAAAAACAAAAAATAATTCAAGATCTACTAAACCTACCCAATCCCACACACATCAAGCCAAAAACAGAAACAAAAACACAGTTTCTCAAGTCAAAGTAAAAGCAAAGGAAAAATAAAAAATTCAAGTCCCCAGTGGAGTCGCCATTTTGTCGGCCGGATAAGTCGTTCTTGCGGACAAGACCGACCTCCCTAGTATCTAATGATATCTAGCGACAAGCAAACCAAACAAATTCTATCTTTCTCTAAATATGCAATTTATAGATAAAGGCAAACAAGTGTTTTAGGCCTACCTTGGGTCCAGTGCAAGTTTGTAGAAGCCACGCTCCATTGATCCAAATGAGCTTCCTTGTAAAGAATCTGCAAACACAAACAAGCACACACATTAAATAGCACCTGAAAAGCCAATATAATAAAGCATACTTATCATGATGATCAAGGAATTCATGAAACAAATCACATAAGACAATTTGTTGAGAAAAATGAATCTGATTGTATTAACTTTAATCAAAGAAGAAATTTACAACCTTGGTGCCTTGATACTGTACAAGCTCCTCCCAAGGTCCAGCAAGAAGTCTCCTCTACTTTGACAAGTTTCACTCTCTTCCCAATGAAGCCAAAAGGTATGTAATCTCTCCTCTCAAGCTTAACTAGGAAGTCTCAATTCCAACAGCATTTACCCTCAAAAATGTTCAGCTTCTAACCTCCCTAGCAACCAGCCCAATGCCTTAATTTATAGTGCAATGGAGGGAAGTTACTAGGTCCACCTTCAAAGGGATAAAGCCCTCCTTCAAAGGAATAAGCTCCTCTCATCAAGGGATTAGCTCCTTCAGTTTTGGGATGCATGAACCACCTAGGAGCGAACCATCCACGTCAAGATTCCTTCTAGAATCATCTAGAATTAACCACAAGTGAGTTTTTAAGAATAAACTTGCGCCTTTTTTACTTTCACAGGGGTCCGCACCCACTCCTTTAGAGACAGAGCGGGCAGGTCTGCAGGTAACATGAACAAGGGGTGTGGGACCGCAGGCAACAGTGAGAGAAAGTGCGGAACCAGAGCTTTATTGATTTTTAAGGTCTTTCTCTCATTTTCAAAGCTTGACATGAAGAGCTGAGGTTTGAGACTTGCTAAGGAGGACAATATGAATGATGATAGACTCATACTGACTGCAAATAGTCATGGTGACAATATTTTGTGTAACAAGTGCAAAAAGATTATATAGGTGCAGGGAAAAGAGTGGATTGTTAGAGGAATATTAGGATAGGACCATTAGAGGACTGTAGGAATTAAAACGTTCAAAAGAAATGATAGAAATACAAAAGTCAAAGGGATAGAGAAAATTGAGTTAATAATAGACTAATTGAAAATAGATTCAAATTAATAAGATTTAAATCAATGATTTAAATATTATTAAATAATTAATAAATTAGAAAATTTATTGGAATATAAGATATAAATTAATTAAATAATAAAACATAAAATGAACTAAAAACAATGTAAACTTTGAAACGGGAACTAATATTGTGACCCATTTCGTAGAGATAGCAAAAAGGTGACCCGATTTTGAAAAGGGGTGATGTAGAACACACATGTTTTTTTAGAGCATAGTTTTTGGTACTATAAATTTTTTTAGTACATTGCATTTTAGAATGGTAGTGATTTTCATGCTCGTTTAAAAAACTGGTAATTCTACATCTGGCCCTTTTTTTAAAAGACCTATTTTTTGACTTTAAATTTTCTAATGTATGAAATGTAAATAATTATTTTCTAAATTTAATAATTTTTGAAGTGGTCTTCTTCTTCATATTTTCTTGTTTTTATTTTAATTTTTTTTTTTGTAGTAAGCTTTTTATTGTTTTGCATATTTAAAGAAGAAGGTCGATTTTTTGAATTTTCGATATTTTACATATTTATATATCGCTAATTAATTTTTCAATCCACATGAAATAATTGTCTCTAAAAAACAATTTTTTTAACAATTGACATAAAATAACCAATTTTAACATAAATATAACTAAAAAAGTACATGTTTTGATAATTTTTTGCTAGAAATGACATGTCAAAATCACAATTTTTATAGGAAATTTTTAACTAAAAATGGTTAAATAACAGTTTTTTTTTTTTTATGAATTTCATGTGAAAAAAACAATAATAATCACTCTTTTTTTCAAAAAATAATGATTAACATAAAAATTAATGCAAAAATCACATAATACAAATATTGAACGCATAACAACCTTAATTGAGTGCATATTCTTCTCATAAAATGTGAAAATCAAAACATTACAAGTATAACTAATTAATAGTTACAAAAAATGAGCTTAATTTCCAAGCATAACTTAAATTTAATCAACAATGTCACGTAGTCCAAACTCTTCATCCTCTAGAGTTTCATCGTTGTCTTCTTCCACAATATTTTCTGCTTCATTTTGCTCATTTTCCTCTTCTAATGGATCTTTGATGTTTGCGAATCTCCCAATGTATGTCTTTCCAATCATTCCGTGTAATGGTGGTTGGGGTTCCTTTGCCTTTTTTTCCACACGTGATTCACTAAAGTCCCCTTTCTTCAACTCAATTTCTTGCATTGCATCTGGAAGAAATTGAAGAGCATTAATTCTTTGTTGAATGAAATTGCACTGTATTGGATCTTTTTCAATGACAATGCAATTTCTTCCTTTTCGAAGGCCACATTCTAGTGTTGTATCTAATTTTCAAGCACAAAAGAAATAATGAAGTAAATTAGTACAATGACATATAAATTAAGAAAGAAAATATTGAAATTCAATTCCATATAATAAAACTTACATGAGCGAGAAAATAAATTCATAACCCAATCTCCTTCATTTGAACATATGTTTATAAGATAGTTAATCAATAACTGTGGTTTTTGATAAATGTTAACTATCTCTCATTTTGCTTCTTTGTCTTCATATGTTAGTTTTCTAACAAAAACATCATAAGCTAGTACTTGGCTATGACTCTTTCCATCTACCTGATTAAAAATCATAGACATATAGCTATCATCTTTTGCCCAACTATCAATATGGATGAACAGACAATCATTTATAGATGGTTGATCTTCACGGTTAAGAAGAATTGACTTTTGCCTGTAACATGAAATAGTAAAAGTTAAATTAACTTGTACATAAATGAATTTTTTTAACATTAATCAAATATACATTTTCAATCATGTCTTACCATGTAAATTGCATCCTTGAGTTTGTTTTCCCCTTGAAGCTTGACAATAACATTGCCAATTATGTGTCTGAATGAAATGTCACAAATCTCCATAATGGTGATGATGTGACTTCTAGAAATCTCGTAACCACTTTACTAAGAGTTTGATAAGTATAAGGGTCACTATCATAGTCAATGTTTGTGATATTGAAACCATGGGGAATATCTGCAATAACTAGGGCATAATCCCTTTTAGATATGAGTTTAGCAATGTCTTCACAATGGCCTTGTATTACCTGATATTGAATAGTGTCAAGACCATTCCAAATGAAATGAGTAAGAGTTGTATCAAGTTCAATATTCCTAAGACGTTGCTTCTTCAGTTTTTCGATCTTAATTTTTTCAGTAAAAGTTCTGAAACTATCTGGTGCTCCATTTGCATCCTTCCTCATCTTAAATAAAATAAACAAATATATGTATAAGTTATAAAATAAAAATAGTACACAGATGAATAAAAATGAATTTATAAATCAACATACTTTTTTAAATGAAAGATAAAAAAAAATTAATGTTGATGTAGAACTTGAATCTAGATAGTTGCATAAAACATCATCTTAACTATCTTCATTCAAAAATTTAACCATTTGTTCTTGTATTTTCATGTAAACTTTGTGACTACATAGATAAAGTAAAAAAAGTTAATATAATGATATGTATAACAAATACTACCAATAACAATATGTTATATTTAAAAGAAAATTATAATCTAGAAATAAGTAAAAATAATTCAACAAACTTACTTTTGAAATTCCTCAGACATTTCCTCCAATGATAATTCCCCTGACCTCACATGAGATAATACTGCTTTGACAAGTTTTTCATCCTTCACTCCTTGCAATGCTCTCCAAGGTGTGATAGTCATATCTTCTAGAAGCTGCTTCATTTCAGGACCTGATTTATTGTTGCTACATATCAATGGTTTAAACCTTTTGGCCTTCTGGTTTTTAATTCCAATGTTCTCCCATGTGCTAAAAATCTCATTAATCAATTCCCATATCTCTCTAGCTTTAAATGCCAACTGGAAAATATTATCAATACCTTTAAATAAATCAATATTTACTTGTCACCTTTTGAATTGATTTTATCCTCAATTTGATAGCCTATTTCCATACAACATTGCTTTTGGAAATCTACAGTAACATTTACCTTATCCCCACAACATTTTTCTTCAAATTCACTATGAATAAATCTAATCCTTTGAATGAAAATCATAGACGTCCTATATTCATTATTTGAATTATGATCCCATGCCACTAACTTTGCTTTTGTATCTGATAAACAAACATAAATGATACATTTCATTGTTTCAAAATGTGGGTTATTGGGATATTTCTCCATCAATTGTCATCGAGCTTCTACAGAATGGTTCCCCCCAAGCACATAATAATTGTATTCAAAACATTTTGACTTATCAAATGCTTCTTTGTTGGGAACTTGAACTGGATCAACAAGAAGCACATAATTAACCACATGAGCATATGGATTGTACCTCATCAATTTCTTCAAGTTGTGAACATGCAGGTGGTGTGGCTTTCTAATTTGATATTTACATTGTCCTTCACTTGCCTTATAGATTTGTCTCACATTAAGATGAAATGTACAACCACCCTCAATTAAGTTTCTCTTTGTCAAGTTCTGTCGAATGGCATTTTGTTTTGTTTTAATAATGCCATCCTCTAAATCAGCTCCTGATGTAATGATTTCTCTGCTTTC
Organism: Pinus tabuliformis; assembly: GCA_031772625.1. Classification (NCBI taxonomy): domain Eukaryota; kingdom Viridiplantae; phylum Streptophyta; class Pinopsida; order Pinales; family Pinaceae; genus Pinus; species Pinus tabuliformis. Next base: position 108,620,600 of record CM062804.1, read on the forward strand.
TTTTGAAGTTTCACTAGGATCTTCACTGTTGGTAATGACTACTTGAAAATGTTCAACTTTACTTTTCTTCCTCATAACATTCTCATCATTAATTAGAACAAATTTATTCTTGGGCATTGTTACTTTTGGTTTTTTACGACTCTTCTCCTTTCTAACATCAGTTCCAATGTCATCCTCAGTAACGAAAACATATTCTTCAGTGTCAGTTTCAACTTCCTCATCTTCAAAAGTAACCTATCTACCTTTGCTGGAATTATCCACTAGAGGCATTTTTTTCTGATCCCTTGGATGTAGTTTTGTAGCATCATGAATTATTACCTTTTTCTTGTTTGCCATATCTTCTTTTGACACTGAGTAGAAACCGCTGACAACTTTCATAATATCATACTCTATGAAATGAATGCCTCCCAGCAAATTTGAAACACTTTCAACAAAATTATGCGAAACAAAATATCATATGTCAATAAAAACTAAGTTATAAAAATATAATGAGACAGTTACAATAACAAAAAACAAAAATATAAATAACAATACTTACGATATTTTGTGTCATCTCATTTGCGATTTGTTTACACAACTTTGTAGATACCTCTCTCATGTCATACAACGAATATAATAACTGATATTTACTCCTTTCATGTGACTTGGGCAGTTTTGTAAGTATGTAAACAACTTCACTATCCGGTACCGAACAGATGTCTATGACCTTTCCCGACACCTCATAAATTCCATTATTGCTAGATATATTAACATATAGATATATCTGCAAATCTCAACTTTCTCTTTCTTTCACATACCAGACATTTTCTGGAAGTTTCATTTCTTTTGATTTCATCCAATATGAAATCATCTTCTTATCATTTGAGGCACTTGAAAAATTTGTAGCTATTAGCTCAGGTTTGGTTCGTTCAACAATATTTTTTAAGAATCCACCTTTAACAGTATTTGGTCTAGAAATATTCACAAAAATGTTCTTTGATGCCATGTTCCTGAAAAAAAGACACAACTATCAACTGAGGTTTGGTTCATTCAACCGTGTTTCTTGAGGATCCACCTTTAAGAGTGTTTGGTTCAGAAAGATTCACAGAAATCTTCTTGATGCCATTTTCCTGAAAAAAGATACATATATAAATTAGTAAATTACAAAAAAATAATAGCTTAAATTAACAAACAAAACGATAAATGATAATTAATTTTGTAAAACATAACAATTAAAAAAAATAAGAAATTTAAAAAATACAGTGCCCTACCGCCCCACCCCGGAAATTGGTCGGCCACCCGGGCCAACAGTTGGGCCTAGCCCCCCTACCCCACCTTCGTAACCCAACAACCGCTCCCCCTCCGCACCCCCAGCCCCGCCTAACCCCCTGCCCCACCCCGGCGACCCAACGGCCCGTCTTCGTGACCGGTCGTTGAGTCACCAGGGTGGGCTGCCGGCCAGCTCCCCGCCCCACCCTGGTGGCCCAACAGCCTGCCGAGGTGGGGCAGGGGGCTCATGGCCAGCCCTCGCCCCACTGCGGTGGTCGGGGTGGGGCAGAGGACTCGTTGGCCCACCGGGGTGGGGCGGAGGGCTCGTGGCCAACCCCCTCGCCCCACCCCAGTGGCCTAATAGTGCGCTGGGGTGGGGCAGGGGACCGAGAAGCCAATCCCCCTGACCCTCACCCACGGGCCCGTTGGGCCGCCAGGAGAATGATCAGGCCCACCATGCCCACTGCGGATGTAGTGGGTAAATCTGTATCATTGAAATTTTTAATTTCTAAAAAAAATCATTAAACTTATTTAATTTTAAAATTTTTGCAGCAGAAAATGTAACTAACCTTTCAAATGCGATAATTGTCCATTGAATATGTTGTTGATAGCAATGTATCTTCTCCACAAATTCGCTCCTAGTCTTTTAACGAACATCAGAGAACCTTGATGTGATGTGAGGAATAGTGATAATGAAATTTATTATATAGCGAAAATTACAAAATTGTTTTACCATAGGGTTAATGTGGGATTAATTTGTTTTCATAAATTTTAACATGTAAATTTTCTTATGGCGATATAAGAAACTATGATAAAGCAAACATTACGAAATTGTTTTACAACACAGTGAATGTGGGATTAATTTGTTTTAGAAGGTATAATAAAAATTAAAAAAAACATTCAATTGTCTAGTAAATATTATATAGTTTAAGTAATAAATTAATTTAGGTAAAATATTTAGTTTACAATTTTAATTTAAAAGATTTATTTCATAAAAAAAATTTAGTTAAAATTTTTCAATAAATTGTAGAAGAAAATAATGGAGGGAAATACATGAAACGAAATTTTTGGAGGGAAAAATTTTGGCAAAAAATTTTGGAGGGAAATTTTCATTCTTTAAGCTATATATTATCATTAGGAGAGTCTACATTTGTATCATTCAACCTCTTCTATTTGAAAGGCATGGATTCTTCTGATAGTGAAGTTTCGCTTTGTGAAGCATCAACATCTTCATCACGTAACAACTCTATTCATATTGATGAATATAACGGAAATTATTCCACTATGAATAGAGACTCAATTCTTCCACTTAGTCCTAATCCTAAAAACTATGAGAGTAGCACTGATGAAAGACGAGATGAAGAATTTCAAGTAAATAAGGAGTCGCGGTTTCCACTTAGTCCTAATCCTATGGATTATGAGAGCAACAATGATGAAGAGCATGATGAAGAATTTCAAAAGAATGGAGTGTCACAGTGTCCACTTAGTCCTAATCCTATGGACTATGAGAGCAGTAGTGATGAAAAGCATGATGACGAATTTCAAAAGAATGGAGTGTCACAATGTCCACTTAGTACTAATCCTATGGACTATGAGAGCAACAATGATGAAAAACATGATGAAGAATTTCAAAGGAATGGAGTGTCACAGTGTCCACTTAGTCCTAATCCTATGGACTATGACAACAATGGTGATGAAGAGCATGATGAAGAATTTCAAAAGAATGGAGTGTCACGGTGTCCACTTAGTCCTAATCCTATGCACTATGAGAGCAGCAGTGATGAAGAATTTCAACTGAACAGAGTGTCACAGTTTCCACTTATTCCTACTCCTATGGGCTATGAAAATAGCAGTGATGAAGAAAATGATGAAGAATTTCAAAAGAATGAAGTGTCATGGTGTCCACTTAGTCCTAACCCTATGGACTATGAGAGCAATAGTGTTGAAGAGAATGATGAAGAATTTCAAAGGAATGGAGTGTCACAATGTCCACTTAGTCCTAATCCTATGGACTATGAAAGTAGCAGTGATGAAGAACATGATGAAGAATTTCAAATGAATATAGTGTCACATTGTCTACTTAGTCCTAATCCTATGGACTATGAGAGCAGCAATGATGAAGAACATGACGAATATTTTAAAATAAATAAAGAGTCGCAGTTTCCACTTAGTCCTAATCCTAAAGACTATGAGAGAAGTAGTGACGAAGGACAGGACGAAGCACTTATTCCTAATCCTAAGGACTATGAGAGTAGCAGTGACAAATGGCAGGATGTAGAATTTTTAGTAAGTAAACAATCACATTTTTGATGTAGTCCTAATCCTATGGGCTATGAGAGCAACACTGACAATGCTCATGAGGAAGAATATCCAATAAACATGGAGTCAAATTTTCCATTTAGTCCTAATTCTAAGGACTATGAAAGTAGCACTGAAGAAGGGGAAGATGAAGAATATCCTCCAAGTCAGTATTTCAAAATCACAAATGATCATAGCGAGGATAAAATTCCTCAGAATGATGATGAAAATGCTTATACAAATGATGATCCAATGATGGAGATGTTGTCAGAAATATTGTATCGAGGAATAGGAGCAGACCTTTTTGTATCAATCCAAGATGTTCTAGTTATAAAAGGGGTAGAGCAGAATATCTGACAAGAATAAGTTCTATCAGTGCTCTCATTGTTGGCATTATGATGCATGTGTTGTACTTGATGGAAAACCACTTATAGCAGAACAACTCACTTGTATATGGTAACTAGATGAATCTATGTATCTAGATGAATCTACAAGAGAGATATCAGATGTAACAGAATGCATGACAGTTGTGTTTACAGATATGACAAAATGCAGAGCAGCTCAAAGGAATAGGTTGAGAAGTAATGTACAAAGGCAAATCACATTATAACAGGTCTATTAAGAGGGAATAAAGTAATGATACAAAAGAATAGGATGAAGGAACAAAGGGCTACAGATCAGAATCAAGAAGTTGAATAAAAAGGACATTTTCAGGTATGTTAAGTTGTATACACGGGTTCACTACAGAAAAATAGCATATACACGTGCATTAACAGAATAGAAAGAGCATATATGTATACACGCACTTTCACAGGATGAAAGGCACGTACATGTTGGAAAACCAAGTTTTTGGTCCGAGGTTTTTAGTGCAAGGTCTTTTGGTCCATGGTATTGATCCAAGGTATTTGGTCTGAGTTATTGACCCTAGGTATTTGGTCCAATGTATTGGTCCTAAGTGGTTTTGTTCCAAGCTATTGAGAAAGGCCTGAAACTATATAACGAGGAGAAGATCATTAGGCTAGCATATGCAAGTATTGAATATCTTCTGAAGTGTTAGATCATATATGTAGGTTATGAGCTTCTGATGTGTTGCTTGATCTGATCTAAGGATGCATCTATGTGGTTGATGATGGTTGATGGATTGGGATCATAAATCCTTTATCATTATGTGGTTTGATCATGGACCGTCTAGATCTGAATACTGATGCATGTTTTATTCTATAAATGGTATGATCTGGGTATGAATTAAGTCTGGAATGCCTGTGAAGTTTTAAGTTAGTATTTGCATATATGTACATTGTTTCACTTTGGTAAAAGCATGTATACACCCTATTTTGACACATCGAATTAATGTATACCTTATGAACTATGATGTTTGAAGTTACAGTTGGTTCTGGTTGTTGATGCAGAGTTTTCGGTTTTGCTTTGTGTTCTAGTGACCGCATTCTGGTGACAGTGTTCAGATTGATTGATTGTGATTTGCTTCAGTGATGATGGATGAGATTTAATGATGGATCAAGGTCATAATGACTTATCATTATGTGATCTGGTGTGTTAGATCTAATTGCTAACACATGTTTTATCCTTTATATGTGATGATCTGGGATGTCTGAAGTTGGGATGTGCATCGAAGCTATAAGTAAGTATTTGCAGATCTATATGTTGGTTTGCTTTTATCAAGTTTCATATACACGCTGGTTTGGCTCTTCCAAGTTGAGTATGCACTTTGATGCATGGTTTTGAGGTTACAACTAGTTCTGAATAATGATGTAGTGTTCTGGGTTCAGATCTGTGTACTAGTTACAATGATCTATTTGTTCCAGTGGATCTATTGAAGTTGATTAAGTATGAATTAATGGTTGATTCAGTTGTGTCAGAGGTTCAGAGGTTGTCAGTGATTGATTGAGTTTGGTTGATTCAGAGAGTGATGATTGAGTTTGGTTGATTCAAAGAGTGATGATTGAGTTTTAGTGATTGGTTGATGTAGATGTAGTTGATGGTTGTATTACAATGATGATTGATTCTAAGCTTCAATGTTGTTGATGGGTCCAGTACAAAAATTGGATGAAACGAGGCCTTCATGTGTATTGTTGTGTACCATGAGCATCCAATTTGAAAATTTATGAAACATGGTCCTTGGAGGAAGAAAGAAGGTCGTAGCCTTCTATAGGTCAGTGCTTATGTACTAGTAAACATATCAGCTAGTAGAAGAGCTAGGGGGCTATAACTCCCTTCCAGTAGAAGCTGGAGAATGAGAGAAGGTTGTAACCTTCTACATGTAGAAGCCTACGTACTAGTATGAGTCTGCACCAGTACAATGTTATAAACATATTTTATTATTATTAAAATAAGATAGAGACGACAGCAGCAGGTGGTTTTCACCTACATTGGGTTTCCACCTTAAATCTTGGCGTTCATGTGTGTTGCTTATGTGTGATGGTTCATTCTGTTATTAACTACACATGGTTACTGTTTAATGTTTAATAAAGTACTGGTGCATAGATTAAATATCAACATATGATGAATTAACTGAATCATAACTTCACTAGATATATGCTGGTTGCCTTAAGAACAGTTGTGTGCATGCGAGTTCCCTTCACTGAAGTAGTGTATATAAATCTGATTATGGAAATGAAAAAGTTATTGATTTACAAATATTGATTCACCCCCCCCTCAATATTATTTCCAACACTCATTTCAAGTGAGTGTTGTCAAAAGTATTGCTTGAAATATATAGATTTCAAGTTTGCATTAGAGAAAAGGAAGAGATATTTTTCAATGAATAAAATCATGCAAAATTCATATTTAGTTGCATGCATGAAATCTACATTGTCAGGTTATGATTATCATATTGGGTCTTTATTTATCTGTAGAAAGGCTTTCAAAATGTTTCATCCGATGGGTAATTTTCATCTCTCAAGAATCCAAGAAAATTTGGAAAAGGATCCCACATTTTATTCAGAAGTACGTCATAAATGACAGTTTGGGCCATTATCAAATACTACAATGTCATGGATGAAAGATTTTTTTTCAAAGCATGGAGAATGTATGACAAATAGAGAAACAATACATATTCCACATAATTTTTCAAGACGAGAAATATACAACTTATACAAAGGATATGCAGAAGGTGCTGGGGGACATGGTCAATTTATTACATATCAATATTTTGTGAAGGTATGGAAGAAAGAATTCAACATTGTTTGTATTCCTAAGGAGACAAGGATGGGGATTTGTAGTACATGTCCTTCTCTTAAATAAAAAAGGGATGAATGTGAAGGGTCAGAAAGAGGTAAGAATTCATAAATTTAACTTTTAAAATTATATAGTCATCAACTATGAAAGCATATTTCTTAATGACTTTCTTTTATGTTCTGTAGATTCCATTGTCAAAGAACTTCAGGAGCATCGCAAACAACAAACAAGTGAAAGGAAAAAGTTGTACAAGCATCAAAAGAAGTATTATGATAATCCGAATAAATATTTGGGTTTGATAATTGATGGTATGGACCAGAAGAAAACACTTTTACCACATTTTGTTTGCACACCCTAAAATTTACAAGAGGAACATTTTATTGAGTATCACTTGGTCGGTTGTATGGTCTTCAATGGGAAAATGTTTCCAAGGGTGTACTTCACAGATCCAAATATTCATAATTATGCAAATCTGACAATAACCATAATTCATGATGTGCTTTCTCATTGGTCTGGTAATCTTCTTGAAGTTTTTTATCTACAATTGGACAACACTTGTCATGAAAACAAAAATCATGTTGTTTTTGGATATCTAAACATGCTTGCTGAATTGAGAATTTTTCAGAAGGTAAAGTTTGGTTTCCTTCTTGTTGGGCACACTCATGACCATATTGATCAGATGTTCAGTCGTTTTTCAGTCACATTGAGGAGGAAGAAAGTTGGGAGCTTGCCATCATTAATTGAATGTATTAAGAAATCATACATGCTAGAGCCTACTTTTTATGTGTTGGAAGAAACTGTTGACATGCGAAGGTTTATTCTAGGGTTGCATGGTGAGGAGAAATCCATTGAACAACTTAATGACATTAGCTTCCAACATCAATTTCATATTTAAAAAAATGATGGGAAAACACTAATATGGGGCAAGAAGTATTCAACTACTGCAGAATGGGCACTGTCATCAGGATTGGAATTTTTGAAGTTCGTTCTAGATCATCCAATATTTGCTTCAAATATATTGTTATTACAATCAGATGCTGAAGTTCATAATGCACACAGACAAAATAGAGATATAAATTATTCTGATTGCCTAGAATAAATTCAAAAATGTATTAGATATACATATGGGTACTTTGACATTGCTAATTCAGTTTGATGGGAGTCATTTTTCAATAATCAAAGTGATATCTTTTCAAGAACAACAAATGAATATATACCTTTGAAAAATCCATTTATTTGGCCACAAAATGTGTCAAATGAACATGAGCAAAGAAACATTATTGAACAACAACAATCTCAAGGTATTATTGGTTCCAAAAGATCTCATGCACAACATGAAGCCATGGAAGACCTTTACAGGGGTTCAGTACAGGATATTAAGGAGGGTTGCATGGTCGTAGTGCTAGCAGATGGAGATCCCAATGGCTATCCATTCTGGGTTTCTAAAGTTATAAAGCTCTTTACAGAAAATGAAGATGTTACAGGCGTTGAAGTACATTGGTATGCCAAAAATACACACCCATTCAATGGTGTGTATAAGCCAGAGATGGTAGTTAATAAAAAAATTGGAGGAAAGAGAAAAAGAAAGGGTACAAATATAAATCGTCACTACACAAACCTCTTAAAATTGGAGGATGTTGACATACTTGTTTATGACTTCAATTTAATAAAGAGAGGAACTCTTTGCTTCAAGACGATAGAGATTCTAAAAAGGTTGTTAGCAAAGTGTTGAGATGGGATTCTGGTGAAACAAGTCGTAGATCCAGAAGAATTTTGAAACTTGAAATGGTGGGCATGCATGTGGACTCATATCGAGCACTAGTTGATGAAAGAGAAGAATATGGAACATCTTCATATGCATCCAGTCATTCATCTGAAGATGTAAATTCTGATGGTGTGCAAGAAAATATGAGTGATTTTGAATAATTGTCTAAGACAATTTATATAGCTGATGTTTGCGTCATATATTGAAATAAAAAGTTTGATTTCCATATGGTGTTAAATCAGAAGATATGAGTCATTTTTATGTTGTTGGATTATATGTTTTAATTATGATGATTTTTATTATTTATAATATCTACAATGCAACAATAAATTAGAGATATAATGTATGTTTCATTCAATCTACAAACAATGACATTTTGATTAATTTAGTCATGTAATTTGTTCATAATGTCATGGTTTTTTAATTTTATGGTTGAAAATTTTCCAAATTCTTTTGTATCTTTAATGTTATGGTTGAAAACAATTAGAATTTTTGCCATCCTTAGTGTGATGTTATTATATGTTTAACAACATGGATGGAAACTAAGAATTTTTATGTGTTTCAGATCCAATTATTTTATCTTTATCGTCATTACTAAAACATGTTGAAATTATACTTAGGAAAGAAAAATGTTATTCTATCAAAAACATTAGCGTGTTTTTTTCCTCAAAAACAACTGTTTTTTTGCACATAAAAAATCGGTTTTACTGTCATTTTTTTAAAATGTTGAAAATTGACCCTAAAAAAAGCCATCGTTCCGGTATCAACACTTTTCATTTTCAGGGTCTTTTTTGCACAAAAAATTCATTTTCACTGCCATTTTTAAAACATGTTGAAAATTGACCCTAAAAAAACAAACCATCATTCCAGTATACACACTTTTCGTTTTTAGCACTGTTTTTCATGTTTTTTTGGGGTTTTTTGGCTAGAGTTCTCGTTTTGAGTTTATAGTTCTCGTTTCAAAGTTTACATTGTTCTCTTTGTATCCTCATAATGTGCTATCATTTACTCCATAAAAATTGACCAAGTGACAAGTGCTTTATGTGAAAAAATCCATCGATACCATACAAACTGATTAAGTTCTAGATATAAAGTTACAATGCGTACCTTTTGTATGTGTTGCACATTATGGAGATCAAAATATTGCTCCATCTGTAGTATCCATGTTACCAGATCCTTACCATCAAACTTCCTCATATCAATATTCAGAATATGGTGGCTCTTCAATCCAACATTAGAGTCTATGAAATCATGATTAACATTTCTTTTGTTCTCATCATGAGTTTCATCTATTATCTTTTCGCCATTAGGAAGCATTTCTTGTAGCAAATTTGTCAAACCTTCCTTCAAACCTTCCATGTCTGCGTTTAAACCATCCTTCAAACCTTCCATGTCTAATTTTAATCCATCCTTAAAAGCTTGTTTGTTTGATTTTAGACCATTCTTAAAACCACCCATCTTAGCGTCCATTTCATTTTTGCTTCCTCTTTGCAAGAGAGAAATTTGTTGCACTTGGTCTTGTAATTTTGATATATCATGTTGCATTTCTTCCTCTTCTTCATGTGTCATAGTAGAGCTTTCTATTTTCTTATTGGGTGTTTCCATTTTCTTGATTCAAGGAATTTTGAAATCAAATAATGATATCTATGCTTCACTATGCCCTTTGAATCACTTCACATTGATTTTCAAAAAAACATTATGCAATTTTTAAAACAAATACACAATTTTTTCTTTCTTTTAGGAGCTCGATCTTGAAATGATTGTAACCATGTAATTTCGGATCTCTAAGTTCTAAAATTTCTTCTTGTAGTAGCTCTGTGAGTCCTCTTTCCAACCTCACAAGTTTGATGAAGATTGGATTCTTCAAGAAAGTGTTATGCCAAATCTCCTGTGATGACCTAATTATTGATTGTTTCAATAGAGCAAAGTCGTATGGGATGTCAGGTGTCTTTGTTTCAGCCTTTGGCCCTGACATTGCTATACGAAAAACTGCAGGTTGTGTGATTTCAGTCATTTTTTATAGATTTCAAATCTGATGCCTGAAACAAAAGTTATGATGATTTTCGCTAGTTCACTTGTTTGAGAAAGAATTCAGGAGCCCGCAAAAACCATAACTTCCTTAGATCATATCTCCAAAAATATAGCGATCCAAGATATGAAATTTTTACAAGAATTTCTCTGATATTTCGAATCCATGGGGTAAAATTTTAGCTTCTCAATCCTCATAGAAAAAGTGTTATAGCAAAAATTCCAGGATGACCTGTTTGAAGAAGAGAAACCCTAGAATCCAAATCTTTGATACCAAATGTTATGCAACCAACTCACAAATAGATAGATCAATGACTTAAAAATTATCCTCTTCGAGGGGGAAACCTCCTTTACATTACATAAATGAGTAATTATTCAATGATTCAAATTACAAAACCTCATTTCCATATATAGGAGTCTAAGGGGCCATAATATAATCAGAGCCAACATAACAATAATAATGGAAGGGCACAATAATAACAAGAGTGGGCATCTATGAGGTACACTAATAACAATATTGGGACTACATGGGCACAAAAATAACAATAAGGGGGCTACACTAACAATAACAATGAGGGAATACACTAATATATATATATATATATATATATATATATATATATATATATATATATAGATATATATATATATATATATATATATATATATATATATAATTCTTGACACAAAAGTATGCTTTATACTCCATTGCCAATGCTTTTATTTTTCTTTTGTTCTCTTTGTTGAATTCAATATTTTGTCTTCATATGCATTTGTTTTCCATTTATTCTAATGTGATCAAACAATATGCACACACACACACACACACATATAGAGACACACTAAAAAACAACTATATCATATCTGACTATGGAACATAAACAATTTCAAACTTTCTATATACATTTGTTTCAAATTTAACCACTTGCATTTCTCTTCTTTGGCAGCAATTGGTCCAAATATTTGCAAGAAAAACATGGAAACAAGTGGTTCTAAAAAACAAGTGCCACATAGAGAAATGGAAGAAGATGAAAATTCAAAACGGTTAGAATTGTGTGCATATTGATATTTGTGCAATCAATATATACATTTACATTAAATAGCTAACTCCCTCCTCAATCATAGAAATATGATTAGGAGCACATGCAAGGGTTTTTGAAGGAAATATGTTGGTTTTCTATGGGCCAACACAGAGTAAAAACCCCAACTCTCCTACAAAAACTTGGTTGGTACATGCTGATTTGGTTGATAGACATGGTCAAATAACAATCACAGTGACATGGGAAACAATCTCATAGATCGTTTCCAAAAAATGTTTATAGTTGAAAATAGTGTTCACATTACAAATTTTGTAATAAGATACAAAGGATTTTATGAATGAAGAGATGAAAAATGTTGTATAGTGTTATAGGAAAGAACCACAGTTGAATCGATTACACAAATATGCAAACAACATAGATTGGCTCCAGACACAACAATACACGATCTTGTTGTTTCAAATGAAACATATGTAGTTGGCTCAACAACAATAGTCATAGGGTGTCAACAAAATAACAGACAACTTGAACTCAACATCAAGGATGGTGAGACAGTAGTTGACAATGCAATTGTAAGTTTGTTACTACAATAACCAAATTTACATTTATTTTCCAAAAGCCAAATAGTTTCCTTTCCCCTTGTGTTCTTGCATTTTTATTTTCCATCATAGTGAAGCTAACATTTATCTCAACATCTCGTGTATAAATTTCCTAATAGAAGTTGTCTTCTCTGATTTACAACAGCTACAACTGAATGACAACCACTAAGAACAATTTTTCAAAATAGAACATGAATTCCACGCCACTCTACTTTTTCAAAAAAATTCTCAAAAATGATGTAAAAGACAGTCTACATTTGCACTCTGGATCAACAACTTTTGTTGATCATTTGAATGATGAGTTTGCAAAATTGCATCTATTATCCTTTGTCAAATCGAGAACACAGGTAACTTTCTGAGATATTTCTTTGTTCTATTAACAACAATTTACCTACGGTGTATGAAATTTTGGATTTTTTTCACCAAGCATATTGTAATCTAACAATCAAATTTCTTTCACATAGCAGATGCAAGGAGTCCTAAAAGGAAAAAATGTAACTCCTCTCAAACAAATATGCAGGAAATGAAAACAACTTGCTTAAGCAAACACAACTAAATGCACACTATGTAAAGATAGCACAATATTTAGTTATGAGCACAATGTTGAATGCACATTGGAAATAGACGATTGCAAAATTGATTGCATGTTACAAATACTATAGTTAAGAGAGCATTGCCCGATTATTTCTAAGACAAGTTTTCAACAATACATGCATAACATATCATCTATAGTTTTCAATCTAAGAAAACTTTGTATTTGAGGTGTTTTCACGTTAGCAATTAACAACATCATTACTGAAATCAAAGAACTTCGATCAACAAAAAGCTACCTCTTGTGTCAATCAAGTTCATAGATTTTGACAACTAAGATATTTGTCCTCTTTGCATTTTTTCTCTTATATATTTTTCGCTGTCTCATAATTTACAAATTTCTAGAGAGACCCTAATGCATATCTTTATTTTTCTTGTAGGACACAAAATTGCAATATACAAGAGCATCATGTTCATTGCATTTTTTATAATTGTTGACATGCCTACTATCAAATATTGTTTTCTGTTTGGCAATACTTATTCTTGTCTCTTTAAAAACTTTTGTATCAAACATGTTTCCTTGAATGAAAACAAAGATCCAAATGGAAAATATGCAACCTGGTAGTTCAGATTGATACGATATTCTTTTTTGGGCATGGCATAATTTTGTCAATCATATTACAAGATATTAGTTGCACAAAAACATAGTGTAACTCCGAGAAACTTATTATGACATATTTTAGAGAACAGTCTTATGGATTATGTCCATTTTCTACTTTCCTTGCAATTCTTGCTTTAGTTTGGATTTGTTGTGAATTGTGAAACAATTTTAAGTAAAAGAGAGAAAAAACAAAAAAAAAAGACAAAAAGAGAACAAGATGTATATGAATTTCTTTATATGTTGAATTAAGTGCACTTCTGCATTCAGAAAAGCTTTTGAATAACAGTCGATATAATTGTTTTTTTTATTCACTATAGATCTAATGTCCTTCAAAATTTATTTCCCAATTGGTTTGGCATTGTTCGATTTGTACTCCTTTGTTGATAGGATTTTTTGTCGAAATAAAGTTTTTTCTTATCAATTGTGGAAAAACACAACGTGGCATTGTTCACATATAAATTTGTAGCTTGTGTTACTCTTGATTATATACTACAACTATTATCATTACTACGTTGCCATGGGTGCCATGACAATTTTTGTTTTTGTTTTGTTTTGTTTTGTTTTGTTGTGTTCCTTGAAATTTTATAACTAGTTATTCATGCAAGTCATTTTCTTCTTTGATCTATTTGAAGTTACGAACGGGCTAAATTTTTCTATTTTTAGTACCTTTTCTTTGCTTGATTGCATTGATTTCCATACAAATTGATAATAAGAAAATAAATTTGAGTGTTGACATAATTTGTCATCAGTAGTTGTTTTTGTAGGTGGACACTGGGATCTAATACAGATAACTTATGTCAGTATTTCACGTGATAATTGAGATGTATATAGTGTGCTCAAGTAATTAGGAAACTTTACTTCAACTTCTTCTGGTAATCAATTGGCTTTGAGGTTGTCTAACCATGTGTGCATTGTTTGTATGCCATTCACGTGACAATTTGATTCACTAGTATGAATTGAGCATTAATTAATTGGTTAATTTTCCAAATGCATCAAGGTTTGATTCATTTTTTAGTTCTTTGAGCCTGCAAATATTTGAGTTAAAATATTGTAAAAAGGCAATTTTTTGCTTAGTATTTCAAATAGTTTTTTAGATGGCTCGGTATTATATGTGTTTGAAAACTTTGGTTCCTTGTGAAAGACATTTATGATTTGATTGGGTTGAACTATTTATGATTGTGGAAAGTTCAACTTTAGTAAAATATGACATAAAGAAAAATGATTCATTTATATTTTTGAATTCTAGAAACTAATGAGTAGCTAGGAATTTAGGAATCATGTTCCTTTTGTTGGCAATAAAATCTAGCTTTGAACATGTTTCCAAATGTTTCTTTAACTATCTCAATTTTGAAATCAAATGACCAAAAACAAAGATTCGTTGGCTTAAAAGACAGACCAGAAGTACCAAGTTAGATAATGCATTTGTCTATGAAGGGTCTTTTTGTAACCACAACTTTAAAGGTGAGCACAAAAAATCTAAACTCCATAAATTCTAATGGTTGGTAGTTGAATGTACGACCAATTTCTTTTGCCAAACAACCCAGATTACAAGTCTCCATGAATCACAATTCATTGAGGAACAATGAAACTTGCAATATTCTTGTATCATTATATCTCACCAGTTGTAGGTCAGATGGAGAATCATAGTCTATGGATGAAAGAATGTCGCCTAGTGATTCTATAGAATGTTCAAAGGTTGAGTACAAGATAATGATAATTCCATAGTTGTTGTTTCTCTAAAGAAGAAAACCTTAGAAAGTATGTTCATTTAAAATCATTCAAACTCAAAGTCAAGGCAATATATGGTTTCAAGAGTTAAATGATCAAATTCTAATTTTAAATGATATTTGTTTTCATAATATTAGTTATTTACGACATTTTTCTAATATCCCAATTCGTGAACTTTTATGTGTTGTTCAAATTTCTGATGTTTCCAACTTGGTGAATCAAATTTCTCTCCTTGTTGCTATTCTTGCAAGAAACATTTTCAACAAAAAAAATTCAGGTGAAACGACATTTTTCGTATGAAATCTTTCTCTATTCATGTCTCTATTTTGTATTTAATCTTCAGTAAAACATGAAAAATTATGTATACTAGACAAAAGTTCTACTGGTCATTTTTTTGTATTTTATTCATCCTTTACTTCAGTTGTTTCCTTTGTACTTTATTTATCACTATACAACTACAAATTATTACATTAAAGAATTATGTGTTCTATTTATGTCAATCACTTGTTTGTAAATGTTACCCTTACCCAAGATGAAGAAGAATTCAAACTTTGGGGCGCTTAAGCCAAATGCGATTCAAGTTAGGGGCAAGATTTGGATACATACTTTGCTTTTGCTTTAGGAGACATTTGTATTAGTTATTAAGGTTTTGAAATCTCAAATTAATTGACCTTGTTTACAATAGGGGTACTCTGTTTTACTTCTGTTAAATTTGAAAGAAAAAATTTAGTCCAAACTACACTTCAAGTATTTTCTCTCTATAAAAACAATTAATATAAAATGTAGTTGAAATGCACTTCATTGCATTTTGTATTGATGTACTGTGAGAATATTTGGAAATGATTTCCCTCTTGATTGTACATGCATTTTTTTGTTATGTGCTCACTTTTTGTTTCTTAAAGAACAACATTGATCTGAATAAAGTATGTTTTTGTTTTCACTATATTTTGAGATTTTAGTTACCAAATCTCAATGTTCTTTTCTCATTTTGCGTATCTCTTTTAGCATGATACCAAAATAATTGGTTTCGCCATAGTAGAGGTTTTTGGATAGTAGACGATTAGTTGGTTGTTATTAAATGTTATTTATGTTCAAGAATTTTTTTTTTATTGTTATTTATCATCATTTTACTATCAAAGCATGTCCTATTAAGTGAGGTGTTTTCACGTTAGCAATTAACAACATCATTACTGAAATCAAAGAACTTCGATAAGAAAAAAGCTACCTCTTTTGTCCATCAAGTTCATAGATTTTGACAACTAAGATATTTGTCCTCTTTGCATTTTTTTCTCTTATATATTTTCCACTGCCTCATAATTTACAAATTTCTAGAGAGACCCTAATGCATATCTTTGTTTTTCTTGTAGGACACAAAATTGCAATATACAAGAGCATCATGTTCATTGCATTTTTTATAATTGTTGACATGCCTACTATCAAATATAGTTTTCTATTTGCCAATACTTATTCTTGTTTCTTTAAAAAAAATTGTATCAAACATGTTTCCTTAAATGAAAACAAAGATCCAAATGGAAAATATGCAACCTGGTAGTTCAGATCGATACAGTATTCTTTTTTGGGCATGGCATCATTTTGTCAATCAGATTACAAGATCTTAGTTGCACAACAACATAATGTAACTCCAAGAAACTTATTATGACATATTAAATGTATGTCCATTTTCTACTTTCCTTGCAATCCTTTCTTTAGTTTGCATTTGTTGTGAATTGTGAAACAGTTTTAAGTAAAAGAGAGATATATAAAATAAAAAAAAGAGAACAAGATGTATATGAATTTCTTTATATGTTGAATTAAGTGCACTTCTGCATTCAGAAAAGCTTTTGAATAACAGTCGATATAATTGTTTTTTTTATTCACTAGAGAACTAATGTCCTTGAACATTTATTTCCCAATTGGTTTGGCATTGTCTGATTTGTACTCCTTTGTTGATAGGATTTTTTGTCGAAATAAATTTTTTTCTTATCAATTGTGGAAAATCACAATGTGGCATTATTCATTTAAAAATTTGTAGCTTGTGTTACTCTTGATTATATACTACAATTATTATCATTGCTGCATTGCCATGGGTGCCATGAAAATTTTTGTTTTTGTTTTGTTTTGTTTTGTTTTGTTTTTTTGTGTTCCTTGAAATTTTATAACTAGTTATTTATGCAAGTCATTGTCTTCTTTGATCTATTTGAAGTTACGAATAGGCTAAATTTTTCTATTTTTAGTACCTTTTCTTTGCTTGATTGCATTGATTTCCATACAAATTGATAATGAGCAAATAAATTTGCGTGTTGACATAATTTGTCATCAGTAGTTGTCTATGTAGGTGGACACTGGGATCTAATACAGATAACTTATGTCAGTATTTCACATGATAATTGAGATGTATATAGTGTGCTCAAGTAATTAGGAAACTTTACTTCAACTTCTTCTGGTAATCAATTGACTTTGAGGTTGTCTGACCATGTGTGCATTGTTTTTATGCCATTCGCATGACAATTTGATTCACTAGTATGAATTGAGCATTAATTAATTGGTTAATTTTCCAAATGCATCAGGGTTTGATTCATTTTTTAGTTCTTTGAGCCTGCAAATATTTGAGTTAAAATATTGTAAAAAGGTAATATTTTGCTTAGTATTTCAAATATTTTTTTAGATGGCTCGGTATTATATGTGTTTGAAAACTTTGGTTCCTTGTGAAAGACATTCATGATTTGACTAGGTTGAACTATTTATGATTGTGGAAAGTTAAACTTTAGTAAAATATGACATAAAGCAAAATTATTCATTTATATTATTGAATTCTAGAAACTAATGAGTACCTAGGCATTTAGGAATCATGTTCCTTTTGTTGGCAATAAAATCTAGCTTTGAACATGTTTCTACGTGTTTCTTTAGCTATCGCAATTTTGAAATTAAATGACCAAAAACAAAGATTCATTGGCTTAAAAGACAGATAAGAAGTACCAAGTTAGATAATGCATTTGTCTATGAAGGGTCTTTTTGTAACCACAACTTTTAAGGTGAGCACAAAAACTCTAAACTCCATAAATACTAATGGTTGGCAGTTGAATGTACGACCAATTTCTATTGGCAAACAACTTAGATTACAAGTCTCGATGAATCACAATTCATTGAGGAACAATAAAAATTGCAATATTCTTGTATCATTATATCTCACCAGTTGTAGGTTAGATGGAGAATCAGAGTCTATGGATGAAAGCATGTCACCTAGTGATTCTATAGAATGTTCAAAGGTTGAGTACATGATAATGATAATTCCATAGTTGTTGCTTCTCTAGAGAAGAAAACCTTAGAAAGTATGTTCATTTAAAATCATTCAAACTCAAAGTCAAGACAACGTATGGTTTCAAGAGTTAAATTATCAAATTCTAATTTTAAATGATATTTGTTTTCATAATATTAGTTATTTACCACATTTTTCTAATATCTCCCTTCTTGAAATTTTATATGTTGTTCAAATTTCTGATGTTTCCAACTTGGTGAATTAAATTTCTCTCCTTGTTGCTAATCTTGCAAGAAACATTTTCAAGAAAAAAAAATTCAGGTGAAACGACATGTGTCACATGAAATCTTACTTTATTCATGTCTCTATTTTGTATTTAATCTTCAATAAAACATGCAAAATTATGTATACTAGACGAAAGTTCTACTTGTCATTTTTTTGTATTTTATGCATCCTTTACTTCAGTTGTTTCCTTTGTACTTTATTTATCACTATACAACTACAAATTATTACATAAAAGAATTATGTGCTCTATTTATGTCAATCACTTGCTTGTAAATGTTACCCCTACCCAAGTTGAAGAAGAATTCAAACTTTGGGGCACTTAAGCCAAATGGGATTCAAGTTAGGGGCAAGATTTGGACACATACTTGGTTTTTGCTTTAGGAGACATTTGTATTAGTTATTATGGTTTTGAAATCTCAAATTGATTGACCTTGTTTACAATAGGGAATACTCTATTTTACTTCTATTAAATTTGAAAGAAAAAATTTAGTCCAAACTGCACTTCAAGCATTTTCTCTCTATAAAAAACAATTAATATAAAATGTAGTTGAAATGCACTTCATTGCATTTTGTATTGATGTACTGTGAGAATATCTAGAAATGATTTCCCTCTTGATTGTACATGCATTTTTTTGTTATGTACTCACTTTTTGTTTCTTAAATAACAACAATGATCTGAATAAAGTATGTTTTTGTTTTCACTATATTATGAGATTTTAGTTACCAAATATCAATGTTCTTTTCTCATTTTTCATATCTCTTTTAGCATGATACTAAAATAATTGGTTTCGCCATAGTAGAGGTTTTTGGATACTAGATGATTCGCTGGTTGTTATTAAATGTTATTTATATTAAATATTTTTTTTATTGTTATTTATCATCATTTTACTATCAAAGCATGTCCTACTATAACCCAGATTTAACACCACTCTAAAATTCAAGTCCTAGAACCAAGAAAAGCCTCTCCCGCCTCACAAAACCCCCAACCAAAAAAATACTAGTGAGTCTTAAACCACCTAGAAACCACATACTAACATGCACTAGGAAATTTCGAAGGTATTGGGGAAATTTTAGTTGTTGGACAGAGAAAAGGAGCCAAAGTAGGATCTAAAATATCTCACAAATCTTAAACAATGTTACCCAAAAATTACCCTCCACCACTGAAACCGAGCCCAAGTACTGAAATAACAGGCACTCCATGAGACTGGATAGAGAACTACAACCATGTTATTTACAGTTTATACGAGCTCCACTAAAATGATAAGTCATCTATGACACTAGATATACAACTATGGTGTGATATAGAAACTTCCTATATGCTCCCTACACCAGCCCTCATAGACTAGAATTCAAGCCCTAGAAACAAGAAAGCATTCTATTTTTCTTTTGTTAAATTTGAAAGAATAGCTTTAGTCCAAAATACACTTGAAGTACTTTCTGTAACACCCTCCTCCCATATCTACCCAAGTAACCGGCCAACTGGGGTAAACATGTGATGTGAAGTTACTATGATATGATTCGACTCCCTATGTTTCAGTTAAGGAAGTGGAATCGACGGAAACACACCATAAAAACCTTCCACATTAGCAACAGAACTCCCTGGAGCCAACCCAACCAGTCAAGTAACCAACCCCTGAGACCAACCAAATTTTTAGACCATTAAACCCCTGGATACTCCCTTGACATAGACAAGCATTCGTCTAGGAGGCTCCATATGCTCCCACAACATGGGTATGAATGCGTCAAGGGACTTTTCTGTCCAGTGTTGTGCCTATGTCTCCAATATTTTAGCCACGTTTTTAGGCCCTGAGCCCAGGTCATTGCCCAAAAGTCAATGAAACTTTCAAAGATAAAAGATAACAACAGAATAAGGATACAAATGCAATTCTTGAACAAGAAATTGACTGGACCCATACTAGCCATGACAAGAATTTCATCAAACATGTCACAAATATGTAATCTCCAGGTGTAAACAACAGATCTGAGCATAGGGATCTCATACTTATTTGAGAATCGCTAAGAAGCATTGTCCCTTTATATCATTAGCTACATTATCATCTATTAGGTCACAGATACATTTTTCATTCATTTAAAAATTAAAACATGAGGAGAGCCATACAGCATCACTATCATAATACATGCTTATAACCAACATAATAACAAAAAAAATATTAAAGATACATCAGCCATAGAATCCACATATAAACTAGTACATTTACACATAAGTTACCAAGGAAAGAATCTCTTATTAATGAATACAAAATCCAACCCAGTATGGGACTACCACATTCCACACGACTATAGAATGGCTGAGCCAATTCTCTCTTCAGCCATTCACCCCCATGCCATATTCCAACCATGAATGTGGGACTCAAACCAAAAGAAACAACAAGGGCATCCCTAGGCTAAACCACCTCACCCACATCAATAGAAACCAAGATTTACCACAATACACATTGGATCACTATTCCAACACAATCAACATGTAATAATAGGCTTTACCATGATCTCCACCAGATCACTAGGCCAAACAAGCATGAATGCCACCAGATTTCTCCACCTACATCGTGAGGAATTTTCTTGTCTCCTAGTTTCTCATACTTTGCCTCAATCCACATTGGATCACTAGGCCCTAAACCAAGACCCACTCTCTAGGATTTACAACATATACCATCTCAGAATTACTAGGCCTGATGGAGAGCACCCACCTATAGGCTTTACCGTATATCCCGCCATTCACCGGTCAAGGATTCCTAGGCACACCGAGGCAACACAAAATCCATCTTTACCGCAACCCACAGTTTGGTTTAGGGGTTACTAGGCCATGCATTCTATGATTCATAGATCCACCTCACTCAACTTCAAATCCATCTGGAAATCCAGTTGAGCCAAAACATGAGAACCCAATCACACCATGGCTATCTGGAAATGGAAAGGTTGTGTTGAAAAAAATTGTTACGCTTGGAAAACCCATGCCATAACAACAAAAAACCACATTATATACCATGCATGCCAAATCTAGCAAGGAAATCACATATGCAAATCAATACCTACAAAGAATCCTTTTGCAACTACTTTATCCTAATCTTCCTTTCTTTCTCCTTCCTTCCCCTTGCCTTCTTTCCCTTTCTTGATCCAATGCCAAAGTACTCCAAGAAAAATTTGAGTGTCCAAGAGTGAGAGAGAGGGAGAGAGAGAATAATGAGAGAGTTCAAAAATTGAACTGATAAAAGGCTACAAATTGATACTCATAATCCTTTTTATCAATTAGGCCTCTATTTTCTTCATTTTCCATTAGTTTCCTTCAATATCCTCCTCACATGCAACTTGTGACCTGTCACCTTCTTTTTTTCCTAATTTTTGTGCCTCTTTCCTTTCCAAAGTCTTTGGCATTGCCATTGCCAATTTCCTTTAGGAATAATAAACCGAATGAACACCCACTAGGATGTTTTTCCCACCATTTAGCTTGGAATACTTATCCCATGACCGTGGTCTTATATATTTTTACATGTATTTTTAACTATGGTTGTTACAGAACCCTCCTGCTTGGGGGAACACCATCCTCGGTGTTCAATGACACCTATAACTAGCAAGATGGCTGAAAACAAAACATACTGCACATGGAGATCTATAACATAGCTCGTTTCAATATTTACAATGACCATCTGCTAAAACATGACACACATACCATTTAGTGGAGATTTATAACACAGCTCATTACGGTATTACCAATAATAGCCACATATACACATACACACATACACATTTGCTTCACGTAGCAAATAATCATATTGTCTATGGAGCTTTATAAATCTAGCTCGATAAAATATTTACAATAATGCACACATATACACATATGAACATTCGCTCAACCAACAAATAAAAGGATATGATGGATGCATCCGCAACAAGGGAATCCACAAGCTCACACCTCCACCCTCAAAGTAATACCAGGATTCACCTCCTTCTTAAGAAGTCCAAAATTCACTGCAAGGCCAAATCTGCATCCAATGTCAACTGCTATAATCCTGCACCACTTGTCCTCTCAGTGAACGGTTATTGCCTCATTGTTCCAGGATGCACTCCCATTGTGCATCTGATTTCATATGGAAATTCTAATTACCAAAAACAAATCCATCCTTGGGCTTCCCTTCTCTGTTACACAGTCCCTCGGGCAATCTGGTCACCCCTTTTGTGCAGTCACTCACCTTCCAAGTTCCTCGACATCCCCTATCTTGGGTGATTCATCCCTTGGAAAGGCTTCCTCACACTAGAAGGTCAACAACCAAGGCATATACCTCCCTCAAAACCATGATACTGGTCATATTATGCTCATGGATATCAATGGACACTATTGGGTACTAGTGTCCTAGAATGGCCCTACCCCTGAAGTGCTTTACTAGCATACTATTGCCTGTTTGAATTCCTTTTGTTTCTGCTACTAATCTTTGCATTCAGTTTCAACCACCCGATCGAACATTTATGTGCTTCCTATACTAAGAACATAACTTCCATTAGATTTAAAATAATTTGAAATAAATCCACATCATACCTCACTGGTAGCTCGTCAATAAGGTACACTTGCAATCCTATTTACTTCTTGTCACAACAAGTCAAACTAGCATCTTTGATCAAATTATCATATATAAACATATCACATCAGGTTAGCTCAAAACGCAACCATCATAGATCAAAATCATAAATCACATGTAACCATGATAAAACACAATCATAGATCACATGTAATCATCATAGACCATAATCATAAATCACATGCATAATAAAACTAAAATAATATATTGATATTTATCCTTTAACAAATCCTTAGTTGTTACCTTTGTCCTTATTATGTACACACTCCAGATCGGTTTCCACTACTGAAAAACACCCAGTGCCTTCTCCTCAACCATGTGCACATACACATATTGTGCATCACGCACATACAACCACACACGACATACAACACATACGCCTACACCTAGTGTACATCAAAACACAATACATACTTCTACATCTGAGGTACACCACAATGAAATACATACACCTACACCCAATGTACAACAAAAAAAAAATATGTAAACAGAGTACAACACAATGAATACATATGTCATGATACCACAACTACACAATGCACATACATAGTACCACATGCCTGCAACACAACATTTACGACATGCACACAATACTGCAAGTACACCAATATCATATGTACAACATGTACACATTACCACCTATACAAAGCACCACCTTCACAATGTATGCACAACATCACATGTACATGAAACCACCTGTACAATGTGTACATTACACCACATGTACATTGTACCACCTGTACAATGTGTACACAATGCCAAACGTACACAGCACCACATGCACATGTACATGACATCACATGTACACAAAACCATAAGCATGACATGTACACAACACCCCCTGAACAAGGCATCACATGTACAACATGTACACAACACCACATGCTCACAACACCACTTGTAAAATCATGCACACAACACCATATGTACATAACACCACATGTACAATATGAACACAACACCATATGTACATAGAATTGCATATATAACATGTACATAGCACCATATGTACACGGCACCACATATCCAACATGCGCACACCAACATATGCTCACAACACCTCATATCCAACATACGCATAGTATGATATTTACATAACATCACATATCCAACATGTACATAGCACCATCTATACCTAGCACTACATATGTAATATACACACAATGCCATATATACAACAGACATACAACATCATATGTACACAATACTACATATACAACATTACACATCATCATAGGTACAATCACTGAATATACAACATATGAACAACAATAGTACCACACATCCAAAACCACACTCTCTCTATCAAGCAACATTGCTTCCAGTGTCTTATCCATGCTTGTCCCAACATGCCGCATGCCACACAATTTTCATTTTCTTGATGTATCCCTCGGTCTAGCCCATTCATAACATAAACATACTATAATAACATAATATAAATTCATATCCACATGATACTAACCTCATAGATTTGTCAAGACTACTCTTCCCACTTGATTCCTCATAAATCAAGAACCTCTTCATGTCATTCACCTACGTAAGCAATCATTCCTCCAAAAGAATGATCCCTGGTGACCCTGTCAGACAACGACATACATACATACATGTATACATATAAATATCAACATAAAACAATCATGATCCTTGATGACCCTATCAGATAAGAACGTACATACATACATATATGCATATAAACATTAACATAAAGAAATCATGATCACAACATAATTACTAGATATCATAAGGCCAAGATTAAGAGAACTCCCTTTATCCATGCACAACATGCACAACATTGAGAATAACCATTCCCAACATAGACAAGGAATCAGATGCCTAACATCCATTCACTTTACCTTTCCTGTTAGCTTTCTCATAATTTCCCTTCCACCATCGATTTACACTAATGGACCCAACCAACTCAGCCTACTATCATACTCTTACCTTTAGCTGCCATTACACATGCACCATATTCATCCAAGTCTTTATTAAATATTGGATTTCATTCATCTCTCCCTGAGCTCCACTAACTTTACTCTTTCCCCAACCAATTCTCGAGACCCACAAACATAAAAGGAAATACCAAGAATCAAGCAAGAGAAAACCAATAACAATACGACACCAGAAACAAATTGATATGTCCATACACCAAACGTAAACAAATCTGCAATCAAGAACAATAAATCACCAAAGACCAAAAGCAAAAGACTAGCAACAAACACCATGAATCAACCCCCATGGTTCCCAAAGC
The DNA here is from genome assembly GCA_031772625.1 of Pinus tabuliformis. Lineage (NCBI taxonomy): Eukaryota > Viridiplantae > Streptophyta > Pinopsida > Pinales > Pinaceae > Pinus > Pinus tabuliformis. The sequence goes on from CM062804.1 coordinate 108,646,071, forward strand.
CTCTTGTAGGTTTTAACCCCATACATAAATTACCTACATACGAATTCTAAAAACAGAAAATAAACAATGGCGAGAGCATAAAACATAAAATAGATATACACAAAGATTTTCCCCTCGATCCCAAAATTGGGACTACTAGATTGATATTTTATTATGTTCCTTTCAATGTTACAACACATATACATGTTGAAGCATCCATAAACCCCAATCCATTAACCCTAGATTAGAACATAGTCGTAGTTCCCTTGACTGGATCTACAAAATACCATGGACCGAAAACCATCTTTCCCAAAGCCATGTGCGAAATCCATGCACAAAACCATAGGTAGGTCTGCTCCCCTACATACCCCGTGACAGGGGGGTAGCCACCCCCCTTGTGACCCCCCAGTAGTGCCCGGGGCAAAGTACAGGGGGGATACCAGCCCCCCCTTTAACCCCCCCATGCATGGGCTAGTCGTGGAAATAATATAACACAACCCAACATTCTCCCGCTTGTTGTTTTATTTCCACAGGGGACCACAAGAGAGCTTAGTCATTGATTCGGCCCTGCAACACCGATTGTTTCTCTACACCAAGAGAACTTCTCAGTTCTCATAGACTTTGTCAATGCATCTGCAATATTCTTCAAAATTTCCACCTTTACGAGCAACACCTTTTTTTCCTCAACCATATCCCTCATAAAGTGATACTGAACATCAATGTGCTTTATCTTTGAATGATAAGCAGGGTTCTTTGCCAAGAAAATTGCACTTTAGTTGTCACAGTCTATCCTTATAGCTTGTTGTACTAACCCCATACTTGAATACAATCTCTGCAACCAAACTACTTCCTTGCTTGCATGAGTGAGTGCCATCTATTTTGCCTCTGTAGTTGAAAGTACCACTATAGATTGTCTCTTACTCATCCAACTGACTGCACCTCCAAATAGGTTAAACATATATCCACCTGTATATATTATCTGTTCTAGATCTCCAACCCAGTTTGCATCAGCAAATCAATGGATGTCCAAAACTCTGTCCAGTCCTAATCTTCCTTGGTAGCACAAACCATAATCACTAGTGCCACGCAAATACCTGAAAACCCACTTCACTATTGTCCAATGCTCCTTCCCTAGTTTTGACATAAACCTACACAATACTCCCATTGCATGTGCAATATCTGGTCTAGTATATACCATTGCATACATTAGGCTGCCGACTACACTTGCATATGGAACATAGGACATGTCCTATTCCTCTTCTTATGCCTTGGGACACTGTTCAATAGATATCTTTACACCTAGAGGAATAGGAACCTTCACCCTTTTACTATGCTACATATTAAACCTCTATAGTATTGTCTCGACATACTTCCTTTGGTTTAACCAAAGCTACCTCTTTGCCCGATCTCGTTTAATTTCCATGCCCAAAATTAGTTTACAGCAACAGGATATTTCATGTAGAATTTGGAGGACAATTGGGTCTTCAAATCCTCGATAATTTCTTTGTCATTTCCAACTAGAAACATAGCATCCACATACAAGACTAGATAAATAACACGGTCACCAATTAATTTAAAATACACACAGTGATCTGCTTTTCTTCTTGTGAAGCCGAGTCCCTGTATAAATGTATCAAATTTCTGATACAACATCCTTGGTGACTGTTTTAACCCATATAGAGACTTTTTTAACTTGCATACCAGTTCTTTATTACCCTTCACCACCAAGAATTCAGGTTGCTTCATGTAGATCTCTTATTTAAGATCCCCGTGAAGAAATGTTTTCTTCACATCCATTTGTTCTACCTCAAAATCAAAAGCAGCAGCAACAGATAAAAGTAATCTAATGGAAGCTACCTTGGCAACATGAGAAAAAATATCACCAAAATCAATCCCAACACCTAGGAATAACCTTTTTCTACCAACCGAGCTTTGTATTTCTCCACCTTTCCTTATGCATTCATCTTCTTCTTGAACACCCATTTGCTACCAATGGGTTTCCTTTGATCTGACAACTCCACTAGATCCCAAGCCTCATTTTTGTGCAAAGATACCATTTCATCAACCATGGCCTCTTTCCATATTTTTCCATCCTCTGAATCTGTTGCTTCCCGCACAATTCTGGGATCATCATCAGTAATAGATAAAGAAAAATTTGAACAGAAAGCAGATGGAGTATACCTTTATGCCTACCTTCTTTCTCGAACTGATCTTCTCATAGCCGGAGTTTGTGGCTCTTCACCTTTTGATTCTTGTTCTCCTGTAGAGTCTGATTCTTCCTCCTTTAGCTCAAACTCTATCTTCTCAAGTTCCTTCAGTAGGACTTCATGTTTAATAAACTATTTCACCTCTCTAAACACCACATCTCTGTTGTACAAAAACTTCCTTGTTACTGGGTTCGAAAGCTTATAACCTTTTAAACCATCCTTATACCCAATAAAGATGCCCTTTTCAGATTTACTATGCAACTTGGTTCATTTTTCCTTTGGAACATGTACATATGCATCGCATCCAAATACCCTTAGATGTGACAGACAAGGTTTCTTACAAGTCCATACCTCTTGTGGAGTCTTATGTTCCAATGCTGATGAAGGTGATCTGTTGACAAGGTAACATGCAGTCTCCATCGCCTCTGTGCATAACTCCTTTCCTAACCCAACACCACTGAGCATGCTTCTTTCCCTTTCCATCAACATCTTGTTCATTCTTTCTGCAACTACATTTTTCTCAAGTGTGTATGGAGTAGTCTTCTGTTGTGTTATACCACAAATATTAGAAAACTCCTCAAATTCCTTCTTGCAAAACTCTCCACCGTTATTGGTCCTCAACACCTTTATCTTCTTCTCTATCTGGTTTTCCACTAGAGCCTTAAATTCTTTAAACCTGTCAAAGACTTTAGATTTCTTCTTGAGGAAATATATCCATGTATTCCTTGAGAAGTCATCTATAAATGATACATACTACACAGACTTACCCAGTGATGGAACTGACATAGGTCCAAACACATCACTGTGCACAAGCTCTAATATTTTTTTCGCCCTCTTACCACCAGAGGGGAACTCACCCGATTCTGATTCCCATATACACAATTTTCACAGAAATCAAAATCCAAAGAGAAATTAGACTTACCTTCTACCATACCATTATGATGAATTATTCGAAGGCCCTTCTCTCCAATATGTCCAAGCATTTCATGCCATGGCATGGTCTTTTCTACAGAGACCACTAGATTTTCTGCTCCACTTTCAGGAACTAGAGAACTATTGCACCCATCAATAACAATGTTACCTTTAAGCTTGTATAGAGTTACAATCCAAACTCCCCGAATCAATACTAGTGCTCCTTGAACCATCGTGCAGGTATCTTTCTCAAACACTATTTTCACACCTGCATCATCCAACTTTATTATAGAAATCGGATTTCTGGCCAATGCAGGAATATACAGAACACCCAGAAGTGTTCTAATCCTTCCACCTTGCAAATTCAATCTGACTCTTTCGCGATCAATGATTCTAGCCTTCCTATTATCCCCTAAGAAGACATCACCACCATCATATTTCTCATACTTGGATAACCACTCTCTATGGGGGGGTGAAGTGAAAGGATGCACCTGATTAAATCAACCATGCCTCATGATCTACATGTGTACTTGAAGAAGAAGCCAGGTACACATCCCCACCTTCATATGAGGTGGTTTTCACCTCTATAGAAGGTCCAACATCATCAGATCCATTTCCTTTCTTAGGAGCTTTAGATTTATAGTCCCATTTTTAGTGCCCTTCCTTTTCGCATTTCCAACACACCTTTATAGGTTTTCCTAGATATTTAGATCTCCCTCTAGATTTATATCTCCCACTCGAGGACTTTTTTTTTTGTTGTTTTGGGACTATCCTCGTACAAACAAGGCATCACCTTTTTGGCCCTCCATATTTTTCCATCTCATCTCCTCTGACAGCAAGGATGAGACTAATTCATCAAACTACAAGGAAGTTGCATTGCTGCCTATTGAAACAACTAAACTATCCCACGAATCTAGTAGAGAACACAACAAAATGATGCACTTATCTTCATCTGAAATTTTAATATCAACAGATAATAACTGGCTTACCATAATATTAAATGTGTTTAGATGCACTGTGATCGAGTCTCCATCTTTCATCATCAGGTTATACAAATTTTTTCGTAGGAATAGTTTATTCACCAAAGACTTAGATTGGTACAAAGTCCCAAACTTTTCCCACAAAGCCTTCGCCAAAGCTTCCCCTGATACATTCACCAATATTGAATCTAAGACACACAATCCTATTGTGCTCTTTGCCATCCGATCCAACTTCGCCCAGTCTTCAGATGACATTGTTGATGATTTAGTACTCGGATCTATCCCAATCCACTGATATTTATCCACTAGCAGATTCTCCATCTTGATTTTCGACAACTCAAAACTTTGACCATTAAATTTCTCGATCTCTATCTTTCCACTATTCACCAAATAGATCCTGCAAATCTCCCACTGAATAGGGTCTACCACGAGCCCAAGCAAAACCCCTCAACAGAAAAGGCGTCCCCTTGAAGCCAAAACAACTATGATACCAAACGTAGGCTTTTACCCCATACATAAATTACCTGCATATGAATTCTAAAAATAGAAAATAAATAATGGCGAGAACATAAAACATAAAACAGATATACACAGAGATTTTCCCCTGGATCCCAAAACCGAGACTACCAGATTGATTTTTCATTATGTTCCTTTCAATGTTACAATATATATATATATATATATATCAATGTTACAATATATATATATATATAGATATATATATATATACACATATATATATATATATATATATATATATATATATATATATATATATATATATCTATATATATATATATATATATATATATATATATATATATATGCTGAAGCATCCATTAACCCTAGATTAGAACATAGTCGTAGTTCCCTTGACCGTATCTACAAAATACCATGGACCAAAAACCATCATGCACAAAACCATATGTGAAATCCACGCACAAAACCATAGGTAGGTCCACCCACCTAATATAACACAACCCAATGCCTCTAAGGGAAAACCCAAGCTGAGCCTTCTTCATGACTTCATGGTAGTCTCCTTTTCCATGCAATTCCTTGCATCATACTACCATAAACACATAATTTTCAATGTATAAATAACTATAAACATATACCAGTTAGTTGACCTTGTTATGCCAAGCACGTTCCTTGTAGCTAAACACATCTATGGCATGTCTCAAGGGACTCCAATTCCCTTGACATATCTAGCTTTAACTAGACACCAGTGGTTATACCTATCAAATACATGTCCATGGATATAAAACATATCCACATAACTTCAGATGAATTAGGGTTCAGAAGACTTCTTGTATGCAAAGCACTCATTCATTGGAATTGCAGTTTCCAAACATAGCCAAAGGAATTATCACCCAATTCCTTTCTTTTACCTTTACCTTGTTGCAACTGAGTCTTACTATGTACTGTCACATCACCCAATGAATAGTTATATAAACAAATCAACTATTACCTTGTCATACTGATGCCAAGCATTTTACCCTACAATTGCTCACACATGTCAACCACATGTTCCAAGTATCAAGACAACCATATCTATCAATTTGAAATCAACCTTTACCAAGACTAACAATCATGTCATAATCCATAGTCAACTCATAGTCATTAGACATAATGTTACAACTTTCATCTATTACACTCAAGTACATGTCATCTATCTCAACACATATGTGTGAGTAAAACCATCTTAAAACAATATCATTTCTTGATGCAACCTTATAGACACATACTCATATCATGCGATTAATCAAACATTCAAAAACATATAGACGACATAATAGACACCAACACTCAAATACCAAATAGATGACATAATCAAACATTCAAGCACAAAGTAGATGACATAAGCAAGCTCATACCTTAATGTATCTTAGGTGAGGCTATCTTGTATGCACAATCAATCTAGTTAGCACAATATAAATTTACAACACATAAACTCAAACACAAATAAGATCATGATATCCATAATAGTCACTAACTAACATTTTCACATCATAAACTCATAAACAATTATCATTCATACATAATAATCACATATGCACAGTCAGTCTAGATTAGTATCACATAATATCAAAACGTATTAAGTTTTAACTCATACCTTAATGTCATAGCCCTAACCATCAAGTTACTAGCATATAACAATAACAACATATAACCTAATCATCAAGCTAATTATCATATAACAACAAAAAGTTAACCTATAACATACTCATCAACAACATATAACATAATCATCAAGTTATCTAACATAAAACAACAATAGCAATGCATACAACCACAGGTTACTATCATTCATGACTATCTGACACATGTGCATATGACTACACTAATCAACTAGCATCTATCATGTATGTAACCATAACATCAATAGAATGAAAGGCATACACATAACCATAATTCATATAACAATCCTTAACCTACATACCTTCACGCCCAACATACAAACTTGTATGATGACATGCTCTTGCCTCGAGGTCCAATGCTACAACTTCACTTTGATGATCTGCATCTCCTGCTCTATCTCAGCCAACACATTAGCATCATAACATACCAATATCATCATGATGACCTAATTTCATACAATGACCTCACAATGCATGTTTGACCTACTATACATGCATATTTATAACCATGACAATGCATGCATAACAACATATAGACACTGATATGCATAACAAATGCATATACAACCATACACTCACGACGAAACATCCCACAACAACACCATCAACCTTCACATGGCGACATCACTACAACCATGATCAACACCATGCAAACAGAAAAGCACATGGACTATGAGCATAAGGAAGACATATGCAACCGGCATGAATGCATGACCAACACAGAGCCCATCTAGTTTGAGGGGTGAACCATGCTCTAATACCACTCTGTAACACCCTCCTCCCACATCTACCCATGTAACTAGCCAGCTGGGGTAAACATGTGATGAGAAGTTACTATGATATGATTTGACTACCTATGTGTCAATTAAGGAAGTGGAATTAACGGAAACACACCATACAAACCTTCCACATTAGCAATTGAACTCCTAAGAGCCAACCTAGACACTTAGGTAACCAGTCGCTGAGACCAACTGAAGTTTTAGACCATTAAACCCCCGACGCTCCCTTGACATGGATGAGCATGTGTCTAGGAGGCTCCATATGCTACCACAACATGGGTTTTCATATGTCTAGGGACTTTTCTACCCAACTTTGTGCCTGCGTTTCCGAGATTTGAGCCACTTTTTTAAGCCCAGAGCCCAGGTCACTGCCCATAACTTGATGACACTTTCGGAACTGAATGATAACAATAGAATAAGGATACAAATGCAATTAGTTGAAAAATGAATTGACTGGTCCTCTACTAGCCATGATAGGAATTTCATGAAACATGTCACAAATATGTAATCTACAAGTGTAAACAATGGATCTGAGCATAGGGCTCTCATACTTATCTGAGAATCACTAAGAAGCATTTTTCATTTATATCATTAGTTATATTATCATCTATTAGGTCATAGATACATTTTTCATTCATTTAAAAATCAAAACATGAGGAGAGCCATACATCATCACTGTCATAATACATGCTTATAACAAACATAATATCAAAGATACATCAGCCATAGAATCCACATATAAACCAATACATTTACACATAAGTTACCAAGGAAAGAATATCTTATTAATGAATACAAAATCCAACTCGGTATGAGACTACCACGTTCCACCCGACTATAGAATGGTTGAGCCAATTCTCTCTTCAGCCATTCACCCCCATGCCATATTCCAATCATGAATGTGGGACTCAAACCAAAAGAACCAACCAGGGAATCTCGAGGCTAAACCACCTCACCATCATCAATAGAAACCAGAATTTGCCACAATCCACATCAGATAACTAGGCCAACACAATAAACATGTAATAGTATGCTTTACCATGATCTCCACCAAATCACTAGGACAAACAAGCACAAATTCCACTGGATTTCTCCACCTACACTATGAGGAATTTTATTGTCTCCCCGTCTCCCATGCTTTACTATAATCCACACCAGATCACTAGGCCCTAAATCGAGACCCACTCTCCATGCTTTACCACATATCCCATCCCGAGATTACTAGGCCTGATGGAGAGCATCCACCGCTAGGCTTTATTGTATATCCTACCACTCACTGGTCGAGGATTCATAGGACCACCGAGGCAACACAAAATCTAGCTTTACTGCAACCCACAATCCAGTAAGGGGTTATTAGGTCATATTTTCTATTATTCAGAGATCCACCTCACTCAGCTTTGAATCCATCTAGCAATATAGCTCAACCAAAACATGAGAACCCCATCACACCATGGCTATCCGGAAATGGCAAGGCTAGGTTGAAAAACAATGTCTCACCTGGAAAAACCCATGCCATAACAACAAAAAAACACATGCAATACCATGCATGTTAAATCTAGCAAGGAAATCACACATGCAAGTTAATACCTACAAAGAATCTTGTTGTAGCTACTTGATCCTACTGTTCCTTGCTTGCTCCTTCCTTCCTCTTGCCTTCTTTGCCTTTCTTGATCCAATGCCAAAGTGATCCAAGAAGGATCTGTGTCCAATAGAGAGAGAGAGAGCTCCCAAATTGAATTGAAAAAAGGCTACAAACTGATCCTCATAAGCCTTTTTATCAATTAGGCCTATATTTTATTCATTTTCCATTATTTTCCTTCAATTTCCTCCTCACATGCAACCTGCGACCTTTCACCTTCCTTTTATCCTAATTTCCATGCCTCTTGCCTTTCCAAAGCCTTTTCCATTACCTTTGATAATTTCTTTTAGCCATAATAAACTGAATGAACACTTGCTAGGATGTTTTTCCCACCTTTTAGCTTGGAATACGTGTCCCATGACCATGGTCTTATATATTTTTACATGGATTTTAACCAGGGTTGTTACACTTTCTCTTTCTAAAAAATAGTTAATATCAAGTGTAGTTGAAATACACATCATTGCATTTTGTATTAATGTACCATGAGAATCTCTGTAAATGATTTCCCTCTTGATTGTACATGTATTTTTCTACTATGTATTCACTTTTTGTTTGTCAAACAAGCACATTGATCTGAGAAAATTATGCATTTGTTTTCACTGTTTTGTGAGATTTTGGTTACCAAATCTCAATGTTCTTTGTTGACTTCACATATCTCTTTTGGCATGATCCTACAATCATTAGTTTGGTTATAGTAGAGGTTTATGGATACTGCTTGCTTAGTTGGTTGTTATTAAATGTTTAAATGTCATTTATGTTCCATAATTTTTTCTTAATTGTTATTTCTCATCATTTTACTATTAAAACATGTCGTACTATAATTAGTGGACATCAAGAATTTGTTGACAAGAAAAAAAACACAGTTGGCACTAGAGGCACTCAACATAAATAAACATATGTTACGCTTGACACTTTTGATCAGTCTTTGTTACTTGTGAAGTATATGTTGCATTGTTCCTTTGTTGTAGCGACTCGTGGACATCTTTTTCCTACTACAAAAGGCTTCAAAAATAACATAATAAGGATACTTGGGGCCTCTACTCACCAGCAAAGTGGAGGAAATGGTTTTTCAAATGGGGCCTATAATCATGAAGGAAACAGAAGGCATATAGAAAATGTGAATTATTTGTGAGTTCATTTGGAAACCCTAATCCATTGTGAGATTTTAGTTACTAAATCTCAATGTTCTTTGTTCACTTTGCATGTCTCCTTTAGCATGATACCAAAATCATTATTTTGGTTTTAGTAGAAGTTTTTGGATACTACATGATTACCTAATTGTTATTAAATTTTATTTATATTCCATATTTTTTTGTTAATTGTTATCGCTCATGATTTTACTCTTAAAGCACCTCCACCATAGAGGCTGAGCCCAAGCACTGAAATAACAATCCCTCTGCGACATTGGACATATTTTATAAGAGCTCCACTAAAATAACCCAAAAATTACTGCCCGCCATAGTGGTCGAGCCCAAGTAATGAAATAATAACAATCCCTTTGTACCACTGGACACACAACTAGGACCAAATTAAATGATAGGCCATCTGCGAGACTGAACACACAACTATAGAATGGAATTCAAGTGCTAGAACCAAGCAAAACCCCTCTTGCCTCACAAAACCCCCAACCAAAAAAATACTGGCGAAGCAACAAAATCCCCAACCAAAAAGACACTAGTGAAACAACAATGTAATCCAAAAAGTACCCTCCACCACAGAGGTCAAGCCCAAGTACTGAAATAACAAGCCCTCTGCAACATCTATTAAGCTTCATACTTTTGATCACTTTGTGTTGCTTTTGAACTATATGTTGCATTGTTCCTATGTTGTAGCCACTCGTGGACACACTTTTCCTACTAGAAAGGGATTACAAAATAATGGAATAAGGATACATGTGGCCTCTGTTCACTGACGAAGTGAAATAAATAATTTTTCAAATGGGACCTATGATGATCAAGGAAACATAAGACAGAAAATTTGAATTATTTATGAGTTATTTTGGAAACCCCGATCCATTGTTTCAGATTTGGATCTAGCTGATGGAACATTCCGAGCCTTTTTTATCACATCACATTCCAAACAATATTTTTTCCTCTTATGACCTCATAAACCGATGTGATCAAATACAAAATATTGGTTACCTTGTATTCATAGTATCTCATGATTTTGTTGTAGCAATGATGCTCAAAAATCAATTGGAGTTTTCATCACAATAGGTGAGGAAATTACATATGTGTTGTCTCAAATGTATGGTCACATCACAATCCTTGGAGTTTGAAATGCCACCCTTATTATTGTATAATTCTTCTTTGGCTTGTATAATTTTGATATGTCTGAATGAGTTACTCCAGAAAGCCTATGGATTGGGGTGTGCCATTTCGGTGTTCATTGTTACTAATATATGATATGTACCTTTATATATCCTAGGTGTTGCTTGGATTTTATTTTGTTCTCTCTTTCCAAAGAAATGTAGCTCATGGTATTTTTATAAGTCCATTGGTTGTCTAGTTTAACTTCTATATAAATTTTCATAGTTTGAATTTTATATTCTACAATTGCATAATATACCAAACATTACTAGTGAGCTCCAGTATTGCAGCAATAATGCTGCAACTCCTAGGGCTCCCTTCTTTACTTTTATCAACCCGATAGTTCGTAGCAAACTTGGAAGCGACGATGCTGTATGCACAAGTACTAGCTCTTACTATGGCTATCACTTGATTAGCTGGCACAAGTTCGCTAGGAGCTTAAGCCAACTTCTATGAGTTCTCAAAAGAATATTTTACTATGATGGCAGAAGACTAATTCTATGGGGGCTATTCTACTTGCAGAAAGAGAATGAAAACTGAAATGGAACTCAAACCCTAGCAAACCCTAATCGTGCAAGAAAAGAGATGGAAACTACTGGAATGGGTGCCATTGATTACTGAAAAGGTAAATTGCATTTATTCAAGCTACTTCTAAAGAGAAATGGAAAGAAATCATCTTTTTGCAATTTTGAGTATTTTTATGTGGATTTATTATGCTTGTGATTTGACTAATTGTGACTGTGCAGTGGTTTGGTGGCAAAGGAAAATGGAGTTGGCTTTTGCAGATGATGAGGAAGGTGTGGAGGGGTCCTAAGAAGTCCCTAGTACCCTTCTAGAGATTTCCATTGCGATCAGACTTCGAAAAATCACTCGCATGAACTTCTACAGGAGGCTGCAGGGGATCTACAAGAAGTTCTACAGGAGGAGGCCGAAAGTGATTTTTGGAGGTTTGAAGGTGGAAAAATGGTGGGAAAAAGGAAATGAAGGTTGGATGAAGGTGTTGAAGGGTCTAGGACTCTGTTGATAAAGATCAAGAATGAAGGAGATGGTTGGATTGGTTCAAAGGGTAAGAAAGCGACTTTGTGAAGGAATGCAGAAATTAGGACAGTTTGGCGAAATGTGGTGAACGAGTGAAGGATTCTGTGAAAGATGAGCTGGTACAGGTTGTGTTATGGAAGGATGACAAGCTAGAATGTTTTTCAAGTGAGCTGCACACCTACTTCTTAAAACTGACCCAAGCAAGAACCGAAAAAACAGAGTTTTCCTAATTTGACCTAAAATCTGACCTAAAAACAGAAAAGTGCTGAACAGAATTTTATGAACAGGAAACTATGTGAGAAAGCCATGGTAAATGAACAAGAAATGGTCTAAGCATGTGAATCCAAGCAAATATCAGCTTCTCCAACTCAAAACATCACACTAGCAATTGCATGAAAGAAAAACAGTGTTTTTGGGGTAGCAACAGTGCCTCGTCCTCAATTCATGGTCCCAAGGAGGGAGAAAGGGAATCCAGGCCTGCTGGTAGCCTTTTTGGATCTTTCTCTATTACTACAACAAACTACTTAAACAACTTGAAGTAAGAACAACTAATTTAATCATCAAAAGCAACCTATTTTACCAAAGCAAGATTAATCCTAAACAATAGAAATCAGATTATGAATGCAAGAGAAAAAACATATAAATATACAAAGGAGGTGTTGGGCAGCTTGGATTGGGCCCTAACCCAAGAGCTTCAGCCCTTTAGAAAGGATCAATGCTGGTTCAAATCTGGATTAATCTTCATTGATAAAAAAAACAAAAAATAGTTACATCACAAAACTATCTGCAAAAGGAGCTTGAAAATAAGCTAAGTATAGCATTGCACAAAAGTGCGAAAATAGACTATGAAATGGCTAACCTACTAAGGCCTGAAGCCTTCTTATTTATACAAGTGAGGACCCCCAAGATTCCTCCTAAACTTAAGGAACTCGGATGCCTAAAACTCGAGATAACAGTAGCCCCACTTGAGTTGCTCGGGTGCCCCTTGGAATCATCGATGTGGTGGCCTTTGAACTCCAAGCTGCTAGTGGAGAACTCGAGGAAGGGGTCATTAATGCAAGAGACACCCATCCTATAAGTCCTCAGCCCTATTTCCTTGAGTTTGACTGCTAATCTGCTCATAAATGCCTAGTCCTTGTTCAAAAATTGTCCAAAAATCTGCAATAAACACTCATTAGACTATGTGGCAAAGTGACTATCCCCATTCATTCAATTGACATAAATATATTCAAAAACATGCACAAAACTATGGAGAATGGTGGATTAAATGGAAACAATAGGCAAAATGAGCCCGTATAGTTACCCATTTCTAGGGCTCATCATCACCCCCCTGCTAAATGGGTTGCTCTTCCTCTGAGCAACTAATCCAGTTCGGCATCCTTGATAGCTTTAATAACTTTCCTGACATCCCAAGCCTCTGAGGTGATGTCCTCTTCCCTGTCATGAAAACTTGCCTTTCTGTCCACTTCCTCCCATTGCTTTTGTTCTTCTTCTTCCTTAACCCCTTCCAATAGTCCTAAGAGTAGTGGAGGACTGAACTTAAGGCCAATCCAGTTGGCTTTCAAGTTTTGCATTGATTGTTTGTATAGGGGAACTCTCACCAAAGCCTCCCTCATTCTAGTTGGGGAGTGATACTCCCTGATCTTTAAGCTATATGAAAATGTATTCCATCTTCTCATGCAAGCATGAAGGCAATCATCGCCAAATAATCTTTCCATATCTTCAAAATGAGTGATAGCTTGTGCTTGCCTTTCAACATAATCAGGGAGAACTTGAGGGTTGCTTGCAAGGTGTTGATGAGCATATATGAGAGCTGAGGGGTCTTCCAGTTTTGCCCTTATTAGCAGGGGCTCATTTAGTTCTTTTTCCATGATCTGTTGAATTTCCACTGCTCTTTTTTCCTCATGGCTCATCCAAGAAGCCATAGCCATGAGTTGTAGGTCTCCCAATGCAGCATTCAGATCCCAAAAGTTCATATCAGGGAGTGCCATATTGTGTAAGTAAAATTCTGCTAATTTGGCTTTATCCTCAGCTAAACTAGTAGCACACAGATGCATAAACTGACCATAATTTTGGAATGGGATTATGCTCCTTTGAGCCAATGTTTTAATCTGGAACTGGAGCTATTGGTCTTTGAGATATAGCATGTAGGATCTAGTTGGTTTCCTGCACTACAAGGCCTCCATTGCCCAACTAGCCATGCAGGCCATCTGGGCTTCCCTTTCCTGCAACTGCTGCTTCAGCATCAGCACTTCAACTGCTGCCTGAGACTCCCTTTCTTGTTGCTTCTTTATCATCATTTCAACATCAGGCTGTGGCTCTTCCTCTTGTTGTTGTTTCTCTACTACTTCCTTATCTGCTAGGGGACCTTCCTATAGTTGTTGTTCTTCAAAAATTTGTGATATGTCTCCCCTTTGAGTTTCCTGTTGCTGTAACTGCTTTTTCAGCAGTGCATTTTCCTCCTGTAGCTGGGCTCTTTTAATGCTCTCGGTGTGTCTCACCATTGCCAACTCCCTTCTTAATTCTGTCAATTATTCTTCCATGTGTCCTATAATTGCAACTCCTTTGGATTAACCAATTTTCATCCAGGTGTGGGTTCTAACCCTTTCTTGTTCTAATTCAAAGAAAAGGGGCACAACGAATTTCTGTGGGATGATCTTCCCACCTTCTAGCAAATTGTAATATGAGCCTAAATTAGGTTGAGGGCTTGGTTCAGGTATCTCTTTGGCCTTGCCTTCCTCTTGTGACTGTTCTGCTGCCTCCTCTTCTAATTTTTCAGTCTCCTTTAGCTTGGCCAGTGTTTCCTGTAGAGAGGTTTTAGCTTCCTGTAGAACTGCTTTGGAGTCCATTAATCTGATTCTTTCCTTCCAAGTGGAAGTTTTGGGACTCCCTCTCTCATAGGTGATAGAGATTTTGGAGGGGGATTCCTCCTTTTTCTCAGTAGGTGCATCCTCAATTATTATAGGTTCTTTTGATGGTGGCTAGGGCTTGCCCACCTTTATCCTGGTGCTCCTTCTGGCTTTGAAATACATGGATGTTTCTCTTTTTCTTTTTCCCTTTTGTTTTGCTGGAGTGCTCAATGCAGCTAGCACAGCTGCTGCTTCTTTTGCCAATGTTTCAGGGGATGTTTCTTCCTGTTGTTGTTCCCCTTCATCTTCTGCAGTCATTTCTGTGTCTGCTGTTTTTGCTTTTTTCTCTGCTATCTCTGGTAATGTCTTCCCTTTCTCTTGATGGGTCCCTGCCTCTCCTATGGTAGTCTTTTTCTAGGCTTTCTTGGGCTTTTTCTCCTCAATTTTTGTTCTTTTCCTCTTCTCTGTCTTTGAGGCTGTTTTCTTTTCTGCCTTAGGTT
Organism: Pinus tabuliformis; assembly: GCA_031772625.1. NCBI lineage: Eukaryota > Viridiplantae > Streptophyta > Pinopsida > Pinales > Pinaceae > Pinus > Pinus tabuliformis. Next base: position 108,661,401 of record CM062804.1, read on the forward strand.
TTACAGTGGGTTTGTCAAGTTCCTCCTCTTCTTTTTGCTCCTCCTCTGTTTGAATATTTTGTGTCTCCTCATGCATTTCTTCCTCAATTTCCTCTTTCTCTTCCTCCTCCTCACTGCCAGATGTCCTCAGTCAAAGTTTTGATGTCATCTTCTCTGGACATATTCCTGAAAATTTCCCAAGCTATGGGGATGGTGTATGTGTGTAGGGCATCTTCCACCAATAATTTAATGAGACCATGGTGTGCCAGCTGGTCTGGGACCCCTGCATTTAGCTTGGTGCTACATTCTATTAAAGACTAGAGGAGGAAATATGGGAGACTGAGTTTTCTAACTGGAGGTAGGTCCATCCCATACCTCAATTCATGTAATAACCTGAAGTGATAACCATAAATTATACTGAACCTTCCTTCACAAGTGATATATTTCATTATTTGGTAGCTGACTTCACTCCATGGAGGAGGTAAGCTTGTCCTTCTGACCCCATTTTTATCCTCTACAGGATGCTCCCCAGGTTGAAAAAATGTCTTCTTGGCAACCTATCCCAATGCTTTTTCCTCCTTGCTCCAAGGGAGCCCAAGTGGAAGACTTGTGATTTGACTGATAAAATCAGGTGTAAGTTCTAGGGTCAGACCCCTAAAACTGACTGTAGCATGTGTTTTCGAATGGGGTCTTAAGGACATCAAAAATTCTTCAGTCACCTCATCATCATATCCATGTATTCTTTCAAAGAAAATCATCCAATTTTCCCTGGTGAAGAGGGCCACCACCTCAGGGTGCTCATGCAATTGGTTGGAGTTCAAAGGCTCCTTCCTCATAAAACCTCCTGGCATGGTGTTTAGTGGTTTCTGAAGTGCTTAGGTGAGGAGAAAAAACAACAATTTCCAAAATCAGAAATAGAGGGACAACTGAGTTTTGTTTTTTCTGAACTGTAGGAGGAATTTCCGTGTGCTCCTTCTTCACAACACCAATTTGCAATTCTCCCTTTCTCCAAACTATTCTCAACCTGAATTTGCTTCTTGGTTCTTGGAAGAAATCAATACGCTGACAGAACAGGGACTATATAAAAACAGTGGTTTTTTTCACAGAGTAAATAGACTTGCAATGTTCGTTTCCTCCCCAGGTTTGATTTCTATGACTGCATCCTCCCTTTTTTTTTTATAGCAAAATGTGAGGAAGAGAAAGGCAAATTTTGAACACAGAGAAGGGAACGGAGAGACTGTGTAGAACTTCAGAAAAAACACAGTAGACTTTTGAATTTCTCTTTCTTCGTTTCTCTTCACCCACTACTCTAGTTTTAAGCTACCACCTTATCTAAGCACATTGTATGCAGAGTAGGTTTTCGAGCCTACCTCATTCCCATCTCGAATTTGACAAGGATTCTGATTTTTCAACTGCAAAGTTGCTCTATGTTTTCCCTGTAGAAATCTTCCTGTAGAAGGTGTTCCTGCTCCTGTAGAATGCAGTAGTGCTCCTGTAGAACCTAATAGGTGAGAGGGTTTTAAAAAACTAGTAGAAACTACTGGTTCGCTGCTCTGAAGGTGGTAGATGAGCACTACAGTTGAGAGCTTCGTAACATGAAAATGAACCAAAGGGTGGTGGAGGCTTAGACTGCACTGTACTTAACTGTTGGCGTAATCTGCGGTGAGGAGATGAGGTGGCCGGATGGGTACGTTATCCCCATCCGGATCAGTTGGTCCTACGCCAGTGTCATTATGGTTCCTCATGCCGCCTGACCGCCATCACCTCCCTTACTCTCGTTATACGCCGCCACCACTACCGGTTTCGAATGTTTTCTTCCTGAGTTGACATGCCACACGTGCTGACTGCGTATCTGATCGGTAGTTTGAATTTGGACGTGGCTCAACTAAATTCCACGAAGGTGTGTGAACTGAACGAGGGTGGCCAGTTAGCTGGCCACCAAGTCCGCTCAATCGTGACCATTCCCATAGCTCATGCAGTTTTGAAATAGTATTCATGCAATTGAGGAATAGGTTTAGCCACTTACCTGCATAGTCGTTGTTGTGCTATGCATACTTCGGACTCTGGCACCTCCTTTCCTCACTGTTGTTGCTATTGGTGCTCTGCATGCTTGGCCTTCGTCTTATGCTGATGATTCCTTGATCAAGATCTGCTCCTTACGTGCTGCATACATCTTGCTGCGTTGATCCTGTCTCTGGAGTTTGCTTTTCAAAGGGATCAGCTGCTACAGGAATCCTACAGGATTTCCTGTAGCTGCTTCTCCTTCTGAAATTCAGGCTGATGCTTGAGCAAGCTTAAAAAGACAACTGACAAAGGTTCTAAATGGAAGACATAGAAGCTGGAAAGTATCAGGTAAGAATAAGCAAAAATAACACTGCTACTTTATTTGTCATTTTCTTTTGTGTTGTCAAAGTGGAAAAAAAACAGAATTTTTGTATTTTGTCTGTGCAGGGAAAGGAAAAACCGAGTGGAAATGCGGGTGTGTAGAGATTGTTAACACTCAGGTTGTCCCTAAAGCTCCTTAAGGGATACAGCCAAGGTAACCACAAACCAATCTTTGGATTGCAGGTCCTAGCCTACCTGCAATCAGAGAGGGCTCTCTCTTTATAATTCATCTTTGTTTTGGGTTGATTTTAGGCTAGTTATGATGTTCTTGGGTTTTGTTTTGATTTTGGTGGGAAGGAGGATTCTTTCAAGTAGGGAGGCATGCATAGTGTGAGAGGTTCAAACCATTGGGCATGGAGTCATGGTTTAGGGCTGCTGGTGCGTTTTCTTGGTCACAAGAGGAATACAGAGCAGGATAGCTACACATAGAACAACATTCAAGCTGAAATAAGGGTGAGATGGAAGTCAGAAATGAAAGGCAACTAAGGATCTTTCATCCAACTAACAGAGGGAAAGGTGAATGAAATTTATCTAGGAGCAGTCAAGGATTCCTAAATAACAGTCATACATGGATGAAATAGAGCAGATATGAGCCATGAGGTATTCATATTTATGCCTAAATCAGAAGAAAACATATAAAAATCACAGAAACTGAGCATAGAATGCTGTTAGGCAAATTCTAAGCTAATATTTCTTTCTGCAACTTGGATCATGACATACAGATGATATAACATATATAAATTGAAAAATAGAGACAAGGAAGACTTATTGAGCCATGTGGGAGAACGAGAATCCTGTAGTCACTCTTCAACCATTAGAACATCCAACAGAAAGTCCATCAACAAGCTCTTCAGCTATCTTTGATTATAGTAGTTCTCAAACATACAGTGCAAGTCTCTCTTGAAGCAAATCAACCAACCAACCCTTTAAACAATCCAGAGGGTGGTTTAAATAGAAAAAATATCTACAAACAACAGATCTGAGACGGATCTCATGAAATAAATGTCTTTAACCTAATTTGTACATAAATAAATGCAAGAAATATCTACCTAACAGCTGCGCTGGGGTAGCTGGCATCTCAAAATATCTATTACAGCAGATCTTAAGCAGATCTGAGGGAAATGAGTGCTTTAATCTATCTTATCTTGAAGTAAATGCATAAAATATTTATCCAAGTGTTGCGCTGGGGCAACCGCCTCAAAAATGGATTAAAATATGTCTTTATGGCTCTGTGCTGGCTCTTTAGCCATAACTGTGCTTTAAATTCATTCATCTGTGCCTGCAAGTGGTTCTGCTGCCTTAAGTGGCCAAAACTGTGAGTTGGTGAGCCTTTATGGCTCAGAGCTGCTTTATTGACTTTGCTGGGGGCTCTTTAATGTTTTCCTGCTTCGGGCCGCTGATATATCTTCACTGATACACTTTGTCGCATCCTGATACACTTTCGCATTCATCTGGGCCTTTATCTTTCATCTGATACTCTTTGACTGTCCCATCGCCCCTTTTCTGCTCTTTTAAGGCAAGAATAACTGCTGCAAAGGTTTCTGTGGCCTTTGGAATGCTATCGGCGCTCTGGCCGATCAAAATAATGCTTTATCTGAAGAAAACTGCAAAAAAGGGGGAGGATTGCATGCTGATAACTGTGTTGGGCCGAGACTGGCCTTCTGGAGCAAAACAGGGCTTGGAGCAATCCATGAATGGCTAAAGGATGCATGAATTCCCTTATCGGGAGCCGGGCGCGGGCGCTGGAAGAAGTTCTGTGAAAAATGGCCATTTTCCTTTTATAAGGCAAAAATGCCTTAAAACATGAAATTTCATCAAAACTGGGGCGGGAGCGATCACTGTGCATTATATTAAATCATGGCCATTGGATCCGGCGCGGGCCGATCCAACGACTGGCGCTAATTCGACGATCGGCGGATCGGCGGTCCAAACAAATAAAACCCCCGACGAGCGATATAGAGGGCGGACCCGAAAATACATTAAGGCCATCTTTATTCGAAATCGGGTCCAGCCCATCGGCAGAACCAAATCGGCGGATTTACAATTGAAACGAGTCCGCGGACCCGAAATCCTTTAACACTGCTTTTTATAGCTTTTCGGGCCACAAAATGGAGGGTACAGTACTACCCCTTATCGGACCCGAAATCTTTATGCTCCATTTTATTGTTTTTCGGCTCCGGCATATCGGAGCCTTCCCTCTTCGCTGTACAAGGGGCCTTTACGAACCCGAAAAATATATATGTCGTGCCTTTATAATATTTCGGCTCTGCTGGTTGGAGCCATATGGGAGTGCTGCGATAAAACATAAGCCGTTGATCTCTGGGCCCGAATGGGCGGCTGAGATTAACTCGGCATTTCAACAATCGGCGGGGACATGGGTTTTACATATGTGCGATCACCGAAACAAGCGATTGCCGAAATGATGCGGACCGTTGATCTGGGCGGGATGATGGATGGCTGCGATGCAGTCGGCATATCGCTATCGGGAAACCCAAGGGGGTAGGCCTTTATGTGTATTGCGATGCGATATGCGATAAAGCGGGACTTGTGTTAAAAAATGGAAAAATGCGGGCTTTTAACGTTAAACCCAAGTTTTGTGAAAAACTAAGGTTTAAACGATAAAGCAGGTTATAACGATAAAATGGTGGATATATGTATAAAAAGGGGAATATGATGGTGGGGGGGCCTCCGATAGTGATATCACATCGGGGGAGAGGGACTGGTGTTATATATATATGCCCCCAACACTGTTACCACCTCCGACAGCGATATCACGCCGGAGGGAGGGGATTCTGATCGGAGGAGGGTTTATATGCCATAAAAGGGGTTTTTAAAGCATCGGAAGGGTTTTCATGCCTTGAAAAAGGTTCAATGAAATCGGAGGAAGGTTATTAATGCATCGGAAGGGGTCTGAAGCATAAAAAGGAGGGTTTTATGAAATAATAAACGGGTTTTATGCTTTTGGAAGGGGTCCAAAGCATTGGAAGAGGATTTATGTGCTTAAGAAGGGTTTTGAGCCTTTAAAAGGTTAAAACATGGCTAATGGAGGGTTTTGCCCATCGGAAGAGGGATTTTATGAAGAGATAGGGGCTTTTATGCATTGGAAGGAGTCCAAATGCATTAGAAGAAGGTTTAAGGAGGAAATTGAGGGTTCTTACTAAGTTTCAAGTAAACTTAGCAATTCCCAAGCATACTTATGGTTATTTTTCAACCAGAGGGAGGGGATATGTACATAGGGGAGCTTTTTAGTGCTTTTTAGTAGGGGAAGGGAAAATAGATAGGGATTTACATAATAATGTTAGAAGTTAATATGAAAATGATAAGAAAGCGCTAAGTTTGAAGATCTTAGGCTATTTAGAGGGGAGAATGACTCAAAGAGTGAATAAGAGTACTCCTAAGAAAAGCAAACCTTTACTTAGGCCAATGATATGAAAAATGATGAAATTGAGAGATATCAAGCAGATCTTGACCTCTTTAAGGGAATTAGTGAGTTATTTGGGGAATAAGAAGAAGGGGGGAGTTAGACATGCCTTGCTTGAGCTGACCCAAATGGAAAATTGCCTTGTACTTGTGATCTGAATAGATATGACACTTGAAAACGTGAAATGGATCACAATTCTTGATTCTGCAACCACAAAACTACTTACCCAGCCTACTCACCTAGAAGTTTCTCTTCTTTTTGGTTTGGGTGCACTTGAACTATCATACCCAACTTTTCAACTTTTCTTCTTGCTGTCCTCCTATCTATATCTACCCTTATTGCATCCAGGGGCTCAGATTAAGCTGTTGAGCACCCTTGTTTCTCTACCTATCTACAAATCTGCCAAGATTAGGTTGTTTGGACAGATATTCATTCTCTACATTCTACAACAAGAAATTGAAACCTAGGGAGGCCAAGATTAAGCTGTTTGGCCTTCCCTTAACTGAAAAACTCATCAAAAATGGATTAACACATCAAAATGGAACACAGCAGTGGCATTTAGACTAGCACACTTTCATGGCCTCTTCTTTGGCCTCTTTTGGAAATATGGAGCATTGTAGCATGCAAAGTATGACATATTTGGCATGTAAAAATGTCAATCATGAAATATGAACACCTGTAGCAACAGGAGGCTAACAGTGGCTCCACTTGGGGATGGCTTTTCCTTTTGAAAAGCCAAGAACAGCAGGTCAGACTGCCTTGTATTCAATTGTTGCTGTATTCTGCAAAATTCCCTTTGCTGGCTGCTTTATTTATATATATGACAGCAGACTTGAAGAGCTTAGGGCCTTCACTTCGGGCTTCAACTGTAGCAAGCTACTGTCCACAACAGAAAAACTTGAAATCCTACCTACTTACTCTAATCAGCACCTTCTTTGCTGTTAGGTGAAATGAAACAACCAATGCAGCCACTTAAGTATTATGAATATCAATGAGCTTTGTTGCTTACGCTTGCTGATGCTTGAAATGGAGATCTCGGAATCTGATATAGCTTTGTTAACCATTGAGAAGATCAGGGAACTGCTGACCTTCTTTGTTGAATTTAAACACTGTACATAAGGGTCCTGCAGCATATATACATTATTGCTGAACTGAATTAAAGAACTGTACAAAGGCTTGGGATAGCTATCATGCTTTGGAGTCGAGAGATCATCAACTACTTGATATTGAGCCTTGCAGCCTTCTAGTGGAGAAGAGTACTGATCTATTTCATCATCTAATATGCCATCAGATGAATCATTCAAAACATGGAATGATACTTGCAATTCATTACAAATAGGCTCAGATGGCACATGACAGGCTTTCACAGGCTGCTCCTCCTCTTTAAATAGCTCATATGGCTGAAAACAAAGAGGCAAGGAAAGAACTGGGACTTTTTGATCACATGCTACTATTTCCAAGTCTTCTTCTTCAATCTGACATTCAATGGTACTTTGGGGCTGCACATCTAGAGGTAATGCATTATAAGCGAGAATTTGATTCTCCTCTAGATGATCAATATCAATATTTGATGATACTTGATTACAAACTGCATGATAATTATCCTTAATAAACTAAAAAGATTCAAAACAAAAAGGCAAAGTTCCTTTGCTGGTTTCAACATTTTCTGCATTTTCCTCATCCTCTTCATAGCTGAAATGAACAGGCCGATTACTGATTTCAGGCTGCTGAGCCTGAACGCTGCTCTCTGCCAAAATAAGATCTGATTCCTCTGCAAGGCTGATTTGGATATGAGGCGCATAATCTTCATCATACAGAGCATATTTGGGCAAACAACTGAAAGGAGAAAAGCTATCATATTCACACAGTATATCAGGAGACTGCTCCTTCACATATGGCTCTATGAATGTGTCATCTGATTTGTGGTAGGTTTGTTCGTGAATATCACTACTTTCCTTCTGCAAAACAGATGTGTTCTGGTGCTCTAAACATTTAGCTTTCATTGTGATCTTCTGCATCCTTTCCTCTGCTTTTTCTTCTTGCTCTGCCTTGCACTGTTTTTCTCTAATCTTCAGATTTGCCTCCACATTCACTGCCATGTTCTGCATTTGTTCCATAGTGGATGGGCTCCTTTCTCTCAAATGAAATTCAATCTCTGGATCAAAAGCTCTTGGAAAATGCAGTAGAGCTAAATCAGGGGGAGGCCTAAGGTTTTGTGGAATAGCATTATAAATGTTGTTAAACCTTGCGCAGTAGTCCAAGACAGCTTCTTGTGGGCCTCTTTTGATAGTGTCGTACTCAGACAGAATATGCAGCGGATCCTTCTTTTTCTCCCATCTATTGAGAAATGTTTGGTAAAGGGCCTCTGGGTCAGCTATGGAATTTGCAGGAAGAGCTCTAAACCACGGCCTTACATCTCCATTTAAACTTTGGACAAAAATCTTCTTATATGATCATCATCTATTTCATAAATCTCAAAATTGTCCTGCATTCTTTTGGTATGTTGCAGGGCTGTGCAAGAACCAGTACCATCAAAATATGTGATTTTGGTTTGATAATCCTGAGGCATAGCCCCTAGATTTGCAGGTAACTGTAAAGGTGCATAACGATTCGCCATATTTGCCGGGATACATGAACAGTAGGAAGAAACAGAACAGCTGGGATGGAAGAGGAAATAATAGAAGGAGTTGGGAAATAGCTTTGCTGAACTGTTTCAGACGAAACTTAAAGATTTTTCTCTTTCAGGTCCGTTCCTCCAGTGGAGTCTTAATTGAAAATGAAGCGGAGTCGCCAGGTGGATGAATTAACCTTGGTGTGTCTGATCCCTGTCCACCAACACAGACCAGAGCTAAATATGAAATAAACTTGAAGAAAAAGAGGAATTTTCTTCAGGAAACAAAATATTTTGAGATTTTTTGAGATTTTTTGATTTTTTTTTGGATTTTTCAAAACAAGTTTAAGACTTATTCGAAAGGTAAACTGATCAAAAATGGGGATTTACAGTAATAAACAAATGATTGTTCCCCAGTGGAGTCGCCATTATGTTAACACTCAGGTTGTCCCTAAAGCTCCTTAAGGGATACGGCCGAGGTAACCACAAACCAATCTTTGGATTGCAGGTCCTAGCCTACCTGCAAACAAAGAGGGCTCTCTCTTTATAATTCAGCTTTGTTTTGGGTTGATTTTAGGCTAGTTATGATGTTCTTGGGTTTTGTTTTGATTTTGGTGGGAAGGAGGATTCTTTCAAGTAGGGAGGCATGCATAGTGTGAGAGGTTCAAACCATTGGGCATGGAGTCATGGTTTAGGGTTGCTGGTGCGTTTTCTTGGTCACAAGAGGAATATAGAGCAGGATAGCTACACATAGAACAACATTCAAGCTGAAATAAGGGTGAGATGGAAGTCAAAAATTAAAGGCAACTAAGGATCTTTCATCCAACTAACAGAGTGAAAGGTGAATGAAATTTATCTAGGAGCAGTCAAGGATTCCTAAATAACAGTCATACATGGATGAAATAGAGCAGATATGAGCCATGAGGTATTCATATTTATGCCTAAATCAGAAGAAAACATATAAAAATCACAGAAACTGAGCATAGAAATTCCTTAGGCAAATTCTAAGCTAATCTTTCTTTCTGCAACTTGGATCATGACATACAGATGATATAACATATATAAATTGAAAAACAGAGACAAGGAAGACTTATTGAGCCATGTAGGAGCACGAGAATCCTGTAGTCACTCTTCAACCATTAGAACATCCAACATAAAGTCCATCAACAAGCTCTTCAGCTATCTTTGATTATAGTAGTTCTCAAACATACAGTGCGAGTCTCTCTTGAAGAAAATCAACCAACCAACCCTTTAAACAATGCAGAGGGTGGTTTAAATAGAAAAAATATCTACAAACAACATATCTGAGACAGATCTCATGAAATAAATGTCTTTAACCTAATTTGTACAGAAATAAATGCAAGAAATATCTATCTAACAGCTGCGCTGGGGCAGCTGGCATCTCAAAATATCTATTACAGCAGATCTGAGGGAAATGAGTGCTTTTAATCTATCTTATCTTGAAGTAAATGCATAAAATATTTATCCAAGTGCTGCGCTGGGGCAACCGCCTCAAAAATGGATTAAAATCTGTCTTTATGGCTCTGTGCTGGCTCTTTAGCCATAACTGTGCTTTAAATTCATTCATCTGTGCCTGCAAGTGGTTCTGCTGCCTTAAGTGGCCAAAACTGTGAGTTGGTGAGCCTTTATGGCTTAGAGCTGATTTATTGACTTTGCTGGGGGCTCTTTAATGTTTTCCTGCTTCGGGTCGCTGATATATCTTCACTGATACACTTTGTCGCATCCTGATACACTTTGGCATTCATCTGGGCCTTTATCTTTCATCTGATACTCTTTGACTGTCCCATCGCCCCTTTTCTGCTCTTTTAAGGCAAGAATAACTGCTGCAAAGGTTTCTGTGGCCTTCGGAATGCTATCGGCGCTCTGGCTGATCAAAATAATGCTTTATCTGAAAAAAACTGCAAAGATGGAGGAGGATTGCATGCTGATAACTATGTTGAGGCTGAGACTGGCCTTCTGGAGCAAAACAGGGCTTGGAGCGATCCATAAATGGCTAAAGGATGCATGAATTCCCTTATCGGGAGCCGGGCGCGGGCGCTGGAAGAAGTTCTGTGAAAAATGGCCATTTTCCTTTTATAAGGCAAAAATGCCTTAAAACATGAAATTTCATCAAAACTGGGGCGGGAGCGATCACTGTGCATTAGATTAAATCATGGCCATTGGATCCGGTGCGGGCTGATCCAACAGCTGGCGCTAATTCGGCGATCGGCAAATCAGCGGTCCAAACACATAAAGCCCCCGACGAGTGATATAGAGGGCGGACCCGAAAATACATTAAGGCCATCTTTATTCGAAATCGGGTCCGGCCCATCTGCGGAACCAAATCGGCGGATTTACAAATGAAACGAGTCCGCAGACCCGAAATCCTTTAACACTGCTTTTTATAACTTTTCGGGCCACAAAATGGAGGGTACAGTACTACCCCTTATCGGACCCGAAATCTTTATGCTCCATTTTATTGTTTTTCGGCTCCGGCATATCGGAGCCTTCCCTCTTCGCTGTACAAGGGGCCTTTATGGACCCGAAAAATATATATGCCGTGCCTTTATAATATTTCGGCTCCGCTGGTTGGAGCCATATGGGAGTGCTGCGATAAAACATAAGCCGTTGATCTCTGGGCCCGAATGGGCGGCTGAGATTAACTCGGCATTTCGGCAATCGGCGGGGACATGGGTTTTACATATGTGCGATCGCCGAAACGGGCGATCGCCGAAATGATGCGGACCGTTGATCTGGGCGGGATGATGGATGGCTGCGATGCAGTCGGCATATCGCTATCGGGAAACCCAAGGGGGCGGGCCTTTATGTGTATTGCGATGCGATATGCGATAAAGCGGGACTTATGTTAAAAAATGGAAAAATGCGGGCTTTTAACGTTAAACCCAAGTTTTATGAAAAACTAAGGTTTAAACGATAAAGCGGGTTATAACGATAAAATGGCGGGTATATGTATAGAAAGGGGAATATGATGGTGGGGGGGCCTCCGATAGCGATATCACATCGGGGGAGAGGGGACTGGTGTTATATATATATGCGGCCAACACTGTTACCACCTCTGACAGCGATATCGCGTCGGAGGGAGGGGATTCTGATCGGAGGAGGGTTTATATGCCATAAAAGGGGTTTTTAAAGCATCGGAAGGGTTTTCATGCCTTGAAAAAGGTTCAATGAAATCGGAGGAAGGTTATTAATGCATCGGAAGGGGTCCGAAGCATAAAAAGGAGGGTTTTATGAAATAATAAAGGGGTTTTATGCTTTTGGAAGGGATCCAAAGCATTGGAAGAGGATTTATGTGCTTAAGAAGGGTTTTGAGCCTTTAAAAGGTTAAAACATGGCTAATGGAGGGTTTTGCCCATCGGAAGAGGGATTTTATGAAGAGATAGGGGCTTTTATGCATTGGAAGGAGTCCAAATGCATTAGAAGAAGGTTTAAGGAGGAAAGTGAGGGTTCTTACTAAGTTTCAAGTAAACTTAGCAATTCCCAAGCATACTTATGGTTATTTTTCAACCAGAGGGAGGGGATATGTACATAGGGGAGCTTTTTAGTGCTTTTTAGTAGGGGAAGGGAAAATAGATAGGGATTTACATAATAATGTTAGAAGTTAATATGAAAATGATAAGAAAGTGCTAAGTTTGAAGATCTTAGGCTATTTAGAGGGGAGAATGACTCAAAGAGTGAATAAGAGTACTCCTAAGAAAAGCAAACCTTTACTTAGGCCAATGATATGAAAAATGATGAAATTGAGAGATATCAAGCAGATCTTGACCTCTTTAAGGGAATTAGTGAGTGATTTGGGGAATAAGAAGAAGGGGGGAGTTAGACATGCCTCGCTTGAGCTGACCCAAATGGAAAACTGCCTTGTACTTGTGATCTGAATAGATATGACACTTGAAAACGTGAAATGGATCACAATTCTTGATTCTGCAACCACAAAAATACTTACCCGGCCTACTCACCTAGCATTTTCTCTTCTTTTTGGTTTGGGTGCACTTGAACTAGCATACCCAACTTTTCAACTTTTCTTCTTGCTGTCCTCCTATCTATATCTACCCTTATTGCATCTAGGGGCTCAGATTAAGTTGTTGAGCACCCTTGTTTCTCTACCTATCTACAAATCTGCCAAGATTAGGCTGTTTGGACAGATATTCATTCTCTACATTCTACAACAAGAAATTGAAACCTAGGGAGGCCAAGATTAAGCTGTTTGGCCTTTCCTTAACTGAAAAACTCATCAAAAATGGATTAACACATCAAAATGGAACACAGCAGTGGCATTTAGACTAGCACACTTTCATGGCCTCTTCGTTGGCCTCTTTTGGAAATATGGAGCATTGCAGCATGCAAAGTATGACATATTTGGCATGTAAAAATGTCAATCATGAAATATGAACACCTGTAGCAATAGGAGGCTAACAGAGATGACATGATCAGTTAGGCAGATGGATGGTGGTAGGGAGGTTCACAGGCCTTCTAAACGAATTTCCAACCCTCGGGTTCTTCTCTAAAATTGATTTCGGCCTTTCTGTAATTTCTACAAGATCCTCCTGTAGAATACACAGAGTTTCCTGTAGGATGTGAAATCTTCAGAACAAATGAGACTGAGGCCTGGAAAAGGATAACAGCGATGGAGGGATGGACTATGAAGGGTGTGTGTAGCCTGGTCCTGTCTTTCTCGCTTATGTGACCCTCCTACAACCTACAATTCATCCAAAAGAAGTTAGGTTTTTCTTTTTTCTGTGTTTTTTCTTTCTTTCTTTTTTGCTATTTTGTTGAGACAGTTGGGGCACCTCCAAGAGGTTTTCACCCTCACTGCCTATCTTGGGTGCCTCCAAGAGGTTTTTTCCCAGGGATCTTTTATTCCTCTTTCTATTTTTTACTTTTTTTTTTTCTGTTTTTTTTTTTTTTGGTTCAGGGCGTGGGTGGAGTGGAGACAGGGACCTACTCCACTACCAACACTGTTTTTCCCACATTCTCAATGAACTCCTGCTTGGAAAGGGGCTTCCTGTAGATCTTCAATCTATGCCCATTAACGAGCATAGGGATGGCTTCTTCATCTATGGTCCAGATAAGGATTGAACCGTTTTCATTGCATTTTTCTACTGTATAGGGTCCCAGCCATCTTGTCCTTAGTTTGCCCTTGAAATCCTTATATCTTGAATCATACAGCAGCGCCCAATCTCCTTGCTAGAATTGTTTTTCTTTGAGATGTCTGTCATGCCATATTTTTCTCTGAAGTTGGACTACCTCTAAGTGGAGTAGGGCCTGCATTCTTTGTTCATCCAATCCATTTAGCTGAAGCAGTCTTTGCTTTTGTGCATGGCTAAGATTTAGGTCCAGCTGAGTTTCCATCCTTAATGTGTTATATTCAAATTCTACTGATAGTAAAGCCTTCTTCCCATCGACCAGCTCATTGGGTGTAAACCCTGTGGTGGTTTTCCAGGTGGTGTTATAGGCCCAGGTGGCCTCAACCAATCGATCTGCCCAATCTTTTCTACTGCTGCTCACTACCTTAGTCAAAATCCCTTCCAAAGCTCTATTGGTGACTTCCACCTGTCCATTTGCTTGTGGATGATAAGGGGTGGAAGTTCTGTGCTTAATCTTGTGGTGTGTGAGCAAGTCTTCAACCAAATTAGAGATAAACTGACTCCCTTGATCTGTAACTTACTCTCTTGGGTAGCCAAACTTGTAGAAGATATTTTCCCTTAAAAACTCAGCTACTTTTTCTTTTGTTGCTGCTTTGATTGCCTTTGTTTCTACCCATTTTGTCAGATAATTAGTACACACAATAATGTAAGATTTTTGTTTTGAAAGAGGGTTGATATGACCCACAAAGTCCATGCCCCACTTCTCAAATGTCTCGAAAGTCACTTGAGGTTGCAGGGGCATCTCATCCCTTGGAGTCGGTTTCCCCATCCTTTGACATCGGTCACATTGGCTGATGTATTTCCTGACATCTTGATGAAGAGTGGTCCAATAGCAACGTGCCTGCAAAATTTTGAAAGCAATCATCTTTGCTGCAAAGTGGCCCCCACAAGGTCCATCATGACAGGTTAAGAGGATGTCAAAGACTTCCTCTTCCCTGACACATCGCCTCAAAATCTGATCTGGGCCAAGTTTGAAAAGGTTGCCCCCAATCTAAGTGAATGAGGTGCTTTTCCTCACGATCTTGCCCCCAATCCAAGTAATTTGCTATATCAGCGAACCATGGAGAGAGTACTGAAATAGAAAATAAGTGTTCATCTGGCAGTTGATCATCTACCATTCCTTCTTCACCTGCAGGTAGATCTAGTCTAAACAAAAAGTCAACAATAGTCAAATCAAATTGTTGCAATAAAAGTAACCATCTAATGATACGAGTGTTTACATCTGGTTTATTCATCAAATACCTAATTGCAGCATGATCAGTGTGTACGAATGTTTGATAACCAATGATGTAGTGTCTGAACTTGTTTAGGGAATGGACTATAGCTAGGAGCTCCTTTTCAGTTACAGTGTAGTTTAATTCTGCCTTAGACAGGTTTTTACTGACAAAATATATGGCATAAGGTAGCTTCTCTTCAACTTTCCCTAAGGCTGCTCCTATCGCTTTGTTCGAGGCATCTATGTGAATGTGGAAAGGTAGGGCCCAATTTGGACCTCTCAAGATTGGGGCAGTTACCAGCTTACCTTTCAAGGCATCCAGAACCTCCTGACAGTTGTCGGTCCATATAAACTCAACATAAAATACCAAACAATGGAGAGGATAGCTTGCTAAAATCCTTAATGAATCTTCTATAATACCCTGTTATGCCTATAAAACTCAGAACATCTCTTACCTTTTGAGGAGGTGGGTCCCTTTGGATGATAGCAATCTTGTTGGGATCCACCTGTAATCCTTGCTAAGAAATTGTATGACCTAGCACGGTCCCTTCAGTCATCAGGAATTCGCATTTTTTAGGAGTGAGGGACAGGTTCATTTCAATACACTTGGCTAAAACTTTTCCCAGGTTAGTCGAAGCTTCCTAGAAGTTAGAACCATAAGGGGTAAATTCATCCATATAGATCTCCACTGAATCATGATCCAGTTCAGCAAATATGTTCAGTGCTGCTCTCTGGAAAGTGGCGGGAGCATTGCACAACCCAAAAGGAAGGACCCGATATGAAAAAGTATGCCATGGACAAGTGAAAGTGGTCTTATCCTGGTCTTCCAGGCGGATTTGGATCTGGTTGTACCTACTAAACCCATCTAGGAAGGAGAAGAACTTCTTCCCTGCCAAGCCATCTAACACTTGATCTATGAAAGGCAAAGGGAAATGGTCCTTCTTGGTGGCCTTGTTCAGTTTTCGATAATATACACAGATTCTCCACTTCCCGTTTTTATTTGGCACTAGCACCAAAGGAGAAACCCATTCGCTGTCAGAGATGGGGTAGATGAATCTTGCATCCAACAATTTTTGCAGTTCTTCTTTGACAATGTCCTTAAGGGCTGGATTCATCCTCCTTTGGGGATGTCTAACTGGTTTACAATCTTCCTTAATGTAAATGTGATGAGTACAGATGGAAGGGTGGACTCCCTTCATCTCTTTATAACTCTAAGCAAAAGCATCCAATTGATTCTTCAATAAGCTACACAGTTCTTTCTCCTAAGAGGTGGACAGGGATGAGTTGATCTTCAAAGTTTTTTCTAGGCCAAATTACACATTCTTGACTCAGTGGGAGGTTGGATCAGCCACACAGACATCAACTAGAGGATTAGCTTGGGTTTCTTCCACCAACTCTCCTAAGGGCAATGCATTGGGGGGTGGATTCTGGATCAAGTTCTCAATAAGATCATCCTCAGTTTGTGGAACCCCCATAGTAGTTTCCACTGTACACAATGGTGTGGAATAGACTTCATCCTCATCTTCCTCCTCCAACCAGAGAGGTAAATCATGTTCCAGCAAAGGTTGGGCAGGAGGATAGAGGACTAGCTGCTTGGACATATGCCCATTCTTGATTGTCATGTTCCCAGCTCAGCAGTTGATGTAGGCATTTGCAGTAGCCAACCAAGGTCTTCCCAGGATGAGAGGATACCCAGTGAGCTTTGCCTTTGGTTGGAGAACCAAGAAATCAGCAAGGTACTCCCAGGAATCAATAGAGACCATGACATCTTCCACAATCCCCTCAGGGGTCACGGTGGAGCAGTCTGCTAACTGCAGTACTGTTGAGGTCTTTCTTAGGGAACCCTAAAGGTTGAGCTTGAGCATAGTGTCCCTGGTCATCACATTAATGGCAGCCCCTAGATCAATCAAGGTATGGGGGATTATGGTGCCATTGATGTGGACATCGACTACAGGACTCCCAGGGTCTAGATATTTCAGACAAATTACCTGCCCCAACATCAGATCGGATAGTTGTCCTATGACATTGATAGTTGGGGCATCTCTCTTTCACCTGCCTGGGTGTTTGAAGCACTTCTCCTTGATCATCTTGTTGTATATAGGCACATCCTTTATGGCTTGGAGAAGGGGTATTTTTACACATAACTGTTTCAGTTCTCCCAGAAGTTCAGTTTCTTCTGGGGTCGGTTGGGTGGTTCCAGTTAGTCTCTCAGGAAAGGGTGGAATGACCTTGGGTTCACTTTCCCGTTTTTCTTCCTCATCCTCCTTAGGAGGAGGTTGGCTATCTGGGAGAACCTTCCCAGATCGTAGGTTAATCTCCTGAATCTCCACAGCATAGGTTGGACAGGATGTTTCCCCACTATATACCTACTGGGCCTGTCTGTTGTTGGGGTTCGGGTTCTGTTGAGCAGTATCTGGGGTTGTCTTGGAGGAGCAGGAGGTAATGGTTGTGGTTGAGCAGGTGGTGGAGGCAAAAGAGCGGGGAGAGAGTTATACTGAGGCCTCCACCCCTGATGAGGTGCACTGCATTGAGGCTGTGGCTGAGCATAAGGATGAAATGAATGAGCAGCTGGAGGAGCCTGGTATTGAGGAGGATATGACCAAGGAGGGGGTGTGGACTAGGAAGGATGAGTAGGGGGACCCCAAGAAGGCATGGAAGTGGCTTGATTGGGGTTGTAATAGCTCTGGGAGGTCCCTTGCATTCCCTGCTGGTAAGGTCTGGGCCCATGTGGCCTCCTTTGGTTCAGGAAATAGAGTGGTTTAGTGGCTCCCTCAGCCCCTTGATATGCAGCTTTGATTCTGGGCAAGGAAGGGCACTAATTTGTAGGATGGTCTTGCTCACAGACTACACACACTTCTATAGAGTGCAGTGGGCATTCATTCCTAGGGTGCTTTCTCATGCACTTGGGATAGAAGATGGCTAGAGCTCTCTCGGCTTCCTCTTGTTTCCTTTTGATATGCAAGGTATCCATGTGCATGGCAAGAGTCTGCCTCACCTCGCTCTTGAAATCTTCAAGTTTGTTTCTAAGGGATGAGCTGGATGAGGATGTACCGGCTAATGGTTAACTTCCCCTACCTCTCTTCCTAGCTGACCTGGAATGGTTTCTAAACACAGTTTTTATGTCATCATAAGGTAGTTGATAGATGTCCCCCCCCAGCGAGCAAATGGAGGATATCTAGAAGATCTTCAGGGACTCCTCTGAGTAGAACCAACTTCAGAGACTCAGGATCAAGTGTGCACCTGGCCCTTTTATAACTGAGTTGAAACCTCTCTTCATAGTCTTCTAAAGATTCATCACTACCCATGGTCATACGAAAGATTTCTTCCTTGGTTTCCTTTGACCTGCAATAGTCCCGGTATTTGTTGTTGAAGGCTTGCTGCATCTGAGCCCAAGTTGTGATACTGTCTCCAGGTAACCCCATGAACCAGCGCAAGGCTGCATCCTTGAGGGTAGAAGGAAACAGCTTCAACTTCTTCTCGTCTTCTACATAGTCATGGGTTCGACAGAGAATAGCAAATTCAAACGAGAAAGTATCAAGATATTCAGTAGTTAGGCCATGGAAGTGAGGTAAGGCTGAAGGACTTATGTTTTTCATTTTTGTGTCCCCATTGGTCTCCCAGATAGGAAAGGTACCTTCTATTCTTTCCCCATTCCCTCTAACGTTTTTGTTTTCAGCCATGGTCTCAGGAGGAATGTTTTCTCACTCTTCTTTTGTTATAGGATCTTTGTATATCTTTGGAGGTTCACCTATAAGATCTTCTAGATCACTGCCACCAAAGAAGAGAGAAGGGTGACTTAGTGATGTGTTGGGGGTGTTGGGTAGGAATTTTCCTGAATTGTCTCTATTCCTACGAGGCATGAAAGGAAATCTCTTTTTTGAATTTTTGTGTTTCTTTTTCTACTTGTACCTGCAAAAACTGAAATGGATTGAACAGCAAATTGCAGCTAACTAAAAAAACCTTGCTGAAATGAAAATTACAAAATTGAAATGAAAGCAGGAGATGTCTAATCTACTTTTGCTGGAATGAAATTGCAGAATTGAAATGAAAGCAGGAAATGTCTAATCTACGCTTGCTGAAATGAAATTGCATAATTGAAATGAAAGTAGGAAATGTCTAATCTACGCTTGCTAAAATGAAATTGCAGAATTGAAATGAAAGCAGGAAATGTCTGATCTACGCTTGCTGAAACAAAATTGCAGAATTGAAATGTAACAACTACTCTAGTCTTGCTGAAATAAACTACTTAGTAGAATGTTGCAATAGAAAAAAGAATAAAAGCAGTAATCACAAATACTCTGACGCTTTCCTGGCAACGGCGCCAAAAAGAGTGGTGAGCTCCAGTATTGCAGCAATAATGCTGCAACTCCTAGGGCTCTCGTCTTTACTTTTATCAACCCGGTAGTTTGTAACAAACTTGGAAGCAACGGTGCTGTATGCACAAGTACTAGTTCTTACTACAGCTGTCACTTGATCAGCTGGCACAAGTTCGCTAGGAGCTTAAGCCAACTTCTATGAGTTCTTAGAAGAAGCTTTTACTGTGATGGCAGAAGACTAATTCTACGAGGGCTATTCTACTTGCAGAAAGAAAATGAAAACTGAAATGGAACTCAAACCCTAGCAAACCCTAGCAAACCCTAATCATGCAAGAAAAGAGATGGAAACTACTGGAATGGGTGCCATTGATTACTAAAAAGGTAAATTACATTTATTCAAGCTACTTCTGAAGAGAAATGGAAAGAAATCATCTTTTTGCAATTTTGAGTATTTTTATGTGGATTTATTATGCTTGTGATTTGACTAATTGTGACTGTGCAGTGGTTTGGTGGCAAAGGAAAATAGAGTTGGCTTTTACAGATGATGAGGAAGGTGTAGATGGGTCCTAAGAAGTTCCTAGTACCCTTCTAGAGATTTCCATTGCAATTAGACTTCGAAAAATCACTCGCATGAACTTCTACAGGAGGCTGCAAGGGATCTACAGGAAGTTCTACAGGAGGAGGTCGAAAGTGATTTTTGGAGGTTTGATGGTGGAAAATTGGTGGAAAAAAGGAAATGAGGGTTGGATGAAGGTGCTGAAGGGTCTAGGACTCCATTGATAAAGATCATGAATGAAGGAGATGGTTGGATTGGTTCAAAGGGTAAGAAAGCAACTTTGTGAAGGAATGCAGAAATTAGGACAGTTTGGCAAAATGTGGTGAACGAGTGAAGGATTCTGTGAAAGATGAGCTGGTACAGGTTGTGCTATGGAAGGATGACAAGTTGGAATGTTTTTCAAGTGAGCTGCACACCTACTTCTTAAAACTGACCCAAGCAAGAACCGAAAAAAACAGAGTTTTCCTAATTTGACCTAAAATCTGACCTAAAAATAGAAAAGTGTTGAACAGAATTTTATGAACAGGAAACTATGTGAGAAAGCCATGGTAAATGAACAAGAAATGGTCTAAGCATGTGAATCCAAGCAAATATCAGCTTCTCCAACTCAAAACATCACACTAGCAATTGCATGAAAGAAAAACAGTGTTTTTGGGGCAGCAGCAGTGCCTTGTCCTCAATTCATGGTCCCAAGGAGGGAGAAAGGGAATCCAGGCCTGCTGGTAGCCTTTTTGGATCTTTCTCTGTTACTACAACAAACTACTTAAACAACTTGAAGCAAGAACAACTAATTTAATCATCAAAAGCAACCTATTTTACCAAAGCAAGATTAATCCTAAACAACAAAAATCAGATTATGAATGCAAGAGAAAAAAACATATAAATATACAAAGGAGGTGTTGGGTAGCTTGGGTTGGGCCCTAACCCAAGAGCTTCAACCCTCTAGAAAGGATCAATGCTGGTTCAAAGCTAGATTCATCTTCATTGATAAAAAAAATAATAGTTACATCACAAAACTGTCTGCAAAAGGAGCTCGAAAATGAGCTGAGTACAACACTGCAAAAAAGTGCGAAAATAGACTATGAAATGGCTAACCTACTGAGGCCTGAAGCCTTCTTATTTATACAAGTGAGGACCCCCAACAGTCCTCCTAAACTTAAGGAACTCGGCTGCCTAAAACTAGAGATAACAGCAGCCCCACTTGAGTTTCTCAGCTACCCCTTGGAATCATCAATGTGGTGGCCTTTGAACTCCGAGCTGCTAGTGGAGAACTCGAGGAAGGGGTAATTAATGCAGGAGACACCCCTCCTATAAGTCCTCAGCCCTGTTTCCTCGAGTTTGGCTGCTAATCTGCTCATAAATGCCTGGTCCTTATCCAAAAATTGTCCAAAAATCTGCAATAAACACTCATTAGACTATGTGGCAAAGTAACTATCCCCATTCACTCAATTGACATAAATATATTCAAAAAAATGCACAAAACTATGGAGAATGGTGGACTAAATGGAAACAATAGGCAAAATGAGCCCATATAGTTACCCATTTCTGAGGCTCATCAATTACCAACCCACATCCCACAATTTTGATTTTTCTAGTAGTGACATACTTCCAAGGCTTTTGTATTTTTTTTCCAATGAGTTCAAATAATGAATGTGGACAACAAGGTTCATATCCCATCAATTAATTCTATACCTAAAACATGCCAATTATTCTGTAGTTAACTTTTTTTTCAAATTTGTATTTTGTTTCCCAACTATAATTTCCTTTCATCTTTTATTTGGCAAATATACAAATGAATTTATTTGGAATCTAGACAAAGTTAGCTTCATTTTTAGTTTCATTTGTATAATGAATCTCTCAAGTGAATTTTACTATTGTTTTGTAGCTACTTTACACATAGTACAGTTGAAACTTCCCTGCTAATATATTGCACAATTGCAAAGAGTCTCAATAATCAACAAATGGTTAGTCAATTCATGTACGTGAAAGGATACAGATTGGGGTATGTCATTTCATTGTTCATTGTTACTAATATACCATATGTACCTTTATCTATCCTAGGTGTTTCTTGGACTTTATTATGTTCTCTCTTTCCAAAGAATTGTAGCTCATGATATTTCTACAAGTCCAATGGTTGTCTAGTTTTCCTTCTATATAAATCTTCATAGTTTTATTTTTCTCATCTGCAATTGCAAAATCTACCAAATGTTACCAACCTGCATCCCACATTGGTTTTTCTAGTTGTAACATACTTCCAAGGCTTTTTTATTGTTTTTCATGTGTGTTCAAATAATGCACGTGGACACCATGGTTCATATGCCATCAAGTAATTCTATACCTCAAACATGCCAATTATTTTGGAGTTAACTTTTGTTTCAAATTTGTATTTTATTTCCCAATTATAATCTCCCTTGGTCTTTTATTTGGATTGGAATCTAGACAAAGTTAGCTTGATTTCTAGTTTCATTTGTATAACAAATGTCTGAAATGTATTTTACTATTGTTTTCAACTTCTTTACACATAGTACAGTTGAGACTTTCCTACTAATATATTGCAAAATTGTGAATCTCAATACTCAACAGTTGGTCAGTCAATTCCTGTAGGTGGTCTTGTTTATTACATTTGTCCACTTGCCACGTAAATGCATACACATTTTTTTCTATTTCAGTCAATAAAAGTAGTTTATTATTAGTGAGAACCATAATAGGAGAAATTTTCTTTATGCATGCATACCACCACATGCATCCAAAGAGTCCCTATCTTGCATAACATTTGTGAATAATAAATTATCACTAACATAAAACTTAGCAGAGATGTTGGATTTCTATGCATACATCTGTTACAATAGTAATGGTTTTCTGTGATTATAGATATTGATGAGTTTGAGATCCACTGCCTCAAAATCGAGAAACTTGGTACTCTTGAAAAAAAACATAGTAGAAACAGAGGACTCAACATCTTCTTACACAACAGAGATAGAGGACTCAAAATTTTATCCTCAACAGGTAAAATTAGAACCAAGAACTCCTATATTTCCTTAAATTCAATCATGAAGGAAATAGATTGGTTCTTTTTGGGTTTTTGTTACAGTTTCATTGGTTTTTTATTTGTACAATGTTTGTCACCCATGTCACAAGTTCAGTAGGAAATAATTCAAATAGTTTTAATTTAATATGGATATGCATTCTTCCATTCACTTGTTTTGAGCTTAAAAGGCCATCCATCAATTTCCGAAAATGAAATCAGACTCGAATTTTCTTGGACTATGGTGATACACTTGGCCTTGGAAAGGCTTAATTTGAATTGTTGATATTCTAGCAATCTTTTGTGTTCTTGTTACATATTTACCAAGTTTTGATTCCTTTTTGGGTAGGTGAGGTAGAGCTCCACATTCACCAGAAAAACAACAAGAGCTTAATAGAGCTAGGAGAAACCAACGATCTACGCAAAAACTAAAGGAAGTAGATGAAAACAACAGTTCAAAAGGGCATGAAAATAAGATAGAAGCTTTGTGAGACATGATTGGTAGTAAAGGAACTCCAATGGCACCAAGAGGCTCTCATGTACAATGGCTTGATCCTCATTGCCATAAAAACAAGTTTGAGGAATTTGCTTAGCTTTACATCAACTTGTTCTTGAACAACAAATATTTTATTAGAATTATCTTACAAATTTGAACTTTTGGATCCTTCTTGAAAGGAGAATGATTTGTGAAGTTGACAATTTTCTATAAATTGATACTATCAAGAACTAAACTTTATTATGAAAAAGTTCCAATGTTTACTTGTTTCATTTTTGTTGAAAGTACACATCATATCATACCTATTTATGTGGCAAGTTTGCACCTATTCTAAACAATTCTACATGTATGGTAATCATATTTCCTACTTTTGAATTATGTCACTTTGTTTCAATCATGCTTGTTGACTATATTTACAGTTTAGCTTTAGAGGCATTGCAATATAGGCTTTTGTAAGGAAATCTATTCTTAGTAGTTCACAATAGTATTACAATAATCTAATTATTTTGTATTTAATATTCTATGTTTTCCTTTCATAATAGTTTTATTTCTCGAGGTATATGCAAATGTTTCCAGAGAATTAGTGAGAACTACTCAAATTTAATTGGAAAACTCTTTAACAGGCCTATGTGATAATTGATTTTTTTTTAATTTATAAACTTTGCAACTCAAAACCTTCCCACAAACCATTGTGATACTAACAAATCATATTATCCTATGGCATGATATCATGAAAGAAAAATTATGTTGAATACTTGTATTATAATAACTTCTACATTCTTAAGATTCAGTAATAAGCATTTTATGGTTGTTTTATGCACAAAACTATACCCAAAAAATTCACGTGTAAAAATGCAGTGACATGCCACCACGTGACTCTTGTTTTATTATTGTTGAGTCACTTTTTAAAGTGATTTGTCATAGAACTTGGTTGTGAATTAAATTACAATTTTTATTTTATTTTATTTCGTTAATTATAAATTAAATTATAATTATTTTTTATTGTAGTGATGATTTAGATATGATGGAATGTAGATCTAACTTCTATTTCTATGTAGATGTAAATAATTTTAAAAATATATATATAATTTAATTACAAATTTAATTATTGATATAATATTTAAGTTTTCCTTGGAAAGTTCAATTATAAATTTTAATAATTACAGATTTTATTATTGATAAAATAGTTATTCTTATATCACAAAAAAATATAAAATCATTTGAAAATCTAAATAAATATAATTATCATAAATAATTAATAATAATAATAATTTTAAATGAGATTAATTGAAAATATTTCTATAATTCAAAAAAATATATATTTAATGTCTATTATACTAATTATGAACATTACATAAAAGTCCATAACACTTATCTAAGGACAAACAAATTTCTCAAGGATTAACTTATCCTAAAGGTGAAGAGTAATAATACTAATATAGATATATTTTGTTTATGGATTTATCAAGAGTAGAGGGATCAAATCTCTTGAGGTGTAAATCCTTTTGATAGTGCAAAACTTAAAAAAATTGCACCTTCAAAGATTACATCCCCATAGGGGCCCGATAAATGATAGTTAAGATGATTTTGAATGCATAAATCAATTCAACCCCTTGAAAATCCCTTCAGTACATGGAATAAATGAACTTAAACATGCAATTCCAACAAATATTACTCCATTCAAAATCAACCCTTAATAAAAGGGTGAAAATATAAAATAATGATACTTGAATACTATAATAATAAGAATTTCAAATTTCAAATACCTTATATAATATATAGTGAGTTTATTATTATTATTTTAAACTATATATAATATGTAAATTACTGACATGGAAATAATTTAATTAACCTTAACATTAATATATTTTATTTATAATTACATTGTTGACATTTAAAGGTTTTCTTTTTAACACATTTCAATATTACTTTTAATATCTTTACTTTTAATTACTTATTTTATTTGTATATTGAAATATTTCAGTTCATATATATATATATATATATATATATTAAAATGGTTTATTTAACTATTCAATTGAAATATGAAAATATAAATAATATCATTTTTTTTAGTTTTTTTTTTGTTGTAATTACTCTAATTTTTTTTAAAGTTGATATAAAATTATCTTATTTTATATGGACATGGAAATATTTTATTTATAACTAAGAGTAAGAATGAGAATGAAATATTTTTACCATATCTCCTTTGTATTGGGGCAAGAACAATTAGAGTGAGACTACATTTTATAATACTTTTAAGTCAAACTAACCAAATATGTATATTTGTTTTTACCTTGATTATAGCTGACATTATTTTTTAATTTAAAAAATATTTTATTTTTATTTCAAAAGGGACACATGTCAACTCCACGTTGAGTAGAGAATAATTACACATTGCCTTCATAATGGATTGTAGAATGAACCTCTTGGCTCAATAAGAAAGTATAAAGCCATGAACCTAGAAAATGAGGGTGGTCTTGGGGAAAATATATGTGGAGGTTGTTGGATAGTATTGGAAAAAACAAGGCTTATAGTAATATGAGGGTTAGATTTTACCCAATATCTCCCCCCTAATATCATTCCCTAATACCATCCCCCATCCTCATACTCATATCAAGGTTATGTTTTCCTCAATGTCTCACTGTCATACTCATATGAGGGTGGGTGGTAGGGAGAGATATTGGGGAAACCATAATATCTCTCTATTATGGTTTCCCCAATATCTCTTCCCACCCCCACATGAGAGTGGGGGCTAGGGGGATACAAAATAAACCATAATATGTTTTCCCTAATATTATCCCCATCGTTATCCCACCCCCCTCATGTAATTTTTAAACCTTTATAGTGAAGCAATGTATCGATAGATTCTTTATAAAATAGAAAAGTAAATAATAACAATCACACAAAATACTGAAAGATTTAACATGGAAACCCTTAACTGAGAAAACCAACAAATGTCTAGAGCCACACCTCTAACTCTTATTATAGTAACTTCACCATTATAAAAAAATATATACAATTTCATGACATTCAAAACCCTAATATATTAACCCATATTTGATTATTTAACCAAAATTACATTAGAATAGGCCAAAAAATCAACCAAAAATACCAAAATAGTGCAACATAGAATACATGGGAATAATCTTGTAAAGAATATAATACATACCCAACACCTCACCTTCATTTTATATGTTTCCAATTTCCCCAATATCTTCCCCCACCCCAACATGCGAGTGGGCCAATTTCCCCAATATTCCCCCCCCACCCCATGATGCAGGAGCATGTAAAAATCGAGTGATCGAGAAGGTCAAAGACATTTACCATAGGAGTTGGTTCCTCAAAGTGTGTATTTTGATTAGATTAGGAGAATTCTTTGATTTCCATGTAATCCATTTATTATTAGGAATTTGTTAAGAGAGGATTGAAGAAGTTTTAGAGGTTTTTCTTTGAACGAAAATTGGACCATTTGATCCTCTATTCATGGATATGGAAGGATGCCACTGATGTATTTATTCCTGCTTTGAATTTAATAAAAAGGCAGTGTGGAATGCAATGTGATTTGAGTTAATTTATATCTAAACCAATCTTTTTGCAATCGTATTTCTCTATTATTGAACTCATACATATTACAGTGTTGCAGGAGTATTGTGCCATGTCGACTTTTTGTTTAGTCCCCATAACTAGAGATAGAATTACCATGTCTATAAAATAGCCTTCGTCCACCCCTATGTTAAAATATTTAAGGGATTCGAGGTTATAATACATGAGCGGAACCAAAATAAATTTTTATTTTACAACTATGCGAGTCGACGTCTACAAGAGTGATGGAGGAGCAACATAAATACTTAACAGGTCGAGATCAAAGTACACAGACAGAGCCATCACTACTTGTTTTTCTTTTTTAATGCGACGGGAGTACATCACTTAATAGGAGTTGGGGTGACGTGTCCCAGGAGTCTTATCCCTAAAAGGTTAAAGGATTTGCACGCAAAGGGGAGCTCCAGGATGAAAAGGACAAGGACGACATGGAGGAACCGGTGATGTGGAGAGTGCTAGAGTGAGTTGGAGCCTGTGATTTTGAGGATGAGAGGACATAACGACTACGTGGAAAAGGTGTGTGCACTATTGAAAAGAGAGGAAAGTGCCTAGGGTGACATGTCTCGAGAGTGTTTCCCTAGACGAATGAAGGGTTAATACATCAAAGAAAGGTTGGGATGACTGGGTACAAAGGTGATGTGTGAGGATTGATGAACTGGAGAGTGTCAGGATGAGGTGGACCCAACATATTGGACAATAAGTTAGATGACAGAGGGGCCATGTGGAAATGATATTGTGCATTGTTGAAAGGATTGAGGTAGTGTGCACATAGATAGAGAATTTGTGTTGCAACCAATGGAAAATGTTCACTTCTCAGGGGCTTTATTAAAAATGCACTTTGCGCATTGTTTAAAAAGTGTTGGGGTGGCATGTCCTAGAAGTGGCTTGGGTTTGAAATCATTGAGGTCTCTAGGTTTGGTCGCATTGTGTGAGGAGACGGAAAACATTAAGCGCTAACAGATATATATACGCATTGTGTGAGGAGACGGAAAACATTAAGCGCTAACAGATATATATATATATATATATATATGTTGGTCTCGGTGGCTATTAGAAAAGGCTTGAGTTGGTGGTTGTATTAAAGGTAAGACCTTATATATCCTCTTCCACATAGATTGGGATTTATGTTGGAAGTCAGTATAAAGCAATGCTTGGCTATGGTGGTTCTTTTGGGAGTTTTGACTCTAGATTTTAATATAGGTACTTAAGTTCGGTATTTTTATAAACGAATCCCTCCCACTTGGTCTTTATTTAATTATGATATAATTTTGGACTTGGTCCCATGTCTTGGTTGCAGTGGCTCTGTGGTGGATTAAAGGGTTTGATTCAAATTTGACCGGATACATATACATTGTTAAATTTAAGCCTTAGGCTTACATCACCCCAACATGCGAGTGGGGCCTTGGGGGAAGATATTGGGAAAACCATAATATTAAGTTCCCCAATACATCTGGGTTAGGGTTCACCCACCGCCACCCTCATGTTAATATGTCGGGGGTGGAGGGAGATATTGGGGAAACCATAATATGTTTTCCCCAATATCTCTCCACCCTCCACATGAGAGTAGGGGTGGGGGAAGATATTTGTGAACACGTAATTTATTTTCCTCGCTATCTCCCCATACCCCCACATGATGGAGAAAACATATGGGTGGGTGGAGATATTAGGAGAACCATATAGATTTCCCAATATCTCCCACCAATCTCACCATTATATAAATATGTGGGAGTTGGGGGTATATGTTGGAAAAAAAAAACATATTATGGTTTCCCCAATATCTTTTCCCACTCTCATGCAGGGCCGGTGGGAGATGTTGGGGAAAACATAATAATTTTTTTCCAACATCTCCCCCTAGCCCCCACTTATTTACATGAGGGGGTGGTGGTATATATGGAGGAAAATGTATCATGATTTTCCCAATATCTCATCTCAATCTATAGGGATGGGGGGAACATGATGGTGGTTTCCCCAATATCTCCCCCACCCTCATGTTAATATGTGGGGATCAGCCCCCAAAATTTAACATGAGGGTGGAGTTCACAAGAGATATTTAGGAATATATACATGAGGGCGGGAGTGGAAAATGTTTTCCCCAATATCTCCCCCCACTCTCATGTAGGGTTAAGGGGAGATGTTAGAGAAACCATAATATATTTTTTTCCAATATCTCCACCCACCTACCACATATTGACACGAGGGTGGGGTTGGTAGCACATATTAGGAAAAACATATTATCTCCTCCCCCCTTGCCATTCTCATGTAGGGGTAGGGGGGAGATATTGAGAAAACCATAATATGATATTAACATGAGGCTGGGGAGTGACGAGAGATGTTGTGGAAAACATATTATTGTTTCCCCAATATCTCCTCATCACTGCTATATGAGAGTGGGGATAGGGAGAGATATTGGGGAAAATATAGTATGTTTTCCCCAATATCTCCCAACTACACACCTCGCCCCCCTTTGCCCCACCACAACCATCATGTTAATATATGTTTTCCCCAATATCTCCCCTAAATAATCTTTATCTAGGACCTAAGGTTGGGGTTTCCTTCCAAACCATGTTCAGAGCTAAGGCTCCCTCAAACCATATTAAATTACAATTAATTCTTATTTTTATATTAATTATAAATTATATTATAAGTATTTTCTAGTTTAATAATGATTTGGGTTAAGATAGAATGTAAATCTAACTCTTAATTATTTTCCAATTTAAATAGTTTAAAATTTAAAAATTACTGAGTTAAAAATTTAAATGATTTAAAAATTAAAAATTACCCAATTAAAAGTTTAAATGATTTAAAATTTAAAAATAATCCACTTTAAATGTTTTAATAATAATTATAAATATTATTATTTTTTATATTAAAAAATTTGATAACTATAATACTTACAATTACAAATTTTATTATTGACATAATGATGGTTCTGTTTTCACAAACTGAACCAACATAATACTTATAGATATTTAGGGAAAATAATAATTTAGATAATGTTAATTGCAATTATTTTTATAATTCAAAACAAAAAAAAATTATGTTTAATATCCATTATAATAAACTATGAACATTACATATTACAAAAAAATCCATGACACTTATATAGAGATTAAAGTTTTTAGCAAAGATTACCATACCTCAACAATAAAAAAAATAATAATGTAAGAAAGTATAAAGCCCTGAATGTGAAAGAGATGCCTTTTTCTACTCGATCTTGAGATGAGATCAATGATAAGGATATCTAAACTTTGACATGTGTATTGTAATTTTTTTTAAGTTGAGGAATTTGAAATATTAGAATCTAGATTTTTAGTCACTACACAATGTAGATTTCTATAAAAACCGATGATTATGAAATTTTGTCTTTTATAGATCTATTTATTTAAGAAATAGTGATTTCCACAGTCACTACACAATGTAGATTTCTATGAATATGAAAGATTCATTTATTTAAGAAATAATTGTTTTTATACATATTTATATTATTTATTTTAGCTTTTAGAGTAATTGTTATTGTTATTAAAATAGATAATTTGTTTATATATGTATGTATGATAAATTTTTGGATTGTGGTTCTAGATAAAATTTAAATGATATCTAATGTCAATATAAAAAATAAAGGATATCTTTTGCCTACTCTCATTTATGTTTAGTTGTGTTGTTCTATCAAGGAAGGTATATTGATTTGATTTATCTATATTAATCTCATTTAGCACTTTTTTTATTTGGTTTCAAACTTTGTGCGAAAGATTTAGAGGAGTTTTGTATCTCGTAAAAAAAATCATTGTTGGTGTAAAGATATTCTTTGAAAACAAAGAAGCATTATTTATCAACTCAATGACCACAAATGCGAAGTATAACTAATGAGACACATTATATTAACTATTTATCAATCCAACAACAATATTAACAATTAATATTGATGGTCAGCCTTGTCCATCCACCGTTCACCCTTTCATGTCTCCTCAGCAATGATTTGAATGCAGGGTTACTATGCCATGTCTCTTTTGCAATGATTTGAATTCACGCCTACTATGTGACCAAGAATGTTAATTCCTAGGTGATTTACTTTGACCTTTATGACAATGTTGATATGGATAAATTTTTGGTTATACATACTCAAAGATGGGTGCAACAACATTGTCATCTAAAATGATATTAGCAATCATGTTGTCGATCTGTTTATCACAATTTGCAACAGCATGTTCTTCCATGGCCTTAGTCTAAATTCCTCCCATAACAAAAGACATTGTTCTAGTCTTGCAAATACAAATGAAGAACCTTGTTGCAAGACAAAAATGAAATGCAAATGAAGAACCTTGTTTTGAAATTGATCTGTTTCGTTTGAAACTCCTACATCTTTTACCCATGTTGAAAAAATTGTTCACCTTGTTGCGAAATTAATCTGCTTCGTTTGAAATTCCTACATCTTTTACCGGGTTGAAAAGATTGTTCACGTCACAAAAATAAGTATGTGCTAAATGAACCAGGAATTAAATTAAACAACCTTTTCATCATCAACCTTTTCAATAATGATACTTGTTTCTAGTCACTGCAAATAATACAAATGATTCAAATAATATAAATAATAATTTTGTTTCTAGTCACTGCAAATAATACAAATGATAAAATTCACATTTCAAAAGGCCACTCAGTTTTTATCACAATGATACTCACAAATGATAAAATTCACATTTCAAAAGGCCACTCAGTTTTTATCACAATGATACTCACAAATGATAAAATTCACATTTCAAAAGGCCACTCAGTTTTTTTCACAATGATACTCAATTTTTGAAATAGCACTCAAATTTTTTTTAATGTTCTGTAGAAATAAACATACTTCCCCAGAACACGGAAATAAGTCGCCACAAATCCTTCATGAAAAAAATAAACTTATGCACCAGAAATGAAGATCCTCAATAGCCCAATATAACGCTTGTCACGTACTCAATAGCCCAATATAGCTGAAGCCGAAATGTTACTCGTCACAATCCAAATTCCTTCACAGAACCAGGAAATCCGCAAGCCAGTCGAAACTGTAAATTCAAATCCCAATTTTTTTTTTGACATGGCTTGAACTCAATGCCAAAGTTTGCAAAGATGGAAGCCACGCTTGTGATGAACCTACAGTAAAGAATCAATGGCATGCTAACAAGTTATTCATATTAAAAGCACAAATTGTATGATTCAACAACTATTTTCTCAAAAGGATCAGATCATTTTTGTTTTCTAATGAAGGATCCCTTGCTAGTTTAAGACTAGCATGACCCTTATGGTTTTGAATAATTTTTGTCCCATTCTTCATTATATGTATTAACATTGGTTTTTCATACTTAATCAACCAATCATACTTTCAAATTTTTAAGTTTATTCATTTACTTCTTATGTGTAGAGATTGAAGTGATTAATTGCTTATATAATTTTATCAAACTTTACAAAATTATGGAAGTTATTTCATGTTGAATTGTAGATTTTGATAATAAGACATCAAAAGTACCATGGATTGAAAATCTTTGAAGTTTCCATTTCTAAGGTTTTGTATTTTATATTTTTATTCTTGTTTCAAAGACATTGAGCTCAAAGGAAAAGAATTCAAGAAGGGGAGTGAGAGACCATACCATCTCCATCAAAGATTAACTCCCAAGAATTGGATATGGCCAATTTTGAAAAAAACATGAGAGAGAAATTCTATATGCTCAAGTTCTCAATTTTGATTTGGAAGCATAAAAGACAAATCACTGAGAGATAAAATTTAGGTGGAGAAGTTGTAATTTTACTATTATAATAATTATTCTATTTGAAATGAGGAAAAAAATGCAAAGTAAAGTATTCAAATAAAGTTAGAAGGCTAAAAGCCCTCGAAGTCGAAGGTCAAAACTTGAGTAGATAGAAGGTCAAAGCTCATTGGGAGTTTCTATAAGGAAACCTTTGCATTCATACAAGTGGGCCCCTTTTTGACATTGTATGCTATCTTTGTAAGTTAAATAGAGTGACATTGTTAACTTGTGCTCCATATTCTTGTGAAGTTATCAATGGTTGTGGAATATTCTCGCAATTCACCATGAGTCTTGGTGCTAATGAGGATGGATACTATGACTTGAGAGTGTTGTGCCTTATGAGCATTCTCTAGATCCCCGTGTCTATCCTTGCCTGTCATATACACCACTAATTTGTTGGATGCAATTCTTGGGATTCATAAGCTATCCTTAGTCCTCAAAGAAAACTTTTGGTTATTGTGTAGATTATAGAGGTGGGATATTCTAATCACCAGCTCTATTTCCCCCCTTAGCTCCAACAACCCAAGAGGGGATCCCCCTTCTCTACAACTACAGGCCCTCAGGTTAACTCCCTCGTTTATGGCTTCAATGCATGCTTTTCAAAAAAATATCTACATTGGCACACTAGGGATGCTTTTAGGATAGTTATGCATCAATTTTCCATTTAATTTTAATCTTTGTAATATCCCTCCTTACTCAACTTGGACAACCATATGAATTATAAAGGATGGAATGGAAGGCGTTTGATCATGAATGAAGGAGAATGACCAAGAATTCCCCTTAACACACAAGGTAAAGATTAAGTATGCATGTGTCCAACTTAACACTTGACACCAAGAAAGGTCTTTTCCCAACTACTTGGCATAATTTTGCAAGTTAATTTTCCATTTTCCTCAATTATGGTAATTGTTTTTGGTTAAAAACTAAATATTATTATCCATGGCTTTGACCCCTCCAACTCCCTTAGCACCTCTCACTCCCCTGTCGTGGAATTGTAGCACCCATACTCTTTCCATCCCTCTATCATGCATCCAACGATGTATTTTTTTATTATTAATATGTACATCATTTATATTACATGGATTGGTCCTTGGTCATATCATCCATAATAGTTATGCACAATCACATTACAAGGGGGCTAGATCATGTCTCCTTTGGCTTTTTGTCTAATATTTTGATGTAACATGTATTCTCTTAGTGATATGTAAGTTATCCTCAATCTTTAGAGCATGTTTTAGGTGTGGTGCCAATGGTAGAGCTGGAGTATTCTCCTTGCTATCTATACATTCCTATTGTTTTCTTTCAAATTGATCCTATTTTTTGTGCCCTTGGTCAAGGTTAGGTTGCTTTAGATAGAAAACACTCATTATAAATTAGCTACACTTTGCACTTGCTTTCTTAATTGCATTAAACACGTATAGAAACACTCATTATAAATTAGCTACACTTTGCACTTTCTTTCTTAATTGCATTAAACACGTATAGAACTAATGGTCAACCCTAGCATAATTGGTAAAGCATAGAGAACCAACAACAACCAAGACATATCAGGAGGGTTTTCCAATTTAATGGATAAAGGTATAATTGGACCCTTTCACTCAATGAACTTACAAGATTAACTTAAGACATTTTGTCTGTGAACACCTCTCAAAAGCTTTCCCCCTTCCACTTCCTTCATTTATAATTATGTTATTTTCTTCCTACCTCTCCTTGTTTATTCAAGATTAATTATCTAATACTATCTTATTCCTACCTTTCTTTGCTTCTCCAAGATTGATTATCTAAAGGAAAATGACATTCTAATAAAAAATTATTTAGAGTATCAAGAGCTAATGCATCAACCTTGGAAAATCAATAAATTTCATTTTGAGAGGGGAGTTATAAGGGTTGCAAAAATCCTTGAGGGTTCTCTTGAGGTATGGGAAAGCCTAATTATATAAAAGGTCTCCAAAGTATCAAAAATTAATGCATCAACCTTGGAAGATCAATCATTTTCATTTCGAAAGGGGAGTTGTAAGGGTTGCAAAATCCCTAAAGATTCTATTGGAATATGGGAAAGGCTAGTTACAATACTTTGTTGATAGCTTGCTTATAGGCTTATTCACTTATAAAAGGTTGTCAAAATTCTATAATTTGTATAATCCATGAGTATCCATAATGAACTTAATAATAATGATACAAATAATGAATTTGATTTGTATGTTAGTGATTTGACATCCTATTATTTTGACACATAATCTCTCATATTCTTTTTCCTTTTAACATTATTTAATTAAATAATATAACTATTATTGCGCCGAGAGGCACATTGTATAGCTCAGTATGACCCCGATGTGTAACTATGTTTGTGCTCAAAGTTAAATTTTAACTAATGTCGGCCAACATAAAAATAAACAATTTGAAATCTAAATAATATTTATGTCCGTCCATCCAATAAATAATAATAAAAATAGAAAAAATTAATGTTGGCCCTAAAAAAAATGAAAATAACCATATAGATAAAAAAAACTACAATACAATGATCTCATGCATTTAAAAGTTCTTTTATCATATACATTGAATTTGAACGAATCATAAATTTACCTTCAACAAAAAATTTTACCAATTAAAATTCCAAATTAGGTAAAATTTTAAACATCTTTACTCTTTACTAAAGCCAATATCATTTCTTAAATCAAAGTAAAAAGGTTAATTCAACACAAAAAATCTAAAATCTTGCTCCAAAATATTTTAATATTTCTTTTAATTAATTATTTGTAAAATGAATCTTTAAAAGGAAAACCATATCATATGGATATATTAAAATTGTTACACGTCATTTTGTCGCATTAGGTAAATGACCGTCGGTTTGGATCTTTTGCTATCCACAAATGTGTCCCAAAGAATTCCCCAACAAAGTTTGAATCTAAATTATCCCAAAGAAAGTGGAATTCTTGGATCCCATGGTACAAAACCTTGTTTTTGGCTACCTGTGCAGTTCCCTAGTTAATTTTTGCGCATACACAAAGAAGACCATTAGAAGTTGCGCATAAGTACACATTGTCTTACACTGTGACTTGCAAACATGACTTAACGCATGTAAAAATAAAAAGTAAAGTCTAGACGCATTGTTGGTAGCATCTATCCCAACCAGCAAGCTTCAAATGGTTGTCTATTCAGTCTTGATCCCTCCCATCATGGAGAAACTCCCTCTTTTTGTGGAATCCCTATCCCACCATTAGTGGATCTCATTCCTTGGAAATTGGATCCCAAACTTCCCACTCTTGGCCTATAATGCTAACCCAGGCCTGAGGATTGAGAAGGACTGTTGGAAGTAGGCTTATGCTGCATGATTAAGGTTGGAAGGTTGTTCATTCAAGGAGAGGGTTGGAGATTGTGGGAACAGACTTGCAACATCAAGGCTACATGGTTGTAAGGCTATTCTCCATTTTATTAATATAAGGAAATTGTTCTTTCTCAATTACATCTCTATTGATATAATTTGTAGGATTCTTTGATCACCTACATAGACTATGATTGCATATTGATCAGTTTATGGTATATAATTAGTTAATTAGTCCATTTATCTCATGATTATATATTGGATGCTTTGATCTCTGGTTTGTTTATGTCAATGCATATCTCCTTCAGGATGTCATGGAGAAGTTGTGGGGAGGGACGGGAGGATCTCTGAAGTATCAAGAAGTAGATGAATGAGAGCTCTGAAAGGGACTTAATCAATCATTTCGTTTAAATGGTAAGTGGCCTCTATCATCATATTGGTTTCAGTCAATCATAGTCTAGAGAAAGGTAGTAGTTCCTGATTGTTTGTTACTAGGTTTCTTTGAAGTCTAGGGAGATCGCTCTTGTCCGCATAACAAATTGGTGACTCCATTGGGGATTCATCTCACTCTCCATTAGTTTTCTTGTTTGACCTTTTGAACCTCCTGTACAAGCCTTCCTTGAGTGTCTGGAAAGATTAAAATTTTGAATTTTGGCTTGGATTTGACTTGTTTTTTATTTTTTTGCAAAATTCCTCGTTGTGCGCACTTAAGTTTTAGGCACAGTGTGCATATCTGCGCACCTGTATTTTAGCAACAGAGCGTATATGCACTGGTTTCCAATAGAACTTGTGCACATACCTAGAATTTTTAAAAATTTCAGTTTTATCCTCATCTAGTCCAAAATTTTTGGTTTTTCCTGACAATTTACACTTGTGTGTACCTTATTTGAATGATTATCAATGTGGCTGAGTGTTATGAAGGGATTTGCTTGTGATTGTCTTGTTTTTGCAAATTAGGGTAAGGTCTTATTCGATGAATGGTCGATCTATCAAAAGAGAGATTTGTTAGTCTTGTCTTGTTGACTGTCTATATTTCTTCTGTCAATTACATCAGGTTTTGAGTCCAGTTTTCTCTTTTGTGAAAGTTTGATTTGTGTGTCAAAATCAATTATTTGCAAGATTATGTATTGTTTGTGAAAAATACTTCTTGTACTAGTTTCGAAATGAAAAATCATTTTTCTTTCTATTCTTGAAGTGTTCATGAACCATACTTTTGCTGCAAGTGAATTCATAGCATTCAATTAAGGAAAATTCATTTTTAGTCATTATTGGTTTCTTGTTGCATTTTTCGAATTTCTAAGTGATTGTATGAAAAGATAGATTTCTTGTTTTCTTGTGTTATTGGGAAAAGTGAAAGTTTGAAATTATTTTCAATATTCGGGTGATTTGAAATTGGATATCTGCATCTTAGGAAAAGGGTTATAGTGGGATTTAGAGTTTTTGTTTACATTTCAGTTGAAAAAGTGAAAGACTCTTTCCTTACTTCAGATAGATTTTCATTGAAACAAAAAGATTACATTATCATTTTCGATTGCATTAAGATTTGTGTCAAGTCATAATTTCATCACTTTCACATCTATTACCTTTGAGTAAATAACAACTCTTAAAATCAATGCTAATAAAATAAATCTAGAAAGTTTTATTTTTAGGGCTATTTTCCACCTACAGTAGATCAGGTTGTAGGGCTTTGGAATAGGGAAGTGAGTTAACTTTCCAAAGTTGCAAATGAACATTAGTATCTTGTGATAGGGAGAAAAATCCATTTACTGAATTTTTTCTCTAGGAAGCTCCCCTTACAAAGGAATCAAGCATGAGATCATATCAAACCCGACGAAGTGATCAACCCCACTTCATTGGCTACGATAGAGTGATTTACATGTACTAAAAATGGTGTCAAAAGGTACTTGGGAGTCACTTGGAAGTAAACCTCAGATTAACCATGTTGAGGAACTTTCAAGGGGATTAAGCTTTGTTACTCTGCCCTTGTGTGTACGTTTGATCTACGATTGTCCCCCCAAGTTGAATTGTTTTACATGGTAACCTTAGTGACCATATTCTTAGGGATTTACCCGAGGTGATGGCAAAGGGGAAGTCTATGTTGTACCTGGAATAGAGGTTGGCTAGACTCACTTGGAAATTTCTGGAGGGTATTCTTCATTCGAGATGGCATAAATGAAGTTTACTTACATCAAATCGTGTACATTAAGCAAGTTGTCAACGTAACTAGTTCCACTCACTCTATCTATAGCCACTTTTCATTTTGATTTCTGCGACATTGGATTTCATCACCAACTAGTGATTTCGTTATGAAAAGATTATTTGCATGGTTTGAATCCTTAGATTTTTTAGCTTGTGTTAATTGTTTTTTTTTACTTTTTAGAGACCTTAGGATCAGATTGTGAATATTTTTTTTTATTTTTTCATAAATTTTCATCCTGGCTGAATCACCAAGGAAGTCACATAGAATGCAAGGTAAACCTCCTGAATACACACCTAGTCAATTGGAAAAGATAAAAATTGAAAGGTCAAAGTCAACAAGATCTAAAGCCTCAGAAGAACCTGAAACATCAACAATTTTACAATCTGAGATAGTAGAAACCAAAGTGAATCCAACACAAGAAATAGAATCAGGCTTAGTTCACTCTGGCCCAGAGATTACCAAAGTAGTTCAAACTGAATCTGATACTGGTGAAGTTTTGGATACTGAACTAACCGAACCAGACATAGAAGAACCTGAGTCTGAAGTTTCTCAACCTGAATCACCTTCGGTTGTTATAGCTCCTACTCTTGAGCCACCTTCACCTCGAAGGAAGCTGATAATTACGACTGGATTACCTCCTAGGTTAATTAGTATTGAATATATTACAAGAAATGAAGAGATAAAAACAACTCATTCTCCATTTACCGGTAGTAAATATTTTGACCCAAGAGTTCCTTTCTCTCCTTTCTGACCTGACCCTTGGTATTCTACCACTTTGAGCTTTTTAGGTCAGAATTTGTCACCGCCACGCATTCCTTTTTATTCACCAGAAAGAACTATGTCATAAATTCCTATTGGGAGCCAACCCATTGATTCATCTATGTTTACCAGCTCCCCGGACTCACTATTTTATGGTGGTCCATCAGTTCCTCCTGGATACCAGTCACTTACTGGAACTTTTTCATGATTTGCTTCTTCTCCCCAACCTTCTACTTGGTCATCTGGTTTATCTACATCTATTGTTCAAAGCATGACTTCCATGCCTGAAGCATTTACGAAATTAGAGCAAAAAATTCACATGGTATTTGGTAACTCAAGTAACCCCAACTGGTGTTTATTACTCGCTTGGGAGGAAACCACCTTATCCTCCACCTGGAGGACAACCTATTGTTTGGGGTCAACTTATTATTGGGGGTCAACCTTTTACCAAAACTTATGGTCAGATACCTCAACCCAATCTAGGTCATCCTATTGTAAATCAACCTTTTCTTGGTACTCCTTACCCTGGGATGAACATTATTTAGAATCCTTCTTTTACTCAATAGTATGGTCCAATTACTCCACAAGTGCCACTTTATCAACCTGTTCCACCTACTGGACAACCTATTCCTCAAATACATGTTCCAAGTATTTTCATACCTATCCAAAATCTTGTTCAGGGGACTCCTCAAATAGTTGTTCAAAAACCTATCAAATGAATTCCTCAAACACCTGTTCATCAATCGATTTAATGACATGTTCAGAGTTCAACACATACACTAGTTTAAACACCTATTTCGTAGTTGGTTCCAAGTTCTCCTCAAACACCTATCCCAGGAGTATCACAAATGACTGTTACAGTTACCCCTCAAATATTTGTTCCTCGAACTACTAAGGAAATCCCCCAGGTTTTTGCTTGTCAAACCGTTCCTACGGTCTAGTACATACCATAGATTCCTATTGGGAAATCCATTATAGGAACAATGCAAACACCTTTTCAAGGTCAAGCTTTGCAAAGCCCACCTTTTCGAGTTCAAGCTTATTAGGTTCCACCTTTATAAGGACAAGTTTTTCAAAGTCCACCTTTCTAATGTCAAAATTTCTAAAACCCGCCTTTTTAAGGTCCATTTATTCAAATTCAACCTATTAAAAGTCAATTTGTTCAAGGTCAACCTTTTCAAGTTCAACCTGTACATGGGAAATATTACTTAGGTCAAATGGGTCAAGCTCAACCTTTCCAAAATCAACCATACCTCAAATCATACTTATCAAGTCCATGTTGAACCTCAACCCAGTATGGTTCACCTTGGTTACTCTGGTGGAATTCCAATTCTAACTTCAAAGGCTATTTCAGGATATCCTAGGTATCCTCCTCCAGGGGTTGGTCTTAAACCACAAGGTTATCAATCTTTACCGCAAGACCCTAACCAGAATTTACCATTTATTGCAACCCTATATTTACCTGATCTATCTTGTTTAACAAATGATCCCATTTATTATTATCCTTATTGGTCGGTGATTCCTACCAAGTTACCGAGTGACATACCCAAATTTGAAGGCAAATCGGGAGAAGACCCATCCAATCATGTGATGACATATCATCTTTGGTGTGCATCAAATTCTTTAATCGATGATTCCATCCATCTTTGCCTTTTCCAACGAACTTTAACCGGTTCGACAACCAAATGCTACATTGAGCTACCTCGCGCCTCTTTCCATAACTTTAACTCTCTAGAAACATCATTTTTAACCCATTTCCATCTACCAATTCAATATGATACTGGTACTGAACTATTGACTTCTTTAAAACAATCAAAATTGACTCATATTTCCGATCATATACATGAATGGAGACGTAGACATTGGTTAGTCAAAGTTTTTATTGCATATCAGATTTTAGTTGAGTGGTCTATGAAGTCACTTCTTCTTGTTATTACCGAGGATGCTGCTGTTGAAAATAGGAACAAGAAATGTTAAAAATAGAATCCAAAAATTCCAATTTAATTTGTCCTTGAATTAAAATTGTAATTCTTTTCTCATAGCAACTTGTAATAGTTAACTAATTTAAGTTGACTTAATTAACTTAGGAATTTCGAGTTGGAAGTCATGTATATGTTCTCCCTAAGTTTTAGGGGTCCATAATGAGTTTATTTATGAGTTGTAATTAGATAACTCATGTTACTGAGTTATGGTCATTTAAATTAGTTCTAACTGTTTATGGAAATAATAGAGGATTAGCAGTCAGTTGGAGCACTAATGCATCCACAAGTGTTCCTCCAGTTAACTGAAGATTCCATCATCAGAAACTCATGCATGTCAATTCATAGAAAGACCCAGTTGAGACTAGAGTGCACGGACAATGTACTATAAATTGTATGATTTACTGAGTTGTAAATATCATGCATGCAATCAAAGAAGGATCTAATTTTGGATTGCGCAGTTATGGATGAGGAATCTCCCTTTAAATACTAGCTAATTATCTTAGGAATTGTGCAATGAATTAGAAGCTTGGTGGCTTAGAAATTTGGCTAAGTATTTGCCAAAGGAAGTCATCAGGCAGAGGATAGGAAATACTTGTGCAGGTTAAGCTCAAGGTTGACCAGAGCATATTGTATTCATCCAAATTATTTGACCAAGGGCGCAAGGAATCAAGGGCTTGGAGAGCAGTAGAAGAGGCTGGAGATTGGCTTGAGATTCCTTGTGAACAGGGAGATTGATCATACTAAGTGCTAGGATTTTTATTGTGAGAGCAAGCATTGTATTATCATCTTGGATTTTTGATTTAATGCAATACAGATAGTGGGGGTTTTCAGCTGAGGTATTCCCTTGATACTTATTGTGTTATGTGCCATTGATTTATCTTCTTCTTGTTCATATTGTTTTCATCAATCTATTAGCTTCCGCTGGTTGAAAGTAGAAGTAGATTATTTTCCTGTGATTCAGTACATTGCATGAGCTTGTGAATTTATAGGAAATTCTACATGGTATCAGAGCTAGATATGTAGAAAATTATGCATGGTATCAGAGCGAGATTTTTTTTGGGTCGCACGTTTGCAGAGAATATCTGAATTTTTTTGTGCAATATTTTCAAAAACAAATATTATATCTGGATTCCTTGTGACAAAATAACCAAATTAAAAATAAATAAATAAAAAAAAATGGTCGAATTAGAGTTCGGATGAAGGTGATATTGCTAATTTAAAATCAACATTTTTTTCAGAAAATTCTGTGACAAAGGGACAGATGAAACAAATTGGTGTGCTTGCCAAGAACCTGTATGCACTTGAGGTGAAATATTAATGAAGCCTTGAGGAGAAAGGAAAAGGTTAGAGACTTGGTGGTTGAGAGGGAGAGTAAATTACCTCTCAAC
Organism: Pinus tabuliformis; assembly: GCA_031772625.1. Lineage (NCBI taxonomy): Eukaryota > Viridiplantae > Streptophyta > Pinopsida > Pinales > Pinaceae > Pinus > Pinus tabuliformis. The sequence continues at coordinate 108,703,605 of CM062804.1, forward strand.
ATGCAGCGCCAAAAAAAGTCTCAAAAGCAGCTTTAGGAAATTATGGAGCAACCACAATTGGAGAAGCAAAGAGGAGACCGAGTGGAGGCATCCACTCATGCAGAGATCTCTAGTAGGATTTTCCTTCATGTGGTATCACATTTTGTCAGTGGACACAAGACGCTGCCATGCTCTGTCAAATTGCGGTGTCCAGCTGGGTTGCGAACAAAGTGGCCAATATATCTGTCTGTGCAGTCGGGTTCGCTCTTGTGACGCCAAAAACCAGTGGGTATGCAGATCTGTACATGCCCACTTCCCGTTTGAATTGCACCCTCGCTATCAAGCTTCAGTTTAATGGGATAGATTTTATGGGAAATAAACACAAGAAAATGGAGGAGTATAAAAACTATACTTTTCCAATTACTATTGCAATAGTGCTCTCAGGGGATATGAAGATGACGTGGATAATTCAAAGGATGTAATCTATACTGGTCAAGGTGGTCTAATACATTTTTCTCTACTAAAACTGGTTGCTGCTGTTTAATTTAGTTCAAACGCAGTACATCCATGAAGTCCCCTACAACTAAGCGCAAGCGTATGTGAGCCCAGAGCTCCTTGTCCAATGGTGACATGGGAGAAAGGCCTGAGCCTCAGAAAACTGAAGCTTCTGAGTTGAAATTATTTGACCATGCGGACTCATTCAAATCCAGTTCCCCTGAAGTTAAAGCTCCCGCTTTGAGCTGGGCTCGCCGGAGAATCCCATGTTGCTGGGAGACTCGGACGACGAGTCAACCAAGCGATCCGTCAGTGAGAACCATTCCGGGAGAAATTTGTACACACAGGGCCAATAGGGTTTCAATCCTTCAAGTCGTCATTATAAACCAGTAATATACACTCAACTATCCATAACTCTCTATCTACAACATAAGAAAGAAGCACGTTTTTTTTTTTTTTTTTTTTTTTTTTTGAAGACACATTGCTCCAAGGGACTGTGAGCTTGGCATTCTCATTGTTGGAGAAATTTCATTCATGATATTGTGAAAGTGAAGGTTGATGTAAATTCACTATTTAATAAAGACATATTTTTTTTTGGTGCTTGTGTCCTAGATCCACCCGAAATTGAATAAGGGGATCTTAGGTACACCATTTGTAATGAATGCATGTGCATGACTTGTGTTCAAATTATCTCTTTGTATTATGCTTAAACAAACACATAAGCAAGCTTAAGTATAAAAACACTTAATCAAAGCTCCTGTAATCAAGCTTAAGTACACAAGCACAAATCGTCACATCATCAACTTGATAAGATGATCTTCCAAGCAAGCACATTCCACATCATGTAATCAAAGCAATCAAGTTAAGGATGCTACAAAATCAGGCATTTCAAGCCAAGGTGACATCAACATCATCAACACTTTTTGTATCACTTGCAGATAAACATTTTTAAACTGAATTGTACCGGGCATTCTCGGTTGTAACCGGCACCCTAATTTGATTTGTTAAGGTGAATACATTAAGTCAAGTAAGTCTTCAACTGAGTCATCAAGATTGAACTTGTCATTTGTCTCTTGGGTGCATTTTTGACAGTGTTCGACACCCTTCCTTTTTAAAATCTGCACATTCAGTGAGTACATTCAAGAAAGCAGAAAGTGTCAGTAATCAATCAAGCAAGTTCAAGCAAGCCATCTAGGAAGCAATCATCATTCAAACAATCAAAGCAAGTGAGCGTAAAATCAGCAGTTCAAGCAAGTGTTTAAAAGTATCAGCCATAGTACAAGCGAGCCTATCATTTCAGTGATCAACTCAAGTGAGAAATTTTTCAAGCCCGACTTCTACAACAAGCGAGCTTGACTTCAAAGTAAGCAAGGAAACATGGCGACACACATTCAGCTGTCTCAAATTCTTCACAATTTAATGTTATCATCAGCTGACGACATGGTGCACATCAGCAAAACCACTCTTGCTGACATTCTATTGCATATTCAACATGCACATGAAACGATTGAGTTCCTTCAACTGGAGTCGGAACTACAAAGAAATGAGTTGAAAGAGAAGCATATTGCTTCCAAGTCTTTTCCAGATACAGCTGATCATTCGAACTCATTCATCCAACCAGCTTCAAGTGTTGAAGTTGTTTCAGTGCAACTTTCTTCCAAACCCATCATCAAGTCATGGGAAGAAATTCAAAGTATTCGAAATTGATGCGGCTTAGGATATGTCGAAGATGACGAAAACTTACATATCCCTGATTATTCAAAGCCCCTTTAGTTCGTCAGTGCCAGATTACTTGAACATATCACCTCAGCAAGTTCTCCACAAGTTGTATACAAACATCAATGCACACAAATTGAAAGTGCAGACAAACCGAAATGCACACAAACTCAAGTTGCAGTCAAACCGAAATGTTCCCATTGTCAAAGAACCGGTCATCCAGAAGATCAATGTTTTGATCTTCATCCATTCATGGATTGATCCCTGGGAATGGTCATCCATAGCCAGAAGATTGTACAAGTTTTACAATAGGATTCATTCACACATACTGCAGCCAACAATCCAATGACGATGGTACTCTCGTGCAGTTGAACAGGGGAGTACAACAGTGAAACTCTCCTACACCTGAAGGGGGGGAGTTCAGATATCAAATGCAGATGATTGCCTCTCCTTTCAGCTAACAAAGGGGGGAAATGAAATTGACCAGTGGTTGTCAAACTGAAAGTCTCGACAACATCAGCGAAGCAACGAGTGGGTATCTTCATCAGCCAGTGGGCATCTTCATCAGCTAGTGGGCATTTTTCATCAACAGTAAGCATCAGCAAATTCGCCAGTGGGCGATCCACAGCAAAAGCAGCAGTGAGAAGATTTCATCATAGCAAAAGCAACATTGAGTTGTTGTTTGACATCTTCAGCCAGTGGGCGATCATCATCAACAAATACGCCAGTGGGCGTTCATTAAATTGTGGCAGTGGACACCGAATGTTGTTTTCAAGCAAAGGATAGTTGGATCCTTTTGTAGCTTGGCACATGATGGAGTTGTCAAGCGACATTCAGAGATGAATCAGACATGCAATTGATTCATGTTCTCTTCAGATTTGAGTTTTTTCCAGCATCCAACTTTGGCGGTTTTTCGGGCAGTGTTTTTTAGGATCAATAGTTTCAGCATGAGAACTTGGAGATGGTACCAGGTTCTTAATTTCGACTTATCATTGAGGGGGGGGAATGTTAGCCTCACTCTCACATTAAAAACAATTCTAAGTCCAAATAATTAAATCAATTAAAATCATGAAAGTTAGGATTTAATCTTACCTTTCTAGATTGAATTTGTTCCTTATGGTTAGGAGTCAGTTTAGGCTTAGTTGGTTGAGAGATTCTCTCCAACTAGTTAGGCTCCTAGATTAGTGTGTTGTTGAGATATTTTCTCAAAAATAGTGTCCAAGATAGACGTACTATCTTAAGACCAATTTCCTCATGTATTTATATGTATCATAAACATTATTTTAATAATGAGAATGTGAGGAATGTTGTGAGCCTCTCATGCCTTTTCCGCCATCTCTGTTTTTCTATATTTTTGAGTGTTTATTTTATGGAGTTTATTTTATGTGTGTGAGTTTCCTTCATAATTTCGAGCCAAGTGGGCAGAGGGAGCACCTGAAGTCATACCTCCAGGTGTGAGGTGGGGCGATGTGAATTTAGAGTCCCAAGAGGGCCGAAATTGGGCAGGGTCCATGGAGAGTTTTTATCTCATGGATCATACCTTGCTACGGGAGCCCAAAGTTAGTAGTAGGAGGAATCAATGGTGATTGATGCAATTAGAGATTAGAGTGACAGAGGCTAGAGCAGTTAGATATTGAAGAGTGTAGAGAAGGGTTGACAACAGTGCAGAAAGGTAGAGTCAGCAGAAGCGCGGAGTTTTCAGTCGACAGAGGCAATAACAGTCAGAGACTTTGATGGCAAATGCATCATACTGATTCAGGTTGGATGTTTTTTCTTGTTTCTGGAGTTGTTGTAGCAATGACACTAGAGAGAAGTGTTGCATGAAAAACATTCCAAAGGTTCAATATTGGGATCGAGTTGAATTCCTTTCTTGTTGAGAGGGAGTGTTATAAATAGCAACAAGAAATGTTAAAAATAGAATTGAGAAATTCCAATTTAATTTGTCCTTGAATTAAATTGTGAATTAAAATTGTAATTATTTTCTCAAAGCAACTTGTAACAGTTAACTAAGTTAAGTTGACTTAATTAACATAAGAATTTCGAGTTGGAAGTCTTTTGGAAGTCATGTATATCTTCTCCCTAAGTTTTAGGGGTCCAGAATGAGTTTATTTATGACTTGTAATTAGATAACTCAGGTTACTAAGTTATGGTCAATTAAATTAGTTCTAACTGTTTGTGGAAGTAATAGAGGATTAGCAGTCAGTTGATGCACTAGTGCATCCACAAGTGTTACTCTAGTTAACTGAAGATTCCCTCTTCAGGAACTTATGCATGTCAGTTCATAAAAAGACCCAATTGAGACTAGTGTGCAGGTACAATGTACTATTAGTTGTATGATTTACTAAGTTTTAAATATTGTGCATGCAATCAGAGAAGGACCTAATTTTGGATTGCATAGTTATGGATGAGGAATTTCCCTTTAAATACAAGCTAATTCTCTTAGGAATTATGCAAAGAATTAGAATTTTGGAGGCTTGGAAATTTGGCTAAGTATTGGCCAAAGGAAGTCATCGGGCGGAGGATAGGAAATACTTGTGCAGTTTAAGCTCAAGGTTGAGCAGAGGATATTGTATTCATCCAAATTCTTTGACTAAGGGCACAAGGAATCAGGTGCTTGGAGAGCAGCAGAAGAGGCTAGAGATTGGCTTGAACTTGCTTGTGAGGAGGGAGATTGATCATATTGACTGTTGGGATTGTTCTTGTGAGAACAAGCATTGTATTATCATCTTGGATTTTTTATTTAATGCAATACAGATAGTGGGGATTTTTAGTTGAGGCTTTCCCTAGATACTTATTTTGGTATGTGCCATTGATTTATCTTCTTCTTGTTCATATTGTTTTCATCGATCTATTGGCTTCCGCTGGTTGAAGGTAGAAGTAGATTCTTATCCTGTGCTTTAGTACATTGCATGAGCTTGTGAATCTACAGGAAATTCTACAATTGCTAAGGGAGGTGTTGTCACGGAAGAGAAGGTAATTTCTCATGCCCAGTATTTAGACTTAGCTTACACTCAATCTAGCACCTTGTATGAGAAAATAATAAATTTACCGTGCCCTACAAGTGATCTAATAATTATGTCTCATGTAGGATATAATGTTTTTCATGGTATAATAGGTTCTGTTAGCCAACAATCTAAAGGGAAAAATAAAAATTCTAAAAGTACTCAGACTTTGGCCATACAAGATTCACCGTCTGAAAACCTTTCTCCAGGAGCTATTTTTGAAATTAATGTCGTAGAATCATCTACTGGCAAGAGTCAGTCAACCAGAGGTAAAAAGAAGGGGAAAGGTAAATCAAAACAAAATGCTTCTTCGAAAGAGAAACCTGCTAAAATTGAACCTACTGACGAGAAACAAAAACCTTGCTAGCCTTGCCTTATTTGCAATGAGGATCACTATACGAAGGAATGCCCACATCGGGTAGAGTTTTCCAAATTCATTAAAGGTTCTCCAACTCCCACTGTTTTGAAGGATCCATTTCCTTCTCAAGATAGAAAAATGGTTTCTCATAACACATCTTCCTCTTCCACATCGCAAGATATCATGATGATGTCTTCGCAGCAAGTTATGGTAGCTACGAGATCAAAATATTATGGGTCTAAGGATCCTGTTGACAATGGAAATAAGGCTAGTTCATCTAGTCAACCTTCCAATTCAATTCCTCCTCCTCCTTCTAAACCATTATAGATCGAGAAACTGAATCCTGACATGATGATCTGATCGCCTCCCAAAGGTGTGCTTCGGAAATCGGCTCTCAACCCACATGTTAGAGCTACAAAAAATTACAACATTGTTGAATACCTGGCTATGTATCCTTCCGCAATGTCAGCTCTGGAGGTGCTACAAACATGCTCGACACATCAAAATCTTTTATTGTCAACCATAGGAGCTATTGATCCGTAGGATTCTAACCTGGTTATCTTTGATCTTGAGAGCCATATCCTGAGACTCCCTCATCAACTGGCATTCCAAATCCCATTTTTTGTTAAAACCATACGAGTGTTTCGCACAGTTGTTGTCGAAGGAGCTTCTATGTGTATTATGTTGATTTCTTGTTGGAAAGATTTAGGTTCTCCAACCATCAATCAGTCACCTACCACTATGAAATCCTTTGATGGAAGAGGTTTTCATCCTTATGGAATCCTGAATGATCTACCCATAGAGTTATAGGGTAAAACGATCACGATCGAAGTTGAAATTGTTGATTCTCATCTCGATTACAACCTTTTGCTTGGTTGAAGTTAGACCTATGCTATGTCAGTAGTGATCTCATCACATTTTTGAATGATACAATTTCCTCACAAAGGGAAAATTTTCAAAGTATAACAGTTGTCATACTACACTTCAAACCCTAGCTCTACAAATAGCACATATTTTCTCAGAAAAACGAATACTCTTTATGAGGATATTGTTTTTGGTATACTCAAAGACTCATCATTGATGGGAACCTTTGTACTCCCTCCACAGAATTTTCCTTCTAATCTTTCCAAGGTTAACATGATTACATCAAGCACTATGGAATCTTTTGATCCGTGGATAGTGCCTTTACAGTCTGAATTAGCCTCCTATGGAATGAGATGCCTTTGATCCCATTTGAATTGGAATATAAGGCAACTCAATCATTTTATGACCCATCATCTTCTGATATTGATCGAGTGAATGTGATCAATGATGATTATACTCCTTTACTTTGGTTAGAACTGGTTTCACTCCCTGATCCTTTCGACTATATGTTTCCAACTGATGAGAGTATTATGGAGGTCATGAATTTGGATGAAATGCCATGGAACTATTACCATCATCATTCATCTTTTCTACCTAACCCTGATAAAATCGAGAATGATTTTTCAACTATGTTTTCGTCTAAGATAGTAGATAACCCAAAATCACCCATTTAAGTTTTTCAAGCTGAGTCTGAAAGGAATTTGGGAAATATATCTACAATGATTACCATTGAAATCTCAGTAAAAACAAGAATTATTGAAAATATTCACATAGGTGCGTCATGCTCAATCAAAGAAATTCGAACATATAAAGCCCCATTTCAAGAATTTTGTGACATTTTTTCCTAGTCCCATGAGGAAATGCCAGGAATTGACCCAAGCATTGTTGTACACGATATTAAGACTTACTCGGATGCAAAACCTATCAGACAACGATTACTTCTGGTGCATCCACGAAAATTTGTTGTGATTAAAGTTGAGGTCGAGAAACTGCTCAAAGCAGGTTTCATCTACCTAGTTCCCTTAACTGATTAGGTGTCCAATATCGTACATGTTAACAAGAAACAGGGAACCATTAGAGTATGCGTCAATTATAGGGATATCAATAAGGCTTGTCCAAAGGACAATGATCATACTCCCTATATCGATCAAATCATTGACGAATGTGTCAGAAATGAAATGTTTTCATTTATGGATGGATTTTTTGGCTACAATCAAATCAACATACTCCCAACTAATCAACAAAAAATCACATTCATCTGCCCATGCGGGACTTTTTCCTATCGAAAACTCCCATTCAGTTTGAAGAATGCTGGTGCAACTTTTCAATGGGATATGTCTTATGCATTTCACGATATCAATAATATTGTGTAACCTTATTTGGATGACTTGCCAACTCATTCACTGAGACAAGAATGCCATCCAACACATTTGAGAGAAATATTTATCAAATGTCATCATTAAAATATTTGTTTGAATACACACAAGTGTGTTTTTTGTGTGCAATCTGGTTGATTTCTAGGATTTTTCATTTCAAAGGAGGGCATTCGTGTTGATCCGCTCAAGGTTGAGGCTATTCAGAATCTGCCTGCTCCTTCCAATCTCTACCAGCTCCAAAGTTTTCAAGGGAAAAAAAACTTTCTATTTCGATTCATCCAAAACTACGCCGAGTTGACTAAAGGTTTTACTCGACTGTTGAAAAAAGACATCTCATTCATTTGGGATGAAATGGCTCAAAAGGCCTTTGATGCACTTAATTATGCGTTTACCCATACACCATTGTTGCATCCTCCTGATTATCAACAAGACTAATTCTTATACTTAGTTTCATCTGGTGTCACTATTGGCATGGTTTTAGTTCAGGAAGATGAATTAAATGAAGAGCATGTGATTTATTACTTAAGTATAAATTTGACAAAAACTAAAGAAAAAATGCGGAGAAATTGGCCTTAGCAGCCATTCAAGTTATCCAACTTTTTTGTCACTACATTTTATTGCGCAAAACTACTATAATTTCCGATTGCAACCCCATGGTTTACATTCTTACTAGAAAATTGCTAGGGGCAGTATTCCAAATGGATACTCATCCTACAGGAATTTGATTTGGAATTCATTAAAACCATTTCTAAGAAATCGCTAGTATTTGCCAAATTATTATGTGACTTTCCCCGTGCTAAAATGGAAAACGTGGTTTATGATTCTCTTCCAAATGAATCTCTTTTTCTGAGCAGTACTTTAGATCCCTAGTATGGAGATAGCATCATTTATCTTCAGAACCAAACATTTTGGTCAGAATTGAGTTGAACTGATCTTCGTCATATCTGGTATCAATCCCAAGAATATAATATTGTTGGTGATACACTTTATCATCATGGTGTTGATTCTATATTCATACAATGTGTAACTAATGAGGAAGACGAAAAGGCATTAAATGGCTGCCATTCTGGACCTTGTGGTGGTATTATGTCAGGGTTTGCCACTGCTCAAAAGATCTTGTGCGTAGGGTATTTTTGACCTTCTATGTTCAAAGATTGTATAATTGCGGTCCATAAATGCCATAATTGTCAAATCTATGGCTGAAAAATGCATGCACATCCATCTCCTCTTCACCCAATCATTGTTGTCGGTCCTTTTACTAAATGGGGCATCGACTTTCTTACATGTAACCCTCACTCGGTCAAGGGGCATGGGTACATTATCCTTGTAGTAGATTATTTCATGAAATGGGCCCAGGCAATGCCTAAATATAAGGAAACAACATCCAATTTCGTGTTCAATCATGTAATTTCTCGATTCAGTGTTCCACAAGTCATCATCACAGACCATGGTAGCCATTTTCAAAACTTTATGATGATCGATCTTACAATGAAACTAAGCATGTGTCATGACAATTCTACTCCATATTACCCACGGGAAAATAGCCAAGTGGAATTCGTGAACAAGGTTTTAACCATCTTCCTTCAGAATCTGGAAACTATACGTTCCATGTTTCCAGCATCTCCATGGATTGTTGGAGGAGACTTCAATATGATCACATCTCTAAAGGAGAAAAGAGGAGGACTTAGAAGAACAGACCCAGATATGGAAGCTTTCGAAGATATGATTACAGAACAAAGACTGGTAGACATTCAAATGACAAACGGGATCTACACTTGGAACAACAGAAGAGGCGGTATACACCAAATCGCTTCCAGACTGGATAGATTCTTAATATCAGAGCAGATCATAAATCGAGACATATTCATTGAAGCAATGATTTTACCGGGAATGGGTTCTGACCACTGGCCAATTAGAATAGAGCTTGACATCAAAGCTAGCCCCAAAAAACGGCCTTTCAGGTTTGAGGCCTTCTGGCTAAGGGATCAGACGTTTATGACGAAAGTAGAGGAATGGTGGAAACAAAGCCAACAAAGGGGAAGAAGCAGGATGCAGACCTTCCAACTAAAATTGAAGGAAATGAAAGAAAAAATTAAAAAATGGAACCAAGAGGAATTTGGGAATATCCTCAAGGACCAACAGCTTCTAGATCAGAAGATGAAGAAAGTCCAACAAGAAATTATAATAACAGGCAGAAGCGAGGATCTTGCCAGAGAAGAGGGGATACTGATAGGCCAAATGGAAGAAAGAAGGAAACAGGAAGAGATTCTGTGGAGACAAAAATCTAGAGTGAACTGGCTACGAGAAGGGGAAAGGAACACAAAGTTCTTCCATCAGGCAATGATTCAACAAAGACAGAGAAATCGAATCTTCTCCATAAAAAATGAAGAAGGACTTCGAGTAACTCAGCATGAGGAAATGGAACAGATTCTGGTAAAGCACTTCAAAGATCTCCTTGCAGAACCCAATGAAGATCGAAGAGAAGCTACTGAGAGAATATGCAATGAGATTCCAAGCACGATTACCAGGGATCAAAATTTAGCTCTTATGAGGGCAGCAACTCTGGAAGAGGTAGAAGAGATTGTGAAAGGGATGAAGAAGAATAAAGCCCCTGGACCAGATGGTTTCACAGTTGAATTCTACCAGGCTGGATGGAAATTTTTGGGCCAAGATATTTTGGACGTGGTGGAAGAATCTCGAAGAAATCAGAAGGTATGTACAGGCTTAAACTCAACCCTCCTATCTCTTATTCCCAAAACTGCTAAGTCTGAAGATCCTCAGGGTTTTAGACCCATTGCTCTTTGTAATGTTATTTATAAAATTATTGCTTCTCTAATGGCTAAAAGACTCAAGCCAATTCTTTCTAGCATTATTTCCCCGGAACAAATAGGTTTTGTGGAAGGACGCCAAATTTTGGACGGTCTAGTAGCCTCCCAAGAAGTAGTGCATTCTCTAAAAACAAAAAAAGAAGCGGGTATGATGATCAAACTGGACCTCTCTAAGGCTTATGATCGTTTGAATTGGGAATACTTGAAATCAGTTTTAAGGGCCTTTGGTTTCTGTAATAGATGGATTGAATGGGTTTCAACCATGATCTCTACCCCAAATTTCTCCATTCTTTTGAATGGATCGCCTTCTAAAACCTTCAAGGCCTCTAGAGGACTTCGTCAGGGAGACCCCCTGTCTCCTTTTTTGTTCATCATTGCGGCAGAAGGTTTAGGAAGATACATCAAAAAAGAATTGAGGGAAAGGAAAATTAAAGGAATCCAGATCTGGGGGAGTAACCTTCCAATCACACACCAGCAATTTGTGGACGATATCATGTTGTTCTGTGCAGTGTCTCTCAGAGAAGCAAGAAGAATAAAAGGGATCTTAGACCTCTTTATGGAAGCTTCTGGTACACAAATTAATAAGGAGAAGTCTTGTACATATTTCTTTAACACAGCAGGAAATATCAAAAATTATTTAACAAGATTATTGGGTTTCCGCTCAGGAGAGCTACCCACAAAATATCTAGGTACTCCGCTAGCCCAGAACCCATTAAGGATGACGAATTGGCAACAAACCATTGAGAAAATCGCCAACAAATTAGCCAACTGGTCCTTCAGAACCCTGAATATAGCAGGCCGAGTAGTATTGGTCAAGGCAGTCCTACAATCGATTCTGATCTACCAACTCTCGGCAATGGCCGCCCCTAAAGGTGCGTGTGCCAAAATGGTGGAGATTTTCAAAAAATTCCTCTGGGGAGGACCGAAGCAGCAAAGAAAGTGGGCACTGGTATCCTGGAAAGGTCTGGTGAAAAGTAAAGATGATGGAGGATTGAGTCTGAGAGACCCTTACTCCTTGAACCAAGTAATGGGGGCTAAGATTTGGTGGAGATGGATGAAGGGAGGGGAGGACCTATGGAAGAGAATATGGACAAAAAAATATAATATGCCAACAAGTCCGGAGGAAATCTTAAGACTAAGGGAAACACCGAAAGGGTCGACAATATGGAATTTGGCCAGTCAAAATAGGGAGATAATATCCAAGCATGCTTTCTGGGAAATCAGGAGTGGAGGTTCAGCCAAATTCTGGGAAGAAGCCTAGCAGCAAAGGGAGAGACTGAACGACGTTCAAGCTCTAAATGGCATATACCGTAAGGCAAAAGAGGAAGGGATGGACTATGTAAGGGATTTCTGGAATGAAGGAAGCCAAGAAGAACCCTGGAGAACATGGAAAAACCTGGAAGAATGGGATGGACATACTGCTAGGGAGCAAAGAGAGATATATATAAAAGAAATGCAGACAAGGAAAATACCGATAAGAACAGGCCCAGACATTCTGAGATGGGGCTATTCAATGAAGGGAAACTTCACGGTTAAAGAAGCATATCAACTCGCCGCCCAGCAAGAACAAGATGATATGACACCTATATGGAAACAAATTTGGAAGAGTAACTGGTGGCCGAAAGTGACTTACTTCTTATGGCTGGTAAGTAAAGGTCACATTCTAACCTAGGACCAACTACAAAAACATGGAATTCAAGGCCCTCCTAGGTGTTGTCTTTGTAAACAGGATCAGGAAACGCCGGAACATCTCTTGAATTCTTGTAGTGGAGCGCAACAGAAATGGGAAGAAGTAAGAAGACTCTTCGGTAGGACAAACAGAGATCAACAGAACATCAGAGAAACAATTAAACAATGGGGACAAGGTCAATTCACGAGCCCAGTGGTTAGAAGAGCTTGGAGTCTTGCAGCATGCATGAATATGTGGATGACATGGAAAGAAAGAAACAGGAGAATATCTCAAAATAAAGAGATGTCCGTAGAGCAGATCTGGGATAAAACAATGAGTCATATAAGAGAAATTATTCTAGCAGAAACATGGAGCACAGAGGATTGGACAACGACTCCAGAGGAAGAACAAATTCTACACAAGTTGAACCTAAAACAGGGAATGTTAGCACCGCAAATGTGGAAACCCCCTGATATAGGCTGCAGCAGCCCTATTCACTTCAATCGTCCTACGGTAGGATTTATCAAACTAAATTTTGACAGAGCCTCCAAAGGCAATCCAGGCCCGGCAGGGTTTGGAGGTCTCTTCCGGGATGACCAAGGAAGAACAAGATGGATTTACTCAGACAATGGAGGCATCATGAGTAATAATGAAGCAGAGCTGATGGCAGTCTATCAAGGACTGAAGATAGCGATAAGAAATGGCTACAACAATCTGGAAGTTGAGGGCGACTCCCAAATGGTCACTAACATAATGAAGAAACTCATTAACGGGACATCATGGGACAAAGTTACGCAAAGCTAGAGGACGGCTAGCCTGGTCCAAGATCTGGAAACTATCTCCAAGAGATTTGAGTATATGATCATTAAGCATGTAAGAAGGGAAGGCAATAGAGCAGCGGATTTCCTTGCAAATTGGGGCAGTAATGAACAAGGAGGCAAGCTGGACAGCATCTGGGCGCCCCACTCAGAGAAGCCAGAATTAGAACCTCTCAAAAAAATATTAACTCAAGATTGCCATGAAGACACGATCTAAGGATAATAGATATAGGTGGCCCCCGATCGGGGTGAGAAGGAAGGAAGGTAAGGGAAGAAGGACAGCTCGTGGGAGCGGCTGGACAGGGCGACCACTTATTGCCCGAAGCATCGTCCAAAAGGCCACGGTGGTGACATGCATGTCAGCAGGGATCTTGAGGGAATGGAGTGGAAGGAGTGGGAGGAGAGAGAAGTACAGAATTGGCGGTGGTAGTGGGATGGGAAGTGGGATAGGTGGGATGAATTACTTGAGGGTGGCAAAGAGGAGAAGGCAACTTAGTACGCGTCAAAAGGAAGAGGAGCAAAGAGCAGCGCAGGCGTTGGGAGCGTCGACGGGAAAGCGTGAATTCGGGTATGTATCCTTAGGCCTTCTTTTTGAATTTCTCTCTGTTTTGCATGGTATGATGGAGGAGAGAGGTCTGGTGATAACCCCTGGGGAGGAAGGGAGTATGAGCAAGGTAGTCTTTTACTCTACCATGCAAAGTAAAGAAGCAGCGGGGGTTAAGCTAAGAGTTGCACAAGATGGACGGAGGATGAGTGAACCAGAGGACTGCCTGGGGAAAAATACCAAGGACCAGAGTGCCCATACTACGAAGAATGGTAGTAGGGGGCGAGAGAGTCAAGCTGAGAAAACTATGAACCTGGCCCAGGTGATGGTTAGTATGACAGAGGGTTTACTTACCTTCCTGTATCCGGGAGAAGAAAATCAATGGAAATCTCAGAACAATGGAGAAGATTGGAATAGGGTAGGAGGGATTAGGGAAAAGGACGTGAAGGATGATGGAAAGTCTAAAACGCATGGAAATCTAACTTCTGTTGGTGAAAATTGCAAATAGGTGACAATAAAGGGGAAAATGGCACGCCTGGGTAGAGGCAGGGGGCGTGGAGGCAGAGGGCGACAGAGCCAGCAGAATAGAGCTGACCAGCCAACCTCGATGCCTGCAAGCCAGCGGCGTGGGAGGAGATCTATGAGGACTGCAGTCCAGGAAGCAGCTAGAGCCTACCGAGAAGGGACGAATGAGGAAATCCACCAACTAATCCAAGAAATGGAAGAGAATGTTATGGAAGAGCAGTCAAATCCTGAGATAGAGGAATGGGCAGACATCATCCATGACCCAGGAAACACCAGAGGGTGTATGACGCTCTATAGGCAAGCCCTTCATGTTTATTGGGTGTTAAAAGGGCTGCTGGTGAAGGCTCTTGAGAAGGTAGCAAGAGAAGTGGCAGAAATGGCACAAGGAATGCTGGATCTCAAGAAGGAAATGAAAAATTTGTAGGTGCCGAATCTCAAGAAGGAAATGAAAAAATTGTAGGTCATATTGATAATGCAGTACAACAAGCTAGAAGAGATCCAACAGAGGTTAATCTAGATGACTCAGGCACCCAAGGACCCCGTGGAAGCTCCTGCAAACGTTGATTTGGTCAATGAAGACCGGAAGGAATAATCCTTCACTGTTTACTTTGATTTTTTGGCGGATAGCTCCTTTTTGCAAACTTTTATATGTTAATTTCTAGTTTGTTAAGTGTTTTTAACTACATAGTGCATATAGCTTGGATGGAAAGACTGGTTAAATTTTGTTACTAGATGGCTTATAGCAAACTCAGGTGGCCAACAGACTTGGTTTCCCTTTTGGGCAAGTTGAGGCCACCAAAATGTTGTATTTGGTTTAATTGGCTATTGTGAATAGAAAAGGAAGGTACTACCATTGCTTACAAAAAAAAAACAAGGTTTTAACCATCATGATTAAATGGATTATCAGGACTCATAAATGATATTGGCATCTATTGCTTTATCCAGCCTTGTGGGCATACCATAACACAATAAAAACTTCAATAGGTTTTACTCCTTTTTAGCTCGTCTATGGCATGGAAGCAGTTCTACTGATTGAATGTGAGATACCATCTTTGAAACTGTAAATTGAATTAATACCAGCCACTTCTGCCAAAGAAGAACATTTTTTGTACTTAGCATGTCTCGATGAGACTCGCTATGATGTTGCATTAGCTAGCGAGGCCCAAAAGAAACAAGTTTTCACCTTGAAGGCTTTGATCCCTCTCGATGCATAATAGATCCAGAGTTAGATGGATATAGGTTGCTATAAATTTAATTTCTAAAAACAATTACTTCTTAATAAAGCTTTAAACCTATGACATTTTTCCTAAACTTTATTTTTCATAAAAATTTCATTTAATCTTGTATCAAAGTCTCCTTCCAATCTCCGCCAACTCCAAATTTTGAAAGGGAAAGCAAAATTTCTATGTCGATTCATCCAGAACTACGCCGAGTTGACTAAAGGTTTTACTCGACTATTGAAAAAAGGCCTCTCATTCATTTGGGATGAAGTGGCTCAAAAGGGCTTTGATGCACTTAAACATACATTGACCCATACACCGATGTTGCATCCTCTTGATTATCATCGAGACTAATTTTTATTCTTAGTTGCATCCGTTGTCACTATTGGCATGGTTTTAGTTCAAGAAGATGAATTAAAGGAAGAACATGTTATATATTACTTAAGTAGAAATTTGACCATTTTTAAAGAAAAATATGCACATGTGGAGAAATTGGCCTTGGCAGCCGTTCAAGTTGTCCAACGTTTTCGTTACTACATTTTATTGTGCAAAACTACTGTAATTTCCGATTGTAACCCCATGGTTTACATTCTTACCAGATAATTGATAGGGGGCAAGTATTCCAAATGGATACTTATCCTACAAGAATTCGATTTGGAATTCATTAAATCCATTTCTAAGAAATCGCTAGTATTTGGTGAATTATTATGTGACTTTCCCCGTGCTGAAACGGAAAACGTGGTTTATGATTCTCTTCCAGATGAATCTCTCTTTTTTATCAGTACTTTAGATCCCTGGTATGGAGATATCATCATTTATATTCAGACCCAAACATATCAGTCAAAACTGAGTCGAAATGATCGTCGTTGTATCTGGTATCAATCCTAGCAATATAATATTGTTGCTGATACACTTTATCATCACAGTGATGATTCTATCTTCATATGATGTTTAACTAATGAGGAATATGAAAATGCATTAAATGAATGCCATTATGGAGTTTGTGGCTGCCATATGTTAGGGTTTTCCACTGCTCAAAAGCTCTTACGCGCAGGGTATTTTTGACTTTCTATGTTCAAAGATTGTATAACTGCAGTCCATAAATGCCATCATTGTCAAATCTATGACCGTAAAATGAATCCAAAGCCATCTCCTCTTCACACAATCATTGTTGTCAGTCCTTTTTCTAAATGGGGCATTGACTTTCTTACATGTAACCCTCACTCGGCTGGGGGGCATGGGTACATTATCCTTGTAGTAGATTATTTCACGAAATGGGCCAAGGCAATGCCTACATATAAGGATGATGGTGAAACAAAATCCACAATCCATCGCCATGGACCATGGTAGCCATTTTCAAAACTTTATGATGATCGATCTTACAACGAGGCTAAGCATGTGTCATGAAAGTTCTACTCCGTATTACCCGTAGGAAAATGGCCAAGTGGAATTCATTAACAAGGTTTTAACCATCATGATTAAATGTATTATTGGGACTCATAAACGAGATTGGAATCTAATGCTTTATCCAACCTTGTGGACATACCATACCACAACAAAAACTTCAATTGGTTTTACTCCTTTCTAGCTCGTCTATGACATGGAAGCAGTTCTACCGATTGAATGTGAGATATAATCTTTAAAACTATAAATTGAATTATTACCAGCCACTTCTGCCAAAGAAGAACATTTCCTGTACTTAGCACATCTCGATGAGACTCATGGTGATGTTGCATTAGCTAGCAAGGCCCAAAAGAAATGAGTTTTCACCTTGAAGGCTTTGATCCCTCTCGGCGCATGATAGATCCAGAGTTAGATAGATATAGGTTGGTATAAATTTAATTTCTAAAAAAATATACTTCTTAATAAAGCTTAAAACATACGACAATGTTCCCAAACTTTATTTTTCATAAAACTTTCTTTTAACCTTCTATCAAAGTCTCCTTCCAGTCTATGCCAACTCCAAAGCTTGTAAGGGAAAGAAAACTTTCTATGTCGATTCATCCAAAACTATGCCAATTTGACTAAAGGTTTTACTCGACTGTTGAAAAAAGGCATCTCATTCGTTTGGGATGAAGTGGCTCAAAAGGCCTTTGATGCACTTAAACATGCGTTGACTGATACACCTTTGTTGCATCCTCATGATTATCATTGAGACTAATTTTTATTCTTAGTTTCATCTAGTGTCACTATTGGCATGGTTTTAGTTCAGGAAGACGAGTTAAATTAAGAGCATGTGATATATTACTTAAGTAAAAATTTGACCATTTTTAAAGAAAAATATGCACATGTGGAGAAATTGACCTTGGCAGCCATTCATTCTATCCAACATTTTCGTTACTACATTTTATTGCGCAAAACTACTGTAACTTCTGATTGCAACCCCATGGTTTACATTCTTAGCAGAGAATTGCTAGGGGGTAAGTATTCCTATAGGAATTCAATTTAGAATTCATTAAATCTATTTCTAAGAAATCGCAATATTTGTTGAATTATTATGTGACTTTCCCCGTGCTGAAACGGAAAACATAGTTTATGATTCTCTTCCATATGAATCTCTCTTTCTGATCAATACTTTAGATCCCTGGTATGGAGATATCATCATTTATCTTCAGACCCAGACATTTTGGTTAGAACTGAGTGGAACTGATTGTCATCGTATCTGGTATCAATCCCAACAATATAATATTGTTGGCGATACACTTTATCGTCATGGTGTCGATTCTATCTTCATACGATGTTTAACTAACGAGGAAGACAAAAAGGAATTAAATGAATACCATTCTGGATCTTGTGGTGGTCATATGTCAGGGTTTTCCACTACTCAAAAGATCCTGCACGCAAGGTATTTTTGACCTTCTATGTTCAAAGATTGTATAATTGCGGTCCAAAATTTCCATAATTGTCAACTCTATGACCGGAAAATGCATGCACATCCATCTCCTCTTCACCCAATCATGGTTGTCGGTCATTTTTCTAAATGGGGCATCAACTTTCTTACATGTAACCCTCACTCAGTCAGGGGCATGGGTACATTATCCTTGCAGCAGATTATTTCATAAAATGGGCCGAGGCAATGCCTACATATAAGGATGATGATGAAATAACATCTATTTTTGTGTTCAAACATGTAATTTCTCAGTTTAGAGTTCCACAAGCCATCATCACAGACCATGGTAGCCATTTTTGAAAATTTATGATGACCAATCTTACAACGAAGCTAGGCTTGCATCATGACATTTATGCTCCATATTACCCGTAGGAAAATGGCCAAGTGGAATTCGTTAACAAGGTTTTAAGCATCATGATTAAATGGATTATCGGGACTCATAAACGAGATTGGCATCTAATGCTTTATCTAGCCTTGTGGGAATATCATACCACAACAAAAACTTCAATTGGTTTTACTCCTTTCTAGCTCGCCTATGGCATGTAAGTAGTTCTACCGATTGAATGTGAGATACCATCTTTGAAACTATAAATTGAAGTATTACTAGCCACTTCTGCTAAATAAGAACATTTCTTGTACTTAGCACATCTCAATGAGACTGGCTATGATGTTGCATTAGTTAGTGAGGCCCAAAAGAAACGAGTTTCCACCATGAAGGCTTTGATCCCTCTTGGCACATGATAGATCCAGAGTTAGATTGATCTAGGTTGGTATAAATTTAATTTCTAAAAAAAATTACTTCTTAATAAAGCTTTAAACCTACGACATTGTTCCAAAACTTTATTTTTCATAAAAATTTCTTTTAACCTTGTATCGAAGTCTCCTTCCAATCTCTGCCAACTCCAAAGTTTGCAAGGGAAAGAAAAATTTCTATGTCGATTCATCTAGAACTACACCTGTTACACAACATTTTGTCACTGTTCCTGTACTCACCATTCCTTGATCCTGGAGGACCTCTACAGTGAACCCTATATGCTTTCCCTTCATGAAGAAACTCCCATTGAGTCCCTCTTCATGAGCAGAGCAATTCCATTTTGCACCATTTTCCCAAAATATTCTGTTTTTCCCAGTTTACAAGACCTGCGCTAATGACCCTTGTCCTCCTCACGCCGATGTGTAGGGATTAACATTGTCCCTAGCATCGACTAGAGTGACTGAGCCTTGTTCCAGTTGCACCGATCCTCTTTTAGAAAGTTTTTTAAATAAGGAGCCAAAGCTTCCAGCTCTAAAAGCTTCGTAATGGAAGTCTGGTAAATGGTTGAGCCAGATGGAGTCGAGGATGCCAGTTTGGGCTCCTTTCCCCTATAAGGATGGAACTACCTCAAGAGATGAGACCTTCTCCCATGAGAATAGGAACCATCTCCCATCCATTCATGCTATATAAACCTCCATTTTTCCCAAGCACTAGCTAGTGTTAATGTTGGTGTGCTAGTGCTAATTAAGTTTGGAGTGAACAACAAGCTATTCATAGTTGTCGCTCCCTAGTTGTGTGAGGGAGAAGTGTGAATTTGGTTTAATGTGAAGCCTAAAGGGAAGATCCTTAAAACTATCATTGTTGAGGCCATCATGGAATGCTAACGGAAGTGTGTGGGAACCTAGTTTTGTTGGAGGAGAATGGCAACTTCAAGACAATGGTTGTAATCTCTTCTTGATTCAATATATATGCAACTATCGACTGATTTCCTACATAATGTGTCATTTCACATGTTTATGGCTTAATGTTTCTTGACTTGTTAAGTAGGTTGAATTACAATTTGTCTATTATCACGGTTGTTGTTTGTTTTTGTTTACTTGTTTCAAGTGTTCGAAGAAGGAAACAGGAGATAGGTGGAGTGAGCAAGCAAGGTCATCACCAAACGGGATAAGCGTACTAAGAGGTAGGCCCTCTTAATTGGTTCTAACCTAAGGAAATCTTCCATAGAATGTATCAGTTGTGGCTAGACCCATTATCGGGCTAGAGGAATTGTTTGTGTCCGTACTCATAATTTTACTTCACCACAAATTGGTGACTCCACTGGGGATCCAATCCTTTTGTTTGTTTATTTGGAATCCCATGGTTTTGTGTGAACTTTTCTAGTTTCACCATTTCCCTTTAGCTCTGTTTGTTTTCCTTTGCTTACTAGTCTGAGTTTGAAATTCATAGTAGCAAGTCTAGTCCCAACTTTTGGAAATTTTTATTTTTTTCCTAGCATCCTTGCTCAGTGCACTTAATTCACTAACAGTCGCGTCGATCAACGCGATATGCTGAGAAACAGTCGCGCAACCCCCTTTTGGTGCTTGTTGTCAGTTAGAAAGTCATGCCCATGCCTGTAAGTGATGATTAGGGTTTGCTCCAAATCTTGGCCAGTGTGTTTTTCTCTCATGATTTCGACCCTATAAGCTTCTTAGACCGTCTTCTCCCTAACTAGAAAGATGATTTTCATTTGGTTTGTTTGCTTGTTGATTTGTCATCTTTTCACTTGATTTCTTGGGTCATTGGATGGTTAGTGGCACTAGGGCATCTAGGTTGTCATCCATTCAGCTGATTGTGAACTCAGTGAGTCAAGTTGTTGGTGCATTTACTCCTTCAATTTCGTTTATGGTCCTTCTACGGCTTTGACCTCCATTACACAGGTTTGAAAAGTTTTTGTTTGCTTGTCTAAACGTTTCTTTTTCGACATGGATCACATTATTTGTCTTGTTTTTGGTAAATTCGTTGTTTCATTAGTTTGAAAGAGATTCTCTTTTCATGTTTTTCATTTGATTAAGAGCTAATTGTCTCGAAAATTTTTCCATTCAAGTGTTTTATGAGAAAATTTGTTTCGTCATTTCATCAAAAGTATAAAATTATAGTTTCCTACATCAGTATGTTACGATAGTTAGCATCATTGAAGACTAGGATTGCATTGGCATTTGAAAAGAAAAAGAACTGTCTTTGCTTTTGAAAGGACTGTTAGAGTGTACTTTTCAGGAAATTAGGAATCGGAATGTATTTTTCATTAGTTTATTTTCTTGAAAAGTGAAGTAGTGAAAAATAATTTTTCTTTCAGTTGCTTGGTTGTTTGCATTTGACTGTGTGTTTTCTACCCTCTCTAGTGTAGACAATTCATCGGATTGAAAGGGTCTTGTCTCATTTAGTTGCATTTAGGGGTTTTTTCGAGTCACATCGCTAAGGCCTGAAAACTGAGACATAAATCAAGATAAAGTTTAAAATGAACTAAATTAACCTAAGGCGCATTTGAAACCTAACGATCACATCTAGAAGGTCTAGGCTAAAGACGTGTTCCGGAGTCTTTAA
This sequence comes from Pinus tabuliformis, assembly GCA_031772625.1. Classification (NCBI taxonomy): domain Eukaryota; kingdom Viridiplantae; phylum Streptophyta; class Pinopsida; order Pinales; family Pinaceae; genus Pinus; species Pinus tabuliformis. The sequence goes on from CM062804.1 coordinate 108,725,226, forward strand.
ACCTAGCAACTGTCGTTCACTTCGGCACTAGTCAGCGCTAGTACGGATTTGTGCTCCCTGTACCATCGAGTATATAATGGGAGACCCCTCTAGGTTGCAATCCTTTATCCATAGGAAGCCGAGTCGGCCGCTTTGCAAACATGATACACCAAACATAGCATTTGGGGAGATCGTTTGCTCGTACTTCTCAGTTCGTCGGGAAGTATTCTGCAGTTCACGGTTGCCTGGTAATCCTCTTTGCCTAGATCATCCAGAGTAGTCATTTGATCTTTTTGACTCATTAAACTTAAAAGGTCATTCGAGCGCTTGTCCTTTTGAGCTCATTTCCAATTGAAAGTGATAGAGTCATCTTTATTTCTTTCTTGAATCTTAAAATATGAAAGAGAACCAGTCTATTTATGCGTCTTAAAAAATTGATTGCCCACGATCTCATAACATCCTGTTAGTCTTTTCTAGACAAAATCGTGAGTTTTCCCTAAAGAACATTTTAAATCCTTGAAGTTTATCTCTCTCTCTTCCTATTAGCTAAGACAAGGTCATTGTGGTTGAACCATCTAGTTCACCTAGTTCCTCTTCCTATCCTCCGTCTGAAAGATTGCTTAAGGATCCCTTTCCTAAATTACCAGAGTCACTCGAGGACCAAGGTGTTGAACTCGGAATCGTTTTGAGCATTAAACCTTTGTCATCTCGTCCTCCACCTACTATAGATACTGGGTCACCTGCTGATTTTGGCCCGGAATCTCCGGACAATCCTGTCCAAACTCCTAAGAGTTCGCTAATTACTAATGGTCAGCTTGGACTAGTTATATATCCCCTTAATCCTTTGTTCGACCCTGTTGTGATATCACCGTAGCGTCCATATAGTCTGTACGATTAGTCGAGTGTTCCTCTGGAATTATCCCCTCATACATCTTCGGTCGTTCGTCATTGTTTGTTCCCAACTATGGAACCCGAAGGCGATGCTCCAGTTAACTCTTCAGATGAGTTAGAAGTTTCTACTCCACACACTTTTGAGGAGGAAGAACATCCATTTCCTCTTAAAGGTTTCCCCTTTACGGGGAGCATTCCCATCAGTGTGTATCGGGAATTGCTGCCTAATTATGTGTCTTTGGCATAATTGGTTTCAAGTACACCTAGTGCCTCATCACATTACCATAACCCTATTTGGTCATCTAGCGTCATGCCTACTACAGGTCTGTTCATTATGAACCTGACCTCCCAACAGCTTGTTACCTCAGTCCCAGTGCAACCCACTGTTCCGAACCCTCTTGTATCGTTTGTCCCAGTTACCCATCTGGTTCAACCGGTGGTCTCGAGGAATGTTACTGTCAATTCTTCGATCCCTCCAGTAAGTGGCCAAGTTGTACCACCACCTGGGGGGCAGAATCTGAGTGTTTCTATGGTGTCAGGCACCACCAATGTGAGTAGCTCACATGGTTGGCATGAACCAGCCTTCTTCTGGCATTGTTCAAAACCCTGCTAGTCCTGTTGGATCAAGCAATTTCCAGTACCAAAAGGTTCAAAATCCCATTGGTCCATCTAGGTCAAGCAATTTCCAGTATCAACAGCCTTATGAGGCTCAAGTTTAGTACCAAACTCCTTACGTTCTGTATGGTTCTCAAGGGATGGTCAATCTACCTTAAGTCCTTCAGTCTGGGCAGTACGTTCAACCTAGCTCATCCACTTTTCTAGGTGGCTATGGCCAGATTCAGTTCAGAAATTTTCTGGGCACTGTTCAAGTACCCTTGCAATAGTAAGGACATCCTCTATAGCATCAAGGGCAACCATTGTTTCAGTAAGGGCCGTCCATGCAACAGCAAGGGAAAATGATACCACAGCAAGGTCAATTGCAACAACTGTAGGGGAAACCCTCGTAACAATTGCAGCAAACCATGCAGCAGCAGATGCAGTATGCTCTGCAAACCTCCCAGCCTCTATCTTCATAGGGTCAATCTCTATAGCCCCAGGGACAACTTTTGCAGCCGCAAGGTCAACCCTTGTAGCAATAGAACCAACCCGTGCAACAGCAACCCTTATATACATATCAACAGGGTCAACCCTTGCAAGGACAAGGTCAGGGTCAATTCCTATAGCAGCTGGCCAAAAATCCTAATGTCCTAGGACAACAGGTACATAATCCTTTTGCTCAAGGGCAGCAGGTACATAATCCCTATGTCTAAGGGCAACAAGTGTAAAATCCTTATGTCCAAGGACATCAGGTCCAAAATCCTCTTGGTCAGGGGCAACAAGTTCAAAAATCGTATGTTCAGGGACAGCAGGTACAATATCCATATGTCCAAGGTCAACAGGCTCAACAACCTCTTAACCCGTATGTTGCTTATCAACAACCTATGACTGGACAGTTCCAAGGTGTTCAAGGTCAAAATCCTCCCTATGGCCAAGGTAACCCACAATGGGAGCAGAGTCAAATGCCATATAGCCAAAATCCCCCACTATGGGGCCAAAATACGTACCAGCAGGGATGGGCTCCTCCAGTTGGACCCGCTTATCGACCTCCAATGCCTTTTAATACTCAATTTCCATTCTTGGCCACACTAGAGTTGTCAGATGTGTCTCGCCTTATGAATGATCCAATTCTTCATTTGCTATACTGGCCTCTGGTTCCATCCAAGATCCCAAGCGATTGTCCTAAGTTCGATGGGAAAGAAAAAGAAGATTTTTAAGCCCATTTGATGACATATCACCTCTGGTGCTCTTCGAATTCTTACGTTGACGATTCTATTCGTCTTCGTCTTTTCCAACGAACCCTCACATGTGTTGCAGCTAAATGGTACATCGACCTTCCTCGAAGTACTTACCGTGACTTCAACTCTTTATCCGTGGCTTTCCTCACGCATTTCCAGTTTTCGGTTCGCTATGAAACTGGCACCTATTTTCTCACATCGCTTAAGCAAGATACTACGACACACATCTCTGATCACATCCATGAATGGAGATGTAGACATCACTTGATCAAATTTGAGATTGTTGATCAGTTGCTTACCGAATGGTTTACTAAGTCATTCGTAGCTCCAATTGCTCGCGATATAGCTATGGGTGGATGCATTACCGAAGAACAAGCCATTGCTCGTGCCCAGTACTTAGATCTTGTTTATTCTCAGTCTGGCACTTTATATGAGTTATTACTCGATGCTCCGCGGCCATCATCTGATCCCACGGCATCGAAGTCACAAGCTACACCTCCTGTTGATGGAGTAATTGGTTCAGTGTCCCATACCCCTGCTAAATATTCTTCCAAACAGAAGTTGGTCTCAAACACTGCTTCCAATAGTTCCTCCCAGAATCCACCTAGCCCTAGTAAAACCTCAGAGGTCCACGTTGTCCAGTCTACCACAACGAACAAATCCTCGAAAGGTAAGAAGAAAGGAAAAGGCAAGGGTAAAGCCGATGCCCCAAAATAGGGTCCTCCTAAGTTGTCTACTGGTGATTCTTCACAACGTAAGCCTAAGTATCCGTGCCTCATTTGCGAGGAGGATCAATATACCAAGGATTGTCCTCAATGATCCGAAGTTATTTGTTTTCTCAAAGGGACCCCAGCTGTCCTAAAAGAGCTGTTTCTATCTCAGCAGACTCAAATGGTAGACCAACCTCAATCATCTTCTTCCTCAGGATCTCAAGTGTTCATGATGAGTACACCTATTAATGTGGCTACTAGATCAAAAGATTACCAAACTCCTGCTCCGACAGCTGGGAAAGAGAAAGAGGCCACCCCTTATTCTTCTGTCCTGAGTTTTTGCCCTTTTCATATCAAGTGCCCTAACCCTGATTCTGCTATTTGACCACCCTCTCAAGGTGTGCTAAGGAAATCCTCATACAAATCCCTATGCTCGAGCCGCTCAGCACTATAATATTGTTGAGGATTTGGCTTAGGCGTCATCAGCTATGTTGGCTCTCGAGGTGCTCCAAAGTTGTCCGTCTTAGCGGAAATCTTTGTTGTCAGCTATTGGGGGTATTGATCCTACTGATCCCAATTTGATATGTTTTGATCTAGAGAACCACATTTTGCGCCTACCTCATCAGATTTCCTTTCTCATTCAAGTAATCATCAATGAGAAAACCATTCACAGGACTGTCATCGATGAAGGTGCTTCCACCTGCATCATGTCGATCGCTTGCTAGAAGGCCATCGATTCTCCTAGTTTGAACCAATCCCCAAACACTTTGGAAGCTTTTGACGGGCACGATTCGCGACCCTTCGGTGTCTTACCTAACCTTACCATGTAGAGATTGTTGACGCTAATCTCAATTATAATCTTCTACTCAGTCGAAGCTGGACCCATGCCATGCATGTTGTAGCCTCCTCCCTATTCCACATGATTCGTTTTCCCCATCAAGGGAGGATTGTCATTGTCGACTAGTTGTCCTTCTTTGCCTCTTCCTCCTAGGATGGCAATGTTCCATATGTCAAGCACACTGGTGCTCCCTATGAGAGTGTGGGGGCAGGTCTTTTCAAAGATTCTACCTTGATGGAAATTTTTCCACTCCCACCTCCTCGTGTTTCTTCTGTCAACATGATCTTGGTCAAATCTGACCCTTGGGTCATACCTTCACCAAATCTTATTGATACATGGGGCGAGGTTATGCCACTTAGTCCTACTGAAATCAATTACGTGGAGATTGTTTCGGCCTCAAGTTCTGTATCCTCTGATTCTCTTGTTTCGAGGACTTCTCTCAATACGTATTCTCAATCCCCATGGCTTGGTGCTTCAGAATCTCTTGATCCCTTAGCCGAGACTTTTCTTGCTAACGAAAGTATCATGGAAGTAATGTCTCTCGAGGAACCACCTTGGAATGATACTCATCATCATTCCTCGTTCCTGCCTCGCCCGACGGTCATGTCTACCAATCTCAAAGAATTCTCTTCTCAGTTCCCTCCCCTCCTGCTTCCGGCACCGATCCTGACTCATGAAGTATGGTCAAAAGGAAATTTGGGTAATATTACCCAAATGATGCTAGTTGATATTTCTATCAAGCCCAGTATCGTTGAACATGTCCATATTGGGGTAACTTGTTCTCCGGATGAGACCAAGACCTATACTCATCTGTTTAAAGAATTTCGTCATGTGCTTGCATGGTCGTATGAAGAAATGCCTAGCATTGATCGCAGCATCGTTGTGCACGAAATACCAACTTATCCTCACGTGAAGCACGTTCGCCAATGGCTCTGCCCAGTGCACCTTAGGAAAGTCGCCGCTATCACAGTTGAAAAACTTCTCAAAGCTCGATTCATCTATCTGATCCCTCTTACAGATTGGGTGTCAAATATTGTCCTGGTGACAAAGAAACAAGGCACGATACGCATTTGCGTGGATTACCATGATCTCAACCTTGCATGTCCTAAGGATAACTACCCTACTCCCTTCATTGATCAAATCATTGATGAATGTGCTGGGAGCGAAATTTTTTCCTTTATGGACGATTTTTCTGGTTACAACTAGATTAACATTGCACCGGCCGAGCAAGAAAAGATAGCTTTTATCTGTCCATGGGGTACCTTCACGTACAAAAAGCTCCCTTTCGGCCTCAAAAATGCTGGGGATACTTTTCAGCAAGTGATGTCCTATGTGTTTCACGATATTCGCAACATCGTTCAACCTTACTTGGATGACCTTCCCACTCATTCTCGTAAGCACCAAGATCACCCTGACCATCTTCGGCAGATTTTTCTTCGTTGTAGACACTACAACATTCAGTTAAACCTGCGTAAATGTGTTTTCTACATAGAATCCGGACGACTCCTACGCTTTATCGTTTTCAAGGACGGTATCTTCCTTGACCCGCTTAAAGTCAAGGCCATTGTTAATTTACCCCCTCCATATTCATTGCACCAACTCTAGAGCCTGCAAGGAAAGGAAAATTTCCTCCGTCGTTTCATACCCAATTATGCTGGGCTAGTTATAGGATTTACCCGGTTGCTCAAACAAGGGACACCATTTGTTTGGGATGAGGTTGCCCAAAAGTTTTTTGATGACCTCAAGGTTGTCCTCGTAAATGCTCCTTTGTTGCATCCCCTAGATTATCATCGCGATTACTTCCTTTACCTAGTTGCAACCCCTAGCACCATTGTTATGGTATTGGTCCAAGATGACGACGAAGGCAATGAACATGTTATCTACTACCTTAGTCGTAATCTCCTTGACACTAAAACGCGTTATGCCGATGTTGAGAAGTTGGCTTTGGTTGTTGTACAGGTCATTCAGCGCTTTCGACACTACATTCTCTTACACACTACTACTGTGATTTCTGAATGCAATTCCATGACCTACATCCTGACTCGTCAGTTACTCGGGGGAAAGTATTCTAAATGGATCGTCATCCTGCAAGAATTCGATTTGGTGTTTACCACTGCCAAATCCAAGAAGTCGCTATTTTTCGCCAAGTTGATTTGTTCCCTTCCTTCTACGTCTGTCCCCACTAGTGTAGATGAACAACTTCTGGATGAGACTCTTTTCCTAATCAACGCCCTTGACCCGTGGTATGGTGATATCATCGTGAATCTCCAAACCTCCACGTTTTGGTCCGCGTTGACTAAGGATGATTGCCGACGGATTCGACATCACTCCCAACCTTATCGTATTATTGGCAATACTTTATATCGTCTCAGTGTCGATTCAGTTCTTCGTCGATGCCTTACTCTCGAGGAGGCTGAGAGAGTCCTCAATGACTACCATTCCGGGGCATGTGGCAGTCATATATCTGGCTATGCTATCGCTCAAAAAATCCTTCGCGCTGGTTATTTCTGGCTGTCCATTTTCAAGGACTGCATCCTTGCTGTTCACAAGTGCCATGAATGCCAAATTTACCAATGCAAGATGCGTGCCCCACCCGCTCACCTACACCCCGTCATTACCATTGGTCTTGTTTCTAAATGGTGCATCGACTATATGACATGTAACCCTCATTCGGTCGGGGGGCATGGTTATATTATCGTTGCGGTGGATTATTTCACCAAATCGGCTAAAGCGATCCCTACATACTCTGCAGACGGTAAAACGACTAAATTTCTTTTCAATAATGTTATTTCCAGGTTCGACGTACCTCAAGCCATTGTCACAGACCATGGCTCCCATTTTTGAGATTACATGATGGAGGAGCTGACCTCTACGTTGGGTTTGCACCATGATGGCTCAATCTCATATTACCCTCAGGCCAACAATCAAGTTGAAGCTGTGAACAAATTTTTGGTTACAATGCTTCAGCGTACTATTGGGATGCACAAGTCGCATTGGCATCTCATGCTCTTCTCAGCTTTGTGGGCTTACCGAACCTCGACCAAAGATGCAACTGGTTTCACACCATTCCAACTTGTCTACGGTCTGGAAGCAACGTTACCAATTGAATGCGAGATTCCTTCACTCAAGCTAGTTGTCGAACTTCTCCCTGAAACATCACCTCAGGAAGAGTGCCTCTTATATCTAGAATGGCTGGATGAGACTCGTCGTCTTGCTGCTTTGGTCATCGAAGCACAAAAGAAGTGAGTCAAGTCCCATTTCAATCGGTTGGTCTCCCCACATGCGTTCTCTGAGGGTGATTTGGTTTTACTATACAATCAAGCTAATGATAAGCTGGGGGCAGGCAAGTTCGAGCCCATGTGGCATGGACCCTACATTGTAAAACGCGTTTTGCAAAAAGGGGCCTATGAGCTTATTGATTATGAAGACAATCCTTTGGATAAGCTCTGAAACGAGCTTTATCTCAAGAAGTACTATGCTTAGTTCATCTTGCATGGTTACTTGTGTACATTAGTGCGTCATTCATTTTTGTGCAGTGTGGTTTGGTCTGTTAGTTTTCAAAGAGCTTTCCTGTTTACTATGTTTTCCCTGCTTTGCATATGTCTGTGACTCCTCACATCGGTTTCGCTGATGGTGCTTGCCGCAGTACCCGAAATCTATCCTCCACGGCATGGGCTATTTATAACCCTCACGATGAGTTGCTTGATCTTCAAGGTATGTGTTTAGGTCGCACAACTAATAACATTGTTGAATACAGCGCAGTCATCGAACTGTTGCCAAAATCCATTGCTCTTGACATTCAGGAGTTGTTTGTCAACCTGGATTCACAACTTGTTGTCCTTCAACTGAACGAGAAATATTCTGTCAAAAACCCTCAGATATTGAGAATGTATCTCCGTATTCGTTTATTGGAAAGGCATTTTGATTACATTACATATCATCATATCCCTAGATGTGTAAATACATTGACAGATGCATTAGTTAATTATGTGTTGGATAGACATTTACGAAACATGTGAAAAGCCAAAACAAATCATTTGTGCCATAGTAAGCAAGAAAATACAACATGTATATATATATATATATATATATATATATATATATATATATATATATCTATATATATATATGGTGATAATGGATTTTAGGCATCTGTGGTTCATTTCTTTTGAGCTTAGTCTCGGAGTATCCATAGTAGAAACCATATTTGTCAACGTTTCAAATCCCAATAGGGATCCATCATCAGGACCAATCTGAATGATGATAGAAGAAGAGCTTTGTGATAGGATAAATAGTTAAAGAAATATTTTGATTGAAGGTTGGCTAATAATTTTTTTTTTTTTTTTTTTATTAACAGTAATAAAAGTTTTTATCATAATCTTTAAATAAATTGTTTATTATTATTTTTTAATAGATTTTATATTAGTTGAATATTGTAATAGTTCATTAATTGAATGGATTTTATAAAAAAAAATTATTAATATATTTAAATTATTATTTTAATTTTTATAATAGATTTTATATTAGATGTACATTAATTCTACTTAATAATAATAGTTAGTATTATTATTATAAATAAATTATTATTATTAATAATTTCAATTGTTTAATAACTGATAATAATAGTTAATTAATTGAATATAGTTTAAATTTTTAATTATGTTTTCAATTCTGAAAGTAATTCTTATTATAATTAATTATTATTATTATTATTATTATTATAAAATTATTTATTAATAATATTTTATTTATTTTATTTTTATGATAATTATTATTATTATAAGTATTCAATAATAATAATTATTCATTAAGAATAATAATTTTATTTTAATTATTTATATACGACTAGATAGTTTTGATCAACTATATTAGATTAGATAGTTTTTATTATATTATTAATACATAATAGTATAATAATATAAAAATAGTTTTTATTAATAGTTAAAAAACTTATTATTATTATTATTATTATTATTATAAATAATCCTTATATTTAAATGATAATACTTATTATAAAACCTAATAATAATATCTATTTTAATTTTATTCTTATGTATTAATAATATAATTATATAGTTATAAGATTAGATAGTTATAAGGACAGGAGAGGAAAAACAACTACCTGATTACCTAGGATGTTTTTTGTGGTTCTAACCCTCTAATTAATAGAAGCCAACTTCTACTGATCCCAATACCATTGTCTCGATTAAGATGTTGTGGGTGTTTTATAATCTCAAGAGCCTCCCTGATCTTTCTTCTTTGATGTTGCTCTTCCCTTGCAATAATTGAGGCGCTTTCCAAACAAACTTGATGTTTTGTTTTTGAGGAATGCTCCGCAAGGGCTGAAGTACGAGATCTTCTGTTCTTAATATCAGCTCCATGTTCTTTCAGTCTTTTCTGCAAAGAACGACCTATTTAACCAATGTAACTTTTGCCACAAGAACAATCAATTTTATAAACTCCCTTGAGTTGCTCTCTATCAATATCATCCTTGACAGACCTCATACCCTACTTAATTGTTCCAGGTGCTGAGAACTGTGTGACTATGTCTTTCTTTCTTAGGATTTTGGCAATCTTATCTATCACCCCTTGAATATATGGTAGATAAACTCTACCACACTGGGTTAGGTCTTGGGCCTTAGGTATCTGAGATAACACCCTCCTTTCTGCTCTGTCTCTATGGATTTCTTAATTTCTTTTTCTTTGTAGCCTATACTCTTAAACATTGAAGATAAATGTTCCTTCTCTTCCCTAAGATGTTCATAGTCATAAATTCAAAAGGCCCTAATGTTTGATACATCAAAACCCCAAAAAATAATATGTGTGTTCAAATAACATCGGCGGCTAGCAAGCCTCATATATTCGTGGCATGCAGGCCTCAAAAACGTAAAATGTTGGACCTAGGAACTAATTAGCATGGTGATCGTGGTAGCATGAAACTTCTCGTGCAACATGAGTTAGCAATCAGTGGATCCGATTTGATGCTCCCACCATGTGTCTCTGGTACTAGAGAGGAATGTCTCCCACCCAAGCATACTCTAGGATACCACGAGTCAACCCCTCAAGGTTCCTCGCGATCTCCTCCTCGTTGTCACTCCCCTCCTGATAAGGAGCGACATCGAACTGGCGGGCGACGCGCCTGGCTATTGGGGACATCCCAGCAGGACGCTCTGGTCCAACATATGCATTTGCAAAACGAAATGTTATAAACATGTATATACCAAAAACAATTAAAAAATCACAAAATTAAAAAATTGATTTTTTACCTTCGTCATCGAAATCCTCTCCATCTGGAAGTGGCATGTCCGGATCTCCAGGGAATTCGGTGCCACTATATGTCCAATCCTCCACGACAATCAGCTGTTGTCGTAGCCATGAAAAGAAGGTAGGCATGTAAGACATATGCTAGCCCCTAGTGATTCTAGGCATCAAACGGCTCTAATGGGCCATCCGTGGGTCGCGTGGCATTGGAGGATCTACCTCAGTCAGCTAGTACTGGAATAGTGGCACCCATTCCAAGAAAAAGGTCACTAGTATGGATCTGAAGCAAAATTTCTTCAGATTCCCTGCCTTAGCTTTTGGCAGTTGGTGTTTTATGTTCATCTTCATGGCCTCTGCCCAATTGAAGATCGTCGATGTTGTACAATCGATGATATATAGAAATTTTGACTTGTTAGTCTCGTGCACTGCTTGGGACCCCACCACTCTGTTGATAGTCAACAGTAGCACTCTCAGTGTTAGATCTCGCACAGTGGCAATCTCAATCTTGCCGCTCTTGGATTTGAGGGCTTCAGGGCAATGTTCGGCAAGTAGCATGGATATGCTTGCCCCAATCAGTCGTGACCCATATAGGTTGACTAGTTCCCCTCTCCGGGACAATCCTGTGATGAAATATATGTCTGAAGTTTCTAACTCCAACTCCTGGTCACCAATGATGAATATTTCCCGATTTATGTCCCAGAGACTAATCAGGTATCAAAGCAACTCAGGTTGGGCCCGCATCCCTGGTGTGAGAAAGAACTTGAGGAGCCCATAGTTCCTCAAAGCATTTAGGAAATTTGGATCATTCAGTGCCTGGGTGTCCACATCTTCATGCTCACGTTCTTTCTAGTCTACCATTTTTGACGATTCTTTCCTGCAAAAACCATATATTTAAGTCAATAATCATTTTTGGCCAATAAAATTTGGATTCCAACGGTGGTTTTGAAGGGAAACTAATTTTTTCCTTATTCACGGCGTTGGCATGCCTGTTTTAAAAATAGTTGCGCTGACGATGCGATAGGATCTTTTAATAACCCTCGGCGGGTGTGATTCCATGCCTGTAACTCGTGCCAACTGAGGGCAAATTTGTTTTTGACAAAACCTCCCTCAAAAATCAAAAAAATGGATGAAAACAAGAATAAATGGTATGGAAATGGAGATTAGGGATTTAGCTCTTACCTGCAACTAGCAGCTCGGCGAATGACCTTCTGTATCTCCCGCAATCTGCTCTAGAATAATTAGGGCAAAAGTGGGTGAAATTTTTTTCACATCAAGGTAAAATGGTAAATGGTAAAAATATTTACTTTTCGTCCCTTTTACTCTATTTTTCATGAAATATTAGGTTTTGTAAATATTTTGACCTATTTTGCCTCAAGAATTGGATAATGCAATTTACCTTTTTGCACAGTGACAGGTGATGGTTCGACGATGATGCCAAGTCACATTTCAGCTCTTTTCTTGACTCGTAAAACTCATATGAAAAGATTGCAGAGTATTTTTCCCTTTTGACTCATAAAAGAGAATAAAATGGGGGGCCTACTTTCAAGCTTTATTCCGACCCTTTAAAAACGAAAAGATAGCCGAGCCCTTGTCGTTTCGAACTCATTAACGGATGCGAAACTTCGTGCGCCCAGTATACGTTTACCCCTTTTTCAGACTGGGATGCACTATTTACGAAAAAGGAACTCCTTGACTGAAATGGTCAAGCAGTTGTCTCAAGTATTGTTTTCTACCTTTTCGGACTCAAGAGACACAAATGTACAAAAAGGGACCATGTGTAGTTTTCTTTTCTGTGTCTTTTTCAAACTCTCTAAACATGAAAAAAATACTGAGTTACACCTTTGTCAGAGTCGTTAAAACATATAACGACATTAGTGTTTAGTCAATTTAGTATGTCCTAAATTGCTACATTAATTATCAATCCGGGAGTCGTAAACTGATGAAGTGCAGCGCACTATATGTGCAAGACAACCTCTTTCTTACTTTTTTATTGTTTTCAATTTTTATTTTGTTTTTGGGGTTTTATCTTCGTTTATCTCCTAATGTGAATGGAAATCCTCTCCCTGAGTTTTAAGAATACTCTATAAGGCAAGTATGGATATAGATTTTAAGGCAATTATGTCCTTATGATGACTTCCAGAACTTAACACTTCAGAAAATCTCAAAACAGTCTAGTAATGAAATTGATACTTTGAACAAGAACGTAAATGTGCAGCTAAACAAGAATGTAAATGTGCAGCTACTTGAATCAAACAAATGATGAACTATTGATCATGAAATTTTTATCTCTGCTACTCATCTAAATACAGAAATAAAAGTTAAGTTATTGCACTCAAACAAATTAAAAACTGCAAACTAATAAAAGTAAAATCAATTCACTTCATTTATAGTCCGATAGCTCGCCAAGTAGTCTTTTTGGGGTTAAGCTATGGCTCTGGAGATAACGTCAATAATATGAGGAATTGATATCTAATTGCAGAAAAATAAAACTAAAATCAAATCACATCATTCATAGTCTGATAGCTCGCCAAGTAGTCTTTTCGGGGTTAAGCTATGGCTCTGGAGATAACGTCAATGATATGAGGAATTTGATATCTAAGCTAACTAACAAAGCAAATGAATAAAACTAAAATCAAAGCATAACTGAAATTGAAAAGCTAAGAAGAGAAAAGTCAGCAGAGAGGCTAATCTCATGTCACTAGTTAGTGCAAAAATTGTATGAAAATGCTCGGGCCTAGCCTATCCTGAAACACACACTGATCAGTGTTAGCAATAATATACAATGCTTGAAAAATCATGTACAGGAATGTAACGTTAACATCATAACTAACTTATGAAATATACACAGGTGAACAAATTATGAAATATGTGCAATGGAAATAAGGAAACAACACGTAAAAACTTTACAGAAATAAAGAAAACAAAACCTTGGCCAGCAGGGACCCTCTGCACGGCCTTGGTCAACACGCTATCAGCCTGGAATTATGTTCACTTAGTCATATAAAACAGAGTCTTGTTATATTGCAAAACGGAGGAAGGCTCCTCTCGTTACAACAGCAGGACCAGTTCACAACACAGTACAATGACTAACAGCAAAACGACATCAAAAACTAACTCTACATGCGTTTGCAAACGCGTTATTTATAAGGGAAATTACATAACAGTTTTCCTATGAAACTACTTCAGCAGAAGACACGTAAAAGACAGCATCCGTGAGCTTAGCATGATGGTTGCCAAGATCATTCAATCTACCAAAAGGTGGTTGTTGGATTTGCGTCGTGGGGGCAGTCTACAGCTGTCAAAATGTGTCCACGGATCTAGGAATGGTCTCGGACCCTTTACGTGTTGAAACAGAGACCTGTTTGCCGTAGAACTCCTTCGTTTGACCACCGTTTGACCAAGGGCTTCCTTTGTGAATTTGGTTGAACCAATAGGACCTGATCCATGTCCAGATCATTCCTGAACTGCCCACGTGCCTCGTTTTGCTTGATGACACCTGTAACCTAGAGATCAACAAAAATAGTTGCGGAAAGTTGAGTCAGCTGTGGAAAGTGGTTGCATTCCGCAGCTGATGAGCAAAATCTAAGTCAAATAGAAAACACAAAAACATAGTTATAAAACCATTTAAATACTCTTTTAGAATCAATATGCAATGATCTTTGATAGCTTATGAGGTACAGATGAGGGGAAAAAGTCTAGGAAAATGTGTAGGAGAGATGTAGTTTCAGAGCTCAACATACCCCCACTGTGAAGGTGTTGCATGTCCCCATGCAACCAAAACTATAATCATCCTCCCTTCAGTTCATGTGTTCTGAGACCTCTGCCAACACATCCAGCCTTCTTTTCTTCTTTCTTGGTACCACTGTCATCCTAGGCTTCCTCATTAGGCACTTGAATTTGAGGTTGATGAGAGCCCTGCTCAACCTCCTGTTCTTTTTCTTCAATTTTCTATTTTTCTTCTGCCACAGCCCAAGATGCAACATGGTGTTGTCGTGAATAATCTTATCCAACCTGCTATGTTCTTTCAATGTTTCATTTTCTCTTTTGATGTGTCTATTTAGGATCTCCAGTTCAAAAAATTCCTGTTTTAGTGATTGGATTAGAGCTTTGTGGGCTGTATTAGGCTGGGCAGATGAAGTGCCTTGATCTGTGGCAGTTTTCTCCAATGTCTCAATATAATCATACATTTCTTGCTGGGTTGGATCTATCTCAGGTGTAGTCTTCCTTGGGCTGTCCCCAAAATCTGGTTGAGAAGGACTGATCTCAAAATCTGGCCGAGAATGACTGATCTCAAAATCTAGCTGAGAGATAGGAGTATGGTGTGGGCCATAGCCAAGAGGGATTACTGGAGGCTGTTCCGGTGTTTCCCCTCCTAAATCAATGAAGTGGGGCCCCTTAGTTTGTACTTTCCTCAGTTTTCCTTTAAGTCTAGAGCTCCTCCTTAGATTTTGTGAGCTAGTGTCTTCTTTCTCCACACTCTGTTTTTCTTTCCCTTTCCTCTTTGCTGCAGCTGATTGTTCCTGAAGGTAAACTAGTCTTTCAGAAAGTATTTGGTGGTCCTCTTCTGAGGAAGGTTCTGGGGTTTGATAGACAGCTTCAATATTTCTTTTCCCTTTTAATTTTCTTTGCTTCCTAGCCTCAGTTCTTTCCTTCCTACTTTCAGACAGCTTCTCTTCCTTATTAGTTTCTTTAGCTATGTTAGTAGGAGTGTCCTGAATTCTCACACTTTTTTTCCTTCTCCTACTTTTCCTTGCTGAGCTACTCTCGGGTGTTTCAGGTGGATCTTGAAAGAAGTTTCTAACCAAAAACTGTTCCTAGGTGTCCTTCTTTTCCTTCAACTGTTTTTCAATCAAAATTTTTACAAGGTCGTGATGGTATAGGTGGGGTTCTATGTCCTCCAAATTCTTTTGTACAATTATAGACATCTTTTTCAGACTATTCAATAAAAAGTAAGGCAAATTGATGGTTTGATTTTCTAGAAAATTCATTAGCAACTGGGTGTGGTACATATACATGGACCCGAACCGTCCCTCACATGTAATAAACTTCTGGATTATCAATAATAGACTAGCCCACTTTTCTTCTAAAGCAGAGACAGGGATTCCACGTTTGAAAATGGTTATATCCATACTTGGATTGCGTAGGATAACCCTCCAGGCCCTCTCATCAAAGCTTTTGTTTTTGAACCACCGTTCCCCCTCCTGTGGGAGTTCCATTGCTGCAGCGATAGATGCCTCTGTAACTGAAAATTTAAGGTCTCCAACCTCAACTTCCACGCCATTAAAAGACCTCGCAAATGTCTTTGTAACTTCTTTGTTGTAGCCTCTAAATTTCTGGATGAACTGTAGCCACTGTGCCTTCATTAGTATGCTTTTCACTTGTGGATACCCCTCCATGAATTTGGGCCCTTCCAGTTCTGCTCTTAGCAAAAGACCCATTCCTTCCTCCTGCCTTAAAATATGTCTGAGTGAATAATGGATTGACGGAGGTGAAACGGCTGTGTTAGCGGGGAATGGAGAAGGTTTGTGGAGAAAAAACAGTAATCGTAAACGAAAGAGCAGAGAACAGGTAATGAGAATGAGTTCACGGGAGTGTAAACAGGCCGGAAATAACAAGCAGGATAGTATGGGAATAGAGTGAACTCGGCTTTTGAGATAGAAGGCTGCGGAATAGGCGTGAGCACGTTTTCAAAATGACTGTGGATTTGTGCGGCGGGGAAGAGCCGTGATCAAATAGATTACGTCCTCATAATTACCCGGTTCAACAAGTGGAATGCCAACGTACAAATAAACACGAGTTAAATTCGGAGGCGGATCATGAGGCCGTTAAAAATTAATACAAGGTTCATGGAGAAATCATGCAAAGGTCATGGAGCGGTTATGGAAGATATCAATGCTAATCATTACATATAATGGAGCCGTGGTTTCATAACTATATAGAATGTGCTTTTTAAAATTCCATTTGAAACAAATCTTACTCATACCTTGGAATTTTTGCCACTTCCATCCATTAGCCTTTGATTAGCTGCTTCCTGTTGGTGCTTTAGGTGCTTCATTTCTTCAAAATATTTTCCTTTGTCATACCTTCATTTGGTTCTCATCATTATTTGGCTAACATCTGACTGTCAGTGCTGAATAATAGAGTGTTAGCTGCGGAATCAATCAACTAGCTGCGGAATCAGTTTCTAGCTGCGGAAACTGAATTCAGCTGCGAAAACTGACACAGTGAACATATGACTGAATGGAGATGGATGGAAATGAATGATGACTGAGTGAATGATATATGAAAACTGGTCATGAAAGGAATTTTATTGGCGAAATGAGATGATGAAATGAAATGAAATGAAATGGAGTGAAGCGAAATGAAGTGAAATGACATGAAACTATGAATAAAATGAGGAAAGAAATTTTTTTATTTTTTTTTTTGGAAAATATAGGGTGTCAGAAGTTTCTGATTTTCGCCCTGTATTTTCTGTATAAGACTGCCAATCAGTGATTGGTTTTCAGGCTTATACAATTTATTTATTTATTTTTTAACAGAAAAGGACAAGGACTAGGCTGGTGGAGAAGAAGGATTCTTCTTCACCAACCTTACTGCAGAATTATCTTAAAAGATTTTGACAAATTCCTCCTTTGAGAGAGGCTTCTGATAGATCTTTAATCAATGGCCATTCACAATAAGTGGAATTTGATGTTCATCAATGGTTTTTATTTTTACCGCTCCATTGCTAAAGATTTTGTCAATCTCATATGGCCCAAGCCAATGAGTCTGAAATTTACCTTTGAAATCCTTAAACTTGGAATCAAATAGCAATGCCCAATCTCCTTCTTGAAACTTTTTCTCCTTGATGTATTTGTCATGCCACTTAGCTCTTTGATATTGAACTAAATCAGTTCTTAGGATTGCTTCTTGTCTGATCTCATCTAGCTCATTCAACTGCTCCATTCTATGCTTTTGGGCTTCTGATAGATCCATTCCCAATTGAACCGCCATCTTGAAGGTTCTAACTTGGAACTCAATGGGGAGCAGAACTTCTTTCCCATAAACAAGTTCATAGTGAGAATGTCCTGTTGTATTCCTCCATGTAATTCTATAGGCCCATAAGGCTTCAGGAAGCCTTTCTGCCCAATCTCTTCTGTGTAGATGAATGGTCTTGGTAATGATGCCTTCAAGAACTTTGTTTGTAGACTCCACTTGATCATTTGCTTGCGGATGGTAAGGAGTAGACTTCCTGTGCTTGACCTTGTACTCTTCCATCAGCTTCTCCACCAGTTTGGATGTGAATTGACCTCCTGATTTGTCACAATTTCTCTTGGAACACCAAAGCGAGTAAAAATATCCTCATAAAGAAAACTAACAACTGAATGCTCAGTAATAGAAAATAATGCCTTGGCTTCTACCCATTTAGTAACATAATCAGTACATACCAATATATACTTTCTTTATTTAGATGGTGGGTTAATAGGTCCAATAAAATCTAAAGCCCATTTTTCAAAGGGTTCGATGAGTACCTGTGGTTGTAATGGCATTTCATTTGAGAGGGTAGGTTTCCCTACTCTTTCGCAGTTGTCACACCTTTTGACATATTGTTTTGCATCTTTAAAGAGGGATGGCCAATAATATCCTAAAGAGAGGATTTTATAGACTGTCCTTTTGTCAGCAAAGTGTCTGCCGCATGGTTCATCATGACATGCTTTGAGAATATCAGGCATCTCATCTTCCCTAACACATCTTCTGATCACAAAGTCTAGCCATGTTTTAAACAATTCGTTAGAAATCCATGAATATTTTGAACTCCCCTGAATAATCTTTCTTCTTTCACCAGGAAATAAATGTGGAGGTAGTTTCCCTGTAACCAAATAGTTAGCTATATCTGCATACCAAGGAGATTTAGTAGTTACTGCAAATAAATATTCATCGGGAAACTTGTCCTCTACAGGAGAATCTTTTTTAGTATTCTGAATTCTAGACAAGAAATCAGCTACTGTGTTTTGTTTCCCTGGTCTATCTAACACAGTAATATTGAATTCCTGTAAAATTAATAGCCACCTTATAACTCTGCCATTAGTAATGGGTTTGTTCATTAGATATCTAATTGCAGAATGATCAGTATGAATAAAAGTTTCATAGCCTTTTATATAATATCTGAACTTATTGATTGCATGAACAACAGCTAAGAACTCTTTTTCAGTCACAGTATAGTTCAACTTAGTAGGAGTTAAATTTTTACTGATATAGTAAATGGCATAAGGAACTAAATATTTTTGTCCCAATACAGCCCCTAGAGCTGTATCTGAAGCATCTGTAGAAATATGGAAAGGAAGTTTCCAATTTGGTCCTCTCAAGATAGGCACTTCAGATATTCTTGTTTTCAAAGTTTCAAATATTGATTGGCAATTAGGACCCCATTTGAATTCACAGTCTTTTGTAAGTAGTTTGAAGATGGGAGATGCTATTTTGGTGAAGTTTTCTATGAATCTTATATAATATCCAATAAACCCCAGAAAACTTCTAACATCTTTTTGACAATTTGGAATAGGTAACTTGGAGATGACTTCAACTTTTGATCTATCAACTTTAATCCCATCTCCTAAAATATGATGTCCTAAAACAATACCTTCAATAAACATCATAAAGCATTTTTCATGGCTTAATGAAAGGTTTGTTTCTTTACATCTTATAAGGACTTTTTCCAAATTTTCTAATGCCTCTTCAAACGAATTACCATAAACTGTAAAATCATCCATATAAACCTCTACACAATCATGGATTAGATCAGAAAAAAAATCCTAGTACTGCTCTTTGGAATGTTGTTGGTGCATTACATAATCCAAAAGGAAGCACTCGATAAGCAAAAGTTCCCCATGGACAGGTAAATGTGGTCTTATCCTGATCTTCAAGTGCTACCTGAATTTGATTATAACCACTAAAACCATCCAAAAATGAGAAATACTTTTTGCCTGCTAATGTATCTAATACTTGATCGATAAAGGGCAAGGGAAAGTGATCCTTCAAAGTTGCTTTATTCAATTCCCTGTAATCAATGCATACCCTCCATTTACCATTCTTTTTGGGCACTATAACCAAAGGAGAAACCCATCGGCTATCTGAAATTGGGTAAATGAAATTTACATTGAGTAGTTTTTGGAGCTCTTCTTTCACTATATCCCTAAGATTTGGATTCATCCTTCTCTGAGGTTGTCTGATTGGTCTACTGTTTTCCTCAATATAGATATGATGGATGCAATTCTTAGGGTCAATGCCTTTCATATTAGTATACTCCCATGCAAATGCAGTAGAATGTTTTTGGAAGATTTTGGTTAGCTCTTCCTGTTGTGACTTTTCCAAATTTTTGTTGATATTCAGTGTTTTACCTGGAAAAATCTCAATGGTAGAGCTACCAAACTCTTCCATAGAGTAAAGAGACATCTGTCTTGATGATAGATATTCAATATCAGAATCTAACTGAAATTGTGTGTGGTCATATTCTGAAGATGTTTCAAAGTTTTCTAATGTGTTCAAAATTTGACTATCTTCACTAATTTCAGAAACAGTAAAGACAGGTTGTATAATATCTTCATCGTCGACCCATTCATTGTCTCCTACTTCTGTAATTGCCTTTGCTGGAGGATACAAATTGAATTTCTTTGTTGAACTACCATTAGAAATGTACATATCTCCAGATCTACAACTAATGAAAGCATCAGCTGTGGATAGCCAAGGCCTTCCTAAGATGAGTGGATGTCCTCCTAAATTACTCTTGGGAATCAAAATCATGAAATCTACTAGATATTCCCAAGAATCTAAGGAGACTGAAATATCTTCTAGTACACCATCTGGTTTGATTATTGATCTATCTGCAAGTTGCAGTAAGGTGGGTGTAAAGAGAAGATTAGGAAGTTTAAGTTGTTCCATAGTCTGTCTACTCATAATGTTGATAGCAACCCCTAAGTCAATCAAAGTGTTTGGAATTTCTATCCCATTTATATGTGTCTTGGCAATTAGACTACCTGGATCTACATACTTCTACATGGTAATTTTTCCCATCATGATATCTGCAATTTTTCCTACCAGGTGGATTCTTCTTGTGTCTCTTGGTTTCCTTCCTGGTCTTTTAAGACTCAACTCCTTTATTGTTTTCGCTAGAATAGGAATCTCTCTAATGGCTTGTAGCAAGGGAATCTTGATACAGACATTCTTTAACTCATCTAGGAAATCATAGTCAGGTAACAAGATTTGTTTTTCCACCCCTTTGTCAATTTGTAATCTTTCAGGGAAAGGAGGCGTGGATGAAGATGCAGGTTGCTCAACTATAGGAGTTGTGGGGGTTGACTCTTTTTCTTTTTCTTTTTGAATGATTGGGTTTTGAAGAGATGCTTCCTCAGAACCTTTATTAACTTTAAGAGAATCCTCCTCAGAGGTACCTTGCTCTTGAACATCTATAGAAGGTTTTTCTAAAACTCTACCAGATCTGAGTTGAACATCATTAAGAGGAACAATCATATAGGTAGGAAATTGTTGTCCTTCTACCATGTAAGCATTCTGAGGATTTTTGTTGTTGGGATTTGGCAATGGCTGGGCTGGTAGTTGATTTGTCTTTTGTTGAAATGGAAGCAAGAGTTGAGAATTTGGATTTTGTTGAGAAGGTTGTTGTTGTGGGAATGGTAATGAAAGTTGTGGGTTTTGATTTGGAATTGGTGGATTTTGTTGATTTGGAAAAGATGGAGGATATTGATAAAATTGAGCAAATCTCCCATAAGGATTTTGCATCCCTTGCGCCCATGATTGGTATGGATTTTGAGATTGGGGCCAAGGTTGTTGCCAAGAATTCCAATTTGGCGGGAGCTGAAAGTTCATAGGATTGTTAAATCCTTGATTTTGTTGCCCCTGCCATGGTCTTCTTGAAACAAAACAAAGGGACTCTACTGAATTTGGATCTTCCTGAAAGACAGCTTTGAGCCCAGGAATTGAAGGACAATCCTTGGTCTCATGGCTTTCTGAGCAAATCATACATGTTTCTACAACTTTTGCATCCAAGGGGCATTCCCTTAGAGCGTGTTTCTTTCTACATTTTGGACAAAAGATGGCCAAGGCATCAGCTTCTGCTTTCTTCTTGTTTTGTATTTTAAGGGTGTCTAGTTGTTCACTAAGGCTCCCTAGAATATCAGTTTTGAACTCATCAAGCATATTGCCAATCTCTGCCCTACTTACTGATCCAGTTGCAGATTTGTTTTCTCTAATAAGAGAAGGATCTCTCGGCCCTTTTCTAGTTTTAGATTTTCCCCTTGAGAGATGGACACATAGTTCTTCTGCGTCATGAAGTGGAAGTTGAGAAATATCTCCCTTCCCCATCATGTTTAAAATATCTATCCATTCATCTCTAATGGCTTTCAAGGTTTCCTCGTCTAAATTACTTATTTTTGCTCTCTTTAAGTTGTATTGAAATCTTTCAAATAAATCCTCCAAGTTTTCATCTTCTTTTTGCATCATCTTGAATACCTCATCCTTATGATTGGTGGGTGTTAGGATATTCCGACACATAGGATATAGTTAAGTTCAACTTGGTCTAGTATAGAGTTAGGTTAGAGTTAGGTAAAGTGTGTTTCTTTACCGTTGTACATTTTGTAACTTACAATCCGACGGTCACGATATGTAGTGATCCGACGGTTCACTCTCACCTCGGTATTACCGACACTTGATCCGTGGCTTGACACCCGATTGGTCCATGAGTTCTATTTAAAGCGCATGGAGGGTCATTGTTCGGGTAATCCGTGCATGAGAGAAGCTTATGTAAATTTTCATTCTTTGATTAATAAATTGCCTGTAGTACCCACGTTGGGACAGGCCGTGGACTGTTTCCCTCCTTGCACTCTGAGGGTTTTAACCACGTCAAAAATACTGGTGTATTGATCTGAGATCTGGTTGTGAGCGGTGTCCTTTTGGTATTCTTTCTGTGGAACTTACCCTGTAAATTCCTACATGGTATCAAAGCTATTTGAGGGCCGCGTCCGTTGGTGATCCAAATCTGAAGCCGGTAGAACTGCATGCGGCTGTCGTTTCCTAGATCTGTTGTTTCTGACTGCTTTCGGGCCGAGAGGACTGCTCTGTTGCGTTCGGAGCATCTGTTCCAGTGAGGAACCCCTTTGTTTCACGCGAAAAGGTTTCCGGTAGCCCTAGCTGCGTCATTTTTCAGATCGGGAGGTATACAGTGTTTCTTTTGCAGTTTACTGTTATTTTCTCTCTGCTTATTTCGGTCTCAGTTTATTTAGCCTTTTTTTTAACCGGATCTATACCTTTCATTTCTGCGTATGCTCTTTGCCCTGCGACTCTGTGCGATCTGGGCAAATCAGAAACAGAAAGGAAGGATTTTTCTCATGCGTATGCTCTTTTCCCTGCACCTTAGTGTGATCTCGGAAAATCAGAAACATTGAGAAAAATATCTAGTTTTTTGGCTAAAGCTAACTTCGAGCCGCAAGGTTCGTTTTTCTTTGCATATTCGTGTTGGGTTTTGTGTTTTGTGTTTTGTAGGGAAAAAGAGCTTTCTCAAGGCAAGCACGCAAACCAAGCCCCCCCCCCCCCTCTCTCTCTCTCTCTCTCTCTCTCTCTCTCTCAAATTTTTTGTATAGATCAATTGGTTCAAAGCTATTTTAAGAGAGTAGAGGTCTTGGGTTCAAGTCTCCATTTTGTGGGGGCGGATTTTTTCATTCCCGCACATTCGCGCACTTTGCCGGCAACGTCAACAATTTTTTTTTCAAAAAGCCATAACTTCTTCATCCGGAAGCCTTTTTCAGAGCCGTTTTTTTTAAAACCGCCTATTTTTTCGAGATCTATCCATTGGAACACTTACTTTCAGCATCTTCAGCTTCAGTTTTTTTTAAAATGGAAAGTCCATGCCAAGTCATTCTTGACAGCACTAACTACTTCCAATGGGTAGCCTACATGGAAGATTTACTTAGAAGTAAAGGTCTCTTCAGAATAGCCACAGACCAAGAGAAGAAACCAAAAGATGAAGACAAGGCGGAAAAATGGGAAAATAGACAAGATCAAGCACGTGGTTTGATAGGGATGTCTATTTCTCCTGATCTTAGATTCCACATTGCAGAACTTGAGACTCCTCATGAAGCATTAGAAAAACTTGCTAAAGTTTTTGGGATTAAAAATGAAATTAGAGCCCATCAACTTGAAAATGAGCTGCTTACTTTGGATCCTAATAATTTTTCTTGCATTGAAGATTTCTTGTCCAAATTCAAGACCCTTAGATATCTCTTGGAAGGTGTTAAAGTTAAGAAAGAAGATGGTAACCTTATTTATTCCATCCTTACTAAGTTGGGACCAGCCTACTCTGTATTTGTTTCCACTTTCCATTCTACAAGGGAAGCTTTCATTTGTCAAGGACAAGACTACAAGGCCCCTTCCTTTGACTCCTTTTGTGATTCCTTAATAAGAGAACAAGAAAAACTCTTACACCTTGGTCTTCTTAATCTTGGAAACTCTTCCACGAAAGCGTTAGCCGCCCAGCAGCAACCAAATTCAAAGAATCCTAAGAAGTCATATCCTCAAAAGAATGGTCCTAAACCATCTCAGCCTCAAAATGAAAGATCATTTCAGCAAAATGATAAGACCAATAAAAACAAATGGAAGAAGACTGATAGACATTGTAACTTTTGTAATCGAGATGGCCACTTAGAATCTAAATGCTTTAAGAAGATGGAAGCCTTGGAAGCCGCAATGAAGAAACATAACATCCATGTGGAGCCTACTTCAACTTCAACTTCCGGAATGGCACTTTCTGCATGTCATTGTCAATCATCTCAGTCTGGTTATGCATTAAATGTATCTTCTTCTTCTTCTCATTCTCATGAGTGGCTCATTGATTCTGGAGCCTCTTGTCACATGGCCAAAAACCAAGCCATGTTTTCTTCTTTAAATGATTGTAACACCAAAAATATATATATTGGTGATGATAGATCTCTTAATGTTGTAGGGACTGGAACTGTTCATCTAGACAATGGTCAGTTTAATGATGTATTATGTGTTCCAACCTTATCCTGCAACCTTCTATCTGTCTATCAGATAACTCATTCAGGTGAAGGTAAAATTGTTGAATTTTCACCTCATGATGTTGTAATCAAGGATCTAAAAGATCCTAAACAGATTCTAGCTACTGGTCTTGCTGATGATTCCAAAAGGTTGTATAAGTTTCACAACTTTGGGTCATCCAATCTTCCCTCAGTATTTGTTGCTCATAATGATGAAGTGAGCAAACTTTGGCATGAGCGATTTGGTCACTTAAACTATCGCTCCCTTCAGCATCTATGTAAAGAAAATATGGTGACAGGTCTTCCTATGGTATCTTGCAGAGATGGTGTTTGTTCCGGATGTGTACTCGGAAAACATCATCGGGACAGTTTTGACAAACGTGCCTCTTGGCACGCCTCAGCCCCTTTACAGCTTGTGCACAGTGATTTATGTGGTCCTCTTCCTGTTGCTTCATTCTCTGGCTGCAAGTACTTCTTAACTTTCATTGATGATTTCTCCAGACGCACTTGGGTATACTTCTTAAAACTCAAGAGCGAAGTATTTAACACCTTTTTGGCCTTCAAAGCCTTTGTTGAAAAACAATCTGGACATCAAATTCTTAAGCTAAGAACTGATAATGGTGGAGAATATGTTAAAAACACATTCATCAACTTTTGCACCGAAAATGGAATTCAAATGCAACATACTGTTCCATACACTCCACAACAAAATGGTGTAGCTGAAAGGAAAAATCGCACCTTAAAGGAAATGGCTAATTGTATGCTGCAATCTAAAGGACTCAGTCTTAGTTTTTGGGCCGAAGCAATTAATTGTGCAAATTATATAATCAATCGCACTCCTACTAAGGTTCTAGAGAATATCACTCCAGAAGAAGCTTGGAGTTCCATTAAACCAGATGTAAGTCACTTTCGTGTGTTTGGAAGTGAAGCATGGGCCCATATTCCAGATGAAAAGCATAAAGCTTTAGAACCTAAGAGTGAGAAATGTACTTTTGTTGGATATTCTGAAGATGTAAAAGGTTATAGACTTATTCCATTTAAGTCCAAAAATGTTATCATTAGAAGAGATGTAAAATTTGATGAAAATAAATCGGCCTGCGAGCCTAGTCCGGCGGATGTGCCACCTCTTCCTATCTCTTCTACTTTTGAAAACATTTCTTCTTCAGATGATGAAAGCGAGGATGATAATCCTCCCCCACCTTCTCAGGATCCTCAACTTCCAAGATGGGTCCGTGCTACTCGGGATGCAGCAGGTGATCTTGCCGGTGATCCTACAGATCAGCGACGTACACGTTCTCAGTTTGAAAGAGCCTCTTCTTTACTGGCTCAAGCTCCAGTAAATCATGATCCTGACACTTTTGCAGAAGCTTCAGGCCATCCACATTGGGAAGCAGCTATGAATGAAGAATATCATTCATTGATGACAAATGATACATGGGATCTTGTTCCTCTACCAAAGGGACGCAAACTTGTTAGATGTAAATGGGTTTACAGAACCAAGTATGGACCAGATGGGAAAGTTGATAAACATAAAGCTCGTCTCGTTGCTAAGGGCTTTTCACAGGTTGAAGGCATTGACTACACTGAAACCTTCTCCCCTGTTGCCAAAATGAACTCTATCCGCCTTGTTCTTTCCCTTGCTGCCTCTTTAAAATGGGAAGTCCATCAGATGGATGTTAAATCTGCCTTCTTGCATGGGGACTTGCAGGAAGAAATCTATATGGAACAACCCATTGGCTTCATACAAACAGACTCCAGCCTTGTTTGTCGACTTAAGAAATCCCTTTATGGCCTCAAGCAAGCTCCTCGGGCTTGGTATGCCAAAATGGATAGCTTTCTTTTAGAATCTGGCTTTTCTAGGTGTCATTCTGACAATACTGTCTACACCAAGAAAGTGGGCAACTCTCTTATCATCCTTGTTCTTTATGTTGATGATCTTATTCTTACTGGTAGTGATCCCAACCTTATAAACCATGTGAAGTCCAGCCTTAAAAAGAAATTTGAAATGACAGACTTAGGACACTTACACTATTTTCTCGGTCTTCAAGTCTTGCAATCCCAAGAGGGTATTTTCCTTTCCCAGTCCAAGTATGCTTGTGATATTCTTCGTCATTTTCACATGGAAGACTGTAAGCCAGCCCCTTCTCCCTTTCAGTCTGGAGTCAAACTTTCAGTCTCTTGTACTTCTCCTGAAGTTGATGCTACCTTATACCGTCAACTTGTCGGAAAACTCTTGTATTTAACCCATACTCGTCCTGATCTTTCCTTTGCTGTTGGCCTTGTTGCTCGTTTTATGCAAAACCCCCGTGAAAGTCATTGGAAAGCAGCTAAAAGAATACTTCGTTATGTTCGAGGTACAGTACAGTTTGGGATTCATTACAGTGCCAAAGCAGCTCCTCTGTTAGTTGGTTTCACTGATTCTGATTGGGCTGGTGACCCTGATGATCGGAAGTCTACTGCCGGTTATGTCTTCACTCTTGGTTCAGGACCTATTACATGGGCTTGTAAGAAACAGGCTGCCATTTCTCTTTCGTCAGCAGAAGCAGAGTATCGTGGTGCCGTGGAAGCTAGTAAGGAAGCCTTGTGGCTTCGTCAGATCCTATCAGAGTTTGGCTTTGAGCAGCAGCATCCAACCACACTTTGGTGTGATAATCAAAGTGCCATTCAGCTATGCAAAGATCCAGTCCAGCATCAGCGCAGCAAACACATTGAACTACACATGCACTTCATCAGAAAGCTCATTCATGACCATGTTCTTGAAGTGCAATATTGTCCAACAGATGATCAGGTTGCAGACATCTTCACAAAGGCTCTCACAGAGGCGAAGTTCACTAAACTTCGATATATGCTTGGAGTTCAGGAAGTTGTCACTAAGGGGGGATAGGCTCTAGTGCCTCCTTCCTTCTCCTATTGTGTCATATTTGTAAATCCTTCAATCCTATCCCAAGTTGTTCTTAAGGGGGGATGTTAGGATATTCCGACACATAGGATATAGTTAAGTTCAACTTGGTCTAGTATAGAGTTAGGTTAGAGTTAGGTAAAGTGTGTTTCTTTACCGTTGTACATTTTGTAACTTACAATCCGACGGTCACGATATGTAGTGATCCGACGGTTCACTCTCACCTCGGTATTACCGACACTTGATCCGTGGCTTGACACCCGATTGGTCCATGAGTTCTATTTAAAGCGCATGGAGGGTCATTGTTCGGGTAATCCGTGCATGAGAGAAGCTTATGTAAATTTTCATTCTTTGATTAATAAATTGCCTGTAGTACCCACGTTGGGACAGGTCGTGGACTGTTTCCCTCCTTGCACTCTGAGGGTTTTAACCACGTCAAAAATACTGGTGTATTGATTTGAGATCTGGTTGTGAGCGGTGTCCTTTTGGTATTCTTTCTGTGGAACTTACCCTGTAAATTCCTACAGTGGGCATACAATAATCCAAGTATCTATCCAAAAATGTTTGTTTCATATCATTCCAAGTCCTAATAGATTGAGTGACTAATCCCATGAACCATTTCAAAGCAGCTCCTTTCAATGTTGAAGGAAACAGTTTGAGTTTTTGAGAGTCTTCCATATAGTCATAGGTTTGGCACAAGACTTCAAACTCAAATAGAAATGTTTCAGGATCCTCACTTCGCAACCCATAAAAGTTTGGGAGGACAGATGGTGAAATTTTTTTCATTGTTGTATGAGTTTCCTCATCGGCTATAGGGAATCCAAATGAGTTATCTCCATCCCTATTTCCCCCATTGTTACCTCTACCTCCTCCATTATTTCCTCTTCCTCTATCTCTACCCCCTCCTCCAAATCCATCTACTACTTCCTCTGTCATGATAGTTTCCTCAGAGTCCTCAGAGTCCTCCGGTTCTTCTATTAATGGTGAACGAGGAAGAGTTTCTCCCTCCTCTTCTTCAGGTGATTCTACTTCTTTGATTACAATATGTTCCCCTGTAGAAGTGAAGAAAGGTTCTTCTCCTAGATCAGATTTAGTAGATAGTGTGGGAGAATCTCCTAATTCGGTTGTTGCCCCTTGAATTCCAGGAATCCTAAGGCTGGGAGTATGAGTTGGAGATGATGGAGGTGTATCTTGTCTATGCCTTGAAGTAGCTGGAGTTGTGAAAATCGAATTTTTGGTCCTAGCTATAAACCTTCCCCTAGAATCTCTTGCTCTATGCATGTCATTTTTTTATTTTATTTTTATTTTTAAATCGGGCTAACAATTTTCTTTCTGATCTTCCAGGTCACACTAGGTGCAAGAAGAGAGCATAATCAAGAAATTATTGAACTAATAACTCTCTTTTCTGATCCTCTAGATCACACTAGGTGCAAGAGGAGAGCATACTTCAA
Organism: Pinus tabuliformis; assembly: GCA_031772625.1. NCBI lineage: Eukaryota > Viridiplantae > Streptophyta > Pinopsida > Pinales > Pinaceae > Pinus > Pinus tabuliformis. Next base: position 108,754,129 of record CM062804.1, read on the forward strand.
GAAGTTATCAATTTTCCCTTCTTCTTTTTTGGAAGAGATTGGCTACCTAGTTACACTTCCCCGGCAACGGCGCAAAAATGTTTAGTCAATTTAGTATGTCCTAAATTGCTACATTAATTATCAATCCGGGAGTCGTAAACTGATGAAGTGTGGCGCACTATATGTGCAAGACAACCTCTTTCTTACTTTTTTATTGTTTTCAATTTTTATTTTGTTTTGGGGGTTTTATCTTCGTTTATCTCCTAATGTGAAGGGAAATCCTATCCCTGAGTTTTAAGAATACTCTAGAAGGCAAGTATGGATATAGATTTTAAGGCAAGTATGTCCTTATGATGACTTCCAGAACTTAACACTACAGAAAATCTCAAAACATTCTAGTAATGAAATTGATACTTTGAACAAGAACGTAAATGTGCAGCTAAACATGAATGTAAATGTGCAGCTACTTGAATCAAACAAATGATGAACTACTGATCATGAAATTTCTATCTCTGCTGCTCATCTAAATACAGAAATAAAAGTTAAGCTATTACACTCAAACAAATTAAAAACTGCAAACTAATGAAAGTAAAATCAATTCACTTCATTTATAGTCCGATAGCTCGCCAAGTAGTCTTTTCGGGGTTAAGCTATGGCTCTGGAGATAACGTCAATAATATGAGGAATTGATATCTAATTGCAGAAAAATAAAACTAAAATCAAATCACATCATTCATAGTCCGATAGCTCGCCAAGTAGTCTTTTCAGGGTTAAGTTATGGCTCTGGAGATAACGTCAATGATATGAGGAATTTGATATCTAAGCTAACTAACAAAGCAAATGAATAAAACTGAAATCAAAGCATAACTGAAATTGAAAAGCTAAGAAAAGCAAAGTCAGCGGAGAGGCTAATCTCATGTCACTAGTTAGTGCAAAAATTGTATGAAAATTCCCGGACCTAGCATATCCTGAAACACACACTGATCAGTGTTAGAAACAATATAAAATTCTTGAAAAATCATGTACAGGAATGTAACGTTAACATCATAACTAACTTATGAAATATACACAGGTGAACAAATTATGAAATATGTGCAATGGAAATAAGGAAACAACACGTAAAAACTTTACAAAAATAAAGAAAACAAAACCTTGGCCAGCAGGGGCCCTCTGCACACCTTGGTCAACACGGTATCAGCCTGGAATTACGTTCACACAGTCATATAAAACAGAGTCTTGTTATATTGCAAAACAGAGGAAGACTCCTCTCGTTACAACAGCAGGACCAGTTCACGGCACAGTACAATGACTAACAGCAAAACAACATCAAAAACTAACTCTACATGCATTTGCAAACACGTTATTTATAAGGGAAATTACATAACAGTTTTCCTATGAAACTACTTCAGCAGAAGACACGTAAAAAGACAGCATCTGTGAGCTTAGCATGATGGTTGCCAAGATCATTCAATCTACCAAAAGGTGGTTGTTGGATTTGTGTCATAGGGGCAGTCTACAGCTGTCAAAATGTGTCCATGGATCTAGGAACAGTCTCGGACCCTTTACGTGTTGAAACAGAGACCTGTTTGTCGTAGAACTCCTTCGTTTGACCACTATTTGACCAAGGGCTTCCTTTGCGAATTTGGCTGAACCAATAGGACCTGATCCATGTCCAGATCATTCTTGAACTGCCCACGTGCCTCGTTTTGCTTGATGACACCTGTAACCTAGAGATCAACAAAAACAGCTACAGAAAGTTGAGTCAGCTACGGAAAGTGGCTACATTCCGCAGCTGATGAGAAAAATCTAAGTCAAATAGCAAACAAAAAAACATAGTTAGAAAACCACTTTAATGCTCTTTTAGAATCAATATGCAATGATCTTTGATAGCTTATGAGGTACAGGTGAGGGGAAAAAGTCTAGGAAAATGTGTAGGAGAGATGTAGTTTCAGGGCTCAGCAATTAGATTCGTCACCATGATGGACATGAGCTTCTCCTTCTTAGGGCTCGTTAAACTTACTAGGCCGGGTTCATCCAAAGGATGAACTTACAGTGAAAGCATATGCTATCCCCTTCAAGCTTGTGATTAAAAAATAATTGGGGTACCTGCTAGGAATGGTGGGGGGAAATTTGGAAATCTAATCAGTTGTGTCGGCAGCTCACTCTTGAACATGACACTTTCTGCTTCGTGTCGGATTGAGACATCCTCCTCTTTATCATTGACCTTCCTGGGTTGGGCCATTTATTTTTGCCTTCCATTTGATCTCTGCCACGTCATCATGACCACCGATCCTATGGATCCAAAAGCTTCCAAACTTCTAGTCATGTCATCGATCTGTTCAAGAGTTTTCCTTCTACAGTTACACTTACCCCTGATTATTTATATCATCCAAAATCATTTTGCATCCCTTTGTCTTGTATCGATGATGTGGGATACATTATGGCCATCCTTCGACATGGTCGCTTCCTGTCAACTTCAGCTCATTATTTGGTAAGTTGACAGAGAGACTCCCTTCCAGTACCTTAGAGCTTTAATGCCCTAATGGCACGTTCTTCGCACTCGATGACAAGTTCACATCATTGGCTTTCGATCGGGTGATTTCACGAGTGTTTGACTTTAGTTCCTCTATTCAAATTCCATGAATTGTGCTGATAATACCTTGAGGACCATTGTCATTATTGGTGGTTTATCTTGCGCTTGTTAACAATTTACATCATTGGTTGGTAATCAAGTGATTTTCTAGCATGTTCGACGTCGATACATCTATTCACATGTTAGAATTTGTACCTTGATCGGGTCCTGTTGGAGCGCAAGACCTTGGGCTCAGATTCCAAGAGTCCAGGTTGCAAGGCGATGTGACATGATTAGGTTGATTTGCATGTCTCTCTCAGATGAATGGCTACGACCATACCATGCGTTATCATATGTGATCCTTCTCATTATTGGATGGTTGCAACCATACCTTGGTTTCGATATGATCCTTATTATTGGATCATTGTGCCCATACCTGGATCCATTCACATGATCATTCTCTGGATGGCTGCATCCATGCCACGATTCATGTATCATTGATAGAGTTTTCAGTTATGTATATGTATCTATAATTGCTTGCAGGTTTTCTAACGACAGACTCCGGTTCCTCGCACTGATTCATAAAGCATTTCATCCCTCACTCTAGTTCCGCCTTCACGCTTTAAGGGGCATCTATTACACAACATTTTGCATTGTTCCTATAATCCCCGTTCCTTGATCCTAGAGGACCTCTACAGTGAACCCTATATGCTTTCCCTTCATGAAGAAACTCCCATTGTGTGACTCTTCATGAGCAGAACAATTCCCCTTTTCACCATTTTCCCAAAAAAATTTGTTTTTCCCAGTTTACAAGACCAGCGCTAATAACCCTTGTCCTCCTCGTGCCGATATGTAGGGATTAACACTGTCCCTAGTGCCGACCGAAGCGACTGAGCCTTGTTTCAGTCGCACCGATCCTCTTTTGGATATTTTTTAAATAAGGAGCTGAAGCTTCGAGCTCTAGAAGCTTTGTAACAGAAGTTTGGTATATGGTTAAGCCAGATGGAGTCAAGGATGTCAGTTTGGGCTCCTTTCCCATATAAGGATGGAACTACCTCAAGAGATAAGACCTTCTCCCATGAGAAGAGGAACCATCTCCCATCCATTCATGCTATATAAACCTCCATTTTTCCCAAGCACAAGCTAGTGTTAATGTTGGTGTGCTAGTGCTAATTAATTTTGGAGTAAACAACAAGCTATTCATAGTTGTAGCTCTCTAGTTGTGTGAGGGAGAACTGTGAATTTGGTTTTTTGTGAAGCCTAAAGGGAAGAGCCTTAAAACTATCATTGTTGAGGCCATCATGGAATGCTAACGGAACTGTGTGGGAACTTGGTTTTGTCAAAGAAGAACGGAAACGTCAAGAAAATGGTTGTAATCTCTTCTTGATTCAATATATATGCAACTATCGATTGATTTCCTACATAATGTGTCATCTCACATGTTTATGGCTTAATGTTTCTTGACTTGTTAAGTAGGTTGAATTACAATTTGTCTATTATCACAGTTGTTGTTTGTTGTTGTTTACTTGTTTCAGGAGTTCGAAGAAGGAAACGGGAGATAGCTGGAGCGAGCAAGCAAGGTCATCACCAAACGGGATAAGCGTACTAAGAGGTAGACCCTCTTAATTGGTTCTAACCTAAGTATATCTTCCATAGAATGTATCGGTTGTGGCTAGACCCATTATCAGGCTAGAGGAATTGTTTGTGTTCGCACTCATAATTTTACTTCAGCACAACGCCGAGTTGACTAAAGGCTTTACTCGATTGTTGAAAAAAGGCATCTCATTCATTTGGGATGAAGTGGCTAAAAAGGCATTTGATGCACTTAAACATGTGTTTACCCATACACCATTGTTGCATCCTCTTGATTATCATTGGGACTAATTTTAATACTTAGTTCCATCCGGTTTCACTATTGGCATGGTTTTAGTTCAGGAAGACAAATTAAACGAAGAGAATGTGATATATTACTTAAGTAGAAATTTGACCAAAACTAAATAAAAATATGCACATGTGGAGAAATTAGCCTTAGCATCCGTTCAAACTATCCAACTTTTTGTCACAACATTTTATTGCGCAAAAATACTATAATCTCTAATTGCAACCCCATGGTGTACATTCTTACCAGAACGTTGCTAGGGGGAAAGTATTCCAAATGGATACTCCTCCTATAGGAATTTGATTTGGAATTCATTAAAACCATTTCTAAGAAATCGCTAGTATTTGTCGAATTATTATGTAACTTTCCCTGGTATGGAGATATCATCATTTATCTTCAGACTTAGACATTTCGGTGAGAACTAAGTCAAACTGATCGTCTTCGTATCTGGTATCAATTCCAACAATATAATATTGTTGGCGATGCACTTTATCATCATGGTGCCGATTCTATCTTCATACGATGTTTAACTAATGAGGAAGACGAAAAGGAATTAAATGACTGCCATTATGGAGCATGTGGAGATCATATGTCAGGGTTTGTGACTGCTCAAAAGATCCTACGCGCAGGGTATTTTTTACCTTCTATGTTCAAATATTGTATAACTGCGGTCTAGAAATGTCATAACTGTGAAATCTATGACCGAAAAATGCGTGCACATCCATCTCCACTTCACCCAATCATTGTTGTCAGTCCTTTTTCTAAATGGGGCATCAACTTTCTTATATGTAAACCTCACTCGACCGAGGGCATGGGTACATTATCCTTACAGTAGATTATTTCAAGAAATGGGCTGAGGAAATGCCTACATATAAGGATGATGGTGAAACAACATCAATTTTCCTGTTCAATCATGAAATTTCTCGGTTCAGGGTTCCACAAGCCATCGTCACAGACCATGGTAGCCATTTTCGAAAATTTATGATTCTCGAGCTTACAACAAAGCTAGGCCTGCGTCATGACAGTTCTACTCCATATTACCCATAGGAAAATGGCCAAGTGGAATTCGTTAACAAGGTTTTAACCATCATGATTAAATGGATTATCGAGACTCATAAACGAGATTGGCATCTAATGCTTTATCCAGCCTTGTGGGCATACCATACTACAACAAAAACTTCAATTGGTTTTACTCCTTTCTAGCTTGTCTATGGCAGGGAAGTAGTTCTACCGATTGAATGTGAGATACCATCTTTGAAACTGTAAATTGAATTATTACCAGCGACTTCTGTAAAGAAGAACATTTCCTGTACTTAGCACGCCTCGATGAAACTTGTTGTGATGTTGCATTAGCTAGTGTGGCCCAAAATAAACAAGTTAAAGCCCAAATGAAACAAGCTTTCACCTTGAAGGCTTTGATCACTCTCGGTGCATGATAGATCCAGAGTTAGATGGATCTAGGTTGGTATAAATTTAATTTCTAAAAAAAATACTTCTTAATAAATCTTTAAACCTACGACATTGTTCCCAAACTTTATTTTTCATAAAACTTTCTTTTAACCTTGTATCAAAGTCTCCTTCCAATCTCCGCCAACTCCAAAGTTTGCAAGGGAAAGAAAACTTTCTATGTCGATTCATCCAGAACTACGCCAAGTTGACTAAAGGTTTTACTCGACTGTTGAAAAAATGCATCTCATGCATTTGGGATGAAGTGGCTCAAAAGGCCTTTGATGCACTTAAACATGCATTGACCCATACACTGTTGTTGCATCCTCTTGATTATCATCGAGACTATTTTTTATACTTAGTTGCATCCGGTGTCACTATTGGCATGGTTTTAGTTCAGGAAGACGAATTAAATGAAGGGCATGCGATATATTACTTAAGTAGAAATTTGACCAAAACTAAAGCAAAATATTCACATGTGGAGAAATTGGTGTTGGCAGCTGTTCAAGATATCCAATGTTTTCGTCACTACATTTTACTGCGCAAAACCACTGTAATTTCTTATTGCAACCCCATGGTTTACATTCTTACCAGACGATTGCTAGGAGGAAAGTATTCCAAATGGATACTCGTCCTATAGGAATTCGGTTTGGAATTCATTAAATCCATTTCTAAGAAATCACTAGAAAACATGGTTTATGATTCTCTTCCAGATGAATCTCTCTTTTTGATCAATACTTTAGATCACTGGTATGGAGATATCATCATTTATCTTTAGACCCAGACATTTCATCCAAAATTGAGTCGAACTGATCATCATCGTATCTGGTATCAATCCCAGCAATATAATATTGTTGGCGATACACTTTATCATCATGGTGTCGATTCTATATTCATACAATGTTTAACTCACGAGGAAGACGAAAAGGCATCAAATGGTTTCCATTATGGAGCTTGTGGCAGTCATCTATCATGGTTTTCCACTTCTCAAAAGATCTTGCGCGCAGGGTATTTCTTCCCTTCTATGTTCAAAGACTGTATAACTGTGGTCCAGAAATTTCATAATCATCAAATCTATGACCAGAAAATGCGTGCACATCCATCTCATCTTCACCCAATCATTGTTGTTGGTCCTTTTTCTAAATGGGGCATCGAATTTCTTACATGTAACCCTCACTCGACCAAGGGGCATGGGTACATTATCCTTGCAGTAGATTATTTCATGAAATGGGTCGAGGTGATGCCTACATATAAGGATGATGGTGAAACAACATCCATTTTCATGTTCAATCATGTAGTTGCTCAATTCGGATTTCCACAAGCCATCGCCACGGACCATGGTAGCCATTTTCGAAACTTTATGATGACCGATCTTACCACTTAGCTATGCATGCATCATGACAGTTCTACTCCATATTACCCGCAGGAAAATGGCAGGGTCGAAGTCATTAAGAAGGTTTTAACCACCATGATTAAATGGATTATTGGGACTCATAAACGAGACTGGCATCTAATGCTTTATCCAGCCTTTTGGGCATACCGTACCACAGCAAAAAATTCAGTTGGTTCTACTCCTTTCCAGCTCGTCTATGGCATGGAAGCAGTTCTACCAATTGAATGTGAGATATCATCTTTGAAACTGTAAATTAAATTATTACCAGACACTTCTTCCAAAGAAGAACGTTTCCTGTACTTAGCATGTCTCGATGAGACTCGTCGTGATGCTGCATTAGCTATCGAGGCCCAAAAGAAATGAGCTATAGCCCAAAAGAAACTAGTTTTCATCTTGAGGGCTTTGATCCCTTTCGGTGCATGATAGATCTAGAGTTAGATGGATCTAGGTTGGAATAAATTTAATTTCTAAAAAAAATTTACTTCTTAATAAAGCTTTAAACCTACGACACTGTTCCCAAACTTTATTTTCATAAAACTTTCTTTTAACCTTGTATCAAAGTCTTACATGTGTATCAAACAAAATTACAATACACAATTAGCAAGTGCTACAACATGGTGGATGTCCTTGTCGATGTGCATGCAATGTAGAAGGGAATGGATTATGTGCATGCAATATAACCAAATAAAATTTGGTCATTTTAAGAGTTAGAAGAATATTGCATCTCTAAAACAAGTGTAATATGCAGATTATGCTCCATCCCTTACTTATCTCTCTATTTTCAGTTTCTTGTTTTCTTTGCTTCCTCCTATTTTACTCCCCTAGTACTGGTCTGCTTGGATCTCTCCTTCCATTGACCATCCCAATGCATATGTCAATCAAAATCTCAACAATGCATAATGAAATTATTCCACAACAAAGGATGAAGGATTAGGTATGATATTCACCCTTCAAAATTTTATACATGAAGCTATTGCAGAGTGAATTAGGGTTGTAGTGCAATGGAACACTAAGTACAGAGGTTGCAGTCATGAGAGGAAAAGGGAAAAGATGAGAGCCACAAATATTTTGATTGCAGAAGAAGTGTAGAACCGAGAAGAGCCGCTTAGAGGAGGCACATAGCTGAATAAAGGAGTCCAAGAGTGAAGAAGTTCAAACAGTGCCATAGTCGGGATTAACACATAGAAAGGCCCATACTTAACCATTTTTCGCTTTGACGAGAAGTCCGACAATTAATGTGTGTCGAGGTCATTATTTTCCAGAACCTGTAATGAAGATCTAGAAAGTCCATTAGCAGACGAGAGCGGGAGACAGAAGAATTCTTTGTTACCCAGAGTTGTCAACCCCGAAAGAATTGTTAGAAGACCAAGTCTAAGCGATCGGGTAGAGATCAGTTGAGACGCGTCATCCCGTAGATAATAACCCAGAGAAAATTGTTTGGAACCCAAAGAGTGAGTGTCGGGCGGAAATGGCATGGCCAAGACAGATGTGATAAGGCACCAAACCTTCGAGTGTTGGGCTCTACGCGAGCTTCAACTCTAAACGAGCCTTCATATATCTTACAAGTGGAAGTGAGGTGGAAATAAACCTCGCCCGATAGTATTCACCCGATAACTTTGTTAAGTAAATTATTAAGAAAGGCCCCTCTATAGGGAGTGAGCTTACATGGCAAGGTGAACCCCACCTGGGAGGCATACCCAAGTGGCTCTACACGAGCCTTCATCATAGTGAACCATAGCGTCGACCAATAGAGGCAGGCTAAAATCATTGACCATGAGGGAGAGTGGGACCCTAACTATGCATTGGTGGAGTTATTGCAACACAACAGAGAGGCAAGTCAGAGATAGACTGCCTGTAGGATATAATATGGCACACCAAGGATTTGCATTGGGTTGGAATGGAGTGGGTGGATCCCACTGGCCACTGCCTAACTCGACAAATAAAATTGGGGGTTCCCAGGCTAAGGCTGAGCTTTAAAGGGCGGGACACGTCGACCATCAATTTAATTTTCCCATTGTTTAAACTTTGGTTCCCGCTGCGGAACTTGGTGTATACACACGTAGTGTATAGCATTGGGTAGTAATTCTTGGCTCCAAGGACTATCTTGTGATAGGTTTGGCTCTGATGGCTATTGACAAGAAAGAGCTTGGGTGTTATATATATAAGACTACCAACTCACGTAGAGTTTGGTTGACCTTTCAAGATTCTCCCATTGTAATTTATGTTTTACAAGGAATTTTGATCTCGGTAGAGGGGTTTATAAAGGCATTGAAGGAAGTGCCTGCTGGAGAGCAACTGGGCACTGTGGGAATTAGCAGGTTCATAATTGGACCTGCATCACCTTTGTCCTTGATCGATTCAACATCATTCTTTGGAGTTGCAATCTTCTTTTTCCCTTCACTTTCATCAATATTTTTCTCATTTCTTCCTTGCAAAGTGTTGAAGCTTGTGCCTTCGTCATATGGAGCCTTACCTGCTTCTTCTACCTTCATCTTCAACTAGCCACTTCTTGATCTTTCTTTCCAATAATATAAAAGTTTCCTTTTTTTCCAATCCTTGAACTTGTTCAATTTATTAAGAGTTGTGTCAAGTTCTTCTTGTTTTTGATAAGGGTCTTCTTGAAATTGACTTTTCAATATTTGTCTTCTTCTTTCTGCTGCTTCTGTTTGTAGCTTCAGAGGAGTGACCTTTTTTGCTTCTCTATTGAGAAATTGTACCTGTATCATTTGCCTTCCATTTTCCTTCCTGAGCCTATCTATTTCTACAACAACTATATCCAATTACTTTTGCTTTTGATCAATTTCAAATACGTACCTTGTAGTAGATTCCTTTAATTATCTTATCAACTCTTTCTCTTTCATCCAACAAGTGCTCCCTCTCGAAATTTGAGTAAAATTGTAGGGAGATAAGTTGAAAATACGAGTTGAAAAAGTAGTTTCTTCTTTTTTCTCTCTAAAATTTGATGATGTAATCTAATATTATTTTATTATTTCCACTATTATTTTATAATATTCCTTAGGAGGCCCATTTTATACCTCAAATTTTCTATAATGAATGGTCGGGTCTTTAATGTCACTGTCAAGCCTATTATCCAATCTAAGTCTTAATTCAATATTAAGTCATAACAATGCACTGTAGCTATAATAAGGTCAATGTACTGGTGTCAAATAGATGTCTATATTGTCAAGGCTAAATGTCACCGTTTAGTCTATATTATTATTATATGACTGATATATCAATAAACCATAATACCATCGTTGTTATATCAAATCAAGTTCCCATAGTAAGTCACTGTTAGAGTCAAATCACAGTCAAATCAATGTGTCAAATAATGTCATTAACATTGTAATATCATCGAAGCTTATATCACCTAGCCATTTTCAAATTTGTCAAGTCAACCTATACATGAAGATTGTCAACTTTCAATGTCATTTTGTTAAGCATTTCCCAACTCCTTATACAACAAATTTCCAACAATTGTTGTTACTTCTCATCTATGTCATATGCAGTCAAGTTCTTTTCATATCAAGTCAAGTTATGTCAAGGCATGTCACTATCTCAAGTCATTGTTACATATCACATACCTAGTTGTTATATCTATGTCATAGATTGTCATATCAAACTTTCATATCAATTCACCAATGAGTCTATCTATGGATTAGGTGTAAAGTTACTAAAATGTTTCACTTGTATATCAGTCGTTACTCTCACTGATATATCATTGACTATTGTCAAACTTAGTTATTATGTAGATGAGAAGGTCATTGTTATGTATATTGTTATTAAGTAGATGAGAAGTCAATCATTGGGTTAGTGCATTTGATCCTTAAAGTTCACTAATAGATAATGAGATTGTGGGGAGGATTGTTGTCATATATTGAAAACTATGGGTGAACAAACTTCCTTTCACTGCCCTAACTAGACTTGAAACAAACCTAAGAGAAACCACAAGTCTAAGTTCTTGAGGGAAACAACAAATATGTTCTCTCACACAAACAATCCTAAGGATAGCCCTAATAGAGTTAGAACTTCACTGATTTTTAAGGCTTAAACAGTCATAAAATACTCTTCAAAGCTTGTCCAAGACCTAAAGGATATGCTCTAGACTTTGTTATCACAAAGATAGATCTTTTTAGGCCAAAAATCATGTTTTTGGTCTATTGTAGGTAGAGTCACATTTGTGAAGATAATCTATTGATTCAAGATTAAAGCATGAAGCCTAAAATGACTCAGTCATGTAATAGAAGTCTCAAGCATAACAAGAAGGATCAAAGAATCACAGGATTACAATATGAAATTCTTAGTTTTTCACTATAGGTTTGTGGCCCTAGTGGGGCGAGAGATATCTCAAGTGCAAACAAAGGTTGTATCATCAATCTAAAGAAGCCCAACAAACCAAAAAAAATCCCAAGGTAAAATAAAGCCAAAAACCTTTACCTTGTGCTTCCTCTTGCCTCAGGAATCCACACTTCTCTTCCTCAGAAAATTTCGCTAATCTACCTCAAAAAGGTCGAGTAATTTCAAAGATCAAGCATAGAAAGATTCATTGAGATGTTATGTTTTGGAGGTTAGGAGGAGTCTCTTTTTGTAGTGTGTGGTAAGGCTAGTTAGGGGATTTTAGATGAACATTAGAGAAAGCCTTTAGAAGGTTTAAATATTATTAATTATCTTGACTTATTTAATTAACATCATTAATGTGTCAACTTAGGCCCTAAGCAAAGGTCTACTTGCCTATAATGAGGGAATTAGGTTAGTTTAGGGGTTGACCCCACAAAGTATGATGAGGAATCCTTAGTTCTCCACTAGACAAAATTAGGAACCCTTCTTATTTGAATTTTGATGCCCACAACTAATGAAATTATGCCCAGTATGGGGTTTTAGCCCACCAACTGGGGTCCCCAACTTCAAACGTGAATATCTCTCAAACCAAGAGGCCTCTTGAGGCGTGCCACATACCAACATAAACATATTTCTGAGGAGAATGCAATGACGTGGATCTCTAAGCCAAACTCAAAGAATTTCCTCTTCAAAAACTCTCGACAAGGTCTAAGTATGTCCTCATACTAGGAAACGTAAACCCTAGGACCTAGGTTTTTCACCATCCAACAGTGGAGCTTCCAACTTGATGTAATCCAAATAATTAGTAAGAAGTGTTCATTATTAATTTGTCATCAATGATTGGTGTTTCAGTCAAAGTCAAACACAATCAAACCTCAAGGTTAACATCATTGACAACACCATCCAACAAGTGCCATGTGGAAGATCCTTGTTGATGTGGCAAGGGCTATGAGGCATAAAAATTCTAATGGGCATAGTTTTCAATCTAGAAGTTGGATGGACGTAAAATTTATATCATTACAAAGCCCTCAACGAGATGAACAGAATAATGTTGTCCAAAGTAAGTTATGCACACTTTGGAGAAAGATTATTGTTTTAACCCCATCTTCATAATGAGACCATGGAGTTTGGGTTAATTAAAAGTAGCACCTCTCATTTAGCCAGTTTTAACCCAGTGGGGTGGGAGGGAGAGTTACATAGTGTTATCAGAGCATCTAGGTTCAACTCTTGGACTAGATGGGCTTAAGACAGATGAAATGAATAGTGAAGTTTCTATGTTGGACCTTCGAAGATAAGATTTAGAGTTATGATACAAAGTATGAGAGAACCAAAGTATAACACTTAGACTAAATGGTCCTAGGAGGATAAGTTTAATACCTCTATTACATTGTGGAATGCCACACTATGTGTTATTTAAAGGATGATTGTTTGTTGAGTGTAAGTGGGAATTAAACTATCCCAAGTGGCATTCAATCTTGGCCAAGCTTAGCACAATCCTGGTCATAACAACTTACAATGGGTTGATCATTCTTCCATCCAATAGATAGGCTAGTCTCAGCCTAGGCTCAACCTAGTTACAAAATATATATATATATATATATATATATATATATATATAAATAAATGGCATTATCTAGCTATTTTACGTTTTGGCTTTTTTACTAGAATCTAGTGGTACAATTGTGGGTGGGATTTTCATCTTTGGTTGTTTTAAATGTTTTTTCATTGTGTACATGGATTCAACACCTAGGAGCCCCTAGATTTTACATATTACATAACTCAAACTTGCAACTATAACAAATATTTGGCGAATTTTGGGAAAATTTGGTTAGAAAATATGCCCAAAAAAGTTCCAAACATAGAAGAGTTAGACTATAGTGATAAAAATTGTTAGTTAAAAATTTAAATTTAAATTATTTTTATAAATAGTAGCCCATGGGGGATAACTCAATTAGTGATCGTCGTGTTATGAAGTATTATGTAAATTGTGAGATTCAAGGTTCAAATTCCCCTATTGGTGTTCTCTCTCTCTCTCTCTCTCTCTCTCTCTCTCTCTCTCTCTCTCTCTCTCTCTCTATATATATATATATATATATATATATATATATATATATATATATATATATATCTATATATATATATATATTAATGCAATTAATTACCCCATATGGGAGATGAGTGGGGAGGTTCCTTGTTGATGTATTGCCCTACAATCATGGGATGGCACGTGGCATGACACTCCCTAAGTGTATTAATTTCTCCACCCCTTTGCTTGATGGTATAACCTGATTGCTCGCCATCATTTGATGGAATTTTTCTTGGGACATGGTATAGAGGTATTGCATCAACGTTGTTAGAGATCTATAAAATCCATGGTTTGTACTCATGTAGAGTTCTAGTTGTTGGATGGCCCTGTCCTAGCCACCCTCTCCATGCTTGATTATCATTCCACAAGGCTCTCAAATTCAATTTCGTATAATGGATTTAGTCCACACGCGGGTTGGAGAGTTTTGCTCTCTCAAGGCACACTCAAAATTGAATTATGGCAATGCATGGAGAAAGGTAACTTTGTTTGAGAAGCTTATGGACGAGTATTCTATTGGAACTACTATTTATTCCCACTCATATTGGATTGTTCTATCTTTGGTTATCCTAACCTCTTGACCTCTCCATGGAAGTTTTCTTTTCTTGTTGGTCTTCCTCCTCTTTGGGTTGTAATTTCTTCAACGTTTTCTTCCCTCCTTCTCGATTACCCTCTTTTCCCTCTTTTAGGCCCTTAGTTCTTTCATTCTACACCTGGAGCTTCACTTCCTATTGTTCAAATCATAGCCTATGCTTTTCATTGTTCTTTAACTTCTTAATCTCTCACTCTCAATTTGGTCCCTCCTTGACCCTCTCCTTAAGTTTCTTTCAGTCATAGCTCCTTGTTTGTGGTTTTACTTTCTGTTTGACCTAACCATGCCTCACCAACAAGCTTATGTTTTTCATGGCACTACTTATCCATGTGATATTGAAGGCTCCCAAGCTCAGGTGAGAGTAGTGAGCTCGAACCAATGCTAGAAAGACCATACACCTCAACCCATCGAAGCATAGCTAGAACAAGTTGAGTTTGATATTGTTAGCGAACGGTGTTGTTTGTCTGATGCAACAATCTTAAATGATGTGGGTTACTAAGTACCTAACGCGGGTCATGCTCTTGGTAGATACAAATAATATGTGTAGATTATTGATATTTATTAGCATTTTAAGTCTATAATGGGCAGTGTTCTATTGGACTACAACGAGGCCAAAGAAGAAATATTATTGATGCTGGACAAAATGAATCTCACCATCTAGTCACTAGATCGTAGACTTGGATGTGTTGAAGAACAACTGGGCATATTTCCATACTCGCTTCTCATGTGAGAGTAGTAAAGAGTCTATTGTAGTTGAGGCCTTGGAATCTCATCACTCTATGTTTTTAATTTTCTAGTATAGTATATAGTTTTTCAATTAGATTATGGTATTTATGGACGAATTATACAAGCTAGTTTTTTTCACAAATTATTGGACATTAGTAATTTGCTTAAATGGTTTCTTATTAGCCTTCGTTTTTGTATCTAGTTTGGTTTCCTTAGTGACAAGCCATAATAGACATTTTCCTATTATATAAATTCTTTTTTTAATTGAAAATAGAAAAAATTACCCTAAAAAGAATATCATTAATTAAAAATAAATAAATTGTATTAATATTTACTAACCTAGATCCATCTTAACACTAGATCTACCAAGTGTTAAGAGGGATCAAATATCTTTTCACTCTAAAAGAGGTTTGCATCTCAAGAGATTTGATCCCTCTCTACACTTGGTAGATCGGAGTTAAGATGGATCTAGGGTGGTTTAATTTCACTCTTTAAAGAGGCTATATCCCACATGAATACCATGGGTGAATACTATGAAGTTATTTTTATTTTATTTCAATCGATTATAAAGTTTTCACGTAAGGTTATTTTTTATTTTTAGGGTTAAACAAGACATTACATTACATTACAGGACATTACACTACAACATCTCTACAATACTGAGCTCAATACTAAGCTGGAGGGCACCTCTCGGCGTAATAAATAGTAAGCATAAAATAAAACATAAAAGATAAAGATTAGGATATTTACTAATTAATGTGAGATTATTTCGAAAAACAAAATTTCCAACTTATCAAAAATATCTCAACATTTTAGTAAATAATTAAAAATTAATAGAAATAATTTATTTAAAAAATCATGAAAACATAACTCATAATTTAAAAGGAAATATAAGATTTTAAAAATAAAACTAATTTTATAATATTTATCTAGAAAATTAAAATGTAAAAGAATGTTAAATATTTTAATTAATAAACGTATATTTTATTAATATCTACATTAAAAGGTCGATCTAATCTGAGAGGATCTCGGAAAGGCCAAAATTTCAAAGTTTTCAAAATTTAATAGAAACAGTTCCATGTTAAAGAGCTTGACAAGATAATTCCATCGCAACTTGAATCACGTCAAACAGAGTCCGTATGAAGAAGCTAGGGTGTTTTGAATATTTTGACCAACAGGGAAAAAATCAAACTTGCTAGGACACATGGTAGCCCCTGGATGTGACATGTGACAATATAGACATGGTGATGTCGTTGATACGGGATGGCGTGGCATCAAGTAAAGATGGCATGTGGCATTGAGTCAATAGTGACATGGTGGAAGCAATGATGTAGCAGAGGATGTAAGCGTTAATGCTGTTGGTTGAATAGGAACCACATGGTAAGGCCATAGGTTGACATGTGGCAGAGGAAGTGATGAGGTGGCTAACGTAGGCACTGATGTAATAGAATGGACGATAGAAACATGGTTGAGTCTGAAGGGATGAGGTGGACCATTTAAGAAGTGACATGCAGCACCCTTCGTACACATCCACATGGCATATCATTGATAATGACGTGGACCAATCCATAGGCACCATATGTTCTAATCACTAGGCACCACGTGGCACCCCTCGGTTGGCCAAGTTAGTTTACCAAAATGTTTATGGTTGTAACGGCCATGGGTCAAACCCTGACCTTGTAAAAAGCAGGTCAATTGAATGTTATTGCGTTACAACGGATGGTCAACAAATAAAGTGGGTGAGTAATGTATAGTAATCAAATCCACATCAAACAACTAAAAGGGGAGGCCCACGAGTTTGACCCTAATACCTCTCCCCAACAAAATGACCTAAAATTAACCCACTATTCAGTCCACCAACATGACACTTTGTGATGTTTTCCCACAAATTTGTATTTAAAACAATGTTTATACATTCGTGGGGGGAGAGGGGCCCATGCCCCTAGCCACGGGTATGAACTCCAAGGAGGAAAAAAGCATGCCCATTCTCGAGCATGAATTTCGAGGCAACCTACATTAATTGCAGAGAGGTACATCTACATGGCATGAAGCCTTAGGCAAAGAAGCTTAGAGGGGTCCAGAAGTGACAATCACAAACACTTATGGTGTTTATATTCACTCCTTCATGATTTTTCGAGACGAGTCCACTCATGTAAAAATAATTTGGATTTGAGCAGTGTAGATGAGGGCTCATGGTTAAAATCCCATATGTGTCATTCATGCTTGGCACGAGTTTCGAGACAAAGATGCACTTTTTAGAAGTTAGTCGTGCTTACAATCTAAAGTTGCAAAATGATGATATAAGCATGTTTGTGTTTTGTTTCTTGAGTTTTAAGCATTTGATTGAGCTTTTTGGCACAAAAACTATTGTAAGTCTCATTTATTGTTGATTTTCCCATTTTTGAGATTTGTAAGAGGGAGAATATGTACTTGCAAATTCTATATGATCTTTATATGTTGCAACAAGGAAACAAAATATGAATTATTGTAGAGAATTCTTTACTTGAGCCTATGCACACAAACTGAGATAGTGTGGTACTGAAAAGGCCATTTCCACTTGAAGTGAGATTTCAGTCCTTTTGTATTGTCAAATAAGAATGTCTCTTTGAAGGAGAGACATTTCCACTTGAAGTGAGAGTCCAATCCTTTTGTATTGTCAAATGAAAATGCCTCTTTGAAAGAGAGACATTGCCACTTGAAGTGTGAGTTCAGTCCTTTTGTATCTTAAAAGGAGAATGTCTCTTTGAAGGAGAGACATTGCCACTTGAAGTGAGAGTTTAGTCCTTTTGTATTGTCAAAGGAGAACATCTCTTTCAAGGAGATACATTACCACTTGAAGTGAGAGTTCAATCCTTTTGTACTGACAAAGAAGAGCACCTCTATTGAAGAGCAGTTAATGAAGCAGAGTCCAGAGACGTAGCCCACACTAGGTGAACTATGTTACCAACTTGGTGATCTCTTCTCTTATGTGATTGATCTCTTATATCATGTTTTCTTATGCATGTTATTTCCACAATTATGATCATTGGATGCATTAAGAAATGAATTAGGAGACTATCAACACATTCACAAGTTTAATTGGATTCAATCATGTTAATGCAATCAAGTTAGAATATCATTATTAAGAATCGATTATTGTTCAAGGGGCTTTCAACTAAACCAAGTTTGGGATCAGTTTCCCCTCGAATCCATATCAAGATTGGTATCAGAGCAGGTCTGATAGGGATTGTAGGTATTGAATCAGAGATGGGAAAAGCATTGAAGAATGCATGGCTCAAAAAACTCGAGGAAATCAACTAGAGCATTCAAGTAGAGAATGTTGAGTTGAGAAGATTGCTACAAGAAGAAGAAGAGGACAAGAAGAGATTGCAAATTCATTTATAAGCCATAGAAGAGGCCTTGGTAAATTTGTAGTGTAATAAAGGCTTACCGAAGCCATCCTCACCCGATCTAGAATCGAAAACTGAGATAAACAATGTTAGTAATTCTTCAGTTTCATGTTCTTCCCATTATGATGAAGATTTTGGTGTTTTTGAAAATCACTCTGCACGCATTGGCTTGAAGGTAATGAAGAAAATGGGATATGAAGGAAAATTCCTTGAAGTTAATGGCTAAGGAATTTTGAATCCCATCCAAGTGGTAGAAATACTTCGATATGCAGGACTAGGCTATGCCAGAGAGGAAGATGAAGCATTCTCTAAGACCGTTGATGAAAGAAACTCCAAAGCCATAGAAGAAAGAGATTCTTCAAGTAATGAGTCTGAATCATTGTAGGATGAGATCACATCACAACATTCCAGCGATCGTGATTGCAAGTCATATCCAAATGGAGGTGAGAATTTCAAAGGATGATCTAATTAATGTTCTCCTCACTAGATATGCACCAAAGATAACCATTCAAGATATAACTATTCCAACATTCCCTTTGGTTATAAAAAATTTGGTAATGTAAAGCAAATTTTATGGCATAGAAAACCATGTACATTTTTTGGTTTGAATAACCATGTTCTTTCCAAGTTTTAGAAAAGAATGGCTTTGTAGAGGAAAATTATGTCGACCAGGAAGGAGATACGACATAAAGACCCCTCTCCACATCAGGAGAAAAAGAAGGGCAAGAAATTTTGGATGTTAAAAAATCAACGCACCTATTGCAACAAGAGTGCGAAATAGAGAGATACATGTTGAAAGCTCCATCTAGAGCTACATTCAAAGAAGGACCAAAAGTTTATAAAAAGAAAGTAGCCATTGTGCAAGAACCAAAATATGAGAAAGTAGAGCACATTGAACTTGCTTGGGAAGAAAGACAACTACATGAAGATAACCCATTAGCCTAGTTGTGTAAGAGATGGGTAGCCTTTTTAAGTAGTTGAGTGTGGCCACCATTATAAATCACATGTTTCTTTTGAAGACCCCATAGTTAGGTGAAATATTTTGTGAAAGTGATGAATTGTATGACATCACTTAAGTATGCAACATAGTGATATTTTAGGCCTTGGGTACTGCATCATGCATATCCCTTGCTCTGCTAATTGCGTCTTACAAGGTAACGGGTTGGTAGGTTTTGACCCAACCACATAGGGGTTCTGACAACCCTTCTATGGAAAAAATGACCATCCAAGCATTGATAGGTCGGTGATCATTTATGCAAGCCTCTGTAACTCTACGATATAATATTCAAAACTTCCTGTCTGTCGGAGTTGGGTTAGCTCCTAGAAGTACAACTCAGGGACCTTCCTGTTAAATCTCTCTATCAATCTCTTTGTGAATTTTGTATAAGATATTATGTTTGCATGTCCTAGAGTGATCATCTCGTGTTGCCAGCATTCGTGTGCTTCTCCATCAAGATGAAGCGTGGCATATTTAATTGCATCTCTCCAACTTCTGCACCCATGATATTGTTGAACACTTTGTTGATCCATCAAAGTAAGGAAGAGTTACTTTCCCACCGCCTTTTGCAGATCCAGGTTTGACTAAGGGCCCCCATATATTGTTTCCTTCCTTTTTTGTTTGCTCCTCATGAAATAATATTCATTGATGGTTAAAGTTGCTTTCACGTTGGGGGGAAATGCATCATATTCCTTCATACAAGTTGTAATTGTCTCCGCAATTGGTGAAGGAGAGTCTTTCTCCCTGGAGGAATCATCCAAGAATGGAGGCATAGTTGGCCTGCTGAATGGGCTTCTTTGAAAGTTGGCATGTTCATGCTGTTAGCACTCCAAAATTTCCGAGGCTTGTTCAATGTGTTCAAAAGAAGTATCAGAGGTAAATACAAACCTACTTTGGAGCTTAGGATCTAGCCTTCCTAAACTCATAGAGGGCTCCCTCAATGTGATTTAACTTTGTTTGTTTTAATGGATTTTAGGCTAGTTATGTTTGATTGGTTTGGTTTGGTTTTGATTTGATGGTGGAATTACTAATTTAGATTGATAGGTGCTTTTCTATTTTCCATTGGGTTATGGAGTCAATATATCAAGAAAACAGAACATAAACCAATTATAAAAGCAGTGTTACAGGGAAAGGTAACTGAGCAACAATAGATCTTTAGGGCTGAGATGGTGATATGAGTTGAAATCGGGTCCAAGGAGTAGCTAAGGATTCCTTAAACTGGATAATGAAGGAAGATGAAAGAGGTCAATTTGGATTAGAGGGAAATTAAGGATCCTTTAAACTAGATATCAGAAGAAAACATAAAAATGAATAACAATTCAGAACAGAGTGCACTTAAACAAATTCTGCAATAACATCTCTGTTATACCATTCAAATTTAGAAAAACATTCAAGTTTATGGAATAACTTAGAAAAGAACATGAATAATTGAAATATAATTCACTAAAGTGGCTCAACACGTGAATCCTGTAAAGAAATGCTTCTATTATTTGTCCAGTCTGTCAACTGGAAAAGTACAGTAAACCCTCAGGTTGTAGATGAGTTCAACTATAGAAATATTCAGAAATCCACACTTCAATACTTCGAATTATGAAGTATTTATACAAAAACTACTACAAAATATCCTAAAACTGATTTAGGAATTATTCAAGGAAAATGAAATATCTTCATGCAAGAAGATAGAGATAGTTATCTAACTAATGCAAGTTGTCCCTGCTTATTTGGTCTTGTTGTTTGTTTTCACTGATATTTTGCTGCTTTATCTCTTTTTCTGTTTAGTGTCTTTCATCTGATACTCTTTAAACTCTGTCACTGCTTTACTTTTCATTTTTGAATGCTCTATTTCGACCTTGACTTCTCTTTTACCTATTTTACTTTTACCTATCAAAGTAAATCATTCGGTTTATCCCAAGCCTCTTCATCTGGTAATTTGATTTTTACCATTCTTCTGTAGATTTCATCAGTTTCTGTGTACTTTGCAAAAATATGCTTGTTTATAAAGAGATTTTTACCTCATGCTGGAGGTAAAAGAGATTCTCAAAAGTCCGATAGAGCACTTTTCTCATGGGAATTCCTTTCATGGAGGAATTATTGGACTGTTCCTTGGCCACTTCTCTGATTTTCTTGTCATAATCTTCATGTTTCATCAGCCTGTCATTAATCACCAAAGGATTAAGCAGACCTTTCTGCCTCAAAACATCAAATTTGACCATGAACCTGTCTACTGCCAGTTGCATGTTTTGATATTTCTCCTCAAGTTGTATCATTAGGTTTCTTTTGGTGATTACTTTCTTCAGTTCTAATATGGTATTTGTTCTGTCAATCATTCCAAGCTCCTGCAATTCATACTTTTTTTTTCGAATTTAGGAACGGGATTACCCTAGAGGCTTCCTCTGATTTCTTTCCAAGTTCTGCGCTTACCTTTTGAATTGTCTCACTTGCTTCCTTGATCAAATCTATCCGCTCAAAGATAACTTGGATGGATGGCCAAATATCATTAACAGAGTTAATGATATTAGCCCATAATTGTTGCTTTGCTTGGGCTAGTGGCTCTTTCAGTGTCAATTCTTTCTCTAACTTCTGTAACCTTTCATTCAATCTGTTTGACTTCTATGTTTCATCTTTATGCATGATTTGAACTAGCTTCTTTTCATCCTCTAGACTTTTTATTTTTTCTTTAAGTCTATTTATTTCATTTGTTTGGATGGACATATCCTGCATGGCTTTGATCAGTTTACCTGCTTCATCATTGGGATGAGTTGTTGTTGTTGTTGAATCTGTTGCTAATGTAGTGGTGATGTAGATGGAACTATTGTAGTAGCTGTAAGTGATGTTGGTAATGGAGCTGATGAAGTAGATGGAACTATTGTAGTAACTGTAGGAATGGCAATGACAGTAACTACTTCCATGCTAACCTTCTTTTCCTGCACCAATTTGTCCATCTCATTCTCCATTTCTTTCAGTTGAGTTGTCAACTAAATGATGAGATTCATCATTTCATCTTTTTGGCCTTCATTCTCCAAAACTTCTTTTGCTTGTGGATGTTCAGTAGGAGGTAATTTCAGTTGCTTCTTCAATGCAACAATGTCTTCATTCTTCTTTTTGATAAGCTCTTCAGTTGCTTTGATGTTCTTAGGATCATACCCAATCCTCATGACCAATTCTTCAAGTGTTTTGATTCTGTTATCCTTTTCTTGTGAGGATGCCTTCTCTAGTTTTAATTGTGCTTTGATATTCTCTAGAGAATTTTGTAGTTTTTGTACACTCATAGCTTTGTTGGTCATAGTTGAGTATAGCATTTCTCCTGCTTGCTTATGAAACTCAATTTGATCTATAGGATGAACATTCTTGGCAAAAACTTCAAATTCTATCTTTTTGTAATCTGTTGTTGTTTTTGGGCCTTGTATCAGTGGCTGTAGAAAGGCCATCTGCATCTTTCTAGTTTTGTAGTTGAAAACTGAAAATAACCTATTCTGATCACTAGGAGTCTGTTTCATATATTGGGCATAGGTTTTAGCTTTCAATGCTTCATTTCTCAATTTGATTTCTTTATATTTCTCCCTTATGTATTTTTCTTTATCCACTGGTTTGCTTGATGAAGAGACTTCAACACTATGTTGCTTCTGAATAATCTGAGTATTAGAGGTTAAAGGCCGATCAGTTTCCTCTAAAATTGCTGGAGGTGGACTTTCTTTAACCACTGAGTCTGCATTAATGACTTCAATTGTCTCAACTATCTCTTCTTGCTCATTTACAGGATTTGGCTTGGGCTTCTTCCTGTACATTAGTTTGAATTTAGTTTCAGTAGTGGTTTGAGCTGAATATGAACCTTCTTCTCTTGGTCTCTTGGAATTCCTATCTTGTAGGGCTGGAGTCTGCAGGACAAGACTTATTTCAACTGGTTTCTCCACCTCTTTCAAAGTACCCTCCAACCACTCTGATTGGTTGGAGTACTTCTCAATCTCTGGTTTGGAATCATGGACAAAAGGAGTTAATTTAAACTTGATTCTTAACTTGCTGATAACTCCTAAAGGATCATACTGCCATTTGAAACTATCACTGAACTTGAATTCCTGTAAACACTTATCTGCTTGTTGACCAACATTTCTATTGTTGATAATGAAAGGACCAATCTGGTTCTTGATTTTGAACTGTGTTTTCTTCTTGGCTGATAGAAAATTAACCTCATCTGAATTTAGGATCTTCCTGATATATTCTAGTGCAAATAACCTCATGGGAAGGTATTTGGGCAGCTTGTAAGGAGTGAGTTGACATCCATACACCCTAATTTCAGTGTGGTTCTGGTACAAATACCAGTCTCCTGTTCTACTATGCTCTGACAACTGTAATATTTTCTTCATTTCTTCATTGATCCTAGGTTGACTGCTACTGCTTAGCATGTTGGCAACTGGATGAATAAAGGAGTCAATGAAGTCCTTGTAGGTGAACTCTGTGGAATCTTTTATGATTAGGGAAGTGCAGAAGACCACTGATTATGGGTTACCCTCAATGTCCAGTTTTTGGAGGCTTACTGCAATCCTTTCAGATTGGAAGTATAACAACATATGAAACAAAATAGATAAATACTTGAACACACCTTCTTCAAGTAATTTAACTAACTGCTCATAGATAGAATCTTATAGGTACTGAGAAAAGTTAAATGTGAAAGCAGGAGGTTGTCCTGGGCAGAAAATGGACAGAAAAATTAGGATTGAAGCATCAACATACTCATCTGCAAAATAGCCTAGAATACAAGACATCATTGAAATAATTTGTCTTGTTCTTTCTGAAAAAATTTGAGGCTAAATAGGGAGGGTTACTCTTTGGGGTTTCAGCAGATTAAGGAAGAAAATTTTGGAAGATTTGAAACCTCTTGGGAAAGTCAAGCTTTAGATATAACTCAGTGAGGATTTCAATTGACAAAGGGGCTTCATCAGGCTTAGGTTGAATTTGCAACATCTAGTTTATTGATTTTGCAGTAATTGTGAACAAAATCTCTTTGCTAGGGGTTACTAGGGCTCTTTCACTAGGCAGATAATGGACTTGACAGAGCCTAATGATTTCTGGAAATTGGAAGGTTTGTGGGAAGATATACTTGGGTAGGTTTGAATCCCAGAGGAGGATATCATCAGCCTAGTCTATGAATTTATCATGGCTCCAACAGTGGAGCTCAAGGAAGTTGAAATCAGTGACTGTATCACTGATTTTGAAGTCTTTGTTAGCAAGGGGGTTACGTTCAACATCGATTATAGGTGGTTGCAGGGGATTGACATTTATAATACTCTCGGAGGCCATTTAATTTGTTCAATTTAGCAGTTATTACTTTCTTGCTTAAGTATAGGCCTCAGCACTTAGGAATACCTGGAAAATGAAGCTTTTAGTATGCAAACAGGGTTCTGGAAGCAACTGAGGCTTTCTGGCAGCGAAATAGGCTTCAATGGTCTTTATCAAGCTTTAGGTTGAGTCGGCACTGTCTCCTGGTGGCAAAACGTGTTGGGTCCCTATAATACTAGTGATTACCCCATTACTATTGTAGTTATACCCCCTATTTATATTGTTGTGCCCCTATTACCCCCATATTGTTATTTTTGTACCCCATAGAATCCCTCTATTGTTATTTTTGTGGCTTTATATTATTATTGTTAGGTCGACTGGATTATATTGTGACTCCTTAGACTCCTATATATAGAAAGGAGGTTTTGTCATTTGTATCATCCAAGAATTGTTCATTTATGTAATGTAAAGGAGGTTGCCCCCTCGAAGAGGCTGAATTCTAAGGCGTGGATCTCTCTTTTCTATCTTTTTGTGAGCTGGTTTCATAACATTTGGTATCAGAGCTTTGGATTCTAGGGTTTCGCTGCTCCAAACAGGTCATCGTGGAATTTTCGCTATAACTTTTTTTCTGTGACGTTTCAGAAGTCACAAAAAAAACCCATTTGAGAAGAAATCGTGCTGAACCTTGGGTCCGAATTTCAGAGCTTTTCGCACGATATTTGCGGAGATATGATCTGAGGAAGTTGGTCCTTTTGCAGACTCCTGAATTACATTCACAACAGGTGACCTGGGGAAAATCGTCATAACTTTCTCTCTGGGGATCGGATTGAAATTTCGTAAGAAGGTAGAGAAAGAAGACGAACTGTAGTTTCTTGTATGTGTGTTTCAGATTTAAAGGTTGAAACAGGGACTTGTGGCACGTCGTACAAGTTCACTCTACTGAACCAGTCTAAAAGAAAGTCACTGTGGGATATTTCACATAACTCTTCCTTGGAGAATCCAATTTGGCTCAGACTTGTGGCATTGGAAAGAGGACGCAGAAGGCTAATACAGGTAGCAATTTCAGAATTGGATGATCCGAAATTACAGAGATACATCAGATTCAATATCAAGCTTCTATAAAGTGAAAAAAGGTGTGTAGTTTTTTTTTTAATTTTTGTGTAAGCTTGGTTTAACGGAATTCAAAGGGCATAGTAAAGCATTATTATCGGTAACTGATGCCCCGAGGAAAGAAAATGCAAACACCTAGTAAGGAACCTGAAAGCTCTAGCATGACTCATGAAGAAGAGGAAGAAATGCTACATGATATATCAAAATTACAAGAACAAGTGCAACAAATGTCACGCTCACAAAAGCTAACAGAAGCTAAGGTAAATGGCGTGGAATCTAAGATAAAGGGCATGGAAGCTAAGATGGAGGATTCGATGGAAAATTTGAAGATAGATTTGAAGACAGACATGGAAGAATTGAAGAAGTTGCTACAAGAAAGGGTCACTAATGGTGAAAAGGTAGTAAAGGAAACTCATGATGAGAACAAAAGAAATGTTAATCATGATTCCATAGACTCTAATGTTGGATCGAAGACTCACCATGTTCCAAAAATCGATATGAGGAAGTTTGATGGCAAGGATCCCGCCACATGGATATTACAGATGGAGCAATTCTTCGATCTCAATAATGTGCAAAACACACAAAAGGTACGTATGGCAACTTTATATTTGGAACCAAATCAGTTTGTATGGTATCAATGGCTTTGTTCTCGTAAACAATTTATCACTTGGGCAATTTTTACGGAAGAATTGATAGCACATTATGAGGATACAAAAAGCAACACTTTTTTTAGCCAATTGATAAGTCTCAAACAAAAGGGTTCAATAATGGAGCACATTGAGGAGTTCCAAAAATTGAACATAAGGGTAAAAGATATTCCAGAGGAGCATAGGATTGATGTGTTCATAGGGTCTTTAAAGGATAATATCCAACATGATGTGCGCCTTTGGGAACCTGATTCATTAGAGAAGGCATTCAGGTTAGCAAGAAAAATGGAAAGCAAAATTATGGCAACTAGGAAGCATACCATTCACAACTATAAAGACGGAAGTGTTGTTGCCCATAGTCTTCCACAACCTACAAGGTTGACACCACAACAATTGGAAGAAAAAAGAGCAAAAGGGCTTTGTTACAATTGTGATAGCAAATACACAAAAGGTCATAAGTGTGCTGAGAAGAAATTATTCTACATAGATTGTGAAGAGGAAGAAGAAAAGGAGCAAGAAAGGTCAAAAGAAGAGGATATATTCCAGGAACAAAGCCTAGATGAAGAACAAATAAATCCGACCATATCTTGTAATGCATTGGCGGGAATTACCACTCCTCAAACCATCAAGATAGAAGGACAAATCAAGAAGAAAAAGGTAATAGTGTTGATTGATTCAGGAAGCACCCACAATTTTATTCATTGTAGGGTAGCAAAAGAATTGAATTGCTTCCTATATCCAGCACCAGAGTGTCAAGTGATGATTGCAAATGGAGGAACAATAAATTGTTCTGGAAAGTGCCATAATATCAAGCTATCCATGGGAGAATATGTATTGACTAGCCCAATGCTTTCCATTCCAATGGGAGGTGTTGATGTTGTACTAGGAGTCCAATGGCTACAATCCTTGGGTACAATAGCTTTTAATTTTCAAGAACTTTTCATGAAATTTTCTGTGGAAGGAAAGGAAGTTGAATTAAGGGGTATTGCAGGGAAACCAGGAAAGATAATCAGCTCTAATGGCATGACAAAGCTTCTAAAAAAGGAGCAAAGAGGTGTAATTGCACAATTATGTTCGCTAGATGTTTCCACATTGGAATCATCTATTTCTCCAGATCTCCAAAAAGTCCTGGACAATCATTCCAAGGTATTTGAGACTCCCAAAGGTCTCCCACCTATGCGTGATCATGATCATGCTATTCATCTGATTCCAGGAAGTGTTCCTCCAAACATCAGGCCGTACAGATATCCATATGTCCAAAAAAGTGAAATTGAACGTATGGTTGCAGAAATGCTAGAGGCTGGTATAATTCAACCGAGTCAAAGTTCTTTCTCAGCTCCAGTAGTATTGGTGCACAAGAAGGATGGATCATGGCGCATGTGTCCAGATTATAGGGAGCTCAACAAGCTCACTATTAAAGATAAGTTCCCCATTCCTGTTATTGATGAATTACTGGATGAATTGCATGGATCAATTTACTTCACCAAGTTGGATCTTCGTTGGGATATCATCAAATCAGAATGAAGATTGAAGACATTCCAAAAACGGCATTTAGAACTCATGAGGGTCATTATGAATTTTTGGTCATGCCTTTTGGCCTTACCAATGCACCTTCAACATTTCAAGGTTTGATGAATTCAATTTTCAAACCATTCCTTAGAAAATTTGTGTTAGTATTTTTTGATGATATACTAATCTACAGCAAGTCTTGGAAGGATCATGTTGAACATGTTGACAGGGTGCTACAACTATTGGAGGAGAAACAATTATATGCAAAAAGATCCAAATGTTTCTTTGGAGTCCAGGAGGTGGAATATTTGGGTCATATTGTATCTCATGAAGGAGTTAAGGTAGACCCTAGCAAAATTAAAGCCATTAAGGAATGGAAAATCCCCACATCCATAAAGCATCTGCGAGGATTTCTTGGGTTGACAGGGTATTATCGCAAGTTTGTTAAGAATTATGGGAGAATAGCAGCACCTCTAACAACATTATTGAAGAAAATTCATTTTCATGGACTTCGGAAGCAACAAAGGCCTTTGAACATCTTAAAGAGGCAATGTGCCAAGCACCGGTCTTAGCTACACCGGACTTCACAAAAACCTTTATTGTGGAATGTGATGCTTCAGGAAATGGAATTGGTGTTGTTCTAATGCAAGATGAAAGACCCATTGCTTTTGAAAGTCGTCCAATCAAGGGAAAGTTTTTAAGCAAAGCTATTTATGAGAAGGAAATGTTGGCAATACTCCATGCACTTAAGAAATGGCGACCCTACCTAATGGGAAGACACTTCAAGGTAAAAACGGATCATGATAGCCTTAAATACTTTTTAGAACAAAGATTATCCTCTGAAGAGCAACAAAAGTGGGTCACAAAGATGTTGGGTTATGACTTTGAAATCATCTACAAAAAAGGGAAGCAAAATGTGGTGGCAGATGCACTCTCAAGAAAGGATGAGGATGTGGAAGCATTGTTGTGTGCCATTTCTATTATCCAACCAGATTGGATAAACGAAGCAAGGGAGGAATGGAAGAACGACGAAGAAGTGTGGGCACTTATTCAAAAGCTACAACAAGATTCCAGTATTTCTGATACATTTAGCTGGCAAAATGATTCGTTATGGTACAAAGATCGCTTATACCTCTGTAAGAATTCCCAGCTAAAACAAAAGATTCTTATGGAATTGCACACTTCTCCCTTAGGAGGGCACTCAGGATTTTTAAAAACTTACCACAGGGTTAAGAAGGAATTTTTTTGGGATGGCCTTAAATCAGATATTCAAAAGTTTGTGGCGGAATGTTTGGTTTGCCAGCAAAATAAAGTTGAAAAAATTAAGACACCAGGTCTATTACAACCTTTATCCATTCCAAGCCAACGTTGGGAGGAGGTTTCAATGGATTTTATCACAGGTTTACCCAAGTCTGAGGGAAAGAGTGTCATCATGGTGGTAGTTGACAGACTTACCAAGTATGCACACTTTTGTGCATTATCACATCCATTTAAAGCCAGTACAGTTTCTACTGCATTTATGGAAACAGTTCAAAAGCTACATGGAAACCCAAAGATTATTGTAAGTGACAGAGATCCCATTTTCACTGGAAATTTTTGGACAGAATTATTTTCTTGTCTTGGTACTCAGTTAGCTCATAGCTCATCTTATCATCCTCAATCTGATGGGCAAACTGAGATAGTAAACAAATGTTTGGAAGGATATCTTCGTTGCTTTGTATCTGATAAACAGACACAATGGGTCAAATGGTTGCCTCTGGCTGAATGGTGGTATAACACTTCCTTCCATACAGCAACAAAAATGACCCCATTTATGGCACTTTATGGGTATCAACCACCATCCATCACATCATATTTAAGAGAAAATTCTAAGGTTCAGGCAGTGGAACATCACATCGAACATCAACAACAAGTCCTCCAACTCTTAAAGGATAACCTCGTGTTGGCACAAAATAGAATGAAACAACAGGCAGATCAACATCGCAGCAAAAGAAGTTTTGATGTAGGTGATTGGGTATTCCTACGGCTACAACCATATAAGCAAATGTCCCTAAAGCAAGCTAAGAAGGATAATAAATTATCACCAAAGTATTATGGTCCGTACAAGGTGTTGGAAAAGATTGGTACTATGGCATACAAATTGGAGCTTCCTGCAGCTTCTCGATTGCACCCAGTTTTCCATGTTTCATGTTTAAAGAAGGTTATAGGTGACAAGCTCCCAATTCAAACAATATTGCCAGAACTTGACGAGGAAGGAAAAATTATATTGGAACCGGAAGCAATCACAGAAACAAGAACTCGACAGCTATGAAATCGATCAATTTCAGAGTATCTTATCAAGTGGAAGAACTTATCTGCTGAAGATTCCACATGGGAGGATGAGAATTTTATGCAGAAGTATCCAGAACTGCTCAAGCGTTGAGGACAACACTTTTTTGAAGGAGAGGGGCATGTTGGGTCCCTATAATACTAGTGATTACCCCATTACTATTGTAGTTATACCCCCTATTTATATTGTTGTGCCCCTATTACCCCCATATTGTTATTTCTGTGCCCCATAGAATCCCTCTATTGTTATTTTTGTGGCTTTATATTATTATTGTTAAGTCGGCTGGATTATATTGTGACTCCTTAGACTCCTATATATAGAAAGGAGGTTTTGTCATTTGTATCATCCAAGAATTGTTCATTTATGTAATGTAAAGGAGGTTGCCCCCTCGAAGAGGCTGAATTCTAAGGCGTGGATCTCTCTTTTCTATATTTCTGTGAGCTGGTTTCATAACAAAACGCTTGAATTATGGTATGAAATCTCTTGAAAACAGGTCGGAAGAGATTTCTTGGCTTAAGAATAGGTTGACAGAGGCTCTTTTTTTCAAATGTCAACAGAATAATGGTGAAAAGACGATAAAAGGTAGGTTTATTGGTTTTAACCAACAGTGGTTAAACATATGGTGCGAGGTTAAATTCAAATGGTAGGGTGGTTTCATCGTACAGTTCGGACGATGGACTGGTGATTATCGCATGGTGAAAAGAGGGTTAGTGGTTTTGGATTGGAGGATGCGATATAATCTGGAGCCACCATGTAGCAAGGGAGCGGGGTTACGAAACCACCCATTTCGCATCCTTTTGAAAACTTTAACTGTCGAGCGTCGGGGGGTGCGAAATGGATTGGAGACCGTTGGATCTGAGGAATAAAGATTCAACGGATGGGCGAATAGGAGAGGTGAGTAGGGGATTTGATAGGTGGGGCCCAGGGATAAGTGATGTGATGGGTATTAAAATAGAAGTGGGGGACCCGGGTTAATTAGTGGGGGAATTAATGAAAAATGGGGTTGGGAAAATATATATGCGGGAGTTAATAATCCAATAAGAACATGAGTTAAAAAAGATTATTGGGTAAAGTTTTTAAACATGTAAGTTGGATTTTACATTTTTAATCCAAAAGGGGAATTTACTTTTCTAATGAAAATATGCTTTTTTAACTAGGGAAAAAGGGTTTTAGTAAGGGAAAATAAGCGAAGTAAGGAGAAAAGGTTAAAATGAAGGGAATGGATATTTTTACAAGGGAAAATGAATTTAGAAGGAAATTAGTAATATGAAATGAACCAATTGATGTTCTCCGTGCCTTGTGAAAACTGCTTCTGCTTACCCATCATTTACCCTAACATTTTTTCTTCATTTACTGGGTGCATTTGAGCTTTGCTGACCCTTTATTTTTCTTTGATAACCAAACTATATAATTCTCATCTTATAACTTCCACTCGCTCAGATTAAGCTGATGAGCTCACTATTATTCTCTACCTAACCACTGATCTACCAAGATTAAATAGTTTGGCTAGACCTTTATTCTCTATCTATCAGCATGAAATTTAAAGCATGAATGAATCAAGATTAAACTGTTTGATCATCATGGATTATGGCATTTTGACAAGCTACACACAATCTTATTGGTAAAAAGTAAACTAAGAGTAGTGGCATTTGAATGTGCACACTTTCACGATCTATTTTTATCTCTTTTTTGTGGGGTTCATATTTTATTTTCTTTTTTGATTCTTTTATTTTAGTCCTTTGATTTTTCTTTTAGGACTTACCCTCTTTACATTTTTTAATATGGGAAAACATTTTACAGAAAGCAAAAGTATGTACAATATTACAAGACTTTACATAGTCAATTCAAAATTATGAAGCCTATTATTATAATAACCTAACACATGTGATGGACCATCCATGCCTAAATGAGATCCACTTTCCTTGTTATTTATTTGCAAGTTAGGTTTCCAGATATGCAATTTGAGAAGTTCCACAATTGTGTCTTGAGTGGCGATCTTTTGTAATGAATTTTCAAGCTTGGTACTTTCATGGTCACCCATCGGTTCATCTAACTCTTCCGTCTCTCCCTGGTCTTCAATGACAATCTCTTTATTTTTCTCTTCTTGACTTCTAGCCTTCCTCCCTTTCCAACTGATAACAATCCCTTTTGTTTTTCTTTTCTTGGCATCCCATAGTTGGCCAAGATTGTGGCTCTGATACCACTGTAAAATAACTTATGACCAAATATGATGAAAACAAAGATATACTCCCAAATATTTTAACACCCCACCATTATTTGATCTAAATCCCAATTATGAAAATCATAACCACACAAAGAAATGGGTCTCATATATGAATCCACTTAATAATCATGAGTTTTATTTCATATAAGAGTCCATTCAATAACCAAACATATGAGGTTTTTTGTGCGGCTGGCCGAAATCTTTGAGACATTCCAACACAGCGTGAGGCGGAGCTGCATCTTCGGCCCCCGCTTCCCCCATTAACGCAGATCTGAACCCTCGCGACGTGCAAATAAAGAATCATTCACCAAAGTGCAGCACTAAAGTCCTTTTTCTCGTCTTCGGCTCTGAGAACCCGGGTTGGAGGACCGCTTGTCTTCGGCTCTGAGAACAACGGAAGAGTACCGGGACGACTTGCAACGAGTATAGAGTCGGGAGGCTGAGAAGAGAGTCCGTGTTTTGTAGATTTCGGAGGTCTACAACTTGAATCCCTTCTATGTCATTCTGCTTTGGCGGACAAGCCAAGGAGAAGGCCTTTGGCGTTTCTGAACTGAGCTGCGGAGCGGGAGCGGGGAATTTTTGGTCTTTAGGTTTTCACTGTGCGGGGGCGAGGTGGCTACCCTAGCCGCCTCTGCCCCCGGACTCGCCTCTGCTCTGGTTGGGACCGGATGGGTTCCTTTGCTGTGGCAGATGGTGTTGTTTTTGGTTGCTCGCTGGCTTATCCACTGCGGTTATTTGGAGCGTTGAGGGAACTGGGGTGTGGAGGTGACTGTCTCTGCATTGTTTCGTGCCGCTTCATCATGGCTGGGTTCGCTGGGGTTTCTGCAGGCTGCTGAGGAAGTATGGGGCAGTTTTGTTTCTACCTCTGGTTTCATCTGATTCAGGAGGAGAGTTTGAGGGGGCGGGGGAGGAGTGGCTACCCTGGCTGCTCTCTTCCTCATTTCGTGCCTCTCCTACTTGTCTGGGCGGCCAGATCTAGAGCTTACTGTTCTCGTTTTCCCTCCTCAGGAGTTTTTATTTGCTGTTTTTTGTAATGGGTTTGGGTATCCTCTACAGGTCTGTTTTGGGCACTGTTTCTGCAGACTTGCTGGGGTATACATACCCATTTGCTTGCTGCCCTGTCTGAGGGATTTTCTGGAATACTTCATTTGGAGTATTGTTTTGTAAGTGGCTTTGCCCACACTTCTGCATATGCTTTTAGCATCTACAACATGTAATTTTATGAAATTAATGAAAATTACAAATTTTCTCCACGGGAAAAAAAAAATAACTAAACATATGATAAAGAAGGTAATCATATGATGCCATGAGAGTCCATTTATTAACCAAACATATGATAAAAATAAATAATCATACGATGCCATGAGAGTCCATTCATTAACCAAGCATATGATTAAAAAGGTAATCATACAATGGCATGAGTATTATTTCACCATGGTGACCCACGACAACACTAATCCGGACATGTGAATGGCTCAATAGCTGGCGACCTTTCGCAGCCTTGGCGACCTGCACACAACACGAACCACAATTTTTGACGTGGCTTCTGTCAATGATGGGTGCTCCTCCACCTTCTGTAGCTTCTGTGATCTGCTCACAACGTGAACCAACGACCCTTGACGTGGCTTCCATCAATGACAGGCCCGCAGCCTTCCACACAATGCCCTTCTCCTAGTGTGATGCCTCTCGTTTTTCAAGCGGTGGATCAAACCCCTGTGGTCTGGAGTCGGTGATTCACGGTAAGGTCCACGCTCAATCTATCAGTTATGTCAACCAATCTAGAATGGGTGGATTATTGGGGTTTCTCTGTCTCCTCATGAAACGATTGCGCACTCAAATGACCCCAAAAGACTGTCCACTGAAAAACCCTCTACAAAGAAAATAAATCGACCAGCTAGGGTGATAATCAATACCACTGAAACTGGGTTTCCAACAAGGGTGAGAGTGAATCCCCATCAAAGCTAGACTGAGGATCTCACCTGAAACCCTCGCTGGTTGAAAACTCGCCTGAGCCTTCAATTGAAATGCAAAGAGAAATTATCCAAATCCATGTCTGTTATCATTCCTTCGCCCTTTTTAAAGCTTGATGGCTTGAAAGAAACCATGAGAAAATACCTTGGTTGAGAATTACCTGGGGTTGAAACCATTTGCTCTACGCCCCTTATTTATTTATTTTTTATTTTTTATTTTTTTTACTTGGTCCAACTGGGTCAATTGGTTGGGGATATTACAAATTTGTTGAAGGGCACCACCACCTAGACTTGTTCCATCTGGAGTACTAGTTACTCGTTACATTGAGCCTATTATATGGAAGAACTAGAGCTATAGTATAACTTTTTTTTTGAATTTTATTTATTTATTTATTTTTTATTTTTCGGGCATATTTACCCATCAACTTTGCTTTAAATCTTGTAGAGATTTGTTTGAATCATAAGTTTGAGCTATAAAAAATGCATAATATGAGTGATCCATTGGTTTTTCAGTGCACTAAATCCATTTATGCATTCAAAAAAAACATATTTTAAATGACAAAAGATCATAATTTCACCAAGAAAAAGCCAAAACTCAAAAGGGTTATATTGCCCATTCAAAAAAGAGGTTTTCTTTCATTTCTGTAAGTTACTTACGAATTAGGTTGTGAGCCTAGTGTTGGGTCTTGAAAATGTCATTCATTTCCATTACACTTTCACTATTATGTCCATTATATCATCTCCATTTCACCTCCATTTCACTACATTCATCCCACTTTCATTATCATTGGGCCACATTTATGTTTTTCCAAACTTTATTAATTCTAAGTCTTTTTAAGTGAATTTGTGGTTAAAAATTAGAAAATAATGTACATATGCTTATACCTAACAAGTGGGTTGAGATTATTGACATGTGTAGGTCAAAAGGAGGCTTCTAGAAGACCCTTATGTGACACTCTAAGGCCAAATTCGAATTTGAGTGGAAAGAATCATGAGGATATGTGTCACATCTCCTAATTGTATTGAAACTCTAAGAAGACATGTGTCTTATCAGTTCCTATTTTGATTAGGACTCTAGAGGTAGAGGGAGAGATTCATGGACTCTCATTAATGAGATGGCTTCTCATCTTTTTGTATAAATAGGAGATCTTTCTCTTTCATTTGTTAGCTTGTTAGTTCTTAAGCTTGTTAGCTTGTGAGTCTTAGTTTAGCTTGGAGTTTGTAGTTCTTCCTTTATGGCTTTTGAAAGCTTTAGAGAGCTTTGTTGTACTTTGTAATTTTGAAGAACTTGAATAAAGCTTTGATGTTCTCAACATGGAAGGAGATGTGAAGTAGATGTCATGGAGCACATTAGAATGTAAGGTAGAGTAGATTTTATTTTGTAATTTTGCTTTGATTTCATTATGTCATTTTAATTGCTTTCAAGTTTGATAGATTAGATTTTCCATTCATGCAATTTTAATTCATGCAAGTGTGTTCAACCGGTTGATTGTAGATTTATCTAACTGTGTAATCTATGCTTAACAAAATAGTCCAAGAAAGTAGTCCTCCTATTTTCCAATTGGTGCTTGGAGCATTAGAGCTCACAGTAGATTAGTTTTCCTTTACATGTTTTGTATTTGCTTTCCATTTCAAATTAGCATATCTAACTGTGTAATCTATGCTTAACAAAATAGTTCAAGAAAGTAGTCCTCCTATTTTCCAATTGGCGCTTGGAGCATTAGAGCTCACAGTAGATTAGTTTTTCTTTACATGTGTTGTATTTGTTTTCCATTTGAAATTAGCATATCTAACTGTGTAATATATGCTTAACAAAATAGTCCAAGAAAGTAGTCCTCCTATTTTCCAATTGGTGCTTGGAGCATTAGAGCTCACAGTAGATTAGTTTTTCTTAGATTAATTTCCTTAATCATGAGAAACAAAACCCCAAAAACAACATAAACTATAAAACAACAAAGTAAGAAAAAGGTTAACTAAGCACATATAGTGCACCACACTTCATCAGTTTACGATACCCGGATTGATAATTTATGTAGAGCAATTTAAGACGTTAAATTGACTAGACATTTTGGCGCTGTTGCCTGAGAAGTGTAATTAGTAGACCTTATTTCTTACATCTTAAAAAAAAATTAATAATTCTTGAGTATGCTCTCCTCCTGCACTTTGTGTGATCTGGAGGATCAGAAAAAGAATTGTTATAAAAAATAATAATTAATAATTCTTGAGTATGCTCTCCTCCTGCACTTTGTGTGATCTAGAGGATCAGAAAAAGAATTGTTATGTTAAAAAAAAAGGAGACAAAATAAACTTCATCATTTCAATTGATTCAATTAAAAAAAAAAAAAAAAAAAAATGAAACCCAACTGCTTTGATAGGTTCAACTGTCCAAGATTGATTGGTTATGGTTTGTAGTGGTCCTCAAAACACTGTGTCCTGTTTTAATAAGATTCTGCAAATTAGCTGCGGAATGCAGCCTGATTCCGCAGCTAATTGTGAATTCCGCAACTAATTTCAAGGTTTAGCAGGTTATAGGCATCCAATGAAGAAACCGACCACATGGGCATCTCCAGAATTGTCCTGACATGGATCCTATCCTAGTCACCCAGCCCAGATTGATAAAAAATCAACTTAAGACCTCAGTCAAAGTTCTGTTTTTAGTATATTTTACATGAAGTCTTTTGCTGCCTGAAATTGAAAATCATTAATCATTCTTATAAAATTTCACAATTTCAGAGAAGAAGAAAAACAAAAAAACAAAAAGGGAAAACAATCTATGGCTATCTCCAATTCCAGTCTCCACTATGGCCTCAATAGAAACCTGCATTCTTTGTGGTAATTTTGGTACTGATATTAGATGTTGATTTGGGTACAAGTGCCATTTTGCCCATGGTGAAAAGGAGCTTGGGAAGGTAAATGTAGTAACACACAATCTCAAAGATGATTTGGCAACAAGACCTTTTGGCAGTAGGTTCCCAGTTGGTGGCTTAGATGGGAAGCCTGGAGGTCATCCTGGCTATCGTGAGGTTACTCCTCCTAGTATGGCAGCTGTAGCTACATTTGGTGCTTCAGCAACTGCAAGAAAAATAATAAATATCGATGTTGCACTTGCTGGTGTTTTAATTTGGAAAGGTGGTGTAAACTCTAAGTAAATATGTCATTCAATTGGTGCAAAATTGGCTATAAGAGACCATGAGTCCGATACTAACCTGATGAATATTGAGTAGGAAAGCAGTGTTGATCAGATAAAGGAAGTTGGTGCCTGGGTTTGTCAACTGATCGTGCACATGAGTACTACATTTCCTGTAAAGTAGATTTCATTTACTACAAACAATTTCAAAACCATGACCATTAGGAATCAATAAGCATAAACAGCAGACCTGCAAATGAAATTCAACCACAGCAATTTAGAAAAAACGCAGAATAGAAAAAAAATCAAACTTTGAATGCACGATTTGGCCAAATGGAGACGAATTTGAGAAAAATAAAACATGGGTTTTTTCAACAATAGGGTCAATTAGATAACCCAGAAAT
Organism: Pinus tabuliformis; assembly: GCA_031772625.1. Classification (NCBI taxonomy): domain Eukaryota; kingdom Viridiplantae; phylum Streptophyta; class Pinopsida; order Pinales; family Pinaceae; genus Pinus; species Pinus tabuliformis. Next base: position 108,792,117 of record CM062804.1, read on the forward strand.
CGTTTTAAGAAATTCGTGGTGGTTTGGGAGAATTTCTCGGTTCTTTGAAGCCCATTTTTGCAGGCCGCGAGGAAAAAACGGAATTTGAATTAATTAACTGACAGTTGATTTAATTCAGCTACTTCCGATTTGAAATCAATGGCGTGCTGATAATTAACCATTTGCTGATTATACATCTCCTGCCTTTTTCCACCCGTCTAACACCTGCTCTGCCACTTCCCGATTAATAGCAATTCTAATTGGATACGGCTCTTCGCTAATAGACGTAACACCTGTTAACAACAATCTTAATTGGATACGGCTCTTCGCAACCAACCAATAGACATGGCATGGAGCTTCTTGGCATTCAATGCAGAGGCCATTCGAAAACTCACTCACATTCTGTTCATGTATATTTCCTGTGAGTTAAACCCAAAATTGCCTCTAATTACATTGGTTGCCTGGAACTACCAGAGAGGAAGAAAAAGTATCAAAGTGGAATGAATCCCATGCAGATAGTTGTGTTGTTTGTTTTTAGAATCATCGCCTGGATATTCCTGGGAGTTGTCTTAAAACATGAGCTATGGTTAGCAATTATGTCCTTTCTAGCTCAAAAGTCGGGCTCACTCTATTTCCATACCATCCCATTGAAGTTGCGGTTGTTATTTCTGGCCTGTTTACATCTCCGTGAACTCATTCTCATTACCTGTTCTCTGCTCTTCCGTTTATAACTACTGGTTTTTCTCCACAAACCTTCTCCATTCCCCGCTAACACAACTGTTTCACCTCCGTCAATCCATTACTCACAGTCCATCACTCACAGACGTATTTTAAGGCAGGAGGAAGGAATGGGTCTTTTACTAAGAGCAGAACCGGACGGGCCTAAATTCATGGAGGGGTATCCACAATTGAAAATCATATTAAGGAAGGCACGTATATGCATGCCTGAACCAAAAACAACTAAACTCTATCAAAGGAAATGTAAAAAAACCATGGCTATCTCATTCAACAACTATGAAATTTTGGGAAATGGTTTCTTGAGAATTGTCAAATCCAAAACAAGTTTGAGTGTTGCAGTAGTTGGTCTGCAAAATAATCCTCTATACATACAAAAAAAAAAAAAAATCAAAACTAATGGTTGGTTGTCTTTTAGCTGTGGAAAGCAGCTTGATTCCGCAGCTAAATGGCAATTCCGCAGCCATTTTATTACTTCTATAGGTTATAGGTGTCAAGAGACGAAACAAACCACATGGGTAGCTGGGAAAATGTCAGTACATGGATGGTGTCCTATCCATTTTATCCAATTCGATGAAAAAGACCCCGGCCAAAGGAAAGTCAAGTTGTGTGTTATCACTACGTCGCCACACTAAGTCACCGCATGCAAGAAAAAAAAAACAATTTTGAATCAATAAAATGAATAAGTTATTTGCTTACTTTTCTGAAGGTATTGATTAACTTTGGACTGATGATAAAAGATGAATGGCTAACTTTTTATTCAATATTTTTAGCTACAGCAACCGTGCACATTCCGCGGCTGTTGTCCAATTCCACAGCGGTTCTCCAATTCCGCAGCTAAAAAAACCTCATTGTTCAAATCAGCCTAACTTTCTTATACGAAATCAGATTTTGATGATTCAAGTATCGTTGGAAAGATCTCAACAAGATCTACACAATGAGAAATCCATCATTAGAGTTTGAAATGGTAAATAATGAAATAAATTGCTGAAAAGAAGCAACATTCAACTTGGGGCACCAATTCCAAAGTAGGTATAAATTCTTTTGATTTTTCCTTTGAGAACTTGTTTCATTAATACAAATTCTTAATTTTGTGTGTAAATATGATAACTAGAGAGATTGATCACCTCTCTCCTTTGATAATCTTACATTCCATTGCAGAAGAAGTATTAGTTTTTTTGCAGGTTCCAGGAGTAAGGACAAATGACTACAAGAGAATGGTGTCTCTCTAAGAGACCAATTTGTTTCATAAGAGGATGATCAGCAACAAAGAGGAAATATGCTGATGCAAAATCAGATCCAAACACTTGAAAAACTTTCAGATACTATTGTCTCCATCACATCCATATCTCATAATAAACCATTCACTTCATTTCACTCCATATTTTCCATTTACATTCACATACACTTTCCATCTCTTTTTCTCCATTCATAACCCACAAATAAAAGCAAGAGGCTCATTCACATGCTTATTGCCCATTGCCATTTCTGCTCTCCATTGCCATCTTCCATTTTCATCTTCCCTTTCCTGTCATTTTCATTCCGCAAATAAGTCCTGCTTCAATGCAAATTATTGAGTCCATAGTCCTTTGAGTCTAAGTTCCTTGAAAAGGCACCTTGAGGCTTGCATGCCTTAATGGCAAATTCTCATGTTGACAAACAATGGGAATACATTAATGTCCCTTGTTCGTTAAATCTTATAGGTGACTCGACACCGACAAATTCCTTCGTACCTAGCAAGATGTGTTTGGGCATCTTGACTCTCATTGTCATCAATGGTGAGAGTTCTCGTGTTGACTAGTGGCATCCATTAATGGTCACTAAGTCAAAAATTTCCTGCCATGTTCGACATCAGAACATCTTTTCACATAGTAGGAATTGTGCCAATGAGTTTTGAAGACATGAAGACTATTATTTTCAGCATTTTGGAGCAGATTCAGCGACTTTTAGTAGAAGCAATAAAAAGTCATCTTGACTCTTTATCCATGACTCTTCTTGTTCAGCCACTTGAAGAAGAATATGATCAGAGCTTTTCAGCCACCACACATACAACCCATCCATTCCAAAGGGTAAGTGAAGGTACGTCATTTTCTAACTTTTGACCATAGAATTCCATAAAAAGCTAGAATGATAATTGTTGGAAAAACATTTCTCTTCCTCATTTCATAAAATTGTCAATACCCTCGGTTGGGGGGGGGAATACATTCAACTTCATATTTTACCATGTCCATATCATATTCAGGATCCCACATACTTCCAACATATATTAACTATTGCATTGTTATTATGAGGATACAATGGCTTTTCAAAAAGTGCTTAAAGGATAAATTGGATACAAACAAATCATGGTTGTCACACAAGAACCAACCATCATGCAATCCAATAAAGATATACTTTGCAACAATAATCAAAATATCATTATGCAAAGTTCAAAGATCAAAATAGAATGCAACAAAAAAAAAATGGTTGTAACACAAGAACCAACCATGTTGCAATTCAAGTAAAACACTTTGCAAAAAAAAAAAATTGAAGTTATCAAATGATATCATGCAAAGTTAAGCCAAGGGTCAAGGATCAAAAGAGTTAATGTAATATATATTGCATGAGGACATGCAATAACTTCAGTTGGGGGGTATGTTGGGTCTTGAAAATGTCATTTATTTCCATTACACTTTCATTATTATGTCCATTATATCACCTCCATTTCACCTCCATGTCACTTCATTCATTCCATTTTCATTATCATTGGGCCACATTTATGTTTTTCCAAACTTTATTAATTCTAAGTCTTTTTAAGTGAATTTGTGGTTAAAAATTAGAAAATAATGTGCATATGCTTATACCTAACAAGTGGGTTGAGATTGTTGACATGTGTAGGTCAAAAAGAAGCTTCTAGAAGACCCTTATGTGGCACTCTAAGGCCAAATTCGAATTTGAGTGGAAAGAATCATGGGATCATGAGGATATGTGTCACATCTCCTAATTGTATTGAAACTCTAAGAAGACATGTGTCTTATTAGTTCCTATTTTGATTAGGACTCTAGAGGTAGAGGGAGAGATTCATGAACTCTCATTAATGAGATGGCTTCTCATATTTTTGTATAAATAGGAGATCTCTCTCCTTCATTTGTTAGTTTGTTAGTTCTTAAACTTGTTAGCTTGTGAGTCTTAGCTTAGCTTGGAGTTTGTAGTTCCTCCTTGATGGCTTTTGAAAGCTTTAGAGAGTTTTGTTCTACTTTGTAATTTTGAAGAACTTGAATAAAGCTTTGATGTTCTCAACATGGAAGGAGATGTGAAGTAGATGTCATGGAGCACATTAGAATGTAAGGTAGAGTTTGTAATTTTGCTTTGATTTCATTATGTCATTTTAATTGCTTTCAAGTTTGATAGATTAGATTTTTCATTCATGCAAGTGTGTTCAACCGGTTGATTGTAGATTCATCTAACTGTGTAATCTATGTTTAACAAAATAGTCCAAGAAAGTAGTCCTCCTATTTTCCAATTGGTGCTTGGAGCATTAGAGCTCACAGTAGATTAGTTTTCTTTTACATGTTTTGTATTTGCTTTCCATTTCAAATTAGCATATCTAACTGTGTAATCTATGCTTAACAAAATAGTCCAAGAAAGTAGTCCTCCTATTTTCCAATTGGTGCTTGGAGCATTAGAGCTCACAGTAGATTAGTTTTCCTTTACATGTTTTGTATTTGCTTTCCATTTCAAATTAGCATATCTAACTGTGTAATCTATGCTTAACAAAATAGTCCAAGAAAGTAGTCCTCCTATTTTCCAATTGGTGCTTGGAGCATTAGAGCTCACAGTAGATTAGTTTTTCTTAGATTAATTTCCTTAAGCATGAGAAACAAAACCCCAAAAACAACATAAACTATAAAACAACGAAGTAAGAGAAAGGTTAACTAAGCACATATAGTGCACCACACTTCATCAGTTTACGATACCCGGATTGATAATTTATGTAGAGCAATTTAAGACGTTAAATTGACTAGATGCCTAGGCTCAGGAAACTGCCTCTAGGATTGTAGCTTCAATGTTAGATGGAAGAATAATTTCCCCTTGTAAAAGAACTGTGAACTGTGAACCATTTACCAGGTAGGTTGAGTCTATGTTGGGGCTAGTTGTTACTAGGATTGTGGCCTCGAAACAACTTATTTTCTTACAGTTGGATTCTACAGTCAACCTCTCCCACAAGATCTTATCAGGTCTAAGCATCACACAGACCAAAAAAAATATCTAAACTTAATAACCCTCTAAACCTAACTTAATAGTAATGAGATCGGACGTTGTCTTAACACACTGATACATGAGTACACCTTGGGAATCATTCACCTGGAAACAAAGCCAAAATTATTACAATTTAAAATGCCTCCAAAATTCCTCTGAACTCACCACCATTACTGAAGCAAACATATACAAGATATTACATCTGTCAAACAAATATTTTTAAAATTTTGATGGTTGTGAACTGATAGCAGAAAGAACATGCTTAAAAATTGTACTTGTTTATTTATCTCTGACCACCTACTACGACCCCATATATTAAAAGTTTTCATGTGAATGATGTATGCTATCCATATAATGTCTCGTTGTTTCTCACTGACGAGAAGGAAATTAAATAATGCAGACTATAGTTGAGGTGGCTATGCATGTTTGTTGGGAAGTGGAGCCCCCATAAGTGAGTTTTTGGGGCTTAAAGCTAAGTTTTGGTCCATGGAATGTAAATACCCCGCAAAATGTGGGTGCGCAACAAAAGAGTCTAGGGTAATCCACCCTAAAATATTGTAAATTTAATATATAGTGTGTCGGCCTACCCATGGTCCGCGGACCATGGGATTGTATAAATAGAGCGAGGCTCTAAGGGTAGAAAGCAGCTTGGGAGAGGCTGATGAAGTTATGAGATGATGAAACAGCTCTGAGTCTGTAAGTCCAAGTCTTGGGATATAGTAAAGGGTAGAGGCTCTGCAGCTGAGCGCGCAGAGGCCTAGTAGAGTTCGCAACTAAGTGCACAGACCCTTGCAGCTGTGTGCGCAGGAAGGAGTCGAGTCTGTATTGGATCAAGCTTTGAAGAGATTAATAATAAAGATCAGGTGATTGTTATATTGTGCATCTAATTCATGGATCTGCAATTGAATGTTATGTGTTGATGATACTTGTTTCTTTATCTGTGCACACTTATATGTATGGCTAGGATTAAAGATCATCTTAGTAATTAACAAACAAACCCTAACTAAGGAATAACTGGGTAACTAATCTAGATCTCACTGTGGGTAAGGCTGTGTGGTTCCACGGAACACCAGAAACTGTTGGGTACGCTTAATCCAGTGAGCGCGAAGGCTAGATCGGGTACCGATCTCCCACATCAAGACATCCCTAGGGTGTGAAACCTGGTTCCAGCACCCTCCCATACTACCTCGGGTGAGACCTCAGTCTGCGCTCCGCAGACTGTTGCCGAAAGGGCCAGTAGTACCGGGATTTGCTTGGCTAAACTCACTATTGAACCTGGGTCAAGCCCCTAGTAGCCAACAAATGGTTCCATTGCCAGGACCGAGATCTGCCTAAGGGATGTCTGATGTTAGAACACTGGAATCCAACAAAGGAGGAAATTGAAGAGTGGTTGGATCAGAAGATTCACGAGTTCGTGACACAGGAAAACAAAACTCCGCAACTATCTGAGAAAAGGTGGCTGGATCGCTACGTGTATACGAAAATCCACGAGATTTTCTTTGCATCCTTTCCATCTGAACTGTATGATTGGATCACGAGATTAGCCGACAGTCAGGGAAGGTATAAGCTCGATCAACCAATAGTGTGGACCCCGGAGTTGGTGCGCAGGCTAGAAGCATCAGAAGACAAGATCGCGCGGGTTGTGGACCACTGGCTCGACCGGATAATAGGGGGATTCATCACTGAGTTTGCGATAGATACAACCGTGAGCTACAACGAAGCTGAACGACGTTTTCTCAAGGGACCGCGAGGCAGGTACGTCAAATCTTTAAATACCTGGATTAAGATGCTATTATGTGAAAAGAGGGTTATGCGAATACATTAATGTTTGGGACGACGCAAAGTGGAAAGATCTACCAGGGTAGCGAGGGATTGGAAAACAGTCCCTTGATTTCACCGTCGCGAGAAAGTGAGGAGGAGCTCGCTTGGTTCTCTCCGAGAAGTGCAGTCAGGTTGATAAAGCAGTGTATTCCGCAGTTACCACGTCCACCCACGACACCACCCACTTCACCCCCCTCACCGCCATCCCCTCCCACTCCACCTTCATTAATCCAACCATTCAGCATGGCGAACGCAAACAAGCTACCCGTATTCCGAGGAGTAGAAAATGAAGACCCAGACCAGTTCTGGTTCGTGGTAAGAGCAGTGTGGGAAGCACAAGGGGTCACGGATGATAACATTAAGAAGGCTACATTGGTGAGCGCACTGCAGGACTGCATGTTGACTTGGTATATCAAGCACTCTAACGATCACAAAAATGCAGGAATAGCAGAGATCCAGAATGCGTTGAACAAAGAATTTAGCCGTCCAAAATCCAAAAAACAATCAATCATTGGATTCAAAGAGATAGCGATGCTCCCAGGCGAGACCCCCTGGGATCTGGATCAGTGGTTGAAGAGTACGATCCGCAAGGCTAATATGATGCTTACGGACGCGCAACACCGCACATGGTTTGTGGCCTCTCTGACACCGCACCTGAGGACAGTGTTGTCACAGCAGAAGCTTTCAACCCAGGCTGAAGCATTGGAAATGGTGATGAGGTTGCATGAGACCCCAATACAAGATCCTGGGTTGGGAGTTCAACAAATCCACGTGCAACTACAGAATCTATGTTTGGAGATGCAGAGTTTGAAGCAGGATAGGGAACCACAGCCATAGGCATGCGAAGAAGTGTGGTGTATAAAATGTAAAGGTCAGGGTCACGACAAAGATCACTGTCCAGTATTCGCGAACTACTTGGCAGGAGGGGGGCCAATGCCATTGAGACTAGAAGCATAGGCAGGGCCAAGTGCGACACCAGCGTTATGGTGCATGATCTGTCAAATAGGAGGGAAACACATGACAGACAATTGTCATCTGTTGCAGAAGTATACACAGGCCCCACAACAATTGTTTTGTAAGTTCTGCAGTTCGGTAGGACACGATGAGTGCACTTGTCGCAGCTACGAGCTAATGATGGATCAGACTCCGGCCTATAGGATGCAAACAGAGACGCGAGGCCTCGACCCAGCTGCAGGGATGGCGCGCACTGGATTTCAGGGCTGAGGTCGAGGACAAGGAGGAATGGGAACAGGAAGGGGATGCGGACAGTTGATTTTTACAATTGCGAAGGACTAGGTCACTACGCCCACAATTGCACCAATCCAACGAGGATATCTTGTTTGTACTGTGCTCAGTTTAATCATGAACCAGTGGATTGTCCTACGTTAATTGCACAAATGCACGAAAAAGGGGTACTCCAGCCCCCTTCGACTCAGAACATCCAAATGATGAAATTTGAACCCTGCGATGAAGATCCCAACGTAAACATGATGCTCAAAAGTGGTGCGACCACAGGGGAAGATAAGGGGAAGCAACATGAGGAAGATACATGGGTTTGCAAGGCTCCTGCAAAGGAACTTGAGTTTGACTTGGAACGCACAAAGGAGATGTTTATGGAAGCTAAGAAGAGCTTCACGGAAACCTCCACTTCAGGTAGTAAGGACCAACCAGAGCCGGAATTGGATCCTTCCATGCTTACTACCTTTCTGGAGACCTACATGAAGCTGTTGCGCGACAATAAGGCAGTTAAAGGACTACAAGAATTGATCACTCGGTGCGTGGGATCGGGAGAGCCGCGCATAATCCGGAAATTGGGAAAGCATGCCTTGCGCACTGGAAGGGAGATGAGATTAACAGTGTAGATTGGTGAATACGAAATGGATCAGGTTATCCTGGACTTGGGGTCGGACGCAAATGTGCTACCTAAGCAAACTTGGGAACGTATGGGCAGGCCCGCGTTGTAGTGGTCCCCTATTCAATTACGAATGGCGAACCAACAGAAGATCGTGCCTATGGGAAGGTTGCAAGGAGTAATAGTCAATATTGAAGGTGCAAGCACACAGACAGACTTTGAAGTGATAGAGATTGTCGATGACAGCAATCCTTATCTCGCATTGTTAGGAATAGACTGGGCAACTGATATGAATGGAGTCATCAATCTGAAGAAGAGGAAGATGATATTCGAGAAAAAATCACTACGCATAGTAGTCCCGTTAGACCCATCCGAAGGAGCGTGCTACACTGAACCCGTGTGTGACGATGAGCTGGATTGCATTTACCAAATAATCGCATAGGACCAAGATCGGGTGAACCCGACTATGGATGGAAGAATCTCGTGGGAGCGCGACAGCTCCTGCACTTCGGATTCAGACGAGGAAGTAGAATGCTGGCAGAACCGGTTGCACGAGGTGACGACGCTAAATTGCAACATGATGATGAGATCGTTTCATCGCGTAACAACAGAAGCAAGGGAACTGCCAACACATGATGACATGACAGTGGAATTCCTGGGCAACTTTGAAAGCATAGTACCGGAACAGCAACGATACGCGACGATGGAAAAGGCACTATGCGTGACACCTACACGCAGAGGGAGTACACATCTAAAGACCATGGTAAGCTGGTGTGAGGGTAAAAGGTGGGTGCGATTACGAATGGGAAGCTCCCAGCACCAAACAAAAGTCGGGCAGCCAGGACAGAGAAGGTTGCGCATTCCCCAGTAACGGTGAACGTGGACTGTGCCGGCTACAACCAAACTAAGGATCGTCACTAAAAACCAGCTGCAACAGCAAAAAAATGACGCGCACCACAAAAGTGTTACATAGAAAAAATCAAAGGGGTATGCGGGATCTTGAGCAAAGTTCACCAGGCCACCCGGACTGCTTGGGACCGGTGCATACCAGCGGTTCGATGGGCCTCTAGGGCCATGAACAAGAATATAAGCGCGGAGATGACCGGCAGGGTCGAGGCCATAGGTAGGGACTAGGGCGAAGGAATTATGCAGCCGCGCAGGAGCAACTATATGCAGATTCAGGAAGCCATTCGGCAGGGGTACACGAAAATTCGCGAACTCGAGGAATATTGAGTACGGCTGAGGACGAAAAGGAGGATCCTAGACGAAGAAATCAACAAACTGGAAATTGAAATCACACAAACAGGCCGCGCAGAGAAGCTAAGCCCGACAGAACAAAAGGTAGGCAGCCATGCTACTACATTAGAAGAAGGGGTGGCTCCGCTACCCTGGCTGTGGTCGCGCCTCACTAGACAAAGGAACCAAGGGAGTGCACTGGATAAAGACGAACGTGAAACACTAATAGACGTCAGGCTGGATGTGGGGTACCCAGGGACTAGGCTGGAAGGGGCAGGGAAGTCCCGCGCAGGTGGGGTAACCACCTGATTAGTTGTAGAAGGCACAGTATCAGCACTCCAAGCAGTTGAAAGAAAGTGCGGGACTATAAACAAGGCTGTAGGAGAACTGCGCGGGAAGGAGGTTACGCGCAGGGACAATATGTCACAAGGATCATGATCGCGCATAAGGGGTTGCGCTGTTGCGCGGATAGACTGGAAGGTGACCGTTGATGTCACTGTTCATGACAAGAGGTCCAATTTAAGGCAGAAAGGAGTGGGCGGCGGGCAATTAAGGCCGGAATTAAAAGCTAGATTCGAGATGATCTACCGCCAAGAAGGCATTAATGACTCATAAGTGGAGGGAATGGGTGAACTAAAATTCAAATGACACTATAAAATCCCTTGGGCTAGCCTTGAGGCAAAACTTTGTTGTTTAATATTTGAGCCAGTACAGAGCATTAAGCACCAAGTAATTTTTCCACCTTTGAGTACGCGATCGAACGGATTCAGTGTAGATACAATGACGGTTGCAAGAACCAGAGTGTGATTCGCGGAAGTTACCCCAAAGCCCTGTATGGTCCAGGAGGGGTCGAGAGAGGTGGCAGTTGCACCAGAGGTTCCAAAGTCATCCCGCACGCCATGCCCACAGAAAGACAAGCAAACAATGGGGCTAGTCCGGGTATCACCACAGAACCTGCGATTTAGTAAATTGTCAATAGCAGAGACGATTTAGTAAATTGTCAATAGCAGAGAAGGGCAAAGCCATCACTCTTGAAACAAAGGAGGAGGAGGAGGAGGAAGATTTGCAAGCCTTGATCACCCAAATTGAAGCACAGGATGATGAGGCGGAGAATGTCTCCCAAGTACCGTCGGCGATAAAGTTACCCCCCTACATCCCCCCGTGGAAGGGGAAAGCCAAGATACCCAAGGACTTGGAGGCCACGAAGAGTGTGCTCTAGACCCCGCTCCTTCCCGATGAACTAAGGTTTGACAGACCGCCACTGGGACGGGTACCGAATATGAAGTTCGAAGACTGGGATCTCGCGGACGGCGAGAAGTTCTCTCAATTGGCCGCAGAAAAACTACTGAAATAGAAATGACTGCACAGAGTAGAGAATGTTGGGTTACTCCATCTACGATGGATACCCCACTACCACCGCGCACCCATCACCATCTTTTTCATACGGCAGCTGCTATGTTTGGTCCATGACGGGTATCTCTGGCTGGAGGAGCTGATTCCCATCACGGCCGACTTAATTCACAGGATTTCCCGACTACCAGTCCAAGGGAACGACCCCACCGCCATAACAGGAAAGAGCAACGACTCGACTCTCGCAGAAGAAATGAAAGCCAAATATAAGCTGGAGAAGAAGAAAAGAGGGTACGCAATAGCAAGCATCAAGGACCGGGGGGTGCACATAGCTACCCAGCTGCTGGCTGGTAAGTTGATGAGGAAATGTCGCGCAGACGAAGTACCAGCAACTGTAATTGTGTTGGCAGAGCAGTGTGCAGAGGGGGTCCAGTTCAACTGGGCATAGTTCCTCTGCGACGAATTTTTGACAAATTGTAGAGAGGCCCAGGAGCAGGGTAAGACCTTCCACTATGCGTGGTTGCTCTTATCCATCCTGTTGGTTGCAGGAGAGCTGCCAGAGCACAACCAATTTCCTATGGTCGAGGGTGACCTACCCGAAGCCGCAAGGTACGCCTCGCTATGGGCGACAAAAGACGTGACGAGGATTCACGAAATAAAGGTGTTTTGGGTGTTCGTAGAGGTGAGTATACGAACATGGATCGACCGCAGGCTTGTCCCCGACAGTGCATAACAGTTTGCAAAGCGTGGCGGAATTCAAGGCAGATATGCATAACCTGTATATCCATGCCCACAAGGATCCTGCATGCACATGGGTAAAGCTCCCGTTCATCGCAATGGACGATGCAATCTTTGTGGTAATGGAGTCATGGCCTCCGGAGTGGCACGCCCCAGACTTGGCCGCAATGGAGAAGATTTCCGAGCAACAATGGAAGAAGGACGCCAAGCTGCGCATCACGCGGCTGGCTCAAAAAAGGCGCTAGGAACAAGAGAAGGCCACACAGCTGAAGGCGGCCGAGGCAGCAGTGGCAACACAGATGGAAGAGACCACAACCGTGTCGATCAGGGAGCCCGACGAAGGCCAGGAAATGTCCATGGAGCCGGACATACAGGGGGAGGATCAGCCAGAGGAACACACAGACCCTGCCCCGACTCAACTCAAGAGGTCACGCATCCAGGAGAAATCAGTGCCGCGGAAAAGGATAAAGGTATCAGAGACAACGGATGCCTTGGAGGAATTACTAACAGAGCAGACGACTATGTTGGGGGCACTCAGAGAGCAGTTGCAGGCATTACAAGTGCGACCCCCAAGAATGATTCCACCACATGGCGCGGCAGGGCCATCCGACGCCAATCAGCTAGTGCGCGCCCACACAACACACACAGTTGGATTACCAGAAGGCACAGTTCTAGCAGCAACCGAGGGCGACGGGGCCACGATGAAGGGCTGGGGGTTGAATTTGGTCGCCCTTCCCAAGGAAACCCTATACCAGCTGTAGGATGGGGTAACCGCTGAGCTCCGCGCCAGGGAAGGTCGTGCCCTCCAGGTCTTAATGGAGCAAAAGGGCAATCTTGAGCAGATCAGTCTACACTACAACGACCTGGTTGTACACACCCAAGGATTGGAACAGGTCGTGGAGGAGGCATGTAGCAGTGTACCAGAACTAGCTGTGCCAGCGGAACTCCCAGCAACCGAAAAGATTCACCACATGGTGACAGGATTCCGTAGGGCCCAAGAGGAGGCCGTGAAAGTTCAGTTGGAGCTGAACTTGTAGATCGCTGAGTTGCGGCTGAAGGTGCAGCCCTCTACACCCCCGGAAGTCAGAGAGCAGCGCCACCGCGCCATTCAATCGGGGTTGGCAGCGATAGAGCACACGGTACAAGACTGCACAGGATTGTTGGATTAGTCCCTCCTCACGCTCACTTCATTGCAAGAAGATCCAACCATACAGCAGCTGGAGGCAGAAGCATGGTAGCTACAGCAGGCATACGACAATATCAAAGGGACCGCACAGATGGTCGCCCTTACTCAGCGCCTTGCCAAGATGAAGGAGGCCCAGGCTCTCAAGGTACAGGTGGATGTTGCACCCCAAAAAGAAGCAATGCTTAAAGCGCGCATTCATTTTTGGCCTTAGGAAGCCTTCCTAGTCACCGCCACAATCGAGGAAAAGTTGGAACAGATGCAAAATGCATCTGTGCTAAGGCAAGAAGGTGCCCCTGACGATGATGCATTAGAGAGTCACGCCCAACTGATACAACGGACAGTGGAAGAGTGCGTTGCCAACGTAAGCGAAGCGCAGAAGTTGTTGGATGGACTCCGCACAAAGATCAACACACCAGCTGAGTGACTCGAGGCGAGTCATGTTCATTTTGTTGGGGGCCTATTGGGCAGCGGAGCCGCCATAAGTGAGTTTTTGGGGCTTAAAGTCGAGTTTTGGTCCATGGAATGTAAAGACCCCACAAAATGTGGGTGCGGAGCGGAAGAGTCTAGGGTAGTCCACCCTAAAATATTGTAAATTTAATATAGAGTGTTTCGGCCTACCCATTGTCCGCGGACCATGGGATTGTATAAATAGAGCGAGGTTCTAAGGGTAGAAATCAGCTTGGGAGAGTTTGATGAAGTTATGAGATGATGAAACAGCTCTGAGTCTGTAAGTCCGAGTCTTGGGTTATAGTAAAGGGTAGAGGCTCTGTAGCTGAGTGCGCAGAGGCTTAGTAGAGTCTGCAGCTGAGTGCACAGAGGCCTAGTAGAGTCCACAGTTGAGTGTGCGGACCCCTGCAGCTGTGTGCGCAAGAAGGAGTCGAGTCTGTATTGGATCAAGCTTTGAAGAGATTAATAATAAAGATCAGTTGATTGTTATATTGTGCATCTGATTCATAGATCTGCAATTGAATGTTATGTGTTGATGATACTTGTTTCTTTATCTGCGTGCACTTATATGTATGTCTATGATTAAAGATCGTCTTAGTAATTAACGAACAAACCCTAACTAAGGAAGAACTGGGTAATTAACCTAGATCGCACTGCGGTTAAGGTTGCGCAGTTCCACAGAACACCAGAAATTGTTGGGTACACTTAATCCAGTGAGCACGAAGGCTGGATCGGGTACCGATCTCCCACATCAAGACATCCCTAGGGTGTGGAAACCTGGTTCCAACACCCTCCCATACTACCTCGGGTGAGACCTCAGTCCGTGCTCCGCGAAGTGTTGCCGAAAGGACCGGTAGTATCGGGATTTGCTTGGCTAAACTCACTGTTGAACCTGGGTCAGGCCCCTAGCAGCCAACAATGTTGTATGTAGTAACTTTTTTTTACAATATTGATTCTTCATATGACTTGAAAATTTTCTCTGTTGTTTTTTCTATAATACGTTATGGGCCACCACTCACATGTGAAAAATATGCTACATCACAGTGTCACCTATGGAACAACAGAAGTGTCGTTTCAACTACAATTTGTACCAGATCTCTAGAGTCCAAATAGATCAGTTTAAAGATCTGAAAGTTCTGGCTCATGAAGAATGATGTCTATCACCATTTATGAAATATAAAATACTTGTAATACATTGTGCTTTCTTGAATACAAACTCTCCACCACGGACCCCCACATTAATTCCATGTGATTATGATCATGGAGAGGATGCAGAGCATGGAGGATAGCCTTCGGTCAGCTCTAGAGTCCTTGATATGGAGACTTCTTCTTGGGAAACTTTCTTTGTTCACATTGGTGGAAAAAAATCCATTTGTTTTCATTGAAATTGCAACATTCAAATGGTTTGATAAAAACCCAAGTCAAGAATACTAAAATAGGGAGCATATTGATTGCAATAATGGCAAGCAATGTGAATAAAACAAAGTTCTAGATTTGCACATAATTTTTTTCCCTGTGTTTTGGAGAAGAACTAATAAGTGGAATCTACATGGTTTGGGAGCTGTCAATCCCATCAATCCAAATATTTCATTAAATTGATGAAGTTCTTTCTGGGTAGCTTGGATCTGAGGAAATTGAAGAATCCTTCTGAGATGGATCCGATAGAAAAGTGGAGGAAGACAAGAGAAGGAAGAGGGGCAGAAATTACAAGCTTTAGAGGGAGATGTTTGAGAAAAGTCACAAGAGGAATATTGAGATTATGATTGAATACTATAATCGCATGCAATAATACTATAACCAAATGGAAAATATGGAGAGATGTAGGCTCAAGAGTGTAATAGCCCTAGTGAAAATTCCATGTAATAAAAGTTAATAAAGGAAAAATAATAACCACAGTTGATGGGACACTTATTCCAAGTTAAATGTTGGGCAAAATAATAGTGATGGGGATCACTTATGGTTGCTTAATGACTAAGGAAATTGGCAAAGGCAATGGCTAAGGCTTTGGAAAGGAAAAATGGCGTTTTTGGTGCATTTATTTATGAAAATAATGGAAATTAGGAGAAAAGGGAGGTGAAAGGTCACAGGTTGCATGTGAGGACGAAAATGAAGGAAAATAATGGAAAATGAATAAAATAGAGGCCTCATTGATAAAAATGCTTATGAGGATCAGTTGGTAACCTTTTTTTAGTTCAGTGTTGGAGCTCTCTCATTATTCTCTTTCTCTCTCCCTCATACTCTTGGATACTTAGATTTTTCTTGGAGCACTATTGGAGGGTATGGCATACTTGGATTTTTGGAGCAAGAAGGAAAAGGAAGAGCAAGAAAGTGCAAGAGGACATCGAGATCAGCAGCTACAGCGGGATTTTCTTGCAGGTACCAAGTTGCATGTATGTTTTCCTCACTAATTTTGGCATGCATGGCATATGCATGTGGATTACTGGTCATGATTTGTGACAGGCATGGAGGATTGCCTCGATTGAAAGTGGATTTACTAGGCTTGCCATTTCCTGGATAGCCATGGAGATTGTGGGTTTATTTCCTTGTTTTGTTTTGGTTGGTTCTCATGTTTCCTTAGCTTGGGTTGAGTTATTAGTTCTTGGATCCTTGGTTGGACAAATGCTTTGGAGCCCTGTAACAGCTTGGGTTGAGTTACTAGCCCTGTAGCCTTGGTTTGACAAACGCTTTGGAACCCTTGGTGGGTTGAGTTACTAGTTCTAGAGCATTGGTTGGACAAACGCTCTAGAGCCCGGGGGCAGTTGTGGGTTGAGTTACTAGTCCTAGAGCCTTTGTTGGAACAAACGCTCTAGAGCCCTGAAAGGCTTGGATAGAGACGAATCTGATGATGGTTTTGTGATGCCCGACCATGAGGTGGAATCATTGTTTGATGGGTTGATGTGGTTGGCCTCTAGAAGCCCTGAATGGTTTTAGATTAATGTGTTTTATGAGATCCCACATTCATGCTTGGAATATGGCATTGGAGTGAATGGTTGAAGAGTGATTTGCCTCAGCCATTCTATGGTCGGGTGGAATATGGAAGTCTCATCTCGGTTTTGGATTTTACATCATCAATATGAGGTTATTTCTCCTTGTAATTCTATGAGTATTATATTGGTTATATGTGCTTTATATGGTTGTGATTTCATTGGTATTTTTTTTGTTATTGTGCCGGTTATATATATGTTTTATGACAGTAGCTATGTATGGCTCTCATCATGTTTTTACTTGTAAATGAATGAACAATCTATCGATGACCTAATGGATGAATGGTAGTTGATGTGTTGAGGCCTCAATGTTTCATAGCAATTCTCAGCTAAATATGAGACCCCTATGCTCAGATCTATTATTTACACCTGTAGATTACATATTCGTGATATGTTTGACGAAATGCTTGTCATGGCTAGCAGGGGTCCAATCAAGGTCTTATTCAAGTAATTGCATTTGTACTATCATTTCCTTGTTATTTTACTATTCTGAAGATGTCATTCAATTCTGGGCAGCGACCTGGGCTCTAGGCCTGAAAAAGTGGCTCAAATCGTGGGGACGTTGGCATAGCATTGTGCAAGCTAGTCCTTGGACACTGGTTTATAGGCCTGTGAGAGCGCCTAGAGGTCCCTGGATGTTGGCATGCCCATAGCATGAGAGCCTGCGGAGGTCAGGTGGTCCAAAATCTTAGTGGGACCCAAGGGCTGGTTGGCAGAAAGGTTGGATTGGTTCCTGAGGGTCCTAATGCTGATGTTCAATGTTTGTATGGTGTGTTTCCATCGGTTCCACTTCCTTAACGTGACTCAGGAGGTTGAATCATATCATAGTGACCTCTTTTACCTCGACTGGCCAGTTTCTTGGGTATATGTGGGAGGAGAGTGTTACAAAGAGGGTCAGGTTTGGAGTAGTTGCACTTGGTGCAGTTGTTTCCACCAAGCATAGCGTTTAGAGAAGTCTTTGGGTAAAGAACAAATCGCAAAAAGGGAAAATTTAAGCATTTGGTCAATCTTTTATTTTTGTTTGTAACAATAATAATTATTAATACTTTTGTGGTGTTGGTTTTCATTTATATTTGAAATATTCATTGTTAGATGAATTTCTATTTCAGAGTCCAAATTTATGTTTCACCGTCTAGAACCAGGTCCATCTTCTGGATATTTAATTTTCATCTTCAATGTCCTGAAGATTGATTTGCACTTCGAACTCAAAAAAAATTCATCCAACTGTGAATATTGTGAACATAAATAAAAATAAGAATTATTATTATTTTTCTAAAGATCGATTTACCCAAAATATAAATTCTTATTTGAGAGCATAAAATTTTTTTACTTTAAATTTGAATAAAAATATAAATTTTAAGAATTAATAAGCTCGACCAAGGCTTCTGATATAAACCACGAATCTTTAAAATATATCTTGCATCATATGCCTAGTGGTAACAATGCAATCATCCAAGATTCCCTGATTCAGATTTCCATAAATCCTTCTGAATGAGTAGGGAAACTTTCAATCATATTTGCGAAGAATTGAATTCAGTGGTTCCCAAGGACACAATGTTGAGGAAAACAATCCCTGTGAGTCAAAGAGTGGTTGTTTGCATACAGAGGCTAGCCACTGGAGAGCCATTGCATCTAGTGTCCAAGAGATATGAATTGGGGATGTCGAGCTGTCATAAGTTGGTATTGGAATTTTGTGTTGTTATTCACTAGGTGCTTCTCCCTAAATATATTATGGGGATTTCCAATGATTGGATGTAGGGCTTGATGAAAGAGTTTGAAAGAATTTATGGGATTCCTAAGGTTGTTGGGGCCATGTACACTACTCATGTTCCTATTATTTCTCCCAAGGTTAATATAGCTACTTACTTCAATAAAAGGAACACTGAGAGAAACCAAAGAACATCCTACTCCATTACATTGTAGGGAGTTGTAGATAGCACAAGCTCCTTCACTAATATATGTATAGGCTTACAGGGTTCTATGTCTGATGACTTAGTCCTAAAGAATTTGATCTTTTCAAGTTAGAAATGAATGGTTTAGCTTATCCACTCTTGGATTAGCTTCTAGTCCCATATGTCCAACATAATATTACTTGGACTCAACATGCTTTCAATTATAATATAAGTGAGATTCAAAAGATTGTAAAGGATGCATTTTGTCGATTGAAAGGGAGGTGACATCGTCTAGAATAGTGCACTAATGTGAAGTTGGGGCCATGTACACTACTTATGTTCCTATTATTTCTCCTAAGGCTACTACAGCTACTTACTTCAATAAAAGGAACACTAAGAGAAACTAAAGAACATCCCAATCTATTGCATTGTAGGGAGTTGTAGATAACACAAGCTCCTTCACTAATATCTATATAGGCTTACAAGGTTCTATGTCCGATGACTTAGACCTAAAGAATTTTGATCTTTTCAAGTTGGAAATGAATGGTTTAGCTTATCCACTCTTAGATTGGTTTCTAGTTCCATATGTCAAACATAATCTTGGACTCAACAACCTTTCAATTATAAGATAAGCGAGATTCAGAAGATTGTAAAGGATGCATTTGATTGATTGAAAGGGAGGTGACGTTGTCTAGAAAAGCACACTGAGGTGAATTTGCTTGACTTTCCAGTTGTTCTTGGAGCATGCTATGTGCTAGATAATATTTGTGAGCAACATAATGAGGATTTTGATCCAGAGTTGGCATTTGAACTAGTGGATGATGAGATGTGTCCAGAAAGTTGTGTGCAATCGCGGAGTTATATGCAAGAAAGGGATAAAATTTCCCACAATTTGTTGCATCATGCTCATACTAGCACAAGTTTTCTCTAGACATACTTCCAAAGCCCTTTTCTTCTTTTGGGTATATTTAATACATTCTATTTTTTAAAAACCATATTTATCTTCCATTCATGCTCATGAGCTTGAAGCATCCCAACCATGGATGGGATGAATATAGGGTCACATGTAGTTCACGAATATATTGCCTACAATTTGTTGTATCATGCTCATGCCAGCACAAGTTTTCTCTAGACATACATCTAAAGCTCTATGCTTTATTGTTTTTTTGTTAGGTTATTCCTTCTTGATTCCATGTCAATCTCCCATGCATGCTCTTGAGTCCTCCCACTTCTCCTAAAGCTAGAAGCATCCCATTGAGAGATGGGATGAATGTAGGGTCACCTTTGGTTGAGCTAGCAAAGCTCATGGCTCAAACATAATTCCATGCTTGTTTGCATTAAGGTTACATGTTTAGATGTTACAAAAAAACAACTAGAAGCATCCCAATTAGAGGAATCCAAATTCCAACCGTGGTTCCCATTATAGTTTAATCAAGTCCTTGCATAAAAAATAGATGGAAATAAAACGCAAATAAATATATTTACTTAGAGTTACTTCTCATTATTATTTATGTTTTAGTCTTATGTAAATAAAATTGTAAACGTGTAAACGAGCTAATAGTTATTACTCACCAAAATTTATACAAATCCAAATATCTAAACAAAAAATTAATATATCCACTTCACACAATTTACAATTTATTATTAGTTCCTTCTCAAACTAAACTATAAAATTTCATTTACATATAAAATAACATTTTTATAATCTTTTAGCGTGAAAAATAAACTACCTTGCCATATTTGTTTATATAATTATAAAATTATTTTACAAGACTATTGGTTTGAAAGATATATTCAAAATATTTTAATAATAAATGGTCATGTAGTCCTACCTCGATACTGCCCCCAACAAGCACCATAATCTGGTAAAACACCGCTATCCAGGACCGCCTCCACTTCCGCCTCTTCCTTCTCGTCGGGGTCGTAAGACCACCTGGTCTTCAATATCTTCAAAGATGTCAAAACTGGCCGTAATGTGTCCATGGATATCACAGTTTCAAGACATGGCAGCTCCTCTACTTCCAGGGCGCAACATCCCCTTATGTCCAGCCGCTCAAGTTGTGCAAGACCACACAGCCCTCCTACTTTCCTCAATGCACCACAACCCCTCAAATCTAGATGTTCTAGGGTGGTTGGCAATGCTCCAACCTCCACCAGATCATTACACCACCTGATCTTCAGTTCCTCAAGGTTGGGACAGACACCTGCAGGGAAGGACACCTCCGATATTTCTGTGAGGTACAGATGCATCTCACGTAGTCCATTCATACCTCTGCCAATGGAAGAATCCAATTGCCTCCCCTCGGAAGACTCTGTTAACTCAAGATTCTTAAATGGTAGTTCGCGTAATGGGCAGCCGCGTACTCTTAGAATTTCCAGATTGTTCAGCTGCATGACAGAGTCTGGTAAATATTGTATTCCACATTTTGAAATCTCCATATTTCTCATCTGACTGCACTGTCCGATTGAATAGGGCAGACATTTCAATTTCCGGCATCCACGGATCAGCAAATCTTTCAAATTCTCTAGGTAACCGAGCCATGGTGGAAGCACTTTCAACAGCGGGCTTCCTAAGATCAGAACTTCCAAATTGTTTAGGCATACAGTAGGCGCACTGGGCAACTCTCTTATGTTGGTACTCAACAAATTTAACCTTTTCAAGGACCATTGTTGTAGCACCTGGAGAGGTAATACTTCTATTTGGAGACAACCTGAGAGATCTAAGCATTTCAGCGTGGTGATGTTACCAAGCGTTTCATTGGAGAGGATCAACCTGCTACAACAACCCAAATGGAGATGCCTCAGTCGCAGTAGATTCTCTATGGAATCTGGAAGCGCCTCCAAACTTATACAGTTGCTCAGACTGATAGTATGAACGTTTGATAAATTCTCGGAGAAATTTGGAAGTCTCTTCAAATTTACACACCCTGACAGATCGATTTTTTGAAGGTTCATTAAAGCCCCGATGGCGTTTGGAAGCACCTCCAAACTTATACAACCCTCCAGATCGATCTCTCGGAGATTCCTTAAATTCTCTATGGAATGTGGAAGCGCCTCCAAACTTTCACAGTACCTCAGACTGATAGTATGAACGTTTGATAAATTCTCGGAGAAATTTGGAAGTCTCTTCAAATTTACATACCCTGACAGATCGATTTCCTGAAGGTTCATTAAAGCCCAGATGGCGTTTGGAAGCACCTCCAAACTTATACAACCCTTCAGATCGATTTTCTGAAGGTTCATTACAGCCACGATGGCGTTTGGAAGCACCTCCAAACTTCTACAACCCCTAAGATCAATCTCTCGGAGATTCCTTAAATTCTCTATGGAATCTGGAAGCGCCTCCAAACTTTCACAGCGCCACAGACTGATAGTATGAACGTTTGATAAGTTTGATAAATTCTCGGAGAAATTTGGAAATCTCTTCAAATTTACACACCCTGACAGATCGATTTTCGGAAGGTTCATTAAAGCCCCGATGGCGTTTGGAAGCACCTCCAAACTTCTACAACCCCAAAGATCGATCTGTCGAAGATTCCTTAAGTTCTCTATGGAATCTGGAAGCGCCTCCAAACTTTTACAGCCCCTCAGACTGATAGTATGAACGTTTGATAAATTCTAGGAGAAATTTGGAAGTCTCTTCAAACTTACACACCATGTCAGATCGATTTTCTGAAGGTTCATTAAAGCCCCGATGGCTTTTGGAAGCACCTCCAAACTTGTACAACCCCCCAACCCCCCAGATCGATCTCTCGGAGAGTCCTTAAATTCTCTATGGAATCTGGAAGCGCCTCCAAACTGTTACAGCCCGCGAGACTGATACTATGAACATTTGATAAATTCTCGGGGAAATTTGGAAGTCTCTTCAAATTTACACACCGTGACATATCGATTTCCTGAAGGTTCATTAAAGCCCCGATGGCATTTGGAAGCACCTCCAAACTTCTTTTTTTTCAGAGAGAAAAAACATAATAGATTATATTAAGAAAATATAAAGATCTGTATACATGATCGAAATCTATGAGAATCAGCTGGAAAACATACAGCTGATCCGTTTGTGTGACTGATGAGGCAGCATATAACATATTGTCACTAATATGAGAAAGCCCAGCGAAAATCACTGAGCCCAGCATGAGCAAAAAAGCGCAACATATAGGCATGAGGATCCATCAACATAACAACAGTGGCGCTTCTTGAGAGAAGCAGACCTTTCTAAAAAAGATTGAGAAAGAGAGAAACATAAACCTCCACAATTAACGCTTCATGGGGGAGGAGCAGGATCGCCATAATAGTTTTTTATACAGTAGGTGCTGAGACAGCAAGCCAAAATCTGTAAATACACCAACATTGTGAGTAGATGGTCCAAAAAGTTGTATTAGAAGCAGAGCTGGATTGGAGATTAATCTGCGGGAGGCAGATAGCCCGTGATTGAGATCAGGATAGAATCAAGGGGCAATCTGGAGTTCTGGAAAATGCAATCATTTCTCCATTTCCAAAGAAACCAACAGGTGAGGATAAACAATGAGCGCCATGAGGGATTCTGAGCGCTCCACCAATTGAAGCCTTCCTGTACAGAGGAAAAAACTTGATGAGAAAAACCATATATCAAAGATAAATCATACCAGATTGTTGAAGATGAGGCACAGTTGAAGAACATGTGAGAGTTGGATTCAGCTTCCGAAAGGCACATTTGGCATCTGCCCGGACCCTGCCATCCCTTTCTTTGGAGAACCTGCCAGGTGAGATTCCTGTCCGAGAAGAGAAGCCATGAGAAGAGAATCATCTTGAGCGAACAAGAAGCTTTCCAAACTTTGAGGGGGAAGATGGGAGAGGAGGGCGACTGTCCAGAGAAGAATGCAGCATAAAGATCTCTGACACCAATAGACTGTGATGATTTCTGAAGTGACCAGATGAGTTCATCCTTGGATCCCGATTGAGAGAAGCCTTTGCTGGAAAAACTGTTGATAGCCGATGACCATAAGGGACGAAGAGAGTGGGGCAGAGATAATTCGGCCGCATCCTTCCATACAGGGGACTGAGATGACCAAGTTTTTATTAATTTATTCCATGTGAAAAAGCCCCTTGAGAAGAAGAAAGATAGCAAAGCAGGGGGAATCATCAATTCCAGATTGTGCACAGTTGAATCAATGCCAATAAAATTGCTGGATCCCGAGAAAAATTTCCATCTTAAATTCATGAAGAAAAGAGACTGGATCTTTCTAAAACTTTGCCATATGGGGGAGAAGAGTTCATGAAGAAGAGAGACTGGATCTTTCTAAAACTTTGCCATATGGGGGAGCCTCTTCTGATGCCCAAAGAGCGTCTTCTGTACCAAAAAACCATACTTTTTCCTTTGAGGTATTTTTGATTAATGATAGTGCTCCATTGACATTTCCCATATATTCCTCTGAGAAGGGATTTGCATAGAAGAGCTTTGCCGAAAGTCGGCATGTGCAGAAGGCCCCAACCGCCCAAAACCTTAGGCCTTGCAATGGACTCCAGCTTTACGAGATGGATCTTAGACTGATATGATCTGCCGCCCCATAAAAATGTGGCTGCCACAGAAGCCATTTTACTTGTAATGGATGCAGGAAGTAAGAAGAGGTGGCCCCAATAAACCGCCAGTTGAGAAAGAGCGGACTGGACCAATATATATCTGCCAGCCAGGGATAAAAAACGCATCTCCCAACATGATCTTTCGGAGATTCCTTGATTTCTCTATGGAATTTGGAAGCGCCTCCAAACTTTTACAGCCCGTCAAACTGATACTATGAACATTTGATAAATTCTCCGAGAAATTTGGAAGTCTCTTCAAATTTTCACACCCTGACAGATCGATTTCCTGAAGGTTCATTAAAGTCCCGATGGCGTTTGGAAGCACCTCCAAACTTCTACAACCCTCCAAATTGATCTTTCGGAGATTCCTTAAATTCTCTATGGAATCTGGAAGCGCCTCCAAACTTTTACAGCCCGTCTGACTGATATTATGAACATTTGATCAATTCTGGGAGAAATTTGAAAGTCTCAACAAATTTTCACACCCTTCCAGATCGATTTCCTGAAGTTTCATTAAAGCCCCGATGGTGTTTGGAAGCACCTCCAAACTTATACAACCCTCCAGATCGATCTCTCGGAGATTCCTTAAATTCTCTATGGAATCTGGAAGCGCCTCCAAACTTTTACAGCCCCTCAAACTGATAGTATGAACGTTTGATAAATTCTCGGAGAAATTTGGAAGTCTCTTCAAATTTACACACCCTGACAGATCAATTTTCTGAAGGTTCATTAAAGCCCCGATGGCGTTTGGAAGCACCTCCAAACTTTCACAACCCCAAAGATCGATCTCTCGGAGATTCCTTAAATTCTCTATGGAATCTGGAAGCGCCTCCAAACTTCTACAGCCGCTCAGACTGATAGTATGAACGTTTGATAAATTCTCGGAGAAATTTGGAAGTCTCTTCAAATTTACATACCCTGGCAGATCGATTTCCTGAAGGTTCATTAAAGCCCAGATGGCGTTTGGAAGCACCTCCAAACTTATACAACCCCTAAAATCGATCTCTCGGAGATTCCTTAAATTCTCTATGGAATCTGGAAGCGCCTCCAAACTTTTACAGCCCGCCAGAATGATAGTATGAACGTTTGATAAGTTCTCGGAGAAATTTGGAAGTCTCTTCAAACTTACACACCATGTCAGATCGATTTTCTGAAGGTTCATTAAAGCCCCGATGGCTTTTGGAAGCACCTCCAAACTTCTACAACCCCAAAGATCGATCTCTCGGAGATTCCTTAAATTCTCTATGGAATCTGGAAGCGCCTCCAAACTTTTACAGCCCCTCAGACTGATAGTATGAACGTTTGATAAGTTCTCGGAGAAATTTGGAAGTCTCTTCAAACTTACACACCATGTCAGATCGATTTTCTGAAGGTTCATTAAAGCCCCGATGGCTTTTGGAAGCACCTCCAAACTTGTACAACCCCCCAGATCGATCTCTCGGAGATTCCTTAAATTCTCTATGGAATCTGGAAGCGCCTCCAAACTGTTACAGCCCGCCAGACTGATACTATGAACATTTGATAAATTCTCAGGGAAATTTGGAAGTCTCTTCAAATTTACACACCGTGACAGATCGATTTCCTGAAGGTTCATTAAAGCCCCGATGGCGTTTGGAAGCACCTCCAAACTTCTACAACCCTCCAGATTGATCTTTCGTAGATTCCTTAAATTCTCTATGGAATCTGGAAGCGCCTCCAAACTTGTACAGCCCGTCAGACTGATACTATGAACATTTGATAAATTCTCGGAGAAATTTGGAAGTCTCTTCAAATTTACACACCCTGACAGATCGATTTTCTGAAGGTTCATTAAAGCCCCGACGGCGTTTGGAAGCACCTCCAAACTTATACAACCCTCCAGATCGATCTCTCGGAGATTCCTTAAATTCTCTATGGAATCTGGAAGATCCTCCAAACTTTCACAGTCTTTGAGACTGATCTTTTGGAGGTACGGCAGGTGACATAAAGAGTTTGGAAACTCTAAAAGTGGAGCATCATCAATATGTAACTCCCGCAACTGCAGGGGTGGCTGCAAAGTTCACGTTTCAATCATAAGAAAGATAAGACATAAAATCATGATTCTCATCTATTCAAAATTAGAAATCAAGTTCATCTACATCCTACTCACATACCTTAGATTCCCATCTTTCCAATCTGAGCCCCTCCACTCTTAAAAATCTTAAATCGCGCATTGGGATACAGGAGGGTAGGGAAGAGCACGGATAATTAATCCAGCGGAGCCATAGGAGATTTGGTGATGGTGACCGCACTTTAGTCAGTATGCCTTTAACAAAATCTCCTCTAGCTTCAAGAAGTTGCAATTTACTGATTCCGAACCCGTTATCACTGAAACTTTCCTCCTCCCAATTATATGTTGCCCTGGACAACCTACCTAGGAGACATTATAATTCCGCGGACTTCTATTACCTGTTTGTGACATAAAAACAAAAATGGATTACAACACAGCACAATTCAGAAATGTTTTTTGAATAAAAAATCTTTGAAAATTGTTGACACAAATACAAAGGTTGCGATGATTAAAGCACTTACAGAGAATGATGATTGCTCCAGCAGATCATAGACGTCTTTCGGCGTCGCATGCCAGAGACGACGAGGCAATGATGGATCCTGAGCAATACTTCTCCCCATGTCTCTCAGGTGATCGTGCATTTTTATCTCATTGCACTCATCCACATCAACCAGACATTTATTTTCCAAATTTCGAAACCCTATCGAACCTTTCCACCCTGACCAACCCCATATTTTAATCCACTTATCCTTATCTTCTCCTAAAGAAAAACAAGCGATATCTAAAAATATCTGCTGCTCCTCTTCACTTCCAAATTTCGAAACCCTATCGAACCTTTCCACCCTGACCAACCCCATATTTTAATCCACTTATCCTTATCTTCTCCTAAAGAAAAACAAGCGATATCTAAAAATATCTGCTGCTCCTCTTCACTCAGTGAATTGTAACTTATTTTAAGTCTTTTCTGTATGTCATCAGGTAGATTTTGAAGTCCATTCAGTTGCTCTTCCCAGTAGGATCTGTCGTCTTCTTGACAGAGTAGACTCCCAAACACTTGCAACGACAGAGGCAATCCGTCGCAGGCCTTTAGAAACCCATCTACAAGGTCTTTAAATTTTGGTGGTGGATGTGGCCGACAGAAGGCATGCGAACAGAAAAGTTCTGAAGAGTTTGGTCGATCGAGGCCCTTGAGCTGATAAATTGAAGGACATACACTTTGAAGGACACGCTTGTTACGAGAAGTGACCAAAATCAAACTCGTGGGGTGAAGGACACTCTTCACAGGCAAGAACGCATCCAGTTGATAGCGATGATCAACATCGTCTAATATTATTAGAGCCTTACAAGATTTAAGATTATTTTCCAGTATTCCTACACCTTCTTCCCAACTATCAATGGGGATATCTCTGCCTACTAAGTCTTTAATGAGCTTCTTCTGCAAAGAATGTAGGACCTTTTGTGCTGCACTTTCCCTTACATCAAGCAAAAAAGAAGAGCCATTATAATTTGATCTCTTCTCGTTGAAAAATTCTTTTGCGAGAGTCGATTTCCCAATCCCGCCTAAACCTACAATCCCCACAACCTTGGCCCCCAGCGTGTCCTCTCCCTCCAGCCGAGATAGGGTTGTCCTTTCAAAATCTTTAATTTTTTCCTGCAGACCAATTTTATACTTGGCCACAAACAACGGTGGTTTTGGAACCTCTTTCAAAACTCTTTGCACCACCTGATCCAGCAGCTCCACCTCGTCCCTGATATTCATAATCAGAGAAAGGTGCAAGAACTAGTGAGAACAGGCCTACCTAAGTTTGTCATGTACCAATCCACCAAATAAAAAAAAAAAAATCTGCACAGATTGGGATAGTGGAAGATGCTTACCCATTGCACGCCTCTAGCTCGAAGCCGCTTATACCTGCAACACTAGAAAGAGCCTTTTTCCATCCCTGAATCGTTTGCCAGTCGTATCGTTGATCCTCTTCGTGTTTCTGCAGGGCTTCAGCGTACTTTCGTTTGTTTGACCACCGGAGGTCAGCAGGATCAACGTTGTAAAAAACAGGAAGAATTGTACCCCTCGAGTTGAGCATGAGGACAAGCTCTTCTAGGCACCACTTCGATTCTGCATAGCGTTCAGAGAAAATCGCAATATGCACAGAGGCCACTTCAATAGCGGCTTTTATTTGATCAGAAATGTTGTGTCCAGCCTGCAGTTCCGGCCTGTCAAGAAAGACTTGCAATCCCTTGGATTTAAGTGTATAGTAGAGATGGCCGGCAAAGGTGTTTTTGACATCAGGTCCCCTGTGATTTATAAAAACGTCATAGGGACCATAAGAAATGGCCGCAGAAGAGGAAGATGCACCAGCGGATGGAAACTGCGACGCCATTGGGATTTGGATGAACAGATAGGCAGTAATAATAACAGCAAATGGTGAGCGAGCGACCAGGCAGATCGATCAATGGAAACGAAGGGAAGTTCGAAAGAGCGTTGGGTAACAGAAACAATAAGGCTTTGGCTTTAATTAAAGGCTGTCCGTATGATATCTGCAACCATGCTGTGGTTCAGTCAAAAGACAGACAAATTACAAAGTCCCACTATCGTCCGAATTGAATTACGATGCCACGCGTACGCGTTTAGAACTGTTGTCAAGTGATGTGACGTGGATTCTTGAGCACTGTGCATTGGTTAGACGTTGAAGAGTGCTAAGATGCCACGCAGCCTCATGTTTTTCAGCTCTAAGAGTGCACAGATACGGTGGCAATCATCATGAAATTTCACATTGGCTTCACGCGCTTTACCGTCAAGATGCCAACGAGGAGCTCCACAACATTTTTCGCTGCCCACCCTGGTCTGACCTACCTTGCACATTCGGCATCGAATCTCTCTTTAGAAAATAAATTATTATTTTTTATTTATTTGTACGAGAGTGGGCACTTTTCAACGTGACAGTGGTACACTATTTGGTTAAATATTCTTACCTTCCTCTTCCTCGCTCTGCGCTTTCGATTTCTGGGCGACTTCTTTCAAGTTTCTTCTGGAATAAGATTGTGAGAGGGTAGTTGCTTTGTAATAGGAATTTTCTAAAGGAGTAGTCTTTAACGCGACTTTTTGAAAGCTTTTCCGGCGATTTTTTCCGGTGAAAATCCGGCAGTAATTTATTGGAATCCAAGTTTGATAGCTAATTTCTGCACAATGAAACCGTCCCAGGGATTTTTCAGGTGCTGAATCCGAATATGCAGTTAAAAAACCATTTTAACTGCAACAAATCATGATTTCATCTCAATTTCTTCCGCCGGATTCCGTCACCGGAATCTCAAAAAGTCGCATTATAGACAACTCCTTTTCTAAATTGTAAGTGTATGATTTCATTGAAGTTTCGTTAAATTATGTTCGTAGTAATTTTTCTTTTAATTATTTAAATAATTTAATATAATTTGAATGAAAATTTTGTGTAAGTTAGTATAAATATGATAGAAAAAATAATATTAAATTTATATTTATAAATTTAAAAAACTTAGATTATTAAATTATTATTAATTGCATTATTTATGGTATAAGAAATTAGATGATCATAATTAATATAGAGATTTTTAAAATGTTTTTTTATAGTTTAGGATTTTTTTTTCTATATGGGAATTCATAAAGGGGCATCATCCATTATGTCAATGAGACTTGAACCAAAGTGGGGAGGTTATCATTAACATCACATGGTCTACATTCAATTGATATGAGATTTTAGGAAGATATGTTCACATTACCATGGCTTCATAAAGTGAATCACTGACGTTTTTAATGAGGTAGGATTTTTTTATAAATTTATTTTAGCATTGTCTAATTATTATATGTTTTGGAGTTTTGGGTTGAAAGTTTTTGAGTATGTTTTGGTCATTTTTTTTCGAACTAATTTGTGAACTTTGCACCATCCAAATATTCCAGAAATAAAAAATAAAAATATGTTGACTTTCGTGGAGAAGAGTGGTATCATTTTAAAAAAATCTCAAAAAATACCATAATAAATTAAATAATAATTTAAATGAAGGTAACATAATTTATATCATTATCTAAAGCTACTATTCTAACTAATTTTACAAAAATATTTATTAAAAATGTAGTTTAACTATTTCATATTTTGAAAGTTTTTTTAAGTATGTTTTGGTATTTTTTTAAGAACTAATTTGTGAACTCTGCACCATCCAAGTATTCCAAAAATAAAACTAAAAATATGTTGACTTTCACAATTTTAATGTCTATTTCTATAAATTTTATTATTTATTTTTATTTGAAAAATCAATTCTCACTAATAAATAATTCAATTAAAAATGCTTACTAATTTTTATTGCAAATTTTACTTATTTCCACTTAAATTGAAAAACTTGCCACTATATTAATGTATTATTTCTAAATCAATATTTGACCATATATTAAACAACTTGATTTTCATAAAATCTAAAGTTTAAATTTATAAACTATATAATATATTAACATTATGAGATAAATCAATATTATATCATTGATATGTATTAAAATTTTAATTATTAAAGTTTTTAAATGAAATTATTTTGCTATAATATTTTTATTTTTATTTAATAATTTAAAATTATAATTATAATTATAATTATATATATATATATATTATTGTTTATTTTGACGATAAATAATATTAATTGGTTTGAAATATAAACTAAAAAAATAATTATATAATTAATCTAGAAAACAATCTCAAAAACAAAATAAATCATTAAAATTTAAAATAAAAAATAATTATTATATTAATTAAAATTATTTACCTAAAAAATAATTAAACTATTAAACAAGACGTTAATCACATAACTCTATTGATCTAGATTCAAATGAAGGTATGGTTGATACGATGTTAAACAACCCATATCAACATTAGGTGAGGTTTACTAGTCACCCTCCTCCGTTAACCCTGCATAGCAGGGTGATTAACCAAATACTTTTTTTAAACCTAAATAATCAATACTATGTTGTTTAATATTATTTTATTAAAGATAATTTAATATTATCTTTATTTTAAAATACAAATAACCAATAACTTTCTTACGTTAAGTAACACGACTATCGTGACCAATCTCCGCTAATACCCCCTGCACTTATTTAGCTCTGTTATCTTGTGATGTGGGGCCAGTGATTGAGCACTTTACATTGATTAGAGGTAAAAATTACCTCAAAGTCAAATAAATATTAAACATCATATAATATTTTTAATTGATTGATTTCCTTATTTAATAATTGATTTATAGTTTTTTCATAAAAATAATAAAGTATTTAATAAATAAAATGAAGAAAAAGTAAAATTATTATAATATAATATTTAATATTTATCATTAAAACGTAATTAAATTTTGCCCACGGGGTTTTCGATTGACGGTGAATGGATGCACTGTTAAGGCACTCCTTGCGATAGGCCACCCCGTGGGTGCTTACCTACCAAAAAAAAAGTAATTAAATCTTCACATTTAAATTTAAAAATAAATGTCAAACGAACATTCACGGTTCTTATTTTTCTAGTTATTACAATGTTTTAAATTCTTCTAAAGAGCTTTCAACAAAACACCATGAAATTGTCTCATATAGGTTGAAGTTATTTTTTGAATTCTTATTTTTGAAAGTTAAAGATGCCAAAGGGCACTCTAGGCCTCTTCTTTCTATTCCCACCAACATTTTTTTTATGTTTTTTTTGTACATTTCTTTGAACAATTTATATTGATAGCAAAAGATATTACATTGGGAACTCTTCATACCAACAACTGACCTGGAAGATCATGACAGTCCAGCAGGATAAACATAAATATAGCAGAAACTACCACTAGCAAAAATTTGCAAGATGGGACTACCCTGTTGGAATGCTTGAAGGTTGTGGACTATAACAAAGTGTACTAAGATCCTCTAATTTCCTTAGGGCTCTGACTGAGTCATACGAAATGCCAAAATTGAAATAACATAGGGTACAAGCAGTAACCTCCGACAATACTAACAAAACAACAAAAGGTTACTTACAAAAACAATTTCCTCCCAAACTTAGAGACTAGAACGAATTGCATGGTACACTTATTAGTCCAAAATGATGACTGGTGAATGAGGAGAAGAGTTTGAATGGGTAGTGTTCAGAGGTGGAGCACTCATCACTGCAACCTCCTCCTGATGATCATTGGAGTCAGTCTTTGAATCTGAGACCACAAAACGTTCCACTCGATTCAATCTGACCACGATATCATCCAAATTATACCTGATGTCCCTAAAAATTCTCTTAATCTCCTCCTGACCTACAAAGAGCTTGTAGTTGTCAACCTGCTTGTCGCGAATTGCCATGCTAAGTAGTGTTTCCAACTGATGGTGCAAGGTGATAGAATGAAGGAAGTGTAGTCTTCTTCTCTGAAACTTCCCTGGATCGGGAACCCATTTGAAGTTGTTTCCACCAATCTCTGAATTAGAGAAATATTTACGATCCTCGAACTCCCTAGCTTCCAAAGTAGAATTTCCTTTCTAACCTCAAGAGGAGACGAATTGAAAAAAATTTCCATTGATTCCCACCCGAATAGACTCTCGTGTCTTGAAGAGGATGCCCTAGGAGCACCACCCTTGTAGTTGGGTAATCATTGGCATGGAGCCATATAGGCATAAGACCTGCAAACAAACCACAAGACAATGACATTATAAGACTGAATAACCGATTTACGATTAACGATAAGATGATAAAACCCTGTTATGAGGTGAACCATAGACCCAACAGTAACATTAGGGAAAAGTATACATGGGCGAAAGAGGATGAATGGAAGCCCATCACAAACCCAAAATAATACCTGCCTAGACTTCCCGAAACCTTGAATTTTATCTGAACCATGAGCTGCTGGAATTAAAAAAACTTGAAATAACAGAGTTTTAGTGAGACCATGACTTTTTTCAAAACCAAATGGAGAAGGTACCAAGGTACCACACTTCACAGACCAACACTTGGAAACTAAACGAAATCATGGAAGGGTCAGAGGTTTGAGGTGCCGCCAAGGGTAAGATTGCCTCCAATTCAAAGGATAGACTAGTCCCTGAGTTGTGTAAAAAGAGAACAAAGAAAATTGAAACATATTAAGAAAGGAAGACGACCTATAAGAGAGTTGGTAACTTGACTGTTAATGGCCACGGGACGCAGTGATACCCAAAACTTTGAAAGACAACAACACAACCCTACAATGACCAACTGAGGAAATAATAGTGAAAACAAACCTCTAGTGGTTGTAACATGACCTTCTTCTGGCCACCAGAGAGAGGATAACAATTAAGCCTTAAAGCCACCACCTTTCTGCCACCCTGAAACTAGGGTGGAGAAAATATAATATATCACAGATGTGATCAGTCGAGTATGATGAGTGAGGTGAGCACCATAAACTTTCCATAACAAGGGCCAATTGTACTAGTTGAACCATAACTCAACCATCCCAATACGTTGCTGCATGATGAGCTCATAAATGAGCTTTCCCCAATTGTCAGATAATTCCCCTTCCACAATCAATCTGCCATGGGAAGGACAATCCATTTCATAACAGACATAAAGAATTACCTTGCCAAAACCATTGTCGTAAACAAAACCCCATCATCTTAGCTATTGGAATTTAATTCAAATGGACTTGGGTACGTGACCCAAGGTGTGTGAGTTGTGAAACCGGTAGCCATGGGGGCCAAGTGTAGAGCCAGGCTCTATCATTGAGGTTCACCACTCCATTAACCATACATGAAACCCACATGCAAATTATTGCTTCCATCAGAAAACTAATGCCATGGGAAAACCTCATACTAGTTATGCCTCCTGCCGGAATTCCATTACCGTGCACCGCTGGAATAACATTGCTTTATGTTATTTCAAAAAGATTCCAACCCATGTTATCAAAAACAAATTGTTATTATTTTAACCGATCTTTACTGATATAAAAAAATAAATGGTGGTCCTCTCTATATGAAATCTCTTTATGTTGAAAAATATTATATAGTTGTATCTTAGAAGCGACATCTGAACTTTGGCATGGATTTCACGACGGTACAACTTGATTAAAGATTCTTTTCTCTGCATATTTTTAAAGAGGGAAGTTGCCCTTGTCTTATCAACATCATATCAATGCTTTTGGTTGGAGACAAAATGAGTATGGTGTCACACCATATGACTTTTTGCTAGGGTTTGCTTGATTACATGATTTTTATTACTTATATTTATTTTCTCTTTAACAAGTCTATGGGCATGTTGTCTATGGATGTGAGGTAGTTAACATGTATTTTTATGAAAATAAAGTTTTATTTTAATCTTTGATTTATGAATATATTTTTTCGTAGTGATTAAAGGCAAGCTTGTGGTTTTAAATACAGGTACAACATATATATATTTTCAGAGTGTGGTGTATGTGTTATTGAAAAGATATAGAAAATGGCTACTACATTCCAAATGTAGATTAAATTGTTATTGGGTGTCTCTTAGACCGCGAGGTCTTGTGGACGTCATTAGAAAACAAAGTAGTCCAACGAGGCCACAATTTTGCCCAGAAAATAATGGAAATTTCGGCAGAAATTTTGGGAAATTTGGGTTACAATTGTCAAGCTTCAGGATTTTGGATGCCTTGGGGGTTTTTGATGGTGTGGAATCCATTTCCACCATAAAAAAACACTTCAAACACTCCTATGGTAATATTTTTTGGAAAAAAAAGCGGCCAGATTTTGGCGAAAAATCACTTTTTAGGCGAAATTGTGGCCTCAATAGACCATAATGATAAACCCCTTCTTTGCAAAGTTATTTGGAAGCATGGTAGAAAATAAAATCAGCAAGTGGGAGGAAGAAAGAGATAAACGTGCTAAAGGGAAAGAATTTTTTAGACCTAAACATTCTGTATTTGATCATGGTATAACTTTAAGGCACATCGTTGAAAAAGTTTGGGAGAAAAAGAAAGAAGCATTTTGTTGATTTGTTGAGTTCAGAAAAGCCTTTGACACAATCCCTAGGGATAAGCTTTGGCACGGAATAGAGGAATTTTGTAGAAATTTTGAATAATATGACACTTATTCACAGAGATTACCCTGATCATACATTATTTGCGGAACCATGCACAATACATAATCTCCTCTACGTTGATCATCAATTTAGCAGCATTTAAAAACAATGAAACATCAATCATATGCACACATTAACACAGTATGTAACCTGGGGAAAGCATACAGCTGAAAACCCCACACTTTCTGTATATTAATGATTGAGAACATGTAACATTACATAGTACAATACTCCTCACAAGTACTCAGTACTATCTCCACCTGCTACACACAATACAGCTCAGATCTGATCTCCAAATCTCCTTCGTTGCTTGCCTGCCTCCTCTGCACAATACCTACTGAGAATGAATGAGAATGGTTGAACCAAACTCGTTTTTACCTCAAGAGAATCACCCACACTGGAAATCACGTGAGCATAGGCTATAATCACTTGTTATTGGCCCCATACTGCGCAATTTCCATTAGCATAACTCAATCCCATTGATTGTGCAAGATCTCATGCACAACTATAGTCACAACTCATAGCAATCTCAACCTCTAACACCTGTCTCCACTGAACTGTACATGCACTGAGTTAACTGATGTATTCTTCAGTTGCAATATGAGTTAATAATTAATTCACATAACTCATCATTAGTCTATTTGCAGTTAGACTAATTACAACTAGTTTAACAAATTCAAACTGAACACAACTCCATCAACTCCACATCCAACTCTACCAAACTCAACTGCTTGAGTTCTAACTGAAGTCCCTGCATGCAACAACTCAACTAAACATAGGAAACTCGTATTTCCTTCTTTCAGCTGCATGTGCCACATCTGTAGCTCAAACTGAAGTGCTCCAATAGGATAAGATAAATTTTATAGTCTAAATATTATTATGAGACAATAATATTTGACTTTTCTATTTTTGACTAGTAGTCTAAAAATAGACTCTGTTCACTCCTGCTGTGATCCAAAAATAGAAGTCCATCTATTTTTCCCAACATGACCAATCATCCATAACCAGCATACTGCAACTCATAGACCATGATCCATATGTCTAAAAATAGACATAGTCTAAAAATAGACTTTGCGTCATAATTTGCCTGCGGGCCCACTTAGTGAAGGCGACTCCTTTCCACTAAGCTCCATCATCTTGTTGCATTCTCAACACTCCCTCTCAACAAGATATGGATTATCAGCAACCCCTATCCTGCCTCGGTGGTATTCGAATTTGCTCCTAGTGAGCGCCTTCGTCAAGATATCAGCATCCTGATCCTTCATTGGAATGTATGAAAGTAACATGACTCTCCGCTGCACACAATCTCTGATATGATGGTACCTGATGTCAATGTGTTTATATCTATGATGAAATACAGGATTAGTCGAGAGTTTAATGAAACTCTGGTTATCATAGTAAATCACAGTAGGATCCAAATGAGACCTGAACAACCCGACCAGAATCTTCCTCATCCATATAGCCTCGCATGCAGCCAAACTTGCTGCCATATACTCGGCCTCTGCTGAACTGAGTGCCACGGATCTCTGCTTCCTGCTGTACCAAGAAATTGTTGTCGACCCAATACTGAAGACCCCTCCAGATGTGTTTTTTCTGTCCGTTGGGCTCCTTGCCCAATCTGCACCCGTGAAGCCACATAGCTTCACCTCATCCTCCTGTCTGTACCACAATCCATATCCCGATGTGCCTCTCAAATAACGCAATACATGCTTGCCTGCCTTCCAGAAGAGCTTGGTTGGCTTAACCATAGCTTGTGAAAGCTAGTTAACAGCATAGCATATATCGGGTCGTGTATTGACTAGATACATAAGCGACCCCACCAACTGTCGATAAACATTGGCATCCACTTCTTCTGCTGAAGTGGCATCCTCCTTCCTCCAACCTCCAGGAAGAGGAGTATCAACAGGCTTGCAACCATGCATGTTGAACTTCTCCACTATCTCCCGAGCATACTTACCCTAAGAAACAAACAGTCCACCACTGCGCTGCCAAATTTCCAATCCCAGGAAATAATGAAGGAGACCCAAGTCCTTCATTTCAAACTCGTTAGCAAGATCATCCTTGCATGAAAGTATCAACAGCTCATCTCCCGTTAAAATCAAATCATCTACATACAGTACAATGATAAGCAACTTACCCTCCACCACAATCTGGTATAGGTTAGGATCCGCCTCACTCTTGGAGAATCCAAGTCCGGTGAAATAGTTGTCTATCCGTGTGTACCAAGCACGTGGTGCTTGTTTCAACCCATACAGCGCTCTCTTGAGCCTGCACACATGCGACTCACTGTTGAAGATCTCGAAACCTTCGGGCTGCTCTATGTACACCTCCTCCTCAATGACTCCGTTGAGGAATGCAGTCTTCACATCCATCTGATGAATGTGCCATCCCATCTGTGCTGAGAGAGCAAGAATCATCCGTATGGAAGAATACCTTGCGACAGGCGCAAAGGTCTCCTCATAATCGATCCCCTCTATCTGTGAGAAGCCTCGGGCAACAAATCTTGCCTTGTTCTTTCCACACTCCCGTCAACTGCCTGCTTAACTTTGTAGATCCATCTCGAACCCACCACTGATTTCCCTTCCAGTCTTGGGACAATCTCCCATGCACTGTTTCTGACAATCGAATCATACTCTTCCACCATGGTGTCTACCCATGCGGGATCCTCCACAGCTTCCTCGAAAGAGGATGGCTCAGTCACGACACATTTGCTCACAAGAGCCATGTACCCAGTGTACCGATCAGGTGACTGTCTCTGTCTACGTTGGGCTGTAGGTGGTCCTACAACTTTCTCTGCATCTTGAGCCAGTCGCTCAGCTTCTGTCAAGCGCTTTCACCCTCTGATGGTTGGCGCTGCATGAGTGGTCTCTTCCACTCCATGAACTTCGTCCTGTGGCTGATCCACGTCCTGAAGCTCATCTTTAGGAACTAATAGCTCCTCATCTGCATGCAAGTGTGGCTCCCTCTCAAGCGAACACTTCATGGCTTTCTCCTCCTGAAATTTTGTATCCCATCGCACAACAGTCTTGCGACTGTCTGGCATATACACATGATAGTTGTGGGGCGTATCAGTGTACCCCACAAATATCCCAACCTTTGCAGTCGGTTCCAACTTCTTCCTGGAATCCTTCGTCACATGCATGTAAACATTAGAACCAAAAATACTCAAATGAGAAATATCAGGCCTCTTACCAGAATAAGCTTCCTCGAGTGTACTCATGCCAAGTATCTTGTGAGGACAACAGTTCTACACATATACTGCAGTATTGCATGCTTCTGCCCACAAGTGAAGGGGTAGGCCCTGATCATGCAACATCGTCTGTGCAGCACCCACGATCGTTCTGTTCTTCCGCTCAGCAACCCCGTTCTGCTGTGGGTTATGGGGAGCTATGAGCTCTCTTCGAATCCCTTCTGCACTGCAGAAATCCTTGAACTCGCTAGAGATGAATTCACCACCATTGTCGCTCCTAAGAACCTTCACCTTCTTCCCCGACTCCTTCTCGACCAGTGCTTTGAACTCACAGAACTTTGAGTATGTCTCGCTCTTCTTCTGCATGAAGAAGATCCAGCACTTATGAGAGAAATCATCAACAAAAATCACATAATACCTGTGTTTTGCTGTCGAAGCTACTGAGAAAGGTCCACACACGTTTGTGTGAATTCTCTCAAGGATCGTCGTGGCGCGACTATCCTTCTCATGAGAGGTGGCTTTCACAAACTTTCCCAAAGTACACCCCTTGCACTGATTTGACTGTGCAAGAGTGCCTTTAGGAAGCCCAGTAGTGATCTGCTGCAGTATCTTCAAGGCTCCATGGTGAAGGTGGCCCATTCTCCTGTGCCACAGCTCGCCATCATCGCGGCTCACCAATGCTTCTGCCTTGCATGCCATTGCTGCACAACCATCTACATGCAACTGATAAAGGTTCCTTACTCGAACCCCTATCTTCCGAGTTTCTCCAGTTGTCTTGCTGCACATGAAAGCCTTTCCCTCGTTGAAAACAACATCATATCCCTTGTCTTCTAACATCGCCACAGAGATAAGATTTTTCTTCAATCCTAGAACATGCATCACTTCCTTCAATACGAAGGGTTTACCAGACTCCCTCTCAAAGGAAATGGTACCGATACCGGTCGCACTGTATCTACCATCATCGCCCATCTCGATGTGCACTCCAAGATCTTTTTCCTCCAGATCAGAAAACAATCTCGATCTCCCGTCATGTGAAAAGACGCACCACTATCCAAGAACCATACTGATCCCATCACACTTGAAACCAAGCATGTGATCAATGAAAAATCAAGCTCAAACTGCGAGGCTAGAGCCTCTCCTGCTGCAGATCCAGCAACTTGCTTGTTCCTCTTCTTCTACGGACAATTTGTGGCATAGTGTCCGTGCTGGTGACAGTGAAAGCACTTCACCTTGGACATGTCCTACTTCTTGCCTTTCGCACCGGAATGAGAAGCCTTCTTGTTCCTCCCCTTCTTTTCTTTGGTAGCAAAAGCGCAATTTTCTTCATCAGTTGCCTTTGATGAAGATCCGTCCCTGGTATTCCGCCTGATCTCCTCATGCACAAGATCCGACCAAAGTCTTTCCCATCCTGGTAATTTCTCTCGACCATTGACAGAGTCCTGATAGGAATGCCAACTCTTCGGAAGACCAAGGAGAGCCAAGCTCACCAAGTCCTCATCATCGACAGTCACCCCCACACTTCCCAGCTCATCCCTGCACTGAGTGAACTTCGTGAGATACTTGGGTATACTGTCGCCTTTCTCACATTTGATGTTTCTGAGTTTATCTTTGAGCGCCAACTTCCTCTGGTCACTCTTGCTTTGGAATAACTCTGTCAACGCTTTCCACATCAAGTATGGAGAAGCCTTTCCATGGAGGCTGGACACAATGTGATCCTTCACGCCCTCCAACAGAATCCTTCGACACTTTGCTGTCTTCTTTTGCCAAGCCTTAGCTTGAGCAGCATCAGTAGGCTTTGGGACCTCAGCCTCTATGAACTCCTTCAGCCCATTATCATCTAACACCACCTCCATCTTGTCTTTCCATGCAATATAGTTCGAGCTACCCTTAAGAGCATACTCCAATCGCAATCCGTTGAAAGACATTGCAACTTTGACACCAAGAAAACACTGCTGCAAATTTGAATTCCACCAGCTCAAAACTCAACCGCCTCTGATCTAAGATTCGTGAGAACAAAGTATTTCTCGTACAGAGATTGACTGTATGGGCATTCACCGGATATCTCACCTTCCAAAAGAAGAATGAATCCAGAGGCTACCTGGCCCGATTATAGACTCTGCTTGAAGAAATAAAATGTAAACACTTTCTGAATAATAGATCTGATGATCAACTGCTGTGATACCATGTAGAAATTTTGAATAATATGACACTTATTCACAGAGATTATCCTGATCATACATTATTTGCGGAACCATGCACAATACATAATCTCCTCTACGTTGATCATCAATTTAGCAGCATTAAAAACAATGAAACATCAATCATATGCACACATTAACATAGTATGTAACCCGGGTAAAGCATACAGCTGAAAACCCCACACTATATGTATATTAATGATTGAGAACATGTAACATTACATAGTACGATACTCTTCACAAGTA
Organism: Pinus tabuliformis; assembly: GCA_031772625.1. Taxonomy (NCBI): domain Eukaryota; kingdom Viridiplantae; phylum Streptophyta; class Pinopsida; order Pinales; family Pinaceae; genus Pinus; species Pinus tabuliformis. The sequence goes on from CM062804.1 coordinate 108,832,836, forward strand.
CTCAGTACTATCTCCACCTACTACACACAATACAGCTCAGATCTGATCTCCAAATCTCCTCCGCTGCTTGCCTGCCTCCTCTGCACAATACCTGCTGAGAATGAATGAGAATGGTTGAACCAAACTCGTTTTTACCTCAAGAGAATCACCCACACTGGAAATCACGTGAGCAGAGGCTATAATCACTTGTTATTGGCCCCATACTGCGCAATTGTCATTGGCATAACTCAATCCCATTGATTGTGCAAGATCTCATGCACAACTATAGTCACAACTGATAGCAATCTCAACCTCTAACACCTGTCTCCACTGAACTGTACATGCACTGAGTTAACTGATGTATTCTTCAGTTGCATTATGAGTTAATAATTAATTCACATAACTCATCATTAGTCTATTTGCAGTTAGACTAATTACAACTAGTTTAACAAAGTCAAACTGAACACAACTCCACATCCAACTCTACCAAACTCAACTGCTTGAGTTCTAACTGAAGTCCCTGCATGCAACAACTCAACTAAACATAGGAAACTCGTATTTCCTTCTTTCAGCTGCATGTGCCACATCTGTAGCTCAAACTGAAGTGCTCCAAGAGAATAAGATAAAGTTTATAGTCTAAATATTATTATGAGACAATAATATTTGACTTTTCTATTTTTGACTAGCAGTCTAAAAATAGACTCTGATCACTCCTGCTGTGATCCAAAAATAGAAGTCCATCTATTTTTCCTAACATGACCAATCATCCATAACCAGCATACTGCAACTCATAGACCATGATCCATAGGTCTAAAAATAGACATAGTCTAAAAATAGACTTTGTGCCATAATTTGCCTATGGGCCCACTTAGTGAAGGCGACTCCTTTCCACTAAGCTCCATCATCTTGTTGCATTCTCAACAAATTTGGGGTTCCTAGGCATTTTAGAGCAGTTGTGCATAGGCTGTATGAAGAGGTGAAAGTCAAAATTAGAACTTCAGCAAGAATCTCTAAAACTTTTAGAAGTGATATCAGGGTCAAGCAAGGTTTCCCATTGTCTCCAACCCTTTTTGGTTTATATATTGACAAACTTGAAGAGTGGTTAAAATCACAAGGGGGTGGTAATGTCCATTTGGGCGAGTTTGTTGTAAGGATTCTTTTGTATGTGTATGACCTTATTCTGATTACTAAATAGGCAGTAATAATAACAGCAAATGGCGAGCGAGCGAGTGATGGGGCAGATCGATCAATGGAAACGAAGGGAAGTTTGAAGCACCAAAAAGAGCATTGGGTAACAAAAACAATAAGCTTGCAGGTGGCTTTGGCTTTAATTAAAGGTTGTCCATATGATATCTGCACCATGCTGTGATTCAGTCAAAAGACAAATTACGAAGTCCCACTATCTTCCGAATTGAATTACGATGCCACGCGTATGCGTTTAGAACTATTGTCATGTCATGTAACATGGATTCTTGAGCACTCTGCATTGATTAGACGTTGAACAATGCTAAGATGTTATACAACCTCATGTGTTTCCACTTTAAGAGTGCATAGATACGTTGGGAATCACCATGAAATTTCACATTGGGTTCACAAGTTCAACAATGACGAGCTCCACAATTTTTCTCGCTGCCCATCCTAATCTTACATACTGGCACAATCGGCATTGAATCTCTATTTATAAAAGAAATTATTATTTATTTGTACGAGAGTGGGCATTTTTCAACGTGACAATGGTACACTATTTGGTTAAAGGTTTTTCAATGCATCTTCCTCGCCATACTCTTTCGCTTTCTCGGTGACTTTTTAATGGCTGAATGTTTTGGCAGTTACATAGGAGTCAAATAGGATGTCTCTTTCCTTCACATTGTTTAGTTTATATATTGATAAGCGTGAAGAGTGGATAAGAAATAATTAAGGAGAAGGCATCCAATTAGCAAGATATATGGTGAAATTGTTTTTATATGCAAATGACCTTATCTTTATTGCTAAATCTGCCCTAGGTTTGAGAAAACACTTGAAATCTCTTGAACTCTTTTGTCAAGATGTGGGAATGCAAGTAAATACCAGCAAAACTAAAGTCATGATTTTCTCTCGAAAAAAAGAAACAACATGTTACTTTTCTCTTTGAGGGCAACCCCTTGGAGGTTGTAGATGAGTACAAATATCTAGGAATTGAGTTCCACTACAGGCTCAGCTGGGATACATGGATCAGAGAGAATCCAGGGAGGGTGCAAATATTTCTACCTTCTTTAGAACAGGTGTAGAAAAGTAGAATTATGGGATTGGAAGACTAAGAAAACCCTTTGGTTTATTAGTGGTGCCAGTGATCCTCTAAGGTTGTGAGATATGGGGGACTGACATGTCAAGCCACAAATGGCGGCAAATAGAAAGAATCCAAAAGCATCTAATCACAAGTAGCCTCAAATTCAAATCAATAGTTCCATATGATTTACTTTTAGCTCAGGTTGGTATGTTTCCAATTGGGGCTTCAGTGATAATTCATTTGCTAAGTTACCTAAAAAAGGTTGAAAATATGGATAAGCACCAATGACCCAAGTTGGTTGTCAAAGAAGAGCTAAGTCGACGAAAAAAGACATGGATGAAGAAAAATAAAAAGTGGTTGGGCAAATGGGACATAAATCTACATGAATGTCCTCACACTAAGGAGGAGATAAAAAAGTGGGTGTTATAAAAACTCATCACTGCCATGTGGATAAAACAAGTAGGCAAAAAACAAAAAAACAAAAAACAAAAAACAAAAAAAAGCATATTATGTCAAAGAATTTAACCCTGCGTGGAAGCATGATGATAAAGAGTATTTGAGTTCCACAATCAAGGGAAATGATAAAATATTAATTGTGCAACTGAGGACTAGTTCCCATCATCTAAGATGTGAAACTGGTAGATGAACGACCCCTAAAGAAGAGTGGGAAGAACGAACTTGCATTTTTTGCAACACAGGGGTGGTAGAAATAGAATGGCATTTTATCAAAGAATGTGCAACGTATGAAGGTATTCGTCATCATTTTGATAACAATATAAAGGTGAACAACCTCAATGAGCTTTTTGAGGAGGAAAGGCTTCAAAACATAGTGAATTTCTTACTCCATATTCACAACAACATAATTAGCATGGAAAAGAATCTGAATATGTTTTAAGTTGTTAGTTGGTGGTCCCTTAGACCATGGGGTTTCATGGATGTCATTAAAAAACATTCATTCATTCATTAATAGCACAGTTGAGGACTGGGTCTCATCATCTCAATTTGAAACTAGTAGATGGACAACTCCAAAGGAAGAGTGTTAAGAAATAATCAACATCTTTTGTAGGAAATGAGAGGTTGAAACATAATGGCACTACATGGCACTACATCATGGATTGTCCCACTTATGAGGATATCCATAATTAGTTTGAAAGTATTATGAAGGTAGATTGTTTGAACAAGTTGTTTGAGGAAGCGATACTTATCAAAACTGCAAGCTTCTTGGTCAAGATTCATGACAAGATAGTAAGCTTAGAGAAAATTTGAAGTTGTGATGTGTATGGAGTCCTTGTTGAAATAGCAACAAGAAATGCTAAATATAGAAGTGCTAAAAATAGCATTGCTATAAATAGCATTTCGGGATACATTCCAATTTTAGTTAGTCCCTGAAAGACAAGCTTCGGAAAATCAAGTGTGAAAAGGGCGACACGATCTCTACATATCTGAACAAGCTCACCACCTGCAGGGATGAGCTTGGAAGTGTAGGGATCACGACAGCTGATGATGACATGGTGAGTCTTGCTCTCCTTGGTCTTCCTAAGAGCTGGCATAGCTACCAAGACTCAGTAAATGGAAGAGAGAAACTGCCAGATTGGGAACGACTGTGGTCGGATCTGATGCAGGAGGAGATAAGGAGAAGCACCAGAGATGGTTCTTCATCAAAGCATGATGATGAAGAAAATCTAGCCTTAGCGATTAAGGCGAGGAAAGGGAAAGGGAATGCTTCCCATTCCAAATCGAGTTCTTCCCATGGTGGGAAGAATATTGACAAATCGAAAGTGTGATGCTTTCATTGTCATGAGGCGGGCCATTATGCTACGAATTGTCCACAGAAGAAATCCAAGAAGGGATCCTCGAAAGGATCAGATGGTGAGGCACTGGCCTCACAGTTCGAATTAGATTTCACCCTCATCACATGCATGGTTTCATCGATGGTGGGTTGTGTTTGGTACCTGGATAGTGGAGCCTCATTCCACATGACCGACGACAAGAGTTTATTCAGTACCTTGGAGGAGAAGGACCTCCATATGCGCATAGAGATGGGTGATGATGGAAAGTACCATGTTTCAGGTGAAGGCACAGTTGTGTTTCAGAGGGAGCATGGAGCTCCTCTCACCTGACTGATGTAAAGTATGTGCCTGGTCTGAAGAAGAACCTGGTATCCGTCGCTATGTTGGAAGACAAAGGCTATGATGTAGTCTTTAGTAAAGGAAAGGCATTCCTGAGGCACATCGGCACTAGACAGACCAAGAGGATTGGGATTCGAGTAAAGAATCTCTACAAGCTGGAGGTAGATGACTGTGCTACATTGAGTTCTAAAGCAAAGTTGGTGCAAAGCCAAGATATTGATGAACTATGGCATAGAAGATTGGGCCACTTGCACCATGGGGCCTTGAAGATCATGCAGTAGATTTCTACTGGACTTCCCAAGGGTAAATTGGAGCAAGTGGATACATGCAAAGGTTGTACCTTGGGTAAGTATGCAAAATCTTCCTTTCAGGATTGAGACAGTCGAGCTGGAGCAATCCTGGAGCAAGTTCATACAGATGTGTGTGGACCATTCTCGACAGCCTCCACCATTAAACAAAGGTACTATGTTATTTTTATTGATGATTTTTCTCGTAGATGTTGGATCTACTTCATGCAGAAGAAGGATCAAACCTTCTCAAGGTTTTGTGAGTTCAAAGCCTTGGTTGAGAAAGAATCTGGAAAGAAAATAAGGGCCTTGCGAAGCGACAATGGTGGAGAGTATGTCTCTCAATAGTTTAAGGACTTATGTGCAGCAGAAGGAATTAAACGGGAGTTGACGACACCCCATAACCCACATCAGAATGGGGTGGCTGAAAGGAAGAACAGAACGATTGTGGGAGCAACTCGGGTGATGTTGCATGACTAAGGTCTACCACTTCATTTGTGGGCTGAGGCATGCAATACAACATTATACTTGCAGAATAGAAGCCTACATCGTATAATGGGGATGAAGACACCAGTGGAGGCCTTCTCCGCGAAGAGACCAGATATGAGTCACTTCAGGATCTTTCGATCATCGGTTTATTTCCATGTGACCAAAGATGACTGGAAAAAGCTAGAGCCAACAACTGAGTTGGGGATACTTGTGGGGTACACTGATACACCCCACAACTATCGGGTGTTCTTGCCTACTAGTCAGAGGATAGTGGTATGCAAAGATCTGAAGTTCAACGAGCAGAAGGCCATGCGATTTCCTTTGAGAGGGAGCTCAAGTTGCATAGGATCCAGGAGCGGAGACATTCACTCATGCAGAGTCTTTCAGAGATGGGCGAAAACGCTCAAGGGAAGCTGCCAGATTGGTGATGGATGCGAGAGAGAATGTGGGACAACCATCTTCTCAGCGCAGACAGAGGAGGTCACCCGAGCGGTACACTAGTTACATGGCCCTGGTTGGGGAATGTATAGAGACCAAACCATCTTCCTTCGAGGAAGCAGTGCAGCAACCAGTCTGGGTTGATGCTATGGTGGAGGAGTATGACTCCATAGTTCGGAACAGTGTTTGGGATGTTGTTCCAAGACCGGAGGACAAGTCAATGGTGAGTTCCCGATGGCTTTACAAGGTAAAGCAAGTAGCTGATGGGAGTGTGGAGAAACATAAGGCAAAGTTTGTTGCCTGTGGTTTCTCACAGGTCGAGGGGATCGACTATGATGAGACTTTTTCTCCTGTAGCTAGGTGCTCATATATCAGATTGATGTTGGCACTATTAGCACAGATGGGTTGGAAGATCCATCAGATGGATGTGAAGACTGTGTTCCTCAATGGCAAGATTGAGGAAGAGGTGTACATAGAGCAACCAAAAGGATTTGAGACCTTCGATCGCAAGTCGCATGTGTGCCGACTTAAGAGAGCTTTGTACGGGCTAAAGCAAGCACCTCATGCTTGGTACACCAGGATCGACAGCTATTTCATCGGGTTGGGCTTCACAAAGAGTGAAGCAGATGCGAACCTATACCACATCATGGTAGAAGGTAAGCAGTTGATCATTGTTCTTTATGTTGATGATATGATATTGATAGGTGATGATCAGTTGATCATGTCTTGCAAGGAGGACCTTGTAAGAGAGTTCGAGATGAAAGACATGGGTCTCATGCACTACTGTCTAGGCATGGAAGTATGATGGAAGGATGGGGAAGTGTTTGTGTCTCAAGGTAGGTATGCCAATGAGATACTCAGGAGATTCCACATGGAGAAGTGCAAGCCCATGCAGACTCCTCTAGCAGGTAACTGGAGGAAGGAGGATGCTACTTCAGGTGAGGTAGTAGTTGCTACTGTTTATTGGCAGCTTGTGGGTTCATTGATGTATTTAGTGAACACATGACCAGATTTGTGCTTTGCGGTGAACCAGCTGAGTCAAGCTATGGTTCAGCCTACCAAGCTGTTTTGGAAGGCAGCGAAGCATGTGCTGATATACCTCAGAGGCACATCTCAGTATGGATTATGGTACAAACGGATAGAGGGAGTGAAGATTTAGGGCTTCATAGATGCAGATTGGGCAGGGAGTCCATAAGATCGGAAGAGCACATCAGGAGGAATTTTCAACCTTGGTTCAGCTGCAATTTCTTGGTACAGCAGGAAATAGAGGTCAGTTGCACTTAGCTCAGTAGAGGCTGAATACATGGCTGCCAGTTAGGCAGCATGTGAGGCCATTTGGATGCGGAAAATTCTAGTTGGATTATTTGATCAGAGGATGGATCCAACTATGATCTATTGCGATAATCAGAGTTGTATCAAACTCTCTGAGAATCCAGTATTTCATGACAGGTCCAAGCACATCGATATCTGGTATCATCATCTTCGAGACTATGTGGTGAAGATGATCATGCTGTTGCAGTATGTTTCGAGTGAGGAGCAGGATGCAGATATTTTGACTAAGGCATTGTCAAAATGCAAATTCGAGTTCCACAGAGATAGGATTGGGGTGACAGATAATCCCTTTCTTGTTGAGAGGGAGTGTTGAAAATAGCAACAAGAAATGCTAAATATAGAAGTGCTAAAAATAGCATTGCTATAAATAGCATTTCGGGATACATTCCAATTTTAATTAGTCCTTGAACTAAAATTGAGAATAAAAATTTGAATTTGATCTTAGCAGCTGTTTGAAAAATAATTAATTAATTCATCTTGAGTTAATTAGTTAGAGAAAATCAAACATGAAGTCTATGTGAAGACATCCAACAATTATCCCTTTGATTGAAGAAGTTATCCCTTAATGAAGGAGATCAGGATGAGTTGTACTTTGAGTTGTAATTAGTTAGCTCAATTAACTGAGTTAAGTCCAGTTAGATTAGTTCCAACAGTTTGTGGGACTGATTGTGAGTTCAGTTAGTTAATGCATGCATGCATGTAACTAGTGTACTTCAGATAACTAAATATTCTCTCATAAATAACTCATGCATGTCAGTTCAGTTAGAGACCCAGTTGAGATCAGAGGATGGGACAATGTACTATCAGTTGCAGAAATATTCCATTGAGGATATCTCTTGCATGTCCTTGAGGATTGCGCAGTTATTTCTGAGTTTGGTGAGTTGTGTGAGAGGAGAATTCACACAGGTGGCAGCCAGAGGACCCAGGTGAAAATGCGCAAGTAAATAGGAGGCTTGGAGGATTGAAGGAAGGCGTATGTTTTGTCTATTCAGTCTATGAGCAAAATTGAGGGATTGTACTGAGAGTTGGATAGCTTGTGAGCTAAAGCGTTGTGTAATTCGGAGATATTTCCACTTGTATGATAATACAGATATCGGGGTTTTTAGCTGGGGCTTTCCCTAGAGTATTCTTCTATGTTCATGTGTGATTGATTTCTCATTCTCTGTTATATGTATTCTATTTGATCTTGCTCAAAATCGATTAAGCTTCTGCAAATTTGTTTGTAGAAGTAGATCAAGTATTTTGCTTTAGTATATTGCATTATCAGGTGATCTACTGTGAAAATTTATACAGTCCTAGGTCTCTTACACCACTTGGTCTTGTGGACATAATCAAAATCACTTCTACTATAATAATATTATGAAAATGAAGTTGTTTTTGTAATAGGAATTTTCGAAATTATAAGTGTTTGATTTCATCGAAATTTCTTTAAATTATGCTTGGTAGTGATTTTTTTCTTCTAATTAATTAAAAAATAATAATGTATAAATGTAATATAATTTAAATGAAAATTTTGTATTAATGGTATTACGATTTTGATAACTACATTGATGCAAGGAAAACTAGATGATCTTTATTAATTATGTCGTAAGGCGTTCCCTCTGAAATGAACTTCCCTCTGGTCTTAGTAACTCACTCATTTATTCATTTATTTTTCCGGTTCGACGGTTGCATCCCACCCGCTGAAATGAACTATCACGCAATTGGTTAAGTTTCGGTTGAACTGAACTATCAGCGGACTCATTAGGTTTTCGTTGCGTTGCTTTAACACTCAAGCTCATGGGGAATCTAACCCCCGAGGTGATTGTGGGAAATGCCCAGCCTCCGAGTTCAGCCGACTACCTAGATTTACCTCTCAAGCTCATGGTGACTCTAACCCCTGAGGTAATTGTGGGAAATGCCCAGCCTCTTTCCTCCATTCGCGATGCTTCTGAAGCCCACATCACAATCTGCCAACTTCATTCGATTCTGCGCCCAATTTGCATCTCTTCTCCAGCAGTTGTCAATGGCGTTGGAGTTGCTGCTTGCAGAGAAAGATAGGGAGGCTTGCAACAACATCGAAATCAGAGCTAATAACATCCAATACAAAGAGACCAATTGGATAGAGTTGATCTCTTTGCCTATGATCGAAGAAAATGTTTCTATAGGTGCATCTCTCATGCCCTCCATCATTCCCTTCTTGGCCTACATGTTCTTTTGAGATCCTTAGGCTTTGTTACTTTAAACGAGTTTTGTTATAGACTGATCCAAAATTATTTGGCAGATTTTGTTGTTAGAAAATTTGAAAGTAATTTTTAATTACAATAATATGCTATAATAAGAATAATTTAAAGCAATAATTATGAATGAGTACAAATTATAACATGAAGCATTCATATTCTTTGAACTTCAAAATCGATACATCAATTTTATGTATAATTTGATGATAATTTTATCGTACATAATTTTATATTTAAATTTTATTTAAATTATTTTTTAATGTATATTTATATTTATTTTTATGCATGAAAGTCTTTGTTATTTTCTGCTTATTCATTATCTTAATATGAAAATATGATTTACAGAAATTATTAGTTTTTCATTGATATTGCATGCTATCTCAATAAAGAACTTCAGTTGACAATATCAAATAAAAATGTTGAAATTTAAAAGCTATCTTTTACTCACAAAAACGTGTGGGAGCATGCTACTCTGCAAACTTTGGACCATGCCAACATGAGAAAATATCACGAAACCATTATCATTTGAAACCTCGCCCTTAACTCTTCAACTGTGCAGCGAATAAACCTTCAAATGTAGCGCTGAGGCTTTCCTGGTTCACCATCTTGCTTTCCTGGTTCACCATCTTTTAAGAAACAGATGATATGGTAAAAGGATGAAGACTACAGGTAGGCTTTGTTACTTCAAACGAGTTAGAGTTTTGGCAGATTTTGTTGTTAGAAAATATGAGAGTAATTTTTAATTGCAATAGTTTGCTATAATAAGATTAATTCAAAGCAATAATTATGAATGAGTACAAATTATAACATGAAGTATTCATATTCTTTGAATTTAAAAATCCATACATCAATTTTATGTATAATATGATAACTTTATCATTTAAATTATTTTTTAATATATATTTATATTTATCTATATGTCTGAAAGTTTTTGTTATTTTCTGTTTCTGTTTCATATATATAACATTGATTATTAATCATTATTTTAATATGAAAATATGATTCATAGGAATTGTTAGTTTTTTATTGCTATTGCATACTACCACAATAAACAAGAACTTCAGTTGAGAATATCAAATAAAAATGTAGAAATTTAAAAGCTATCTTTTACTCACAAAACAACATTGGGAACATGCTACTCTACAAACTTTGGACCATGCCAACATGACCAAATATCACGAAACCATTATCATTTGAAACCTCGCCCTTAACTCTTCTAGTGTGCAGCGAATAAACCTTCAAATGTAGAGCTGAGGTTTTCTTGGTTCACCCTCTTTTAAGAAACAAATGATATAGTAAAATGATGAAGAATATAAATAGTTCAAACTAATTGAAATATTTCAAAATTGCTTTAATGGAATAGATTTTCCATTTTTAATAATATAAAAAAAAAAACAGATAATATAGTAAAATGATGAAGACTATAGGGAGTTTAAACTAATTGAAATAGTTCAAAATTGCTTTAATTGAATAGATTTTCCATTTTTAATAATATAAAAAAACAGATGATATAGTAAAATGATGAAGACTATAGGGAGTTTAAACTAATTGAAATAGTTCAAAATTGATTTAAGTGAATAGATTTTCCATTTTTATTAATATATTAAATGTGTAAGTTTTTTTTATGGGTTTTTTAAAGTTTTTTTCTCTGTAGTTGGTGTTTTGTCCATTTTCCAATAGTGTTTGTTGATTATCTGTTATTGACTAATGAGTTGAAATTGAATTACATTTGTAGGTTTCCATAGATTTTATTTTTATTTTTCACATTAACTGAAAGAGTACAAGATTTACAATCATTTCTCTTTAGTTGGTGTTTTGTCCATCTTCCAATAGTGTTTGTCGATTATCCTTTATTAACTAATGAGTTGAAATTGAATTTAATCAATTTGTTATCAAAATTGTTATTGCGTTTTTCTTTGCTTCTCCATATATGTTTTTTCTTATATTTAATATTGTAGTTCACTTTTATGTAATTAACTCTTACATTTACTTTAATAGACTTATTATACATATGGATGTTATAGAGATATTGCACCAAATGGAAACATTTGGTTATACCACTTTCAAACAACATAACTTTATCATTATTATTTAAAATTAAATGTATATTCCATATGCCATGAATCTCCTTGTATATGTCAGTCTTTTTCTTATATTTAATATTGTAGTTCACTTTATGTAATTAATTCTTACATTTACTTTAATGGACTTATCATACATATGGATGTTATAGAGATATTGCACCAAATCGAAACATTCCGTTATTGGGTTATACCACTTTCAAACAACATAACTTTACCACTATTATTTAAAATTAAATGTATATTCCATATGTCATGACTCTCCTTGTATCTGTCAGTTTTTTTTTTTATATTTATATCAGGTGCAATTGCTAGTATAGAGATTTTTGGAAGATATGGCATGTTCTCATTACCATAGTTTTATAAAGTGAATGATTGGAATTTTTAATGAGTTAGGTTTTTTTATTAATTTATTTTGATATTGTCTAATTATTATATATTTTGGAGTTTTTGATTGAAATCTAATAAAATATTTTTGGGTCAAATTGTGATCCTTTGTTATTTAAAATGAGATTTTTACTTTAAATATAAATTCAACATTTTAGAAAATCTGTAGAGCACTTGAATTGTGGAGAGTTTACAACTTTAACATGTAGTTCTAACAAATCCCTAAAATATTATGGAAAAATTCAACCAAAAAATATAACTTAAAAAGCTCTAAAACATATAACATGAATTCTATGATGAAGAAACTTCTTACACCTAAGTGAAGAAGAATGGTATCATTTTAAAAAAATCACAAAATGGACTACAAACAAATTAAATATAAATTTAATTAAAGGTAACATAATTTATATTATTATCTAGAGCTTTTGTAAATATATTATTCTAATTGATTTTAGAGCTTTTGTAAATATATTATTTTAATTGATTTTACAAAAATATATGTTAAAGATGTAGTTTAACTATTTTATATTTTGAAAGTTTTTAATTCATTTTTTTTTGTGAACTCTGCACATTCAAATATTTTGGAAGTATATTTGTGAACTCTGCACAATCCAAATATTCCGGAAATTAAAAAGAATAATAATAACCATTCACAATTTTAATGATCAGTTTTATCAATAATACATACTTTCTTTATACTAAAAATTATTATTTATTTTTATGTGAAAAGACCAATCTCAATAATAAACAATTCAATTAAAAATATTTATAAATCTCACCTATTGCAAATTTTACCTATTTCCACTTAAATTAAAAACCTTACAATATACCTATTTCCACTTAAATTGAAAACCTTACCATATCAAATTTGTATCCATATTTGACAATATATTAAAAATCGTGATTTTCATGTTTAAATTTTCAATTTATATATTGTATATTGTATATCAGATGAATCAAGTGTTCCATCATTTTCATATTTGTTTTTTTATATATTTATTAAAGTTTTTGAATAAAATTATTTTGTTATAATATCTTCATGGTTTATTATTTATATTTAATAATTTAAAATTATATTTTTAAAATGGTATATTATATATATATATATATATATATATATATTAAATTATTATAAAATGTAATTAACAAACCAAAAAATCAAATAATAAAAATGGTGAAATATAAAAATAGAATTTGGTGTTAATTTTATAAGTTTATGGATTTGGATTCAAATAAAGATATGGTTGATAAAGAGTTTATATGTGAATTTTTTTGGGGTTTCTCTACAAATTTTTTGTTGGAATTTGGTGAAAAAAATTGTGGTGATTTTTTTGTCAAGTGTTTGAGTTCATCATAAATTGGTGATTTTTTTGTTAAGTGTTTGAGTTCATCATAAATTACTTCAGGCTTGAACTGTGGCTTGAGAAATCCTGGGCATCTAAGTCACAAAATCACCTGAAGATCTTAATAGTACATATCATCGTTGTGTATTCTACACCCCATGGGTGTGGTGAAATCTTGATTTGTATTGTTTAAATTGGTTTTTTGACTGCCTCAACCTTGGGACACTTTGATTATGAAGAGTCCACCAGTCAAAATTATGTTTTCAATGAATCAGTGTCTAATTCTAGACAGATAAGATTGGAAATAAACTGTAAAACTTTTCAAAAAATTTCACTTATAAACGATGCCTATAATCTCACTTATATCAACCCACCTAACAACATTGGGTGAGGTTCACTATAAGAGTCATTAATATTATCACTTATAAACAATGTCTATAGTCTCACTTATATCAACCCACCTTACAACATTTGGTGAAGTTCACTGTAACAAAGTGATTAATATTTCCTATAACCTTATGCTCTTTGTTCACATAGCAGGGTGATTATTATTTCCAATAACTATATGCTCTTTCTAAACATAAATAATCAATACAATGTTGTTTGATAAGGTGATTAATGTTACTCTTATTAAGGATAATTAATATTATTTTTATTTTAAAATACAAATAGCCTATAACTTAACATAATTATGTTGTCAAACATGCTAATCAATGTTTAAACATAATTAACCAATTTCTACTATCATTTAATTTAGCTCTGTTATTATGTGATGTGGTGCAAGTGATTGAGCACACTACATAAGTTAGAGGTAAAAATTACTTAAAAGTTTAAGTGAATAATTGATTTATTATTTTTCCATTTTTTTACACTATGGGAAAACCTATCATAACTTAGTTGTCAAACCAACAACAAAGACAACTATTTCTGGCTACTAACCACAAATACAAACTCCGTAGTCTAACGGAGTAATTGCCCAGAAAGTTATGGAAATTCCCGTCATATTTAGAGAAAATCCGGCAAGGATTTTTGTAAATCCAAGTTATAGTTGTTAAATTCAAAATTTTAGGTGTCCTAGATGTTTTTGATGGTTTTGAATCCATTTCCACCATCAAAAACACGATTCAAACACTGTCTCTACAATATTTTTTGAAATTTTTTTGCCCAAATTCTAGTCACTTTTGACCTTCAAGGCAATTCCTCCACCTCCATAAACTACTGCAATACAAACTGATTATTTTTCTATATTATCTATAAAATAAAAATAATAAAATATTTAATAAATAAACTAAAATTAAAATAAAATTATTATAATATAATATTTACCATTAAAACATTGATTAAATCCCTACATTTCCGCACTTCTTATTTCTCTGCTCACCTACTGCAATGTTTTAAGCTGTACGGAAGAGCTTTCAGCAAACGCTATGAAATTGTCCCACATGCATTGAGCGCTATGAAATTGTCCCACATGCATTGAGGTCTGTTATTGGATCCTCATCTTTAAATGTTAAAGATGCCAAAGGGACCCCATGCATCTTTTCCTACCACCGACATCGCTTTATGTTATTTCAAAGAGCTTTCAACCCAGGTTAAACAGATCATTATTTCAACCTATCTTTACAGTTATAAACAAATAAATGGTGGTCCTCTATGAAATCTCATTTATGTTAAAAAATATTATTTGTGCGACCAGCGACATCTCGCACAAAGGGAAGTTGCCCTCGTCTTTTCAACATCATATCAATGTTTTTGGTGGGACACAAAATAAGTATGGTGGTAATTAATGTGACTCTTGGTTACAGATAAATTTATTGAGGTGGAGAAATTGTCTGACTTTTCGTTACGGATAAATTTATTGCAGCTGCGGAATTGTTTACTAAATTATTTTTAGTTGGAATTTGGGTAAAAAAAATTTCAATTAATCTTGTAGAAGTAGTATTTAGATTATGTTTTTGAAAATGGTAATAGAATTAGTACCATCAAAAATTTCTAAAACATGTAGCAATTTTAATCTAAATTTACAAAAAACTTTGTCAAATTTTTTTTAAAATTTATCAAAATTTTCATAATTTTCCCAACAAAAAAATAGTGTAGTTAGACACAATTTGCTTAATCATGATTTTTGTTACTTATATTTCTTTTTTAAGATATAACGTGCCACTTTACCAATTCTATTTCTAGTAAATTCTGTCTTCCAGGGACATAACATAATAGCTTTTCTCTCCTCTAGCATGAACCTCGTCTTCTATATTTCTTTTATATCTCTCATCTTCTTCCATTACAGATGTTTTTTATACAACAAATCTTTATATATCTTGATATGTACAGAGATGGAATCAGCTTTTTGCTGGACTGATATGGATTTATATCATCCTAATGAGCTGCATGTCAAAATCTGGGTACTTGTAGTGTTTCATTTTCATGTTCCTTCCATATGAGCCTAAAGGCTGTCAC
This sequence comes from Pinus tabuliformis, assembly GCA_031772625.1. Classification (NCBI taxonomy): domain Eukaryota; kingdom Viridiplantae; phylum Streptophyta; class Pinopsida; order Pinales; family Pinaceae; genus Pinus; species Pinus tabuliformis. Next base: position 108,848,243 of record CM062804.1, read on the forward strand.
CTGCTATCTGTCAGAGGTTGTATTTAACATAATATCTATGAATATAATACAGCTTTTTTTTTTCTCACTGGAAAAAAGCGTGCCACTTTACCAATTCTATTTCGAGTACTGTGCTGGGAATCCATGATGATGCTGCGAAACAGCTGGTGTAGTTGTCGCTTTGCTCATGCCTTTCCACCCACGACCAAAGATGCTGCAGCGAGAGAGCTGGTGAAAGACGCGCCGCCCCTGCTGTCACGTCGCTTTTAGCTCATCAATTTTGACAGTGGAGATAAATTCCACGCTTTTTCTACGTTTGTTTAAAGATAATGGTGCATTGACTTGACTTTGTGTCACTGCTTTTCATTCATGGAATATTTTTTATTGGGGTTTTCAATTTTCTTTATGCAAGTTGGAAGGCGTTGTTTTCGGTAATGTAATGTAGGGTAATTACAAATGGAAGCATTAATAAATATATTATTTTTATTTTTAAAAATATAATTATCTCGGTAGGCAAGTTTATTATTGAATAGAGTTTTTATAATTTTAATTTAATCAATTTATTTGTACTTAGAGTTATAAGTGTAAAATTAAGATGGATTTAAATTGGGCATTTTATAATAGTTTTTTGATTTTTAAATAAGTTTCATCATAACAAATACCATGGCTTATGCAATATTATGGCTTGTAAACTATTATTGGTAAACTCATCAAATTACTAACTCAAATTAGGAACGCGGAATAGTCTTCCCAGAACAATAAAATGGTGACATATAAAGAGAATATTCCAATGACTATTGGTGTACAAGGAAATAGATCATCATTATGTATCATGACATTTTCATGAATGACATACAATTTCATGGGAAGCTTCACAACATTCACACTTGCACTTCCACATGAAAGGTCAATAATTGGATTATCAGATCAATAAAATAAGTTATAACAGTAAATTGATGGATGTACTTTCTTACACCTGCTTTGATCAATCAAATAAGTTATAACAATAAATTGATGGATGTACTTTCTTACACCTGCTTTATTGCTAGTCAGCACTCTCGCATGACTTTGGAAACTAAAATCATTCATACAAAGACTCTGTGTGTTACACATACCTATACACATATACGCTAATGGATTGCCCAACTGGAAAAAAAATTGCCCAACAATTGGAAAAAGAAATATAAAAAAGAATATAAAAATATCAGTTAACAACACCCAATATCAATATATACATGAATTGTGTCGAATCCAGAATATTTTGGTTTGAGTATTTCTGAAAACAATTATACCTCTTTAATGTGAGTCATACGTTGCTTTCACACCAATGTTTTCTCCCAAAATAGAAGATAAGATGTGGGTTGTCCCATTGGATTTTGAATGAGCATAAGCAATACTGTAACAAGGAGTGAGGTAGCAGGCAGGCAATTAGATCGATTAATGGAAACCAAGTTTCAAACTCTGAAAGGGAGTATGGACCAGAGGAAAGTGAGCACAAGATTGAGGTCCAATACCCAATATCATACAAGTTATGACACCTCGCGCAGGCGTTTAGAACTATTTTATTCAGAAGAAAAAAGCATTGTATTCATTCATAGAAATAAAACATTACATCTATATAGAACCAGTAGATTCATGGATTTTATGTAAACTTTAGAGCGATTTTAGTCGGGTCAGTCTATCAGAGGTTCAAAAAACTAAAATAGTTACAGGTAGTTTCTTCATAATGGCCCATTGGTACAGACCTGTATCATTCACAATAGAGATTCAAAAAAAGATAAAAGGTGCAACATGTAAACTAGGCAGACATGTTATCCGAGTAATGGAATCTCCCCAGCATCATGCCAGGTTTCCTTCATTTTGATATTCACATGGAAGCCATCTAGCACCTCCTGCACTCCAAGCTTGGATAATTTGTCCGCCTCCATATTGAGATTTCTGCATATGTGTTGTATGGAAGATTGTTTAAGGGAGCGCCATATTGTCTTGATCTGTTTTAGCCAGCCCTGTAGAGAGGACTTGTGGATAGTGGCTTTTTCTCCCACATAGTCAATTACTACCTTTGAGTCTCCAAATACATGAATGGTTTGTATGTCTAGGAAGTGGGTGAACCACAGAAGCCCCCATAGTGCCATTACCTCTGCCTTAGTGTTAGTGCCCAATCCTGCCCCCCAGTGAACATGGTATGACAATTCCGGATGGATGTATAAGATGAAACCACATCCACAATTTCGGTCCTGTGTTGCTCCATCGAAATAGCCCGTCGGATAGTCAATCTCAGGATTTGTATGTGATCGGGAAGGCTTTTGAATGGATACACTCTGTAAGGCTGCCTCGATCTTGTTTAATATTTTCATCAGCACATCTGTCCCCAGTTCTCTGTGGTTGTTGAATATTATGTTGTTCTGCCACTTCCATATCTCCCACATGAAAATAGCAGGGATGAGGCATCGTAAGCCATGTTGGTTGCTCCACCATATCAGCCAGTTTTCAATGTCTCCAAAAAGCGGTACCAAGAAAGCAATTTTGTTTGCCAGAGTATTGAGACCTCCGAACATGTTATGAAAAGGTGTAAATTATCCTCTGCTGCCCTCCCGCATAGAACATAGTATCCAGGGCCAGACCAATTTCACTTCTAAAGATTTTCCCAGGTCAAATTTTTGTTCTTCCATACAAGCCAAAGAAAAATGGAGATTTTAATGGGGAGGTGAGGACTCCAAAATTTGGCAAACCAACCACCCCCCAGATGTTTTGTTTGCAAACAGCAGAGTCTGTTGTAAGTATCCGCGACCTCAATATTATCTTTTGTCATTTTACCTTCCCAGGCAATCGTGTCACGTTCCTCTTCACGGTAGATTCCTGATAGTCTCATATGAATCCGGATGTTATCCCAGTCAGCCGCGACAACACCCATTAGGTTCAAATCGGATGTTTTTTTCCATATTGGGCAGTTATTAACCCAGGCAGCGATGAGTTGGTGCCAGAAGAAGATACCTTGACAATTTAGGCACTGAATGATGGAATCTGGGAAAGGGTCTATATCCACCAGTCCCCAAATGTGGTTGCGGCCAATAATGATATGATGTCCAGTGCCAAGTCGCCATGTAAGCATCCTAAGAAATGTATTCCCGATCTTTGTGAAACTACGCCAAATGGCAGAGCCAGATGTTTGTCCAATTCGGCCCAGGCGCATCCATACTTTGAAATCAATGTTTTTCAAGTATTTTTGATTAATAACTTGACACCAAATGCCAATGTCGAAGATCCCATGCCATATGGATTTTAGGAGGAGAGTGTGCCCAAATCGCCGCAAATCGAGGATGCCCCATCCGCCCATCCTCTTTGGCAGAGTGATGTGATTCAGCTTCGAGAGGTGGTATTTTTGCTTTTGTCTCATGCCAGACCAGATAAAATGTGCAGTAATTCCATCAAGCTTCTTAATGATGGATGAAGGCAACTGGAATAAGTTTTCCCAGTAGACGCTAAGTTGCGTTATCACTGCTTGTACAAGTGTGAAACGCCCTCCCATGGAGAGACATCTGAATTCCCAACCGAAAATTTTCCGAAAATATCTGTCAACCAGCCATTGCCAGTCCAAGATCCTATACTTACAGGGCTTTAAATGAAAACCAAGGTATTTTAAACCAGCATAAATACATTCAGAAGCAATACCAAACAGATTAGCAATATAATCAGTAGTCTGAGAAATCCCCAGTGCATGCATAATGACCGATTTGCTTTGATTCATTTTGAGACCAGTAGCATTTCCAAATCTATAAAAAATTTGAAATAAGTGGAGCCATGCAAACCTGTTTAGGAGCCCCATTATAAGCACATCATCCACAAAAAAGCTGTGAGAGATCCAAATATTTCTCCCAATTTTAAGAGGAAGAAAATGTCCGGTGGCAACAACATCTGATATGTGTAAACTCAAACCATCCAAAACAAGTATGAATAAGAGGGGCGATAATGAACATCCCTGTCTAAGGCCCCTGCCCGCCTTGAAATAAGTTGTCAGATATCCATTGATGATTATAGCAAACTGAACGTTTGTGACACATGCCATGATCCATTCAATGGCAGGGGGTTGTATACCAATTTTATGGAGGACCAATCTCAGGTAACCCCAGTCCAGGCAGTCGAAGGCTTTTTTGATGTCCACCTTCATAATAACAGCCTCGAGTTTCTTAGAGTGGATGGAATGTAAACATTCTTGAGCCGTTGCAACAACATCAAGGATCTGGCGATGTTTGAGAAACCCAAATTGTTGTGGGGAGATGAATGACGATAGGATGGGCTTCAGGCGGTTGGCAATAGACTTAGAGATGATTTTATAGACGAGGTTACAGAGAGAAATGGGTCGGAAGTCAGAGAAGGTGTGAGTGATGGGCTTTTTCGGAATGAGGGCGATATAAGTGGAGTTTAGATGGGGGTGGACAGTGCCCAGAACCCGGGATTCCTCGACGAGGTTAACTAGGTCTGACTGAAACAGATCAAAAAAATGAGTAAATAATTCAACGGTCCAACCGTCCAGTCCGAGGCTCTTGTCGCCATGAAAAGAGAGAAGGACATCATGTATTTCCTCCACAGAAACGGGTTTAAAAAGACCCCGATTTGCTTCCTCATCGAACATTTTTGGGTAGTGCATAATACCCCACAGTAAATCCTCCAGGCAGTTTGGGGGTATGTGGCTGTAGGCCGATTGAAAAAAGGTCAATGCAGCCCCACTGATGTCTTCTTGTGATAGACACTTGGTTCCATCTGCGTCATATATCTCCCAGATAGAGTTTTTTTGACGACGACAATTTGCAAAACGATGAAAAAACTTAGTATTGCGGTCACCCTCCCTGAGCCAGATGGCTCTACTTTTCAGCTTCCAAGTTGTTTCCCTTTGGAGCAAGATTTCAGATCTTCTTTTCTCAAGAATCTGAATGCGGGATCAGATGTCCTGTGGAAGTGAATGACCAGTCAGTTGTGGGTGGATTGATTCCAGCTCAAGTTCAATATCCGCAAGTTCTTTTCTTAGATGTCTCTTCTTGTCAATCTCCCATTTCTTAGTCGCCTGTCACAGGGTCCTTAATTTGTCCATAAATGGCCCCATATTTGATGGGGAGCAACAAGTCGCATTGTGCCATATGTTTTTGACCAGTTCAGTGTAGGATGGGTCTTCTAACTAGATCCAGTTAAATTTGAAAGGTAGCCCTCGTCTGATATCCCTTTGACGCCAGTGTAGAATGATAGGACGATGATCAGAAATATGGCAGCTGATAATGTCAGATGTGACCAACCCAAGTCTGTCAATGAGCATATCATGCAAGAGAAACCTATCAAGCCGCTTCGCGATGTAAGAATCCCCCGACCGACCATTATCCCAAGTAGGAGAGATATTTGAAGGGCAGATGTCAACAAAGTTATGGTCCATGATTATGGCTTTTATTGAATCTGCCATGGCATCCCCGCGACATGAGCGACCCCAATTTTCAAAAGTATATGTTGCTACTACACAATGCTCTTGGTATATATCTCTTGTAAATCACTCCCTTGAAATTTTGGGTAAAATAATGAAATGGTGAATAACTTTTTACTATTTAAAAGACTTTATAAAATTAGATTTCAAAAAATCAATTGCCGCTCGTTTTTTAATTTAAAAATAAATAAATTAATTAATTAATTAATTAATTTAATTAAATTAAAAATTTCGCATTTTTTTATTCAATTTCTCCGCAAATAGATGCATTCGATAGTCAATCGCACCGGTGCGTTTAAATAAAAAGTGCACCGACATTTCCGGGGCACCATATTTTTTCAACGCACCGACATGATTCATTTTTTTTTTCATTTTCGAAATCTTGAAATGGTGTGATTATTTTTTTAACCCAACGGTGCAGTTTATATTTAAAAGAGCACTGAGACTATTGAATTCATTTTTATTTTATAAATTCGGGAAATAGTTGCGTACCAATGTTATTTTTATTTAAACGTACCAGTGTGTTTTTATGTGAAAGAGCACTGGTATGATAACTTATTTTTTATTTTTTCAGAATGTCAGAAACCGATGCAAGTAATTATTTAAATGCCTCTGTGCTCATATTGTTTAAACAGACTAGTGCAGTTTATTTTAATCAGCACACCGGTCGGGTTTAAGAGCTATTTGAAACTTTATTTCCACATAAATTGGCATATTAATCTCTAATTATCCTTTAGGACGCATCCACATGAATTACAATAGTTCATAATATACATTTTCCGCTTAAAATAGTCTTGTTCTTGAAAAATGGTTTCAAAACTATGTTGAAATTAAGATTGTGGTTATATGGTTCTCGAGATAAATTTTAGATATTCACACAAAAATTTATTTATGTTTTGTCTCAAATACAAGGTCAAAATCTTAATAATATAAAATGATCAATTCTTCAAATTCCATCTCATTCCACATTGTTGATCAAAGTCCTTCTCGGAGTTCTCCCTTTCCATCTATAGTAAGTTCAGATTTTATTTATATTTCAATTATCTAATTGAATTTGTTTTTTTTAATCCATGACAATTTGAATAAAAATGTATGCAAATTATTTGCAGGATCCAGATTCAAAATCGAGTTCAAATGCATAAAATATTACTCCATATTATTTTCAAAAATGTCAGAAGCTCTTATCAGGAGCAGCATATCATAAGTAGTTGGTAGATGAAAATAGACAGCCTCTTCACCCTGCCAATTAAAACATGGCATCTTCTAGCCGCAATCTTGGATCAACGATGGTAATTATTGTTTGGTATATTGAAATTTCAAAAAACCAATTGCATTTTCATGCTTACTAATATCATTGATATTGTACCAATGACGTTTAATATTTTTTGAAATTACGATTCTAGCGATGATGAGAAACCCACCTACCATCTTCTGGTGCACCCCACTTCAACATCAAATCGAGAGAAGGTTGCATTAAGATCAAGAATCGGAGAGGAAGCATACAAAAAATGGTTGAATCAACCACCTATTCAATTCCCACTACGTCCATATTCACCAATTAGGAATGACTACAACAATAGTAGTTCTTCATCACAAGTTGGCAATGGAGGCAATCAAATGGAGGTTGGTATGGATGATTACTTATAGAATATGATTGCTATGGAGACAATTTTGTTAGTTGAATTCTAGAACGATGAGCTAGGGGATGACACTCATATCATTGATACCTTATTTGAAAGCCTAAAATATCCTTCCACCACCCCTCTCTTTGGACCTGGAGGCAAGTCAAAGTCTACTCAGCTAGGGACAACGATGTTGTTGTACAACGTGAAAGCAAAGTTTGGCATGTCGAATGCATGTTTCTCAAAAATATTGAGGTAATTGACTTGCATTATCGATCAAGTTCCTTATATTTTGTCACACAATCAAATTTAAAAATGGTTGATTTTATGAATGTTAAATATTGACATTGTATAATTATATTCCCCACAAATTGTAGGATATTCAAAGATAAGGTTCTTCTGAGTGATAATGTCTTGTCGGGTAGCTGCGAAGAGGCAAAGCAGTTGTTGAAAATGTTGGGTGTTGCGTACATATCATATCGTGCATGTCTGAATGATTGTATTATATATATAGGAGAATATGCAGACAATGGAGATATGTCTAAAATGTGGGCATGCCAAGTATTGTAACTAAAAAAAATGGGTAAATCACATGGTCTTCCTCATAAGATATTGAGGCACGCGCCTATAATCCAAAGTATTCAAAGACTTTTTCATTACAAAGAATTAGCTATGTTGCAGGGATGACATGCCTCACACGTAATTGATTTAAGAGTTATATGAATCCCAACAGAATCAATAGCCATGAAGCATATAGGGGATACCTGACCTGAAAAATTCAAGGATGAAGTATGAAATCTACGACTTAGCATAGCCATGGATGGCGTCAACCCATATTCCCTCCAAAACACCAACTATTTTGTTTAGCCTATAGTAGTGATCAATAACAATATCCCCCCATGGTTTTCTATGAAGAATGAACATCTTATGTTGGCTCTCATAGTCCCTGGTAGAAGAAAAGTGAAGAATATGGATTTCTACTTATAACCATTGGTAGATGAATTTAAGGAATTATGGGAAGGGATACATGTGTACGATGTATCAAGACCCATCGCAACAGAGAGGAGTTTTACATTGTATGGCATATGTGCTTACACCATACATGATTATCCAGGCTTAGGAGTTTTCTCTGGTAAATTACATTTTTATTGATTTGTTTAGTAACAATATTGTTTCGCATATTAATTTAATTTGTTTCAATTATTCAGATCTTCATGGTCACTAACGTGTTGGTCTATATACAATAATTTCATAGGTATTGTAACAAAAGGGTATCATGGATGTAAATGTTGTAGACCTTCTATGAAGGTTAGGTAGTCCGACCACCTATGAAAGTTAGTGTATGACTACTCTAGGGCATTCCTCCCAGAACAATACCCTTATAGAAGAGCAACATCCACTTTCAATGGTAAACCAAAGAGAACCCAAAGGCCTGCAATAATGACACCAGCTAGATGGCTTAGAGCATGTGAGATAGAGAAGGAGAAGAAGATTGTAGAAAATTTTTATTCAAATGGGGAGCCTATGTTCAACGATCTAGATTTCTTCGACACCTATGTTGAGAAATTTCCCATTAGGATGAAAAGGAAATTTATATTTTATGAGCTCCCATATTGGGAGAATCTTAAGATAGCCCACTTACTAAATCCCATGCATATATTTAGAAATGTTTCATAATCTTTATGGAGGCACATATCATCGAAATAAAGTGACACATTGGTTGTCACAAGAGATCTTATTTCTTCAAAAATTTAAAAAGAAACATTGGCCAAGACCAGAAACTAGAGGAAAGGTTGGTCCCTCTTGGTCTTTCAAAGAAGGTGATGTCCCATGGATTTTAAAGAAAGATGATATTTCTTTGCCAAAGGAAGTTATAATGAATGTGAGGGTGCCTTCTTTATATGGGTCTTCACTACGATGATGCTTCACTTTGGATGATTGTTTATTTGGGTTGAAATCACATGACTATTTGAACCTTCTAAGAATACGTATGTCAAAAACATGATTTTATTTTATTTTCTATTTTTATGTGATGGGATATTTTATAATTAATTTTTGTATAATCTATTATTTACTGTGCAGTGTCATTATCCTCTACTCATGCGTGGGTGTGTGAACCATGAATTCCCCTAAGGCCTATGACGTGTCATATCTAAATTATTTTCATTTTTACGCTGGATCATATCAAAGGAGATTCATATGGCTAGCATTCCATGGCAGCCTCAAGAGATAGCTGAGATTGTTTGTACATTTGAGAAGGAATTGCCAATGAGTTTCATGGACTTGCAGGCTCATCTTCTAATTCACCTGGTAGACGAGGTTGAATTAGTTGAGGCCGTTTCTTAATATTGGATGTTCTTCTTAGAGAGGTACATGAAGAAATTGAAACGTTTTGTTCGACAAAGGGAAAAACCTAAGGGGTCTATAGCAAAGGGGTATATATTGTATAAGTCTTTATATTATGCTAGTGAGTAGATCAAGCAGATCGACAACAAACTAGGTGCAGTGATTTGGGACGACGAAGGGGATGAAGACAAAAGAGAAGGGGAGCTTCTTGAAATGAATGGAAAGAGGCGCATGATAAAGAGTAAGTGCAGACTTATCATTTTTCAAATTACTACCCAATAACTATTCACACTGAACTTCATATTAATGCATATTTGGATGTCATCTGTGCATATATATATATATATATATATATATATATATATATATATATATATATATATATATATATATATATATATCTATATATATATATGGTTTGATTTCATCAGTGAATTCAAAAATTGAAGCCATCAACAAATTCATTCTTTACAATATGGAAGCGACACAATCGTGGGTCGCATTATACGAAGAGAAGAGGAGGAAGTGGGACAGTGACATGAAATAATTCAAACGTTTGAATGGTAGAAGTGTGCCTTATCTTGATCTTTTAAAATAAAATATGCAAATGCATGCCCTAACAGTTGGGTTGTTGATTAAGTCAAAGAAAAATATGGTGCATATGGTCATTACCCACGTTCTAAAGAGGATGCGCTAAACATAGGGATTGTGTGAAACAACTCGGTAATTTTAATCTCTTTTTGTATAGTTTTAACTTCATATTTCACATATATATATATATATTATGTTTGGGTTATTACACACATGACACTGTGATATAGGTGCATTTGTTCCCATCTATGTGGGCATATGGACATCATTTTCACACAGAGGATGTCGATGATGGATGCATGACATAAGACTGTGAATTGGAATTCAAGTTCGACCAATATAGTCGTGCTAGCCATTACGATCAAAACCTAATGTAGGGGGAATTAGGTTACACTAGAAAGATACAAGAGATCATTCAAGTGGACTTCTCTTCTTTCCAATGTGTTATTTTTAGGTGCAAGTGGTGGGACACCTTTGATAGAAATAATGTAAAGGAATATTGTGATAGTGGGTTGATATCTATCAACTCTAGAAAGATGTAGAGTGGCAAGCATATGGTTTGTGGAGTGTTCTCCTTCCTTAAGGAGTAGTTGTATGGTGTTGCCCTACCTCAAGGGTTTTGATTAATAAAGAGGAGCACTTCTATATTTTGATCTTGTTATTTCTAGGCATATTTTCTATTTTATTATATTTACAGGTCATATCTAATACAAGTGGTATCAGAGCACTTTCTTGGGCAAAGGAGGGATTTTTTTTTTTGCAGGAATTTTTTGGGGCGGCGAGTTTGCAGATCAGATCTGAAACTTTTGGTACTAAATTTGCAAAAAAAAATAGTAGATTTGTATTCTTTATAGAAAAATACCCAAATTCAAACAAAAAAAATTGCATGAACCAGAGTCCCAATGAGGGAGATATCAATGATTTAAAATCAGTTGTGTTGCAGAAATTTTTCTGACGACAATTCGTGGACGACGAATCTCCAATAAATTTTTACAGTTTTTTTGGGTAATTTTGGGAAAATAATTGCATATCTGAGATCCTCTTGAAAAATCAGCCAATTTCAAAAAAACAATTGGTCGAATCGAAGTCTGGATGAGGAAGATATCGCTGATTTAAAATCAGCAATTTTTTCATAAATTTTTGTGACGGTGGGATTGTTGTAGCGCAGATCTGAGTTTCGAGGGGCCCAAATCGAGATTTCTATCACACATGAACATGCAGAATGGCCATTACGTTTCCAAAAACATGTTATAATAAGGATTCTGAGTTATATTGACCAAGTTATGCCCATTTTAAATTTTTGCCAAAGTGATTTTTTTTTAAAACCCTCATTCTATTTTAGAGTTCTAACAAGATGAATTTTATAGGAAAAGATGATGGCCCTACTGTTGAAGAATTCATAAAAGTGACAAAACGTCAAAAATGTTGGAAATCTTTAGCATGGCTTTGTTTTATAGATGAGACTGCCATATGGTGGAGCTCACTTGACAGTGAGAAGTTGGTAAGCCTTCCTAATGAAGAATTTGAAAAAATCCTTTTAGACAAATGGTCTCATGCTAGAAAACATGATAATGAGAAACATAAGGGGTTATTTTTTGCTGGTATCTCATTATTACAGGTTCATGGATATATTCAGAAAGAGAAGATCATTGTTTCTATCAATCCTAGTTGCAAACATAATTTTATTAATGTTCATTTGGCTAAAAGAGTGCAAGTTCCAGCAAAACACATTGAAAACAAACAGGTTAATAATGAAGATGTTCAAATTTATAAAGATTTGAATATTTCTATGGATCAGTATGTATTGCATTCTAATTTTTATGCTTCAGATATGGTTGATGTGGATGTTGTTTTGGAATACCCTTGGATGGAATCTATTGGTACTATCAATATTAATATGTAGAAGAATTCTTGAAGCTCTGGTATAAAAAGAAGAAGATTACATTACAAGATATTTCCATCAATAAACAAGTAGAGTCCAAGGAGGCTGAAGCCAAAAATGCTACAGATGCAGATACGTCAGATGAGGAATTGATGATGGAAGTAATACTGGAAGATAAGCAACAACCGCAGGTGGCACAACAGGTACTAGATACCACTCAAGCTCCATCAGGTGGTGAACTAAAGAAAGATACAACATTAGATAAAACTTCAGCATATCACCACCCACGCCACCCAGCTAGACAACAACCAACAAGGGAGAAAAGAATTAACAAGGACAATAACCCTTGGATGACACACAGAGAGGCGCGGCGAACCACCCACATCATATCAACACAGAGGAACTACCAGATACAATGTCCATCTTAAGCGAGCAAGGCACCAACTAAATCGAGCAATCACCTTTCTCTTGGATGGCTAGATTCACGTGCATGGTACCAGTGGACTACTCTTTTGAGTAGATCTTATTATTTGTGTTATTCTTATGTTTCAGGGACAAAACATGTTTAAGGGGGGTGGAATGTAGTATACCTAGGGGGCATATTAGGGGTTTAGAGGGAGGTACCTAAGGGAATAATGTAATAATGTGATGGGCCATAGTTAATAAATAAAGTGGTTAACCCGCATCATGTAAGGGGCCAAAAGTAGTTAGGAATAATGTGATAAGCCCATGGTAATGTATGTATGGTGTTGAGAGACCCATGGTAATGAACCATGGTATTGTATGTATAAAGCCTATATAGAGGCTAGAGACTCCTCATTGAGGATGTCAAGGATTATTGCATTGGCAAGCATATGGATTGTGGAGTGTTCTCCTTCCTTAAGGAGTAGTTGTATGGTGTTGCCTTGCCTCAAAGGTTTTGATTAATAAAGAGAAGCATTTCTATATTTTGATCTTGTTATTTCTGGGCATATTTTATATTTTCATATATTTGCATGTTAGATTTATTACACTGCTGCTCCTGCTCCCTTTGCTGACGTCTTTGCTACATGATAAATACATCAGCCTCATACATAAAATACAATTTTTTTTATTAAATGAAACATGTATTTATAACTATGGAACCATAAATTTTAATTAAAATAATATATATATATATATATATATATATATATTGGTGCACTCAAAACACAATCATGGCACACACATAAGTATGACGCACCACAGGTGTTTCAGAAATTTAACTTTTCATAGCAGTGTGACATACTTGTGCACCAGTGCGCACGTATAACCTGTTGGCACCAATACGGTACATTCAAGTTATCGAACACACCGAGCTATAGGAATATTTTTAAATATTTATTTGCGGTGCGTTTGGTAAATATAAATGCACCGGGAGTGACACACTAACACACAATTTGTCGCATCTTTCCCGGTGCATTTATATTTACAAAATGCACCGCCACAACGACAGTGCGTTATGTTCACGCACCGAAATGCAGTGCACCCTGTAAATTTACAAGGCACACTGCTACAGGTGTAAGCCGAACATATCAAGCACACTATGCATCGTTTTTTTTTTTTTGCAAAAAAATGAGAAATTCAACCTAATTTGCAATTCTAATCTGCTAAAAACTTAAATTAGAAAGAAACATAGAGATTACCTGGACATTTGGTCATTGGGGAGGCATTGTGGACACATAATGGAGAAAAACAAATTTTCACACCATTTGAAAAAATTGGAAACTCAAATAGTGAGCACAATACTGAAAGGTGGTGAGCAAGAGAAGCACCGATGTCAGTGTTCTTGCATGTGGTAAGAGTGGCATCGGTGCTTTAGAGATCTCCCACACTGTAGAAGGTAAAAATGAAAATTACGGTCGGGAGGATTTTTTTTATTTAACCCTCCTCTAGTGTGTTTCGCGAAGCGCATCTGTGCAGGCTATATCCAAAATCACTATGTTTTTTTTATTTATTTAAAATTATCGTGGTGCTTTATCGAGATGCCCCAAGGCTTTACATTGCTAGCAATGCACCAGTGTTGTGGTTTTATAATAGCACAGGTCTTTTTTTAGAAATTAGAAATTGTCTATCGCTGCGCTTTATAAGATGCCCCAAGGCATTTCTATATGTTTATCACACCGAGACGCCATTTTCCAATAGCACCGATATGTTTCACTATATGAAGGATTTTGGTGCTAGCGAATATTCAAGCACTGGTGCGTCTGGGTATTTAGCGCACCATGGTTTTTTTTTTTTTTTTTTTTTAATTCTATGATGCACCATGTTATATGCAACTTTGGTGCATGTATGGATAGTAAAGCACCAGTGTGCTTGAATAATTTAGAAGCACTGTCAAAGAAACATCCACTAAAACATTTACCTGCCCACCTCCACTACAAATGGATTTTTGGGCCATTTATAGGCGCCTCCACAAAAACCTCCACTAGAAGGTCTTTTCCTTGTAGTGATAAGACACATCAATAAGGACATTGAATTTCTCTTTTAGCAAGGTTCTCATACGTCAACACTTTTTTGTGGGCTAGGGTACAACATAAGATATTCACTTTAAGAATCTCGTCTCAGTGTCATATGTGGGAGCATAATCAAGAACGTAGAGGAGGTATGTTCGAAAATAACTAAGATTCAAATCCAAATTTCATTGTGTAGGAGGAGGCACCCCAACCCTAAGCACCCTCATCAATTTTGTGACAATGTTAGGTCCCTATAATACTAGCGATTCCCCATTACTATTGTCATTGTAGCCCTTATTTTTATTGTTGTGCCCCTATTGTCCCCATATTGTTATTAGTGTGCCCCATAGAAGCCCACTATTGTTATTGTTGTGCCCTTATATTATTATTGTTATGTCGGCTTTGATTATATTGTGACCCCTTAGACTCTTATATATAGAAAGGAGGTTTTGTCATTTGTAACATCCAAGAATTATTCATTTGTGTAATGTAAAGGAGGTTGCCCCCTCGAAGAGGCTGATTTTGATGTCGTTGATCTACATTTTCTTCTATTTTCATGAGTTGGTTACATAACAAACAAGGAGCACAACCGAAGGGGTGAAATATTTTTGAGATTTGGGGGAATAATATCCAAGTACCATTCACACTAATCACCATACATGGACCATTTGGAAATTTTAAAGCTAGTGTGTTTGCTAGCCTAATTAAGCTACATTTAGAACAAGAGGAGAGTTTGGATGTTTTTGAGAGGAAGCTTTCCTAAAATTATTTCATGCCAAAAGTTGATTTATTTTCCATTTTTAGGCACCCATGTGAGTAATGATTATAGGATGGGGACTATAGCTGAGAGAAGCCTCTAGATTTGGGACCCTCCTTTTAAGGGAGAGACCTGGTCAAGGTAACAATGCCTTTCACCTACCGTATAATCTTGATGAAGGGCTCGTTTCCGCCAATCATAATTTTATGCTAATAGTCACCATAGGAGTCTCTTTCCAAAGGAAAGATTCATGAATGATGGGTCCTTCACCCCAAGGCCACCATGGGACAAGGGATATCTAACCACAACCCAATTGACCAAATGAAATCATTTGGTTTATGATCTACCTCCTTGCCGTAACAACTTTTTGAGCCCTTGAGCAATGGATTTCCTTACCCCCACATGGGCCAACAATACTAGAAATTGGAATAAAGGTAGTGCCACTAGGCAAGTTTTTGGGTTAGGAGGGATACATTTTCTTCCAAAGTGCATTATGAATCATAGAATGGTCAAGATGGCTCGAGATATGGCCAAGTCCAAATCACCAATTAGAACAACTGAAATTTCCTTAATAGAATTCAAGTCCATCAAATCAAAGGAAGGAGAGAGATATTATATCCTTTCCCTCAAGGGTTCCTTGGCATGATTACCTCCTTGTTTTCCCAATAATGGAAAGTAGTGTTGAAGCCCCAAGCAAAACAAAATTTAACTCTCATGCTATCTCTTTAGGGATAAACAGAGAGGACCAACAAGCTAATTTGTCTAGATAGGAATTAGGCATATAGAAATTTATGATATTATTGGTATTGTTAATATGAATATGAAGTAAACTTAAAACTAACTATTGGGAGGGGGAAAGTACTTGCATAAGTTGAAATTGAGATGAGGAGGAGGTTATATAGAGGGCCCCCCTAAGATCCCCCTTGAATTTACTGCTTTTGCAGATATTTTATGCCATATTTAATTGATTTTTAGGAGGATGGCTTCTTCCTCCATCTTTGTCTCTTGGAGCAATAGAACTTGAGGCTTTTCCAATTTTATCTAGTCCTTTACTAATGCCAATTTTCCTTCTTTTCCCAAACCTCTACAATTCCAAGAGATGAGTTTCAATGCTTACTTGTGATTTTGGTGGCTCCTCGTAAGGGAGAGGTAGATCCACTTTGATTTCTAATACTTCTAATGCTTTTGTTGTATATGCCTTTTATGGTGTACTAGGTACCCATCTCCCTGACTCCTTCCACTCATTCTTCTCCTTGGTCTTTGTTGGGCTTCCTTCCCACCTTGATACAATGTACGCTTGCTTTCGAGTCTCAATTAAATTCATCTTTTGAATGTTCATCTTTAAAGTACACACCTAGGAAGGGAATACCTACAAAGTAGGGGTCCTTTGGGGAATGGGGGAGCCCTTCCTCAGCTTTAGATCCACCTCAAATTTGTGAGTGGGTTTTGAGATTTCACCTTAGAGGGAAAATATATGACCTCGATGGAGTAAGTAGGAGAATCTTACAATGGGGAAATATCCTTGGATTTATCTCCTTCTTCTATAGAGACTTCATTGTTTTCAAGGATTTCCATCTAGGTCAAAAATTTTTGCCTATTTCCTTGGGCATTTTTGTCACTTACCTTGCTACTTGAGTGTGTATTTCGTTGGATTTTGCTTTGAAGAGGTTGGATCTTGTAGAGCCATAGGATTTGGGTGAAAGGGTCTAGGGGACTTCTTTCCTTGCATTAAACCTTTTTCTTTTGGGTTGTTACCAGTGTTCTTTCTCCTCCACCTATTTTGTCCTTATGAACCATGTAACAAATATTCATTGTTCTTATTTTTAAGATAAATTATTTTTGTTGATATAAGAGAGATTGATCAATAAATTATTGAATATGAAAATGATGATAAAATAACCCTTGTGACGATTTACTTATAGCATTAATTGGTCAAGAGGCGAAGAGGTACATGACCCTTTACTTCTCATTAATCAATTAACTAATTATTATTTATTATCATTATTATATTTATAACATTGTTGCCTTCTTAAGGATTGTTTTGTACTCAAAGCATCACAAATAGGATTTTCTCTAGTTAGGCATATTTCCATGGTGAAATGAAGTTTATCTATTTTTATGGGTTTGACTTCATTTGCAATTTGAGTGTTGGTGAGGTTTTTTTGTATTGTAGGGTTGCTTTCTTTTTTTGTTAAAGACTAGATCCTCTCCTTTCTGATATGTGGTGGAATGTATTTTGCAATCGGTGGTTGTAAATGGTATTTTAGAGTAATTTATCTTTCTTTGAAGTTTTTTGTCTTCATTTATGTTTGGCTAGGCACATGAGATTGAGGCTAGTGATATTTTTTGTGGTGTATTGTCATGGTCTAAATCTATGTTGTATGCTATAGTGATTTCATCATCTAGCTTCTATACCTATACTTGCTTTCCAACCACAATTGTATTGTAGTGTAATGACATGCCTTCACATCTATGTCCCAGTATCCATTTTCTCCACACTTACAGCTATTGTTTTTCTTATTTTCTCTCTCTTTGATTTAGCTAAATGTGTCTGAGTCCTTTTTTGCTTCGCACGTATATAGTTTCTTATTGTTGCATATGTGCCCTAGTGTCACCACAATATCTATAATTGTTTACCCCTTTCTCATCTAAGTCCTCATGCCAATTTTCATTTTCTCTAGTAAATGATGGTATATTTATAATCCTCAATACTTTTAGGGTTTCGTAGTTTTATTACACTTCATACATAATCCTTCAATCCACATATGTACTTTTTAGCAATTGCTTATCTATGAATTTGTTTTGTTTTGTGGCTAAAACTTCCCATTTGTGTGTGTAGCTATTCATGTTTCCTTTTAGTTTAAGTTGAATGAATGTGTTGTATAGTTCATAATCTTCCTCACCTTGCAACCTTTTTACTAGGGCAATTGTGAAACTTTGCCAATGAAGAGAATGAGTGTCACATTTTCTAATACACCATATAAACCAATTTAAGCTTCCCCTTCTAAGTTATTGGTGGAAATCATTATTTTTTCTCTTTTACCTAATGAGGGGTTTGATTCAAAAAATCCTTTCCATTTTGTTGACCCAGATGATTGCTCCTTTAAAGTCCTTACCATAATATTTTTGTAATTCTTTGATGTTAACCGAGATGACTGGTCCTCTAAAGTCCTTACCATAATATTTTTGTAATTCCTTTTTAATTCTTTGATATTCTCTATCCAGAGTGATATTTACTACCTAACAAAATTACTTCAAGTGCAATTTGATGTCCCTGTTCATTTGTATTTTATGATTCTTGACTTGATGTTGGTTTTCAGTAGGCTAAGAGTTTTGCAATTAATGTGTCTGCCCTCTGGATTAGCTGGTAAATTCTTTTACCGTGGTAGTCATGTATCCTTGTCATCATTTTTCATTATTAATGTAGTTTGTCATCAATTCTCCTAATCCTCTATCAACTTATCAATTTTGTGTAGTTAAGTTTCCTTATCATCATTTTTCATTGTTAATGAAGTTTGTCATCAATTCTCCTAATCCTCTATCAACTTATCAATTTTGTGTCATTTTCTATTAGTTTATTTATTTTATCCATTAACTTTTTTTATCCTTCTCCCATCTCGTTATGTGCCTTCATAATTTTACTATGATGATATCTTACACCATTAACCTCATCTCTATAACGATTAACTTATACATGTAACTCGTCACTATTAACCATCTTAGAGTTGGTGTTAGCCTTTTTCCTTACATACCCTACTTTTTAAATTATATTAAATTATACATCACTTTTTATATATTTTTAAATTTCCATTTCAAAATTGAACGACACAAGCATTACATCTATGAATCATCACAATTTTATAAGTAGTCATATAGAACACAAAAAAATGTGTATGATATATGGAAATATGTGGTGGATAGGTTTTTAAGAATTGGCTTCTAAGTTTATTACATGATAGGGGTAATGTTGGGTATGTGTTATATTCTTTGCACGACTATTCCTAAGTATTGTATTGAATAGTTTTTTATATCCATTTCTAATAGTTTTCAACCAATAGTTTTTTCTAAAAATAATTTTGCAAAACATAATGGTTTTGCCTATAATTTTATAACTTCAATTAAAAATAAATATCCAAAACCATATCATGACTTTTTTTAATCAAGAATTCTTAACCCTATCATGAATTTTTTTTAATGAGAATTCTTTATAAAATATATTCATGTGTCATCATTCTATCCCAAACAAATAACTACCTAAGCCAAAACATAATGTAAGCCCGAGATAAAAATTATGCGATTACCGTCATGCTACCTGGACTAGAACAAGAAATAAGATAAAAGAGAAACTTCTCGGTTCACTATAGTCGGCCCAGCATGAAATGTCAACCAAAACAAAATTAAATCAAACCACTTGGCACTACTGACCACAACTCATTTCATCACACTGCTTTCCTTCACCTCGAGTGGCATTTTAGCATAGAACCGTCGATCAACCAAGCCAACTAAGAATTGATGGAAATTTCTGATAATTTCAAACAAAAAAGAAATTGCACAGAGAACAACGCTCTGTTTTCAATATAGGATCTTAATCATAAAAAAAAAACTGTTACAGAAATAGTCTCCCTCTACAGAGGGGTTACAACAGGAACGCTTCAGTTCCAGAAACTAAATTCACTATCTCAGAAAATTACAATTCCAGCACTGTTGTGCGTTGCAGAAGGAAAACTATCATTTTCTAATTCTACACACACCTTTTTTTTGAAACTGTTGTTCATTACATATATATATGTTAAAATCATATCTGATTTTAAGCGATAAGAATAAAAAAATATCCTACCTACATTTACCAACCGCAGTAAATTTCATTGATTACTCGGCTGAAAATATCCTATCGGAATTTAATGCATGGCTAATCACAATATCGCATCATCGCATAGCGGAATGCCGATTTACGACCTGCCAATGCGATATTCATTGATGCGATGCATTTTAACCTATGCTTGGAAAACATTTCAAAACACGGGAAAATTGGCCACTGGCGGAACTGAAATATTATGCGATAGAGCATATATAACAGTCGGGTCCGACTCATCGGATCGCAAACATAACTGTGTGAAAGGCCCTGCCCATATGAAAGCGTCGATAGCGACACGCCGATGCGATATCGGCGATCGCTCATCGCAATGCTACCGCTGATACCTCCAATGCTCCATCCCACCGACTCGCCGATATGCTAACTCGGCGATCGTTGATCGGCAATGTCCCACATTGCTGCCGCTGCTTGCCTCCTCCGATTGCGATCTGCCGACGCGATCTAGACCGTTGATCGGCCAGATCCAACGGCTATCGCGAATTGAACCTTGAAGCCTGCGATTTTGATTTTTGATGGTTCTAGAGTGTTTTTGCCTCCTGATAGTGTATTTCCGTGAAGTAAATCGCTGGTCCTGCACGGCAGTTGGAATTAATATTCCAACACTCCCCTTTAATTTCAACTGCTGGGCGTTCAGTCATACCCAGACATTTCCTGAAATGATCAAAACTTTTCTTTGCCAATGGTTTTGTCAAGATGTCAGCTAACTGATCCTCTATTCTGCAGTGCTGCAAAACAATCTCACCATTGTTAACCAATTCACGTATGAAGTGAAATTTGGTGTCTATGTGCTTTGTCCTTTTATGAAAAACAGAATTTTTAGACAATGTTATTGCCGAGCTATTGTCACAGTAAATGGTTGTGCCCTTTTCTTGTTCATGACACAAATCTCTGAGAACTCTTCTCAGCCACACTGCTTGGCATGTTGCTGTTGTTGCTGCCACATACTCTGCCTCTGCTGTTGACAAAGACACAACTGGTTGCTTCTTGGAAGCCCATGAGATGGCTCCCGATCCCATATGAAACACATATCCCGATGTGCTTTTCCTATCATCAACACTTCCAGCCCAATCACTGTCAGTGTAACCTGTCAACATGAAACTTTCAGAAGAGGAGTATAAAATACCAAACCCCTTCGTTCCATTCACATACCTTAGAATCCTCTTGGCTGCCTGCCAATGAGTCTCTTTCGGTCTTTCCATAAATCTGGAGATTAAACTCACAGCATGCATAATGTCCGGCCTAGTTGCAGTTAAGTACATAAGGCTGCCAACTATGCTCTTGTACAATTTTGGATCAAAATCCTTGCTGCTATCTTCTTTGGTCAATTTCAACCCCACTATAGTTGGAGTCACAGCTGCCTTGATGTTCTGCATGTTAAATCTCTTTAACACTGCTTCTACATATTTAACTTGAGAAATGAAAACACCATTTTCACTTTGGTCTACTTCAATTCCAAGAAAATATCTTAAGAAGCCCAAGTCAGTCATTTCAAATTCACTTTTCATGACTGCTTTAAAATCAGCAATGAGAGAAGCACCATTGTTGGTAAAAATCAGATCATCTACATATAAAACAACAATAAGAATCTTACCGTCATTCTCCTTTATGTAGAGTGTGGGTTCACCATCACACTTGTCAAACCCATTCTCAATTAGATAAGCATCTATTCTGATGTACCATGTTCTTGGAGCTTGCTTCAGCCCATAAAGATCCTTCTTCAGTTTGCAGACTTTATGCTCTTGGCCTTCAACTTCATAGCCCGGAGGTTGTTCAACATAAACCTCTTCTTTTAACACTCCATTCAGGAATGCAGATTTAACATCCATCTGATAAATCTTCCATTTGTGTTGTGCCGCAATAGACAACATTGTTTTGATTGTTTCCATCCTTGCTACTGGTGCAAAGGTTTCATCATAGTCTTTGCCTTGTTGCTGCTTGTAGCCTTTCACAACAAGTCTTGCTTTGTGCCTGTCAATCTTGCCTTCAGCATTTCTTTTGGTCTTATAGACCCACTTAACTCCAATGGCATCTTTGCCTACAGGGAGGTCCACTAACTCCCATGTTTTACTCTTCTCAATTGCACCAATTTCTTCATTCATTGCTTCAATCCATTTATCTTCATTTACAGCATCTTCAAAATGAACAGGGTCATCAACATGACAATACAAAGCGAATAATGAATTCAGACCGTTATTGTTACTTACCTCTCCTTGTTCATAAATCTCATTCAGATTTCTGAATCTTGGTATTCTTGGTGTGCTAGGAGTTCCATCCAAACTTGAAGGTATTTCTGATCCCTGT
Organism: Pinus tabuliformis; assembly: GCA_031772625.1. Lineage (NCBI taxonomy): Eukaryota > Viridiplantae > Streptophyta > Pinopsida > Pinales > Pinaceae > Pinus > Pinus tabuliformis. The sequence goes on from CM062804.1 coordinate 108,870,535, forward strand.
GATGTGCTTGGAGAAGCACTACCTTGACTTCTCAAGGCTGTTCAAATTCCAGCTTGTGGTGTGGTTTGTTGTACTTGCTGCGGTGGAGGAGGAGCCACCAAGGAAGGATTATTTGCTGCTGTCCATTCCTCTTCTTCTTCGTAAGACACTATTGTCTTCACATTCACTGTCTTCTCTAAGCTTCCATCCCAAGCTTCATCTTCAATGAACTGCACATCTCTGCTTACTATCAATTTCTTGGTGGATGGATTATAGAGTTTGTATGCTTTTGACTCATCACAATAGCCAATAAAGACACACTTCTCCCCCTTACTGTCAAGCTTCTTCCTTAGCTAATCTGGTACATGTGCATATGCTACACAACCGAGTACTCTCATGTGAGTGACAGTTTGCTTTTGACCACTCCATGCTTCTACCGGTATTTTGTTCATGACAGCTTTAGTTGGGCATCTATTCAAGATGTAAACTGTGCAAATGACAGCTTCTGCCCAATACTCATGCGGCAAGTGTTTTGCCTTCAGCATACTTCTGACCTTATCAAGAATGGTCCTATTCTTTCTTTCGGCAACATCGTTTTGCTGAGGTGAATACCTCGCGATGAACTGCTTTTGTATGCCATTCTCTCTGCAAAAAAACAGAAAGTCTTTAGAGATGTACTCTCCTCCTCTATCTGTTCTGAGCACTTTGATAAAATGCCCACATTGTTTTTCAACAAGATTTTTGAAGTGGCGGAATTTCTCAAACACTTCACTCTTCTGTTTTAGCATATACACCCATGTCTTTCTGGTGTAATCATCAATGAAAGTTAAAACATATTTATTTCCAGCAAATGATGGTATTTGCATCGGTCCACACACATCAGAGTGAACAGTTTCCAAGGGTTCTTTTACCCTTATACTCTTTCCTGCTGGAAAGCTTTCTTTGTGTTGCTTGCCCAAGATGTAGCCTTCACAAAGGCTGTCTGGTTTCTTGATCAATGGCAATCCCTTTACCATTCCCTTTCTGTGCAACAGATTCAAGCCTCCGAAATTGAGATGTCCAAATCTCAAGTGCCACAACCAATTCTCATCTTTCACTTGTTCCTGAAAGACTTCTTGTGTTATAGTTGCAATACTTCTAGCTTCCTTCAAATCTGCCTTGAGCTTGAGAGGAAACATTCTATTGCTGGTCATCTACACCTGTGCAATGATCTTCTTACTTGGAGGTATGTCTCTGATTGTACACATATCATCTTTGAAGAACACATTGTAACCTTTGTTAATGAGTTGTCCAATGCTCAAAAGATTACATTTCAGACCAGGTACATAGTATACCTCTGGCACAATCATCTGTTCTCCATTTCTTGCTTAGATACTGACTCTGCCCTTACCCTTGACAGATATCTTACTATCAGTTCCTGTTGTTACCTCAGATTTCACATTTTCATCCAGATTGGCAAACATTTCAATATTTCCAGTCATGTGATTACTACAACCTGAGTCTAAGAACCAAAAATCTTCTTGTTTGTCTTGTGCAATATTACATGTTAACAGCACAATATTTGGATTCTTATCTTCTTCATTTGCAAAATTAACATTCTGCCTACTATTCATGTCATTTTGTTTTTTTCTATATTCATTGGCATAGTGCCCATATTTCTTACAATAATGACATTGGACTTGAGATTTGTCATACCTTTGTCCATGAGCTTGTTGTTTGCTTGAACCTTGATCTTGGTTCTGGTTGCAGCTCCTTCCGCTTGTGCTTGCAGGATTATTTTTGCCTTTGTTTTGGCTTCTTCTACGACCTCTGTTATTTGCTCTGCCTTGACCTTTTCTTTGGCCAAAAGACATCTGAGTCTTGAATGCTTGCTCAAAAGAGGAATCTGTTCCTCTACTCAGTCAGTGTTCATGAGACATGAGAGAAGCACTCAGTTCATCTACTATGAACTGTGATAGATCCTTTGTTTCTTCTATTGCTACCACAACTGCTTCAAACCTTGAGGGTAAAATTCTCAAGATCTTTTCTACAATCTTTCTTTCTTCAAGAATCTCACCATGAGATCTTATCTGGGTTATCAACCCAATAACCTGAGTGAAGAATGAATCTATTGTATCAGATTCCTTCATGTTGAGTGTTTCAAAGTCTCTCCTCAACATCTGCAGTTTTGCAGTCTTTACCTTCTCCATGCTTTGATAGGCAGTTTTGAGAATATCCCATGCCTCCTTGGATTTTGTTGCTGCTGCAATCCGTGGAAAAACACTTTCATGTACTGATTGGAAGAGAAAAAATAGGGCTTTGGCATCCTTCTTTTTGTCGCTCTTCAACTGGTCTCTTTCTGCTACTGTGAAAACAGCCAATGCTGTTGTATCTGCAGGTTCAGCATAGCCAGATTCAACCAACTCCCTTATTCCTTGAGAAGCAAACAATGCTTTCATTGCTATGGACCAATAACTGTAATTTTTCCCATTAAATTATGGTAGTTGGGATTTTGTCAAACCAGTTCCAGCATCTGCCATCTTAACCTATATAAGTAAAGAAGAGATACTGACTGTATAATTAAAAACAAGAAAAAAACTTTCTCTGCTAAAGAGAATCTGCTCAATAAGCTTCTTACAGCTCCTACAGTGAAAAACAAACTCTGTTTTTGACTCACTGAGTGCCTAGACCAGCTCTGATACCATGATGGAAATTTCTGATAATTTCAAACACAAAAGAAATTGCACAGAGAACAACGCTCTGTTTTCAATATAGGATCTTAATCATAAAAAAAAACTGTTACAGAAATAGTCTTCCTCTACAGAGGGGTTACAACAGGAACGCTTCAGTTCCAGAAACTAAATTCACTATCTCAGAAAATTACAATTTCAGCACTGCTGTGCGTTGCAGAAGAAAAACTCTCCTTTTCTAATTCTACACACACCTTTTTTTTAAAATTGTTGTTCATTACATATATATATATATATATATATATATATATATATATATATATATATGTTAAAATCATATCTGATTTTAAGCGATAAGATAAAAAAATATCCTACCTACATTTACCAACCGCAGTAAATTTCATTGATTACTCGGCTGAAAATATCCTATCGGAATTTAATGCATGGCTTATCACAATATCGCATCATCGCATAGCGGAATGCTGATTTACGACCTGCCAATGCGATATTCATTGATGCGATGCATTTTAACCTATGCTTGGAAAACATTTCAAAACACGTGAAAATTGGCCACTGGCGGAACTGAAATATTATGCGATAGAGCATATATAATGGTCGGGTCCGACTCATCGGATCGCAAACATAACTATGCGAAAGGCCCTGCCCATATGAAAGCGCCGATAGCGACACGCCGATGCGATATCGGCGATCGCTCATCGCAATGCTACCGTCGATACCTCCGATGCTCCATCCCGCTGATACGCCGACTCGCCAATATGCTGACTCGGCGATCGCTGATTAGCAATGTCCCACATTGTTGCCGCTGCCTGCCTCCTCCGATTGCGATCTGCCGACGTGATCTTGACCGTTGATCGGCGAGATCCAACGGCTGTCGCGAATTGAACCTTTAAGCCTGCGATTTTGATTTTTGATGGTTCTGGAGTGTTTTTGCCTCCCGATAGTGTATTTCCGTGAAGTGAATCGTTGGTCCTGCACGGTAGTTGGAATTAATATTCCAACAAGAATACCTCGGGTATTTACCATGGTAGAATTAACTGGACAACCTCAGCAAGAGCAATGTGATAGTATTTGTAATCTGCATGCACTTAGCTCCTCAACAGGATTTGGTGCTATAAATTTGGAGATCCTTATCTTCTAAGCTCTTTGGCAAGACTTTGAGAATTGATCAAATTCATGGCTTGGCAGATGCAATTACTTATGAGCATAATTGTGAGGCTCTAATGCTTCTTTAGAAAGGTTTGAAAAAGAAGAATCCTACAACGCTTGTTGTCACTACTCTTTTTGAAGCAGGTCAAGATATTTATTGGCATACAGAAAATAATTTGCAAAATGATGCAGAAGAGGATTTGGGTGAAATTCTACAAAAATATTTCTTTGACGATTCTCAGAAAAGAGCCATTGCCTTAGGATTAAATAGACAACGAGCAGTCTTGGTCATTCAAGGTACCCCAGGTACAGGAAAGACAATTGTTCCTACTCAATTAATTCGTATAGTTGTCAGAAAAGTTGAAAGAGTGCTGGTGACAGTACCTTCAAATGTTGTAGATAACATGGTGGAAAGACTTGTTGATATGGGGCTGAATACTATGCGAGTTGGAAAGCTTATGCGTATGTCTCCAGCAGTTGCTTCCAAATATTTAGGAAGTATTGTTGAAAATAGGCTTGCTCATTTTCAAAGGGAGCTTGCTCGTAAAAGGGATGATTTAAGGAATGACCTACGATATTGTTTGAAAGATGATTCTTTGGTTGCTAGTATTCGGAAACTACTCAAGCAACTTGGGAAGACACTGAAATGAAAAAAGGAGGAAACAGTAAATGAAATACTATCAAATTTTCAGGTTATTCTTTGTACTATTGTTGCAGATGACAATTTCCAATTAACTCTTGTGATTCTATCCAGACAAGCCATGGAAGGAAGACTTGGGATCTCTTTGCTGGAACATGCGGCAAAATTATATGCAGGTGGCTTTAGTCATATGCTATTAGTTCAATACAGGATGAATGATGCATTTGCAAGTTGGGATTCAAAATAGCTGTATAGAGGCTCTTTGCAACCTTCCCCTGTTGCAGTATTAAGGCTACTTGAATAACTCACTGCCCTTTGCTTTTGTTGGACACACACATGCCTTATATGGTAGTCTATCACTTGGCTGCGAGGAGCATTTGGATCCTATAGGCATAGTTTCCTTTTATAATGAGGGGGAAGTATATATCGTCGTGCACGTGCAACATGTGAGATCTCTTATTTTTGTTGGAGTGATACCCATGGACATTGTTGTGTAGTCCCTTTATATAGCTCAAGTCCAACTCTTGTGTGAACAGCTTGATCAAATACCAGAAGCTACAGGAATGTAGGTTGTAAGCATGGACAACTCCCAAGGTCGTGAGGAGTTTGAGTGAGGAGGCACTTCTAGGCAGGTCCCAAAATTTGTTTGAGTTTCTAGATCATTCTCACCTTATCTCAATTAATACTGATTAATTAACCATATTCCCTAAGTTTAAATTTAGGAAATATTTAAAAACCAGTTAATAATCTAATTGAGGCACTTCTAGGCAGAATTTCCAGAAACATTTTCTGGGTTTTGGAGATCACATGTATTCTAGCCTCTCAACCAAATTTCATGGCTATAACACATCCGATGCTACAAAAAATAACACCCTCTCTTAGCGATGAATGTGTTCTAGTGTGTACACCCTGCCACAACACTCTGTCTCTACATCATCTCCTGTCACGCTACTGATATCTGGCCATACTGCCCACTAACCATTGCGCAACTCTGATATATGTTGCATCTATGCTACTGCTGACACTACCATATTGTTGCCAACACTACATCTGCACTGCACTCCCTCTCATCTGTTGATGTTGGAACTGCAACATCTGCAACTGAAAAGTATCCAAAATACTGAATAAACTGTGTTGAGTATGATATATATGTATCGTGAGTCTTTGATTGCTACTAGCATCTGCATTGTCACTGAAGAATCTACATTGTTGCTGAATTTGTACTATGTCAACTACACTGCTGCCAACTTTGCATTGCACTCCTCAGCATCTAACTGCTGCTAGTCTCTGCAATCGTCACTTGGTCTCTGACTGCATCAACTACCATTGATCCATCCTGCTACTGAAAACTGTGGGCCCCTGTAGCAAGGTATTGATCCGTGAGGTGGACTCCTCAAGGATCCTGCCCAATCTCTATAGTTATCTTGTACTACTGTACCAAATCTCCCCACCTCACTCCTTGAGGTATATCTACAAACATCGCAAAGTTTTCCTCCAACTTGGAGGAAAACCTATCGATCTCTGTTGAAGCTGCCTATTGGTCTCGCTTCTCCTCCTTTTCCTTCTTCCTAAGAGGACACTAAGTACTATAGTGACCAAGCTCACCACATATAAAGCATAGCCCTTATTCTTCTTCCTCTGCTCCCCCTGCCCCTGACTGGGACACTTTGATGTGAGGGCCACATCTCCTCCTCCTTCACCACCTTCGATCCACTCCTACTATTGCCACGTATGGAGCTCTTTAAAAAAATTTGCCTCAACTCCTCCTGCTGCAAATTGGCCCACATCTTATCCCACTTTGGCGGCCTATCTCTCCCCAATACGCTTTGTACAAAGACATGCCACTCCCCTGAGACATTTTTGAGTGCCAATCACACAAGCTCTATGGGTTGAGGTGTTGCCCCAACAACTGATAGCTAATCTCGGACCTCCTGAATCCTGATAAGGAAGGGATCTATGCCTTACCCCTTCTGCATCTAGATGTATCTCAGCTTCTCCTAAAGAAACATCTTTCGTTGCTTGGAAGTTCCCTGGTATAACATGGAGAGAGAATCCCACATCTGTTTGGAAGTATCTTTGCTAGCTATATGTGAGATAATATGATCCCAGACTCCATCCAAGTTCAACTGGTTCACCAACACCATCTCTTTCTTGTATTCTTTCTGTTGATCTACATCTTGGGGAATTTCCACTACATTATGAATGTAGGCGTTCAGGCCATATTCATCTAGAAGTACGGAAATCCTTGCCTTCCAAATGACATAGTTGGAAGCTACATCCAACCTATACTGATCACGAATCCCAACAATGGTTGTCTCAATGAACTGTCAAAAACTACCTCTTTCCTTCTACTTGGTTATTGCTCAGCTACTCGCACTCTCTTCTGGAGTGAGAAGATTTTCTGACAACTACTCCCAATTTGCAAAGAAAATCGAACTTGAGACTAGAAGTTCCCTGAGAGGAATTTTCCCTTTGTGTGTGTTTTTCTCTCTTCCACCCCAAACGTTGGCTCTGTTCTAGTGAACTGTTGTAAAACCCTTTGCGTCTAGCTAGAGATCCGCCCAACGAAAAATTTGAGTTGCTCCCTTTGGCTCTAGAATTACTCAATTTGGAAAATTGAATTTATCTTCTCTGAAAAATCAAGTTTCCTTAAGTAACTCGACCTCCTGGCAAAAGACTGTGCTGCCCTTGGGAATTTCGGTCTGCTGCTCTTACTGAACATTGAAATTCCTTCTTTCGCTTCTCAGCTCTTTGACTGATCAATTGCTCTCTAATACCATGTGAAAATTCCACAGATGGAATCTTATTGCAACAACTAGTATTATTTCTCCTAATTGATAATTAATTTAACAATTTATCTGCTACGATAAATATCGAAATAAACACATTGCAACCTTCACAAATAAAATACTGAGGAAAAATAATGTGCTGGAAACTGATAAATGTTAACACACACACATAAAATATGAGACAATTATTTTTAGACAAATGTCCCCGAAAAAACCCAACTTGGGAAAATAGGTGCAGCAATGAAGGTTTTTATTATTATTATGCAGCAGTGAAAATATGAGTACAATCTGGATGCTAGAAACTGACAATCCACAGCAAGAAATCTTGGGAAAAATTACTAAAGGGAATTTACCCTTCCTCCACCAGTAATCATGGCATAACCTACCTTCAGAAACTTGGCCCTGTGACCCTCTACGTCAACCTCTACGCTACTCTGCGTAGTCTTCGTGACATCAAGCCTCCGACTAGTCTCTCATGAAGTCTTTATGCCTCAAACTGCTAAGGAAATTGCCTCTCCGACCTTCGGGAACCTCTACCCGACCTATGGAACTGAGAACGGTTTTCTCACAGCTATTCGAACTGCCCTCTCTGAAGCTACTGTGTAGTGCTTTGCGCTGCCTCACTGGGATAACCCGGCCCTCTTATTGTTGCCTCTCTAGATTCGGAAATCTTCCTCTGGATCACTATCCATGCCCCTCACTCACTGCTTCGATCTATGGCTCTCTCTAACAACTGACTGTTGCTACTCAGGAAATAGATCTGCCAAGAAATAAAACTACCAAGTGTCTTCTCCATCACCACATCAACCTCCTCTTATAATACACTATTGGAACACCAACAACTAAGATTAAAACATAATTGATGGCTATGTTTATCTCTAGATTGATCTGCGTGATTTTTTAGATCATTCTCGCCTTATCTCAATTATTACTGATTAATTAACCATATTCCCTAAGTTTAGACTTAGGAAATATTTAAAAAATGGTTAATAATCCAATTGTGACACTTCTAGGCAGAATTTCCATTAACGAATTCTGGGTTTTAGAGATCTCATGTATTCTAGCCTCTCCACCAAATTTCGTGGCTAAAATGCATCTAATACTGCAAAAAATAACACACTACTTCCTTATAATAATGATATCATGAGAGAGTTATTGCAGCTGATAGTAGAAGCCCTTTAGGGGTTAGACAACATCATGCTTCCTACTTTTCAAAAGCGAGAAAATTCTTAGAACTCATGGCAAAGATCATCTTTGGCTCATTCATGATGAATTTGGAATGTGAGGACTTAATCTTTCATGTGTTCCAAAACTTTTACACCAGCAACATCAACTCATCCAGATTGTGTCAAAACAATCATGCAAAAGTTTATGTCCTTGTTTTTAGAAGGACATACCAATATCTACATAACTAATTGTATCATCGATCACCTATGATCTAGTCAAGAAGTTGGTCATCCAAAACATAAACTTGCTTAGAAGGATGCTAACTAAGAAGGAGCTTAAAAGGATTAATGAAGGAAGCAAGAACAAAGGTAGTAAACCCTGTAGCAAGAATGAACTAAGAAGGAGAGGACTATGCTTTATTTGCAAGGTATCTTGGGCACTTGACCATTCATGTCAAGGTAAGAGGAAGGAGACAACAAGGACGGAACAGGAGGAGATTACTTGAAATCATGGGGAGTCTTCTATACTTGGGTCTATTAATTTTCAGGATGGTGAGCAACAACACAATGTTTTTCATAGAGACTTGCAGGACAAGTCGATGATAATCAGCTAGCTTAACAAAATACATGGGGAAAGGAAGGAGGTAATTCTTCCTAATGATGTGGTAGACTCTTCTAGAACTGAGTCTGTAGATCTCCAGGAGGAAATCCATGAAGAGTATAAGCAATCAAGTGTAAATAAGAGTCCACGAGTGCGTCCATGTTTGACAACTAGAGAGGATGGAAAACAAATTGTCCCCATATGTGGAGAAGGCCAGGAAGAAGACATTCAAGGAGACTCAAGTGAGGAGCTAGCGGTGGTAAACCAACATGATGAGCATGATCATAAAGGGCAGCATGACAAATATAGTATGCAAGATAAGACATTTCTAGAGAGTTGGTCAAAGGTTCAAGTTGGAGTTATGACAGTTGAGCATTCGGTGCAAATAGTTACAGAGGAATTCAGTAGGGCACCAAAATCGCCGGTAGAGGACTTTCAGGGAAAGATCATGCATTTCAAGACAAATCATATGATGTTGAAGTAGATAGTTTGGACAATATGAGACTTTATCTTACAAGAAAACAATAAAATTGAGGAGCTCATAGGGGTATGTGTCGAGTTAGCTGTCTAATGTAGAGGAACATTTGAAGTTCCCCACAAACAACAAGATGAGTACAGTTGAGAGTTCCAAAACAACCCACTGCATGAGTATATAAATACGGCTTGCGGCACTACCAACCCACCTTCATACATTAGGTAGAGCAGGGAAATGTTTTCCAAATGGATCATGTTGGGTGTCTCGGTGGATCAACATGAGTTGTGTATCGAGCAACATCAACATAGTAGACTTATTTAATGTGCAGGTATTCATGCACTAGATCCTTTCCATGGGATGAATTGGCGAGAGATTATAAGTTGGAACTTTATTGATGGAACGATTCTTAGGAGGATACTCTTAGCCAAGGGCATATTGCAGCTTGGGCCCTTAGACACGGGAAATAATGGAGGGTTGAGATGGTATTTGTAACAACCTTGGTCAAAATTCCATGTAATAAAGTTAATAAAGGCAAAATAATAACCAAGGTCACGGGACACATATTCCAAGCTGAGTGTTGGGCAAAAAATCCTAGTGGGTGTTGATTTCCTTTATTATGTCTAAGGAAATTGCAAAGGCAACGACAAAGGCTTTGGAAAGGCATGAGGGGTTAATTGACATTTTATTTATGAAAATAATGGAAATTAGGAGAAAAGGAAGGTGAAAGGTCACAAGTTGCATGTGAGGAGGAAAATGAAGGAAAATAATGGGAAATTGAAGAAAATAGAGGCCTCATTAATAAAAAGGCTTTTGAGGATTAGTTGGTACCTTTTTGTCAATTCATTTTTGGAGCTCTCTCTCTATTCTCTCTCTCTCACTCTTGGACACTTGAGCATTCTTGGAGCACTCTAGCATTGGATCAAGGAAAGCAAAGGAAGGAACAAGAAGGAAAAGGAAAGCAAAGATTAAGCAAGGAAGAACAATATCTAGCGACTACAACAGGATTATTTGTAGGTATCAATTTTCATGTGTGATTTCCTTGCTAGATTGGGCATGCATGATACATGCATGTGTGCATTTGGTTCTCTTATTATCATTGGCATGGGTTTTTCTTGGCGTGGCAGCGTTCTTCAGCCTTTCCTTGTCATTTTTGGATAGCCATGGTGTGATGGGTTCTCTTTGATTTGGTTAAGTTGGATTTTTGGATGGTTTTGAAACTGAGTGAGGTGGTCTCTAAAAGAAATAACACAAGGCCTAGGAATCCATGAACTAGACTGGGATTGCGGTGAAGCCGGATATTGTGTGCCTCGGTGGTTCTAGGAATCCTTGACCGGTGAATGGCGGGATATATGGTAAAGCCTGGAGGGTGGAGTCTTGATTAGGCCTAGGAATCCTCAACCGTTGTATGGAGGGATATATGGTTAAGCCTAAGGACTAGGACACATGAAAACTCCTCATGGTGTAGGTGGAGAAACTCGGTGACATCCACTCTTGTTTAGGAACTAGTGATCCGGTGGGGATTACGGTAAAGCTTAAGGAAACCTGGTTTGGTTTGATTTCTAGTCCCACATTCATGCTTGGAATATGGCACAGGGGTGATTGGCTAAAAGAAATATTTGGTTCAACCAATATATGGTCGGGTGGTTTGTGGAAGTCCCATACCTGGTTGGATTTTTCATTCATTAATAAGAGCTCCTTCTCCTTGGTATTTCATGTGTAAATGTACTGGCTTATATGTGGATTTTATGGTTGTTATATCCTTGTTATTTTTGTTGGTTATATGTTGGTTATGAATATGTTTTATGACAAACTTGATGTGTGGCTCTCATCATGTTTTTATTAGTAATTGAAAGTACAACGAATAAATGACCTAATAGATAAATAATGCAGCAATTGTGATATGGAAACAATGCTTCTTTATTAATCTCAGATACCTAATAGATAATAATGCAGCAATTGTGATATGGCAACAATGCTTCTTTATGAATCTCAGATAAGTAAGAGACCCCTATGCTTAGATCTGATGTTATGACCTGTAGATTGCATATTTGTGACATGTTTGATGAAATTCCTATCATGGCTAGCAGGCGTCCATTCGATTCATTTATCAAGTGTTTTCATTAGTACCTTTGTTCCAATGTTATTTATCATTTTTGAAGGTTCCATAAAGTTATGGGTAGTGGCCTGAGTCCTGGCCCTGAAAAAAGTGGCACAAATTCTGGGGTCACTGGCTTAGGACTAGCTGAAAAAGTCCACATTTGTTGGCATGCCTTTGTTGTGGAAGCGACTGTAAGGCCTCAGTTGCATGCATGGCTTGTCATGGGAGCGTATGGGGGTCCAGATCAATGAAATTTCAAGTTACCTCAAGGGTTGGTCACTTGGAAGGGTTGGTTGGCTCATGAAGGTTTTGTAGCATGTGTGGAAGGTCAGATTGGGTTGGTTTTGTCGGTTCTACTTCCTTACTTGTACATGGGGAGTTGAATCACACCATATTATCCTTTCATCACATGTTTACCCCAATAGACCGGTTAACTTGGGTAAATGTGGGAGGAGGGTGTTACAAAGTGGTATCAAAGCATGGTTCACCCCTTGGACTGGATGGGCGGTGTGTTGGTCCTAAATTCATGTCAGTTGCATATATTTGTTCTCTCTGTACTTGTTGTGTATGCATGGTGGTGGTCATGGTTGCAATGGTCGCCATGTGGAAGTGGATGGTGGGTTGTTGGATGTGATCATCATGAGTGTATGTCGGTTATGCATTGGTTATGCATGTCAATGCTTATATATTTCTATGCATACATTAATATAGATGTAGTTGTCATGCATGAGGTCATGGTATGTGGTTGGTATGATTAGGGATTTATAACTATACAATGGTTAAACTGATGTAATATGTTGATGTGATTATGATTATACATGTATCGTTTTAATTTGGTTGATCTTGCAGATGAGATATCCTCCCTTGAACTATACTGAGGTACGTTGATTATGTTATGTTATGGTTTTAGTGTTGGTTTGGGGTAGCATCGGATGTGCTCTAGCCACGAAATTTGGTGGAGAGGCTAAGTCACATGAGATTTCCAATACCCAGAAAGGGTTTGGGCAGATTCTAAACAGTTTGGGAGATATTAAAAGTCATGGATCAAGCCATATCTAATCTTAGTCGTTGATTAGGGACTTAATCTCATTGATTTGTCAACGAGAAAAGTATAAGAGGAGGCTTGAAGGTCACTTGGAGAACACACCAAGAGATCAAAATTTCAACTTTCTGGGTTGGGTTTGCTAAGAAAGTTGAGAGATTGATCTGGAGTGTAGCTGAGGGGCAGTGAATACAAAAGCAGAGAGGTAGAGATAGTGTCGGGAGGATCAGCGCAACAGCCGAGAAAGCTGACGCAGAGGGCAGAAGCCGGAACTGCCAGGAACAGTCAGGCACTGTCAAAACAACCGGGAAAGCTGATAAAGAGGCCAAAAGCTGGAACTGCCAAGAATAGCCAGGAAAGTTGTCGTAGAGCACAGAAGTCAGAACTTCTGGGAACAGGCGGAACTATCAAGAACTGTCAGGAAAGTCGACATAGAGGGCAGAAGCTGGAACTGCCGGGAACAGCTGGAACTGCTGAAACTGCAGGAACTGCCGAGAAAGCTAACGCAGAGGGCAGAAGCCGGAACTACCGGGAACAACCGGAACTACTGGGAACAATCGAAACTATCAGGAACAACCGGAACTATCGAGAAAGTTGATGCAAAGGGCAGAAGAGGCTAACACAGTCCCTAGAGGTTGACGTTGGGTTTTCTCGTGGGGCAGATTGGAGCTGAGGAGTTACCGAAGTGTTTATCCGAGGTTTTAGCCGGAGCATCTGTCTCCGAAGGAGAGGTACTATTGTAGATTTTTCTTTGTTGGGTGAGATGGATTTGGCACCCAGATTGTATTATGAAACTGCTTAATAAATCACACCCTCAGATAGCTGCATCGGTTTTCCCGCATTGTGTTTTTTCGGGGACATTAGTCCAAAAATAACGGTGTCATTTGTGTGTTTGTTTCTGTTTCCTTCAGTTGATGATCTGTAATGTGTTGAGCATGTACTTGTGTTTATTTTTAGTATTTACATGGTAAATAACTTGTTAATTAATCAGAACAAGTAGGAAGGAATAAATCAGAAAGTACATGGAGGGTTTCTAACTGTTATACTTAGAAACCTCAACATGGTATCAGAGCATAGTTGCAGATCACAAGAGAACTGAGGACATCAACCGAGCAGAGCAGCAACAGCAGAAAAAAACTGTCTCGAGTGATGCAGTGCCTATGTCATCAAGTTCAGGCCAAGAAGAGGCTACGCAGAGGTTGAGGGAGGGAAAGACAGGCTCACGCAGAGCCACACAGAGGCCAGGAGGGCTGACGCAGTTGGCTTAGGGAGCTATTTTTCTGGTGCTGGGACTGCGCAGAGCCTAGGAGCTCTCACCTTCAGGTTGCTAGGGTTTAGGAGGTTGTGGATAAGTTGCAGAGTGGAGTTGGTGGGGTATTGTTGTCAGAACAGTACCTAACAGGGCAAGGCCAAGGAGGAGAGAGTTGCTACTGAGGGTTTCTAGCCAAGAAATCCGAATCAGTGGTGCAGTCACACAAATGATCAGAGTAGGGGGCATCTCGACATCGGCAGAAGGATTTCCAGGAGGGAAATCGAGGCTCATAGGGAGTCACATCAAGAACTTCCAGGAGGGAAGTAGAGGAGCAACGGAATGGAACTACATGGAGTAAGAGACCAGGACAGACTGGACAGAGCCTCAAAATTCGTAGTCTGGAAGGCCAGAATCTTATCTATACTTGACAGAAATCGTCTCAAGCACTTCGTTTTGAAGACGATAGTGGTCCTAGTTGACCCAGCTGACAATGACAGGTATGAGGAAGCAATGGCGAGGGCCAAGAGTATCATTCTTAACGGGGTCAGGGATCATATAGTACCACATATTGCCAAGAAGAATACGACACGAGAGATGTGGGAGGCCCTGACCAAGTTGTATCAGTTGTTGGGTTGTGTTATATTCTTTCCACGACTAACCCACGTAGTTAACCGGGGGGTGGAGCCCCCCTTCGTTGCGTCGATTGTGTAGCGGGGGGGTCACAGGGGGTTTGAGGTGTACTCGTAACCCCACTTTATGGGGTCCGAGGCAGTGCCTCGGAAAATTTTGGATTTGGACCTTATGTTAGGTTAGGCGAACCCACCTATGGTTTTGTGCATGGTTTTCACACATGTTTTTGGACGCGATGGTTTTCGGTCCATGGTTTTGGACGCAATGGTTTTTCGGTCCATGGTATTGGATGCTTCGGCATGTTAAAATATGTATTGTAACATTGAAAGGAAAATAATGAAAAATCAAGCTGGTAGTTCCATGTTTGGAATCCAGGGGAAAATCTCTGTGTATATGTGTTTTATGCGTTATGCTCTTGCATTGTTTATTTTCTGTGTTTTAGAATTTGTATGCAGGTAATTTTTGTAAGGGGTTAAAACCTACATTTGGTATCAGAGCAGTTTTGGCTTCAAGGGGACGCCTTTGTTGCTGAGGGATTTCACTCGGGACTGTGGTAGACCCTATTCAGTGGGAGATCTGCGAGATCGATTCTGATGGTGAAAGAAGATGGCGAGCAGTGGAAAGATAGAGATCAAGAAATTTAATGGTCAGAGTTTTGAGTTGTGAAAACTCAAAATGGAGGATCTATTGGTGGATAAAGATCAGTGGATTGCGGTAGATCCAGGTACTAAACCAACGGGAGTGTCCGATGAAGATTGGAAGAAGTTGGATCGGAAGGCAAAGAGCACAATATGATTGTGTGTCTCAGATTGAGTATTGCTGAATGTATCAGGGGAAGCTACGGCAAAGGCTTTGTGGGACAAGTTAGGGACTTTGTACCAATCTAAGTCTCTGGTGAATAAACTGTTCCTATGGAAAAAGTTATATAACCTGAAGATGAAAGATGGAGACTTGGAGACAGAGCATCTGAATGCATTTAATACCATGGTAAGTTAGTTAGCATCTGTTGATATTAAAATTTTAGATGAAGATAAGTGCATCAGTTTGTTGTGTTCTCTTCAAGATTCGTGGGATGGTCTAGTTATTGCAATAGGTAGCAATGCAACTGCTTTGCAGTTTGATGAAATAGTCTCATCCTTGCTGACGGAGGAGATGAGACGGAAAAATATGGAGAGCCAGAATGGTGATGCCTTGTCTGTACGAGGATGGTCCCAGAACAGAAACAAAAATAATTCATCGAGTGGGAGATCTAAATCTAGAGGGAGATCTAAATCTCCAGGAAAACCTATAAAGGTGGTGTGCTGGAAATGTGGAAAGAAAGGGCACTACAAAAGGGGCTGTAAATATAAAGCTCCTGATAAAGGAAAGGAATCTGATGATGCTCCTTCTGCAGAGGCGAAAACCACCTTAGATGAAGGTGGGGGTGTGTACTTGGTTTCTTCAAGTACACATGTAGATCATGAGGCATGGTTGATTGACTCAGGTGCATCCTTTCACTTCACTCCCCATAGAGAGTGGTTCTGCGAGTATGAGAAATATGATGGTGATGATGTCTTCTTGGGGGATGACAGGAAGGCTAGAATCGTTGGTCATGGAAAAATAAAGTTGAAGTTGCAAGGTGGAAGGGTTAAAACACTTCCAGGTGTTCTACATATTTCTGCATTAGCCAAAAATTTGATTTCTGTAAGTAAGCTGGATGATGCAGGTGTAAAAACAGTGTTCGAGAAGGATACCTGCAAAATGGTTCGGGGAGCATTGGTATTGATGCGGGGAGTTCGAATTGCAACTCTGTACAAGCTGCAAGGTAGCACTGTTATTGATGGGTGCAATAGTTTTGTGGTCCCTGAAAGTGGAGCAGAAAATCTAGTGGTCTCTGGAGAGAAGACCATGCTGTGGCATCAAAGGCTTGGACATATTGGAGAGAAGGGCCTTCAAATACTTCATGGTAAAGGTATGGTAGAAGGTATGAGTAATAACTCTCTGTATTTTGATTTCTGTGAAAATTGTGTATATGGGAAACAAAATCGGGTGAGTTTCCCCTCTGGTAGTAAGAGGGCGAAACAGATATTAGAGCTTGTGCACAGTGATGTGTTTGGACCTGTGAAGGTTCCATCACTGGGTAAGTTTGTGTACTATGTATCATTTATAGATGACTTCTCAAGGAATACATGGATATATTTCCTTAAGCAAAAATCTGAAGTCTTTGACAGGTTTAAAGAATTTAAGGCTCTAGTGGAAAACCAGACAGAGAAGATAAAGGTGCTGAGGACAGATAACAGTGGAGAGTTTTGTAGTAAGGAATTTGAAGAATTCTGTAAGTGTGGTATAGCACGGCAGAAGACTACTCCATATACACCTCAACAAAAAGGAGTTGCAAAAAGAATGAACAAGACGTTGATGGAAAGGGCAAGAAGCATGCTTACTGGTGCCGGGTTAGGACATGAATTATGGGCAGAGGCGGTGGAGACAGCATGTTACCTAGTCAATAGATCACCTTCATCAGCGTTGGAGGATAAGACTCCACAAGAGGTATGGACTGGTAAGTTACCCTCTCTTTCACATCTGAGGGTATTTGGATGTGATGCATATGTACATGTTCCAAAGGAGAAAAGAACCAAGTTGGATAGTAAATCTGAAAAGTGCATCTTTATTGGGTATAAGGATGGTTTAAAGGGTTATAAGCTTTGGAACCCAATAACAAGGAAGGTTGTGTACAGCAGAGATGTGGTGTTCAAAGAGGTGAAAGATGTTATTAAACATGATGTCCAACCAAAGGAACCTGAGAAGATAGAGTTTGAGCTAAAGGAGGAAGAATCAGACTCTACAATAGAGGAGGAATCAGAAGATGAAGAGCCACAAACTCCGGGTGTGAGAAGATCAGTTCGTGAAAGAACGCAACCAGAAAGGTATAGTCCATCTGCTTTTTGTTCAAATTTTGCTTTGTCTATTACTGATGATGATCCCAGAACTGTGAAGGAAGCAGTGGATCCAGAGGATGGAAAACTCTGGAAAGAGGCCATGGTTGATGAAATGGCATCTTTTCACAACAATGATGCTTGGGATCTGGTGGAGTTACCAGATGGAAGGAAACCCATTCGCAGCAAATGGGTGTTCAAAAAGAAGACAAAGGCAGAAGGAAAAGTGGAGAAATACAAAGCTCGGTTGGTAGAAAAAGGTTATTCCCAGGTGCCGGGAATTGATTTTGGTGACATTTTTTTCTCCTATTGCCAAGGTAACTTCTATTAGATTACTTTTATCTATTGCTGATGCTTTTGATTTTGAGGTAGAACAGATGGATGTGAAGACAACATTTCTTCATGGGGATCTGGAAGAGGAGATCTACATGAACAACCTGAAGGCTTTGCAGTGAAGGGTAAGAAAGAACTGGTATGCAAGTTAAAGAAGTCTCTGTATGGGTTAAAATAGTCACCAAGGATGTGGTATCAGAAATTTGATACATTTATACGGGGACTTGGCTTCACTAGAAGCAAAGCAGATCACTGTGTGTATTTTAAATTAATTGGTGATCGTGTTATTTATCTTGTCTTGTATGTGGATGATATGTTGCTGGTTGGAAATTACAAAGAAATTTTCCAGGATTTGAAGACCCAATTGTCCTCCACATTCGACATGAAAGATCTTGGTGCTGCAAACTATATTTTGGGCATGGAAATTAAAAGAGATCGGGCAAAGAGGAATCTCTGGTTAAACCAGAGGAAGTATGTCGAGACAATACTACAAAGGTTTAATATGCAGGACAGTAAATCGGTGAAGGCTCCTATTCCTGTAGGTGTGAGGTTATCTGCTAAACAGTGTCCCAAGACACAAGAAGAGGAAGAGGACATGTCCCGTGTTCCATATGCAAGTGCAGTCGGTAGCCTGATGTATGCAATGGTCTGTACTAGACGAAACATTGCACATGCAGTGGGAGTATTGAGCAGGTTTATGTCAAAACCAGGGAAGGAGAATTGGACAGCAGTAAAGCGGGTTTTCAGGTATTTGTGTCGCACTAGTGATTATGGTTTGTGCTACCAAGGAAGACCAGGATTGAACAGAATGTTGGATATTCATGGCTTTGTTGATGCAGACTGGGCCAGAGATCTGGATCAGAGAATATCTACAAGTGGGTACGTGTTTAACCTATTTGGAGGTGCAGTCAGTTGGATGAGTAAGAAACAATCTGTAGTGGCACTATCAACTACAGAGGCAGAACACATGGCAGCCACTCATGCAAGCAAGGAAGCAGTTTGGTTGCAGAGATTGTGTTCAAGTATGGGGTTAGTACAGGGAGCTATAAGGATAGACTGTAACAGCCAAAGTGCAATTTTCTTGGCAAATAACCCCACATATCATTCAAAGACAAAACACATTGATGTTCAGTATCACTTTGTGAGAGATATGATAGAAGACAAAAAGGTGTTGTTGGTAAAGGTGGACACTTTGAAGAATACTGCAGATGCATTGGCAAAATCTGTGAGCTCTGAGAAGTTCTCTTGGTGTAGAGAGACAATGGGCATTTCAGGGCTGGAAAAATGACTAAGCTCTCTTGTGGCCCCCTGTAGAAAAAAAACAACAAGTGGGAGAATTTTGGGTTGTGTTATATTCTTCCCACGACTAACCCACGTAGTTAACCGGGGGGTTAGAGGGAGGGGGGAGCCCCCTTCGTTGTGTCGATTATGTAGCAGGGAGGGTCACAGGGGGTTTGAGTTGTACCCGTAACCCCACTTTATGGGGTCCGGGGTAACGCCCCAGAAAATTTTGGTTTTGGACCTTATGTTAGATTGGGCGGACCCACCTATGGTTTTGTGCATGATTTTCGCACATGTTTTTGGACGTGATGGTTTTCGATCCATGGTTGTGGACGCGATGGTTTTTCTGTCCATGGTATTGGATGCTTCGACATGTATAAACATGTATTGTAACATTGAAAGGAAAATAATGAAAAATCAAGCTGGTAGTCCTGGTTTTGGGATCTAAGGGAAAATATCTGTGTATATGTGTTTTATGTGTTATGCTCTCTCATTGTTTGTTTTCTGTGTTTTAGAATTTGTATGCAGGTATTTTCTGTACGGGGTTAAAATCTACATCAACATAATTCTATGCAGAGGAAGATGCTCCTAGAAAATCAGTTGCGGTCATACCAGATGCAGAAGGGAGAACAGATTGACACCTTCCTCGGTCAATTGAAGGAGATCCAAGATCAGCTGACTTCCATGGGGGCCACACTAGATCCAAAGTTGATGGTGAGAACAACCCTGAATGCAGTCTCAGAAGACTTGGAGGTGTTTGTCCATAGCATACTGGGCAGGGAGACCCTTCTAGATTAGGAGGAAATGTGTGTGACTCTTTGCTAAGAAGAGATCAAGAGGGTGACCAAGATGAGAAGCAACAGCAAGGGGATCATAATCAAGAAGGAGGAGGAGGTGGATGCTGCCCTAGCATCTGAGGGTAAGCAAGAAAAGTGAAAGAAGAAGGACCTCTCCAAGGCCAAATTCTTCCACTGTGGGGAGCTGGGTCATTATGCGACCTAGTGTCCGAGGAAGAAGAGCAAGGGAGAGGCTTCCGAGACCAAGGCAGCACCAGCAAGGGCAGAGAAGGAAGTGGAGACAGACGATGGTTGTGCCATGAGTGCACACACACCACTTGAGCGAAAGTGGGGAGACATTGAGCTGTGGTTAAGAGGACTACAGAAGATGAGGGGCAGGATCCTCGAGGTACCCAACCTCTTGGATTATACCTAGTTACGGGAGCCCCGAAGAGGAGTAACAGGACTGGCGGATGTTGGTAGAGACGGATGAGGATGGAGCGACAAAGAGAGCTAGTGCAGGATTCCCAGAAAGCGCGAGGCTAGCAGGCTACAATAGTGCGAGAGGTATTCGAGTGTTTCACCAGTGCAAGATGGCACAAAGAGGTGTGAAACAGTGATAGATGTAGGGAGTTATTGCAACAACGCAGAGGTCAGAGAGGGAGCACTTGTCAGTGACAGAGGGAGCTTCAGCATCAGGAGTGTCTCTAGCTTGACAAAGATGTCAGAGTTGGGAGATCAGTTACTTACTTCTCAGTAACTGAGTTGCAATGTAGCAGTTAGCAGTGGCGGTGCTATGGGCAACACAATGCAACATGATGAGAGGGGATGCAGTGCAGACGCAGCAGTGGCAGTGGCAGGGCCATGGGCAGCAGCACGGATGTAGAGGGATTTGTCGTACAGATGTAGCAGTGGTAGTGGCAGAGCCACAGGTGGCAGTATGAGATGCAGCAATACAGATGACGGGCATCATCAGGTACCGATGCCTAACATCAAGGACCGATGCCGAATGATCAGAGTAATACTCAGTAAGGAGTATTGCTAGAGCACAATCCTCGCTAAAAGGGAGTGTTTATTTGGGGTAGCATCATATGTGCTCTAGCCATGAAATTTGGTGGAGAGGCTAAGGCACATGAGATATCCAATACCTAGAAAGGGTTTCGACAAATTCTAAACAGTTTGGGAGATATTAAAATAATTAATATTTTTAATGGAGTCCCTAAGTCTAAACTTAAGGAAATTAAAATATTAATGTGAATTAATATAAAACTGTGTTAGAATGATCCAAAAGTCATGGATCAAGCCAGATCTAATCTTAGCCATTGATTAAGGACTTATTCTTGGCCGTTGATTTGTCAACGAGAAAATTATAAGAGGAGGCTTGAAGGTCACTAGGAGAGCACACCAAGAGATCAAGATTTCAACTTTTTGGGGCTGGGTTTTTTGAGAAACTTGAGAGATTGATTTGGAGTTGTAGCTGAGGGGAAGTGAATACAGAAGCGAAGAGGCAGAGATAGTGCTGGGAGGATCAGCGCAGTAGCTGGGAAAGTTGATGCAGAGGGCAGAAGCCAGAACTGCCAGGAACGGTCGGGAACTACCGGGAAAGTTGACTAAGAGGCCAGCAGCCGGAACTGCCAAGAACAACCGGATCTACTGGAATAGCCGGGAAAGCTAATGCAGAGGGTAGAAGCCGAAACTTCCAGGAACAGTTGAAACTGCTGAGAACTACAGAGGGCAAAATCCAGAACTGCTGGGAACAGTCGGAACTGCTGGGAAAGTTGATGCAGAGGGCAGAAGCCGAAACTTCTGGGAACAGACGGAACTGCCGAAAATTGTTGGGAAAGTTGACATAGAGGGAAGAAGTCGGAACTTCTGGGAACAGCCGAAACTACCAAGCACTGCCGGCACTGCCAGGAAAGTTGACGCAGAGGGCAGAAGCCGGAACTGCCGGGAACTACCAGGAACTGTCGAAACTGCCGGGAAAGCTGACGCAGAGGGAAGAAGAGGCTGACGCAATCCCTAGAGGTTGACGTTGGGGTTTTTCGTGGGGTAGATTGGAGCTAAGGAGTTGTCGGAGTGTTTATCCTGGGTTTCAGCCGAAGCATCTGCCTCCGAAGGAGAGGTACTACTACCGAGATTTTTCTCTGTTGGGTGAGCCGGATTTGGCACCTGAATTATATTTTGAAACTGCTTAATAAGTCAAACCCTCAGATAGCTACATCGGTTTTCCCGCATTAGGTTTTCCCAGGGACATTAGTCCAAAAATAACGGTGTCATTTGTGTGCTTGTTTCTGTTTCCTTCAGTTGATGATCTGTAATGTGTTGAGCATGTACTTGTGTCTATTTTTAGTATTTACATGGTAAATAACTTTTTAATTAATCAGAATAAGTAGGAAGGAATAAATTAGAAAGTACATGGAGGGTTTCTAACTATTAGACTTAGAAACCTCAACATTTAGCTGACATGGTGTAGTTGTCGGAAAGAGATCAACAATGACTAGCAAGATGGAAGACTACAGTTCACGAGACTCTCCCTATTGATCAGATGAGTAGCATGGTGTTGGGCACTCTTCTAACTTAGCAGACACATTGAGAAGTTTGAAGGCAAAAATAAGAAGTTACAAGGCAAATAATGACAGGATTAATCACACACGAGAGAAATAAGCAGAATTCAATGCAGTAATCCTTCAAAGTTTTGCATAATTGCAGAGATAGGGACCACTTTGGATCAGCCATGGATAGGAGGATAGAACAAATGGAGCATATGGAAGTAGATCTCATGGTGGGCACAAGTCAGATAGGAATGACATGATCAGAGATGGCAGGCTCTTGGATACTCTGGATAGGAGAGGTGATGGACACATGATCTATTCTAGTTATGGTTCTAACAATCACTATGATCATCATCGTTATCATCCTTACAGAAGGAGTGACAAGGGATATTTTCTAGATGAGTTCAAGAAAGCAAAGCCACCTACCTTTGATGGATATTTGAAGAAGCCGAAGGATGCATAAGCATGACTACTTTGGATGAAGAAATTCTTTGAGTTGCATTATTTCACAGAGAACATGAAGGTCATAGTAGCTATCTTCAGCCTCAAAGGGAAAGCAGACCTCTGGTAGGAAGATATGAAGCGGGTCAAAGACATCAAAACATAATAGTTGAGTTGGCATGAATTCAAGAGACTTTTCAGGAATAAGTACTTGTTAGAGAGGTATTGCGACAACAAAGCCAAGGAATTCAATGAGCTAAATATGGGAATGATGATAGATGAGGAGTATACAATCAAGTTCTTGGAGTTATTGAGGTATGTACCATATCTTAAGGATGATAAGGCCAACGTTCGGAGATTTGTTAGTGGATTGTCACTAACATTTATAGATCAGATTGAGTATGATGAGCCTCGGTCGCTTGAAGAAGTTATTGGGAAATTGAAGCATTATTATGAGTAGTCAACGCATAAGACGAAATCATAGCAGGGCTGGAAAGGGAAAGACAAAGCTAAAGGTAAATGACAACCAACAAGAATGAGGCCTCAGGATGCATGTGAGAAAAAAAATGTTGCACCTTACAATAAGTTTAATGGGTCACAACTTGGAGGGAAACAAAATAAAGGTGATGGTATAGGACGGTTACAGTATCTGACATGTGGTAAGGAGCATCTTAAGAGGGATTGTCCATAGAATCAAGGTGGTAGGCCTCAGATTTACAGTGCATAGGAAGCGCATACAGTTGGGGATGTTGGGAAAAGCATTCCATGGATTTATGCAACGCTAGATAACAGACAAGTAGATCACCAGGCAACTGTTATCGAGATGGATGGTAAGCTTCATGATCAAGTTGTTTCCATTTTGATTGACCCCGGATCTAATTATAGTTATGTTAGTGCTGACCTGGTGGATAAGTTTGGTTTGAATAAAGAAGTGCATGCAGAATCCTAGTTAGTGCAGTTGGCTACAGGTACAAAGAAGAGAGTGTATCACTGGGTAAGAGCTTGTGCATTCGAGTTGAATGGTATGCCTACCTTAGCACATTTGAATGTATTTCCGTTGGGATCATATAATATTCTTTTGGGTATGGACTAGTTTTATCTTCACAGGACTAAGGTGGATTGTTATGATAAGGCCATTGAGTGCTTGGATGACAATGGAGAAGAAAGGATCTTGCACGGTAAGAAGAAGGCAACATCATTTAGGATGGTTACAACTATGCAGATAAAGCATAGTCACAGAAAAGGGTGTGTTTTATTTGCAGTGCATATTTATAGTGATAAAGGTAAGGATGTTGAGGATGCAGAGGTGTTGAGCAGGTACTTGATCTTGCATCAGTTCGAAGATGTGTTTCTAGTAGATATTTTAGAGTTGCCTCCTCACAAAGAAGTGAACTTTTCCATTGATTTGGTACCAAGGGCAACACCAACATCAAAAGCATCATACAAGTTGAGCACACCAGAGTTAGTAGAGCTGAAGTTATAGTTGAAGGAAATTCTTCACAAAGGATACATTAGGCCAAGTGTATCACCTTGGGGTGCACCAGTATTTCTTGTGAAGAAGAAGGATGATACTCTAAGTCTATGCATTGATTATAGGTAGTTGAACGAGGTGACCATTAAGAGCATGTATTCGTTGTCAAGGATTGATGACTTGTTCGATTAGTTGAAGGGAGCAGCAGTGTTCTCGAAGATTGATCTGAGATTAGGATACCATCAAGTACACATCAAGGAAGAGGACATATACAAGACATATTTCAAGACCAAGTATGGGAATTATGAGTTTGTTGTAGTTCCATTTGATTTGACTAATGCTCCAGCTACTTTTATGTGCTTGATGACTAGTGTATCGTATCCTTATCTGGACAAGTTTGTTATTGTGTTCATTGATGACATCTTGATATATTCTAAAAATGAGGAAGAGCATGTCGAGCACTTAGCACCAGTGTTGAGAATACTAAGAGAGCATCAGTTGTATGCCAAGCTTAGAAAATGTAGTTTCTTTCAAACAGAGGTACATTACTTGGGACATGTTGTTTCCAAGGAAGGCATAGTAGTAGATCCAGAGAAGATAAGAGCTATCATGGAGTGGGAAGCTCCTAGAAATGTGGATGAGGTAAGGTCATTCATGGGGTTAGCAGGTTATTATAGGAGGTTCATCAGGAACTTCTCTCACATTGCATATTTGATTATGTCACTGCAAAGGCAAGGTAATAAATTTGAATGGACAGAGGAATGTGCAGCAAGTTTTGAACAATTGAAGTAGTTGTTAACAAATGCTCCAGTTTTAAAGATTGCAGATCCAGACAAAGAGTTTGTGGTGTGTACAAATGCTTGCAAGAGAGGACTTGGTGGAGTCCTGATGCAAGAAGGACAAGTAGTGTGTTATGAGTCACAAAAGTTGAATGAGCATAAGAAGAATTATCCAACACATGATCTTGAGTTGGCAGCAATCATCCATGCATTGAAGATGTGGAGGCACTCTCTTCTTGGCAGGGGGTTTGTATCGATGAGTGATCACAGTGGATTGAGATATATATTGGACCAACCGAATATGAATGCCAGACAAGATAGATGGTTGTCCAAAATTAGTGAAGTTTGAATTTGAGATCAGGGACATCAAGGGTAAAGAGAACATGGTTGCAAATTCTCTTAGCAGGAGAGTACAGGTGAATCACAAAGAAACTATGAGTTCTTATGGGATAGACTTACAAGACGGATCTTACAGGTAGGACAATAGGATGGTAGGTACATGGAGCTTATGCACAGGTTGCAATAGGGTACAGGTGGTCAGGATGTGGACTATCGTCTTACCACAGATGGTTTGTGTTATCACTTAGGTTGTTCCCAAAAGTTGTAAGAAAGGGAATACGGCCGAGGTAACCACAGACCAATCTTTTAGATACAGATTCTAGCCAATCTGCATCTAGAGAGGGCTCTCTCTTTATGATTTAGCGTTGTTTTGAAAGATATTAGGCTAGTTATGAAGTACAAGGGTTTTGTTTTGAGTTTGGGTGGTGAGATTCAATAGAATAGAGAGGTAAAACTGAAGAGTCCGGTTCATTGGGCATGATGGATTCAAAAGAAATAGGATTCCTGGATTCGGTTTCTAACAGAGGATGGCATCACAGAGAAAATTAGTCAAACATGGAACAATTAAAAGGCTGGAATCAGATGGAATGGACTCAAATGGATGAAGGGCAGTTAAGAATCCTTCAGCATATTGAAAGAGCGAAAATGGGTGCTTATTGACAAAGAGTAGTTAAGAATTCTTTAACAAATAATCAACATGAAAGAACCAGGAAACAGGAGCAATTAAGAATTCACTGTTTATAATAATTCTTGAAGAAAATACAGAGAATAATAAAGACTGAAAACAGAGTGCAGCTAAGCAAATTCTGAATTAATATTTTTCTTTACTATTCAAATCATGAAACATAGTTGATATAACAGACAAGAAACTGTAAAACACAAGGTAGAAAGTACTCATTGATCCATGGTTTGATTCAAGAATTCTGTAACAGGTCTTCTGCATCGATTCTTCATCCAGTAGGCCAAACATTAATTGGTTCCAACAGATTTTTTATTCCAAAGTTCAGTCTTACAGCAAAGTCTAGAGAAATCTACACATACCCAACCTCTTCAAAACTCTGATGAAGGGGTATTTATAAAACAAAATATGTACAACAAAATATCTCATCACAGCTGTGAGATAATATCTAATTTTTAACCTGAAGTCATTTACAAGCAAAGAAAAAATAGCTAACTTATGCTATGCTGGACGCTGGTTCTTTAGGGTTCGGCCTGCAGCTGTCTGAAGTAGCTGTGCGTCGACTCTCTGTCTTAACTGATGCATTAATTTTGATCTGCTTTCCTTAGTCGGCTCGGATACTCTTTAATGTTGATTTCATTTGTCTATAATTTTGCACTGATACTCTTTATGGCTCCTCTGAGACTCTTTGACTTTAATCATCTTCTTTAATGCTGAACCAACCCTGCTCACCGCTGCATGGCAAGAAATAAGACTGCAACGTGTCTTCTTTCCTCTTTTTTCTGCAATTGATGTCTTTGTGGGTTTCCACTGGCTAGGGTAGCAAAACATTCTGTCTATCCCTGATTTTCTCTTTTTTTGCGAGCTTGGAAATCCTTGTTTGTTTTTAACCGTACTTGAAGGAAGGAAACCGTAACTGGCAGCTCAGCTGAGGCTGCAAGCTCATTGATGGAGCCTTTGTGGTCGGAGGTGGTCGAAACTGATCGGAGTTGGTTTTAAACTTGGAGCGCGGAACACAGTTTTGCAGCGAAAAACATAGAAAAATGACCCTTTCCCCTTTTAATGGACAAAAATGATTTTTGGCAGGAAAGTTTGGTTCGACGGACGGATGACGTCAGCATGACATCGGCGGGGGGTACGGGACGGTGACATGGCAGTGACGTGGTGGTACGGATGATGACATGGCGGGATGACGTTAGCAAAGGACAACTGACGTCAGCAGATGACGTCAGCGGAGGGTCAGCGGGAGGGCGGTAAGTTTTTTTGCCCGCACAGCTTTCGGACTTGGGCAGTTTCGGGCGGAGGGGCAGCGAACACACCGGGCGCACAACGCGTGGCAACGGTACAGGAGCAATACCACCGTCTCCCCAGGGGTTAATGTTTGGCAAATAGGCGGGTTGCGATATCAATGTGGATCGTTGGATGGACAAGAGCAGATCAGACGACGGGCGCTTATAAGAGATGGCAGGGAGTTTAATGCACGGGGACCCGATCATTTTTAACGTTAATAAACCATTTCAGGCTCGATTTTATTGGTTCTCAGGGTTTGGTTAAGTTTATTAATTAACGTGAGGTTAATTAATATTTGGAAGGTGCAGGGAACGGTTATTTCAAGGTTTCAAATAAACCTTTAATTCCATTTAAAAGAATGATACATGGCTATATTTTAGCCGGGGCGGGAATAATAAAGTTTTGGGGTTTTTCATATATTAATATAATACGGGAAGGGAACAATTTATATGGGAATTACATAATCACGTTAGGAGTTAATATGAATTTTTTGAAGTGAAAAGTGCTAAGTATAATGTTAGGAAACTTAGGTTTAAAGGGGGAAAAAGAGTCTATACAAGAAATATGGCTAATCCCTAAGTAAAACAGATTCTTACTTAGGCAAATGCTATGGAATGAGATGAGTGACTCAGTGATACTAAGCAGATCTCAATATCATTGGTGGAAATTAGTAAGTGATTGGGGAAACAATAAGAAGGGGAGTTAGTCATGCCTCGCTTGAGTTGCTCCAGGAGAAATATCTACCATAGTACTTGTGATAGAGAAAAGATTAACACATTTTGAGAGACAAAATTTATCACATGTCTCATTCTACAACATCAAAACTGCCTACCCTGCCTACTTTGTCTAACATATTTTCTTCTTTACATTTGTGTGCACTTAGAATAGCAAACCCTCATAAATCTTCTTTTTCTTTTCATGGGAATCCTACCTAAGCCTGTACTTATTTCTTCCAAGGGCTCAGATTAAACAGTTGAGCTCCTTTGCTTCTCTACCTATCTACCTATCTGCCAAGATTGAACAGTTTGGACAGATCTTTAATTTTCTATCTCTAAAACATGAAATTGAAACATGAACTGGCCAAGATTAAGCTGTTTGGCCATTCATCCATTGTGGCAAAAAAGTTTCAACAAACTGTACATGATGCTTTATTTACAGAAAATGAAATAGTAGTGGCATTTAGACTTGCACACTTTCCTGGTCTTTTTTTATTTGGGGTTCATTTCTTTTCATTTTTTCTTTTTGACCATTTATTTTTTCACCCTTTGATTATTCTTTTAGGGTATACCCTCTTTACATTTTTTATATTTTTTGATTTATTTATTTTTTTTGATAATATGGAAACCTTTACAGCAAGGAAAGGTAGAACATATTACAGAGGTCAATCAGTCAATCATGAAATATGACACCTATAAATATAGGAGAATAACACTTGCTCCACTTGGGGATGGCTTTCCCTGGTGGAAAGTCAAGAACAGCAGGTTAGATGGCCTTATGAGTAACTTTGACTGTGCTCTGAAATCTTCCTTTGCTGGTTGCTTTATTTGTATGTATGACAGCACATTTGTGGAGTTTAGGGCCTTCTCTTCGGGCTTCAACTGTAGCAAGTTACTATCCAATCCAAACTGTGGCATTATCAAGGATATAGTATGTACATGTTAGAGTCAAAAATACATCAAAAAACTGGATCGAAGTAATGTTTTATCCTTCGACCATTCACTGGTCTTTCTTCTTTTTTTGTACCATCCAGGCTCTTCAAAAAGTAAGTATTGTTCCCTTACAATGCATGGATGATGAATGGCCCTTTCCATAGGAAGTTAAACTTCCCATGTTTTCTTTTGCTTTCTCTCGTGGAATCCCACCTTCGAACTTTGTCACTTGGGTAGGAACTTTTGGCCCTGGGCCTTTTGATCAAAATATTTTTAATTTTCTCCTGCACAACTATGAGATCTAGCCTGAAGCAAAAAAGTGCTGCAACTTTCAAACCAAATTAGTAAATCATCAAAATCTTTAGGGCCTTTTGATCGGATTCAAACATTTAAGGATTTATTTTCTAACTTATTGAAAACTGAATTAAAACAAACTGAAATCCTACCTACTTTACTCTAATCAGCTTTCTAACTGCTGGTTAGGTAAAATGAAACAACCAATGCAACCACTTAAGCATTATATACATTAGTGACCTTTGTTGTTTATGCTTGTTGGTGTTTAAAATTGAGATCTTGCAATCAAATTTGGCTTTGTTAAACTTTGAGAAGATAAGGAAATCCCTAATCTCCCTTGCTGAATCTAGAAACTGTACAAAAGGATCCTGCAAAATATATACACTAATCTTGAGCTGATTCAAACAACAACTGTACAAATGTCCTGGATAGCTCTCATGCCATGAAATTGAAATATCACCCTTGTCTTTATCACCATGTATGTTTTCAACTGTTCTTTGTGGTGATATTTTTACTGATTGTAATGTCTATCTTGTAAAACCATTATCATCTTGATTTTGACTCTCACAGTCTGTTAATGGAGAAGAATTCTGATTTCTTTCATCATTCAACCTGTCAGCTGATGGATCATAAAGAACTTGGAAGGTTTCTTGCAACTCATTACATATAGGTTGAAATGGAATTTCATGGGTTTCTACAAGCTGCTCTTCTCTTTCTTTAAAAGTTTCACATGATTCAAAACTAAGAGGCAAGGAATCACCTTGGAAGATTTGATCATTCGTTCCTACTTCCAAGTTTTCTTCTGCAACCTCACATTCAATGGAATTTTGGGACTATAAATCTAGATATGATAAGTTTTGAACAAAGATTTGATTGCCCTCTAGATGGT
This sequence comes from Pinus tabuliformis, assembly GCA_031772625.1. NCBI lineage: Eukaryota > Viridiplantae > Streptophyta > Pinopsida > Pinales > Pinaceae > Pinus > Pinus tabuliformis. The sequence goes on from CM062804.1 coordinate 108,900,731, forward strand.
TAATGTCAAGACTTGTTGACATTTGATTTCCAATTGCATGATAGTTATCTCTGATAAACTGAAAAGACTCAAAACAAAATGGTAAAGTTCCTTCACTGATTTCAAAATTTTCTACACTTTCCTCCTCATTCTCTTTGCTAAAATGAACAAGTTGATCACTTCTTTCAAGCTGTTGAACCTGAATTTCCTTGTTCCCCAAATTAGCTTTTGATTCCTCTGCAAGGTTAATTTGGATTTGAGAAACATAATCATCATCATATTGATCATATTTGGGTGAATCATTAAAAGAAGAAATGTTATCAAATGCACACATCAGATCAGGAGATTGCTCCTCCACATATTGCTCTATGAATCTGTCTTCTGATCTATGGTAGATTGAGTTGGTAGAAATTTGTTCATGAATATCAACCCTTTCTTCTTGTGAAACAAATGTGTCATGATGATTTTGAACTAAACATTCAACTTTCATTGTGATCTTCTACATCATTTCCTCTGCTCTCTTTATCAAAATGTCAAGTTTTTCCTCCTTCTCTTTTTTCGACTTCTCTTTTCTGATTTTCATATTAACCTTTACATCCACTGCCATGTTATGCATTTGTTCCATAGTGGAGGGGGTTTCTTTCTCTCAGATGAAATTCTATCTCTGAACCAATAGCTCTTGGGTAATGCAATAGAGCTGAATCAGGGAGAGGTTTTATATTCAATGATATTGAATGATAGATTTGATTGAATCTGTCTGAAAATTGTTGTACTGTTTCATCTAGATGTCTTTTTAACTGATTATATTCTTCTATGATCATGAGGAGATTGACTTTGATTATCCATCTATCAAGGAAGAGTTTGAGAAACTACTCAAGATTTGAGATGCTTGCCTCAGGCAGGGTTTTGAACCAACTCCTGACTTTGCCTTGCAAAGAAAGAGCAAAAAGCCTAATACTAACATCCTCTTCATCCACTTCAAATAAGTTAAGATAATCTTCAAAAACTTGGATATGTTTTTGGGCAGTGACACCATTCTCTCCATCAAACCTAGGGAGATACTTGGGATAATCGTTAGGGAAAGCATGGAGTGTAGGAGGCAAAATGAGTGGTTTATACCTATCAGGAACTTTATGAGGTACCGGAATATGTTCAGGGATTGGATGATTGGTCTTGATTTTTGGATTCTCCTTAATTAAAAAATGATCTTCATAAGAATTAGAAGACTGCTGTTCAAATGTGTAAGGAGACTTTTCATCTACATTTTTGGAAGGAAAATAATAAAAATTTAATCTAAAATCATCTCTAAAATACAATATACATTGAAAAATCTTGTCAATGAGAAAGAACATAATGTCTTGGATAACAATCCAAATCAAAAGCCTGATCTTTTCATACAGTTCTTTCAGGTTCATTTCTCCAGTGGAGTCTTGATTGTGAAATTGATGTGGAGTCGCCAGGTGGATGATTTTAACCTTTGTGTGTCTCATCCCTGTCCACCATCACAGATCAGATATAAACCTGTAAAACAATTCTAAAGAGAAGGTTTAGTTCTCTAGGAAACCAAATTTTTGAGTATTTTTCTATTATTCCAATTTTTTGATTTTTCAATACAACTTTATGATTTCTTTAAGAGGCTTTAGATATGAGATTTAAACTTTCTTAAAGATTTTATTTGACAAGAGGAACTCATCAAGCATTTGAAACCAACTGTTCAAACCATAAGCTAGACTGGAGATAAACTGAAGCAACATTTATTTACTTCTGCAAATGCAAAGCAAAAGCAGTTTCAAATGCTACCTGGCTAACTTCAAGCTCCATTTATAGTTTATACAGTAAACAATAGTAGCAAACATTTATTCAGTTCCCCAGCGGAGTCACTAATGATGTTATCACTTAGGTTGTTCCCAAAAGTTGTAAGAAAGGGAATACGGCCGAGGTAACCACAGACCAATCTTTTATATACAAATTCTAGCCAATCTGCATCTAGAGAGGGCTCTCTCTTTATGATTTAGCTTTGTTTTGAAAGATATTAGGCTAGTTATGAAGTACAAGGGTTTTTTTTTTAGTTTGGGTGGTGAGATTCAATAGAACAGAGAGGTAAAACTAAAGAGTACAATCCATTGGGCATGATGGAGTCAAAAGAAACAGGCTTCCTGGATTCGGTTTCTAACAGAGGATGGCATCACAGAGCAAGGTAGTCAATCATGGAACAATTAAAAGGATGGAATCAGATGGAATGGACTCAAATGGATGAAGGGCAGTTAAGAATCCTTCAGCATATTGAAAGAGGGAAAATGGGTGCTTATTGACAAAGAGCAGTTAAGAATTCTTTATCAAATAATCAACATGAAAGAACCAGGAAACATGATCAATTAAGAATTCACTGTTTATAATAATTCTTGAAGAAAACACAGAGAATAATAAAGAGTGAAAATAGAGTGCAGCTAAGCAAATTATGAATTAATCTTTTTCTGAATTCGGCATGTAGCTGTCTGAAGTAGTTGTGCGCCGACTCTCTGTCTTAACTGATGCATTAATTCTTATCTGCTTTCCTTAGTCGGCTCGGATACTCTTTAATGCTAATTTGATTTGTCTTTAATTCTGCACTGATACTCTTTATGGCTCCTCTGATACTCTTTGACTTTAATCATCTTCTTTAATGCTAAACCAACCCTGCTCACTACTGCATGGCAAGAAATAAGACTACAACGTGTCTTCTTTCCTCTTTTCTCTGCAATTGATGTCTCTGTGGGTTTCCACTAGCTAGGGTAGCAAAACATTCTGTCTATCCCTGATTTTCTCTTTTTCTGCGAACTTGGAAGTCCCTGTTTGTTTTTAACTGTACTTGAAGGAAAGAAACTGTAACTGGCAACTTAGCTGAGGCCGCGAGCTCATTGATGGAGCCTTTGTGGTCGGAGGCGGTCGAAACTTATCTAAATTGGTTTTAAACTTGGAGCGTGGAACATAGTTTTGCAGCGAAAAACATACAAAAATGACCCTTTCCCCATTTAATGGAAAAAAATGATTTTTGGCAAGAAAGTTTGGTTTGACGGACGGATGACGTCAGCATGACGTCGGCGGGGGGTATGGGACGGTGACATGGCAGTGACGTGGTGGTACGGATGATGACATGGCAGGATGACGTTAGCAAAGGACAGTTGACATCAGCGGAGGGTCAGCGGGAGGGCGGTAAGTTGTTTTTCCCGCACCGCTTTCAAGCTTGGGCAGTTTCGGGCAGAGGGACAGTGAACACACCAGGCGCACGACGCGTGGCAGCAGTACGGGAGAAATACCACCGTCTCCCCGGGGGTTAATGTTTGGTGGATAGGCGGGTTGCAATATCAAATTAGATCGTTGAATGGACATGAGTAGATCGGACGCGAGCGCTTATAGGAGATGGTGGGGAGTTTAATGCGCGGGGACCTGATCATTTTTAACGTTAATAAACCATTTCGGGCTCGATTTTATTGGTTCTCGGAGTTTGGTTAAGTTTATTTAACGTGAGGTTAATTTATATTTGGAAGGAGTGGGGAATAGTTATTTCAAGATTTCTAATAAACCTTTAATTCCATTTAAAACAATGATACATGGCTATAGTTTAGCCAAGTGCGGGAATAATAAAGTTTTGTGGTTTTTCATATATTAATATAATACGGGAAGGGAACAATTTATATGGGAATTACATAATCACGTTAGGAGTTAATATGAATTTTTTGAAGTGAAAAGCGCTAAGTATAATGTTAGGAAACTTAGGTTTAAAGGGGAAAAAAGAGTTTATACAAGAAATATGGCTAATCCCTAAGTAAAACAGATTCTTACTGAGGCAAATGCTATGGAATGAGATGAGTGACTCAGTGATACTAAGCAGATCTCAATATCATCGGGGGAAATTAGTAAGTGATTGGGGAAACAATAAGAAGGGGAGTTAGTCATGTCTCGCTTGAGCTGCTCCAGGAGAAATATCTATCACAGTACTTGTGATAGAGAAAAGATTAACACATTTTGAGAGACAAAATTTATCACAAGTCTCATTCTACGACATCAAAACTACCTACCCTGCCTACTTTGTCTAGAATTTTTTCTTCTTTACATTTGGGTGCACTTATACTAGCAAACCCTCATAAATCTTCTTTTTCTTTTCATGGAATCCTACCTAAGTCTGCACTTATTTCTTCCTAGGGCTCAGATTAAACAATTGAGCTCCTTTGCTTCTCTACCTATCTACTTATCTGCCAAGATTGAACAGTTTGGACAGATCTTTAACTTTCTATCTCTAAAACATGAAATTGAAACATGAACTGGCCAAGATTAAGCTGTTTGGCCATTCATCCATTGTGGCAAAAAAGTTTCAACAAACTATAGATGATGCTTTATTACAGAAAATGAAATAGTAGTGGCATTTAGACTTGCACACTTTCCTGGTCTTTTTTATTTGGGGTTCATTTCTTTTCATTTTTTCTTTTTGACCATTTATTTTTTCACCCTTTGATTATTCTTTTAGGGTATACCCTTTTTACATTTTTTATATTTTTTGATTTTTTTTTGATAATATGGAAACCTTTATAGCAAGGAAAGGTAGAACATATTACAGAGCTCAACCAGTCAATCATGAAATATGACACCTATAACTATAGGAGTATAACACTAGCTCTACTTGGGGATGGCTTTCCCTGGTGGAAAGTCAAGAACAACAGGTCAGATGGTCTTATGAGTAACTTTGATTGTGCTCTAAAATCTTCCTTTGCTGGTTGCTTTATTTGTATGTATGACAGTACACTTGTGGAGCTTAGGGCCTTCTCTTTGGGCTTCAACTGCAGCAAGTTACTATCCAATCCAAACTGTGACATTATCAAGGATATAGTATGTACATGTTAGAGTCAAAAATACATCAAAAAACTGGATCGAAGTAATGTTTCAGCCTTCGACCATTCACTGGTCCTTCTTCTTTTTCTGTACCATCCAGGCTCTTCAAAAAGTAAGTATTGTTCCCTTGCAATGCATGGATGATGAATGGCCCTTTCCATAGGAAGTCAAACTTCCCATGTTTTCTTTTGTTTTCTCTCCTGGAATCCCACCTTAGAACTTTGTCACTTGGGTAGGAACTTTTAGCCTTGGTCCTTTTGATCAAAATCTTTTTAATTTTCTCCTGCACAACTATGAGATCTGGCCTGAAACAAAAAAGTGCTGCAACTTTCAAACCAAATTAGTAAATCATCAAAATCTTTAGGGCCTTTTGATTGGATTCAAACATTTAAGGATTTATTTTCTAACTTATTGAAAACTGAATTAAAACAAACTGAAATCCTACCTACTTTACTCTAATCAGCTTTCTGACTGTTGGTTAGGTAAAATGAAACAACCAATGCAACCACTTAAGCATTATATACATTAGTGACCTTTGTTGTTTATGCTTGTTGGTGTTTAAAATTGAGATATTGCAATCAAATTTGGCTTTGTTAGACTTTGAGAAGATAAGGAAATTCCTGATCTCCCTTGCTGAATCTAGAAACTGTACAAAAGGATACTGCAAAATATATACACTAATCTTGAGCTAATTCAAACAACAACTGTACAAATGTCCTGGACAGCTCTCATGCCATGAAACTGAAATATCACCCTTGTCTTTATCACCATGTATTTTTTCAACTGTTCTTTGTGGTGATATTTTTACTGATTGTAATGTCTGTCTTGTAAAAGCATTATCATCTTGATTTTGACTCTCACAGACTGTTAATGGAGAAGAATTTTGATTTCTTTCGTCATTCAACCTGTCAGCTAAAGGATCATAAAGAACTTTGAAGGTTTCTTGCAACTCATTACATATAGGTTGAAATGGAATTTCATGGGTTTCTACAAGCTGCTCTTCACTTTCTTTAAAAGTTTCACATGATTCAAAACTAAGAGGCAAGGAATCACCTTGGAAGATTTGATCATTCGTTCCTACTTCCAAGTTTTCTTCTGCAACCTGACATTCAATGGCATTTTGGGACTGTAAATCTAGATATGATAAGTTTTGAACAAAGATTTGATTGCCCTCTAGATGGTTAATATCAAGACTTGTTGACATTTGATTTCTAATTGCATGATAGTTATCTCTGATAAACTGAAAAGACTCAAAACAAAATGGTAAATTCCTTCACTGATTTCAAAATTTTCTACACTTTCCTCCTAATTCTCTTTGCTAAAATGAACAAGTTGATCACTTCTTTCAAGCTGTTGAACCTGAATTTCCTTGTTCCCCAAATTAGCTTCTGATTCCTCTGCAAGGTTAATTTGGATTTGAGAAACATAATCATCATCATATTGATCATATTTGGGTGAATCATTAAAAGAAGAAATGTTATCAGATGCACACATCAGATCAGGAGGTTCCTCCTCCACATATTGCTCTATGAATCTGTCTTCTCATCAATGGTAGATTGAGTTGGTAGAAAGTTTTTCATGAATATCAACCCTTTCTTCTTGTGAAACAAATGTGTCATGATGATTTTGAACTAAACATCCGACTTTCATTGTGATCTTCTGCATCATTTCCTCTGCTCTCTTTATCAAAATGTCATGTTTTTCCTCCTTCTCTATTTTCGACTTCTCTTTTTTGATTTTCAGATTAACCTCTACATCCACTGCCATGTTCTTCATCTATTCCATAGTGGAGTGGTTTCTTTCTCTCAGATGAAATTCTATCTCTGAATCAAATGCTCTTGGGTAATGCAGTAGAGCTGAATCAGGGGGAGGTTTTATATTCAATGGTATTGAATGATAGATTTGATTGAATCTGTCTGAAAATTGTTGTACTATTTCATCTAGATGTCTTTTTAACTGATTATATTTTTCTACGATCATGAGGAGATTGACTTTGATTATCCATCTATCAAGGAAGAGTTTGAGAAACTGCTCAAGATTTGAGATGTTTTCCTCAAGCAGGGTTTTGAACCAACTCCTAACTTTTCCTTGCAAATAAAGAGCAAAAAGCCTAATACTAACATCCTTTTCATCCACTTCAAATAAGTTAAGGTAATCTTCAACCACTTGGATATGTTTTTGGGTGGTGACACCATTCTCTCCATCAAACCTAGGGAGATACTTGGGATAATTGTTAGGGAAAGTATGGGTGTAGGAGGCAAAACGAGTGGTTTATACCTATCAAGAACTTTATGAGGTACCAAAATATGTTCAGGGATTGGATGATTGGTCTTGATTTTTGGATTCTCCTTAATTAAAAAATGATCTTCATAAGAATTAGAAGACTGCTGTTCAAATGTGTAAGGAGACTTTTCATCTACATTTTTGGAAGGAAAATAATAAAAATTTAATCTAAAATCATCTCTAAAATACAATATACATTGAAAAATCTTGTCAATGAGAAAGAACATAATGTCTTGGATAACAATCCAAATCAAAAGCCTGATCTTTTCATACAGTTCTTTCAGGTTCATTTCTCCAGTGGAGTCTTGATTGTGAAATTGATGTGGAGTCGCCAGGTGGATGATTTTAACCTTTGTGTGTCTGATCCCTGTCCACCATCATAGATCAGATCTAAACTTGTAAAACAGTTCTGAAGAGAAGGTTTAGTTCTCCAGGAAACCAAATTTTTTAGTATTATTTTATTATTCCAATTTTTTGATTTTTCAAAACAACTTTTATGATTTCTTTAAGAGGCTTTAGATATGAGATTTAAACTTTCTTAAATATTTTAATTGACAAGAGGAACTGATCAAGCACTTGAAACCAATTGTTCAAACCATAAGCTAGACCGGAGATATACTAAAGCAGCATTCATTTAATTCTGCAAATGCAAAGAAAAAACAGTTTCAAAGGCTACCTGGCTAACTTCAGGCTCCATCTATAGTTTATATAGTAAACAATAGTAACAAAAATGTATTCAATTCCCCAGCGGAATCGCCAATGATGTTATCACTCAGGTTGTTCCCAAAAGTTGTCAGAAAGGGAATACGGCCGAGGTAACCACAGACCAATCTTTTAGATACAGATTCTAGCTAATCTACATCCAGAGAGGGCTCTCTCTTTATGATTTAGCTTTGTTTTGAAAGATATTAGGCTAGTTATGAAGTACAAGGGTTTTGTTTTGAGTTTGGGTGGTGAGATTCAATAGAACAGAGAGGTAAAACTGAAGAGTTCAGTCCATTGGGCATGATGGAGTCAAAAGAAACAGGCTTCCTGGATTCGGTTTCTAACAGAGGATGGCATCACAGAGCAAGGTAGTCAAACATGGAACAAATAAAAGGCTAGAATCAGATGGAATGGACTCAAATGGATGAAGGGCAATTAAGAATCCTTCAGCATATTGAAAGAGGGAAAATGGGTGCTTATTGACAAAGAGTAGTTAAGAATTCTTTATCAAATAATCAACATGAAAGAACCAGGAAACAGAAGCAATTAAGAATTCACTGTTTATACTAATTCTTGAAGAAAACACAGAGAATAATAAAGACTGAAAACAGAGTGCAGCTAAGCAAATTCTGAATTAATCTTTTTCTTTACTATTCAGATCATGAAACATAGATGATATAACAAACAAGAAACTGTAAAACACAAGGTAGAAAGTACTCATTGATCCATGGGTTGATTCAAGAATTTTGTAACAGGTCTTCTGCATCGATTCTTCATCCAGTAGGCCAGACATTAATTGGTTCCAACAGCTTTTTTATTCCAAAGTTCAATATTACAGCAAAGTCTAGAGAAATCTACACATACCCGACCTCTTCAAAACTCTGATGAAGGGGGTATTTATAAAACAAAATATGTACAACAAAATATCTCATCACAGTTGTGAGATAATATCTAAGTTTTAACCTAAAGTCGTTTACAAGCAAAGTAAAAACAACTAACTTATGTTGTGCTAGAGGCTGGTTCTTTAGGGTTCGGCCTGCAGCTGCCTGAAGTAGTTGTGCGCCAACTCTCTGTCTTAACTGATGCATTAATTCTGATCTGCTTTCCTTAGTCGGCTCGGATACTCTTTAATGCTAATTTGATTTGTCTTTAATTCTGCACTAATACTCTTTGTGGCTTCTCTGATACTCTTTGACTTTAATCATCTTCTTTAATGTTGAACCAACCCTGCTCACTGCTGCATGGCAAGAAATAAGACTGCAACGTGTCTTCTTTCCTTTTTTCTCTACAATTGATGTCTTTGTGGGTTTCCATTGGCTAGGGTAGCAAAACATTCTGTCTATCCCTGATTTTCTCTTTTTCTGCGAACTTGGAAGTCCCTGTTTGTTTTTAGTTGTACTTGAAGGAATTAACTGGCAGCTTAGCTGAGGCCGCGAGCTCATTGATGGAGCCTTTGTGGTCAGAGGCAGTCGAAACTAATCTGAGTTGGTTTTAAACTTGGAGCGCGGAACACAGTTTTGCAGCGAAAAACATAGAAAAATGACCCTTTCCCCTTTTAATGGACAAAAATGATGTTTGGCGGGAAAGTTTGGTTCGGCGGATGAATGACATCAGCATGACGTCGGCAGGGGTACGAGACGTGACATGGCAGTGAAGTGGTGGTACGGATGATGACATGGCAGGATGACGTCAGCAAAGGACAGCTGACGTCAGTAGATGACGTCAGCGGAGGGTCAGCGAGAGGGAGGTAAGTTGTTTTTCCCACACCGCTTTCGGGCTTGGGCAGTTTTGGGCGGAGGGGCAATGAACACACCAGGCGCACGACGCGTGGCAGCGTTATGGGAGCAATACCACCGTCTCCCCGGGGGTTAATGTTTGGCGGATAGGCGGGTTGCGATATCAATGTGGATCGTTGGATGGACAGGAGCAGATCAGACAGTGGGGAGTTTAATGCGCGGGGACCCGATCATTTTTAACGTTAATAAACCATTTCGGGCTCGATTTTATTGGTTCTCAGGGTTTGGTTAATTTTATTAATTAACGTGAGGTTAATTAATATTTGGAAGGTGCGGGGAATGGTTATTTCAAGGTTTCAAATAAACCTTTAATTCCATTTAAAAGAATGATACATGGCTATAGTTTAGCCGGGGCAGGAATAATAAAGTTTTGGGGTTTTTCATTTATTAATATAATACGGGAAGGGAACAATTTATATGGGAATTACATAATCACGTTAGGAGTTAATATGAATTTTTTGACGTGAAAAGCGCTAAGTATAATGTTAGGAAAATTAGGTTTAAAGGGGAAAAAAGAGTTTATACAAGAAATATGGCTAATCCCTAAGTAAAACAGATTCGTACTTAGGCAAACGCTATGGAATGAGATGAGTGACTCAGTGATACTAAGCAGATCCCAATATCATTGGGGGAAATTAGTTAGTGATTGGGGAAACAATAAGAAGGGGGGTTAGTCATGCCTCGCTTGAGCTGCTCCAGGAGAAATATCTGCCATAGTATTTGTGATAGAGAAAAGATTTAACACATTTTGAGAGACAAAATTTATCACAAGTCTCCTTCTGCAACATCAAAACTGACTACCCTGCCTACTTTGTCTAGCATTTTTTCTTCTTTACATTTGGGTGCACTTATACTAGCAAACCCTCATAAATCTTCTTTTTCTTTTCATGGGAATCCTACCTAAGTTTGCACTTATTTCTTCCAAGGGCTCAGATTAAACAGTTGAGCTCCTTTGCTTCTCTACCTATCTACTTATCTGCCAAGATTGAACAGTTTGGACAGATCTTTAATTTTCTATCTCTAAAACATGAAATTGAAACATGAACTGGCCAAGATTAAGCTTTTTGGCCATTCATCCATTGTGGCAAAAAAGTTTCAACAAACTGTACATGATGCTTTATTTACAGAAAACGAAATAGTAGTGGCATTTAGACTTGCACACTTTCCTGGTCTTTTTTATTTGGGGTTCATTTCTTTTCATCTTTTCTTTTTGACCATTTATTTTTTCACGCTTTGATTATTCTTTTAGGGTATACCCTCTTTACATTTTTTATTTTTTACTTCTTTTTTTTTTGATAATATGGAAACCTTTACAGCAAGGAAAGGTAGAACATATTACAGAGCTCAACCAGTCAATCATGAAATATGACACTTATAACTATAGGAGTATAACAGTTTTCTCATATTTAGGGACAAGATATATGTGCCAAACAACAATGAGCTCAAGAAGACTATCTTGCGAGAGTTTCAAGAAAAATTGTATTCAGGTCACCCAGGATATACCATAAGACATTGACAGCAATGAAGAAGTTTTATCATTGGATCAATCTGAAGGACGTGGAAGAGTTTGTGGCTAAATGTTTGGATTGTCAGTATGTGAAGGCAGATTGTAAGCGTCTAGGTGGACTACTATAGTCAATTTCGATTCCAGAGTGGAAGTGGGAGGTCATCTCCATGGATTTCATCACAGTTTTGCCAAGGACATCTAGACAGCATGATTCCATCATGGTTGTGGTAGATAGTTTGACAAAGATAGCACACTTCCTTCGAGTAAAGTCTACTTATTCAACTAGTAATGTGGCACAGGTATTCATTAGAGATGTAGTGAGGTTGCATGGTGTTCCAAGAAAGATTGTGTCCAACAAGGATGCTAAGTTCAATTCCAAGTTTTGGAAGTCATTGTTTGCAGGTTTGGGGATAGAGTTTTCCTCAAACACAACTTATCATCTACAGAAAGATGGACATACAGAGAGGGTCAACAGGGTATTGGAGGACATGTTGAGGATGTATGTGATGCATCAATAGAGGAGATGGGAGAAATACCTTCTGTTGGTTGAGTTTTCTTATAACAATAGGTACCATGAATCGCTGAGGATGATTTTGTTTGAGGCACTCTAAGAGCGAAGTTGTAATACTCCCATCAGTTGGAGTGATCTAATGAATAGGGTGTTGATTGTACTAGATATATTGATAGAGATGGAATAGGAAATGTAAGTAATCAAGAAAAATAAGAAAGAAACACAAGACATGCAGAAAATTTATGCAAATCAGAATAGGTTGCTTAAGGAGTTTTAGGTTGGGGAACAGGTGTATTTATGCATCAAGCCCAAGAAGAGCTCCTTGAGGTTTGGATCATGTGTCAAGTTGGCACCTCGGTTTTGTGGACCTTTCAAGATTCTTGGAAGGATTTGACCAGTGGCCTATCGACTTGCACTGCCTCCGATAATGAAAGTCCATGATGTTTTCCATGTATCATTGCTTAAGAGGTATGTTAAAGATGTTGATCATGTGATTGACTAGCCTATATTGCAAGTGGAGTCAAAAGGAGAATTCTAGTCGGAACGTCAGTGTATATTGCAGAGAAAGTGTCTCATGCTTTGGAACATAGCAGTGGAGCAAGTTAAAGTACAATTAAAGCATTTTGGGCCCAATGAAGTTATATGGGAGATGGCAGATCATATGCAGGCTGTGTATCCTTCTCTATACGTTGGTTGAGTGATTTGTTTTGGCATATGTTTTGGTGTGATGTTTTTGGTATATGTATATGTGTATATGGATGTAAATACCACCATGAGTTGTGTTATAAAACTCTAATAAGTGGTATGGGAGTCATGTTGTTATTGTTGTTATGTATCATGTTGGTTAGCTTATCAGCAAGTTGATCATTGTAAATATTGCATCGAGCTAAGTTATAAAGCTCCATGGGCAATATGCTTTGCTTTAAACGGTTTTGTTGGTTGCAGGTGTCATTGAACACCAAGGACTGTGTTCCCCCAAGGGGGGAGGTTTCTGTAACAACCCTGGTCAAAATTCCATGTAATAAAGTTAAAATACTAACCACGGTCATGGGACACATATTGCAAGTTGAGTGTTGGGAAAAACATCCTAGTGGGTATTCATTTCATTTATTATGGCTAAGGAAAATAGCAAAGGAAATGACAAAGGCTTTGGAAAGGCATGAGGCATGAATTGTCATTTTATTTATAAAAATAATGGAAATTAGGAGAAAATGAAGGTGCAAGGTCATAGGTTTCATGTGATGAGGAAAATGAAGGAAAATAATAGAAAATTGAAGAAAATAGAGGCCTCATTAATAAAAAGGTTTATGAGGATCAGTTGGTACATTTTTGTCAGTTCAACTTTGGAGATCTCTCTCTATTCTCTCTCTCTCGCTCTTGGACACTTAGAGAATTCCTGGAGCACTCTAGCATTGGATTAAGTAAAGAAAAGGAAGGATAAAGAAGGCAAAGGAAAGCCAAGATGAAGCAAGGAAGAGTAGCATATAACAACTATAGCGGGATTATTTGCAGGTATTGATTTGCTTGTGTGATTTCCTTGCTAGATTTGGCATGCATGGTACATGCATGTATGCATTTGGTTCTCTTGTTTTCAATGGTGTTAGCACTTTGTAAATCCCTTAAGGCTGAGGAAAGGGATCCCAGAGGTAACCACAAACCACTTGTAGGTTAAGGTCCAATCCCCCTAACATTGGAGAGGGCTCTCTTGCTGGATCAACTATCAATAAAAAAGACTCATAGGATATGCATTTTAGACTGGGTATTAAGCTCAAGGGTAGAAGACATAAGATTTGATGAAATTGTTGGGAGTGAAGTACACCAAAGTATGAGATTATAGCACATCAGGGTGTGAATAAACCATCAAGACACATAGGAAAGGTAGGCACATGTCTCAAGTCAATTGTCGGTTGTAGTATACGAAGAATGAGGGAAACACATAGATATTTAGTCACATGTAACAAAGCATAAGGTTATGAATTCTGCTACACAACTTATAACCAAATATTCAGAAGAAACATGACAAAGCAATAAAGAATTCTATCATGTATTAGATCCACAGTTATCCTCAACATACAATATGAATTCAAGACAACAGTTTTAGAAATGGATATAAATTTAAAACAAAGAAAAACATAGACTTAATACCACACACCGTAGGAATCTCTGGAATTGATAACACAATCTGCTCTAAGTGTTGCGTGTGGAGCATGATTGTTCAGAGGTCTTTGTTTCAGCCGGATGTATACCCCAAGAAGTTTTGTACACCCCTCCACGTGGGGGGGTGCAGGGGGGACTTGTCCCCCCCGCCCCCCCGCGGGGGTCCGGGGGGGCCAATCCCCCGCAACTGGGGGGTCCAAGGGCCAGCAGTCCCCCGGGGGCAGCGCCCCCGAAGCCAAAAATAAATGTAAAATTGCCTTGTAAAAGTATAGTAATTTCTAGCCAATCTAGGCCGTTCATTAGGTGGATGATCTAACGGTAGAACTTATGTTTAGTTTAGGGTTTTTTTGCCCTAGAAGGCAACCCCTCTCTTTGTATGAGGGCATTGTATTTGAGGCGGTGAAAATCAATGTTTATTCTCTGAGCGAGAAATAGAGAGGTGAGACTGTGAGAGAAAACAAAGGATATTATAGCGGATTTGCTGTAGCTTGTGTCTCTTCATTTTGCTGGATAATAGAAAGGAAGGACTGGCTGTTCAAGGTGGACGTAGCCCAAACTGGGTGAACCACGTATATCTGTGTCTCTCTTGTTTTATGTATTTTCTGTGTTTATATTTCTGCAATATTTTATGTGTTCCATTGCTCCGTAATATATAATTTTCTAACAACTGGTATCAGAGCCGAAGGTCTATTTGGCTGATAAACTCGCAGGAAATAAGGGTTCCTCGTTCGAGTGGGAGCAATGGTGGAAGATGGTAAGTTTAGGGTCGAGAAATTTAACGGCCAAAACTTCTCGCTATGGAAGATGCAGATGGAAGATTATCTATATCAGAAAGATCTGTACCTACCAATGAGCGGAAAAACAAAGAAGCCGAAGGCTATGACAGATGAAGAATGGAAAGCTTAGGTTGAGATTGATACAGGAAAGAAATTGAAGTGTCTTAGATCAAACAATGGAGGTGAATATTGCAACAAAGAGTTTGATAGGTACTATTCAGAGCATGGAATTCGCAGAGAGAAGACAGTTCCAAGAACACCACAAGAAAATGGTGTGTCAGAAAGGATGAACAGAACAATCATGGAGCGTGCAAGGTGCATGAGATTGCATGCAGGATTGCCTTTATAGTTTTGGGCAGATGTTGTAGATATTGTTGTTTATCTAATAAACAGAGGGCCTTCAAGTTCCCTAGATGGTGGTGTTCCAGAGGAAGCATGGACAGGTAAAAAGGTAAACTACTCCTTTTTAAAGCCTTTTTGTTGTGAGGCCTTTTTCCATATTGATAAAGAAAATAGAACAAAGCTTGAGGCAAAGTCAAAGAAATGTACCTTTATTGGATATGGTGTTAATGATTTTGGTTATCGCTTATATGATTATGAAAATCACAAAATCATTAGGAGCAGAGATGTAATATTCAATGAAAAGGTCTTGTATAAGAATTAGTTGCAGGAAAAGAAGCAAGAAAAAGAAAACAAGGAATATGCAGTTCTTGACGAAATCACTAAAAAAGTAAAGGTGCCTGAAAATAATAATAATCAACAACCACAACAACAGCAACCACCACAACAGAAACAGGCACCCCAAACACCTGAAAGTGGTGTTAGAAGATCTACCAGGATAAGTAGACCCCCTGAACGATACTCTCCTTCATTATATTATTTATTGTTGACTGATTCTGGTGAACCCGAATGTTATGAAGAAGCGGTGCAGGTAGAAACCAGGAAGAAGTGGGAGCAAGCCATGAAAGAAGAGATGGACTCCTTAGCACATAACCAGACTTGGGACTTAGTCAGGTTGCCTGCAGGTAAAACAGCATTGCAAAATAAATGGGTTTATAGGCTGAAGGAAGAAGATGGAGGAAAACAGAGGTACAAATCTAGACTTGTGGTAAAGGGGTTTGCACAGAAGAAAGGTATTGATTTTAATGAAATATTTTCTCCTGTTGTTAAAATGACTTCAATCAGAACTATTTTAAGTCTAGTAGCAGCTAAATATTTGCCTCTTGAGCAGTTAGATGTAAAGACAGCCTTTCTCCATGGGGATTTGGAGGAAGAGATATATATGCAGCAGCCACAAGGATATGAGGTGAAAGGGAAGGAGAAACTAGTGTGCAGGTTGAAGAAGAGCTTGTATGGCTTAAAACAGGCTCCAGGGCAGTGGTATCTAAAATTTGACAAGTTTATGTCTGAACATGGTTATACAAGATGTCACTTTGATCATTGTGTTTATCTGAAAAAGAAAAATGATGGCAGCTATATTATATTGTTATTGTATGTAGATGGCATGCTTGTTGCAGGGTCTAACATGCAGGAAATAAATGTGCTCAAAAGAAAATTGGCAAATTCATTTGCAATGAAGGATTTGGGAGCTGCAAAACAAATCCTTGGTATGAGAATCACTAGAGACAGGAAAAATCGCAAATTAACATTGTCTCAAAATGAGTACATACAAAAAAAGGTGTTGAAAAGGTTTAATATGCATAATGCAAAACCAGTTAGTACACCTTTTGCTAGCCATTTCAAACTTAGTAAGGAAATGTGCCCAAAGACCCAAGAAGACATGGATTATATGTCTAAAGTTCCATATGCATCAACAATTGGAAGCTTAATGTATGCAATGGTCTGCACAAGGCCTGATATTGCACATGCAGTGGGAGTTGTAAGCAGGTACATGAACAATCCAGGAAAGGGACATTGGATGGCAGTGAAATGGATTCTCAGATATTTGAAAGGTACCACAAATCAAGCATTATGCTTTGGTGGTTCAAACATTTCTCTACAGGGATATGTTGATGCAGATATGGCAAGTGACAGAGATAACAGGAGAAGCACTACAGGATATGTATTTACTGTTGGTGGAACAACTGTCAGTTGGGTTTCAAAAATCCAAAGTGTTGTTGCACTTTCAACAACAGAAGCAGAGTATGTTGCTGCTACAGAGGCTAGTAAAGAAATGATTTGGTTACAAAGGTTTATGGGTGAATTGGGTAAGTAGCATGATATGGGCACGTTATACAGTGATAGCCAAAGTGCCATTCATCTTTCAAAGAACTTAGCATTTCATTCCAAAACTAAACACATACATCTCAAGTACCATTTCATACGATTAGTGTTGGAAGATGGAGAGTTGAAGCTGGAAAAGATACACACTAGCCAGAATCCTGCAGATATGCTAACAAAAGTTGTAACTAGGGAGAAACTAAGAATATGCTCAGTCTCAATTGGTCTTCAAGGATGACGATGAAGATGAAAAACAACTAGGTCCAAAGAGGAGTCATTGTCCAGCAAGTGAAGCAACGGTGGAGTTGCTACAATCATTCTCCAAGTGGGAGATTGTTGTGTGTGGAGCATGATTGTTCAGAGGTCTTTGTTTCAGCCAGATGTATACCCCAAGAAGTTTTGTATACCTGTCCATGTGGGGGGGGTGCGGGGGGGACTTGAATTGCCTTGTAAAAGTATAGTAATTTCTAGTCAATCTAGGCCGTTCATTAAGCGGATGATCTAACGGTAGAACTTCTGTTTAGTTTAAGGTTTTTTGCCCTAGAAGGAAACCCCTCTCTTTGTATGAGGGCATTGTATTTGAGGCGGTGAAAATCGATGTGTATTCTCTGAGTGAGAAACAGAGAGGTGAGACTGTGAGAGAAAACAGAGGATATTACAACGGATTTGTTGTAGGTTGTGTCTCTTCATTTTGCTGGATAATAGAAAGGAAGGACTGGCTGTTCGAGGTGGACGTAGCCCAAACTAGGTGAACCACGTATATCTGTGTCTCTCTTGTTTTATGCATTTTCTGTGTTTATATTTCTACAATATTTTATGTGTTCCATTGCTCCGTAATATATAATTTTCTAACACTAATATTTTAAAATGTTTACATATGGTGTCTCTCCTACTCTTAACAATTCTCCATCCTTTGTTACATTGTATATTGAGCACTTTTATACTACTTCAGCCAAGGGCTATACTACTTTGGCCAAGGGCCAGATACATTGCATTACATCCTAACAAAAACAACAAGATTCAGGACAAATACAAAAGAGAATTTGTATCCTTATCTACCCGACCTAGACAACAACAATCTCACCAAAACTCCTTTATACAACTGTCCATATACCTCTGAAAATCTCAATCTGCCTGCTATGATGACAAAAATCCTGTTAAAAATTCGTCGGATGCCTTATCGATCTCCTTTAAGCTTATCAGGTTACTTACGATCAGTCAAAACCATAAAAACATGGCGAAGTATGAGCTATGACTATAGGCTCTGTCTTTTGGGGCTAATCCATTTAGCTTGGGACAGGGGTCGATTCTTTGTAATATTGTTCCCATGTGTGCTAGTGGTGTGCTACATGGGACCACAACATATATGCGCTTGAGCCCTTTGACTATCGGAACTTCGACAATCAGCAATTTCACAAATGTTGCATTTAGATGCACCCCCAAAAACTTATGGTCTCCGATATATGACATGGCATGGTCCACGTGGAGAGGGAATAGGGAGGGCCCGCACAACGTTTTAACACATAAAACCTTTGTTAAACCTTTTCCTTACAACATTTTATTTAAGCACATAGAACATATATATTCATGTCGCGCCCCTTGTGTCGATAGACCTTGGTCTCTTTGAACTCTTTGTGACCATGTTGTTAGCCCCAAATCGGAGCCCCTCTCTCGGTGATTTCCAATTGGCAATATACTTTGGTGTACAAAATCCTAACTTCGTTGATTGCCAAACGCTAATCACCCTTTGTGTTTGGCCCTTGGCCTTGTGGCTCCTCACATGAACGCAGTTCAACCCCCTTATTGGAGCCCCTCTATTGGAGGTTTCACTCCAATGCACACTATGCCTTAACCATTGATCTTCAATCTTCGATCTATGACATCATCATTGCCACGTCACTGCCATATGTCACCATGTGAGTGGTGAAACATGTCATACTTTTTTGGCCTATTGTGACCCCTGAAATTGTTGAATATGCCTGCCACATGTCCACCTTACCACCACATCATTGTTGATGTCATATGCCACATGGCATAATCGGAACCAATCATTGATTGCCACGCGTCCATTTGGGAGGAGAGAGTAACGGCCCAAGCTTCTCTGGGTTTGAAAGCAGTTCCTTTGTTAATTTGTTATCGACCCTCCACGACACTTTAACAGTAGCGGCCTATTCCCAACACTTTATTCACATATCGCAAGTTGCATATCAACGTTTCTAAAATGTGGTCACTCTGCCTGCTTTGCAAATTTTTGAACGTCGCATGCCGATGAGTTATGTGTCATGGACCTCTGATTGTCGATCTCCAATATCGGTTGGACCCCCGATTGTGGGGTGCGAGATTTTAGAACCCTTAATCATCGATATGCGATATCGACGATTGTTAATCACTAACTTTTGCTCTGACCTCTACTGCTTGCTCTCCAATCCTCCGATATGCAGGATCCGAGACCCATACTTAGGCATTTTCCTTTGTTTTTTAGGTTTTGAAGGAGGATCTTATTTTTTTCATAACTTTTGATGTTGGAGCCCATTTGAAGAGATCTATAGGTCATTGGAAAGGTAATGTAGATATCATCACCATGAAGACACCTGAAACATGATCTGAACCATACTTCATATACAAAAAATATCTCCAACAACCAGACTTGTCTTGACCACAGGACTTCAAGGATTAAATGACTCCTTGGACAAGAAAACCTTTAGGCTATGACACCTAGTGATTCATAGGCTAAGTTGACCAAAATCAATAGTGAGAGACTAATACCATTGATTCCTATTATAGGACTCTAACATCAGCTCCAATGGGGATGGAAACTTCCCTGTGAAGTGCCAAGAAAACAACCAGACTAGTAGCCTAACCATTAGGCAACGAAGTCAAAACTAAAACCAATTAACTGCAAACTGACTGACTAATTTGCATAACTGAAAACTTTTAAAGAAATAAGTAAATTCTGACAACACATCACCAAAGTCTTAGGGCCTTCTCCTCGGGCTTCAAACTTCAATGAGATTTGTCTGCACCTACTGGAAATATACATATTAGATGATCTCCTCCCTCCAATGTAACCAATCAAGTAAATGGCTACTTGACTTAATGTTGCTCACAATTACCATGAGTAGGCAGAAAAGATATAAGAGGGGAAACCCAAACTGCCACTGAAACTGTTGACTACAATCCACAAATGTAAGAACAACCATTTTCCTTGATGGTTGCAACAGATTGGCCAAAGGATCTTGAAGAACATGAAAAATCACCTCTTTTGATGATTGCAACAAATCAACAAAAGAATCTTCAATCAATTGAAGCATTACCCAATCTTGAAAGCTAGCAAAAATACAAGCACTCCCTTTGTTTTCAGCCACCAGTTTATCAACCGTAAAGAAATATCCACATCCACGAGGTCTTCATCAATATGCTCTTCTTCATAATTTTCTTACAATACTGGGTGGCTATTACATGGAATGATTTCAATATCTAAAGCCTTTATGCATGCAAATTCAAAGATTTGATTCTCACAGACTTCTTCTTGGAATAATAATTCAAAAAATGAATGGGTTGAAGAACAACTCAAAAGAATATCTTGATCTTCTTCTTGGTCACTTAACAATTGGCAAGGCTGCTGAATATTCTCATAAGACCCCAAAGAAAAGTCATGAGATTCATCATCAAGAGTATAATATGCTTCATTTCCAGTGAAAGAAGAAATCCTCTAAGTATGAAACTATCACTAATATTTGAAATTATACTTAATCAAGCCAAGCAATTTGAATAAGATATAAATTAGAATAATATAAAGTTAAGAAAGATTCTTTGGCGAAAATCACATGGAATATCATTTGTCGACGCGTTTCGAACCAACTAGTGTGGTTCATCGTCAGGACAAGTTGTCCTGACGATGAACCACACTAGTTGGTTCGAAACGCGTCGACAAATGATATTCCATGTGATTTTCGCCGAAGAATCTTTCTTAACTTGATATGGATCACAGAAGCCTGAACTCTATTATAGAATAATATAAACAAAAATTTAAATCAACATCATAAAAGCTTAAAAAACCTCAACTTAAGAAACTTTAATCTTACAATACTATGAGATAATCTAAACAAGTAATTAAAATAGAACCTAACTAATATAACTAAATTTATTAAAAAAAAAAAAATTGAAATAAATAACAAAACAATTAAATAATAATAAACATAATAGAACCCGTCCGCATGGGGTAGCTCAAGTGGCAATGGCCGTGGAAATGAAGTCTCACCGAACCGGAGATCTTGGGTTCGATTCTTGTGCTACCCTCCCTGGAAATGGGGTGAATAATGGACATGTAAAAACTCGAAAATGAGAAGGTCCCACCTAAGCTTACAAAAAAAAAAAAAACATAATAGAACCCTAGTAATTCACAATTCAATTAAAATAAATAAATAAATATATTAAATAGGATAAATAAATAAATAAATAGATTATAAAATTAGTTAATTAACTATTAAAAAAAATTTAAAAATTTATTAATCACATAAATCCAAAAATCTAAAGTAAAAATTAACAAAAATTTAAAATCACCCTCAAGAAACTTTATTCTTACAGTACTAATCAAATAATTAAAATAAAACCTAACTAATATAACTAAATTTATTTAAAACAATTAAAATAAATAACAAAATAATTATCGAGTTTAGGCTTCTGTGATCCATATCAAGTTAGAGAAAGATTTCGGCAAAAATCACATGGAATCTCATTTGTCGACGCGTTTCGAACCAACCAGTGTGGTTCATCGTCAGGACAAGTTGAAGAAACAGATCCAGCTTAGCATGTTAAATAGACCGAGCAGAGCCTCCAACGGCTAGTTTGACCAACCGTAAATATTGACCAATGGACCGGGATCAAAACATTTCTAATAAAAAAAGGAGATAAGTTATATAGGAGACCAATAAATCATTTAAATTAGTGATAATAGTTTATTAATAAATAGTTAAAAATTATAGGTTAAATATTTTTAAAAGGAAAATTAGATGCAGAGGACCGCTTCTATGAATAAATTAAATGTGAATACGAGCTAAATGGGAGTAAAAATAACTAAATGAATAAAACAATAATAAAAATAATAAATAATAATAATAAAAATAATAACAAAATAAATAACAATAAAATAAATAAATAACTAAATGAATAAATTAAAAATATAAAATAAATTAAAAATATAAAATAAATAAATAAAAATAAAAATAAAGTAAAACGATAAAATAAAATGTGAATACGAGTTAAATGGGAATAAAAATAACTAAATGAATAAATTAATAATAAAAATAATAAATAAATAATAATAAAAATAATAACAAAATAAATAACAATAAAATAAATAAATAACTAAATGAATAAAATAAAATAAATTAGATGCAGAGGACCGCTTCTATGAATAAATTAAATGTGAATACGAGCTAAATGGGAGTAAAAATAACTAAATTAATAAAATAATAATAAAAATAATAACTAAATAATAATAAAAATAATAACAACATAAATAACAATAAAATAAATAAATAACTAAATGAATAAAATAAAAATATAAAATAAATTAAAAATAAATAAATAAAAATAAAATAAAAAGATAAAATAAAATGTGAATACGAGTAAAATGGGAATAAAAATAACTAAATGAATAAAAATAAAATAAAAATAATTAAATAATAATAAACATAATAGAACCCTCATAAATCACAATTCAATTAAAATAAATAAATAAATATATAAAATAAGATAAATAAATAAATAAATAGATTATAAAATTAATTAATTAACTATTTATTAAATTATAATATATATATATATATATATATAATTAATAATAATAATAATAAATAATTGATTAATAAAAAAATAAATAATAATAATAATAAAATAAATGAATAAAAATTTTAAAATAACAGTTTAAACAAACCCTAAGATCTGTCGGCAAATACATCTCTTGCATCTCCTACATCTATTTATTAAATTGATTAATGAGACCAGTATTCACAAATTCTCCTGATGATGAACCACCGTTGATGGTTCTAAACGTCCAGCAACAATAATCTAATGCAATGAATCCGGAAGATGATCTACACACCTATGAAGACTGCAGAAACATAAGAAAAGTTCGAAGTTTTGAACGATACAGATTATGCTTAACGAAGAAGAAGACTGATCTTACATTCCTGAAGAGATGCAGAGATTCATCAGTTATTCCAACTTTTTCTAAAATTAACCACTCTCTCAGAAGCCAGCACAATAATAAGATATTCATTAAGGCGAGCATGGCTCTTATTCGAAGCGAAATCAAGAGAACCAGGTATGAACTCAATTCTTTGTCTCAAAAAATATACAATCTTCATGTTTTCTTAGCTAATTTAATCAAGCCTCAGTTATGGGTGAAAATTGACTCAGCCTCTACGGTAAAAGCTCTTAAACTGGAACAAATAAGTAGCATGAAACAATCTCAGAAATTCTGTAAACTCTTAAACAAGAAAGAAACCCCTCACAATACATCTAACAAAATCTCACACTCTATAATCAATACCTCTCAAATAGTCGCTTTAAAATCTCTCATCAACCACAATAATGCGCTCAGCGACAACAGATCCCTTCCCTCCACTCAGATCGCACCCCCCAGCCTTGAATCTGTCACAGAATCCACCCTCAACTTCACTCAGAAAATTCTTCCCTCACAACGGACTGCGTATCTACCACATCACATGGTTTCTGACATTAAAATCCCCTCTCCTAAGCATCTTCAACCTACGCAGCCCGTGATATCTGACAATACATCTAACAAACGTGATCACAATCCTCCAACAGCCAGACAATGCACGTCAAACTTCCAACAGCCAGCCATGGTCTTGGATCCTCTCATCAATCTCCAGCCCATAAGACTTCAGCCTGAACGCAACAACCAACAGCCTGACCAACACAGTGACCAACAGCCCAACACTCGCTGTCCTTCCACCATGCAACCGATTTCCTCTGCGTTTTCAAATTTGTCAACCCATCCCATACATCTCCAGCCCAACTGTCGTATCAAAACTGACACGCGCATCAAACAAAATCTCCAGCGCAGAAACCAGCAACACACATCCGCTCCTCTAAATGATCAACCTGCTACGCCTATCAATAAAACACCACAGCCCTCACAACACTCTCTATCACACAACCCTTATAACCTAACCCCCTCGCATATCCCCTCACCCACGCAACCAAACAACCAGATTTCACAACTAAATAATCACATAAAACTGACAGATATTCCCATAGAAAACGACATCCCAAACACATACAATACAAAAATTAAACCTATTTCACACACCAACAACGATGATAGACCCATGGCACACACCAGCAACGATAATAGGAATAACAACGACAATCTAGTAATAAATCTATCCAACTTACAACTAGATGAACACATCATAAACCTATTAAGAAAAGGCTTAAATTTCTCCATCACCCCTCGCAAGATCCCAGTCGAAGACATTTTGTGCAACATTGAA
The DNA here is from genome assembly GCA_031772625.1 of Pinus tabuliformis. NCBI lineage: Eukaryota > Viridiplantae > Streptophyta > Pinopsida > Pinales > Pinaceae > Pinus > Pinus tabuliformis. The sequence continues at coordinate 108,925,054 of CM062804.1, forward strand.
TATGGCATCAAAAATCTTCCAGACAACATAAAATAACAAATAAGGCAAGACTGTTCCATAACTCTCAGAAAGTCAAAACCCCCCAAAAGTAACATCAGTAAACATGAGTATCTGGCTCTCAAAACCCTGAACTCTAACCCTGAAGTTGTAGTGTTAAAAGCAGACAAAGGAGGAGCCACTGTTATCATGAACATAAGTGACTACAAAACGAAAATGCTAGACCATCTAAACAATAGTGGCTGCTACAGGAAACTAAATAAAAACCCTTTAAACAAAATCTCCAAAAAAGTTAGCAACTTAATTAAATCAAGTAATATACAGGACCACAAAAATCTAATAGTAAACAATCCTTACACACCTAGAATCTATGGAGCTCCAAAAATTCACAAAAAAGACATCCCCCTCAGACCTATAGTAAACACAATTAATGGTCCTACATACCACTTAGCAAAACACCTCGCCAAAAAACTAAAACCTCTGGTGGGAAACATGGACTCCTTTGTCAAAGACTCAACACAATTCATTGAAGAAATTAAAAACATCAAGCTGGACCAAAATGACATTTTAGTTAGTTTCGATGTCACCTCACTATACACCAATATACCGATCAATGATGCTATGGAGGTCGTCTCTAAACTAACTGATCATGACACCACAAATCTCATAGAAATCTGCCTAAGGTCCACCTTTTTCAGTTTCATGGAGGAGGTTTATGAACAAACTTGTGGAGTAGCAATGGGATCACCATTGTCTCCCATTATTGCTAACTTATTCATGGAAGACTTTGAAAACAAAGCCCTCATGACCTCCCCCCTGAAACCCAAATTGTGGAAAAGATATGTAGATGACACTTTCATCATATGGCCTCATGGAAGAAAAGCCCTAGAAACCTTCAAAGATCATCTAAATAGCCTATCCCCTTCCATAAAATTCACTATGGAAGTTGAGGTCAACAAGAGCCTCCCCTTCCTTGATATCCTTATCACTAGGAACGATGATGGCTCCATATCGCACCAAGTATATAGAAAAAAGACTCACACGGAACAATATTTACATGCTTCCTCACATCATCACCCAACCCACAAACTGGGAGTCCTCAACACATTAGCAACAAGAGCCTTCAGAATCTCTGACAAAGAACACCTCATCAATGTTTTCCAAAAAAATGGATACAGCAGACATCAAGCCATCAAAGCCATAAATAAAGCAAACACTCAACAGAAGAAGAATAAAGATTTTAATAACAGTATAGGAAAAGTTAACCTACCTTACATTCTGGGAACCACAGACAAAATCTCCCGCATCCTGAAAAAGAATGGAATTCTAACCACTTTCAAACCTTTAAACACCATCCGTAACTGCCTTAAACCAATTAAAGACAAGATCGATCCAAAATATCATAAGGGCGTCTACTTAATTCCTTGCTCATGTGGCAAGACCTATGTAGGCGAAACTGGGAGATCCTTTAACACAAGAATCCAGGAACACGCATCTGACATTAAACATAATCGATCCAAATCATCTGCTTTAGCTGAACATTCAAATAAAACTAAACACCAAATTTGTATAGAGGATACACGCATTCTTGCCAGAAGTGATCACTACTTTACTAGGAAATTTAGAGAAGCCATAGAAATCAACAAACACCCCAATAACCTAAACAGAGACGATGGATGGACCATAAGCAAAAATTGGATTCCAATCCTTTCAGCGAATCTTAACCCTCCCTTACCTCACTAACCACCATCCTCTTCTAAATTACCCATATGAGGTATCTATACCATTAATTTTAATCTTAAAAGGTGGAAATTAACATCTTTTTAAAATCAACAATATAAGAGCTTGAAGACATCTCAGCTTATGAAACTCAAATCATCTAATCCTCTAACTATGAAACTATCACTAATATTTGAAATTATACTTAATCAAGCCAAGCAATTTGAATAAGATATAAATTAGAATAATATAAACAAAAATTTAAATCAACATCATAAAAGCTTAAAAAACCTCAACTTAAGAAACTTTAATCTTACAATACTATGAGATAATCTAAACAAGTAATTAAAATAGAACCTAACTAATATAACTAAATTTATTAAAAAAAAAATTGAAATAAATAACAAAACAATCAAATAATAATAAACATAATAGAACCCTAGTAATTCACAATTCAATTAAAATAAATATATTAAATAGGATAAATAAATAGATTATAAAATTAATTAATTAACTATTAAAAAATAATAATAATTAAAAATAAAAAATAAAAAATAAAATAAAAATTATTAATCACATAAATCCAAAAATCTAAAGTAAAAATTAACAAAAATTTAAAATCACCCTCAACTTAAGAAACTTTATTCTTAAAACCTAACTAATATAACTAAATTTATTTAAAACAATTGAAATAAATAACAAAACAATTAAATAATAATAAACATAATAGAACCCTCATAAATCACAATTCAATTAAAATAAATAAATAAATATATAAAATAGGATAAATAAATAGATTATAAAGTTAATTAATTAACTATTTATTAAATTATAAAAAAAATAATAATAATAGTAAATAAAAAAATAATTGATTAATAAAAAAATAAAATAAATAATAAATAATAATAATAATAAAATAAATGAATAAAAATTTTAAAATAACAGTTTAAACAAACCCTAAGATCTATCGGCAAATACATCTCTTGCATCTCCTACATCTATTTATTAAATTGATTAATAATACCAGTATTCACAAATGCTCCCGATGATGAACCACCGTTGATGGTTCGAAACGTCGAGCAACAATAATCTAATGCAATGAATCCGAAAGATGATCTACACACCTATGAAGATTGCAGAAACATAAGAGATTAAAAAGAAGAAGAAGAAGAAGAAGAAGAAACCTTTGTCTGCTGGAAATTTCCCTGAAAACAAACTAAGTTTCCATCACCCCTGTTTCAGACTCACAACTAGCTAAAGGAGGAGAACTTTGACCACAGAAATCGTCCAAGTAATCAGCTATTGGATGATAAAAAACTGAAGAAGGTTGTTGCAATATTTGATGGAAGGAGTCTTTAATGTAACAAGTAATGAGGTCCTCAACTATATCAAAAGGTTGATGCCCAGTTATGCTAGCTTCAACTTGCTTTCTTTCTTTCTCAACGATCTTATAATTTTCTCTCAACAATTCAAATGTAGCATAACATAAAGGTGGAGAGTTACCATCAACAAATTCATCGCTTTCTTCTTTTTCATTGTCAAAATTATAACACTGCTCACTTTAATCAATACTTTCATCATATTCTTCAAGATGATTGCTTTCCCTAAATTGATGAAATTGAGCATCCTCTTGCTGAGAACATGTCACTGGTTTCTCTTCAGGATTGTCTTCAAATGAATAAATAAAACAATCAGATCCTAACTTATGGTGACATAAATCAACAAACTCTCCTTCTTCTACCAAATCTGGTTGGAGAGGAGTTCTTCCTTACTTCCCTCTAACAATAGTTTTGTTTTGCATAATGAATGTTTCCATCAATATTTCCATGGTTTTCATCAATGTATCCAGCTTATGGTCTAACAATTGGGAAAACTCCTCCTTGACCAGTTCCCTTCTTTCAACTTCCATTTTGGCTCTTTTGGTCAACGAATTTGCTTCCACACCAACATAACTTTTTTGCATATCCTCATAGTGGCAAGATTCCTCTCTTTGAGATAATATGCAAGCTCAACATCAAAACCATCTGGATAATGAAGCATAGCCAATCCAGGGGGAGGCTTTACATCAGTAGGTATGGCATTATAAACACTATTGAATCTGGTTGAGAAATCTTGGACTGTCTCACCAGGTTGCCTCTTAGGATTATGATACTCAGCCATAACCTGGAAAGGGTTCCTTTTAACCTCCCATCTGTCAAGGAAAATGTGTTCAAACTGTTGGAAATTAGGAATTCTTCTAGCTCTCAAATTTCTATACCACTTCCTGACTTCTCCTGAAATACTTTGGGCAAACAACCTCAATTTGACATCTTCATGTTCTACTTCCTCAAGGTCAATGAAGTCAATGATTTTGTCTACATGCTTCCTTGTTGTGATCTTACCTGTACCATCAAATTGAGGTAGCCTTTGACCATAATTATGTGGTAACTCATGCAAAGGGTTTGGGATATTTAATGGGGCAGACCGGGCAGTAGCCATGACTGAAGTCTGAGATGAAGTTGTACTTGTTGGACTATGATTATTGTTTGTGTCTTTTTCAGGAAAACCAATACTAAAAGGAGATGCATTTGCAGATTCAGAGGAATGATATACACTTCTAACAGGGGACTCATGTGAAGGTTTGTAGTCTACATTCAAATTCAACAGATAGAAGAAAATCCTTTGGACATTTCTAGGAAAGGATAGGAAGAAATTAATAAAACATAATACTATACCCTAAAGAAAATCCAAGTTTAAGTACCTGACTTTCACACATTGTCCTTCCATTCTTATGCTAACAAGGCCCATTCTTCTCTAAACAAATGGCATGGGTTTTGTCAGGTGTGACAATGTTCTTTAGCCTTGCCTTTCCATTTCTGGATTTCCATGGTGTGATGGGTTCTCTTTTATTTGGTTAACCCGAATTGTCGGATGATTTCGATTCTAAGTGAGGTGGTCTCTCAAAGAAATAACACAAGGCACAGGAATCCCTGAACCAGATTGGGATTGTAGTAAAGACGAATATTTTGTTCCTCGGTGGGCCTTGGAATCCTTGACTAGTGAATGGAGGGATATATGGTAAAGCCTAGAGGTGTGTGCCCTAGATCAGACCTAGAAATCCTTGACCAATGAATGGTAGGAGATATAGTAAACCCTGAAGGGTGGAGTCTTGATTAAGTTTAGGAATCCTCGACCATTGTATGGAGGGATATATGGTAAAGCCTAGAGACTGGGAGACAAGCAAATTCCTCCCGGTGTAGGTAGATAAATCCGGTGGCATCCATGCTTGTTTAGGGCCTAGTGCTTAGGTGGGGATTGCGGTAAAGCCTGAGGAAACCAGGTTTGGTTTAGTTTTGAGTCCCACATTCATGCTTGTAATATGGAACGAGGGTGGTTAGTTGAAAGAAATATTTGGTTCATCCAATTTATGGTTAGGTGGTTCATGGAAGTCCCATACCTGGTTGGCTTTTGCATTCATTAATAAGATATCCTTCTCCTTGGTATTTCATGTGTAAATGTACTAGCTTATATTTGGATTTCATGGCTATTATATCCTTGTTATTTATGTTGGTTATAAGTTGGTTATGAATATGTTTTATGATAGACTTGATGTATGGTTCTCATCATATTTTGATTAATAACTGAAAGTGCAATGAATATATGACCTAATAGATGATAATGCAACTATTTTGATATGGAAACAATGCTTCCTTACAAATCTCATATAACTATGAGACCCCTATGCTCAGATATGATGTTATGACCTGTAGATTGCATATTTGTGACATGTTTGACAAAATTCTAGTCATGGCTAGTAGGGGCCCAGTCAAATCATTAATCAAATGTTTGCATTAGTACCTTTGTTCCAATGTTATTTATAATTTTTGAAGGTTTCATGAAGTTTTTTTCATTGGCCTAAGTCCTGGCCCTGAAAAAGTGGCACAAAATTTGGGGTCATTGGCTCAAAACTGGCTGAAAAAGTCCACAGTCGTTGGTATGCCCTTGTTGTGGGAGTGACTTAAAGGCCTCAATCGCATGCATGGCTTATCATGGGAGCGGTTGGGGGTCTAGATCATGGGGTTGGTCACTTGGAAGGGTCAGTTGGCTCTTGAAGGTTTTGTAGCATGTGTGGAAGGTCATATTGGGTTGTTTTTGTCAGTTCCGCTTCCTTAACTGTACATGGGGAGTTGAATCACATGATAATAGCCTCTCATTGCATGTTTAACCCAACAGACCGATTAAATTGGGTAAATGTGGGAGGAGGGTGTTGCAATATCATAACCCACAGGTCCCGAGAATTAGGTGGCATTGGGATCCATGTGAATCTATTGAGAGTGGGATTGGTTGGAGGATTTTTTGGGATCCAGGTATCAAAGGATCCATTCAAGATCATTTAGCATGGAGGCCTGGGATAACACAATGGTTTGTATGGGATCCTGGTATCAGTATACAGATGCTTTTACTGTGGATAGAAGTGGATTTCTTGAGGGCAAGCAATCTTTGGGCTGGAGGATTTGTAATATTCCATTTTCTTGATATGGACAAAGTGGATGGAATCTGCCCATGGGATTTGCCGTGGTATTTTCCCATGGTATCGAACCATGGTATTTTCCTTTGCTTTTCGAGGGAAATCAATGAAATAAAAGTTTCTAGAGAGTCCATCAAGCCTATAAAAGGGGAAAATAACCTCATAGTGGGATCATCCTAAGTTGGCTATCTATTTGTGTTTTGTTAAGAACTCGGCTTGGCCAGTTCTAGTTTGATCCCAGGACGAAAACCCCGTGGAGACTTTTGTTGGTGGATCCATCTAGGGTTCACGTTTGTGCTTCAGTGTCTTTGTTTTCTTGTGCATTGAGTAGCTGTGTATGTCGAGGTAGGGGCTCCATTATTTTTCTTATATTTGGGCATGTCTCGTTTTCTAAGTATTAATTGAAATAAGGGTTTGATTTTTCCAGATCCCTTTGTGTTCAGTGTTTTGTTGAAATTATTTTTATTAGAACACCTAAATGTGTGACTTCTGTTGATTATTTCATTGTCTGGGATCTTACACAGATGCAATGCACTGCAACAATAGTCTTGAAATTGGTGCAAGTCATTGTGGAGCAAGGCAGACAACACTAATTTATTTTTTTGTACAAAGTTCATGGAATACTAGCCAGATAGGAAGAAAAAGCTATGATTTCAAGTGGTTGAGAAATCAATGACAATTCACTTCCTCGTCATAAGGGGTATCAATTGCATTATTGATTTATTTGCATCCAGTAAAACCAACATACAATAACACACATATTCATGTTTTTTTCCACCTTTATGGCCTTGCCACTGATGATCATTGTGTTCAAGTAGTTGATGTGGATAATGATATAAATGTATATGTTCCATTAGACATGAAAATCAAAGAAAAAACCATCCTATACAAACAACATTTTGTTGGATGACTCCTTGCATTTTCCCTGAATGTTCAATTTTGGAGCAGGTAAATGTTTGTGGACCTCGATGCTAGCCTGAAGACATTAAACTTCCTCCTACATTGGATACATGGTGGGAATCAATGGATAATGATAACCTATTCAATGGAGGAACACCCTATGTCAAACACAAAGTTGGAGCATGTTCATACAATGAGCATCCAACTAGTTGTAAGTCCTTTCTGTCACGTGTGATGCACTAGGATTTTGATGGAAGTAGAAAAATAATTTTTGGTGGGTTTGGCCTCTCCAAGATTAATAAAATAGTTAGTAAATTCTTAGTTGATCCTAGCCTATTGGAATTCACACGTCTCTACTGCGACAATGTCTGGAAATATGGGACTAAATGTTTGTGGACCTCGATGCTAGCCTCAAGACATTGAACTTCCTCCTACATTGGATACAAGGTGGGAATCAATGGATAATGCTAACCTATTCAATGGAGGAACACGCTATGTCAAACACGAAGTTGGAGTGTGTTTATACAATGAGCATCCAACTAGTTGTAAGTCCTTTCTATCACGTGTGATGCACAAGGATTTTGATGGAAGTAGAAAATTGATTTTTGGTGGGTTTGGCCTCTCCAAGATTAATAAAAGAGTTAGTAAATTCTCAGTTGATCCTAGCCTATTGGAATTCACACATCTCTACTGCGACAATATCTAGAAATATGGGACTAAATGTGTAAGCACAAACTAACCAACCCTTTGCAGTCATATATTTACCTGTACACAACAATTGCATTGCTTGCCAAGTGTGCACTAAGTCAATACACTATGTGCAATGATACCTTGTTTATTCCTAGTTTGAAGGTGGTTGTGGCTTACTATGAGGCATTGGTTGGTGGAAAAATTCAGAGGGAAAGCGAGGAGCTGATACAATCCACCTCCTTGTTGTTGAATTTACTGGTACAAAGAAGACTAGTGCAAATTTTCAAAATGATAACTATTTCCAATGATATAATTGGACTTCTTATAACATTCCAATCATTAAGAAATTATACATGAAAAATTTCAACCATTCACTTTTATCAATAGAGCAATAGAGATCACAATGAATAGTAAAACAAGAGACAAGAGACACCAGAAATTAGGCTAGCAACTAGGGAAAAACCCAAACAATGTTTCCAAAAGAGGGAGAATTCAATTCATCAAAAGTACATCAAAATATTCCAACAAGATTCCAATTTTCTTGACCTCAATATGTCCAAGTCAAAATTAGTAAAAGGAAAGAGAAGAAAGCCAATGCTAGTCAAAATTCAGGTTTTCAACATAAAGGCAGGATTTGGGCCTGAGGTAGTTGAATAGAAGGGCCAAAATTGGTCAAATCCTCAGTCAAATGAACCTCTAAAATTCTCAACCAAATATTTAGTCAAACTTGTGGTTAATTCAAGTCAACACGCCAAAAAAATAGTGCAACTTCAGTAAAAAAAAGTCAATGAATCTTTGCAATTTTCGGCTCCCTAAAACAACAAAAGTCCCCGTCAAACATAGACAAACTCTCCCAAGTCAATGTTGATGAAATTGAGGAATATAAGGCTGGTCAACGCAGACATAAACTATCCTTGACTTCTTCCCACATGTGGATGTCTCCTTGTTATTTTAGATCGAATGATGTGATGTGTGATGATGCCAAATGAAGTCCAATGAGCTCTTATTTATATGTGGTTTAGGAGGAGGATTCTCCATACGTGGGGCCGACTTGTGCACTTAAGATCGACTTGGTTAAACATCAAAATATAAATTTTTTACAATGATTTTCCAATGAAAATACCAACCATAGCTACCATTTTTTTTCCAACACTTGCAAGTTTGGTTAAGAATCTTATCACATTAGCTATGGATAGAAGGAATGGGAAAAAAACAACTTTTTCTTTATTGTCTATTATCTACATAAAAGTGCTTCTCGTTAGAAATGCAAAAGGAAAAATCAACAAGTGGTTGGAAGAATTTGAGACATGAAAGGGTATTGGAAAAACAAGTTAATATATTTAGGATATTATTATGCCATTCTTCCACCATGGGGTTGATAAGGAATCTTTGGTTATGGAAATAAATAAGAAAAATGACAGGTTGTTGCAATTATTGTTGGCTGGGTTCAATTGTTTTAGGATGGTTCAACAGTCACACACTGGAACATTTTATGGATATATTTTGTTATCACTCAGGTTGTCCTTCTGGTCAGCGCAAAAAGATACGGCCGAGGTAACCACAGACCAATCTTTGGACTGCAGGTTCTAGCCCACCTGCAATCAGAGAGGGCTCTCTCTTTCTGATTTAGCTTTGTTGATATGGTTTTAGGCTAGTTGTTGGAAGGATGATGCTTTCAAGTAAAGAGGCAGGGATAGCATGAAAGTTTTAGAACCATTGGGCGTGGAGTCAAGGAGTAGGACTGCTGGTGCGTTTTCTTGGTCACAAGAGGGAATTATGGAGCAAGAGAGCTGCATATGAAACAACCATTCAAGGTAAAAGAGGTGGATTAAATGCTAAGGAATGAGGGGCAATTAAGAATCTCTCATTTAGGTTAGCAGAAGGAAGATAAATGAGCCCTATCTAGGAGCAGTTAAGAATTCCTAGATAATAGTCATTTATATGTGAAATAGATCAAAAATGAGCCATAACAGAATTCATATTTATGCCTAAATCAAGAGGAAAACATTAAGAAGCCACAGAAACTGAGCATAGAGTGCAGCTAAGCAAATTCTAAACCAATCCTTTTTTCAGTGACTTGAGTATATGTGAAATTGAAATAACAGAGGTAAGGAACACTTATTGATTCATATTGCAGCACAAGAATTCCACATTCAATTCTTCAAACCATTAGACACAGAGCAGACAGTCTTTCCTCCAAAGCTTTTCAGCAATCTTTGATTAAGTAAAACATCTCAGATATCCAATGCGAGTCTCTAATGAAGATTATCAACCAACCAACCCTCTTAACAATGCAGAGGGTCGTATAAATAGGGAAAATTATCCAGAATTAATCTATTACAGCCGACCTAAACATGTCTAAAAGAAAATGATTACTTTAACCTAATCTTATCCAGAAATAAATGCATGAAAATATCTTTGAGCTGCGCTGAGGGCAGCTGTATCAAACTAAGTTAATGTCTGTCCTGGGTGGCTTGGTACAATCTTTCTGTAATAATTGTGATTTGTCTTTTACCTCCACCTCTAACTTGGCTCTGCTGGTGTTTGGTGGCATTAATGAGCACTAATCCCGACCAGATAAGTTTTTAAATGGCCTTAATTGCTTTGTTGACTTCGATGAAGGTTTCTAATTTTCACCTGCTTTGATGTTGCTGAACTGATACTCTTTGCCGCTTCCTGATACTCTTTGGCGCTGAACCTGACCTCTTTAATGTCTTATGAGTGCTTTAGACTGTCCCATCGACCTTTATGGCAATTGTTCGGCCCTTTGTTGCTTTAAAAACTGTGTTCGCCCCTTTCTGAACGCTTCACGAAGAAAATCTGGTCATTTTGTGCCTTTCGGGCATGCTGGAGGCCGAGTCACGAAGGGGCTTTCCATTTTGGCCTATTTCCCGTAGCCATGCGCGATTAGCGCTAATACTTTTTCATCATAGAGAACATCTTCATTTCTGGTTTTATTTAAAAACTTATTCATAAAAGACCATCGATTCTTATGAGCTATCTTTCTGTCTTCGGGCTTCTGAAGAGAAAACTCATTCATATAACCAGCCATTGAAAGAAAGTATGAGTAAGCACCTGAACAGAGGAGAATCAAAGTTTTTGTGCACCAGGAAAGCAAACACGGCAGTCCTTCGCCTTCACAGCTCTCTACCAGCGCCTTATCGCAAACTTAGACTCGTGGACAGTAGCTCAGACAAATACTACTTAATGGAAGAACCAGACAATTTAAAACAGCTCTTGGACAAAGAACCAGATGGCTCTGATACCATAAATACAAAGAACCAGATGTGCAGCAAAGATGTGCAAAGATATATTTGCTTCTCAGATAATTACAGAATCCAGATATGAGACTAGCGCTCCGTGATGCAAGCAGATCGAGAAAACTTCTCGCAGATGCAGAGCAGGGAGACTTCACTCAGACTACAACACTACTCAGACTCTCTCAAAACTCTCAAGACTCCAATGCCCCTAATGAGCTTACAATGCTAGTATTTATAATATCCTAGCAGGTCATCCGGTGAAAGGTTTTACCGGGAACTTGGAACCAAAAGAATCAAACTTTCGCTAGAACATCATGCAAGATGTCTATCACGAAAGAACTTTGTACAAAAGTAATGAATAGTTCTAAAGATTCGGGCAAGTGGGGACAACCACTTGTTATCTCGTCCCTTGGAGGCTAAGCCATATGGGGACCGAATCATGACATCTCTGAAGTGAAAGGATGGCCTGAATCTAGGACATCGGCTCTTATACAAAAGTAATTACACAGTGGAGATTTTATCCGGACTAAATCCCACGGAAACCAAAGAACAGCAGGATAAAGTAATTACACAGTGGAGATTTTATTCGGACTAAATCCCACGAAAACCAAAGAGCAGTATATGTACAAATAAAGCAGGATATGAAAGGATTTCATTTGATTGATCCTTTCAATCAGTCGTTGTTAGCTCTGTTGTCATAATCATGTGCATGAGTATCTGGAACAGCTGGATTATTATGGCCAAGTCTGATTTGGTCTTGTTCTATCAATTCCTCAATTAGTTCTTCATTGTTTGGAGCCAACACTTCGTATGGGACAGATTCATCTAGCCAATATGGTGCTGCATCTCTGGTACAACAAAAGAATGGGAATGTGAACATGAATGTTGGCCTGTCATGTGGGTCCACTGATATCAATCCTCTGAATCTGACAGAAAGCTTAAAGGACTCATCTTCTTCATTAGGAATGACAATTGTGTGTTTGTGGATGAATTCAAACTCTAAGACGTAATCATTCTGGACAGCTACATGCATTTCCCAATGGAAGATTCTGACAAACTCAGCAAAAGTCCTATAAAAAATGCTTTTAGCTCTAGGCAAATATCTAAACATGAATAGCTTAAACCATGGACTCCACCAATTGTTAGAGGGATCTATAGCGTGAGCATAAAATATGACCTTAACCGAACCATGTATTCTAGCTCTTTGGTGAATAGAAAAGTAGTCTAACCATGTCCAGTCAGTATTTTGAATACACCCAAAATAAACAGGATCTGGTTCCCTAGACAATGCATAATAAACACGCCATGGCCTAATCCTATATGGTAACTCTTTTGTATATGACCATCTAGACTCCTCAGAATCAAACCATTTTTGCAAAATGATTTGTCTTAAGCATAATGGCAAGACTCGGACCTGTTTTGATAGACATTCTAGACAAAACTCATAATGACAGTTACTACAGACTGTAACATACTTAACTCTTTTAGACTCGACATGACTGGACTGACTTGTAGAAGCTTCGTGCTGATTAAGTGGTCTGAACATCTTGATCTCCTTGGTTTCTTGAGCACCTTCTCTGGTAAGCATGTCAGCAAGATAATTTTCTGCACCAGATTTGTAAACAATATCAAAATCAAAACCTTCTAGCCATAGTGCCCATCTTAGTACTCTGGTACTACCTTGTTCTAATAATCTTTTGTTTGCCAACATCTGTTTCATATGCTTTAGATCTGTTCTGACAATAAATTTAACACTTTTCAAGAACAAGTGAAATCTCTTTATTCCTCTCTTTACTGCAAGTATTTCTTTATGAGAAGAAGGATACTTTTTCTCTGTATCATCAAAAGATCCTGAGGAATAGGCACAAACCAATTCTTTTCTTCCATGCTTTTGTAACAAAACTATAGCCCAAGTGTGATAAGAAGCATCTGTTTCAAGTATAAAAGGAAGATTAGTATCAGGAAGCTTGAGTTTTGGCAAATCATTAAGCTTACTCTTAATACTAATTACTGCTGCTGTCATTTCATCTGTCCAACTGACACCTTTCTTCTTTAGTCTGTTCTGCAGTATATTTGTATCCTCTGATTGTTTAGCATAAAATTTTCTTATATAATTCAGACATCCAAGAAATCTCTGCAGGGTCTTTACATCGGCAATTATATCAGGAAACTTTAATAGATGGGTTAGCACATGTGGCTGAAGTTCTACATGTCCTTTTTCTATGTGTAAACCCAAGTAATCAATCTTGACTTTTCCAATCTGAAACTTCTCTTCTGAATCTGAAAGTACTAATCCATGCTTATATACAAGTTGGTAGAATTGTTCTAAATGGATCTTGTGCATATTTACATCTCTGCTAAATACAAGCAAATCATCAATATATACAATAATGTACTCTACCCCACCAAAAATGTCTTCCATCCTTTTTTGGAATTCAGATGGAGCATTTTTCAAACCAAAGGGCATCACAGTCCATTGATATTGGCCATGAGGAACAGTGAAGGCTGTTTTATACCTGTCAGCAGGAATAATACCAATCTGCCAAAATCCACTTTTAAGATCAAACTTGCTAAACACATTAGCATTAGCAATCTTAGCAAGTAACAATTCTTTGTTAGGCAGAGGATATCGAATAGGAAGAAGAGCATCATTCAAATCCTTATAATTAATCACAAGCCTTTTCTTGCCTCTTTTCTGCTCACTATGCTTATTGACATAAAAAGCCGGGCAGGCCCAAGGGCTCTTGCAGGATTCAATAAGCTTTTGTTCTAACAATTGTTCAATTTCTGCTTTGCATAATTCTTGCTCTTTTGGACTCATATGATTTCCACTGGCTTTTTGTGGCCTAGGAATATATCCTTCTCGGTAAGGTAGTGCAACAAAATACTTTTCTCTTGCCCAAAAGGAATCTGGCCTACTGGAAGTACAATCTGCACGAAGTTTATCGGAAATTTGTTGCAAAGTTTTGGGACCATGTAACTCTGCATTTTTTACGATCTTATTAATCTTGGTCAGATCTTGCAGACTATACTGGAGAGATCCTGATCTTCAGGCTGCACATTAATTTTGTAATCACTGGAAGCAGGGACTGTGATAGGACCAGCAGTGGTGGAGAATATAACATAATCTTGTCCAAAAGTGATTGGCAAATATTTCTTCAGAAAATCTTGTCCTAACAGAACATCAGCACCAGTATCAAAACTATACAAAGTGACAAAAACCTGGACATCATTCAAGAAAATAGGAAATTCAGGAGCTATGTGACTTATTTCCATTAAATCACCAGTGATAGCCCTGAATTGGAGTTTAGTAGGCTGCCAATAATAATGAGGAATGGCTTTATATTTGCAGAAGCTACTCATAGCACTAGAATCTATTTGAGCATCCAAAGTATACGTTTTAATGCTAGGGACTTTAATTCTTATTGGAATAACTACTCTATCTCTGATGCCCATAACATTAAAAAGCTCAACATTTTTCTTTGGGGATATCTCTTCAATAACTGGCACATTTTTCATCAGTAGGCTGGTTAATTTGGAATTACAATCATCATAATCAGAAATAAGTATTTGAAGTTTGGAAGACAACTGTATCATTTCTGACCTTGTATGATGAATTGAAGATTCCAAATCTGTGATCTTCTTTTTAAGAGCATCAATTTGATTCATACCTGGAGATACTGAAATCTGCAAAGGTTTGAACATTGAATCGAACTCTTTCTCGATGAAGTCATCATCATTTCTTTCTTCCTCTGAAAATCTTTCTTTCCTTTTGGATGGCAGTTGTTTCTCAAGATTCTCAAGTTTTTCAGTCAATCTTCTTCTTGCCGTAAACTGAACTGGATCTAACTGTGTAGATCAGCTTTGACTGCTGCAATCTTTGCTTGTATCTCTCCTGAGGAATTCAAACTGAACATTTTAATATCAGGAATGAATGTTTCATCAGAATCAGATGATTCTGAATCAATTGTTAATTTCCTGATTTCAGGAATTTCACTATCTGAAGATTCTGAAGAAGAACTTGAAACTTCAAAATATTCTCCATCAGAGTGGGATATGAGATCCCAATCTTGTGGATCATGTATTGTAGAAAAGATATTCATTATCTTCATCTGTTTTTTATCTTTTCTTTCTCTGCAAGCGTTAGCATTATGACCTTCTTTACCACAAATAAAACACACACCTTTTTTAGAAGGTTTTGATCTTTTCCTAAATACTACCCTTCGTCCTTTAAATGATCTTTTGGAAGGAAAGTATTTTTTCTTTTTAGGAAAGTATTTATCAGCCTTGCAGGAGCAAGAGTTATCAAACTTTGCCTTTTTAGAAACCTTTCTTTCACTTTTCTTGTGACAACCAAAATTATAGGTTTCTTTGAAATTATTGCAAAGCTTTGTGCTAAAGTGCATCTGTTTTGAAAAATTCTTCTTGGCTTTGCTCTCTGCACATTCTTTCTGCAATATTGTGACAATCAATTGGTGAATAGTTGCAAATGATTGTCCTTCCAAATTTACTTTATGATCTGCTATGTACTGGTTAATTAAATCATGAATTTTAATAATGGCCCTGTTTGGTCATCAGATATCCCTAGGTATCAAGTTTCATTGGCAGACCCATATATCAATGAATTCTTGAATGCTTATATTCAGTTTTATGGTTTTGACGTTGCCCCACAATCACAGATTGCTCAGCTCCATGCTTCTATATGCCTGAGATTTGTCTCCACCTCCATGCCTCCTCTGAATCCAAAGTTAGCTGGTAGAGCTTTAAAAGAAGGTGTTATTGTTGGCCCTGGTAACACTGCTCCCCTACAGATTGGTTTTGCAGAATGTACTCTTCCAGATGAATGGAATAGTACTTATATTCCACTTTCACAGAAATATCCTCAACTGCAAACATCTAAAGTTCCTCCGAAATTGTCTCTCGTCCATCATCCTGACGGATCCTCTGGTCTTAAATTTACCACTCCTTCACTTACTAGATCTATGTCATCCTTCCCTAGATCTACAATTTTGGGTGGTAGGAATCCACATATACCCCCTGTTCCCAGAAGTTTATCATCAAGACATTCTGCTCCAAGAGAGGATCATAGAAAATCCACCTCTCATAAACCTGATGATTGTCAGTTATGTGTTCCATCTTCATCTTCTACATTCCAGACTGATGAATCCCCTAGCTCTGAAGTCTTTATACCTGATATCAAAAGTTTCTCACTTCCTAGAGCTCAGTCAGAAGTTACTGCAAAAATACCAGAAAGATATTTAGAATCTGGTAATTCTAGAAGGACATTTAGCAATGGAACAAAGAAAGCAGATTTCCAATGGTTACTATGAGAGCAACTTCTGATCCAGATCAGAATGAAAATGAAAAGCTGCATAATTATACAAACTACCAAATAGTTTGTATGCTTCAGAATATTGATGATATAGTCCGAGATGTTTTAGAAATTAAAGAACACATCAAAAAGATGCATACTGGTTATATTGAGACATTGGGAATCCAAGATGCACACACACAAAAGTTAAATAATATTCAGTCAAACATGGGTATCATCTCCAAGTCTTTGGAACATCTTACAAATGCACTCCCCACTTTTACTTCTCCACCTCATTATAGAGAAGTAGATGTCTTAAGTTCAAAGCTGAAATTCTCTTCCAATTCTGATGAATCAAAGCAAATCTTTTTTAAAGGGATAGAGAATATAGATAGAGCCAGACTTGAGAAGATCAAGAAAGGAATCAATCTAGCTAGAGAAAAGACAGAGTTGATGAAGAATAGACTAGCAGCACAAAGTCTGGTTGCAAGAGCTGCTGGTCAAAACTTCGTAATCCTGAGAGATAATCTGGGCCCACACAATTCTGTGTAGTTTCTGAGATGGTTGTAGAGTGGGGAAGAATGGTTGGAAAAGACAAATCTGTGAAATTCCTGAGCTAGTTACAGAGACGGCAAGAAGGGTTGGAAGGGTAGGACATCTCTACGTAATTTTGGGTTTTTTATAGAGAGGGAAGGAAGGGAAGGGTAGGACAACTCTGCACAATTCCTGAGCTAGTTTCAGAGCAGGAAAGAATGGCTGGTAGGACATCTCTGTACAATTCTGGAGCTCAATACAGCCTAAAATCACAGCTCAAGTTCTTTCTCCGGCTGACTAGCAGGATTCTTGATTGGAGATCTTGCGGGAAGCACAGTGTATCGTCTTCTACGACAACTTTTGTGCAGTTTTGGGAGTGAGTTAGTTGGCTCATTTCCAGGATTACGCGGAGAAGGCTACCTGGAGGATAGCCTCAATATCTGCATGATTCTGGGCAGTAGTGCAAGGTCACTGAGATCGGGTCCAGCTAACCCCATGTCTGTACTCAGTCTTCTGCTCTATGTGTTCAAGCTTAATCCAACTAGTAGAAATGAAAAATGGGAAAAAATCTAAACGAGAAAATCTAAATCAGAGGTCTTATATGCTTCTCTGAAGGAACAACCTCTTTTGCTCTCAATAAGTCGGGATCCCTCTTCCACCCTAAAAATAAATAAGTACCTATGCATAGTCCTATTTTCAAAAAAATACAAAGACGAAAGAAGAGAAAGGCTTCCTGCGCAAAGAGGTGAAGCAGACAACTCCACCAGGGTATTAAACAGGTTTTCTGGAAATAGAGCAATGCTTGTCTTCCTGCGTGACTCTGTTGAGGTACTTTCTAGGCCTGCTGGCAGTAGAACAACACCAGATATGAAAACTTATACACTTTGAATATTAAGCTCGCAAACCAAACTACCCTTCCCAATTTTGAAACACTGTGATCTGGTTAAAAAAATTGTTGTGTTTGCTGAAGTTGTACAAGGTGAACTATGTCTATCCATGGGGTAAGTGGGGAATCCAAAGTAACTTGCACAATGAATAAATACTTCTTGAAAGGCCAAGGCCCTATGATGAAAATGAACCGAAATAGAGAAGTTGGTATTCAACCAGTGTGTCGCCAAGTGTTGTAGCGGTTGCAACACCTCCAAAATTTTGGCCTCCATCCAAATTTCAGAGCCTTACTTGGTTTTTAACTTGATGGTCGCAAACACTCAGGCTCATCCCATGAGCTCTTCTTCAGTTTTCACACACTCTTCGCTTGATCGATCATTAGTCGTCTTTTGGCATGTTGATCACTATGTCATGCTTGCAAGTTTGTTCTAGCATTTTGAAGGTCTGTCTTTGTGTATATGAGTTGTTTTCGCTCTGTCGACATTGGTCGCACTCACACACTAATTTGTAAACATTTTCACACAAGTGTCGTCATGGTCGTTCTAAGACATGTCTCAAATGTTACATTTGTCGTTCTCAAACTTTATGTCAGTCTCACTGAGCATATGTTGTCTTTTTGATTTGAAGTGTCTTTTCATCGAGTTGTGTTGAGTGTGTGATCACATTGTCGTGTCTGCACAAGTACACTTGCTTTCACACTTAGCCAGTTTTCCTGAAAATTTGTCGACCGGACAACCCTCCATCAGCCGAACCCGGTCTCTGTGACCTTGCACTATTGATCAGAACTGCGTAGAGCATGAGGTTGTCCTTCAGGCATCCCGCTCTGCGCAATTCTAGAAATGAGCCAGCTGAATCACTCTGATAATTGCGCAGAAGTTGTCCCAGAAACCGATGCACTTTGTGTTTCTTGTAAAATCTCCCATCAAGCCTCCTGCTGATCAACCAGAGAAAGAACTTGAGCTATGATCTTGGGTTGTACTGAGCTCCATAATTGTGCAGATTTTTCCTGCCCTACCAACCCTTCTTTCTACATATGCAACCAGCTTAGGAATTGCATAGAGCTATCCTACCCTTCCCTTCCTTCTCGCTCCACAAACAGCCTCGGAATTGCACAAAGCTTTCCTTCCATGCCAACCCTTCTTACCCGCTTTGCAACTAGCTCAAGAATTTCACATAGTTGTCATGTCCAACCCTTCTTCCCCGCTCTGCAACCAGCTCAAAAACTGCCATAATTGTCTGGACCCGACCTATCTCTCAGGATTGCGAAATTTTGACGAGCCGCTCCCGGAGCCCAATTTTGTGCTCCTCTAGAAAACTGCGTAGATTTTTTGCTAGTGCCTTTGGTTTCCCACAATGTCCTCCTCGGAGAAATTGAAAATATCCTATCTCGATGACCTTCCAAGTGCTCCCTTGAAAAATTATGCAGATTGGCCCAGCATCTCCCCGACACCCCTCTTGGCCCTCTCTTGGAAACTACAGAATTCTGCCTCCCGACTGGGTTTCTCCCCGTAGCTGTGATTGTTGTCTCACATCGTGAAAATTTGTCTCCTAGTGACATCTACACAGTTTTTCTCGACAGTTGTCCGAAGCCCCACATCCCGGCCTGTGTTGTTCTCCCACAACCTTAGTGCCTTGTCCCTCTCTTGGTCACCTGCACCGAAATGGAAAATAATGCATCATGGTAGACTAGGAGATTTTTGGATTTGATGTCATCTCATCATGAGTGATTGCAGAAATAGGTATATCGATGAAACATGGTGCGACAATGAACGGGATGGAAAAGAGGTGCATGCTATAAGACTTTCTCGCGGTCGAACAAACACATGAAGCACATATAGCAAGAGAGCAAAGCGGACACATTCACATGCATTGTCAAGCAAAGACCAAGACCATGGAAGACACCGCACACTTTTCCATGTGGAGGTGAAGACATGTTACACCAAGATCATATCATCACATAGTAGCACAACAATGTGACACGGACACCACAGTCAACCAATACATGTGAACAGTGTCATGTCGAGTTGTGTCATGAGTTGTCTCGGCCACATCACTACTATGGGCCATACTTGTTGTAATCAATGTAATGTAAAGTGGAATTCCAAGAGACCCACATGTGAAATCGAAGAGTCTTGTAAATTCGAAAAGTCATAGGAAGTCAAACAATCATGAGGGAAGTTGAAGAGTCACAAGGTTCATTTATACCCCCTTAGCTATATATACCCCCTCATTGTATGAGCAAAGGACTTTTCACCTTGGCTCCTCCCACATAACCTTGAGTCTATAATCAATTCTTTGAGGAGCGAGGAGTGGATTCAATGTCCCACTACTGGGACTAGTGATGTATGGTGTACAGATGTGTCTTTGATCTTTTTCTTAATTCAGAAGTCTGTTTCAGGCCATCACATTTTCATGCATGTTTTGTATCCTTTTGTAAGACTATTCTTTAAATGTTTGTAATGCATGTTTTCTTAACCTATACAAAGGTAGCTTAACTACTTCGATTATTTTAGTACTCATATTGTTGAAGATGTGTTGTATTGTTTATCATTGTTGTCTCGTCCGTGTGGACTACTCTGTCGGACATTAGACAGACCATATTTGTATATTTCTTGGTGTTAACGACCGTCACTCCCATGTGGACTATTCCGTTGCACGGTGTATGTGTTTTCCCTTGAGCTTTGGTTTTCACGACTACCGCATCCGCTGTGGACTATTCCGCTAGATGTCGGACAGACCCTTCTTGTTGTTTGCGTGTGTTTCTTCCTAGGTTGGGACTATTCCCTCTCATCAAGAGGCTCACTTTACCTCCCCCATTTTGATAGTAAGAGAACCTGGACACAGAGTTACATTACGCACTCACTAGGCACACTCACCTCGCTTTCTTGAAGTTACAAGCATAACACTCTCATGTGCTAAACAACAAGAGCTAAGGCAAATATCTAAGAGAATGGCAACCAAGCCATTGTACTAGATGAGACTCCTACACCAAATGGTGTGAGGTCTAGTTGGCACTTCATATCACAAAGATCCCCTGAATGTTAGTGGGTCCAGCACTATTAACAGGTTTCAAGATATTTTTTGTAAATATCACTTTCTTAATAGTTTTAAATACAAGTTTATTAATCAAAATTATTCACTTTGTTGTGACAAGATAATTGTTCATTAAATTGTTTCGTGTGACATCATTATCATTATCATTATCATTATCATTATTATTATTATTATTAATTTCCTATCATTAAAGGATAACATTATTATATGTCAATAGGTGATCATTGCCATTTGTGATAACATTATTATATGTCAATAGGTGATCATTGCCATTTGTGATTACTTTTTGTTTGGTAAAACCATTCCTCAAACATAATCAATTATTTGGCATTATCTCTCTAGCCCTTCACAATTGTACTTTCAATAACATCTAGTTCAACACTAGGTTGATTCACGTGCCTAATTTGAAGCACAACTTGTCCTCAATGGTATCTTACAAATTTAAGATTTGAAATGATACTCGTATTTTATGAAGTTTGTTTTCAAATATTCTATTGCGATATTCCCATTTTGGTATTGGAGGCCATTTCATTATGTACTAACTTGAACTCTATGTGTATTTTAGGCAACATATTTTGTATTTGAAAAATGAGGAGGTGTCATTATTTTATGAGGAAACCTCTTCATGAATATTTTGTTGAAAGAGATATGATTATTAGCCATTAAGGCTCTTATTTGATGTATAGGCTCAAAATTCCTTGGGGAGGTTTGTTCCCAACGCAAATGGTACTTGAAAATAACCCTATGGTTGATATCAAGTTTGGGATCTTTGTCAACGATACTATCAAAGGCCTAGCTAAGATTGAAAAGCGGATTTCCATCTTGAGCTAATGGATTTTATATTCTAGTGCACGTGATTACGATAAATTTTATATTTCTTTTTGCATCCTTTAAAAGTTGGAAATAAACTTATTGTAAAATTAAAGCAAGCACTAGAAAGCCATGAATACTGGGAAGATTATGATAAATTTTTGTTGCTATTTCCTTTTTAAGAAATGCTTGGAACTTAATAAAGGTTAATTTTAATAGTTTTGCTACATGAAGAAAATATATTTTTCCAATTGGGTTTGTTTTAAGTGGTTGGGAGGAATTATTGTTATTCTCTCTACCCATATTTAATTCCCATAAATGACATGTTGAGCTCAATATTGATTATATTGTTGTAATGTATTATATCTTTGTGGTTGGCCAACATTGTGCCCTAAATATTCTATGGTTTACCATAGGCACCATACTCAAAATGAGGGGGATTACTCAAGAATTTTCCCCAATATTTGTAACCTAGAAAAGAAAATATTAATCAAGAGAATGGGAGATGATAATCATTAATAGTAATAGTAATAACATGTTGTTTCATTATGAATGAATCCTTGTTCTTTGAATCCATATTCCATCACAAATTCATGCATAGGCACTTATGTCTTTCTCAGTATAAAGTTCATTACAAGTTCTTGACGGTGTATCAAATATATTGGTGTCTTGCATTAGGAGGTTGTCACATCAAAGTGGTTTGGGGAGTGCCCCATATTGAATGTGGTTGCTAATAAAAGTTCTTCCTTACATCTTCTTGATTTTATGATGATGTTTCTCATTTCATGGTTAGCGATGGATGCAATATAATTATAGGTGACATAATAGTGGTTTTCCTATGAAGGCATTTATAGTAAGGGAGATTTGTTTAATTAAGGTATCAAATTTTGAATTTAAAAGAAAAATCAATCAATCAATCAATTTTGTGTGTTTCACTTTCAAGGTGGATAGTCTTTTCAAATCATATGACATTTTTTCTTCCAATATTACTCATAAAGCTTATGTAACATGCAATCTATGAGAACATGCTAGAGTAAAAATACTATATTTTTCCTAAAAGAATCTAAAATGTAGATCCCAACAATATAATAATGTTTTCCTTTCATTACTTATTTGATTCTCTCTCTAGTGGTTTCCATGTCATACCTTATGGGCCACATTCATCTTGTGTTCGTTATCTATGTGATGTATACAATATTATGTTACTATAATGTCATATCCTATGTCAAAATATGTTTTCACATGAATACTCCTCTTGATTATGTGTATATGTGAACAATGATACGTGCATAAAAATTAGGAGACAAAGGTGGTTTATGTTGGGATTACCCACATCAAAATATTTTACAATCTAGACATTAGCCTTAGGGTGAAAATATATGAGATGATGTGATAGCATCCCCCCTCAAATTGGTATTAACCTCACTAGCTATTTCAGTGCCATGCCTTGTGCACCATTATTAGCATGGGATTTTTATCTATTTGACACCTATTATACTATCTTATACACTGCCATATACCATTATTGAAATTGTATCCTCCTTAGCAAAAAAGCATAAAGAATGAGAGATATATTTAAAATGATGTCTTGTACCCATGACTACATAAGCAACTATAGGTATATGGTAACTAAGTTAGTATAATTAACTTATATGATGGATGAGTCCAAACATATGGAATGTTATATCCCCAACCAAGTCATATATGAAGTCAATAATTTCCCATCCCACACAAGGAGATTACTTGCATGGGACTTCATCCCCTCATGTTATATAATAATAATCACATAACATAACCTTAGTGTCAATTAGTCTCTCAACTTGCAAATATTTTCATATAAGGCACACTATGATTTCTTCTATGATATTCCTTCACCTTACATGTGGCATGTTACCCCCTCACATATGGGGGTAACAAGAAGAGAAATTTTCTCTTGTGGTTTGATTAGAGACAATAGTTCCATAGTTGGCATCCATGTTTTTCCATAAATAGTTCCCTAGAGATCCTTCCCACACCATGCTTAACTCACTCATTTGATAATTTTGGTTCCAAACACACGACGTACAATTTTTCATTGTTTCATATTAAGTGCTAATGGAAAATATGTTTTTTCTATAAAAATAGTGTACAAATTATAGAGTTTGAAAATGATACCTTCAGGATGTTTCGAGGAGCAATGGTATTGTTAGGGGGCTTTCATATTGAAACTCTATATAGCTTGCTAGGAAGAGTTGTTAGTGAAGGGTACAACAATTTCATTGTTCCTATGAGTGGAGCAAAAGAAGGAAAAAAATCCTACAACCTTTGGAGAAAACACTATGTTGTGGCATCAAAGACTGGGACATGTTGAAGAGAAGGGCCTTCAAGTACTACACGGAAATGGTATGGTAGAAGATATGTCTAGTATCTCTGTAGATTTTGATTTTTGTGAACATTGTTTATAGGGAAGCAAAATTAGGTTAGATTCTCCTTTCATGCTACTAGGTCAAAGGGAATATTACAGTTGATGCATAGTGATGTGTTTGGACCTGTGTTGGTTCCTTCACTAGGTAAATATAAATACTATGTATCATTTATAGATAGCTTCTCGAGGAATACAAGGATTTATTTCCTCAAGAAGAAATCTAATGTCTTCAACAAATTCAAAGAGTTTAAGGATCTTGTGGAAAATAAAAATAAAAAAGGATAAAATTAAGGGATTGAGGAGAGATAATGGTGGAGAATTCTGCAAAAATAAATTATAAGAATTATATAAGTAGGTGTAGTATAGTAAGGAAGAATACTACTTCATACACACTTTAGCATAATGAAGTTGTAGAAAGGATGAACATGACATTAATAGAGAAAGCAAGGATCATGCTCAGTGGTGTCAGGTTAAGACGGGAATTTGAGGCAAAGGAAATAGACATTGCATGTTATGCAATAAATAGATCACCTTCATCAGTGTTAGATGACAAGACTCCACAACAAATATGAACTCGTAAGAAACCCTCTCTTAAACAAGTCGGGGTATTTGGTTGTGATGCTTATGTACACATTCTAAAGGAGAATAGGAGTAAGCTGGACATGAAAGTTGAAAAGTGTATCTGTATTGGATATAAAAATGGCCTAAAAGGTTATAATCTTTGGAATTATTTTCGTTGCTACAATACCCTCCAAATTTTGCCTACATTCAAATTTTGGAGCCTCCCTTTGATCATGTGAATTGTCATTTTTAGTTATTGAAGTGATCTTATACTTAAGCAAAGTCTTTCGGTAGAAATCACATAAGAGAAATTTTTGGCCGATGCGTTTTGAACCAACAAGTATGGTTCATCATCAGGACCAGATGAAGAGGCAGACCATGGAAAATTATTAAATATAGAGCAATGTAGAGACATAATTTCAAGTAACAGCTATATTTGAACAATAATATTTAAATTATGATATTAATTTATTAATATATTAAAAACAATTATTATTAAGTAACGGCTATATTAAACATCTAGTTTTTGAAAAATAATATTTAAATAATGATATTAGTTTACTAATTTATTAAAAAATATTAATAGGTAATGGCTATATTAAACAGCTAGTTTTTGAAAAATAATATTTAAATTAATTTATTAAAACCAAATATTACTAGTTTTTGAAAAATAATATTTAACTAATGATATTAGTTTATAAATCTATTAAAAAAAATTAATAAGTAATGGCTATATTAAACGGCTAGTTTTTGAAAAATGATATTTAAATTAATTTATTAAAACCAAATATTACTAGTTTTTGAAAAATAATATTTAAATTATAATATTAGTTTATTAATTTATTAAAACAAATATTAATAAGTAACCGCCATATTAAACAACGAGTTTTTGAAAAATAATATTAAAATTAATTTATTAAAAAAAACTCAAAGTCAAACTCTAAACAAGGAGGGAAGTCAAAAATTATAAAAAGGAGTCAAGGCCCTAATCGAGACAAGAACATTTACTAAATAAAATAATTAATGTAAATAAAATAAACTAAATTAAAAATAATTAATGGAAAAAATAAATAAAACAAAAATATGCACAAGTCAAAAGAAAAATATATATAAATAAATATATATATTCATTCAAAGAAAAGTAATCAATAAATAAAACAGGGTCAACAATAAAATATGGGGTTGAGGCCCATTAAACAAATAACAAAAATACTAAAAGGAGTTAAGAATGAAAAGGATGGTAAAATACTTAAAAACACGAAGGATCAAGAAATTAAACTCTAATGAAGAATAAATCAACAACAAATACTATAAAAAATGACGCCAATACCTACATAGATAAACAAACAAACAAAATAAATCCCAAAAAGAAGCCTAAAAGACTAGGAGGACAGGACAGGGACCCAACTTCTAGTAATATTCCAACCATCATCTCTATTCAAACTATTGGGTCGTTTTTCAATTTCTAAGGCCTCCCTCAATTTACGATGATGGAAATGACTAACCCTAGCAATGAATTGGGCCTCCTTAATGCAAATGTGATGCTTATATTTATCTGCATGCTTTGCCAAAGCAGAGGATTGGGTCCTGCCATGCTTGATGTCAGCAACATGCTCACGAATCCTTTGATTAATCGAGCAACCAGTCTCACCAATGCAGGGAGTCCCAGAAGAGCATGGGATAACGTAAACACCCTTCCTATTCTTGGGGTCAACTTGGTATTTTAAAGATCTAAGGGAGATCTTATACTTGTTCTCCAAGTTTTCAAGTTCCTTTCTGAAGAAATCCAAAGTGTTATTTTTGGCTAGGGGAAGTGTCATCCTCTGTGAAAAGCAGTTTTTTCGCACCTTTAAGGGGCAGCTCCAGTGCATTCGCTTGCTTAGTGGATCCTATCTATCATAGGGACATGTATTAGACACATTCCATGGGGCATTGCGCACTTTCTCTTCGCAGCCGACACTTATGTCGTAAAGGTATATCTTAAGTGTCACAGTTGAAGATAAGTGTCATTTTACTATCATTTCAATGAATACATGTTGATTTCAGGTATTGTGTATATTATTTTCATGTGTTTTATCAGGTTCAAGACTTGTTATATTCTTTTACTCTTACCCTCTTTCCTCATTGATCTCACACTTAGTCAATTTTGGAGTTTTCTCTATCCTCACAACTTACACAATCAATGATCAACTTTCAACCTCCATTTACTGCACACTGTGCATTCCTAAGCCACAGTGATGAATTTCTTATCTCCTATAACTTCACACTACACAATCCTATAGGACAACGTCCTTCAACTACGCATTAAGAAACTTCAGAGATCGGTCACTTAGCCTTGTTGGTTTCACTTGCCCAATGTGCAATTCTGACCATCCCTTCCTTGCCTTGCGCATTGTGCAATTCTAGTATATAGTGGAGCCTCTTCTAGATCCTTACAGTTCTCAATTGTGCAATCCTTTGAGCCTCTCCCTCAGCCATTGCGCATTGTGCGGTCACATTTCCAAGCATGCCTCCTTGCCTCTTTATCCTGCCTAATGTGCAATCCTTGACTTGCCTTCTCCCTTTCCATTGTTCATTGCATAGTCATAGTGCACAGAGAATCACC
The DNA here is from genome assembly GCA_031772625.1 of Pinus tabuliformis. NCBI lineage: Eukaryota > Viridiplantae > Streptophyta > Pinopsida > Pinales > Pinaceae > Pinus > Pinus tabuliformis. The sequence goes on from CM062804.1 coordinate 108,952,294, forward strand.
CCCTAGCTCCTAAAACTTAACAATACGCCCAAGAGGACCTCTCTCTGCCACCCTTGCACATTGTCCCATCACAGTTAGCATGTTGTATGAGAAACAAGTTAGACTGGGTGATTTTAGGACTGATATTTTCTTGTCATGAGTGAACTTCATTTGCAGGTGTTATCATCCTAGTATGACAAGATGATGTTCAAGGAGGACATCAAGTAGAGGCCACAAGAAGACACTTATGGAGATAAATCACAGAGAGATCATCATACAAAGAGATAAAGGAACTTTGAACTACGACAGATAGATGACAACTCAAGAAGACTTGGAAGACTCTAATACTATAACCATGACCTTTGAAGGGTGAAGATGAAGTATAGGAAAGATACATCATGAAGAGTTGAAGGCATAGAAACAAAGAGAAGAACTTAGCATTGATACACTACAATGAATTTTTATGTCATAGTCAACAAATTATGGCTTCTCAAAGTGTCACCACAAAAGTCGTATGTTGTCCATGTATTCTTCCACAATTTGTGGAATGTAATTTTGTATTTCTAGAAAATGAAAAAATGTAAATGTGTGGAAGCCCAAGGGTCACGCATGGAATGTGGAAAGTGACTGGAAAGTCCTAGATTAGTGCAGAAGCTCAAAGGTCACATAGAAGCACAAAATTCACGGGGGAGATCAAGAGTCACGAGGGAGGTCAAGAGTCACAAGGGAGGTGGAGAGTCACCTCATTTGTTATAAATACACCCTCATAGCTCAAGCAAAATACTTTTCACCTTGGCTTCTCAAGCTAGGCATAGGAGAGAAGATCATCCTTTTGAGGAGCAAGTGGTGGCTTAATGTTCCACTATTGGAGCTAGTGGTGTATCATTGTAATGGTGTATCTTGGGACTTTCACTTAATTATTTGAATCTCTTGGAGTCGACACACTTTCATGCATATATCGTGAATGTTGTAAGACTATTATTTCATTGTTTTTAGTGTATGTTTGTGTTTACATACTAATGAAAATGAACTATTTTGTTGGCTTTAGTATGCATCTTTGAATTGTGCATCTCTTGCTTTCATGATCGTTGTTTCTTTGTGAACTATTTCACAAGATAATTAACAATTATTTTAGATATATGTGTGTGTATTTATTAGGATAGTACTATTACTTTTCTTCTAAAGACTCACTTTCTCTTTTCCTTCTGTGAAAGAACCTTTATACACATTGCAATTGAGTACTTCATGAGGCCAACTTTCTTATCTTGAAAGTATGTGTAATCTCTTATGTTTTTTATTGCCACCAAGGAAAACTATTAAGAATATGGAATTCAGGCCCATTTCACAGATGGGGCTCCTACTCCAAATGGTGTGAGGTCTAGTTGCAACTTCATATCGGGAAGACCCCTTGTATGTTGACGGTTTCCAGCACCGTCAACGGGAATCTAGAAACAAATAAGGTTGTGTATAGTAGATATGTGGTATTTAGATAAATCAAAGATGTTGTCAAAAAAAACTTCCTACCAAGGGAGAAATAACTATAAAAGATAGAGTTTTAATTGAAAGATGATGAATCAAACTCTATAGAAGAACAAGAATAAGAAGAAGAACCACATACTTTGGTATTGAGGAGATAAGTTCAGGAAAAAAGGTAGTCATAAAGATATATTCCACCTAATTTATGTTCAATTTTTTCTTTGTTTATTTTTGGTGATGATATTAGAACTATTGAGGAGGCAATGAATTCAAAGGATGGAAAACTTTGGAAAAAGGCCATGGTTGAAAAAATGGCATCCTTGGACAATATTGAGACTTGGAATCTAGTGAATTTTCTAGTAAGAAGAAATCCCATTGGTAGAAAATGGGTGTTTGAGAGGAAGTTGAATGCAAAAGGAAAAGTGGAGAAATACAAAGCTCTATTAGTAGCAAAAGGTTATTCCCAAATACATGGAACTGACTTTGGTGATATCTTCTCTCCTATTGCCAAGTTAACTTCTACTAGATTTCTTTTATCTATTGTTTTTTTCTTTTCATTTTGAAGTAGAACAGATGGAAGTAAAGACAACATTCCTACATGGGAACATAGAAGAAGAAATCTACATTAAGTAGTCAGAAGGATTTTTGATGAAGGGAAAGAAAAATTTGGTGTGCCAACCAAAAAGGTCCCTTTAGGAGTTAAAGCAATCACTAAGGATGTTGTATCAAAATTTTGGTACTAATATATTGGGACTTAGCTTCACAAGGAGCAAAGTGGATCGTTGTGTATATTTCAAATTAGTTGGTGATCATCTTATTTCTTTGGTCTAGTATGTGGATGATATGTTGTTGATTGGAAATGACAAGGAAATCATCCAAGAAGTGAAATGCAGTTGTCATCTAAATTTAACCTCAAAGGATATTAGTGATGTAAATTTCATTTTCAACATGGAAATTAGAAAGGACTGAAAAAATAGGAAACTCTAGTTAAAACAGAGGAAGTATGTTGAGACAATATTGTAGAGGATTAAGATGAAATAATGTTAACCGGTAAAGGTGTGTATTCATGTAGGTGTAAATTTATCAAGAAATCAGTGTCAAAACACATGGGAAGAGGAAGAGGACATGTCTTGTGTTCCATATGCCAATGTAGTTGATATTTTGATCTATGCAATGGTATGTATTAAACCAAACAATTCACATGTAGTGGGAGTATTAAGCAAGTATATCTCAAAACCAGGGAAGGATCATTAAACATCAATAAAGATCATTTTCACCTATTTGTGTGACACTACTAGCTATGGATTTTGCTACCAAGGAAGACTAGAATTTGGTAGAGTGTTGGACATACATGCCTTTGTTGATATGAATTGGGTTGGAGATATGGATTGTAGAAAGATCTGTAAACTATTGTCGATATTCCACTGGACAATTTTCACAATAGGTTTTATAATATTATATTAAAAAACTGAAATTCTACACTATTACAGTTTTATTAAATTTCTAGATTTGTAGATTTTACTGTAATTAGTGTATGCATGCGAATGAAAATTATGCAAGAAATAGAGAACAACACAATAAGATATCTCATACACACATAAGACACATGATATCCTCTTGGAAACCCTTTCGGGAGAAAAACAAGATGGAAGGTGAGGTCGCTCCACTCTCTTTCTCTCTCTGGAAATATGGATGCAGGTACAAAGATGTATGGCGTGTGGCTCGTGGATTGTTATATTGAAAAACTACTCTTTATATGTTCTACCTCCTATCCCTCTTGGCTATTTTTTCATCTATGGAGCAAATGCACTCGGAAGAATGGAATGCATCTTCCTCCTAGTGGCCTAGTTATAACACAAACCGATATCCTACTAGTGGTTACGTTTGACTACCTCAAATCTTAACCAGAGTTACAACTTATACTCTTATAGAGTCTTTTACATCAAAATCATGTGTCTAGCCCCTATTCCATGAATAATTGGGGCTGACACGACATCCTCTCAAACCATGGTGGTGAACAGGAAGGTCAATTTCTGAGTGGCATAACTTTCGCATACGAACTCCAATTGATGCACTTCTTGCGCCATTGGAAATATCTCTATGTTTATAAACTAATGAAAAGGTGTTGGACTAAAGAAAGACATTTTTATCCCCAAAAAACATCATTTGATGCCTCAAAATGTTCCTGAAAGGTTTCAGACCCTTTTCTCCAAACTAGGTCCCACCAGTAAAAACAATCCCGTGAACTTATTCCTCCACTTTTTCCACTCTGAATGGATCAAGATGGATGAAAAACAATATAATGATCCAATATGGATCATAGAATATCTACAAGTGGGTATGTGTTTAAATTATTTGGAGGAGAAATCAGTTGGATGAGCAAGAGATAGTATGTAGTGGCACTCTCAAGTTGAATACATGGCACCCACTCATGCGAGCGAGGAAGTAATATGGTTACAAATATTGTGTATAGGTATTGGTTTTGTACAGAAAGATGTAAGGATAGATTGTGATACTTGATGTGTAATATTCCTAGCATAGAACCTACCATGTCATTCTAGGACAAAGAATATTAGTGTCTAGTATCACTTTCTGAGAAATATGATTGAAGAAAAGGTGTTGCAAGTGAAGGTAGACACTTGTAAGAATGTTGTAGATTCATTAAAAAATTTACGAGCATTGAGGAGTTCTCTTGGTGTAGACAAAAAATGGGAATTATTTCCCTTGATTGTTGATCATGTACTCTTGTGACCCCCTTTGTTAAAATAAAACAAGTGGGAGAATGTTGGGTATGAGTTATATTTTTTGCATGACTACTCGCATGTGTTGTACATTGCATTGGGCATAGTGGGGGGGTCATAGGGGGGTAGAATCCCCCCCCATTCAAGGAGGTTGCATAAGGGGTGAAGCCCCCCTTTCCTGTGATATTTGCAGGGGTGTGAAAGGCCCATTGTGTGAGGGTTTGAGGACAAAAAACCCAAAAAAAAATCTAGGCGAGTTTTTGCATCCATTTTTGGAAATTTTTGGTACATGATTTTCTCCTTTACCAATTTTGTGGCACATGGTGGTTTAGCCCATTGTTTTGTAGTTTGTATTAAAGAAATATGGTTGTATTATACTCCATGGTAAATGGATTATAATTTTATGGATGTTATGAGATATATATATTGTATTGTAATACCTTAAAGAAAAATGTACTGAAAATATTTATGGTTTTCCTAGTTTGGGTTTCCAGGGTAAAATCTTTGTGTTAATGTGTGTGTTTTTCCTTGCATATTTTATGTTTTATTAAGAATATATTTGCAACAATTAAATATATAGGGTTAAAACCTACATAATTATGATCCTCCCATACCTAAAATTTCAAGTGGTGTGAATTTTATAAAATATTGTGAACCTTTAAGGTGATACTTAATCAAATCTACCTAGTCGCATTTACATATAACATGGCTCACTTTCTATGCTCATTGACTTATATACATGCCCTAAACTGATGGTCACATTTAGGCCCTTAAATCCCCTCCTTGAACTATGTACTTTCCATGGACATGATGTGGACATGAGCCTTAAGTTCTTTTAAGGACGTTGAGGAGGGTTCTTGCAAACTTAATTGAGGTCATTCCACACTTTATGGAGGACGTTGGGCCTTTCCTTGAGCACATCACACTTGGAGATGATGTGGCACCATTTTGAAGGGGAAAATGGACCTTTTTGAGATAAATTTGCACTTGGAGGATGAAACATTGTACCATTTGGAGGGAACATTTCACTTTGGAGCACATACATGTGCCTTTTCACATCATTTTGAGTAATTTGTCCACCTTGAAGATCACATGTGCCACACTTTTCTTTTGGCATGCATTTATGATGGACATATTGGTATAAGATTATCTTTACCCCACTTTGGAAACATAATTTAGGGTCTTTAATGCCTATCCACTCTTGTATCATGGATATTTTATTTAATGTAACCTTATATCTATGGTTTGTAAGAGATAAAATCATATTTTATGTTCTTAAGGATTTTGCTAGGAGGATATAATTATTTTAATGAGAATGGAGCTAGAACTCAGATAAATAAGAGAGGCACTTCTCATTTCTAAATCAATGCTACTTGTGGAGAAACATCACTACTTTTCTATTATTTCTCTTTTATAAAGGCTATAGATGGACAATTAGAGTAACTACTAGGGTTTTGAAGATTGTAAGATTTCTTGAAATGTCACTGGTCTCACTTTGTCTTATGGATTTTACTTACGAATGAATCTAATGTAATTGTATTTTTCTAATGGTGATGGTGTGTTCTCTTTATTTCTTCTTGAACAGATCCCTCTTTTCAAAGCTCTTGGAAGGTTACTAGTGGAATACCTTACCTTGAATCATCTTGAAGTTATAAATGAGTTAGGTGATTCTCTACTATTTGTAGTGAACAACCTTACATATACTTATATCTCTTCAAGGGAATCCTTAATTGACCCCATATGCCCCAAAAAAATTATAGTATGCACTAGCCCTCTCCCTTTAGTCATTAATTAACCAAATTTTCAAATTTATTTTATATTTTAAAGGAAAATTTAGGGTTTTGTTTAGCTTATATTTAATTTTCAACTATAAAGAAAACATGGATATCTAAGGTTTTCATGAATATTTTTTACCTAAAATTCTAAGGTTTTCTTACATATATTTTACCTAAAATTCTAGGGCTTTTTTGCGTGTTTGACCTATTAGTCATCAAAATTGGGTACACCTAGGAGACCTTTTCTATTAATCATCTTCTTCCAATTGGCATCCAACATCCACTGAAAGCCACCTTTTATATGATGTGATGTGCTACTTTGTCTCTGCCGCCTTCATCAATTGTATGTTTCATCTCTATTGGGATAGGGTCCCTAGGGTCAATTTTGGGTTAGTTTAATCATTTTTTTAGTAGAATTTTGTAAAGAATGTAAAGTCTCTTCGAAATGTGGAAACGGAGGGCACAACTAAGTAAGAGTCAAAGGGGATTTAGCTCCTTGTATGGGTAAGTAATAGGATGGTTTTGAGACTCACCCATAGGTCGCGGGTCATGGTATTGTAATAGAAAGGCTATAAATATTTGATTCATAGCGAGTATAGGAGAACAACGTTTGGTGAAGAACAAGTGAATAAGGAGAAGCAAAAGAAACTTGTATCAGTACCGCGGTCACTGAGGAAGAACCCAGAGGTTCGACAGAAAGAGAAGAAGGATAAGGAAAATCAGTTGCAGAAACAAATTGACTTGGAGGCAGAGGAACTCCATGATGGAGTTGAGGAGTTGGACACAGAGGAGGGTGAGCTTATCACAAGGCTTATGGCATATATCCCTCTGACGAAAGGGAAGTCCAAGGTATCCATGGACCCAGATTCAGGAAAATTCACGATCTCTACATCGGTGTTACTAGAGGAGGTAGTTTTTAAAGGCGCGCTCTTAACGTGCATCCCGGTGTTGAAGATGGAGGATTGGGATCTTGCTAACCACAAGAAATTCCCTCGCCTAGCTACCAATAAGTATATTATGAAGATTTACTACGAAGAAACTGGGGTCACAAGGATGGAACCCATGAAATGGGTCAAAGGCATCGAGCAGGTCGGATTACTGCATATGCTTTGCGTACCACACTTCCACAGGTCAATCATCAACATTGTTTGTGTGCGCTAGCTTCTCACGCCAGTGCATGATGGGTTGTTATGGCTCGGTGAACCCATCCCTATAACTGATATGCTCATTCATAGAATTACGAAGCTGGCCTATAAAGGGGCAGACCCTACCAAGGATTTTGGAGGGAAAAACAGAGAAAAGGAGCTGGTGGATAAAATGAAGATGGAGTTTGGGCCGATCAAAAATTCACGCAAATATTCTATCTGCTCAATTCAAGATTAGGCAATGCAATTTGTTGCTGAAATTCTAGCTGGGAAGATAATGAGGAAATGTCGCACGGACGAAGTTCCGGCGCCAATAGTTTCGATGGTTGCACAGTGCGCGAAGGGGGTGCAGTACAACTAGGCACAATACTTATGTAAAGAATTCCTAGCGAACTGTTGCGAAGCACAGGAGGAGAGCAAGGTGTTTCATTATGCCTGGCTCATGTTGCTAATTGCATTAGTAGCATGGGACTGCCAAAGGATAGTCATTTTTCTCCGCAGGAGGAAGAATTACCCAAGGCAGCGAAGTTCGCTTCGTTGTGGTCGACAAAGGATCCATAGCAAATCATGGAGTCAAAAAAATTTTGGATACTGGTTGAGATGGACCTACGCATAGTGATAAGTCAGTGGCCAAGGTTCTCTCCAACCTCGTTTAAGAAATTTTGGGCCTTTATAGAGTTTATGGCCAACTTCCATAATGTATCGATCCGGGTGAGATGAGACCCTGAGCATATCTAGCATAAGTTTCCATCCCTAGTCTAGGAGACAGACGTGTAAGAAATTATGGGGAGTTGGCAAGCAGAGTGGCACCAAAACATGGATGTTGGTGCAAGTACCAGTCAGGGCGAAGAAATATCTGTTGCACAGAAATGAAAAGAAGCAACATAGGTAGCGGCGCAGGCATTGGCCGAGCAGAGAAAGAAATAAGTTGCTGCTAAGGTAGCTACTGAAAAAGAGCGCACTGAGAAAGAGCGTGCTAAGACAGAGCACACTGAAATAGTGGAAGTCAAAGCATCAGTTTCCCAGCATAATAAGGAACAGGAACTGTCCAAGCAGGGCGAGACCGAGGGGAGGAGCAAAGTACTCCCTTCACGTTAATAAAGCAGAATAAGAAGACAACTATTGGGCCAACGAAGAAGCACAAATCAGACAAGAAAACACACATTCACCCAATGGTCCTCACAGAAGGGGACCTCGATGAAATTGGGGACAAACTCAAAGACACCACAATGGAGTTGTGGCAACAATTTGAGCAGCAATATATGAAAACACTATGGAGCATCCAGAATGATCTACGCGAGCTGCAAATCCAAACAGGCAGGGTTCAAGCGAGTGTAGGTCAAGCGCGTAGGGTGGAAGCAAGCCTCGCATAAGGGAGCGAGCGTGTATTGGAGACAAAAAAGACTCTAGATCTCATAGTCATCTCCTTACCAGAAGGATTAGTCTGCGCAGAGACAAAGGAAGACCGCACTCTACTGGGCACGATCAAAGACATAGGGGTAAACTTAGTTGCACTTCCACTTCAGACCCTCCATCCATTGCATCAGGGGGCTCAGACAAGATTAGAATTAAAAAGCAGTGCACATTTACATTAATTAGTGAAATTAAGGTAAATGATGAACAAATATTCACTGAGAAGGCTCAATCCCTGAACGTAAAGGAAGAGCTAGAAGCACTGAGTCAGAGTGTGGAAGCAGCAATTACACAGGCATGTAATTCCATCCCAGAATTACATATTCCCGAAGACGCCACAGATACATGAAGATCAAGAAATTGGCTATTGCGGTTCGTGAATCAAAATATGAGATAGGCAGAGTCACATTAGACTTCCATATGAAGATATCAGAATTACAGCTAAAGCTATAGCCGACTACTCTGCGAGAGGTCAAGGAGAAGCACGACATAGCTATAAAAGAGCACATGACTACTCTGGAGAATGCAGTCGATGGTTGCGACTTCCTTTTTAACAACGCCATGGAGTTATCGGATACTTTGCAGGAGAGCCCAAAACTGCAAAGGTTAAGTACAAAAATCAGGGAAGCCCAAAATAAATATGATGAGACCAGGGCGATTGCGCACACATTGGCACTAGTCCAATGCTTCGCACGCCTGCAGGAAGGGAAGCTGCTACATGCACAAGTACAGGAATTGCAGCAAAAAGAATAAGTGTTAAAGGCTTGGCTTCAACCTTGGATAGAGGAGGCCAGCCAGATTTATCAGACCATTCAAGAGAAACTAAAAGCTCTGGAACAGACTCATAGGACCATGCAGCTTGTGGTAGAGGGACCAACTACAGAATACTTGCTGAAGAGGTGAAGTAGGTTGTAGTACAAGGCATCACAGAGTTGGAAGCATTGAAGCAAAATTTCAGTGAGCTCCACCATAAAGTAGAGAAGCTAGTTGAGTGACTCGAGGACGAGTCACCATATTTTTGTTGGGGGCCTATTGGGATAGGGTCCCTAGGGTCAATTTTGGGTTAGTTTAATCAATTTTTGAGTAGAATTTTGTAAAGAATGTAAAGTATTCGCGAAATGTGGAAGTGGAGCGCGTAGCTAAGTAAGAGTCAAATGGGCTTTAGCCCTTTGTATGGGTAAGTAATAGGATGGTTTTGAGACTCACCCATAGGCCGCGGGCCATTGTATTGTAATAGAAAGGCTATAAATATTTGAGTCATAGCGAGTATAGGAGAACAACTTTTAGTGAAGAACAAGTGAAAAGGCAAGTGCTAAGGCAGGAAAACTTTGTTTCCTGTACTTAGGCGAAAGGGGAAGGCTCCTGCAGCTGAGTGCGCAGAGACCTTGGCAAGTTCGAAGCTGAGTGCGTGGGCCCCTGCAGCTAGGTGCACAGGTTGGAAGAGTTTGTATATTGAATGCTGAATCTAATTGTTGGGATGGGTCCGCTGGGTCAGTTTTGGTGTAGTTTTGGGGTTAAAAACCCAATTTTTGATGTAAATTTTATAAAAACATGTAAAGTCTCCGTAATTTGTGGAAGCGGAGCACATAGGTAGTTAGGAGTCAAAAAGGGTTTTTACCCTTGTTTATGTAAAGTTAAGTTGGTTTTGAGATCCACCCATGGTCCGCAGACCATGGGATTGTATGTAAAATGATATAAATAGGTGTGTCTTAGAGAGTAAAAAGAGAGGGTTTGTGGTAAGAACGGATGGAGTCTTAGAGAAATAGTGCATAAATGTGAGCATTAGAAGAGGGAAAAGGCTTCGCAGTTGAGTGCGCGGAGGTCTAGAGTAGAGTCCGCAGCTGAGTCCATAGACCCCTGCAGCTGAGTGCACAGGGAAGTTTGGGTATGTAACCTTATATTGAAGATCAATAAAGAAGAAGGTTGGAGAACTTCATGTGTATATCTGTTTAATGCTATTATTTATGTTTGTGATGTAATAATGTTGTGATTGAAATAATGTCTTTATGAATTAATGATGTATCAATGCGCGAATCTATCAGATAAGTCTTAATAACTAAACGTAGTGTATGCTAAGTATTTACGTGAAGCTTATAGTAAATTATGTTACGATTACTGAATACATAAGTAGATCTGTGTGAACTTAGATCTAGGGTTTCTTTATTGTGTGCGTAGGTAGCTAATTCGTCTATTAAGGGTCTGCAAAGACCAATCGTCGACCTTCACGAAGGTCTGGAAGTCGTTAAAGGGAATTACAGTGTAGAGCACTAAGGGGCTTATAGATCTGCGCGAAGGTAGGTCTAGGGAAATAAAGGATATCACACTAATCTCTGTATGCTGAAACTTAGTTCCATCATCCCCCCATACTGCTTTAGGTGAGACTTCAACTTGCGCTACACGGGTTGATGCTGAAAGGGCCAGTAGTATAGGGATTTTTTGGCACAATTAACTCTGAACCTGGGTCAGGACCCCCTAAGCCAACAAATGGTTTCGTTTCTAGGATCAGGATCTGCATAAAGAGATGTGTGATGTCGCATCACTGGAATTCGACCAAGAAATAAATTGAGAAGTGGTTGGATAGGAAGATTCACGAATTCACGGCGCAAGAGAACATGAATCTGCACCTGTCAAAGGAGCAGTGGTTGGATAGATATTTGTACACAAAAATACACGAAGTTTTCTTCTGCACCTTCCCGATCAAACTATACGAGTGGATAGCCAAGTTGGCAGAAGACTAAGGAAGGTGGAGGCTTGACGGTCCAATAGTGTGGAATTGTAGCTAGTGCGAAGGTTGGAAGCCTCTAACGACAAGATCACGCGCGTTGTTGACCACAGGCTCGATTGAATTATAGGAGGATTTTTTACAGAGTTCGCGGTTGATACCTCAGTCAGCTACAACAAAGCAGAGCGATGCTTCTTCAAAGGATCGCGAGGTAAGTATCTTATATCTTTGAATACCTGGATTAAGATTCTCTTGTGTGAAAAATGGGTTATGTTGTTGCCTTGATATTCGGATCTACGTGAAGTGGACGGATCTTCTAAAATCGAGAAAAAACAAGCCCTGAATATAGCTCATTGATTGGACCTCCTTCGAGCGATGAAGAGGGAACGTCACAAGCCTCACTGCAGAGTGCGTCTAACTGATAAGATAGGGTTTTTTATAGATACATCATCCATCCTCTCCACCTCCACCTTCACCTCCACAGCATACACCTTCACCCACACCATTGCCACCACCTCCGCCATTCAAAATGTCGAACTCAGTAAAGTTGTTAATTTTCAAGGGTATAGGGATTGAAGATACAGATCAATTATGGTTTGTTGTGAATGTTATGTGGACCTCACAGCAAATCATTGATGACAGCATAAAGAAGGCACACTTATTTACCGCTCTGCAGGATCGCACGCTAACATGGTATATTAAGTATTATATTGATCATCCTTTAGCAACGCTAGCATATACTAAGGACGATTTCAACAAGGAGTTTAGTAAGCCTAAGTCTGACTCGCAGTCAGTCATTGGGTTTAAGGAAATCAGGATGAGGGTTGGCGAGACGCCATGCGAGTCGATCAAAGGCTAAAATGTGGGATCCATGAAGCTAATATGCAACTCACATATGGTTAGCACTGCGAACGGTTTATAGCCTCGCTTCTACCCCACCTTACGATTGCTTTGTCATTGAAGAAGATAGGAATTCAAGAAGAAGACCTGGAAATCGTGATGAGATTGCACAAGACACCTATTCAGGACAGGACTCTGGGAGTCCAGTAGATCCACTCGTAATTGTAGAACCTCTACTTGGAATCGCATAGCTTGAAAAAAGAGAAAGAGGCTAGGCCAGAGGTGCGTGAGGAAGTTTGGTGCCTCAAATTTAAGAGCCAGGGGCATGATAAAGACCACTGTCCTCTCTTCGCGAACTATATTACAGGAGGGGGATAGATGCCCCTGAGGCAGGAAGCTCCAGCAAGAACAAGTGTGGGACCCGCGCTATGGTGTGCTATTTGTTAGGTGGTCGGAAAACATGTAACGGATAATTTTCATTTGCTGCAAAAGTTTGTTCATACACCACAACAGTTGTTCTACAACTTATGCAAATCAATGGATCACGATGAGCTCCATTGTCATAGTTATGAACTAATGATGGAAAGGACACCTACCTATCGAATGCAAGCAGAAACACAGCCTTCGAATCATGTCGTTGGGGGAGCGCGTGGAGGATATCAGGGGCGCGAACAAGGCCAAGGAGGAGGAGGACCTGGTATAGGTCCCGGGTAGGTCATTTGCTATAATTGTGGAACACAAGGGAACTACGTGCGGGAGTGTTAGAATTAGACGTGCCCATCATGTCAATACTGCACTCAGTTTTACCACACTATAGAATAATTCCCTGTGCTGATAGCTAAGATGCAAGAGAAGAAGGCACAGCCGCAACACCCTACACAAAACTTACAAATGATGAGAGTTGATGAGAGTTGAGCCCCACTAGGAATACCTGAAGGTAAATATCGTGTTGAGAAGCACAGTAACAATAGGGGATGATAAGGGAAAACATCTTGAAGAATACAAATGGGTTAGCAAGGCCCCAAAGAAGGAAGCGGGTTTGATCTAGTGCACGTGAAGGAAACCTTTATGGAAACCAAGAAAAGCTTCGCTAAGGCATCTACTGCAGGAAGTCAGAACAAAGCACCAGAAACTAGTGCACTTACAGAGGTTGATCCCTCTGTACTTACCATGTTCCTGGAAACTTGCATGAAAGTTCTACGCAATAGAAAGGTTGTGAAGGGTCTGCAGGAGTTGATAAACAAGTGTGCTAGTAAAGAAAATGCTCCTGATGGACACCACTTAGTATGAAAAAATGGAGAACATAAGGCAAGAACAAGGCGCAAGATGAGGCTCACCGTGCAAATAGGAGATTATGAGATGGACTAGGTTATTCTGGATCTAGGTTCTAACACAAATGTTTTGCCTAAACAGACATGGGAAAGAATGGGGAGACCTGTGTTGTAGTGGTATCCGATCCAGCTAAGGATGGATAACCAAAAGAAGATCATCCCTATGGGATGACTACATGGAATCACTGTAGACATAGAAGGTGCAAACGCGCTAGCTGATTTTGAAGTGATAGAAATTATGGACGAAAACAATCGATACCCCGCACTCCTTGGAATTGATTGGGCCATTGTTATGAATGGAGTCATCAACTTGAAAAAAAGAACAATGTCGTTCGAAAGGAAATCGCTTCGGGTTGTAGTTCCACTGAACCCTGCAGAAGGATCGTGCTACACTAAACCGGTCCGTGACTATGAAGAAAGTGATGATGACTTGGATCAGATTTACAAAATAACTGCGCGAGATCAAGATTGGATTAATTCAACCTATGATGGATAGATTCCATGGGACTGGGAAAGTTCCTGTACCTTGGATTCAGATGAAGAACTGAAGCATTGGCAGAATAGGTTGCATGAAGTATCTATGCTACACTGCAACATGATGACTAAATCGTTGCATTGTGTGTCATCGGAGGTAAGAAATTTACCCTATTATGATGGTTTAACTGACGTAGATAAGTTTTTGGATGCCTTTGAATGGGAGGTCCCTGAGGATCATCGATTCCAAGCACTAGATTTGGCGTTGCGTGCTATGCCCGCATGGTGGTGGGGTACACACAAAGATAGCTTTGAGGAATGGCGAGATTACAGAAGGATGATGAGGTTGCGATTTGGGCGACCTAAACTTTGACTGACTGAGAAGTATGATGGGAGAAATGATCCACGCGATCATTTAGTGAAGTGGACTAAAGTTTATGGAACAGAGCTGCAGCCAGAGTGGGTGCACTTATTTTGTCATACTTTGGATATAATCCCTATGAATTGGTACCTGGAAACGAAGCTCCGCCATGGCACCGTGGAGTGGGACATCTTAAGGGAAGGATTCTTAATGACCTTCAGTTTTGAATATGGGTTTGAAAGCATCGACGAATCTCTGCATGAGGTCAAGGAAGCGATCTTCAGAATACCGCAGGATCCATTGGAGTTGGTGCAGCCTAATTGGAGCACCCAGTTGTGCCATGCCCTGGAATTATGTAATGTGACCGCTAAGAGGGAGGATGAAGATCCAAGAAATATCAATATTCCAAAGTCAGAAGGACATTGCGAAGTTGAAGGTCTGCAAATAGAGAACTCGGATATCACAGCGCCATTGAAAACGAAGCAGGTAAACGTTAGTACTGAAGTAGAACCAAAATTTGTGAAGATCGGGGACTACTCGGATGAGGCCACAATGGATAAAGTTGCTGAGTTACTCCGTGAGTACCAGGATCTTTTTCCTACCAAGTTCTCGAACCTGAAAGGCATCGTAGGTGACCTAGGTGTGATGAAAATTAATTTGAAGCCGGACGTGAAGCCTATTAAGAAGAGGCCATATCGCCTTAATCCCAATTACAAGGAAAAGGTTTGCTTGGAGTTTGATAAGATGCTAGAAGCGAGCATCATCGAACCTATTGAAGAGTCTAATTGGGTGAGCCTAATGGTGGTTCAAGAGAAGAAACAGAAGGGAGAAATAAGGATTTGTGTAGATCTGAGAAAGCTTAACGATGCATGTGTCCATGATCCCTTTCTAACTCAATTTACAGATGAAGTATTGGACAACATTGGAGGGTAGGAGGCCTACTCATTCACTGATGGGTTCTATGGGTACCATCAGATTAAGATCACGCCAGAAGACAAGAGAAAAACAACCTTCATGACAGAATGGGGTTGTTTCCAGTATACGATGATGCCATTTGGACTTAAGAATGCGCCAGCGATATTCTCTTGCGTTGTCATCACGACATTGAAGGAGTTTATTCACAAAATTTTCAAAGTATATTTTGATGACTAGACAGTGTTTGGGTTAGTAAAGCGCCATGTAGCAAGTCTACGCTTAATGTTGGATACGTGCTGAAGATATCAGATTATGTTGAACGTGAAGAAGTGTTTGTTCTGTGTCCCCTTTGGAATTTTACTAGGTCATGTGGTGTGCAAGAAAGGATTGATGGTGGACCCTGCCAAGATCATGATGATAGTAAATTTGGAGGCCCTGAGGAGTGTCAAACAATTGCGCACAATGTTGGGACATACAGGATATTACAGAAAATTCATCAAGGCTTATGCTCAGATTTCCGCACCTATGGAGAAACTATTGAAGAAGGACGCTACATTCTACTGGGACGAATAATGTCAGCGCAGTCTAGATGTATTGAAAGAGAAGATGTCACCGCGTCGATCTTGGTCTTCCCAGATTTGAAGAAGGAATTCCGTGTGCACGTTGATGCCTTGTTTATTGCGTTGGGAGCAGTGCTGATACAAGCCGGTGAACGAGAGATGGATCACCCTATATCCTTTGTGAGCAGGAAATTATAAAAGGATGAGAGGAATTACTCAACGATGGAGCATGAAGGATTGGCTATGGTGTATGTGCTTCAAAAGTTCAGGCACTATCTGTTGGGTGGACATTTCAAGATGTACACAAACCATTCTTCCTTGAAGTACCTAGTCAATAAGCCTGTGTTGGGGGGAAGATATGCAGATGGTCGTTGCTATTTCAAGAGTATGACTTTGAGGTAATTATGAATCTAGGAGGTTGAATGTAGGACCTGACCATCTGTCGCGGATTGAAATGAGGGAAGAGCCTACTAATTTGGAGGAAGGGCTACCCGGCGTGCAGCTCTTCACGGTGTGCGTAGCGGATAATCATTTTGCAGATATTATCTATTTTTTTACTACAAGGACGGCTCCAGAAGGATACACCAGTCAGCAAAAGAAAGAGTTAGTCGTGCGCGCGGTGGATTTCTTAGTAATTGTAGGACATTTATATAATATGGGTACAAAAGAGATATTGTGACAATATGTGACAGATTTTGAATGAAATAGCATACACGTTGAGGATCATGAAGGAGTTGTGTTAGGAAATTATGAAGGAAAAGTGGCAGTGCAAAATATTTTGTGTGCGGGACTGTGGTGGCCTACGCTGCATAAAGATTCAAAAGCATATTGTAGGGCATGTGATGCATGTCAACAAACGAGCAGACCATCGCAAAGAGATGAGTTGCCACTGAATCCTCAAGTATCATTGCAGCCATTTGAAAAATGGAAAATTTATTTCGTTGGACCAATTCATCCCCCAAGAAAGAATATGTTCGCTCTATATCATCACCACGACGGAGTATCTGACCAGATGGGTGGAAGCATAACCTGTGAAGGATTTTACAGGGGCTACAGCTGTGAATTTCTTGTTTGAGTATGTGTTGACCAGGTTTGGCTGCCCAAAAGTATTGATGATTCATCGGGGTACGCACTTCCTCAATGAAACGATCAGCGCATTGACTGAAGAATTCAAGGTTTATCATCATAAAATCACGCCATACCACCCTCAGGCTAATGGAATATTCGAGGCCTTTAATAAGATCTTAGAGAACGTGCTAACAAAGATTTGAAATGCACAGTGAAATGATTGGGATGTGCACGTACCTACAGTGCTATCGGTGTACAGGACTACCTGCAAAAAGCTAACAGGTCAGACACCTTTCGGATAGGTCTATGCTGTAGAATCTGTGATGCCTATGGAATATATTGTGCCTATTCTTTGCATAGCAACATTCAAAGGGATGGCGGATCGTGGAACCTTGGAAGAGTGTTTTGCATAGCTAATGCAGCCTGAAGAAGACAGATTCTTGGCTAGATTCCATCAGCAAGTACAAAAGGAGTGTGAAAAAGCATGGCACGATCGACACATCAAGCTGCGCACGTTCAAAGTGAATGATTTGGTCTTATTGTATGATAGCAAGTTCACTAAGTTCCCAGGGGAAATTCAGATGCACTGGCTTGGGCCATATGTTATCAAAGAGATTACAGATGGAAGCGCAATTCAGCTCGCAAAGTTAAATGGAGAACCTTTTCCGAGAAGGGTGAATGGCATCCAATTGAACCCATATACAGGAGACTCGACTCAATCACTATATGGTGGGAGGACAGTCTTAGTGCTCCAGGCAGTTGTAAGGGACCGCGAGACTATAAACTACATTGCCAGGTTTGGAGGACTATGCAACAGATTGGCTACGTAGAAACTGGTGACGGTGTAGTATTAGACGTTGCGCGAAGGTAGCTGCACTATGGAGGGAGATGCCATGCAGCACAGCAAGAAAGTGACTGTAAACGATTTGACGGCCAGAAGATGGGTACAAAGAGTGGGATGGTGGCATTTAAGGCCAAAATCTTTGAAGATCTATCGCCAATACAGCATTGATGATCAGATTTTGGAGGGAACGGTTGGATTTGACTCCAAAAACCCCTATAAATTACATGTGTCAATCCAAACACAAACGCTTTGCACACTTGGAGCTTCCTATGAAATTCATTGTCTGTTGATGAGCCGAGCCTTTTGGAAAGAGTTATTTTCCCACACAGATGTGTCTATTGAGGCCCGTGAACTATTTATGGAGAAGATGAGTATGGATGCAGTAGTATCTGACGCCCCAGGCCCTGAAATATCTAGTGCTGAAGCTACACCTGCAATGCCCACAGCACCAAGGACAACACAATCCATGGCTGAAGAAAAGTTGAAGAAGTCGATACCGGCACACGCTTCCCCGAGGGGGCATATAGCGACCCCAACCAAAAAAAAGGCAAACAACCGGCCAAAGGAAAAGAGAAGGTTATTGACTTAGAAGCAAAATACATCTAGGAAGTCGAAGATGTTGAGGATGAAGAAGTAGAACCCATCACAAATCTCCCTCAGTATGTCCCTCTGAGGAAGGGTAAGGAAAAGATTCCCAAAGACCCGGATTCTGACAAATTCGTCATTTCCACACCCCTGCTACCTGAGAAGGTGCCGTTTGAAGGACTGTGGCTCGCCCGCGTCCCGCTATTGAAGATGGAGGATTGGGATTTAGTGGATCTCACTAAGTTCCCACACTTATCAACGGATACCTTCATGAATCGCATAGTCTACGAAGACACAGGTGTGACAGTGCTAGAAATAGAGGAATGGGCTCGAGGTGTGGAGCAATCTGGGCTGCTCAACTTGCTTTGGGTGCCACACTACCACCACACCCCAATTAACACAACGTGCATACGCCAACTCCTCACACTGGTACATGATGGGTGTTTATGGCTAGGCGAGCCTATCCCCATCACTGATATGTTGATTCATAGGCTTACACACTTGCCGCATGATGGGTTGAATCCGGCCAAGGTGTTTGGCGGAAAAACAGGAGAGAGGGACTTGGCTGAGCGCATGAAAACCACTTATAAACTGGTGAAGAAGGTGCGAGGATACTCCATCTTGTCCATATCTGACCCTGCAGTTTGGTTGACTACACAGATATTGGCAGGCAAGGTAATGAGGAAGTGTCGCGCGGACGAAGTTCCGGTGCTTGTCATTTCTCTAGCAACCTAATGCACGGAATGTGTCCTATTCAATTGGTCCAGATACCTCTGCCAAGAGTTCCTTGCGAATTGTCGTGAGGTACAGGATGAGACCAAGTTGTTCCATTACGCTTGGTTGCTGCTATCTATTGTTCTAGGTGCGTGGGAGTTGTCAAAGGACAACCAGTTTCCTCCATTGGAAAAAGGGTTGTCGGAGGCGGCACAGTTCGCTTCCCTATGGGCTACGAAGGATCCCGTGTGGCTCACAGAAACAAAGATCTTTTGGGTCTTGATGGAAATGAGTTTCCACATGGCCATCCATTAGTGACCAAGGTTGTCCCCGACCTTGTACGAGCAGATGTCTGCCTATGCCACATTTAAGTCTAACTTTCATAGAGTTTATATCTAGGCCCGAAAGGATCCCGCACAGAAATGGTATGACCTACCCTATTTGGTGTTGAATTCCGATGTGGAGCAAGTAGTGTCACACTGGAAAACTGAGTGGCACGCCCCTTCTGATTTAGTTGTCGGGCCAAGCTCTGGTGCAGAGAGTGTGGCCGCAAGGAAATGAAAGGAGGCAGCCAAGAATACCGCACAAAACTTGGCTGCACGAAGGGAGAAATACTCTGCAGAAAAAGCGCAGGTCAAAGTGGAACGCGCTACCAAGGAAAAGGCAGAACATGAGCAGCATGAGGCCCAAAAAGGTGACAAGTCACCTTCAATAGAAATAGAGACGGAAACAGGGCAAGGCAGCGAGGCAGGGTAGCGCACCCCCTCCGAGCGGAAAAAGAGAGAATTGGCACAGCAAGGAGGATCGAGGAAGAAGCAGAAGGTGAAAAAAACATAGGTTGATCCTATGATGATTACAAAAAGTGACCTAGACGTAATTGGTGATAAAGTACGAGACGTTGCCATGGAAGTACTGCAGCAATTGGAACAGTAGTACATACAAACTTTATGGCGAGTTGAGAAGGAGACACTGCATGAATCACTACAAGAAATCACAGGATAGCATCGCCTTCGGGAACAATGCGCCATTAGTGTTGTCAATGAAATAAAAGTGAATAACCGGCAGTTGTTTGCCGAGAAGACTCGGGTTTTGGAAGAACAGGAGGCGCTCTAGGCACACAATTCACGATTGGATTCCACGGTCGCGGAGGCATGTCGAGGAGTACCAGAGCTCCATATTCCGAAGGACGCACAGCCAAAGGCAAAGGTTCGAAAATTTGATGTCGGTGTGCACGAGACATAGGCTGAGGTTAGTCTAGTTCAATTTGAACTCAATATGAAAGTAACTGAGTTGCAATTGCAGGTGTAGCCATCGACTCTGCCGGAGGTCCGGGAGTAGCACAGAGCTGTTATCAAGGAATGACTGGCCACTCTAGATGCCACCGTTGCAGAGTGCACAGCATTATTCGAGCAGACGACAGAACTGGTAACTACACTGCAGGAAGACCCAAACCTACAGAAGTTGAATACAGAAGCTAAGGAGTTGCAAAAGCAATACAAGGAAGTTAGCGCAATGGCGCTCTCTATTGCTCTAGCACAGCGCCTAGCCAAGTTGCAGGAAGGGAAGCAACTCCTCGCACAAGTTGAGGCAGCACAAAAGAAGGAGGCCTTGCTTAAGGCCAGATTGGAGCCTTGCTTAGATGAAGCCTACTAGGTCATGAACAACATTCAGGAGAAGTTGATGGCTTCCAACAAGCATAGCAAAATATCAAGCTAGTCCCAGAAGGACCAACTACAGGACGACTTGTCGAAGAGATTAAGTAGGCAGCTATGCAAAGCATTGCCGAGGTAGCCATTGTATAGGTGGAGTTAGGGAATATTTGCACCAAGATAACCTCGCCAGCCAAGTGACTCGAGGATGAGTCACGACCTTTCTGTTGGGGGCCTATTGGGATGGGGTCCCCTAGGTCAGTTTTGGGGTAGTTTTGGGGTTAAAACCCCAAGTTTTGATGTAAATTCTCCGTGATTTGTGGAAGCGGAGCGCGTAGGTAGTTAGGAGTCAAAAAGGGTTTTTACCCTTTTTTATGTAAAGTTAAGTCGGTTTTTAGATGCACCCATGGTCCACAAACCATGGGATTGTATGTAAAATGATATAAATAGTTGTGTCTCAGAGAGTAAAAACAGAGGGTTTATGGTAAGAACGAATGGAGTCTTAGAGAGATAGCGCATAAACGTGATCATTAGAAGAGGGAAAAGGCTCCGCAACTAAGTGCGCGAGGCCTAGAGTGGAGTCTGCAGCTAAGTGCACAGACCCCTGTAGTTGAGTGCACAGGGAAGTTTGGGTCTGTAACCTTATATTGAAGATCAATAAAGAAGACCGTTGGAGAACTTCATGTGTATATTTGTTTACACTTGTTATTTATGTTTTTGATGTATATTGTGATTGAAATAATGTCTTTATGAATTAATGATGTATCAATGCACGAATCTATCAGATAAGTCTTAATAACTAAACGTAATTCATGCTAGGTATTTACACGAAGCTTATAATACATTCTACTATGGTTACTGAATACGTAAGTAGATCTGTGGAACTCAGATCTAGGGTTACTTTATTGTGCATGTAGGTAGTTAATTCGTCTGTTAAGGGTCCGCAAAGATCGATCGTCGACCTTTGCGAAGGTCTCGAAGTCGTTAAAGGGAATTACAATGTGGAGCCCTAAGGGGCTTATAGATCTGCGCGAAGGTAGGTCTAGGGAAATAAAGGACATCACACTAATCTCTAGATGTTGGAAACTTGGTTCCAGCATCCCCCATCACTGCTTCATGTGAGACTTCAACCTGCGCTACGCGGGTTGATGCCAAAAGGGCCAGTAGTGTACGGAATTGTTTGGCGTAATTAACTTTGAACTTGGGTCATGACACCCTAAGACAAGACTAATAAGACTGATTTTGGACCGAATATATTGCATTTTTTCATTGTTCTTATTTCTATTAAGTTTATGCATTGCCACTTAATGATTTGTTTTCTATGAAATAAACTTTATTTTCTGCACGAATCTGTTATATCTTTAATACTCATGCATGAAATGTGTAATAAAAATTTTCATGAAGATATTAGATAGATATGGTAATATAACTATTTGGAACAGGTGGATATCTTCAAAGGAAGATCTAGGGTTGTTATTTACTTATCGAAAGTATTGAGTCTGCTTGTTTTAGGCTTGAAAAGCCTAATTGTAAACCTTCGCGAAGGTCTGGGATTCGTTTGGATAGAGTTACAGTAGTGGATCATAGGAAGGTATAGATCTGTACGAAGGAAGATCTGAGCTACAAGGGCTTTAGAATACACATCACACAGTCTTTGGATGCAAAAACCTGGTTCTAGCATCCCCCAATACTGCTTCGGGTGAGACTATAGCCTACGTTATGCAGGTTGTTTCTGAAAGGGATAGCAATTAGGGTTTTGTTGGCACGAATAAATCTAAACCTGGGTCAGGCCCCCTTAAGCCAAAAATCTCCCATTTGTAACGAGAACATGTTAGAAGGTAGGAAATATGAATGAAAAGGTATGTTATTTATTGTGCAATTGGGTGCTTATGCATGTTTTTCATTTGGGAATTTGGCATGGATTATAAGGTGATTTGTAAGAAGGAAGGATTTTGACCGTGGTTTTGTTTTTTCACCTTAAATGGGGGATCAATCTTCAATCCTAGTCCAGTGGGACCTCTCCTAATGGCCCATGGCTTTAGGAAGAAAAACATTTGAGAAAACTCGATTGAGATAGCATGGTCTCATTTTCTCATTCCATACTTATTACTTCCCTCAGCACATTAAAATCCATATACTCCATCTCCCTTCTTTAGGTTTACATGATCATGGGTCCATTGGGTTCTAGCACACGCCCTCCCCTTGTCCACATATATGGGTCGAGCCTAGAAAATTTTCCCCAAGAGTTTGATGTAGCTAAAGAAAAGTAAAAATCATATCATGGCCACAAGAAACAAATGAAAGAAAAAGAATATTATAAAACGAAAAATATGTTTGGGACATAAGCATTAGCACATGGGAAAAATCCAAGCATGAGCTCAACCCCTTATAATTATGGCCATCATTCGATTCCTAGAAACAATGTTGTCCTGCCACATCATAAAAGGAACCCTTGCATGTCCCAACGCATGGTGGGAGATGAACTACCCCACCTTTAAAGGGGTAATCCACTACTACATATCATTCACAACATGCTCTCATTTTCTATAACTTCGAGAAATAATACAAAGAAAAAAATAAAGGAAAGGAAAAAGGGAAATAAAAAGTGTGGAAAAACAAAGGTCGAGGTAATTGATGCATTCATGAGTGCTCCCTCCTCACATATTTATGCCCAAAATGTGGATTTCCTCATCATTTCTACCCGTTTAACTGTGGAATATGGCCCTAAGAGCCCTTGTCCCCTCTGTTCCATCATTATTCACCTGACACATATTGATTGAGGGATGTACCAGGGGCACGTATTTCCCCTTAGGGGCTAGGAACACCTAATAGGATCGTTCATTAGTCACTCCTACCTAGGGAGGTAACACTATTGCGTGAACAAAGCCACAAATTCAGAAGGGAAGCCCTGAATGGAGTGTCGATTTTCCCTTGCTAACAAGCTTGGTCCACTTAGATGCACTAATGATTATTGTACCTAATGGTGAAGATGCAACACTTGACATTGTGTGAGATTGGCAGTTGATTTTCATCAAAGGTTAGGAAACTTAACTAGGGCCAAAGTCCATTAGAGGAGCGTTATGACACCCTATAGGTGAAGTAGTGAGAGCCATGGGACTCCTACCACTTACAGAGCATAATTTCATTCCATAGGAACCTACAACACCCTAGAAATATGCACTTTTCCCGACATTATTCATGAGATTATGCACTTGGACCAATGTGCCCCAACCAGCTAGTAGTGAGCACATGGTTTGGCAGTTGATCTGACGCCCAAATGAGGTTTGTCTCTTCACTTGATACATGGAAGGGCTAGCACCATCCTCTGAGCCCTCAAGGTTGGATCATAACCAGGATATTCTATCATGAGGAGGCCCATGAGACCCATTTTGTGCCCCAAACACAAATTGGGGTCCACACAATGATTTTCATGGAGATCTAGGGACCAACACTTAAAGTATGATTTTTGGAGCCTTATTCGCTCAATTTAGAAGTAGAGGAGCTCAACACATGGCATCAACATTGTGGCCCTATTGTGGGTGATTTAGTATGCTTTTACATTGGCTACGAGGATGTCTTGTAACCTTACTTAGTATTTTCCCATTTTTTTATGACTTGATGGGATTTTAGGCTAAAACTAGAGATCATTAAACATGTATATATTGGAGAGAGGTCATTTCATCTCTCATCATCATCATCATATATAGAGATTTCGGACCTCTTATAGGAACTCACATTTGTTTCTTTGTGTCTATTGGAGATTCTTGGAATGTATTTTGATGTGTGGAAACTAAATTTGGATTGTCTTTGGAGTTTTTCTTTGGGAAATGGATGGATATATTGCATGTTATCTTGTATGTGCTTTTTGTCGAGTATTATCATTTTAAATCTCTAATGTATAGAACTATTACTTCTATATTATGTTAATATGTGCCCTAATTTATTGAAAATAAATTTTGAAGGCTATCTAAATTAATGTTACATATGTTACTCATGCATAACATGTAATGAGTGTTCCTATCGGATAATATTTTCAAAGCTCTCTCAAGAAACTCAATTTATATTGAGTGGGTAAATGCTATAATTTTGTTACCTAGGGCATTAAATTTTTACCTCTGTAGAAATGAATTAGGCTTATATAGAGCATCATTGACTCCATATGCCAAAATTACAGGGAACTATTCCAAGTCTTTGGTGATCAACCTTAAATTTCCTCCATAATTTCGTCTTCTCAAATTTGATCCTCTTAAGGTTGGGGAGAAAAACTAGGGCTTGGACTGAAATTTTAAGGAGGAGGATTTTTAGTGATTTGAGAGCCTAAATGTCAAGAGGTATTTATAGGCTACCTGACCTATTAATTTGGTGGGCATCCACACAAATTGCATCCATAAAATCTCTCGCCTTAGGTGTTGTCCAAAGAGGGAAACCCTAGTTTCCTCTCCCTCAACTTGAGGACTTTATTTAGTGTTTCATGAGCCTTGGGATAGATTATTATCATTTTAAGAAACCCTTTCACTTTGGCCTTGACCTTGTGAACACTTGTTTTCACCAAAAATCTCAAAACTCTAGGTCCTTAACCTTAATTTTTAGGGCTTTTCTTTAAGAATGTTTTGCTTCCTTGAAGCCTTGAACAATTATTTAGCCTCTCTCTTGAATGAGTTATAGCTTTATCACTTATTTCATTATACCTAGCATATCTATTTTAAGTGATGTCCCTCCTATCGGGACTCCTCCCATCAATAAAAGTCAGTAAAGAGCAGGAGGTTTTGGCTGAGGTGACAATGGGTCTCTACCCCAGTGTTAGCACTTTGTCTAGCATTTTTCTTGTATGGTTTCCCTTTCCAAGGCCTGCTATATTTTGTGGTAACATTTTTGGCATCATTTACGGGGACATGAAGCGTGTTTCTTGTCCCCGTATAATAATACAAACCCTTATTTGGTGACTCCATTGGAAGAATGAAGCCCGTGTTCTTCATTAAACTATAAAATTCAATACTTGTAGGGTGGAGAAAGCATCTTTCGAGGCATCTCAAATTCCCCTTGGTGACTCCCCATTAGATTGTTATGTGAAACTTGAGGAAATGGCTCCTTACGATTTATATGAGGTTGACATTAATGAGTTCCACCATATAGAATAGGGGAAATGGGACATTAGCATCATTTTGACAATGATCTAATATATGATATTGATGATGATCTTGCTTCTCCTCCATCTACCTCATATCACTCCCAGCATGTTCCTAAGTACAATGATATGTCGTATGTTTCTCCTCATTAAAACTTTATGATTTTGATTGTTGAATTCTCCATTATTTGGTTACAAAAGAGGATCCAATGGAGCAAGATCGATCACTCTTCCTCATTCATGATTATTTTTTGAGATGATTGGTCTTCTTCTTTTATCTTCGCCCACCCTTTCCCTTCATCGAGCTAATTTTGCAAAGGAGGTTGTTGAAAATGCAACAAGAAAATCCTAATTTAATTTGGTCCTTGAATTAAATTGGGAATAAAATTGTAATTCCACATCTCATGATAACTTATATCAGTTAATTTTGTTAATTTGACTTAGTTGGCTCAGTTAATTCGAGCTGAGGGTCTAACTTGAGTCATGTCGAGTGTCTCCTACTTTATAGGATCCCTGGTTGAGTTTATTTTGAGTTGCAATTAATTAATTTAGTTTAACTGAGTTAAATTCAGTTAAACTAGTTCCAACTATTTGAGGAACCAGTGGAAGGTCTAGTAGTGTGGTGTTGTCTGCAACGTAGTGTGGTGCTACTTGCAATTATCAACTAGTAAACTGACGATTCACTCATAAATAACTCATGCATGTCAAATCTCAGAGTTACCTAGTCGAGATTGGAGTTCAGGGACAGTGTACTATCATTTTTATAATCATCTGAATTGTACAGGTGGTGCATGCAGTCAGTGGAAGGCCTATGAGGTTTGCACAATTATAATTGAGGAATTTCCCTAATTAATAGGGGGATAATTCCCAAGGAAATGGGGACTTGGGAAAGTAGAAAACTGGTTAAGTATTGGTATGGGCTTGTCTAGGAAGTTGTGAGACAGATAGAGATAGTGCAGAGGTTTATCGGGTTTGAACAAAGCATTATAATCTTCTTATATTTTTTGACTAATGCAATATATAGATAACAGGGTTTTTAGTTGTGGTTTTCCTCATGAAATCATTGTGTAATGTGTTGATTTAATTATTTATCTTGTATGCTTCGTGATTTCGTGATCGTTTAATTGTTTTCGCTGGTGAGTAGAGTAGATTCAAGTCTATTGTTTTAGAATATTACAATTAGAAGATTGAATATACAAGGAATCTCTACATCATATCAGAGTATAAATCATTCTAGAAGAGGAGAATACAAGTTTGTATTTTGCATGTGAAATCGAATTTGTGGTATCATACTTCAGAGCCAACAGGATGTCATTCTATGGATTAAGACTTGAATATGCCCTTGAGGGTAGTTTGAACTATATTTCTTGAAGGACAGGATGAAGGTAGTATTGGAAGAAAACGAGCTTAAGGAATTCATAGACAAAGATATTCCTAAGCCTCCAGCAGTTGATTCTCAAGATCTAGCAGAGTGGAGAAATGTGTTGCAAAGGCGAGAAGGATTATCCTAGGAGTTCAACATCATATTGTCTCAAAACTGCATGGTAAGGAGACTCCATATGCAATGTGGAAGGACTTGATAGGCCTATTTCAAAATAATAGTGACCACAAGAAGCTGGCACTGAAGGACAAGCTCAAAAAAATCAAGATGGAGAAGGACGACACAATACCAAATTACTTGAATAAGTTCACCCAATTTCTGGATGAGCTTGGGAGTGTTGGTATTACAGTTGTTGAAGACAATCTGGTCAACCTAGCACTTCTAGGTCTTCCCAAGAGCTGGAACAGTGACTAGGAATTAGTAAATGGGAGGGTGAAGCTACCAAAGTGGGATATTTTGAGGTCTGACTTAATGCAAGAAGAGATTCAGTGGACACTAGAGATGGATCCTAATACAAGCATGATCATGAGAATAATTGTGCCTTAGCTAGAAAGGCGAAGAAATGTAAAGGGAATCCATCCCATTCCAAATCAGATTCCAGTCAGCGCGGCAAGAATAAGGACATGTCAAAGATTAAATATTTTCATTGTCATGAGCTGGGACATTATGCCACAAAGTGTCCGCACAAGAAGGTCGACAAGAATCCCTCATGAGGAGCAGCAGGTGAAGTTATTGCTTCACAATTCGAATTGCAAGAGCTGCTGGTCAAAACTTCGTAATCCTGAGAGATAATCTGGGCCCACACAATTCTGTGTAGTTTCTGAGATGGTTGTAGAGTGGGGAAGAATGGTTGGAAAAGACAAATCAGTGAAATTCCTGAGCTAGTTACAGAGATGACAAGAAGGGTTGGAAGGGTAGGACATCTCTACGTAATTTTGGGTTTTTTATAGAGAGGGAAGGAAGGGAAGGGTAGAACAGCTCTGCACAATTCCTGAGCTAGTTTCAGAGCAGGAAAGAAGGGCTGGTAGGACATCTCTGTACAATTCTGGAGCTCAATACAGCCTAAAATCACAGCTCAAGTTCTTTCTCCGGCTGACTAGCAGGATGCTTGATTGGAGATCTTGCGGGAAGCACAAAGTGTATCGTCTTCTAGGACAACTTTTGTGCAGTTTTGGGAGTGAGTTAGTTGGCTCATTTCCAGGATTACGCGAAGAAGGCTACCTGGAGGATAGCCTCAATATCTGCATGATTCTGGGCAGTAGTGCAAGGTCACTGAGATCGGGTCCAGCTAACCCCATGTCTGTACTCAGTCTTCTGCTCTATGTGTTCAAGCTTAATCCAACTAGTAGAAATGAAAAATGGGAAAAAATCTAAACGAGAAAATCTAAATCAGAGGTCTTATATGCTTCTCTGAAGGAACAACCTCTTTTGCTCTCAATAAGTCGGGATCCCTCTTCCACCCTAAAAATAAATAAGTGCCTATGCATAGTCCTATTTTCAAAAAAATACAAAGACAAAAGAAGAGAAAGGCTTCCTACGCAAAGAGGTGAAGCAGACAACTCCACCAGGGTACTAAACAGGTTTTCTGGAAATGGAGCAATGCTTGTCTTCCTGCGTGACTCTGTTGAGGTACTTTCTAGGCCTGCTGGCAGCAGAACAACACCAGATATGAAAACTTATACACTTTGAATATTAAGCTCGCAAACCAAACTACCCTTCCCAATTTTGAAACACTGTGATCTAGCTTAAAAAATTGTTGTGTTTGCTGAGGTTGTACAAGGTGAACTATGTCTATCCATGGGGTAAGTGCGGAATCCAAAGTAACTCGCACAATGAATAAATACTTCCTGAAAGGCCAAGGACCTATGATGAAAATGAACCGAAATAGAGAAGTTGGTATTCAACCAGTGTGTCGCCAAGTGTTGTAGCGGTTGCAACACCTCCAAAATTTTGGCCTCCATCCAAATTTCAGAGCCTTACTTGGTTTTTAACTTGATGGTCGCAAACACTCAAGCTCATCCCATGAGCTCTTCTTCAGTTTTCACACACTCTTCGCTTGATCGATCATTAGTCGTCTTTTGGCATGTTGATCACTATGTCATGCTTGCAAGTTTGTTCTAGCATTTTGAAGGTCTGTCTTTGTGTATATGAGTTGTTTTCGCTCTGTCGACATTGGTCGCACTCACACACTAATTTGTAAACATTTTCACACAAGTGTCGTCATGGTCGTTCTAAGACATGTCTCAAATGTTACATTTGTCGTTCTCAAACTTTATGTGAGTCTCACTGAGCATATGTTGTCTTTTTTATTTGAAGTGTCTTTTCATCGAGTTGTGTTGAGTGTGTGATCACATTGTCGTGTCTGCACAAGTACACTTGCTTTCACACTTAGCCAGTTTTCCTGAAAATTTGTCGACCGGACAACCCTCCATCAGCCGAACCCGGTCTCTGTGACCTTGCACTGTCGATCAGAACTGCGTAGAGCATGAGGTTGTCCTTCAGGCATCCCGCTCTGCACAATTCTAGAAATGAGCCAGCTGAATCACTCTGATAATTGCGCAGAAGTTGTCCCAGAAACCGATGCACTTTGTGTTTCTTGTAAAATCTCCCATCAAGCCTCCCGCTGATCAACCAGAGAAAGAACTTGAGCTATGATCTTGGGTTGTACTGAGCTCCATAATTGTGCAGATTTTTCCTGCCCTACCAACCCTTCTTTCTACCTATGCAACCAGCTTAGGAATTGCATAGAGCTATCCTACCCTTCCCTTCCTTCTCGCTCCACAAACAGCCTCGGAATTGCACAAAGCTTTCCTTCCATGCCAACCCTTCTTACCCGCTTTGCAACTAGCTCAAGAATTTCACATAGTTGTCATGTCCAACCCTTCTTCCCCGCTCTGCAACCAGCCCAAAAACTGCCATAATTGTCTGGACCCGACCTATCTCTCAGGATTGCGCAATTTTGACGACCCGCTCCCGGAGCCCAATTTTGTGCTCCTCTAGAAAACTGCGTAGATTTTTTGCTAGTGCCTTTGGTTTCCCACAATGTCCTCCTCGGAGAAATTGAAAATATCCTATCTCGATGACCTTCCAAGTGCTCCCTTGAAAAATTATGCAGATTGGCCCAGCATCTCCCCGACACCCCTCTTGGCCCTCTCTTGGAAACTACAGAATTCTGCCTCCCGACTGGGTTTCTCCCCGTAGCTGTGATTGTTGTCTCACATCGTGAAAATTTGTCTCCTAGTGACATCTACACAGTTTTTCTCGACAGTTGTCCGAAGCCCCACATCCCGGCCTGTGTTGTTCTCCCACAACCTCAGTGCCTTGTCCCTCTCTTGGTCACCTGCGCCGAAATGGAAAATAATGCATCATGGTAGACTAGGAGATTTTTGGATTTGATGTCATCTCATCATGAGTGATTGCAGGAATAGGTACATCGATGAAACATGGTGCGACAATGAACGGGATGGAAAAGAGGTGCATGCTAGAAGACTTTCTCGCGGTCGAACAAACACATGAAGCACATATAGCAAGCGAGCAAAGGGGACACATTCACATGCATTGTCAAGCAAAGACCAAGACCATCGAAGACACCGCACACTTTTCCATGTGGAGGTGAAGACATGTTACACCAAGATCATATCATCACATAGTAGCACAACAATGTGACACGAACACCACAGTCAGCCAATACATGTGAACAGTGTCATGTCGAGTTGTGTCATGAGTTGTCTCGGCCACATCACTACTATGGGCCATACTTGTTGTAATCAATGTAATGTAAAGTGGAATTCCAAGAGACCCACATGTGAAATCGAAGAGTCTTGTAAATTCGAAAAGTCATAGGAAGTCAAACAATCATGAGGGAAGTTGAAGAGTCACAAGGTTCATTTATACCCCCTTAGCTATATATACCCCCTCATTGTATGAGCAAAGGACTTTTCACCTTGGCTCCTCCCACATAACCTTGAGTCTATAATCAATTCTTTGAGGAGCGAGGAGTGGATTCAATGTCCCACTACTGGGACTAGTGATGTATGGTGTACAGATGTGTCTTTGATCTTTTTCTTAATTCAGAAGTCTGTTTCAGGCCATCACATTTTCATGCATGTTTTGTATCATTTTGTAAGACTATTCTTTAAATGTTTGTAATGCATGTTTTCTTAACCTATACAAAGGTAGCTTAACTACTTCGATTATTTTAGTACTCATATTGTTGAAGATGTGTTGTATTGTTTATCATTGTTGTCTCGTCCGCGTGGAATACTCTGTTGGACATTAGACAGACCATATTTGCATATTTCTTGGTGTTAACGACCGTCACTTCCATGTGGACTATTCCGTCGAACGGTGTATGTGTTTTCCCTTGAGCTTTTGTTTTCACGACTACCGCGTCCGCTGTGGACTGTTCCACTAGATGTCGGACAGACCCTTCTTGTTGTTTGCGTGTGTTTCTTCCTAGGTTGGGACTATTCCCTCTCATCAAGAGGCTCACTTTACCTCCCCCATTTTGATAGTAAGAGAACCTGGACACAGAGTTACATTACGCACTCACTAGGCACACTCACCTTGCTTTCTTGAAGTTTCAAGCATAACACTCTCATGTGCTAAACAACAAGAGCTAAGGCAAATATCTAAGAGAATGGCAACCAAGCCATTGTACTAGATGAGACTCCTACACCAAATGGTGTGAGGTCTAGTTGGCACTTCATATCACAAAGATCCCCTGAATGTTAGTGGGTCCAGCACTATTAACAGGTTTCAAGATATTTTTTGTAAATATCACTTTCTTAATAGTTTAAAATACAAGTTTATTAATCAAAATTATTCACTTTGTTGTGACAAGATAATTGTTCATTAAATTGTTTCGTGTGACATCATTATCATTATCATTATCATTTTCATTATCATTATCATTATCATTATCATTATTATTATTATTATTAATTTCCTATCATTAAAGGATAACATTATTATATGTCAATAGGTGATCATTGCCATTTGTGATAACATTATTATATGTCAATAGGTGATCATTGCCATTTGTGATTACTTTTTGTTTGGTAAAACCATTCCTCAAACATCATCAATTATTTGGCATTATCTCTCTAGCCCTTCACAGTTGTACTTTCAATAACATCTAGTTCAACACTAGGTTGATTCACGTGTCTAATTTGAAGCACAACTTGTCCTCAATGGTATCTTACAAATTTAAGATTTGAAATGATACTCGTATTTTATGAAGTTTGTTTTCAAATATTCTATTGCGATATTCCCATTTTGGTATTGGAGGCCATTTCATTATGTACTAACTTGAACTCTATGTGTATTTTAGGCAACATATTTTGTATTTGAAAAATGAGGAGGTGTCATTATTTTATGAGGAAACCTCTTCATGAATATTTTGTTGAAAGAGATATGATTATTAGCCATTAAGGCTCTTATTTGATGTATAGGCTCAAAATTCCTTGGGGAGGTTTGTTCCCAACGCAAATGGTACTTGAAAATAACCCTATGGTTGATATCAAGTTTGGGATCTTTGTCAACGATACTATCAAAGGCCTAGCTAAGATTGAAAAGCGGATTTCCATCTTGAGCTAATGGATTTTATATTCTAGTGCACGTGATTACGATAAATTTTATATTTCTTTTTGCATCCTTTAAAAGTTGGAAATAAACTTATTGTAAAATTAAAGCAAGCACTAGAAAGCCATGAATACTGGGAAGATTATGATAAATTTTTGTTGCTATTTCCTTTTTAAGAAATGCTTGGAACTTAATAAAGGTTAATTTTAATAGTTTTGCTACATGAAGAAAATATATTTTTCCAATTGGGTTTGTTTTAAGTGGTTGGGAGGAATTATTGTTATTCTCTCTACCCATATTTAATTCCCATAAATGACATGTTGAGCTCAATATTGATTATATTGTTGTAATGTATTATATCTTTGTGGTTGGCCAACATTGTGCCCTAAATATTCTATGGTTTACCATAGGCACCATACTCAAAATGAGGGGGATTACTCAAGAATTTTCCCCAATATTTGTAACCTAGAAAAGAAAATATTAATCAAGAGAATGGGAGATGATAATCATTAATAGTAATAGTAATAACATGTTGTTTCATTATGAATGAATCCTTGTTCTTTGAATCCATATTCCATCACAAATTCATGCATAGGCACTTATGTCTTTCTCAGTATAAAGTTCATTACAAGTTCTTGACGGTGTATCAAATATATTGGTGTCTTGCATTAGGAGGTTGTCACATCAAAGTGGTTTGGGGAGTGCCCCATATTGAATGTGGTTGCTAATAAAAGTTCTTCCTTACATCTTCTTGATTTTATGATGATGTTTCTCATTTCATGGTTAGCGATGGATGCAATATAATTATAGGTGACATAATAGTGGTTTTCCTATGAAGGCATTTATAGTAAGGGAGATTTGTTTAATTAAGGTATCAAATTTTGAATTTAAAAGAAAAATCAATCAATCAATCAATTTTGTGTGTTTCACTTTCAAGGTGGATAGTCTTTTCAAATCATATGACATTTTTTCTTCCAATATTACTCATAAAGCTTATGTAACATGCAATCTATGAGAACATGCTAGAGTAAAAATACTATATTTTTCCTAAAAGAATCTAAAATGTAGATCCCAACAATATAATAATGTTTTCCTTTCATTACTTATTTGATTCTCTCTCTAGTGGTTTCCATGTCATACCTTATGGGCCACATTCATCTTGTGTTCGTTATCTATGTGATGTATACAATATTATGTTACTATAATGTCATATCCTATGTCAAAATATGTTTTCACATGAATACTCCTCTTGATTATGTGTATATGTGAACAATGATACGTGCATAAAAATTAGGAGACAAAGGTGGTTTATGTTGGGATTACCCACATCAAAATATTTTACAATCTAGACATTAGCCTTAGGGTGAAAATATATGAGATGATGTGATAGCATCCCCCCTCAAATTGGTATTAACCTCACTAGCTATTTCAGTGCCATGCCTTGTGCACCATTATTAGCATGGGATTTTTATCTATTTGACACCTATTATACTATCTTATACACTGCCATATACCATTATTGAAATTGTATCCTCCTTAGCAAAAAAGCATAAAGAATGAGAGATATATTTAAAATGATGTCTTGTACCCATGACTACATAAGCAACTATAGGTATATGGTAACTAAGTTAGTATAATTAACTTATATGATGGATGAGTCCAAACATATGGAATGTTATATCCCCAACCAAGTCATATATGAAGTCAATAATTTCCCATCCCACACAAGGAGATTACTTGCATGGGACTTCATCCCCTCATGTTATATAATAATAATCACATAACATAACCTTAGTGTCAATTAGTCTCTCAACTTGCAAATATTTTCATATAAGGCACACTATGATTTCTTCTATGATATTCCTTCACCTTACATGTGGCATGTTACCCCCTCACATATGGGGGTAACAAGAAGAGAAATTTTCTCTTGTGGTTTGATTAGAGACAATAGTTCCATAGTTGGCATCCATGTTTTTCCATAAATAGTTCCCTAGAGATCCTTCCCACACCATGCTTAACTCACTCATTTGATAATTTTGGTTCCAAACACACGACGTACAATTTTTCATTGTTTCATATTAAGTGCTAATGGAAAATATGTTTTTTCTATAAAAATAGTGTACAAATTATAGAGTTTGAAAATGATACCTTCAGGATGTTTCGAGGAGCAATGGTATTGTTAGGGGGCTTTCATATTGAAACTCTATATAGCTTGCTAGGAAGAGTTGTTAGTGAAGGGTACAACAATTTCATTGTTCCTATGAGTGGAGCAAAAGAAGGAAAAAAATCCTACAACCTTTGGAGAAAACACTATGTTGTGGCATCAAAGACTGGGACATGTTGAAGAGAAGGGCCTTCAAGTACTACACGGAAATGGTATGGTAGAAGATATGTCTAGTATCTCTGTAGATTTTGATTTTTGTGAACATTGTTTATAGGGAAGCAAAATTAGGTTAGATTCTCCTTTCATGCTACTAGGTCAAAGGGAATATTACAGTTGATGCATAGTGATGTGTTTGGACCTGTGTTGGTTCCTTCACTAGGTAAATATAAATACTATGTATCATTTATAGATAGCTTCTCGAGGAATACAAGGATTTATTTCCTCAAGAAGAAATCTAATGTCTTCAACAAATTCAAAGAGTTTAAGGATCTTGTGGAAAATAAAAATAAAAAAGGATAAAATTAAGGGATTGAGGAGAGATAATGGTGGAGAATTCTGCAAAAATAAATTATAAGAATTATATAAGTAGGTGTAGTATAGTAAGGAAGAATACTACTTCATACACACTTTAGCATAATGAAGTTGTAGAAAGGATGAACATGACATTAATAGAGAAAGCAAGGATCATGCTCAGTGGTGTCAGGTTAAGACAGGAATTTGAGGCAAAGGAAATAGACATTGCATGTTATGCAGTAAATAGATCACCTTCATCAGTGTTAGATGACAAGACTCCACAACAAATATGAACTCGTAAGAAACCTTCTCTTAAACAAGTCGGGGTATTTGGTTGTGATGCTTATGTACACATTCTAAAGGAGAATAGGAGTAAGCTGGACAGGAAAGTTGAAAAGTGTATCTGTATTGGATATAAAAATGGCCTAAAAGGTTATAATCTTTGGAATTATTGTCGTTGCTACAATACCCTCCAAATTTTGCCTACATTCAAATTTTGGAGCCTCCCTTTGATCATGTGAATTGTCATTTTTAGTTATTGAAGTGATCTTATACTTAAGCAAAGTCTTTCGGTAGAAATCACATAAGAGAAATTTTTGGCCGATGCGTTTTGAACCAACAAGTATGGTTCATCATCAGGACCAGATGAAGAGGCAGACCATGGAAAATTATTAAATATAGAGCAATGTAGAGACATAATTTCAAGTAACAGCTATATTTGAACAATAATATTTAAATTATGATATTAATTTATTAATATATTAAAAACAATTATTATTAAGTAACGGCTATATTAAACATCTAGTTTTTGAAAAATAATATTTAAATAATGATATTAGTTTACTAATTTATTAAAAAATATTAATAGGTAATGGCTATATTAAACAGCTAGTTTTTGAAAAATAATATTTAAATTAATTTATTAAAACCAAATATTACTAGTTTTTGAAAAATAATATTTAACTAATGATATTAGTTTATAAATCTATTAAAAAAAATTAATAAGTAATGGCTATATTAAACGGCTAGTTTTTGAAAAATGATATTTAAATTAATTTATTAAAACCAAATATTACTAGTTTTTAAAAAATAATATTTAAATTATAATATTAGTTTATTAATTTATTAAAACAAATATTAATAAGTAACCGCTATATTAAACAACGAGTTTTTGAAAAATAATATTAAAATTAATTTATTAAAAAAAACTCAAAGTCAAACTCTAAACAAGGAGGGAAGTCAAAAATTATAAAAAGGAGTCAAGGCCCTAATCGAGACAAGAACATTTAATAAATAAAATAATTTTTTTTTTTCTAGGCTAAGACTAAACTAAGTACCCACGGGGAATTGAACCAGTGACCTATCGCAAGGAGTGCCTTAACAGCGCACCCTTTCACCGTCAATCCAAAGCCCCGTGGGCTAATAAATAAAATAATTAATGTAAATAAAATAAACTAAATTAAAAATAATTAATGGAAAAAATAAATAAAACAAAAATATGCACAAGTCAAAAGAAAAATATATATAAATAAATATATATATTCATTCAAAGAAAAGTAATCAATAAATAAAACAGGGTCAACAATAAAATATGGGGTGGAGGCCCATTAAACAAATAACAAAAACACTAAAAGGAGTTAAGAATGAAAAGGATGGTAAAATACTTAAAAACACGAAGGATCAAGAAATTAAACTCTAATGAAGAATAAATCAACAACAAATACTATAAAAAAATGACGCCAATACCTACATAGATAAACAAACAAACAAAATAAATCCCAAAAAGAAGCCTAAAAGACTAGGAGGACAGGACAGGGACCCAACTTCTAGTAATATTCCAACCATCATCTATATTCAAACTATTGGGTCGTTTTTCAATTTCTAAGGCCTCCCTCAATTTACGATGATGGAAATGACTAACCCTAGCAATGAATTGGGCCTCCTTAATGCAAATGTGATGCTTATATTTATCTGCATGCTTTGCCAAAGCAGAGGATTGGATCCTGCCATGCTTGATGTCAGCAACATGCTCACGAATCCTTTGATTAATCGAGCAACCAGTCTCACCAATGCAGGGAGTCCCAGAAGAGCATGGGATAACGTAAACACCCTTCCTATTCTTGGGGTCCACTTGGTATTTTAAAGATCTAAGGGAGATCTTATACTTGTTCTCTAAGTTTTCAAGTTCCTTTCTGAAGAAATCCAAAGTGTTATTTTTGGCTAGGGGAAGTGTCATCCTCTGTGAAAAGCAGTTTTTTCGCACCTTTAAGGGGCAGCTCCAGTGCATTCGCTTGCTTAGTGGATCCTATCTATCATAGGGACATGTATTAGACACATTCCATGGGGCATTGCGCACTTTCTCTTCGCAGCCGACACTTATGTCGTAAAGGTATATCTTAAGTGTCACAGTTGAAGATAAGTGTCATTTTACTATCATTTCAATGAATACATGTTGATTTCATGTATTGTGTATATTATTTTCATGTGTTTTATCAGGTTCAAGACTTGTTATATTCTTTTACTCTTACCCTCTTTCCTCATTGATCTCACACTTAGTCAATTTTGGAGTTTTCTCTATCCTCACAACTTACACAATCAATGATCAACTTTCAACCTCCATTTACTGCACACTGTGCATTCCTAAGCCACAGTGATGAATTTCTTATCTCCTATAACTTCACACTACACAATCCTATAGGACAACGTCCTTCAACTACGGATTAAGAAACTTCAGAGATCGGTCACTTAGCCTTGTTGGTTTCACTTGCCCAATGTGCAATTCTGACCATCCCTTCCTTGCCTTGAGCATTGTGCAATTCTAGTATATAGTGGAACCTCTTCTAGATCCTTACAGTTCTCAATTGTGCAATCCTTTGAGCCTCTCCCTCAGTCACTGCGCATTGTGCGGTCACATTTCCAAGCATGCCTCCTTGCCTCTTTATCCTGCCTAATGTGCAATCCTTGACTTGCCTTCTCCCTTTCCATTGTTCATTGCATAGTCATAGTGCACAGAGCATCACCCCCTAGCTCCTAAAACTTAACAATACGCCCAAGAGGACCTCTCTCTGCCACCCTTGCACATTGTCCCATCACAGTTAGCATGTTGTATGAGAAACAAGTTAGACTGGGTGATTTTAGGACTGATATTTTCTTGTCATGAGTGAACTTCATTTGCAGGTGTTATCATCCTAGTATGACAAGATGATGTTCAAGGAGGACATCAAGTAGAGGCCACAAGAAGACACTTATGGAGATAAATCACAGAGAGATCATCATACAAAGAGATAAAGGAACTTTGAACTACGACAGATAGATGACAACTCAAGAAGACTTGGAAGACTCTAATACTATAACCATGACCTTTGAAGGGTGAAGTTGAAGTATAGGAAAGATACATCATGAAGAGTTGAAGGCATAGAAACAAAGAGAAGAACTTATCATTGATACACTACAATGAATTTTTATGTCATAGTCAACAAATTATGGCTTCTCAAAGTGTCACCACAAAAGTCGTATGTTGTCCATGTATTCTTCCACAATTTGTGGAATGTAATTTTGTATTTCTGGAAAATGAAAAAATGTAAATGTGTGGAAGCCCAAGGGTCACGCATGGAATGTGGAAAGTGACTGGAAAGTCCTAGATTAGTGCAGAAGCTCAAAGGTCACATAGAAGCACAAAATTCACGGGGGAGATCAAGAGTCACGAGGGAGGTCAAGAGTCAAAAGGGAGGTGGAGATTCACCTCATTTGTTATAAATACACCCTTATAGCTCAACCAAAATACCTTTCACCTTGGCTTCTCAATCTAGGCATAGGAGACAAGATCATCCTTTTGAGGAGCAAGTGGTGACTTAATGTTCCACTATTGGAGCTAGTGGTGTATCATTGTAATGGTGTATCTTGGGTCTTTCACTTAATTATTTGAATCTCTTGGAGTCGACACACTTTCATGCATATATTTTGAGTGTTGTAAGACTATTATTTTATTGTTTATAGTGTATGTTTGTGTTTACATACTAATGAAAATGAACTATTTTGTTGGCTCTAGTATGTATCTTTGAATTGTGCATCTCTTGCTTTCATGATCGTTGTTTCTTTGTGAACTATTGCACAAGATAATTAAAAAATATTTTAGATATATGTGTGTGTATTTATTAGGATATTACTATTACTTTTCTTCTAAGGACTCGCTTTCTCTTTTCCGTCTGTGAAAGAACCTTTATACACATTGCAATTGAGTACTTCATGAGGCCAACTTTCTTATCTTGAAAGTATGTGTACTCTCTTATGTTTTTTATTGCCACCAAGGAAAACTATTAAGAATATGGAATTCAGGCCCATTTCACAGATGGGGCTCCTACTCCAAATGGTGTGAGGTCTAGTTGCAACTTCATATCGGGAAGACCCCTTGTATGTTGACGGTTTCCAGCACCGTCAACGGGAATATAGAAACAAATAAGGTTGTGTATAGTAGATATGTGGTATTTAGATAAATCAAAGATGTTGTCAAAAAAAACTTCCTACCAAGGGAGAAATAACTATAAAAGATAGAGTTTTAATTGAAAGATGATGAATCAAACTCTATAGAAGAACAAGAATAAGAAGAAGAACCACATACTTTGGTATTGAGGAGATAAGTTCAGGAAAAAAGGTAGTCATAAAGATATATTCCACCTAATTTATGTTCAATTTTTTCTTTGTTTATTTTTGGTGATGATATTAGAACTATTGAGGAGGCAATGAATTCAAAGGATGGAAAACTTTGGAAAAAGGCCATGGTTGAAAAAATGGCATCCTTGGACAATATTGAGACTTGGAATCTAGTGAATTTTCTAGTAAGAAGAAATCCCATTGGTAGAAAATGGGTGTTTAAGAAGAAGTTGAATGCAAAAGGAAAAGTGGAGAAATACAAAGCTCTATTAGTAGCAAAAGGTTATTCCCAAATAGAGGGAATTGACTTTGGTGATATCTTTTCTCCTATTGCCAAGTTAACTTCTATTAGATTTCTTTTATCTATTGTTTTTTTCTTTTTATTTTGAAGTAGAACAGATGGATGTAAAGACAACATTCCTACATGGGAACATAGAAGAAGAAATCTACATTAAGTAGTCAGAAGGATTTTTGATGAAGGGAAAGAAAAATTTGGTGTGCCAACCAAAAAGGTCCCTTTAGGAGTTAAAGCAATCACTAAGGATGTTGTATCAAAATTTTGGTACTAATATATTGGGACTTAGCTTCACAAGGAGCAAAGTGGATCGTTGTGTATATTTCAAATTAGTTGGTGATCATATTATT
The DNA here is from genome assembly GCA_031772625.1 of Pinus tabuliformis. Classification (NCBI taxonomy): domain Eukaryota; kingdom Viridiplantae; phylum Streptophyta; class Pinopsida; order Pinales; family Pinaceae; genus Pinus; species Pinus tabuliformis. The sequence goes on from CM062804.1 coordinate 108,992,947, forward strand.
TCTTTGGTCTAGTATGTGGATGATATGTTGTTGATTGGAAATGACAAGGAAATCATCCAAGAAGTGAAATGCAGTTGTCATCTAAATTTAACCTCAAAGGATATTAGTGATGTAAATTTCATTTTCAACATGGAAATTAGAAAGGACTGAAAAAATAGGAAACTCTAGTTAAAACAGAGGAAGTATGTTGAGACAATATTGTAGAGGATTAAGATGAAATAATGTTAACCGGTAAAGGTGTGTATTCATGTAGGTGTAAATTTATCAAGAAATCAGTGTCAAAACACATGGGAAGAGGAAGAGGACATGTCTTGTGTTCCATATGCCAATGTAGTTGATATTTTGATCTATGCAATGGTATGTATTAAACCAAACAATTCACATGTAGTGGGAGTATTAAGCAAGTATATCTCAAAACCAGGGAAGGATCATTAAACATCAATAAAGATCATTTTCACCTATTTGTGTGACACTACTAGCTATGGATTTTGCTACCAAGGAAGACTAGAATTTGGTAGAGTGTTGGACATACATGCCTTTGTTGATATGAATTGGGTTGGAGATATGGATTGTAGAAAGATCTGTAAACTATTGTCGATATTCCACCGGACAATTTTCACAATAAGATATCTCATACACACATAAGACACATGATATCCTCTTGGAAACCCTTTCGGGAGAAAAACAAGATGGAAGGTGAGGTCGCTCCACTCTCTTTCTCTCTCTGGAAATATGGATGCAGGTACAAAGATGTATGGCATGTGGCTCGTGGATTGTTATATTGAAAAACTACTCTTTATATGTTCTACCTCCTATCCCTCTTGGCTATTTTTTCATCTATGGAGCAAATGCACTCGAAAGAATGGAATGCATCTTCCTCCTAGTGGCCTAGTTATAACACAAACCGATATCCTACTAGTGGTTACGTTTGACTACCTCAAATCTTAACCAGAGTTACAACTTATACTCTTATAGAGTCTTTTACATCAAAATCATGTGTCTAGCCCCTATTCCATGAATAATTGGGGCTGACACGACATCCTCTCAAACCATGGTGGTGAACAGGAAGGTCAATTTCTGAGTGGCATAACTTTCGCATACGAACTCCAATTGATGCACTTCTTGCGCCATTGGAAATATCTCTATGTTTATAAACTAATGAAAAGGTGTTGGACTAAAGAAAGACATTTTTATCCCCAAAAAACATCATTTGATGCCTCAAAATGTTCCTGAAAGGTTTCAGACCCTTTTCTCCAAACTAGGTCCCACCAGTAAAAACAATCCCGTGAACTTATTCCTCCACTTTTTCCACTCTGAATGGATCAAGATGGATGAAAAACAATATAATGATCCAATATGGATCATAGAATATCTACAAGTGGGTATGTGTTTAAATTATTTGGAGGAGAAATCAGTTGGATGAGCAAGAGATAGTATGTAGTGGCACTCTCAAGTTGAATACATGGCACCCACTCATGCGAGCGAGGAAGTAATATGGTTACAAATATTGTGTATAGGTATTGGTTTTGTACAGAAAGATGTAAGGATAGATTGTGATACTTGATGTGTAATATTCCTAGCATAGAACCTACCATGTCATTCTAGGACAAAGAATATTAGTGTCTAGTATCACTTTCTGAGAAATATGATTGAAGAAAAGGTGTTGCAAGTGAAGGTAGACACTTGTAAGAATGTTGTAGATTCATTAAAAAATTTGCGAGCATTGAGGAGTTCTCTTGGTGTAGACAAAAAATGGGAATTATTTCCCTTGATTGTTGATCATGTACTCTTGTGACCCCCTTTGTTAAAATAAAACAAGTGGGAGAATGTTGGGTATGAGTTATATTTTTTGCATGACTACTCGCATGTGTTGTACATTGCATTGGGCATAGTGGGGGGGTCATAGGGGGGTAGAATCCCCCCCCCCATTCAAGGAGGTTGCATAAGGGGTGAAGCCCCCCTTTCCTGTGATATTTGCAGGGGTGTGAAAGGCCCATTGTGTGAGGGTTTGAGGACAAAAAACCCAAAAAAAAATCTAGGCGAGTTTTTGCATCCATTTTTGGAAATTTTTGGTACATGATTTTCTCCTTTACCAATTTTGTGGCACATGGTGGTTTAGCCCATTGTTTTGTAGTTTGTATTAAAGAAATATGGTTGTATTATACTCCATGGTAAATGGATTATAATTTTATGGATGTTATGAGATATATATATATTGTATTGTAATACCTTAAAGAAAAATGTACTGAAAATATTTATGGTTTTCCTAGTTTGGGTTTCCAGGGTAAAATCTTTGTGTTAATGTGTGTGTTTTTCCTTGCATATTTTATGTTTTATTAAGAATATATTTGCAACAATTAAATATATAGGGTTAAAACCTACATAATTATGATCCTCCCATACCTAAAATTTCAAGTGGTGTGAATTTTATAAAATATTGTGAACCTTTAAGGTGATACTTAATCAAATCTACCTAGTTGCATTTACGTATAACATGGCTCACTTTCTATGCTCATTGACTTATATACATGCCCTAAATTGATGGTCACATTTGGGCCCTTAAATCCCCTCCTTGAACTATGTACTTTCCATGGACATGATGTGGACATGAGCCTTAAGTTCTTTTAAGGACGTTGAGGAGGGTTCTTGCAAACTTAATTGAGGTCATTCCACACTTTATGGAGGACGTTGGGCCTTTCCTTGAGCACATCACACTTGGAGATGATGTGGCACCATTTTGAAGGGGAAAATGGACCATTTTGAGATAAATTTGCACTTGGAGGATGAAACATTGTACCATTTGGAGGGAACATTTCACTTTGGAGCACATACATGTGCCTTTTCACATCATTTTGAGTAATTTGTCCACCTTGAAGATCACATGTGCCACACTTTTCTTTTGGCATGCATTTATGATGGACATATTGGTATAAGATTATCTTTACCCCACTTTGGAAACATAATTTAGGGTCTTTAATGCCTATCCACTCTTGTATCATGGATATTTTATTTAATGTAACCTTATATCTATGGTTTGTAAGAGATAAAATCATATTTTATGTTCATAAGGATTTTGCTAGGAGGATATAATTATTTTAATGAGAATGGAGCTAGAACTCAGATAAATAAGAGAGGCACTTCTCATTTCTAAATCAATGCTACTTGTGGAGAAACATCACTACTTTTCTATTATTTCTCTTTTATAAAGGCTATAGATGGACAATTAGAGTAACTACTAGGGTTTTGAAGATTGTAAGATTTCTTGAAATGTCACTGGTCTCACTTTGTCTTATGGATTTTACTTACGAATGAATCTAATGTAATTGTATTTTTCTAATGGTGATGGTGTGTTCTCTTTATTTCTTCTTGAACAGATCCCTCTTTTCAGTGAGGATAGAGAAAACTCCAAAATTGACTAAGTGTGAGATCAATGAGGAAAGAGGGTAAGAGTAAAAGAATATAACAAGTCTTGAACCTGATAAAACACATGAAAATAATATACACAATACCTGAAATCAACATGTATTCATTGAAATGATAGTAAAATGACACTTATCTTCAACTGTGACACTTAAGATATACCTTTACGATATAAGTGTCGGCTGCGAAGAGAAAGTGCGCAATGCCCCATGGAATGTGTCTAATACATGTCCCTATGATAGATAGGATCCACTAAGCAAGCGAATGCACTGGAGCTGCCCCTTAAAGGTGCGAAAAAACTGCTTTTCACAGAGGATGACACTTCCCCTAGCCAAAAATAACACTTTGGATTTCTTCAGAAAGGAACTTGAAAACTTAGAGAACAAGTATAAGATCTCCCTTAGATCTTTAAAATACCAAGTGGACCACAAGAATAGGAAGGGTGTTTACGTTATCCCATGCTCTTCTGGGACTCCCTGCATTGGTGAGACTGGTTGCTCGATTAATCAAAGGATTCGTGAGCATGTTGCTGACATCAAGCATGGCAGGACCCAATCCTCCGCTTTGGCAAAGCATGCAGATAAATATAAGCATCACATTTGCATTAAGGAGGCCCAATTCATTGCTAGGGTTAGTCATTTCCATCATCGTAAATTGAGGGAGGCCTTAGAAATTGAAAAACGACCCAATAGTTTGAATAGAGATGATGGTTGGAATATTACTAGAAGTTGGGTCCCTGTCCTGTCCTCCTAGTCTTTTAGGCTTCTTTTTGGGATTTATTTTGTTTGTTTGTTTATCTATGTAGGTATTGGCGTCATTTTTTATAGTATTTGTTGTTGATTTATTCTTCATTAGAGTTTAATTTCTTGATCCTTCGTGTTTTTAAGTATTTTACCATCCTTTTCATTCTTAACTCCTTTTAGTATTTTTGTTATTTGTTTAATGGGCCTCAACCCCATATTTTATTGTTGACCCTGTTTTATTTATTGATTACTTTTCTTTGAATGAATATATATATTTATTTATATATATTTTTCTTTTGACTTGTGCATATTTTTGTTTTATTTATTTTTTCCATTAATTATTTTTAATTTAGTTTATTTTATTTACATTAATTATTTTATTTATTAAATGTTCTTGTCTCGATTAGGGCCTTGACTCCTTTTTATAATTTTTGACTTCCCTCCTTGTTTAGAGTTTGACTTTGAGTTTTTTTTAATACATTAATTTTAATATTATTTTTCAAAAACTCGTTGTTTAATATAGCGGTTACTTATTAATATTTGTTTTAATAAATTAATAAACTAATATTATAATTTAAATATTATTTTTCAAAAACTAGTAATATTTGGTTTTAATAAATTAATTTAAATATCATTTTTCAAAAACTAGCCGTTTAATATAGCCATTACTTATTAATTTTTTTTAATAGATTTATAAACTAATATCATTAGATAAATATTATTTTTCAAAAACTAGTAATATTTGGTTTTAATAAATTAATTTAAATATTATTTTTCAAAAACTAGCTGTTTAATATAGCCATTACCTATTAATATTTTTTAATAAATTAGTAAACTAATATCATTATTTAAATATTATTTTTCAAAAACTAGATGTTTAATATAGCCGTTACTTAATAATAATTGTTTTTAATATATTAATAAATTAATGTCATAATTTAAATATTATTGTTCAAATATAGCTGTTACTTGAAATTATGTCTCTACATTGCTCTATATTTAATAATTTTCCATGGTCTGCCTCTTCATCTGGTCCTGATGATGAACCATACTTGTTGGTTCAAAACGCATCGGCCAAAAATTTCTCTTATGTGATTTCTACCGAAAGACTTTGCTTAAGTATAAGATCACTTCAATAACTAAAAATGACAATTCACATGATCAAAGGGAGGCTCCAAAATTCGAATGTAGGCAAAATTTGGAGGGTATTGTAGCAACGACAATAATTCCAAAGATTATAACCTTTTAGGCCATTTTTATATCCAATACAGATACACTTTTCAACTTTCCTGTCCAGCTTACTCCTATTCTCCTTTAGAATGTGTACATAAGCATCACAACCAAATACCCCGACTTGTTTAAGAGAAGGTTTCTTACGAGTTCATATTTGTTGTGGAGTCTTGTCATCTAACACTGATGAAGGTGATCTATTTACTGCATAACATGCAATGTCTATTTCCTTTGCCTCAAATTCCTGTCTTAACCTGACACCACTGAGCATGATCCTTGCTTTCTCTATTAATGTCATGTTCATCCTTTCTACAACTTCATTATGCTAAAGTGTGTATGAAGTAGTATTCTTCCTTACTATACTACACCTACTTATATAATTCTTATAATTTATTTTTGCAGAATTCTCCACCATTATCTCTCCTCAATCCCTTAATTTTATCCTTTTTTATTTTTATTTTCCACAAGATCCTTAAACTCTTTGAATTTGTTGAAGACATTAGATTTCTTCTTGAGGAAATAAATCCTTGTATTCCTCGAGAAGCTATCTATAAATGATACATAGTATTTATATTTACCTAGTGAAGGAACCAACACAGGTCCAAACACATCACTATGCATCAACTGTAATATTCCCTTTGACCTAGTAGCATGAAAGGAGAATCTAACCTAATTTTGCTTCCCTATAAACAATGTTCACAAAAATCAAAATCTACAGAGACTAGACATATCTTCTACCATACCATTTCCGTGTAGTACTTGAAGGCCCTTCTCTTCAACATGTCCCAGTCTTTGATGCCACAACATAGTGTTTTCTCCAAAGGTTGTAGGATTTTTTTCCTTCTTTTGCTCCACTCATAGGAACAATGAAATTGTTGTACCCTTCACTAACAACTCTTCCTAGCAAGCTATATAGAGTTTCAATATGAAAGCCCCCTAACAATACCATTGCTCCTCGAAACATCCTGAAGGTATCATTTTCAAACTCTATAATTTGTACACTATTTTTATAGAAAAAACATATTTTCCATTAGCACTTAATATGAAACAATGAAAAATTGTACGTCGTGTGTTTGGAACCAAAATTATCAAATGAGTGAGTTAAGCATGGTGTGGGAAGGATCTCTAGGGAACTATTTATGGAAAAACATGGATGCCAACTATGGAACTATTGTCTCTAATCAAACCACAAGAGAAAATTTCTCTTCTTGTTACCCCCATATGTGAGGGGGTAACATGCCACATGTAAGGTGAAGGAATATCATAGAAGAAATCATAGTGTGCCTTATATGAAAATATTTGCAAGTTGAGAGACTAATTGACACTAAGGTTATGTTATGTGATTATTATTATATAACATGAGGGGATGAAGTCCCATGCAAGTAATCTCCTTGTGTGGGATGGGAAATTATTGACTTCATATATGACTTGGTTGGGGATATAACATTCCATATGTTTGGACTCATCCATCATATAAGTTAATTATACTAACTTAGTTACCATATACCTATAGTTGCTTATGTAGTCATGGGTACAAGACATCATTTTAAATATATCTCTCATTCTTTATGCTTTTTTGCTAAGGAGGATACAATTTCAATAATGGTATATGGCAGTGTATAAGATAGTATAATAGGTGTCAAATAGATAAAAATCCCATGCTAATAATGGTGCACAAGGCATGGCACTGAAATAGCTAGTGAGGTTAATACCAATTTGAGGGGGGATGCTATCACATCATCTCATATATTTTCACCCTAAGGCTAATGTCTAGATTGTAAAATATTTTGATGTGGGTAATCCCAACATAAACCACCTTTGTCTCCTAATTTTTATGCACGTATCATTGTTCACATATACACATAATCAAGAGGAGTATTCATGTGAAAACATATTTTGACATAGGATATGACATTATAGTAACATAATATTGTATACATCACATAGATAACGAACACAAGATGAATGTGGCCCATAAGGTATGACATGGAAACCACTAGAGAGAGAATCAAATAAGTAATGAAAGGAAAACATTATTATATTGTTGGGATCTACATTTTAGATTCTTTTAGGAAAAATATAGTATTTTTACTCTAGCATGTTCTCATAGATTGCATGTTACATAAGCTTTATGAGTAATATTGGAAGAAAAAATGTCATATGATTTGAAAAGACTATCCACCTTGAAAGTGAAACACACAAAATTGATTGATTGATTGATTTTTCTTTTAAATTCAAAATTTGATACCTTAATTAAACAAATCTCCCTTACTATAAATGCCTTCATAGGAAAACCACTATTATGTCACCTATAATTATATTGCATCCATCGCTAACCATGAAATGAGAAACATCATCATAAAATCAAGAAGATGTAAGGAAGAACTTTTATTAGCAACCACATTCAATATGGGGCACTCCCCAAACCACTTTGATGTGACAACCTCCTAATGCAAGACACCAATATATTTGATACACCGTCAAGAACTTGTAATGAACTTTATACTGAGAAAGACATAAGTGCCTATGCATGAATTTGTGATGGAATATGGATTCAAAGAACAAGGATTCATTCATAATGAAACAACATGTTATTACTATTACTATTAATGATTATCATCTCCCATTCTCTTGATTAATATTTTCTTTTCTAGGTTACAAATATTGGGGAAAATTCTTGAGTAATCCCCCTCATTTTGAGTATGGTGCCTATGGTAAACCATAGAATATTTAGGGCACAATGTTGGCCAACCACAAAGATATAATACATTACAACAATATAATCAATATTGAGCTCAACATGTCATTTATGGGAATTAAATATGGGTAGAGAGAATAACAATAATTCCTCCCAACCACTTAAAACAAACCCAATTGGAAAAATATATTTTCTTCATGTAGCAAAACTATTAAAATTAACCTTTATTAAGTTCCAAGCATTTCTTAAAAAAGAAATAGCAACAAAAATTTATCATAATCTTCCCAGTTTTCATGGCTTTCTAGTGCTTACTTTAATTTTACAATAAGTTTATTTCCAACTTTTAAAGGATGCAAAAAGAAATATAAAATTTATCGTAATCACGTGCACTAGAATATAAAATCCATTAGCTCAAGATGGAAATCCGCTTTTCAATCTTAGCTAGGCCTTTGATAGTCTCGTTGACAAAGATCCCAAACTTGATATCAATTATAGGGTTATTTTTAAGTACCATTCGCATTGGGAACAAACCTCCCCAAGGAATTTTGAGCCTATATATCAAATAAGAGCCTTAATGGCTAATAATCATATCTCTTTCAACAAAATATTCATGAAGAGGTTTCCTCATAAAATAATGACACCTCCTCATTTTTCAAATACAAAATATGTTGCCTAAAATACACATAGAGTTCAAGTTAGTACATAATGAAATGGCCTCCAATACCAAAATGGGAATATCGCAATAGAATATTTGAAAACAAACTTCATAAAATACGAGTATCATTTCAAATCTTAAATTTGTAAGATACCATTGAGGACAAGTTGTGCTTCAAATTAGACACGTGAATCAACCTAGTGTTGAACTAGATGTTATTGAAAGTACAATTGTGAAGGGCTAGAGAGATAATGCCAAATAATTGATGATGTTTGAGGAATGGTTTTACCAAACAAAAAGTAATCACAAATGGCAATGATCACCTATTGACATATAATAATGTTATCACAAATGGCAATGATCACCTATTGACATATAATAATGTTATCCTTTAATGATAGGAAATTAATAATAATAATAATAATGATAATGATAATGATAATGATAATGATAATGATAATGATGTCACACGAAACAATTTAATGAACAATTATCTTGTCACAACAAAGTGAATAATTTTGATTAATAAACTTGTATTTAAAACTATTAAGAAAGTGATATTTACAAAAAATATCTTGAAACCTGTTAATAGTGCTGGACCCACTAACATTCAGGGGATCTTTGTGATATGAAGTGCCAACTAGACCTCACACCATTTGGTGTAGGAGTCTCATCTAGTACAATGGCTTGGTTGCCATTCTCTTAGATATTTGCCTTAGCTCTTGTTGTTTAGCACATGAGAGTGTTATGCTTGAAACTTCAAGAAAGCGAGGTGAGTGTGCCTAGTGAGTGCGTAATGTAACTCTGTGTCCAAGTTCTCTTACTATCAAAATGGGGGAGGTAAAGTGAGCCTCTTGATGAGAGGGAATAGTCCCAACCTAGGAAGAAACACACGCAAACAACAAGAAGGGTCTGTCCGACATCTAGCGGAATAGTCCACAACGGACGCGGTAGTCGTGAAAACAAAAGCTCAAGGGAAAACACATACACCGTTCGACGGAATAGTCCACATGGAAGTGACGGTCGTTAACACCAAGAAATATGCAAATATGGTCTGTCTAATGTCCGACAGAGTATTCCACACGGACGAGACAACAATGATAAACAATACAACACATCTTCAACAATATGAGTACTAAAATAATCGAAGTAGTTAAGCTACCTTTGTATAGGTTAAGAAAACATGCATTACAAACATTTAAAGAATAGTCTTACAAAAGGATACAAAACATGCATGAAAATGTGATGGCCTGAAGCAGACTTCTGAATTAAGAAAAAGATCAAAGACACATCTGTACACCATACATCACTAGTCCCAGTAGTGGGACATTGAATCCACTCCTCGCTCCTCAAAGAATTGATTATAGACTCAAGGTTATGTGGGAGGAGCCAAGGTGAAAGGTCCTTTGCTCATACAATGAGGGGGTATATATAGCTAAGGGGGTATAAATGAACCTTGTGACTCTTCAACTTCCCTCATGATTGTTTGACTTCCTATGACTTTTCGAATTTACAAGACTCTTCGATTTCACATGTGGGTCTCTTGGAATTCCACTTTACATTACATTGATTACAACAAGTATGGCCCATAGTAGTGATGTGGCCGAGACAACTCATGACACAACTCGACATGACACTGTTCACATGTATTGGCTGACTGTGGTGTCCGTGTCACATTGTTGTGCTACTATGTGATGATATGATCTTGGTGTAACATGTCTTCACCTCCACATGGAAAAGTGTGCGGTGTCTTCCATGGTCTTGATCTTTGCTTGACAATGCATGTGAATGTGTCCGCTTTGCTCTCTTGCTATATGTGCTTCATGTGTTTGTTCGACCGCGAGAAAGTCTTATAGCATGCACCTCTTTTCCATCCCGTTCATTTTCACACCATGTTTCATCGATGTACCTATTTCTGCAATCACTCATGATGAGATGACATCAAATCCAAAAATCTCCTAGTCTACCATGATGCATTATTTTCCATTTCGGCGCAGGTGACCAAGAGAGGGACAAGGCACTGAGGTTGTGGGAGAACAACACAGGTCGGGATGTGGGGCTTCGGACAACTGTCGAGAAAAACTGTGTAGATGTCACTAGGAGACAAATTTTCACGATGTGAGACAACAATCACAGCTACGGGGAGAAACCCAGTCGGGAGGCAGAATTCTGTAGTTTTCAAGAGAGGGCCAAGAGGGGTGTCAGGGAGATGCTGGGCCAATCTGCATAATTTTTCAAGGGAGCACTTGGAAGGTCATCGAGATAGGATATTTTCAATTTCTCCGAGGAGGACATTGTGGGAAACCAAAGGCACTAGCAAAAAATCTACGCAGTTTTCTAGAGGAGCACAAAATTGGGCTCCAGGAGCGGTTCGTCAAAATTGCGCAATCCTTAGAGATAGGTCGGGTCCAGACAATTATGGCAGTTTTTGAGCTGGTTGCAGAGCGGGGAAGAAGGGTTGGACATGACAACTATGTGAAATTCTTGAGCTAGTTGCAAAGCGGGTAAGAAGGGTTGGCATGGAAGGAAAGCTTTGTGCAATTCCGAGGCTGTTTGTGGAGCGAGAAGGAAGGGAAGGGTAGGATAGCTCTATGCAATTCCTAAGCTGGTTGCATAGGTAGAAAGAAGGGTTGGTAGGGCAGGAAAAATCTGCACAATTATGGAGCTCAGTACAACCCAAGATCATAGCTCAAGTTCTTTCTCTGGTTGATCAGCGGGAGGCTTGATGGGAGATTTTACAAGAAACGCAAAGTTCATCGGTTTCTGGGACAACTTCTGCGCAATTATCAGAGTGATTCAGCTGGCTCATTTCTAGAATTGCGCAGAGCGGGATGCCTGAAGGACAACCTCATGCTCTACGCAGTTCTGATCAACAGTGCAAGGTCACAGAGACCGGGTTCAGCTGATGGAGGGTTGTCCGGTCGACAAATTTTCAGGAAAACTGGCTAAGTGTGAAAGCAAGTGTACTTGTGCAGACACGACAATGTGATCACACACTCAACACAACTCGATGAAAAGACACTTCAAATCAAAAAGACAACATATGCTCAGTGAGACTGACATAAAGTTTGAGAACGACAAATGTAACATTTGAGACATGTCTTAGAACGACCATGACGACACTTGTGTGAAAATGTTTACAAATTAGTGTGTGAGTGCGACCAATGTCGACAGAGCGAAAACAACTCATATACACAAAGACAGACCTTCAAAATGCTAGAACAAACTTGCAAGCATGACATAGTGATCAACATGCCAAAAGACGACTAATGATCGATCAAGCGAAGAGTGTGTGAAAACTGAAGAAGAGCTCATGGGATGAGCCTGAGTGTTTGCGACCATCAAGTTAAAAACCAAGTAAGGCTCTGAAATTTGGATGGAGGCCAAAATTTTGGAGGTGTTGCAACCGCTACAACACTTGGCGACACACTGGTTGAATACCAACTTCTCTATTTCGGTTCATTTTCATCATAGTGCCTTGGCCTTTCAGGAAGTATTTATTCATTGTGCAAGTTACTTTGGATTCCCCACTTACCCCATGGATAGACATAGTTCACCTTGTACAACCTCAGCAAACACAACAATTTTTTTAGCTAGATCACAGTGTTTCAAAATTGGGAAGGGTAGTTTGGTTTCCGAGCTTAATATTCAAAGTGTATAAGTTTTCATATCTGGTGTTGTTCTGCTGCCAGCAGGCCTAGAAAGTACCTCAACAGAGTCACGCAGGAAGACAAGCATTGCTCCATTTTCAGAAAACCTGTTTAGTACCCTGGTGGAGTTGTCTGCTTCTCCTCTTTGCGCATGAAGCCTTTCTCTTCTTTCGTCTTTGTATTTTTTTGAAAATAGGACTATGCATAGGCACTTATTTATTTTTAGGGTGGAAGAGGGATCCCGACTTATTGAGAGCAAAAGAGGTTGTTCCTTCAGAGAAGCATATAAGACCTCTGATTTAGATTTTCTCGTTTAGATTTTTTCCCATTTTTCATTTCTACTAGTTGGATTAAGCTTGAACACATAGAGCAGAAGACTGAGTACAGACATGGGGTTAGCTGGACCCGATCTCAGTGACCTTGCACTACTGCCCAGAATCATGCAGATATTGAGGCTATCCTCCAGGTAGCCTTCTCCGCGTAATCCTGGAAATGAGCCAACTAACTCACTCCCAAAACTGCACAAAAGTTGTCCTAGAAGGCGATACACTTTGTGCTTCCCGCAAGATCTCCAATCAAGCATCCTGCTAGTCAGCCGGAGAAAGAACTTGAGCTGTGATTTTAGGCTGTATTGAGCTCCAGAATTGTACAGAGATGTCCTACCAGCCCTTCTTTCCTGCTCTGAAACTAGCTCAGGAATTGTGCAGAGCTGTCCTACCCTTCCCTTCCTTCCCTCTCTATAAAAAACCCAAAATTACGTAGAGATGTCCTACCCTTCCAACCCTTCTTGCCGTCTCTGTAACTAGCTCAGGAATTTCACAGATTTGTCTTTTCCAACCATTCTTCCCCACTCTACAACCATCTCAGAAACTACACAGAATTGTGTGGGCCCAGATTATCTCTCAGGATTACGAAGTTTTGACCAGCAGCTCTTGCAACCCGACTTTGTGCTCCTCTGAAAAGGTCTGAAAGAGTTCGATTCAATGTTCAGACCTTTGCAGATTTCAGTATCTCCAGGTATGAATCAAATTGATGCTCTTAAAAAGAAGATCACAGATTTGGAATCTTCAATTCATCATACAAGGTCAGAAATGATACAGTTGTCTTCCAAACTTCAAATACTTATTTCTGATTATGATGATTGTAATTCCAAATTAACCAGCCTACTAATGAAAAATGTGCCAGTTATTGAAGAGATATCCCCAAAGAAAAATGTTGAGCTTTTTAATGGTATGGGCATCGGAGATAGAGTAGTTATTCCAATAAGAATTAAAGTCCCTAGCATTAAAACGTATACTTTGGATGCTCAAGTAGATTCTGGTGCTATGAGTAGCTGCTGCAAATATAAAGCCATTCCTCATTATTATTGGCAGCCTACTAAACTCCAATTCAGGGCTATCACTGGTGATTTAATGGAAATAAGTCACATAACTCCTGAATTTCCTATTTTCTTGAATGATGTCCAGGTTTTGTCACTTTGTATAGTTTTGATACTGGTGCTGATGTTCTGTTAGGACAAGATTTTCTGAAGAAATATTTGCTAGTCACTTTTGGACAAGATTATGTTATATTCTCCACCACTGCTGGTCCTATCACAGTCCCTGCTTCCAGTGATTACAAAATTAATGTGCAGCCTGAAGATCAGGATCCTCTCCAGTATAGTCTGCAAGATCTGACCAAGATTAATAAGATCGTAAAAAATGCAGAGTTACATGGTCCCAAAACTTTGCAACAAATTTCCGATAAACTTCGTGCAGATTGTACTTCCAGTAGGCCAGATGCCTTTTGGGCACGAGAAAAGTATTTTGTTGCACTACCTTACCGAGAAGGATATATTCCTAGGCCACAAAAAGCCAGTGCAAATCATATGAGTCAAAAAGAGCAAGAATTATGCAAAGCAGAAATTGAACAATTGTTAGAACAAAAGCTTATTGAATCCTGCAAGAGCCCTTGGGCCTGCCCGGTTTTTTATGTCAATAAGCATAGTGAGCAAAAAAGAGGCAAGAAAAGGCCTGTGATTAATTATAAGGCTTTGAATGATGCTCTTCTTCCTATTCGATATCCTCTGCCTAACAAAGAATTGTTACTTGCTAAGATTGCTAATGCTAATGTGTTTAGCAAGTTTGATCTTAAAAGTGGATTTTGGCAGATTGGTATTATTCCTGCTGACAGGTATAAAACAGGCTTCACTGTTCCTCATGGCCAATATCAATGGACTGTGATGCCCTTTGGTTTGAAAAATGCTCCATCTGAATTCCAAAAAAGGATGGAAGACATTTTTGGTGGGGTAGAGTACATTATTGTATATATTGATGATTTGCTTGTATTTAGCAGAGATGTAAATATGCACAAGATCCATTTAGAACAATTCTACCAACTTGTATATAAGCATGGATTAGTACTTTCAGATTCAGAAGAGAAGTTTCAGATTGGAAAAGTCAAGATTGATTACTTGGGTTTACACATAGAAAAAGGACATGTAGAACTTCAGCCACATGTGCTAACCCATCTATTAAAGTTTCCTGATATAATTGCCGATGTAAAGACCCTGCAGAGATTTCTTGGATGTCTGAATTATATAAGAAAATTTTATGCTAAACAATCAGAGGATACAAATATACTACAGAACAGACTAAAGAAGAAAGGTGTCAGTCGGACAGATGAAATGACAGCAGCAGTAATTAGTGTTAAGAGTAAGCTTAATGATTTGCCAAAACTCAAGCTTCCTGATACTAATCTTCCTTTTATACTTGAAACAGATGCTTCTTATCACACTTGGGCTGCAGTTTTGTTACAAAAGCATGGAAGAAAAGAATTGGTTTGTGCCTATTCCTCAGGATCTTTGGATGATACAGAGAAAAAGTATCCTTCTTCTCATAAAGAAATACTTGCAGTAAAGAGAGGAATAAAGAGATTTCACTTGTTCTTGAAAAGTGTTAAATTTATTGTCAGAACAGATCTAAAGCATATGAAACAGATGTTGGCAAACAAAAGATTGTTAGAACAAGGTAGTACTAGAGTACTAAGATGGGCACTATGGCTAGAAGGTTTTGATTTTGATATTGTTTACAAATCTGGTGCAGAAAATTATCTTGCTGACATGCTTACCAGAGAAGGTGCTCAAGAAACCAAGGAGATCAAGATGTTCAGACCACTTAATCAGCACGAAGCTTCTACAAGTCAGTCCAGTCATGTCGAGTCTAAAAGAGTTAAGTATGTTACAGTCTGTAGTAACTGTCATTATGAGTTTTGTCTAGAATGTCTATCAAAACAGGTCCGAGTCTTGCCATTATGCTTAAGACAAATCATTTTGCAAAAATGGTTTGATTCTGAGGAGTCTAGATGGTCATATACAAAAGAGTTACCATATAGGATTAGGCCATGGCGTGTTTATTATGCATTGTCTAGGGAACCAGATCCTGTTTATTTTGGGTGTATTCAAAATACTGACTGGACATGGTCAGACTACTTTTCTATTCACCAAAGAGCTAGGATACATGGTTCGGTTAAGGTCATATTTTATGCTCACGCTATAGATCCCTCTAACAATTGGTGGAGTCCATGGTTTAAGCTATTCATGTTTAGATATTTGCCTAGAGCTAAAAGCATTTTTGATAGGACTTTTGCTGAGTTTGTCAGAATCTTCCATTGGGAAATGCATGTAGCTGTCCAGAATGATTACGTCTTAGAGTTCGAATTCATCCACAAACACACAATTGTCATTCCTAATGAAGAAGATGAGTCCTTTAAGCTTTCTGTCAGATTCAGAGGATTGATATCAGTGGACCCACATGACAGGCCAACATTCATGTTCACATTCCCATTCTTTTGTTGTACCAGAGATGCAGCACCATATTGGCTAGATGAATCTGTCCCATACGAAGTGCTGGCTTCAAACAATGAAGAAATAATTGAGGAATTGATAGAACAAGACCAAATCAGACTTGGCCATAATAATCCAGCTGTTCCAGATACTCATGCACATGATTATGACGACAGAGCTAACAGCGACTGATTGAAAGGATCAATCAAATGAAATCCTTTCATATCCTGCTTTATTTGTACATATACTGCTCTTTGGTTTCCGTGGGATTTAGTCCGAATAAAATCTCCACTGTGTAATTACTTTATCCTGCTGTTCTTTGGTTTCCGTGGGATTTAGTCCGGATAAAATCTCCACTGTGTAATTACTTTTGTATAAGAGCCGATGTCCTAGATTCCGGCCATCCTTTCACTTCAAAGATGTCATGATTCGGTCCCCATATGGCTTAGCCTCCAAGGGACGAGATAACAAGTGGTTGTCCCCACTTGCCCGAATCTTTAGAACTATTCATTACTTTTGTACAAAGTTCTTTCGTGATAGACATCTTGCATGATGTTCTAGCGAAAGTTTGATTATTTTGGTTCCAAGTTCCCGGTAAAACCTTTCACCGGATGACCTGCTAGGATTCTGATTCCGGGCTTCCTAGGCTGCGATTTGCGCCTTTCGCACTTTTTGACGGTGACGTCAGCATGCGGGTCCCAGTACGACGGTGACGTGGCAGGGTGACGTCGGCAGAGTGACGTCAGCAGTACGGCCGGGTGACTTGGCGGTACAACGGAGGAGGTGACGTGGCAAGGACACGGTGGCAGGGGGCCGACGTGGGATGGTGACATCAGCGGTGACGTGGTGCTGACGCAGGAGGGGGGAAGGCGGTTTACGGTTTCGGGCACACCGCCTTAGAGCAGAAGTGGTTTCGGAGGAGGGGGCTCCGCCACAGCCGAGGAGGTGACGCGTGGCGGGAGTACGATGGCAAAACCGCCCATCTCCCGGGCGCTAACCATCGGCAGATGGAAAGACCCACCCACCGTTGATCTGCGACGCGGGCAATCAGACGGCTGGCGGAACAAACAAGGTGGCGGAGGAATAAGGGACCGGGCGCACAGCGAATATCTGAATTTTTATACAGCGTTGCGGGGGGTTTAAAACTTAGGAAATGTGGGTTTTATGGATTTATGAGCGAGCAGGTTAAATATTTTACATTTGAGACTTTGGAATAAGGGCGAAACATGGGTTTTGTAGGGCTAGGGTTAGGGGAAAAGGTTGTTAGTCTGACCATATATCAGACTAACTCCAGCTAGGACACGAATGGGCTAAAAACAACCCCAGATGGACTGTTATCTCCCGGACTTAGGAAAATATGGCTATAATTCCGGGAAGAGGGTATTTTTTTTTTTTGAGATTTTTTTTATATATTTTTACATATTAGGGGATAGGGAAATGATTTAGGGAGCTAAATAATAGAGTTAGGAGTTAATGTGAAAATGACAAGAAAGCGCTAAGGTGAGGGACCTTAGGCTATTTGAAGGGGAACAGGACTCACAGAGTGAAACAACAGTGCTCCTAAGCAAAGAGGACCTTTACTTAGGCAAATATAATGGGAGATGATGAACTCAAGAGTTATCAAGCAGATCTTGACCTCTTCAGGGAAGTTAGTAAGTGATTTGGGGGAAGAGGAAGAAGGGGAGGTTAGAGATGTCCAGTTTGAGCTCCTCCAAATGGAAAACTGCCTCCAACTTGTGATCTGAAGTACAATATCACTTTAAAACACAAAATTGATCACATATCAACATTCTGCAACCTCAAAAACTACCTACCCAGCCTACTTACCTAGCATTTTTTCTTCTTTTTGGTTTGGGTGCACTTAGACTTGCAGACCCTGCTTTACAATTTTTCTTTTGACTGCCCTCCTATCTAAATCTACACTTATTTCTGCCAAGGGCCCAGATTAAGCAGTTGGGCTCCTTTGATTCTCTACCTATCTACAAATCTGCCAAGATTAAGCTGTTTGGACAGATATTCATTCTCTATTTCTAAAGCAAGAAATTGAAACCTAGGGAGGCCAAGATTAAGTTGTTTGGCCTTCCCTTTTACAGAACATTCTTCAAAAATGGTTAAGTCATAAAAATTGGAATACAGCAGTGGCATTTAGACTGGCACACTCTCATGGCCTCTTCTTTGGCCTCTTTAGGAAATATGGAGCATTGCAGCATGCAAAGTATGACATATTTGGCATGTAAAACTGTCAATCATGAAATATGAACACCTGTTGCAACAGGAGGCTAACATATTTGAGATCCTAGTATTGATATGTAGATTTTGGATCGTATGCAACAAGGATTATCTAAGCTTATTTGAGACCCACGAGTGTAGGTTCTAGATTTCTTGAATGCAAGCAATCACAGGAAAGGAGGATTGTAATGTCCTTTTCCAAGAATATCAATTTAATTGTTTATTTTCACTTGGATAAAAACAAGTAAGATTAAAAGGTGAAATGAATAATTAAATAAAAGGAGTTATAAATAGAAAATCCATGATATTTGATGACCCGTAGTATTCACCATGGTATTCCAACAACCCATGGTATTTTACTGATGGTATTTGAAAAGGAAAAGTTATAAAAAGGAAGATGGGAGTTCAATTGGGTTATAATTGGATATTTAATAAATTGATATTGGAGCTCTAGTAGATTACAATGTGAGGGGAAACCCTTGTGGAATTCCTAGCCAGTGTTGAGATATACACCTTATTTGGTGACGTTGGTTTTAGTCATTGTAAAGCCACCCTAGTCGATCATTTGCTTTTGTAGAAAAGGCCAAATTGATTATTCAAGGAGGCTGAAGTTCAAGCCTCAAGAGAAGGTTGAATTTTTGAACAAGGGAGGCCAATTTCCCCAATTGCAAGGGGATCAATGAATTAATGTTCAAGAGGATTGAATTGATAATTTGTTGTGGAGGCAGTTGCATTTCCAAAAATTTCCCCATAGTTTTTTCCTCTAAATTAATTGATGTAAAAACCTCTCCAAATTATTAATAAAATTAGTTAGGTTGCCACATTTTCCTCTGAACTTTCTAGTTGTGCATTTGCAAAATTTAATTAAGTGCTAGCAATTTTATGGTGTTTTCAGAAAAATTCGATGATGCATTTCTTTGAGAATAATTCTCTAGAAATCAGGCTAAATAAATAAAAAGGAATATTACCACTGGTCACGAGATGAAGAGGTACTTACCCCTTGACTTTTCATTAATTAACTAACTTATTATTATTTATTATTATTATTATGTTTATATTAAACCACTTTAGGATGATTTCTTGCAAAGTAGCCATATTCATGGCAAACTTTGAACTTGAATGGGATCTAGGCATACTCATCTGGTTGGATGAAGCTCTAGTTATCCAAAGAGAGTTCAATGACTTCCAATAGTCCCTTTCTCATATCTTCCTTGACACAAATCGAGGCATAAGCAAACATGCCATCTCTTCATTCAACACGATCAATATATTTTCCTAGTGTGTTTCCGATATTTTAAGAGTGACTTCATTATAACAATGGAGGGGGAGATGGGAGAGTTTTAACCAGACTGGAACATCTAATGGAATATCATTTTTAGGGTTGAAGTCATGGTTCCAACAATTTAAGTACAACCTTCATGATCCTAGGAAATAAGGGCCACTCCTAAAGATCAAATCTCGGTCTTCCTTTTCTTTAAACAAGAATGTAGAAAGATCTTCTCCACTAATGGAGAGAGAGAGAGTTGACCCTTAATCAGAGGATACCAATTCTTATCAACCCAAAATGGCAATGTACGTGGAGATGGCTATATGCTTGTGAACTAGCCATTCATACCCTAATTTTCCAATCACAATGTCGTGGGTCTAGATTGCAACATACGGATTTGGACCTTGGGGATCTCTTCAAGTTGTTTCACAAAGTGAGATTGTTGTGGCTTCGTAGATCTAATGATAGAAGAGACAAGGGTGGTGAAAGTGATTATGTCAGGAGGAGGAAACAAGGTTGTTGTAGTGGACGAGCCCATGAAAAAGTGTAGAGGGAGCAAGGGTTAGAGTTTTATTCGAGCTCAAAAAATAAGATTCTTTAATATGTTACTCAAGGATAGATAGTTTAAATGAACTATTTGAAACAATAAAGCACATTGAATTCATTCAGAATATATAGATAAAAGAAAATACACACAATAAAACACCTTTCAAAAAAAAATTATCCCAAAATTTATATTCTAAATTTTATTGTCATCTTCTATATTTAAGTTTTCTTTTGAAGTGTTTATAAATATTTTTTATTTTATTTTTTTAATTAAAAAGTATACGACCCCAAATTTTCTCTTTTCTTTTTCATGAAATAAATATCTTAGGGAAGTCCACTAGATACTTCTCCTTAGATTAAGGATAGTACCTAAGGTACACCAAATTTTGTAAAACATGTAAAACATTCACTTCTTCTCATTCTTAGTATACTACCCAAAGTAAACAAGATTTTGTAAAATCTTGTTGCTTTATCAATATAGGCTTGTAGGTTATAATAATAATAACAACAACAATAATAATAATTTAATTTTAAGATCACAATAAAGCAAAAGGTGAAATGGATGTATGCGATCCATTAGTTTGTGTGACAAGGGACCCCCTCTGCACAACAATTGGACTGCTAAAGTCTACGAAGTTGCAAATACCCTACCCCTCTTTGGATTTCAATTTTTGACCTCTTAAGAAGAAAAAAATGTTCTCAACATATTTACTATCAAGAATTTAGTGTGGGTTGTGAGAATAACAATCATTCTCCAACCATTCAAATTAATCAAAATGGACAAACATAAAATCTCAATTACATTAAGATAAAATAAATTGTTGCGCTTAGAGGCGCTCTCCTGCCCAATATGGAAGAGATGTTGTAATGTCATGTCTTGTCGTGTTCTATTATGTAAACAGTTTGACTCAGTCAAATCACATAAAAATGAAATAAAATAGATAATCAAATAAAACTGCCAAGCCAGACACCAAATTAGTGTATGAGACCCCCTTGTTTGTGGGACAAGGGATCCACCTCCACACAGTGATTTGACTGCTAAGTCTACGAAAGCATAGATACTCTACCCTCTCTAGTTTTGAACCGATGACCTCTTAGGAAGAAACACATGCTCTTAACCATTATGCCCACTGAAGCTGTATTGTCATGTCAAGTAAACATTAATTGTTTTCGGATTTTCTCATAATATTCTTAACTTATTTAAAGGTATAAAATTACAATGATTTTTCCTTTTTTTGTTGGAGCTTCAGTGGATTTTTCCTTTTTGTAAATAGAAATTTTTTATTGAGACTGTAGGATAAAAATACATATGAATATGCATATAAAAGTATATAGCTATCAATATTTTTAGAGCTATAATTCCATTGATATATATCATCAAATAACATACACTGCCGTTACATTAATAAAGCTATAACTCCATAAATATTATTGACGCAAATATATCATGGGAAGAGAGAACTGTGATCCTTCTCTGGGTTACTCTGCAAATGAGAGATGAGGTGGCTACGCTCTGGCGCACTTGCATGTGCCGTACTTGGAATATCGTGTACTCGCTTGATTCTGAAAGTGCCTCTAGAATAGTGTTTAAACACTTAATTAACTTTGCAATTTTTTATATTTTAATTCGTTAATATTATTATTATTAGCACAACTACCACGGGTTCATTGACTTATACAAAGGAAACATTGCCATATTTAGTAGTGTGGTGGTAGATAACGTGATTCCAAAAAATTAATAAACTATAAATATAGTTTATTTTTGGCTATAAAATATAATTTATAATTTTCCATATAAATTAGTTATAAATTATAAATATAGTTTATTTGGAATATAATAATTAAATTAAAATTAGAACTATGTTTAATAGAATAATTATGTTTTTGAAATTTAAAAAAAATATAATTAAAAATAAATTTATATTATTGAATCATTAAATATTTTATTAAATTATTTTTCATATATTTATAATTTTTTTAAATATATAAAAATTTAAAAGATATACATTAATTTATTGATGTTTAAAGAATTTAAATTAAATGAGATTTAAAAAATATATATAACTAAATTATAATGGAGTAGTTTTTGAAGTTGTTAATCTGAGGGAAAAATTGTAGTTAAATCTTCATTTGTATTGTTTAAACTTTTTGACTGTAAATATGGATTCATCATTCTCAAAAACTATTGGGACATTTCGAAAAATTTGTGGCCAAATTTTTATTTGTGTTTAAATTAGTTTTTTGACTACATATATAGATTCAACACCCACAAAAACTCTTGGGGCACTTCGATTGTGAAAAATCCACCTGTCAAACTTGTGATTTCAATGAATCCCCATTGGAATTTGTGGCCAAATCTTCATTTGTGTTGAAATTAGTTTTTTGACTACATATTCAACACCCACAAAAACTCTTGGGGCACTTCGATTGTGAAGAATCTACCTATCAAACTTGTGATTTTAATGAATCCCCATTGGATTTTAGACAAATTAGATCAGAAAATAAATCAGACTTAAAAAACTATTAAAATTAAAATGAAATTAACAAAAAAAATCTCCATACATGATGATGGTTATTATTATTATTGTTATTCATTTTTTACATTAATTATTTTAATTATTATCATCTTTTTTATTATTATAATCCATTTCTTTTCATTGATTATTTTAATTATCATTTCATTTTAATTATTATTATTTTGAGTACTCTCCTCTATTAAAAAATAGAATTATTAATGTAAATAATCACATGGTCTGATACATTGCGCTATATATATATAAAATAATATCAATGTATTTAAGTATTAAGGGCTTTTCGTAATGCATTATATTAGATATCATTTTTTTTGGGATTCAATTGTGTTAAGTAAGTCATTCATCTATGATCATTCCCATGAGAGGTAGTCCTAACTAACTAATTTCTCATGATTTTTGAATAGTCGACTTGGCATTCATTCCATTGGGTGATGCTCACAGGGGCGAAGAAGTGGGATTGAAACTAGTGAAATGAGTCACATAGCATCAATCATCACTTCTAGGGCTTGCACCCAGTAACCAGGACTTCCCGGGAGGTCACCCATCACAAATCACCTCTAGCTCAAGCGCGCTTAACTGTGGAATTTTCCCCACAATCAAGCCCATTTAGCTTGCTACCCCATTTGCAAATCCTTAGCAAGTATTGTGCCTCATGAACCATTCAAGTAGAGTTCCCATCACTCTTCTGTATTTAAGTATTGACGGGTTTTCACAATGTATTAAATTAGATACCATTTTTTTTGGAATTCAACTACGTTAAGTAAGTCATTCATCTATGATCATTTCCATGAGAGGTAGTCGTAACTCACTAATTTCTTATGATTTTTGAATAGTCCTCTCATGGAAATGGTCATAGATGAATGACTTACTTAACACAATTGAATCCCAAAAAAATGATATATAATATAATGCATTGCGAAAACCCCTCAATACTTAAATACAAAAGAGTGAAGGGAACTCTACTTGAATGGTTCATGAGGCACAATACTTGCTAAGGTTTTGCAAATGGGGTAGCAAGCTAAGTGGGCTTGATTGTGGGGAAAAACTCCATAGTTAAGCGCTCTTGAGCCAGAGGCGATCTGGGATGAGTGACCTCCCAGGAAGTCCTGGTTACGTGTGCAAGCCCAATAAGCGATGATTGACGTTATGGGATTCATTTCACTAGTTTCAATCCCACTTCTTCACCCTTGTGAGCAACATCGATGCAATGAGTGCTAAGTGGACTATTCAAAAATCATGAGAAATTAGTCAATTACAACCACCTCTCATGGAAATGGTCATAGATGAATGACTTACTTAATGCAGTTGAATCCCAAAAAAATGATATCTAATATAATGCATTGTGAAAACCCCTTAATACTTAAATACAAAAGAGTGAAGGGAACTCTACTTGAATAGTTCATGAGGCACAATACTTGCTAAGGTTTTGCAAATGGGGTAGCAAGCTAAGTGGCCTTGATTGTGGGGAAAAAATCCACAGTTAAGTGCACTTGAGCTAGAGGCGATCTGAGATGGGTGACCTCTCGGGAAGTCCTGGTTACCAGGTGCAAGCCTCGGAAATGATGATTGATGTTATGTGATTCATTTCACTAGTTTCATTCCCACTTCTTCACCCTGCAATGTGTGCTAAGTAAAAATCATGAGAAATTACAGTGAGTACTAAGTGGACTATTCAAAAATCATGAGAAATTAGTCAGTTACGACTACCTTGATGGTCCTTTCCTTTTGACATGTATTCAAACTAAAAACATATATAACAACGAGTTGTATTTAGTATAGATGAATGACTAACGAATTGTCTTTAGTATAGATGTAGTATAAATGAATTGTCTTTAGTATAGATGTAGTATAGTTGAATGACTTACTTAAGCAGTTGAATCCCAAAACAAATGATATCTAATATCAATGTATATAAATTAACAAAATTACATTTTAATTGGTAAAACATATAAAATAATACATTGCAATAAATTATTATTATATTAATAAAAAACAATTTACCTATCATTGTCATTAAATGTCGTAAAACTTGTACAACCCAAGCATTTAAACCAAACTCCAACACGACATCACACAACCATGCAAGGAGACCAAGGTCTTGACCACATAGCGGTCCTTTCCTTTTGACATGTATTCAAACTAAACACATATATAACGTGTTGCCTTTAGTGCGAATTTTTGGAAGCTTTTCTGGTGGGTTTTTTCTGGTCCAATTTCTCTAAAATCTGGCAAGAGTTTATTGAAATCACAAGTTTGATGGGTAACCCCTGCATAATCGAAGTGTCCTAGGGTTTTTTCAGGGTGTTGAATCCATCTATACGTCAAAAAACCAGTTTAAATAACACAAATCAAGATTTCACCTCAATTGTTTCCGCCAAATTCTGGCACCAAAAATCCAAAAAGTCGCACTAAAGACAACTCCCATATATAAACATTATATTGTTTTCATTAATTATTTTAATTATTATTATTTTGATAACATATAATAAATTTAAAATATTTTTTTGAAAAATATTTAAATAATACATAATAATATTTTGTTCTCCTTACCTAAGTATATGCATTATAAGATGGATCAAATTTCATTTCTATATCCGTTTTTGAAATCAAATCTCTTGAATTGTGTTTCGAGATGCTCTTCAATTCAAAATGGAAAAGATAATGTAATATCTTATCCCATTATGTAAACATTTTGATTGAGTCAAATTACATTAAAAAAAAAATCAAAAAACATAAAATAAAATAAACAATAAGATTAATAAATAAAATAAAATTGAAGTAAAATGATCAATTTAATGTATTTGAGTTTACAACACTCTACTAATAAGTATTTTATTGGGGCTTTCGAGCGTAATATGAAAAAAATGTTGTAATATCTTCTTATGTTATGTAAACATTTAACTTGATCAAATTACATAATAAAATAAAATAAATAATTATAATTATTAATTAAAACATTCTCATTTAACAAAATTATATAGAAAAAAATGAAATAAAATAAAAAATAAAAATAAAAATTAAATTAATCTGGATTTAATTTTATTCCCGATTTATTAAACATTCAGAAAAATCAAATCGTATATCAATAAATTTAATCTTTCAACACTTAATAAATCAAGAATTAAAAATAATTTAGACAATAAAATTTATATATAAATATTTTCTTACTACTTTTAAGTGAGCATCGCAAGGGCCTGGAGTATGCCCTAAAACTGCTTCTGCTTGGCTAAGAGCTCGTCTTCCTCGGACGTAAGGAAACAGGTTAACGGCCCAAGACCCAGAGGCATCTGGCAGGAGTGAAAGCCTGCTCCCTTACGGACCACCAGCGGGTTATTTCAGGTGGCGTGGTTTTCTTTGATAACAGTGATGTGTCAACTAACATTCGCGGATAGCAGCCAGAGATGGCTGTCCTCACTGTTGGTTTGACAAACTGAGTTTGATAAGTTTTTCCACCTTTTGAAAAAAAAAGAATAAAGAAAAAAGTGAGCATCGCTTGTTTTCACTAAATTATATTTTCTCGCTGAACGTTGATATCAAACTACTAAGTTGATAGTCAATATACATTCTTAGAGAGAATCATTGCGTGATGTTAGGTATATTCATTCGGAAAATTGTGTTAGCTTTGTCAAGAATCATAATATTAGGGATATATATATATATATATATTTTAATGTTAAAATACATCATGCTTAGCAGCGCAATATTAGGGATATTAAATTTTTTTTTATGTTAAACTACATCATGAAGAGAGCGAAGTTTGCATTATTTTATTGTTGTGCTTATTTTTAATTGTAATAAAATGAATCAGTAGAATATGTTTTTCTTCGTAGTGTAAACATTTAAAATGCGTTAGTAATTAAATTTACATATTATTTGGTTCAAAATTATTTGAATTTTTATATAATTTTATTTATTTTGTTTAATGATTTTGTGTGTGTTGAATTTTAAATTAGTTTTATAGTTGTAAATTCAATTTGAGATTACCAACCTAATAGATTTTAATATAAAGTTTTATTTTATTTAATGATTTTTTTTTTTAATTATTATTTCAACTTTTAATATAAAGTTTTATTTTATTTAATGATTTTTTTTTTAATTATTATTTCAATTTAGTTGTAATGGTTGTAAATTTAAATTTAAATTACTAATATAAATTTGTAATAAATTTTAATATGAATATTTTTTTAAAGTTTAGAGGAATTGATAATTAATTAAGATTATTTAGATAAGGTATAGGTTCAAATTTAATTATTAGTATAAAACTTAAGCTAGTGCCAATAAATATGGAACTTATGACTTAGCAAGAGACCAGACAATTTTTAGAGGCATTTATTCTTCTAGCTTTGTCACAACTAGACATGTCAATATGAGTATCAATCTTAGAAACCTTTTCATCTCCAAGATACCTAAGAACTCTAGTCTTTTATTCCAACATAATGTCCACATTCCCCAACTCCCATTGGAAAATGACTCCATTTTTTCAAAATAAGATAAATCTAATATATACATAGGTTTACAACACCAAATTATTGTGAAAACAAATTTGAATGAATAAAAAAATGTCTTCTATCAATAATTTTAAAATACAATATCTTAAAATAGATCACACCACAATTAAAAAAAACATTGAAATACTTCCTAATATTTTGACACAAGAAACCTAACAAGTGGATCACTATAACTTTGAATTTTTTTTAATATTCTATTACAATCACCCATAATCAAGATATAATCCTTAACATATTTCCATTTCCTAGTTAAAATCTTAACATATTCCTATAACATAAGGTTTTCTCAATTTAAGATATTTCAAAAAATGATCGGTAAAAATATAATTTTGTTTCTTTCTTATATTTTCCCAAGTACAACAATTTTTTTTGTTTGTAAGTTTGGGTGGGATAACATCATCATCATGTCCAATATTACACCCTGATTGGGGCGGGGAATTGAACTAATGACTTCACATCAAGGAGTGCCTTAACAAAGCACCCAAACATAGTCTATCCAAAACCTCATAGACAAGTACAACATAATAACTATATACACTCTTTTCTCTTTATTTTTTAAAGTTTATATATATATGATAACCTTTTCATCTCCAAGATACCTAAGAACTCTAATCTTTTATTCTAACATGATGTCCACATTCTCCAACTCCCATGGGAAAACTCTAGTTTTTTATTCCAACTTGATGTCCACATTCTCCAACTCCCATTGGAAAATGACTCAATTTTTTCAAAATAAGATAAATCTAATGTATACATAGATTTATAACTCAAAGTTATTGTGAAAACAAATTTGAATGAATAAAAAAAATGTCTTCTATCAATAATTTTAAAATATAATATTTTAAAATAAGTCACACCACCATTAATAATATATGGAAATACTTCCTAATATTTTAACACAATGAACCTAACAAGTGGATCACTAAACCTTTGATTTTTTTTTAATATTCCATCACAATCACCCATATAATCCTTAACATATTCCCATAATACAAAGCTTTCCCAATTTAAGATCTTAACATATTCCCATAATAGAAGGTTTTCCAATTTAAGATATTTCAAAATATGAGTACGAAAAATATAATTTTGTCTTTTTCTCCTATTTTACCAGGCATATCATAATAGTATAACATAATAATTATATACATTTTTTTTTGTTTTGTTTTTTTTTTTGTTTTTTTTGGTTTTGTTTTGTTTTTTTTTTAATTTATTATATATATATAAATTGTATGATTATAGTGAATTATAATTTATTTTATTTTATCTTTTAAGTTCTATTATAGTGAGGCTACATCATGGTCATGTCCAAGAATAAAATGAACTAATGACTTAACATTTAGGAGTGCCTTAACAACACACCCACTTATCGTTTATCCAAGACCCGATATATAGAGAACTGAGTATTTAGATTTGATTAGATAAATGTTTTTCTAATTGGTGATTTTTTTTTATATGTTAGTTTTTTTGAAATTTAATATAAAATTATTGAAATTATAAATTTGAATTATAGATTTTTGAAAACTAAATTTATTTATATATTAAAATCACATTTCTAAAGTAGGAAAAAAATTATATTGACAAATGAAAATTCCAAAAATAAAAAAACCTAAAACATAAATCATTAAACTACCATATATATATATATATATATATATATTTTGCCCCACAAATTTAGTATGGTAGAGATGTTGTAATGTAATGTTTAACATTTTGACTAAGTCAAATTACATAACATAAAATAAAATATAAATATAAATATAACGTAATATAAACATTTTAAGTTAGTCAAAATAAATAACATAATAAAAAGAACCCCATAAAAAATACCCATTGTATTGAGAACTCATGACATTCATGTGAATTATAATCTATTTAAAAAGAAAAATGAAACTAGCTTAGATCCATCTTAACTCTTGGATCTACCAAACACCTAAAAAGATCAAATCTTTTCTTTAGAAACAAACCTTTTTAAAATTAAAAAAAAATGATTTTTCTTGACACTTAATAAATCTAATATATTATAAATAATCTAAAACTTCACCTTAATTTTTTTATTTATTTTCTATTCCCTAAACTAACTACGCATACAATAACTTGTATAAACATAATTTACACACTCGCACATAACATGTAACCAAACATTATGAAAAAAATCACCACATTCAACCCAAACCGTACCCCATAACAATAAACCGAATACACTTCATCGATAAGCGATACCAGAGCTTGCCTGGCCCATTCCTTTTGAACGCCATCAAACACGATGCACGAAACTTTCGCATTAAAGCGCACCCATCACACCTAACTTGGATCGATACCAATCCGGATCAATTTGACCAAAGAGTAGACACACCAAACCTTGATAAGTCGTCCCCACCCACCCACCATCCCAACGTGTGAAACAATCCCACCTAATACCCCAGAGGATGAATATACAATGTGTACGCCGGACCATTATTTTTCCTCAGCACAGTCCGGAGGAAAGGTTCCAAGTCAGAAGCCAAAATGAGCTCTGCAATACTCTCAAAGGCATTCTTGCAGGTTTCTCTCAGAGATGGAACCCTGGAGGGACCTGGGATGTGCGCCCCCAAGGCAGATCTTGCCAGGCTGAGAACGGTTCGGATCCTTCCCCAGCAAACACGCTTGAGAAAAGTTGGTACGCTTTTTCTCCTTCTGCCATGCTTCTATGACTTAGTACGAGGTCATAGGTTCGACCTCTTTGATTCCAGA
Source organism: Pinus tabuliformis (assembly GCA_031772625.1). NCBI lineage: Eukaryota > Viridiplantae > Streptophyta > Pinopsida > Pinales > Pinaceae > Pinus > Pinus tabuliformis. The sequence continues at coordinate 109,022,980 of CM062804.1, forward strand.
CCTTTTATGGCTTTAATTCACAAGGAATTCTCATTAGAGTTTTATTTTGTGTCTTTTTGCAATTGATTTCGACACCTAGAATGAGGTACCAGGTTCAAATTTTGGCTGATTCCGTGACCATCTATGATTATATTTTTAGCATGAACTCTTATTAGTCGGTAATATCTTCTCTGCAATTGTTTTTGACACTTGAACGCCTTAAACATGGATCAGTCCTCCAGAACAAAAATATTAGTTTGATTTTATTTACTTTATCTGTTTGAATGCTTCCCGTCAACACTAGCGATCCGCACCCTCCAACACGGGATATTACAATGAAGCAATGTTTCACATGTTACTAAAGCACATATTAGTTTGATTTTATTGATTTCTTATGTTTAAATGATTCCCTTCAACACTCGCAATCGGCACCCTTAATTTTGGGATATTACAATGAAGCATATATGTTTCGAATGTTACTAAGCACCCTTCGCTAAGAGCCCTTTGTTAAGCAGTAATCACTGGGGTAAATCACCCTTGGTTAAGTACCCCTTGTTAAGCAGTAACCACGGGGTGTAACAATATCTAAGGACTTAAACCTGTCCCTGACCACATTAAATGGCTGTTTGGCTGGCTGGTGTAATGTTCCCTATTGATTAATCACCCAAGGGAGGATGGAGTAGCCTATCCAACCCCGTAGGCTATAGTCAATGATAAGGGGGAACCCATTATCCAATGTTTTGGGGCAGCATTGGGTAAATTTGGGGTAATTGGGGCAAAACTTGGGAAGGAAGCCAGAATTGGGTTAAACTTGTAACCTCTCATATTAAAATAAGGACAAAATACCCCATAAGGAATCTATAAATAAGAGAGTGGAGAAATCATTTCCCATCACTGTGGATTGGATGTTTATGTTTTTGTGAGCTGAGGCATAAGGACAAAATACCCCATAAGGAATCTATAAATAAGAGAGTGGAGAAATCATTTCCCATCATTGTGGATTGGATGTTTCTGTTTTGTGAGCTGAGGCTCTGAGGGTTTTAAGACCCCTTCTTCTCTTGATTAGTTTTGGTGGAGATGATCCCACCATAGCTAACCCTCTATCTTTCACTTAGTTTTGGCAAGAGAGGAGTTCTTTGTGGGTTAATTGGCTTAAGGAGACAAATATGTGATGTCTTCATACTTCCCGAGGCATTCTGTGTCAGGCAGTGAGGCATTTTTAGGCTTCCGTCTAAAAGTAGTGAGGCAGCTTGAAGGTCAACAAGATCGATTTAGGTCTCTATTCAAGGTAGCAAGGCTTTCTAAGGCCTCTGCTCTAGTCAGCGAAGCAGAAGGGTTTCTTGAAGCCTCTTTTTTAGCCAGCGAGGTAGATTGAAGGGCAACTAGATCGTTTTAGATCATTGTTCAAGGCAACGAGGCGCCCTGAGGCTCTTGTCCCAGACAACGAGGAAGTTTGAAATTCTTTACCGCGAGCCAGTGGTAGCCACAAGGAAATTGGAGGAAACACGACCTAATACCTTGAGTCCCGATTAGGCCACAAAGTACCCTGGGGCAACAAAAGACAAATCAAGGCGTAGAGTGAGCAGTAAAGGTTCTTAGTTAAATATTAGAGCCATGATTTGGAGTAGTTGAAAGAATAATTGAAATAATAGAGGTTTTGGTTAAGAAATCTTAGATTGCAAACAATTTTTCAAGTTAACTATTGGGATGGATTGGTGATTAGGATTTTGACTATTGTTGCGATCTTATTACCAATGTTTGGAAAGGATTGCCACTGCACAACCAGGGTTACTGGTGTGATAGCCCTAGAGGCAAGATGTTAGATTGGAATTAATATGATTTGTTGAAGTTTTATGTAAACCTACTACTTGACTATGTGATTGTGATTCTCTTTATCTGTCTGAAATGAAAAGAAAGACTATGAGAAATTAGTCAATTTCTTTTGTGATGTTGTAACCCTAAGGGCAAAATTTCCTAAGAACATTATAGTGGTATCAGAGATGTGCTTCTTGCTAGCCTGTGAGCATATGGTTTGGTATCACTGATCTTTAGGGAAGGCTTCAATGGAGGACTTGAAGAAGTAGCCTCAGGAAGAAACCATGCAAATTATGACCGCTCAGTGGTAGCAACAACAACAACTGATGACTCAACTTCTTGCCCAATTTGTGAATAATGTGGGTAGCATTAGAATTAATGGATCTAGTGGAGAAGGAAGTGATTACTATGCAACCTAATACCCATGGACAAATTAGCACTGAGATAGCTAGTCAGAAGACTTTGAGACCTTGGCTTCCCTAGTTCCTAAACGGGCGGAAAACAAGAAATCGTGGGCTACTAGAATAGAACAAAGATATTTCGGAGGGAGTATCAAATGCTAGGAGAGGGTACTCGGGCAACCTTGAGCTTTCAGGAATTCTGTGACATTAAGTATGAAGGTAGGCCAAAGATTATGTTAAAGGCACACAACAAAAAGTAGTCATGAGGAATTGGAACGATTTTTGGACTAACCCTATTTGTGACCCTCATCGACGGCCATATATGGAACAATTATCAAAGGATCTTGCAAAGGGAACAAACTTTTCAAATATCTGGGTAAGTAAGAATAATCATGACTCTACGAGCAACGAGGTTCAAAACAAGTTTGGGAATGATGAAAAGTTTGAACGATGTTTATCAAATGGACAAAATTTAATTAGTGACGTTGAGTTCCAATGTTTAGTTGATGCAATTGATTCTCATTTAAATGATAATAATGAGCTTGAATCAGGGTGTTTTGATTACAAGGAAGGAAAAGATGAAGATAATGTGACATGGAATGACAATGAAGAAACTATCGAGAAAAGAGATAATGAAACTGGCAGTTAGGAAAAGAAAGACATTGAAGAGGAAAAGAGATGCTAAAAACAATAACCAACCTTAGAAGACTGGAGGCAATGACTCATCTAGAAATGAAAACAATGATGGCAAATAAAAACCTAAAGGTGAGCCAGAGGAGGATGGAAAGCAAGAAACTGTGACAAAAGAGAACACAAGAGATTCTAAATCACCAAAAGTATTGCCTAATGTTGGGCAGGCTGAGCTTCTTAAGGAAAATACCATCGAACTCAGGAACCAAGAAACACAAGTTGCAGAGTCTGAAGATGAGAAAGGAAGATGGGAAGTTGAGAACTTGAAAGACGAGAAACACGAATCATCGCAGTCATAGAGTCAGATTGCAAAGGACAAGTCCCTTAAAGGCTAGGAATTTAGTAGGTAGGTAGAAGGTGACAACAAGGATTCGAGAGAACCAAAGGAGAAAAACAAAGACTAGTCCAATCAAGTTATTCGCTACTCCTATAATTGGCAAATTTGCAATTCAAGTAGTCCAGATTACATTCCTTATCTTGATAATTTGAAGGCTACCCAAAAACTCCCAAGCACTGAACATTGTGAGCATTGAGAGAGACATTGCCCTAAAAATCCTCCAACATGTCTTATTCCTCTTCTAGAAGGCTATTGATCACCCATACATTGGTTAGAGAGTAGAAATAAGATGTGGTACAATAATGTCCCGTACACCAAGCCTGCAAAGTATAAAAAACATCAAAATTGGGTGAGGATATTTGGAGAATATATTACTTTCCTTGGAGGTGGGATTCAATTAAAAAATGGAGCTCTTCACTACATAGACTTTGTTGAGGAGACTATCTCAAATGTTGCATGGGGAAGGTGGAGCCGTGTGGTATTGGATGTCAGTTGTGGAGTTGTTAGTTTTGGAGGCTTCCTATTTGAAAGACAGGTCGTGACCATGCCCCTTGCACCTAAAGATGAGCATGAAGCACAAGTGTAGCCTGCTCTTGAATGTGGTATTCTTGCAATATCAACTGTGATGGGCACTCAAAGACTTCCTTTTCCCAGTACTACTTTTGATATTGTGCATTATGCTCGATGCACGGTTCCATGACATGCTGATGGTGGCCAACTTCGTATAGAGCTAAATCGCTTATTGAGACTAGGGGGTTATTTTGTGTGGTTAGCTACGCTTATGTACCAAAACAAGGAGGAAGATCTTCAGATTTGGAAAGAGATGTCTTCTTTGATGGCATCTATTTGTTGGAATCTCCTTACAAAGCTGTGTTACTGCATTTGGTGAATTTTTCGCTTGAAATTCGAAATTCACCGAATTTGAAAGCATTCAAATAAATTCAATTCTCATTGGATGAATTTCAAATCAAACCCACGTTGGATTGGAAACCAAAAGGAAAATAAATTTGGCAATAACTGCACAAATTCATTGAAATTGAACCCATACAAAGTAAAAAATAAAATGCAGAAAACCCTAGCCGCCCATTTCACATGATTTTTGTTTCCCCAAGTCTAGAGCAAGATTTCAATCCAGCTTTCTCTATGGCACACGTAGATTCTAGAGGTTGATGTTGGTTTTCTAATTGCCGAGTCGTAGACGCCAGCGCCCAGTGTCTCCTTCATTGCTTAGTGCATATTCATCTCCAAGCATGGATTGGGGATTAGCTCACCTGAAATGAGGGATAAGGCTGGTGGATCGTAATTTGCAGCCACACATAAATATTTAATGAGTTGAGTCTCTTTAGTCATTATAGTTTTAAATGTGATAGATGGAAATCTACATAAAATTTTAGTTGAAAAATATATTTTTAAAATATATTTTTTCATTATTTTATGTGTTTATTATATATATATATATATATATATTCAAATTTTGTAGTATCTCGAATTTAATGTCGAATTTCATCATTAAAATTTTCGCTCCCAAATTTTTGTCAAATTTCAAGGTCGTCGAACTCGAATTCGAATTTGAACCTGGTGACTTAGTTGCAAAGAAAGGTGATGAAGTCAATGAAATGGGTGTTGCAATCTATCAAAACTTAAAAGCCAACCTCTAACAATTGCGACGAGTCTAGAAGGAAAAGCAAACCTATGTTGTGCGAAGAGGAAGGCGATCCTAATGTAGCTTGGTATGTTCAAATGGAGAGAATGCCACATGAGGAGGAGGAACGTGGAAGTGAGTGGCCAAAAGAATGGCCTTCAAAGCTTCAAAAGGTTCCTTACTGGTTAAAGAAGGATGTGCATGATCATTTCATCTTAGCTACAGAGCATTGGAAAAGGATTGTTAACAAGTCATACCTTGTTGGGATGGGAATTGATTGGTCTGTTGTCAAGTGGAAGCCCAACCTATCTCTCAGGCAAGGTCTCATTAATCTGGATATTTCTTCAAAAAGGGAGAACTTACCTGTCTATAGTGGCTGGCCAGAGATGAAGGCTAAAAGAAATTGATAAGAAAATATACCAGATACAAAATAGGATTGAGCACGAGAGTATGTTTTTACAGGAAGAGAAACAGTTGCTGCATGATGTGAATGAGACATTTGGCGGCATTGATAAAATTTGAGAGCATAGTAAGTCTCTGGATCAAGGGTTGGATTCATGAAAAAACAGATCTTTCAAACAGAAAGGGGTGTGCAGGCCATTAAGAAAGAATTTGGTACCTTGAACCTTGGTTTAAGACAATTGCAGGATCAATGGAATGATCATTTGAATCTGGAGACAACAGGGATCCCTCAAGAAGGTTCTTTTGACAGGCAACAACAAATGCTTCATGGTTGGGCTGAAAGAAAGGGGCCACAGTTTGAAGGAAAGATTCATCTAAGCAGTGAAGTTGATGCTGACAAAGATAAAATGTCTTTGAATATCAAGGATTCTTTATATTGTCTTAGGGGTAGAGATGAACTATGCTTATACAAAAATCCAGAGGAAATGTACTACATGAAACCTAAAGAAGGATGTATTGATAAGCATAGAAAAAAAGATGGTTATGGAAGTTTTAACATTAGCATCATCCCAAACTTCAATGCTGGTCACGTGATCATTCCAAAGCATTCATGGGATTTTTTTGCAATGGCAAATATTTCTGATGATGGAAACGTTGGAGAAAAGTCAGAGTCTAGAGATTGTTGCATCACTTGTTTTGAATGGGGGAAGGTGGTTTGGAAGTGACCAAAAGGAAAGATACAAGACAAGTGAGCTGTTTTCATTCTTGAAAGCAAGGGGGCAAATTTTGCAGCATTGAACTTGCAATTGCTTGAGGACAAGCAATGACGGGAAGGGGGGACTTTAATGTTCCCTATTGATTAATCGCCCAAGGGAGGACGAATTAGCCTATCTAACCCCATAGGCTATAGTCAATGATAAAGGGGGAACCCATTATCCAATGTTTTGGGGTAACAATGGGTATGTTTGGGGTCACTGGGGCAAAACTTGGGAAGGAAGCCAGAATTGGGGCTAAACTTGTAACCCCTCTCATTAAAATAAGGACAATAGACCCCATAAGGAATCTATAAATAAGAAAGTGGAGAAATCATTTTCTCATCATTGTGGATTGGATATTTTTATTTTGTGACCTGAGGCTTTGAGGGTTTTAAGACCCCTTCTTCTCTTGATTAGGTTTGGTGGAGATTATCCCACCCTAGCTAATCCTTTGTCTTTCTCTAAATATCTATCTTTCATCTAGTTTTGACAAGTGAGGAGTTCTTTGTGGGTTGATTGGCTTAAGGAGACAAGTCTGTGACGACTTCATACATCCTGGGGCACACTTTGTCAGGTAGCAAGGTATATCTAGGCTTCTGTCCAAAAGCAGCGAGGCAGCTTGAAGGTCAGCAAGAACGATTTAGGTCTCTGTTCAAGGTAGTGAGGCTTCTCGAGGCCTCTGCCACAGTCAGTGAGGCGGATTGAAGGTTAGCAAGACCAACTTAGGCCTCCATTGAAGGCAGAAGGGTTTCCTGAGGCCTTTGTTCCAGTCAGCGAGGTAGATTGAAGGGTAGCCAGATTGTTTTAGAATTTAGACCTCTGTTCAAGGCAGCGAGGCTCCATGAGGCTCCTATCCCAGACAACGAGGCAGTTTGAAATTCTTTACCGTGGGTCAGTTGTAGGCGCAAGGAAATTGGAGGAAACATGGCCTGATTCCTTGAGTCCCGATTAGGCCACAAAGTACGCTGAGGCAACAAAAGACAAATCAGGGTGTAGGGTGAGCAGCAAGTGTTCTTAGTTGAATATCAACACCAAGATTTGGAGCAGTTGGAATCGCACAGGAAGGCATCAACACATAAGCAAGTCTGGTAGAGTAGCTGAAATAATAGAGGTTCTGGTTAAGCAGTCTTAGATTACAAACAATTTTGTAAGTTAACTATTGGGACAGATTGGTGATTAGCATTTTGACTGTTGTTGCAATCTTGTTACCAGTGTTTGAAAAGGATTGCCACTGCACAACCAGGTTTACAGCTGTAATAGCCCTAGAGGCAAGATGTTATATTGGAACTAATATGACCTGTTGAAGTTTTGTGTAAACCTACTGCTTGATGATGTGATTGTGATTCTCTTTATCTGTTTGAAATTAAAAGAATGACTGAGAAATTAGTCAATTTATTTTGTGATTTTGTAACCCTAAGGGCAAAATTTGCTAAGAACATTACAGCTGGCCCATGAGGGGCTAACACATGTCAAGGGATTTGAGCCTTCGTTGGGCAATAACAATGCCCCTGCTTTACCAACCAACCACGCCTAGGTTGGGTTGACAACACTAGTTTGATTTTTCCAAAGCCAACAATAAGCTGAAATTCAATTTATCTATGCACAACAAATTTACTTGGATAAATTTGCAGTAGACATGTTAGATTGATATAAAATTTAATGTTATCACTGCCAGTTTCATGGGGATGCGATTGTATTGCTTCATAGGCTTCTTGTTTGACTCCGGCATTAGATTGCCGGTTCCTCCAAACTGGTCCACTTATAGCTTCATCCCCTTTATTAAGAGAAGCAGACTTTCCTCCAAGAGGGAAAGTTAGTTGCAGTTCATAATTCCTTAAGCTTTAGCATCAGAAGATATGTATCTGAAGGGACTAACGACATGATGGGATGTAGATCCAAAGGTCTCAAAGATAGATGAGGAGGAAGGCAGAGAGATGTAACAGGGATTGTTTTGGGTGACATTAACATCTTTGAGGAGCTGGAGGAGTCACAGTGATGTTGGTGTGTATGATGATGCTGAAGAACTGTTGTAATTCATGGTACCAAAAGATCACGTGCATGCTATCGAAGAGCACTTATTATTTATGCATCAAAGAGTATATCAATATACACTCTTGTCATTAATTTACGATCTTTGATCAATTATGTATCTACAAATTATATAAATATAATTTTTTGTCATTTAAAACTTTAATATTAAGTTCGATGGTGATGTACATACTCTACAAATATGTCATTATGATGTATGGTTTGTTGAAAATTATAGCTTGGATAGGAACTTCACACATGTTCTAGATGAACACCTTAGACGTTAGAAGTGTTTTGAGGTACTTTCGAAAAGTAATTCTATTTTGTAATTCACTTTAGTAAAAAGTGAAAGTTTTATATTTAGCAGTTGAGTCTACAATTGTACTTAGACTAGGGTTAATCATCAAAATAGATTCTCCGCTAAAACTATAAAGACGGCAGAGTTTTTCTCACACTGGAGTAGCTGAGAGAGGGAGAGACAGTGGTCAGCAAGGAAAGTCGTTTCTAGCAGCGCATAGTCTTGTACGAGCATTTGTATAGTTGTATGAACAATACAATATGGATCCATACAATAGCATTGTACAATAGTCATACATCCCATATATCAATGTCATACAATAGAGAATTGTGGTTGTTGTTTTCTTCAGCAGTTGTACCTCAGAAATAGCTTGTAAAAGCTCAAGTTTGGTGTGATTTTTGATAATTGTGCAATGTCTTTTTTTGGGGCAACTTGTGGAGGTTTCTTTGTATGTTTTGCGAAGGAAAGAAAAGCTGATTTGAAGGAGTAAGTACTTGCGTATGTGCGTGAAATTAATTTTAATGCTTCCTAATATATGTGGATATCGGTGGCCTCCCACCTCTTCCATTGATTTGATGGTTCTGCATCTTCTTGATAGTTTTTTCTATGGTTTTCTAAGTCCTAAACTTCTAGGCTCATTTTGAGGTCCTAAACAATGCTTTTAGGTCATTTGGGGTGTCAAAGGTTGCCATGGCATACTTTGGCCCCAACCAAAAGTTGTAATCCTTGGATAATTCTTTATAATGAGCTACTGTGCGCCCCAAATGGAGATTGTATACGAAAGTTATGCCTTCAAGAAGTTGACATACCAACTAACCACCGCAGGGCCCACAAACTTTTTGGTGCTTCATCTTCCAAGGTCATGGTTTTGGACCTTTAGAGTTCCTTTCTTTATGTTTAAAAACCATTCTTTTGAGGGTATCGTGTAATAGCTTTTGATAATGAGCATAGTCGTCATCTCTCTCTTTAAAGATAAGATACCACCATTAGAGTTAGTTTGTGTCCTACAATTTTTTTGTTATTTTATTTATTAATAAAGCTGGGTTTTCACTATATTATTGTGCTCTTTGTTGTATTTCTTTATGTATTCCATTTCTTTTCCTGCCTTTCATTTCATTCCTTATACAACCCAAATCAGTAGTATCAAAGCAATCTGCTCCTTGTTGTTTCTCAATGCATGTCCTTATCAGTAGTATCAAAGCAATCTGCTCCTTGTTGTTTCTCAATGCATGTCCTTGATAAGGAGGCAGTACAAAAATTTGAGTCTTGAGCTAGTTTTACTTGGGAATGATCACTCTTTCCAGCCCGAGTAACCTCCCATGGAGGAAAAAAAGAGAGATGATAAAGTAGGAGATCCTATTAAGTTGTTGCTCGAAGAAGCACTCACACGATAGAGGAACGAGATGATGGACAATTTCACCTGGATCCTTCAACGGTTGTCAACAATAGTCGACACACCTTCAACAAGCGACAATTTCTGAGGTGTGACACCCTTCAAGGTACAAGTTAACTTTGATATCCCCTTATTTGAAGGCTAAATAGATGTAGATGCTTTGGAAAAATGGTTAAATTTGTTAGAGGGCTATTACTCTATCGGAAATTTTTCTGATAATGAAAAGATCACCTTCGTGCTTTTGAAAGCCCTTCCTTATGGCAAAGATTGGTGGGAAGGTTACTAGGAGAGACAACGATATTCAAGGTAGGACCCACTTCAAGAACCTTTGTTGATGCCCTCAAGGAGGAATTCTACCTTGTAGGGAAATACAATGACCATTACATGGGATGGACAACTTTGTGACAGGAGAGACACTAGATAGTGCTCGAGTACAACAATATTTTCCATATCTTGAGCAACACTTGGTTTTGAAGTACCATAATGGTCTACATAGGTACATCCAATGAATTCTTGGACATCTCCTCATTGGGAGTTGTTTATTGATATACTGTCAAAATTGAGCAAAAAATTGAGAGGAATAAGCGGTAGTTCAGGTTTGCAAATCCGTCACAATAGAAGCTTTGAAAAGGTGGCTCTAACCAATGTTTTAAAACTCTGATTCCGACTCCGACTCGGTATCTACTCGGTCGACTCGATTTCAATGACTTGGTCGTTGTAAAAAATACATTAAATTTTTTTATTTATTTATAAAAGAACATAATTTTAAAGATTTTCATTCATGTTTCCAAACACACAGCATTAGAATATAGATAGAAGACAACATATGATCAAAGTAGGCTCATGAATATATCCATTATATCAAAATGGCACCCAATGCACTGTCCAATACATACATGATGATGATATAGAGATCAAAACAAAAACACATAATCAAGGAGGCTAGAAATGGCCTCTACAACAAAAGTAAATTGTGACAAGTACTACTGGCTATTGCTAGAGGAGCCAAGATTATCTGGATCAACCTCTGGATCAGAGTCAGACAGGGGGCCCCATGGCTCCTCCTCATCATTGTCTCCAATTGCAACTGTAGAAGTGGTAGCACTAGCAGGCTGTGCAACAACTACAAGCTGAGATAGACGAGATATGCACTTTTGTCATGGCTGAGCGGAGGAAGCGCCTGCAACTCGAGGACTTGCTGGCTTTGAGGCTGAGGCTGGTACAAGTGGATCAGGATCTGCATTCAACTGAACATTATGTTCGAGTGATGCTATCGTCTGTAAATCATAATCAATATCCTCATCAGAAGCAAACACTGCTGGATGACTCTCCACTACCCAATCTGATGTTGGATCAATGTCTTCCAACACAATGGGATCTGAATTAGGGCTTTTGTTCAGCAATTGGTTGCGTCTGAGCTGGAGGTTGTATTGGACATAGACTAGATCATTTAACCGTTTTTGATCCAAACGGTTTCTCTTTTTCGTGTGAATCCTCTCAAAGACAGACCAATTGCGCTCACACCTAGTAGCACTGCAAGTTTGACTCAAAATACGAATTGCAAACTTTTGCAATTCAGGACAATGGCTACCAAAGTCCTCCCACCATTGTGCTGCAAAAAACATAGGAGCGTAATGAGTTAGCTCAGCAAAATTACAAATTATATCCAACTTTCAAATTATAAAAGATTTAACAAAATAAGTATTAAGAATTTGAAAATTGAAATTTTTGTTTACCTGGCTCATCTGCTTCCCTTGCAATCTTTGCTAGGTTCTTCCTAAAGGTACCTGAGGCATTGCTGAAGGTTGTGGCCTGTCGGTGTATCTCCAGCTGATGACACTCCAATAGGATCATGCGATCAATGCAGTGAATCAATCCATCTCTAACCTCCCCCTTCAAAGCTCCCGTCTCCTTAGCTTTATAATGATACCGTGAATTAAAAAAATACCCAGCTGCATGTATAGGGGGATGGAGTTGATTGTTCCATCTTTCATCAATGATTGCCCAAATGGGCCCATACTTAGCCACTTTATCCTTGCATGCCCTCTTTATTTGCTTCTTTGCTTGATCCATAGCCTCATAAATGAAGCCCATAGCCAATCTTTCCCCATCCACCAACCGCAACACCTTAACCAGTGGCTTAGCAAGCTTCACAATCTCTGCTGCCTTTCTCCAAAATATTTCTTCATTAACTTTCTTTTTCAATTCTTTGCCTTCCTGTTTGTGAGACCACTGGCTTTGATTCCATTCTTCACTGGAAAATATCTTTTGCAAGTTTCTATGTTGTGAAAGCATAGATTGCAATGTCAAAAAATGAGTAGCAAATCTAGTAATGGCAAGCCTAATAATATCCCTGCCCCCTGTGTGTTTCCTCATCAGGCTCAAAATCCATGAATGATTGTAGATAAATTTTGTTATGCTTTTGGCATGATCTACAGTGTTTTTGACCCAATCTAATTTGCCAATATCCTCAAGCATGAGGTCTATGCAATGTGCAGCACATGGGGTCCAAAAGATGGTTCTGTGTTTTTCCTCTAACAATTTACCAGCAAGAACATAGTTAGAGGCATTATCTGTGATGACTTGAACAACATTAGCCACCCCCACCTCCTCAACAACCTCATCCAATAGTTGAAACAACAATTGTCCATCTTTTACCTTATCAGATGCATCAACTGATTTTAGAAACATGGTTCCCTGTGGGCAGAAGATAAGAAAGTTTATGATGGTATGGTTTCTTTGATTAGTCCATCCATCTAACATGATGGTACATCCTGTTCTTGCCCATGAGTTTTTGAAATCTTTCAAATACTCATTAATGGAGGCAATTTCCTTCTGCAAACGATACCCCCTTATCTCATGCATAGTAGGGCCTTTGAAGCCTTTTCCAACAGCATGTATGGCATCAAACATAGGCTCATAATATGGTGAACAGGAAGCATTGAAGGGGATATCAACATCATACCACCATCTACATATGTAATCACAAGCAACGTCCCTCAGTTCTTTCTTCCAATGGTCATCTAAAGTGGGCTGCAAAGTTCTACTAGCTTGAGGACCATGTGCATCTGATGGAGAGGAGTGTGTGACAGTGAAATAACTTTTGATATTCATATCACCCTTCTTTTTCATTTTACCCTTACCCTTTTCTTGAATAGACTCCAAAGAGGGAGGAACATATCGGAAGGGGTTGGATGCATCAGTACAAGGGATAGAGGAAGAACCCTCAAAATCAAAATGGGGGTTGGTAGCCAACATTTTTTGTATATTCCTCTTTTCCTCCCAATTTCAGCCTCTAATTCTTTTGCCTAGCCTTTTCTTCTTTAAACTTCTCAGAGTTGGCTAACAATTCCTTCCTAATCTCCCCAATTTCATCTGATTCACATGGAGTAATTTGGCCTCTAATCCCCGCCAAGTGTTGTTTCAGCCTATTAATGCCCCTAGGACCTTCCTTAATTTTTCTATGGCAAAATTTGCAATGCATTTGACTATCAACCATTTCAACATATGCCCAAGCAACATCTCTCACTCTAGGTGCCATTTTTTGACTTGGAAATGAAAGCAAAAAATCTGAAAATGAAAACAAAAAAATAGCATTGCTTCAATGTTCATTTCTTTCACAAAAAACACTCTTTTCAATTTCCAGATTTGCACATAAAAATTAATAAGCAAAAATAGATTTTTACAAGTGAAAAAAAATACCTCCAGGCACAAACTGCCTCCTCAAGGTTGCTCCAACAAACCAACTCCTCAATGCTGCTCCAAATGGCTGCCCAAGAAGCTCCTCACTCCTGCTACAATGCTTGCCCAAGACTCCTCACTGCTGCTCCAAAAACAAACTCCACAACTCCTCACAAACTCTCACTCAAATGCAATGAGATGGCTGTGAGGAAATGAGAGGGGTTGGGTGGGTTTTATAGGGTTTAGGAGAGGGGAATGGACCCCAAATAAACTATAGGAAAATTACAAACCTGTTTGGGGTCCCCAAAAAGCAAAAAAAAAAAAAAAAAAAAAACGTTGTTTATGAGGTTACGGGCTGCTGTCATCCAAACCGCCTGAGTAGGCTCGGACTCGGCCGAGCCAACCGGGTTATTACCGAGCCGACCGCGTTGTTAGACAACTCGGCCGGCTCGGTAATAACCCGACCGGTCGAACCGGTTCATTGGCCGTTTTGACTTGGTGAGGCCTTGAATCGGACCAACAACTCGGCCGAGTCGGTTCTGAGCCGGCCGAATCTTAAAACACTGGCTCTAACTTGTAGAACAAGGGATAGAGCAAGCAGAGCCAACCTCAAGATAACCAATCCATGCCACAAGCAAAGAAGGGTAATGGGAATACAAAGGACACTGGAAAGCGGTGTGAGTTTTACAAAATCCCTTGGCACAACACTAATGAATGTCGCTGTTGCTCGAAACAACCATTGTTGTTTGAGCTTAAAGAGAAAGAAACAAACTCTAGCTTTGATTTTGATTCGGAGTAGTATAAAGGAAAGTGGATCATCGATGCAGAACCCAATGCTTCCATCATAACGTTAAAGATCCAACTAGAAGAGTTAAAGGAATTGAGGGGGGCACCTCTTCCATTCATAGATGTGGGTGAAAGAGACACCACCACATTTTATTGTTGATAGCAAGAGCCAAAAGAACCTGGTCTCAATGAAGGTCATTAAGAGATTGAAGCTATCAACAATGCCACAACCCCAACCATTCACCATTGGTTGGTTGAGCAAGGGATGAGACATCCATGTCAACTAGCAATGTTGCCTGTCCTGTGGAATCAAGCTCTTAAAAGATGAAGCATTGTGTGATGTTCTTTTAGGAAAACCATATATGTGGAAATGTCATGTTATTTATGAGTCACGTCCCCATCGTGTCATTGTTACTTTGGGTCATCTCTATAGGGTATTAGAGGTAGTTCCAACTATTGCAATTTCATTGATCCTAGCGAAACAATGTCGAAAGGTAATCTCTTAGATTGCAAAGTTTGTCGTCTTCATGGTTTGGCCAGAAGGTGAAAGGTAGGTCATTGTGACCACTATAGCCTCAGCATGGGGCCTCTCTACACAATAGAAGCAGGGGGATGAGATTATAGAGGCATACAAAGTTATCTTCGCTTCACCTATGGGGGTGCTTTTACATTGCTAGGTTAGACATTCTTGGTGCTCCTTTACCTAATGGTCTAATATATAGATTCTCTCTTCTAAAGAGTGAGGAAATAAAATGTTAGATTCATGAACTCATCCAAAAGGGCCACATGTAATTGAGCTTCTTGCCTTGTGGGAGTCCCAATTGTGTTGTTGCAGAAGAAGGATTGGACATGGAGACTTTGTATTGATTATAAAGCCTTGAACAAAATCATTGCCAAGAATAGATACTTGATCCCTTAGATTAATGATCTTCTTGATTAGCTTAAGGGTGCCAAGTTTGTCCGTAAGATTGATTTGAAGTTGGGCTACCACCGAGTTCCAATTAAACAAACTAATTTATGAAAGACAACCTTTAATCTAAAGAAGGCCTTTTTGAGTGGTTGGTCGTGCCTTTTGGCTTGATTGATGCTTCAACAATATTCATAAGGATGATGGATGATATTTTGTGATCGTTCACAAACTCTTTTGTGGTTGTAAATTTGGATGACATCCTTATTTTTAGCATAGCCCGAGTGGAACATTTGTGACACATTCAGCAGGTCTTGGGCACCTTGAAACAACACAAGTTGTTTGCCAATTTGGAGAAATGCTCATTTGGCATTTGGGATACATCATGGATGAACATGGGGTGCATGTGGACCTAACCAAGATGCAAGTCATTTGGGATTTGCCAGCAATGCTGCAAAAGTCTTGATAAATTGCAATAAAATTGTTGCTTGCGAGTTTTTCAGAGCACTGATTTTATTGGTGATTTTTTTGATTTGAAAAACTCCCTATTTTATCATAAAACTCATGATTTTTTCTCGTGTCGATGGAAAAAATCATGGGTTGCTGCCAAGGCGAGTTAAATTAGATTTTGATGTTTTTTTTGGGGGTCATTTTGTATGCCCAATGACACCACCTAGCATAGTCATCAGTAGAGGACATTAGAGGCTACCTCCTATTTCTTCTTCTAGAGGACGTCAAAGTCCAATTCTAGCCCTAGGGCCTTCTTCCTCTAGAGGAAAAGCCATTATCTTTTCCCATAAAAGGGGTAGAAGAACTCACTAGTTTATGTACCTAATCTGATTGTAGATGACTCATGATGATGAGATACATTTATTATATTTTTTGTTGATATTTTGACTCTTAAGGTTGAGTCAGGACTCGGGATTTAGGACATGATTCATTGTTGATATGTGATGTAGCACTAGACTTCTTATACATCTTATATATTAGTTTTCTTTTCATATTTATGTGGTAATGCATTTATCTAATGTTGTGGATACTTTAGATGCTTAAAAAATTGAAAAAATTTGAATATTTGTATATATATATATATATATATATTATTATTATTTTTTTTTTTATTTTTATTTTTATTTTTTACTTTTGTCGACTTTTACTGATTTTTTCTCAACTTTATTTATTTTTTATTTATATCTATATCTATATATATATATTTATTTATTTTTTTCGTTTTCGTTTTCGTTTTTTGGACCCTTGTTGATTTATTCCTGATGTCAATTTTTTCAACATTATTTGCTATCCTCGACGACTCTGACAGAGATTCACAACTTCGTGGGCCTTGCTAACTTCTACTGAAGGTTCGTGTTGGGGTTTTGTCAAATTTCTTAGTTCTTAAGTCAAGTGACTAAGGGTGGAGCTAAAACAAATTTTGCCAAGTCTGAGTCACAATGAAAAGCATTTGAGGATTTGAAACATTGCCTTTGGTTTGCACCAATCCTATGCTATTGGTGCAGTCTTTACTTAGCAGGGTCATTCAATGGTCTATTATAGTGAAACATTCTTTGATATGGTTTGTAGGTACACAACCTATGACAAGGAGATGTAACCCATCTTGCAAGCATGCCGACAATGGACACATTATATTTTGGGGAAGGAGACAATCATCCACACTAATCATAGGCCATTGTAATTCATGCAAATGCAAGCAAAGTTATAGAATGATTGCCATAAAAGTTGGTCCACATACCAACAATTCCACTTGATGGGAAACACCAACTATGTTGTACACTACCTCATTTGGTTGTTGATTGTGGTGCTAATCACAATTCTTAACTCAAAGGCATGGGACCTTCAAGTGGCCACAATCATGCAACGATACTGACTTCGTTGCTACATATTGGACGTTGATTGCAGACAAACGAGTTCCATACTTCCACCTCTATGGTGCTCTCTTGTGCTACATGGGCCACCTTTGTGTTCCTTCAAGCGAGCATGCCAAGCTGATTTGGGAGGTACATTGCAGTCGGGTGGCAGGACACTTTAGTGTGGAGAAGACAGTAGTTGCACTTCAGAAGTATTTCTATTGGCCAAAGCTTGGGCAAGACGTCATTCGATATATCAGACCGTGCACTACCTATGCCATTGCTAAACTAGCCATCACGAAGATGTGGTTGTACACTCCTCTAACTACCCTAGACAAGTCCTGGGAGTCAGTCTCCATGGATTACATGTTAGTTTTTCCCTCCACCAAGCATGGTAATGATTGTGTGCTTGTGGTTGTTGATTGATTCTCTAAGATGGCCATTTTAGCACCATGCAAGTAGAGTATCATAGTCGAAGCTATTGTTAATCTCTTCTTTGAGCATGTTTGGGTTCATTTTGGGCTACTTGGACCATTATTTCAAATAGGAACAATAGATTCCTCAGTACCTTTGGTGTAACCTTCTGTCTCTAATGGATACCAAGTTGACCAAATTGTTTTGTAATATCCCAAACGAGATATTTTGCAGAAATCTGGCTGAACCAAAATTGCTTCACAAAAATTTCCATCATTTTAACAAAACATTGCCATGTAAAAATGTAACCAATAGCATGCGGCAAAATAACAACAAAAATAACAAGAACAATCTCAGCTTTTATTATAATAGAAATTGGGGTTTACATGCTGGTACACAAAATAGCTGAGATGAGAAACTAGCCTCAAGAATCTGCTCCAATGCTATGCTGGCCCTCCAATAAAAAATGAACTACATTGCTTAGATCTCTTGTGAATTCTGGATGAATTCACCAAGGGGAGATGGGAACTTGCCCAATCTCACTGAATCACTCGAGGGTTTCTGTCCTGGGGCCACCAATGGAGTAGAGAACTGGGTTCTCAACCTCTCATACAAGAAGAAATATCAAATCCAAGATATTCTGCAATTGTTTCCTCCTCCTCTTTTATAGATCTGATGGATCCCTCTAGAACCTCCAATTTTATTATTATTTTAATCATGGTGCACCTTTCCCTCTTTTAATTAAACTATATATATATATATATATATATATTTTTTTAATGTGGAAAAGGGTAAATTGGCCACCATGTCTTCTCAGGTCACTGAAACTCACTTCTAAGCATCCCATCTTGTAGATCTTCTCGTTCCGGTTCCAACGATCTATTACACTAAGGTGTTCTGTCAAGTATTCCTCTTGGAATGCCACCTTAAGTGTAACTAATTGAGTCAGACCCAATAATAACTTTGTTTTTTGAAAGTTGTCAGAATGTATTGGAACGAAAGGCAAACTGTGCGGATGATGGAATATACCAAGCGAATGCCATCGGACCTCATAGAAACTCGTCAAAACCCCTCCAAAAGTCCCTCGGTCTGCTGATGACACTAACTTGCACCTGTGACCTGTCTGCTCCCAACTTTGAAAGTCCATCCTAACCATGTCATAAAGAACACCAGAAAAAGGAACATCATAGATTGCCTTTCACCCCCAAATAGATAGACAAACAAAAGTGGTCAAGCAAATGATTGTGCATATCTTGCACATGTATAACTACAAGCATCTGTGTACATGGGATGAAAGCTTTCCATATGTTCACTGTAGTTATAACAACCCTCCATGGCTCCATTGGCTACAATCCTTTTTGTGTGTGCTTGGGGTTCCAACCATTGGCCCCCATTGATCTAGCTTTGGCCATTGCATCTTCATCAGCAGAGCCCTCCCATGCTCAGGCTGAGGCAGATAGAGCAACCAAATTTGTTAAATGGATTCAACACCTCGAACAATAGGCTCATGATATCGTTCAGAAAGCCAATGCCAAATACAAGCAATATGATGACCAATATTAGGATTTAGACAAGCTTCAGGTTGGTGATAAGGTGTGGTTGCATCTTCAAAACGAGTGCTTCATAGGCCCCCATAGGATGCTCGATGCACTCTAAAATAGGGCTTTACACAATCACATGAATTGAGTATTCCCCTTTTGCTTGGCTTGCACCCATTATTAATGAGGATCATTAAAACATCAATGGTTTAGTACAGATATAACTTCAAGCATCTAGTAGTTATAACTTATAACATTGCCATCAAATGATCAATCATCAACCACAACATCAACATTCAAGTTTTTGCATATAGACTCTGTCATCAATACATTGTAATGGATAACTTTAACCATGAAATGAAAAAGAGCATCTTACTCATTAGGAAAGAGTGGTAGGATGCGGTCAATTATTCAAAGATGGGTTTAAGGATCAAAGTTCAAAGTTCAAACTTGAACTGTCATATGATAATTACAAAATAGGCCATAATAAAGACAAAGTACTAAGTTCTAGATATTGCTTCTAAACATGAAAAAGACAACTAGATCTAGTATCTACTAAAGCTTTCCTCTTGCAACTTCTAGTTTCTTTTCTCGTGATCTATGAACAAGGGGAGTAGCACTAGGTGGAAGAGTTTGTGGAACACGACGAACAACTACATGACCCCCATGCAACTCTAGATGTTGTGACGCTAAAGGCAAAGCTCCTGCATCTAGAAACTTGCTAGTGGATGAGGTTGGTATTTTAGCTCCATGAATGTGATCACCATCATGATCATCCAAAAATTTACCCTCCAAGCGCTCTAAAACTACGACTCTATCCTTTGAATTAGCCTCCTTTGGATTGCTGTCCATAGATGTTCCATCATTCTTCACCACCTCACAATATTGGGACAAAATCCTCAAGTTATAGTACGCATAAGCCAAGCCTTTTGCTTGGTCTACATTTAGACAGTTTCTCTTCACATTGCTTGATTCTACCCATTTGCTCATACACCCTCTCCAATCACTAGCTGATATTTATTTGCAAATAGAATCATATTATACATGGGCTTAAGTAATTGCTAAACATACCTAACCTATGCCCAAAACTAGCCATCAAACATGGTGTCCTCTACCTCTTGAAATTCTTGTCTATCAGGCATGGATGCATGCTTGTCTTTCAAACTATGCCATGAATCACTTGAGACCATACCTAACAATTTCCTCTCTTACCTTCAAAAGGTGCTTGAACATGAGGTAATAATTGGCAAATCTGGTCTTTGCATTTGCAAACTTTACTAGCTCCAACTTAGTGTGATTGTAAAAAGTGTTGTGAGACATGCTATGATTGGTAATAATTTTTATTATTTTCTTCCCTCTCTTGTACAATGCATCAATCCATTTATAATCATGCTTCATCTTAATAAAACCTTGCATCAAGAGACTCAATGCATGAACCAAACACCTTAACCAAAATATGTTAGCGTACATCTCCTCAACGATTGCTCTTGTTGCCTTACAATTAGTAATGTATCAATGATGACTCGAATGACATTGTACGACCCATTCTCTTGAAAGATCATACCATTAGTAGACATACCAAGAATACTTATGAAGGGCATGCCTTTAAGATTTGTCCAATTATCATATACAATTGATATGCCATATTTGGTCCAATAGTTTGTAGATTGTCCTAGAGCAATATGGATTTTGGCTCTTTCCTTGTCAAGTCCCATGGCTTTGGCTTTGTCATATTTGAGGCTCCTTCATCCTTTGGGGGAATCATTGATGGCTTGTATCATTCCTTGCTAATAGGGTGAATGAAGAACATTCAATGGTAGCCACATGCATAAAAAAACTTGAAATTTTTTGCATGTACGCCGTTTGTACAAACTTGGTCAAGGAATTTGTTCTATGCCCAAAATGCATAGGTGGTAATCCACTAACATAGAGGGATGAGGATCAATCATCGAATATTCTATGTGGGCTTGAGATCTCAGATTCAAATTTTTTGGATTTGTTTTGTGTAGCCTTCTCTTCTTTCTTGTATTTGTTTTATATCTTTCATTGGCACATGCTTATAGGCTTTAACTCATGTAGTCTTATTTTCATCCCATGGCATAATCCTAACGGGATGCTTTCTCACACCTTTATAAGTTATATATATGAACCCGTGTATGTTTTGTGACAATGGGAGCATATAAATTTTGCGGTTCCAACCCCTTTTCGTCACTCAAGCTTTGTCACATACTTCAACAAGGGTGTTGGAAAGTCTATTTGGTTTTAGTCCATCATCACTGTTGGTGTCATGGTTGTCATCATCCCCTTCCATTTCTTCCTCCTCTTCACAGTATGTGCTGCTTGCTTCTAGTTCTTTTTCATCATCATTGGTATTTAAGCTCCACAACACCCCCGTCACAATAAAAAATGAAATGAAAAGGATCAACCACATTGACATACCCATTTTGCTTGTTCAACCGTGAGAATAACTTGTTTACAATAGAATGATGGAGAAGGAGAAAGGGGAAAGAGTAGGAGAAGGGAACATTCAAGCATATAACATAGCAAATTTACTAGTTTATAACACATGGAAAAAAATAAAAAACAAACAAGAATGGAATTTAGAGCTTGCATCTTCATCTTTACAATGGTGGTTGAATGAAAATATGGCGGCCTTCAACCTCCCTTCCAAGCTCTCACAAATGATAGCCTTCAACCTCCCTTCCAAGTCTCACAAATTTGCGTCATAATCACTAGCAAGTAGCCTACTCAAAACCCTAGTAAAGATGAGTGAAAAATGTGAAATGAGGAATAAAATGAGAGCAAATGGAGTGAGTGAGTGTTTTAATCCATGAAGAAACCTTGGCCATGCCTAAACCTACCTTTTGGATGCTTATCTTGGTTCCCACAAGAAAAAGATTTCTCAAGGAGCATTTTTTAAGTTCCTAAGAATGTTATTGGTAATGATGAGTTTTTTGAGAGGGAGCTTGCTCCCAAAAATCACTCCTAGAGGGGAGACTTCAGCAAGTGCGCTTCCAAGGGTGCTTCCTTTGGGAGTGTGCTTCGGGAACAAAGTGTTGTGGGGGGCATCACTCTCTTGTAGCTTAACCAAGGGTGCACCACCATCACATGAAATAATGTATAAATTATGTGTGATGTAGTTGTTGGAGGCTAGATCTCATGGAAATATGTGCCAAATAGAGGAGCGCTCAACTAAAGATAATAGTTAACAATCTGAACAACCAATCCACATGTAAAGTGTGCTCACATAAGCAAAGGCATACATGCCAAGAAGGGAGATTGATCGTCCATAAAAGCATAAGAGTGTATTAGCAAAATGTGCAAGAAAGGTGCCACATCTTACATTAGAGGATCAAGGGTATCATAAGAAGATGTGACCTAGCACAAAGTGAATGAGCAGTAGTATGTCCCCATATTACATCTGTAAACCATGCGCTGTAGTGTGAACCCAAGTGCCAATACCCTCAATGAGTCCTCAAGTCAAATATGCTAAGGTGGAGCCCTTGAATAATGTGCATTGTATCATCCCATGCCTTCAAATATGTGAAAGGATGTGAAGAAAGGAAACACTCTACTTCATCACATGAATAACTACTTAAATGATCCAGCACTAACACCTATCTGTCAATATCACATAGGGAATTCCCTTACAAAGAAACATTGTGTTATATGTTGAAATGTGTAACTAGGTTTGGTCTCCATAAGTATATTGTAAAAGGAAAGACAAATTTATTATTGCTATTTTGTAGCATGGGTTTCATGCTCAAGGTCTTATTTAGAGGTCTAGCACCCATTGAGTGCTTCTATGGTTTGTCCTAGGGTCAAGAAGTCAAAAGAATCATTGTCATATGAAGAAGACCCCATCAAGCACATTATAACATGTAAAAAGAATTAATTTTCTTATTTAAAAGAGTCAAAATACCCTCAAAATGCCCTCCAAGACCAAGTCGTCCTGGTAGCTAAGAAGTCGGCCTCATTAGGGCATATCATCCTCCTTGGAAGCCTATATATAGGGGGGAACTTGACCTCCGATGGACAATCACTCATCTTCTCATCATCTAAACGAAGGAGAAGCAGAAGAAGGCTAGCGAAGAAGGAAGAAGGACAAAGGACGAAGGTTTGGGCTATTTCTTTCTCTCTCTCTCACACGTGCGAAGAAGGAAGGCTGGGGTTTCGATGATGCAAGATCGAACTTGAAAAAATTGCAGGAAGAAGGTTGAAGGAAGGTCTATTAGGTCACCTACAAACCCTAGAAGAAGGAGAACACAAGCAAAGGTCAAAGGAAGCCTTGGAAGCCCTGAAATTGCTCACATGCGTGGAAGCAACAACTGTTGTAGGGGCTGAAAATTTCAGACCTGCACCGGAGGCCGAAATTCTGTAGCTGGGGGTCAAAGTTGTGCAGCTAGAAGAGATTTGACTGGGTTTGACTTGGGCAAAGGAAGCACATCATCAAGAATTTTTGACTTGGTCTTGGGAGGGTATTGGTCTTGGCCTAGAGGTATTGGAATTCGTCATTTGAAAAATCTATAAGAAGAGAAGAGATTTGCGGGTTTTCCTCTCAAGTGGAAAGGTTTTGGCTTTGGCTTGCAACCTACATCCTGTGTTCTTGTGTATTGTTGATCTCCTTGTTTTTGGTAGCTGTTTGATGATAAGAATAACATAATAATAAGAGAAGAAGCTAATAATCAAGAAAATTAAAAATACATCACAAGCAGTTATCAAGTTTAAGAGAAATCATCTTAGTTGCAGCCCTTTAGATTTCTCAACATTATGAATGATGTATCACGATAGGCACCAAGAGGTTAGACAACCATAGCAATGAGTGCATGCGCAAGTGCTCAACTTAGATGACCATGAACCATGATAAACAAACCAGTTGTGAAGATTATTGTCACCATTTAACTAAGATATAGCAATAATAAACCAGTGGAAGAATCCCTTTTGGTGATGTGCTCCAGGGGTTAACAATATATGTAAACAAGTGTGCAAAACAACACTCCTACTCAGGACACCTTAGAACCCACCTGAAAGGTGGTTGACAGAGACAAGGGAAGTGTGTGCACAAATCATAATACCACAGTGTCAATCAAAGTACTCCATTAGTACCACTCGCATACCTTTGACATTTGTGATGAAAATCACAAGTAAAACTAGGTTGTGATGAAAATCATGAATATAAGGCCACATACAGTATGTGAGGGGTGACAGACACTATCAGTGACAAATACAATACAAAAAAAGTCAAATTATAAAGTTAAAATTTTTATATTTTAGCCATTAAGGTTTTATTTGAAATCATATTATATTTTATACCTTTTACATCAACCAAGAGCAAAATATCTCATCTTGTGGAATATTCACTATGTGTATGTCGTGCATACTTATTTTCATGTTGAAAAGGTTAGTGAGACATAGAAAGTTCTGTAAATTATTAAAATTTGTATCTATTGATGGCAAGTCTCTAACTTAATGAGGAGCAATTTAAATTTCGTGTTTCTTTTTTCAAATTGCAAGCAGGATTATTTATTTATTTTATATCTGGGTAAACCTCATGAGCACTTCTTTTGACTCTTGAGGGTGGTATGTGTATTTAGTACTTATTTTCATGTTGAAAGGATTAGTGACACAGTTTTATAAGTCAATTCAGCTTTGAACCTATTATTGGAAAGTCTCTAACTTAATGAGAAGCAATTTAAGTTTCCTGTTTCTTTCTTCAAATTGCCAGCGGGATTATTTGTTTTTATTTTTATATCTGGGTAATATATTTTGGGGGAAACCTCCTGTGTATATCACCTTACTCAGAGGGTGGTACACAAGTTAAACCCTAGATTTTTTAGGGCACAAGGCCAGGACAACAACTCATGAATATATCATATATAGCTTATCAACACTGGCTTACTTAGAGCAAACATGTCACAAAATGGGATTTGAAGTTTGAACATGGGTGGGGAAGGTTAACAACTTTTTCTTGCAACCACTCGAGTTACACCTGCTTGTCTTTAGTTTGATTTTGTCTCCAATTATTTCAACTTTATATCTATTGTTAGAATGTCTATAACTTAATGATTACCAATTTAAGTTTCATGTTTCCTTCTTTAAATTGCAAGCAGGATTACCCATAATGAATTTGTACTCATTTTGCTATGATTTTGTCTTTAAAATGGCAGAGATACGAGCTGGTACCGGAAATACATTTGGTACTTTATTTCGTGTTACAACTTTTGGAGAATCTCATGGTGGAGGTGTAGGATGTGTAATTGATGGATGCCCACCTCGAATTCCTCTGTCTGAAGCTGATATGCAAGTGGAACTTGACAGGAGGTTTGCTTTTCATCCTTGCAGGATTTTTCTTTTTAAGAAAAGAAAGAGAGTTCATTTTGACATCAGTTCTTGATATTTAGAACATGCTATCTTGCTAATTCTTCATGTAATTTTGCTATCAGGAGCTGTATAAATTTCACACAATATGCAAATTCTTTGGGCATTAGTTGACCAATTTATCTCTAATTATAGGATCTAATGATGAGCTGAAGATGGGTGGATTCTTTCTTATTTTCATTATTAATTTCACACTTGGCTTGGTCATTTTATAATGAGTATCTTTATCATATCATCCTGTTCTAATGTAAAGGTGCTATGTGTGGAGATCTGTAGTTTGATTTATAAGGAAATATAAAGAATTTTGAAATTTTAGGGCCTCATTAGCCACATTGTTTGGAGTGGGAGATAGAAGCAATGCAGAAATACTGTTTGATAACTGTTTTCCTACCTTGCCATAGTTATGGAAAACTGAACAGCTATTCAGTACTGCATTATGGATTTTTCTGGAGCATATTCCTGTTCTTCAATGTTCTGAAACCTCTATCATAATCATTGCCTATTACATCGATTTAATGTTTTGGAGATCAAGGGTGTTAGTTATTAAGGTGGAGATATCTCTCCAAAATACTGCTGATGGCATAAGCTTTGAAGACCTAATTTTAAAGTACCTGCAATCAGTTAAAGTCTTCTCAGTACAGTATGTGAAGGTTATAACTTATGAATTATAATATACACATACAAGTATACATATCACAGGTTTTTAGGGACATGCCGCAAAACAAGTCCCTCAACATGCGTACTAGAGTGAGCATACTACTCATCCAAAGTTAGAGGCATCCAAGATTGCAGGCATCCCTAGAGTATTCATGGTAATCATCTTCATGGGCTTATATGTGCGTCTACTTCTACAATGCCCAGACCAACCCTAGGAGGTCCAATCAACTCATCTCACTGTAAATATCATGCCATATGTAAGTGTGGCTGATGGCACATGGTTATGTATCAGAACACCAAGGCATTTGGATGCCTTTAGATGCAATGCAACCTTGCCTATTTTTACTAAGCTTTCATCCAGTGTTGCGAAAATCTCAGTTTAATTGGAGTTTTTCCCTGAAACGATTAAATCAGCGATTTTTTTTCGAAAAAATCGTGATCAGACCAAAAAAATCATATTTTTCGTATTTTTTTGTTTTGTTTTTTTAATTTAATTTTGCTGTTTTTTGCCAATTTTTACGATTTTTTGTTTTTGTTTTTGTTTTGTTTTTAATTTCCGGACCCTCGCTGATTTAATCCCGATCACAAATATCTCAACGTTGCTTTCATCCCTTGGAGGCTTGGACTGGGTACTCTGGGGATTTCATGTTTTAACTGTTTACTGAACTCAAAGACTCAGGATTGAAGGACATGAACTAATGTATGATGACAAACTTAAGATATTAAACCCACTTTAATGTGTTCCTTTGCCATATTACTGGGATGTAAGAAATTTATTCCATTTACTTGGTGCCATCATTGTGAATTCTTGTGATCCGGGGCGTGGGATTTTTAGTCTATTTATGTGGTACTGCCATTTTCAGTCCTTAAAAATGGGTACTTAGGGAGATCCTTTTACTTGGTACAATCATTGGCCCTGTCAGATAGTTATATTCATTTCCTTGCCTAAGGCGTCACAATTTTGTACAGGGAAAAACAATGTCTTTTGGTACTTGGCGTGCATGCATACTACATACATATTTTTGGGTTTTCCACTGACATCCATGCATTCATATAGAGAATTTCAAATTCTAACTACGAAACCATAAAAACGATACTAGACTCTCAAATGTCCAAAACAGCATATCTAGAATAATATATTTCCTTGAGTTTAATGCCAAATTTTATCATCTGATTTGCACCAATGAATTCTTTTTCAACATCATGTTCATGGAACATGAACTAGGTGGCTTATTTTTTGGGTATATAAATGTTGAGGGGTGGCGGTGGTTTGTATTTTATTGCAACATAGGTTCAGACAAATGGGGACCCCACTGTTGTAGGTGTTGGGGGTTCATCCTCCTTGGGTTTTAGAGGCTAGCTATTTGTTAGAGTTAGCTTATCCACAACTAGGGGTCCCTATCCATGATTCTACTCTTCTTGGGGCTTGGCCATGTCAGAGATTGGTGGGCTGTCACATGTTTAGCCAATCGCCTTATTGTTGAAAAATGAGGTGCCTTAGTGCACCTCAATTGTACCCATACTTTTGACAACCTAGTCATCATACAACCATGTGAAGTACCAAGAATATGAAGCCAACAACAGGAATTATATGCAGAACCATAACTAATGTGGAACGGCCTTTCAAAATTGGAATTGAAAACACACAATACATCACATAAAACCAAGATAAAACATAAGAAATATATTTATCTCTTAAAAATTCAGTGCATGGGAAAATTGCTGCCCTGGGAACATTCACCACCCACTGATAGGCATCCAATTCAAATGCTACTCCACACTAGGCTATGAGATGACATGGGCAGAGTTTTTCAAAAGCTGCTCTCCAAAATCCCTAAGGGTGCTTCCAAAGAACCAAAAATATACAAGGAATATGAGGCAAATTACTTTATGTTTATTATCAGGATTATTTTTTTGTGTCTAGGAGATGGCTATGGCTTTACCACATTGGCACTATGGATGATTGTACTTTTGACTCTTTGAGTCCCATTTGAGCCTAAGTTGCACCAAACTTGGAAACAGGTATGGGTTTTGGAAATGGGAATGTTTTGGAAACATGACCCCACCTAATAGATACACTAGGGAAACACATTATATCAAAAATTTAAAATATAATATATATTGATTATTTTAAGTTAAGACACTGTCTTGCAAGAAAATAAGAATGATACTTTTAATGACTTTTTAGAAGGAAACTCTTGTCTATTTTAATTCCCATACATGATTACACTATGTAAATTTTGAAAATAACCTTTAGAGATGAGGTTATACATTCAAAATTAAGAGTTATATGAGATTTTTAGCCCCTCTATGGGTCCCATGGTCCTCGTGGGCACTTGAGTGGGCCCAAAAAATTTAGGAAAACATTGAAATGCACTGATCCATGCTGGCCAACATTACTAGATTGCAAAATGTGCATGAAAGGTTTTGGGTGTGTATGGGACTTGTTTCATATACCTGTGTTCTAAGTTGCACGAAACAAGGAAACGGGTACGAGTTTCCGAAACGGGAAGCAATACGAAACGCGACCTCCCCAAATTTTGGAAACGGGGAAACGCGAATATATATATATATATATATATATATATATATTGAAAATATTTATATATATATATATATATATATATATATATATGTGCAATCATAAAGCATAAATGATACATTATAATTTATTACACTTAAACATTAAGATTTAATTTACATCACATTTACTCATGAATGATCACATAATGAAAATAAAAATATCGGAATATCCAAAAGCAACCTTTATTATATATCCAAATCTCAAAATCAGCCTTTATTTATATTAATATATGAGGCTGCAAGTACAATAAAGACTATAAGGCTGCAAGAGAGAGATCCAAATTAGGATTTTCTGCAATCCAATTCTTTAGAATGACCATTGTTGTATTGGGAGTCTCCTCCTACATAGTTGAACGACCTTAGTGCTCTTGATTAAATACACATTTCATACCCTAGTACGCTACATGATCTTGATTATTGGGAGTTTCCCCTGCATAGAGGGCTTGGTTCTCTTGATTAAATACAAGTTCCATACCCTACTACATGATAAAATCCAATGGAAACATTGCAATCCCTCCAATCCTGAAATCCTGAAAAACAAATAAGTCTGCTGGATTTTGAGTGAGATCTAAAATTCTACTTTCTCCATATGAAATCCAATGAGGGCGAAACCACTCTCAAACATCCTGAGTCATTTCATGGTAATGTTAAAAATTTAAGTAAAAGGATGAAAATGAAAAATAAAGGAGAATATCACTTTTACTTTAATAATTTAACATTACCATGAACTGCATATCCCTCAAACTTCTTGATGAACTGCATATCAACACTAGGGCAAAAATTCACTTTTATAGCTTTAGACACGCATCTAGAAGCAACAAGAAGTCACTAACATACCCTAAAAGTAAATTAAAAAACAAATTAATTTTTTTTTTAAAAAAACACAAGTTAATGAGGAAACGTGGGTAGTAAGCCGTGAAATGCGTTTCCGGCCGTACTGGCCACGTTTCCGTTTTGGGAAACGTGGCAGTGCGACCGGAAATGCGTTTCACGGCCGTACCCTTACGGAAACGGACCTCTATACCACGTTTCCTACAACATAGCCTGTATTGATGTTTTTGGTTTGGTATTGGGAGTGAGTGTTTCCTACAATTTAGCATTGACCTATTGGTGTCCAATTTAATACTCTTAGTAATGGGGGTGACAACTCAAGGATTAGCCCTGCCCTCTTTGGGGACAAAGTCTATGATTATGTACTATTTCCACACAAAGTTGTATTGAAGTGAGAAAGCTTTGAAACATGAGTGCAACTCGAGGGTGAACGAAGAGAGGGTTTCCCACTATCACAACAACTCTTCCTCTCATTTTATGCTGGCTTTCCTTTGACACTGTTCCTCCCCAAAACACATGTAACCTTATAGGAGAAAATTTCTCCCCTACTTTGGACAGATAGCCAGCTAGCAACCCTACATTGCTTAGTGTATGATGATATGCCATATTCCTCTGCCATTTGCACCGGTCAGACACCTCTCACCATCTGACATTCCTCTTGAAGGAAGGTGGGTCACCATTCAACATGTACTTTAACCATTTTCAATCATATGCTTTTACTTAATGTTTTGGGCATTCTAACATGGGTTAAGGGGTGATCTGAATGATTGATTGATATTGATTGTAAAGTTGTTCTCTCACCATACTAAGGGGGTTGGTTTTTGACCCTAGTATAGTGGGACCTCCTCTGAGGCATTAGGGTTGTAGGAGGGGCACTATCAGGAAACTTGATTGAAGTAGTGTGTCCATAACCTCTCCATGCTTACCACGTTTTACCATTTCCTTGATTTTGTGTCCATCCTTCAAGTTTTGCTGTCATTGGTTCATTGGGGTTTTCACCTTCATATCCTCATCCATGAGTTTGGCCAGAAACTTTGCCCTGGAGGTTGATGCAACTATAAGAAAGGTAAAAGCTTAAATTGGCCACAATGCGAGAAAAAGAAAAGTTAAAATGCAAAAGATAGCCTAGACACTAATTAACGCGTGGGAAAAAGTCTAGCATGAGCTCTACCCCCTCATTAGACATCACTCGATTCTTGAGCACTTGATGGTCCATCACATAATAAGGAACCCTTGCATGTCCAACCCCGATGAGCAAGAAGTTGACTCATCATTAAAGGGTAAGTCAATGCTATATCATTAAAAGCAAGCTTGGACACTTGAACTATGCTCCCTATCAAAGCATTATCAAAAGAAGTAAAAGGCGCACCAGAGGGGTGGAAAAAGCAGGCCGAGGAAAGGGGTAACTCATGCCTCCACGATTGCTCCCTCCATACATCTATACACTCAGGATGATGGATGTTCAATGGACCTCCATCAACTGGTCCTATGACCATGGCACCTAGCCATGAAGCATTTCCCCTCCCTTGCCACATTATCACAAACCCCTATGAGTTGAAAGGTTGACCTAGGACATGTCACCTCCCCGTAGGGGTTGGAAGCACCTAATAGGGTTGATTATCTAGCCATCCCTAACACAAGTAGGAAACACTTTTACGAGACTTGGTCTAGTTAGATATTTGAAGGTGATCCCAATTTGAAATATTATTATGACTTTAATAGTTAAATATGGTCCACTATGATGTATCTATGGTCATTATCCCTACTGATACCTGTAACTTTTACTTGATTTTGATATAGGTGGCCTTTTTCACAATAGTATAGGCCTCGAGGACACACTCCATGCCTCCACTACACATGATGCCTAGATCGTACCTCACTTCCAGAGAGTAGTGATGACCTTGTAGATGCAACATTGCCCCTTCAGAGTAGAGTGCTGGGCACTTTGATGATTCTAGCGAATGATTGGCACCTCAGAGCACCCCCATATGTTGAAACGCTGAACTCCTCTTGCTTGGTGTAGGAGATTCTTGATGATGTACCCAATGGACCCAACACACCCCTAAGGTTGGCCTTGACTTTGTTTGATGGGCATGATTTGATTTGGAGTCCAGATGATGATGGTCATCCTTAGGATGACAAGGGACGGCTTGTACTACCACTTAGAGCCCCAACGCTGGAGAGAGATTGTGCCACATCATATTTCTAGCCTCTTTGAAGATAATGCAGGGCACCCAAGGCATGGTTTTGACACTTGGAGATATTTTGTGGCACTTCTTGAGGGCTTTCCCTCAAGGATGGAGTTTCTTATGATGATAGGGCATCCCCTAGCCCATTTCATGCACTTTCATCATATTTATTGCTCCAAAAGGGCATGAGATGATGCTTATGGAGAGTTTTGACCAAAGTGTGTGGGCTTTTGTGGCATATTTTTATTATTATGAGCTATTGGGTTGGCTTGTAACCCACTATCTTGATTCATACTCAAAATTAAACTTGTCATAGGGCTTTTAGGCTAATATTTTGTTGTAAAATGGAAGGATAGACCTCATATAAATTGAGGATCCTTCCATTCATTCTATTCATCATCACACTTGGATTTCAACCTCTTCTTGAGAGCTCAACTTAGCCTTTATGTAACTCGCTACTTTGGAGATGCGATTTTTATAGTGCCCTTGCTATCGAAGATTGGCTTGTCTAGGAGATGTCTTTTTGGGATTGAAAGGAGACTTTTTCGTGGAAGAATTGTAAGTTTATTGCAAATTTTCGTTGTTTTACATGTATTTAATTATTGCTAGGGTTTTTCTATGCTCCATGTCTAAATGCAAATTGTTTATGGAAAATCTTGGACAATTTTTGCATGTTATCCATAGCAGACCTATTAGTATGCTTCTCCTATTTATTTTCTCCCCTCACAAAAAAGATAGTTAGGATTTATATAAGTGGAAGCAAAAGATTTTTCCCTTTTATTCCAAGCATTTGTCCTTTATCTCTTGAAGTAGCCCTAAAGACTCCATCACGTTTAGTAGGATTAGGAATTGACTACATTTGTGTTGATAAAAAACTGTGAAAAACTTAATATTTTCCTTCTTTTCTATTTTCTAAGCCT
Source organism: Pinus tabuliformis (assembly GCA_031772625.1). Taxonomy (NCBI): domain Eukaryota; kingdom Viridiplantae; phylum Streptophyta; class Pinopsida; order Pinales; family Pinaceae; genus Pinus; species Pinus tabuliformis. The sequence goes on from CM062804.1 coordinate 109,055,466, forward strand.
TTTAAAGCAAACTGCTAGGGCATTTAGCTAGGGCTGAATTAGTTTAGGGCGCTTGTGGATGTGAAAATTCCTTGAATGCAATAAACTGGATATTTATCTTCTAACCATTTGCAATTTATTTGTCTTTTGAATTATTATTTGGCAAACAATGATAAATTCACTATTGCATTCTTCAGAGTAAAATGTTGCAGAATATAAAAACTAGAACTGAGAAATAGATGCACACACACAATAAAATTAACACAATTATTTTTGGATGATTGTCACTGGAAAAACCCTGAAGGGAAAACCAATGCAGTAGATGGGGATTTTATTATTATCTTCAACAAATTTAAGAGTACAATGGTCTACTTGCCTCTCATTGGCAAAGCTCCAACAATCTATTGGAAAAATATACTGGAAGACACCTTGTCTCCCTCTGCAATTGATCTAGCCTCTCCTAGCCACTCACACCTCCTAGAATTCACACTTTCTGCTGGAATGTAGTGATCTCGCTGAGGAGAAATTAGTACAACCGTGGAATCACCTGCAAACAAATCGTCCTGCCTCCCTCTACCTCTTAAACCCACTCGCTTTGCCTCTGGGACATTGATCTGACAATTGGGAACTGAAATGTGGCCCCTTCGACAACTCGCACTGGGGAATTTGGCTAACTTGCATTGCTGTATTCAACCTCCTCTTTCTTGCCTCCCGGACACTAGAAAGTACTAAAGAAAATTCCTTCACTCCTACTCTCATATCTTTGCTGAAACCCTTGCTCCGATGCTTTCCCTAGCTTCAGCTGCGCCCTTGCTGAATACCTACAACTGGGTAGTTGAACTGCTCAACTTGCTACTGACACCATCTCCAAGTCCTTCGACTTGCTCTTATAATCTCTTGTTGGAGTCTCAACGACCACGATTACATCTCAACCAATGGCTCAGATCATCTTGACTTCATACATGGAAGTCGCTAGAGCAAAATTGAACTTCCTTAATTAATTCCCTTTAATTAACCAATTTTCCTAAGTTAGAATTAGGAACTTTCTAATTATTGGCTAATTAATTTAATTAAGCCATCTCCATGTCTTTTCTCGGCAAACTTTTTTTGGGTTTTGGAGATCTCGTGTTCCTTAGCCTTTTAGACATCATCCAAGACTAGAACACCTGTTCGTTGCTACCATATCCAAAAACTAACACTCCGTCTTAGTGAGTAAGGTGTTCTCCACTATATCCATCTACTCCTTGAAGTAGACAAACTTTGCTCTCCCCAAGGCCTTTGTGAGTATATCAGCCACCTGTTGGTTTGTGGGAACATGTTGTAGGCGAAATGATCCACGCTGCTGGTGTCTGACATCTACGATACCTCCTTCCTTCACATCTTCAAGTTGAACTGACTCCCTGTCACTGGAAATCACTTTGGCAATCACTGTCCACCATGCTACTACGTATACTCTGATCTGACACTGTTGATGCCTATGCGCTACTGCAACCACTGCAACTGTGTATCTTGATCTCTCACAAATTTGCTGAGTCATTGCAACTCGCTCTGCACCTGCCTCTTGAGTATCTGACTATGCCTAACTTGCTCTACACTGCCTCTCGAGAATATGATTGCACCTTGTTGAAACTTTGATCCTCTTGCTACTATAACTCTTTGTGCTCCCATGGCATAGGTAATGATCCATCTAAGAATTCATAACAATCGAATTTGATCTACTGGTCAAGCTCTCCTTGGCTAGATCTAGACCTCTTGCTGCTCCTCCCTCAAACCCTGCCTGATTTGGCATACTGGAGTATCATACTCTCCTCCATCTGAGGATAATGTTGCAAACATAGCAAACTCATCCTCCAATCTGGCGGACAAGTCATCAATCTCTGCCGAAGCTGTTGTCTGCTTCCCTTCTTGTCCTTCCTTTTTGGACACTGGCTGACATAGTGACCAAGTTCACCACATTCGAAGCACTTGACCTTTGACAGGTCCTTCTTCTTCTTCTCTCCTTTAGAGTCTTATCCCTGGTTGGGACCCTTCTTCGCTTTTCCCTTCCCTACAAGAGCGACATTTTCCTCCTCTACCTTCAGTCCCTTGCCACTGCTACTAGTAGTACCCTCGATGAGACTGAGCCTTAGCTCCTCCTGAGTGAAGTCACTCCATAGGCGTTCCCAATCTGGTAGCTTATCCCATCTAGTAATCACCTGAACAAAGGTTCACCATTCCTTTGTAAACCTGTTAAGAGCTGTTCACACTAGTTCATCCTCTACTCGCTTTTCTCCAATTTTTGCAAGTTCGTCTCTGACACCCTGAATTATGGCGAAATAGGACATTACGTTCTCTCCCTTATGCATTTTGATCGGCCTCAACTTCTCTTTGAGTATCATCTTCTGACTCTCAGAGGGATCCTGGTACAACTTGCTGATATCGTCCCACATCTCCTTGTAGTTCCCTTCTCTTCAATATGCGGTACGATATGATCCCGAACTTCGTCTAAGACCATCCTCTTGGCCTTGGCCATGTCCTTTTTGTAATCATGTAACAAGATAAGATCTGCTGGTATAGCTATCACTATTGTCACAAACTCCTTCAGACCATGCTCATCTAAAAGGAATAGCATCCTGGCCTTCCAGATGCCAAAGTTGGAGGCTCCATCCAATCTATCTTGATCTTTGATTCCTACTACGACCATCTCTGCGAAACTCAAAAACTGGAGAACTAATAAACTATGTATCTCCTTCTCTTTCCGGCAAATTAACTTGGCCTTCTCCTCTGCAGCTTGCACCCCTCACTAGACTGCGCAGTTCTGCACTGGGTAACTCGCACTTGCCTCCGGAATCTCTCCCGGAACTCACATTGCTTGTTGCTTTGTTTGGGTGGCTTGTTCTACCACTAGAAAAAATATCGCAGCTTTGGCACACACATTACTGACCTTGAAACTCTCACTGGCTTGATTGGCAGGCTCGCACTGGCAAATCGCTTTGCCTTCTACTACCTTCGTCTATTGGAAATTACGGTCTCCTTCTCGATATTGGCAAATTGGAAAATCTCTAAGAATTTATGGAAATTGCCCTTGCGTGCTTTTCTCTTCCTTCCTTGCACAAATCTGCTACTGCAAAACCCTAATGCTGCAAATCTCTACACTAGATCTGCTTTGCGAATACCTGATCTACTTACCGGAAACCCTTTCCGGCAAACTGATTGCCTGTTGCTATTGCTCTGAGACTTTCTGCTGGAATGCATAGATTTCGCTGAGGAGAAATTCGTACAACCTTGGAATCACCTCCAGACAAGTCGTCTTGCCTCCCTCTACCTCTGAAACCCACTTGCTCTGCATTCGTGGCTCCTCCGATAACTCGCACTGGGATATCTGGCTAACTCGCACTGCTGTATTCAACCTCCTTTATAGATGAATTTAACCTCCTCTTCTTGTCTCCTGAACATTGGAAAATACTGAGGAAAATTCCCCTGGATTCCTGCTTTAAAATATCTGCTAAAACCCTTGCTTTGATGCTTTCCTTAGCTTCAACTGCGCCCTTGTTGAAATACTTGCAACTGGGTAGTCGAATTGCTCAACTCACTACTGATACCATCTCCAAGCCCTTCGAACTACTCTTATAATCTCTTGTTGAAGTCTCAACAACCACGATTACATCTCAACCAATGGCTCAGATCATCTTGATTTCATCCATGGAAGTCTCTAGAGCAAAATTAAACTTCCTTAATTAATTCCCTTTAATTAACTAATATTCCTAAGTTAGAGTTATGAACTTTCTAATTATTGCCTAATTATTTTAATTAAGGCGTCTCCATGTCTTTTCTCACGAAACCTTTTCTGGGTTTTGGAGATCTCGTGTTCCTTAGCCTCTTAGACATCATCTCAGACTAGAACACCTTTCTGCTTCTACCATATCCAAAAACTAACAGTGGATTGAGTGTATGTAGTAGTAAAACAGAAGTTTAGCATCTAGCCTTTTGCATGATAAAACTTCCCCTTAGAGGGGTCATGTCATCCTTAGATACTTGTGCTCTAGAAACCCTAACCCGAGCAGGGCTTCAACTTGAGGCTTATATCAAGGGTTTGCTCTATTACTTTTTTAATCTTACCTTTTAACAAACCTTTGCTTAGACTCATATGTGCCTAGCAGCTCCTTTGTTCCTACATATCAAGAAACCCTAGGTCATATTAGCCTTTTCTAGTTTTGGTGCATGATATGCTATTCCTTATTAAGTAGTCTTGATCTATGTTGCACGTAACTTCTAGGAACTCGACATTTCGGGCCGTACCCGTACCTGAAACTCCGAAACTCGACCATCATGTAATCATCTATGAGAGTTAATGTAGACTTGGTTTTCCTTCTAAATTGTCATCTATGGGTCTTATTCCCTTTTATATTGCAAGATAATGTGTTATTCACTTTATATATATATATATATATATATATGATGTTTCAGCCAACATTTCCATTTTTGAGAGGTGACGTTTCTAAACATAACCGTTTCCGAAACTCTGAAACATTTCGACACTTCGTGCAACTTGGGTCTTGATTCTTTGCCCATTATCAAGTATCTGCACCTAGCCGATGCTTTTATTACCATGAATCATATAACATAGAATATCCTCTTAGATGATCACTGGGGAGCCTTCCTTGTGGTGAAATTCCACTAATGAGCAAGATGAAGATTGTTGAGGTGACAATGGCAATCTACCTCATTGTTGTAACAGGGTCTGGTCCTTTGCCTTGTGCGTCCCTCACAAGCCATGCTAGATTTTGAGGAAATAGGCACAAGGGAGGTGTCCCTAAGCAAAGTGTAAGATGAACCTTAGAAGTAAATGGACAATGGATCAAGACTAGTGCCAATCCAAAGGGTTACGGAGTCAAGGAATATAATCAAAGAGGATTTGAAATGTTATGGTGAAGAGTTAGTCAACCCATGTTGATGTTTGTAGCTCGGGTAGGTACTTCTGTAGAGGCTTAAGTTTCTAGGCGTGTAAAAGTCATCCAATATCTCCTTAGACACTTACTCTAGTGTGAGAAAGTTGCTTTTGTAACTTAGCCTAAGTTTTAACTTAGGAAAAACACATAATTATTATGTTGGCTAATTGAACTAAAGTAAACTTAGGAAAAGTGAAATATTTACTTTAGTGATTATGTTTTAATTTCAACCCTTGATCTCAAGTGAGACGAGATCTAATCTCGACTGTTAATCACTTTGGAGATTAGGGTTAGGGATTTAGCTCAATGTAAAGTTATAAAAGCAAGGCTAAGGAGAGGGAGAAAGACACACCATACAACAACACAAGATTGAGAGAGGCATCTCAGTGAGGAGTGTGATACTCTAGTATGCCAGGTTCGAGTAAGTGTAGGAAGGACAACTTGGAGATTTATATCAACCAAGAAGATTGAGGACCAATCTAGGGCTTGATCTACTGGATCATATTCAAAGTATATTGTAATTTGTATTTTCTCAGTTGGGCCATTATTTGAGGACGAGAGCCCAAGTAAGTTCTAAGATTTATTTTAATGAAGAGTAAAATTTGTTTGTGTCATTGTGGTTGAGATTGGCGAATGAAATTTTTTTGCTTCTGCTAATTAAGTTAAGAACCTAACTATGCTTTCATTTAGTAGATTTGTAATTTGCTAGGTCAATGAATTACAGGGTGCTAGGTTTGCAGGGAAAATTAACGTGGTATAAGAGTGAGAAACTTTGAAAAGCAATCTCTGAATCACATAGAAAGCTAGGCTTGTATAGGATCGTCGAGGCTAGGTTCGATTGTGATTGTATGAAATGATTTTTTTTTTAAAGTAGGATGAGAAGGCCAAAGGCCATACGAAGAGAAAATCAAAATTTTTGCTTTTGGGTAATATTTTTTTGGGGGTTTTAAAGTTGAATTAAAAAAAGTAAAATAAAGTGGGGGCCGATAGCCTGAGTGGGTTGTTACACTGATCTAGGTGGATATGGCGGTTACCTACCTATTCTACCTAGACCTCCAGTCAGTTTCATCAGTTTCCTTGATTATAGCAACATTTACTATTTTTAGAAGTTTTTTCAGGTACTGAACTTCCAGAGCTGTTTTGACCCCCTAAACGACGTTTTTTTGAGGTTTGCCGCAGACCCATGGCCATAGGTAGTGTTACCGCTCAAACTAGCAGGGGTCCCCTAGGAGGGGATCCTATAGGGCGACTATTAGGTCAAGGGGCAACAATTGAGTGATAACTCACTGTCACCTCATCTAAGGCTCCCTGCTCTTTACAAACTTTCACCGATGGGAGGAGACCTGGTATAATAAGGATCACTATAGTGAATATATCAATGATAGAGAATGAAAGGTGATCCCAAAAGCCTATACATAGGAGAGGCTCAAATCTGTGGCTTGCTTGCTTGGGAAGCAAGGTGAAAGGCTCTTGAGGAAGGGCTAGGAGGATTTTGGGGGCTAGGGTTTGAAGGCATGACTTGCAAAGAAGATTCCTAGACCTCAAAATCCTTGTGGAAACTTGGTTTCTAAATGTTCTTTAAAGGATTAACTTTGATAGGAAGTGGGACCACACAAGACCAAATGGACCCAAATTTAGGTCAAGGGATGGAAATGATCACTCAAGGGTGTGCTTGACCTAATTGATGAGGAGAAGGGGATCCAGGAAAATTATTCTTTGATTTTGATGCAATGACCCAATGAGGTCACTAGCCAAAGGAAACTAGAGGCAAGAATCGATCTCGGAGCTAGGGCTTGAAGTATCTCAAGATCCCACCGTTAAAATCTCATGAAATTTGGAGGGCACCTAGGAGACACACCAACACAATAGTGGGCAAGAGATCGAAGCTTTTTGATGGATGAATCGTGAGAAAATTGATGCCCTAGGTGACCTATGGAGGCTAGGCCTAGAAAAGAGAAGAAGGTGAGAGAAATAAGCTTTTAATGTGATCACCTATGGAGGATTAGTGCCTTGTCCTTTGGGAGAGATGGAGTCGTGGAGAATTTATAGTTTGGAATAGATTCACCTGGTCAAGGAGGCCTTGAAAACAACTTTGCATGGCATTAGGGCATGAGAGAAGCAACTTCAAGGTCTTTACACTTCAATTTGCAATATTTGATGACTTATCAAGATAAATTTTGACACAAATTATCTCTAGGAACATTCACTCATTCATACATGGCCCATGACATGATGCAACACTATAAAAGATCAAATTTCCACAATTTCGCATAAGAAAAACAATAATTTTTAACCTAGTATAGCGAAATCCCAACAAAATGCATGTGACAAAAGTAAATAACAAGAATAGCATTAGAAGAGCACATACATGTAACAAATAATATATCCAATCATCAATTTATGTCAATAATGAAGCTCTAAGATAAGAGAGAGATATCCAAACATCAAAATTCATCCATTACATTTGAACTCATCCTCCAGAAAGGATAGCGAAAATCTCACAAGATAAAATAACCCAATCTAAGTGATGATGATCAAAATGAATCATTTCACTTCTATTTATACACTCTGTCATGAATTCGATTTAGCTAAATTGGACTAATTGAGCCCCTAAAATAAAATAATGTGCATAATAACAATACTTTTGGTGGCAAGCCAACCAAATAGCTCAATAGCATAATAAGAAGCCTCTCAAGAGGGTTGAATGATGAACAAAGTGAGTCGTTGGGCCTTTGAGGAGGCCTAATGAAGTCCAAGGGGTGCCATGATGAAGAACTGGACTCCAAACATAGTGGACAAGGGGTTGGCCCCTTGTTTTCCAAGCAAGAACCTGTGGTGCTCTCAAGTGGGTGTGGGGGCACAAGGACATCCTCATGGGTCTCCAAGTGGATTGAAAATGCCTATAGACCATCTGTAAGGGCTAGGATGATGATATAAGCCCTCCCTCTGCAGTGGGAGACATCCTCTAGACCCTGGAACATCTGCCAAGTGTATGGTGCAAGTGTGGAGCTGACTGGGCATGGTGAACTAGGTGCATCATCCTCATCCAAAAGGTGGAACACGAGCAATCAATGAGTGGTGCTGGGGATCCATGAAGTACTCTCTGCTATGGTGGAGGCCCATGGCTCTCAACGCTCACCCTATAAGTGCCAATGTGGCCCTCTGGAGGGCTAGGACCCTATATAGGGAGACCAAGCCCCAAATGGAAACCCACCTGCAATCCTGCATAAGATCCAATGTGTCCCCTTGCCCTCCAATACAACAAATCATTAGAATAATCAAGTAAAAGAGCTTACAAGTCATGGAACCAATGGGACACTTCATGGTGGCATGCCCTTCCATAGTGGGCTTTGGCATGTACAAGTGTCTCCAAGCTCAATAAGGCGGTTAACCAAGGGCCCTATTAGGTGGTTTCAACCTTTAAATGGGGTGACATGTCCATGGTACATCCCTCAAGTGATAGGTGGCACATGATATAGCAATGGAACAAAGTGGGGATCAGGGGAATCATCCAGACCACATGTCATGGTACAAGGGTAGCTATAATAAGGGAAGCCCACACCTAGGTATATGAGTGTAGGAGGGAGCAAATTGTGGTACATGAGTTATCTCGACCTTTGTTTTCTATCTTTCTTCATATACCTTTTGCCTTTGATTGATTTTTCTTCATAACTGCTTGGGGCTCCAGGGGATGAGAGCATGTTGTGTAATATATAGCAGTGGATACCCCCTTTAAAGTGGGGCAGTTCATCGCCCACCAGGGGTTGGGACAATCATGGGTTCCTTAATGATGGAGGGGACTCATCTAGGGCCCATAGGAACCAGGGTGATGGCCATGGATAAGGGGTAGAGCTCATGTTTGGCTTTTGCCCATGTGCTAAATTTGTATGTCCTAGCCATCTTTTGCATTTTGTGGTACATTCCTTGTTGAGAGTGGCCAAATTATGTTTTTTATTTTCTTTTTAGTTGCATCAACCTCCAGGGCATCGTTCCAGGCCCGACCCAAGGTGTGGACAAGGGGAGGGGGAGGCTAACCCTATGTGGACCTAGTGGACACATGTGGACCTAGATGGGAAAATAGATGAATGGGGCTAAAATGAGTGTGGAAGGGGAGTAATGAAGGTGGTATCGGGAAGTTAAATGGGGTGACATGTCTATTGTACATCCCTCAAGTGATAGGTGGCACATGATATAGCAATGGAACAAAGTGGGGATCAGGGGAATCATCCAGACCACATGTCATGGTACAAGGGTAGCTATAATAAGGGAAGCCCACACCTAGGTATATGAGTGTAGGAGGGAGCAAATTGTGGTACATGAGTTATCTCGACCTTTTTTTTTCTACCCTTCTTCATATACCTTTTGCCTTTGATTGATTTTTCTTCATAACTGCTTGGGGCTCTAGGGGATGAGAGCATGTTGTGTAATATATAGCAGTGGATACCCCCTTTAAAGTGGGGCAGTTCATCGCTCACCAGGGGTTGGGAGAATCATGGGTTCCTTAATGATGGAGGGGACTCATCTAGGGCCCATAGGAACCAGGGTGATGGCCATGGATAAGGGGTAGAGCTCATGTTTGTCTTTTGCCCATGTGCTAAATTTGTATGTCCTAGCCATCTTTCGCATTTTGTGGTACATTCCTTGTTGAGTGTGGCCAAATTATGTTTTTTATTTTCTTTTTAGTTGCATCATCCTCCGGGGCATCGTTCCAGGCCCGACCCAAGGTGTGGACAAAGGTAGGAGGAGGCTAACCCTATGCGGACCTAGTGGACACATGTGGACCTAGATGGGAAAATAGATGAATGGGGCTAAAATGAGTGTGGAAGGGGAGTAATGATGGTGGTATCGGGAAGTTAAATGGGGTGACATGTCCATTGTACATCCCTCAAGTGATAGGTGGCACATGATATAGCAATGGAACAAAGTGGGGATCAGGGGAATCATCCACACCACATGTCATGGTATAAGGGTAGCTATAATAAGGGAAGCTCACACCTAGGTATATGAGTGTAGGAGGGATCAAATTGTGGTACATGAGTTATCTCGACCTTTGTTTTTCTACCCTTCTTCATATACCTTTTGCCTTTGATGGATTTTTCTTCATAACTGCTTGGGGCTCCAAGGGATGAGAGCATGTTGTGTAATATATAGCAGTGGATACCCCCTTTAAGGCGGGACAGTTCATCGCCCACCAGGGGTTGGGACAATCATGGGTTCCTTAATGATGGAGGGGACTCATCTAGGGCCCATAGGAACCAGGGTGATGGCCATGGATAAGGAGTAGAGCTCATGTTTGTCTTTTGCCCATGTGCTAAATTTGTATGTCCTAGCCATCTTTCGCATTTTGTGGTACATTCCTTATTGAGAGTGGCCAAATTATATTTTTTATTTTCTTTTTAGTTGCATCATCCTCCGGGGCATCGTTCTAGGCTCGACCCAAGGTGTGGACAAGGGCAGGGGGAGGCTAACCCTATGCGGACCCAGTGGACACATGTGGACCTAGATGGGAAAATAGATGAATGGGGCTAAAATGAGTGGAAGGGGAGTAATGTAGGTGGTATCGGGAAGTGAGACCACGCAACCAAAATTGGGATTTCCCATGTAGTGCCATCCCTAAAGCTAATGGCCAGTAAAGGAGATCCCACGAGACTAGGATACAAGGGTAACTGCAAAATCAGGCAATGGAGACAAGAATACAGACCTAACCCACTCTTTTTGCTGAATCCCCCCACCAATCCATGCCCAAAAGTGCCCATGAAAAGTAAACAAAATTACTCAACCAAACTAATGAAAAGTCATATCTTTGGGGTCAGGAGGCCCACCTTCAAACATACATTCATAACAGATGGGCGAGGGACCACATGGCTGGCTCAAGTGGTGGAGAAAATGGCACATCGAGCTATTTGGGGGCTACAAGGCGCTATCGGCTACCAGTTGAGGACCATCTAGGAGAAAAATTTGCTCCTATATACACTACCCACAAGTGGTGGGTAACAGGCAGGGGCTTGGTGCAAATCCTGTAGTACTCAGAGAGATCTTTCTAACGAGGTATTGTATGCACCAAACATAGATCATATGACCAAGTTACGACCCTGAGAAGTGGACTGCACAACTAACCCTAACGGGGCCCACAAACTCTTAGCGTTCCATCTCCTAGGGTTAGGTTTTTGGTTGTTTATGGTTTCCCTTTGTTGTTCAATAATAAAAAGGCCCTTGAGCCTCATTGTAACACAGTTCAGAGGCATGTAGCCACCACATCTCTTCTCAGAGATAAGCTACCATCACCCGAGCTAGTTTATTTTCATTTTGTATGTAAGTATATTTCAATTTTTTGATGTTAATAAAATAAAGTTTTATTTCTGCTGCATCTTTGTGTTTATGTTTATATCTGTGTTCTGTTGCATTCCTGCATAAGTCCAGATTAGTGGTATCAGAGCGATCTGCTCTTTCTCTGTTTTTATTTGCATGTCCCCAACGAGGTCAGGGTATAAGGAGTTAGGGCTCGAACTGGTTGAACCTTTGCAAGACTAGCCTTGCAAAACCGACGACCTGCCATGCTGGAAGAAAAGAAAGACGAGGGAGCAGGAGGTCATTTCAAAATATTGTTCGAAAAAGCCCTCGAGCAACAAAGGAACACGATGATGGACAACTTTGCCCAGATCCTTCGGCGACTACCCATAGGTGACGCATCTTCATCCAGCAGCCACTCTGGAGGTGCCACTCCCTTTAAGGTTCAAGTCAACTTTGACATTCCCATATTTGAAGACCAAATAAATGTAGACGCCGTATATAGATGGTTAAATCTGTTGGAAGGATATTTTTTGGTTCATGATTTTTTCAATCGGGAAAATATTACTTTTGCACTCCTCAAAGTCGCCCCCCATGTCAAGCATTGGTGGGAGCCCTACTGTGAACAGAAGTATGAGAGAGAACACTCACTGTTTTCAGCTGCACCCACTTGGAATTCTTTCCGAGATGCCATCAAGGAACAATATTACCTTGTTGGGAGCGATGAAGATAAATATATAAAGTGGACCATGCTGCGATAGGGAAGGGACCAAGATGTGCCAAAGTTCACAAATATTTTTTATACCCTTTGCACGAAGTTGGGTATCAAGGATTCTGAGCGGTATTTGGTACTCAAGTACCGCAACTGTCTACACAAGTACATCTAGGACGAGATGGAGTTCTTGGACATCTCCTCACTTGGTGCCACCTATCAATAAACTGTTAAGATCGAGCATAAATTTAAACAGAAGAAGCGAGACTTTAGATATGCAAACTCGAAGCAAGGGAAAGGCGCCCCCAAACCGTAGAACAAAGGACAAAGCCAAGGCGGGGCTACCCAGGATAAACCGCCAAAGTCGTAAGCAAAGAAAAACACCACGAAGACAAAGGACACAAGAAAATGGTGTGGGTTCCATAAGAGCCCCACTCACAACACAAGTGAGTGTCGAGCCAAGTAGCCACTGGTGGTCGAGCTGAAGGCTTCCGAATCAGATACATATTCCGACTTTGAGTCAGAACCTGACAAGGGGAATGACAAAGGGAAGCAGACTATTGATGCAGAGCCTAGTGCCACCGTTGCTACCACCAAGATCTAGAAGATTGAGCCTGAAGATCCAGAGGAGGGGGCGCGTCTCTTCCACTCACAGATGTGGGTGAAGGGTTCTTCGCTACAATTCATGTCGACAGTGGTAGCCAAAAGAACCTCATTTCAACAGAGGTCGTGAAGTGGTTGGGTCTACTCACCACACTACACCTGCAATCGTGCATCATCGGGTGGCTTCACCAAGGATGATATCTCCACGTCAACCAACAGTGCCGCCTTCCCCACAACATCAAGCCCTTCACAGATGAGGTACTATGTGATGTTGCTCCTCTTGAAGTTTGTGATGTGTTATTAGGCCAACCATACTTGTGGAAGCATCATGCTGTGTATGAGTCTAGGCCTCGCATTGTTATTATTACTTTGGGCAATAAGTTATATAGGATACCAGAGGTAGCACCGCCTACTGCCATCTCTTTGATCTCTGCGAAGCAATGCAGTAAGATCATTTCCCAGACCGGTAAATTTGTCTTCCTTATGATTCGCCCTCAGGGCAAGAAGATTGTGGCCACATCCATGACCTCTAGACCGGGCTCCTCCGCACGACAACAACATATGGACAAGATCACGGAGGAGTACATGGACATCTTCACCCCACCCACAGGGGTACCCCTACACTGTCAGGTCAAGCAGTTCATCGATTTGACCCTTGGTGTGCTGCTACCCAATGGACCGATCTATCAATGCTCTGTTTTGGAGAACGGTGAAATCAAGAGTCAGATTCAGGAGCTGTTGCAGAAATGGCACATCAGGCCAAGCTCATCATCCTGTGGGATCCCGATTGTGTTGATACAGAAGAAGGACAGGACCCGAAGACTCTGTATTGACTATCACACGCTGAATAAGATCACTGTCCAGAATAGGTATCCAATCCCATAAATTAATGACCTTTTGGATTGGCTAAAAGGGGCCAAATATTTTAGCAAGATTGACTTGAAGTCTGGTTATCACCAGACACCAATCAAACTCATTCGTGGTAGTGTATTTGGATGACATCCTGATATTCAAGCAGAGGGGAAGAGAACCTTCACCATATTCGACATGTCGTCCAAACCCTGCGTCAACACAAACTGTGTGCCAATTTGGAGAAATGCACTTTTGGTATGACCCAGGTTTAATATCTGGGGTACATCATTGATGAGCGGGGTGTGCATGTGGACCCAACCAAGATACAAGTTATTCAGGATTGGCCAGCCCCAACCACTCTAACAAAGCTCCGTAGCTTTTTGGGTCTTGCCAATTTCTACTGCAGGTTCATGTTGGGTTTCTCTCATATCACTTGGCCTTTGAGTCAAGTCACCAAGGGCGGAGTGAAAGCAAAGTTCTTTTGGTCTGAATCCCAACATAAGGCATTTGCTGAGTTGAAGCATCGCCTCTACTCTGCACCAATGCTCACATTACCAGACTTGCATCAACCATTTGAGATTGAGACAGATGCCTCCGACTATGCTATTGGTGCAGTTCTTACTCAGCAAGGGCATTTGATGGCATATCACAGTGAGACACTTTCAGACACAGTTTGAAAGTATCCCACCTATAACAAGGAGATGTATTCAATTGTTTAGGCTTGCCGATAATGGAAGCATTACATTCCGGGGAAGGAAACGTTCATCCACACAAACCATCGATTCCTGCAGTTCATTACAAACATAAGGAAAGTTGCAAAATGATTGCCGTCAGAAATGATCCACATGCCTGCAACAATTCCATTTGAACATTAAGTACAAGAAGGACAACCCATTAATGTTGCAGACTGCCTTAGCCGACCGCCGATCATGGCTTTGATCATTGTGCTCAACTCTTGTGGACACGAGACTTTGAAATGACCACATCTTTACAAGAGTGATCTAGAATTCAACACCACATACCAGATGCTCCTGGAAGGTAAGCAGGTTCCAGACTTTTACCACCTGATGCGCTATTATGCCACCTGCGACACCTATGTGTACCTTCGAGCAAGCCTGCCAAGATGATTTGGGAGGCGCACTACAGTCGAGTCGCTAGACATTTTGGGGTAGAAAAGACAGTTGAAGTACTGCAAAAGTATTTTTATTGGCCAAACCTTCAATAAGATGTTGGGAAATACATCAGATCCTGCATTGCTTGCCCCATTTCCAAACCCACAATCAGGAAGTAAGCCCTGTATACTCCTCTGCCTACTCCTAGCCGACCTTGGGAATCCATCTCCATGGATTACATGTCAAGCCTTCCTTCTACCAAGCATGGCAATGATTGTGCTTTCGTGGTTGTCGATAGATTCTCTAAGATGGCCATTCTGGCGGCCCGCAAGAAGAGTATCTTAGCAAAAGCCACTGCCAAACTCTTCTTTGAATGAGTATGGGTACACTTTGGGAACCCACAGTCCATTATCTCAAATCGGGACAGTCGATTCCTAAGTGCATTTTGGTGAAGTCTCTGGTAGTTGTTAGATACCAAGCTCACTAAGTCCACGACCCTTCACCCCCAAACTGATGGCCAAACAGAGGTCGTCATTAAGATGATTGTGCACATCTTGCGCATGTACAACTCAAAGCACCCACACACATGGATGAGAGCCTCCCCTATGTCCAACACAATTACAACAGGGTTCTCCATAGCTCAACTGGCCGCAACCCCTTTCAAGCAGTGTTGAAAATATCGGTATCGGCAAAATATCGGCGAGGGTCCAGAAAATATCTTATCGGCAATATCGGCAAAATATCGGCAAATATCGGCAAGCATCAAAAATAATTTTTTCAAATTTTTAAATATAGCCGATATTTTGCCGATATTTTCAAAATATCGCGATATTTTGCTGATATTTTCTGATATTTGCCGATATTTTGAAAATATCGCGATATTTTCTCGGCGATATATCGTTTTGCCGAAAATATCGCGATATTTCCGAATATCGCCGATATTATCAACAGTGCTTTCAAGTGGGACTGGGATTCAACCACTATGTCCCATTGATGTTTCCATACCATTTGCAGCTACTCAGCCGGATTCGGCTAATGTCTAGTCCGAAGCTGACAGGGCTAACAACTTCATTGAGCGCATTCAACACATCTGCTAGCAGGTCCATGACATATTGGACAGAGCAAATGCAAAGTACAAGCAACATCATGATCATCATCGGGTGCCACACAAGTTCTAGGTGGGCGACAAAGTTTGGTTACATTTGCAGAAGGAGCACCTCGCTGGGCCCCACCGCAAGCTTTGCCTGCTCTGATATGGGCCTTACACCATCACTAAGGCTGTAGGGTACAATGCTTTCGAGCTTAGCATTCCACCGTTCCTTGGCCTGCACCCAATATTCAATGTGGACCGACTGCAGCCATACTTTCCCCCATTGTTGGACACATCTGACATTGCTGAGCAGTTGACACCAATAGAGCTCAACCCAAGTTGTATCGAACAGGCCACAACTGATAGGATCATGGACACAAATCAAGAACACTCACCAACAAAGGATCCAACTATATCGAGTTGTCAAAGCAGGCCAACTCCTTCACCAGGGCAAGTGGCTCACTAGAGACCAGGTTCAACAGAAATTCCCTCACCTCATGGAGGCTTTGCACGCAATGGGGACCATTGCTTCCTAAGGGGGGAGGATTGATCCAGGTGGATATTGGTGGCCACCCGCCTATTCCACCTAGACCTCCAGTCGGTTTCATCAGTTTCCTTGATTATAGCAGCATTTACTATTTTTAGCAGTTTTTCGGGTCCTGAACTTCTGAGTTGTTTTGACCCCCTAAACGGTCCTAAACTTAACTGCCAAGGGATGTTAAGTTGCAAGATGAGTTGGTCATGGAGGTTGCACAAAGTTCCGACACAATAGTACAACTGCTGCACGAGAGGAGCAATCACCGGGATAAATAACTACAACTGTGAGGAGCATAGCTGATAGGGTTGTCGAGAGGGTGACAAAGCTTGCTAGCGCAAGGGAATCAAAGCATCCGGTAGTAGCACTGATTATAGTTTGTGGGATGCAAGGGGAGCAATGGCAAAAGTAAGGTATAACGAGTTATCCGGGAAACTAGTCGACCCCGACACATGAGCATAGGCGATAAGGAGCATGTTGTTTGTGGCTGGCACAACCACAACTACTAAATAGTCAAAGGACAAAGGTTGATGGAACCACAAGTGAGTTGATTTGCCATTTGGAAAATGTTGCGGAGGATGCACAACTAAGCAAGAGATGTGAGCACGAGGGGACCTAGACTAGGCCGCAACAACTGAGCAAGGGTAGACCACGTACGAGTGGCAATTGAAGGACGACAAGCCAAGGTTATGGGTGGAGTTTGCAGATTGACATAACAATAGTTTAGTTCAACTAGCAGGATTGGCAGAGGTAACAGAGAGAGGGAGACCGTACTAATCAGGGTGTAAGAAGACCAAATTTCTCAATTGATTTTTTCCGATTTCAAGATGGCAACAATTGGTCTGAGGTTTTAGGATATATTTGATGGGGCTTACAATTTTAATTCATGGAAGGAGAGGATAATGTTGGTTCTCATGGAGAATGACCTATGGGATTTGATTTTGTAAATGCCCAGGTTACATCTCCTTCAAACAGTACAAGTTTGGTAGCCCACAAATTAAAAGATATGAAATCTAGATGTATCATCATGGATGTGATGCAGGATTATGTGATACCTCACTTATCAAGGAAAAATGGTGCCCATGAGATGTGGAACACTCAAATGAACCTTTATTAGAGTGATAATCAAAATCAGAAAATGGTGTTGAGGGAGAAGCTTAGGAATGCCAAGATGACTGAATTAGGCACACCGACATCATACCTCACCAGTGTTCAACAAATTCGAGATGAACTTGGAGTTATTTGGGGAAATTGTGCAAGAGGATGAGCTTGTAAGGATAGCGTTGAGCGGGTTCTCAAAAGCTTGGGCTACCTTTGCAATAGGTGTTCTAGCATGAGAAAAGGTACTAGATTGGAACAAATTGTGGGATGAATTCATTTAGAAGGAGATTTGGGAGAAATCATTGTCTCGAGGACAACAAAAGAGTGGGGATAATGAGAATCTTTCTCTTGCCAGTCAGGCAATGAAGAGCAAATGTTCAAGTAGCAAGGGTGAGGAGACAACCTCACAACTCAAGAAGAAGAAAGACTTGACTAAGCTCAGGTGTTTTTCCTGTCATAAGACGGGACACTATGCTTCACAATGTTCAAAAAGGAAGAAAGGGGGGAAAAACATGTAGTCAACAATAGTTGCGTTGGAAGAAACTTAGGAGGAGTATGCCAAGAAGTTTCAAACCAAGTTTTAACTTGTTTCCTACCTTACCTCAAGTACATCACTAGTGGGTGTGTAGCTGCTAGACAGTGGAGCCACATGGCATATGGTAGGGGTACTTGAGTTGTTTGATAGCCTGGCTGAGTGGGACTTAGAACTGCATGTGGAGTTTGGTGTTGATTCCAAACATGCTATGAAAGGGGTTGGAACAATGATATTACAACTTGAGTTAGGAGGTAGGTTAGAAGTGAAGTACATGTTATGTGTGTTAGAGCTCAAGTGGAGTTTGCTCTCAATATCTATGGTAGAGAAGAAGGGGTTTTGTGTAGCATTCTTGGATGGATAGGTACTGATCAAACCCAAGGTATCTAGTTCTAATGAGGGACATGTCATTAGATTTAGAGATAACAACCTGTATAGGCTAAAGGACCAACCTATTTGAGTAATGGCACAAAGCAGAACAGTGACAAAGGACAAGGAGCGAGAAGCTTCGAAGGTTGAATAACTCAGAGGGAGTCAACCTTTAGGCTTAGGTGGGGAGGAGCAATCGATGGATTCCTCTAAATCTGTCAAGAAGGTCTCTTGGTATGAGATGACCTTACAGGATGTTCAGGAGAAGGAGGCTGGGAGCAAGTGGCAAGGACGACTTCCATTTTAGAGGGAGCAACCAATGCGACTGATATAGTTCCAGGATCGAAGTTAGTTCTAGGGGTAGAAGTACCTCTCTCACTAAGAGGGAGTGTTGATGTTTGTAGCTCGGGTAGGTACTTCTACACAAGCTTAAGTGTCTAGGTGTGTGACATCTCCCAAGATCTCCTTAGACAGTTGCTCTAGTGTGAGCAAGTTGCTTTTGTACTTAGCCTAAGTTTCAACTTTAGAAAGACACATAATTATTGTGTTGGCTAATTGAGATAAAGTAAACTTAGGGAAAGTGAAATATTTACTTTAATGATTATGTTTTAATCTCAACTTTTGATCTCAAGTGAGACGAGATTTAATCTTGGCTGTTAATCATTTTGAGAATTAGGGTTTGGGATTTAGCTCAATGCGAAGCTATAAAATCAAGGGTAAGGAGAGGGAGAAAGATACAATATACAACAACACAAGATTGAGAGAGGCATCTTAGTGAGGAGTGCGATACTCTAGTGTGTTAGGTTCGAGTAAGTGCAAAAAGGAGAGCTTGGACATTCGTATTAGCCAAGGAGATCGAGGATTGATCTAGGGCTTGATTTGTTGGATCAAATCCAACGTATATTGCTAAGTCACTTGACACGGGGATACATGATTCGACAGAAATAGGGATTCGAGTGTCAGATACAGACACATTGACTCCCTGGAACAGGACACGTTCGGATACATTATATATATTTTAAAAAATTAGATATTTCTTACACAAATTCTCATTCATGATACAAATTCATTGATTTCAAACATAGATCTTCATCTAGATGTAAGTTTTACAAAGTAACATTATACCTACAAATATTGTGACATAAATGATAAATCATAATACATATTCAATTCATCAATGATCCAATAGGCAAAAGACAAGATAGTAAGATAAAGATATTGTAGTTGTTAAACACACATGGGCAGCAACATAATCTGAAGGATAAAACATGAGAATATATTTTTATTAACAAGAGATATACATTTATAGTACATGGTTTGACCGTTGGGTTTCACATCCCAAGGTCTCTTGGACTCCTTTTGTCTATTCGACTTCCACACTAACCCATTGAGGATTAGGTGTCCAACATTCCCCTCCTTAATCCGAAGGGTTATGTATGAGTCCAAGAAGAGAGCTGTAATACAAAATGTGCAAAAATGCATGGCAGCACTAGGTTGAATGTGCTCTCTGAAATGTTGGTATAAAGGGTGGTGGTTTAAGGATGACCACCAACACTAGAACGCTTAGTGCAGTTCCCGGAACTCTTCCAAAACTGGCAAGAAGCTGAAGTCTTCTGCTAGAGGAAGTGCTCCTATTGTTTTGAAGAGGGAAACCTTCAACCATGAAAGGGAGGTCTCACCCCGCATAAAAGGGAGAACTTCAACCTAAAGGGAAGTCTCAACCTGTGATGGTTTAAGGATGACCAACAACTCTGGAATGCTTAATGCAATTCCCGGAACTCTTCCAAAACTGGCGAGAAGATGAAGTCTTCTGCTAGAGGAAGTGTTCTCAATTTTGTTCCTGGAATTCTTCCAAAACTGGCAAGAAGCTAAAGTCTTCTGCTAGAGGAAGTGTCCCAGATTACCAACTGAAGGCATGTTTAGGGGCATCTTTGTTTCTGGCTACAACTCTGAATCTGGTATGGCAGGTTGTGGCTCAGGGTCGCTTGATGTGGCTTTGAAGCTTGTAGATGACCATCATTTCCCCCCTTGTCAGATACAAGGTGAGATGATGGAGAAAACTCAACTGCAAGACTGTTCAATACTCTGGAACAAGTTCTGACATGTGATTGGAATATCTTCTTGGCTGTTGATGCCCATTGCCAAGAAGCGATCCATCCAAGATGAATCTTTGTTCTTGCAGGACGTTTGTTTCTGAAGCATCTGTGTGAAGAATGGGTGGTTTTATGATAGTGCTTACATGGATGAAGATCAAAACAATGATCTTTTAGATGGCCAACTCGGTCACAGTGTTGGCATTTTACAATTTGTTGTTGTTGTGGAAGAGGGGCAGAATCTGGAACAGCTGGAGGTGAACTGTCATGAAGGAATCCAACACTTTGAAACTGAATGGGCTTTGAGTAGTCTGGGATATGAACGGACAAGTCCTTCTCATATCCAAGACCAGTTTTGTGCTTGTTGTAGACAAGCTGGTCCCAAAGTCTAATGATGGGCTTGGGAAGTGCAGACTGAGTTTTTGCATTTGCATGTACAACTGCTGCTTTATTGGGTACTAAATCTGAACCAACTGTAACATTATTGACTTGCTTCTGATGGGTTGTAGTCTCAATGTTCTGAACAAAAACATGTTCAGAATGACTCCTCTGTTTTAATTCTTCTTGCTGTAGCTGAGATTCGAGCTGCAAAAAATCAATTTTCTCTTGTGCATTTTGTAGACAGACCTGAATGTCTGTGAGAGAAACTTTGCTGATTTTTAATGTATCATGAGTGGTAGACAATATTAGAGTTTTGAGGAACTCTAATACTTCATTGATTCTGACCATTTTTTTTTTCAATGTCAGAATTACACCTTAAAAAACTGATCACAACTATTACTCAATGCAGAAAAGTAATACCCACTCACAGTACACAACAATATCCTTTATAAATGTGCAGCAAATGATCAGTGTGCAACCAGCAAGCACCAATTACAATCCATATAAAAATAAGAGTTTACTCATGACCAGCACTATGTTCTGACAATACAACCGACTAAACTTTTCTCCACAATTTGTCAAAACAATCATTGCCTTTATACAACCCACCAAACTCTTATGCAGCAGTCGAATCAAGGAATCAATGCATATATATGTAGACAAAAAATGAGTTTTAAATACAATGCCACAACTGGGGCAGCAACAACTGCAAACTTGCTTGGATCCTTCAAATACTCCTTCACTTTCAAAGCAAAAATGATGGCTATCAAAACTTCAACAACTATAGCACCATGTCATGGACAGGACTTTAAAATTATAAATACTTTGACTAGGGTACGATTCAATATTCTCTGATCTTGCCACTTTCTTCAAAGAAAACAATAGTCCACTGTAAGAAACCCAACCGGAATAACTAAGAGAAAACCACAAAGAGTCCTGAGTTTGTATGGTTTGGTCCACTGTAGTATTTTAACAAACAGTTTGTGTATCAAATGCTATAGGTGCATTCCTTGTTGTTGGCTCATGTAAATACATAATATGCTGGGACAAATACTTGTGGAAGAACTTCAAAATATTAATTTGATATCAACTTTAGACCCAACAAGCATAAATAATACTAATAACAAGTGTAGCAACCACAAACTTCTTCACTCTTCACTGAAATACATGTTCAGAATTTACACAATGATGTTGTAGATGCTAGCAGCCATTTAACTATTTTAATAGATAAAGGGGAGAGCTAGTACACAAACAAAATCTGATATATATATGCACTGTCTATGATGGCATTAACTCACAGTTTGCTTCAGCATTGGAGATACCAGATTTGAGTAAGTTACTGGCAGATTTTTGGCTACCTCTTCAACATATATCCGCACCTCAACACATCCTCTTCTGAAATAGTGACCATGTTCAGAAAAGCCATGCAATATAGTTGAAGTTCATTCATTCATTGGCGACTTCATCAATTACTCATGCCCAAAACTCATCTCATCTTGTCGACGTAGTGATTGATAACTTAGTGAAGAAATCTTCATGCAGACAAACAGATGACTGCAACTTCCTTTAAAATTGCACCGGCTTCACCTGAAACCTCGATTTCGGCTCCATCCTTAATATGACAACGACTTCGCTCTTTCCAACAAACAACGGTTACCCTCTGTTGAGCAACGATTAACAACAGTTTATTGTGGCAACAACACTCTAAACAACAGGAGGAAAACGACTGTTCTCAACAGTTAGTGGATGACTAGCAAATAAATAACGGTAGCGAGAGATAAACTCTTAGCCGAGCAATGACTTTGTTACTCTTGATATGGGCAGAGCAGCTCAAGGGACAGCAGCATCGGAAATTGTTTATGTGCATTCGATGGCAGCCAACACCGTATTTTTTTTTCAAAACATTTGATTTTCATAATATATTGACCTGCAACGTATATTATTTTCTGTGCAGAGGCATACAAAACTCGACTTTAACATACCATTCAGGCATATGCATAGTCCAATGCACAATTCAAACTTTTCAATGCTTCAAACGATCTGTATATAATGCAATTTTTTTTTCACAGCTTCAATAGAGTTTGCATATATCGGCCTTTTAGGAATATGTTTTCGTGACAGCACACCCAATTTTCACACACGATTTCCAACGTACATCAGTCAACATATAACGATATTTCTAAATGAGTTTCCAGCATACCATTATTCAATGAAGAGATACCATAACCTCGCTCTTAAATCCGCATATAAACTCTGAATGTTCCGTCGTGAGACTATTCTCGAGTGTTACAACTGTGGTTGCAGAAATGTGTTTTTATTGGGATTCATTTCTGCCAAAACGGAAAGCGTTGTTGTTCTTTTATGTAGAGAACCTTGCTTGAGTGTCAACGCGCTGAAAGATATGAACTGGGATCTAAGCCAATGGTGCCCGCTAATCGATGATAGATGCTTTCTGCAGTGGCTCGTCAAGATACCTTCAGAGCAGGAGCAAGTTGCAACTGAGGGCACACCATATCAGTGCTCAACAAATCAACAAAGTAGAAGAACTTTGGAAAACAAGCCCTGATGCGACCCTTGAAGATCTCGAGAAGCCCGGTGTAGATGATGAGCCGCAACCTGTTGCTTTAAAATATGAAGATGCGTATCAGTATCAAAATGTTTTTGCACCGTTGGTGAAATTGGAGGTGGATTATGACAAGATGATGAAAGAGTCGCAGAGCAAAGACAACATTACTGTCCGTTGGGATATTGGTCTCAATAAGAAGCGCATAGCATACTTTGTCTTCCCAAAGGAGGATAATGAATTGCGTTTGGTACCTGGTGATGAGCTGCGTTTGCGTTACTCTGGGGATGCATTGCAGTCAGAGAAGAATATGAACAACCCTTACAACACAATCAAGTACCCGACGGGCGTTTCTGAGGCAGAGAATCGACAGAGTATATGGGCAGAGATCCAGGCATTAGGCAGGCAGAGAGACAAATGATACCAGGAACGTTCGCGCTGACATTTTCTGCAACTAGAAGAGGCAGACAATGTAACTGTTATGATAGCGGACAGTGGGCAGCGTAGTTGTCTGACACACAAGACTGGAGTAACGGTGCGTAGAAATCAAATGAAATTGTGCCATTCAATGACAAGTCAGAGGTGCGTTTTTGCTAGGGCAGAGATGGCAGGTCTGAGCAAGGAGCGTTTTTAGAAGGCAGGTGAATAAAAATGGCACTGGAGAAATAACAGGTTGCAGCTAAAATTTAGCTGAGAAAATATTCATGAAATGCAGAATTGATGGTAGAAATGATCTGCACATAAAGGCCATAAAACAAATGGCTCAAATTAATTATGCAGGGCAGGAATACGCCTGCTCTGATACCATGTTAAACACACATGGGCAGCAACATAATCTGAAGGATAAAACATGAGAATATATTTTTATTAACAAGAGATATACATTTATAGTACATGGTTTGACCGTTGGGTTTCACATCCCAAGGTCTCTTGGACTCCTTTTGTCTATTCGGCTTCCATACTAACCCATTGAGGATTAGGTGTCCAACAGTAGTTTTCTTATTAAGTCATCAAAATCAAAATGTGTTACATAGGTAGTGCAATGCCAATGGCAAATAGAAATAGCAAATACAAAACAACTACAAGTATACAAGCCTCAAGGCAGTAGGTAGCTCATGACTCATGAGTCATCAATCCTCATAGTCATCATCAAAATCAACATCACTGTACTCATCATCATGGTCACCACTGCTCTCCTTTGCTGCATCCTCCTCCCCTGTATCCAAAGTCATCTTTGCATTTGCTGGTGTGGAGGATGACCCCTCTACAATATCACCATCATCAAATGTGACAGGCTCTAGCACTAGATCATTGAGATCCAAGTTGGCCAATGCCAACTCAACACTGCTGTCCAGACCCATATCATCAGGAAAGACATCCCACATCTTTGTCTTTCCCTTCAACCACTCATCCCTCTGCTTGTAAATAAGACGAAGGTTGGTGTGCACATACACCATTGTCTCTGCCCTGGACTGCTCAAGCCTGCTCTTCTTGACACTATACAAATTCCCATATGTGCTCCAGTTCCTCTTGCAACAAGAGGATGAAGTCACCTGAGAGAGGAGCCTCATGGTTAATTGCTGTAGAGGAGGGCTTGTTGCCCCATGATTTGCCCACCAAGAATAGGGCTTTTGAGCCCCCCTGTCTCTAATCAGATCATATCTTGGGAATCGACCAGTGCCAATGGAAAAATCTGCAAAGGCATCCTCCACCTCATCAAGGAATGCTCTATCTTGAAAAACCCGCCTAAATGCATCTTTCCTCCCCTATGAGATTTCACCATCCATGTGAGGAGGGAATCTGCGGGAAGGTCCAACATTTAGCCACTCATGGCTGTAGTATTTTGGGTTCAATGAGCGAGCCAAAAATGTAAAGGTGTGCAATTCTTGTCCCATATGCTGACGATAATATCTTGTATGGTGGTGAAGAAGGCC
Source organism: Pinus tabuliformis (assembly GCA_031772625.1). Classification (NCBI taxonomy): domain Eukaryota; kingdom Viridiplantae; phylum Streptophyta; class Pinopsida; order Pinales; family Pinaceae; genus Pinus; species Pinus tabuliformis. Next base: position 109,080,538 of record CM062804.1, read on the forward strand.
TCTAATGATGTCTCATACTCGGGGCACTCACTCTGTAATATAATGCTCCTCATAGACTCAATCATGGAAGCCCATCCCTCTTAAACCTCTCCTAGGATGGGTTGGTCTATATCTGTAAATCGAAGCAAGGAAATGATAGGGTCCATGATCTGAATAAGTAGATCTACCCTCTCCCACCAAGCATCATCTAACACTGTGTCCTTCACTTTTTTAGAGGTTACTTGATTTGTGTTTCTCCAAAAAGACTAAAACTCTGAAATAACCATGGCCCCAAGAGTGGTCTTGACCTCCCTTAACCTCTTCAACATGATGAATGAAGAGGCAAACCGTGTATCCACAATCTTCAACAATGATAGATTGGTGTACTCCTCGTAGATAGTGAGGGCATTTGTATGATTTTGTACAAAGTTGCGGATATGCCGCGCATCCTCAATAATGCTATCAATCCAAAGCACATCAGAAGTAATAGATTTAAGTGCTAAGTTCAATGAATGGACAATGCAAGGTGTCCAAAACACTTGTGGATATTTATCTTCCACAATCATGCCAACAACCTTACAAACAGGTGCATTATCTGTAATGATTTTCACACAAGAATCAACACCTACATCTTCTATAACTTTAATAAACAACTCACGCATATATTGTGCATCCTTGTATTGTCCAAGTGCATCCACTGCTTTCTAGAAAACTGGACCATTCAAGGAAGACAGCATGAAGTTGATGAGTGGGTGCCGTGTTGGATCTGTCCATCCATCAGAAACAATGCTAACCCCAGATGTTGGCCATGATGCTTTAATAAGCTCAAGCATTTTTTCCACCTCTTTTTTTGCCTTCATCAACAATGCGGTTCTAAGCTTCTCTGGTTCAGGAGGCACATACCTTGATGGAGCCCCTTGAGTTAGAGCTCGACACATCTCAATAAATAGAGGTGAGCGTGCAACATTAAAGGATATGAAGTTTTGATAGAAAAAAAGGCAATGGTGAGATCAAGCTCTTCCCATTTCTCTTTCTGAAAAATCTTGTCCATTGGACCAAGTGAAATTGCCTTTCTTTTTGCTGCTTGTCCCCCACCAAAACTCTCAAATGGGAATTTGTTGCTGCTTTTCCTCAAGAATGGAAGGGGGTCATCATTCTTGGTTTTTTTAGATTTTGCAGCCACATTTGCCATACCAACATTGGACTCTCTTTCCATTTCTTTCCTCTTTGGTAAAGGCACCTTTGTACAAGCTGCAATTCCACAACCTGGTAAAGCCAACAAATGACCTTTCACACGGAAATATGTGCTCGTGAAAGTAGTGTTGCAATAGCTGCATTTCCAACTCACATTGCCTCCTCCCTTCACCTTGCTGCTTGGCCCTTTCTCTCTTGTGACATATTTCCACAAGGGATATTTGTTATCTTGAGGAGGAAGTCTTCCCTCAACATTTGAAGTTGTTGTTGCAGCCCCACTTGCAATAGAGGGAACACTTGCAGCAGACCCTGATGAAATTGGGAGAGGAGGGGCATCTCCAATGGGGACATTCTTCCCCTTCCTTTGCCCCTTCCCTGCTGCCCTTGATTGAGCCATGAATGCTGTAAAAAAATAAACAAAAAATGCACAAATTTGTAAAAGAAATGCACATGCAAACTACTGTAATAAAAATGCAAAAAAAAATAGAGAGAAAATGCACTTACATGTTGCTTGAATCTCCTTGAAAATGCTCCCACACCCTTTGCTCTTTGCTCCCAAACACCCATAGCAAACCCACAACAAACAAAATAAGTCAATGTGAAAAAAGAATGGCAAAAACTGCCTTTTTAACGCCGTGCAGGTTGCCAAAATCGGGATTCGAATCTGAAAATCGGGACATGTTCGGAAGGACGCAAATCCGACCGAATCATGTCCGATTCGGGGCACGACGGGCCTGGGGGACGAATCCGGTTTCATAGGTATATTGTAATTTGTATTTTCTCAGCTGGGCCATTATCTCAATGTAAAGTTATAAAATCAAGGCTAAGGAGAGGGAGAAAGGCACACCATATAGCACAAAAGATTGTAGAAGGGCATTTTTATGTGATTACTTCAAACTCAAGCACACAAGATTGTAGAAGGGAATTTTTTATGTGATTACTTCAAACTCAAGCCACAGTAGGATGTGCACTTCTTTTGTTCTTCTTTTTTGTGTTGTTTCTTTCATGGTGGTTGATGATGGTATTAGTTCCTTTCTTGATTGTGATGCAGATCAATGTTTCTCTTCTTACACATTATTGATATCTTATTATTGATATCTTCTTCATTATCTTGGATTTACCAATTGGTTTTCCTCCTTTGTATTCCTTCATTGCCACTAACGCTGGTTGTACCTTCAAGTCCCATTGACCTGCTGTGGTCATTTGTGGACATTGATATAATTACTTTGTTTCTTTCTTTCAGGTGATTTTATTGCTGTAGATAAGAGAAATCATCTTGATATTAGTTATTTCATTCTTTTTGATAATAAAAATAACCATATTCCATTAGTGGAGGACAAGCCACATGCAACAATATCTTCATTAGTTGATATTTTTTTACAGCAAAAGGTGTTGGTGTTTATAAACAAACCATGCTGCTGCATAACCCATGCAACCATGGTACAATCCTAAAGCATACCAAAATTATAAGATTCATCTTAACTAGCATGAAGGAATGCATGTAGGAATATAGTTTAATAAACTGGCCTAGAATAAAAGCAAAAAGAAAAAGAAAAACCTTTCATAGTTTCAATCATAAAATTAAATTGACTTAGTGACTAATTGTAGGTTCATCCCAGGTGTCATATGTTGACCAATGGTCGGCAATATTGGTAGAGGACATCTTGTTGGGGTAAGATACACAAAGTTGACAAGGTTGAGCAAGAATGTCTTGTGCAGCAGAAATACCGCTTCATTAATTTTGCTTCTGAGAATGATGAGGTTGTCCCTAGCTTCCTTTTCCCAGTGTCTGAGAGCCAGAATATGCTCGACGGCTTTCACATAGAGGTGTTCCTGACTCTTCGTAGCTTTTTTGTACTTAGAATCAGCCTATTCCCTCTGCGCTTCTGTCTGCTCAATCGCTTTTGTCAGCTAATTGCATGGCAGCAATCATTGCTGAGCAACCTTTATTGCTTCTCTTAACCCCATGGATGTACTGCAGCATTGTTGGGCAGCAGGTATACCTTTCCATGGTTATCGAAAGCATTGGGATATCTGAGCCCAGGTCTTTACAAGGAGCTCGCAAAGCACAACCTCGTCTCCTTGAAAGAGAATTCTAGGATGAGAAATGAAGCAGGGAGAACAAAATCAATCCATCTACATTCTGGGTTAAGGAAGGTATGGTTTGCCTGATGCAAATCTCTCGATGAGATCATATAGCAAGTATGATAAGCATGAGGAATTAACTTCTTCCAAGCCATTGTAATAGATAGGACCTTTGCACAAACTGGCATTAATGGCTTTGCTGTGGTGAGAAGACACTCTAGTGGTTTCAACTGTCTGTTAGCAAACTGTCCCTGTGCCTTCTTATTTGGTGAGCCAAACTCCTTTTGTTTCCATGTATCACAATTTGGGTAGAGAGTGCCACCTTTCATGCTTCCTCCCCTTGGGACTTTGTATTGATGATGGTATTGAGGTGTAGAGGGATTTTCCTCCCCCTCGATACATACTCAGAGGGTTCCTTTGTCTTCTGAAACTGCTTGCTTAGCCATCTGATTGACTTGGGAGTTGAATCTTTTTCTAACCTGAAAATAGTGGACTTATTTAAATGCATTGAGTAGCAGGACCATTTTATGATAGATGCATGCCAGGGCTTAGGAGGAGGGAGCTCTTTCCTGCTTCAGTGATCTTGTGATTATGTTGGAGTCCTCAACAATAACTACATCCCTTTGCACAATGTCCTTGAGGAACCTGACTCCTTGATACATTGTTAGTGCTTCCGCTTGTTATTAGTTGCTTGTCCCCATATCCAGGAAAATTTTAATTTCTAGATATGGTGCCCCTCCGCCCCCTGCCCGCCCCATACTTGCGGCCCCCTCTATGAGTTGATACTACGCTTTTTATATTAGATGATTATTTTTAGACATGGGACAAAGATACCTTATGCTTGCTATTTGCTATGATATGTATACATGTATTCACCACTTCTATTGACTACTTTTGATCACTAGTGCCTGTGGATATTAAGATACTCTTTGTTTTCTTTCCTTTATAATACAAGGGCAGAAATGCATGCAATTCTTTCTGTTAGAGTAGATATAGGAGCTGCTATACCACTCCCACTTTATATTACATTAATGGTACTCTTTTAGTCCCATTGACCTACTTTTGTGGTCATTTATTGGACATAACTAAAATTATCTTATCTAAATTAGTTGTTTGTATTATATGTGGAAACTGTTTTAAAATTTGGAAGACTATTGTGGTTCATCTTGTGAGATATGAGTTGATTTCTGAGAATACCTCTCTTGAAAATTATTGTAAATCTTAGGAGGCCGGGACAAAGCCGTATCACTACTCCTCGTAAAGAAACTGACACATGCCGCATTCTCTCAGGTCTTTCTGAAGGTTAGTTTCCTTATTCGATCACCTTCCTAAGAATCAAATTCCGTGCATTTCTTGAAGTATTCATCTGTCTTTGTTCATTTTTTCTTTTTGCGTTAGGTACCAAACTTAAACAATGCATGGTATGCATTATTGTATAACATTTACAATGTCTCTAAAGTATCTGACCATGAAGAGTATTGCAGGTCAGACTACTGGAACTCCAATTGCTGTGCTTGTGCCAAATACAGATCAAAGAGGAAATGTGAGTACTTGAAACAAATGTAGAATTTAAATCAGACAGGTTCAATGAAGAAGTTACCTGCTGATGTGTCATTTGTATTCTATGTGTTGTTACATTCTACTTCTGTTGTTGAACCAGTGCATTAAAAAGAAGTGGAGCTGCTTGTAGTAATAGAGTCGAATTGGATTTTATGATGATAGACGTCTTCTATCATGTGCTTCCATGACCTAAAAAAGTATTGATCAACTGTAGTTGAAAAGAAAACAAGATGCAGGAAAATCATGCATTTTTATATAAAGTACATAGCAATAGTGTGTATTTTTTTCTCAAGGGAAATCATCCTCTCTCAGCCTGAGGACGAGAGTGAGGGTCAATACAACAATATTCATAAGCACATAGCCATTACAACAATATTTCTCTTCATCATGTCACTCACAGGGAATTGAACCTAGGTAGGGGAGATAACAACCATTCTACCCAACCACCCAAGATAACCCCAATTGACATAGCAATAGTGTGTATATCCTTCTGAAATAAATAGAAAGAGAAATTGATGCATTGTAAATACCAATGTTCCACCAAGGTTCTAGGACGAGGAGGCGAGGGAGCGAGGATATGCGGGAGCAGCCTATGCAAAAGCTCCCCACCAATTTTTAGGAAACGTGGGGGGACGTCAGGGTCTTAAAAACTTATAAATATAAAATATAATTTATAAATCGATGAATCATATCACTGAAACAAATTTAAAACGAAAACATAAACGCTGCAAAGCATGATCATTGATATGAATATCATTATCATATAAATTTAAAATTCTAATTTATAATCATACATCATACGTTATGATTAATTTATTAAACCGTATTGATGTTCCACTTCCTACTATGAACATTGAATGCTAAATATTGACATAAAATTATAAAAGTCAAGTCTGATACATCAAGAGTCAAAATTTTTTAGAATTATAAAAGTCAAGTCTAATACATCAAGAGTCAAAATTTTATAGAGTCAAAATAACATAAGAACATCAACATATCAAAAGATAAACGAGCATAATTTTGCTCAAGCCTCAAGGTAATGCCTTGCTAGTCTCTGCATTCAGTGGCTGCATGAATAAATCAGGATCAACCATATCATCATCTGAATCTGAATCACTAGCATTCTCAAACATGCCAAGTGGCACACCAACCAACCCCATCTGTCTCTCATCAAGTCTCTCCTCCATGTCTACCTGTGCATCATCCTTTGGATCAACATCTCATCGTGTTGCTGGTCGCTTCAAATACTCAAGTGTCTTCCAATGCTCAAGACGTAGGGCACTGTGCACAACAACTAACTTCTTCGCTCTTTTAGAGTTAAGCTTGTTCCTCTTGATGGAATGGATGAAACTATATGTGGACCAATTCCTCTCTGCTGCAGAGGAACTAGCCATCTGAGACAACAAACGCATAGCTAGATCTTTGAGCTCTGGAGCACCATCCCCATGCATCCTCCACCAACCAATCGGGTCATCTTGGGCTAGATCTATGCGATCTGCCTGAGCACCGCGTGTGTTGAAGGGGTCGCTAAGAGATGCAAACTGAACAAACTGTCTTCGAAATCTTTCCCCCTCCTCCTCATTGTACATTTTTGCAATTGCATCTAGGAAGCCATTCTTTACCTCAGGATCATCAATAGGAGGCACCCTCCCAGGTCTCTCAACATACCATTTTGGGTTTAATGCATATGCTGCCATGTGCAAAGGTATGTTCATGTGATCCCACCTATGCTGAATGATGGGTCGAATTTGGGATGTATAGAACTCTAATGAGGGCTCCCTCTGCTGAATGGCTACCTTCACACGACCCAACATGCTATCAAAGGTATCATAGATTTCTCCAAGACTAGGAGCATCTGAATCAGTGTAATGAGTGACCTCCACAATATGGCCCAAGAATGACACCAAATAAGAACAATTTGCCCACCAATCATTGTCCAACACTTGAAGCCTCACCTTCTTCCCTGTGTCTGTCTTTGGTTCTGACCACCTTCCCCACTCTGAACTCACAACCAAGGATTGTAGAGGTGCTTGTACCTCTAGCATCCTCTCCAATAAGAGAAAATAGCTAGCATATCTAGTATCAGTGGGCTTGAGGAATTCCTTCCTCGTGTGAGCCCTGTACATAGCCAAGGAGGTGTGGTGGTTGCAGATAAACATCTGCACATCTCTTGCAACCGTCACCAAGTCTGATATCCACTAAATCTTGCCAATGTCCTTCAGTGCATTATTGAGTGCATGCACACAACAAGGAGTCCAAAAAATATGTTGATACCTGTTTTGAATCAATAACCCAACTAATCTACAAACTGCTGCGGCATCTCTCACAACCTGCACCACACTATCAGGCCCAACATCCTCTATAGCTTCTCGAAGAAGCTCAAATTGGAAAGATGCATCCTTGCGCTTTCCAGAACAGTCAACAACTTTAAGAAAGAATGGACCTTCTAAAGATGTCACTATGATGTTGATTAGTGGGCTTTTTCGGATGTCAATCCATCTATCCATAACAATAGAGCAACCAAACTTCAACCATGTTTGTCTCATTCTCTGTTTTTGCACATTAATTTTGGACACTTGTCTATCTAAAATTGTTGTTCGTAGCTTATGTTCTCTGGGTGGTACATATGAAGGCCCTATTATTGCAATTGCTTGGACCATTTCCTTGTAATAAGGAGAACAAACTACATGGAAGGGTTCCATTGGCAAAAAAAAATTTGCCAATTGCATCATCTGTGTCATCTCGATCTAGAACGTTGTACATCCCAGACACTGTACCACCCATTGCACAAGAACGAGATGCACCAGTAGAAACCTTTGTCTTTTTTGATGAAGCACTGGATGGAGGAATATTTGTGGATGGATCAACATGTCTGCTAGAAAACAATCATTTTCCAGTGGCTGCCCTTTCTAGCCTCCAAAGTTGCTCTCTTTGAGCTGAATTCAGGTTCTTTGAGGGACACATATTGACTCCTTTACCTGTAATAGCCAAAATGTGTTGCTTCACCCTGGTATAGCTGCCAACAAAGTGATGCCCACAAATATTGCAGACCCAATCATGTGAGCCACCACCAACTTTTGGATTCTTTTTCGGCAGTCTGGTTGCATAGATTAGAAGTGGTTTTAGAGGATTAAATGTCCCCTTTGCAAATTTTTCCAGCTCTCTTGGTGGGCCTCCAGAATCTACACCATGCCTATTCTGGTTTCTTGCCCCCCTGTGACTGCTTTCAATTTCTTCTTGTGCATCTTGTGGCTCACTACCACTGTAGCTGCTGTCACTGTTCCCACTGTTCCCAGAAGAAGTCTGACTCTGACTTTTAGTTGTAAGTTGAATGACAAATGTAGGTTGCACCCTGTAGTGAAAGTAAAGAAATTTAAAAACATTACATAGGCTGACTAATACTAACAGCACACACATTGAACACTGAATTTTTTATTTTTTATTTTTTTATATATATTTTTTTATTTTTTATTTTTCTATAATTTACAAGAAAAAATTAAAATTAATACACAGTCAACAGTAAAAATTTTAAAAAATTTAAAATTTACAAAAAAGAAATGAAAAAAACAGTCAAGTTTAAAAGAAAAAGCAGCCTACAGGCACAGAGTAAACACAGAACTGAGAATTTTTTTAAAAAGTTACAATTTATAAAAAAATGGAAAAAAACAGCAGTGGGAAAAAAAACAGGGTATTTACAACTTGACTGTCGATGGGGGCTGCAAACTAGACTGTCAAAGTCACAGTTCTGGTTCGAACTTCACAGTTCAAGAATGAAGGGGGCTGCCACAAGTTGCGGTAGTGTTGGAGTCTGGAAAGGTCAGGCAGCATGGTGCAGCAGCGACTGTGCTTCAGGTGTTGGATGGAGACTGTCCGAGTGATGGCGTCCACGTCCAGGTCAACTGTCCAAAAGATTATTAAATATAAGGGAGCAAAAAAGGTTATCTAATGACTCAGATGGTGGATGACCGGTTGCCAATAATGGCTTAATTTGTAGCCATCCTCTTGATTAAAGTTTTCTGCTTGTTTCTCTATTTCAAGGGCCTTTCTAATGATTTTGTTACACTTGATGTAATGACTGCTTACTAGAAGCTAATCTATAAACATGATTTTGATTTATCCTTATTCTTGTGCTATGTTTGTTGGTACTAATGTGTCTGTAGATGTTTTATTGCTTTGTAATATTTAGTACATTCTTGTGCTTTTGCCGTTTTAGGAATCTTATCCACGTCCCCATTTCAAGTGGCATGGTCATTGAGCTTTTGTCTCAAGAAATTCCGCTGGAGTTTAAGCTTTTATTTAGTTATATGGTTTGTTGTGTTATCCTACGATGTATACAAAATTCATATGGCTAGCTCAATTATGGGTGATATATGTAAACCTATATAAACTACTTTGTAAGCTACATTTGTCTTGTCTGTTGCTTATTTCTCTCGTTTTTAGTACACAATGTAATATTTAGTACATTCTTGTACTTTTACCGTTTTAGGAATCTTATCCACGTCCCCATTTCAAGTGGCATGGTCATTGAGATTTTGTTTCAAGAAATTCTGCTGGAGTTTAAGCTTTTGTTTAGTTATATGGTTTGTTGTGTTATCCTACGATGTATACAAAATTCAAATGGCTAGCTCAATTATGGGTGATATATTAAACGTATATAAACTACTTTGTAAGCTACATTTGAATTTTGTCTTGTCTGTTGCTTATTTCTCTCATTTTTAGTACACAATTGAAGCATTGTTACACTAAATTTAGTAATTTATATTACAAGCTATGAAAAGGGTCAATTAGGTCAATCATACCAATTTTGGGAGTAAAATGGGAAATGCCCTTATTAAGATCTAGTAAAATATGTATAATGCAACAAGAAATGTTGAAGTTCATCTTAGACAATTTTTATTAGAGAGGATGTGGTTCATTTAGATCACTTGCATTCCCCCCACAGCCTCACAGCTCTAAGATGGCCTTTTATGCTGAGCAGTTCTTGCATATTGTTGATGGTCTCAGTGTTTCCCTAGATTACCTACCACAACACTAGTCGCTTGGTTATGGGATTCCCTTGGCTAGTTGAGAGTATGCTCCCACCATTAACGAGTTGAGACAGATCACCTTATTTGCCAGGAGGACAGGATTTGTCAACTTCGCTTCCTTTATGATGTGGAAATGGAGGAGCACTTTATATTTGGGTGCCCTATCTATTATAAGCTTTTTGGGAAATTTCATTACTTGTTTAAATTTATACAGATTCTAGATTCTGTCACTGCCTTCTTTCACCACCCACACTGGATATGCTTGGCCATGTATATTATAGTGGTGCTGACTTTTTAGACGAAAATCCTTATAGGGACCTTCGAGGGTTCACTAGAGGGCATCAAGTGCCCAGCATATACTGGTGTTAAAAGCATAATCAATAGTAGATCAGTGAGACAGTTTATGCCAGTCACTAGTTTGTCTCATCCCACTGTTCCTTGCACCTGCATAAAGGGACTGGTTTCTGTTGCCTTCTATATTTGCATTTTATTTTTATCCAATTTCCCAAGCCCATGTACTATAATACAAATCTAGGGCAAACTAGGGACTTCATTCAATGTCACCACAGTGAAAGCCCCTCTCTGTTTAGGTTGGTGCTTTTCCAAGTAAGTGGGATAGTCTAATAGGATCACCAATCAGTCATTACAATGCTGTTACAAAAATGAGATTGGTGAAACAAGAACTTTGTGTGTTTTTAAAAGATAAAATGGTGGATCCTGGAAAGACTAGTGCCTTGTCTTAGGGTTGTGGAGTCTAGGCAACTAGTGGAGCTCTAAAACATGTGAATCAGGACATTATAAACTCCCTACCAGCAGATATTATCAACCATAACAGATCTGGCGTATTAATGGTAGCTATGTGAAACATACAAAGAAGTGCAGTGACGCATCCAGCAACTTATTACAGCCATATCTGTTAAATATGAAATATGAGTAAAGAAGCAACTATGTTTTTTTTGCATGAACTACTCCTTAGTACATTGTAAAACATATTTGACAAGAAAGAGTGGAAGAGGGCTGCTAAAAACACCTTTCACACCCTATTTTGGATAGTAATAGATATGACAGCGATGAAATTCAATCGTGAGCTTACAGCTATGCCAGTTCTGTGAGAATGAATGAAGAAGATGGCAGTTCCAAAAGATGTAACATTCAAATAACAATAGCCGACTATACCTGGACTTCTACTCCTTTGAGAATCACCCTTTGTAAATGAAATGAGCTCTCTATTTATAGTTGTATCTTTAAACCCTATAATGATTAGTTTAGATATATGGAATAATAAATAATAGTTCTCCTTTGCCTCCAACCTTTTCATTAAAATATTATGAAAGACCTAGAAGATCCTTCTTCATCTTTTCCTCCACAAGAAAACCTCACACCCTGCATAAAAAATATAAAAATGGCCTTGGAGTGTTACCAAGGAGAGTGTTCCTCTTCTTCTGGTTCTATTGTCATGACTTCGGTTTGAAAAGGTCCACCTAGGCACATGTCCTGTTCATATGACAAATATTCCCTCAGTATACGCCTTTAATGTGTAATGTTCTTCTAGGCGAGTGCAATCTTGCTTGTGAGGTGTGCCGAAGGGTCCATATTAACGATTATAATGATGAAATATGCCTCCAAATATGCAGAACATGACTCAAATAATGTGTTCCTACCCTGAAGTCCTCCCCAAAAGTGAAATATGCCTCAAAACAGGTAGAAGCTCCTCCAACTATGTAGAAATACCCTGAATTTGAATCTCACTCTTATCAATGCTAGCTTTCCTCATCTATGTGTGCTTAGTTTTTACCTTGGGGTTCATGCATTCCACAAGACGTTCCTGGACTTCATTTATCCCTGAAAGGGTAATGCAAGTTTCTCTGGCCCATGATCATGTTAAGAGTTTCCTCTAGGCCATTGCTTATCATTTGCTATTGTGATTGATATTCAACTGTGTATAAGAGTTCACTTCTTAAATATTAATGCACTTAACTGACCTTGGGAGTCCTCCTAAGGTAGTCAATGACTGCTTTGGAGCCTGCAAAATGAACCGTGTCTCTTCATACAATAACACTTCCCTTCATCGTTCTCAGCACAGATCTCACAGATAAATGTAGACTAGTCTGTTTCTCTCTTCCTTGTAGTGTTCGTAAATGTCTTTGAATAAATCAGCCTCATTCTACAGGTTTGATAAGCTTGCTATAGGCTTGCTTTCTAGTTTGGGTTTGTGACTGAAATGCATTTTAACTTAGATATGGAATGTTGATAGAGACAAAACATTGGTATAACTATTACCTATATTAGATATGAAGAATTGTGTTTTCAGGTTTCTTTATGGTGAAACTATGACAAATTCCATATTTGCACTTTTTTAATTATGTGTAAACAATAATGCTTCTATTAAGGTAAGCTATTTGAACTACACACACATTATTAATTTTAATTATAGATATTATAGTACAGCTTGAGTGGGCCTAATGGTTAAGAACATGTGTTTCTTCGTAAGAGGTCACAAGTTCAAATCCAAAGGGGTGTAGAGTATGCACACCTCCGTAGACTTTAGCAGTCAAATCACTGCGCAGAGGCAGGTTCCTTGTCTCACAAACAAAGGGGTCCCATACACCAATTTGGTGTCCGGTTTGGCCGTGACCTTAAAGTTATATTATTATTATTATTATTTAATAATTATCTTGACTAGTAGTCTCCTTGTGGGATGACCGAGTGGTTAGCATAATAGGATGTTATCCCCTCCACCTAGTTTCGAGTTCCATGCAGGGGACATCTTTGGCCTGTTATTATCAGTGTTGTGAAAAGTGCGCTTTTTTCCTAATGCCGATTTAATCGCGCGTTTTATACCAAAAAAGCGGCTATATTTTTTTTGCCGATTTTTTCCGAAAAAAGTGCGCTTTTTTTGGAAAAAAGCTCAGGGTGTCGGGGCAGCGGGTTTTATAATGAGATTTTGGATTTTTTTTTGGTCATTTGGACAGTGGGCGCGCGCAGAAGGAGGAGGAAGTCTTGGAGAGAGCAGCTGGAGGGTTTGTGACCAAATCTAAGTGCTTATAGGACAAATTCAAGAGGAGACCACCAATTTCTCCATAGAAACGGTATGTGGATTAATTTTTTTTTGTTTTCCTTGTTTAAAAACATTGTTTTTCATTATTTTTGGTTGGGAAACTTCATATGGGCACCATTTTCCTTTTGTTTTCATTTTTTTTAAAGAATTTTTTGTATTTTTTCATTGATTTGGGATGGGTAACTTGGTATGACTATGGAAACCAATTTTTTTTTCTTCATTTTTTTTAAACATTGTTTATGTTTTTTCATTGTTTTTGGCATTTGCCATTTGGTTGGGTAACTTGGGTTTGGAACTTTGGATTCTGGAAATTTGTAACTTGTAATTTTGTAAATGCTAAATTGTAATCCTAAATTCCTATTTCCTAATCCTTATTTTCCCATAGGTTTGCAAATTCAAAATTCAAAAACAAACATGCCAAGGAAATTGGATCCTTTCTGGGAATATGGTGAACCTAAAGCTCCGAATGATAGACAAAACTTGAATTGCAAGTTGTGTGGAAAGGAGATACGCGGGGGGGTGTACAGGTTGAAGTTTCACCTTGCACAAATCCCTGGACATGATGTGGGGCCCTGTATAAATACAAATCCTGAACTTATCCAAAGAGCCATGAGAGCATTGGGAGAATTAGAGCACACTAGAGAGGCCAAAGAAGAACTCAAAAGGCAACTAAAAAGGTCAACTGAAGGAAGTGGGCCAAGTGGCACTGGTTCTACTGCAGCATCAGTCAATCTGGTAGCTGCATCATCATTTTTTGTTCCTCGAACCACACCTGGTTCACAACCATCTATCGGTTCAATGCTAAAAAGAACTGAAAAAGAACAAGCTGACAGGTTGATGGCAAAATTTCTCCTCTAGAGTGATATTCCTTTCAGCATTGTAAGGAATAATCCATTTTTCCAACCTACTGTTGATGCTATTGCCAGTGTTGGCCTGGGGTACAAAATCCCTTCTTATCATGATTTCAGAGGCCGGATTCTTCAAGATGAAAAGCGTGACTGCACCCAAAGATTGGAGGATTTTAGGGCATCATGGGCACAAACAGGATGCACTATTATGTCAGATGGTTGGACTGACCAAAAGGGGAGAACCCTTATAAACTTCTTGGTTAGTTGTCCCAAGGGGACTATGTTTATCAAATCTGTTGATGCATCTCATCAAATCAAAGATGCAAGAACTTTATGTGATTTGCTGGATGTGTTTATTTTGGAGGTGGGTGAACAACATGTTGTCCAAGTCATAACGGACAATGCTGCAAATTATGTTGCTGCTGGTAGAATGCTTATGGACAGGCATCCTACTTTATTTTGGACACCTTGTGCTGCCCATTGTATTGATTTGATGTTAGAGGACATAGGGAAAATTCCCTTTGTCAAAGATATTGTTGACTCATCAAAAAGCATCACAAAATTTATATATAATCATACATCTGTGCTTAGCTTGATGAGAAGATTCACCAACAACAAAGAGTTGGTGCGCCCCGCCATTACACGGTTTGCCACGAGTTTCATATCTCTTCAATCCCTCTTGAATTCTATGTGAGATGTGAAGAGAATGTTTCTTTTAGAGGAGTGGCGTGCTTTGTCAATGAGCCGCAAACTAGAAGGAGAGGCCGTATGCGGACTAGTTTCATACGAGGAAGACTTTTGGGCGGGAGTGCAGGAGGTGTGCACCGTTACTGAACCTTTGGTAAAGGTTCTTCGGTTGGTTGATGGTGAGAAGCCCGCAATGGGCTATTTGTATGAAGCCATGGACAGGGCCAAAGAAGCCATTCGGGCCTACTATGATGATAAGGGAGATGATGGGTTTAAGAAACAACTCCTTTTATGGGAGTGATTGATGAGCGATGGAACAACACACTCTATCGTCCCATTCATGCTGCTGGGCTTTTCCTGAACCCTGCATTTTCTTATGCATGTGGGTTTGATTTTGATGCTGAGATCATGGATGGATTCGTATCCTGTGTCCAGAAGATGGTGCGATCTCCAGAACAACGTATAGATATCTCTAAACAAATTGAGACATATAAGATGGCAGGTGGCACATTTGGCTTTGAGATGGCTATCACTGATAGGACGATTAAAATGCTAGGTATTTTTTAGTTTGTAACTTTGTTTCAAATTTCATTGTCTCTTCAAGTTCCATTTTTTTCTTATGTTTATTTAAAATTTTATTTGTAATTTTGTTGTAGATGCATGGTGGAAAATGTATGGTGGCAGAGTACCCCTTTTGCAAAAGCTTGCCGTACGCATCCTCAGCCAAACATGCAGCTCCTCAGGATGTGAGCGCAACTGGAGTGTATTTGAAAAAATACACAACAAGAAGCGCAACAGGTTAACACTTAAACATTTAAAATATTGCAAATTTCCAAATAAATTTTTGAATTCATTAAATAATATTTTTTGTATAATATTAATTATTAATTATTATTTCATGATCTTTGTACAGGTTGGAGTCCCAGCGACTTAATGACATGGTCTACGTCTACTACAATCTTCGATTGTGGGTGAGGCAACTTGAGAGGACACCTGATGTGGATGCCATCTCATTGGATGGGATTGACACCACTGCTGCATGGAGGGTTGAGGCCGAGAGGCCTCTCATGGATTCTACTGATGATTGGTTAGTGCAGGATGTAGTGGAGGGGGAGGAGGAGGAGGAGCAGGAGGAGGAGCAGGTGGAGGAGGAGGAGGAGGAGGAGGAGGTGACACCGCCTACCCGGGCTACCACTGCCACCAGTAGAGGACGTGGTCTCCGTCTACCTCTTGTAGCTCCTACTTCTAGTTCTTCAGCTTCTAGAGCACATCAGACTCCACTGCCATTTCCACCAGCACAGGCACCAACATCTACATCTAGAGGGAAAGGGAAAGCTGTGACATTTTCTCGCAAGAGGGGCAGAGGAAATCAATAGGATTAGACTTTCATTTTATTGTATATGACATTATGACATGATGAGATACATTATCATATTTTTTGTTGATATTTTGAGGCTGAGTTGGGACTCAGGAGTCAGGACTTACTATTCAGGACATGATTCAATGTTATGTGTGATTTTAGCGCTAGAAATGATATTAAACATCTTATATATTAGTTTTTTTATCATATTTATGTGTCAATGTATTTATTTTATGTTGTAGATGGTTTAGATATTAAAAAAATTGAAAAAAAATGAAAAAAAATGAAAAAAAATGAATATTTTTGTACCAAACGCTTTTTTCCCGATTTTTCCGATTTTTTCCGATTTGTTCCCCACGCCGATTTAATCCCGCTCACGCTTTTCACAACATTGGTTATTATAAGGCTCAAGGAGTAGGCTCCCCCACTCTCATAGAGTCTCAACTCTTGCTAAGTCATAAATTCCTGGTATATCTGGCTTATGGGCTGTTGGATATACTCTTGGTGTTATAGTGGCAGTTGCTAGGTTTGATCTTGGGCCTCGCCCAGATTATTCCAACGAGTTACCGATTCACCATGGTAAAAAAAAATGAAAACAATATCTTGACTAATCACAATATATAGTGCTTGTATTCTCATTTTTGGCTATGCTTTATGTCTTATCATTTATGATTGTAGGTGATATGATTAGTTGAAATTCACTAGGGAAATTATGGTCTATGGTCAAGCTAGGATCAAGTCAAGAGGTTATATCACCTCTTGATCTGGTTACTAAATATATATATATATATATATATACATATATACATATATGTTTCATTTGCAGTCAGATCAAGGGGTCAGATATATATTTCGTTAGTAACCAGGTCAAAGGGTTTGTAACTTTTTATCTTTAGATCATGGAGCAAATCTTTTCCAAGTCTTGAGGTAGTTTGAGATGGTGGGATGCCAACTAATTTTTCTCTTTACATGATATTAAGGATTCCTTGTGATTCTATAGGCAGCATTGGATGTTATAAATGCTAGCCTGTTCTTTTTTTATTTCATGTTTGTCGTTAACTCAGGGATGGAGGGTTGGCAGCACATGGAGACAAGATTCTGGCATGATTGGGGGGAGGGTAAATTGTTATGATTCTCTGTTAAATACACAAGGTAAATGTGCACGTGTATGTAGAGGTAATTAATTAGTCAAGTGTTGAAATAAAATGTTAAGATCTAAAGAAAACTGTTTTTTCTCCTAAAACTGGATTACCCACCTGTAGGTTGCTGAGGATGTCTGGCTGCACCTGAGCACCACTCAGCTATCTATTAAGCGAACCGGGTATGATGGAGACATCCTTTACCAATTACGGCCTTTATGGACATATCCCTGCCTAACCTAGATTTAGTTCTTTTAGGGAGGAGTATCTATAGAACTAAATCTAAATCTTCAAGGCTATCCCTAAAAGTACTAAATTTAAGTCTCTAAGGATTTGCGAGCCTTGCATTTTTACTGTGCTTGAGTTTTGAGGGTGAAATCTAGTAGAGGTGTAACTCCTTCAAGGCATTGGCAGTAGTGCAATGTTACTATTTAGCATTAAAGGTTTAGCTGTTGACACATTTAAGCCCTGTGGCTTGGTACCCAATTTCAATAGTGTATGCTATAATTGCTATCCATGTATGTGGTCCTGGTAAGTCTAACCATAGGTCATTATGTATGTGACAAGTAATTGGCTAAATCATAAGAGCGTGAAATCTAGTAGAGGTGTAACTCCTTCAAGGCATTGGCAGTAGTGCAATGTTACTATTTAGCATTAAAGGTTTAACTGTTGACACATTTAAGCCCTGTGGCTTGGTACCCAATTTCAATAGTGTATGCTATAATTGCTATCCATGTATATGTGGTCCTGGTAAGTCTAACCATATGTCATTATGTATGTGATAAGTAATTGGATAAATCATAAAAGTTCTCGGGGACAGTTCACTCTATGATGATTACGTCTACTAAAATCATGAGTGCCTGGTTACAGAGTTTATACTCTGAATAGAGAACAGGATTGTGTCATACATTTCGGCATTGTGTTTTACAAAGTAATTGAGATAGTTGTTTACAGCACGCGAGCTTTTGAAATTCCGAATCCACTCTTTCTTGATTGCATTTTACTGAATTTGACAGGATTACAGTGAAATGTCATTAGCCTATCGGCCATCTCATGCGGATGCCACATATGACTTCAAATATGGTGTTCGTTCAGTTCAGGTATGCTTAAGCATGCCTATTTGCTGAGTAGTATGCCTCTCTTTAAATGCTTCTTGCTTTTGAAGATACAACTTAGTGATTTATGTGTTATAACTGCATTTCTATAAAATGCAGGGAGGTGGCAGATCTTCAGCACGGGAAACAATTGGAAGAGTAGCAGCTGGGGCTGTGGCAAAGAAGATACTTGAGCTAAAAGCTGGGACTGAGGTACGGTCATACTACTATCAGTATTGCAATTTGCAGAAATGTGTTGAGGCTTCTCGTATACTTTTTTCCTCTCTAGATGAACTAGACATTTTTAAATTCTGGGAACATTATTTCACTACTACCATAATATATATTGTTGATCTTAAAATTTACAGAAAATAATATAGTGTCACGTGTGGAATACCTCATTTAATTGCAGAAATTTCCGATTATTGAAAGCAGTGCCGTGAATGCTATGTCAAACTGTTTTCTCTGTTGGTATTTATGTGAAAATGGCTACAGATAATCATTAAAGGATTCATGATAGGCACATGGTAAACAATATCATGTATGCGTACTTATATTGCTAGGATGTAGGAATTTCCATTTTGTAGTTGTTCATAGGATCCGAGCAGAATAATTGTTTCAAGAATTTGAAATTATGCCAAAGGATCTGAACTCATGAATTTTACCATGCCCAATTTTAGGCATGTGGCTTGGGCATTACTAAATATTAAGTTGGCTTTCATTGACACTTTAATTATAGAATTTAAAAATTAAGACATCTAAGTGCTCTAAACCCATCAACATGTAGCCATCCTCTAGTTAACCAACAAAATGAAGCAATGGAATACTAGTGGAAGACATGAAAACTAATGAAAATGGATGTTATCAAAATGTCCAATCTGATAGTATGTTTTAAAATTTCCTTGAACCCACCATCCTGGCAATTTACCACCTAGCAGATTACAAATCTACTGAATAAAAGTACTACTGGGATGTTAAATTATCCTAAAGCCAACTATCTAAGCAAACATATCAGACCTAGTTACTTGCTGGAATTATTAACTCTTGCATGTAGTGGAAAACGAGAAAAGAAATCACACACAATGCACAGTTATTTCTACTCTTCTAGATCAGTTCATTATTTGAAATTATTCTCAGAACTTACGAGAGTTCCCTTACAGGGAAAATGGTTCTGAGAAATTAATCAAACGAATGGCAAACCTGAACATTTCAGTCTGCATAGAAATTGAGGCAGCCTGCTCTCCAAGCTGTACAAATGTACGGAATCATAGGGATGGCTGTATGGCCTGCTTTGCTGGGATGTATGGCTGCTCTTTTCCTTGCTGCTGGCTGGCTGCCTTTTCCTTGCTGAAGACTGACTGCTTTCTCCTAGTTGAATTATTGCTGAAATCCTCACCAATGGTTGAAAATCAAACCTCTGATTTTCTCATTCACTCACGTGACTTGTACAACGAATGCTCTCTATGTATCTTTGTCCTTTGTCCTCTCCTTCTTTTATAACTTTGACCTGAGCCAAAAACCTAATCTTCAATGGTTAAGATCTAACAATGAGATCAATGGCTCTCTTTTAATTAAATCATTAAGTGACCCATTTTAGTCACTTTATTAATTAAAAGTCACTTTCATAAAAAACAATTAATTAATTAACTAATTAATAATGAATTTTTAGAAAAAAACATAGGATACATTTAATGACGATTTGCATAAGTAGACACCCTCGTGGAAATACCTGTCTGAGCTACAAACAGTATCATGGGATCTTAACAAAACTTAAACAATGGAAACAAAATAGACGACCAATGTCAATCACGTAAGTGCACAAATTTTCTGCCCAATCAAACAGTTCTTCATTTATTAAATTCAGAACCCATTCGGGCTCCCTGATTGGAAAATGGCCTTTCAAAAATTACATATACAACAATACTCTGGGTCTGATCCAACTATCACACCCTAGATCTTTCTTTCAATCTATCCCCTAGCGAATTTGGATCTCCCTCGCTGTGCCTTGCATCTTCCTCGGACCGATACACTTGAATGGGAAGTCCTTTTCTACCCACTCACTGAGATCTCACTCTCACTGTGTCTTGTGCTCAAGATGTATTCAGCCTTCTTCCTTAGCCCAGCCTTTTTTTATAAGCTTGATTTATGATCGAATCTACAACCATAATTTCCAAATTGATTGATGGTTGAGATTAGTTCTCACCTCATTTGAGATCGGTAGTTGAGATTCATCTAATTCACTAATGCAAAAACCTTTGCATTTCATTAGATTAAGTCACTTTTGTCTTATGAAACAAATTACTTTAATCACTAAAGTAATTACTAAGGTTAAGGGTGTATTAGGCAAATTTTGCATGCCTAGACACTTAGGTCTGTGCAAAAGTACCTACCCGAGCTACAAACATCACCACTCCCTCTTATTAAGGGAGGTATTTCTCGAAGAGCTACTCGGAACTGGTTGCCCCTTCGATCTTGGCACATTGCCCTTCTTCGGAGGCTTGTTCTTCGTAAATGTGCTCCTAGGAGCCTCCATGTGCTCCTCAACATCACTCATTGTTTGAATAGGTTTTCTCGCCAACCTATATAAGTTGCTCTCTCTAACCCCGATTGCCACCGCTGTGTCTGGGCTAGACATGTCTGGAAAAATGAGCACCTTCCCATTCTTGAATTTGGCCTCAAATCCTCTATCCTCCATGACTGATACTAAGAGCAAGTTCTCCAATCCTGCTATGAATAACACATCCTTGGCTTATAACGTCCCTCATAACTCTAGTTGAAACTTAATAGTTCCAACCCTTGTCATTGCATACTTGGCATCATTACTAAGCTCCTCATATAAATCCGAGTCTCTCTCCATCAGATTGCTAAGTAGTTCTCATGCCTCTATCATATGGGGTGATGCATCACTATCTAGGTACCGTGCACTCTTATTCCTATTGAAAAAAAAGGTACCATGCACTCCTAGTGGTGGTGCTGGTTGATAAATAGGTTACAAATGAGAAGTCCTCCTTGAACTTTGCTATAAACTCATCAGGCTGAACCTCTGTTGATGCTGCTATCTATTGTGACTTCCCTTTTCCCTTCTTCTCCAAACACTGTGATTTATAGTGCCCAATGTTATCGAAACCAAACCAATGATTGAATCGAAAAACCTTGTGGATAGGAACCGGACAAGAAAACTAGTCGACCAAAGACATAAAATATTTAAATTTTAAAGAAGCATATGTATTCATGTGCATTCATATGAATTCAAACCGTTTATACACAAATATGCAAAAGTTCTCATTTATATAGTAGGTAAGAGTGCATATAACCAAAATATCGCTTAGTGCAAAACATTGCTGAACCAAAATACATCAAGAAGCAGGCTCTAAATGGCCTCTATAGTCTAGGATAAGCACAATACTACAACTACAAGTGCTAATGGCTATCACCAAAATCATCATCCTCCTCATCCTCATGCGCAAAATGAGTAGCCTATAAGTCTGCAGTGGGATTCTGGCTTGATTCCCCTGGCCTTGAAGGTGGTACTTGTGATATCTCTCCCTCTGGAGCCTATGGAGGTGGGTGCAAGTTCAATCAAGAAAGTTATTCATTGTCAAATGCTGGTGCATGACTCTCCATGACCCATTTTGATTTTGGATCAAAGTCACCCAAGACTATGTTGCTTGATTTTGGGGTTTTGTTTATCAATTGGTTCCGCCTCAACCTAAGGTATTGAACATAAACCATGTCATGCAACTACTTTTATGCCAAAGGGTTCCTCTTCTTAGTTTGTATGCGGCGTACGCTAAAAAATGCTCTAACTCTGCTCACACCCTGAAGCATTGCTTGTTTGGCTCAATATCTGAATTGCAAATTTTTGTAATTTAGGGCATTGTCTACCGAATTGTTGCCACCAATAGGCTAGAAAAAGGTTGGAAGGCAAAGAAGTGTTAGCAAATGGCTTTGCAACTTGGACTCAACAATTGCAATGAGTAATATAATTTACAAATTGTAACATATCTTACCTTGGGGATCCCTTGCTTTGTTTCTTATAGCCATAGGCATGCTAAAGGTACTAATACTGTCATTGAAATTCAAGAGCTTAGTATGAATCTAATCTTGAATCTTGGGATTTGGGGCCATACACTCAATGGATCTAGACAATCCCTTTATTACCTCCCCATCTGCCTCAAAATTTGTATTGTAATGGTACCTTAAAAGTTCCAAAAACAAAAAACTGGTCATTAATTGAGTCCAAATGTTTAGTAAAACTTTTCTAATGAATGACAACTTATAAGCATTGAAATCCAAAATTACATACCTTGGATTTATGTAGCAGTCAGCTCCATGTAAAGGTCTATGGAGTTGTTTGTTCCATTTTTCATCAATGATTCTCCATAGAGGAATGTACTTCTACCTTCTATCCCCATATGCCAACTTTATTTGTTCTTTGGCCTAATCCATGGCCTCAAAAACAAAACCCATGGGAGGTTTATCACCATCCACCATTCACAACACTCTCACAAGAGACTCACTAAATAGCACAATCTCTTTTGTTTTCGACCATTTTTTTTTGTGAAACACTTGGTCAACCATCTATTTCCCTTCAACCTTTTTGCTCCACTGGGATTAATTCCATTCATTATAAGAAAACATCTTCCTCAAGTTGGCTTTCTGCTGAACAAAGGATTGCAATGAAAGAAAGTTTGTTGCAAATCGTGTAATGACTGATTGAACAAGCTCTTTACTGTCAATGTGCTTTCTCATAAGTTTCAAAACCCATGAGTGGTTGTACATGTGCCTAGTTATGGACTTTGCTTCTTCTACACACTTCTTCACCCACTCAATTTTGCCAATATCTTCAAGCACGAGGTCCAAACAATGGGATGCACATGGAATCCACCAAATGGTGGGGTGTTTTTCCTCCAACATCTTCTAGCTGCGACATAGTTGGAGGCATTATCTGTGATCATTTGTACAACATTGTCAACACTTACTTCCATAACCACTTCATCCAAAAGACAAAATAGTAATTGTGCATCTTTCATTTGATCAGATGCATCAACAGATTTGAGAAAAATAGTACCTTTTGGGCAAACAATTAAGAAATTTAAAATGGTGCGTGATCTTCCATTAATCCATTCATCAAACATAATTTTGCCCTTGTTTTGGTCTATGATTGCTTGAACTCTACGAGGAACTCATCTATTCTTTGGACCTCATTTTGTAGAGGTGGCTCATTCATATCATGAAAGCTAGAACTTTTGGAGCCTAGTCCACATGAAGCTATAACGTCAATCATTGGTTGATAATATGTAAAACTAGTGGCATTAACACCCTGCTGATTTTTGAGTAGCTGCGGTCGGTATTCCCCAGCAACATATGTTAGCCCTTGAAAGAAAAAGAAATCTAAATTTAAATTATAAATTTTGGAGCACATGTAGGCCCCAAAATGATAGGTTGCCCCCTATGCAAATGGGCACGACCCTTGGTAAAACCCCCTCTTTTAACCACTATATATATACCAATTCGACCTCCCTCGTTTGGACAATTTAGATCATCACCACTGTTGATAATATCGGCGATATTCGGAAATATCGCGATATTTTCGGCAAAATGATATATCGCCTAGAAAATATCGCGATATTTTCAAAATATCGGCAAATATCGGCAAAATATCGCGATATTTTGAAAATATCGGCAAAATATCGGCTATATTTAAAAATTTGAAAAAATTATTTTTTATGCTTGCCGATATTTGCCGATATTTTGCCGATATTTTCGCCGATATTGCCGATAAGATATTTTCTGGACCCTCGCCGATATTTTGCCGATACCGATATTTTCAACACTGATCATCACACAATCTGATCTTTTGTTCACATGTGTGAAAGAGAGAGAGAGAGAGAGAGAGAGAGAAGACTGAAGTTTGACCATGGTTTGACCAGCATTGACTGACCTTTCTGTTGATTGTTTGACCACAGTTTTGGGCAGTTTGACCGAAATACTTCTGGGCAGTTTGACCGTATTATGGGCAGAGTTGATTGAGGTTCTGGGCAGGTACAGGAGGTTGCATTTCGGTCTGTTGACTGAAATTCTGGGCAACAACAGGAAGGGCGAATCTCGGGCTGTTTGACGTATATTGATTCTGTGGTCTGTTTGACCAAATTTGACTAGAAAAATGAGATTGTACTTCGCTGAATTGAACAATTTCTCCTAAGAAAAGATTGCTGGGTTTTCCCAGGGTAAATTTATGTCTCTTTTATCATTATGCTTGGCTGTCTCTTTATGATCCTACTGTCATTATTGCATTACTGTTGAGATTTTCTATATATAATTGCTTAATGGTATATGTGATATAGGATGAATTAATTAAGAAATCATTGGAAAGTAATTATTAGATTAGAAGATCAAATTTCTCTTTGAAAAATCAACATGGTTTCAGAGCCTAGGTGAAAGAGCAACCATTGAAGTATCTCTTAGAAGCCAAGTTTGAGAAAGTTTGAAGCCAACTTTTTTCAATTTATTCTAATAGGGTTTGTTTTGGCGTTAGCCCTTTTCATTTCAAACGAATCACATGATCCATAGCAACTGATTTTGTGAAAACATCAAGCAAAGAAGGAATTGCAGATCACAAGTGGAGGATGAACTTGAGGTCTATTTTTCTGTTTTTTGAAAGAGAATTTTCCCTAGTGAAGGAGGCCAAGTTTCTCATCTAAATTCTGGTCTGCTGGATAGTGGAAAGAAGGCTAACCTGAAGGGTTATGGAAGTTGTCAAGTTTGTCTGCTGTTGGAATAAAGGAGGCCGAAGTTTTGTACATCTTTGTTTGAGTGTTGAAGCCCCAGAATTTCGTTGCAATTGGCTGAGAGGTCCTTAGTACCAACTATAGGTAGGCTGAAAGGCCTCAGGGGTGACCTCAGGAGGGCTGAATGGCCTCAATGTGACAGCAACAAAGGCTGAGAAGCCTCAGATTAGTGGCCCCGAAGTGCGGTGGTTTCCCAGGGCTGCTGTTCGGAATAGGAGGTTGCGTAGTTGTTTTGTAAAGTCTGTTAGGACTATTTCCCTCAGAATGGAAGACAAGGAAGCTAGTCTAGAACTAGAGGGAGCTTTTGTTTCTTGTAATACAACAAAGATACTTGTTGATGTACGAGGTATTCACTCTTTGAAGTTTGCGATTGTTTTTTGAACCATTGGCACCATTTGAAGTTTGTCATGGCTTTCAACTGTTGGTACCCCTTGAGATTTCAAATCAATAAAAGGAGAAAGGACAAGGCTTTTTCCATGTGGTGAACTTGGAAAAAGTACTTGCTAGAGCACACGACTCACCCCTTCAATGTCAAAGGCAAGTTTAAGGCATTCCATGATTACTATTGATCATCTCCACAATTCCAAGTTGGTGGCTGTGTTTGGCTATAGTTGGACAAATCAGAGGTCCAAGAGTAAGTTCTAAACTTAGGGTTTGTAAACCTTAGAAGATCTGAAGGTTATGACTTGGATGTGAAAGTCCTAAGGGTTTGTGAAATGCTAGAATGTGACCATGAATGCTGAATGCTAGTAGGAGTGTATACTTGGTAGCATGGAAATGTCATTAGCTTGCAGTTGAGCCTTTGGGGTTGTTGGATAACTCGAGGATGAAGAAACCCTAGCTCATTCAAATCATGCAAGGAAGGAAAGGAAAACAACATGCATTAGTAGTTGATGATGAGGACGAGGATGAGCATTTCTAACTTGATGAGATTGCTGAAGGCAAGGATCAAGAGGGAGTTGACGATTCCTTACAATCCTCAGATCAAAAGATAAGTACTTCATGTCTTTCCTCCTTAATTATTATTGCCTTATTATTGGTCAACCTCTTGTCTTTGTATCCTTTTTTGCTTGGTTATAATTATTTTTTCCATGGCCTCCTAATGAGGTTTGTAGGTACATTGTGAAGGTTGCCAAGGTTTTGGCAGTAGATGGAAGCATTAGGAAGAACGAAGCAATAGTTTGTGGCAAGAGGATTCTCTTAGGATCTAGCATAAATTCAGCTAGAGTGATTCATGTTCGAGAGGGAGAAATTGTACTGACATCTGGAACTGTGCCAAATGACCGAAAAGCTTCTAGTTTAGAGGTAGTAGGCCAACAAGTTTGAACTTTGAAGGATGCCATGATGGAGGAAATTATGCCAAAACCTGAGGGGAAGTCAGTGGTGACTTCTAAGTGGATCTACAAGATCAAATATACAGTATATGGCAACATAGAGAAGTACAAAGCGAGATTCATGGGAAGAGGGTTCTCCCAAAAAGAGGGAGAGGATTATGAAGTGTGCTTAGAACAACTTCAGGGCTTTGAGGTACATGAGAAGGAGTCTCATATTTGCAGATTGAAGAAAGCTTTGTACAAACCTTGGGCATGATATTCTTACATTGATGGATATCTGTTGAGTCTTCGCTGATCTTGTTATTATATGACTTGTTTCTGACAAGAGCAGAAGGGCGCATGTGACAGAGGGAGCAATAGTGGCAAGAGGATTTGCTTCCGTGATAGAGGAAGCAGTCAAGATTACCTCAGGAAGCCCTTCTTCAGAGGGAGTTTACCTTTGAGTTTGATATGAAGGATCCAAATTTGATGCATTACTTCCTTTGTCAAGGGAAGTATGCTATTGAGATCCTTCAGATGATGGACTACAAGATTGTCAGACTAGATGCTTAGAGATAGGAGGTCTCTAAGAGCAGTATGCCTTCTATGAGTGGACCATGCCAGACAATAGATATGCTTTAGTGATTAGGAAGCAACATTGGCAGAGCGAGCAACCAAAATTGCTATAGCAGGATTTGTTTCAATGTAAGAGGAAGCACCCAGTCGGGGTGACTGAAAAGTAGCTACAATGATGGATCCAGTGAAGGAAGCCAGTTAGTTTATGGTTGAGTCGAGGCATGCGACACAACATGTGTTGAAGTACTAGCATGGTATAATTGGATATGGATTGAGATGTCTCAAATGATGAAGTACAACTACAGGGATATACAGATTCAGATTGAGCAGAGAGTGCAGAAGACAGGAAAAGCACATTGGGATGTTGCTTCGGTTTGGGTTCTGCTATGATATCCTGAATGGGTAGGAAGCAAACATCTGTCGCACTCAACACTGCATAGGCCAAGTATATTGCAACTAGTTTGGCGAGTTGAGAAGCAATGTGGCTTTAGAAATTGCTCGCGAGATTGTTTGACTAGGTGCTAGAGACGACCGTGATGACAGGTCGAAGCACATTGAGATCAAGTATCGAGACACGGTACAAAAGGGAGCAGTGAGGCTCCCGTACATTTCTACAGATGAGCAGGTTGCAGACATTCTCACAAAGCCTCTGTCCTAGATGAAGTTTGTTTACTTCAGAGACAAGCTTGGAGTGGTTGAGAATGCTTCCCTTAGTTAGAGGGAGTGTTGATGTTGTAGCATCAAGGGTAGATATTCTCCCTAAGTCAAGGGTATTGACAAGGAGCCATGTAATGTGGCTAGGGAGATTGGCTAGAGAGCATGCGGGTTTGAAGTGATCCCTCGGTCAGAAGGTTCTAACCATATTGCCAAAGGTTACTTGGCTAGTGGGTAGATTGAGTGCCCCATAACGTTGGGCAAGTGTTTTACCATTCAAGTGTCATGTGATGACATGAGGGTTCACTATTGGGTAACTAGATCCTTTGCATGATGCTTTCCATATGGTTTTAGGATAGAACATGAAGTGGATGGATACATTAACATAGCAGGCTCATTCAATCTTTTCTTGGGATGGAGAAATTGTTCAACAAAGAGGACATTTGAGGAAGTCAAGGTGAATACCTCCCTAGCTAAGAGGGAGTGTTGATTTTTGGGTAGTTGTGGTTAGTATTCCCTAGCTACATATGTCAGTCCATGAAAGAAAAATAAATTTAAATTTAAATTATAAATTCTGGAGCACATGTAGGCCCCAAAATCACTGGTCACCCCCCCATGCGAATGGGTGTGACCCTTGGTCAAGCCCACCTCTTTTGACCATTATATATACCAATTTGGCCTCCCTCATTTGGATAATTTGAATCATCACACAATCTGATCTTCTGTTCACACATGCGAAGGAGAGAGAGAAGAAGTCCAAAATTTGAACAGTGTTTGATCAACATTGATCGACCTTTTTGTTGACTGTTGATTGTTGTTCTGGGTAGTTTGACCAAAATGCTTTTGGGTAGGAGGTCGAATTTTGGTCTATTGACTAAAAGGGTGACAGAAATTCTGGGTAGTGGTAGGTTGCCCAAATTTTGGCTTTGTTTGACCTATGTTGATTTTGTGGTATGTTTGATCAAGTTTGATTGAAAATTCAGATTGCACTTTGTTGAATTGAACAATTTCTCCTGAGAAAAGATTGTTGGGTTTTTCCCGAGGTTGTGTTTTCCTAGGGTAAATTTGTGCCTTTTGTGCTTGGCTGTGTCTTTATGATCCTACTGCCATTATCGCATTACTGTTGAGATTTTCTATGTATAATAACTTAATAATATATGTGATATAAGATGACATAATTAAGAAAACATTGGAAAGTAATTATCATATTTGAAGATCAGATTTCTCTTTGAAAAATCAACACCACCATTTAACAATGCATTCATATGCAACCTCCTCTATCTTCTTCCAACTGGCATCGATGGTGGGTTGAGAACTAGTGGTGGTGCGAGGTACAAAGAAAGAGTCAATCCCTTTACATGCCCTCTTCAAAATAGTTGAATTAGGGCTAGAAATATGTTCATCTCCAACTCTAACATAGAAACTGGACTAATCTTCAAATTTGGGCATACATTCTTCAAAATCAACATCATTAAGAGCAACATCATATTTTTGACTTTCACCTTTCTTTTCTAAGTTTCTTGTTTTTTTCCCTATTTTGCTTGGGAGGCTTCAATCAAACTTAGCATCTTTGCTTTAAGATCATCGTAAACATTCCTATAAGGTTTTACTTGCCCTTTCCAATGTGCTAGTTGTTCTTTAATCATATGGATCTCCCATCTTTAACTTTATTCCCACAATAGCTGCATATTTTTACCCCTTGTTCATCTAAATGAAAATGAATCCATGCTAGATCATTCTTGTTTTTGGGGGCTATGGCAAATTTTACAACAAATGAAAATCCGCATAGAAAACCCTAGGAGTTTTAAATTTCTAGGGCAAAAAAACAAATTTTTAGAGAAAAATAGAAAAGGAATAGAAGCCACGAAATACTTTGAGATCTCCAAATGTTGAGAAGAAAAGAAGCTCCAAATAGTAAAAAAGGAGGATCTGTTATTCTGTAGTAGCCCCCACAAATCTGAAAATTGCCCTTTCAAGCAACTCCAAAATCTCCCTTTGAAATTTGCCGAAGAAATCCCTCAGAATAGCCGTGCAAAACAACAATTGTTTAGGGAAAAATAGAAGATAGGGGGTCATGACAACTTTTGCAATAAAAAATAAAACTCTTCATTGAAAACCCTAGGTTTTTTAAAAATTTAGGGGAAAAACAATTTTTTTATAGAGAAAATAGAGCAAGAATGGATGCCATGAAATAGCTTGAGTTTCCCTCCAAATTTTCAAAAGAAAATCAGCTCCAAACAACAGAGAAATCAAATCTGTAGTAACCGCCACAAAATTTGAAAATTGCCTCTTCAATTAGCTCCAAAAACCACTCAGCAACACTATTGGGCACCTAATCCATTAGGGTTCATGTGAAGGAATTCCAACAGCCATTGAGGTCCAAACGACATCTTGGAAGATGAAAACCAAGGGTCAAAAAACTATGTATTAATATGTACATCTTGTGAATAAAAAAGCATCACACTTTTGTCTAATGTTGCCTATCAATTTTGTGTGGGTTTAACATGGTATCAAAGCAAGGTTCATCCTACACTTCCCATGCCCATCATTGACCTTGGGAAGAACTTGACAACAACAAGAACAACATTAGTCTCGGATATGAAACGGTTGTATCCTTTCACATTCCAAACTACTCAACCCATCAAGTTTCAGAGTACTGGGTTTCTTCAAGATGATTCATCTTCACCTGTTCCACATCTTGCTTCTCTTCCACAATCACTTTAGATTGCTAAATGCCAACATTGTAATCAAGTTGACATGTGAAAGATCAATGTTTTGATCTTCACCCTTGTGAGCATTGTGGAAAACATACTCATCATTCAAACAGATGTTCTAGACTTAAGACTCCTGTAAGAGCAAAGATTCACTTCAGATGGATCACTTCTTGGTAATGGTTGTCTCGAGTATTGACATGTCTTGCAGTGGAGATATCTTCATCTTCTCACCATGTATTTGACAAGGGGGGAATTTAAGATCAACTACTAGCTTCAAAGAAATATCAAGTGAGGCTGAGCCATAACCTGAACCAGAGCTAGCTACAGGAGCCTAGAGCTAGAGTCAATCAGTGCTAGACTCGTCGCTGTAGGCAGAGATAGATTGATGTTTCATGAGCATGACTTGTTTGGTGGCCAACCTTAAACCACCACTTGTAGAAGACTTTGACTTGCACTACCCATGTCATCAATTTGTGGTCATCTTCAAACCATCATCAAGAACACTTCCACTTTGCAAAAACTTCAACTTCTGGCTAGATTTGGAATTGTTCTAGGGGCTGTTTTGATCATAGTTCCATAGTTGGTGGTCATCCTTAAACCACCACTGGCAGAAACTTGGGGTTCTCTTGCTTCTTTTGATTTGTGGTCTTCCTTAGACCACCATTTTAGTGAGCACATCTAGCCATTGGCCGCTGTGCACTTTTGTATTTCAACTCTCTTCTTGGACTCATATACACCCCTTCAGATTAAAGGAGGGGGGGGAAATGTTGGATGCCTAATTTGTTAGGGTTGATGTGGAGGAATTCCAACAATCATTGAAGTCCAAGCGACCTCTTGTAAGATGAAAACCATGTGTTAGAAAAATATGTATTAATATGTACATCTTGTGAATAGAAAGGCATCACATGTTTATCTAATTTTTCTTATCAATTTTGTGTGTGTTTAAAAAACACCCAAAGATCTTTGGGAAAAAAAATCTCTTGAAGCAGCGTCAAAATATCCCTTAGAAATAAGTCCAATAGCTCTCCAACTAGCTCTTCAAATTTGCTCAAGAAGTCCCTTAGAACAACCCTTCAAAATCTCTCCAATTCTCCTCAAGAAACTTAGCTCAAGAATTTCAAGAAGCTCAAATGAATAGTGTGAGTGAAAGAGAGGGGGCTTAGGGTCCAATCAATAGAAAATAAAAGTTGAAAAAAATTGGGTTTTTCGTTGCTTGGGCCGCTCATATGGAATTGTACGTACTACGGATCAATATCGAACTATTCAGTTTCGTTACCGAATCGGCTACTGGTTCAATACCATGCCAACATTTTCCAGTTCCAACACCCGAACTGATCGGACCGCCTGGTTTCGGTTCAATTCCGATAACATTGATAATTCCCACTCTTGTAGCAACTAAAGCAATTGATCTTACTTGAGTCCTTCTTCCCTGGTTGAGAGTTTGCCTTTGGAACCCTTTCCTTTGCCATTTTTGGTCATACCTTCCAAGGTTGGGTTCTTCTCTTCATCTTCCTGCTTGCTGACTCTAGACTCTTTCCAAGTCTCTTCGTGGATGCAGTCATCCCAAAGCCTCTCCCAATTGGGAAAGTGCTCTTGAGCGCATATTCCTTTGACAAATGGTTCCCATGACTTGGAAGACCATTTAGTGCTACATTCATGAGCAATACGTCCTCCACCTTCACCTAGTGGTTGCAAGTTGATCCTCATGAAAAAATTCGTCTAGGCTTATTTCTCAAGATTATTTCCTTGTTCATGTTGTTGCTTTGAACCAAATCAACTAGAGCTTTGTACATTTCCCTGGTTGTCTTCTTTTTTTGTAAGTGAGGAATCAAGTGATCCTTCATGTCATCCATGATGACACAATTAACTCTAATGTGCTTCTTTTTGTGAGCTGCCAACTGTGTTGGATTTGTTGGTGATTGGGTCTCCTTATCCACAATCTCCCAAATGTCATTCTCCTTCAATAGCAAGGTAGCCCTTGCCTTCAAGGCAGGAAATTTGATGCCTCTTCCAACCATTCCTTGAATATGAGATTAGTCATTGCCATCTCCGATCTGCTCAATTGTTGTGTGCTTAACCCTTTAAGCACCCATAAGAATTAAAAAAGCTATTTTATAGATATACTAGGATATCCTCATGGATCTATGCTTCATTTTTTGAAACATCGACAAAAATTTGATACTAAACCTTTATTTGGTATGGTCTCCCTCTTTCCCTCTGAAGGTTAACCTCTGTTAATCTTTTTGGCTGTACTAATACTTATGTCAGAAGGTTCACTGAACTTCAACATTAAGGTTCGAAATTCGGTGAACCTAAAAAAATTTGAGGTTTCGCGAACCTCATTGAATGTCATGGCCATCGGCCAAGTCCATAGTTCAAGCTCATAACCTCATATCACAACTCGAGCTTGTACTCTATCTTTATAGTGTCCAAGTCCATGATATCATTTTTAATGTCTATTGATGTTGATATATATAGAAACTGTATGTAGACAAACCTAATTGCGATAAAATTTGAACTCAAACTGAAGATAATCATTCCCAAACTTGAACTTGAAATTGAACCATGTGACTAAGACCGATACTGTCCTTCACTCTTGGCTGTTATGGCCTACTGTACTCAGCTGTACCCACAATATGGAAATATCTAGTTGTATGGCCCGACCTACTTTGAAGATTGCTTGTACCCACGTGCGGTTACATTGACAACTCATCCTGCCTCTGCATCCACACATGCTCGATTGGACTCTAACCCTGCAAGCTGTGGCTTATTTGGGGCCTGGGCTATTGGCTAGATTGTTGTCACTTGTGCGAGTCCACGAATGAATGTTGGTTGACCCTACTGGTCATTATGTCCCCACGCTGCTTGTGATCATTGCTCATGGTGCTTCCGTCGATTTGCTGTCTCTTGCACGGGTCTTGATCGCCACTCTGCCTCCACTTGTAGAATATGTCCCTATGCGCAAGTTTGACTATGATGGCTACGACAACTCCCCATGACACTTTGTTTTTTGCGCGACGACATGTTGGACTTAACTAGCTATCATAAACTTTTGTGTAGGCCTTGCACTCGACTCTACGTGGGCCCTTCCTAGATTGGCGACTCCACCTTGCTGGTTGCCCTAACACTTTGCAGTTCTTTTCCCATCCCACTCCTGCTCGGCTCCGCGACACACCTTCGCCCTACATGCATCTACTCAGCTTGCTGTTTCTTGTGTGGGCCCCCGTTGCCTTTGTGTGCTGCATCTGATAGTCCTACTAGCCGTTGTGATTGCGGTGCATGGCTGGCGGCTGGGTCTATAGACCACTCATTTTTTTTTAATTTTAGTTTTTAATTCTTACTTAGCTCGTCTCTTATCTTTTCGTACTGGGTATGAACTCATACAATTATTTATTTATTTATTGTTTATTTTTTTAAATTTCACTTCAGTGGCTCTTGCACCATGCTGCTATATGATCCAATTTCTCACCCCATGCACAACCTGCAAAATAAAATTGTGCCTTATACAGTCAGTGACCCAAATTTGGCCTCTTGATGCTTGTACGAACCCGACACGATTTTCTGTGATCAACTTCTTTTAGAGTTGACGTCGTGATACCATATTAATTCCCTTGAACTCAACAACATGGAAATTTACCACTTGGCACATTACAGATCTATTGAATAAAAGCACAATTGGGATCTTAACAAAACTTAAACAGTGGAAGCAAAAAAGACAACCAATCTCAATCACATAGCACATATTTTTTGTCCAATTAAATTGTTATTTATTTATTTAATTTAGAACCTACTAAGAAAATGGTCCTTTGAGGAAATTACACATACAACAATACCTTGGGTTTGATCCAATTGATCCTACCCTAGATCTGTCCTTCGACATATCTCATGCCTGCTCTGGATCTCCCTTGCTGCGCCTTGGGTTTCCTTGGACTTGGCATACTTGAATGGGAGTCCTTTTTCACCCAATCACTGAGATCTTACTCTTACTGTGTCTTGTGTTCAAGATCTATTGTGTCTTCTCCCTTAGCCTTGCCCTTCTTTTATAAGCTTGAATTATGACTAAATTCACAACCATAATCTCGAAAGTGATTGACGGTTGAGATTAGTTCTTGCCTCACTTGAGGTTGATGGTTGAAATTCATCTAATTCACTAATGCAAAAACGTCTGCATTTCATTAGATTAATTCACATTTGTCATATAAAAGAAATTACTTTAATATCTAAAGTATTTGCTAAGGTTAAGGGTGTATTAGACGACTTCTGCATGCCTAGGCACTTAGGCTTGTGCAAAAGTACTTGTTCTAGCTACATACATCAACAATTTGCACACTTATTCAAATTGTCCAAGGTGGCATTTAAACCTAGGGAACACTCCTTATCCATGGACTGTGGACATGTTGGACACCTATCGTTTATGCCCTCATCAACAGTAACCTTAAGTTGTTTAAACTTTAAGGAATTGGATTGTTGAGGTAGAGTTTGTTCCCAGGCTCCATCATGAATGGTTCTCTATTTCATGTTTACATGTTTTATGTGTCAATTTGTTGAGAAATATATCTTGAGCAGAGACTTTCGTATAGGTTCAGTCTGAATGTGGTGCAA
Organism: Pinus tabuliformis; assembly: GCA_031772625.1. Classification (NCBI taxonomy): domain Eukaryota; kingdom Viridiplantae; phylum Streptophyta; class Pinopsida; order Pinales; family Pinaceae; genus Pinus; species Pinus tabuliformis. The sequence continues at coordinate 109,115,219 of CM062804.1, forward strand.
GTAGTTTGAGATATTTGGAAAATTAACTCTATTTTGTAATTCACTCTAGGAAAATGTGAAAAGTCTTATATGTAGCTATTGAGTCTGATAAATTGCATTTCATGCATTAATGACTTAGATTAGGATTAATACAAACTCTACATCTCATCGAGAGATCATGATTTTAGTGAAAAGTATAAAGACAAGTCAAGATGGAGAGTTTCGATGGTTTTTGTCAGACAGGGATGACGACCAAAAGAGAGAGATATTAGAGTGCATCAGTTAGGAGGAAGAGTACCATACAATAGGTCCATACAGTACAATGGTAAAACAGGTCCATATAGCCATATAGTACTGTATACGCAGCGAATCCATATAGTTATACAAATGTATAGTAGGCTGTACAACCGTATATCAAATGTTTATGTTCTTCTCGGTTTCCTTTTCTTCAACAGATTGTACACCTCAGGGTAGGTGTGAATTTATCCACTGCACAACTGCTAGGTTTTAGAAGCTGCAGAGGTTGCCCTGTAAGATTTGATTAGTTGAAGTATAAGCTGGTTTGACAGAAAATTCTGTGGATGTGTATAATTTGTTGATTTTTAATGTACCTTGGACAAGTGGTTTCCCATGGGTTAGTCTCTAACTAGGGAAAAGTGTCCAAAATAATTCTTTGCCTAAGTTTGACTTTATAAAGTGAAAGTGACTTTATAAGTGATAAAGTCAAAGTTAAATTATAAAGTGAAAAGTGACTTTAGACATAAAGTACAATGTGGGCACTTTGTTTAATGGGTGAGTTAAAAAATAGAAAGTGGGAATTAAATGTACATTTATTCTCATCCCTTGATCTAAATGAATTTGAGCCATTAGATCTTAAAGTTGCCCAGAAGTCATTTAGGGAAACAAAAGGGGGAAAAGAAAAGAGAGACCGCATTCATTCTTCATGAGCAAATTGGAGAAAGGAGGTTGAGAGATGGAGAAAAATTCTGAAGGAGAAATTTGTTGCAGCAAGTTGAAGAAGTGATTTCTGGGCAAAGATGGGCATGGAAATCAAGGCATAGAAGACAACAGAAGGTACAATATGAACAACATTGAACACTGTGAGCTGCATGTTGTTTGAGAGAAGTTTTTGATTTTTTTTTGAAAAAAAAAATCTGTACAGTCCATACGGAGTCTGTAAAGTACAGTCTGTATAGTCGTATCCGTACAATACATATTTTCAGCTTCAAGTGGGCACAAAAATCGAGGCAAAGTGGGCACGATTTTCAAGGAGTTTTGGGCTGAAGAGATAAGTTGTATTTTGCTGTTTTGTTTTGTCTGCAAATGTATTTTTCCTGAACTTGAAAGATAAATAAATTTGAAGAGCTCTCTAACAGGTTTTCCCTGGAGAAGATTGAAGGGGTTTTGCCTGGGTCTAAGTTGACCAAAAATCTGTGTGTATTTTTATGTGTGTTGCTGGTCTGGTTATGTCCATATTTATTTTCAGCATGTGTTGACAGTCCCATGTGTTTTAATCTGCAAATGTATTTTTCCTGAACTTGAAAGATAAATAAATTTGAAGAGCTCTCTAACAGGTTTTCCCCGGAGAAGATTGAAGGGGTTTTGCCTTGGTCTAAATTGACCAAAAATCTGTGTGTATTTTTAAGTGTGTTGCTGGTCTGGTTATGTCCATATTTATTTTCAGCGTGTGTTGACAGTCCCATGTGTTTTAATCTGAAAATTTCATTTTCAGAATTGTATATGTTGAATGTATGTTTATGGGAAAGGGCATTTAACTAAATGAGAGTGACAAGGTGAAATTAAAACCGGGTTGTGATTGCAGGAAAGTTTTTTTAGTCATGAAATTTCAACATGGAATCAGAGCTATAGGCTGAAAATTGCAGTTTGAACAACGTATAGTAGTTTGGGATAGTAAACAATGGTTTGGACAACACACTGATATTTTAGGACAGCAAGGTGAAATTTCACACACTGAACTTTTGGGACAACAAGGTTGTGTTGGAAAGTTCATTTCTCCATTTTCTTGGTTTTGTAAATTTTGGACAGCAGTCATGTCCACGTTCTTAAGGATAGAGGACAAACTGGGTGGGATATCCGACTATGCCGTTTGGAAGGACAAAATTCAGACAATGTTTGAGGAGGCAGTAGTTTGGGACATAGTGCGGCAAGTGGTTGTACCTCCTACTGCTGTAGATGAACTTGCTGAATTCACAAAAAATAATGCAAAAGCAAAAAGGATTTTGATGGACAGTCTGAAGGATCATGTGGTTCCTCAGGTGAGAGGAAACACATATGCATATCAGATGTGGACAACTCTAACCACTCTCTATCAGAGTACCAATGAGAGTAGGAAGATGGTACTCAAAGAACAATTGAAGAACATCAGGATGACAAAGGCTGAAAGTGTAGTTCATTATCTTGGCAGGGTCAAACAAGTACATGATGATTTGACTGCTATTGGTGAGGCAGTTGCACCCACAGAGTTAGTCAGGATAGTTGTAGCGAGACTTCCTGAGTCTTGGGAGGTGTTTGGAGATGCTGTTACCTTAGGGAGAATCTTCCCAATTGGGACAAGTTTTGAGATGATTGTGTGCAGCATGAGATACGGGAGACTGGCAGTGGTGGGGTGAAGATAGCAAATGAGGAGGATGTAGCCTTGACAGCCAGGGGGAAGAACAAAGGGAAGGCCAAGAAAAGGGCCTCATCAGATGGGGCTAAGGGAAAGGAGAAAAAGAAGAAGAAAGACACGGATATGTCCAAAGTCAAATGTTGGGCATGTCAGAAGATGGGACACTATGCTGCTACGTGTCCTGAGAGGAAGAACAAGGGGAAGAAGGGTACTGCAGCTTTAGCAGAGGTGGAGCAGTTTGCTTCACAGTTTGACCAGGACTTTGCATTTATTACTTCTACATCTAGTAGGAGTACATCATCCGATGTGTGGTACATAGAGAACGGGGCTTCCAGCCATATGACATGTGCACAGGAGTTCTTTTCAGAGCTTGCAGAGAGGGCACTTGATATTGAGATTGTACTAGGAGATGACTGCACTGTGAGAGCTGTTGGTGTGGGGACTGTGACCTTTGAGAGGGAGCCTTTGCCTCCTTTGAAGGTCATGGATGTTTTGTATGTTTCGGGGATGAAGAAGAACTTGATTTCAGTGTCTGCTATGGAGGAGAAGGGGTTTGACGTCACTTTCTTAGGAGGGCAGTTATTGATGCATCCCAGGGGAGCTTCCATCACTTCGGCCAAAGTGATTGGAGTCCGCTCTGGGAAACTATACAGGTTCAGTTTTCAATTGACAGGAGCATTGGTGAGTAGCACATCTGGTAGCACTCACACTAGTACCACCAACAATAGAGACTTGTGCGAGTTATGGCACCAGAGGATGGCACATATGCATCATGGAGCTTTGAGAGTACTGAGGGAGATCACTACTAGAGTTCTTGATTTCAATGTCGAGCATTATGAGGTCTGCAGAGGGTGTGCTTTGGGCAAGTACACCAAGTTACCATTCCCAGCGAGCGACAACAAATCTATAGGTATACTAGACTTGATTCATACTGATGTTAGTGGTCGTATGTCTCATGTGTCTTTGGGTGGTTATGAGTATTATGTTATATTCATTGATGACTACTCTAGGAGGACTTGGATATATTTCTTGAAGACCAAGGGTGAGGTCTTCAGTCGCTTTAAAGATTTCAAAGCTCTTGTGGAAAAGAAGACAAGTAGGAAGATTCGAGTCTTGAGGTTAGACAATGGTGGTGAGTACACCGATGGTGGGTTTTCTGACTTCTGTGCATAGGAGGGCATTAGGAGAGAGTTCACGGTTCCTTACAACCCCCAACAGAATGGGGTGTCTGAAAGGAAGAACAAAGCTATTGTTGGGGTTGCTAGAGCGATGATTCATGATCAGGGGTTGCCTTTGTTTTTGTGGGCTGAGGCTTGCAATACTACTGTTTATCTTCAGAACAGGAATCCTCACAGAGTATTGGGGAATATGACTCCGGAGGAGGCTTTCACTGGAGAGAAGCCTCATGTGGCACATCTTCGTATCTTTGGATGTCTCACATATTCTTATATCCCCAAGGAGCAGAGGATGAAGCTGGAACCCATGGCAGAGAAGGGTATCTTTATGGGTTACAACGAGACTTCGAAGGCCTATCGGATCTTCATTCCTTCTAAATGGAGAGTGGTGATTAGGAGGGATGTGAAGTTCGAGGAGGAGAGGGCCTATCAGAGATCACGGGAGTATGATGAGAGAGAGTCACAGACTTCTCCTCAGCAGGGAGGTCAGGTACAGGGAGCAGGACCTCAAGGTTCTAGATCGACTGGTACAGGAGGTACTTCAGTGTCAGTGACATCTGGGGCACCAGTGGTAAGTTCACCAAGCACTTCTTTAGGGAGTCCACTGGTATAGAGTTCACATGGCACTTCAACTGACACAGGCACAGGTGCCAGTACAGGTTCTTCGAGGACAGGTGCTGGTACAGGCACACCAGGGTCAGTTGGAAGACCTTCAGGTTCACCAGACTAGGGGGGCAGAGGATGAGGTTCCCTATGGGGAAGCTTCTTCAGGGAAGAGGAGGCCCAAGTGGCTTCAAGACACCTTGAAGGAAGCAGAGTCCATTGGTCCTTCGAAGAGGGTGAACAGGGAGAGTGTGCCACCTGAGTGGTTTTGCAGTTATGTAGCCAAGGCTACCAACATTGTTGACTCTGAGCCTACTCGTTATGAGGAGGCTGCCAGCGAGGAGGTATGGAGAGAGGCTATGGTGGAGGAGTATATCTCTATCATTAAGAACAATGTCTAGGAAGTGGTGCCTAGGCCTGAGGTCAAGTCAGTTGTGACTTCCAGGTGGCTCTACAAGATCAAGCATGCTGCGGATGGCAGCATTGAGAAGTTCAAGGTGAGATTTGTGGCTAGAGGTTTCTCACAGATAGAGGGACTTGACTATGATGAGACCTTCGCTCCCGTAGGTTGGTACACTTCTATTCGATCCCTTATTTCTATTGTTGCAGAAATGGGTTGGCAGATCCATCAGATAGATGTGAAGGCCGCATTTCTGAATGGAGTTATAGAGGAGGAGGTGCATGTTGAGCAGCCATAGGGCTTTGAGGTACTTGGGCGGGAGACCCATGTATGCCGGTTGAGGTGAGCACTCTACGGACTTAAGAAAGCTCCAAAAGCTTGGTATTCGAGGATTGATACTTCTTGCAGCAAATGGGTTTCTCGGAGAGTGATGCAGATCTGAACCTATACTACATTGTTGTAGGGGATGATCCGCTCATTCTTGTGTTGTATGTTGATGACTTGTTCATTACTGGGGCAGAGAGACTGATTAGTGGTTGCAAGGAGGATCTTGCTATGGAGTTCGAGATGAAGGACATTGGGTTAATGCATTTCCTTTTGGGGCTTGAGGTGTGGCAGGAGGAGGGGCATATCTTTCTAGGGCAGGGGCAGTATGCTGTGGATGTGTTGAGTAGATTTCACATGGCAGACTGTAGACCCATGTCTACACCTATGATCACCAACTGGAAGAAGCTTCATGCTTCAGATTCTAGTTTGGTGGATCCCACATTGTATAGGCAGCTTATTGGGTCCTTGACATATCTGGTCAACGCTAGGCCAGATATATGCTTTGTAATGAACACACCCAATTCATGGTTGAGCCCAGGAAGGTGCACTGGGTAGCTGCAAAGCACATTCTTCACTACATGCAAGGGACTGTTGATTATGGTCTGGACTATAGGTGGGGAGATGGAGTGAGGTTGGCAGGTTACACAAATTCAGATTGGGCAGGCTGTGCTTTTGATAGGAAAAACACTTCAGGGTGTTGCTTCGGATTGGGTTTGGCAGTTGTGTCGTGGTTCAGTCGAAAGCAAAAGTCAGTTGCTTTGAGCTCTTCTGAGGCTGAGTATATGGCTGCTAGTCAGGCTAGTTGTGAGGCCATTTGGCTTCGCAAGTTGTTGTATGGCCTATTTGATCAGGAGTTGAGACTGACGATTATTCACTGTGATAATCAGAGTTGCATTAAACTCACAGAGAATCCAGTGTTTCATGACAAGTCAAAACACATTGACATCAGATATCATTTCATCAGGGACTATGTTCAGAAGGGGGCAGTGAAGCTGGAGTATATATCAACAGATGAGTAGGTGGTCGATGTGCTCATGAAGTCCTTGCCAAGAGGCAAGCAGGTCCATTTCAGGGACAAAATGGGTGTGGTGAGAAACACTTTCCTCGGTAAGATGGAGTGTTGATTTTTAATGTACCTTGGACAAGTGGTATCCCAATGGTTAGTCTCTACCTAGGGAAAAGTGTCCAAAATAATTCATTTCCTAAGTGTGACTTTATAAAGTGAAAGTGACTTTATAAGTGGTAAAGTCAATGTTAAATTATAAAGTGAAAAGTGACTTTAGACATAAAGTACAATGTGGGTACTTTATTGAATGAGTGAGTTAAAATATAGAAAGTGAGAATTAAATGCAAATTTATTCTCATCCCTTGATCTAAATAAATCTGAGCCATTAGATCTTCGAGTTGCCCAAAAGTCATTATGGAAACAAAAGGGGGAGAAGAAAAGAGAGACTGCATTCATTCTTCATGGGCATATTGGAGAAAGGAGGCTAAGAGCTGGAGAAAAGTTCTAAAAGAGAAATTTGTTGCAGCAATCTGAAGGAGTGATTTCTGGGCAAAGCTGGGCATTGAAATCAAGGCATAGAAGACAACAAAAGGTATAGTACGAACAACATTGAATGCTGTGAGCTGCACGCCATTCGAGAGAAGTTTTTGATTTCTTTTTGAAAAAAAATCCATACAGTTGTATTCGTATAGTACACATTTTCAGATTCAAGTGGGCATGTAAATCAAGGCAAAGTGGGCACGGTTTTCAAGGAGTTTTGGGCTGAAGAGATAAGTTGTATTTTGCTGTTTTGTTTTGTCTGCAAATGTATTTTTCTTGAACTTGAAAGATAAATAAATTTGAAGAGCTCTCTAACAAGTTTTCCCGGAGAAGATTGAAGGGGTTTTGCCCGGGTCTAAGTTGACCAAAAATCTGTGTATTTTTATGTGTCGCTGGTTTGGTTATGTCCATATTTATTTTCAGCATGTGTTCAATGACAGTCCCATGTATTTTAATCTGAAAATTTCATTTCCGGAATTCTATATGTTGAATGTTTATTTATGGGAAAGGGCATTTAACTGAATGGGAGTGATAAGGTGAAATTAAAACCGTGTTGGGATTGCAGGGAACTTTTTTTATTCATCAAATTTCAACATAATTGGTTTACGCTTGCGCTATTTATTGTTTCTAGCTATTGTGTGGTTGTTGCACTATTTCAGAAATTAATTTCTGAGTCATTTGATTAACAAAATATTAGATCAGCCCAGGGTTGGGAAAATTTACATGGTATCAAAAACTATTTCTCTGATTGAGATTCTCAAGGGTTTGTAGCAATAAATCAATTGCCAGAAACAAGGACACCTCATCTTAGGCGACTCATTGTGAGATTCCTGTTTGAGGAGGATACCTCATCTTGTGTGGGCAGCCCTCTCATTTCGAAATCTATGTTTGAAGAGGACACCTTGTGCAGCATGGATATATTGCATATGAAGACATGATGCAAAATCTTGAAATTGTGTTGTAACTCGCAAGGATGCCAAGGGAGAGGTCAACATTAGGGTTGAGCGGAATATGAAAGAACAAGACCCTCGACAAGAAGAAGACGTGGACCATTATGTGCAACATCATGACATGTATCTATAGGAAGATATTTTTAAATATCAATATAGAGTATGTATGAGGATACTTTTAGATAGTGACATGAAATAGGGGAATGATCTAAAGTTCATGAGGGGGAAAAATATGTATAGGAGTGGCAAGATGTTGATCATAATCCCCTTCATGTATGCCTGATCCAGAAGGAACTTAGACTTTAATTAAAACAAGTATTTTGCAAACATGATTTAGTTTAATTAATTCTAAAGGAGGATGGATAGAAAAAAATTATAGTGAGAAACTGTTCTAATCCCCCACTAGCTAAGAAATAGAGGAAAAAGCATGTGCGGTTATTTCTTTGAACAAGTAGTGGTGCTGATCCCATAAACATTTGTGTCAAATGCTTTGTTAGTGGAGATCCCCAAAAGACTTGTGGAATGTAGATTGTGTTAAATTTTTTTTGAGACCTGTGGGACAAAAGTAACTTCATAAATAACTTTGTTGAAATTGATTACTACTAAGGGACTTAATAAGAAGGAATGTCTTGTTCCAATGACATGAATTCAACAAGAAAGCATTCAAGGAAATGGAGCATGACGAGTGATGACTACATGTAATTTTAGAGGAAAAGGACCAATCCTAGTACTCATCACTAGATGTGAAAATTGTGGACTAATAGATAATTATCGTGCCCAAGAGTTGACTGAGGATGCTCAATGATTATGTATTGATATTTGTAGCATCGGACAGGAACTTCACACAGGTCTAAGTGTCTAGACGTGTGGAAATCGTCCAAAGCCTTCAACCTTAGCAAAATTACTTTAATTAAAGAAATAATTAAAGTGCATTGATTTTTATAAGACAAGTGAGTTTAATCTAATGAAATGCAAAGGTTAGTTGCATTATTGAATTAGATGAATCCTACCCCTTCATCTCAAGTGAGGTGAGATGTAATCTCAACCGTCAATCACTTTGGACATTAAGGTCATGAATTTGGTTAACAACTCAAACTTATAAAAACAAGGCTAGGTGAAAGAGGAAGACAACGACAGTGAGTACAAGACACAGTGAGATAGCGAGGATCTAAATGATTGGGTGAAGAATTTTCATCCAAGTGTGCAGGGTCTAGAGAAAGACAGCAAGAGGATTTGCAGCAGTGAGAGGAGGAAACCCAGCAGCAAGTAATTGAAGGATGGAGGATTTCCGCAGCAGCAAAACCCACACAAAAGGCAGAGAAAGAAGGCTGCACAAGGCCACACATGCTCAGGCTGTACAACAGTGTGCATGTGGGATTATGGCAGACCATAAAGTGCACAGCCATCTCAAATACAAGCTGTACAGGTTGTACAGCAGTCTGTGAGGGCAGATTTGCAGGTTGGAGTTGATCCAGAAAATTAAGAGGGCTGTATAGCCCGTATAGGTGCCCAGTAAAAATTTCTGAACTGCTGTAGCTTGCATTTTTCTCATTGGGCCATTTTCCTAGTAAGGGAGCCCTTCTATGCTGAGATACTTATTTAATAAACAACAGATCTGAAGGGAAGAAATTGCTGTGTGTGCATGTGTGAATTTGGCTAATTTTGCTTCTGCAGTTTTTTATTTTATCTATTGTTAAAATCCCAGCTCTGCAATTTATTCAGTAAATCTGCAGTTCAATTTAATTTACTGCAAGGAATTACCAAAAAATATTTTGCTTGTTTGCTTGGTTTTAGGAAATTTAACATTATCTAGGGGGAATATATTAGCGCTAGTTGGTTGTTATGTCAAATTTGGTCTTTAGTTGATTTTGTCTTTAACGACATGTGGTAGGTGGGCTTTATTATTATAGTGTAAAATGTACTCTATGAAGTGGGTCATCAGTGAAGTGACTAGGTGATTATGAAGACATCAATAGGAAGTTCTTGTTATTCCTCAATCGTGTATGTGATCTTTTGTGTATGAAGAGGCTCCATATCTTGATTTGAATTATCATCATGAATAGATAGAGGTGTTCTCACTTCTCAATGTATACCATTTCTCATCTCCCTTGCTTGGTAATTTGTACATTCTTTTATCAAAATAGAAATGAAGTTGAATAAGAGCATCATGATGATTATAGGACCTGTGAATGATGCTACGATTCTTCTTTCTATTGATTACGTTTACATATTTATGTAAATGGATTTTGAGTTAAGAGCGAGCTTCATAATAATTCTGCAATTTGTGAATGATGCTGTGATTCTTCCTTCTTTTCTCTTATTTATTTAAGTAATGTGCACACATTATTTTCTGGTAAATGTCTCATTTTCATTCCAAACTCATAACATACAGTGGATTAGCTCCCAACAACCATGCTGTGAAGTTTGGGGAAAGTTGAGTAGTCTTCTAAAAACTTCTTTGGTGGCGAAGATTATTTGTAAAAGATAACTCGAGATGCAACACACAACCTAGCTTTCTTGATTGTGCAACTTTAGAGCATATTAATATTATACAACATGCAAGAACTTATGAAGAAAGTATGCAATGATGTGTAAAATGTTGGAAGATAAGAGTTCACCACCTATTGTGCATCATTTAAAATATAAAAATGATCTGGTTTTGATCCCCCACTATAGACATCATCTTGCAATGGGTATTAGATATTTTCTTCTTTTACATGGAGTTAGCAATTTTTTTGTTAAAATATGATTATCATATGCATAAATTCACAAGATGAAACCAAGAGTTTGGAAATTGAACTGAAGAAGTTAGTTGTTAAAAGAAGGTGCTATTAGTGGCACAGTCGTTGTCACTAGCATTATTTTTCATAGCAACAGTATCAACGGCATTAGTCTATGATATTAACATACCTTTGGACACCATCCCACCAATTAAAATCATCAGTTGACATTAAATTATCCTTTGAGTGGATTTCTAGAGTAGAGTTGGCAGCTGCTAGCCCTTTTATAGGTGAATTCATATTTTATCTACTAGGCTATTCTGTCATTTAGTGACTTTTTCCTTATTGGTATTTTAATTAAAGTATGTGGTTGATAAAATTATACTGTGCTAAAAAAGGTAAGTTGTTTAATGAATTGTATACATGTTCGGAAAGTTAAAAGGTCATAATTAGGAAGTCCTGATTGGTTGGGCATTACACAGTTGCACCCCTGCTATCATATGTATGCCCTCAACGAGAATAAGAACCCCCAGCTTGCAAATTGAGTTAACATCACAAGTGAATGTAGATTGCTAGTATTTTTCGTCATACTTGTCCCCTTTTTGGAATAGTCATCGTCTTTGGAGGATTTGTTGATTCAATGATTTTGATAGGGACATCATATCCAGTTCACCTCAAGATTTGCTTGAGATGCAAGCAAAGTTACTTGCAGGAGTTGGATTGATATGCAAGCAAGGTGATAAGAGCATGTTGTGGTTGGGTGAGGATTATACTACCTATTTTTAGTTTGTTCTAGGGGTTATCTTATCATGATGAGGTGACCTTACATAACACCTATTTTTGGTCTATTTTTATGTTTGGCAATATGCTATGTGTGGATTAGATCTTAGTTATAAGAGAGCAAGGAGAAGAGCAAAGTTCCAATTTGATTATTCACTCTTCTTCAACTTCTAAGCTTTCTTGTTTTCCTCCTACTAGTTTTCTGAGTTTGTAGCAGCAGTTTGATAGCTTGAGAGGTTAACAAGATCTTGAGTAGTCACTGTGACCTATGCCCCTGCCAACTACTTGGGGGCAGATTTGTCTTGTTTTCTGCTAGAAATATGCAGTGGCATCTCGGAGTTGTTTTATTGTCAAGAATTCCAAAATGTCTCGTTTCTTATGACATTTGTTTTTAGGGCTTCCAATTAGCAAGACATAATCTTGTATTACCTTTCTTGTTTTCTGCTAGAAATATGCAGTGGCATCTCTGAGTTGTTTTATTGTTGAGAATTCCAAAATATCTCTTTTCTTATGACATTTGTTTTTAGGGCTTCCAATTAGCAAGACATAATCTTGTATTACCTTTCTAATTTTTTTCTCTTCCCTTTTCTCCATTCAATTGGACCTTGCTTAGAGGATTACATCTTTCTTCCCAGTGCTCCCAGTGGATTGGAAAATATTTGGAGAATCAAAGAGATTTGCGACCCTGGTTTTAATTAAGTCCACCTCCTGACATTGTTTTCTATACCATCAGTTAAGTCTATATTGTGATTTTGGGAGGTCCCTTTCCACCTTCTTTTGCTATTAAGATCAGAAATGTTTGCCTTTCTACATATGTGCGGCATTACAACAGACAATAGACCTTACAAGATTTATGTAGATCTTGTTCCACCAAATTGATTTCCTCCTTATAGCCTATCTCGGTAATTGGCGTTTCTAAACACTATATAGATGCCCTAGCCCCAAACATAGATGATATTAGGTTAGTGAGATATCCGCATTGCTCCCTTCTATTGGTATGCAACTACATTCACGAGGCCACAAAAATGTACCTGCTTTTAGTGTAGAGTTGTGCCCATATCAGGCAACCAAATGTCCATCACTAGATTTTTCTCTCTGGCCTCAAATGTTAGGAGGGGTTCAGCTGATCACCACCACATTGCTCCTCCCATGATGCCCTGGCTAAATATTCCGCGTCAGGCATTCTATAAAGGACATTATTGTTGGTCTTTGCATTGGTACCTTGGTGATGGAGATGAGGATGGCTCTGCTCTGTCCTATACATCTTACCTCTATATCTGGTATGGAGTATTGATTTCTACAATTTTAAGTTTTCCTTCTTGATTCACCTTTCCTTTCAGTATCACTTGTATCTCTTTATCTTTTAGCTTTCAAGAATCAAGAGTAGACTGGGCACTTCCACAGTATTTATTTGTCTCATTGTATTTTCTATTCCCATTGGCTTACTGTTTACTGTATCTTATCTTCCCCCTACAAATGTTTTTAACAAAAGTATTCTGGTTCAGTTTTGATATGATGCTGATTGTGTTCTTAGTCACTGCATTTGCTGTTATTTTTTGGGGGGGTGCTGCCGGGGGGGGGGGTTAAAATTGAAAGTCATTGAATTTAATGGCAAATTAAATCAGCCAAGCAGGTTTTTATATAAAATTTGTGAAAAAATTATTAAGATTCATTTTTATTTGTTTAAAAAAATAATATAATAATATAATAATATAATAATATATATATATATATATATATATATGTGTGTGTGTGTGTGTGTGTGCGTGTGCATTTATGTATGTATCTATGAGCATGTTTTTGAACAATATATGATGGTTAACATGTTTTAGTCTTGAGACATTTTTGGATCAAAGTTGAAGTTATAAAAAATATTTGTGTCTTTTGTTTGAATATATGGAGTCTATCGAAATCTGCTTAATTCATTTTCCAAATATAATGGGAAATGCTATCGTGTGCTTGTGCATTTATGTATGTATCTATGAGCATGTTTTTGAACAATATATGATGGTTAACGTGTTTTAGTCTTGAGACATTTTTGGATCAAAGTTGAAGTTATAAAAAATATTTGTGTCTTTTGTTTGAATATATGGAGTTTATCAAAATCTGCTTAATTCATTTTCTAAATGTAATGGGAAATGCTATCACATTTTTTTGCATTGTCACATCACAAACACAAGCCACGTGACTTTGGTTGTGTAACTTATGTTAAATATGAATACAAATCTATTGAGATGAATACAAATGTATATGTATTTGAGTATATTAGCACTCAGGATAATGGATGAGGGCTGTCTTGGATATGGGATTCCCTCGGTAGTAAAATGCTATAAGTTGTTTTTGATGTTTACTTGTCTTCTGTCTGCATTTACAGGTTCTAGCATATGTATCGCAGGTTCATAAAGAGGTTCTCCCAGATGGGGTTGTTGATCATGACACATTGACTCTGGCTAAGGTACAATATAAAATTAACTCACCTGGTTAATTACATGTTAGGATCTGAAAATGAAATTTCTAGGGGAGGATTTTGTCTAAACCTGTTAATTTTAATTTGTGTCAATGGATTTGATGAATTCTGATGTCTTTCACTAAATGATATGTCCTAGAATATTTGTTATTATTGATCTTACTAGATTTGATTATATTGAGGAGAAGCTTTTAGCTTAATCTTGGATGTGATTATGCTGTTAAGTTAAAATTATCTTTGAATTTCAACACCAGAATAACTGTGGGATTATATTAATTTAAACCCCATTTTTGTTGTAAATTCTAACCTTTATTGCACTTCGAAACCTTTTGCAGATAGAAAGCAATATTGTTAGGTGCCCAGATCCTGTATATGCTGAGAAGATGATAGCTGCTATAGACGATGTTCGAACAAAAGGTGATTCAGTTGGTGGGGTTGTTACCTGCATTGTAAGGAATGTACCAAGGGTATGTAACCACAATCATTATTGTCAGGAACTATGTTTTTCCTGAATTACTTAAATCATTCTTGTTTTGACTCATTTGAAAATCGATAAATATTGAGGTAACTCTTTGTAAAGTTATTCTTGGTAGTTCTGTTGCTAATAAGAATTTTGCATTCTTCAGGGACTTGGTTCACCAGTATTTGACAAGCTCGAAGCAGAGTTGGCAAAGGCTCTAATGTCCTTGCCTGCAACCAAAGGATTTGAAATTGGCAGTGGGTTTGCAGGTAGTTTTGTAGAAATCAATTTTTACATAATTCCCATATTGTCTACTCTTCTATATTGAGATGAGGATTTGAGAATCATGATGCCTACCAGCGGCAAGCTTCCAAAATCTGTGACTTAGTTGTGATGACCCATTTTCTCCAGGAACTCTAATTACTGGCAGTGAGCACAATGATGAGTTTTACATGGATGAGGGGGGAGATATTAGGACCAGAACTAATAGATCAGGTGGTATACAGGTATTGCCACAGTACATTAAGGGCACACGTGTTCTTCAGTTTTTCATGTGTCGAGTTTTATAAGAAATTTATAAATATTGATTGTTTTTAACAGGGTGGGATATCTAATGGCGAGATGATAAAACTGAGACTTGCTTTTAAACCAACGTCAACCATTACGGTATGTTGTTGATATCAAAATGTAATAGATGGAAACAATTTGTAACTCTGTAACTGATCAATAAGCTACATATTGGCCATACACAGATTTATGAACTCTTTTTCATTATTTATGAGCGAAGCATTAAATTCCTAACAATTATATTGAATTCATGTTTTTATCCTTTTTTTCCATACCTGCAATAATAGATACAATTCCTTGTTTTGCAAAGCTTTTCACATAAAGACAAACCAGTGGCTCTGAGCATGACTGCCTGTCATTTAAATGTGGCCCCTTTATTTCTGGAGTTTCACTTTGAAGCTAATATATGTTTATATGTTCTTACTTGTTAGTATGTTTAAGAAAAGGTATTTCCTCTCATTCCTGTTTGCATGCCACCAGTTTTAATCATTAGTTTAGTTTCTCACTGTTTCAAAGACCAGACGTAGATTCTCTGACCAAAAGATGCTGATTGAGGATGATGTGCTTTTTACATTAATGAATTCTGTAAACAATTTTCCATGGGATGTTTTGAGGTGAATGTTCCCCTTTGGAATATAGTTTCTAGTTCTGTTGAACTTCCACTGCTACAGGGACTGGAGTTTTCATTTGTGACCATATGACTTGTCTGCTTTCTCCTTTCCTATCATAATTTGGATTCTTGTTTTACTATATGAGAACTTAAACTTTGAGTACTCAAATGCTATGATTTTTCTGCGTTTGGGCCAGTCTTAGCCAAATATGTCTAGATAGACAATTACTAAATGCTTTCTAGACTCTAGAGCATTCTCCCCCAAGGGTCCATTGACTAGTATGGAGACATAATTCCCCTCAAAATTCTCTCAAATCTCTTCCTACTTCTATTCACTGTGAATGCTATTATTGTTCAGTGTGGAAGTTTGATCACATTACTGTTTAGTAAAGCAATAGCTGAATGTGGACAATGTTCTCAGCCTGTCCTTTCTTTGGTTCTTGTTGCCTCAAACTCTAGCAGGCCTTGTGAGAGGCCTCACAAGACAAGAGCCAGACTAAAACGCAACAATGAGGTGGATGCCACTGTCACCTCAGCTCCCAACCTCCTGCTTTTTAGTGGAATTTCACCACACCTAAGGCTTCCTAGTATAGATCACCTAAATGTATTCTAGGTTGATAGGATCAAGGTGATATTCTGGAAGGCTAGATCAAGGTACACCTCGCTAGGTACGAGGCACAATTCTTTGTAATAAAGAACAACATACCTATGAAGAAGCCTATAAAATAGGGCTTATAGCCTAGGGTTTCAATATGTGGCTCAACAATGGCACATCTAGGCATACAATCAAAAGGGAAAAGGTTTGTTTCCAAGCCATGGTAAACAAATGGAGTGACAAAACTTCAAATGACCCTTAGTTGAAGCTTTTATATAGGTTTAGGGTTTTGCAAGACCTAGAATTGTCAAGGGTTGATGACATCAGCCATAGGGAGACACTTTTTACCATGCAGATTGCTAGATTTTGACATTATAAGGTCAAGCAAGGTAAGAGTTCCAAATTAGCTCAAACACTCGAGCCCTAGTTGAATTCAACATGAACCCTAACCCTGACGACTTTTCTTGAAGGGCCGAAATTGCAGGGGGAGAAAAAGACAAGATTTTGAAGTTTTTGATCATCAAGATGGTTGCAAGTGCCTTTTCTCTACTTGGGTGATGGAGTCTTAGGAACTTCAACCATGGAAATATCAAACCCTTGAAAGAAGTAAGGGGAAAAACCCTAGGTTTTCGTTTTCTAACCCTAGCTATCATTTTATGAGGGGATAAATTCACTAGAAAAATGCTCTTGAGGAGGTTTTCTAAGGAGTTCAAGGATACAGGATTAAAGCATGTAATACTTACCAAGCATTTTATGTAAACATATGCATTTAGACAAGGAAAATAAAAATCCTAGCAATATTCCATTACCTACAATAAATATAAAATATATTCAATATAAAGCACTCATAATATATCCAAGAACATGCTTTCTTTCAATCCCAAAATGATGTCTTCACAACAATAATTAGTCTCCAATAGCCAAAATCCCCATAAGATCACATCTCCACATGTAGCGAAGTACAGAGAGCAAGGCCGAATCTCCTTAAGAGAGGTCGAATTCCACACAAGTGATGATGAATAAATGAAAGAGGCGATCCTCTACTTATATGGGGTCTACCACAACTAATTTATGACTGAAATCCCCTACACAAGTTTTATTTTTCAGTGAACATAAAGTAAAATTGGGTTACAAGCCAATCCATTAGATTAACAACAAAATATACAAAATTAATCACGCGTGTGATTCGTAAGCCTAAAATGGTGATGACATCATGCCCTTTTAGGGCTCCAAATGCTCCATCAAGGCAAAGGAAAAGGCTGAAAATGTCTCCAGGAGTCCCGACGATCCTCAATTTGAGGAAGAATACTCAAACCAAACCTCGAAGCAGCTCCATGTGTCCAAAATCTAGCTCTAGTGCCACACGTCATCTTCATGGGTGCCAAGTAGACAACATGGTGCCTTCTCTCTCCAGCATTGGAGCTCCATTAGACAAGGAAAATAGAAATCCTAGCAATATTCCATTACCTGCAATAACCATAAAATATATTCAATATAAAGCACTCATAATATATCCAAGAACATGCTTTCTTTCAATCCCAAAATGATGTCTTCACAACAATAATTAGGTTCCAATAGCCAAAATCCCCATAAGATCACATCTCCACATGTAGCGAAGTACAGAGAGCAAGGCTGAATCTCTTTAAGAGAGGTCGAATTCCACACAAGTGATGATGAATAAATGAAAGAGGCGATCCTCTACTTATATGGGGTCTACAACATCAAATTTATGACTGAAATCCCCTACACAAGTTTTATTTTTCAGTGAACATAAAGTAAAATTGGGTTACAAGACAATCCATTAGCTTAACAACAAACTATACGAAAATAATCACACGTGTGATTCGTAAGCCTAAAATGGTGATGACATCATGCCCTTTTAGGGCTCCAAATGCTCCATCAAGGTAAGGGAAAAGGCTGAAAATGTCTCTAGGAGTCCTAATGATCCCCAATTTGAGGAAGAATACTCAAACCAAACCTCGAAGCAGCTCCATGTGTCCAAAATCTAGCTCTAGTGCCACACGTCATCTTCATGGGTGCCAAGTAGACAACATGGTTCCTTCTCTCTCCAGCATTGGAGCTCCATTAGGTGAAAACTTCCTTCCACAATCATCCAGGGGACAACTATCCTCATTTGGGCCCTAGATCATGGTATGCCCATCAAATAGTGTTAAGGCCTGCTTGGGGGCATGTTGGGTCTACTGGTACATCGTCAAGAATCCTCCATGCTAAGTAAGAGACGCTCAACGTTCTAGCTTTTGGGGTGCTTTGGGATATGCATCAACTACTCAAGTCATCAAAATGCCCAATGCTCTGCCATAAGTGGGCAACTCTACATTTGTGAAGTCATCATGCTCTTTAAAAATGTAATGTATGGCTTGGGCATCATGTGGAGTAGGGTGCCCTCAAGGCCTTTGCTGTCGTGGACCACTTGGAAAAACCAACTCAAAGTCAAGTGAAAGCAATCATTCATTAGAGACTAGGGTCATAAATGCATCTAAGTGGACCATACTTAAGTGTTAAGGGCATATTGATACTTCAAATTGGGTTACGTTCAAATATCTAACTAGACCAAGTCCCATACAGGTGTTCCATACCTTTGTAGGGGTGGCTAAGTAGTCAACCCAATTAGGTGCTTCCGGCCCGCAAGGGGAGGTGGCGTTTGCAAGGTCATCCCTTTAATCTATAGGTGTTAGTGAAAGTAGGTGTCCATGGAGGGGAAAGACTTCATGGCCAGTGTCATGGTCAGGGGACCAACCATTGAGAGTCCACATCCAGAGTGTATAGATGTAATGAAGGGAGCAATCGTGGAGGCATGAGTCGCCCCTCTCGGCTCGCTTTTTCCAACCCTCCATTGCGTCTTTTAGTTCTTTTTGATAATGCTTTTAATTTGGTGCATAGCTCAAGGATCAAAGTTTGCTCTTTATGATGTAGCATTTGTTTTACCCCTTAAGATGAGACAACTTCTCACTCATTAGGGGTGGGACGTGCAAGTGCTCATTTTGATGAGATGGAGCATCAAGTGCTGAGGAACTAGGTGATGGCTAATGAGAATGGTAGAGCTCATGCTAGGCTTTTGCCCAACGTGCTAACTTATGTCTCAACCATCTTTTGCATTTTAACTTTTCTTTTTCTTTCATTGTGGCCATCTTATGCTTTTTCATTCATTTAACTGCATCAACCTCTAGGGCAATTTTTCCCACCCCCCTACTCAAGGATGCGGATAAGAGAGTGCCAAATGCCAATGAACTAGTGATAGTTAACCCGAAGAATGGAGATGATATCAAAGGATAATAATGTGACATGGAAAATTTTAAGTATGGTAAAGGAGAATGGACACACTATTTCAATCCAAGTCTTCCAAGTAGTGCCCCTCCTATAACCCTAAGGCCTTAGGGGTGGTCCCACTAGACTAGGGCTAAAGATTAAACCACCTGGGAAGATGAGAGAACAAGCTTATAGTGAAGATCGGTCAATCATCCAGACCACCCCTTTATTCATACTAAATGCCCAAAACATTAAGTAAAAGCATTTGATTGCAAAATGATGAAAATACCTGTTGAGTGGTAGACCACCTTCATCCAAGATGAATGCAGGATGATGAAAGGTGTATGACTGATGTAAATGGTGGAGCAACTAGCATATCATCATCAATAACCAAATGTGTATGGCTGACTATCCAAGATAGGAGAAAAAGTTTACTCCTTTGTTGTTACCCATTTTGGTTGGTAACAGTTCCAATAACATAAACCAAAGTTTGAATCTCTCAAGTATATATTTCTGTTTCCTATTGGAATCTATTTAAGAATGTCCAGTGATGCGGGGGAGCCCCCCCCCCCCCCCCCCCCCTTCGAACCCGCTCCCGAAGCGCGCTCCGGGCGGGAGCGGCTCGGGAGCGCGCTCCCGTAAAAAAATTTGCGCTCCCTGGTCTGTGAGGGAGCGCTTCAGGGAGCGATCGCTCCCGCGCTCCCGGAGCGCTTTTTAATGCCCGGGAGCGATCGGGGAGCGATCGCTCCCGGGCATTAAAAAACGCTCCGGGAGCGAATTTTAAAATTCCGGGAGCGGTTCGGCGGAAAAAAATTCCGCGGACCCGAAAAAAAACAAAAAAATTAACTAATTTTTTTGGGTTTATAAGCCCAATGGGCCAAAACAAAATCATTTCAATGAGATTGAGCTTGAGTTTGAGAGCAAAGGAGCAAGGAGCAAGAGCTGAGGAGCAAGGAGCCAGAGCTGAGGAGCGAGGAGCAAGTGCCAAGGAGCGAGGAGCAAGCTTGCAGAGGTAAGTAACTTAATCATTTAGTTAGTTTAGTTGGTTAGGTAGTTAGTTTGTTTAGTTTAATTTACCTGTTTGAGTTTAAAGATCATTAATTTAAATTAAATTAATAAATTAAATGAATTAATCCCAATAAACTAAATTAATTTGCAGATTCAAGACTCAAACCCTACAAACATCAAACACGATGGACCTGGGGATTTTTATTGGCATTTTCCTCTTCCTGGTCCCTTTTTTGGTTATTATGGTGGTGGAGAGTAGGAAACGGAGGGGGCCTGAAACTGAAGAGGTGGATGAAGAAGCCGGAGGAAGTCAAATAGGTGAAAACCCCAGTGAGGAGGATGTGGAGGGTGAACATGAGGGTCAAAAAACTAAACAAGACCAAACTCCATTGTGGAAATATGTTCACAGGCCTGAAACAGGGAGAGGGGGTGGAACCACTAAATTTCATTGCCCCCATTGCAACAATGATTTCACAGGCTCATACACCCGTTTGAGAAGACACCTTTGCGGGAAAAGGGCATGGGATGGAGAGAAACAAATAGGAATCAAAACTTGCGACGCGGTGTCAACAGCAGATAGAGCCAAATACATAAAGGAAGAGGAGGACGCCCAATACAAAGCAAAAAGATCAAGGGGTTTCTTTGAAAGCTCACAAAGAACTCCTTCAGCATCCTCCCAAGGCGGTGGATATGGACATGGAGGCTCAGGATCATCATCTTTACGCCGTAGAACCATATCAGATTTCCTTGATGAGGGGTGTAGGAATGATGTGGATTCAAAAATTTACAGGTTCCTCTATGCAAATGGGATACCATTCAATGTTCTACGCTCACCTTATTGGCACGAAATGGTTTCTGCCATAAATGATGCCCCTAAAGGATACAAGAGCCCTGGGTATGACAAGGCAAGAACAGTTGGCCTTGATCATGAAAAAGCAAAAATATCACATTCTTTGAATAAAATGACAAGTTCTTGGACTGACAATGGGGTGTCCATTGTATCTGATGGATGGACAAATGTAAAAGGCAAGCCATTGATAAGTGTTCTTGCTGTGTCCCGAAGTGGTCCCATTTTTCTAGCTGCACATGATTACTCAGACAAGTTCAAGACCGCTATCAACATTGCAGAAGCATTGCTTGAAACAATTGAGCGTATTGGCCCATACAATGTCATCCAAGTCATCACTGATAATGCTCCTAATTATAAGGCAGCGGGAGCAATTATTGAGGATAGATACCCGAACATATTTTGGTCTGGATGTTTGGTTCACACATTGAACCTTCTGTTGCATGATATTGTCAAAAACAAAAATGAACAATACCAATGGATTGGTGATTTGTACAAGAGAGGAAAAAAAATGATAAAATTTATTACAAATCATAGCAATACCCATGGCCTTTTCCGCAGTCACTCGAGATTGGAGTTGCTGAAGATTGCGAGGACTAGATTTGGTAGCTATTACCTCACCTTCAGGCGCCTTTTGAAGGTAAGAGAGGGTTTAGCTAGCATGGTATCAAGTCCAAATTGGCAGGTGTTAAAGGAAAGGGCTACAAATGTAGCTGACATTGCAGGTTTTGAAACGGTGGAGGAGGCCGCTCTTGATGGGCAGTTTTGGACAGCTGTGAGACAGGTATTGCATTTCACCAAGCCAATTTATAACATGATTCGGTTTGCAGATACAGACAAACCAGTGATTGGCGAGGTGTATGAGCAAATGGATACCATGTTGGGGGAAATAAAAGACATTGTTAATAACAGAGATCCCGACTTGTACAATCTGATTCACGATTGTGTGTGTGAACGGTGGAAAAGGCTTAACCTTCCACTACATTGCTTGGCGTATATCCTTACGCCAAAATACTACTCAGATTCTTGGTTGGGCAAACCTGCAGCAGGGGGTGGTGTTAGGACCAAACCCCATTTAGATCGAGAGGTAACTAAAGGATATCTGGATGCATTAGAAAAGTTGGTGCCTGACAGGGAGGAATGTGCAGCTGTGCGCCTTGAAATAGGCAGATACTTCACTGGCAGTGGTTTGTATGGTAACTTCCATGCAATGGACGACAAAGATAAATTTGATTCTCTCACATGGTGGGAAACATATGGCGGCGACGGACTTTTGCGAAAATTGGCATTGAAAGTTCTTGCACAGGTTGTAAATTCTTCTTCTGCAGAGAGGTGTTGGAGCACCTACAGTTATATACATAATGTGAAAAGAAACAGGCTCAACGAAAACCGAGCAGAAAGCTTGGTTTATGTGCACTACAATTTGAGGTTGTTGAGCCATTACTGTGATCGGGCTAATGAAGATCCCACATATAAAATTTGGGACAATCACCCTGAGGACGACAATTTGGAGGATGGCATTGTACATATGGAAGAACTAGAAGATGAGCTTGTACGGGATGAAGCTGAAGCAGCTGCAGCAGCCATGCCACCTCCACCTCCACCATCCAGTAGCAGTTCTCGGGGCCCGAGTCTTGTTCCATTGCTGTCGCCACCTCCATCGACACCCTCGCGTGGAGGCTCTAGTTCTGGTCGTCGGTCTGGGCGGGAGACTCCTAGAAGACCGCCAAGACCTACTTATACTCCTGGAGACTCTCGTGGCAAGGGCCACTTGTAGATTTACAGTTTACTTGTCTTTTTTAGTTTCTATTAGACTTGTCACTTTAGTTTTCATAACTGTTCAGTGTTGAGTTTTGAGTCCTTGACTCTTGACTCTTGACTCTTTCATATCATTATGACATTATGATATTTTTTGTAAACATTATATCACTGTGACAATGAAAATTTGAAGTTTGAAGTTGGGCCTTGGCAATTATAACTCATTGGTAATGATTGTGAATTATGAATATGATGCTTTGTGAAAGACTAAAGTTGTTTCATTTCATCTCATTATTCACGTTTCATTTTATAAATTTTTAACATTTCATATCATGTTAACAGTTAGAAGTTAGGACTTAGAAATATCTTCGATATTACTTCTTGTAATGGTTAAACTTGGCTTACAAGTACAACTTGTTACTTTGGTGATCAATGATGATAAATGTTATTGAATTGAATGTTATTTTAATTTATTATTTTACTAAGGTTGATGACGATTATAATTTCTAGATGATTGATGTGATATGGTTCAATGATCAATTTATGTTTTTTTATGTTTTTTATGTCTATTTCATCATTCTACATGTTTTTGTTGACATATATGTATCAAAAATTAAAAAATATAAAAAATATATATATTTTTAAAAAATCGCTCCGGGATTCGCTCCCAAACCGGGAGCTTCTGAAAATGGTCGCTCCCGCTCCCGCTTCCGCTCCCGCTCCCCGCTCCCGCTCCCCGCTCCCGCTCCCCGCTCCCGCTCCCGCTCCCAAGTAACACTGAGAATGTCTGTATTCAAGGCATTTCAAGCAACTATCTAAAACACATTACAAGAGTCTGGTATGAAATGAAGATTTTATGTTTGCTGGATCCGTAGGCCTCTCTCTTCCAACACATCCTATCTGGGCACAGAATCTTAATGGTTTTGTTTTGTTTTGATACAAGTTTTTGATTGGATGCTTCAGGAAGTAAAATTGGGAATTTGTTTACATCCTCACAAATTCATTTATTAACATTTTGTTTTCTGTACATTCTCAGAGGAAGCAAATGACTGTCACCAGAAACAGAGAGGAGACTGAACTCCAAGCACGTGGTCGACATGATCCATGCGTAGTCCCTAGAGGTGTGCCTTCTTTTTACTAAATCTAAGGCAATGCTTGCTTGAATAAAGTAGCATGCAAGTCTTTTTCAAATTGAAAATTACTTCGAAACATCATGTAAGGCTGGTTTCAAACGATTTAACAATCAGCACAGCAGTAGCTTGAAAAATACCTTTAACTGACCTAGAGCATCTTATTTCAATAGAAAAAAAAATTGTTGCTTTTGATATGCATTTTTTGAGTTGGTTATTTTTTGGAACTGCAGCTGTACCTATGGTTGAAGCTATGGTGGCTTTGGTGTTAGTTGATCACTTGATGCAACAGTATGCCCAATGTGAGTTGTTTCCCATGGGTTCACTTCAAGATTCATTGGATCAGCAGAATGCAAAAGCAGTTGAAATGCTCAGCAAGTAGTGAGGTTGATAAAGCTGGAAGTCGCAGTTTTGTTTGGAGGTTGATTTTTATGGTATTTTCCAAATAACAGAGATAGCATGAAGGTTGTTTGTATGAAGCAAATTATATGTATCAGTCAGGTTAGGGTGTTGTATCCAGACAAGACCTCATGCCACAAACGAGACATATCAGCTTCTTTTGATTTGTAGTAATCCAGGCATGGAACTTATGCTAAGGAAATCTGATTTCTTTTGTTGGATTTAAGAGCACTGGTATTATAATTGAATATGGCTACTTAATGAAACTGTGCTATGACTCGAGCAGCAAGGCACAAATTTGTATATCAGAAGATTTTAAATAGAGGAGGTCACGGGTAATACACTTTTCCAAAGTCTGCTGATGCAATACGAAAATAAAATATAATTGAGGCAGATTTTCTGTAATAATATCACAAGGATTGGAAATTGATGGTTATGTCTTGAACTGCCAAGTTCTTGAATGTAATGCATATTTTTATGTTGTTACGTGATTTAAAAATTCTCAATGCAGTGAATACTTTTTTTTTGAGGACTCTCAGATTTTTGAGTTTTACATGTTCATTATTCACCCCGCTACAGGGGAGGGTAGCACAAGATTCGAACCCAAGATCTCCGGTTCGGTGAGACTTCATTCCACAGCCATCGCCACTTGAGCTACCCCAGGCGGACAATGCAGTGAATACTTGACTAAGCTATTGAAACCTGTTTAATTAGCTTTCAATAATATTACAAGATAATTATAGTTTGCCACATCGCTGAGATAGATATTCGCAGAGTAAGGAGATTTTTTTGAGATTATTACTTTGATTTGTTGGATCAAAACAAAACATTAAGCTGTTGTTTTTTCTTGTTTATCTCATAACCTGAATTGTAATTGGAAGCAATGCCTCAGTGAACAGTGAACAGGGCTTGAGTTTCCAGTAGGCTCGTGTCCTAATTACACCATTGAAATGGCTTGAGTCTTGTTTATTGTTTGTTATATCTGTAGCAAATGGTTTCTTGTTTGAACTCAGGTGTATATTTTTCCAATCATTTGCTTGCATAGGGGCCTGTCCAGAAATTACAAAATCTTAAATCTTGTGATATGTCTCTCTTCATTTCTCATTCTGAACAAGGCACAGATCAGTTTTATGGAGTGGTAACGGCACTGATTCGAATTATGTCGTTGCAATTACCATCGAAGTTGACCTGAGAAGGAATTGCCCACCATAGTTTCCTATAACACAATCAATGGAGATAAGGGCATCCATAGGGATACCTTTCTTATTATTGATTTCATTCATATCCAAAGTTTATCTAGATGCTTAGGAGATTCGAGGCATGTTGCAGCTTTTATGGGTTTAAGCTGTGGCATGTTAGTTCATATGTCAAGGGTATGGACTTACGGCAGAACACATCGGAAGGATGATCTGCAAGCGATATGATGGTATGTTTACCCCGTTAGGCTGAGTTTGTAGATTTAGATAAATAATTTGTTAATGACTTTTCGAGTTTTATGGATTGGGAAACTTGAGTTCTATGTTAAATATTAGTTCTGATTATAAATATATTTAATAACTGAAGAGGGCCGCAGCTTATAATTTGTGAAGTAAAAGCTATGGTTTCACAACGGTGCGATAATTACATGTATTGTTGACAATAACTGATCTGTCGGGGCTTGCTTGGCCGAGGATTTTGCACAGGTATATAAATTGAGAGCTCTAATGGACAAGAAGCCATTATTTTGGTGCGTGTTATGGTGTTTCATTTGTGGCATGATAAGTTTTTCATGTGTTATGTTTGACTGGGGCCTGATAGGCAAAGGGTTTCACAGACTATTTCATAAAAATTTAAGAGCTGTAGTAAACAATCACTGGCTACTTGTGTGCGTGTTCTGGTGTGGGATGATATGTATTATGTACATATTTGATGTAGGTATTTTGCTACGTTGTGAAAATTATTTATAATTTTAATAATAGGGATAAATACGAAGAAATATAGATATTTTAGGTTTCTAATTAAACACAAATACAGTATTGAATTGAATTTAACTGAGAAGACTTTTTTCGCATCTTTTTCATTTGATTTATTTGTCAAAATGCTAAAGTTTATCTTTGGTAAAATCAAAACTATTTTAGGTTTCTAATTAAACACAAATACAGTATTGAATTGAATATAATTGAGAAGACTTTTTTCGCATCTTTTTCATTTGATTTATTTGTTGAAATGCTAAAGTTAATCTTTGGTAAAATCAAAACTTATTGTCAACAGACATTATATGGTTAGTATTGCACTATTAATTTTCGCAGCGTGGTTCATCCTTTTAGGTTGTGATTATGGTCCAAGTGATGTTTATAATTGCAAATCACTATTTGTAATGACAGACATATGTGTGGGGAATTTGTTTCAAATTAATATTTATTTTATTTTACTTATAGGTTTATAGGCTATTAAACATATAATTGAGAATTATAATGTAAAAATTGAATAAATATAATACAAAGTGCATAATAATGTAGTAAATGAGAATGCTAATGCCCAACATAAGATAATGATAGTAAATATTGATAATATGTTAAAGATGACATCATCATTACTACAAAAATGGGAATGATAGAAATCATTCACCGGGCACAAATCTTAATGGTGACAATATAATTAAATGTGATTTTAGAGTAAATAAAAACAAATTTGACCTTGAATTTGGATTGCCTTGTGATTGACAAAGTTGGAGTTGTTTATACAGATCTTATATTAGCTTTAGTTAATGAAACCAATAATAGCCTTGAGGACTTCATAGGATTTCGATCCTAAATTGAATTATAAGGCAACATACTTGGTGTGATTTGGATATTGAAATCATATAAATATTGGTGAAACAACTTCATTTGTATTATCCATTAACAATTATGAAATTCATTGCTTATCATAGATGTACTATGTATATATAATAAGTTTGAGCTTTTAATTGAGTCTTTGACTTTTGCGGAGTTAGTCTTTACATTTATAACACACTTATGCATTTGTCTCGTTTCCACATTTTCTTTACATGTGAAGAGTGGATTGAAGTATGATTGGCAAATTGGGGTCAATGTCTTGTGAGATATTTTTAAGATTAAATTGCAAGGTGTCTAATCATGTCTTATGTAAGTAGAAGCGGTGACAAGAGAAAGATCATGCTATCATTATTAGTAATATTTTATTAATGTCAAGCCTCCTCAAAAATGTAGTTTCTATTTTATTAATTTTGTCCTCTTTGATTTAAATACCATATGTTTATCTTGTTGTTGATTGTTACAAATAAAGTATTTTTCTTTAAATATCTAGTTTAGTACTAAAGTTGTGCAAGTACATCTCTCTATTTCTTGACAACAATGACATAAAAAATGACAAATGCAACATTTATAAATGATTATTTAATGCTTGCATGTTTCTATATAATGTGGAATTAATTGTGAGTAAAATCTTCCACACTTGCATGAATGGTGCAGTAGAATACAAAATGTATTATCAATGTTTAATGATTCAAAATATCTATTTTGAGACAAAATGAATGCTGAGTGTTAGTAAAAATCAAGAAGGATATCTAGAAAGCACAAAAAACATAATAATTGAGAAGCTCATTGAGTATTTTTGTTTTTGTTTTTGTTTTGTTAAATATTTTCATAAAGTTGAACCAATTTAATTATCCTTATACCAAACACCCCCCACCCCAACCTTTTTGAGATGAAGACAACACTTATTTAACAAAATGATAATTCCACCAAACTGCACACCCACCACTATCAATGTCGTATGATAGGCTTGCTATTATGTTGTTTCCTTATGAGCATACTTGGTCAAAATTTTACTAGATCACGTGGATCTCATTTGTACCTGTCAAAGTTTCACTCCATATCCAATTTAATAATGCCTATGGAATTTACAAATTCCCCTCTTGGTTTTTTAAGGTTGAGAAGAGAAATTGATCAACAAGTGGTCATAGTTCTACTAAGTTGTACACCCATCACTGCCCATGCCATATGACATGATTGCAACATTGTGGTCTCCCTCGAGCATACTTGGTCAAAATTTTGCCAACCCATGTGGATCACATATGTAGTAGTCAAAGTTCCAATTGACACTATAGTTACCTTATGGTACACCTCTACACAAAATTTGTATGTTGGTTCCATTAAATTGATGTACCTTCCTTATGCATTTGATGATATCTATCTCTTCCCTTTTTAAAACACCTAATTATCTCATGGCTTTTGTGAAAAGGGCCATTGCTATTTTTTTTTGGCTGAAAAAGGTAGCTTAATTTCTATATTTTTGCGATGTTGGAGAGAGAATAAAGCTTTGGAACTTGGAAGAAATGAAAGTAATTCACATGAAAAAAATATTCAAACTTGTCTTGGTAAAAAGCAAGGTAGTACAAGAATGGGCTATGTTTAATGTGCCATTATATAGATTTATGCTTACATTTGTTTAAATTTGTTTACGACAATGAATAATAAATCTGATGTGTGGCATAGTGATAAATGATGTATTTTCATTTTGAAGTTTCATTTCATAAATTTTAAAGATTTGAACCTCAAGACATTATATTCTAATTTTGAAGTAGCGTTGAAGAATTTTGTTTCGAAACAATCATTGGCACAATTTAAAATCTTGTGCGTATTGATTCACAAAAGTTGCTCGGAAGCATTTATAGTGGAGATCACATAAAGAATTAATTATTTCTATAATTAATAGCCTACTTAAGTTGCATAAGGTGTTTGTAACAATGTTGAACATTAAAATGTAGTTAATATCTTCTTGCAAGATTATTTGAATTTGAAGTTTGAATAGATAATTGATCATGGAAAGGAAAATGTTTTAATAAATCATATGGATAAAGTATCAAAAGAAAAACTACCAAATGGGCAAGTCACTATTGAGGCAAACCTAGACGTTTATGGCAAAATGGTAAAAAGAAAAAGAAGACGTAACAAAATTAAATGTTGCACAAGAGGAACTTTGTGGAAGAAGAGGAAGACGATGAGGATGAAATGGAAGACTTCACACTTAGAGAACCATAAGAAGACAAGGATGAAATAAATCTAATGCCTTGGTATATACACTATGGGGCTTCAAAACACGTGTCTTATCATAAGCACTGATTTTGTGACCTTGAAAGGAATTTAATCACAAAAAGTGTCATTTTAGGAGACAAAATGATACAATGATAAAAGAAAAGGGATTGTTTCCATCAAGTTTGCACATGACATTGATATTGATAAGGTAAAAAAACATACTCTATGTTCCTAGCAAGAATAATCATTTGATTTTTGTGAGGAGAATGTCAAATGAGAGATGAAGGTTAATTTTGACAATTGCAGTTCATAAAAAAATCACAAGGAAAATATAGTAATCATATAGGAACATATGAACATGAGTTTGGCAAGCTTATTGTTGAGAATGTAATTTGAAAGGTATTGGCACCAACATGAATTTTTATGGGACAAGTTTTGAAGCAAGAGGTATGCCCACTTGAATCATCAATAATTGGAAATGAAGAACATAGTGCTAGAATGCCTTTGGTTGGTGAAATCACCAAGTTGTGTGTAGAATTTTCCACTAGGAAGCAAGTGGATAATTTGAAAACTCCAAGTCTAGAACTGAGAAGGCACTTGAGCTTGTAAACAATGAAATTGATGTGCATGTGAAGACTAACAATGTGCTTCATCATATTTATTAGTGAATTCACAAGTTCAATATGTAGATTTGCTTCCTGAAGGCTAAGTTAGAAATAGTTTAGAACTTAAAAACATTCAAGATAAAGTCTTCGAGGTCGAGTGACAAGAAGTTAAATATTTTGAGAGCAAACAATGGAGGGCAGTCCATTTCAAATGGCTTCAAGGAAATTTGCGTGCACGAAGAAATCAACGATAAACAACAATTCCTAGAAGTCCTCAACACAATCAAGTCTTAGAAATGAAAAACAAATTTGTCACGGAAAGATAAAAAAGTTCTCATAGGAAGACATTCCTTTTACACAGGTTCTAGACAAAGGTGGTCAATACAATAGTTCACTTGTCAAGCATGATTCCTGTTGTCTCTCAGGAAACCAATTTCTTGGCTGTGGAGAAATTGTGGCTAAGACATTAAAATTTGATTACGCATGTCACTCATTAGTATAAAGTGTCTTTATCTTGAGGAGTATGAAGAGCATTATTTTTGAAACCCTTGACATATAGGTGACATGAAAATTTCAAAATGCCATTTGATGCTGAATACAAATGTTGCGTGAAGAATACTTAGGAAGATTAGTGGAAATATGTTGTATTTAACAAAAACTATTATCTTTAACTTAGATGAAATACAAAGAAAGGAGATTTAAACACGGGAGCACTATTTAAAGGAAATTTAACTTTATTCACAGAAGTAAACAAAGACCAGCAGCTTCATTACCATATTCAAAAAGAGAAAGAGATAAAATGATACATAACGGAGAGATTGCAAAGCATGCTCAACACCGTATGGAAAACTCCTGATTCTTTCATTAATCATCAAATCATCAAGTACAAAATTGTGTAGTCTTCAGATTCCCAAGACTCAGACCCTTTTTCTTTGATTTTCCTCCTTTTATACATTATGGGACAGTTGATAACTACCAAGAAACTATCAAAATACTTAACTACTTTCTAAATGCCTTAAGTAAAGTCTTTTAAAATATTACATTGGAGGGTACAAGACACCTCGCTTTTCTTAGAAAATAAAATAACATAAAATGAAATCAAATCAAATTATGATTGATTGTTGCTAGTCACTGTTCGGATTGTTGGTTTGAGTAGATGGCCCTGCTGATGAATCTTTCGTTTGTTCTATCATCCACTCCTTGCATCTTCTCCACAATGGTACATTTGGCTTTGCTGCTTCTTCCAATTTGTTGAGTGCCATTCTGAACGCTGTGATCCTACTATAAATAGGTTTGTTTGTAAACAAAGTCTTTACCACCCACAGAAGTTTAAAATCCTTATTCAGATAATTTACAATTGTTGCTCCTTTCAGTACTGCTGTCTTCTCATCGGTGCTGTCAATCTTACATTTTGCTTCCACTAGCAAAGTCTTATATGATTCCCATGGCATCGAATTTCCTTGTAAATCCGAGCAAGAGGGGAGCCCATCTCTAACTCTTTTATCAAACAGGATGTTGAACCTGATCCACATTTAGGTTTTGGCTAATAAACTCAAGAGCAAAGAGTCGCATTGGAACAAATTTTGGTAGTCTATATGGTTTGACTGAGGCCCCATAAAGCCTAATTTTTGCATGCTCTTCAAATATAGACCAATCTCCACATCTTACATCTTTGCTCAATTGAAGGAATTCTTGAGCTTTGGGAAGAAATGTTGGTGGCAAGGTCCCATTCAAAATCTTGTAAGCCACTGGAAGAAATAAAGAGGTAAACTCAAACAGGCCGCCATCTTCTGGATCACCCCTCACTAGGTCTGTCCAGAACACCACTGACTATTTCTTTTTATTTATGTCTACAATGTTTAGCCCCAAATTAGAAAAATGCTCAGCTTCTGGTACAAGAACAAATAAGTGAAAACTAAAGGAAATTTAAATGAACCAGTAAGTGACAAAGTCATGAATTGAGTATTAATGACGTCCACCCAGAATGGTGGAATATCTAATATCACTTCTGGCTTCATCATCATAGTGAAAAACCCCAAAACTGCTTTATCAACTTGTCTGGAGTCTTCCCTTCTCAGAATTTTAGAAATCACTTGCAAAATTGGTCTTATATCTGCTGTAAAGATATCTAAAGAATTTTTTTTTTTCATCTAGGGAGAACTGTCCAGGTTTGGGAGATAAGAAGGATAAAGCATAAGAGGACTCCTGGGACGATAGGTTGTCATAATATGAGATTAAAGACTCTTTAGTAAAAGTGACATAAGTTCCAGAGACAGGGTAATTGAAAATTTGGTGAATTAATTGAGAAGTTACCTGGAAGACACTTTCTCCTAACTAATTCATCACAAAACATTGCTTAGGGTACATAGACGAGGCTAACCACTGAATGAATTCTGGAAACAAGTGGGTTTTTGGGACAAATGCTGCTAAGACACCTGACCTAACCATTGCCATAAATACAGGGGACTTCTTGTGATTCAAAATAATGTCTTGATATGGGGGAGATGCTTAATTGTGCAGAAGGTATCAGAAATATCATGTTCAACATCCATTAGCGGGGTATGGATAACAGAGGAGGAACTTACTTGTTTGGCCATGGTGTCTGAAAATGATAGTTGCTGACTTGGAATGTTGAACTGGAGGTGAGAGTTTATGTGTTGGCGCTGCTCGTAGCAAGAACAAGTGATTAATACAAGAAGGTTTATTCCCCTTTTTATTTATTTATAAATAAAAGAAAAATCGGGGGAAAGTAACAAATTAATGAAGTGACAGGGAGGAGGTGACGGGGTACGGTGAGTGAGTTGGACAGAAATGAATGGGGACAGAGGATGAAGTGGCGAATGTGAGGTGGAGCTGGACGATGAGGGGTGGCCCATTGCGGGGTAAGGGGGTGTACGAGATGCTGATCAAGGTCGAACCCCCACAGTGATCACGGGCCGTCGATATCCGTCAACCGTGCTGATGTCAGGGTCAACTATGGGGGTTGTGCCATGAATTATAATCCGCGTTAATTGTTCCCCCGTAGAGTGCTTAACCCATCTCTTTTACTTTGTGAAAATGCTTGGGCTTTAGTAGATGGGTCGGGCCCACCTTCTTAATGCCATTTAAATTAATATTTCAAATTTGTTTTTTCAAAACTTATACATGATATTTTTTTTTTTTTTTTGGATTTTGAATAATAAAAACTAAAAAGACAGAGTAAGCTACAACACCTGGCACCACCAGGGGATAGTGCTTTTGCCACAGAAGCACTAAGAATCGTAGATTAGTGCCTTCACCTCGGGCATGGAGTCATGTATTGCTTCACCAAATTCAATTCTATGAAAATATACAATGAATTCACTTCGGTATTTACAATGACAAGGTGTATGTGACTCAGAACTGGAAATAATGTTTGAGGTACTGCCCATTGACAAGCAGTTGTAAAGTTTCACCATCAAGGTTCTCCAAGTGAAATGTATTGTTTGCCCTTACCTTTGTAATCCTAAATGGCACATACCAGAGAGGGTCAAACTTCCCATGTTTTCCCTTGTTTTCTCTCATGGTATCCCACCTTAGCACTAGGTCTCCGACTTTAAAATCAATTTCTTTAGTTTTTATATCTAAAATACCTTTCATTTTTTATTGATACATAATAAAATTATCTCTCACCTTATCTCTGCTTTCATTCAACTCCATTACCTTATGCATCCTTCTCACTAAAGCACTGGGTTCTTCCTTTGTTTCCTGAATCATTGCAATCACAATTTTCACAAGTTGACTAGGAAATAAAGCCTGCATTCCATACACTAGCTCGAAAGGTGATTTGACTGTAGACCTTTTTGTAGTCACTCGGACGACCCAAATAACAAAATTCAATTTTGAATCCTAGTCCTTCTGATTCTCTACAATGGTCTTTTTTAGAATTTTCACCAATGTTTTATTGGTGGGTTCAACGAATCCATTCCCTTGAGGGTGATAAGCTATTGAATGAGATAGAATAACATTATATTTATGTCAAAAAGAAACAAACCTTATTGAACTGAACACTTGAGCATTATCAGTTATGATTTTAACAGGGCACCCAAATCTACTGAAAATGTTTTCTTCTAAAAACTTCATCACCACTTGGTCATTTGCCTTTCTAGTAGGTATAGCTTCTACCCACTTGGTGAAATAATTAGTTGCTGTAAGAATCCATTTATACTGTCCACTTTAAGGGGGATTAATTTCTCCAAAAAAGTCTAGCCCCCATTGTCTGAATGGTTCTTCTATGAAGACTGGAATCAATGGAGAAGGGGCCAACTTCTTCTTCTCAGCAAAAAACTGACACTTTTGACAACCTCTGACAAACCTATATATATCACTAAATAAGATAGGCCAATAAAAGCATGCTTGGAGAATTTTATGTGCAGTGACCTTCCAACTGTAATGGCCCCCACACAATCTTTCATGATAATCCTTAACATCTCTGTAGACTCATCTTCTGTCAAACATAACAAAAAAATTCTAGCAGGATCTTTCCAATATAGTCTATCCTCTACAATCACATATGGTTGTGCCTTGATTTTTAATGCTCTATATCTTGCTCTATCTAATGAATGAGGGCAAGAAAGAAAACATAGATAGTGAACTATGTGCTTATACCAATTTGAGCATAGAAATTTGTATCGGATCTTCGTACCTAGCTTTGAATTATCTTCATTTTCGTTACTCGTTTCTTCATTTACAGGTGTTAGTAAATTGATTCCTAAAGCCTAAAAATTTGACTCAGCCAACATCTTTGCCAACCCCTGTCCTTTCACTAGTTTGGTTGGTTTTATGTCTAGGTCATATTCTTGGATCTTAGCTATCCATTTTCCTCTTTTACCCTCCACATTAGTCTAGACTAGGACATCCTTCATTGCAGCATTTGGCACATAAGCAGTGATTTGTGACTGTAACACATAAGTCCTAAAATATTTTAGGGCCTTCACTAAGGCGTTTTCTTTTCAAAAATATTGTATTTGAGTTCAACATCCCTGAGTACCTTACTAAAGAAAGCAATTGGCTGCTCTTTACCTTCATCATTTTTCTGTAGCAAAACAACAACTATTGAACTAGGTGATGCAAATGAGAATATTTGAAAGGGCTTTTGATAATCTGGACTAATCAAAACTGGAGCTGCTTGTAGTGCTTCTTTGATTGTTGAAAACGACTCTTTAGCCTCTTTGGTCCAATGTACTTCATTTTCCTTTTTCAGCATATTAGTAATCCCTTTCACAATTTCAACATAGTTTGACATGAATCTCCTTAGAAAATTTATTTTCCCCAAAATATTTTGAATATCTTTCTTACTTCTAGGTAGAGGTATCTTTTGTACAACATGTACTCTTGTTGGATCTATTTTCACTCCCTCTCTTGAAACAATGTGTCTTAACAACTTGCCTTCTTCTAGAGCAAAAACATACTTCTTAGGATTCAAGGACAGGCCATATTTCCTGCACTTCTCAAAAGTCTTTTTCAAATGTTCCAAATGCTCCTGATCTAACTTGGAGAAGACAGTGATATCATCTAAGTATATCACCACAAACTTATCTCCCACAAATGCAATATCCATAGCTCTCTGGAACGTTGCACCTGCATTCATTAGCCCAAAGGGCATCCGAGCATACATGAAGGTTCCCCAAGGGGTTGTAAACACAGTCTTCTTTTGATCCTCCTTATCAACAACCACCTGATTATATCCGGAGAAACCATCAACCATTGACATTCTGAATGATCCAGTTACCTTTTGCAACACATGGTCCATTTTAGGTAATGGATAGTTATCCTTTAAGGAGGCTTTGTTCAAATTCCTAAAATCCACACATAACCTTATTTCACCATTTTTCTTCCTTACCGGTACTAAATTGGCCACCCAATCAGAGTATCAGAGTGGAACTATTATCTTGGCATCCAAAAGCTTCTTAACTTCTTTTTCAATTAATGGAAAAAGCAAAGGATTGATCTGCTTAAGTTTTTGCTTAAAGGGTTTAATCCCTTCTTTCAGGGGAATCTTGTGTTGAATTATGTTCACATCATATGTCTTGAGATCATCATATGACCAAGCAAAAACATCAATGTACTTCTTAAAAAGCTCAATATACCTTTCTTTATAATTAAATGGAACTCCCTTGAACAATTTGACTAGCTTGGGCTCCTTCTGGGTCCCAATGTTGCAATCTTGGACTTGTTCATCCTGAGAAACTTTTTCTGAACCAAATGCCACATCATTAGAACTAAAGAGACTTTGAAGAGGGATAAGTCCTGTTGGAAAAACATTATCCTTCAATTGAATGATCTTCTAATTAGCTATGGAATTTTTATAATCACTTACTTCTACATTTTTTGTTACTTCATTCCCATCTTGATCAATTTCAGTGCCTTGAAAGTCTTCAATCATTGTTAAGAACTCCTTGATTTGCTAGTCATCCTCGAAAACTTGCCAGTGCTTTATGTTATCTGGAACAGATAGTCTATACTTCATTTCGACCTCATACCTCAGTTTTGGATTTATAGGAGGTCTGAAAGTGCTGGCTGCAACAACCAATAAGTATGCTAACCTGTTCCCACCTCTTGGAACGAACTTTATATTGAAAGCCTCAAAAGTTTTTTCAACTAGATCCCAAACTTCATTTCTATATGCCTTGAGTCTAGGGAGTTTTGCTTGACAATGATTTTTGATCTGCTTTATAATCAATTATGAATCTCAAAAAATAGAGATGGACTGAACCCCCATTTGTTGAAGAGAAATGATTAAGGATTCATACTCTACCACGTTGTTAGTTGCTTCAAATTCTAATTTAAAACAAAATGGCATCATGTTACCTCTAGGGGAAATCAACAGGAAACCAGCACCTGTGCCCTCCTTAGAGTAAGTACCATCAAAGAAGCACTTCCATACACCTTCTATTTGCAGCTCTGTATTTACACATGCTAAAGTGAGCTGCCTCTTATTATCTTCAGCGAGTTCTACATTGTCATGCAACATAAAACAAGAGAAATCATCTTTTTCTTCACTATACACAGGTGAATTACTTGCTCCATTCCTTGTGATTGTCTTAACAAACCTTGTTTCTCTATACAACGTTCTCTCTTCCCCGCCAAAAACGGGTATAATAGCATAAGTAAAATCCAACTTTAGAACTCCTCCCAATTTAGCTCCCCATGACCTGGATAACAACATTCCAAACCTAGCCGAGATCTCTGCAACTACTACATCCATTACTAAGCTTCTAGTTGGGATATGTGCTAATGACACCACCATATCCTTGATGACACCAAGACACTTGACCTTATTTGAATCAAAGGAATATAGGTCTCTGTAGGGCTTAGTGACTTGTAAATTCAACTGTTTCATTACTGACAATGGCATGAGGTTATGTGAAGCTCCAGAGTCGAGCATGCAGTTATGTAAGATGAAGTCATGAATCAATAAAGAAATGTAGAAAGGGGGGGTTGAAGAATCTACCTCAACATGTGGGCCAAAAACAACTACATGTTTATCTTCTTGTAGATTCATAGTATCATTCACATTTACATTTTGAGACAAGTTGATAAACTCAACAATTTCCTTTTTGTAAACTGGTGTCTTGACCAACTCTGTGAGAGGTACTTGAATTTTTATTTTCTCCAATTCTTTAGTGAGACTAAATGCATGGAGCTGTCTTGTATTCCTTTTTGTTTCTTCTTCACTTCTCCTCATAATTGGAATTTCTTCAGGAATAGAAACAATTCTTTCTAAAGGAATTTCATCAGTTTTATCTTGAGAAGACTCACCTTGATGCATCTGAGTCTTGCTATTTACACTCTGCGGCTGCTTTCCTTTATTTAACTGTTTGCAGGCTGTGCCTCTAGTGGCGTCGCCCTTTGTAAGGGAGCAGAAACCTGCTGCTCACCTTCATTTTCCTGAACTCTAGATCTTTTTCTTGATCTCATGTCATACTTCTTGTGCAATTCTTCCTGCATAAAATCAATAAATTGGTTCCAATACTCTTCAATTTCGTTTTCATCAAAGGTGACATCTGTTTCAGCATATTCTTATTCAACACCTATTTCATCTTTTCCCCCTGCATACAATGTGGAAATATGATCATCATGATCTTTAGAATGTTCTTTTGATGCTTCACCAGGATTTGCCTCCAACTAGAGTGGTGCTTGGACTTGATCTTGGTCCTTTCTTTCCTTCTGTGTTGGGGATTAAATCCTCTGTTTTGTTGTACTTGCCTCTGAGAATTTTTATTCTCTAATTCCAATTTAATCAATTTGCTAGACAAATTTTTTATCACCTTGTTCATATCCTCCAATGTCTGGTTTTGAGATGATTCCTCTTTGGCCTTTCCCTTATCTTGTGCAGGCTGTGTCTCTGGTGCTTTGCCTGCAACCACCAGATTTTCTTCTATTTCTAGAGCATCAATTTGAATCTGGTCAAGGGTTGAGGATCTTCTCTCCCTTAACGTGAATCCAAATTCTGATTCAAATGCCCCTACAAAAGTCACTTTTGCACCAGTAGGAGGGGGCTTGATCTCCACTGGAAGACTATTGTAAAGTTTATTGAACCTCTAGATGAAATCAACAATGCTTTCATTAGATTTCCTTTTGATAGAATTAAACTCTGTAAGTGAATATCCATGATCTCATTTCTCTCCCCATCTCTGGGTGAACTAGCGCTCCATATCCTCCCATGTAGGGATAGAGTTATTAGCAAGCCCCTTAAACCACTTTCTCACTTCACTGTCTAAATATTGCACAAAAAGTCTTAAAACAACATCCAGGTGTTCAACATTGAGATTTTCTGCAAAGTTACAGAACACCACTATGTGTTTCTCTGTTGTTTGTTCGTCTTCCCCCGTGAAACGAGGAAGAATCTTTAAGTATTCTTGAGGCATCAAATTTAGTTGTTGAAGCAACTGAATAGGTGCATACCTATTTAGCAATAATGCAGGTGTTGCCATGTTTGCACCAGAACTCACTGAGCCTTGAGTACCGGTAGATGTAGAACTTGCCTGAAAGGTAAATAAATTATGAAAAGGAAGTAATGCTGATATAGGTTTAGGTTGAACAACTATAGTAGATATATTTTCAGGTACTGAAAAGAGAAAGACAAACTCTAAAGATTGTTCTTGAAATTTAGGCTCTTGAAATGAGTTGGGTGTAAAAAGTGATTCTTGATCAAGAAAAGATAATCTTTTTGCTAATCTCTCGGGAAAAAGATGTGCAAAACTGCTACTAGTTATAGAAAGTGTGGGACTTGGTGTAGATGGAGTTTTTAGTTTCCAAACCCTCTTAGAAACTAATCTCTCAGGATCTGAAAGGACTTGAGCTTTTTGCTGCGAAGTATCTAACCTCGTATGAGGCATTTTTGAAGCCAGAGTTGCAATTCTTGTTCAATACAAACAAACACTTCCTCCTCAATGAACAACCAGAGGAAAATATTAAAACCTAGGGAAAAATATTCTTATCTTCGGTCCCCAACAATGGTGCCAATTAATGTTGTCTCTGAGGAAACTAATTTCTTGGCTGTGGAGAAATTGTGGCTAAGACATTAAAGTTTGATTACGCATGTCACTCATTAGTATAAAGTGTCTTTATCTTGAGGAGTATGAAGAGCATTATTTTGAAACCCTTGACATATAGGTGACATGAAAATTTCAAAATTCCATTTGATGCTGAATACAAATGCTGCGTGAAGAATACTTAGGAAGATTAGTGGCAATATGCTGTATTTAACAAAAACTATTATCTTTAACTTAGATGAAATACAGAGAAAGGAGATTTAAACACGGGAGCACTATTTTAAGGAAATTTAACTTTATTCACAGAAGTAAACAAAGACCAGCAGCTTCATTACCATATTCAAAAAGAGAAATATATAAAATGACACATAACGGAGAGATTGCAAAGCATGCTCAACACCGTATGAAAAACTCCTGATTCTTTCATTAATCATCAAATCATCAAGTACAAAATTGTGTAGTCTTCATATTCCCAAGACTCGGACCCTTTTTCTTTGATTTTCCTCCTTTTATACATTATGGGACAGTTGATAACTACCAAGAAACTCTCAAAATACTTAACTACTTTCTAACTGCCTTAAGTAAAGTCATTTTAAAATATTACATTGGAGGGTACAAGACACCTCACTTTTCTTAGAAAATAAAATAACATAAAATGAAATGAAATGAAATTATGATTGATTGTTGCTAGTCACTGTTCGGATTGTTGGTTTGAGTAGATGGCCCTGCTGATGAATCTTTTGTCTGTTCTATCATCCACTCCTTGCATATTCTCCACAATGGCACATTTTGATTTGGTGCTTCTTCCAATTTGTTGAGTGCCATTATGAACGCTGTGATCCTACTATAAGTAGGCTTGTCTATAAACCAAGTCTTTACCATCCACAAAAGTTTAAAATCCTTATTCAGATAATTCACAATAGTTTCTCCTTTCAGTACTACTATCTTCTCATGGGTGCTGTCAATCTTACTTTTTGCTTCCACTGGAAAAGTCTCATATGATTCCCATGGTAACAAATTTCCTTGTAAATCCCAGCAAGAGGGGAGCCCATCTCTAACTCTTTTATCAAACAGGATATTGAACCTGATCCACATTTAGGCTTTGTCTAATAAACTCAAGAGCAAAGAGTCGAATTGGCACAAATTTTGGTAGTCTATATGGTTTGACTGAGGCCCCATAAAGCCTAATTTCTGCATGCTCTTCAAATATAAACCAGTCTCCACATCTTACATATTTTCTCAATTGAAGAAATTCTTGAGCTTTGGGAAGAAATGTTGGTGGCAAGGTCCCATTCAAAATCTTGTAAGCCACTGGAAGAAATAAAGAATTAAACTCAAATAGTCCACCATCTTTTGGATCACCCCTCACTAGGTCTGTCCAGAACATCACTGACTGTTTCTTTTTATTTATGTATACAATGTTTAGCCCCAAATTAGTAAAATGATCAACATTCTGGTACAAGAACAAATAAGTGACAACTGAAGGAAATTTAAATGAACTAGTAAGTTACAGAGTCATGAATTGAGTATTAATGGTGTCCACCCATAATGCTGGAATATCTAATATCATTTCTGGCTTCACCATCATAGTGAAAAGCCCCAAAACCGCTTTATCAACCTGTCTGAAGTCTTCCCTTCCTAGAATTTTAGAAATCACTTGAAAAATTGGTCTTACATTTGCTGCAAAGATATCTAAAGAAAACAATTTGTCATCTAGGGAGAACTATCCAGGTTTGGGAGCTAAGAAGGATAAAGCATAAGAGGACTCCTGGCACGATAGGTTGTCATAATATGAGATTAAAGACTCTTCAGTAAAAGTGACATAAGTTCCAGAGACAGGGTAATTGAAAGCTTGGTGAATTAACTGAGAAGTTACCTGGAAGACACTTTCTCCTAACTGATTCATCACAAAACATTGCTTAGGATACATAGACAAGGCTAACCACTAAATGGATTCTGGAAACAAGTGGGTTTTTGGGACAAATGATGCTAAGACACTTGACATAACCATTTCCATAAATATAGGGGACTTCTTGTGATTCAAAATAATGTCTTGATGTGGGGGAGATGCTTAATTGTGTAGAAGGTATCAAAAATATCATGTTCGACGTCCATTAGCGGGGTATGGATAACAGAGGAGGAACTTATTGTTTGACCATGGCATTTGAAAATGATAGTTGCTGACTTGGAATGCTGAACTGGAGGTGAGAGTTTATGTGCTAGAGCTTCTCGTAGCAAAACAAGTGACTAATACAACAAGGTTTATTTCCCTTTTTTTATTTATAAATAAAATCAAAATGGGGGGGAATAACGAATTAATGAATTGACGGGGATGAGGCGATAGGGTATGGTGAGTGAGTTGGACAGAAATGAATGAGGACGGAGGATGAAGTGGCAGACATGAGGTGTAGCGAGAAGATGAGGGGTGGTACACTGTGGGGGTAGGGGGTGTACGAGATGTCGATCAAGGTCGAACCCCCGCAGTGATCACGGGTCGTCGATCTCCGTCAACCGTGCTGATGTCAGGGTCAACTGTGGGGGTTGTGCCATGAGTTATAATCTGCATTAATTGTTCCCCCGCAAAGTGCTTAATCTATCTCTTTTGCCGACATTTGATCGCTCTTTGTGAAAATGCTCGGGCTTTAGTAGATGGGTCAAGCCCACCTTCTTAATGCCATTTAAATTAATATTTCAAATTTGTTTTTAAAATTTCCTTTGTTTTTTCAAAACTTGTACTATTTTTTTTGGATTTTGAATAATAAAAACTAAAATGACAGAGTAAGCTACAACAATTCCAACAAAATCAATGAATGATATGACACCTTAGAGAGTATGGAGTGGAAAGAGCCTCAAGTCAAACATCTTAATTTTTTTGGATATCCAACATATATTTATGTCCAAGAGAAAGAAATGATGTTGTTTGAGAGGAAATACAAGAAAGGTCACTTGGCTGAAGTGAAAAGACAAAGGCATACAAACTTATTAACTTAGAAAAATACACAAATATGTATTAGCAAAGGTGTTGCCTTTGATAAGGACTCTAAGATGAAATTGAATGAAAATCAAATAGGTTAAGTTGATCAACTTGAAAAAGAACGAGTCATCAATGCCCTCATTGATGATGAGGACGAGCCCATGGGAAGTGCATTTAAGTATAAAAATCCTAAGTGGTTCTATAAGACCTTAGAATGAGTTAGAGATGTAATGTCTCTAAATGTTTTGTATGAGGTTACGATAAGTATAGGTTAATTTAGCTTTGGTGCATTTGGAAACTAGCAAGGCATATAAACTCAAATGAAGAACAATGATCTGTTTACCCACATTGAGGACAAGTTAGAGGCTATATGCATGCAATAAAATGGAGGACCGATTCACATAAAATTGAACGAAAATGTTTGAGCATTAGCATAATTATGGTCCAATTGGGAAGGTTTGATAGTGTTGAAAACTGTGTAACTAGGTTCGGTCTTCATAAGTATGAAATGTATTCTTGTAAATATAAAATGAAAATATGTTATTATTATTATTGAAGCATGGGTTTCATGTTGAAGTTTTTTTATTTTATAGGTCAAGCACCCATTGAGTGCTTCTAGGGTTTTTCCTAGGTATAAGAGTCATTTTCATTTATTGAATGTTGAAGAAAAGGGTAACTAGGTTCTGTATTTGTCAATGTAATTTTGATCTTTGTACTTGTCAAGAAAAATAATTATTATTTTTATAAATTGTATGCATGAGTTTCTTTCTCATTCCATAGGTC
Organism: Pinus tabuliformis; assembly: GCA_031772625.1. NCBI lineage: Eukaryota > Viridiplantae > Streptophyta > Pinopsida > Pinales > Pinaceae > Pinus > Pinus tabuliformis. The sequence continues at coordinate 109,158,349 of CM062804.1, forward strand.
TAGGAAAGTCAAAGAGTCAAAAGAAAATTGAAGAGCTCTTCTTGACCCTGTGTAATGTATGTGGGTCAAAATGAATGTCTAGTTTCACCCTCCGAGACAAGCACAGTCCTATGGATGAAGTCAATCAACAAATGAACTAAAGAAAAGTCATGTCAGCTTGCAAATAGAGAAACATCTATTCACACTATAGGTCGGCTTAATATGTGGGTCAAACCACTATAAATAGGTGTGTAAGTTCAGAATTACAGTCAAGGAATTTCAAACATCTCTCTGCAACTCGCATCTCTAAAATCTTGGACAAGTACACGGGTCTTCAATCCGCATTATAGGACAAATTTTCGAATGTTTCTGAAACAATCTCAGTGTAGGAAGATCTCGGTGTTGGAAGAATACTATCACAGTCTCAGTAGATATTAACAATCTTTGCATATATGTGACGAGAAGGATCTTAGTATTACTATCTCAGCATGGTTAAGGATAACGATGATCCCATAGTAGCAACATAGTCTTGACATCTGTTATGAAGAGGATAATACACTCTTGAGATACTCACAGTCATAGTCTCATTGTATTGATAAGAACCTCAGTGATCCTACAGTAATGTTCTTTGCCTTGGCATACATTTTAAGTACACCTATACTCTCATAGAAGTAATCGTGTAAATACAATCATGATCTTGATGAAGGCAAGGTCAGTATAGAGACTTAGTAGACTTGGTGATGAGCTCAGTGAAGGTGCAACAATGGTACTACTGTAATGCAATAATGATGACCTTAGTGAAACAACAACAATGAAGATGATTTCAGTAGTAAAAAGGAAGAAGATTGGTGTTTTGGTCTTGGAGTGACATAGAGGGTCAATTTTAATGGCCTTGGTGTTCATCAATTAGAATCTCTATAAGAAGAATTATGTGCGGGTTTTCCTCTTGAAGAGGGAGAGGTTTTGGCCCTAGCAGAATGCCAACTTCTTTTGTTCTTGTCTCTTTGTTTTGGTAGCAGTTTGATGAAGTAAACACACACACACAGAATAAGAAGAAGATCAAGATAAGATAAATAATAAAATCATTTTACAAATTGTTATCAAGTATAGAAGAATCTATCTAATGCTAACTGCCCTAGATTCTTCAACATGGTATCAGAGCTAAGGTGCTGAAGTCAAATGAAGGGCAGAAAAAGAGACATACAAGGATCTGTCTTCAAGGACATCAAAGCAGGTTGAAGGGATTAAAGGAGCAAGTATACAACACATAGGTGTACAACAATCATGGAGTATCAAATTCAATAATTACACTCATGCACTCAACTCATGCTCAATTTGATGGAGTATATCAGTGATCCTCACTTCTTGATCATTGAACTTTCTCCATGACATAAAATATAGTTTCAGGTATATATATATATTGTAGAATTAATCCAAGGAATACCTCTCACAATCCATGATTACATCACTGTCTCAATATAGTTATTACATCAAGGCAGTTTCGGTGATGAGACAGTCTATCTATACAGTGCCACCCACAATTTAGTTCTATTATTCATGGACAAGTTTTGGCTCTCAATATATTGCCTCTCAGCACAATGAAGATAGACATCACTATGCAATGCCATATCAATATAATTGTCACAATCTCGAATTATGTCTATGATTATGATCTCAATAGCATGGTTCTCGAATCAGAACATAGTATCTCTAACATGTCAACAATATGTTGAAGTCAAAAGTACCTTAAAATGAATTGGGAAGGCCGTGAAGTGGTCTCAGTGATGTTAAGACCACTTGATGTCATGGTGCTAGAAGGCCTCCAAGGAAGTCGTGATGAAAGGATACTAATGATGGGAAGCTCAAGCAAAAGAAGCATCAAGGTGATGATCTCCTCTTCACACACCAAGTAAGTATCTTTCAAATTTATAATCAGATTTGGTTAAAAGATTTCATGATTGCAAGGAGATTTATAAAGAAAATTCCTTGCATAGAATAAAGAGGATTGTCAAGAATTGTTTTAATCCATCAAGAGATTCATAAGATTCATATGATATCACTCAAAATTCCTCTCAGACCTAAATAGCAGAAGAGGAGACATAAAGAGAAATATATGAAATGCTAAATATACTCTCGGAAATTAAAGTAAAGGAAGTCACTTAGACCTACACAATAGTAAAGTTATCAAAGAATAAAGGAATAACTTCACGAAGATCTAGGAAAGATGATAAGAAGGTAGTCATGATTGATGAGAAAGGTAACATATATCAACGAACAAAGAAGGTTACCTAACCCAACAATTTGTGATCTCTATGCTAGATAGAGAAAGACAAGTTGCAGTCTATAGTATTAAAGGATACAAGAATTCAACCTTGTGCAAAAGGAAAGGCAAGGTTGGTCCTCAAGCAAAGACAAAAAGTTAAGATTCAATGCTATAGAAATATTTTGGAAGCTCATATCACTGAAAGATGGAGGAATCTAAAGAAAAGGGCCAAGGAAAGAGGGAGTATCAAATCTCTCCTATGATTAATATAGCATCCCTCACAAAAGGATCCTATCATAAGCTCCTATATCTTGTGTTATAATATATGGAAATGATAATAAGATGCATCATAGCATCATGAAAGCATTAGAAGCAAGAGCTCGTGGCATCACCATGGAAATCATGAAGGACAAAAAAGAAAAATTCCATGGTAGTCAAACATGAAGGATATAGCTCTTGGGAATGTCATTGAACATTAAAGGAAAGAAAGGAGTCATTTAAGGCTCATCATACATCAAGTCAAAAAGGAAACATCTGCTAGTTGGGGATATACAAGATCCTCAAAATTCTCTGATGGAATCCTCATTGTAGGGTTCACTGATCTAGAGAAGAAGCAAGTGTTGGAACAATAACTCCAACATATGGAATCCATGAGATGATGATATGACATGAAGAAAATCAAGGGATTGAAGATCTTTTCAATCAAGGAAGCTGCTGGAAGAAGCCTCGATGACCTGAAGGTAAAATAAGGTATGTATGCTTGTGTTTAATATTATAATGTCATGTCATATGGTTTCAGGTAATATGGATCCTTGCTTATATCTTAGGAAGCATGATCAAGAAAAAAAAGGGATCTCTTCCTTTGAAAAGATGAAGGAAGGCATAAGTCACACTAGATGAAATCAACATAATATGTCCTCATATGAAGTATGAGGTGATTGAATACAATAAATAAAATTTGACTGAAAGCTATGGAATGTGTGAGGAAGGAAGAGATTGTGAGATATTCAACCACGATGAACGCAATAAAAATCCAAAAGACCAAAAAGATTTGACTAGGAAATCTCCCAAAAAGATATGAAGACTCTGATGAAAGTCTGAAAAAGAATGAAGACCCTTGATAATGGATATCTTTGGGAGATGTACCTACAAGAAGATTTCATAATGAAGAGCCATATAGTAAGGTATGATTTAATTTAATATAGTGTTTCAATTTCTTGAATAATATCTGGATGAGTTCATGCAGGGCTACTAGAACAAGACTGGAAAGTACAAGTGCAACCAACATTCATGCGATGGATGGAAACTCCTGAAAGAAGCATGTCGAGAAAATAAGTAGCCATATGAAGAGGGTTCCAGATATGTACCAAGAAGGACACTTTCTATGAAGAAAGGAATGACATGATGGAGTGAGAAGGAAAGTGATTGATGGTTGTTTCCCTACAAGGAAGAAGCTCAACTAAATTTCATGACATCAAGGAGAGAAGTTGATTAGGTAGCTGAAGGACCCACAAATAAAAATTTGTTGATATATAGAAGAGTCCCTAGCTAAGAGGGAGCTTTGACAGGTCCTTTATCAAGAGGGAGTTTGAATTAAGATCACCCCTGATTACAAAGGAGTGACAATTGTGTTTTCCATGTCACATGTCATGCACTAGATCAGGACTGACAGTCGTAAGTCTAGATGAAGGCCATGAATGGAAATGTAGACACATGATAGACACAACATTCTTGTCTTCATTTGGGAAGAAATAATGGGAGGGTTGGGTGATCATGTAACATCCGATACTCTTTGAGGATGTGTAGGGCATCCAAGAGAACTCTATCTATGTTTTCATCTGTTTAAGGAGAACTCTCGATGGTTTTTCTCTCCTTAGCTCCTCACAGGTCATATCTATCCATTCACTTATTTCAAACGCATCAAGACAATCTCCTACCTTGCCCCAAAAAGACCTCTGCAAAAACTGTGTCTCATCCCCGCACCCAAAATTGCTGTGCTCAGTTTTCCAACAAAACCCTAAAAATTTAAAATCAAACTTTCCCTATCAGTTTACTAGCCTAAAATCAGTGTTCTTTATTGGTCATCTCAGCCCTTTGAAGACCTTTTGCTGAGATAGACCCGGAGAGAGCTCTCTCCTGTCCTCGTAGGGCTAGCTACGAGGCTAAGTGGTTTGATGTTGCCTTGGATTTTGCCTTCCTCAGCCTGAGGCAAATTCGAGCGCTAACAGTACCGTAGAAGCTAGTAAGGAAGCCCTGTGGCTTCATCAGATCCTGTCAGAGTTTGGGTTTCAGCAGCAGCATCCGACTACACTTTGGTGTGATAATCAAAGTGCCATTCAAATATGCAAAGATCTAGTCCAACATCAGTGAAACAAACACATTGAACTACACATGCACTTCATCAGAAAGCTCATTCATGACCATGTTCTTGAAGTGCAATATTGTTCAATAGATGATCAAGTTGCAGACATCTTTACAAAGGCTCTCACAGAGGCGAAGTTTACTAAACTTCGATTTATGGTTGGAGTTCAGGAAGTTTTCACTGAGGGGGGATAGGATCTAATGCCTCCTTCCTTCTCTTATTGTGTCATATTTGTACATCCTTCAATCCTATCCTAAGTTGTTCTTAAGGGGGGATGTTAGGATATTCCGACACATAGGAAATAGTTAAGTATAACTTGGTCTAGTGTAGAGTTAGGTAAAGTGTGTTTCTTTACTATGTACTTTTGTAACTTACAATCCAATGGTCATGATATGTTCTAGACATGAAGTGATCTGACGGTTCATTCTCTCCTCGGTATTACCGACACTTGATCCGTGCTTAACACCCAATTGGTCCATGATCTCTATTTAAAGAGAATGGAGCGTCATTTGTAGTTTAATCATTCATGAGAGAAGCTTATGTAAATTTTCCTTCTTTTATTAATAAATTGCCTGAAGTGGCCGTGTTGGCTCAGGCTGTGGACTGTTTCCCTCTTTGAGGGTTTTAACCACGTCAAGAACACTGGTGTATTGATTTGTGATCTATTTGTGAGCGGTGTCCTTTGGTGTTTTCTCTGAGGAACTTACCCTGTAAATTCCTACAATTCAGCCCCTCTGAAGAATAATTTTGGTCTCCCTTTTCTTGCCTCTTCGACATAGGAAAAATGTTGGAAACTCTAAGGAATTCTCTTATGTTGCTCCCTCAATCACTGATGCTCTCCTTCTTTGGCTCTTACTCTCTTTCTTGCTGAATCACCGTAACTGGATAGCTTGATCTGCCAAGGTGATATGTTAGACAAACTTGAAGGTGATAGGAAAATTTGCAAGTAAAATTTTATGTCTTTTAGGCAATGGATCACTTTGAAAAAGCACATAAAATAATGATTTTAAAATTCAGTTAACAACATAAAAACATAGACAAATATACCATATATAGAAACACAAGACAACATAATGATAAAGGAGTTGACCCCTCTCTTGGGCTTCATCTCTTGGTCCAGCTTCCAATGTTGGGCCTCTTTCATTAAGTGTTCAAATTTGTATTTATATGCATTTACAGTGCTTAGAATGTAAAAATTATGTCTCTAATGGCTCTAAAATAGTAAAAAACCCCAAGTTGGGATCTTGTTGAGCTCAATTTGGTCAAAAATTGAAGAAGTTAAGCCCTAGAGAAGTGTTTCTGCTAACTTCTCTACAAACTAGATTGCTCTGCTAACTGTTCTACGAATTTCGTCATTCCAGGGTTAGCCGAGCACCAATTTCACTCGACGATAATGAGGTTCCCACTAGTTTGGGTGCAATTTGTTGGTTCGTTTAAATGCATTTTGACCCATTTCCGTAGAAAATATGGCCACATGGGGCCATGGGCCTAGGAGATGGGGCTAATTGCCCACCCCCATCAACATAGCCCCTAGGTCCATCAACATATGGTTCCGTGGCGCATATAAATCGAGGCTGGTCCCTACATTTCTGCACCTGTCTACCAACTCTCTATGCGATCTACCTCCGGTTACATGGCTAATGTTTATACTATGGACTAGGGCTAAGCCCTAAGCCCTTGGTCACTCTGCCTGCAGTCTCATGGGTAGTGTAGTGACTAGGGGCCAGGGGCTTAGCCCCAACCCCCCTCCCCAAACCTTTAACTGCCTAAACTTCAAATGGATATTTGCAGCTATATGGGTTAAGTAACACCTTGTGGTCTATTGGTAAAGAGTTGTGTTGCAAACCTTGAGGTCACGAGTTTGAATTCGGTCAAGCCTTCAGCCAACCCATACCAAAATTTTACACTATGTTGGGGTGCCACACGGTAGCCTGTGATTGGGCCACATGGCATCCAACCATTGGGCCAACACAAAATTCCATCAACCAACCAGAAATTTCCAAATCGAACCATTCAGACGAGGCCACTTGGCAGCCTGCCATTGGCTTACATGGTACAATCAGCTTGTCGAGTCACCCTACCCAGTCAACAATCCTACATCCAACTTGTAACCTTTTTACCTTTTGGGAAAACGATCAGAATGCGATATCTGAAGCATAAAATATCAGTTTTGAGCAATTCAAGTTGTGTTGGATTCAAGTCATCGAGCTCTACGCTTTGGCACTAGTTTCGAGCACTTCAAATTTTGAGCAGTTTACTGATCTCTTGGATCACTCCTCCCCATTGGAAGCTTTTGGACCTCAAAAAAGTTATTTTCAGTCAAAAAACAAATGAGGGTACAATTCACTCACCCTTCCAATCTCAATCAATTTGGCTTTGCTGGGATTTGTACCTTTGAGCCCCACACGAAGGTACTCCACATTCCCTCTTCTTGAAGTTCTTGTTTTTTCTATCAAGGATAGTATCTTGCTGCAATTATTCAAGAAATTCAGGAGATAAATCTTCTATTGAAGGAATTTGAACATTCTCTCCTTGGTATTCAATCAAAGGAGGCTCATATAATCTCACATTCTCGTAATTAACAACTGCATACATTTACATATATGGAGGCAAATCCAACCGAAAGGCATTATGACCAATCTTTTCTAAAATTTTAAAAGGTACATACCTTATTGGTTTCAGATTTTTACCTTCTCCTTGCTAATGTAAAACCAAACTTCATCTCCAACCTAAAAAATGTGGTCAACACGATGCTTATCATGCTTTGTCTTGTACTTGGCTTGACTCTTTTTCAACTGTTCTTGAACCATTTGTTGCACCAATTGAACTTGTTCAATGAATCGCTTGGCTTTATCAATGTCACTATGTCCATCAATAGCAATATCTTTCCCAAAGATATAATCTAAAGGATATTTTGGTAAGTATCCAAATCATGCTTCAAATGGAGATGTTTGAGTCAATGAATGCTTGACCATGTTGTAAGCACGCTGAATGTAGTGTAAGCATTCATCCGAAAGCTTAGCGTGTTTGCTGCAATAAACACGAAGAAGATGTACTACCGTTCTGTTCACCACTTCTGTCTGACCATCAGTTTGTGGATGGAATGTTGTTCTCTTTTTCAACTTGGTGTCCATGAGTCCCCATAAACTTAACTAAAATTTCCTGACAAATCGATAATCTTGATTAGAAATAATAGATTTAGGCAACCCAAAATGCACCTGTACATTTTGAAAGAAACTTTGTGCAGTCTGTTCAGTTGTAACCTAGTTTTTACAAGGCATCAAAATACACATTTTGTTGAAATGATCCACCAAAACATAAATATAATCATGATTTTTCCTAGACTTATGTAGCCCTCCTACAAAGTCCATAGAAACACTTTCCCAAGGACGGGAAGGAACTGGAAGTGGAGTATACAATACTAGCTTTCTATTGCTAGACTTACTAGTAACACATAAATAACATCCTGTTACATATCGTGACACTTTTTCATTCATACAAGGCCAATAACAATACCTCTGTAATTGTGCCACCGTCTTGCCTACAACAAAATGGCCAGCGATAAGAGAAGTATGCACTTCCCTTATGATGTTGACTCTTTCACCTTGTGGAATGCATAACTTGCCAAGATGATACAACAATTTATCATGAACATGGTAATCTAATTCCTCTACTTGGTTGCCTTGACACAAAGTTGCATATACATATTTAAAATCTTCATCTAAAGCATACTGTTCAACATAGCTCTCATGCATGATAGAATTATGCTTAAGAAAACTGATGCACTAACTATTAGGGGAATTTTGAGGTTTAAAATGGACCTCCTAAGGAAATTATAAAATAATAGTGGAAATACTAAAATAATATTAGATTACATTATCAAAATTTTTAGGGAAAAAGAAAAAACCATTTTTTTAGCTCGTATTTTCAACTTATCTCCCTATGGTTTTACTCAAATTTCGAGCGACAACACTTGTTGGATGAAAAATTTGATTCCTCATCCAAGGAGTACCCATGTTGCATACTTTCGATGGACCCTACTATACAAAACATGAGAAATACATAAAAAATGTGATTGCAATCACATTTTTCATGTATTTCTCATGTTTTGTGTAGTAGGGTCCATCAAAAGTACGCAACATGGGTACTCCTTGGATGAAGCATTAAATTTTGCATCTAATGAGTACCCTTGCTCGAAATTTGAGTAAAACCTAAGGGAGATAATTTTAAAATATGAGTTGAAAAGTAGTTTTATTATTTTAATATTTTTTAATCATTTTACTTTTTTACTCCAAAAATGGTGAATCGTCCCCCATGGTTGACATCATCATCTTGAATCCTATTGGTCCTTATAAATTTTATTTTGGTTGTACATTTTTCTTAAGAGACTCATTTTAGACCTCAAAATTCCCCTAATGCAATTGGTCTAGATAGCATGTCAACAACTTTGTTATAGATACCTTTCTTATACCTTATCACCAAGTGAAATTGCTGCAAGAAACCCATCCATCTGAAATGTCTTGCTTGTTGTAGCTTGTTTGTAATTGCAAGTATTGCAATGGTTGATGATCAGTGTGAATGATAGTTTCCTTTCCCATCAAATAGTGTTTTCATTTTTTCACACTTTCCACCAAAGCATACAATTCTTTGTCATACGTAAGATAGTTAACTACTACATCATTAAAAGTTTAAGAATGGTAACAAATGGGCTTACCATGTTGCATCAAGACCGCTCCCATAGCATAGTCACTTGCATCGGTTTGTATCTCAAATGGTTGTCTTAAATCAAGAAGTGCAAGAACTGGTGTTGTAATAATTATCTCTTTCAATGCATCGAAGGCTTTCTGTTGCTTGCCTCCCCACTGAAAAGCCTATTTCACACTTGTCAAGGCATGTAATGGAGCTGCAACTGATGAGAAGTTATAAACAAACTTTCTCCAATATTGGGTTTCTCCCAAAAAGCTCCTAACCTCTGTTACATTATTGGGTTTAGGCCAATCCACAATGAATTTCACCTTTGAGGGATCTATCTTCAATTCACCCCCTCCAACAATATGACCCAAATACACTAACGAGGTTTTTCCAAATTCACATTTACACATACAACTTTTCTTTCTTCAAGACATCTAAGACTTACCTAACATGCTTGACATGCTCTTCATGAGTCTCAATGAAAATCAATATGTCATCTAAATAGACTATCACAAAGTCATCAAGAAAAGTTCTTAAGACATCATTCATAACTCTCATTAATGTCGCAGGAGCATTACAAAGCCCAAATGACATAACCAACCTTTCAAACAAACCTTGCTTTGTTTTGAAAGTTGTCTTCCATATGTCTCCTTCAGCTATCCTAATCTGATGATAGCCACTTCTCAAGTCTAACTTAGTGAAATAAACAACATCTTTCAACTGATCAAGTAAATCATCAATTCGAGGAAGAGGGTAACGATTCTTTACCATGATCTTGTTCAAGGCTCTGAAATCCACACACATGTGCTATGTACCATCTTTCTTTGGTACTAAAACAATTGGAGACCCGCATGACAATGTGCTTGGTCTGATGACCCCTTTATCAAGCAACTCTTGGATTTGTTTCTTGATTTCTGCATTCTCCATGACTGACATCCTGTACATGCCAATGTTTGGAAGATGACAATCTTGCTACAATTGGATCTCATGTTGGATTCCTCTTTTAGGAGGTAATCCTTCAGGTTCCTGAAACATGTTATCATAGGTATTAACAAACTCAACCAAATCAGATTTTAATCTTGCTTCACATCCTTGGAAATCTTCATTTTCAACATTCTCTTTGGGTTTGATCATCAAGAGTACAAAATTCTTACTAGCATTAACAAGGCTCTTCATTTGTCCAGCATTCACAAGTGATAAGTTCAATTTCTTGCTATGTGCTCTAACAATGTACTCAATCCCATTTTTAAACAAATGATATTTGTTCTCATGGAGATGAAAGATGGATCTCCTATCATATAGATATGGGCTTCCCTAAACAATACCACAAATGTCAAGTGGAACTACATTAAGCTCTACCTCATCTATAAAGTTTGTAGTGATGGCGAATTTCAGTTTACATCTTTTTGTCACATGCAATTTTGCATTGTCACATATCCAACCTAAAGGACAAGGTTTAGGATGAGGGATGGTTTCCAAGTTTAATTTCTTAACAATGTCTTTTGAAATAAGGTTTGCTTGTGTTCCACTATCAAACAAAGTATCTATCTTAGTATGTTTTGAAATGACTCTAATGTGGAAAATCTCTATTCTTTCTTTTTTATGTTGAGTTTCATTGAGGTTACTAGAAGAACTAGTACTTGCAATAGAGTCCTTACCTTTAAATCCCATGGCTATGATATTTGTTTCATCCCCATAATCATATCCTAAATCATGTTGTGTAGTTGCAACAGTCTTTTGTTTGCCTTTGTTGTTAAATTTTTTGGGTCTCATTTCAGGATGAAGTTTCCAACAATGGTCATTATCATGGCCTGCTTTTGAATAATGTTTACATCTGAGTTTTTCTCCCTCCTTCTTGACTGAAGCATTCTTCTTCCCTTTTCCTTTGAATTCCCCCTTTCCTTTGTCTCCACTCTTGAATGGCTTATTGCTGCCCTTTTGGGGAACATTCTTCCCTCTTGCTTCTAAATGAGTTGTCCGAACACAAACTTCATCTAGTTTTGTAGGGTTAAACATGATAATTGTGTGTCTCAAATAACTATGTAAAACTCCAATGTATTTCAGTAGAGTTCTCTTGAGAGGATAAATCTATACCCAAAATCAAAGCTCTTTTCCTAAATTCTTGAGCATAGCTGGTCACATTTTGACCCTTAGCTTGTTTAAAGTTTTTCCAATCCATTATAGCTTTTTGCATGTATGCTTATGGATAAAATTGTTTTCTTATTGCAAAAACAAAATCATTCCAAGAGGATAAAACCTTACCACTTTTCTTCATGTCCTCTTGAGTTTTGGCCTCCCACCAAATGAGTGTTGCACTTTCCAACCTAAGAGAAGAAATCTTAATTTTGGTTTCATCATCCTTGATTCTTTGTATCCTGCAATACACTTCAATATGACGAGCCTAATTATCCAATTTCTCAGCATTTACCTCTCCATTGTACATAGACAAATCAAACTTTATGTCAAGCTTTAACAAGGGAGTTTTACCATGTCCCTTTGGAGAATTTGGAGGTCTTTGTGAAGGGCTACAATTAGAAGAAGATGAGGATGAGGATGAGGATGGAGGTGAAGGTGGTAGCTTGTCACCATCCCCTCCATTCCCTTTTGGAGGTTTGTCTCCATTTCCTTTTGGAGGTTTTGAGCTCTCTCCTTGTAACCTTGAGTTCCTCTCCTCATAAAGAACTTTCACCATTTCAAACATTTCAAAGAAAGAATTTTTGAAATTTCTCTCATCTTCAGGCATCCTTTCATGACCTTCTTCATGTGCCATGATTGGTGAAACTTGATATATGTGTGTTCTCCTTGAAACAATTTGAGACCTTGGCTCCACAAGCTCTCCTTCTTATCTTTTGAGCTTCAACCTTATAAGCATCAGGAAACACTTGAAAACAAAAGTAAACCTTCAAAATAACCTTGAGCTCTAATACCAAACTGATATGTTATACAAACTTGAAAGTGATAGGAAAATTTGAAAGTAATTTTTTATGTCTTTTAGGCAATGGATCACTTTGAAAAAGCACATAAAATAATGGTTTTAAAACTCAGTTAACAACATATAAAAAGAAAATATACCATATATAGAAACAAAAGACAACAAAATGATAAAGGAGGTCACCCCTCTCCTGGGATACATCTACTGGTCCAACTTCCAATGGTAGGCCTCTTTCACTAAGTGCTCAAATTTGCATTTACATGGATTTAGTGCTCAGAATGTAAAAATTATGCCTCCAATGGCTCCAGAATAGTAAAAAACTCCAAGTTGGGCTCAATTTGGCCAAAACCTGAAGAATTTATGCTTCAGAGAAGTTTTCTGCTAACTGCTCTACAAACTGGACTGCTCTGCTAATTGTTCTACGAATTCTGCCATTCCAAGGCCCGCCAAGCGCCAATTTTGCCCGGCAGTGAGATTCTTCTGGTTTGGGTGCAATTTGTTGGTTCGTTTAAATGCCCTCTGACCCCTTTCGGTGGCCGGGGCTAACTGCCCACCCTTGTCGGCATAGTCCCCCGGTCCGTCAGTATATGGTTCCGTGTCACATATAACCCGAGGCTGGTCCCCATATTTTTGCACCCGTCTGCTAGCTCTCCACACGATCTGCCTTCGGTTACATGGCTAATGTTTATACTGTGGGCTAGGGCTAAGCTTCGAGCCCTTGGTCACTTCGCTCGTTGTCTCGTGGGTAGTGCAGTGACCAGTGGCTAGGGGCTTAGCGCCGACCCCCTCCCAAAACCTTTAACCACCCAAACTTCAAATAGATATTCGCGACTATATGGGCTAAGTAACAACCTACAATCTATTGGTAAAGCGTTGTGTTACAAACCTTGAGGTCACGAGTTCGAATCCGATCGGGCCTCCAGCCGACCCATACAAAAATTTTACACTGTGTTGGGGTGCCATATGGTAGCCTATGATTGGGTCATGTGGCACCCAACCATTGGGCCAACAAAAAATTCCATCAACCAACCAGAAATTTCCAAATCAAACCATTCAAACAAGGCCACTTGGCAGCCTGCCATTGGCCTATGAGGTACAATCAGCTTGCCTAGTCAGCGGTTCTACATCCAACCTGCAAATTTTTTACTTGTTTGGGAAAACGATAAGAACATGATATCAAGAGCATATGATATTGGTTTTGAGCGATTCAAGTTGTGTTGGATTCAAGTCGTCGAGCTCTATGCTTTGGAATTGGTTTCAAGAACTTTTGAACACTTTGAATTTTGAGCACGTCACAAATCTCTTGAATCACAAGGTAACTTGCTCCCCTCTTGTGTGTCTCTCCATTCTATCGACTTGCTCTTATAATCTCTCACTGGAGCTTCAATGACCATGATTAAATCCTCATCAATGACTAAGATCATCTCATACTTGATCTGTGTCATTTTCCAAAAGACTCTAGAGCGTAAGTTGATTTTCTCAATTAATTCACTTTAACTAACCACTTTTCCTTAGTTAGACTTCGGAAATATTTAAATGATGGCTAATTAATTTAATTAAGGCATTTCACAAGCTTATCTCGCGAAACCTTTTCTGGGTTTTGGAGATCTTGTGTTTGTTAACCTCTTAGACACAAATTAAGACTAGAATGCCTATCTGATGCTACCAAATCAATAAAAAACTAACACTCCCTCTTAGCAAGGAAGATTTTCTCTCCATTCCAACATCTCTCCTCCATAGCCAGATCACGCTGCTGGTGTTTGACATCTGCAACATAGTCACAATCCACCAAGCTACTGCACATACTGTGCCTCCCTGCGTTGCTTCCAACATTTCCTGTGTTTCATCTAATCTCACGCTGTTATTGTTGATGCAACTATTGCAACTGAGAATTGATCTACTATCCCTGCAATTGGCTTATGCAATTGTCCCTTGATTCTTCTTATTACAACTAGCTCTGTTTTGTCTACTAAGTATCTGACTGCACGCAACTCTCTTTGCACCCCTCTAGTATCTAACTGCAACTAGCTTTGTATTGTCCCTTAAGATCTGACTGCATCTTGCTGACATCTCGGTCCTCCTAGCACTGAATATCGTGGGCCCTCGTAGCCAAGGTTATGATCCATGTGAAGAGTATGATGTGACAACTACTACTCTTCCATGGACCTTACCCAATCATGCAACTCTGAATCATTATGCTCCTCCAGCTGGAGGTATAGAGAATATCAATGCAAATCCCTCCAACCTAGACATCAACTCATCTATCTCTATTGAAGTTGTTGTCTACCCTTGCCCTTCTTGTCCTTCTTTCTCTTTGGACACTGGGTGACGTAGTGACCAAACTCACCACATCTGAAGCATCTGACCTTCGACATGTCCTTTCTATTCTTCTCACCTCCCTTTGAGTTTTGTCCCTCACTGGGACCTATCTTTGCCTTTCCCTTACTAACAAGGGATACATTTTCATCTTCCTTCTCAACCTTCAGTCCTCTACCTCTGTTGTTGGTAGTACCCTCGACAAGAGTGAGCCTTAGCTCCTCTTGAGTGAAGTCACTCCACAGACATTCCCAATCTGACAATTTATATCGTCTAGGAATTCCCTGAACGAAAGTTTCCCACTCTCTGGAAAAGTCGTTTATAGCACAAGTTCTTTGTCATTACGATTCTCTCCTACAACTACTAGCTCATCATGAACATTCTGAAGTCTTCTGAGATAGGAAGTAACTCCTTCACCCTTCTACATCTTTGTGGTCCTTAGGTTCCCCTTGAGAATCATTTTACGATTCTTTGATGGATCTTGCTATAGCTTCACAACAACATCCCACATATCTTTTTTCTTATCCTTCTCTGTAATACGCAGGGGAATATGATCCTAAACCTTGTCTAAGACCATCCTCTTAGCTTTGGCCATATCTTTCTTGTAGTCGAGATACTAGATAGGATCTGTCGGTTCTGCTACAATTGTTGTCAGGAACTCCTTCAGACCATACTCATCTAAGAGGAATAGCATCTTGGCCTTCCAGACACCAAAGTTAGAAGCTCCGTCAAGTCTATCTTGATCTCTGAGACCTACTGCGACCATCTTTGCAAAACTCAAATAAACTAGAGACTGGATCTGGAATTCTCCTTCTCTTTCCCTTCTCGACTACCTTTCGGCTACTCGTACTCCCTCAAGCATACTCCCATTGCCTATTACACCTCAATTAGGCAACTCACCCAACCTTTTGGAAGTCCTTCTCTAGAATTTGGCACATGATTTTCTCCTCCTAAAGCTCGCACTAGCTGACTGGAAAAACTGCTACGCCCTACTGCTGCTAGAAATCACAATCTCCTCCTGGAAATTGGAAATTAGAAATCCTCTAAGAATTTCTGGAAATTCCTTTGTGTGCTTTTCTCTTCATGCCTTGTGCAGATCTACAACTAAAACCCTCGCTACAAAACTTCTACCCCCAAATCTGCTCAATGAATCAACTAATCTTCTCATCAGAACTTCTTCACGGAAACCACAATGCCTTCTGGAACTTTGTTCTAGGCCAATTGAACTTTTCCTGCACTTTGCCTCTAGAAATTGATTTTTTTACCCAATAATTTGCACTGCTTGGCTGGCCTGCATAGATCTAAGCTTTGTGTTTCAGATCTCCCTCTTAAATTGCATGATCTCCTAATATTTCGCCTCTGAGCCTCTGATATGATCTTCAATTCTCTGATACCATGTGAAAAATTATTGATTACAATTACTAGATATTATTCTCCTAACTGTTAGCAGTTTAATTGTATATGGCATTTAACAAATAATTCACAATTGGAATCTTCACCATAAAATATGTTGCAGAAAATAAAAAAATCAGGAACGGAGAAATATATGCACACACAAACAATCGACACAATTATTTTGGATTGAATAGCCCTTGGAAAAAACCCTGAAGGTAAAGTTGGTGCAACATGTGAGAATTTATTTTATTGGAAATTATTATAACTAGATGCCCAACTGGCAATCCTTCAGAAATAATCTGGCAAAATCTACTAGAGAAATCTTCTCCCTTCTACAAACATTTCAGCCTCCCTTTGTCCTGCTCGAACCCTCTCACTAGTAACTCGACCTTCCTGGAATTTGCATTGCCTAGCCTAGAAAATTCATACTGCTTGCTACTCAACTCTAACTGAGCCGTCCAACCTTCCTTTGCTTCCAGAAATGACTCACTTTGCGTTCCGGGTGATCTATCGGCCTTCAACAACTGAAACGACCCTTTTTCCAGCACTTGCACTAGGGTTTCTGGTTGCTTGCATTGGCTATTCAACCTCTCTGCAGAATAATTTTAGCCTCCATTTTCCTACCTCTCAGGCATTGGAAAGCTCTCCAGAATTCTCCTCTACTACTCCCTCAATCATTGATGCTCTCCTTCTCTGGTTCAAACTCTCTTCCTTGTTGAATCACTGCACTTGGATAACTTGATCTACCAAGGTAACTTGCTACCCTCTTGTGTCTCTCTCCATCCCATCGACTTGCTCTTATAATCTCTTGCTAGAGCTTCAACGAGCATGATTAGATCCTCATCAATGACTAAGATCATCTCAGACTTTATCCATGTTATTTTCTGGAAGTCTCTAGAGCATAAGTCGATTTCCTCAATAAATTCACTTTAATTAACCACTTTTCCTAAGTGAGACTTAGAAAATATTTAAATGATGACTAATTAATTTAATTAAAGTGTTTCGTAAGTTTACCTCACGAAACCTTTTCTAGGTTTTGGATATCTCGTGTTCCTTAGCCTCTTAGACACAAATCGAGACTAGACCACTTGTTCAATGCTACCAAATCAATAAAAAACTAACACGGTGGTGACATGTGGGATGGGGTTGCCGTGTGTCAACTAATGTGGCATTGTATGGTGGGGACACATAGACCAGTCATTTCCACGTGTCAACCAGATGTCAATAGTACAAATGCTAACATAGTGCTAAGATGAGTAACTCTTGTGAGAGCCATAAATTCGTGTACAAAGCTTGGAATTAGATGAAATTTATATCATTGGAAAGATCTTGACGAGTAGAAGATGATGGTGATCTCATAAAAGAGTTATAACGTGCTTGAAAACAAATGAATTTTGATAATTACACTTCCTTAAGGTGACCTATGAATTTGGGTCTATACACTTCGCATCCTTATATAGATCTTGAGGGGATTGGGTGGGTTATACATTCATCTTCACAACATCTGCTCAAAGTTTTCGCTAGATGACAACCTAGTATACCTCTCTCTCTCTCTCTCTCTCTCTCTCTATATATATATATATATATATATATATATATATATATAGTGCCCATAATGATATCACTAAAACCTAAGAGTTGCACCTCAAAACCAAATCCTAGATTGATAAAGCTTTGTGTAGGGAATGCTTCATAAATTATCTATCTCAAAATCATTTTCCATGTGGGATTATTCAAAACACACCTTGGGCCAAAGGAAGCATTAATGCGAAACAAAACCCCATCATAGGGATATGACATTGTAATGATAGATTATAATTACGCACATCCAAAAGATAACAATCATACACCAAAAAAGGGTTTGCAAGGCATGACATTGACATTTTTTATGATATACTGTGAAGATGCTATGATAACAAGTTGGGGATATGCATCCCAAATCTAGCTTACAAATTGACAAAGCTTTGAATGCAGTTAATGCCTTGTAAACAACCTCCATCTCGTAATTGTTATTCATGTGTAATTCTTAACAACATCCACACACATCAAGAGAAATATTAATGTGAAACAAAAACACATCATATAGATATGATAATGTAGTAATAACTTGTAATCACAAACATAGAATTTATAACAACCACAAGCCAATGAGGGCCTAAAAGACATGAAACCAAAACCCTTGGTGATGTTAGTAAAAGTGCAAGGGGTGATACTATCACATCAACTTGAGAATTTGCACTTGAAAACCATTTTCAAAACAGTAAAATGTAGTCGTGGTAGTAAAATGTACAATGCTTTTATACACACCACAATATATTTTCTTGTACAAATTTCAATAATTCTCAAAAGCAAATTAATTGGTTTTAAAAAAATTTGATTTAGTCTTTGTTCCATTTTTCTATTTTTACAAGGTTTCTTCCAAAAATATATTATTGATTCTATTCGTAAAATGGATATAAAACTTAATTATATAATCTTTGCAATTATTATAATAATGTTAATCTTAAAATGCTACACTTTACAAAACCTTCAACAAGAAAATAATACAAAAAGTGACCCAACAAATAAGATCTAACAAATAAATGGGATGCCCAATTATCACTATTTTATTTTCTTTAGTATTAAAATGAAGATACTTAACAAATAGGATCTAACAAATTAGATGCCCATTTATTTTTACATAAATTTTCCCTATATTAAAAGGATAGTAAATTACTCAAGCATCAAAGTCAAGTTGGAAAGCCCTTATTTCCATTGGTGATAATTCTTTTATAGGCTATCCATCTTTTATTATTTTTTGCTAAGAATCTCATGGAGGTATTATCCATGTTTTCTACTTTTCAATCTAATCTCTTCATTTTCGGCCCAATTATTCCTATATTAATTTTCCTTTCCTTCGTATTCAAAGAAAGAAAAATTACTAAGCATCAAACTCAAGTTGGAAAGTCCTTATTTCCATTGGTGATAACTCTATTATGTGTTCTCCATCTTTTATTGTTTTTTTGTTAATAATTTTATGGGAAGTATTATCTTCTCCTTCCACTTTCCAATTTAATTTCTTCATTTGTGACTTCTCCATAGCTGCAGAAAGATTAAGCTCCACGATCTTTTTAACCTGCACAATCATGAAAAAATTGTTTCATCAATTAATATGGTTGGTTATAAGGAACATAGTACTTATTTTAATTTTAAGATGGCTAAAAACCCACTCATTTCAAATAAAAGGGAAAATAACAAGAAAATAATTTTTTTTATCTTATGATAAAAAATTCTTACTTTTGTAAAGAAAAAATGGCCAAAAAGCCTCCTAAAAATCACAATTTTTATTTTTTTTTCAAACCTAAACTATTTTATAAAAGATAAAACATTAACACTTATTGTCATATTAAATTATAAATATAATAATTTAAAATTAATAAGTTAGAATTATATGTATATATGAATTATACATTTACAATTATCCTCGAAAATGTACATAGCTAAATATTTAAATCCATGCATCAACAACGATATTAAAGTTGTGAATCCAAAGCTTCTTACATGCAAATTCATTTGCATTCAAGGTAAAAAAATAAAAACTTCATATGTAACTGAAAAGCACAAGCAATGATAGTTGAACGTGAGCATGCACGCTTAAGGCATCTGCAAATAGTTTATAGATATCAACAGTTACTGTCTTCGAAAAAATTGCACTTTGGCCAACCTCTCTATGTAATGCAAGGAAGGTGACAACTACTACTGAGTTGTTTCGTACCTCATAAAGATGTGCTAGACGCAATAAGGTTTGTTGATCCTCCAGTTCCTGCATTCAAGATTGCATAATTATGTGTGTGAAACATAGACACTAGAATGTTTAATGTTTAGAAATCATGAATAGGCATATAGCTTTTAGGTTTATTAGTAAGAAAAGGGTAAATTACATTAATGTCCAGAAATGACCAAATAGGTCGTCGATGGGTATCGAAAGCACCACTTATAATGATAAGTCAATGCACAGTGTTGAAGGTAACTCATAAAGAATAAAAATATGTGGAACTAAAGATAAGAGCAGAGCATACAAAAGGGTCGCGTGAAAATACCTGTAGTGTAAGGATGGCGACATTAGGTGGTAGCTCATAGTCTTCTGCCATGGCTGAATATTGAGGTTTCTTTATCTGATTTTGTTCACTATCCTGTTCCATTAAATATAATGGACTTCCTTAGTGATTTATTTGTCATTTAGATAACCATAAGCAGATAAGGCCGCAACAATTTAATTTATCATATTAAAAGGAGATATTTTCTTCTCTTGAAAACACCATGAACATTATTTCATAAGCACTGGCTTGATTTGAAACAAAATATTTAGGTTTATCCATTGCTGGGATGAAGTAAACAAATATCCAAAAAAATTGAAACCTCCTTTTGGTAGAAAGGTAAGTGCACCGCATTAACTGGCAGGGGAGAGCGCCATTTTCCTAGAATAACTGGGAGACTTTTTCAGGAAAAAAAACAGAATTGTATTATATTGAGACTATATAAAGGTTCCAGATAGCACATAATCAAGCTATTTAAAAACTGGAAAGCTTTAAACTTAGAAACAAAAACTAGAGAATATGTCCCTGCCTTAAACTTAGAAACAAAAACTAGAGAATATGTCTCTCCATGAAGGAAAACCGATCTGAGCTGATCCACATCAAAAACAGATACATAATAACTGGGAGACTTATCTCTTAGCCTCCTCAAAATTGTTAACAATAAATGGAATCCCAGTAAACTTACTGGTATTATGGCAAATGAAAATTGAAGAGGAAGCAGTGCTTTCTGTCCCTTTGTACGCCTCCATTCTGAAGCTTTTCCCACAGAATTGACACTTAGATAGATTCTACCTTGAACCTGCATCATCAAAATAATAAATATATCAATGCATATGCCATTGCCAGAAGAATGCTATTAAGGGGCCCTAGGTACTATGGTCTGTGGTACAGAAATTTAAAAATATTTTACTGACAATAATATTGTAACATTATCTTTATATTTACAAAAATTTGATTAAGAGTTTATGTTTTTTTAGAGATAAAGAAAAAGGTTAATGGGCAAGATTCACATTTCTTTATAAATTACTAATAAATTATTTTAGGTGATATAGTTTTTCTTAAATAATAACAATAAATTACCTTATATTTTTAAATAACAATTAATAATAACAATCTCACTACTAATTTAACAATTCAATTATTTGATAAATTTTCTCATCTTGTTAAAAAAAATATACATGCTAAAAACAACCATAAGCAACACTTACCACAAATACTATAACTTGCTCCGAGAAGAAGAATTGTATGTAATGAAATGAAATGGTATGGTATTTTAAGGTCCACGAGACTAAAAATAGTCTATGAGACCATTAGTTCCCTGTTTCGCACTTTTTTCAATTCAATCCTTTTCCTATTCAAATTGATGATGAGCTTGCCCAACCTTCCAACAATCCCCTCGCTAAAAAGACAATGCCAAGAAATTGATGCTAACATGTTCTCATAATTTTCTCTGATGTCTTTGAATGCATCACATTCCAAAATGAAATGTTTTCCCGATTCCACTGCCCTAGACGTGCAAAATGTACACACCCGTTCTTCCCAAGCCTCTTTAGGCCTTTTCCAAAGTCTTGTTTTACACCGAAGTTGATGCGAGTTGGTCCTTAATTGAGAAATAAGAACCTTTGCCTTCCACGAAATGCTAGCTCCAATGAACTCTTTTTGTCGTAGATCACACGTAGGGTTAAATTCCTCAATGTAGTATTTCTTTTGTCTACCCAACTCTTTTCCCCATACCTTTTTACGAAACTTCTCCATAACAAAATCCTTTAGCTCCTTGTTATTTGTGGGACAGGCATTGAGGTAGATATTCCATTTTTGCATCCATGTGTAGTTTTGTTTCATCCATGTTTTCTTTCTTTCACTCATGCCTTCATTGAAGATAACATTAGGTCATCTACCTACTCTCATTTGCTCAATTCTTTTTATAAATCTTATGAGCCGCACCATAGCAATTGCTTCGATGGGAGTTGTTCATGTTTCACTCAACATTATCTCATAAGGTACTAAACTTTTTATTTTGAACTTGCTCATGATCAAGCGTTTTTGGATTTTCTCAATTTGTTTCCATTTTGAGATGGGGGTGCTACTAGCCCACAATTCACATCCATATAACATCATTGGACAAACTAGTAGTCCAAAAAGAACTTTAATCATTTTCCAATCCCATAACTCTGCTGCTCTACATCTATTTTGAAAAGCATATAATGCTTTCCAGCCTCCTAAAATTCTCTTCTTTCTACAGTCCTCCCAAATGAGTTTGTTGTTGAAATCAATCCCGAGGTACTTGTACTCATTTACTCTTCAAGAATGTTGCCTTCAAAGAAGAAAGTATGCTAGCTCTGCTTCCTTTTATTAGAGAAAATCATTATTTTGGTCTTGCTAGTATTGACTTGCATCCCCACTACTCTACAATATCATCAGCATATAAAAGAACCTTTATCACAAACTCCCCCAACCAAACACCATCTCCACCTTGCAGATTTAGCCACTCTTCCAATTTACCAATATATAAACCAAAAAGAGTAGGGGATAAAGGGCAACTTTGCTTGACTCCAATGTCACTTCTAAAGCTTTCTGAAATACTTGCTGAGATTCTAATCTTGACTTTCACTTCTTCCTAAAGTCTATGGACAATGGCTCTATAATGCACAAGAATTTGAAGTTCTTCCATTCTACGCCACAACTTATCTCTAGGGACTGTGTCAAATGCTTTTTTGAAGTCAACAAAGCAGCAAAATACTTCTTCTTTGTCCTCCCAAACCTTTTCAACAATGTGTTTCAACGTGATACCATGATCCACTGTAGAATGCTTCGGCCTAAAACCCGCTTGTCCTCTTGCCCTCTTTTCTTTTACTTCTGCCCACTTACTAATCCTATTTTCTACCATGCTGCTGAAAAGCTTTGCAAACAAAGGATTGATCATAATTGTTCTATAGTTGGATGGATTATTAATGTCTCCACTTTTAAAAAGGGGTATTGCTAGGCTAGTTGTCCAGTCTCTTGGGAATCCTTACTGAATGATGCTGTTGAATATTTCCATGATGTGCTGTGCCAGAGCGTTCATTCCCCATTTTAGATACTTTGCTTGTAGTTCAACCAATTCCTTTGCCTTTCTTGTTTTCATCTTCTTAATTCCATTCTCCACCTCCTGTAACGTGAAGAGCTTTGAAGTTGTGTTGATCCTGGGGGGGCTCTGCCTCAGATTCTTTCTCATAGAATTGTCTTGCATATTCAAACCATTGATTGGCTGTAATATTATTTTCAATTTGCTTCTTATTCGGTTGCAGTTCCTGCCAGAAAATCTTTGGATTATTCTTGTTTAAATATATTAACTCTTGTCTCCTTGTTTGCATGAACTCATCTTTTTTCCTTTTTAGTATTAGCTTATATAACTTTACATTCATCTTCTCCTTTCCTGCATTTTTCAAGGTTCTCCTTGCCATTTTGCATTCCTCATCAAACCAAGCATTTATAGGAAAACAATTTGACTATGATTTCCTATTTTTTGTTCTTTTGCACTTCTCAAGTGCACTTTGAATTATATTTGTTAACTCAAAACTGTTGAAGCTTTTGAAACCAGTTTTCTACTTTTGAATTAATCTCTCTAACATTGTCTTGAAGATAGTACTATTTTTTTGTGTTAGAATAATTTTGCCCCTTGATAATGATTGTCGAAAGCATTGGGTTTTCCACCTATGCCACCTTTCTTCTAACCATGATAACCTTATATAAATTGGGTTATGGTCTGATTTAAAGTCCAAAATATCCTCTCCAATATTAACTTCATCTATCTTTTCTATCAAGCTTGTGAACACATCACATAGTCAATGACACTTGCCCCATTGTATGTGTTGCAAGTGAAGTTCCCAGACCTTTTCCATCTATCTAGATCATTGCAAATAATTAAGTTGAAAGCCCCACACAGTGTAAGCAAATCCTCTCCAAAATGATTGCTAACTTTGTCATCTTCTGAACACCTCACCCATTGGGGATTCTCCTCTTTAGTGAGTCAAATAGGATTTTTATACTCTTTGCAACAAAGAATGCTAGCTTGATTATTTGTTGTTCTAGCATTGAAATCTCCCACTAAAAGAACTTCTCCTTGCTGAGAGTACACGACAATATCTTGTTTTAAAGTTGCCTAGGGATCCTTGTTGTCCAGCTCCTTATTTTTGTAAGTTTTCGAGACTTGAGGGGCAAAATAGCATACTGCAATTCTTATGTGATTCTCATTCTCTGATATTTTCAACCATAAATATTATTTATTTACATCTTCTTTAATTAATTGAATGTGACAACCTTCTTTTTCTTTTACTAAAACTAGTATTACCCCATACCCTTTGCCATTTTCTGCTATCTTGTTCCAAACTCCAACTTCAAATAACTGTCAAACACAGAGGTTTTGCAACAATCTTGCTCATGAGTTTCTGTGAGACAAATTATGTCTCTACCTTCCGCGATAGGCCCTAACCCAGGTCCCCTCCTCCAAGGGTAACCTCTACAATTCCAACAAACTAAACATAGATAACTGCTACGCAGTTTGGCACATAAGACTCAAATTTGAGTCTTCACCCCTTTTCATCCATGTTGCTCTTGTTGTTTTCGTCCCTATTATCGAATTCTTTGTTTTTTCTTTACTGCCAGCTTGCTGCCCTGTTTTGCCCAGAGGCCCAAACATTGCAATAACGACTTTACCATTGTATAACCATGCCCTTTTCCCTTCATTTCTTCTTGTTCTAATTTTCTCCACTTCATCCCTTCTCTCCTCTTGTTGTTTTTTGGTTAAATATTCATCGAGGAAGAAGTGTGAGCCTTTCAAGAGTTTCTTTTTGCCCAAAAGCTGGTGTTTGTCTTGTACGCTTTCCATGGTGACTTTTATGGGTCGAGGTCTCTCTTCACATATCCTCCCAACCCTCCTTGCTTGGAAAATTTTCCCTTTCCAATGTAGTTTCTCTTTCATAAAGTCTCTTGTCAAATTGAGAGTGCTTTCATTCTTCCCATAATCTCTTATTCCCCTGATAATAAAGTTTGTTTCCCCGTCTTTTCTTTCTTTGTGTTCTATTTCTTGTGCTCTATGAGCACTTGCATCTTCTTCTTCCTCTATCCTTCTGTAACCATTGGCGTCTTCAACTCTAGCTTTGATTTCTTTTGGATTGTCTTTCCTAATGTTCCTTTTTGCCTTCTCTTTGGAAATGTCTATTGCTGAGATACTTGTGTATCTACCTGAGTTTGTTTAGAAATTATCACATCCTTGTTTGTTGTTATTAATTCTTTCATGCTTTGCCACGCTGTCTTCATGCTTTGCCATTCTTGTTTTCCTGTCTCTAGAGCCTCTTGTAACACTGTTACATGTTCTTTTAAAATTCTGTTACCTTCCATTAGACATCGGTTTGCAACTGTGATCTCTAAAATTTTGTGGTCCCTTTCCTGTTCTTTGGCTTCCAAAATCTCCAACCTTGTCCTGGCCTTCATCAGTTCTTGGACATATAGATCTAATGACCAAGTAAGAGGTGTAGATGTGGGACTGTAAATGATTGATTCTTCTTTATTTTTGTTGCTCTTATTTATTTTCTTTCTCTGGATCGGTTTTCTTCTCATTTGTTCCCATTTAAGGCGAGCAAGCCTACACCTTAAAATGCCCTGATATTGCTTTGCATTTACCCAAATCCACTTTCCTGTTTTGTCTGTTGAAGCAATTTTGACTTGACCCAAATGATTTGTTTCCACAAAACCTGAGATTTCCTTGTCATTTTTAGCATTTTTAACATTTACTTGATGTACTAGCTGCTTCTGGGAGCTTTTTTGATCAGTTGTTGTAGCAAGTTTATGAATACTCCTTGCAAGTTGGGAATAAGATAAAGGCTTCTTCTTATGCTTGGCTGGACAAATATTATTTTTGACAGGAGTTAAAACCTTGGCAGCTAGATCATTATCACTTTGGATTTGCGGAATGAAGCCACCAACCTTCCAGGTTTTCCGATCTGCCTGTTTGACTTTTCCCAAAGTGGAAGAAGGCAAAGTAGCTGCCGCCCCACCTGTGCTTTGGCCTACCGGCATGAGATCTAAAGTAATGAGGTCCACCAGCGTCATCCCTGCCTCCGGATCCTAACCTGTAGCCATGCTACCTGCAGCTTCTTCTGGTATTCCATTGCCCATCATCAGCGCCGGCTGGTTCTTCATGCTTGATTTTTATCTCAATGTCAACTCTTTCCTAGAGTCAAAACCCCACCTACTCTATAGGGTAACTTCTTCGCGAAAATCCTCGGTATTTGAATGATATTCCTTCTCTGTCACTGAGGTTTTGTCTAGTTCTTCCCATGCTTATGCTCTACCTCAAGCTTTCAGAGCTTCCGCCCATTCCCCAATATCGCCAACATAAGCAACACTTAAAACAAATACTATACCCCTAGGAGAAGAATCGTATGTATACATGCATCGAAGTTCTATTCCACTTCAAATGTCAAAGGTGTGGTCTACAATTGACATATTCCTCGACTTCAATAAAAATCATTTGTATTCTATGCTCTGCATCTTTGTTATTTTCCACTTGGATGATTACAATTTTCCCCCTTGTAATACCAATGGATAAGAATGTTATGGGGCTGATAACAAGCCACACCATTCCAATGGAGCCTAAACCTGTGAGATCACAGGGGTCTTCTACCCCTCCGATGATACTGTTGTGGAATTGCTAACTCAAATCCCAGGACAGGGTTCACCTTTCCAACAAGCAGACCTTTGTTCCTATACAACAAGAAGCCACTTTCCTAAGACAATGAGACACATGGCACATCAACTTTTGTTGCTCTTGTATTTGGGGACAATCCCCTATCACAAGTTTCTTCACGAAGAAACAAATGGTAGAGGATACATTTTTAGAGGGGATGATCGACAGGAATCTAGTGTTTCCGCCTCATCTTCTACAGATAAATTCAATTGCGCATGGAGGCACCTTCCCTTTCCTTTGCATCTTCCTTCAAGGAATCATTTCTAGGCATTTATATTGTTAGCATCTGTCCAAAGCAGTTGCTCTTGTATTTGGGGGCAATCCTCTATCACAAGTTTCTTCACGAAGAAACAAATGGCAAAGGAGACACACTTTAGAGGGGATAAGGGGATGATAGACAGGAATGTAGCCTTTCCTCCTCAACTTCAACAGATAAATTCAATTGAACATGAAGGCACCTTCCCTTCCCTTTGCATCTTCCTTCGAGGAATCCTTTCAAGGCATTTATAGTGTTGGCATCCTTTCAAAACATTTATATTGTCTAAAGCATTTATATTGTCATCTTCAAAGAGTGGTTTAGGTATTATTTTAATTTTTCTATAGTCTAATTTAATTGCTCTAAGTTTCGGAATGTTTTTGGTATATATATATATATATATATATATATATATATAGATATATTTTTTATCAAATTTGTTCGAAATTCTATTAAAAATTGTTGGAATCATAATTTATATTTGTGAATTTTGCATAATTTGAGTGTTTCAAAAGTTTTCTTGAGTGTTGAATTCATTTATACATTAAAACAAATTTTAAATAACATAAAAACAATATCCTATTAAAAATTATTTAGCCCAATTCAAACCAAAAACTCCAAAACATAAAATAATTAAACAATTTCTTTTCTATTATTATTTAGATTTTAAATTATATCCTATCTTTTTATATAGTGGCCATCTTATACATCACTAATATATTCATAATTACTTATTCATGTTCAAATTTGAATTTGAAAAATTCACCTTGTCATAACCTTAGAAACATAACCTTAACCATAGTATTTATTCATATTCATTTATTATCCAAACACATTGGATAGGTTAACATTATAATAATTTAATCCAAACAGATTTCTACTTATATGAAATCTATTATATATAAATATAATACTCGTTGGGTGGCATAGGTATATAATTTGTGTGGGGCCTGTGGATGGGCTATTTGCTTTGATGTGAATGGCCGCTAAATGCGAAGGGATTACGTATTGCAGGATGCCTGATTTTTTATCACCCTTCTAGTTCTGGCAAGCCGTATCCTATGAAGAATTTCATTATTCTTCATTTTTAACATTTTGATTGCAGAGTACCTTGAACGTAGCCGTTCATCTGAATATTTACAGAGTGCATTTATTTAATTTTCGAAATAATTGAATACCAACAAGTTCCTGTCAAAAACAAGGAATTTACATATGAATTTAGGCGTCGGGACGAACTTGAAAGCATTTGTGTGTCATTCTTTGATATTCGGGAAATAGCAGAACACGGTGGCATGTTCATATTATCGCACTTAGCAGATTCATTTATCTATTTGGGTTATTTGTTGCACATTAATAGAATTATTTTATTTTATTTGTCTCCTCTGGTTTTTCCTTCCGCATTTGTCTATGCGAATCTTCCTCTATGCATTTTTCTAAATAGGGTTCTTACTTTTTGCGACCATGTCTTTTTCTGTTGCGATCATTTTACGATACTTCTAGCTTCACTCAAATTATTAGGTGTTGTTAGCCTGATAATGGATTTTAATCTCGAAAAATACCATTTTAATAGTTGATAATGTATAAAATTGAGAAATCTAATCATTAAGGCTTCAATCATAATTAGATTGGTTAATTGTTTTTGTTTGGCATAAAATGACTGCGGAATAAGGCATATAATAGTATAGGTAGGTTTGGTTTGTTGAGTGGATTAAGCGGTTGAGAGATTTTCTCAACAATACTTTCTTAGTTTGAAAATTTTTAGATTTTATTAGCACTATATATGTGGGAGGTATTTTGATTTTGTAGTGTAATATATGAATTGTTTTTTATATAATCTGGGCACTGTGAACCTTTCTCAAATTCCTAAATTGGTATGAGAGCCTGTTTTGGCTTAATTCCCTTATGGGAAGGCCAAGAAGATGTGAGAGGCACGAGAGCTGATCCTCTGTACATAAATTAGCATAGCATAGGTGTGTGTTTTCTGTTGTGATAGAAAATATTTTTGTGTGTTGTTGTCTTTGTAAGTGTAAGCTTGCAATGTGGAGTTGTGAATTGCACCACATTAGGGGAGTTTTGAGGTATAAAATGGGTCTCCTAAAGAAATTATAAAATAATAGTGGAAATAATAAAATAAGATTAGATTACATCATCAAATTTTGGAAGGAAAATAAAAAGTTGTTTTTTCAATTCGTATTTTCAACTTATCTCCTTATGGGTTTATTCAAATTTCGAGCGACAACACTCATTGGATGCAAAATTTCATTCATCATCAAAGGAGTACCCATGTTGCATACTTTCGATGGACCTTGCTACATGAGAAATGAGAAATTGAAAGACATGATTGCAATCACATTTTTTCATGTATTTCACATTTTTCATGTCGCAGGTTCCATCAAAAGTATGCAACATGGGTATTCCTTAGTTGAAGAATTAAATTTTTCATCCAACGAATACTCACACTTGAAATTTGAGTAAAATCTTAGGGAGATAAATTGAAAATACGAGTTGAAAAAGTAGTTTTATTGTTTTATTATTTTTTAATCTTTTTACTTTTTTACTCCAAAAATGGTGAATCTGTTGGTATTATGATTCAGGTTTGGCGCTATGGCACAGGTGTTGTACTTGATGGCAACTCACTCAAGAGGCAGATCTCTGTTCAGGCTCTCAAAATCATAGAAAATGAGATATCCGCAGGTAAGCCTAAGAAAAGCTGCGGACCCGCAGGTACCCCGACCAAGAAGTGCGGACATACCCGCAAGTACTCTGTTCAAAAGGTGCGAACCTCAATTTCACTCACTTCAATGCAGAGAAGTGCGCGCACGTGGGAATTCTTATGAATAGTCCGTGGTATTTAGTCCGACGTATATGATCCTATGATTTTGGTCCGTGGTATAGCATCTAAATTATTGAACCCCGGTTTTCGGTCCCTTGTATCGGTTCTCTATGGTTTTGACCCTTGGTTTGAGTATGGGCTTGCCTATAAAAAGGAAAGGAGATCATTTGGCTAGACACTTTTGAATATTGAATATCTTAAGATCTGAAATTTTGGATGATCGGTTTAATAACGCTAGATCTAAATCAAGGTGAATACTTTAAATTGTAACACGGATCTATCGTGATCTCATTGGCGTATGATCAGATCTGTGGATCAGACAGTCTGTGGCACGTTGGAGGACTAATAAATTGGCTCTATTTGGAGGTCCGCAGGAGATCCACAGCTCAGGTGCGGAGGTACGCAGTGCAGCAGAAGGCGCAGGTGCGCAGGTACGCAGTGCAGCAGAAGACACAGGTGCGGAGGTATGCAGCACAGCAAAAGGCGCAGGTGCGGGGGTACACAGAGAATCAGAAGGACCAGGTGCGGAGGTACGCTGTCGAGCAGACAGTGCAGGTGCGGATCTGGGCAGAGGTACGCAGTTCAGCAGAAAGGCTAAGTGCGGAGGTACGCAGAGAATCAGAAGGATCAGGTGCGGAGGTGCGCTGTCGAGCAGACAGTACAGGTGTGGATCTGGGCAAAGGTACGCAGTTCAGCAGAAAGGCTAGGTGCGGAGGTACGCAGAGCAGAAGAAGGATCAGGTGCAGATCTGCGCAGTCTAGACACAGAAGAACTGCGGATATTCGCAGGCTTCTATTGGTGAAGTTGCGGACCCCTTTTTGAAATAATTATTGGCTGCCTTTTATCTATTGCTGCAGAGTTCTGGGTTTAGATTACTGGTATTGCTTTTCTGTTTACAGCATTTTGAGAAGTTGGGTGATTCATTGGTTGATTGTATAAGAAGATTGGTTGATTCACATGTACTTGATAATTATTTGATGATTTTGGATCCAGTCTGAAAATTAATGAAACGTGGTCCTTGGAAGAAAAGTAGTAGAAGAGCTAAGGGGTTTGTAGCTCCCTTCCAGGAGAAACTGGAAAACGAGAGAGGGTTGTAGCTCTCTGCAGGTTGCAGCCTGTGTACTGGTAAAAGACTGCACCAGAACAAAATCATTGTAAAATAAGTTTCTAATTGAAAGAAGATAGAGACATATTGCAGAAGGTGGTTTTCACCCACATTGGGTTTCCACCTTATATCTGGTGTTCTTTGGTGTGACCATCTGTTTTTCTTGTTCTTGTTCTTTATTATATGGTACTGACATACAAGTTAATGATCAATATCTGAAGAATAAATTAAAGTTTAAATCTGGAAGGTATATTGAAAAGAATTTGATAATATTGATTCACCCCCCTCTCAGTATTATTTCCAACAATTGGTATCAGAGCCGGTCCTTCTGAAGAAGCTTGATCGCTTGAAGGAAGATCCATCATCATGAACAACTACGAGAGAGAAGCATCTATCAGGCCACCAATTTTTGACGGGACAAACTTCGTATATTGGAAGGTAAGAGTTACTTCTATCTTCAATCTCTTGGTACAGAAGTCTGGGATATCATAGATACAGGGTACACTTTTCCATCAGCAACTCCTACAGATCCGGCTGAGAAGAAAAAATATGAAACAAATGCAAAGGCTGTCAATACTCTATTAGGATGTCTATCTCAATCAGAATTCGTGAAGGTTATGCAGTATAAATCCGCAAAAGAAATATGGGACAAGATTGTTCTGAGCTATGAAGGAGATGATCAGGTAAAACGAGCAAAACTTCAAACCCTCGGAATTCAGTATGAAAATCTCAGAATGCACAACGATGAAAGTGTCGCTAACTATTTCCTTCGTGTAGATGAGATTGTTAATTGTATGAAAAATCTGGGTGAAGAAATAAAAGAGGTTGTTGTGGTTGAAAAGGTTCTAAGATCTTTGTCCCCTAGGTTTGAATCTAAAGTTTCTGCAATAGAAGAAAAGGAGAATCTACGAAACCTTACCATGTCACAGCTGCACGAATTCTGACTGCTTATGAAATGAGGAAAGGAGGACCATCAGACAGGAGAGAAGCTGCCTTCAAGGCTTCAGGCAAAGGAGATTACTATGAGTCAGGACACGTGTCAGAAGAAGAAGAAGAATCAAATTTTGTCAAAAACCTTCAACGGGGTGCTGGACGATTCCGAGGTAAGTTACCTTTCAAATGCTTTGCTTGTGGAAGAGTCAGTCACTATGCTGCCAAATGTCCTCATAAGGATAAGATTGACAAGGGGAAGGAACCTGTTAGATGGAACAAGAAACAAAATGCAAATAAGAAAAGCTATTACACTCATGAAGATAGTGATGGACTTTCAAATAGTGATGAAGATGAACGAGGTAATAATTATAAACTTTTAATGGCTTTTGAAGATGATGATTACATGGATGCTGTAGATGAAGAAGGTCTTTATGAAGAGATTTCTAATCTCAAAATTTTTTTAGAAGAGAAAAATGTGATTATTGATTCTCTGCAATGTCAACTAGCTGAAAGGGAAAAACATCACGAAAAATTGGAATGTGAAATTGTTAGTCTTAGAAAAGAGATTGAGAAAACAAAAGCTCTTAATCTTAAATTTGTTAAAGGATCTGAAACTCTGGACGAGATTATCAATGTGCAGCGTTCTCCACTAATCAAGACAGATCTGGGATATAATGGAGAAGCATCTCAAGCATCCACCTCCAAAAGTTATCTTGATGCAGCAAGGAGGAGCGAGCAAAGGCCTAATAGAAATCATCAGGTAAATCAGGGACAATTTACCTCAAGAACGAACAAAGACTATCAAGAAAATCGGGGCCAATCGACCTTAAGGACAAACAGAAGCTACAACCAGCCACAGGTAAAATCTTCCCAATTTGCCTCAAGAATGGATGTCAGTAGAAACTACAATCAGTTGGTTGATAGATTTGATAATCGCAGGAGTTTTTTCAATGGCCAATGTTTCTCTTGCCATAACTTTGGTCACAAAGCAGCTCAATGTGTTGCCTATAAAACAATCATGACTAGAGAAGCTCAAAAACAAAGAAGTATGACTGGAATCACGAAAAGGACCTATAACAACTTTTCGGCCCTTGAAAGTGAAATTGAATGTTCTTTCAACCTCAAATGCCAGAACATGGAGAATGAAGGAACCGCAACCAGAAAGATGTGGGATAGCTTTATATGCAGAAGGACAGGAAAATCAATGGTACATCGACAGTGGATGTTCGAAGCATATGACAGGTGATAAAGAAAAACTTCAATCATATAGTGCTTTAGAAAAAGGAAAGAAAGTTTCTTTTGGAAATGATACCCCTACAGTCATAAAAGGAAAAGGCACTGTTCAGTTGAAAGAAAAAGTCAAGGCTGGAAATGTTTTGTATGTTGATGGCTTGAAGCATAATCTACTGAGTGTCAGTCAGATGTGCGATCAAGGAACTGAGGTAATATTTCGATCAAATGGATGTAGTGTTCGTGATCTTGATACAGGAAAAACAGTGATCAAAGGCATAAGAACTCCAAATAATTTATACATATTTGAAGAAGGACAACAACAATGTTATTTGAGCAAGAATGATGAACACTGGTTATGGCACCGGAGGTTGGGGCATCTAAGCTTTTCACAGATAAAGAAAGCATGCAAATACCAGGCAGTTCGTGGTCTTCCAGACATCAGAATACCAGACAATACAATATGCAAATCATGTCAGTTTGGTAAGCAAACCAGAACTAACTTCCCTGAGAAGGAAGGATCAGCTAGCAAGCCTCTTAAACTAGTCCATACAAATGTATGTGGTCCATCTAGGAAAAGGTCACCTCGAGGAGAAGAATACTTTATATTATTCATTGACGACTTCTCCAGGATGGTTTGGATAGGACTTATGAAGCACAAAGACGAAGCCTTCGAAAAATTCAAATCTTTCAAAGCCTTGGTTGAAAACGAATCAGATCACAAAATTAAGTGCCTCAGGTCTGATAGAGGTGGGGAGTTTACCTCAAATGAATTTTTCGATTTTTGTGAAGAACATGGAATAAGAAGGGAATTCTCTACAGCTAGGACTCCTCAGCAAAATGGAGTAGTGGAAAGGATGAACAGAACGGTTCAACAAATGGCTCGTGCTATGCTTGATGAATCTAGAACTCCCGCAACCTTCTGGGGTGAAGCTGCATTTGCTGCGGTCGTTATTCTCAACAAAACAAATGTCCGGGTGAACAACACTCAAACTCCTCATGAGCTCTGGTATGGTGAGACTCCTTCGGTAAAACATTTCAAAATCTTTGGAAGCAAATGTTATATTAAGAATAATGATGAACATCTTGGCAAGTTTGAACCTAGAGCAGATGAAGGGATTCTCCTTGGTTATTCTCCTCACAGCAAAGCATATAAGTGTTACAACAAAAGACTTGGAAGAATAGTTGACAGCATTGATGTAGTGGTTGATGAAGAAGGGAACATTCCTAGGCAAGTAAATTATGAAAATATCGAAGAGGATGAAGATCATCCTTTAAATCAGACTGATGATGAAGAAGAACCTCAAGAGGCACCAGAGGAACAGATAAGGATAGAAGAGAAGACTCCATCCAGGTATGTTCAAAAGAATCATCCAGAATCTCAAATCTTGGGGCAAAAGTAGGCAGGCGTACAAACAAGAAGAACAATTGCAGAAGCTTCAAGCTATTTGGCATTACTCTCCTCCACTGAACCACAAAATGTAAGAGAGGCATGCAAAGATGAATGTTGGGTCAAGGCAATGGATGAAGAACTTGAGCAGATCGAAAAGAACAACACTTGGGAGTTGGTTCCTAGACCAAAAGATAAGAATGTCATAGGGACAAAATGGATCTTCAAAAACAAGTTGAATGAAAATGGGGAAGTAATTAGAAACAAGGCCAGACTTGTTTGTAAAGGGTACGCCCAACAAGAAGGAATAGACTTTGAAGAAACTTTTGCTCCTGTTGCAAGACTTGAGGCCATCAGAATGTTCCTTGCTCTCTCTAGCTTTCAGAAGTTCAAAGTATTTCAAATGGATGTGAAATCAGCCTTTCTGAATGGAGACTTAGAAGAAGAAGTGTACATTGAGCAACCAGATGGTTTCATTCTTGGGAATGATCCAAATCTTGTATGCAGACTAAAAAAGGCTCTCTATGGTCTTAAGCAGGCTCCAAGGGCTTGGTACTACTGCTTGGACAAATATCTTCATCAACAAGGTTTTTCAAAAGGGTCAGCAGATAGCAATCTTTATATAAAAATTGAAAATGACAAATTGCTAATACTTGTTGTGTATGTAGATGATATTATCTTTGGCAGCAATGAAGAAGCTATGAGCCAAAGCTTTGCCTCGGTGATGCAGAAAGAATTCGAAATGTCTTTGCTTGGAGAACTGACATATTTTCTTGGATTGCAAATCCAACAAAATTAAGGCGGTATCTTTTTGTCTCGAACCAAGTATCTCAAGCAGATCTTGAAGAAATATGGCATGGAAGATGCAAAACCAGTATGTACCCCTATGGTTACAGGATGCAGCCTCAGTGCAAATGATGAATCAACAGCAGTGCATCAACCAACCTATAGATCCATGATTGGAAGTCTTCTTTATTTGATAGGTACCCGACCAGACATCATGCATGCAGTGGGAATAGTTGGAAGATTTCAGGCAAATCCAAAGGAAACTCATCTTCAGGCAGTTAAGAGAATCTTCAAGTACCTTCAAGGAACTCAAACTATGGCTTATGGTATCCTAGAGATACAGATCTAACACTTCATGCTTATACAAATGCAGATTGGGCTGGAAGCGTGGATGACAGAAAAAGCATTAGTGGAGGAGCATTCTTCATGGGTTCCAGATTAGTATCTTGGTTCAGCAAGAAAAAAAGTTCAATTGCTTTATCTACAGCTAAAACGAAGTATGTGGCTGCTGCATCTTGTTGCACACAACTTCTTTGGATGATGCAAACTTTGCAGGACTTTCAAATCACTTGTACTCCACCTATCTCAATCCTATGTGATAATACAAGTGCTATCAGCATTTCAAAGAACTCAGTCATGCATTCAAAGACCAAGCATATACCTATCAAATATCATTTTCTTCGGGAACAAGTGCTTGAACAAAAGGTCAAGTTGGAGTATGTTCCTTCTAAGGAACAAGTTGCTGATATACTCACCAAACCACTGCCCAGGGAGACCTTTGAATACCTCAGGCAAAAGCTGGGGGTAGTTGATGCATCATCTTGTTGTTGAATCTCATCTGTTTCAGAGATTGTTGGTTGTACGCGAGTTTCATATGGGGTATACGCGTACATTTGCTGGTTTATGGATTGGTCGAAGATCGAATGGCACAGGTTCAGGGGGAGCATATATTCTTCTAATAATGCATTGTTGGCATTATGGTAGAAGATCTTGGAGGAGAAAGTACAGAAGGAGAACATGGATGCTGATTTGAATATTGCTGCTAATATGTCTCTATCTCTTTTGTCAAGGTCATTTATGGTGTATGGTGGATTATGGTTCTTTTTCAGATCTGGTCTATAGTCAGGGGGAGCGTGATCAGCAGAGCAGAGACTTCAGCATGCTCTCAGGGGGAGCGTAACCCTTTGCCCTTGATGTCAAAGGGGGAGAATGACCTTGAGGATCTTAGGGTTGCCATCAAGTCCAAAGGGGGAGATTGTTGGCATTATGATTCAGGTTTGGCGCTATGGCACAGGTGTTGTACTTGATGGCAACTCACTCAAGAGGCAGATCTCTGTTCAGGCTCTCAAAATCATAGAAAATGAGATATCCGCAGGTGAGCCTAAGAAAAGCTGCGGACCTGCAGGTACCCCGACCAAGAAGTGCGGACATACCCACAGGTACTCTATTCAAAAGGTGCGGACCTCAATTTCACTCACTTCAATGCAGAGAAGCGCGCGCACGTGGGAATTCTTATGAATGGTCCGTGGTATTTAGTCTGACGTATATGATCCTATGGTTTTGGTCCGTGGTATAGCATCTAAATTATTGAACCCCGGTTTTCGGTCCCTTGTATCGGTTCTCTATGGTTTTGACCCTTGGTTTGAGTATGGGCTTGCCTATAAAAAGGAAAGGAGATCATTTGGCTAGAAACTTTTGAATATTGAATATCTTAAGATCTGAAATTTTGAATGATCGGTTTGATAACGCTAGATCTAAATCAAGGTGAATACTGTAAATTGTAAGGCGGATCTATCGTGATCTCATTGGCGTATGATCAGATCTGTGGATCTGATAGTCTGTGGCACCTTGGAGGACTGATAAATTGGCTCTATTTGGAGGTCCGCAGGCGATCCACAGCTCAGGTGCGGAGGTACGCAGTGCAGCAAAAGGCGCAGGTGCGGAGGTATGCAGCGCAGCAGAAGGCGTAGGTGCGGAGGTACGCAGCACAGCAGAAGGCGCAGGTGCGGGGGTACGCAGAGAATCAGAGGGATCAGGTGCGGAGGTGCGCTGTCGAGCAGACAGTGCAGGTGCGGATCTGGGCAGAGGTACGCAGTTCAGCAGAAAGGCTAGGTGCGGAGGTATGCAAAGAATCAGAAGGATCAGGTGCGGAGGTGCGCTGTCAAGCAGACAGTACAGGTGCGGATTTGGGCAGAGGTACGCAGTTCAGCAGAAAGGCTAGGTGCGGAGGTACGCAGAGCAGAAGAAGGATCAGATGTGGATCTGCGCAGTCTAGACACAAAAGAACTGCAGATATTCGCAGGCTTCTATTGGTGAAGTTACAGACCCCTTTTTGAAATAATTATTGGCTGCCTTATCTATAGCTGCAGAGTTCTAGGTTTAGATTACTGGTATTGCTTTTCTGTTTACAGCATTCTGAGAAGTTGGGTGATTCATTGGTTGATTGTATAAGGAGATTGGTTGATTCGTATGTACTTGATAATTATTTGATGATTTTTGATCCAGTCTAAAAATTAATGAAACGTGGTCCTTGGAAGAAAAGTAGTAGAAGAGTTAAGAGGGTTGTAGCTCCCTTCCAAGAGAGACTGGAAAACGAGAGAGGGTTGTAGCTCTCTGCAGGTCGCATCCTGCGTACTGGTAAAGCACTGCACCAGTACAAAATCATTGTAAAAGAAGTTTCCAATTGAAAGAAGATAGAGACATATTGCAGCAGGTGGTTTTCACCCACATTGGGTTTCCACTTTATATTTGGTGTTCTTTGGTGTGACCATCTGTTTTTCTTGTTCTTGTTCTTTATTATATGGTACTGACATACAAGTTAATGATCAATATCTGAAGAATAAATTAAAGTATAAATCTGGAAGGTATATTGAAAAGAATTTGATAATACTGATTCACCCCCCCTCAGTATTATTTCCAACAGAATCATCCCCCATGGTTGACATCATCATTTTGAATACTATTGGTTCTTAAAAAAAATATTTTGGTTGTACATTTCTTTTAGGAGGCCCATTTTAGACCTCAAAATACCCCTAATCTGGTGCTCATTTTTTTGAAAGCCATTGTGAGCCGCAGACCTATGGTGGATCTGTTTGAAACATTTGGTCTATGCCATGGGACACTCAGTGTTGTAAAGTTTCATCAATTACATGTTCAGTATTGTGGAGAACTTGCGCCATGTGAGTTGTCAACAATTTTCATATTGCAAGATCTAAGATCCGTTGCATTGACAAAGTGTTGTTTTATTGCCATGGCTACATTGGAATAAGATGTAAGATCCCAAACAACAAAATAATCAACAGATCTGGCACATTTAGGTGTTCTAATAAAAGCACTTTCAACCAAACACTAGACACAAAGGGATCTGAAAAAAAATGCAACCCTTATTTCAATTAATACTTAGGAAACGAGACATGCCCAAATACAAGCAAAATAATGAAGCCCCTACCTCGGCATACACGACTGCTCAATACACAAGAAAACAAAGACACTGAAGCACAAATGTGAATCTGGATGGATCCACCAGACAAATTACACCCAGTTTTTGTCCCTGGGATCAAACTAGAATTGGCCTCGCCAAGTTCTCAACAAATACAAAATAGACAGACAACTCGGGATGCTCCCACTGTCTAGCTCCTATCCCCTTTTATAGGCTTGATGGACTCTATAGAAACCTTATTTTATTGTTTTTCCTTGAAAAGCAAAGGCAAATACCATGGGCAAAAGCCACGGTAAATACCATGGGCAGATTCTGTCCACTTTGACCATATCAAGAAAATGAAATATTACAAATCCTCCCACCCAAAGATTGCTTGCCCTCAAGCAATCCACTTCTATCCATAGCAAAAGCATCTGTATACTGATACCAGGATCCCATACAAACCAGCTTGTTTTCCCATGCTTCCACACTAAATGATCTTGAATGGATCCTTCGATACCTGGATCCAAAACAATTCTCAGGCCAATCCTGCCCTCAATAGATTCACTTGGATCCCAATGCCACGTAAGTCCAAGGACCTGTGGGTTATTCTACCATCTCAGCCCTCTATCACTGTTCGTTCTTAGGAGCCCAAGTTGCAATATGCCCTTGGCTAAGAGTATCCTTCTAGGAATCATCCCATCAATAGAGTTCTAACTCATAATCTGGAACGAACAAAGTTCGTTCTTCAAGTTAAATACTCCAAAAGGCTTAGAATATGTAGATATCCATTTAGGATACAATAATATATATTAAAATGTATGAATGAGAATGATGATACAAATAAGAGTGAGAGTCTGCTTATATACCCTAGGTAGGTGTCCCATTATGAATAATCATGTCCTTAGGGAATATATTTTCATTAACTAATTAATCATTATTTATTATGTGTTATTAATATTTATATTTACATTATTTATATCTATATTTTATTCATAACACCGCCTTCCTCTTCAAAAAGCTTTGTCCTCAAAGCTTGCTAATAAGACGCTTTGATCTCTTTTTCTGTTTCGAATGTCTTCTCGCCTCAAAACTTTCATTTTCATTGATATAAGACGATATGATATTTTCAGTGATAAATAAAATTGTCGCACTAAGAAAGGATTTGACCATCCTAAATCAATCTTCTGTAGAATGTTTTGGTTACTAGAAACTTGTGATGAATTGTCATCACTAGATTGATTATGATGACATCGACATTCTTGGGAACATAATTTTGTTGTTTATGTTCTAAGTGATACAGATTCGAAAATTGATTGAGATGTTTGTGGCAATATTCTGATTTACTTCATGAGACAATGTTGTTGAGTTGGTTACAGAGCCTTCACTTGGGATGTTCATCGTCTAAACTGCAACATCTAAATGTGTCTTTTATTTAACTGGCTTGTGTTCTTCTTGAGTTGTGATATTCACTGGATCGATATTTGTTCCTTTCTCTTCAACTTGTACTTCAACATAACGTCAAGGACAAAACAAAAGGAGGTCTACATATTCCAAGTCTTTTGGAGTGTTTAACTTAAGAACGAACTTTGTTCGTTCCATAATCTCTCGCCAATCCATCTCGTGGTAAGGATCTAATGCATGAATGCCTGCACATGGAATAATTCTACTACGTTGATGTTGCTTGATGCTCAATTCATGTTGCTCCACGCAGTCACCCAACATGATCCATTTGGAGAATTCTGCCCTGTTCTCCCCAATGTATAAAGACAAGTTGGTAGTGCTGCAAGCCTTATTTATGTACTCTTGTAGAGGGTTGCTATAGAACTCACAATTTTACTCCTCTTGTTGCCTTGTGAGGGA
Source organism: Pinus tabuliformis (assembly GCA_031772625.1). NCBI lineage: Eukaryota > Viridiplantae > Streptophyta > Pinopsida > Pinales > Pinaceae > Pinus > Pinus tabuliformis. The sequence goes on from CM062804.1 coordinate 109,198,905, forward strand.
CTTGAGTCGTTCCTCAACACTAAGCAGCCTGGTCATTGATTCGGCACATACCCTATGAGCTCCTCAATTTTCCTATTCTCCTGTAAGACAGTGTCTCAGACTGCTCAAACTCTCTGCTTCAACATCATAAGATTTGTCATGAAATGCATGATCTTTTCCCGAAAGTCCTCTACTGGCAATTTTGGTTCCATGCTGAATTCCTCTGTATCTGTCTACACCAAATGCTCAACTATCATAACTCTAGCTTGAACCTTTGACCAACTCTCTAGAAATGGCTTATCCTGTATACTACATTTTTCATGTTTCCCCTTATGATCATGCTCATCATGTTGGTTTACCATTACTGGCTCCTCACTTAAGTCTCCTTGAATGTCTTCTTCTTGGCCTTCTCCACCTATGGGGACAATTTGTTGTCCATCCTCTCTGGTTGTCAAACATGGATGCGCTGGTAGACTCTTATTTACACTTGATTGCTCATACCATTCATGGATGTCCTCCTGGAGCTCTATGGACTCAATTCTACAAGAGTCTACCATATCGTTAGGAAGAATTACCTCCTTCCTTTCCCCATGTACTTTGTCAAGCTGACTGATTATCATCAGCTTGTCCTGCAAGTCTCTCTGAATAACATTGTGTTGTTGCTCACCATCTATACTTGACTGCTCGAATCCTTTAGATGAATCCTCATGATCTAGAGGAACCTCCTTTTGTTCTATCCTTGTTGCCTCCTTCTTTTCACCTGGACATGAATGGTTAAGTGCCCAAGATCCCTTGCAGATAAAACATAGGCCTCTCCTTCTTAATTCATTCTTGCTACAAGTTTTATTTTCTTTGTTCTTGCTTCCTCCATCAATCCTCTTCAGCTCCTTCCTAGTCAGCACTCTTCTGAGCAATTTTATGTTTTGCATGACCAACTTTTCAACTAGATCATCAGCGGTTGGTGAAACAATTAGTTCCTTTCTCCAAATGGTCAACAATTTGGATCTTAGTATTTTACAAATGTCAGCATGTCCTCCTAAGAACAAGTACACAATCTTTTGCATGCTTGTTTTGACCTAGTTGGGATGAGCTGATGTAATGTCAGTAAAAAAGTTTCAGAGCATTTGAAATATTAAGTCACCGCATTCCAAATTTAACATAAAGGTGCCATGACTTCTAAAATTTTGCGCCGCTTTTGAAAGGTAGGAAGCATAATGTTGTCCAACCCTTGAAGGGTTTCTACTATCAGCTGCAATGTCTCTCTCATGATATCATTATTGTAAGGCAATAGTGACGATGTTAAAGCCATGGTCCTGCTGAGACAAGAAGCAATTGTGAGCTTGGCCTCTTCATAAGGATGTTCCCAAAATTTGTGTTGTATCAACGCAAGCATGAATGGCGTGAGAGCTCAATTGAGTTTCTTCCATTCTGGTTGCCCCACCTTGGATAGACATGTGTCTAATTTCTCTAAGTTACGAAGGTCTATCACTGACTTGGTTCATTGCAACTATGATCCAAGTGCGAAGAGCTTAGCCTCTCTTCCCTGTCCTTCCTTAGACTCTTTTCAAGAAAGTTCTGTTGCAACCCATAATCCTTGAGAAAACAATTCAGCCAACAAACAAAAATTTGTCCAAGTGAGGTTACATAGTGAGAGTTTTGACCCTTAAACTTCTTGCAACTTGTCCCAAAGCTTCAACAAACTCATCCTCAAGATTGCCATTTCAAGGAAATCTTCAAATCATGAGTAGAAATGTCAGCTGGCTCCTTGATGCTCAAAGTTCGACCCTTTATATCTGAAAATCACATATATTGCTTGGTCTTCTAATAACAAAGTCCCTAGAGACTCTTAATAATTCTGCCCTCCCCTTTTAGACAGAGATCAAGACTTCTTTGGGGTACTAATAATTCTGAGAATTGGTGAATGATTTATCTCTTGGAGAAGAGATGACAAACACGACCTTCCTTGGTCATAAACCCTGTTTTTAATGCAAATCAGAAAATTGCGATTTATACCTGTCTTGCTTCAGATATGGAACGTATAGGCCAGGGAAGGACTAATACACTAATCCGGGTAGTTTGGCCTCCATAAGCCAATCTCAGTCCCTCTAGAAATTGAGACAAATCAACTTTTATTTATATGAGCTCTCGGCCTCTCTAATTTGGGATTGGAATACAAATTTCTCGGCCTTCACTGTGATATTTCTATATTTAATTCGGCCCTCTTATAAATTCTGAATACGGGATTTCCTTCCACTTTGATCCTCAAGTAGATAGAAAATCAATTAATATTGATAAAAGATGAAGCTCGTCACTTAATAAATTCAATCTATGGCACTGTCAAGGAGAAATGAAAACACTGCTTCTTGGCATTTCTATTCTCTGAACTTGAGATGAACTGAATGCAGCTCAATCTTGATATATGCTTAGAAAATAACCATCAAACCCCTGGTATTTGATCCACTAAATGGAGATGAAGTCGTCCTTAGCACTAGAAGTTCTGAACACAATCAATATTTAATTTCGGAACAAGTACCTCTCCCACAAATCGAGCTCTCAACAATGGTAGAAAACAATTTGGCCTTATAGTATTGATACAAGCTTAACTCGGTTGCTCGTGAATTGGATCGTTGCTTCAGGTGAATGCTGCCCTAGATCTGCAAGGGGAAAAAAAGCTCTCAACTTCAAATAATTTTCATGGCCTTTGCAAATTAAATTTCCTCTCGAATTAATAATTCGACCATCCAAATGATATTTTGACCCTCTTATATAAATGATTTTACTTCTCCGTCCGTTTAACAAAATAATTTGCCCATTGGATAAAATATTAATTAGTTGGCCTAAAAATTCAAACCTTTTCCCCTTTAAAATTAATGTTTTCACAACCCCTTTTTATTTAAAAAAAAAAAAAGCATGCCTCGGTCTTAGACTTCTGCATAATGGATGTAGGGTAGCGTTACTCAGCCTCGTGGTCAAGCTACTACGCACAGAGTATGGCCTGTTGGCCTATAAACAAATCTTGCGTACGAATGGCCTTCTCGAATGGACCCTCGGCTTTACGGCTTTTGATATGAATGCAGTGGTGAATACCTGCCGCAAGGACGTGACCTACAACAATTAAAATAAGTCTCGGCCTACTGAAGTGCTGAAAAGATGCGGCCCATGTGACTAGATCTTCCACTGAAAGTATGTCTCAATCTGATAGGGTTTTATGGACCAAATTCAACTTCCAGGAGACGACCTTTCTTTTGGTACTTTGACAAAGAATTTGAGATCACCAGCAAATAACAATAAATCTCCTGCAATCTCCTGCAGATAAAATTATTCAGCCAACTAGGGTAGTCGCAGAAAACACCAAAATTGGACGAGTTACTAAATAGGGTGATTATGGAGAATCATCGAAGACTAGTTTTTCTTGATTTTCAATTTGTGATAAAAACATCTTTAAGCTAGCAAGATGCACAACTCTAATACCACTGTAAGATCCAACCAACAAAATTAACCACTAAATCTGACAAATTTAGGTGTTCTAATAAAAGCACTTTCAACCAAACATGGAACAAAAAGGGATCTGAAAAAATTGCAACCCTTATTTCAATTAATACATGAGAAACGAGACATGCCCAACTACAAGCAAAATAATGGAGCCCTTGGCTCGGGATACACAGCGACTAAAGACACAAAAAAACAAAGACACTGAAGCACAAACGTGAACCGGGATGGATCCACCCGACAGAGTACACCCACGGGGTTTTCATCCTTCAGATCAAACTAGAACTGGCCTCACTAAGTTCTCAACAAATACAAAATAGATAAACAACTCAGGATGCTCCCACTGTCTAGGTCCTATCCCCTTGTATAGGCTTGATAGACTCTCTATAAACCTTATTGTATTGTTTTCCCTTGAAAAGCAAAGGCAAATACAATGGACCGATACCATGGGCAAATGCCGCGGTAAATACCATGGGCAGCTTCCGTCCACTTTGACCATATCAAGAAAAAAGAATATTACATAAGATTTGAGAAAAAGAGCCAAGGCTGACCAGCATGACAAATTGGTGAAGGATTTGGTGTTGCTCTTGCATGAGACCACCCTCTTCACCTCTGGGTTCAGTTTGGTGGAGCCAAACACATTTGCTGCCAGAACCCATAGAATGTTGAAGCTCGGGCTTAGCATCGAGGACGACGCCACCACGAGCAGTAGCACAAGACCAGAGAGAGAGTTCATTAAATATGAAATTGATATGGGAGAGATATGCTTTCATCGTGCGAGAAAGCCTAAAGTATGCCTTAGTTTGGTGTACGAGCACGACAAAGACCTCGTATGGTTTGACTCGACTGAATTATGGTAAAAATCACCCCATACAATGTGTTCCATATAAACTTCACCATGTGTTGGCTGTAAGTATGTTTTGATATGCCACAATTATGTTTATGAAATGATCCTTACACATCCAGTTTGCTGCAATGGTGGCGGTAAAATGCAATAATGGTGGTAAAATATTTATTTCGGTGTCACTGCTGTTAGTTTTGACTTTGTTCCTTAACGTGCAAGGAGTGAGGTCTCTTTCACAATGCAAAAATTATCAGCCCTGCATTACATATTAGGCTTGAAGGCTTGATAGGTGATGGCCAACATATTGAGTTATAACAATATGGGCAAGATGCAAGATGGTGATTATTTATTTTCAATGTCTTTGCAATCCTGCATTTAGTAAAGCATATTGAGATTCACGATCTCAATTTGAAGTTATTTTGTTAGAATTTGTGACTAATAAATAACAGGGAAGTATGGAGATCCAAGACTACCATTAATGGAATTTGGTCCAAGGGCATATTGAGATTCACGACCTCAATTTGAAGTTATTTTGTTAGAATTCGTGACTCTAATAAATAAGAGGGAAGTATGGAGATCCAAGACTACCATTAATGGAATTTGGTCCAAGGTAACATGTGACGGTGATGATGAGTTTAATAAAGAGCTCTTCATACTCTTCCAAAGCAGTGATTAGTAATGTTTTGTTTTGTTTTCTAAAAAGCGCAAAACTAATTGATGAACAAAGTAATATAATTAAATTAGTGGTTCTCGATGTTCTTTGTTGCCGAGAGAACATATCGCTATTTTGATTATGTGAGTCGTTATATGCTAGTGGGTTTTGTTGTCCTTCGGGCTTTAAGAGCATCAGTTACAGGTTATTTTTATGAGATCCTTGTGTGTTAGAAAGGTCAATTGTATAATTGACTGCTGGATACACTCAGTGTCCAGACAACTCACCTATATAACTATCAAAATTGTAGTTCGCTGCATTTTTTATAGATGTGGGTTAGTCCATAGGGTGGTTCAGTGTCGAGATTGTCCTTTGGGAAGTCATGAAGTGTCAATTCTACAAAGTTCATCAACGATGGTCAGAGGCAATGATATTTTAAATGGAGGTCAAGTGATAGGTCGAAGTTAGGTGGTAAAGAAAAAGCGGTGTCTACGAAATTCCAAAGCAGATGTGAGTGTTGATGAAGACTGGTCAGACAAATATGACTTATATGTGAATTGTATTAATCTTTGTAATATTAAATTTGTAATGTAAGCATTCAGGGAGGGACTTGGAATTAACGCTTACAATAGTATATAGACAGGTTTGGTTTGTTAAGAGATTTTCTCAGCAATACTCTCCTAGTTTAGGATCTGTTGGATCTCATTAACATTATATATGTGTGATGTATTTTGGTTTTGAAATATAATATACAAATCGTTTTTGTGTGTAATCTATGTACTATGACTCTTCCTCAAATTCCTAATTAATGAAACATGCCGTCTTCAAATCTTTTAAGAAACCTTTTATGAACATTTTCCAATGGTTTAAAAAATTACTAAATTTTTTAAACCATGTCAAACAATCATAAGTATCACCTTTTAATACAATGATTGCTATTGATATCTTTTCTAATTCATCATAAAGTGGGTTCATAGTGAAAATCCTCTCAATTTTATTAACCTACATTACTGCCTTTGGGGTATCCCATTTTTTTATTTATCTTCATTTTTTTTTAACTAGTGTAGGAGTTTGATCTTGGTCGTGGTTTTTTTTACTAAGATTTGTATTAATAATGCATCTACCCTTTTAATTAGTACCTATATGGCTAAGCTACTCACGAACCATTGATGTTAAATGATGACCACTGTAAAGTTGAATCCAACTTTGTATAAAATGCAAACATATGCTGGAAGGTAACACTCAAATATGCATAGATGGATCTGGTGTTAACAGATCCTACACTATCATACGTGCTAAAAAAATCCCAAAATATCCTAAATCACACTACAAAGACCAAGATGATCATCGTATTTCAGACTTGATAAACTTACTTCATTTAAAGTATGATGAATGACAAAATATCCTATTTCAAATTTGAGGTATGTGAAATTTCAAAATTTAGAAAATTTGTTAATTATATATATTCTTCTAAAACGATATCTCCATATCCTGAAAGCTTGAAAATGGAATGCCCATGCTGGTATCTCTATTCTCTTTTGAATCCATTTGTAATGCAATTAAAGAGTAATATATATTCATGCGAAAAGATGCAGCTTATATTAAAAAAATACGATTAAAAAATAACATGAAAATGAATATATGCCTACCTAAAGGACAAGAGAAAAGGCTTGAGGTCAGATTGTGCCTTTACAGAAAAACCAGTTTTACAACATTCAGCTAGATATGCTGTCATGTTTTCCCAAAAAGCATTTAAACCAAAAATTATGAACTGTGGGATGAAAATTGAACTTACTGCCAAGCCTTCACAAGTCCTATTATTGTCAAAGCATATGGTTTCATTCAGATTTTCAGCCACACCCTTGTTATCATCATGGAGCAATCGCCTGAGCATTTACAAGTGAGTAGCAGTTAGTAAAATACATGATTGAAGAAACATAAATAATAACAAGTCCGATGAAAAATCAATGTCAACCTATGTAACATGATCTCTAGTTCTCCATCAAAAATGCTTGAACCGCCGATGGAACGATCAACAAGTAAAGAAAGATCTGTCTTATTGTCTTTCAAGTAGATGCCTAGATTTAACTGCACATTCACATCACACAAATTTTGAGGTAAAAAGTGAGTTTAAAAACAAACCAAAAAAATGTGTTACCAACATCAAATTTAAAATAACCAATAGGATTAGATAGGATGACATCAACCATAAGGAAAAATATTTTTGGAGGGAAAGAGAAACATAAAATTTTTAATTGTATTTAGAACTTTCTCCTTGTAAGGTTTCTCAAAATTCAAATGCCTATACAACTTATTTCCTTACAAGGATTCTCAAAATTCAAAATCTAGGCATTTGTTGGATGTGGAATTAAATTCCACATCCAATGAATTCTCACTTTGCATATTTTTAATAGAACCATTGTGAGATAAATTGGAATAGAAAATATGTGGTGGATCTATCAAAAGCATGTAAAATATAATTCTGCATCCAATGAGTATTTACACTGAAAATAACTGAAAATACACTAAAAAATTAGTTTATTCTTTTTTACTTTGAAAATTCATTACTCTTATTTTATTATTTTAACTATTTTCTTTAGAAAATCCATTTTAAACCTCAAAATTTATCCCATAACAATTAGCTTGATTACATACATTAAACTTAAAAGGAAAGGTTAAAAATGGTTCTAACAAGATACTCAATTCACACCAGTAAATTTGTTTTATTCAGGAACAAAGCCTCGCTAACATCTGATAAGAAATCCATTAGTACAGAATTCTTATGAACTGTCACATACTCTCCTCGCTTTTTCATATTAGAAAGTGATATTTCATAGATAGTATACCAACTTCTTTTTTAGCGTGTCACAAAATCCTGGAATCTTGCTTAACATGACACGATTTACTACAGTAGTGAGCACCATTAGGCAGTTCTGTCTTGATTGCATATTATTTTTTAGGTGCGAAAATTAATATTACAAATAAATCTTGTCTTTTATAAATTCAAAAGTATAAATAAATTCAGATATTTTTATTAATGTCCAACGAATGTCCACAATAAGTAGGTCAATTGGACTCAAAAGTATAACAATGTAAATACATAGTGAAAGTGCAAAAGCAAATACTTGAGTAGTGAGCGCTATTCAAGTATATTCTATCTGGGTAGTACTATCTTGATTGCATATTATTCATTATATTGGAAAATTAAATCATGTATTTCACGAACTCAAAAGTTTAAATAACTTTGGATAATTTTATTAATATCTAACAAATGACTACAATAAGTAGGTCAATGGGATTGTGTTAATTTTAGATAACAATGTTATGTTCTATGCTTTAGAGCAATTTACTTCAATTTTTCTTATTAGCCCAATATCAATTTCCAGATAAGCAATCACATTAACATTGATAATAAATGCAGATATAATATAAACAATACGCAAAAGACAAGCCAAGAAAAGAGGACACAACATTTGGCAGATGCCAGGGAAAACCCCCATATGGGGAAAACCCTTTGATGAAATCTTCTTATTGAATCAAAAGTTCAACAGAGAGAGAGAGTACATTATGCAAAATTTACTTGCCCAATCACTATAAAACAGTCCAGTCAAACTACAGTCAACAAGATGCCCTAACCAGAAAGTCAACATTGGTCAAACCACAGAAAGTCTCCTCCAAATTAGCTTGGTCAATCCTAGTCCACTCAGCCTCCAAAGACAATCCGATTTAGCCCAACAGTCCTGAAAATTCGGTCAAAATCGGTCAATGCACAATCAATTCTGCGGTCAATGCAGGTCAAACAACAACAAATTCCCCAATTTATGTGCCAAGAGATGCAGTCTAAGGAAATCGGATTTCCTGCCTAAAAAATGCAGTCAAAGGAGTGAGTTTGACCCTCAGTCAACACTGCTACAGATGGCCCAAAAACAATCCTAAAATTATAGCGTGAAATTTTGGGTCAACCCAAGTCAACACATGAAGAAGAAGAGTTGCTCCTTTGTTGTACGAACCAATGACGAGAGGAGAGAGAAAGATGTGTATCCAAATGAGGAAAATGCTTCTTCTATTTATACACAATGTTGAGGGTGAAGAGGCACGTCTGTTGGGCTTCATCGGCCTACATTAGACTTCAGGCTGACCATGGCAATTTGTCCATAGAAGAAATAAATTCATAATTCCATTTTTGCTTGTCAGAATGAGATGATCTTTAGATCAATCTTGCACCTCTTGGAAAGAGGAATCCAATAAAAATATCATCTCCATCGTATGAGTTGTCCAAGGTGAAGTTTGGCCCTAGTTGCCAATTTTAACACTCCCTCTCAACTAAGGAGAAATCCTCCTGCTAAATCATCTGACAATCTGTCCCATCTTTGTTATCCATGCTATGCTCTGTTGAACCATGAAGAAATAATGAAGAAGAAATGATCAAAAATGTATCATACCACTGTCCACTGACTCGAAGTCAGTCTCCATTGATCCCAGATCAATATCAAACATCCTAGCATAGGGAGTACGATAGTACACGATGCATCCGTCGATAGTACTATGGTCCCTATCCTCATTTTCGAACTCATTGGTCAGACATGAGGTACTTCCCATGAGTCTTAGACTGCATGGGTAGGATATATTGGCAGGAGAAGGTGAACCACTCATCCTGCTCATATGCCATAGGAGAAGGTGAACCACTCATCCTGCTCATATGCCATAGGAGAAGGTGAACCACTCATCCTACTCATATGCCATAGGAGAAGGTGAACCACTCATCTTATGCATATATCAACCATCATGAGGTATCACAGGGGAAGGTGAACCACTCACCCTGTACACAGCGCACCACTAGGGGAAGGTGAACCACTCACCCTGTACACAATGCATCACTAGGGGAAGGTGAACCACTCACCCTGTACACAACGCACAACTAGGAAAGGGTGAACCACTCATCCTATGGTCACTCATAGCTCCAAGAAATACCTAGAGTCCCCCGGAGCTCCCAGAGCTCGATATCCAACTCAAACGGGACTCTCATAAGAGGGTCTCTCCATGACTCCAAGTCGTTCACAGAAGGTTAAGAATTTGACCTTCCTGAGGGACTTCGTAAGAATATATGCGACCTGTTCATTAGTCCCAATGTGATGGAGCATAATTGTTCCCCGTTGTACCATATCTCGAATAAAGTGGTACCTGATATCAATATGCTTGGAGTGGTCATGAACCACAAGATTCTCAGAAATACAAATCCCACTTTGGTTGTCGCAGTAGATCGCGGTGGTATCCTGCACATGCCCAAACAACTCACTAAAGAGCTTCCTCAACCAAACAACTTCACAGGAGGCCATACTTGCAATAATATATTCGGCCTTAACAGTGCTCAAAGCAATTGATTTCTGCTTCTTGCTCATCCAGGATATCAAAGCAGCACCTAGTGAGAAACAACATCCCGATGTGCTCTTACAATCCACCACACTGCCAGCCCAGTCAGGATCAAAATAACCATAGAGCCTCAAATTCCCGACAGTATATCTCAATCCATAGATGATTGTGCCTCGGAGATATCTCAAGAGATTCTTGGCAACAATCCAATGTATGTGATGAGACTCGACCATAAATTGACTCAATGTATTCACTGCAAAGCATATGTTTGGACAGGAGTTCACCAAGAACATCAGGGCCCCCACGAGTTGACGATACTTAGAAGGATTTCCCAAATCGGTCCTAGCAACACTTCCACATAACTTCATGAAGTTAAGTTCCATCGAAGCAGTCACGGATTTACAATCCACGATCCCAAATCTTTCAAGTAGCTTCACAATGTATTTTCTTTGGGAAAGGAAAATCTCACCTGACTTTTTCCAAACCTCCAAGCCTAGGAAGTAGTTCATCAATCCTATCCTTCATATCAAATTCAGAAGTCAACTCCCTCTTGCATTGATAAATAAGAGGGTCTGCACCTGTCAGAAAGAGATCGTCCACATAAAGTACCAAGATGAGAGGTCTATCATTTTCAACCTTGAAGTAAAGGTTCGGATCCACTTCACTTCTTGTAAAACCCATCTTCATCAGATAGTTGTCAATCTTCTCATACCAAGCCTTGGGAGCTTGCTTCAACCCATAGAGGGCTTTCTTTAACCTGCATACATGTGCCTTTCGATCTAGAACTTCGAACCATGCAAGAAGGTGGTCTTGACATCCATTTGATGTAAATTCCATCCTTGAGAGGCAACAAGGGCAATGATCGAACAAATGGTAGTATATCGGGCAACTGGTGCAAATATCTCATCATAGTCCACACCTTCCTTTTGAGAGAAGCCTCAAGCAACAAACCTGGCCTTGAACTTTTTAGCACTTCCATCAGCTCCATGCTTGATCTTGTAGAGCCATTTTGAGGTGACAATAGATTTGTCCTTGGGTCTAGGGACCACATCCCAGACATCATTTTTCGTAATCAGCTCATAATCTTCGTTCATAGCATCCTTCCAAACTTGGTGCTTCACAGCTTCTTTGAATGTGCAAGGCTCAGTTTGACCCATGGTGCTCATGGCAACTAAGTACACTTGGTACCTATTCGGCTTCTTACTTTCACGAAATGTCCCCCTTGGTGTAATATGTCTATCAACATCTTCGAGAGTGTCCCTAAGCCATGAGGGTCTCCTTTTTGAGGAGGAGGGATCATGGGGAGGTGGATCAATGGGATCCATCGGTCCTTCAACATCGGGCAACGACTCATCCTGCGGTTCTCCCTGCTTTCCTGTATCTTCTTCTTTGTCCTTCCTTGGAATAGGAAGGTTCCTAATCTTCCCAAGGGCAGCATCTTCATCGAAGGTGACATCATGACTTATTTCCACTTCTCTTTGACTAGGCACATAGATTCTATATGCCTTTGAAGTTTCACTGTAGCTCACAAATGTTCCTTTCTTCCCAGATGCATCCAATTTGTTTCTCTTTTCTTTCGGCACTTGAAAATACATGGGGCTACCAAAAATTCTAAAGTGAGAAACATCAGGTTTCTTATTGGTGAAAACTTTTTCGGGATTTTTGGAGTCCAATGCTTGATGAGGGCATCTATTTTGAACATACACGGTAGTGTTGGCAGCTTCTCCCCATAGGAGTTTCAGAAAGCTTTAATCATGAAGCATGGCACGGGTGGTTTCTATAATGGAATGATTCTTTCTTTCAACAACTGCAATTTTCTCAGGAGTATATGTGGTAGTAGTCTCCCTCTTAATACCAGCTTCTTTACAATAGTCATTGAACTCATTTGATTTATATTCGGTTCCATTATCGGTCCTCAATATTTTGATCTTCTTCCCTATTTGATTTTTGACCAAGGCTTTGAAAGAGAAAAACCATGTGAACACTTCGTCCTTCTTCAAGAAATAAATCCAAGTTTTGCGAGAGAAGTCATCCACAAAGATAGCATAATATTAATAGATCAGAATGAACCAATTGCAAAATACCAGTAGTCTTGCTATCACTTGAGGGGAATGGTCCCCTTGTATGTTTTCCTTCGGCACATCCCTCGCAGAAACCTTCATGTTCTAATTTAAATTCGGGCATACATGTCACCATATTCCTTGCATCAGGTAGGGATTTATAATGAAGATGAGCAAACCTTCGGTGCCATAATTCGGATTGAAGAGATTTGTAAGAAGATATAGCTCCCAATGGACTTCCTCCAACTTGATATAAGTTTTCAACCTTGAATCCAAGAGTAGATGCTTCTTTGAAATTTCTTTTCCAAACACATACTTTTCCATCAATGAATGATACTTTGAATCCTTTGTCCTCCATTGTTGAGATAGATACTAGGTTCTTCTTTAGATCGGGTAAATATAGTACTTCTTGTAGATGAATGGTGTTTTCTTGATTCAATTGAAGAGTAACATTCCCAGCTCCTTTCACGAGATAGTTGACATTGTCTCCAAGAATGATTTCCAAATTTGTATCCTTTTCTATCAGATTTGAAAGAGCTTCCTTATATACCCAGTGAAGTGCCTTGAGGCACCACTATCAATCAACCAATTTCCCAAGGTGTCCAGAAGGGAGGCAGTAGAGAGGGTAGATATAAGATAAAATTAGTTTTTCTTGTTATCTACACCATTAGATTCATCATACCTGGAGTTTCTTGATCTTTTGGGAGGTCGACCATTTCCATGTTGAATAGCGGGAGCATTCCTTTTCCCTTTGTTGTTGAACCTGCCATTCCTTTGATTGTTATTGCCCCTGAAATTGTTGCAGTTGTTGTTGTTGTCATCATCCCGAGGTGTATCCCTTTTATTAGGACACTCCCTAGCATAGTGGCCAAACCAGTTACAAATGAAGCATCTACCATTTCTTCCATTTTTGAATCCCGGTCTTCCTTGACATTGCTTCTTTGAACCTACATTGTTCTTCTTTTTAGCATAAGCAAAGAATGCAGTAGGATCATTCCTATTTGAAGGCATGTTTCTCTCTATCATCCTTGTTTTTTCTTGAGTACATCTAGTCAACAATTCATCAAAACCTGGAATCTAGTCATTGTTGAGGATAGTAGTGTTGAACACATCCCATTCACGAGGGAGATCTCCAAGGGAAATGAGAGTGAGCTCCCTGTCAAGAATAACTTCTTCAATTGATAGAAGATCATTTTTTATTTCGGTGATCCTCATGAAGTAGGATTGGATATCTTCTCCTCTTCCCTTCTTTATGTCTTTCAACTTGTTCTTGAGAAAGAGGACTTGGTTTGCATTGCTAGCTTTAAGCATGCTAACAAACTTGTCATACATCTCCTTAGATGTGCCCAAATCGGAGATGTAATAAAGTTGAAACTAAATGCTTATGAATAGAATCCCTGATGTCTTCCTAGCTTTGACTTCACCTTTCTTGTACTTTGTCTTTGCGGCAGCCGTTGCATTTGAAGGAGGCTCAACAATCTTTCCCTGCACATAGTCCATAGCATCATGCTCTTCTAAAGTCAAATCAAGATACAACGTCCAATCATGATAATCAGACTTATCATTGAGATTGTCATCAGATTTGAAGTAAGATGAGGAGGCCATTGAATCTTGTCCTTGTCCAACAATCTCATTGATTTCTTTTCTCACTCTTGCTTGGGCTTTTTCTTCACCTCACCTCTGATACCATGTTAATTTTAGATAACAATGATATGTTCTATGCTTTAGAGCAATTTACTTCAATTTTTGTTATTAGCCCAATATCAATTTCTAGATAAGCAATTACATTAACATTGATAGTAAATGCAAATAGAACATAAACAATAAGCAGAAGAAAAGACAAGACAAGAGGACACAATATTTGGCAGATGCCAGGGAAAAACCCCAATGTGGGGAAAACCCTTTGCTGAAATCTTCTTATTATTCTTCAAAAGTTCAACAAAGAGAGAGAGAGAGTACAATATGCAAAATTTACTTGCCCAATCACTGTAAACTAGTCTAGTCAAACTGCAGTCAACAGGATGCCCTAACTAGAAAGTCAATGTTGGTCAAACCAACAGAAAGTCTCTTCCAAATTAGCTCGGTCAAACCTAGTCAACTTGGCCTCCAAAGATAGTCTGATTCAGCCCAAAACTGTTGATTTTTGGTAGCATCGGATGTGCTCTAGCCTTGAAATTTGGAGGAGAGACTAAGGCACATGAGATCTCCAAGACCCGGAAATCGTTTTAAGAAATTCCACCCGGATGAGGAAATTCCACCCGGAGTTGGTTTTGCCTCATCAACTCCTCCATGATCCCCTGCGTACTCTTCCCTTTCTGTGTCACTGGAGTGTCCATAAATTCACCAGTCACTACGCATGCATGGCCAAAACCTCCATGATCTTGCTAGCTCCCCCCACAGCTGGCCAAGATCATGCTCTGATACCACTGTAGTATTCCTAATGGAAAAATTTACAATGATAACAAAAACATGCAAGACAATTCAACATAAAATTTTCAGTAAACACCAATAAACCCATAAATGCTCCCAAACACACCAAAATGGGCAACCTTATTATATACAACTGTTGGAGTACAATGTGAAATAGAAAGAGGACACCTGGGCTTGCATAAGGCAAGCTACAGGCCTCAAGTGGTCGATATGTCAATGCCCAACTGCTCCAGGAGTTTATCTCCTAGAAGTCTGCGCTGGCCCTAGTAATTCTACATTGCTGGCTGTGTTGAGACCCTAATTTGATCCCTCAAATCTGCCCAGAAAATTCTACAAAATTAGATGTGAGATCCTTGTCAAAAACCCAAAAAGGATTTTCTCTAGTTTTGACACTACAAAATTGATCCCAAATTCTTAGCACTTCACCACCAGTAAATTTCGGTCTCTAGGAATTTTTGTCTTTGCAACCCTCCAAAATAGTGGAAAATCTCCCCTTGGGTCCCTTCTAGTTCACACACAACAAACCAACTCCAAATTCCTCTAATCAAGACCACCCACAACAACTCCCTCTCAACTACTGCACAGGCTTGGGCAGTGACTGCTTAGGCTCAGCAAGAGAAATTCGTACTAGAGAGGCAGACCCACTTCTACTATGCAATTATCTTCTCTCCTCCAACAAATTCTGTAAGTAGTGTCCGGTCAATGGTGTGGCTTCTAATTTCGCGCACCAACTCCCCAAAGGATAGCGTAGCTTTGATTCTGCGTCCCAACTTAGCTCAGAAAATTCATGGCACCTATGTTATGCTTCTCCCTGCCTCCACAAGACAATGGTGATACCTTCCTAGGGTGGCACTCGTAGTCCACCGAAGAGAAGGGTGAGTTTCCTCCTTGGGAAACTCTGGTGCTCAACAACACTTGTGACTCAACTGAACAACTTGAGCAACAACAAAGTTTGTCAAATGATCAAAAGCCCCTAAAATGAGAGCCTCACCTCCAATTTATAGCTAGCCATCCCTCATGCTCCTTGTGGGCTCCACCCATCAAATTCCCTCTCACCCAATTTGAATTCCTCCAAGGGGTGTGTATTCCCTTAGAGTGGCCCCCACTCTCCACTTCCCATCTAATTTCTTGGCTTTTCTAATGTTTGGGGGTGGCACATTTATAGATTTTCCTTTTTCACCCACTTTTCTTGAGTTTATATGCCAAATATTTATTAATTGCCAAAAATTGCAAAATTGAGAATTCCTTTAGCAAAATTATTAATTGGGGACATGACAGATCACGTTGTCCTCTTCCCTTGCTCCTTCTCTACTCTGAATTGCTAGTGCAAACCTAAGGAACCAATTCCATAATTCCTTGTGCAAGAGCTGATCTTTTAGCTCCTAAATTCTAGTGCATGAGCCAAGGGAAAACTTCCTTCTACCAACTCGCACAAGTCTTCTTCTTGTCACGCTCGCTTACAAGCTTACACACAAAACTAGTGCATACAAGAGTGAATACAATTGTGCCTCCGTTCCTTTTTTATAGCAAATCAGATGGCTAAAATTAGTGAATTTTCTAATTCAGGAATGCTTTTGCAGTTGATTGAGTTAGCATGATTTAACTGCTCAATCAACTCATCGTACTTCAGGTCAACCACTTGAAACACAATCACTTGTGTTTTTCCTCAATCAACTCACACTAGAAAATCAAGAACTTGATCTTCAATTTCAACACATCAGTTACTGCAACCTAACTCATCCTAATTTTTAGGGACATTCCCAAATTTTAAGAACTTGAGCGTGCACAAGAAGGAACTTGAGTTTGACTCCTTGAATTAAGGCACAAATCAAGGAATCAATTTATTGCTACTATTTTCAACAAGCTCCATAAGAAGTTACAAAAGCAAGGATGAGGAGAGGAGAAAGACACACCCCATAGTTAGCAGAAGTCTTGAGAGGAGATCTCATTGATTGAGTGGAGAAGGACTTCCATTCAAGTATGCAAGATTCGAGGAAGGTGTAAGGGTGCAACATAGGAGATCCAAATCAGCCAAGTAGATCAAGGATAGATATAGGGCTTGATTACTTGGATTAGATCCATGGTATGTTGTATTTGTAAATTCCTCAGTGGGCCATTATCTCATGATGGGAGCCCAAGTAGGTTTTCATTATTATTAAAGAAGAACTAATTTGATTGGACATAAATTTGTGTGTGTGCTAATGTGTGATTGAGATTGGTTGTGCTTCTATTGAATACCTTTTTTGTTTATGTTAAGAACCCATTTGTGATTTTATTTAGTAGATTTGTGATAAATGTGCAATGAATTAATTGCCAGGTTGTTGGGTTTAGAAATTAGCATGGTATCAAAACATAAAATCTAAAATAGATCTCAGAATCATGGTGCCAAGTTCATACGGGCATTGCAGAAGGCCACATTTGACTGCAACCATATGTGGTAGGAAAGAAATTTTATTTGTAGGTGCCAAGGGAAAAGTAGTTGTATGGTGGTAGGGCACATTCATTGAGGTAGGCAAAGGCAATTAGAAGAAAACAAAAATAAAAATAGAAAAGGACTTTTGTGGTGGCTGAAAGCCATGGGGGCTATCAAATCTAGTCACCACATACTAAATCCGCCACAGAGTGTTGCATGAGTGGAAGTCATACGTAGTTTCAGGGCACAAGAGGCAACAAAGATGACTATTTGGAGCTAGGCATGAGGGCATGGGCCGAGAAGAAAAGTCCAACCACAACAGACAAGTAGCACGGCACAGGGACGTATCAAGGGTGCAAATGTGAAAATTTCTAAATAGAAATCCAACTGTTGTGATTAATATTATTACTTCTACTTATTACCTTAGAAATAAGTTATTCACTGTGTTCTTACTGAAAATATCGAAATAAATTCTATTGCAGCCTTCACAATTAAAATACTGCAGAAAGTAAATGCAAAGAAAAATACTGGCACAAATATAACCACGATGACACAATTATTTTTGAACATGTGTCCCCGGAAAAACTCAATGTGGGAAAACCAGTGCAACAGATGAGGGTTTCTTTATTATTCTTCAGCAAACATCTCATGTACAAGATACAACCACCAAAATGGAAGAGGATTTTCTGTGAGAAAATTTACATATGTTTCCTGATAAGTTTCTGATCCAAGATAAGTGCTTATCTTCCCTCTGCATCTCACTGCGTCCTAGCATCAACCTTCTCATGTTGTCCCAGCGTCAAACTGCCCCTGCGTTGTCTCTCACTGCATCACAGCTTTTGCGTTGTCCTCCCTCTGCTTTGCGTCTTATTTCCTTGCACTCCTGACTGATGTTGATACCCTCTCTCCTCTTTTTCACCTGCAACTCACCCTCTGATTTGATTTTCTCTAGCCAAACTTCGACCAGTGAGAAAAATGATCTTACTCGGGTAACTGAGTATCTGCCTCTGGTGTATTCTCCAAGTGTCCATCAAGCCTTCTCTTATAATCCTCTCGTTGATCAATCAACGGCCCAGATTAGATCCTAATCAATGGCTAGGATCATATTGACTTGATCTCTGCCTTCTTCTAGAAGTTACACCCATAGTTTACATTAATACCCATTAATTATTTTAATTTCCTAAGTTTGGACATAGGGACCCATTAAAAATAATTAATTATTTTAATAAAACTATCTCCAGGTGGAATTTCCCAAAACGATTTCTAGGTATTAGAGAATGCATGTGTCCAAGCCTCCTTGCAAAATATGAGACTTAGAGCACCTCCGTTGCTACCAAAATTCAACACTCCCTCCTAGCGAGGAATGTAATTTAGTAATGCAACTTGTTGAAGCATCACCTTGCTCTGTAACATTTCCCTTTGTGTTTCTTGATGCCTGACATCTTGCCCAACAACTACTGTGCAAATATTGCATCTGTACTGCTATTGACCCTGCCACTTGTCAACATCGCATCCATACTACAACTCCCTCTGCCACTGTAACTGAGAAATCACCTATTTCTGCTACTGAAACACATTCTCTACCATACCAATTTGCTCTTTGAACTGAATGAACTTAGCTCTTCCTAGAGCCTTTGTGAGTATCTCTACTACCTAATCTCTTGTGGGGACACACTGTAGTTGTCCTACCCCATGCTGAACAAGTCTCTAATAAAGTGACATTTGATATCAATGTGTTTCGACCAATCATGAAATACTAGATTTTTAGAGGGTTTGATACAACAATGATTATCACAATAAACCCTGGTCGCTTCCATCCTTTTTCTGAACAAACTCACAAGCAATTTTCTAAGCCATATAGCTTCGCATGTAGCTATGCTAGTTGCCATATATTCAACTTCAGTTGAGCTCATAGCTACCGACTTTTGCTTCCTGTTGCACCAAGATATCATTCTTGATCCAACACTGAAGTAGTACCCAGAGGTACTTTTCCGGTCTACTAAACTACCTGCCCAATATACATCTGTGAACCCATTCAATCTGACATCCTCCCCTCGGGAGTATTTCAACCCATATCCGACTGTTCCACGCACATACCTAAGAATGTGTCTAGCTCCTACCCAATGCACCCTTTTCGGTTCCACTATGAACTGACTAAGGGTGTTGACAACAAAGCAAATGATTGGCCTAGTGTTGACCAGATACATGAGTGACCCAATGAGCTGTCTGTACAAGGTGGGGTACACTTCCTTGTCTCCTGAAGCATCTATTTTCTTCTAGTTGGTGATCATGGGAGTAGCCATGGGTCGACAATCCTGCATTGTGAATCTCTTCAGAATCTGTGTAGCATATCGTCCTTGCCCAAGGAAGACCTCCCCATTCTTCTACCAAACTTCCAACCCTAGAAAATAATGCATCAACCCTCATGTCGAATTTAGCTTCAAGATTCTTCTTGCTGTCTTGTATGACCCTACATGATCCTGTTAAAAACAAGTCATCCACATATAGTACCAAAATAAGTGGCTCATTCTCTACCACCAAATAGTAGAGATTGGGATCAGCATTCTTGACAAATCCCAACTGTTGCAAGTAACTATCAATCTGACCATACCATGCTCTGGGTGCATGCTTGAGCCCATACATGGCTTTCTTTAATCTGCATACATGATTTCTCTTCTCATGAGTTTCAAAGCCTTTGAGCTATTCTGTATACACTTCCTCTCTATCACCCCGTTCAAGAATGTTGTCCTGACATCCATTTGGTGGATCTCCTATCCCATTTGAGTTGCTAGGGATATAACGGATCTAATAGAGGTATAACGGACAACTGGGACGAAGGTCTCTTCATAGTCTACTCCTTTCTGTGTGTACCCTTTACCACGAACATAGCCTTGTACTTCTCTATATTCCCATCTGCAGCATACTTGATTTTGTAGATCCATCTTGATCCTGCAACTAATCTATCCTCTGGTCTAGGTACTACTTCCCATATATCATTCGTCATGATAGAATTGTACTCTTCTACCATGGCATCCACCCAAACTTGGTGTTGAATGGTTTCTTGAAAGCTAGAGGATTCTTCAACCTGAGCTACCAATCCCTGGTATCTGTCAGGTTGTCTACGCCGCCTTTTCTAAGTTCTAGGAGCTCCAACAAACTCCTCTGTGTCCCTCAGTGTCTGTCGTACTTCTGCGCTGGTTCTACCAGTAGTGGTGGGAGGTTAAATTAACTCCTGATCCTGTCGTTCAATCTGCTGAGAACTGTTTGGATTTCCTTCATATAAGGAAATACTAGTACTGGTCACTGTACTCGATCCAGGTGTTTGTCCTCCTTGCTGCCCCTGCTGCTGCTGGACTAATGGAGCATCTATTGACTGACCTTCTATTGGCATCTCTCGAGATTCCCTGAAAGCTCTATCCTCCATGAACTTCGTATCCTGTCTCACTACAATATTCTCACTGCTACAAATGTAGATTTTGTATGCCTTTGAGGTCTTGTTATATGCTACGAGATACCCCTTTTCTGCAATTTGATCCAGTTTACTGAGCTTCTCGTCTGGAATGTGACAATATGCCACACTTCCAAATATCCTGAGATAACTGACTTCCGGCTTCTTCCCTGTGAAGACTCCTTCAGGCGTTTTCTTCCCCAATGCTCTATGAGGAGTTGTATTATGGATATACACCGTCGTGTTGCAAGCTTCCGCCCATAAGAACTTAGGTAGATCCTGATCATACAACATATTGTTGGCTGCCCCAAACAATAGTTCTATTTTTCCACTCTGCTACTCCATTCTGCTTCGGATTATATGGAGGTGTCCACTCTCTTTTTATGCCCTCCTTTGCGTAGAAATATGTGAAGTCTTTGTTTCTATATTCTCCACCATTATCTGAACGCAATACGTTAATCGTTTTCCCTGTCATATTTTCAACGAGAGCCTTAAACTCTCTGAATCGATCAAAGACCTCTTCCTTGGTGTTTAAAAAATAGATCCAGGTTTTTCTAGAGTGATCATCAATAAAGGTGACGAAAAATTCGCCACCACTAAGAGCTCTTGTGGACATTGGACAACAGATATCTGAGTGTATCAATCCCAATACACAATCTGCTCTATTGTTACTTTTGGAAAAAATTGCTTTAGCATACTTAGCACACATCCTCTGCATAAGCCATCGTGCTCACTACTAAGGGTTGGTACTCCTGTAACAGTGTCTCTGAGCATCCTTAGTGGTCCATGGTGTAAGTTTCCCATTTTCCTATGCCATAATTCATTTCGTTCCTTTTCACCATTAATGTTTATGCCTATCAGTGCCACTAGAGACTCAAGCTACAACCTATACAATTTGTTGCTTTGAGTCCCAATTTGTCTGTTTTTCCAGCTTGGATGCTTGACGTATACTTTCTTTCCTATGAAGTATGCATCATATCCCTTGTCCTGTAACTAGGACATTGAAATCAAATTCATTCCTAATCTTGGCACGTGCAGAACATTGGTGGCTCGGATGCTGGTCCTTGCTTCCGTCTGAAATGCTATGGTTCCTCTCCCTACTGGAGTACACTTCGTTCTGTTTCCCATAGTAATCTAGAAGTCCATTTGTTCTTTTTGATAGCTCGAGAAATTTTCTCATACTCCAGTCATATGAGCTGAAGCCCCGTTATCAA
The DNA here is from genome assembly GCA_031772625.1 of Pinus tabuliformis. Lineage (NCBI taxonomy): Eukaryota > Viridiplantae > Streptophyta > Pinopsida > Pinales > Pinaceae > Pinus > Pinus tabuliformis. Next base: position 109,220,804 of record CM062804.1, read on the forward strand.
TGTACCAAACATCTGTTGACATTGAATTTGCTAAGAATGCGAATTCTTCTTCTAATCTGGAAGACAATTCTGAGACACTTTGAGTATCCATCTTTGTGCTATTTTCAACCGATGTTAGACGCTACCCTACCCCAACAACTTCTGCAGGATAAAATGTGTCCCACTAGAGAAACCCCTCTTCGCTGAATCTTTTGTTGTGTTGTTCCTTCTGCCACTGACAGATTTTGATTGGAAATCTTATCTCTCTATCAACTCACTCAAAGAGAGATTTCACCACAAAAATCTAGTCCTCCTGGCTTGAACTACGCAAACCCTCTGCGGATTCGAATTACTGCCTCTGCAGGAATTTCGAATTCTTTTCTTCCTTCAATGTCGGGTCTTCCAACTCTTTTCTTCTTGCTTCACCTTTCCTCTAATACCATGTGAAAAATTCTAAATATAAATCCAACAAGAGTGATTAATATTATTTCTTCTACTTATTAACTCGGAAATAAGTTATTCATAGTGTTCTTACAGAAAATATCGAGATAAATTCTACTGCAGCCTTTACAATTAAAATACTGCGGAAAGTAAATGTAAAGAAAAATGTTGGCACAAATATAACCATGATGACACAGTTATTTTTGGACAATCTTCCTCGAAAAAACTCAATGTGGGAAAACCGATGTAGCTGATGAGTGTTTCTTTATTATTCTTCAGCAAAAATATCATGTACAAGATACAACCAGCAAAATTGAAGAGGATTCTCTACGAGAAAATTTACAGACACTTCCTGACAAGTTTCTGATCCAGGAGAAGTTCTTCTCTTCCCTCTACGTCTCACTGCGTCCCAGCATCAACCTTCTCACGTTGTCCCAACGTCAAACTGCCCACGCAGTTCCAGCATCAAACTGCCCATGCGTTGTCTCTCTCTGCGTTACAGCTTTTGCGTTGTCCTCCCTTTGCTCTACGTCTTCTTTCCTTGCACTCCCGACTGGTGTTGATACCCTCTCTCCTCTTTCTCACCTGCAACTCACCCACTGATTCAATTTTCTCTTGCCAAACTTTGACCAGTGAGAAAATCGATCTTACTCAGGTAACTGAGTATCTGCCTCTGGTGTATCCTTCAAGTGCCCATCAAGCCTTCTCTTATAATCCTCTCGTTGATCAATCAATGACCCAAATTAGATCCTAATCAATGGCTAGGGTCATATTGACTTGATCTCCGCCTTCTTCTAGAAGTTACACCCACATTTTAGATTAATAATCATTAATTGTTTTAATTTCCTAAGTCTAGACTTAGGGACCCATTAAAAATAATTGCTTATTTTAATAAAACTATCTCCGAGTGGAATTTCCCAAAAGGATTTCTGGGTGTTGGAGAATGCATGTGTCCAAGCCTCCTTGCAAAATTTGAGACTTGAAGCACATTTGATGCTACAAGAATTCAACATGCAGGCGGATAGTTGTTGTGACTGGTGGGGCAGACAAGGCACTTTTTGACATGGAGGGTGTAGTTCCCTAGTTTGTGGAGGTTTCTTACTTGATTTGAGGGTGTTCGCTCACCTTGGAGACCACATGTTGATTATGGAGCTTAATTAGAGGAGCCCTCCTCTCTTTCGTGTGAAAATCTGGTGACCCAAATTCCCCTACTACAGCACACTAATATTACTTCTCCTACTTGTTAATTCATGCAAGTTATTTACTGTGTTACACTATAGATATCGAATTAAATACAACTGGAGCTTTCACAACTTAAATAATATGCGGAAACAAGAACTGAGCAAGAAAGAAATAGCACACACAAGTGACACCATTATTTTTGGACAAATGTCCCCGAAGAAAACCCAATGCGGGAAAATTGATGCAACAACTGAGGGTTTGTATTATTATGTAGTAATTTTTTAGTTCAATTCTTTGGATGCCCAAACTGGAAATCCTATACAGAGATCTTACTAGACAAAAAGATAGTGAGATGATCTCACCCTGTCACTGGAAAATCCGACACTGATCTATGTTGGAGATGAGCCTTTGCGTTGTCTCTGCGCATTACTGCATCACACCCATGCAGTTATTGCATCACTGTTGATGGGACTATGTTGCACCTCCTCTCGATCCTCTGGTCGCTGGAAAATTTGGCCTTTTGGCCTCCTAGCCTCACACCCCAGCTTTGAAACTATATCCCGAATATTCCCCAACAGAAATACAAACTCCCTCTGAAGCTCTACATTGCCACAACGTAGTTCTACATTGCCTCTGCGTGGCCCAACTCTGCCTCTCTGGACTACTCTTTGCTTTTCACTCTCCAGATCAGGAAAACTTCCTTCGAAACATTATCCCTGCCCCTCACTGCAAGAAATCACCTCGATCACCTTCTCTGGGAACTCCTGCACTGCTCTCTTGAGAAAATCTATCTCCGATCTCTCACCCGATGTGTTTTCCAAATGCCCATTGAAGTCCTTATAATCTTCTCGTTGAGTAATCAACGACCCAGATTAGATTCTAATCAATGGCTCAAATCACTATGACCTGATCGTCGTCTTCTGCTAGAAGTTTCACCCCTAGTTTAATTAATAGCCTTTAATTATTTTAATTTCTAAGTTTAGACTCACGCATCTATTAAAAATAATTAATTATTTTAATAAAACTGTCTCCGGGTGAAATTTCCCAAAACAATTTCTGGGTATTCTGGAATACGTGTCCTAGCCTCCCTGCAAATTTTGAGGCTTAGAGCACATCCGATGCTACCAAAAATCAACACTCCCTCTTAGCGAGGAATGTGCTCTAGTAATGCAATCTACTGAAGCATTACCCTGACTGTGTAACATCTCCCTCTGCACTACTGATGTCTGACATCACTGCCCACCAACTACTACGCAAATGTTGCATCCGTGCTGCTGTTGCCAACTACATATGCACTGCAACTTTGCTCCAACTGCTATTGTTGCCTTCTGCAACAACTGCAACGGAAAAACATCCAAAATACTAAACCAACTGTATTCAATATGATGCATCCGTCGTCCAAGTTTTGACTGTTGGTAGCCTCTGCGTTGTCACTAAAGTCTCTATGCTGCTGCTAACTCTGCTCTGTGCCAATTGCACTGCTGCCAACACTAGCTTTGCGTTGCTCAGTATCTGACTGGTACTAGCCATTGCATCTATCACTCTGGCACCTGACTGCACCACCTGACACTGGTCCATCCTACTACTGCTGACTATGGGCTCCCGTAGCAAGGTCTTGATCCAAGAGGTGGACTTTTCAAGGATCTTATAGCTCTCTGGGGCTACAATTTCAGATCGCCCCACCTCAACCCTGGAGGCATCTCGACAATCATGGAAAAGTATGATCTACTCAAATTGTGGTTGCTCCTGCTCTGCTGATGCTTTTGCATTGCTGCTGCAACTACTGCAGTAATGAATCTGATCTCCCCAAATCCAAAAGTAATAGCTTCCATAGGGCTGCTCCCTTTAAAACTAGACTCCTTCTGAGTCTTGATCTCCCTATGGGAAATCTCTCTACTCCCTCCTGGCAACTCACATAGTCCTCTTGTACTGGAAACTGGACTGCAAATCTCTACTCTGGGAATATCTTGGCTAGAACTGCACTTGCACACTGCAACTAGCAGTTCACACTACTTGTGTCACTACAACTAGTTCTGCAACTATCTTCCGAACACTGACTGCAACTATCATTTGAATGACTAGCTGCATTTGCTGACACTGAGATCCTCTTGCTACTGATTTTGTTGGGCTCCCGTAGCAAGGATACTGATCCATGTGAGGAATTTGCAGCAACTAGATCTAATATGATTCTCTTCCATGGATCCTTCCCGTCTGTAGCCATCTCTACAAACAAAAGTCGAATCGCTCCCTCTCTCCTCTGCACAGCTACTAGGCTGGCCTACGCACTCCCTGCCGAAGTTAGTAGATTTGCACCTCTCTACTGCTAGGAACTCCCTGGCTAGGAATTTTCTGAGGAAGAAATTCCCTCAAAAAGTGTCTCCTTCCCTCTTCTGACGTTTTTCTGCCCCAACAACTACTGCAGAAAACTACGTCTCACCTAAAGACTGATCTGCGTTGAAGCTTCTGCTGCGCTGCTCCCTCTGCCACTAACAAATCTCGATTTGGAAATCTTACCTCTCTGTCAACTCACTCAGAGAGAGACCTTCCTTGAGAATCTTTCCCTCCTGGCCTGGACTACGCAATCCCTCTGGGGATTCGATCTGCTCCGTACACAGCACTTTGATCTCCCTCGTCTTCAACGCTCAGCTTTTCTAGTCTTCTCTTTTGCTTCACTTGCGCTTTCATACCATGTGAAAATATGGTGACCCAAATTCCCCTACTGTAGCAAACTGATATTACTTCTCCTACTTGTGACTTCATGCAAGTTATTTACTGTGTTACACTGTAAATATCGAAGTAAATACAACTACAACCTTCACAACTTAAATAATATGCAGAAACAAGAACTGAGCAAGAGAAAATAGCACACACAAGTGACACCGTTTTTTTGGACAAATGTCCCCAGAAAAAGCCCAATGTGGGAAAACTGGTGCAGCAGCTGAGGGTTTGTATTATTATGCAGTAATTTCTAAGTACAATTCTTCGGATGACCAAACTGCCAATCCTATACAGAGATCTAACCGGACAAAAAGATAGTGAGATGATCTCACCCTGTCACTGGGAAATCCGACACTGATCTGCGTTGGAATAGAGCCTCTGCACTGTCTCTACGCAATCTCTGCGTAGTACTGCGTCACACCCACGCAGTTATTGCGTCACTGCTACTAGGACTGCATTGCATCTCCTCTTGATCCTCTGCCTTTTGGCCTCCCGGTCTCACATCCCGGCTTTGGCACTAGATCCCAACTGTTCCCTAGCAGAAATATAGACTCCCCATGAAGCTCTATGCTGCCACAACGTAATTATATGTTGCCTCTGTGTGGCCCAGTGCTGCCTCTCCGGACTACTCTCTATCCTCTCTGCCTTGCACTCTCTGGATCAGGAAAACTTTCTCCAGAAAATTATCCCTGCCCCTCACTGCAAGAAATCACCTCTATCACCTTCTCCGGCAACTGTTGCGCTGCTCTCTTGAGAAAATTGATCTCTGATCTCTCACCCAATGTGTTTTCCAAATGCCCATCGAAGTCCTTATAATCTTCTCGTTGAGTAATCAACGACCCAGATTAGATTCTAATCAACGGCTCAAATAATTTTGACTTGATCCTCGTCTTCTTCTAGAAGTTTCAACCCCAGTTTAATTAATACCTTTTAATTATTTTAATTTCCTAAGTTTAGACTTATGCATCCATTAAAAATAATTAATTATTTTAATAAAATTGTCTTTGGGTGGAATTTCCCAAAACGATTTTTGAGTATTATGGAATACATGTGTCCTAGCCTCCTTGCAAAATTTAGAGTGTGAAAATTCCACAACAGGAACCCCTACTACAGCAACTGATGATATTACTCCTATTTGTTAAATTCCTTTCAACAAATTACTTGCAGTTTCCTACGACAAATATAGTAATACATCCACTGCAACCTTCACTTAATTAAATATTGTCTGGAAACAAGAGACTGAGAAAGAAATAAAATACAACACAATAAACACTGTTATTGTGGACAAATGTCCCTAGAAAAACCCAATGCGGGAAAATTAGTGCAACAGATCTGAGGGTTTTATTATTATGCAAGAGAAAATTTGAGTACAATTCTTGGATGCTCAACTAGCAATCTAATCCATAGAGAATAATGGACAAAATGAATGGTGAAATGATCACACCCTATCACTGGGAAAATCTGAGAGTGGTCACGCTGAACTAGAGCCTTTGCACACCCTCTACATAGCCTCTGCACAGAACTGCCTCACTCCCATGTAGTGCTTGGGTCACCCTTGTTGGGTATCATGATGCCCCTTCTCTAGACCCTCTGCTACCTGGAAAACTCGAATTTCTGCCTCCTGGTCTCACACCCCGATTCCTGGCTACTGAAACTTGATTTCCTCAGCAGGAATTCGATTTCCCTCTAAGTCCTGCACTGCCACTGCGTCAGCTCTGTGTGGGCCAACGTTTGTCTCTCTTTGGACGTCGTTTTGCCCTCTCTCTGCCTTGTACTCTCCGACCTAGGAAAACTTCCTTCTTTCAGATACTCACTGCCCTCTCTGCAACAAAATTTCCTTGATCAAAATTTCTTCCTAAAAACTTCTCACTTTAGAAATTTGATCTCTTGATCTCTTGGTGTATTTTCCACATGACCCTCAAGCCCATTATTATATCTTTCTGTTGGACAACCAACAACCTAGATTAGCTCCTAATAAAAGGCTCAGATCGTTTTGGCTTGATCTTCGTCTTCTTCTAGAAGTTACACCCACAATTAGATTAATACCCATTAATGTTTTTAATTTCCTAAGTTTAAACTTAAGGTCCCATTAAAAAATATTGATTATTTTAATAAAATCGTCTTTGGGTCAAATTTCCCAAAACGCTTTTTGGGTTCTTTGGAATACATGTGCCCAAGCCTCCCTGCAAAATTTGAGGCCAACAACACATTCAATGCTACCTCAAATCAACATAAAGCACATCCGATGCTACCGGAAATCAACATTTTGTACCTTATTTACTCGACATGTGTAATCATTCCACTTATTGAGGCTAGACGTTGGCATCATTTGAGACTTTTCTTCATTGGATGAGCATCTTGACATATTTTGAGGATCTCCCCTTGCATTCAGAAGAGACATTGCGGCTTAGTGGACCCTAGGAAATCTCCTTGTGTTGGAAAACATCCTCTCTTGGAGGGTTATTGTATATGTGGCACATCTTTATTGTAGTTTGACTTAGTCTTCCTTAATTTGTGGAAGACAACTCAGTTTTTGTAGTTCTCCAAGGTTAGATCTAAGGAAATAGAAAATAATATTGAATGAAAAGGATGATGAAGCATCCACTATAAATAGAGGCTCTTTTCTTATTTCAATTATTTGTTGTTGTTGGCTACTTCTTTGAGAATACAATCTTGTTGAAGATATACCTATTGAGTTTGGAGGGCGAGTGAATCAGTATAATACTATTTTTACCTATTTAAACATTCAAACACAAAAAATCATCAATCTTGTAAGCAAAAAATAAAGCATAGGATATATGTGGCAAGCCTCCGAGAGCAAAAAATAAAAACATCTTTTAATTGATGGTTCTCTACAAGCAACAACCTATTGTTACAATGATTTGTGGGTACCAACCTAAAGGGGACACTAACCACCTCTGCACTTAGTTTTTCAATCTTTTCTTTTCTAGTCCACTCCTTTCTTTTGATTTTTCACAATCACCTTATCAATGTTCTCACAGAAGTAGGAACTTCCTTCAAATTCCAACTTTTGAAGCTGGATTTGTTGTTCACTGACTTTCTTTAGTGACAACTAACTTTAGCTTCACTTTTACCAATGTAATGCTTTCTTATTTGGTGCTTCCTTCAATCCACCTTGTTTTGGCGTTCCGTTTAATCCAATATTTCAAGATTTGGTGTTTTCGCAACTGAGCACTTTATGTCACCTCTGGAGCATAATTACCACAACCATAGTGTTTTAACTAAACTCCTCATATAACTATATCTACTGCCTCGATGCTTATTTTGCCCGCATATTTCTTTTATAAGCTTTACTATATAGGTGCTTATAACCCTCATACAACACCTTCATGTCCAACCTTATTATAGCTAGGCCCTTACAAGAACTATACTCTTAGAACTCTAAATGCTCCCTTAGCACTATAAGCCTATAAGCCTTAGCACTACAACTAATGCTCATAGAACATGTCCAAGTGCTAGTATATCAGAATCTCAATGAAAAGCCAAAAATTTTTAACACTAAAAGCACTTGCGAAACCAAGACATTTCGGGTACAAATGATGGGAAAAATTTATGTCAATTGCTAGTAAATTATTCATCAATTGATGGAAATGGGTACCGAGACATCGAGATATTGGACATTTTAACCTTCTCTGCACTAAACATTATTCAAGTTTGTTGATATGCTACTCAGCACTTTCGTGACCAGGGCATTGATTGGGGCATATTATAGCAGAGCAACAAAGATTCCTTGGAACCTTCACTTTTTGTTATTACATTGATATGGTGATATACTGAGGGTGCGTATCCCTCACGTGCTAAGCCTTAACCACCATGCAACTAGTGGCATGACCAAGAACTATATATACTGGAATATGAAAAATTCCTATGGACTTGTGCATTTTCTGATATGTCGATATGTCGAGGGGCCTTAGCCCTCAGGCACTAGACCACAAGCACCTTATCACTAGGAATAGTGATCAAGAGCCTACATACCGAGATATTGCTAATTTTGCACACGGGTGTTTCACTGGGGGAGCAATACCATAGCACGTGCATTCATATTGGGGGATATATATTGTGGAAAAAATGACATAATATATTGAACATATAATACGGGTTAAAGGAATTTTATATTGGCAAGTATAAAAAATGGAGCTCAAAGTTAGCAAAAAAATTTAAAGGGGTATAAAAAATGTTAATGAACAAATGGATACCTACAATATCTAGTGAGAGTAGGGGTTATTTAAATTGGGAAGGTGCATTGGGTTTGTATTGGTTGGGGGTTAAATAATGTGATTTTAAGAGCTATTTTCCAATATGTAGTCAAATTAAGGGTATTTTTTTAGTATGCCACGAACGCACGTGCTATGTCAGAGGTTCCTTGAATGAAGCCCCTATGATTTTGCAAGAGTTGTGCCATTTGATAAAATGATGATATGATGAAATGTCAAGGGGACCTTAGCCCACATGTGTTAGTCATTAAGAACCTCATGACTAGGGGCTACGACTGAGAGCCACTTATATTGGGATATTGGTGATTTTGCAAGCCTATTCCTTTAATAAAAAAGTTAATATGTTGAGCATCCAATAAACAAGCAATCAACTGCTAGTGATTTTCACGTTCCAACTAACAGTGGAGGTCCAAATACCTTGGTTTTGTAGGGATTTTATGTTATAACAAAATTTGAGGTTTCTTCAAAATTGGAAGTGTTGAAGTTTCTAAGTATTACCCATTAGAAATTTTATCTGTATTCTCTGGTTTATTTCGCCTAGTTGTTTATTTACTAACAAGTTATTTAACCATATAAACACTGAAATAAACACAATACAATCTCAACCATCTACAGATCAGCAGTTGAAAGAAATAGACAAACACACAAGTGACACCGTTATTTTTGGACAATTGTCCCCGAAAAAACCCAACTTGGGAAAACCAGTGCAGTATCTCTGAGGGTTTTATTATTAAGCAACTTTTCTTAATACACTGGGTGCCAAACTAGCGCACTCGACAGAGATAAAAAATATGGCAATAATACCTCTCTTTGGAAGCAGATATTCTGAAAGTCTACCCCACGAAACCCTCTCCAACACAATCTGAATCATTGCATCAGCCCTCCTGGCCTCTCTGTCAACCTGAAACCCTCTGCATTAGCCCTCTGAGGCTCTGCTTAGCCTCTCTGGCCCTCTGCGTCACTCCTGCAACCTCTGCATGGATGACGCAGGTCCTTCTGGCCTCTGCGTGGCTCTCTCTGGCTCTACATCTGCCTCTCTGCCTCTGCGTTGGTCTTTCGGCACTCTCTGCCTCTCTGCCTCGTACTCACTACCCCTTGCTGCAAATCTGATCACTGATTCGGTTTCTCTTAGCAAATCCGACTCTAGAAAATCGAATGAGTGATCACTTTGATGTATCTCCAATTGACCCTCAAGCCTCCTCTTATACATTTTTTGTTGAATCTTCAACAGTCGAGATTACATCTCTAATCAATAGCTAAGATTATATCTGGCTTGATCCATGTTATTTAGAACCTTCTAACCCAATTTTATATTAATATCCATTAATATTTTTATTTTCCTAAGTTTAGACTTAGGAACTCATTAAAAATATTAATTATTTTAATATCTCCTTCACCGGGCAGAATTTACCCGAACCATTTCTGGGTCTTGGATATCTCATGTGCTTTACCCTCTCCACCAATTTTCATGACTAAAGCACATCCGATGCTACCCCAAATCAACACTCCCTCTTAGCGAGGAATGTGCTCTAGTAATAATCTACCACTGAGCATTACCCTGATTATACGGCACCAGTACCTATGTTGATGCTACGCCTCCCCGTTCAACATCCTTTGCACTGCTACATCCTATACTGTTGCCCATGGCTCTGCCACTGCCATTGCTACATCTATACGACAGCTCCCTATGCATCTGTGCTGCTGCTGGTCCTTTCCCCAACACTACATTTGCACTGCAGTTCTCTCTCATCATGATGCATCGTGCTACTACTACAGCATTGCAACTCAGTTACTGAGAAGTAAATAACTGATCCACCCAACTATTGACATCCTTGTTAGGCTAGAAACCCTCTCAATGCTGAAGCTCTCTCTGTCACTATCCTGTGCTCCCTCTGCGTTGTTGCAACACCTTTGTGCCTCTCGGACTGCTGCAAGCCTCTTGTGCCACCCTGCACTACTGCAACCTCCTTTGTGCCTCTCGCAATGCTGCAAGCCTCTCTACGCTGCCAAGGACTACTGCACTCTAGCACTCTCTGTCGCTTCATCCGCCATCCTTCTACTCTCTCTTTGAGGCTCCCGTAGCCAGGTATGATCCAAGAGTTTGGGTACCTCAAGGATCCTGCCCCTCATCACTTGTAGTCCTCTTCACTACAGCTCAATGTCTTCCCACCTCTTCTTTAGAGGTACATGAGCACTCATGGCACAATCGTCATCATCCTCTACCTCCTTTTTCGCCATCATTGGCGCTGCCTTGGAGTCAGACGCCTCTCCCTTATTCTTCTTCCTCGGACACTGGTTCGCATAATGCCCCAGTTCCCCACAGTTGAAGCACTTTATCTTGGAGAGGTCATTTTTCTTCCTCTTCCCATTCTCCCCCGCAGATGCCAGAGCAACATCCTCTTCCTCCTCCTTCTTGACCCGAGCTCCTTTGCTGCTACTTCCCGTCTTGGTCAGCCATCTGATCTCTTCTTGGAGAAGAGCTGCCCATAATTCTTCCCAATCTGGAAGATTCGCTTTGCCCAGGATGCTCTGGACGACTATCTCCCACTCCAAGGAGACTGCACTTAAGGCAGTTCTCACCATCAACTCCTGATCCGACGATGGCCCCTATTGAAGTCAATTGGTCCCGGATCTCCTGCAACCTGCTAAGGAAGTGATCTACCTACTCCCCCTT